>JASDDO010000029.1:278160750-280848221 GCA_030015575.1 Agapanthus africanus | reverse complement strand
AACCGATCGTAGTATAGGAATTTTACTTCCTACTCTGTGTATGTTATCCAAATACCAGGACATCACACCTTACTACCTTCTTAACAGATCTATCCCTTATTCTGATGAAGTCAAACCCATGACTGTCACATCAAAGATTAGATGATCTTATCTCCGCTATATCTGCTCAAGCCTATAAATAGACATAAGCTACTTGCCCACTATGCTTCCGCTGCTCCCACTGACTACGACAACCCTCTGGCAGAATAATATATACGTACACTTCTAAAGCTAGTTTAGAACGACGCTATACTTAACCTCCTTCCGGGTCTCATAGCCTGGAACAACAGTAGTTTCAAGTCTGGGTAAACAAGAACCTCCCTGTCACCGTCCTTGAGGCTGCCGGAGTACCTCTCGGGTGTTTGAGGTTACCCACCATATCTGCGGAGTGGCTAATGGAATGTCAAATCTGATTGAATATATAGGTCCTATTAAATTTTCCGTAAACGTTTGCGGTTCTGGAATCTCTTCCAGTTCTACCATACTTCCACTACTGTTTTCTGAAAAAATCCATTTTACTAAAACTGTGGCGAGTCAAGAAAAATATTACTATTGATCTTCCAGATGGTAGAAAGTCAACCCTCGACATAGCTTAGGCTAACCCACAAACTGCCATTACAGAAACGTGCCTTGAGTTATCCAGAGTCTGGTTTTAAGCATAAGCTGGACAACTCACCGTACCTTAACATCGTTAAGATATGAACCATTCTATATCCAATATAGAAACTTTAGCACTTATTTAATTGGAACCAGATTCAAATCATGCAGCTGTCTCCAGTGTTGGATATATATGCCCTAGAGGCCTACATTGTATAGGATGCTTGGGATATGTATGTACATGATAGTCTTGCTTGATATGATAGTACGCTATTTGGTTTGACTTTGTCTTAACGTATGATATTTTTTACTTGGTATTTATATATATATGTTGATAAAGCCCATAGGGTGTTTTGTCTGACTACCGGCGTTGTGATGGCAGTCATACTAGTGGGAGCTGGATAGTCAATAGGCACACCCTTAGATGTCCCTGGTCGCAGGAGTATCGAGATTGGGCATCGATACTCCGGAGTAGACTAGTGTATACATATCTAGACCCTGATGAGGGGCAATGGATTGGTCCCGCAACCATTGGTGGTGTTCACCTAAGATTGTATA
This sequence comes from Agapanthus africanus, assembly GCA_030015575.1. Taxonomy (NCBI): domain Eukaryota; kingdom Viridiplantae; phylum Streptophyta; class Magnoliopsida; order Asparagales; family Amaryllidaceae; genus Agapanthus; species Agapanthus africanus. The sequence continues at coordinate 280,847,027 of JASDDO010000029.1, read as the reverse complement.
CAGATGCTCACTGGGTGTGAGTACACCGGACAGGACTCGCCGAGAACTGACTGGATGGTATTATACCTAACGTCAGATAGCAGTTCTCAGATGACAAGTGTGCAGATAGTCCGTTGACTTAAGGTCATCATTTGTCTCGTGTGAGTTCCCACTGTGCTTTGATTATTAACCTACCACGGCTCAAAGGAGTCGTGCAAACAGGTTTCAGTTGGGCACAGTCCTGAGCCACGTGGAGGCAGTGAGCGACTGTTAGGGATTCGTCTCTCCCGGTATAGGGAGTTGATATCGCACTGTCGGTTGGTCATTACCATAAGTCCCTGGCCAGGGTTGATTGAGAATTACTGATGGAATGATCAGTAGATTCTCGGATGGTCTTGAACCATACCGACACGACTTGTACGGTTATTAGGGGTCTGACGTCCACCACCTCTCTAGACCATACATGCGATACTCTTAGACGAACAGACCGGACTGCGTGGATATTGTCACAGACAGGCTCAGTAGGATTTCAGATGGGTTACCTCATCAGCTTTCTTATCGACAACTACCTGGGGACCGTTACGTACAGCTAGTGCCGCTTGCGGTCTGTGGTTAAACCCACTACCAGCGTAGTAGTTGAGTCTTTAGAGTCCCACATAGAGATTTCCCAAACCCAGGCGAAAAGATATAGAGGTCGTATGGTTTTACGACAAAGGTTCGGACGCATACGTGTTTGAACGCACGTACGACATTCGGACAGTTTTTACTAGCCGGCTTTGGTTTATGCCAGATTCTAGTATCAGGTTATTGGATTTATACAGTATAAAGTTTTTCCGTGTTTTCACGGATGAGAGGGGCGTTCTCGTAATTTTCCGAGAAGCTTCTAGAAGGATGTGACATGGAGGGAGAGGTGGCATTTTCATTTAATGATTTAGTGACTCATTGTGAGTGATTCATCATGTCATTAATGCATTGTTAAATGCTTAATGACTCACATAATGAATCACCCACTTGCATTAATGAAACATGATGAATAATCTCATATTATTCATTTCTTTTTATTCATTATGTTTCATATATCAAGTGAGAAGCTATTTCATTATTATTATTATTATTATCATTATCATCTTCTCACTCTCTCTCTTCAAGTTCTCTCTCCTTCACCAAACCTAATCCTACCCTCATGAGTTAAGAACAAGGATTAGGAAAGACTAATTACTCCATAACCTATCTCTACATCACCTTAGCTACTCTATTTAGCAACTAGAGAAACTAAGTAACCTCAAGTTTAGAGGTTATAGCTTGGATTAGGGTTCTCGGGTGGATCGTCTATCACGAAAGAAAGCCGAAGAGGACGTGGAGATCCAAAGAGGCTGTAGATAACATTAAGACGAAGGACTAAAACCGTTTGGTATAATCTCTTAACATAGTAGTTTAGAACTCTATAGCTTTTGTTAAAACTTGTTTAGCAAACGATTCATACGGTTATTCGATGTTTAATCATAGAACAAGATTGTTATTCATATTTCCGCCTCCCCATAAGTATTGGGGTGTTGAACATCGACTTACAATGGTATCAGAGCCTAGCTAAACAGTATTTAACACACTTGCAAATTTGTATGAATTTCGAACGGAAAAACAAACCGGAAAAACCCCGATATCATGTACTTTCTGTCGAATTTTAAATGAGGTCCAAAAATTTTTCAGGGACCTTCAGAATGACCTAAATGAATGTATTAGAACACCCAAGAAAATTGGGTTCATGAATCGTCCATAGCGCCGCGGAACCGCGGCCGATCCCACCGATCCGCCGCGATTCCGCCGCGCTTTGGACGATTCATCATCCTAAGTTTCTTGTGTTGTTTCTCTGTGATATTTGATGTTTTCTGGTAATTTTTATTTTTGCTCAGGTTTCAGATTTACAGAGAAGTATTGGAGCAAAATTAAATGTGTTTAATCGATCGAAATTATACGATATTTGCTTGTTTGATTATATCTGTGAAATGTTTTATGTGTTCGTAAACCTCCCCTAACTACTAGTATGTCGGTTGGCAGGGGGTTGCACATATCTGTGATGTTATATATAACTGTTTGTGTATATAAACTGTATTGGACTGTTGTGGTGTTTGGCCGGGTTTTGTGATGGGTTTTTGTATTAATTCATTTGATGTAAATGTAATAAGTTGTAATATTATTTTGCGGGGCACATCCAGATTGCGGTTGTAGCCACCGTTGTATTATTTCTTTTTACTGTTTTTGCTCCTAGGATAGACCCAAGGTGGGGTGCACAAACTACCGGGTATTTTGAAGTGTTGGGGCAGACCGCTTCACTTCTGGTACTTGGCGGGTAGTTTTCCATACCCGTAGGGGTCTGGGTGGGAAAATGGCTATTCATCACAACTGTGTAATCCATCTTTCATTGCAGGCTCAAAAGAAATGCGGATTGCTTGCAAATCCAATATTGTTTATCTGTGATCTGGAATGCCTATTATTGCGTCTGACGAATGTACAATATCTATATATGATAGCTATTTAGAAGTCGCTTATGTTTTACACCCGCGCTAGCCCAGCCCCCGCTCTGTCGTTAGTTAAGTAACCTAACGGGTGATGACGGAACCCCGTGGCGAATGCAGATGGCATAAGAGGACGTTGTATTTTCGTTGTTATCTATAATGATAGGTTAAAGATGGGACACATTATTATTAATGCAAAGAAAATAAAACCTAAGCTGAATCGTTGGAACAATTTCTAAAAACCACTCGGTTTTCTTGAAAAAGAAAATTTTAAATGCGGAGCTTAAACCACTCCTTTTAATAAAAGCTATCTTAGTTCCTTCGATCAAATCAAGTTCACTACGTTAACGGTTTTTTGCCAAAAAACAGCCGTAACCCTCCATCGTTTCAGATAGACAGCACATCATATTCATGCTATGCTTGTTGGCCTACGTCAAGGCATAGTAAATGGTAGCAGTGTGTGCCTATTTGTTGCATAGATAGATGCATTAGTTTAATACAGACGTACACCTTGTTGGCCTACGTCAAGGGCTTGTACGATGTATTTAAATTGATCAGGACAACGACGAGTAGAACTTGACTTGCGTCTTATGACTTGTTGGCCTACGTCAAGGTCTATAAGAGCTTGGGGTAAAAATTACATCGGGAGTTTCAAACATAAAGGAAACTTGCAGATTTAGCTTACCTTTTGGAGTGTGGTGACTAGAGTGGCTTCCATCTAGGGCATCATGCAATGATAGTTGGATCCCGATCCCACTGATGAGTAGGATTACTCTCGGGAATTTCTCTCACTTAACAATCAATGCTATAAACCAAGTAGGTGCCTAAAAAGGTGTTAGAGGGGCTACGCCTCCAGGGAAAAGAGGTTCTTTAATTAAGGAATTTCGCGAAAGCGTTGGAAAACCTCCCTCGAAGTACCAACACCAGCCTGGCTGAAAGGTTAAGCAAGAATTGTAACGTGTGATTAAATCCTGACTAGTTCTTCTTTTAGGTTTTGAAGAAGGATTTGAGGAAACAATGGGAGCCATCCTGTTTAGATAAAATAATAACCAATCTAAACTTGCAAGAGCATATGCTGAGTGTTTTCTTTTCTCTCTCTCTGGCAGCTACCATGACTGGACTAAAACTATTACTTGAAAAGAATATACTGACCGGGCAGAACTATAAAGATTGGCTAAGGAACGTCAATATTGCGCTGACGTATGGCAAAGTTGCATATGTTACCACCGCTGTTCCTCCCCTTATCCCAGGACCAGATTCCTCAGTTGCGGACAAGGAAGTTCGTAAAACCTGGGATCTAGACTGTGAGCGAGCTAAGTGTATCGTGCTGGCGTCCATGAATAATGAACTCCAGAAAAAGCACGAGAGTATGGATATTGTATCCATATTCCTCCATTGCAAGGAATTGTATGGTGAACACTCCCGTATCACGAGGTACAAAACCTCAAGAAAACTCTTCCAGATGAGGTTAGCTCCAGGATCGCCTATTGGAGAGCACGTCCTCAAAATGATCACCCTCATTGAGGAACTCGCAAACCTGGGATGCGTGCTAGAGAATGATTTGTATATCGACTTGATTTTGCAGTCCCTTCCCCACACCTTCTCTCAGTTCGTGCTGAACTTCAACATGCACGAAATGGAAGCGGATCTTCCAAAGCTCCTCAATATGTTGAGGGTAGCAGAGACCTCCTTGAAAAAGGAGAAGACCCCCGTTCTGTATGTTGGCCAATCATCTTCTTCTAAATCTAAAGAGAAAGCTAAAGGGAAGAAGAAGATGAAAGCCACCAAACCGAAGGGTGGGGTCAAGAAGGTGCAGGGAACGAACAAGGCAGGAAGGGTGAAGGCAGAAAAGAACGAGTGCTTCTATTGTCACAAGCAAGGGCACTGGAAGAAGGACTGTTTGGCCTTTAAAGCCAAGGACATGAAGCAAGCTGTTGCTTCTACTTCAGGTGTGTTCGTAATCGAAAATTGTCTTTCAGTAAACTCTACTTCATGGGTACTTGATACCGGTTCTGGTTCTCACATCTGTAATTCTTTGCAGGATCTGAGAAATAGTAGAGTACTGGGGGCAGGTGATATGACTCTCCGGATGGGTAATGGAATGCATGTAGATGCAGTTGCAATAGGGGAATATCACCTAGGGTTGAATAGTGGACACATTTTGGTATTGTACAGCTGTTTTTGTATTCCCAGTATGTTGTGTAATATTATATCAGTATCTTTGTTGTCTAATCAAGGATATAATTTTGTGCTTGAAAGAAATGTCATGAACATTCTCCTAAATCAAGAACTGATTGGGTTTGGCACACTGGAAAACGGCATATACATACTTAATCGACCTCAAATTTTCAATATTCAAAACACGCGTAAAAGAAAGGCTCCAGATTCGAATCAAGCCTTCCTATGGCATTGTAGACTTGGTCATATAAATGAAACAAGGTTGACTAAGTTACAAAAAGATGGATATCTAGATCCGTTTGAATATTTATCATATGCAACTTTTCAATCATGTATCAAAGGAAAAATGACCAAATCTCCGTTCACCGGACACGGAGAAAGAGCCACTGAACTCTTGGGACTAGTACACAGTGATGTATGTGGTCCGATGTCTATACATGCACGAAGTGGCCACTCCTACTTCATCACTTTTACTTATGACTTCTCTAGGTATGGACATGTGTTCTTAATGAAGCATAAATCCGAGGCTTTTGAGAAGTTTAAGGAGTATAAAAATGAAGTAGAGAAACAAACTGGTAAAAGCATCAAGACACTTCGATCTGATCGAGGTGGAGAATACTTAAGTACCGGTTTCCTTGAACACTTAAAAGCGAATGGAATTCTCTCTCAGCTTACTTCACCTTATACACCTCAGCATAATGGTGTATCAGAAAGAAGGAATCGCGCGCTATTAGATATGGTGCGTTCAATGATGAGTAGTGCTGAGTTGCCACTTTCCTTCTGGGGATTTGCTCTAGAATCAGCCGCATACCTATTGAATAGAGTTCCAACTAAGTCTGTACCTACCACTCCATATGAAATGTGGTGTGGGAAGAGACCATATCTCAAGTATATCAAGATATGAGGGTGTCCGGTATATGTTAAAAAGCATAATCCGGACAAGCTCGAAGCACGATCGGTTTTATGCAAGTTTGTAGGATACCCCAAGCATTCAAGGGGGTACATAGTCTACCACACTGAAGAACAAAAGGTGTTTGTCGCTCGTCACATTGTCTTCTTAGAAAGCGAATTTCTTGCAAAAGAAATTAGTGGGAGCGCGGTAGAACTGGAAGAAATTCCAGAACCTCAAACTGCAACCGAAGACTTAGAAGAATCTCAGATTTCAATAGAACATGACGAACCAACGCCACTCCGCAGATCTAGTAGGCTTTCTCATCCTCCTGAAAGATACTATGGTTTTCTTCTTGATGGGGATCGAGAGGATTGCATCATTGATGATGATGAGCCTACTAGTTTTTAGCAGGCTATCACGAGTAGCAACTCAGTGAAGTGGCTGGATGCAATGAGATCCGAAATGGAATCCATGTACACCAATAAAGTATGGACTTTAGAAGTTGCTCCTCCTGGGGTAAAACCAGTTGGGTGCAAATGGATCTTCAAAAAGAAAATTGGTACATTTGGACAAGTGGAAACCTACAAAGCTAGACTAGTAGCAGAAGGTTTTCGTCAAAGACCAGGATTAGACTATGATGAAACTTTTTCACCAGTAGCTATGCTTAAATCCATTCGGATAATGCTTGCCATTGCTGCCTTCCATGACTATGAAATCTGGCAAATGGATGTAAAAACAGCTTTTCTAAATGGACATCTAGAAGAAATTGTTTACATGGATCAATGTTCGTATCAGATTTTTGCATTTTCATACCGCCCAATTTTTATCACATTGCATATCGGTAGATACTCTTGAGCCGTGTTTGCTAGTCAATTGCAGGATACAGGTTCTCGGCTCCAAACGGTGAAATTCATGGAAAAACACGACAAAACCCGGGTTCCTGCCAACCACAGATAAAACACGGATCTCCGCTCTTTATCCGTCTGTTGCCACACACCAGTTTAAGAGACCAAATGGCAAATCAATGTCGTTTTCATGCACAAGGCTCAATGGCAACACAAGATCCAAGAAATCTACACGGAGCTCGAGGAAATCATGACAAAAAGATCCACATCAAATCACCTTTTGCTCAACAGAAATTCTGGAAAATCGAGAGGAAAATCTGAGAAAAGATATATACCAGACTCATGGGAACAGCAAACCAGGGAACTCTACAAAAATTGGTCACCTAACTCTACTAAGGGGCCGCGGTTCCGCGGCATAAGCAGGCTTAGGCCGCGGAACCGCGGCCGTATAGTGGCGGCAGTTGACCAATTTTTGTGGGTGTTTTGGTCTTTTCATTTTAGTTCTGAATGTTGCCCTAGGTTTTCATTTTCCAGCCTATAAATACCCCAGAACCTTGTGAAGCCAAGGGTGCATAATCTTGTATTTTTCTAGGTTTAGAATACTTGTTTCTTCTTTCTCTTCTCATCACTTCTCCATTGAAAATCTTGTAGTGAGCTTTTGTGAGTGAAGAATGATGAATAAAGAAGAACCATTTACTTATCATGCTTGTCTTGTTCTTTAGTTAACTTGTTAATTGTTGTAATTTTCATTTGTTAACTTAGTTGTTGTTATTTCTTGTTGTTTCTTTCTTCTCTCTTTTTCTTTATCCTTAAAACAACCATGATGCTTACGCTTGATCCTTACCAAGGTGAGGTCGCAAATAGCTAGTTGTTATCTTCTAATCTCCTTCTTTCTATCTTCCTCTTTTGTTTTATTTTTCCGTATTATGGATGCGTAGTTTCCATACTTGTTAGGGTATGATATGGGAAGTTTGAGAGAAGGAAATCTCTCACACTCTTTCCTTGCCCAACATCTTAAATCGACTCCCGTTAATTGAACCACAATCCGCTCCTTACGGCACCCTATCCTACATGATAGCGGTGATTCCGTAGTGAGACCGGTTGTGGTTGAATTAACCGGAGGTTATGGCTAAGAGCCAAGAACGGACGGACAAGCACCAAAAGGAAGAACTTATGCGTTGGAAAGCCTAGCTTATACTCGCAAGTTCCTTCCTAGTCGTGCTAATCCCCATTGTTGCCGATTACCGTAACACCGATATTAAGAGTGGCAATGAAAGAAGTGAGGGACTCCTAACTCAAACTAACCTAATCCTAACCCTAACAAGCTCTCTTTACATATCATTTTAACACTTAGATAATCACAAACAAATCTGGAAAACTGGACTTAACTCCTTAAAGCACATAGAAAAAGATTCCCATCTCCCTGCGGACGACCCGTACTCAACCGGCTAGCTACAAGCGAAACCGTCTTGATTGCGGTAATTAATTAAACTTGAACACGCAGAATCACTACCAATCAAATGGCGCCGTTGCCGGGGAGACGGTAGTTTATTTCTTTGTGTAATTTCGGATTAACTTGTGAATATAAATATAACCAAAACAAAAAAAATATACTTTGTAAAGAAAAAGCATCTTGTTATTTTTGATTAGTTTTTGTGCAAGTGTGCAGGATAATACGAAGTTTGAAGTTCAGTACCAAAGAAGTGGGATATACGGAGTTCAAGTACAGTGCCAAAAACGTAGGAAGTTAGACCCACATCTCGCGGCTACACCGCGACGGATTGAAACGAAGCAATAGGCCTACTGTAAGATTCTGGAGAAGTTCCAGTGAGCAAATCCAATTTCAGTAGCTCCAGACAAACAGAGGAGACCCAGACCAGCACCCATACAAAAATTGAAGGCCCAAGTCCCTGTTCCCGCCGCGGAACCGCGGCATAAGAAGGCTTAGGCCGCGGAACCGCGGCCACTTGGTGCCCTCTTCATCTCAAAATCCCTGTAAGTGTTTCTCTTCTCTCTCCCACTCCTCTGGACTCCAATAAACTGTGTTTTCTGCAGCATTCTTTGCGCAAATTCTCTTCCCCCTTCCAATAAACTGTTCTAGTGCAGAATTCATTCGCCGCGCTAAAATAAAAATTGTTTGCAGTTGATTTGTTATCGCTTTGCATTCATTAATACGGACTTAAGGGGCTTGAAACCAATTCAGATTGGGTGGGGATTTCATCACCCTTCCCAGGACCCCAGAAATCACAAAAAGCATATGCATTGACCATTGTTAAATTAAAAAATACTAGACTCAGCCCTAAGGACTTCGCGCTCATTAGGACAGAGGACTAATTACAGGCATCGGCCGTTTATCCTATCCTGACTTTGCGGTGTCTAGGCAAGTGTGACGAAGGCAAGTGGTTATTTAATTAAGGAACTTCACGAAAGCGTTGGACAACCTCCCACTTACCTGACACTTATCTGGCCGCAATTGGCGGAGAAGAGGCGGTTTGAGGTCCTGTTTCTAGTTCTTTAGAACAGTTAGGAGCTGTCTAGCTGACCTAGGTGACCCTAGATCTAGGTGTGATTGTGCATATCTTGTTTGTGATTGCTTAAAGCCGTAAGTCCGTACATATTTCTGTAAAGCTCTTTCTAAAAAACAAAAAAAGAAAAAAAATCAAAAACTTTTATAAAAACTTGCCCTTTGTCGCCAAAATCCATTTTTCACCCACACCCATCGCCTTTCTCCATTAACGTTTTCTTACCCTCACCTTCTCCGCTTTGACTATACTAAACTCGTTTAGTGTATGTCCGCTTGGACTCGGGACACTAGTGCCCGCCTAGTCTGCGTTACGTTAGTCGCTACCGACTACGCGATCGACTCAGACGTCGAAACTCCATCCACTCCTCTTTCACCCCTTCCTTTGCCGGCCAACTCCGACGTTGACCGGAATTCTGTTCATACATCTTCACCTTCACCATCACCAACCTCTTCTTCCGCGATGTCAGGATTTAATCCGAACATCTCTTTGACTACCCCTGGATTGGCTCCACCTCCTACGGAGACCAATAACCCACCACCACTGCCTGTTGTAGCGCCACAGCGAATCGCGCTCCAGGATCGTTTCTATCCCACCCGTTCTGCACTTCCCACCTGCCTTTCTCTTCCACCGGCCAATGGGGATAATTTTGAAATTAAGCCCCACTTCATCAACATGCTTCCACGATTTCATGGGCTTGAATCTGAAGATGCCTATATCTTCATCAATAAATTTCAAAACGTTTATGCCATGATGAAAACCACCCAGCTGTCGGACGATGCTATACGTCTACGGGTCATTCCGTTCACTTTATGCGATCTTGCTGAAAAATGGCTGTATAGCACCGCTTCCCATTCCATAACCAGTTGGGACGAGTTTATAAAAGCGTTTCTAAAGAAATTTTATCCGAATCATAAAACCGCATGGATCCGAAATGAAATCAACCAATTCTCTCAGCTTCCTTCTGAACCCTTCTGGAAGTGCTTTGACCGGTACAAAGACCTTCTTGTTCAGTGTGCTCACCACGGTATAGAGAAATGGCAACTTTACCAAACCTTATACGAGGGCCTGAACCCAGCAACGAAGCAGTTGTTAGAAACCATCTGTCAGGGCCACTTCCTATCGAAATCTGACGAGGAAGCGTGGCAATTCTTTAACGACCTTGCGGAGCAAACGCTACAATGGGAGAGCACCAGACCGACTTCTTCTTCTTCTACCTCCACTTCTACCGGTCAGTCTAGGGTAGGAATTCACTAACTTGATGTCTCTATTGCGATGAAAGCTGAAATGGCTACAATAACGAGAAAGCTTGAAGCGATAGAGAGCAAATTCTCTTCTCCTGCTCCTACCCCTGTTCTTCCCCTTCGTACCATCTGCGCTTGTTGTTCCGATCCTTCTCACTTGACCGAAGAGTGTCCTTACAATCCACTATCGCAAGGACAGGATCAGGTTAATGCTGCATTTCAGCAAAGACCGAGGAATGATCCATACTCTTCCACCTACAATCCCGGTTGGAGGAACTACCCCAATTTCGCCTGGAATCAGAATCAGAATCAATTCCAATGCAACAATTTCCAAAGGGCCCCTCCGCCGCAACAACAAGCGCAACAACAAACTCAACAGCAGTTTCAGCAACCCTTCCAACCCCAACCTTTCCAAAATCAGACGAACAACTTTGCACCCAACAATTCTTTTCCACCAAACAACTTTGTTCCGTCAAGCAACAATAAGGTTTCCTCGCTCGAACGAAGTCTGGAGGCATTCGTCAAACAATCGACTCAATCCACCGCAAACATCCAGTCTTCCATTCAGTCCTTAGTGCAACACACTGCCGCTCACGGGCAAAGCATCAAAACCATCGAGGCCCAGATTGCACAACTGAATGCGGCCTTAAGCGAGCGAGAGAAGGGGAAGCTCCCGTCCCAACCACTCCCAAATCCCGGTCACCCACAGAATGTACATGTTTCTCTTGAACAACAGAATCATAATGTGAGTGCCGTGACCACATTGAGATCGGGAAGGATGCTGCAAAACAACATCGGCACACGGATCAATGATGACACCCCGGCCGCTTCTTCTTCTTCTTCTTCTTCTTCTTCGTCTCCTGCTTCTTCGTCTTCTAAGCCTATTCTTCGTTCTTCACAAGGCTCTCCTTCCTCTTCTTCTGCTTTGAATGGACCCACTTCTCACTCCACGAAAACACCTGTTCTGGGATCCGTTCTTACTCCACAATCTCCTCCACAAGCATTAGACTCAACCAATTTTAAAAACGTCCTATTTCCAAACCGGTTGAGGTCTAATAAACAAAATCCTCAAATGGAGAAGATTCTGAAGTTATTTAAGCAGGTTAACATTAACATTCCTCTTTTAGATGCTGTCCAACAAGTCCCGTCCTACACAAAAATCTTAAAGGACTTGTGCACGAAAAAGAGGAAGTCTCAGGTACCCAAGAAAGTTTTCTTGGCTAGTACTGTGAGTGATGCCCTTACCCAATCTTTACCACAAAAACGGAAGGACCCTGGCTGTCCTACGATTTCTATTACCATTAGGGATAAGAACATCAACCGCGCACTATTAGATCTTGGTGCCAGTGTTAACCTGCTTCCGTACTCAGTATACGAGCAATTAGGCGTAGGAGAGCTGAAACCCACGCGCTGCACTCTCCAAATGGCCGACCGATCGATCACCCATCCTAGGGGTGAGCTAGAGGATGTGTTAATAAAAGTCGGGGACTTTATATTCCCCGTTGACTTCATCGTATTAGACACACAGCCTGTAGCTAACCACCGGAATCAAATTCCGATGATACTCGGCCGCCCATTCCTTGCAACCTCAAATGCTGTGATCAATTGTCGCAATGGTTCGATGAACCTCTCTTTTGGAAACATGACGATTGAACTCAACATTTTTAGGTTGAGGAATCAGCCCGCCGAACCTAATGCTCATAAACTGGACGTCTGCTCGATCCAGGAGATCACCCCAGAAGAATATGAATTCGAGGAGTTTCTGTTTGATCACGATAATCTTGACGCCACTAGTGCGTTCCTCCTCAAACCTGCTGCTGCTTCTGCGCCCGACAACGACTATGAGTGTTTCACATTATTGAACGATCTTAGCCGCTCGTAACCCGAGTTTGAATCCTTCGAATTTTCGGATGAGTTACTTGAATCATCCGACTCGGTCGCTTACACTCGTTTTGAACATTTGCTGGAGTCCTTTGAGTTCGAGACCTCTGCACCAATCTTGCTTTCAATCGTTTCTCCTCCCACGCTCGAACTCAAGCCTTTGCCATCTCACCTTAAGTACGCTTACTTGGGTGAGAACGAGACCCTACCTGTCATCATCTTGGCTTCTCTAGCTCCCGAGCAAGAGAAAGCCCTTCTCGCGGTCTTGCACAACAACAGGCAAGCTTTTGGCTGGTCCATGGCGGACATCAAGGGGATTAGTCCCCTGATCGTTGAGCATCACATTCATTTGATGGATGATGCCAAACCAGCCCGGGATCCACAAAGACGTCTCAATCCAGTCATGAAAGAGGCTGTGAAGAAGGAGATCGTAAAATGTCTAGATAGTGGTATCATTTACCCTATCTCTGATAGCCAGTGGGTTAGCCCCATTCATATTGTCCCCAAGAAGTCGGGCATCACGGTCATAACCAACGAGGCGAACGAGTTAATCCCTACTCGCACCCAAACTGGGTGGCGAGTATGCATTGATTACAGAAAACTCAACGCCGCAACGCGGAAGGACCACTTTCCGCTACCTTTCATTGACCAAATGCTTGAACGATTGGCCGGACACGATTACTACTGCTTTCTTGATGGCTACTCTGGCTATAATCAAATTCCCATCGCCGAAAAAGACTAGGACAAGACCACTTTCACTTGTCCTTTCGGCACGTTTGCATATCGTCACATGCCCTTTGGGTTATGCAATGCGCCCGCTACCTTCTAGCGGTGTATGATGGGAATTTTCTCAGACATGGTGGAAAAATTTCTGGAGATTTTCATGGATGATTTCTCCATCTTCGGTGATTCCTTCAACGAGTGTTTGCTGAATCTTGACGCTGTCCTTACCCGATGTAAGGACAAGAATCTCACTTTGAATTGGGAGAAGTGCCACTTCATGGTGCGTGAAGGTATTGTCTTAGGACATATCATCTCGCAAAATGGCATAGAGGTCGACAAAGCGAAGATTGAGGTCATTTCCAATCTCCCTCCTCCCTGATGCGTCAGAGATATCCGAGCCTTCCTTGGCCATGCCGGTTTCTATAGACGGTTCATCAAGGACTTTAGCAAGATTGCTAGGCCCTTGACTCTTTTGCTGGCCAAGGATACGCCATTCGACTTCAACTCGAGCTGTGTGACTGCATTCGAGTCATTAAAACGCTCACTCACTTCTGCTACCGTTCTTTCTTCACCTGACTGGACGCACCCATTTGAGATTATGTGCGATGCATCCGACTTTGCCATTGGTGCTGTCCTTGGACAACACATAAACAAGATGCCGCACGTAATCTATTATGCGAGCCGAACCCTGAACGATGCCCAACTCAATTATACAACAACTGAGAAGGAATTCTTGGCTATTGTATTTTCTTTAGAAAAGTTCAGGCCCTACCTCATTGGCTCTCCAGTCATTGTCTACACTGACCATTCTGCTCTGCGCCATCTTTTTGCGAAGAAAGATGCAAAATCTCAGTTAATACGTTGGATCCTTTTGCTTCAAGAGTTTGACCTTGTCATTAAGGACAAACGAGGATGTGAAAACGTAGTTGCCGACCATCTCTCACGACTTCCTTCTTCGCCTTCGCTTCCAATTCCGATCAATGACATTTTCCCGGATGAACAGCTCTTGACAGTATCTTGCGAACCCTGGTTCACAGATATTGTGAACTATTTGGCCACAGGATTACTACCGACTGAATGGTCAAGTCAGGACAGACTTCGCTTCTTATCCCAAGTAAAACACTTTTACTGGGACGAACCCTATCTGTTCAAGTACTGTCCCGACCAGATTATTCGTCGGTGTGTCCCTGACAAGGAATTCAAGAGTGTGCTATCGTTTTGCCACGATCAAGCGTGTGGCGGGCATTTTGGCCCCAGAAAGACAGCTGAGAAGATCTTGCAATGTGGTTTCTACTGGCCACAACTCTTTAAAGACGCTCATGACTATTGCAAGACTTGCTCCCGGTGCCAACACTTGGGCCGGATATCCCGGAGGAACGAGATGCCGCTCCAACCGATCTTTGTTGTAGAGATTTTCGATGTTTGGGGGATAGATTTCATGGGGCCGTTTCCCAGCTCTTTTGGGAACTTGTACATCCTTCTCGCTGTTGATTACGTCTCTAAATGGGTCGAGGCTGTGCCCAGCCGGACTAACGACAACAAGGTTGTCGTTAGGTTTCTTAAAGAAAACATTTTCTCCCGTTTTGGGCACCCCCGAGCGATCATTAGCGACAATGGAAGTCATTTCTGCAACAAGACTTTCGAGGCCTTGATGCGAAAATATTCCATTAATCATAAGCACTCTACGCCCTACCACCCCCAAACCTGCGGGCAGGCCGAAGTTTCAAATCGGCAAATCAAGCAGATACTGGAGAAGTCGGTTTCCAAGAACCGTAAGGATTGGTCGCTGAAACTCACTGATGCCCTCTGGGCATTTCAAACCGCTTATAAGACCGACCTTGGCATGTCTCCCTATCGGCTTGTGTACGGAAAAGCCTGCCACCTACCTGTCGAAATAGAGCATCGCGCATTTTGGGCGATAAAGGAGTTGAATCTGTCTCTCGAAGATGCGGGCAGCCATCGGAAGCTGCAGTTGAACGAACTGAGCGAGCTTAGGGATGAGGCTTACGATAACGCGGTTGTCGTTAAGAACCGAACGAAGGTGTTTCACGATAAACACCTTTTGCGCAAAACTTTCGTACCTGGTCAGCAAGTACTGCTTTACGACACCCGACTTCACTTCCATCCAGGAAAGCTCAGATCTCGCTGGAAAGGGCCGTATTTTGTGCGGAATGTGTATCCGCATGGCGCTATGGATTTGGAAAATCCAAAGGACGGTTCATTTTTCAAAGTAAACGGACACCGACTTAAACCGTACCTTAGCGCCGAACCAACAGAGGAGCTCCTGGTCTTACAGGAGCCGGTTTACCCTGCATAATCTTCCTCTGCCTACCTCCAAACTTCGGTTTTCCACCCAAGAACAAGTGGACACTGTTCCAAATAAGTTTGGGGGTATGTATAATTCATTTTATATATATTTGTGGATATTCTTTTTCTTTTTCTTTAAAAACAAAAAAATTAAAAAAATTTAAAAAAATATAAAAAAATAAACAAAAATTGTGTATCGCTAACCGACAATTTTGACCCTTAAAATGATCTCTTCATGCAATGACAGTGAGGACACTGTCCAGTTTAAGTTTGGGGGTACGCTCGGTACGCATTTCTAACCTTCGCATTCATATGTATATTTTGCATCGGCATATTAAAATCCATAAAATTCATAAAAATCTGAAAATTTTCTAAAAGCATAAAAACTTTTTTGTCAAGTTAGCTAGTGGGAGGACTATGATTCAACATTTCGACGGTTTTGTTTGATAAGATAAGAATAACTAAATCTTATGTTTAGATTTTGAAAACAAATTCTTCTTGGTTTCAACCCTGCTCCTGGTGTTCGAACTAGTCATTAATGGTCGGCAACATGGCTTTTCCTAAAAGATAACTCTCCTTTGAAGTTAACTATAGCTGATATACGTCTTTACATCACACTACACGTGCCGTAAGTTTTTGGGAATTAGATGACAAGTCTTTTATGTCGAAAAACTTTTAAATGGATAAATGATTTTCTGAGGATCAAATAGGTTTGTTCGGAAATAAGTAATATCAAGAATAGTTTATGAAGTGAGTGAATATGAAGGAATGTTATTGATGACTTAATTGGAACTAAGTCTGAAAAATAACCCATCTAAAACTTGATTGGAATGATTACACACCGAACCCACTAAACACGTCTTTTATCCAAAAAAATAATTGAACTGCCGGTTATATCTCCGTTCGTATTGAATCATCATGATTTTCACGCCAAACTGTCTTTTGTTTTTGGACTTAGGTAACTTGAGTAATTAAGTCCGCTGGGGTGTTTCTACACCTAATGCCCTAAAGCCAACTGGTTTGGGTGCATTGGCCCAAGGCTCGCTAAGAAGCCTAGAAAGTCCAGATAAAAACAAAGTCAAGCAAGTGTTCTCTCCGAGTTAAAATTCCTAACGGTTCTTTGTGTGAGAATAATCTTGATAAAAGACAGGCTTTTATAAAAAAATTTAGCGGAGATATGAAGGTTTTATTCTATGATAAAGATTATTACACGTTCACAGAGGTGTGTATGAAATGAAAACAAGAAAAAGATGGAGTGAAAAATAAGACCTAATTTCCTGTTAAGGAAGATAGAAATTCTGGAGTTGAAACCTTACTAGAAAACGAAACTTGAAAAATGCTTAACTCTTTATAAAACTCATGTGATCCTTTTAAAATTGTTATCTAGGCTTTACTGTGTGACATAATGACTTTATTCGACCTTTCGAGAACTTAACGACACTATTTGCACTGCACGTAAAGACATATAAAATCTGTAGTTAAATAAGAAGCGAGGTGTGAAAAATAAAGGTTCGATAGTCTAGACTGAGGATAATAGAATTGTTATTTTCTGAAACAAAACTTTAGAGTTTGAATCTTAGTTATTTTACAAAACTAGCTTGACCGGATTTTGTTGGTAGTATCTGCTGAAAACCCTCAGGAGACAACACTCCTCCTACTAGGGACACCTAGAGGTTTAACGGCTTGTTGCACATGCTCAGTGCAATCGAGTTCCCTGCGAAAGTGAGGTTAGGAAATTTTTTGTGAATAAATTGGCTTTGCTCGGGACGAGCAAATGATAAGTTTGGGGGTATTTGTTCATATCAGATTTTTGCATTTTCATACCGCCCAATTTTTATCACATTGCATATCGGTAGATACTCTTGAGCCGTGTTTGCTAGTCAATTGCAGGATACAGGTTCTCGGCTCCAAACGGTGAAATTCATGGAAAAACACGACAAAACCCGGGTTCCTGCCAACCACAGATAAAACACGGATCTCCGCTCTTTATTCGTCTGTTGCCACACACCAGTTTAAGAGACAAAATGGCAAATCAATGTCGTTTTCATGCACAAGGCTCAATGGCAACACAAGATCCAAGAAATCTACACGGAGCTCGAGGAAATCATGACAAAAAGATCCACATCAAATCACCTTTTGCTCAACAGAAATTCTAAAAAAATCGTGAGGAAAATCTGAGAAAAGATATATACCAGACTCATGGGAACAGCAAACCAGGGAACTCTACAAAAATTGGTCACCTAACTCCACTAAAGGGCCGCGGTTCCGCGGCATAAGCAGGCTTAGGCCGTGGAACTGCGGCCGTATAGTGGCGGAAGTTGACCAATTTTTGTGGGTGTTTTGGTCTTTTCATTTTAGTTCTGAATGTTGCCCTAGCTTTTCATTTTCCAGCCTATAAATACTCCAGAACCTTGTGAAGCCAAGGGTGCATAATCTTGTATTTTTCTATGTTTAGAATACTTGTTTTTTCTTCCTCTTCTCATCTCTTCTCCATTGAAAATCTTGTAGTGAGCTTTTGTGAGTGAAGAATGATGAATAAAGAAGAACCATTTACTTATCATGCTTGTCTTGTTCTTTAGTTAACTTGTTAATTGTTGTAATTTTCATTTGTTAACTTAGTTGTTGTTATTTCTTGTTGTTTCTTTCTTCTCTCTTTTTCTTTATCCTTAAAACAACCATGATGCTTACGCTTGATCCTTGCCAAGGTGAGGTCGCAAATAGCTAGTTGTTATCTTCTAATCTCCTTCTTTCTATCTTCCTCTTTTGTTTCATTTTTCCGTATTATGGGTGAGTAGTTTCCATACTTGTTAGGGTAAGATAAGGGAAGTTTGAGAGAAAGAAATCTCTCTCACTCTTTCCTTGCCCAACATCTTAAATCGACTCCCGTTAATTGAACCACAACCCGCTCCTTACGGCACCCTATCCTACATGATAGCGGTGATTTCGTAGTGAGACCGGTTGTGGTTGAATTAACCGGAGGTTATGGCTAAGAGCCAAGAACGGACGGAAAAGCACCAAAAGGAAGAACTTATGCTTTGGAAAGCCTAGCTTATACTCGCAACTTCCTTCCTAGTCGTGCTAATCCCCGTTGTTGCCGATTACCGTAACACCGATATTAAGAGTGGCAATGAAAGAAGTGAGGGACTCCTAACTCAAACTAACCTAATCCTAACCCTAACAAGCTCTCTTTACATATCATTTTAACACTTAGATAATCACAAACAAATCTGGAAAACTGGACTTAACTCGTTAAAGCACATAGAAAAAGATTCCCATCTCCCTGCGGACGACCCGTACTCAACCGGCTAGCTACAAGCGAAACCGTCTTGATTGCAGTAATTAATTAAACTTGAACACGCAGAATCACTACCAATCAATCAACCAGAAGGTTTCTTAGACAGTGGGAGCAGCGGAAGAGTGTGCAAATTGCTTAAATCCATTTATGGGTTAAAGCAAGCATCGCGGAGTTGGAATATCTGCTTTGATGAAACAGTCAAGGAATTTGACTTTATCAAAAATATAGATGAACCATGTATTTATAGGAAGATTGTAGAAGGAGCAGTAGTCTTCCTCGTTTTGTACGTCGACGACATACTACTGATAGGGAATGATATCCCTATACTACAATCAGTAAAGCTCTTCTTGTCACAGAAATTCTCCATGAAAGACTTGGGAGATGCATCATACATTTTGGGCATTATGATCTATCGAGATAGATCTAATAGAATATTGGGACTTTCACAGTCCAGGTATATAGACACTATACTAAAGAGATTTAGTATGGAAGATTCCAAGCGCGGCAATATGCCCGCTTGTCACGGAATCACCCTCTCCAAGGAGATGTCTCCAAAGACTGATAAAGAGAGGGCTCGCATGGGCATTATACCCTATGCTTCGGCGGTAGGATCAATAATGTATGCGATGTTATGTACCAGACCGGATGTAACTTACGCACTTAGTGTGGTAAGAAGGTATCATTCTGACCCAGGTGAGAAACATTGGAGAGCTGTGAAGAGCATTCTCAAGTACCTAAGAAGGACTAAGGAGATATTCTTGATTTACGGTAATGGGGACCTCCACGTAGAGGCTTTTACCGACTCCGGCTTCCAAAGTGACAAGGATGATTCTAAATCCATTTCGGGTTTTGTGTTTACCCTCAATGGAGGGGCGGTATGTTGGAAGAGTTCCAAACAAGATACCGTCGCAGACTCAACTATGGAGGCTGAGTATATAGCTGCTAGTGAAGCCGCAAAAGAGGCTGTCTGGATGAGGAAGTTCATTTCTGAACTTCAGGTGGTTCCGTCCATTGCCAATCCAATACCTTTGTAATGCGATAACAATGGCATGTAGCTTTAGCAAAGGAACTAAGGTCCCATCAGAAATCCAGGCATATTTTAAGGCGGTTTCACCTGATCAGGGAGATCGTGGATCGTCGGGAGATCGAGATACGGAGAGTGGACACAAAAGACAATACGGCAGATCCATTCACCAAGGCCATTCCTCAAGTACAGTTCGAGAGGCTATTTGAGATGTTGGGCATGCGGTACGCAAGCAACTGGATCTGGTAGAGGCAGTGGGTGCTCATTGCGCCAATTATAAGCCTTAGTGCAAGTGGGAGATTGTTGGATATATATGCCCTAGAGGCCTACATTGTATAGGATGCTTGGGATATGTATGTACATGACAGTCTTGCTTGATATGATAGTACGCTATTTGGTTTGACTTTGTCTTAACGTATGATATTTTTTACTTGGTATTTATATATATATATGTTGATAAAGCCCATAGGGTGTTTTGTCTGACTACCGGCGTTGTGATGGCAGTCATACTAGTGGGAGCTGGATAGTCAATAGGCACACCCTTAGATGTCCTTGGTCGTAGAAGTATCGAGATTGGGCATCGATACTCCGGAGTAGACTAGTGTATACATATCTAGACCCTGACGAGGGGCAATGGATTGGTCCCGCAACCATTGGTGGTGTTCACCTAAGATTGTATACAGATGCTCACTGGGTGTGAGTACACGGGACAGGACTCGCCGAGAACTGACTGGATGGTATTATACCTAACGTCAGATAGCAGTTCTCAGGTGACATGTGTGCAGATAGTCCGTTGACTTAAGGTCATCATTTGTCTCGTGTGAGTTCCCACTGTGTTTTGATTATTACCCTACCACGGCTCAAAGGAGTCGTGCAAACAGGTTTCAGTTGGGCACAGTCCCGAGCCACGTGGAGGCAGTGAGCGACTGTTAGGGATTCGTCTCTCCCAGTATAGGGAGTTGATATCGCACTGTGGTCGGTTGGTCATTACCATAAGTCCCTGGCCAGGGCTGATTGAGAATTACTGATGGAATGATCAGTAGATTCTCGGGTGGTCTTGAACGATACCGACATGACTTGTACGGTTATTAGGGGTCTGATGTCCACCACCTCCCTAGACCATACATGCGATACTCTTAGACGAACAGACCGGACTGCGCGGATATTGTCACAGACAGGCTCAGTAGGATTTCAGATGGGTTACCTCATCAGCTTTCTTATCGACAACTACCTGGGGACCGTTACGTACAGCTAGTGCCGCTTGCGGTCTGTGGTTAAACCCACTGCCAGCGTAGTAGTTGAGTCTTTAGAGTCCCACATAGAGATTTCCCAAACCCAGGCGAAAAGATATAGAGGTCGTATGGTTTTACGACAAAGGTTCGGACGCATACGTGTTTGAACGCATGTACGACATTCGGACAGTTTTTACTAGCCGGCTTTGGTTTAAGCGAGATTCTAGTATCAGGTTATTGGATTTATACAGTCTAAAGTTTTTCCTTGTTTTCACGGATGAGAGGGGCGTTCTCGTAATTTTCCGAGAAGCTTCTAGAAGGATGTGACATGGAGGGAGAGGTGGCATTTTCATTTAATGATTTAGTGACTCATTGTGAGTGATTCATCATGTCATTAATGCATTGTTAAATGCTTAATGACTCACATAATGAATCACCCACTTGCATTAATGAAACATGATGAATAATCTCATATTATTCATTTCTTTTTATTCGTTATGTTTCATATATCAAGTGAGAAGCTATTTCATTATTATTATTATTATCATTATCATCTTCTCACTCTCTCTCTTCAAGTTCTCTCTCCTTCACCAAACCTAATCCTACCCTCATGAGTTGAGAACAAGGATTAGGAAAGACTAATTACTCCATAACCTATCTCTACATCACCTTAGCTACTCTATTTAGCAACTAGAGAAACTAAGTAACCTTAAGTTTAGAGGTTATAGCTTGGATTAGGGTTCTCGGGTGGATCGTCTATCACGAAAGAAAGCCGAAGAGGACATGGAGATCCAAAGAGGCCGTAGATAACATTAAGACGAAGGACTAGAACCGTTTGGTATAATCTCTTAACATAGTAGTTTAGAACTCTATAGCTTTTGTTAAAACTTGTTTAGCAAACGATTCATACGGTTATTCGATATTTAATCATAGAACAAGATTGTTATTCATATTTCCGCCTCCCCATAAGTATTGGGGTGTTGAACATCGACTTACATCCAGTGCATATCAACTTAATAGAGAGAGGCTAATCAGCATTACTCAACTTAGGAATCCATCCAATTATGAGTAACCTGAAAGAGAAATATGTTTCTGAAAATCATTACTATCATCTGAATACCAATCACAAGAATCTACATCTTCGATTTCTTTGAAGAATCCCGATACTTGCGACACCTGGTTCCCTACTTTATTCCTATACCCACAGCTTCTCAAAACTTAGACATTGTATTTCTACGAAACACTTGTCTAAAAACTAGAGAAGTTACAAGTAAACAGAACAGAGTACGAGGACCAACCCCTTTGTCCTGATGGACACTGGACAACATACAATACTACGTATAAGTCCGCTGAGTTGAATAACTCAAAACCTGTCTGTCGTAGGTTGAAAACTGTACCCAGGTGATTTCCTCAAATATCACCAATTACAACGAATTCCGATATAATGAGGATGATCACCTAATTCCTAATAACTTACTCCCACTCATCATCTATAAAAGCATACAGATGTGAGAATCTTACCTGGTAAATACATACCCTGGAGTAAGTATCTAATCGGGAAATCAGTTTTCCTTTAACAATGCACTGAAACATGAAAATGTTTCGTAGGGGTATCCTGGTATTCTTAGTAATGCCTCTTCCATAATCTAATTCATGACTATAACCATATATTTCTTTGCCGTCTCTCCAAATCCTTTTATTTTTCTTTATTCATTACCTTCTATACACCATCGTTAGGCTAAGTGGTTTTCTTCCTTCCCTATCGTTCGACACCAGCCTATGGTTTGAAAGAGGACTATCCAGTAAGCATAATAGGTGTACCCTCCTCAACCTAGGAGTACTCGCAACTTGAGAGAAGGTGATGATAAAAGACAACTGAATAATACCTTATTCAATTAAAGGTGAAATAGGAGTGGCGATGAAGTACGCGGTTTGGTCGTGAATGATAGCAGTCGCAATTTACTTTGCCCTCTTTCTAATCACTTTATTTTGTCTTTAGTTATTACCTTCTGTACACCCTACTTAGGCTAATTGGTTTTCTTCATTCCCTACCTTTCGGCACCTGCCTATGGTTTAGAATAAGACTATACAATAAGCATAATAGGTGTACTCTCCTAAACCAAGGAGCCCTCGCAACCTGAGAGAAGGTGATAATAAAAGACAACTGAATAAACCAATTCTATTTTTCCTGAACCTGGATCCATCCTCGAAAAAGTCCCTTCGAGTTCGTATATAACCATACGATGGATCTATCCAATGGAAGTGCATTTCCGTAGTAATACGGGATGTTCTGAGAAATACAAAGGGTAAAAGAAGGAGCGGCAATGACTTATGCAACTTTAAACAATCCAAAAGCCAGTATTTTAAGAAGGTTCGGTCAACTTGGTCACTATGTCATAGTTTAGGGTCGGTCAAAGGTTGCTGCCAAAGAGAGAGAGAGAGAAAAGAAACACTCTGCGTGCACTCTAACTTAGATCAGAATGGTTATCACTTTATCTAATCAGGAAACCTCCCACTGTAATCTCAAATTCTCCTCCAAACCTGAAAGAAGAATTAGTCGGGATCACCCGAAGAGTAAACCAACTCATCAGTGAGAATCGGGATCCAATTATCATCGCATGATAACTTGATGGGAGCCACTCAAGTTATCACACTCCAGAAGGTATGCGTATGCCTGGCAAGTTTCAGTTTCTTTAGAAACTCCCGATATGATTTTTACCCCATGCTCTTATGACCTTGACTAAGTGCCAAAATTTCATAAGTCACATGTCAAGTTATATCCATCATTATCCAGGTCAATTTGAACCCACCCGTACATACTCTTGACTAAGGGCCAAAAAAAAGTAATACGACTGTCCCAAACAAACGCATCTATCTATGCAACATGTGAACACCCCAGCAGCTACCAATCACTATGTCTTGACTAAGGGCCAAAATACATAGCTTGAATACTACTGAATACCCAAAAGAAATGACGGAGGGCTACGGCTGGTTTTTGGCGAAAAACCTTTAACGTAATGAACTTGATATCGCTGAAGGAACCTGATAGCTTTTTATAAAAATATAGTGGTGAAAACCTTTGCTAAAGAGGTCACTCCCGGTGAAAGGATCTCGGCTTTTTCCTCATGGAATGAGGTGCAGGATATTCTAACTGAATACCGTGATGCAAAACAACTTATAATCGACTATAGTGAAGTTATTACCCTGACGCATACTTCTGCCCAAGGGGTCACTCCGGTGAAGGGATATCGGCCCTTGCCTCGTCGAATGAGGTGCAGGATATTCCAACTGAATATCACTATGCAAAACAAAAGGAAACGTCTTTGTAATAACACCTTTTAAAACTGTTCCAACAACTGCAAAACTGGTTTGTTTTCCTTTGCATTGATCAGAATCAACGCAATCCCATCATTTAATCACACCGGAAAAGAACGAAAATAAAATGAACGTATATGCCATCCGCATTCGTCACTGGGTCCCGTCATCACTCGTTAGGTTACTTAACTAACGACAGAGCGGGGACTGGACTAGCGCGGGTGTAAAACATATACAACATCTATTAGTATATATACCAATATACAGTAATCGCTCCAGGCGTGATAATATGCAACATTACAGAAAAGTAATAAGCATCACAGAACAATACAGATAATCTGGGATCCCCGGGTTTCACAGAGCCGCTACTAAAACCCGACGTTCCCTTGGCCGTGTGGATAGCCTGTGCAATGTAACCTAGACCCCTACGGGTGCAGAAAGTTACCCGCCAAAACCTGAAGCGAGGCAGCCCCCAACAGCATAGTGAATGGACCACCCGCCACTTTATGGAATCCGGTAAATTGAGCACCACTCCTTGGGTCAACCTTTACCCCCTACGAGTGCGGCGAATAGTCTGCCAATTCTAGAGTGAGGCCCCTCTGCCTCTCAAAGCCATGAGATACGGACCCGTTGCCCTCCAGAACCCGGCTATCCATGCACTCCGTCGCGGGGTAATCCTAGTACATAAAAGAAAATATATACAACGGGTACATCGACCTCAGCCCGGTCGTGCCCCAAAAGAATATTATAAAAACAGGCAGTGACGGCAGTCCATATGTTGGACGCTCGCCCCGCAATATTAAATGTACAAATAAATCCAAACTACACTACCATTGCACACTGCTATCCACCACGACAAATCCGCAACATCACAGCACAACACAGAACATCAACGCGAATGTCACGTTCGCAAACCCGTCTAAAAGAACTATAGCAATTAGATGCGGTTTACCGCTCGAATGACATTCACGGTCGGAGATATAAAGTAAGTACTATAAACTAACACGTTTAAATTTCGATCGACAAAATTTCCCAAAGTGGCCCCACATACATCTGCAGCACAATAACAAAAACTGGGCCCAAAAGAACTATACCAGAAACCATAATTCACTGTATAGAAACCCCAAAAGAAATTTGACCCTCTGAAGCTCTAAGATGGCAGCGGATCCGCGGCCAAAGCATGACTTTGGCGGCGGTTCCGCGGCCGTACGGACGAGTCATAGGATCGGATTTCTTCTGTTTTCTTCAAAAATCCTGCTTGTTTTTCTGTGATGCTCAAAATAATTTTTAGACCCTTTTAACAATCGACAGAAACTTTAACCCAGAAAATTGTAGTTTTCGAAATTCCGTTCGATCGATGTTTTAAACACGTTAGCACAAGTTAGTAAAGCATAATGGTGAGGCTCTGATACCACTGTAAGTCCACGATAGTGCCCCGGCCATCTAACAGACGCTAAATGCGGAACAAAAACTTTTACAACTGGCGCTATCGTGTACTATGACCCGGATCTGCCATTATTGCTAAGCTAACAAACTACAAAGTGGGTAGAAATGTTATACCGAACGATCCGAGTCCTTCGGTCTTCAACCATCATCCCACACTTTGTTGCGGCTGCTCCGATCTCCTGAATCTTCAGTCTCCTCGTCCAGGTGGCACCACGTCAACGGATCTTTAAACGGGCTCCCGCCTCTGAACCGAGGCAACTTGGTCATCAAGTTTGCTAAAAGAGATGACCAAGATTGATGAAGAGAATGAGTAGAACACTTTGTCTCGTAACATCCAAAGCTATGGATGAACGGTTAAAGAAGTTGCCTTTTGGATCGGGTGAAATGAGAAATCCAGCAATCCTAATTTTCATGAACCCAAAACCATAATCTTTTTAACAAATGAACAACCATATATCCTTCAAGAATAAGCCGGCCACATAATATGAGGAGGGGGGTGAGGGTAGGAGGAAGAGAGTGACCATAAACAATAAATGATATGAATGAGTCATTAAGACACCTTGCAAAACATTAATGAAAACAATGAATCATATAAACTTAGTCATCAAAACATTAAAAGCACATTTAATGCACTAATGATTCACTAGCCACCTCATCATCCTAGTCACCATCTAGAAACTTCTAGAACCTTCCACACACCCATGACTCACCTCAAGAAAAGATAAATCAATCTTTAACCGAATGTTAAAGACGGGCGATAGAAAACTGGAAACTGACAACTTCCAAAAGCTATTCCAAAACGAATTTCAGGATAACCCCGTAACAGTATAAACATACCCGCATTGTATTACTACCGAATACAAATGCAACTGAGATAAAGATATTATATCTACACAGTATAATACTCGGATCCGGCTTAAACCAAAGCCTACCAGTATTATCTGCCCGAAATATGACACGTGCATAAATGCACGTGCATTTTCCAAACCCAGCCATAAAACCATACGGCCTTTACAACGTTTCGCCCGAACTTGGGAAACTATCTGTGGGGGACTCTAATGACTCATCAACACACTGGAACTGGGTATAACCACTAGCACGTCAGAGATACTAGCTGTACGTAACGGTTGCTTATGTATTGATCGGAAGGGAAGCTGACGAGCGAACTCATCCAGGAACCCTACTGAGTTTTACAGTGACAATATCCGTACAGTCCGGTCCGTTCGTCTAAGAGTATCGCATATCGAGTCTAGGGGGGTGGATAAAATCAGACCCCTAATAACGCGATAATTCGTGTCGGTATGAAACCCATCACCTCCTGAGAAACTTCTGATCCAAATCAGTAATTCTCCATTACCTCGGCTGAGGATTTCTAGTGATGGCCACCCGTGCACTGTGCGACATCAACCCCCAATACCGGGAGAGACGAATCCCCGACGATCCGCTCACTGTCTCTATGTGGCTCGGGACTGTACCCAACTAAAACCTGTTTGCACGTCTGCTTTGAGCGTGGTAAGGTAGTAATCAAAGCACAGTGGGAACTCACACGAGACAAATGACGATCTCAGGTCGACAAACTTACCTGTACACATGTTACCTGGGAACTGCTATCTAACGATATATATAATACCAACTAGCATGTTCCCGGCGAGTCCTATCCGGTGTACTCATAACCCAATGAGCACCTGTATACATCTTAGGTGAACCAACTGACACCAATGGCTTATGAGACCGGCCACCGCCCCTCGTCGGGGTCTCGACTGTATACACCAGTCTACTCTGGAGTATCGATGCCCTGTCTCGAAACTCCCACGACTAGGGACACTTTAAGGACGTGCTTATAGACCCCAGCTCCTACGTATATGATCGCCATCATACTGCTGGCAGTCAAGAAGAATCCTATGGGCTCTATCAACATGCAATAGTGAACTAAAGCATGTATACGATGATAAAGACAGACCAGATAGCATACTATCATCTCGAGCAAGACTGTCATATCGGTATAGGTCATCCATCAATCATTGCAATCATGTACCTGCATCCAATAATTGACTTTGAGGCACTATATCCAATAGGAAATTCAACAAGATTCCAGAAAAACTGATCGAATGCTCGTCGCAAACTTTAGTAGACGGCCGCACCCCTGATGCCGTCGACGAAGTGCATTAAGGCGGAACACCGCTGCCGCGAGCACCCGAACGGATGCTTTTGGCGACGGGGTTCTCCTACAGTCACTTGGTCGGGGCTATGGGGCGTGGCTGTCTATTATGTTTACCCGTCGAGTATCCGTGTATGCTATGTGATTGCGATGGACTTTTGATCATATCAAAATCCTGTGGCAACCGATCAATTGAGACTAAACTGCTAAATTTACAACATTCAAATTAGTTATCTCATAACTACTTGTGGATTCCAAATATTGTATCACATTCCAGATAAATAGACAATGTTAAACTTTCCGATCGAATAATCAAACACCCAAGTTTTCCCAAATAGCTCAACACTTGAAATTAGTGTAAAAACATCCATCACATGCCACGGTACCAATGGTCCAGCCGTAGAAGGGTCAAGCCAACGCCTCACATGTGACAACGCCGTACTGCCACAAACTCTAAGGTTTAGAGGCGGTTCAGACGGTCACATAATTGAGTTAAGGTTTGTTGTCTTCTAAAGGGTCCACCGCGTTACTTGCACGACTTAGAACGTTCTTAAACTACGAAAAAATCCAACACTTGGAAATTTTCCGGCAGGGGAAAAAGTGAGTTATTGATATCCGTTCGAACTTTTTAACACGTTCTAAAAATTACCCGGACAAACTAAACGAAGTTATACTTTCCGATCGAATCAACGAGCTCCCAATACAACCCAGAAAACTCAACACTTGAGTAAAAATTAAAAATACTCAGAAGCATCAGGAAGTACCTACGGTTATTACTGTGCAAACACTATCCCTTAATCCTCAATTCTTGCCGCGGAACCGCCGCCAATACCCTGGTTTGGCCGCGGTTCCGCGGCGCTTTGATGGATTTAGGGGGTCATTTTTCACAGTAATTCCTAAAATACCCTGCTTATTTTTCTGTGCATTTTTAATACGAAAAAATCAACTTTTTGAAAAATTTCCAGAAACTAGGGGTTTACGGGTATTCGGAGTTCGATCGGACTTTAAACTTCGTCTAGACTTCGGCCTAAAGCTCTAGCTTGGCTCTGAAACCACTGTAGGGTTACTAGTTTTTAAACTAGAGATTAGGTGAAACAAAGCATGTTAAATACTTTAACATCTAAGAGTTTGGGATTACAACCTTTGTAATCCGGTCCTTCGCTTCATAAGCTCTTTGTTGAGGTCCCTTCGTTGTGATCATCATGTACCCGGACTTTAGAGAGGCTCCACGAAGAGAATGATGCAAACTTGCTTTCGATCTTCGATAACAAAGATGATCTACCTTGAAAAAACTTTAACTCAAGCTCTCACTCACTAATGAAGTGAACACCCTAATCTAAATGGCTAGGATAGATTAGGATGATGAAGTAGGATTTTATCTCTCATTTGTTTTCTTTAATTCACTCATTTTCATCACTTCATAGAAAGCTAGAAATCTTTTCATGAAAGAAGAAGAAGGAAGAAGATGAACAATTCTCTTTGTGATGAATAATGAATCCATGTCATAATTACAATTGCAACCTTTGGTTAAGTATGAAGGGTTTAACCTTTGTAGAGAACAAACCATAGTCAAAGGGTTTGGGTTGGGTTAACAATGACTCCACAAGAATCAAAAAAGAAAAGATAAAGTCAAAGCTTCATGAAGCTTCATGAAAGCTCATGAAAAAGTTAACCCAAATGCTAACCCTAATCCAAACCATAACTAGGTTTAGCTCAACAAATCATATTGCATTTGTAATCCTAACTTGTTACAATATTATATATAACATATACAATATTTAATGTAACAAAATAAAATAATACAATTAACATATATCGCATATATATCAATGTATTACCCAAGTGAGAAAAAGAATCTTTTAGTGAGCTTATATTAGTTAATGTAATTTAATATATCAAATATATAATTATACATTAAATTATCGAATCAACACTTGATCCGATAATCCGGCTATTTCACAAATAACCGACTAATATAATCTTTATCAGTTCATCGAATTAACACTTGATCCGATGACCCGGCTATATCACATATACTCGACCGATATCTCATATCGTGAGAATCTAATACGGTATCACATACACGTATTGTTCTCGTTCCTGCACATATCATATATGTGCTCCTACTCCGTTTTGCCTAAGTCAAGAAACCTTTGTGTAGGACTCTAAAGAACCGTCAATACGCCGGGAGTAGGTGATGATCATATCAAACACCCACAAGCTGCAAGCGGTCAGCTAAACGTAACAGCCACCCGGGTATTGAGCGATCAGAAGATCAACAAGCAAGCCTGTACATTCTCCTGCGAATCCAATCAGTAACACTCCCGTACAGTCCGGTCTCTTCGTCTGATATGTCGCATATCTCGCCTAGGGGTGGTAAACGTCAGAGCCCAGAAGCTTGATAAGTCATGTCGATATGAGGTCTATAACAGTTCGATAAAATACTGATAACACTTACCAGTAAATATCAGCAACCCTGGGACTTCCAGTTACAGCCAATCGAACACAGCACAACAAAAACTCCCTATACCGGGAGAGACGAATCCCCTCCTATCGCTCATTGCCTCCATGTGATTCGGGAATGTACCCAAAAGCCACCTTTTTGCATGCCCTCTTGGACGTGGTATGATGGAAATCAAAGCAGGGTGGGAATCACACAAGACTCTATGACGATCTCGGGTCTACAGACTAACATGTACCAGTGTCACCGGAGAACTGCCATCTGACGTGAGGTATAATACCATCTGGGAGTTCTCGGCGAGTCCGTCCTGTGTACCCAGTCTCTACTGAGCACCCGTACACCATCTTTGATGTCAAACACCGATGGATATGGGATCATCCATCGCCCATCATATGGGTCAAGATGCGTATACGCTAGTCTACACTGGTGTATCGATGCCCTGTCTCGATACACCCTCGACTAGGAACAGTTATAGGATGTACTCGTCGACTACTGTGGCCCCACTAGTATGATCTCATCATAGTCCCAGTAGTCGAGTACATTTCCTAAGGGCTTTATCAACATATAACATAGAGACAATCAGAGTACATGTTAAGATAAAGTACAACCAGATAGTATACTATCATGTCAAGAAAGAAAATCCTCCCTATATATGTCCAAGCTGAAAGGTTTACCTAGCACCCTATGAGAGGTTTGGAAGCATCACATGTCACAAAGATCAAATTTTGGTGGTGCTAAGTAAGCATACAAAGGATCTATCCTAGAAAATTAGGGTTTCATATACTTTAACTAACATCACATGTTATAAAGGCTAGGGTTTTGAGACTACAACATTTGTAGCTCCCTTTTGTAGACTCCTTGGCCACTTGAGAGTTGGAAAAAGATTAGCTTGAAGTCCTCTAACGTCCATGACGATCCACCCGAAGCTCCTTTGTCCAAGCTATCAACTTTACTTTAACAAGAAGATGAAATGAAGCTAACACTCTAAACAAGTGGGCTAGACTTGTGTAGAATGGTGTTGTGGTTCTCTTTCTCACTTCAAAATCTTATCTTTTTGAGTATTTTGCTCACTTGAGAAGTCTAGAGAGCAAGAGCTCAAGGTTGAAGAAGATGATGGCTATTTTTAAGAAGAAGAGAAGATCAACTCATGAAAAGAAAAAGAAAATATATGTATATATATTTATCTCTTCTCATCTCAAACCATGGTTAAATTATGAAGATATTATTTAATTTGAGTTAAAACATGAAAGGAAAGTTTAATCCATGGTTAAGGGTAGGTGAGCATGGTTACGTCAAAGAAGAGACTAGAAACAAACCATGAATTATCCTTTCCTTTTTTTCATTTTGTTTTAAAACAAATATAAGTAATAATCCATATAAATAACTAAGGTGTACGTCTTATATTGCCACCATTTTTTATGTATAAACAACCATGATAGAATGATGTATGTATGCATGTGTGCATGCACATCCATATGTGCATGAACAAGAATGAATGCATACATGCATGCATACATCCAAAAGAAACAAGATAGGATTTCTTAGTGAGAAGCTAATGGTTAAATGATAAATCAACACTTGGTTTATCAACTCGGTCATATCACATACGATCCGACCAAAAGCAATCCGCCCAATTAATATACGGTATCTCATAAGCGCATTTTAACCGGGTCCATACGCATATCGCATACGCGCACAACAACGTTTCGCCTGGACTAGGTAAATTCTATGTGGGACTCTAAGACTCGTCAATACGCCGGCAGTGGGTGATGATCATATCAAGCACCCCCAAGCCGCAAGCGGTCAGCTAAACGTAACGGCCATCCGGGTATTGAGCGATCAGAAGAAAACAAGCGAACCTGCTACAACTCGCGTCGAGCCAATCTGCAACACTACCGTACAGTCCGGTCTCTTCGTCAGATATGCTGCATATCGAGTTTAGGGATGGTAACGTCGACCCCAATAACTCAATAAGTCGTGCCAGTGAATGGTCTATAACAGATCGAGAAACTACTGATAACACTTATCAGTAAATCTCAGCAGCCCTGGCCAGGGACTTACTGATATAACCAGTCGAGCACAGCACAACATCAACTCCCAATACCGGGAGAGACGAAACCCCTCCTATCGCTCATCGCTTTGGTGTATCTCGGGACTGTACCCAACGGCCACCTATTTGCACGACTCAGTAGAGCCGTGGTAGGGTGGTAATCAAAGTACAGTGGGAGAGCACACAAGACTCTATGACGATCTCGGGTCTACAGACTAACCTGTACCAGTGTCACCTGAGAACTGCTATCCGACGATAGATATAATTCTATATAAGAGTTCTCGGTGAGTCCGTCCAGTGTACCCAGTCACCACTGAGCACCCGTATATGATCTTGATGTCAAACATCGATGAATGTGGGAACATCCATCGCCCATCACATGGGTCTAGTATCATATACGCTAGTCTACTCTGGTATATCGATGCCCCGTCTCGATACACCTCTGACTAGGGACATTTCAGGATATGCTTATAAACTACAGATGTCCCACTAGTATGATCTCTATCATAATCACTGTAGTCAAGCCAATATCCTCAGGGCTTTATCAGCATGTATAAATGAATAAAAGCATGATCAAATCAACATGTTAGATAAAGTAGAACCAGAAAGCATAATATCATGTCGAGCGAGAATGAACACTGAATATATATATATATACATGTACAGATACATCCACTATCATATAATGGCCTCTAGGGCATACATATATCCAACAATCTCCCACTTGCACTAAGGCCAGTTATTGGTGTATCTCATACCCAACATCTCAAAAAGTCGCTCATGCTGCGGCTGAGGGAGGGCCTTGGTGAGTGGATCCGCGGCATTATTCTTTGTGTCTACTCTCTTAATCTCGATCTCACGGTGATCTACAATCTCCCGGATCAAATGAAAGCGCCTCAGGATGTGTCTGGACCGCTGATGGGACCTGGGCTCCTTGGCTAACGCCATAGCCCCATTATTATCACAATACAAGGGTATTGGATCAATAATGGTTGGAACTACTCCTAGCTCCGAGACGAACTTCTTCTTCCAGACGGCTTCCTTGGCGGCATCATTTGCAGCAATGTACTCAGCCTCCATCGTAGAGTCTGCAACGGTATCCTGTTTGGAACTCTTCCAACTTACCGCCCCTCCATTGAGGGTAAATACAAACCCTGAGATAGATTTTCTGTCGTCCTTATCACTCTGGAAGCTCAAATCGGTAAAGCCCTCCATTTGGAGATCTGCATTACCATACACCAAGAACAATTCTTTATTCCTTCGTAAGTACTTAAGAATGTTCTTCACAGCTGTCCAATGGTTCTCCCCTGGGTTGGATTGGTACCTGCTTACAACACTAAGTGCATAAGCTACATCTGGGCATGTACATAACATCGCATACATTATAGATCCTACTGCCGAAGCATAGGGTATAATGCTCATGCGAGCTCTCTCTTCATCGGTCTTTGGACAAGAATCCTTGGAGAGAGTGACCCCATGGCAAGCGGGCAAGGCACCCCGCTTAGAGTCTTCCATACTAAACCTTTTTAGGATGGTGTTAATGTACCTGGTTTGGGATAATCCCAATAACTTTTTGGATCTATCCCCATAGATCCTTATGCCCAGGATGTATGTGGCATCACCCAGGTCCTTCATGGAGAACCTTAGTGATAAGAAAGATTTGACCGACTGTAGCATAGGAATATCATTTCCTATCAGAAGAATGTCATCCACGTACAGTACGAGGAATGTGACACCTCTTCCTACAGCCTTCTTATAAACACAAGGTTCATCTGGATTTTTGATGAAATCAAACTCTTTGATAACATCATCGAAACAGATGTTCCAACTCCGAGATTCCTGCTTTAACTCATATATGGATTTAAGCAATCTACATGCTTTCCCGCTGCTCCCACTGTCAATGAAGCCCTCTGGCTGATCCATATAAACGCATTCTTCTAAATCTCCATTTAGAAATGCTGTTTTAACGTCCATCTGCCAGATTTCATAGTCGTAGTGAGCAGCAATAGCAAGTAGGATCCGAATGGATTTAAGCATGGCTACGGGCAAAAAAGTTTCGTCATAGTCGAACCTTGGTCTTTGACGAAAGCCTTTCTCCACAAGTCTTGCCTTATAGGTCTCTACGTGCCCATCTACACCAATCTTTCTTTTAAAGATCCATTTGCATCCCACAGGTTTTACCCCAGGGGGTACAATGTCCAAAGTCCATACTTTGTTGGTGTACATAGACTCCATTTCGGATCTCATGGCATCCAGCCACTTCACAGAGTCTCCACTCGTGATAGCTTGCTGAAAACTAGTAGGATCATCATCATCCATGATGCAGTCTTCTCCGTCACCATCAATGAGGAAACCGTAGTACATCTCCGGTGGGCGAGAAGTCCTACCAGACCTACGGAGTGGCTCAGGTTCTTCAGTTTCTATTGCAACAGCCAGTTCAACCAAGTCGTCATTTGTAGTTTGTATCTCTAGAACCTCTTCTAGATCCACCACTTTGCCATCATCTTTATCTGTGAAAAACTCTTTTTCCAAGAATGTGGCATGTTGAGAAACAAACACTTTTTGTTCCTCCTTGTGGTAGAATAGATATCCATATGAATTCTTTGGATACCCCACAAAATTACACATGACTGACCGTGTCTTGAGTTTGTCCGGATTCTGCTTTTTAACATAGGCCGGGCAACCCCAAATCTTAATTCTCTTAAGAGATGGTCTCTTCCCATGCCATATCTCATATGGCGTGGTAGACACGGTTTTGGTTGGAACCCTGTTCAGTAGAAATGCTGCAGTCTCCAATGCATGCCCCCAAAATGAGACGGGTAACTCAGCATCACTCATCATGGATCGGACCATATCTAATAGGGTCATATTCCGTCGTTCAGACACACCGTTGTGCTGTGGTGTGTAAGGAGGAGTGAGCTGAGAGAGAATCCCATTCTCTTTTAGGAAGTTTGCAAATTCTGTACTAAGGTATTCCCCACCTCGATCTGATCGAAGCATCTTGATACTCAAGCCGGTTTGTTTTTCTATTTCTTGTCTATATTCAATGAATTTCTCGAAAGCTTCGAACTTGTGCTTTAATAAAAATACATGACCGAATCTTGAGAAATCATCAGTGAAAGTAATGAAGTATGAAAAACCGCCTCTAGCCTGTGTAGACATTGGCCCGCATACATCACTATGTATGAGGCCTAGGAGCTCAGTAGCTCTTTCTCCGTGTCCGGTAAACGGAGTTTTGATCATTTTACCCTTGATACAAGACTGGAAAGTCGCATAAGATTTATATTCAAAAGGGTTTAAATATCCATCTTTGTGTAACTTGTTTAGTCTTGTTTCGTTAATATGACCAAGTCTACAGTGCCAAAGAAAAGCATCATTTAATTCTGAAAGTTTTCTTTTCTTAGTGTGTTGTATATTGAAAACTTTGTGTTGATTTAGGACGTATATCCCGTTATTAAGTGTACCATACCCAACCAACATTTGATTCTGGTGAATGTTCATAACATTGTTCTGCAATAAAAAATTATATCCTTCATTGTCTAACAAAGAAACAGATATTATATTACATAGCATACTTGGTACAAAATAACATGGGTTCAAAACCAATATACACCCAGATGGCAACCCCAAGTGATACTCTCCCACTGTGACTGTATGTACATTGGAACCATTTCCAACGCGGAGAGTATGGTCACCTGTATTCAAAACTTTGCTATTTCTCAGTCCCTGCATAGAATTGCAAATATGAGAACCTGAACCGGTATCTAATACCCAGGAAGCAGAGTTTATTGAAAAACAGTTTTCTGTCACAAACACACCTGAAGCGGAAGCATCCCCATGCTTCTTCTTGAGGTTCAAGTACTCTGTACAGTTGCGCTTCCAATGTCCTGCTTTGTGCAATGAAAACATTCACCCTTCCCCGAGTCTCCAGCTTTGGACTTTTCCTTTCCCTTCACCTTTTTAACTCCACTCTTAGGATTGGTGGGCTTCTTCTTTTTCTTTCCTTTGGACTTAGCCTTAGGGCGAGAAGAAAAAGATTGCCCAATAGTCATAACGGGAGTTTTCATCGATTTCATAGTGCTCTCTGCACTCCTTAACATATTAAGGAGTTCAGGTAGCTCCTTCTCCATGCCGTGCATGTTAAAGTTAACTATGAACTGAGCAAAGGTAGAGGGGAGGGACTGCAGAATAATATCCGTATATTGTTCATTGTCCATTGTCCATCCTAGGTCCTCAAGCTCTTCTATAAGAGCTATCATCTTCAGAACATGATCACCTACCGGTGTGCCACGGGCCATTCGCATCTGAAACAATTTCTTTGATGCTTCATATCGTAATACGCGGGATTGCTCTCCATACAACTCCTTTGTATGGAGGAATATGGTTTGAATGTCCATATTCTCGTGCTGCTTTTGATGTGTATTGTCCATCGATGCAAGCGCGAGGCATTTGGCCGTGGCACAGTCAGCGTCCCATGTCTTGCGGACTTCAATGTCCGCAACTGAGGATTTTGGACCTGGGATGGGTGGGGCTGAAGCCGTGAGGACATATGATACTTTATCATAAGTCAAGGCTATTTTCATATTCCTCAGCCAGTCTTTATAATTGGTCCCATTCAGTTTGTTTTTATCTAGTAAAAGCTTGAGTCCGGTCATTGGTATCTGCCATTAAGAGAGAGAAAAGAATACACTCAGCGAAAGCTCTTGCATAGATCAGATTGGTTATTATCTTGTCTAATCGATGTCTCCCACTGCTTTAATCAAGTTTTTCTTTCAAACCTTAAAAAGAAAACTAGCTAGGATTAATTACAGTCTACAACTTTGCTAACCGTTCAGCCAGGCCAGTGTCGGTACTTGAGGGAGGTTCCCCGTGCTTTCGCACGGACCTAATTAAAGTAAACCTCGTTAACACCTTTCTAGACACCTAATGAGTTAGCTAATTGTAAACTGCAAAACTCTCCTAGGAGCAACTATTGCCCACAGTGGGATCGGGATCCAACCATCATATGGAAGGTATGCAATCTCATTGCAAATCTCAACACTTGAAATTCCCGATGTGAATTTTACCCCTAGTACCCATGACCTTGGCTATGGTCAACAAATCACAAGTACTAGTCAAGTTCAGCCAGTCATTTTTTGATTAATCAGACCCGTCTAGATGACCCTTGGCTAAGGTCAACAAAGTCATATACCCGTCCGAATTAATCTGCATCATATGCATTGTAGGAAGACATCACTTAGCTACCGTACACTACGCCTTGGCTAAGGTCAACAAACGTAGCACGAATACTATGTACTCTACTTCTTAAATTGACGGAGGGTTGCGAATGATTTTTACGAAAATCTTTAACGCTTTGAACTTGATATCGTCGTAGAATCAAATGGTTTTGAAAAGGAGTGGCTTGTGCTCCGCAGTTTTTTGAAATACAGCTTTTTCATAAAGAGCCGAGTGGTTTTCAAATCCGATTCTACAACATCTTTTTAGGTTTATTTTCTTTACATTAATCATATTAATGTAATCCCATCATTTAAGTCCTTAAGCCAATCACAGAAAAGAAACGAAAATAACACGTACGCTTATGCCATCCGCATTCGCCGCAATGTTCCGTTATGCACCGTTAGGTTACTTAACTAACGGCATACTGGGACGGGACTAGCGCGGGTGTAAAACATAAGCAACGTCTACTATATATCTCATATATAATATATCATTCATCTCAGATATCACAGAACACAGGCAGCAGAAACATATATATAATGTGGGATATACTAAGACGTCCGTATTTAGTATTTAGCCAATAATAGAAAATACGGATTCCACGGTCGCGATGAATAGCCAAGCCCACACCCCTAGAACCCTACGAGAGCGGCAAGCGACCCTACCAATCCTGGAGTTTAGGAGACCCGGTCTCGACTCCTCGAGATGGCCTCCTACTGAACCCCAGAACCCGGTCACTTGTGCTCCCCTCCTTGGGTCTATCCTAATGCGGAAAAGTAAATAATATACAACACTGGTGACACAACCTCAACCCGGAAGTGCCCCAAATAAAAGAATAATACATTACATTTGAATTTACATGAATGAAAATATAAAACTCTCATCTCACATAAAACCCCCCGGCTATTCGATCGCGACAATCCTGCACATCATATCTCAGCAACACATAATATCATATATCATCAACGTAAGTAAGTATGCGTACCCCAATTGTCGTTGATGTATAGCAACGAAAACGGCGATATCGACATACTACACTTACGGTCACAGAAAAGAAAGTGTAAAACTGCAATATTTGGAATCCACATTCTCTTTAGACATCATAAATACGAAGTATCACATACTTCGTATTTCATATCCAACTATATGAATTCCACATATTGCATCTCATTCCAGATAATTAGACGGTATTAAAGTTTTCGAACGAATGATCAAATACCCAAAATTCCCTAAACCTCAACACTTGAGCGGAGTTCAAAAACCCAGAGTGTGACACAGTGGTAGCGGTCCAGCCGTAGAAGGGTCAAGCCAACGCCTCACATGTGGCACGCCGTACTGCCCCAAACCCTAAGGTTCAAAAGGCAGTTCAAGACGGTCGCATAATCGAGTTAAGGTTTGTTGTCTTCTAGAGGGTCCACCACAAACAAACTTGCATGTATTTCCGAAAGATTTTAAACCCCGTGAAAAGTGAGCAAATGATACTCGTTCAAATACTTCAATACATTCTAATTTATCCGGAAAAGTCACGAAATCAAAATTCCGATCGAATCGTCGAGTCCAAAAACATCTCCAGAATTTACAGTACTCAATTCAGATTAAAAATACTCCAAAACAATATACAAGCAGTGAAATGAGTTACTGTACAAAAATGACACCATGACGCAACAGAACGGCCGCGGAACCGCGGCCTAAGCAGGCTATTGCCGCGGTTCCGCGCTCAAATTTACTGTTCATGGTCTCGTTTTTTACAGTAACTCTTATATTTGCCTGCTGAATTTTTTGCATATTTTTAATTCTGAAAAACAGCAGTTTTGGAAAAATGTCCAGAGAGCACAAAAATTCCGTATTTTACGGTTCGATCGGAGTTTTAACTTCGCTTAAGTGTCGCCTAATGTTCTAGGTTGGCTCTGATACCAATGAAAGATTTACCTAGCACCCTATGAGAGGTTTGGAAGCATCACATGTCACAAAGATCAAATTTTGGTGGTGCTAAGTAAGCTTACAAAGGATCTATCCTAGAAAATTAGGGTTTCATATACTTTAACTAACATCACATGTTATAAAGGCTAGGGTTTTGAGACTACAACCTTTGTAGCTCCCTTTTGTAGACTCCTTGGCCACTTGAGAGTTGGAAAAAGATTAGCTTGAAGTCCTCTAACGTCCACGACGATCCACCCAAAGCTCTTTTGTCCAAGCTATCAACTTTACTTTAACAAGAAGATGAAATGAACCTAACACTCTAAACAAGTGGGCTAGACTTGTGTAGAATGGTGTTGTGGTTCTCTTTCTCACTTCAAAATCCTATCTTTTTGAGTATTTTGCTCACTTGAGAAGTCTAGAGAGCAAGAGCTCAAGGTTGAAGAAGATGATGGCTATTTTTAAGAAGAAGTGAAGATCAACTCATGAAAAGAAAAAGAAAATATGTGTATATATATTTATCTCTTCTCATCTCAAACCATGGTTAAATTATGAAGATATTATTTAATTTGAGTTAAAACATTAAAGGAAAGTTTAATCCATGGTTAAGGGTAGGTGAGCATGGTTACGTCAAAGAAGAGACTAGAAACAAACCATGAATTATCCTTTCCTTTTTTTCATTTTTTTTTAAAACAAATATAAGTAATAATCCATATAAATAACCAATGTGTGAGTCTTATATTGCCACCATTTTCTATGTATAAACAACCATGATAGAATGATGTATGTATGCTTGTGTGCATGCACATCCATATGTGCATGAACAAGAATGAATGCATACATGCATGCATACATCCAAAAGAAACAAGATAGGATTTCTTAGTGAGAAGCTAATGGTTAAATGATAAATCAACACTTGATTTATCAACTCGGTCATATCACATACGATCCGACCGAATGCAATCCGCCCAATTAATATACGGTATCTCATACGCGCATTTTAACTGGGTCCATGCGCATATCGTATACGCGCACCACAACGTTTCGCCTGGATTAGGTAACTTCTATGTGGGACTCTGAGACTCGTCAATACGCCGGCAGTGGGTAATGATCATATCAAGCACCCTCAAGCCGCAAGCGGTCAGCTAAACGTAACGGCCACCAGTTTATTGAGCGATCAGAAGAAAACAAGCGAACCTGCTACAACTCCCGTCGAGCCAATCTGCAACACTACCGTACAGTCCGGTCTCTTCGTCAGATATGCTGCATATCGAGTCTAGGGATGGTAACGTCGATCCCAATAACTCAATAAGTCGTGCCAGTGAATGGTCTATAACAGATCGAGAAATTACTGATAACACTTATCAGTAAATCTCAGCAGCCCTGGCCAGGGACTTACTGATATAACCAGTCGAGCACAGCACAGCATCAACTCCCAATACCGGGAGAGACGAAACTCCTCCTATCGCTCATCGCCTTCGTGTGTCTCAGGACTGTACCCAACGGCCACCTATTTGCACGACTCAGTAGAGCCGTGGTAGGGTGGTAATCAAAGTACAGTGGGAGAGCACACAAGACTCTATGACGATCTCGGGTCTATAGACTAACCTGTACCAGTGTCACCTGAGAATTGCTATCCGACGATAGATATAATTCCATATAGGAGTTCTCGGTGAGTCCGTCCAGTGTACCCAGTCACCACTGAGCACCCGTATATGATCTTGATGTCAAACATCGATGAATGTGGGAACATCCATCGCCCATCACATGGGTCTAGTATCATATACGCTAGTCGACTCTGGTAAATCGATGCCCCTTCTCGATACACCTCCGACTAGGGACATTTCAGGATATGCTTATAAACTACAGATGTCCCACTAGTATGATCTCTATCATAATCACTGTAGTCAAGCCGATATCCTCAGGGCTTTATCAGCATGTATAAATGAATAAAAGCATGATCAAATCAACATGTCAGATAAAGTAGAACCAGATAGCATACTATCATGTCGAGCAAGAATGAACACTGAATATATATATATATATATATATATATATATATATATATATATATATATATATATATACATGTACATATACATCCACTATCATATAATGGCCTGTAGGGCATACATATATCCAACACAAGCATCCATTACAATATACATCATATGTATAGTAATGGCTTCTCGGGCATACATATAACTAACAGCTATGATATGTTATATTGGATCGCCGTGTTCTGAATAGCCGGGGGTTTTATGTGAGATGACTGTTTTTTTATTTTCATTCATGTAAAATTCATTTGTATGTAATATTCTTTTATTGGGGCACTTCCGGGTTGAGGATGCTATCACCGTTGTATATTATTTACTTTTCCGCATTAGGATAGACCCAAGTCGGGGAGCATAAGTAACCGAGTTCTAGGATCCAGTGGGAGGCCATCTCGAGGAGTCGAGACCAGGTCTCCTAACCTTAGAATTGGCAGGGTTACTTGCCGCTCTCGTAGGGGTCTAGGGATGTGGGTTTGGCTATTCATCGCGACTGTGGAATCCGTGTTTTATACAGGCTCAAAATAAAACACGGATGTCCTAGTATATCCAATATTTCATATGTTATCTTCTGCTGCAATGTTCTGTGATGAGATCATATTACTGTCTGAGACAGATGCTTATACTATATATTGATATATATATATATATTGCTGCTTTCGTTTCTTCTGTAATGCTTAGGAATCTTAAATGATGGGATTTATTAATGAGATCAATAAAAGAAAAGAAACCTAAAAGATGTTGTAGAATCAAAACTTTATAAAAAAAAGGTAGCTACAGTTTTGCTTTGCATAGCGGTATATGCGATATACCATGCACCCTATTCGATGAGGAAAGAGCCGAGATCCCTTCACCGGGAGTGACCAAATTAGCGAAACTGACAGATGCTATGTCACGACCCGAAAGAGCACGTGACTGGACCTTGAACCATATGAAGTCTATAGGACTCCATCTGATCCAAGTAAGCCAAAAGCCCAGAAATATAAAACCATTTTAAGAGTAAATAAAGAAAACTGCTTTAAAGAAGTGAAGAAAAACATGTTTGAAGTTAAGGTTTTTAAATAACTAAGCCGAATATGCATTTTAAAAAAAGTAAAGTCTTTTCTAAAATTTCGGCAGAGTTACTTTTGTAAAATACTGGCCCCGAATGGGGTACAACATAAATGATATATATGCAGTGAATAAAAGGCATCCCCAAGCGGGAGCTAGCTCTTCGTCAATCGACGGTCACAACCACGCAAGCAATATAATATACAACGCCGAATGGCGAGGATCAAAACTCAAAAGAAACTTATAATAACATGGAAACCGTTATATTACTAAGCGTGACTCTAAGGTCGATTAATACATCACAAATGTCTAAGTCTGAAACAATATACAAGTTTTGGTTGATGAAATTCTAGATACAATGAATAATACATATACAAGGGTGGTTCTGAAGCAAGAACCCACCTACCAAGCAAATCACCCGCAAAAGAAAGCAATGTGCCAGAAATGCCGCAATGGAACCTGTGCGGCAAAACCTGCAAGAACTGTGGCACAACGGGGGTGAGTTGCCAACTCGTGAATAGAGAATATCTACAAGCAGAAACCGAATGCATGACATAATCCTAGGTCAATACAATCAAATATATGTAAACCTCAAAGAATAAGCCTGAAGCATGATAAGGTGGCAATGTAACATCTAATCGTGTATGTAGTGCCAAGTACCCGTGCCAGTGCCTCAGGTAATAACATGTCATACATATAAGGTATGTCTGCATGAAGTAAATAAGATGAAGTATCAAAATGAATATCAATACATATATATTAGCGTCCCATTCCACTAATATTGGTGTAAGGGTATATATAACAGCGCCCTCATACCCTGTTATATATACAAATAAAGTATGATCAATGTAATAAAAGTCTGTATATATGTGGATCCCGTCCACCTGTCACCCAATGACAATATGCATCATGCATGTAAATGTGAGGATATAATCAAAACCATAGAAACATCATGACACCTGTGCCTAGCATCGGCACGTAAATTCTCATCCATATGGGGCTCCGTCTGCGGTATCGGCCCTCGGCCCCGGCAGCACGGGTTAACCCATGTCCATCTCTCAACTCCGGTCGGTATCCTCCAGATATCCGCCGAGCTCAAATACAATCACCGGTAGGTACTCGCCCACCTCCAGGCTCAATCGGCATAATCCTTCGATCATCTTGCCGAGGGGAACCATACCGGGCCCCATCATGTACCCTCATACGGCACACACTCCTCGTATGGGGTATATAATCAGAACCGATAAATCTCATGGTGGCTGCGCAAATATCATGTCAAGGAAACCAGGTTTTTCAAATAAGTACATACTCTCCTTTGAAAAATCCCCACGGTTCCCAAATCCAGAAATATCATGAAAACGAATATCTCTATGCGCATAACCAGAAAGCATGATGTATGTGACATATAATTGAGATGCAAGTATAACAGTATATCATGCAACATAGAATAGTGGTATGCACATACAAAGTCATAACCTGATGCAATAATACTACCGTGTAGTGACATGGCAATTATCGATGATGAAGTGTGTGAGCCGGCAAGCAAGTGTACGTGGAACATATGCATCATCGATAATGGTGCTGGTGTCCTAACAGCATGATTGCAATATAGAAATAAACACATGCAATGCGATGCGGAATCGAATAATCAATGCAACAGTGAAGAATCTACACCAATATGTACATGTCATGCAGTGGTGCCTTTTGAAATAAGACGAATCGGGGTTTTAGTGAAATAAGGGTTACGGTATTCTTAAGAATAGATACGCCTTTTAAAAATACCCGTATAATCCCTCTACCTGTCCTTAAGATACTCCCGATTCGTTAGTTTTGAAATAGGTATGACTCGGGTCTAGTCTAACATCTTACTAAGCCAAGTCCATCAGGAGGTGTATGGAAACCACCTAAATCTGAGTCGATATATATATATAAGTCGGTGATCCCGCCTCAATAGTATCGCGTACGATACAATATATCATCTGACATCCTCGAGTCATGAGCGCGGATCTATCATCAATATAAAGCTCGTACGGCAAATCGTCGTACGGCATCGCAATAGCTGGGTACAGGTCAATATCACAATTAGCTCATCAATTATTTGGTATCCTCATCATCATATCACATAATCTGGGGTACTGATCTAAGTCTAGTACAACTGATACCATCAATAGAACTGCGTGTGTAAACACACGTCCAAAGGCCCGCTAGAGATCACATGTCGTATCCCAAATACGAATCACATCAAATCACCGATCTCGCGGCACAATGCCCAATATCATCGACTCATCTCCAATGTCGTCCAATATCATCAAACACAGTACAAGTATAATGAATATGCAAGGGTGTATGTATAGGTGTAAATCTATTCTAGGGTTCGCGACTAAGAACTACACTAGTTGCTTTTAACCCTAAACTATCCATAATACACCTAACACAATATCCACGACACACTATAACTATCATAAATATGATATACGTATATAGTATACTATCTACGGACTGCGGGGGTGCTATACGCCATCCACCCGACTTCCCCCTGTAGATATAATCTACTCACCTTGCGTCTTCATTTGTTGACGTCGCCATGCGCTTGCTTGTCGTCCCGAAGTCTTCATGGGGTACCTACACAATAACGTATCGCATATGCGCATTAAAACCAAATCAAAGCTAAAGCG
The DNA here is from genome assembly GCA_030015575.1 of Agapanthus africanus. NCBI lineage: Eukaryota > Viridiplantae > Streptophyta > Magnoliopsida > Asparagales > Amaryllidaceae > Agapanthus > Agapanthus africanus. The sequence continues at coordinate 280,802,052 of JASDDO010000029.1, read as the reverse complement.
ACACACGAAAACCAAAACGATACGCTATGGGCCTATAGGTTAGAACCTATGGGTACGCCTCCAAAACCAACAATCAATCCTCGATATCGTCGTATAAACGCCAAATAGTCGAGGTAAACACAATACGTGAATTCAGAATTAAAATATGGAATACGGAAACACGAATCCAAAACAGCAACTAAGGAAATAGGCTCCAGATTTCACCCTAGGTCAAATTAGACAAATCTATACATGCCAGGGGTCTAATCTATACATGTAGGAGCTCTGGAACAAAAACGAGACATTTTGGTGCTGGTCTGGCTGCAAATTGCGGCCAATTGGAATAAATCTGCGGCCGGGTTAAAGAGTTAGGGGCCGGGGTCTTGTGTGGTGGTTCTAGGATGCCTGCACATCTCACTGTCCAATCAATTTTATTTTAGGATGTCTCGGGTGAAAGCAGATTCAAATAACCTTCACAGATTTCAGATATTTTCCCGATATTGGTTTCTAAATCCGTATTTCGGGTTTCAACTCTCAGGTTTGGGTCTCAATTCATTCATTAGGGTGTTAGGGTGGCCTCTACTAATCTCAATTTCACAACACAACTCTCAATTTCCTCAAACCCTAACTAGGTTTTCTTTAAGTCCACAAACACACACAATATCCGTTCTAAACTAGCATGAGGGTATAAGAAATGCTAAAACTAAGCTAATAGTCCAGAAAATACCTCATTTGGCAACTCTAGAAAATTCTTGAGTTGCCCCTAGTGGCTAAAATCCTTGCTTCCTTGGTCCAATGTGTAGATCTTGAGCTTGTGCACACATTTAATGAAATGAGAGTGGGGTTTTGGAGTTGTTTTCATGGTGATTTGAGGAGTTGAAGAGGGGAGGGAGAATGAGGTGCAGGAGCAGCAGCAGCAAGCAAAGAAGAGGGAGAGAGAAATGGTAAAGACAATGGAGGAATGGCTAAGTCTTGGTCAAAGAAGCCCATACCTCTCTCTCTCACCAAACCTCATATAATATTTCCCTTTTCCATTTTCTTTTTATTTTCTTATTCTCTCAAAATCCTTCTCCCAAGAATAGTAAACCCAAAGTGAACCATGGCAAGAAAAGTACACAAGTGTGATAAAAATGATATGTGCATGTTTTGCACAAAAATGCTAAAAAACCGATTAGCGATTTTTAATCGCGATTAACACTAAATTAGCATATAACTAATTATAAAAACTTAAAAATGACATAATTCTATAAAATAACCTATTTTAGAATTTTCCATAATTTTTTCCAAATTTTTCTGTATTTAATTATACCTAATTATTAAAATATTCATTAAAATAGTATTAAATTATAAAAATTCCCAAAAATAATATTTTATTATTTTGGAAATGTTACAATCTAGCCACCTTAAAGAAATTCAGTCCCCGAATTTAAATTTAAACCCCCAAGTACTAAAACATTTCAGTAAAAATTCCAAATTGTCGGGGCTCCGAAAACATCAATACATATAACATATCCTAGCGCAATACATGCGCATAAGTAATGAGCGGATAACTCAAAATCTAAACTCCGTTAAGCATCCTGCAATCATTGGAGTCATGGTAAAGACACAAATGTCTAATCCAAAACAGAACCAGTATGGTGTACATCAAAATTATACATGTATCTATGAAAGCTATATATGTAAATAACTAAGTAAATACATGCAAAAGTATGCGGGTACTGTCCTCTGACTAGTCCCGCTCAGTATGAAAACACACGGCAAAATAAAAAAAGTACTGCTCCATAAAAATCAATCCTAAGACGTACATAAGAATACCCCGTGCGTCTGGTGCGCACGGAGAACAAAATCCATATATGTGCCATACATGTGCACAAAACAACATCTAGGTGCAACTGGTGTGCAAGAAACATCTGTCACCGGCAACGTGTGTGCCTGACAGCCAAGTCAGGTGCATCTGACATGCACAAAGAATCCCGATTTAGTGCATCTGGTGTGCACCAAAATCGTATCTCAAAACATGCGCCAAAAATCCAAAATCGACGGTATACATTACGGTTCACTCAAAATCAGGTATACCGTAGTGTATAAGCTCACAACCATGTGCATCAGCGTGCACAAATCAAATCAAAACACTAAAGGTGCACGAAAACTATGCTGGAAGCGTAAATCAATCACTGGCATAAAATAGGCATGAAATCATAATCAATACCTCAACGTAATAACTCTGCACAAAATATGAATATCCAGTAAGTGCAGCCATGGTGCACAAAATCAAATATCATGAAACTCAGCCATCAAGACTAAATCATGAAAACCGAACTTCCAAATACCGAAATCCAAGATGACGGATATGTGATAATCGAATCACAAAATCAAAAATCATAAATACCGCCGTCGGTAGTCCCTCCTTTAAAGTCGTGAAGGTGTCGGTGCATCCAATGTTAGCAGCGCAAGATATCTACTTGCATCTTGCTCACGGTTTGGCATCCTCTGCCTCCGGGTCCTTATCTTCTCTGTGGATTACCAATCTCATAATCAATTGGCTCATCGGCCCTGTCAGGTGTGCTAACGGGGACGATTCCGTTCTGGCACTTCTCTGGTCATCTCTCGGTCAATCCTCACGACCACTCATAAAGCAGCATGTCACTGGAGTCGGCCTCTGTCTCTTTGAATGTACATCACACATCTGATCCTGGGTGCAGATATCATTGCAGCAGTGTCCTGGAAGGAATCCCACTCAAGGTCTCTTCCGATCTTTCCTATGCCGGTCTGTACGGAGGCTGGTACTCTTGCATAAACTTTTCTCACTCAATGGACATCTGCGTCCTCAGCACAACATTCCCTCGGAAATTGGTCGCATGCCAACGCCTCTGTAAGCACATCAGGTCTCCGGTCCCGACGGAAAGTAATGACAGCTCGTCAGCATCTCGCACGAACCTCTTGTCCCGCTTGTCTGTATTATCGTCCACATCGACGTTACGTCTCTATCGCCGCACTGCAATGTTTTCGGCTACGGTCCATCCGAAGTCTCTCGCATATCTCCTTTCTGCTGAATTGCCCAGAAGTCATCGTCCATTGCTGAAGCTAATTCTTGTTCCGGAACGGCTGCATACTCATCGCGCCTCTTTTTGGAAGCTATATCTATACACAATGCCTCTGCGTGCGTATCGCATCTCTGATGTCAGAGGAGTGGGACGTCATCTCATCGAAATCTCTTGCGAACTCTTTACTTCACTCTGCTTCAATGTCGACTGCTTCGGACTCGTCTCATCGTGCCTGCATGGACTGTGCTCCAACGGCTATACTCGTATCTGGAGTCTCCCAAGCAATGCATCTCATCACATGATATCCGAATGATGTCGAATCATTCGATCACTCGTCAGAACCTCATAATCCCCCAAGAGATCAACATCTTGAGTACAGTTTAATAGTATCGAGTACATGCCACAGCGTCGGTGGTCCAGCCGTAGAAGGGCAAACCCAAGCCTCACTAATGGCGCCGCGGAACTGCCGCAAACCATAAGGTTCAAAAGCTTTCACACGGTCATTAAGTCGAGTTAGGGTTTCATTCTTCTAGAGGGTCCATGGAATCGCCTGCATGTCTTTCCGTATACTTTAAACTTGGAAAATGGGCTCCTGACATTCGATCGTCTCTGTCGACTCTCAACGTCTTCACGTGAAGTCATCTCTAGCTGGAAGCAATCTATCTGACGACCTCGCATCGTGGTAACTGAACGAACCACATGTCCTAGTCATTCATCGTCGGGTGACTAGCGACTCACTATCATCACTCTAAGTATACTCATGCTGCAGTATCTCTAATCATCTGGGTGATATCTCGTCGTTTGCAGCAACAACTGGCTCATTCGTCTGTACGCTGAACAGTGCCTCAATCCTCCAGGAAAGGCGATACATTGGCGGTCATCTCTAAATCTGTCTGCTCTAGATCTGAGTAAAGCTCTCCACACTGGAAATCTTCAACTCAACTGGGCCTGCTCCGGCGCATAAATCGGACGAATCACCTTCGTCTCTCAAATCGGGTAGACAAGCTATCATCTGTCTCATATCTGCCTGGAAGCTCCGGCAATCTCAGCATCGTAAGCTCCGGAAGCGACATCATAATCTCTGAGCTATGCTGTACATCAACAGTCCTCTCTCAACTGGCAGCTCTAACAATGGCCCGATCATCCGGCGCAAAACCAAGCACTTGCCTCCACTAGAGGTCACAATCATCAATACTAACTCGAGACGTTCCCATGTCACCAGAACACACAATGGTCGGCCCTTGTACCAGACGAGCTCGCCCTGACCGTAACCCTAGCAGCAGCCCAAACTGCGCTCAAACATGGCGACAAGAACCTCAATCGAGTATCGAAGAGAGCAAATCAATGGCAAGAAAGAAAACAACATATCCAGAATGGATACATGATCATAAGAAGGAACAACATCAATGAAGGTATGATCATGAAACTAATAGAATCGAGGATCTCAAATGGATGTATAATCATGGATATGAAGAGAATCACTGATCTCAAAAATATGTACATCCTAAGGTTCCTTAAGCGGAGTGGCGTGTCGTAAGTATGCCGCAGAACATACCCACGGTACGTTACTCGACTTTAGTCACCTATTCCATCAACCAAGGGTCATCCTATGCGACGAAAGTTCGGGTCTAATACCCTCTCGACTCAGTCTAAGTTCCGTAAGGTCAAGCCTAAGTTCCGTATATATATAAACGCCCTAGGCTCCACATAGTCAAACTTAGACTTGAACCAAGGTCAACCTAGCGCTTTGATACCAACTTTGTCACGACACGAAAGAGCACGTGACTGGCCCTTGAACCATATGAAGTCTATAGGACTCCATCTGATCCAAGTAAGCCAAAAGCCCAGAAATCTAAAACCATTTTAAGAGTAAATAAAGAAAACTGGTTTAAAGAAGTGAAGAAAAACATGTTTGAAGTTAAGGTTTTTAAATAACTAAGCCGAATATGCATTTAAAAAAAAAGTAAAGTCTTTTCTAAAATTTCGGCAGAGTTTCTTTTGTAAAATACTGGCCCCGAATGGGGTACAACATAAATGATATATATGCAGTGAATAAAAGGCATCCCCAAGTGGGAGCTAGCTCTTCGTCAATCGACGGTCACAACCACGCAAGCAATATAATATACAACACCGAATGGCGAGGATCAAAACTCAAAAGAAACTCATAATAACATGGAAACCGTCATATTACGAAGCGCGACTCTAAGGTCGATTAATACATCACAAATGTCTAAGTCTGAAACAATATACAAATTTTGGTTGATGGAATTCTAGATACAATGAATAATACATATACAAGGGTGGTTCTGATGCAAGAACCCACCTACCAAGCAAATCACCCACAAAGGAAAGCAATGTGCCAGAAATGCCGCAATGGAACCTGTGCGGCAAAACCTGCAAGAACTGTGGCACAATGGGGGTGAGTTGCCAACTCGTGAATAGAGAATATCTACAAGCAGAAACCGAATGCATGACATAATCCTAGGTCAATACAATCAGATATATGTAAACCTCAAAGAATAAGCCTGAAGCATGATAAGGTGGCAATGTAACATCTAATCGTGTATGTAGTGCCAAGTACCCGTGCCAGTGCCTCAGGTAATAACATGTCATACATATAAGGTATGTCTGCTTGAAGTAAATATGATGAAGTATCAAAATGAATATCAATACACATATATTAGCGTCCCATTCCACTAATATTGGTGTAAGGGTATATATAACAGCGCCCTCATACCCTGTTATATATACAAATGAAGTATGATCAATGTAATAAAAGTTTGTATATATATGGATCCCGTCCACCTGTCACCCAATGAAAATATGCATCATGCATGTAAATGTGAGTATATAATCAAAATCATGGAAACATCATGAAACCTGTGCCTAGCATCGGCACTTAAATCCTCATCCATATGGGGCTCCATCTGCGGTATCGGCCCTCGGCCCCGGCAGCACGGGTCAACCCATGTCCATCTCTCAACTCCGGTCGGTATCCTCCAGATATCCGCCGAGCTCAAATACAATCACCTGTAGATACTCGCCCACCTCCAGGCTCAATCGGCAATAATCCTTCGATCATCTTGCCAAGGGGAACCATACCGGGCCCCACCATGTACCCTCATACGGCACACACTCCTCGTATGGGGTATATAATCAGAACCGATAAATCTCATGGTGGCTGCGCAAATATCATGTCAAGGAAACCAGGTTTTTCAAATAAGTACATACTCTCCTTTGAAAAATCCCCACGGTTCCCAAATCCAGAAATATCATGAAAACGAATATTTCAATGCGCATAACCAGAAAGCATGATGTATGTGACATATAATTAAGATGCAAGTATAACAGTATATCATGCAACATAGAATAGTAGTATGCACATACAAAGTCATAACCTGATGCAATAATACTACCGTGTAGTGACATGGCAATTATCGATGATGAAGTGTGTGAGCCGGCAAGCAAGTGTACGTGGAACATATGCATCATCGATAATGGTGCTGGTGTCCTAACAGCATGATTGCAATATAGAAATAAACACATGCAATGCGATGCGGAATCGAATAATCAATGCAACAGTGAAGAATCTACACCAATATGTACATGTCATGCAGTGATGCCTTTTGAAATAAGACGAATCGGGGTTTTAGTGAAATAAGGGTTACGGTGTTCTTAAGAATAGATACGCCTTTTAAAAATACCCATATAATCCCTCTACCTGTCCTTAAGATACTCCCGATTCGTTAGTTTTGAAATAGGTATGACTCGGGTCTAGTCTAACATCTTACTAAGCCAAGTCCATCAGGAGGTATATGGAAACCACCTAAATCTGAGTCGATATATATATATAAGTCGGTGATCCCGCCTCAATAGTATCGCATACGATACAATATATCATCTGACATCCTCGAGTCATGAGCGCGGATCTATCATCAATATAAAGCTCGTACGCAAATCGTCGTACGGCATCTCAATAGCTGGGTACGGGTCAATATCACAATTAGCTCATCAATTATTTGGTATCCTCATCATCATATCACATAATCTGGGGTACTGATCTAAGTCTAGTACAACTGATACCATCAATAGAACTGCATGTGTAAACACACGTCCAAAGGCCCGCTAGAGATCACATGTCGTATCCCAAATACGAATCACATCAAATCACCGATCTCGCGGCACAATGCCTAATATCATCGACTCATCTCCAATGTCGTCCAATATCATCAAACACAGTGCAAGTATAATGAATATGCAAGGGTGTATGTGTAGGTGTAAATCTATTCTAGGGTTCGCGACTAAGAACTACACTTGTTTCTTTTAACCCTAAACTATCCATAATACACCTAACACAATATCCACGACACACTATAACTATCATAAATATGATATACGTATATAGTATAGTATCTACGGACTGCGGGGGTGCTATACGCCATCTGATAGTTATATGTACGCCCTAGAGGCCATTACTGTACATAAGATGTATATTGTAGTGGATGCTGGGACATATATAGGTAGGACTTTCTTGCTCGACATGATAGTACGCTATCTGGTTGCTCTTTATCTTAACATGTATACTTTCTGTCTCTCTGTTACATGTTGATAAAGCCCTTAGGATGTGTACTCGACTTGCAGGACTATGATGTAGATCATACTAGTGGGGCCTGGGTAGTCCATGAGTACATCTTTCAATATTCCTAGTCGTGGGAATATCAAGACGGGGCATCGATATTCCAGAGTAGACTAGCGTATATCTTCTCAACCCATGTGATGGGCGATGGATGATCCCATATCCATTGGTGTTTGACATCAGGGATGGTATGCGGGTGCTCAGTGGTGACTGGGTACACTGAACGGACTCGCCGAGAACTCCCAGATGGTATTATACCTTACGTCAGATGGCAGTTCTCTGGTGACACTGGTACAGCTTAGTCTGTTGACCCGAGATCGTCATAGAGTCTTGTGTGTCTCCCACTGTGCTTTGATTTCCACCCTACCACGGCTCTACTGAGTCATGCAAACAGGTGGTTTTTGGGTACAGTCCCGATTCACATGGAGGCAATGAGCGATATGAGGGGATTTGTCTCTCCCGGTATTGGGGGTTGATGTTGCGCTATGCTCGACTGGCCATAACTGGAAATCCCTGGCCAGGGTTGCTGTGATTTACTGGTAAGAGTTATCAGTAGTTTCACGCTTGTTATGGACCTTACATCGGCATGACTTATCAAGCTATTGGGGTCTGACGTTTACCACCCCTAGGCGAGATATGCGACATATCAGACGAACAGACCGGACTGTACGGTAAGTGTTACTGGTTGGATTCACAGGAGTGTGAGCGGGCTTGCTCGTTGATCTTCTGATCGCTCAATACCCGGGTGGCCGTTATGTTTAGCAGACCGCTTGCGGCTTGTGGGTGTTTGATATGATCATCACCTGCTGCCGGCGTATTGACGAGTCTTTAGAGTACTACACAGAGGTTTCCTGGCTCAAGCGAAACGAAATAGGAGCGCATATGAGATATGTGCGGGACCGAGAATAATACCAGTATGTGATACTGTATTCTATTCTCGCGATTTGTATCATTGGACGGTTATATAAGATATAGCCGGGTTACCGAATCAAGTGTTGATTCGATACATTGATACACTTAATATTAGTCGGTTATATGCAGTATGGCCGGATCATTAAATCAAGTGTTGATTTAATGATTTAATGTATAATTATATATTTGATATATTACTTTACATTAACTAGTATTTGTTCACTTAAGATGGATTTTCTCACTTGATTTGCACAAGTTGTATATATGATATATGTTTGTGCACTAGTTTGTATCATGTTTGATGATACATGCAAACTTCGGTGTATGTTTGCTTTAAACCATGTTTAGCTTAATGGTTAGGTTTTATTTGTTTTATTTATTTTCTTTATTTATTTTTGGCAAGAAATAAAATGGTGGCTTGTTTTGTTTTACTCATGAAGCTTCATGAAGATTTGAAAGTCTTTACCATTTTGTTTCTTTCCTTAACCTAACCATTTACCTAAACCCTAGTTTATTCTCTACAAAGGTTAATCTCACCCATCGTTGCTAAATGATAGACTTCACTTGAATTTTCTTTTTGGAGATAATTCATTATTCATTTTCTTTTCTTCTTCTTCTTCTTCTTCATGAAGAGAAGAGAGCTCTCTTGAAAATTCCAAGTGATCAATCCAAGTGAGAAATCAAAATCCAAAGTGAACCCACTTCCTATTTCTTCATCCTCTACCACTTGCCATGTAGTAGAGTGTGTTATATTCACAAGTTTCATGACCTAGTGAAGATGGAGCTTGAGTTTGAGTCGTCTCGACGTAGATCATTTTGGACATCGAAGTCAATGACCTAGCCCGCCCATTTCTCCGATGAAACCGACGCTAGAGTCCGGGATTCCGATGATCGCAGCGGAGGGACGTCAACACGGAACTAGATAAGTGGAGGACCGGATCTACAAAGGTTGTAGTCTCTTTCACTTAGTAGCAAAGTAGTTTGCTTGCATGTTTCGCCTTACCTTTAGTTAACGATCTAGTATAGGGTTCTTTGGCACATGGAAATTTTTAAATTGGACATGTTTGATCAGTTGTAGAACCTCATGAGTGTGCCTAGGAACCCTACAGTGGTATCAGAGCCTAGCTTGAGCTTTAGGCGAAGTGTAGACGATGTTAGAAGTCCGATCGAACCCGAAACCCTAATTGAAAACCCTTCTCTGTACAATTTTTCAAAACTGTGATTTTTGTGAATTAAAAATATGCAGAAAAATCAGCAGGGTTTTCTAAAAAATACTGTGCAAAACGTGCGCATTAATCTATCAAGGCGTCGCGGAACCGCGGCACAAGTATGGCTCGTGCGGCGGTTCCGCGGCCGTACAGTCACAATACTCTTTGAATTTTGCACAGTAATTTCTTTCTTTTATTGCTGTGTTTTCTGGGAATTTTTAATGTTTACTCAAGAGTTGAGTTTTCTGGGTTGTATTGGGGACTCGGTGTTTCGATCGGGAAGTCTAATTTTGTCTCTGTGTTTTTCCGGGTAATTTTAGAACATGTTAAAAAGTTTGACCGGATATAAATACCCACTTTTTCCCCTGCCGGGAAATTTCCAACTGTTGGATTTTTCCGTAGTTTGAGAACGTTCTAAGTAGTGCAAGTAACGCGATGGATCCTCTAGAAGACAACAAACCTTAACTCGATTATGTGACCGTCTTGAACTGCCCTTTGAACCTTAGGGTTTGGAGCAGTACGGCGTGCCACATGTTAGGCATTGGCTTGACCCTTCTACGGCTGGACCGTTGATACTGTGGCATGAAGTGAATGTTTTTAAACTTATTTTATGTGTTGAGCTGTTTCGGGAAAACTTGGGTGTTTGATTGTTCGATCGGAAAGATTAACATTTTCTATTTTATTTGGAATGCGATACAATATTTGGAATCCACAAGAAGTTATGAGATAACTGAATGAATATTATAAATCTAGGAGTTTAGTCTCACTTGATCGGTTGCCACGGAATTTTGATGCGATCAAAAGTCCGTCGCAATCACGTAGCGTACGCGGATACTCACCGGGTAAACTTAATAGACAGCTACACCCCATAGCCCCGACCAAGTGACTGTAGGAGAACCCCGTCACCGAAAGGATCCGTTCGGGTGCTCGCGGCAGCGGTGTTCCGCCTTGGTGCACTTCGTCGATGGCATCAGGGGTGCGGCCGCCTACTAAAGTTTGCGACGATCATTCGATCAAAATGTCGGGAATCTTGTTGAATTGCCCGATTTGATATTGAAAAGTGTTTTCGATATTGAGACTAAAATGCGGTGTTTATAATTGTTAGGCATGCGGTGTTTATAATTGTTAGGCATGTGATGTCTAAAGAGTTTGCGGATTCCAACTATTGTAGTTTTACACTTTCTTTTCTATGACCGTAAGTGTAATATGTGATATCGCCGGTTTCGTTGCTATATGTCAACGACAATTGGGATGGGCATATTTACTTACGTTGATGACATGTGATGTTATGTGTTGCTGGATATGTTATATTGGATCGTCGTGTTTGAATAGCTGAGGGGTTTTTGTGTGAGATGAGTGTTTTTCATTTTCATTTATGTAAAAACTTGTATCTAATATTCTTTTATTGGGGCACTTCCAGGTTGCGGAGGATGTCACCATTATATATTATTTTCTTTTCCGCATTAGGATAGACCCAAGGAGGGGAGCACAAGTAACCGGGTTCTAGGGTCCAGTGGGAGACCATCTCGAGGAGTCGAGTCCTGGTCTCCTAACTCTATAATTGGTAGGGTTGCTTGCTGCTCTCGTAGGGGTCTAGGGGTGTGGGATTGTCTATTCATCACAACCGTGGAATCCGTGTTTTATTCAGGCTCAAAATAAAACACGGACGTCCTAGTATATCCAATATTTCATATGATATTTTCTGCTGCGTTATCTGTGATGTGATCATGTGATATGTTCAGATAGATATTGCATATAGTATATATGATATATTATATAGACGTTGCTTATGTTTTACACCCGCGCTAGCCCTGCCTCGCTCTGGCGTTAATTACCTAACCTAACGGTGCAGACGGGACATCGAGGCGAATGTGTACGTTATATTTATCTGTGATGTTTAGGTGGACTTAAATGATGGGACATTCATTAATGAGATTAATGAAAGAAAATAAACCTAAAAGATCTTGTGGAATCGAATTTCAAAATAAAACAGGTAGCTACAGTTCTTGCTTTGCATCGCGGTGTTCCTTGTAGAACATCCTGCACCTTATTCGATAGGGAAAGGGTCGAGATCCCTTCACCGGGAGTGACCCCTTTAGCAATAACTGGCAGATGCTACAACCCTCGGTTTGTCTTTTGATTGCTTCTATAGTTTTCGCTTTGCACAGCGGTATATATGATATATCATACACCTTATTCGATGAGGAAATGGTCGACGATCCCTTCACCGGGAGTGACCCCTTTAGAAAAAACTAGAAAAGCCTCAAAAACATTCCATTTAAAAACCATTTGATTCCGTAACGAGATCAAGTTCAAAGCGTTAAAGGTTTTATTAAATACCATTCGCAACCCTCCGTCAATTTAGAAAGTAGAGTACTTAGTATTCGTGTTGTGTTTATTGACCATAGTCAAGGTACAGTGTACGGTAGCTAAGTGATGTCTTCCTACACCGCATATGATGCGATTAGTTAGGACAGTCATGTGGCTTTGTTGACCTTAGCCAAGGGTCATGTGGGTGGGTCTAATTAATCACGAAATGACGGGTAGAACTTGACTAGTGCTTATGATTTGTTGACCTTAGCCAAGGTCATAGGTGCTAGGGGTAAAAACCTTTATCGGGAGTTTCAAGTGTTGAAATTTGCAATGAGACTGCATACCTTCTATATGATAGTTGGATCCTGATACCCACTGCGAGTAATTGTTACTCCTGAGAGAGTTTTGCGCTTTGCAATTAGCCGATCAAGTAGGTGTCTAGAAAGGTGTCAACGGGGTTACGCCTCTGGGAAAACGAGGTTTACTTTAATTAGGTCCGTGCGAAAGCACGGGGAACCTTCCTCAAAGTACCGACACTGGCCTGGCTGAAAGATTGGTGAACTTGTAGAGTGTAATTAATCCCGGCTAGTCTTTCCTTTTAAGATTTGAAGGAAGATTTGATAAAAACAGTGGGAGCCATCCTGCTTAGATAAAATATATAACCAATCTAATCTTACAAGAGCGCACACAGAGTGTTTTCTTCTCTCTCTCCAGGTAGCGACCATATCACGCCTTAATCAAGATAATAATATGGATGTATTGACCGAACCCGCTTGTTATACTGAGCTGGGGAACGTTGGTCCCGCTCCAACTTATAATTGTTATAAGACCGAGCAGGAATTAGGGGAATACCAGGATTCCCATGCCGCCCAAACGAAGAAAGTGCATGAGATGCATCTCCTTCGGGTGTGTTCATTACAAAGAACCGTTTCTCAGTATCCTCTACAACCTGGGTATTTGATACCGGATCAGGATCCCGCATATGTAATTTGTTACATGGGCTACAGAAAGGTAGAGAACTGAGAACGGGTGATAAGTTTCATGAGACAGAAAACGGTGCAAGTGTTGCAGCCAAGTCTGTTGGTCACTGTCACCCTGTATTACCAATACATTGATTCTGAACAAATGCTACTAGATACCGAACCTGATATACAAAATCATATCAGTCTCTTTATTAGTAAAGAAAGGATATAACTTTGTATTGTTGAATATTGTTTTGAACATTTCAAAAGTTGATTGGTTCAGGCATGTTATCTAAAAGCATTGACGTTCTAAATCAAACTACAGTTCCTAGTATACGGAACACACACAAGAGGAAGAGTTCAGAAATGAACGAATCCTTCTTGAGGCATTGTAGACTAGGTCATATCAATGCGACCCGACTGGCTGAAGTTACATTTAGATGCATATTTAAATTAGTTTGAATTTACATCTTATGAAACTTGCCAGTCATGTCACAAAGATTAGATGACCAAAACTCTGTTTATTAGAAACAGAGAAAGAGTTAGTGAACTCTTGGGACTGATACATAGTGATGTATGCAAGGTCCCCTGTCTACACATGCCAGGACCGGTTCTTTGTACTTCATTACATTCTCTGATGATCTCTCAAGATTCAGCCATATGTTCCTGTTGAAACATAAGTCCGAAGTTTTTGAGATATTCACAGAATATAAGTTAGAAGTAGAGAACCAAAAACCGGATATAAGTATTATGTCCTATGATAAGATCAGGGAGGAGAATACTTGTGCATAGAATTCCTGGACTATTCTAAAGGAGAATGAGATTCTCTCTCGGTATTACTCCTCTGAATATACCACAGCACAACGGTGTATCGGGGCGGAGCAATCGCACCCTATATGATATGGTGCGCTCTATGATGAGTACTACTGAGTTGCCTATTTCCTTTTAAGGGGTTATGCACTTGAGAAGTTGCATACCTATTGAATTAGGTTCGAATCAAATCAGTGCCTATCACTACATATAAGATATGGTATGGGAAGAACCTATCTCTTAAGTAAGTTAAGATTTGGGATTGTCCGGCCTATGTCAAAAAAAAAATCCGGACAAGATCGAGGCAAGGTCAGTTCTGTAGAACTGGAAAGGTTCCAGCTATACAAAACTGCAGCTGATTTGATAGGACCAAAGGATTCTATAGTCCCCGACGAACCTCAGCCTCTCCGCCGATCTGGTAGGGTTCCTCATCCGCCTGAGAGATACTTCGGTTTCTCAATGACAGTGGGAGTGAGGATTGCATCATGAGATGATGACCCAACTAGTTTCGAGCAGGCCATCGAGAGTAGGGACTCTGTAAGAATTGCTGGATGCTTAGCGATCTGAGATGGAATCCATGTACACCAACAAAGTATGGACTTTGGTTGCTATATCTGAAGGGTTAAATCCCCATCAGGAGCAAGTATATCTTGAGAAGATTACTTGGTGTAGATAGAAAGGTTGAGACTTTCAAAGCTAGACTTGTTAAAGGTTTTCGTCATCGACCAGGCGTGGAAAATGATGAAACCTTTTCCAGCAGCTATGCTTAAGTCCATCCAGATCCTACTTTCCATTGCTACATACCATGACTACGATATCTGGCGGTTGGGTGTCATGACTGCTTTTCTAAATGATGTTTTAGAAGAGAGAGTCTATAAGTACACAGTCAGAGGGCTTCGTAGACAGTGGGAGCAGCGGAAACGTGTGCAAGATGTTTTATGTGATAAAGCAGGCATCGCGGAGTTGGAACGTCTATTTTGATGTAGTAGTCAAATAGTTTGACTTCATCAAAATGGTAGATGAACCTTGTGTATACAAAAAGGTAGTAGAGAGTAAAGGTCGTGATCCTCGTAGAGTACGTGGGTAACATACTCGAAATAGGAAAATAGTTTCCTATGCTACGCTCGGTCAATCTCCTCTTATCACAAGGATTCTCCATATAGGATCAAAGTGATACCTCCTAAATCCTAGGTTTTGGATCTATGAGATAGACCTAAATGGATGTTAGGGTTCTCACTAGGTGTAGTAAGATGGTATCAATGGATCCTGGGGAGAATCACTGGAAAGGTTCCAGGGTGATAAGGACGACTGAATGTCAGTCGCTGGCAATGTCTTTACCCTCAGTAGAGGGACGGTATGTTGGAAGAGTTCCAAGCTAGATACCATGGCAAACTAGAAGATAAAGGCTGGTAACATCGCTATTAAAGATACTACCAAAGAGGCAGTTTGGGTGTATATTGGTTCATGAGATGAACTAGGTTCCTACCATTGTGTGACAATGGAAGTGTGGCTTTGGCCCAGGAACCCCGATCCCATCAGTGACCCAGACATATTCTGAGGCAGCATCACCTGATCATGGAGATAGTTGATCTCTAGGTGATCGAGGTTAGGAGAGTAGACTCAGAGGACAACACGGCGGATCCACTCATAAAGGCTTTTTCCCATAGAGAGACTTCTATGGGATGGTTGAGTATGAGATACTGCAACCACTGCTACAGATGGCCCTAGTACAAGTGGGAGATTGTTAGTTATATGTATGCCATAGAGGCCATTACTATACATAAGATGTATATTGTAGTGGATGCTGGGACATATATAGGTAGGACTTTCTTGCTCGACATGATAGTACGCTATCTGGTTGCTCTTTATCTTAACATGTATACTTTCTGTCTCTCTGTTACATGTTGATAAAGCCCTTAGGATGTGTACTCGACTTGCAGGACTATGATGTAGATCATACTAGTGGGGCCTGGGTAGTCCATGAGTACATCCTTCAATGTTCCTAGTCGTGGGAATATCGAGATGGGGCATCGATATTCCAGAGTAGACTAGCATATATCTTCTCGACCCATGTGATGGGTGATGGATGATCCCATATCCATTGGTGTTTGACATCAGAGATGGTATGCGGGTGCTCAGTGGTGACTGGGTACACTGAATGGATTCGCCGAGAACTCCCAGATGGTATTGTACCTTACGTCAGATGGCAGTTCTCTGGTGACACTGGTACAGCTTAGTCTGTTGACCCGAGATCATCATAGAGTCTTGTGTGTCTCCTACTGTGCTTTGATTTCCACCCTACCACGGCTCTACTGAGGCGTGCAAACAGGTGGTTTTTGGGTACAGTCCCGATTCACATGGAGGCAATGAGCGATAGGAGGGGATTCGTCTCTCCCGGTATTGGGGGTTGATGTTGCGCTATGCTCGACTGGCCATAACTGGAAATCCCTGTCCAGGGTTGCTGTGATTTACTGGTAAGAGTTATCAGTAGTTTTACGCTTGTTATGGACCTTACATCGGCATGACTTATCAAGCTATTAGGGTCTGACGTTTACCACCCCTAGGCGAGATATGCGACATATCAGACGAACAGACCAGACTGTACGGTAAGTGTTACTGGTTGGATTCATAGGAGTGTGAGCGGGCTTTCTCGTTGATCTTCTGATCACTCAATATCCGGGTGGCCGTTACGTTTAGCAGACCGCTTACGGCTTGTGGGTGTTTGATATGATCATCACCTGCTGCCGGCGTATTGACGAGTCTTTAGAGTCCTACACAGAGGTTTCCTGGCTCAAGCGAAATGAAATAGGAGCGCATATGAGATATGTGCGGGACCGAGAATAATACCAGTATGTGATACTGTATTCTATTCTCGCGATTTGTATCATTGGACGGTTATATAAGATATAGCCGGGTTACCGAATCAAGTGTTGATTCGATACATTGATACACTTAATATTAGTCGGTTATATGCAGTATGACCGGATCATTAAATCAAGTGTTGATTTAATTATTTAATGTATAATTATATATTTGATATATTACTTTACATTAACTAGTATTTATTCACTTAAGATGGATTTTCTCACCTGATTTGCACAAGTTGTATATATGATATATGCTTGTGCACTAGTTTTATCATGTTTGATGATACATGAAAACTTGGGTGTATGTTTTCTTTAAACCGTGTTTAGGTTAATGGTTAGGTTTTATTTGTTTTATATATTTATTTTTGGCAAGAAATAAAATGGTGGCTTGTTTTGTTTTACTCTTGAAGCTTCATGAAGCTTCGAAAGTCTTTACCATTTTGTTTCTTTTCCTTAACCTAACCATTTACCTAAACCCTAGTTTATTCTCTACAAAGGTTAATCTCACCCATGGTTGCTAAATGATAGACTTCACTTGAATTTTCTTTTTGGAGATAATTCATTATTCATTTTCTTTTCATCTTCTTCTTCTTCATGAAGAGAAGAGAGCTCTCTTGAAAATTCCAAGTGATCAATCCAAGTGAGAAATCCAAATCCAAAGTGAACCCACTTCCTATTTCTTCATTCTCTACCACTTGCCATGTAGTAGAGTGTATTATCTTCACAAGTTTCATGACCTATTGAAGATGGAGCTTGAGTTTGAGTTGCCTCGACGTAGATCATCTTCGGCATCGAAGTCAACGACCCAGCCCGCCCATTTCTCCGATGAAACCGACGCTAGAGTCCGGGATTCCGATGATCGCAGCGGAGGGACGTCAACACGGAGCTAGAGAAGTGGAGGACCGGATCTACAAAGGTTGTAGTCTCTTTCACTTCGTAGCAAAGTAGTTTGCTTGCATGTTTCGCCTTACCTCTAGTTAACGATCTAGTATAAGGTTCTTTGGCACATGGAAATTTTTAAATTGGACATGTTTGATCAGTTGTAGAAGCTCATCAATGTGCTTAGGAACCCTACACCATCCACCCGACTTCCCCCTGTAGATATAATCTACTCACCTTGCGTCTTCATTTATGGACGTCGCCACGCGCTTGCTTGTTGTCCCGAAGTCTTCATGGGGTACCTACACATTAACGTATCGCATATGCGCATTAAAACCAAATCAAAGCTAAAGCGACACACGAAAACCAAAACAATACGCTATGGGGCCTATAGGTTAGAACCTATGGGTACGCCTCCAAAACCAACAATCAATCCTCGATATCGTCGTATAAACGCCAAATAGTCGAGGTAAACACAATACGTGAATTCAGAATTAAAATACGGAATACGGAAACACGAATCCAAAACAGCAACTAAGGAAATAGGCTCCAGATTTCACCCTAGGTCAAATTAGGCAAATCTATACATTCCAGGGGTCTAATCTATACATGTAGGAGCTCTGGAACAAAAACGAGACATTTTGGTGCTGGTCTGGCCGCAAATTGCGGCCAATTGGAATAAATCTGCGGCCGGGTTAAAGAGTTAGGGGATGGGGTCCTGTGTGGTAGTTCTAGGATGCCTGCACATCTCACTGTCCAATCAATTTTATTTTAGGATGTCTCGGGTGAAAGCAGATTCAAATAACCTTCACAGATTCCAGATATTTTCCCGATATTGGTTTCTAAATCCGTATTTCGAGTTTTAACTCTCAGGTTTGGGTCTCAATTCATGCACTAGGGTGTTAGGGTGGCCTCTACTAATCTCAGTTTCACAACACAACTTTCAATTTCCTCAAACCCTAACTAGGTTTTCTTTAAGTCCACAAACACACACAGTATCGGTTCTAAACTAGCATGAGGGTATAAGAAATGCTAAAACTAAGCTAATAGTCCAGAAAATACCTCATTTGGCAACTCAAGAAAATTCTAAAGTTGCCCCTAGTGGCCAAAATCCTTGCTTCCTTGGTCAAATGTGTAGATCTTGAGCTTGTGCACACATTTAATGAAATGAGAGTGGGGTTTTGGAGTTGTTTTCATGGTGATTTGAGGAGTTGAAGAGGGGAGGGAGAATGAGGTGCAGGAGCAGCAGCAGTAAGCAAAGAAGAGGGAGAGAGAAATGGTAAAGACAATGGAGGAATGGCTAAGTCTTGGTCAAAGATGCCCATACCTCTCTTTCTCACCAAACCTCATATAATATTCCCCTTTTCCATTTTCTTTTTCTTTTCTTATTCTCTCAAAATCCTTCTCCCAAGAATAGTAAACCCAAAGTGAACCATGGCAAGAAAAGTGCACAAGTGTGATAAAAATGATATGTGCATGTTTTGCACAAAAATGCTAAAAAACCGATTAGTGATTTTTAATCGCGATTAACACTAAATTAGCATATAACTAATTATAAAAACTTTAAAATGACATAATTCTATAAAATAACCTATTTTAGAATTTTCCATAATTTTTTCCAAATTTTTCTTTATTTAATTATACCTAAATATTAAAATATTCATTAAAATAATATTAAATTATAAAAATTCCCAAAAATAATATTTTATTATTTTGGAAACGTTACATGCTACAAACTCACGGTTTAGTTTTTGATTGCTTCTATAGTTCTTGTTTTGCACAGCTGTATTTATGAAATATCCTGCACCTTATTCGATGAGGAAAGAGCCGAGATCCTTTCACCGGGAGTGACCTCTTTAAAAAAACCAGAAAAGCCTAAAAAACATTCCTTTTTTCAAAATCACTTGTTTCTACAACAATATCAAGTTCATTACGCTTATGGTTTTCTGAAAAAACATGCGTAGCCCTCCGTCATTTCAGATAAGTACTACTTAGTATTCTTGCTACGTTTGTTGACTATGTTAAGGCGTAGTGTGCGGTAGCTAATTAGTGATTATCTGCTAAAACATGAGATGTGATTGGATTAGGGTAGTTGTACGACTTTGTTAACTATGTTAAGGGTCGTGAAGGTGGGTTTAATTCAATCGGGAAATGACGGGTTGAACTTGGCTAGCAATTATGATTTGTTGACTATGTTAAGGTCATAAGTTGCTAGGGGCAAAAGTATTATTGGGAATTTCAAATGTTGAAATTTGCAATGAGATTGTATACCTTCTATGAGATAGATGGATCCCGATACCCACTGCGAGTAAGAGTTACTCCTGGGAGAATTTTACATAGGACAATTAGCCTATCAAGTAGGTGTCTAGAAAGGTATTAACGGGGTTATGCCTCTGGGAAAAACGAGATTTATTTTAATTAGGTCCATGCGAAAGAACGGGGAACCTCCCTTAAAGTATCAACACTGATCTGGCTGAAAGTTTGGCGAACTTGTAAGGTGTAATTAATCCCGGCTAATCTTACCTTTTAGGGTTTGAAGGAAGATTTGATTAAAACAGTGGGAGCCATCTTGATTAGATAAGATAATAACCAATCTAATCATGCAAGAGCACACGCTAAAATGTTTTCTTCTTTCTCTCTCCAGGTAGCGACCATGTCAGGTCTTAATCAAGATAATAATATGGATGTATTGACCAAACCCGCTTGTTATACTGAGCAGGGAAACGTTGGTCCCGTTCTTTCTTATAATTGTTATAAGACTGAACAGGAAATATAGGAATACCAGAATTCACATGCCGCCCAAATGAAGAATAAACATGTTGATGTATCTTCTTCGGATGTGTTAGTTACCGAGAACTGTTTCTCAGTTCACTCTACGTCCTGGGCATTAGATACCAGATCAGGATCCCACATATGCAATATATTGCATGGGATAAAGAAAGGTAGAGAACTGGGAATGGGTGATCATTCCGTAAGAGTAGGGAATGGTGCAAATGTTCCAGCCAAAGCAGTTGGCGAATATCACCTAGTATTACCAAGTGGTAATATATTGATTCTGAACGAATGCTATTATATACCGAACATGATATGCAACATTATATCAGTTTCTTTATTAAGTAAAGAAGGATATAATTTTGTAATACAGGATAATGTTATGAACATCTTTCTAAATCAAAAGTTGATTGGATCAGGCTTGATAAATAATGGCATATATGTTCTAAATCAAAACACGGTTCTTAGTATACAGAACACATACAAGAGGAAAAGTTCAGAAATGAACCAGATCTACTAACTAAGAAGGAGAGGTATGAGACTAAGGAAGAGTCTTATTCGAAGAATCCTTCTTATGGCATTGTAGACTAGGTCATATCAATGCGACACGACTAGCTAAGTTGCATAAGGATGGATATTTGAATCCGTTCGAATTATCATCTTATGAAACTTGCCATTCATGTCTCAAAGGAAAAATGACCAAAACTCCGTTTAGTGGACACGAAGAAAGAGTTACGGAACTCTTAGGGATGATACATAGTGATGTATGTGGTCCCATGTCTACACATGCCAGGAACGGTTCTTCCTACTTCATTACATTCACTGACGATCTCTCAAGATACGGACATGTGTTCCTGTTGAAACACAAGTCTGAAGCTTTTGAGAAATTCAGAGAACATAAGCATGAAGTAGAGAACCAAACGGGCAAAGGTATTAAGATCCTTCGATCTGATCGAGAAAGAGAATACTTGAGCAATGAGTTCCTGGATTATCTAAAAGAGAATGAGATTCTCTCTCAGCTTACTCCTCCCTATACACCACAGCACAACGGTATATCAGAGCAGAGGAATCGCACCCTATTAGATATGGTGCGCTCTATGATGAGCTCCGCTGAGTTGCCTATTTCCTTTTGGGGTTATGCGCTGGAGACATCAGCATACCTATTGAATCAAGTTCCAACTAAATCTGTACATTCCACACCACATGAGATATGGAGTGCGAAGAGACCATATTTTAAACGAGTTAAGATATGGGGTTTTCCGGCCTATGTCAAAAGCCAAAATCTGGAAAAACTCGAGGCACGATCAGTTCTTTGCAAGTTTGTAGGATTTCCTAAGAATTCACAAGGATATATTTTCTACAATACTGAGGAACAAAATGTGTTTGTTTCTTAATATGCCACCTTTTTGGAAAAGGAATTTCTTGCAAAAGAAATTAGTGGCGAAGAGGTAGAGCTGGAAGAACTTCCAGCAGCATAAACTACAACTGATGATTTATTGGAACCAGAGGATTCAGTAGTTCCCGACGGACCTCAGCCGCTCCACTGATCTAGTAGGGTTCCTCATCCACCTGAGAGATACTATGGTTTTCTCGTCGATGGTGGGAGCGAGAATTGCATCATGGAAGATGATGACGCGACTACTTTCGAGCAGGCCATCACGAGTAGTGACTCTGTGAAATGACTAGCTGTAATGTGATCTGAGATGGAATCCATGTACACCAACAAAGTATGGACTTTGGAAGTTGCTCCTAAAGGGGTAAAACCCATTGGGAATATATGGATCTTAAAGAAGAAACTTGG
This sequence comes from Agapanthus africanus, assembly GCA_030015575.1. Classification (NCBI taxonomy): domain Eukaryota; kingdom Viridiplantae; phylum Streptophyta; class Magnoliopsida; order Asparagales; family Amaryllidaceae; genus Agapanthus; species Agapanthus africanus. The sequence goes on along the minus strand of JASDDO010000029.1, from coordinate 280,779,869 downwards.
TGTAGATGGAAAAGTTGAGACTTTCAAAGCTAGACTAGTTACAAAGGATTTTCGTCAATGACCAGTTGTGGATTATGACGAAATTTTTTCTCCAGTGGCTATGGTTAAGTCCATCCGGATCTTACTTGCCATTGCTGGATACCATGACTATGAAATCTGGCAAATGGATGTTAAGACTGCCTTTCTGAATGGTGATTTCGAAGAGTGCGTGTACATGACTCAGCCAGAGGGCTTCGTAGACAGTGGGAGCAGCGGAAAGTTGTGCAAGCTGCTTAAATCTATCTATGGGTTGAAGCATGCATCGCGGAGTTAGAACATATGTTTTGATATAGTAGTCAAAGAGTTTGACTTCATCAAAAACATAGATGAACCTTGTATATACAATAAGGTGACAGAGAGTAGGGTTATCTTTCTCGTATTGTACGTAGATGATATACTCTTGATAGGAAATGATATTCCTATGCTGCACTCGGTCAAGCTCTTCTTATCACATAAATTCTCAATGAATGATCTAGGTGATGCCTCCTGCATTTTGGGGATTAAGATCTATAGAGATAAATCTAGACGGATACTGGGATTGTCCCAATCCAGGTACATTGACACCATACTAAAGAGGTTTAGTATGGAAGAATCCAAGCGTGGGAACTTACCCACGATCTCTGGACTCACTCTCTCCAAAGAGATGTCTCCCAAGACTGATTTGGAAAGAGCTCGCATGCAAGGGATGCCCTATGCTTCGGCAGTAGGCTCTATCATATACACGATGCTATATACCAGACCCGATGTAGCATACTCACTAAGTGTAGTGAGTAAGTATCAAGCAGATCCTGAAGAGAATCACTGGACAGCTGTGAAGAACATTCTCAAGTACTTGAGAAGGACTAAAGAGATGTTCTTGGTGTATGGTAACGGAGAACTCCAGGTGGAGTCCTTTACTGATTCGAGCTTCCAAAGTGATAAGGACGACTCTAAGTCGCACTCGGGATTTGTCTTTACCCTAAATGGAGGGGCGATTTGTTGGAAGAGTTCTAAACAGGAAACCGTGGCAGACTCGACGATGGAGGCTGAATACATCCCTGCCAACGATTCTGCCAAAGGGCTGTCTGGATAAAGAATTTCATCATTGAACTTGGTGTGGTTCCATCCATTGGGTATCCAATACCTCTGTATTGTGATAACAATGGAGCTGTGGCTTTGGCCAAGGAACCCAGGTCCCATCAGAAGTCCAGACATATTCTGAGGCGGTATCACCTGATCCGGGGTTGATCGCCGGGAGATCGAGGTTAGGAGAGTTGATACGAAGGACAACCCTGCGGATCCACTCACAAAGGCTTTTCCTCAGATACAATTTGGGAGACTCTTCGGGATGTTGGGTATAAGATACTACAACAGCTGGTCTTAGTGCAAGTAGGAGATTGTTAGTTATATGTATGCCCTAGAGTCCATTGTTGTATATGTGATGTATATTATAATGGATGCTTGGATATATATAGAGAGGACTTTCTTGCTCGATATGATAGTATGCTATCTGGTTTCACTTTATCTTAACATGTTAACGAATACTGTTTTGTGATCACGTGTTGATAAAGCCCTTAGGATATGTACTCTACTACTAGGACTATGATGAGATCATACTAGTGGGGCCAGGGTAGTCATTGGGTACATCCTATAACTGTTCCTAATCGAGGGTGTATCGAGACAGGGCATCGATACTCCAGAGTAGACTAGCGTACACGCATCTTGACCCATATGATGGGCGATGGATGATCCCATATCCATTGGTGTTGGACATCAAAGATGGTGTACGGGTGCTCAGTAGAGACTGGGTACACTGAACGGACTCGTCGAGAACTCCTGGATGGTATTATACCTATCGTCAGATAGCAGTTCTCCGGTGACACTGGTACAAGTTAGTCTGTAGACCCGAGATCGTCATAGAGTCTTGTGTGATTCCCACTGTGCTTTGATTTCCACCTTACCACATCCAAGAGGGCGTGCAAAACGGTAGCTTTTGGGTATAGTCCCGAATCACATAGAGGCAATGAGTGATATGAGGGGTTTCGTCTCTCCCGGTATAGGGAGTTGATGTCGTGTTATCAGTACTTTCTCGACCCGTTATGAGCCTTACATCGACACAACTTATCGGTTACTGGGGTCTGACGTATTAGCACCCCTAGACTAGATATGCAACATATCAGACGAAGAGACCGGACTGTACGGTAGTGTTTACTGATTGGATTTGCAGGAGAATGTACATGCTTGCTTGTTGATCTTCTGATCGCTCAATACACGGGTGGCTGTTACGTTTAGCTGACCGCTTGCAACTTGTGGGAGTTTGATATGATCATCACCTACTGCCGGCGTATTAATGATTCTTTAGAGTCCTACACAGAGGTTTCCTGGCTCAGGCAAAACGGACTAGGAGCACCTATGTGATATATGCAGGACCGAGAATAATACGATATGAGATATCGTATTCTATTCTCGCGATATATGATATCGGCCGGGTATATGTGATATAGCCGGGTCATCGGATTAAGTGTTGATTCGATGAATCGGTATATGTTATATTAGTCGGTTATATGCTATATAGCCGGATTGTTGTATCAAGTGTTGATTCGATAATTTGATGTATAATTATATATGTGATATATTACATTACGTTAACTAATATAAGCTCGCTTTATTGATTCATTTTCTCACCGGATAATACATTGATATATATGCGATATATGTTAATTGTATTATTTTCTTTTGTTGCAAAATATATTATATATGTGATATATAATATTGTAACAAGTTATGATTACAAATGCAACATGATTTGTGGTGATTAAACTAGTTAGGGTTTGATTTGGGTTAGCTTTTGGGTTAGCTTTTTCAAGAAGCTTCAAGAAGCTTTCTTTGTTTTTAGCTAAGATATTTTGTTATGATATTTTGTGTAGATATTTCTTAACCTAACCCAAACCCTTTACCCTAGTTAAATCTCTACAAGGGTTAAGCCTTCATACTTAACCCATGGTTGGATTAGTAACCATAACTATAATTTCATTATTCATCACAAATACTTTTCTTCTTCTTCTTCCTCTGGAAAAGCTTTCTAGCTTTTGGGTTAGTGATGAATATGTGTGAGAAATTGAAAGAAAAAGAGAGCTAACTTCCTACTTCATCATCCTTATCTATTCTAGCCACTTAGATTAGGGTGTTCACTTCACTAATACTTGATTAGAGAAGTGAGAGCTTGAGTTAAAGATTCTTCAAGGTAGATCATCTTCGAAAAGGAAGACTTCAAGCATGAATGGATCATTCGACTTGTGGAGCCTCTCTTGAGTCTGGAAGATCATGGATCACGGTGAAGGGACTTCTACTCGGAGCTTATGAAGCGAAGGAATGAACTACAAAGGTTGTAATCCCTCTCTCTTAGATGTAAAGTTGTTTACTTGCTTTGTTAACCCTAAACTCTAGCAAAGATCCTCTCTTTAGGTTGTTCGGCACTTGAAATTTTTTAAATTCGGCATGGTTGATACCTTATAGAGCCTTGTGACACTGCCAAGTAACCTTACACCGAGAACTCCCAGATGGTATTATACCTCACGTCAGATGGAAGTTCTCTGGTGACACTGGTACATGTTAGTCTATAGACCCGAGATCGTCATAGAGTTTTGTGTGATTCCTACTGTGCTTTGATTTCCACCTTACAACGTTCAAGAGAACATGCAAAATGGTGGCTTTTGGGTACAGTCCCGAGTCATTTGGAGGCAATGAGCGATAGGAGGGGTTTCCTCTTTCCCGGTATAGGGAGTTGATGTTGCGCTGTGCTCGATTGGCTATAACAGGAAGTCCTTGGCCAAGGATGCTTCAGAGATATACTGGTAAGTGTTATCAGTAGTTTCTCGACCCGTTATGAGCCTCATATCGTCATGACTTATCGAGTTACTGGGGTCTGATGTTTACCACCCCTAGACGAGATATGCGACATATCAGACGAAGAGACCGAGCTGTACGGTAGTGTTACTGATTGGATTCACAGGAGTATGAGCAGGCTTGCTTGTTGATCTTCTGATCACTCAATACCCGGGTGGCCGTTACGTTTAGCAGACCGCTTGCGGCTTGTGGGTGTTTGATATGATCATCACCTACTGCCGGCGTATTGACGAGTCTTAAGAGTCCTACAAAGGGGTTTCCTGGCTCAAGCGAAAAAGAGTAGGTGCACATATGTGATATGTGCGGGACCGAGATTAATGCGATATGTGATACCGCATTCTATTCTCATGATATGTGACATCGGTCGGTTATATGCGATATAGCCGGGTTATCGGATCAAGTGTTTATTCGATAAGTTGTTACACATGATATTAGTCGGTTATATGTGATATAGCTGGATTATTAAATCAAGAGTTGATTTAATAATTTAATGTATAATTATATATTAGATATATTACATTACATTAACTAGTATTAGCTCACTTATGATTCTTTTCTCACTTGATGTGCACATTGTATATATGTGATATATTTTTGTGTACATGTTTTGTGTCATGCTTGATAATACATGTAAGATGGGTGTATGAGAATTATACCATGCTATGATTAATCCTAAGTTTTTTAATTGATTAAGTAATTCAAAACTAATGTCTTTTGTCAAGGCAAGAAGCTTTTGGAAGCTTGGATATGAATTGACTAAAGTCTTCAAGTTTTGTTTTGCATTAAGATATTTGTAAACCCTACCTTTAACCTTAGCCCTTGGTTAATTCTCTATATGAGTTAGGCATGAGGGCTTAACTCACCCATGGTTGTAATAATTCAATTGAATGAATTATTCATTTTTGGTTTAACTCATGAAATGAGTTCTTCTTCTTCTTCCTCCTACTCAAAAGCTTTCTAACTCTAATGGATGTATGAGAAAAAGTGTGAGAAAATGAATTCAAAAGTGAGCCCACTTCCTACTTCATCATCCTCTACCACTTGCCATTTAGTATAGGGCATTCTCTTTACAAAGTTCTTGACCTAGTGAAGAAATAGTTTGGGTTAGTGTCTCCTCGACGTAGATCATCTTCGGCTTCGAAGACATCGAAGCAAGCATGTGCGTTTCTTCATGGGAGCCTCTCTAGAGTCCAGAGTTCACGATAGCTGCGAAGGGACTACTACACGGAGCTATTGAAGTGAATGACCGGACTGCAAAGGTTGTATTCCTTGCTCACTTCTTAATATGCAAAGTGTTTGCATATTACTTTTCGTCGATTTCTAGTATACGATTCTTAATTCGGGTTAGCTAAAATGGCGAAATTTTGAATTTGGCATGGACGATGCTTCCCGAAACCTTGCTGCTGTCTTAGGTAACCCTGCACCATCAAGACAATCTAAATCCTAAATTCCTCAAATCGGCCCTTAGATCGGCCCTCATATCGGCCATAATATCGGCCCTCATATCGACCATAATATCGACCCTCATATCGACCATAATATCGGCCCCCATATCCTGTAAGTATCACGGAACCGGAGTGTCAAACAACGACACCTGAAAACATCATGAAAACTAGTGCCTAACATCGACACATAAAAACTGATCTATCAGGCGTCGTCACCACGACTGGCCCTGATAGGTACGTATCATATGCTACCGAAACCCGGATGTCCAGCTTTGACACCCGAAATTCCATGTATCCATACGTACATGACTCTGGTCGATATCTCCGCGATCACCGACGAGTCCAATACTGTCACCGGTATGTAGGATTCCCCCACTAACTGATCGCCATCATCTGCGATCTTCTTGCCCTAGGGTACCTTCAGGCCCCACCATGTACCCGCACACGGCCCACTCCACTCCTCGCATGGGGTATATATTAGAAATCTCATGGTGGATACTGAAATATCATATCAAGAGAAATCGGGTTTTTCAAATAATGCATTATTTCATGAAACCCCCGCGGTCCTCAAATCCAGAAAACATCAAGAAATCAATAAATATAATTGCATAGATCATTATATATGTGTACATATATAACAGCGTCCCATACCACTGATATATATACATAGGAGTAAGACATCATATGAATATAACATATGCAACATGAAAAAGTAATAAGAGCATATAAAGGAAAAGCCGCTATTTAACTGCAACAAATTATTAAATACATCATGCGGTTCTTAATATCCAAAAATCCAACACAACATCATATAAAGGTGTACATGTAACTATAACAAGTTATATTGGTGTACATGTAAGTATGTATGCAGATGTACATGTAGTTATATCTCATATGTGTATATACCTGTCACTAATGGTACCCTACCATATAGGTATATGTATAGCTAGCATGTAGGTATGGCAAGACATATGTGTAAGCATGTAGGTATACAGGTATGCTATATGTCATATGCGCAAAGGGATATGAATCAATGTCTAAATGTCACTAACCCTACAATATTACATAGGTAGGTATGTTGTGCGTGTCATGGAAATTATCGGCGGTGTGTGTGGCAAACAATCAGTGCTCGTGCGACATGAACCGTCAGTAATGGTGCAGTGTCCAATGGGTACAAGTCTAAGCACAACAAGTAATGATATGCAATGAAGTCTATGCACAATCTATATATATGCAAATAAACATGCTGCTAACATTATATCATATCTAGCCCAGACGCATAACGCCAAGCGGGCGATTCCCCTGTAGATGTTAAATCTACTCACAGATGATCCTGGGGCTATGTAAAGGAAACCACTCACTTTCCCTTCTTCCCAGCGTCCGAAGTCCCCGCCTGCGTCCCTAAGATCACAAAACAACACAACAAGTATATATTAGCAATCGATCAATAACATGTACCAACTACGTTTGACCGACGCACCAACTCCAAACATACTCTCAAGTGTTCGCCTAGTGGCTAACGTACATAGCGACACTACGAAACCAACTTAAGAGTAAAAGCTACACAAAGACACGTACCGTGTCGGATAATGTAACACATGTAGTCGTAGCACAAGAAACTAGAAAAGTGATCCCAAATTTTGTATACAGTGAAAACCTAAAAATCAAACAAGACCAAACACACCTAAACAACTACAGACAGCTACCCACCAAAAATCCACACCCTAACTCTAACCAACGGCCGTGGTCGTCGGAATTTGCTAGTGCCTCGCCGGCCAAAACCGAGCTCCATGGGTTCGTGCTTCAGGTGAAGGCTTAGGTTCTCTGGTACAACACAACTACTCTGCTAGATTTTCTATTACACATTCTGGGTCACAGCAGATCACAGATATCATAAAAAGACACTAAAAATACGATATTTGCATGAAACTTAACTTTAAGTGTTCTAAACTAAAACTAAAAGGATACACAACACTATAACATCATATAGAGCAGATAGAGATCATTACCTACTCCCACAAGCTCAAAGATCCAAGCTTCCCAAGCTCCAAGGCAACTAAGAGGCAAAACAAAGTTTAGGAAGTGATTTGGTGAAGATTTTATGAAGTTTAGTGAGGGATTTATGATGGAAATGGTGAGTGTTCAGTTGAGATGAGAGAGGATGAAGAGATAATGAAAAGAGATAGAAAGAAAAGAGATGATGAAAAGATAAAGAGAGAGAGAGGTGAGTGTAGGGTGAGTGCACCACCATCACTTAATGCAAGCATTAAGTTCACCATGACTCACTATTGCTACCTCCCCTCAATCCAAAACAAGGAAAATATCTTCTCTTCTCACAACAAATATCAAGGGTTTAGGGTTAAACAAGGATAGGATTAGGTTAAGGTTAAGGTTAAGTTGTCATGGTCACTAAATTAGATTAACACAAACACACCCTCACTTTACCATGCTCAAGTGTGTGCAAGCCATAACAAATAAAAATAAATTATTGATTAAATGTTATAAAATGTGAGGAAACTGAAAAGGTAAACTTTTTACAGAAAACCCGCACTATCGCCTAATTAACACTAATCGAAATCCTGAGGCGTTACAATCTCCTCCTTAAAGAAAATTCGTTCCCGAATTAAAATTCTTTCTATGCATACCTTCAAAGAGATGAGTGCAAAACTCCCAAATCTCGCTCGCAGCCTCCCAAGTGATCCTCACTATACGGCTACGCAAAAGAAAACCCTCTACAGATGGCAAGTCCCTTGACCGAAATTTCTCCACCTGCCGATCCACTAACACTATCGGCTGTCGGTGAACGAAAGATCGCGTCCAAGTTAAATTGTCTGGTGCTGAATCATATGAGAAAGGTCATGAAGGTATTTTCAAAGTATCAAAACACGGAATACGGGTTGAATACTCAAAAATCGGATGGAAGTGCCAAATTATAGGCAACGGTACTATCTCGCTCGAGGATCTCAAAAGGACTTACAATTTGGGACTAAGCTTCCCAAAACTAAACACGCCATTTATCGGAAAAATCCGTAGGAATACGTGATCTCCCACTACGAACTCAAGTCTGCGACCACCACTGTCGGCATAAGACTTCTGTCTGCACTGGCTGTTCTCATCCTGACCTTGTCACGTCCCGAAAGTACGGAACGCGACTGGCACTTAGATTACGAGACGTCTAAAGGCGAACCGTAACCTAAGTCAGCCAAAACCCAAAAGAATCTAAACCAAAATCAAAAGAGAGTGAAGGAAAACCTTTAATGAAAATGGTTTTTTTAAAATCATTTAAGTTGCATAGAATCCCTTTTTAAACATCAAAAATTTCTGAAAATTTTGGCAGAGTCTCCCCTGTATTTTCTATCCCCCAAAATGGGTACAACAAGATAATAAACTTGTAATCATAAAATGGCATCCCCAAGCGGGAGCTAGCTGTTCGCCCAAGGCGGATCATAACCACATGCAATATAATAGCAATATCAAGAAAAGAGCATAAAGAAACGCAAAATACCAGAAAACACACGTCGGCTCAAGTGAGCTCGACCCAAAAGAAACCATAAATATACATATCTCTCAGTCTCATCACTAGGTCGCATATACAATATAAAGTGCTAGATGGAGAATACTAGATACAATGATAAAGCAAAAAGAAATAAAGTGTGCTCGCAACCCACCTACGGGCGATGTCGCGAGTCTGAGCAAAAGGAACTGAGGATAAGATAGCCCGCCGCTACAAGACTGACGGGTCCGACCTGCAAGACACTGTGGCACAACGGGGGTGAGTTGCCAGCTCGTGAGTAAATATAACATCTAACAAGGCAATCGTAAGAATGCACGGAATGCACCACAACATGCATGTCCACATGTGGTATAATATCTCTAGTATGCATGCACAGGTATGCAATGTCATTATTAAGTCTTTAAGTGTTTTAAATGCTAAGGGTACCGAATTCTTAACTTAAAAAAAATGAATATCTGCATAATAGCTAAGTACCATCAAGAATCATCTGAAAACCCGTGTCAAGCATCGACACCAAAAAGGAATCATATCTGTCTCAGTATCGGGCTCCGTCAGTCCGGATCGGCCCATATCATAAATCTCACGACAACGGTCGGTATCCTCCGGATATCCGCCGCGCCAGACATCACCGATAGGTAGTCTTCCCCTGCCAGGCTCATCGTCTACAACTCGATCTTCTTACCCCGGGGTACCATACCGGGCCCACCATGTACCCGAGACGGTTCATCCACTCCTCGAATCGGGTCTCGAAATCCAACAGAAAACATGAAAACTCATGGTGGACGACACATACATCACGAGAAAACCGCAACTTTGTTTTAAAAATGATGAATAGTGCTTTTGGTAAATTCTTGCGGTTTTCCCCAAAAATCCAGAAATCGCAGAAATACTGAAATCCTTAAGAAAAATCATAAGGTTCCTATGTTATATATATAATAAATGTCTATCATATCAATGTATATGATGTGCATTTTTGCTAGAATTTATGTAAATATGATGATAATTCGAGGTATGTGCATGCTATGCAATTTCATATATCATGTATGAATGCAAATGGCGATATTAAGTTAAACAGGTTTTCTAGTGCACGTGGCATGGCAATTACCAAAGGCGTGTGTGTCACATGAATAGTGCGCGTGCAACAGATGCCAATGATAATGGTGTTCGTGTTCTACGAAGTGTTATCGCATATGAGCATATGGATATCCATGCAATCTAGCATACTATTAACTATAAGGGTATGCAATGTCAATGAAGGGTAAGCTAACTAACAACATGAATCTTACAAGAGATAAGGAAATCCTAACTAGGGGGCGCATCGTGCCATCCAGACGATTCCCCCATAGATGAATACATCTACTCACCTGAAATCCCCGCTAATCCGATCCGGCCACCGCCTTGCCTTTTCGTGCCGTATCCGAAGTTTCCCCGACCGATCCTATATTTGCACAATATCAAGCATAAGATTACAAAACCTAACACAATGCAAGTCACAACATACAATTATCCACGCTCTCGTATTAATCATAGCATGCACTCGGTGCGCGGAAAAACGCACGAAAATCGCTAATCGTTAATTAGAATCGTCATTTCGGGGAAATCGACAAAACTACAACCCGACTAGACAAAACCCCGCGTTCGCGCACTCTAATAGTCCTATACGAAGCTAATTATATCGCTAACATAACGCAATTCGGTTGCATTCCACTTTTCATAAAAATCTAGCAAGCAATTTTCTAGCCGATTCGATACAAACATCGAAATTTGTCGATTTAGCGAGCGCATCATTACCCAATTAACCATTCTAATCAATTATATAACCAAAACCCTAACTTAATTTTTACAACCATGTTTCAAACCCTAACTCAACCTCAAAACCCATTCTTGAATTTTCAAGACAACCCATTATAATGAAATTAACACTTTAAACATCTAATTTAGCATAAACAAACTACAAATTAGCAACTAGTTTATGATTTTACCTCACCAATTGAATCCTAGCATGATCAAGTCACCAAGAAAGCCTCCTTTCATCATGTTTTTGAACTAATTTGGGTTGAAGAGAGAATGGATTAGGGTTAGGCTTTGAATGGGTGAATGAAATTTGTTGATTTTTAATGGATTTTAGCAAGAAAATGAAGCAAAATGAAGTGAGGAAGTGGGGAAATCTGCAGCAAGAGGGGTCGGCCAGCAGTATGGGAGAGGAAATGGGGAAATTTTGAGAAGTTTCTAGGTTCCAAAACACCCCATAATACCATTTAATGCTTTCATGTCAACCTTTTTACAAAAAAACCCATTTTTACTTCATTTTTTCACAAATTTTCCCACCCTAAAACCAAAAGTTTGCAAGACATGATATAATTTTATTAACACCATATTTTAGCTTATAAAGACTCCTAATTATGAAATTTACCTAATTACATTTGTATTTATCACTAATTTAATGTATTTAAAAAGGCTTAAAATAATAAAAAAATAATTAATTACGAAATATTTTTTTTATTTAACTAGAAAATTATAAGTGACATTTTAGTGACAAAATTATAGTAATATCTTATCTCAATTTTGTATAATTAGGTCTACAATGAAAAATACCTATTTTGACTTTTTACGGAAAAAGCCGAAAAATTAGCCGATTACCGAAAAACTGCCTAAACGATTTTCGAAGGGTTACAATCTTCCCCCTTTAAAGAAATTCGGTCCCCGAATTTAGAATTTAACTATGCGTACCTTCAAAAAGATGGGGATATCTCTTCCTCATCTCGACCTCGGTTTCCCAGGTGACCTCCTCGCTGTTCGGGCCACGCCAAAGGACCTTGACCTACGGTATGACCTTCGACCTCAATTTCTTCACCTGCCGATCCAAAATGACAACCGGCTGCTCGGTGAAAGAAAGATCACGCTCTAGCTGGAACGTTTGGTGCTGAATCGCCTGGGAAGGATCATGAAGGTACTTGCGGAGCATCGAGACATGGAATACGGGGTGAACATCGGGGAAGCTGGGCGGAAGAGCTAACCGATAAGCGACTGGACCAACACGCTCTAGGATCTCGAAAGGACCAACATATCTAGGACTCAGCTTCCCTTTCCGCCCAAATCTCATCACACCCTTCATCGGAGAGACCTTCAGGAAAACATGATCGCCAACAGCGAACTCGAGTCGGCAACGGCGCCTGTCAGCATATGATTTCTGCCTGCTCTGTGCCGCTCTCATTCTGTCCCGAATCAGCTGTATCTTCTCGGTCTTCTTCTGTACGATCTGCAGCCCCAAAATACTGCTTTCCCTGAGCTCTGTCCAACATACCGGCGATCGACATCTCCTCCCATATAAAGCCTCGAAAGGTGCCATCTGAATCGTCTCCTGGAAGCTATTATTATAGGAAAACTCGATCAAAGGCAAATGACGATCCCAGCTACCACCAAAATCTAAAACACAAGCTCTGAGCATGTCCTCAAGAGTCTGAATCGTACGCTCCGACTGACCGTCAGTCTGCGGATGAAAGGCTGTGCTAAAACTCAATTGGGTGCCCAAAGCTTCCTGTAGTTTTCGCCACAATCGGCTGGTAAACTGGGTGCCACGGTCGGACACGATGCAAGTCGGAACACCATGCAGTCGCACTATCTCATCAATATAAACCTGGGCGTACTGAGAAAATCCAAAAGTGGTCTTCACTGGCAGAAAGTGAGCCGCTTTCGTCAGTCGATCCACAATCACCCAAATAGAGTCATACCCTCGACTGGTCCTGGGTAGACCGACAACGAAGTCCATGGAGACCTGCTCCCACTTCCACTCAGGGATGGGCAAAGGCTGTAACTCGCCGGCTGGCCTCTGGTGCTCGGCCTTGACTTGCTGATAAGTCAGGCATCTGGACACAAAGTCTGTAACATCCTTCTTCATCCCGTCACACCAGTAAACCTCTCTCAAATCACGGTACATCTTGGTGGAACCTGGGTGAACACTGTATACTGATCTATGTGCCTCCTCGAGAATATCATGCCTCAGTCCCTCTGAATCTGGCACGCACAGTCGAGTCCCAAATCGAAGTATCCCCTGATCATCAATCACGAACTCAGAAACTCTGCCCTGCCGAATCTGCTCAATAATCTCTAAGATACGGGCATCGCCGGACTGTGCCTCGCGTATACGGTCAAGTAACTGTGGGCGTGCTCTGAAATGGGCCAGCTGTCCCTCTGTAGGAGTAAACTCGAACTGCACTCTGCTATCACATAACACCTGCCAATCCGCCATCGACTGCATCTGCACTGCGCTCAAACAAGATAAGCTACCTCCAGGCCTCCTACTCATAGCATCTGCCACCACATTCGCCTTGCCCGGATGGTATAAAATCTCGCAGTCATAATCCTTCACCAACTCCATCCAACGGCGCTGTCTCAGGTTCAGATCTCGCTGCTGGAAGATATACTTGTGGTCAGTAAATATCTGGCACGACTCACCGTATAGGTAATGTCTCCAGATCTTAAGTGCAAATACCACTGCAGCCATTTCTAAATCATGGGTGGGGTAGTTCTGCTCGTGTTTCCTCAGCTGCCGAGAAGCATACATGATAACTCTGTCGTGCTGCATCAATACACATCCCAGCCCCACTCTAGAAGCATCACAATAAACCACGAACCCGCCTGATCCTGAAGGCAATGCTAACACTGGAGCAGTAGTCAGACGAGTGTTCAACTGCTGGAAACTATCCTCACATGCCTGGGTCCAATCAAAAGGAACCCCCTTCCGGGTCAACCCGGTCAGTGGTGCAGCAATGCGGGAGAAATCCTGGACGAAACGTCGATAATAGCCGGCCAGACCTAGAAAACTGTGAACCTCTGTAACTGATACTGGTCTAGGCCAACGCTGAACTGCCTCGATCTTCTTCGGGTCCACACAAATACCATCTCTCGTCACCACATGACCCAAGAAATCGACACTGTCTAGCCAGAATGCGCACTTGGAGAATTTGGCGAACAGCTGATGCTCTCTCAAAGTCTGCAATGTGATACGTAAGTGCTGCTCATGCTCCTCCCGGCTCCGAGAATAAACCAAGATGTCGTCAATGAACACAATGATGAACTGATCGAGATACGGCCTGAATACGCGGTTCATCAAATCCATAAATGCTGCCGGGGCATTGGTGAGCCCGAACGACATCACCAAGAACTCATAATGACCATATCGAGTACGGAAGGCGGTCTTCGGAATATCCTCCTTCCGAACTCGCAACTGGTGATAACCTGACCGTAAATCAACCTTCGATAAAAACCCTGCACCCTGGAGCTGATCAAATAAGTCATCAATGCGGGGTAGGGGATACCTGTTCCGCATAGTAACCCGGTTCAGCTGACGATAATCAATGCATAAACGTATACTCCCGTCCTTCTTCTTAACAAACAAGACGGGAGCACCCCAAGGTGACACACTCGGTCGGATAAGCCCTTTGTCCAGCAAGTCCTGTAACTGATCCTTTAGCTCTCTCAGCTCCGCCGGGGCCATCCGATAAGGCGGTATAGAGATAGGCCCCGTTCCAGGGATCAAGTCAATACAGAACTCAATCTCGCGCTCTGGTGGCAGACCAGGCAGCTCGTCAGGGAATACATCAGGAAACTCTCTCACAACAGGGACCTGGTCCAACGGAACCTCTGTGGAGCTAGTATCACAAATATAGGCTAAGAATCCCTGACACCCTTTCCTTAAGAGCTGACCAGCGCGAAGAGATGAAATCAAGCTGGGAAGGGTAGCGCTACGATCTCCCTGAATAATAAGAACCGGCTCACCAGGAAAACTGAATCTGACTGCTTTCCCACGGCAGTCCACAGATGCATAACAGGTGGCTAGCCAGTCCATACCAAGAAGAACGTCAAAGTCTAGCATATCGAGGAGAATCAAATCAACTGAAGAATCTCTCTCCCCGATACGAACGGAACACGATCGGTACACAAAACGGGCAACAAAAGACTCGCCTACCGGGGTAATAACGACAAGCGGCTAATCTAACGGAGAAGACTCTCGGCCCAACCTCGGTGCAAAATACATGGAAACATAGGAATGTGTGGAGCCTGGATCAAATAATACCCGTGCATCAAAAGAACATACTGGCAGAGTTCCTGTCACGACGGCATTGGATGCCTGTGCATCCTGAGGAGTCAACGCGAACACTCGGGCCTGTCCACCACTAATAGCTGGCTATCCTCTGCCTCTACCTCGGCCTCTACCTCTGCCTCTGTCGCCTCGTCCTCTCGGAACTGGACCGCCACGCCCACGGCCTCTAGAAGGATCTGACTGACGTGGAGCATCGTCAGGAGTAGGAAGTAAAGTTCTCTGAGAAGGTGGTGAGGGTGGAAAAGTCACATGCGGGACTGTCGCCGCGCCCGGACGTCCCATGGTACAGTCTTTGACACGGTGGTACTGACTCCCACACCGAAAACATCCTGGAGACGACTGCTGGGTCTGTGGATATGAACCAAATAACCGACCTCGTCTCAATCCTCTGCCCCCACCATCTTCCGGAAATAATCTATCGCGGTGTCTGCCCATCTGCCGCTGAGCTGGCGTATCAGTACGGATCCTCTTCGGCCCAGAAACGACCGGAGTCTCAGAAATACGCTCCTCCAAAAGTAAGGCTGCATCCATCGCGGCAGCGTATGTATCAAAGTGCTGGGTGCCGATGGCAAGGAATAGCTGTGTATCAAGCCCTCGTACAAACCTCTTTATTCTCTTCTTTTCTGTGTCTACTAGGTACGGAGCATATCGAGACAACTGGGTAAACTGTATATCATACTCCGACACTGTCATCCCAGGAGTCTTGCGCAAAGACTCAAAACTACGGGCTCAAGCATCTCGGACACTCTCCGGAAGAAAACGGGCAAGAAATGCAGATGTAAACTCATCCCAGGTCATAGAAGGCAGACCTGCAGCTCGGCCTCTCTCTACTGAGTCGTACCATGTCTGGGCAAGACCCTCCAGACGAAAACTCGCAAACTCCACCAATCTATCATCAGAATACCTCAACGAACGGCAAATCCGAGCCATCCTATCAAGAAATGCCTGTGGGTCCTCTGTCGCATCTGTACCGGTAAATGCTGGAGGTCTCAATCTCATGAACTCCTGTAGTGAAACAGGGATAGTCTCCGTAGTAGCAGCAGGAGTGACCATCTGTGCAGCAGGTACAATCGTGGTGTGTGCGGTGGAAGGAACGTCCTCGGATCTCGGTGCCCGGCTGGACTCAACTAAAGATCCCATCATCTGCCGCAACTCTTGCATGCCGGCCTCTAATCTGGCAATACGGTCAGGATAAGGCGGATCAGTACGACCCTGAGGGGTAGGTGTATCATCCCGCTCGATCCTCGCCTCAGACGGGCCCGCCCGAATCTCATCCCTAGCGGCAGCCCGCTGAGCTCTCGTAGTCTTTGGCGGCATCAAAGCTAGAATAAGAAACAGGACTGATAAGGACATTGCAATTGAATCAAGGAATGCAAGGAATCAAGAAAGGAAATACAAGCAATTATGTCCTAAGGTCACTTAGGCGGAGTACCGTATCGTAAGTATGCCGCGGATCATACCCACGCTACGCCACTCTGCTTAAGTCACCTACTCCATCTACCAAGGTCGTCCTACACTCAGAAAGGTAAAACCTACGCTCTGATACCAACTTTGTCACATCCCGAAAGTGCGGAACGCGACTGGCACTTAGATTACGAGACGTCTAAAGGCGTACCGTAACCTAAGTCAGCCAAAACCCAAAAGAATCTAAACCAAAATCAAAAGAGAGTGAAGGAAAACCTTTAATGAAAATGGTTTTTTTAAAATCATTTAAGTTGCATAGAATCCCTTTTTAAACATCAAAAATTTCTGAAAATTTTGGCAGAGTCCCCCCTTTATTTTCTATCCCCCAAAATGGGTACAACAAGATAATAAACCTGTAATCATAAAATGGCATCCCCAAGCGGGAGCTAGCTCTTCGCCCAAGATGGATCACAACCACATGCAATGTAATAGCAATATCAAGAAAAGAGCATAAAGAAACGCAAAATACCAGAAAACACACGTCGGCTCAAGTGAGCTCGACCCAAAAGAAACTATAAATATACATATCTCTCAGTCTCATCACTAGGTCGCATATACAATATAAAGTGGTAGATGGAGAATACTAGATACAATGATAAAGCAAAAAGAAATAAAGTGTGCTCGCAACCCACCTACGGGCGATGTCGCGAGTCTGAGCAAAAGGAACTGAGGATAAGATAGCCCGCCGCTACAAGACTGACGGGTCCGACCTGCAAGACACTGTGGCACAACGGGGGTGAGTTGCCAGCTCGTGAATAAATATAACATCTAACAAGGCAATCGTAAGAATGCACGCAATGCACCACAACATGCATGTCCACATGTGGTATAATATCTCTAGTATGCATGAACAGGTATGCAATGTCATTATTAAGTCTTTAAGTGTTTTAAATGCTAAGGGTACTGAATTCTTAACTTTAAAAAAATGAATATCTGCATAATAGCTAAGTACCATCAAGAATTATCTGAAAACCCGTGTCAAGCATCGACACCAAAAAGGAATCATATCTGTCTCAGTATCGGGCTCCGTCAGTCCGGATCGGCCCATATCATAAATCTCACGACAACGGTCGGTATCCTCCGGATATCCGCCGCGCCAGACATCACCGATAGGTAGTCTTCCCCTGCCAGGCTCATCGTCTACAACTCGATCTTCTTGCCCCGGGGTACCATACCGGGCCCACCATGTACCCGAGACGGTTCATCCACTCCTCGAATCGGGTCTCGAAATCCAACAGAAAACATGAAAACTCATGGTGGACGACACATACATCACGAGAAAACCGCAACTTTGTTTTAAAAATGATGAATAGTGCTTTTTGTAAATTCTTGCGGTTTTCCCCAAAAATCCAGAAATCGCAGAAATACTGAAATCCTTAAGAAAAATCATAAGGTTCCTATGTTATATATATAATAAATGTCTATGATATCAATGTATATGATGTGCATTTTTGCTAGAATTTATGTAAATATGATGATAATACGAGGTATGTGCATGCTATGCAATTTCATATATCATGTATGAATGCAAATGGCGATATTAAGTTAAACAGGTTTTCTAGTGCACGCGGCATGGCAATTACCAAAGGCGTGTGTGTCACATGAATAGTGCGCGTGCAACAGATGCCAATGGTAATGGTGTTCGTGTTCTACGAAGTGTTATCGCATATGAGCATATGGATATCCATGCAATCTAGCATACTATTAACTATAAGGGTATGCAATGTCAATGAAGGGTAAGCTAACTAACAACATGAATCTTACAAGAGATAAGGAAATCCTAACTAGGGGGCGCATCGCGCCATCCAGACGATTCCCCCATAGATGAATACATCTACTCACCTGAAATCCCCGCTAATCCGATCCGGCCACCGCCTTGCCTTTTCGCGCCGTATCCGAAGTTTCCCCGACCGATCCTATATTTGCACAATATCAAGCATAAGATTACAAAACCTAACACAATGCAAGTCACAACATACAATTATCCACGCTCTCGTATTAATCATAGCATGCTCTCGGTGCGCGGAAAAACGCACGAAAATCGCTAATCGTTAATTAGAATCGTCATTACGGGGAAATCGACAAAACTACAACCCGACTAGACAAAACCCCGCGTTCGCGCACTCTAATAGTCCTATACGAAGCTAATTATATCACAAACATAATGCAATTCGGTTGCATTCCACTTTTCATAAAAATCTAGCAAGCAATTTTCTAGCCGATTCGATACAAACATCGAAATTTGTCAATTTAGCGAGCGCATCATTACGCAATTAACCATTCTAATCAATTATATAACCAAAACCCTAACTTAATTTTTACAACCATGTTTCAAACCCTAACTCAACCTCAAAACCCATTCTTGAATTTTCAAGACAACCCATTATAATGAAATTAACATTTTAAACATCTAATTTAGCATAAACAAACTACAAATTAGCAACTAGTTTAGGATTTTACCTCACCAATTGAATCCTAGCATGATCAAGTCACCAAGAAAGCCTCCTTTCATCATGTTTTTGAACTAATTTGGGTTGAAGAGAGAATGGATTAGGGTTCGGCTTTGAATGGGTGAATGAAATTTGTTGATTTTTAATGGATTTTAGCGAGAAAATGAAGCAAAATGAAGTGAGGAAGTGGGGAAATCTGCAGCAAGAGGGGTCGGCCAGCAGTATGGGAGAGGAAATGGGGAAATTTTGAGAAGTTTCTAGGTTCCAAAACACCCCATAATACCATTTAATGCTTTCATGTCAACCTTTTTACAAAAAAACCCATTTTTACTTCATTTTTTCACAAATTTTCCCACCCTAAAACCAAAAGTTTGCAAGACATGATATAATTTTATTAACACCATATTTTAGCTTATAAAGACTCCTAATTATGAAATTTACCTAATTACATTTGTATTTATCACTAATTTAATGTATTTAAAAAGGCTTAAAATAATAAAAAAATAATTAATTACGAATTTTTTTTTATTTAACTAGAAAATTATAAGTGACATTTTAGTGACAAAATTATAGTAATATCTTATCTCAATTTTGTATAATTAGGTCTACAATGAAAAATACCTGTTTTGACCTTTTACGGAAAAAGCCGAAAAATTAGCCGATTACCGAAAAACTGCCTAAACGATTTTCGAAGGGTTACAGACCTGAACCAACTGGATCTTCTCCGAAGCCTCTGGATTAGCTGGGGTCCAAAAATCCTGCTCTCGCGGAGTCAGTAAAACAGACTAGCGATCGACACAACCTATCATACAAGACCTAAAAGTTGCCATTTGAAACATCTCCTGATAACCATATCATAGGAGAACCCATCAATGACAAGTGACGATCCCACAGCCAACAAACACTTAGTACGTACGCACAAGCATATTCTCCAGAGTCTGTATAGTCCGCACTGTCCATCCATCGGCCGACGGATGGAAAGCGGAGCTAAATCTCAACTAGGTACCCAAAGCTTCCAAAAGCTTCTGCCAAAGACGGCTAGCGAACTGGGTACCTCTATTGGAGACAACGCATGAAGAGACTCAGTGCAAATGCACAAACTTACCAAAGAACAACTGAGCAAACTGAGCACAACCGGACAACAATCACCCGAATGGAGTCACACCCTGACTGACCTGGGTAGACCCACAACGAAATTTATGGAGATCTGCTCCCATTCCCACACCAGAACGGTTAAAGGTTGCAACTCTCCAGCCGGTCTCAAATGCTCAACCATAGCTCGCAGACAAGCCAAGCACTTCGAAACGAAAACTGAAACATCACACTTCACCCTGCCCACCCGTAACTAACTCACAAGTCACGTTACATCTTGGTGGCACTTAGGGTGAACACAGAAAGCTGACTGATGTGCCTGCTCTAGGACCTCGCGTCTCTATCCATCAGTATCAGGTACACACAAACGCGTCCCTAAACTTAGCACACCCTGGTCACAAATCAGAACTCCGAAGCTTACCCTGCCGAGCATGCTCAAAATCTCAGACAACCGAGCATCGGCGGGCTGTGCCTCACAAAAAACGATTAAGTAAAGGTGGACGGGCACGGACGTGAGCAAGCTGTCACCTCAGTAGAGGCAAACTTAAGCTGTACTCAACGGTCGCACAAAAACTGTAAATCTGCATAAGACTGTCTCTGAACTGCGTACAACTGGAAGAAGCTACCCCCGGGCCTACGACTTAAATCATCAGCTACCACAATCGCCTCGCCACGGGAATTATAGGATCTCACAATCACAACCCTTCACAAGCTCCATCCAACGGTGCTGTCTCAACAATCAAAACCCGCTGCAGGAAGATTAAGCTCTGGTGGTCCGTGAAAATCTGACACGACTCTTTGTACAAGTGGTGTCTCCAAATCTCCAACGCACAACCACCGCGGCCATCTCCAGATTATGAGTGGGATAATCCTGATCGTACTTCCTCCAACTGTCGGGAAGCATAAGCGATAACTCTATCATGCTACATCAGTATACAATCGAGCCCTATTCGTGAAATATCATAATAAACAACAAAGTCGCCCGATCCAAAAGCAAAGATAGATCTGGTGTAGTCGTCTACCAAGTCTTCAACCACTGAAAACTCAGCACACATGCCTCAGTCTAACGGAAAAGAACCCCTTCCTATTTAGTCAGTCCGGTCAACGGTGCAGAAATACACAAGAAATCCTACACGAAATGGAGGTAAAAACCGGCTAAGCCCAAAAGCTGCGGACCACTGTCCCTGCTACAAGTCTGGGCCAAAGCTGTATGGCCACGATCTTCCTCGGGTCCATACGAATACCGTCTCCCGTAACCCCATGACCTAGGAAGTCAATGCCATCAAGCCTGAAGGAACACTCCGAAAATCTAGCAAACAGCTAGCACTCTCCCAATGTCTGCAAAGCAAATCCTCAAGTGCTGCTCATGTTCCTCACGACTCTTGGAATAGACCAGAATGTCATCAATAACACGACCATAAACTGGTCGAGGAATGGCCTGAAGAAATCTGGTTTATCATATCCACGAATGCTGCTAGGGCATTGGTGAGTCTAACGACAGCACCAAAACTCATAAAGCCCATAGCGCGCATAAAAGCAGTCTTCGGAATGTCATCACTCCGAGTCCGCAACCAATGATGACCTGATCCCAAACAAACTTAGAAAAATGTCTCGCATCCTGGTGCTGATCGAACAAATCGTCAATGCAAGCTAAAGGATGCCTATCCGCATTATAACTCGGTTCAATTGACGATCAATCAATACACAACCTAAAACTTCCATCCATCTCCTTGACGAACAGAATAGGAGATCCCCAAAGTGAAACACTCGGACGCACAAGTCTCCCTATCTAGCAACTCTGCAGCTGATCCTTAAGCTCCCAAAGCTCCGCCGGCTCATCTGGAACAACGTTGAAAAACTCTCGCATGATAGGAACCCGGTCCACGAATCCACTATGGCTATGGTATCATAAATAAAGCCAAGAATCCTCGACATCCTCTCCTCAAAATCCGGCTAGCGTAAAAGGCTGAATTCAAGCTGTGAGAGGCGGCACCACTGTCCCCTTGCACAATAAGAACCGACTCGCCAGGAAAACAAAACCTGACTGTTTTCTCGCGGCAGTCCACAGACGCATAGCACGTAGCTAACCAGTCCGTGCCCAGGAGAACGTCAAGTCCAACATCTCTAGAAGGACCAAATCGACGGACAAATCTCTATCTCCTACCCGATTGGCACACGACCGAAACACGTGTCGCGCAACAAAAGAATCGCTGACAGAAATTAACATAACAACCGGCCGATTTAGCTAACACGACCCTCGGCCTAACCACGGCATGAAGTGTATAGAACAACGAGTGCATATATCCCGAATTAAACAAACATACGAATTAAGAATACCAGAAAACTCTGCATTGTACGCCTGCGCGTCCCGAGGAGTAGAAGCAAACGCTCGTGCCTGCCCTCTACCCGCAACTGGCTGAACTCCTCCTCTGCAATCCTGTACACACGGAAGAAATCTTTCGCGACCATGACCTCTCTGCGGTACAGCTGCCTCGCACTCACGTGGCTCTGTACAATCTCGAACCCGATGAACAAAACTCCTGCACCGGTAACATCCAGATAAAAACTGCTGACCCTCCTTGGGATAAGAGCTAAACGACTGTCCTTGTCCTAAGCCTCTGCTACTCTCGCGACGTGAACGAAACCTGTCACGGCGATTAAGCCTCTGTCTCCGGGCTGGTACACCTGCACGAGCCCTCCTCTGTCCTCAAACTCCCGAAGTCTCAGAAAGACGCTCCTCAACTAATAGGGCTGCGTCCACTGGTGCTGTGTAAGTAACACAATGCTGTGTGCCGACCGTAAGGAGTAACTGGGTAACAGGGGTGACAACCTCATGTCGCTGCGCTTGACTGGCCTCAACCAACGTTCTCATCATCTGGCGTAAGTCCTGCATATCTGCCACAAGCATAGCGATACGATCTATCGAAGGCGGATCAATCTGCTCCTGTGCAACGAGCGTACCATTCTGGTCAGTCCTCGCCCTAAATGAGTCAACTCTGACCTCGGCTCTCGCTGCATCACTCTGAGCCCTCATAGTCATCGGCGGCATAAGGCTATAAATGGAAATATGATTCGATAAGAACACGGAAATCGAATCACAAGGATATATATCATCAAGGAAGGAATTTCAAGAAATTAGTACTTAGGTCACTTAGGCGGAGTACCGTGTCGTAAGTATGCCGCGGACATACACACGCTACATTACTCTGCTTAAGCTACCTACTCCATCATACCAAGGTCATCCTACACTCTGAAAGGAAAAACCTAGTGCTCTGATACCAACTTTGTCATGACCCAAAATTTAGCCCATGACGGCTCTTAAACTACGTAATGTCTCCAGGCGTAACGAAATTCAAGTAAGCCAAAAACCCAGCAATCTAAACCATCAAAAGTAGTAAGTGATAATAACATTTTTAAAACTTTTGAAATCTCAATCAAAATTCTTTAAAGTCCAACTTTATATCCTTTAAAATTTTGGCAACACTTCCTTTGTAAAACAAGCCCCCAAAAAGGTACAACATAAATATAAGCAAAAGCATCCCCAAACGGGAGCAAATCCATGCCCAATGGCGGAAAACAACCACCACAACAGATATACGACGCCGTAGCGAAGAAAAAGACGATATAAATAAAAACTGCATAAAAGACCTCCAAGTCACCAAATAATATACAATATTGTCCTTACATCATGTCTCTAAGTCAATAAATGAAATTAGTAGATGGAGAGTACTGGATACAACGAATATACAATGAGCAACATCGGATAACCGCAAAACCTACCTATAGCAAAACTGCACCCAGTCAGCCGTAGCGGTATCCGCTGCAAAAGATGATACGATAGGTAGTAAGCCCTGCCTCGACTGCCCTAAGGGACTACCTGCAAAACACTGTGGCACAACGGGAGTGAGTTGCCAACTCGTGAATAGTAAACAACATATGCAGGTAATCGCAAGTATGCACGTACTACCGAATCTATCACATGCAAGCTAATAGCAATAAATGGCCATATGTATGCAACAATCATGAAAGGTACTCCATCAGGTACAACTAATACATGAAGCAATAATATGGCAATATGTATATGCAACAGTCATGAAAGGTACTTTATCATCTAAAACTAATAAATGAAGCAATGCATATAAAATAAATGCGCAGTATGGAATAAAACATGTCATCCTCACGGAATCCTCATCGTGGCAGGACCAGTGTCCATCATGACAACCTAAATCCTAAATTCCTCGAATCGGCCATTAGATCAGCCGTTATATCGGCCATCAGATCAGCCCTTATATCGACCATAATATCGGCCCTTATATCGACGATAATATCGGCCCTCATATCTTATAAGTCTCAAGGAACTGGAGTGTCAAACATCGACACCCGAAAATATCATGAAAACTAGTGCCTAGCATCGACACATAAAAACTGATCTATCAGGCATCGTCACCACGACTGGCCCTGATAGGTACGTATCATATGCTACCGAAACCCGAATGTCCAGCATCGACACTCGAAATTCCACGTATCCATACGTACATGACTCCGGCCGATATCTCCGCGATCACCGACGAGTCCAATACTGTCACCGGTAGGTAGGATTCCCTCACTAACTCATCGCCATCTTCTGCGATCTTCTTGCCCTGGGGTACCTCCGGACCCCACCATGTACCTGTACACGGCTCACTCCACTCTTTGCATGGGGTGTATATATTAAAAATCTCATGGTGGATGCTGAAATATCATATCAAGAGAAACCGGGTTTTTCAAATAATGCATAATTTCATGAAACCCTCGCGGTCCTCAAATCTAGAAAACATCAAGAAATCAATAAATATAATTGCATAGATCATTATATATGTGTACATATAGAACAGAGTCCCATACCATTGATATATATACTGTAAGTCCACGTTACCCACCCCGGTTCTTACGGGGAGGCGGAATAGGTGAAAACGATTTTTTGACACAAGGTAACATGGACTAGAAAAAGAGGATCTTTGCTAAACAAAAACCTAGCAAACTAACTACAAGTTTAGCTACTCGGTTAGAAGGTTATACCTAGGTCTTGAACTCCTTCTCTTCTTGCTCCTTGGAGTGGTTTGAACGGCTCCTCTTCGTAGTCTACTCTTTACCGAAGAAGGATCCACCCGAAGGCCTCTACCTTGAGCTCCTACCTCAACCTAGAGGCAACTAAAGTTCTTGGCTTGCTAAACCTAGAACCCTAGAATGAGTAGAGAGGAGTTTTGGTGGTTTTATTTCAAGAGCTCATGGTTCTCAACACATGAGAGATGAGAGCTTTGAGAGAGGAAGAGGATGAGCTAATGGATGAGAGAGAGTGAGCAAGTGAGGATGAGAATGGAATTTTTACAACCATGCTCACAAAATAAGAATAATGATAATAATAATAATAATAATAATTAAGAAATTGTGATGGTTAGTTTATGAATGACCATTATCATTTCATCATTTAATGCATTTGCAAGAAACAAGAAGCATCTTTGAAATGAAATGATGATGGTCAATATGTCAACAATGGTCAACCGGTCAACCAAATTCAACAAGTCAACAAAAGTCAAATGGTCAACCTAACCATGGCACAATTATCCTTAATTAATATTATTAATCATATTTCTCATTCTCATTAGCTTTTGGAAAAAGTCAACGGTCAACAACCCTAATGAGAATCCTCCGCCTCTGTCAACTGTGCATACACACCCGCACCCGTGATCCGAGGAACACGAATACAATGATATAAAACCAATCCCAAAACAAATACGAGGATCTGGCTTAAACTAAAACCCGCTAGTAATAACTTCCCGGAAACCAAACGTGCACAAGTGGGTGGATGTGAACGAACCCCGTCGCAAAACCATGCGACCTCTACTCTGTTTTGCCCAAAGGCGAATTGCCCTTTGTGTGGGACTCTAAAGACTCGAAACTACGCCGGCAGTGGGTTTAACCACAGGCCGCAAGCGGTACTAGCTGTACGTAACGGTCACCAGGTAGATGCCGATACGAAGACTGATGAGGTGAACCCATCCGAACTCCTACTGAGCCTGAATGTGACAATCTCCGTAAAGTCCGGTCTGTTCGTCTGAGAGTATCGCATGTCGGGCCTAGGGGCGGTAAACGTCAGTCCCCTAATAGCGGTACAAGTCATGTCGGAGTGTAGCCCAGAACACCCTGAGATAACACTGGAAACGCTACCAGTATATCTCGCTTGCCCTGGCCAGGGACTTTGTGTAATGGCTCTCCTGGATACAGCGCGATATCAACCCCCAATACCGGGAGAGACGAATCCTGTCTAACCGTCACTGCCTCCAAGTGCTTCGGGACTGCACCCAACTACTACCAGTTTGCACGACTCATTTGAGCCATGGTAGGGTAGCAATCCAAGAATAGTGGGAACACACTCGAGGCGAAGTGACAGTGTCAAGTCAGCGGATTAAGCTGTACTTATGTCATCCGGGAACTGATAACTGACGATAGGTATAGTACCAACCAACAGTTCCTGACGAGTCCTATCCAGTGTACTCATAACCTAACGAGCACCGGCATACTATCTGAAGTACGACATACTAATGGCTGTGGGACGGACCATCTCCTCTGCTGGGATGAGAAGCGCATACGCTAGTCTACTCCGGAGTATCGATGCCCTGTCTCGATAATCCAACGACTAGGGACCTGTATAAGGATGTGCTTGTAGATTACCCAGCCCCCACTAGTGCGACTGCCATCACAATGCTGGTAATCAAGCAAAGATCCTAAGGGCTCCACTAATGTGTATAGGCGATATACTAAAAGAAATACATGCACACATTAAATTAGAAACAAACCAAGTAGCATACTACCATTTCGAGCAAGATTGTCTATACAACTGTGAATATCCCAAACTTCCATCAAGTAATATACAAACTAGTATGATACAGTAATGGCCTCTAGGGCATATACACTAACATATACATAGGAGTAAAACTTCATATGAATATAATATATGCAACATGAAACAGTAATATGAGCATATAAAGGAAAAACCGCTATTTAACTGCAACAAGTTATTAAATAGATCATGCGGTTCCTAATATCCAAAAATCCAACGCAACATCATATAAAGGTGTACATGTAATTATAACAAGGTATATTGGTGTACATGTAAGTATGTATGCAAGATATACATGTAGCTAAATCTCATATGTGCATATACCTGTCACTAATGGTACCCTTCTATATAGGTATATGTGTAGCTAGCATGTAGGTATAGCAAGGCATATGTGTAAGCATGTAGTTATACAAGTATGCAATATGTCATATGCGCAAAGGAATATGAATCAATGTCTAAATGTCACTAACCATACAATATCACATAGGTAGGTATGTTGTGCGTGTCATGTCAATTATCGATGGTGTGTATGGCATACAATCAGTGCTCGTGTGACATGAACCGTCAATAATGGTGCAGTGTCCAATGGGTACAAGTCTAAGCACAACAAGTAATGATATGCAATGAAGTCTATGCACAATCTATATATATGCAAATAAACATGCGGCTAACATCATATCATATCTAGCCCAGACGCATAACGCCATGCGGGCGATTCCTCTGTAGATGTTAAATCTACTCACAGATGATCCTGGGGCTAAGTAAAGGCAACCACTCGCTTTCCCTTCTTCGCAGCGTCCGAAGTCCCCGCCTGCGTCCCTAAGATCATAAAACAACACAACAAGTATATATTAGCAATCGATCAATAACACATACCAACTACGTTTGACCGACGGACCAACTCCAAACATACTCTCAAGTGTTCGCCTAGTGGCTAACGTACGTAGCGACACTACGAAACCAACATAAGAGAAAAGCAACACAAAGACCTATACCGTGTTGGATAACATAACACATGTAGTCGTAGCACAAGAAACTAGCAAAGTGATCCCAGATTTTGTATACAGTAAAAACCCAAAAATCAAACAAGACCAAACACACCTAAACAACTACAGACAGCTACCCACCAAAAACCCACACCCTAACTCTAACCAACGGCTGAGGTCACTGGAATTTGCGAGTGCCTCGTCGGCCAAAACCGAGATCCATGGGTTCGTTCTTCAGGTGAAGGCTTAGGGTCTCTGGTACAACACAACTACTCTGCTAGATTTTCTACTACACATTCTGGGTTACAGCAGATCACGGATATCATAAAAAGACACTAAAAATACGATATTTGCATGAAACTTAACTTTAAGTGTTCTAAACTAAAACTAAAAACAACACTATAACATCATATAGAGCAGATAGTGATCATTACCTACTCCCACGAGCACAAAGATCTAAGCTTCCCAAGCTCCAAGGCAACTAAGAGGCAAAACAATGTTTCGGAAGTGATTTGGTGAAGATTTTATGATGTTTACTGAGGGATTTATGATGGAAATGGTGAGTGTTCAGTTGAGATGAGAGAGGTTGAAGAGATAATGAAAAGTGATAGAAAGAAAAGAGATGATGAAAAGATAAAGAGAGAGAGGTGAGTGTAGGGTGAGTGCACCGCCATCACTTAATGCAAGCATTAAGTTCACCATGGCTCACCATTGCCACCTCCCCTCAATCCAAAACAAGGAAAATATCTTCTCTTCTCACAACAAATATCAAGGGTTTAGGGTTAAACAAGGATAGGATTAGGTTAGGGTTAAGTTGTCATGGTCACTAAGCTAGATTAACACAAACACACCCTCACATTAACATGCACAAGTGTGTACAAGCCACAACAAATAAAAATAAATTATTAATTAAATGTTATAAAATGTAAGGAAACCGAAAAGGTAAACTTTTTACAGAAAACCCGCACTATCGCCTAATTAACACTAATCGAAATCCTAAGGCGTTACAATCTCCCCCTTAAAGAAAATTCGTCCCCGAATTAAAATTCTTATTATACATACCTTCAAAGAGATGAGTGCAAAACTCCCAAATCTCGCTCGCAGCCTCCCAAGTGATCACCTCGCTATACGGCTACGCAAAAGAAAACCCTCCACAGATGGCAAGACCCTTGACCGAAGTTTCTCCACCTGCCGATCCACTAACACTATCGGCTGTCGCTGAACGAAAGATCGCGTCCAAGCTAAATGGTCTGGTGCTGAATCATGTGAGAAAGGTGATGAAGGTATTTGCAAAGTATCAACACATGGAATACGAGATGAATACTCGAAAATCTTGGCGGAAGTGCCAAATTATAGGCAACGGTACTAACTCGCTCGAGGATCTCAAAAGGATCTACAATTTAGGACTAAGCTTCCCAAAACTCAATACGCCATTTATCGGAAAAATCCGTAGGAATACATATTCTCCCACTGCGAACTCAAGTCTGCGACCACCACGGTCCGCATAAGACTTCTGTCTGCACTGGCTGTTCTCATCCTGACCTGAACCAACTGGATCTTCTCCAAAGCCTCTGGATTAGCTGGGGTCCAAAAATCCTGCACTCGGGGAGTCAGTAAAACAGACCGACGATCGACACAACCTACCACACAATGCCTAAAAGTTGCCATTTGAAACGTCTCGTGATAACCATATTGTAGGAAAACCCCATCAATGACAAGTGACGATCCCACAGGCAACAAACACTTAGTACGTACGCACAAGCATATTCTCCAGAGTCTGTTTAGTCCGCTCTATCTAACCATCGTCCGACAGATGGAAAGCGGAGCTAAAGCTCAACCAGGTACCCAAGGCTTCTAAAACCTTCTGCCAAAGACGTCTAGCGAACTGGGTGCCTCTATTGGATACAACGCATGAAGGAACTCAGTGCAAACGCACAAACTTACCAAAGAACAACTGAGCAAACTGAGCACAACCGGACAACAATCACCCGAATGGAGTCACACCCTGACTGACCTGGTTAGACCCACAACAAAATTTATGGAGATCTGCTCCCATTCCCACACCGGAACGGTTAAAAGTTACAACTCTCCAGCCGGTCTCAAATGCTCAACCTTAGCTCGCAGACAAGACAAGCACTTCGAAACGAAAACTGAAACTTCACTCTTCATCCTGCCCACCCGTAACTAACTCACAAGTCACGTTACATCTTGGTGGCACTTGGGGTGAACACAGAAAGCTGACTGATGTGCCTGCTCTAGAACCTCGCATCTCTACCTATCAGTATCAGGTACACACAAACGCGTCCCTAAACTTAGCACACCCTGGTCACAAATCAGAACACCGAATCTTACCCTACCGAGCATGCTCAAAATCTCAGACAACCTAGTATCGGCGGGCTGTGCCTCACGAAAAACGAAGTGGACGGGCACGGACATGAGTAAGCTGTCACCTCAGTAGAGGTGAACTTAAGCTGTACTCAATGGTTGCACAAGAACTGTAAATCTGCATAAGACTGTCTCTGAACTGCGCACAACTGGAAGAAGCTACCCCCTGGGCCTACGGCTCAAAGCATCAGCTACCACAATCGCCTCGCCATGGGAAATAAAGGATCTCAAAATCACAATCCATCACAAGCTCCATCCAACGGCGTTGTCTCAACAATTAAAACCCGTTGTAGGAAGATTAAGCTCTGGTGGTCCGTGAAAATCTGACACGACTCTCTGTACAAGCGGTGTCTCCAAATCTCCAACGCACAACCACCACGGCCATCTCCATATCATGAGTGGATAATCCTGCTCGTACTTCCTCCAACTGTCGGGAAGCATAAGCGATAACTCTATCATGCTACATTAGTACACAATCGAGCCCCGCTCGTGAAACATCATAATAAACAACAAAGTTTCCCGATCCAGAAGCAAAGATAGATCTGGTGCAGTCGTCTACCAAGTCTTCAACCACTGAAAACTCAGCACGCATGCCTCAGTCTAAAGGAAAGGAACCCCTTCCTATTTGGTCAGTCCGGTCAACGGTGCAGCGAATACACAAGAAATCCTGTACGAAACGGCAGTAAAAACCGACTAAGCCCAAAAGCTGTGGACCTCTGTCCCTGCTACAAGTCTGGGCCAAAGCTGTACGGCCACAATCTTCCACGGGTCCATATGAATACCGTCTCCCATAATCCCATGACCTAGGAGGTCAACACCATCAAGCCTGAAGGAACACTCCGAGAATCTAGCAAACAGCTGGCGCTCTCCCAATGTCTGCAAAAAAATCCTCAATTGCTGCTCACGTTCCTCACGACTCTTGGAATAGACCAGAATGTCATCAATAACACGACAATAAACTGGTCGAGGAACGGCCTGAAGAAATCTAGTTCATCATATCCACGAATGCTGCTAGGGCATTGGTGAGTCCAACGACACCACCAAAACTCATAAAGCCTATAGCGCGCATAAAAGCAGTCTTCGGAATGTCATCACTCCAAATCTGCAACCAATGATGACCTGATCCCAAACAAACTTAGAAAAATGTCTCGTAACCTAAAGCTGATCGAACAAATCGTCAATGCGAGGTAAAGGATGCCTATCCGCACCATAACTCGGTTCAATTGACGATCAATCAATACACAACTGTTAGTTATATGTATGCTCTAGAGGCCATTAATATACATACTATGTATATTGTAATTGATGCTTGGACATATATAGGGAGGACTTTCTTGCTCGACATGATAGTATGCTATCTGGTTGTACTTTATCTTAACATGTACTCTGATTGTCTCTATGTTACATGTTGATAAAGCCCTTAGGATATGTACTCGACTACTGGGACAATGATTAGATCATACTAGTAGGGCCACGGTAGTCGACGAGTACATCCTACAACTGTTCCTAGTCGAAGGTGTATCGAGACAGGGCATCGATGCGCCAGAGTAGACTAGCGTATACGCATCTTGACCCATATGATGGGCGATGGATGATCCAATATCCATCGGTGTTTGACATCAAGGATGGTGTACGGGTGCTCAGTGGAGACTGGGTACACTGGACGGACTCGCCGAGAACTCCCAGATGGTATTATACCTCACGTCAGATGGCAGTTCTCCGATGACACTGGTACAGAGTAGTCCGTTGACCCGAGATCGTCATAGAGTCCTGTGTGATTCCCACTGTGCTTTTATTTCCATCATACCACGTCCAAGAGGGCGTGCAAAAAGGTGGTTTTTAAGTACAGTCCCGAATCACATGGAGGCAATGAGCGATAGGAGGGGATTCGTCTCTCCCGGTATAGGGAGCTGATGTTGCGCTGTGTTCGATTGGCTATAACTGGAAATCCCTGGCCAGAGTTGCTGATGTAGGGTTCCTAGGCACACTCAAGAGGTTCCACAAGACATCAACCATGCCAAATTAAAATTTTCCGGTGCCAAAAAACCCTAATGAAGATCGTTAACTAGAAGTTAAGGCGAAAAGCAAGCAAGTAAACAACTTTATTGCTAAGTGAAAGGGATTACAACCTTTGTAGATCCGCTCCACCATTTCTTTAGCTCCGAGATGACGTCCCTCCGCTGCGATCATCGGGTCCTGGACTCTTGCGATGGTTTCGTCGGAGAAATAATCGGGCTAGGTCATTGACTTCGAGGCCGAAGATGATCTACGTGGGGGAGACTCAAACTCAAGATATTCCTTCACTTGGTCAAAAACTTTGTGAAGAGAACACCCTATACTACATGGCAAGTGGTAGAGGATGAAGAAATAGGAAGTGGGTTCACTTTAGAATTGGATTTCTCACTCTTTTTCTTATGATGCCATTGGAGCTAGCAAGCTTTTTCAGGCTTGATGAAGATGAAGAAGAAGAAAGAATCAATATCCATTAAAAGAATAATATGAACACTTATCCTTTTAATCATGGCACCATGGTTGAGTTAAGCCTTCATGCTTAACTCATGTAGAGAATTAACCATAGCGTAAGGTTAAGGGTTGGGTTAGCTAATATCTTGAACAAATGACAAAAGAGTTGACTTTATCAATGTTCATCAAGCTTCATGAAGCTTGATAACTTTGACCAAAGTCACTCTCTTTTGTTATTTGTTTAGGAAAATAGTAAACCCTAATTCAACCTTGATATGGTTCAAGTCTCATACATACAACTTGTTTGTATCATCAAGCATGATACAAACATGTACACTTGCATATATCACATATAAACAATGTGCACATTCAAGTGAGAAAACAAATCTTAAGTGAACCAATACTAATTAATGTAAACTAATATATCAAATATATAATTATACATTAAATCATTAAATCAACACTTGATTTAACGATCTGGTCATATCGCATATAACCGACTAATATCATGTGTATCAATGTATCGAATCAACACTTGATTCGGTAACCCGGCTATATCGCATATAACCGACCGATGATACAAATCGCGAGAATAGAATACAGTATCACATACTGGTATTATTCTCGGTCCCGCACATATCTCATATGCGCTCATATTTCGTTTCACTTGAGCCAGGAAACCCCTATGTAGGACTCTAAAGACTCGTCAATACACTGGCAGCAGGTGATGATCATATCAAACACCCACAAGCCGCAAGCAGTCTGCTAAACGTAACGGCCACCCAGGTAATGAGCAATCAGAAGATCAACGAGCAAGCCTTCTCACACTCCTGTGAATCCAACGAGTAACACTACCGTACAGTCCGGTCTGTTCGTCTGATACGTCGCATATCTTGTCTAGGGGTGGTAAACGTCAGACCCCAATAACTCGATAAGTCGTGTCTATATGAGGCTCATAACGGGTCGAGAAACTACTGGTAACACTTACCAGTAAATCCCTAAAACAGCCTTGGCTAAGGACTTCCTGTTATAGCCAATCGAACACTGCGCAACATCAACTCCCTATACCGGGAGAGACGAAACCCCTCCTATCGCTCATTGCCTCCATGTGATTCGGGACTGTACCTAAAAACCACCTTTTTGCACGCCCTCTTGGACGTGGTATGATGGAAATCGAAGCACAGTGGGAATCACACAAGACTCTATGACGATCTCGGGTCTACAGACTAACCTGCACCAGTGTCACCAGAGAACTGCCATCTGACGTAAGGTATAATACCATCTGGGAGTTCTCGGCGAGTCCGTCCAGTGTACCCAGTCTCTACTGAGCACCCGTATATCATCTCTGATGCCAAACACCAATGGGTATGGGATCATCCATCGCCTATCTGTATAGGTCGAGAAGCTACACGCTAGTCTACTCTGGTATATCGATGCCCTGTCTCGATACACCCATGACTAGGGACTTTGAAGGATGTACTTATGGACTACCATGTCCCCACTAGTATGATCCGCATCATAATCCAGGTAGTCAAGTACACATCCTAAGGGCTTTACCAACATGTAATAGAGAGACAATCATTGTACACGTTAAGGTAAAGAGTAACCAGATAGCATACTATCATATCGAGCAAGAAAGTCATCCCTATATATGTCCAAGCATCCACTACAATATACATCCTATGTATAGTAATGGCCTCTAGGGCATACATATAACTAACAATCTCCCACTTGCACTAGGGCCATCTGATTGCAGTGGTTGTAGTATCTCATATCAACCATCCCATAAAAGTCTCTCTCTGGGAAAAGGCCTTTCGTGAGTGGATCCGCCGTGTTGTCCCCTGAGTCTACTCTCCTAACCTCGATCCCTTGGAGATCAACCATCTCCACGATCAGGTGATACTGCCTAAGAATATGTCTGGATCACTGATGGGACGGGCGTTCCTTGGCATAAGCCACAACTCCATTGTCACACAATGGGAGGAACGAAGTTCATCTCATGAACTAATATACACCCAGACTTCCTCTTTGGTAGCATCTTAAGTAGCGATGTATCCAGCCTTTATCGTCTAGTATGCCACGGTATCTAGCTTGGAACTCTTCCAACATACCGTCCCTATACTGAGGGTAAAGACAATGTCTGCGACTGACATTCAGTCGTCCTTATCACCCTGGAATCTTTCCAGTGATTCTCCCCAGGATCAATTGATACCAACTCACTACAACTAGTGAGTATCCTAACATCCAATTAGATCTATCTCATAGATCCAAAACCCAGGATTTAGTAGGTATCACTTTGATCCTTTATGGAGAATCCTTGTGATAATCGGAGATTGACCGAGCGTAGCATAGGAAACTCCTTCCCTATCAAGAGTATGTCATCCACGTACTCTACGAGGATCACAACCATACTCCCTACTACCTTTTTGTATATACAAGGTTCATCTACCATTTTGATGATGTCAAACTCTTTGACTACCATATCAAAACAGACGTTCCAACACCGCGATGCCTGCTTTATCACGTAAAACATCCTGCATACGTTTCCGCTGCTCCCACTGTCTATGAAGCCCTCTGGTTGTGTACTTATAGACTACCTCTTCTAAATCTTTATTTAGAAAAGCAGTCAAGACACCCAACCGCCAGATATCGTAGTCATGGTATGTAGCCGTAGCAAGTTGGATCTGGATGGACTTAAGCATAGCTACTTAGAAAAGGTTTCATCATAATCCATACCTGGTAAATGATGCAAACTTTTAACAAGTCTAGCTTTGAAAGTCTCAACATTTCCATGTACACCAAGTAATCTTCTCAAGATATACTTGCTCCTGATGGGGATTTAACCCTTCAGATAAAGCAACCAAAGTCCATACTTTGTTGGTGTATAAGGATTCCATCTCAGATCGATAAGCATCCAGCCATTCTTACAGAGTCCAACTCCTGATGGCCAGCCCGAAACTAGTTAGGTCATCATCTCATGATGCAATCCTCGCTCCCACTGTCATAGAGAAACCAAAGTATCTCTCAGGTGGGTGAGGAACCCTACTAGATCGGCGGAGAGGCTGAGGTTCGTTGGTTTTTATTGAATTCTTTGGTTCTACCAAATCATCAGCTGCAGTTTGTATAGCTGGAACTGTTTCCAGTTCTACCTCATTACCAATAATTTCTTCACAAGAAATTCCCTTTCACAAAGGTGGCATGCTGAGAAACAAAACATCTTTTGTTGCTCGGTTAGGTAGAAGATATTCCCTTATGAATGCTTGGGATATCCAACAAACTTCCACAGATCTGACTTTGCCTCGAGCTTGTCCGGATTTTGCTTTTAGACATAGGCCGGACAACCCCAAATCTTAACTGACTTAAGAGATGGGCTCTTCCCTTTCCATATCTCATATGAGATGGTAGGCATCTGATTTGATCGGAACCCTATTCTAGGTATGCAACTTCATAAGTGCATAACTCCCAAAAGAAAATAGGTAATTCGGTAGTACTCATCATAGAGCACACCTTATCATATAGGGTGTGATTGCTCTGCCCCGATATACCATCGTGCTATGGTGTATACGGAGGAGTAATGCTGAGAGAGAATCTCATTCTCCTTTAGAATAGTCCAGGATTTCCGTGCTCAAGTATTCTCCTCCTTGATCTCATCAAAGGACATAATACTTATACCCGTATTGGTTCTTTACTTATAACTTATATTCTGTGAATATCTCAAAAGGTTCGGACTTGTGTTTCAATAGGAACATATGTCTGAATCTTAAGAGATTATCAGAGAATGTAATGAAGTAAAAAGAACCGGTCTTGGTATGTGTAGACAGTGGACCTTCATACATCAACATGTATCATCCCAAGAGTTCACTAACTCTTTCTATGTTTCCAATAAACAGAGCTATGGTCATCTTATCTCTGTGACATGACTGGCAAGTTTCACAAGATGTAAATTCAAACTAATTTAAATATGCATCTAAATGTAACTTCAGCCAGTCGGGTCGCATTGATATGACCTAGTCTACAATGCCTCAAGAAGAATCGTTCATTTCTGAACTCTTCCTCTTGTGTGTGTTCTATATACTAAGAACTGTGGTTTGATTTAGAACGTCAATGCTTTTAGATAACGTGCCTGAACCGATCAACTCTTGATATAGGAAATGTTCAAAACATTATCCAACAATACAAAATTATATCCTTCTTTACTAATAAAGAGACTGATATGATTTTGTATATCAGGTTCGGTATCTAATAACATTTGTTCAGAATCAATGTATTCTGGTAATATAGAGTGACAGTGACCAACAGACCTGGCTGCAACACTTGCACCGTTTTCTGCCTCATGAAACTTATCAACAGTTCTCAGTTCTCTACCTTTCTGTAGCCCATGTAACAAATTACATATGCGGGATCCTGATCTGGTATCACATACCCAGGACGTAAAGGATACTGAGAAACAGTTCTCTATAATGAACACACCCGAAGATGATGCATCAACATGCACTTTCTTCGTTTGGGCGGCACAGGAATTCTGGTAATCCCCTAATTCCTGCTCTGTCTTATAACTATTATAAGTTGGAGTGGGACCAACGTTCCTCAGCTCAGTATAACAAGCGGGTTCGGTCAATATATCCGTATTATTATCTTGATTAAGGCGTGATGTGGTCGCTACCTGGAGAGGGAGAGAAGAAAACACTCTGCGTGTGCTCTTGCAAGATCAGATTGGTTATTATTTTATCTAATCAGGATGGCTCCCACTGTTTTTATCAAATCTTCCTTCAAACCCTAAAAGGAAAGACTAGCCGGGATTAATTACACGCTACAAGTTCGCCAATCTTTCAGCCAGGCCAGTGTCGGTACTTTGAGGGAGGTTCCCCCGTGCTTTCGCACAAACCTAATTAATGTAAACCTCGTTTTCCCAGAGGCGTAACCCCGTTGACACCTTTCTAGACACCTACTTGATCGGCTAATTGTAATATGTAAAATTCTCCCAGGAGTAACAATTACTCGCAGTGGGTATCGGGATCCAACTATCTCATAGAAGGTATGCAATCTCATTGCAAATTTCAACACTTGAAATTCCCGATAATTTTGCCCCTAGCAGCTATATGACCTTAACATAGTCAACAAATCATAAGTGCTAGTCAAGTTCAACCCGTCATTTCCCGATTGAATTAAACCCACCCGCACGACCCTTAACATAGTCAACAAAGTCGCACGACTACCCTAATCCAATCGCATCATATGCTTATACAGATAAGCACTAATTAGCTACCGCACACTACGCCTTAACATAGTCAGCAAACGTAGCACGAATACTAACTAGTACTTATCTGAAATGACGGAGGGCTACGACAGGTTTTTCTGAAAACCTATTGTGTAATAAACTTGATATCGTTGTAGAATCAAATGATTTTAAAAATAGAGTGTTTTTGAGGCTTTTCTAGTTTTGCTAAAGGGGTCACTCCGGGTGAAGGGATCGTCGGCCCTTTCCTCGTCGAATGAGGTGCAAGATATATCATATACATCGCTATGCAAAGCAAGAACTATAGAAGCAATCAAAAGACAAACCGAGGGTTGTAGGATATGCCAGTTATTGCTAAAGGAGTCACTCCCGGTGAAGGGATCTCGGTCCTTTCCTTCTCGAATAAGGTGCAGGATGTTCTACAAGGAACACCGCGATGCAAAGCAAGAACTGTAGCTACCTGTTTTTGAAAATTCGATTCCACAACATCTTAGGTTTCTTTTTTTCATTAATCACATTAATGACGTCCCATCATTTAAATCACCTAAACATCACAGATAAATACGACGTACACTTATGCCATCCGCATTCGCCTCGATGTCCCCTCGTGCACCGTTAGGTTAGGTAACTAACGACAGAGCGGGGCAAGGCTAGCGCGAGTGCAAAACATAAGTAACGTCTATATAATATATCATATATACTATATACAGTATTTATCACAGAACATCAAATGATCACATCATAGATATCGCAGCAGAAGAATCATATAAAATATTGGATATACTAGGACGTCCGTGTTTTCAATACGAGCCAGTAAAAAACACGGATTCCACGGTCGCGATGAATAGCCAAACCCACACCCCTAGACCCCTACGAGAACGGGAAGTAACCCTACCAATTCTAGAGTTAGGAGACCCGGACTCGACTCCTCGAGTTGGTCTCCCTCTGGACTCCAGAACCCGGTTACTTGTGCCTTCCTCCTTGGGTCTATCCTAGTGCGTAAATAATATACAAATGTGACTAATTCCGCAACCTGGAAGTGCCCCAATAAAAGAATATTACATACAATAAAATTTTACATGAATGAAAATGAAAAACACCCATCTTACATAAAACCCCCGGCTATTCAAAAACGCGACGATCCAATATAACATATCCAGCAACACATAACATCACATGTCATCAACGTAAGTAAATGTGCGCATCCCAATTTTCGTTGACATATAGCAACGAAACCGGCGATATCACATATTACACTTACGGTCGCAGAAAAGAAAGTGTAAAACTACAACAGTTGGAATCCGCAAACTCTTTAGACATCGCATGCCTAATCAAATGAATTCCTTAGACATCGCATGCCTAACAATTATAAACCCCGCATTTTAGTCTCAATATCGAAAACACTTTTCAATATAAAGTCGGGCAATTCAACAAGATTCCCGGCATTTTGATCGAATGCTCGTCGCAAACTTTAGTAGACGGCCGCACCCCCGATACCGTCGACGAAGTGCACTAAGGCGGAACACCGCTACCGCGAGCACCCGAACGGATGCTTTCGGCGACGGGGTTCTCCTATAATCACTTGGTCGGGGCTATGGGACATGGCTGTCTATTAAGTTTACCCAGCGAGTATCCGCGTACGCTACGTGATTGCGACGACTTTTGATCACATCAAAATTCCGTGGCAACCGATCAAGTGAGACTAAAGTGCTATGTTTATAACATTCATATTAGTTATCTCATAACTACTTGTGGATTCCAAATATTGTATCACATTCCAGATAAATAGATAATGTTAAACTTTCCGATCGAACAATCAAACACCCAAGTTTTCCCGAAACAGCTCAACACTTGAAATAAGTTTAAAAGCATTCACTTCATGCCACAGTACTAACGGTCCAGCCGTAGAAGGGTCAAGCCAACGCCTCACATGTGGCACGCCGTACTGCCCCAAACCCGAAGGTTCAAAGGGCAGTTCAAGACGGTCACATAATCGAGTTAAGGTTTGTTGTCTTCTAGAGGGTCCATCGCGTTACTTGCACTACTTAGAACGTTTTCAAACTACGGAAAAATACAACACTTGGAAATTTCCCGGCAGGGGAAAAATTGGGTATTTATATCCAGTCGAACTTTTTAACATGTTCTAAAAATATCCGGAAAAACTTAACAAAATTAAATTCTCCGATCGAATTGATGATTACCAAATAAACCCCAGAAAACTCAACACTTGAGTCAGTTTAAAAATACCCATAAAATAGCACTACAGAATATAAGAATTACTGTGCCAAGAAAAAGATCCAATCCCTCCGTACGGCCGCGGATCCGCGGCCCAAGTATGGTACGGCCGCGGTTCCGCGGCGGTTTGGAAGGATTAGGAGCTCGTTTTTCACCATAATTCTTATTTTTCCCTGCTTGATTTTTCAGGTATTTTTAATTCAGATGATACACAGTTTTGAAAAAATGTACAGAGAGGGGGTAAACTTGGACGTATCGGGTTCGTTCAGAGTTTTAACTTCGTTAACACATCGCCTAAAGCTCTAGCTAGGCTCTGATACCACTGTAGGGTTCCTAGGTACACTCAAGAGGTTCCACAAGGCATCAACCATGCCAAATTAAAATTTTCCGGTGCCAAGAAACCCTAATGAAGATCGTTAACTAGAAGTTAAGGCGAAAAGCAAGCAAGTAAACAACTTTATTGCTAAGTGAAAGGGATTACAACCTTTGTAGATCCGCTCCACCATTTCTTTAGCTCCGAGATGACGTCCCTCCGCTGCGATCATCGGGTCCTGGACTCTTGCGATGGTTTCGTCGGAGAAATGATCGGGCTAGGTCATTGACTTCGAGGCCGAAGATGATCTACGTCGGGGAGACTCAAACTCAAGCTATTCCTTCACTTGGTCAAAAAATTTATGAAGAGAACACCCTATACTACATGGCAAGTGGTAGAGGATGAAGAAATAGGAAGTGGGTTCACTTTAGAATTGGATTTCTCACACTTTTTCTCATGATGCCATTGGAGCTAGCAAGCTTTTTCAATCTTGATGAAGATGAAGAAGAAGAAAGAATCAGTATCCATTAAAAGAATAATATGAACACTTATCCTTTTAATCATGGCACCATGGTTGAGTTAAGCCCTCATGCTTAACTCATATAGAGAATTAACCATAGCATAAGGTTAAGGGTTGGGTTAGCTAATATCTTGAACAAATGACAAAAGAGTTGACTTTGTCAATGTTCATCAAGCTTCATGAAGCTTGATAACTTTGACCAAAGTCACTCTCTTTTGTTATTTGTTTAGGAAAATAGTAAACCCTAATTCAACCTTGATATGGTTCAAGTCTCATACACACAACTTGTTTGTATCATCAAGCATGATACAAACATGTACACTTGCATATATCACATATAAACAATGTGCACATTTAAGTGAGAAAAAAAATCTTAAGTGAACCAATACTAGTTAATGTAAAGTAATATATCAAATATATAATTATACATTAAATCATTAAATCAACACTTGATTTAACGATCCGGTCATATCGCATATAACCGACTAATATCATGTGTATCAATGTATCGAATCAACACTTGATTCGGTAACCCGGCTATATCGCATATAACCGACCGATGATACAAATCGCGAGAATAGAATATAGTATCACATACTGGTATTATTCTCGGTCCCGCACATATCTCATATGCGCTCCTATTTCGTTTCGCTTGAGCCAGGAAACCCCTGTGTAGGACTCTAAAGACTCGTCAATACGCCGGCAGCAGGTGATGATCATATCAAACACCCACAAGCCGCAAGCGGTTTGCTAAACGTAACGGCCACCCGGGTAAGGAGCGATCAGAAGATCAACGAGCAAGCCCGCTCACACTCCTGTGAATCCAACGAGTAACACTACCG
Source organism: Agapanthus africanus (assembly GCA_030015575.1). Classification (NCBI taxonomy): domain Eukaryota; kingdom Viridiplantae; phylum Streptophyta; class Magnoliopsida; order Asparagales; family Amaryllidaceae; genus Agapanthus; species Agapanthus africanus. The sequence continues at coordinate 280,738,017 of JASDDO010000029.1, read as the reverse complement.
TACAGTCCGGTCTGTTCGTCTGATATGTCGCATATCTTGTCTAGGGGTGGTAAACGTCAGACCCCAATAACTCGATAAGTCGTGTCGATATGAGGCTCATAACTGGTCGAGAAACTACTGGTAACACTTACCAGTAAATCCCTAAAACATCCTTGGCCAAGGACTTCCTGTTATAGCCAATCGAACACTGCGCAACATCAACTCCCTATACCGGGAGAGACGAAACCCCTCCTATCGCTCATTGCCTCTATGTGATTCAGGACTGTACCTAAAAACTACCTTTTTGCACGCCCTCTTGGACGTGGTATGATGGAAATCAAAGCACAGTGGGAATCACACAAGACTCTATGACGATCTCGGGTCTACATACTAACCTGCACCAGTGTCACCAAAGAACTGCCATCTGACGTATGGTATAATACCATCTGGGAGTTCTCGGTGAGTCCGTCCAGTGTACCCAGTCTCTACTGAGCACCCGTATATCATCTCCGATGTCAAACACCAATGGATATGGGATCATCCATCGCCCATCTGTATGGGTCGAGAAGCTACACGCTAGTCTACTCTGGTATATCGATGCCCCGTCTCGATACACCCACTACTAGGGACATTGAAGGATGTACTTATGGACTACCTTGTCCCCACTAGTATGATCTGCATCATAGTCCAGATAGTCAAGTACACATCCTAAGGGCTTTACCAACATGTAACAGAGAGACAATCATTGTACACGTTAAGGTAAAGAGTAACCAGATAGCATAATATCATATCTAGCAAGAAAGTCATCCCTATATATGTCCAAGCATCCACTACAATATACATCCTATGTATAGTAATGGCCTCTAGGGCAAACATAATTAACAGCTGAGATTTACTGGTAAGTGTTATCTGTAGTTTCTCGAACTGTTATAGACCTCATATCGACATGACTTATCAAGCAACTGAGGTCTGACGTTTACAACCCTAGGCGAGATATGCGACATATCAGACGACGAGACCGGACTGTATGGTAGTGTTACTGATTGGATTCACAGGAGAATGTACAGGCTTGCTTGTTGATCTTCTGAGCGCTCAGTACCTCGGTGGCTGTTACGTTTAGCTGACTGCTTGCGGCTTGTGGGTGTTTGATATGATCATCACCTGCTTCCGGCATATTGACGATTCTTTAGAGTCCTACACAGAGGTTTCTTGATTCAGGCAAAACGGAGTAGGAGTACATATGTGCTATGTGCAGGACCGAGGATAATGCGATATGAGATACCGTATTATATTCTCGCGATATTTGATATCAACCGGGTCATCGGATCAAGTGTTGATTCGATGAATTGGTAAATGATATTTTAGTCGGTTATATGCGATATAGCCGGATTGTCGGATCAAGTGTTGATTCGATGATTTAATGTATAATTATATATGTGACATATTAAATTGCATTAACTAATATAAGCTCACTAAAAGATTCTTTTTCTCACTCGGGTAATACATTGATATATATGCGATATATGTTAATTGTATTATTTTATTTTGTTATAATAAATATTATATATGTGATATATAATATTGTAACATGATATGATTACTAATGCAACATGTTTAGTGGAGATTAAACAAGGTTAGGGTTTGAATTGGGTTAGTTCTTTCATGAACCTTCTAGAAGGTTTTCTTTTGGATTGAGCTAAGATATTATGCTTAATATTTCTAGTGACTCATTCTTAACCCAACCCATATTCTTAGTCCTAGTTAAATCTCTACATAAGTTAGCTTAGTCATAGTTGACCATGGTTGCATTTGTAATGATATATTCATTTTCATTATTCATCACAAAAAGATTACTATTCTTCTTCTTCATCCTTGAGCTTTTGAAAAGCTTTCTAGGTTTTTTTATGTGATTAAAATGAGTGAGAAATAGAAAACAAATGAGAGCATAAATCCTACTTCATCATCCTAATCTATCCTAGCCATTTAGATTAGGGTGTTCACTTCATTTAGTGAGTGAGATCTTGTGTTAATGAAACTTCAAGGTAGATCATCTTTGTTATCGAAGATCGGAAGCAAGCTTGCATCTTTCTCTTCTTGGAGCCTCTCTAGAGTCCGGATGCACGATGATCGCAGCGAAGGGACCTCAACACGGAGCTTTAGAAGTGAAGGACAGGATCTACAAAGGTTCTAATCCTACTCACTTAGTGTTAAAGTGTTTAACATGCTTGTTTTCACCAAATCTCTAGTTTAAAGATCTTGTTAAGGGTTGTTCGGCACGTCTAAATTTTAAATCGTGCTTGGTTGATGCCTCGTAGACCCTTGTGAGAGTGCCTAGTAACCCTACAGTGGTATCAGAGCCAAGCTAGAGCTTTAGGCGAAGTCTAGACGAAGTTTAAAGTCCGATCGAACTCCGAATACCCGATAAAACCTAGTTTCTGGAAATTTTCTAAAATTGTTATTTTTTCTGTATTAAAAATGCTTTAAAAAATCAGCAGGGAAATACAACAGTTACTGTGAAACACGTGCCACCAATACCTCTAAAGCGCCGTGGAACCGCGGTCGTACCATGGCTTTGGCGGCGGTTCCGCGGCCAAATAGTAGACTCATGGTTTACTGTTTGCACAGTAATATCAGTATTTACTTTCTGACATTTTTGGGAATTTTTATTTTTACTCAAGTGTTTAGTTTTCTGGGTTGTATTGGGAGCTCATTGATTCGATCGGAATGTATAACTTCGTTTAGTTTGTCCGGATAATTTTTAGAACGTGTTAAAAAGTTCGAACGCATATCAGTAACTCACTTTTTCCCCTGCCGGAAAATTTCCAAGAGTTGGATTTTTCAGTAGTTTAAGAACGTTCTAAGTCGTGCAAGTAACGCGGTGGACCCTCTAGAAGACAACAAACCTTAACTCGATTATGTGACCGTCTTGAACTGCCTCTAAACCTTAGGGTTTATGGCAGTACGGCGTACCACATGTGACGCATTGGCTTGACCCTTCTACGGCTGGACCATTGGTATTGTGGCATGTTATCGATGTTTTTAAACTAATTTTAAGTGTTGAGAACTATTTGGGAAAACTTGGGTGTTTGATTATTCGATCGGAAAGTTTAACATTGTCTATTTATCTGGAATGTGATACAATATTTGGAATCCACAAGTAGTTATGAGATAACTAATTTGAATGTTATAAATCTAGCAGTTCAGTCTCAGATGATCGGTTGCCATGGAATTTTGATGCGATCAAAAGTCCGTCGCAATCACGTAGCGTACGCGGATACTCGCCAGGTAAACATAATAGACAGCCACGCCCCATAGCCCCGACCAAGTGACTGTAGGAGAACCCCGTCGCCAAAGGCATCCGTTCAGGTGCTCGTGTCAGCGTTGTTCCGCCTTAGTGCACTTCGTCGACGGCATCGGGGGTGCAGCCGTCTACTAAAGTTTGCAACGAGCATTCGATCCGGATGTCGGGAATCTTGTTGAATTGTCCGACTTGATATTGAAAACAGTTTTCGATAATGAGACTGAAATGCGGGGTTTATAATTGTTAGGTATGAGATGTCAAAGGAATTCAATTGGTTAGGCATGCGATGTCTAAGGAGTTTGCGGATTCCAACTGTTGTAGTTTTACACTTTCTTTTCTGTGACCGTAAGTGTAGTATGTGGTTGTATCGCCGGTTTTCATTGCTATATATCGACGACAATCGGTGTATGCATACTTACTTACATTGATGACATGTGATGTTATGTGTTGCTGTGATATGTTATATTGGATCGTCGTGTTTGAGTAGCCGGGGTTTTTATGTGAGATGAGAGTTTTCATTTTCATTCATGTAAAATTCATTTGTATGTAATATTCTTTTATTGGGGCACTTCCGGGATGAGGATGATGTCACCATTGTATATTATTTACTTTTCCACATTAGGTAGACCCAAGACGGGGAGCATAAGTAACCGGGTTCTAGGGTCTAGTGGGAGACCATCTCGAGGAGTCAAGACCGGGTCTCCTAACCCTAGAATTGGCAGTGTCGCTTTCCGCTCTCGTAGGGGTCTAGGGATGTGGGTTTGGCTATTCATCGCAACCGTGGAATCCGTGTTTTTTACAGGCTCGTATTAAAAACACGGACGTCCTAGTATATCCAATATTTCATATATGTTCTTCTGCTGCAATGTTCTGTGATGAGATCATATTACTGCCTGAGACGAATGTTTATATTATATATATGAGATATATATTATATATTGTTGATTTCGTTTCATATCTGATGCTTGTGAAGCATAATAAAATGGGACTTCATTAATGAGATTAGTGAAATAAAAGAAACCTAAAGATGTTGTAGAAACTTGTTTAACAACTGGTAGCTCTAGTTCTTGCTTTGCATAGCGGTGTTCCTTGTTGAACATCCAGCTCCTTATTCGATAAGGAAAGAGACGAGATCCCTTCACCGGGAGTGACCTCTTTAGCGAAACTGGCAGATGCTGCATACTCGGTTTGTCTTTTGATTGCTTCTATAGTTCTTACTTAGCACAGCGGTATATATGATATATCCTGCACCTTATTCGATGAGGAAAGAGTCGACGATCCCTTCACCGGGAGTGACCTCTTTAGCAAAACTAGAAAAGCCTAAAAACACTCCATTTAAAATCACTCGATTCTACAACGAAATCAAATTCATTACGCAAAAGGTTTTCTTAAAAACCTGTCGTAGCCCTCTGTCATTTCAGATAAGTACTAGTTAGTATTCGTGCTACTTTGTTGATTATGTTAAGACGCAGTGTGCGGTAGCTGATTAGTGCTTATCTGTATAAGCATATGATGCGATTGGATTAGGGTAGTCGTGCGACTTTGTTGACTATGTTAAGGGTCGTGCGGGTGGGTTTAATTCAATCGAGAAATGACGGGTTGAACTTGACTAGCACTTATGATTTATTGACTATGTTAAGGTTGTAAGTCCACGTTACCCGTCCCGGTTCTTACGGAGATGCGGAAACGGTAAAAAACGAATTTTTATGGCAAGGTAACATGGACTAGAAAATAGGAACTTTGCTAAACAAAAACCTAGCAAACTAACTAGAAGTTTAACTACTATGTTAGAGGGTTATACCTAGGTCTTGAACTCCTCCTCTTCTTTCTCCTTGGAGTGGTTGGAACGGCTCCACCTCGTAGTCTCCTTGTTGTCGAAGAAGGATCCACCCAAAAGCCTCTACCTTGAGCTCCTACCTCAACCGAGAGGCAACTAAAGTGCTTGGCTTGCTAGACCTAGAACTCTAGAGTGAGTAGAGAAGAGTTTTGATGGTTTTATCAAAATAGCTCATGCTTCTCAACACATGAGACATGAGAGGTTTGAGAGAGAGGAAGAGGGTGAGCTTTAGATGACAGAGAATGAGAAAGTGAGAAAGATTCAATTTTACAACCATATCTCTCATATTAGGAATTATGATAATAATAATAATAATTAAGAAAATGTGTGATGGTTAGTTATGAATAACCATTATCATTTCATTCATTAAATGCGTTTTGCAAAGAACAAGAAGCATCTTTGAAAACAAATGATGGTGGTCAACAAGTCCATTTTGGTCAACCGGTCAACAAAGTCAACAAGTCAACAAAAGTCAAAAGTTCAACTCAACCATGGCACAATAATTCTTAATTAATATTATTAATCATAATCCTCATTCTCATTAGGGTTTGGAAAAGGTCAACGGTCAATAACCCTAATGAGAATCCTCTGCCTCTGTCAACTGTGCATATACACCTGCATCCGTGTTCCGAGGAACACGAATACAATGAGATAAAACCAATCCCAAAACATATACTAGGATCTGGCTTAAACCAAAGCCCGCTAGTAATGACTGCCCGGACACCAAACGTGCACAAGTGCGCGGATGTGAACGAACCCTGTCGCAAAACCCTGCGACCTCTACTCTGTTATGCCCAAAGGCAAATAGCCTTCTGTGTGGGACTCTAAAGACTCGACACTACGCTGGCAGTGGGTTAACTACAGGCCGCAAGCAGTACTAGCTGTACGTAACGGTCCCCAGGTAGATGCCGATAAGAAGACTGATGAGGTGAACCCATCCAAACTCCTACTGAGCCTGAATGTGACAGTCTCCGTACAGTCCGGTCTTTTCGTCTAAGAATATCGCATGTCGGGCCTAGGGGGTGGTAAACGTCAGTCCCCTAATTGCGGTACAAGTCATGTCGGAGTGTAGCCTAGAACACCCTGAGATAACACTGGATAACCTACTATTATATCTCGCTTGCCCTGGCCATGGACGACTATGTGTAATGGCTCTCCTTGACAGAGTGCGGCATCAACCCCCAATACCGGGAGAGATGAATCCTGTCTAACAGTCACTGCCTCCAAGTGCTTCGGGGCTGCACCCAACTGCTACCTGTTTGCATGACTCATTTGAGCCGTGGTAGGGTAGCAATCTAAGAACAGTGGGAACACACTCGAGGAGAAGTGACAGTGTCAAGTCAGCGGACTAAGTTGTACTCATGTCACCTGGGAACTGATAACTGACGATAGGTATAGTACCAACCAACAGTTCCCGACGAGTCCTGTCAAGTGTACTCATAACCTAACGATCACCCGTATACTATCTCAAGTACAACGTACTGACGGCTGTGGGACAGACCGTCTCCCCTGCTGGGATGAGAAGCGCATACGCTAGTCTACTCCGGAGTATCGATGCCCTGTCTCGATAATCCTATGACTAGGGACCTGTACAAGGATGTGCTTGTAGATTACCCAGCCCCCTCTAGTGTGACTGCCATCACAACGCTGGTAATCAAGCAAAGATCCTAAGGGCTCCACTAATGTGTATAGGCGATATGTTAAAAGAAACACATGCACACATTAAAGTAGAAACAAACCAAGTAGCATACTACCATTTCGAGCAAGATTGTCTATACAACTGTGAGTATCCCAAGCTTCCATCAAGTAATATACAAACTAGTATGATACAGTAATGGCATCTAGGGCATATACACTAACAATCTCCCACTTGCACTAAGGCCATGTACTGGCGTATCGAAGACCTATCATCTCGATCAGCCGCTCGAACTGAGTCTGGGGTAAGGCCTTCGTGAATGGATCTGCAGTGTTATCTTCTGTAGCAACCCTCCAAACCTCGATCTCCCGGCGATCCACGATCTCCCTGATCAGGTGATACCGCCTCAAGATGTGTCTGGACTTCGGATGGGACCTGGGTTCCTTCGCTAACGCTATAGCCCCATTATTGTCCCAATACAGAGATATTGGATCAACAATGGACGGAACCACCTGAAGTTCTGTCAAGAACTTCCTCATCCAGACGGCTTCTTTTGCAGCATCAGATGCAGCGATATATTCCGCTTTCATCATCGAGTCAGCAACGGTTTCCTGTTTGGAACTCTTCCAACACACCGTCCCTCCATTGTGGGTAAAGACATAACCTAACATGGACTTGGAGTCATCCTTGTCACTCTGGAAGCTGGAGTCAGCAAAGGCCTCCATCTGGAGGTCTTTTCCGCCGTAAACCAAAAACATGTCCTTAGTCCTTCTCAGGCACTTCAGAATGTTCTTTGCTGCTATCCAGTGCTTCTCCCCAGGGTTTGACTGATACTGGCTTACCACACTCAGTGCATAAGCTACATCTGGTCTGGTACACAACATCGCATACATTATAAAGCCCACCGCAGAAGCGTAGGGCATAATAGACATGTGATCCCTTTCTAAATCAGTCTTGGGAGACATCTCTTTGGAGAGGGTGATCCCGTGACAAGCCGGTAGATTACCGCGCTTGGAATCTTCTATACTGAATCTTTTCAGTATGGTGTCGATGTACCTAGACTGTGAAAGTCCTAATATCCTCTTGGACCTATCACGATCGATCCGGATCCCTAGAATGTAAGAGGCATCACCCAGGTCTTTCATGCAGAACCTGTGTGACAAGAACCCTTTGACAGATTGTAGCATAGGAATGTCATTTCCTACCAAGAGAATGTCATCCACGTATAAAACGAGGAATACGACAGTTCGTGCTACAATTTTACTATAGATGCATGGTTCATCTGGATTTTTGATAAAGCCAAATTCTTTGACCGTATCATCAAAACAGATGTTCCAACTCCGCGATGCCTGCTTCAGTCCATAAATGGACTTAAGCAACTTGCACACCTTCCTGCTGCTCCCACTCTGAATGAAACCCTCTGGCTGGTCCATATAGACACACTCCTCTAAATATCCATTTAGCAAAGCGGTCTTTATGTCCATCTGCCAAATCTCATAATCGTGGAAGGCAGCAATGGCAAAAAGGATCCGAATGGATTTGAGCATAGCCACATGAGAAAAGGTTTCGTCATATTCCAAACCAGGTCTTTAACGAAAACCCTTTGCAACAAGTCTAGCCTTATAGGTCTCAACCTGTCCATCTACACCAATCTTCTTTTTGAAGATCCATTTGCAGCCTACGGGTTTTACCCCTTCTGGAGCAACGTCCAAAGTCTATACTTTGTTGGTATACATGGACTCCATTTCGGTCCGCATTGCATCTAACCATTTTACCGAGTCAACGCTCTGAATGGCCTGCTGGAAGCTAGTCGGCTCATCATTATCAATGATGCAATCCTCTCTATCCCCGTCTATGAGAAAACCGTAGTATCTCTCGGGCGGATGAGACTGCCTACTACTCCTGCGGAGCGACGCAGGAATGTCCTGTTCATTCGAACCCTCTGGTTCTACTGAGCTTTCAGTAATAGCTCGTGGTTCTGGAATTTCTTCCAGTTCTATTGCGCTCCCATTTAACTGATTTTCCAAAAATTCAGTTTCCATGAAGCAGGAATGACGAGAAACAAAAACCTTTTGTTCCTCTTCACAATAGAAGAAATATCCCTTGGAGTTCTTTGGATATCCCACAAACTTGCACTGTACTGAGCGTGCCTCGAGTTTGTCTGCATACTCCTTTTTGACAAAAGCTGGACATCCCCATATCTTAATGTGCTTAAGATAGGGTTTCTTCCCACTCCACATCTGATATGGTGTGGCAGGCACTGTCTTAGTTGGAACTCGGTTCAAAAGGTATGCAGCTGATTCTAGTGCATATCCCCAGAATGATCGCGGCAACTCAGCGTTACTCATCATGGAACGTACTGTATCCAATAGGATTCGGTTCCGTCTCTCCGATACACCGTTATGTTGTGGAGTGTATGGAGGAGTAAGCTGAAAGAGAATTCCATTCTCTTTTAGGTAATCCAGGAACTCGACACTCAAGTATTCACCACCTCGATCAGATCTCAGTGTCTTGATACTTTTTCCTGTTTGTTTTTCTACTTCATTCTTGTATTCCTGGAATTTTTCAAAGGCTTCAGATTTATGTTTCATTAAGAAGACATATCTGTACCTTGAAAAATCATCCGTAAAAGTAATGAAGTAAGAATAACCACTTCGCGCATGTGTAGACATTGGACCGCATACATCACTGTGTACGAGTCCCAAGAGCTCGCTCGCTCTTACTCCATGTCTAGTAAATGGAGTCTTTGCCATCTTTCCTTTGAGACAAGATTGACAAGTTGTATATGATTGATATTCGAACGGATCCAAATATCCTTCTGTATGTGACTTCGTCAACCATCTCTCATTGATGTGACCCAGTCTACAATGCCATAAGAAAGCATGATTTATTTCTGGAGACTTTCTTTTGTGTGTATTCTGGATATTGAAAATTTGTGGTTGGTTCAATATGTATATACCGTTGCTTAATGTACCCGACCCAATCAGAACATGATTAAGGTGAATGTTTACAACATCGCTTACAAATGGAAAATCATAACCTTCTTTAGACATTAAAGATACAGATATGATATTACAAGTCGCACTGGGTACAAAATAACAATCACGCAAAACCAAAACATGTCCATCTGACAATCCCAAGTGATAGTCCCCTACAGACTCAGCATCCATGCCAGCTCCGTTTGCAACTCTGAGGGTCATATCACTTGCCTTCAAAACCCTACGCTTTCTCAGTGCCTGCAAAGAATTACCGATATGAGATCCTGATCCGGTAACCAATACCCAGGAAGTAGAGTTTATTGATAGACAGTTTTCAATAACATACACACCTGAAGCCGAAACCACAACTTGCTTCGGGTCCTGGTTCTTGGCTTTCCAAGCCTTGCAATCCTTTTTCCAGTGTCCTTTCTTATGACAATAAAAGCATTCTTCCTTCCCCACAAGCTTTCCCGCTACCTTTGTTGCCTTTGCCTTTCCTTTTGCTTCCACTTTACTAACACCGCCCCTTGGTTTGGTGGGGGCTTTCTTCTTTCCTTTGGATTTTGCCTTGGACCTAGACGAAGAAGGTCCTCCAACAGACAAAGCGGGTGTTTCCTTTACTTTCTGTAAGGTGTCCTCTGCACTCCTCAACATGTTGAGGAGCTCCGGAAGTTCAATTTCTTTTTCTTGCATGTTGAAGTTCAGGATAAACTGGGCGTAAGTGGAAGGGAGGGACTGGAGAATCAATTCAGTGTAGAGCTTGTTCTCTAACATGGTCTCGAGGTCCGTTAGCTCTTCAATAAAGCCAATCATCTTAAGCATGTGTTCCGCTACCGATGATCCGGCGGTCAATCTCGCCGAAAACAACTTTTTCGAGACTTCGTATCTGGCGATACGGGATTGCTCTCCATATAGTTCCTTCGTATAGAGAAATATGGATTCTAGGTCCATATTCTCGTTCCTCCTCTGATGTTCATTGTCCATAGAGGCAAGCACGAGGCACTTGGCCTTCGCGCAGTCGATCTCCCAGGTCTTACGGATTTCCTTATCCGCGACGCTGGAGGTGGGACCTGGGACAGGGAGAGCTTTGGTGGTAAAGAGATACCCCAACTTGTCATAAGTGATTGCCATTTTGACATTCCTGAGCCAATCTTTGTAGTTTGGCCCTGTCAGTATATTTTTATCTAGTAGTAACTTAAGTCCGGTCATGATGTTTGGTCGCTGCAATTAGGAGAGAGAGAAGAAACACTTTAGCATGATGCTCTTGCATTTTTAGAGTGGTTTTTAGTTTTTCTAAACAGGATGGCTCCCACTGTTTCTCGAATCCTTCCTCAAACCAAAAAGGAAGAATTAGTCGGGATCAATCTCACCGTACAATACTTGCTTAACCGTTCAGCCAGGCCAGTGTTGGTACTTCGAGGGAGGTTTTCCAACACTTTCGCGAAGTTCCTTAATTAAGTAACCTCTTTTCCCTGTGGGCGTAGCCCCGCTAACACCTTTCTAGACACCTACTTGGTTTATAGCAATGATCGTTAAGTGAGAAAGTTCCCGAGGAGTAGCATATACTCACAGTAGGATCGGGATCCAAATATCATCGTGTGACAAAACTGAAAGAATCCTACCAGAATCATCACACTCCAAATGGTATGCAGCGCTAGCAAGTTTCAGTTTCTTTAGAAACCCCCGATGTAGATTTTTGCCCCATGCTCTTATGACCTTGACTTTGGCCAACAAATCATAAGTCACATGTAAAGTTCTACCCGTCATTTTCCAGGTTAGTTTGAACCCACCCTTACCTACCCTTGACTTTGGCCAACAAGGCAGTACGACTGTCCCAAACCAACGCATCTATCTATACTACATATGAATATCCAATAGCTACCAATCACTATGTCTTGACTTTGGCCAACAAACACAGCTTGAATACTATGGGCTATCCATATGAAATGACGGAGGGCTACGAATGGTTTTGGCGAAACCGTGAACGTAGTGAACTTGATATAATCGAAGGAACATGATAGCTTTTAAAAGGAGTGGTTCAAGCTCCGCGTTTAAAAGTTGGTTTTTGAAAAGAAACCGAGTGGTTTTGAAATTGTTCCAATGACTTTACTTTTGTTTATTTTCTTGCATTAATTTAATGTGTCCCATCATTTAATCCTACAATTGCAGAAAACAGCGAAAATATGACGTACGCCTATGCCATCCGCATTCTCCACGGGGCCCCGTCATCACCCGTTAGCTTACTTAACTAACGACAGAGCGGGGGCTGGACTAGCGCGGATGGAAAACATAAGCAACGCCTACTAGATATCATATATAGATATATACATTCGTCAGATGCAATGATAGCCATTCCAGATCACAGATGAACACACTGGATATACTAGGAATCCGCGTTTCGTTCGAGCCTGCAACGAAAGACGGATTACACGGTCGCGATGAATAGCCAAAACCCCACCCTAGACCCCTACGGGTGTGACAAACTACCCGCCAAGTACCCGAAGCGTAGCAATCTCCCTCAACAACGTGAGTAGGCCACTCGGCACTTTAAGGTACCCGGCAGTTTGTGCACCCCACCTTGGGTCTATCCTAGGAGCAAAACCAGTAAAAGAAATAATATACAATGGCGGCTACAACCTCATCCCGGATGTGCGGCCATAAAAAAATAATATTACATCAATTTACATATTACATCAAATGAAAGATAAAGAAAAATCTCATCTCACAACCCCCGGCTATTCATCCGCGACAATCCAACGAGTTCATATACACAGACCATCAACATTACCGATCACAGATATGCACAACCCCCACTAATCGACGTATAGTGATTAGTTGACGTTCAGTGCATATATCACATCACTTATATAACCTATTAGCTAAAGTCTACAGAACTTCGATCAAAATACGGATTTCTAACCACCCCAAACACAACTTTGTTATCTGGAAATTTTGGGTAGAAACAAAATATCCTAAAAATCCCAAAACAGAACACTGAGAAAACTGCAGCAAAGACGAGTCACGGCCGAGTCAACTCTGCCGCGGATCCGCGGCAAGAAGAATGTTCTCGCCGCAGTTCCGCGGCGCGTTGACCGAGTCAGTGGATCGTTTTTGCTGACTGTTCTTAAAAAAACCCTGAGCCGATTTTTAGTGCATGTGGAATTATTTTTTGAGCAATTTAAAAATTCAGCAGAAAGTTATGTTTTCGGACGTGTTTTGCGATTTTTTCTCCGATCGAAATTATAAATACTTTGCTAACATGCTAGTTTGTGTTTAGCTAGGTTCTGATACCACTGTAAGTCCATGTTACCCATCCCGGTTTTACGGAGATGCGAAAATGGTAAAAAACGATTTTTTATGGCAAGGTAACATGGAATAGAAAATAGGATCTTTGCTAAACAAAAACCTAGCAAACTAACTAGAAATTTAACTACTATGTTAGAGGGTTATACCTTGGTCTTGAACTCTTTCTCTTCTTGCTCTTTAGAGTGGTTAGAACGGCTCCACCTTGTAGTCTCCTTGTTGTCGAAGAAGGATCCACCCGAAAGCCTCTACCTTGAGCTCTTACCTCAACCGAGAGGCAACTAAAGTGCTTGGCTTGCTAGACCTAGAACTCTAGAGTGAGTAGAGAAGAGTTTTGAGGGTTTTATCTCAATAGCTCATGCTTCTCAACACATGAGACATGAGAGCTTTGAGAGAGAGGAAGAGGGTGAGCTTTGGATGACAGAGAATGAGAAAGTGAAAATGATTCAATCTTACAATCGTATCTCTCATATTAGGAATTATGATAATAATAATAATAATTAAGAAAAGGTGTGATGGTTAGTTATGAATGACCATTATCATTTCATTCATTAAATGCATTTTGCAACGAACAAGAAGCATCTTTGAAAACAAATGATGATGGTCAACAAGTCCACTTTGGTCAACCGGTCAACAAAGTCAACAAGTCAACAAAAGTCAAAAGTTCAACTCAACCATGGCACAATAATCCTTAATTAATATTATTAATCATAATCCTCATTCTCATTAGGGTTTGGAAAAAGTCAACGGTCAATAATCCTAATGAGAATCCTCTGCCTCTGCCTCTGTCAACTGTGCATACATACCCGCATCCGTGTTCGGAGGAACATGAATACAATGAGATAAAACCAATCCCAAAACATATACTAGGATCTGGCTTAAACCACAGCCCGCTAGTAATGACTGCCCGGACACCAAACGTGCACAAGTGCGCGGATGTGAACGAACCCTGTCGCAAAACCCTGCGACCTCTACTCTGTTTTGCCCAAAAGCGAATAACCTTCTGCGTGGGACTCTAAAGACTCGACACTAAGCTGGCATTGTGTTTAACCATAGGTCGCAAGCGGTACGAGCTGTACGTAACGGTCCCCAGGTAGATGCCGATAAGAAGACTGATGAGGTGAACACATCCGAACTCCTACTGAGCCTGAATGTGACAGTCTCCGTACAGTCCGGTCTGTTCGTCTGAGAATATCGCATGTCGGGCCTAGGGGGTGGTAAACGTCAGTCCCCTAATAGCGGTACAAGTCGTGTCGGAGTGTAGCCTAGAACACCCTGAGATAACACTGGATAACATACCAGTATATCTCGCTTGCCCTGGCCAGGGACGACTATGTGTAATGGCTCTCCTTGACACAGCGCGACATCAACCCCCAATACCGGGAGAGACGAATCCTGTCTAATCATCACTGCCTCCAAGTGCTTCGGGACAGCACCCAACCGCTACCTATTTGCACGACACATTTGAGCCGTGGTAGGGTAGCAATCTAAGAACAGTGGGAACATGTTAATTATATGTATGCCCTAGAGGCCATTACTGTACATAGGATGTATATTGTAGTGGATGCTGGGACATATATAGGTAGGACTTTCTTGCTCGACATGATAGTACGCTATTTGTTTGCTCTTTATCTTAACATGTATACTTTCTGACTCTCTGTTACATATTGATAAAGTCTTTAGGATGTGTACTCGACTTCCAGGACTATGATGTAGATCATACTAGTGGGGCCTGGGTAGTCCATGAGTACATCCATCAATGTTCCTAGTCGTGGGAATATCGAGACGGGGCATCGATATTCCAGAGTAGACTAGCGTATATCTTCTCGACCCATGTGATGGGCGATGGATGATCCCATATCCATTGGTGTTTGACATCAGGGATGGTATGCGGGTGCTCAGTGGTGACTGAGTACACTGAACAGACTCGCCGAGAACTCCCAGATGGTATTATACCTCACGTCAGATGGCAGTTCTCTGGTGACACTGGTACAGCTTAGTCTGTTGACCCGAGATCGTCATAGAGTCTTATGTGTCTCCCACTGTGCTTTGATTTCCACCCTACCATGGCTCTACTGAGTCGTGCAAACAGGTGGTTTTTGGGTACAGTCCCGATTCACATGGAGGCAATGAGCGATAGGAGGGGATTCGTCTCTCCCGGTATTAGGGGTTGATGTTGCGCTATGCTCGACTGGCCATAACTGGAAATCCCTGGCCAGGGTTGCAGTGATATACTGGTAAGAGTTATTAGTAGTTTCTCGCTTGTTATGGACCTTACATCGGCATGACTTATCAAGCTATTGGGGTCTGACGTTTACCACCCGTAGGCGAGATATGCGACATATCAGACGAACAGACCGGACTGTACGGTAAGTGTTACTGGTTGGATTCATAGGAGTGTGAACGGGTTTGCTCGTTGATCTTCTGATCGCTCAATACCCGGGTGGCCGTTACGTTTAGCAGACCGCTTGCGGCTTGTGGGTGTTTGATATGATCATCGCCTGCTGCCGGCGTATTGACGAGTCTTTAGAGTCCTACACAGAGGTTTCCTGGCTCAAGCGAAACGAAATAGGAGCGCATATGAGATATGTGCGGGACCGAGAATAATACCAGTATGTGATACTGAATTCTATTCTCGCGATTTGTATCATCGGACGGTTATATAAGACATAGCCGGGTTACCGAATCAAATGTTGATTCGATATATTGATACACTTGATATTAGTCGGTTATATGCAGTATGACCGGATCATTGAATCAAGTATTGATTTAATGATTTAATGTATAATTATATATTTGATATATTATTTTACATTAACTAGTATTGGTTCACTTAAGATTATTTTTTCTCACTAGATTGTGCACATTGTATATATGATATATGTTTGTGCACTAGTTTGTATCATGTTTGATGATACATGCAAACTTGGGTGTGTGTATGCTTTAAACCATGTTTAGGTTAATGGTTAGGGTTTTAACTTATTTATTTATTTATTTTGGTTAAAAACTAAATGGTGGCTTTTCTTTCTTTGCTAGAAGTTTCATGATACTTCAAGCAACTTTGACAAAGTCTTAACCATTTTGTTTTTATCCTTTGACCTAACCATTTATCTAAACTATGGTTTGCTCTCTACATGAGTAAACTTCACCCATGGTCGCATTATGATAAGTCTTCACTTGATTTATTATTTTCAATAATCCTTTTTCATTTTCCTTCTTCTTCTTCTTCATGAAGTGAAAAAAGCTTTCTTGAAAATTTTCAAGTGATGAAATCAAGTGAGAAATCCAAATCCAAATTGAACCCACTTTCTATTTCTTCATCCTCTACCACTTGCCATGTTGTATAGGGTGTTATCTTCACAAGTTTCATGACCTAGTGAAGATGGAGCTTGAGTTTGAGTTGCCTCGACGTAGATCATCTTCGGCATCGAAGTCAACGACCTAGCCCGCTCATTTCTCCGATGAAACCAACGCTAGAGTCCGGGATCCCGATGATTACAGTGGAGGGACGTCAACACGGAGCTAAAGAAGTGGAGGACCGGATCTACAAAGGTTGTAATCCTTTTCACTTATAGTTAAAGTTGTTAACTTGCTTTGTTTCGCGTTACCTCTAGTAACGATCTTGCATTAGGGTTCTTCGGCACATGTAAAAATTTGATTTTGGCATGGTCGATCAGTTATAGAACCTCATGGGTATGCCAAGGAACCCTACAGTGGTATCATAGCCTAGCTAGAGTTTTATGCGATGTGTAGACGAAGTTAGAAACCCGATCGAACCCCGAAACCCTAAACTACACCCTTCTCTGTACATTTTCTGAAAATGGGTATTTTTGTGAATTAAAAATTCATGGAAAATTAAGCAGGGTTTTCTAGGAGTTACTGTGAAGCACGTGACCCGAAGTCAATAATTGCGCCGCGGAACTGCGGCCCCACCCTGGATTGCGCGGCGGTTCCGCGGCCACAAAGATGAATCTTATTACGTGCTTTGCACAGTAATCCCCGTATGTAATGCCTGTAATCTATACTCAACAGTTGACTTTTCTGGGTTGTTTTGGGGACTCGATGTTTCGATCGGATTGTTTAACTTTGTTTATGTATTTCCGGGTATTTCAGAACATGTTAAAAAGTTCGACCGGATATAAATAACCCAATTTTTCCCCTGCCGAAAAATTTCCAAGTGTTGGATTTTTCCGTAGTTTAAGAACGTTCTAAGTAGTGCAAGTAACTCGATGGACCCTCTAGAAGACAACAAACCTTAACTCGATTATGTGACTGTCTTGAACTGCCCTTTGAACCTTAGGGTTTGGGGAAGTACGGCGTGCCACTTGTAAGGCGTTGGCTTGACCCTTCTATGGCTGGACCGTTGGTACGGTGGCATGAAGTGGATGTTTAAACTTATTTCATGTGTTGAGCTGTTTCGGGAAAACTTGGGTGTTTGAATGTTCGATCGGAAAGTTTAACATTTTCTATTTATCTGGAATGTGATACAATATTTGGAATCCACAAATAGTAATGAGATAACTGATTTGAATGTTATAAATCTAGCAGTTTAGTCTCACTTGATCGGTTGCCACGAGATTTTGATGTGATCAAAAGTCCGTCGCAATCACGTTACGTACGCGGATACTCGCCGGTAAACTTAATAGACAGCCACGCCCCATAGCCCCGACCAAGTGACTGTAGGAGAACCCCGTCGCCAAAAAGCCTCCGTTTGGGTGCTCACGGCAGCGGTGTTCCGCCTTAGTGCACTTCGTCGACGGTATCGGGGGTGCGGCCGTCTACTAAAGTTTGCGACGAGCATTCGTTCTGGATGCCGGGAATCTTGTTGAATTGCCCGACTTGATATTGAAAAGTGTTTTCGATAATGAGACTAAAATACGGGGTTTATAATTGTTAGGCATGCGATGTCTAAGGAATTCATTTGATTAGGCATGCGATGTCTAAAGAGGTTGCGGATTCCAACTGTTGTTGTTTTACACTTTCTTTTCTGCGACCGTAAGTGTAATATGTGATATCGTCGATTTCGTTGCTATATGTCAACGACAATTTGGATGGGCATATTTACTTACGTTGATGACATGTGATGTTATGTATTGCTGGATATGTTATATTGGATCGTCGTATTTGAATAGCCGGGGGTTTTTATTTGAGATGAGTGTTTTTCTTTTTCATTCATGTAAAAAACTTGTATGTAATATTCCTCTAATTGGGGCACTTCCGGGTTGAGGATGATGTCACCATTGTATATTATTTACTTTTCCGCATTAGGATAGACCCAAGGAGGGGAGCACAAGTAACCGGGTTTTAGGGTCCAGTGGGAGACCATCTCGAGGAGTCGAGTTCCGGTCTCCTAACTCTAGAATTGGTAGGGTTGCTTGCCGCTCTCGTAGGGGTCTAGGGGTGTGGGATTGGCTATTCATCACGACCGTGGAATCCGTATTTTATACAGGCTCAAAATAAAACACGAACGTTCTAGTACATCCAATATTTCATATAATATTTTTCTGCTGCGTTATCTGTGATGTGATCATGTGATTTGTTCAGATAGATATTGTATATAGTATATATGATATTGTTTGCGCCCCTGGCTTGTATACAGGGACTGCTGTGATATCACCTGTAGGGCATAAATTTCATTTTTATTTTTTTATTTTAATTCTTTCCGTGATGCTCTATCATTTCAGCTTTTTATATCGCCAAGGTCGCGATTGCCCAATCATTTGGGCTGTTTTTCGCGGTGCCCAATCATTTCGGCTATTTTGCATGCATACATCTTTTACTTGCTGCTTTTTATTGAAAGTTGCCCCATCATTTCGGCTATTTCGTATGCATGTGTGGCTTGCTATCTTTTCGCTGCAGGTTTGGGTTTAGACACCGATTTCGGCATCAGCACCGCTACAACTGGAATATTGCCAGGAGCGAATCATCATTTGCCTCTGTCGATATCGAACAAAGGAGGCTTAGCGAACAGGGTTAGGATTCTGTCGACTAAGGCTTTTGACTTCATGAGCCGTAAGGGTCTCACAAAGTTATTTTTCCCTACAAGTCGCGAGGCTCTCGTAGGTGTGTTTTATCCTTAGGAATCGTGATGACTCCTAAGTGTATGGCTTCTCGTAAGTCGTAAGGATCTTACAAGAGAGTTTCCCCTTATAAGTCGAGAAGACTCAGAAGGGTTGTTCACCGTGCGAACATATCCCTATTCAGGGGTGGGACTTGGTTAGGGAAATGTTTATTCGCGCCCGTAGATTGTATACGAGGGTCAGTATTGAGCCGCTTGTAGGGCAGTGGTGGAGGTTGTGGGGGTTGCTTAAGAACAGGTTCAGGTCTTTGTAGCTTAAGACTTTCAAATCTTATGAGCCGTGAGGGTCCCATAAGAAAGTTCTCCTTACGAGTCGTGAGGATCTCGTAAGTGTAGTTTCTCCCTAGGGATCATGGGGATCCCTAAGTGTGTTGCTCCCTTGTGAGTCGTAAGGATCTCATGCAGGTGGTTTCTCCTTACGAAGTCGAGAGGACCTTGCAAGTGTCTCTTAATGAGATTGCGCCCTTTCGGGTTTTCACAAAACTCGCCGGCAGCCTTGCTGTTTTTACTCACGGAGCCCTTTCGGGTTTTCATCCGTGCCTCTTTTGCTTATGGACATACCGCTTCTTTCTTCTTTTTTTTGTTTTTTCTTCTTTCTCCTTTTTTTTATTCGAACGAGGTTGCGCCTTTTCGGGTTTTCACAAGACTCGCCGGTAGCCTTGCTATTTTTACTCACGGAGCCCTTTCGGGTTTTCATCCGTGCCCATTTCACTTATGGACATATCGTTTTCTTTTTTTTTTTTTGGCATTTTCTTCTTTCTCTTTTTTTTATTCGAACGAGGTTGCGCCCTTTCGGGTTTTCACAAGACTCGCCGGTGGCCCTGCTGTTTTTACTCACGGAGCCCTTTCGGGTTTTCATCCGTGCCCATTTCGCTTATGGACATACCGTTTTCTGTTTTTTTTTGTATCAGCTTTGGGATGCTGCAATCCACTGTAGTTTATCGACGTCTCGGTCAACAACTAGTTTTAGGACATAGTGGTCCGTTATTAGTTTAAGGACGTTTCGGTCCGTTGCTAGTTTAAGGACATTTCGGTTCGTCGTTAGTTTAAGGACGTTTCGGTCCGTTGTAAAGGAAGCCGGTTACTACTTATAGAGTTTGGGCTTCGTAAGATAGCGAGCGGACATAGTCGTCGTCATCTATCATTTCTGATCCCAGACGAACGGGGTCCCCTTCTTCATCAGGTGACTGTAAGGACGACACTACGCTGAAAGGTTGGCTATAAATCGCCGGATATATGCGAGCTTTCCTTGGAGAGACCGCAGCTGCTTGAGGGTTCTTAGCGGGGGCATTTCCATGACCGCCTTAATCTTCGACGGGTCTATCTCGATACCTCGGTGTCGGACAACGAATCCCAGGAATTTGCCCGAGGAATCTCTGAATGCGCATTTGAGAGGGTTCATCTTCAAGTTGTATTGTCGAAGGCGTTGAAATACGATCTTCAGATGTTCAAGATGTTCCTCGTATGATTTGCTTTTAACCACGAGGTCGTCAATATAGCATTCGACAATTTCATGTATAAGGTCGTCGAAGATCTTCGTCATGGCCCTCTGATAGGTGGCACCGACGTTCTTTAGACTAAAAGGCATTACTTTGTAGCAAAATATACCCAAAGGGGTCCGGAAAGCGGTGTGCTTCTGGTCCTCAGGATGTATTTTTATCTGATTATAACCTGATGAGCCGTCCATGAAGGAGAAGACTTCGTGAGTGGACGTGTTATCTATCATCAGCTCAGTGACCGGTACTGGGAAGTCGTCCTTCGAGCAAGCTTTGTTGAGATCCCGAAAGTCTACGCAGATACGCACCGTCCTATTTTTCTTCATCACCGGGACGATGTTGGCGATCCAGTCAGGATACTGTACTTCTTGGATGAAGCCAGAGTCAATCAGCTTCTTGACCTCGGCGTTGATACTCATATCAAGCTCGAGCCGCATTCTCCTCGGTGCTTGTTTGATTGGCTTAACGTCCGGGGATATTGCCAATTTGTGGACAACAATTTCTGGATCTAATCCTGGCATTCCGGAATAGTTCCATGCGAAGCAATCTCTATGCTGCATAAGCACGTCTTTTAGCACTACCACCTTTTCTTCAGATAGCAGCTCACTGACGAATGTCGGTCGCGGGTCATTTGCCATCCCCAAATCAATTTTCTTGAGGTTATCTGCGGTGGTATGTATTCCATATTCTAGCTATTTTGGCGCTGATGGAAACTGTGAGATCACCTCGTCGTCATTGTTTTCGAAGCACCAGAGGAGTTTATCCATATTCTCGGGCTCTTCTTTTGATAGCGTTATCATATGACAAGTATCAGCTCGCTTCCAAGACCGATGTTGATATGGTTCTACTCTCGCTGTATGCGCGGCTTTTGGTTCATGCTTCTGTGGCGGATCTACCCTCCAGTTGTTGGATAAAGTGAACTTGCCGAGCTGATATTGGTGTTCGACCCAGTCTTTAAATGTGAAGCAATCTTCAAGAGGATGTCCTATTGATCGATGATAGGAGCAACAGTCTGGGTGGGAGACCTCGTTAGCTTGCTCGGGGTGCTTGGACTTCGGGAGTGTAAGCATCTGATGTCTTATGGGAAGATCAAGTATCTTCTTCGTCTTGTCTAGAGAAAAAGAGTATGCTCGACTCATCTTCTTCATAAGGGACAAATCCGGACCGCTCGATTCCCGATCGCGTGACTTCTTGGTCCCGCTTTGTTGTTGTTGAATGTCTTTTCCGCTTTTTGACCTGTTTCTGCCTCTGCGTCGGGCCTTTTGAATGACGGGTTGACTGAGAGGAGCGTTTTCATCTTTCGCAGCCTGTTGAAGAAGGCGTTGCGTCCTTCCTTTCTCATAGATGGCCATTTCGCGATTATGGTCGTCTCGAACTTTCTGACCCGGTTCCCTGATAAGCTTGTCCATTCGTTCTTCAAATGACGGGCTCAGCATTTTGATTGCAGGATCTTGTTTTGGTTCGGGGTCAGCGTTTTCTGACGGGGCGTCCTCTTCTTCATCGAAGTTATATATGACGTAGCTACCATGGACTCGTTCCCGTTTCTCGGATTTCACATATCCAAGCCCGAGCGTTTCCATTCTCCCGTTGGGCAACATGCGCTGAGTTCCAGGGACATCTCAAATCCTGTTATAGAACAGAGCTTGTCGAATGGTCTGTTTGAAAGGTACCCCTTGGCGCTTCAGGAGCCTTCTCAAGCCTTCCGAGTAATATCTAGGCAGACGGATGAGCTGGAGTCTGTCGAGCGTACAATCGGCGCCATGCCAGAGTTCTTTCTCCACTTTGGTTTCCCTAGATCAGTAGAATAGGATTTCCTTTTCACCCTTTCGCCTGGGAGGGACGTAAAACGTCTACAGTTCTTGCACACTATAAGCTTTGAGTGCATCGAGATCTTTATAATGCTCCCGCGGAACCATGATAATTTGCAAACTCTGATTATTGCCAGCGAAAGCTTGTATTTGTTAGTGAATATGCCCTAGGGGCCATTATTGTATCATACTAGCTTGTATATTACTTAATGGAAGCTTGGGATATTCACAGTTATATAACAGTTTTGTTAAACATGGTAGTATGCTACTTGGTTTTATCTATCTTAATATATGTGTACGTATTGATAGAGCCCTTAGGATTTTGCTTGACTACCAGCGTTGTGATGGCAGTCACACTAGTGGGGGCTGGGTAGTCTACAAGCACATCCTTTTTCAGGTCCCTAGTCGTAGGATTATCGAGACAGGGCATCGATACTCCGGAGTAGACTAGTGTGTACGGTTCTCATCCCAGTTGGGGAGATGATTTGTCCCACAGCCATCAGTACGTCGTACTGGAGATAGTATACAGGTGCTCGTTGGGTTACGGGTACACCGGACAGGACTCGCGGGGAACTGTTGGTTGGTATTATACCCGTCGTCAGTTAACAGTTCCCAGGTGACATGAGTACAGCATAGTCCGCAGACTTGACACTGCTACTTCGCCTCGAGTGTGTCCCACTGTTCTTCAATTGCTACCCTACCATGGCTCAAAGGAGTCGTGCAAACAGGTAGCAGTTGGGTGCAGTCCCGAGCACTTGGAGGCAGTGTCGGTTAGACAGGATTCGTCTCTCCCGGTATTGGGAGTTGATATCGCGCTGTGTCAGAGAGCCATTACGCAAAGTCCCTGTCCAGGGCAAGCGAGATTTACTGGTAGGTTTTCCAGTAGTTTCTCAAGGTGTAATGGGCTTCGCTCCGACACGACTTATACCGCTTTTAGGGGACTGACGCTTGCCGCCCCCTAGGCCCGATATGCGATAGTTCTAGACGAACAGACCGGACTGTACGAAGATTGTCACATCAGGCTCAGTAGGAGTTCGGATGGGTTTCCTCATCGGCCTTCTTATCGACATCTACCTGGGGACCGTTACGTACATCTAGTGCCGCTTGCGGTCTGTGGTTAAACCCACTGCTAGCGTAGTAGTCGAGTCTTTAGAGTCCCATACAGAGAGTTTCCTTGCTCCAGGCGAAACGATATAGAGGTCGTATGGTTTTACGACAAGGGTTCGGACGCATACGTGTTTAAACGCACGTACGATGTTCGGACAGTTTTTACTAGCCGGCTTTGGTTTAAGCCAGATTCTAGTATCGGATTATTGGATTTATACAGTCTAAAGTTTTTCCGTGTTTTCACGGATAGGAGGGGCGTTCTCGTCATTTCGCGGGAAGCTTCTAGAAGTATGGTGACTTGAGGGTTTAGGTGGAATTTACATTAAATGAATTTGTGACTCATTAGATGAATCATTCAAGTGAGTTAATGAAGCATTTATTGTTTAATGACTCACTTGATGATTCAATGCACATATTTAATGAAGCATGATGATAAATCATTTGATTTATTTTATTTGATATTCTTTATGCTTCATGATATATTAGAAGTGAGAAACAATTTCATATCATTCTCATGCTCACATTCTCTCTCCTCAAGCTCTCTCTCTTCAAACCCTAATCCTACCCTTTCATGTGCTGAGATCAAGGATTAGCTAGACTAATTAATCCATATCCATACTCTATATCACTTAGGTGACTTTGATTAGCAACTAGAGAAACCTAGTTACCTCAAGATTAGAGGTAAAGCTTGGAGTAGAAGCTCTCGGGTGGATCTTCTATTACATAGAGGAGGCCGACGAGGAGGTGGATAACGAGAAGAAGAAGGACACGGTTCATTAGGTATAATCTATTTTCATAGTAGTTAACAACTTCTATGTTTGTGTTAGTTATAGTTTAGCAAAGATCCTTTCGGTTAGTCGATGTTAATCCAAAGAACAAGATTTTTTTTATATTCCCGCCTCCTCGCAAATCGTGGGGTGCAGTACATCGACTTACAGTATTGACAGCCGAGCGGAGAATACAGCATTAACCTCGTCCTTCGAGTCGCTGCCGAAGATCAACATGGGGGCGGACGGTCCCGGGTTGTTACGTTGAGGCGACCCTGAATAAACTATCTCTTCTTCTTCCTCGGTATCACTGCCGAAGACTGGAATAGTGGTGATCGTTTTGTTCTCCAGTTTGTGACATCTCTCCGTGTCCTCAAAATA
The DNA here is from genome assembly GCA_030015575.1 of Agapanthus africanus. Taxonomy (NCBI): domain Eukaryota; kingdom Viridiplantae; phylum Streptophyta; class Magnoliopsida; order Asparagales; family Amaryllidaceae; genus Agapanthus; species Agapanthus africanus. The sequence continues at coordinate 280,713,345 of JASDDO010000029.1, read as the reverse complement.
TGGAAAGAAGTATTTTGCATCTTCATACTTGCGGACTTCGTTCACGGAGAATGGGTTCAATTCTCCCGTCACAGTGTACTCGAGTCCATCTTTAAAATACTTCATACACTGGTGTTGTGTAGAAGGAATAATGTTGTACTCGTGTAACCAAGGCCTACCGAGCAAAGCATTGTAGCATGTCTTAGCGTCAATGATGTGAAATTTAATGTCTGTGACAAGCAGCCCAAAGCGAAGCGTCAGTATCACAGACCCAAGAGTCCGTGACGATTGGGAGTCGAAACCAGAGATGGTGATTTTATCACAAGCGAGATGCTGGACGCTCATGAAGATTTCTTTCAACACTCGCACGTTGAGAAGATTGATGGAAGACCCTTTATCGACCAGGATTTTGCCTATCTTTATATCGTGGCAGTATCCTGAGACATAGATGAAAGGTTCCTAGGCACCCTAGTGGGTTCTCTCAAGGCATCGAACATGCCAAATTAAAATTTTTAGTGCCGAGAAACCCTAGACTACGGATCTTTAACTAGATGTTTAGGCGAAAAAGAAAGCTAGTTAACAGTTAACTACTAGGATACGGATATACAACCTTTGTAGATCCGGATTTCCACCTCCTTAGCTCCACGTGGTCATGTCCTCGCTGTCCATCATGAATCCTTGACTCGATCATCGGCTTCATCGGGAAAGCGAGCGGAATCGGTCGTCGGCTTTGTGTCAAAGACGATCTACGTCGAGGTTGCACAAACTCAAGCTCCGACTTCACAAACTTGTGAAACTTGTGAAGTAAACACCCAAAACAACTTGGCAAGAGGTAGAGGGTGAAGAAATAGGAGGTGGGTTCACTTTAGATTTGGATTTAGCTCACTATAACTCAACTTGCCATTGGAGTAGCAAGCTTGAAGAAGAAGAAGAAGATGAGCTCAAGAAAAGATTATGATAAGTGTTATATTAAAAATAAATTTAAAAACAAATACTTATCATAACTTGAACTAGGGTTAAGTGTAGAGAATTAACCATGGTCACTAGGATGGGTTAGGGTTAAGCATGAAGATAAGGATGGTTGCTAAAGTCAAAGCTTCATGAAGCTTCAACAAATGACAAAGAAAGCCACCATTCTCATCTAAATTTATTTCAAATAAATAAATAAATAAATAAATAAATAAATGAAAATGCAAAACCCTAATTATCATATTAACCATGGATTAATTTTATACATTTAACAAAATGATCAAGTATCATCAAACATGATACAAAAAAAAGGTGCACGAAAGTATATCACATATACAATGTGCAATCCAAGTGAGAAAAATCCGTTTAAAGTGAACCAATACTAGTTGATGTAAAGTAACATATCAAATATATAATTATACATTAAATCATTAAATCAACACTTGATTTAATGATCCGGTCATGTCGCACATAACCGACTAGTATTCAATGCATCGATTTATCGAATCAATGATTTGATAACTAGGTCATATCGAATATAACCAATCGAAACATATATCGCGAGAATGAAATGTGGTATCACATACACGCATTATTCTCGGTCCTGCACATATCTCATATGCGCTCCTATTTCGTTTCGCTTGAGCCAGGAAACCTCTGTGTAGGACTCTAAAGACTCGTCAATACGCCGGTAGCAGATGATGATCATATCAAGCACCCACAAGCCGCAAGCGGTCTGCTAAACGTAACGGCCACCCGGGTATTGAGCGATCAGAAGATCGACGAGCTAGCCCGCTCACACTCCTGCGAATCCGACCAGTAACACTTACCATACAGTCAAGTCTCTTCGTCTGATACGTCGCATATCAAGTCTAGGGGTGGTATACGTCAGACCCCAATAACCCGATAAGTCGTGCTGATGTGAGGCTCGTAACGGGTCGAGAAACTACTGGTAACACTTACCAGCAAATCTCTGATCAGCCCTGGCCAGGGACTTCCCTGTTACGGCCAATCAAGCACAGCGCAACATCAACTCCCAATACCGGGAGAGACGAAACCCCTCCTATCGCTCATTGCCTCCATGTGACTCGGGACTGTACCCAAAGACCACCGTTTTGCACGCCCTTATGGACGTGGTAAGGTGGAGATCAAAGCACAGTGGGAATCACACAAGACTCTATGACGATCTCGGGTCTACAGACTAACCTGTACAAGTGTCACCTGAGAACTGCCATCTGACGTGAGGTATAATACCATCTGGGAGTTCTCGGCGAGTCCGTCCAGTGTACCCAGTCTCCACTGAGCACCCGTATACCATCTCTGATGTCAAACACCAATGGATATGGGATCATCCATCGCCCATCACATGGGTCGAGAAGCGTATACGCTAGTCTACTCTGGTATAACGATGCCCCGTCTCGATACACCCACGACTAGGGACCTTGAAGGATGTACTTATGGACTACCATGTCCCCACTAGTATGATCTGCATCATAGTCCAGGTAGTCAAGTACAAATCCTAAGGGCTTTACCAACATGTAACTATAAGACAGTATAAAGAGACTAGTGTACATGTTAAGGTAAATATCAACCAGATAGCATACTATCATGTCGAGCAAGAAAGTCATCTCTATATATGTCCAAGCTGTAAGTGCACGGCGGCGCCCCGGCCGTCAATCCGACGCCGGAATGCGGAAGCGGTGATAAACTTTAATTTTTGCGGACTTTGCAAACCGGCACCACCGCGCACTAAACTCCGGATCGTGACCATTAACAAGTCTACGCTACTAATAAGAAAGGGAAGAGATGTATACCGACGATCCAAGTCCTCCGGTCTTCATCTCCACTCCGATCTCCTTGCGGGATCTCCGTCCGTCTCCTCCTCGTCGGAAAGGGCACCACGAAGCCGGGTACTTTTACGGGCTCCCACCTCAATACCGAGGCAACTCGCGCATGAAGCCGGCAACTCGACATGCTCAAGATATGCTGTAGGAAGTGTAGTGTAGAGTGCATGTCTCACTTTGGGGTTTGTTGCCATAGATGGAGGAATGGTGTATAGAAAATTGGTGCTTTCAATTTTCTAGCAATGGAATGAGATGAAGAATGATATACTCCAAATGAATCACTCTCAAAGATGAAGCTCTCTCCTTCTCTTTTCTTCTTCTCACTTTTCTTTTCTAAAATGAAAAACTCACTCATGGAAAATGGTGGAGGAAAGATTATGAAGTAAGAAGGGAGGTGAGTGTAGGAGATGTAGAAAGGGTGACCACATCCAAGGGACAAAGAAAGATGCACCATGCTTGTAACTATTAAACCCATACCCTCACTTTATCACCATCAAATCTCATAAAGCAAAAGCATGGTGGAAAAGAAAATGATAGCTATCATAATCAACCTTTATGCAATAAAACCCCTCCACAAATGTAATTTGCAAAACTGCAAATTACCCCCTCCATCGGAAAAGTCCGGCCGGGAAAGAACAAAGGAAAACCGGCCGGAACGGAATGCAAACTGGCAACTCCAGAAAACTGGTCCCGTAATAAATTACAGGAAAACCCCGATACTGTGCATACACACCCGCATCTGTATTCCGTCCGGATACAAATGCAATGAGACAAAATCTACACTGTACTAAACTAAGACCAGCTTAAGCCAAAGCTGGCTAGTTAAAACCGTTCGATCCTGATCCGTGCAATACCGCACGTATCAGATCAAACCCTGCCATATAACTATACGGCCATTAGTACAAAACTGTCCGATCCTGATCCGTGCAATACCGCACGTATCTGATCGGACCTTGCCATATCTCCATACGGCCTCTACAGCGTTTCGCCCGAAAGCTGAGTAACTGAAAGTGTGGTGGACTCTAAAGACTCGTCAATACTATGGCTGTGGATTTAACCACTAGCCCGTCAGAGGTATAAGCCAATACGTAACGGGCCACCAGCTATTGACCAAATGGGACGTCGATGAGGAAGCTCACCCCGACACCCAACTGAGCCTGTCAGTGACAATATCCGTGCAGTCCGGTCCGTTCGTCTATGAGTATCGCATGGCGGGCCTAGGGGGTTGGTAAAAGTCAGACCCCCAAAAGCGGTACAAGTCGTGTCGGAGTGTAGCCCAGAACACCCTGAGATACTACTGGAATACCTACCAGTAAATCTCCTTGCCTTGGCCAAGGACTTTGCGTAATGGCTCTCCTAGACACAGCACGACCTCACCCCCAATACCGGGAGAGACGAACCCCTGAAGATACGCTCACTGCGTCCATGTGGCTCGGGACTGTACCCAACTAAAACCTGTTTGCACGACTCCTTTGAGCCGTGGTAGGGTAGTAATCAAAGTACAGTGGGAACTCACACGAGACAAATGACGATCCCCAGGTCGATGAACTAACCTGCACACATGTCACCAGGGAACTGCCATCTGACGTCTGGTATATGACCAACTAGCATGTTCCCGGCGAGTCCTGTCCGGTGTACTCATAACCCAATGAGCACCTGTATACATCTTAGGTGATCCAACTGACACCAGTGGCTTGTGAGACCGGCCACCGCCCCTCGTCGGGGTCTCGACTGTATACACTAGTCTACTAATGGAGTATCGATGCCCGGTCTCGAAACTCCCACGACTAGGGACCTTTTAAGGATATGCTTGTAGACCCCCAGCTCCCACTTATATGATCGCCCTCATACTGCTGGTGGTCAAGCAAGAATCCTAGGGGCTCTATCAACGTGTAATAGCGACGTGTCATGTCACCTAAAGCAGTACACGATGATAAAGGTAAACCAGATAGCATACTATCATCTCGAGTAAGACTGTCCTACCGGGATAGGTCCTCCCTCAATCATTACAATCACGTACCTGTGACATAATAATTGACTCTGAGGGCACTATCTCCAACAATCTCCCACTTGCTCTCAAGGCTAATTATTGCGATGTCGCATACTCACAACCCGTGTGATACCGAACATCCAACTCCTCTACTAGTCAGTCTCACAAAGCTCGTTTGCGGAACTATTGCGTTCGAGGAATAGCCTCAGTGAGTGGATCCGCTTAGTAGTTTCTTTCTATGTCTCTCTATATCTCAAGTTCGCGGAGAAAGCCATCTCCCGAAAAGAGCAATACCTGTCTCAGAATATGTCTGGATGTCTGATGGGACCTAGCTCATAAATGAACTCCAAATCCAAACTTCTTAGACTGTATCGTCAACTGAACTTACGCCATGCCTCCCTCAGTATTGCCTTGGACCACCTGTCCAAAATACTGCCCCTCATCAGAAGGAAAACTATAACTCTGACAACCTCCTTGCCGTCCATGTCACCTTGGAAGCCTGGAATGATAACTGTTTCCTGAATGAGGCTGTCGTTATCATATCCCTAGAACATTCACTTATGTTCTAAAACTGCTTCCGACTGTTTCTCCAGGATTGGATTAATGTCATCTTATTGCATCTAGTGCAAGAACAACATCTGGTGTGGTACTTGACATCTCACGATTGACTCAATTGCCTGAGCAAGTGATCTGCCAATCATGCCCGTCCCTCTCCCCTTTAGTCTGTAAGACACGTTTGGAGAGGGTGACTCCATTACCTGCAGGTACACTACCGTGCCAGGAGTCGTCCATCCTAAATACTCTTAGAATGCTGTCAAGTACCCTGATTGGGAAACCACCCAAATCTAGATCTAAAACCATAGATCTAGTCACCAGTATGTCTGATATAATACCCAATTCCTATGTGGAGAAACAACTGTGTGACGACCAAAGTATAACCGATCGTAGTATAGGAGTTTCCTTTCCTACTTTGTGTATGTCATCCAAATACCATGACATTACACCCTACTACCTTCTCAACAGATCCATCCCCTATTCTGATGAAGTCAAACCTATGACTGTCACGTCAGAAATAGATGATCTATGTCCGCTACATCTGCTTTAGTCTATAAATAGACATAAGCTGCCTGTCCACCAATGCTTCCGCTGCTCCCACTGACTACGACAACCCTCTGGCAGAGTCCTATAGACGTACACTTCTAAAACTAGTTTAGAACGACGCTATACTCATCCTCCCGCCGGATCTCGTAACCTGGAACAACAGCAATGGCAATTGTGGGTAAACAAGAACTTCCCTGTCACCGTCCTTGAGGCCACCGTAGTGCCTCTCGGGTGCCTGAAGTTACCCACCTTATCTGCGGAGTGGCCAATGGAATGTCAATCCAGATTGAATCTTTAGGTTCCTTATCAAATCTTCAGTAATCGTTTGTGGTTCTGGAATCACTTCCAGTTCTACCATACTCCCACTACTGTTTTCTAAAAAAAAATCCATTTTTAATAAAACTGTGGCGAGTCTAGAACAATATCGCTATTGTTTATCCAGATGGTAGAAAATCAACCCGCGTCATAGCCTGGGTCAACCCACAAACAGCCATTACAGAAACGTGCCTTGAGTTGTCCAGTGTCTGGTTTTAAGCATAAACCGAACAACTCCCCGTACCTTAACAATGTTAAGATATGAACTGTTCTATATCCAATGTAGAAAACAGAGGCACTGATTTAATTGAACCAGATTCAAATCATGCAGCTGTCTCCAGTGCATGTCAACTAAATGGAGAGAGGCCGATCAGCGTTACTCAACTTAGGAATGCTTCCAATTATGAGTAACCTGAAAGAGAAGCAATTTCTCTTTATCATTACTATCAACTGAATACCATACACAAGTATCTACATCTTCGATCTCTTTGAAGAATCCCGATACTTGCTATACCTGGTTCTCTACTCTATTCAAATTACCTATAACTCCTCAAAACTTAGACCCTGTGTTTCCACGAAACACCTGTCTAAAAACTAGAGAAGTCATAAGTAAACCGAATATAGTACGAGGACCAACCCCTCTGTCCTGATGGACCCTGGACAACATACAATACTCTGTATAAGTCCCTTGAGTCTGATAACTCATTCACTGTGTGTCGTAGGTTGAAAACTGTACTTATGGTTAAGAAGAATTACACCGCTGTTTAATGCTCCTTACCTAACCATCCACTGATATAGGTAAATGTCGTAGACATAATTTCAGAAAGGTATATCTCACTCTATGAAAATAGACGTACAGATATATCAATTTGAAATTGGTGCATAACAGCGGATATTCAAAACCAAATATTTGCCGACCGGCAAACAGCCCAGGTGAATTCCTCAAATATCACCGATTACAACGAATCCCGATATAATGAGGATAATCACCCAATTCCCAATAACTTACTCCCACTCATCATCTGTAAAACCATACAGATGTGAGAATCGTACCTGGTAAATACATACCCTGTAGTAAGTATCTAATCGGGAAATCAGTTTTCCTTTAACATTACACAGTGAAACTGAAACATTGAAATGTTCCGATGGGGTATTCTGGTATTCCTAGTAATGCCTCTTCCAGATTCACGACTGTAACCGTATAGTTCTCTGCCACCTCTCCAAATCCCTTCATATGTCTTTAGTCTTTACCTTCTGCACACCCCTTTAGGCCAAATGGTTTTCTTCCTTCCCTACCGTTCGGCACCAGCCTATGGTTTGGAAGAAGACTATCCAATAAGCATAATGGGTGTACTGTCCCAATCCTAGGAACACTCGCAACACGAGAGAAGGTGAAGATAAAAGACACCTGAATGTACTTTATTCCTATTTCTCCAGAACCAGAATCCATCCCCGAACTGGAACAAGTTCCATTCGAGTTCGTATATAACCATACGATGGAGTATCCAAATAAACTGTGGATCTTCGTAGTGATACGGAGTGTCCTGGAGAAATACAAAGGTGATGTGGGAGTGGTAACGAAATATTTGGTTTGGTCGTGAATATCTGTTGCAATTTACTTTGCCCTCTTACTAATCCCTTGCTTTGTCTGAACTTAATACCTTCTGCACACCATCGTTATGCTAATTGGTTTTCTTCATTCCCTACCGGTCGGCACCAGCCTAAGGTTTGGAAGAAGACAATCCAATTTGCGTAATAAGTGTACTACCCCTAAACCAAGGAGTACTCGTAACCTGAGAGAGGGTAAAAGGAAAAGACAACTGAATAATCCTATCCGTTTTCTCCAGAACCTGAAACCATCCTCGAATAAATTCTTTCGAGTTCGTATATAACCATACGATGGTTTTGTCCAATGGAAGTGAACGTTCGTAGTAATACGGGGTGTCCTGGAGAAAAGGGTAAAAGTAGGAGTGGCAATGAGGTCTGCAACTCTGACAATCCAAAAGCCAGTGTTAAGAAGGTTCGGTCAACTTGGTCACTGAGTCAAAGTCTTAGGGTCGGGTCAATGGTCGCTGCCAAAGAGAGAGAGAAAAGAAACACTCAGCGTGCACTCTAACCTAGATCAGAATGGTTACCAATTTATCTAATCTGGAAACCTCCCACTGTACCTCAAATTCTCCTCCAAACCTGAAAGAAGAATTAGTCGGGGTCACCCGAGGAGTAAACTAACTCATCAGTGGGAATCGGGATCCAACTATCATCGCATGATAACGTGACGGAATCCGCTCATATCATCACACTCCAGAAGGTATGCGCATATCTGGCAAGTTTCAGTACTTTTGAAACTCCCGATGTGATTTCTGCCCCATGCTCTTATGACCTTGACTTTGGCCAACATATCATAAGTCACATGTCAAGTTCAACCCGTCATTCTCCAGGTTAATTTGAGTCCACCCGTACATACCCTTGACTTTGGCCAAAATGGCAGCACGACTGTCCCAAACCAACGCATCTATCTATGCTGCATATGAATACCCCAATAGCTACCAATCACTGTGCCTTGACTTTGGCCAACATACACAGCTTGAATACTATTGACCACCCATATGAAACGACGGAGGGCTACGAATGGTTTCTGGCGAAAACCTTTAACGTAATGAACTTGATATCGTCGAAGGAACGGATAGCTTTTAAAAATATAGTGACGAAAACCGTTGCTAAAGAGGTCACTCCCGGTGAAGGGATCTCGGCTCTTTCCCCGTAGAATGAGGTGCAGGATATTCCAAATGAATACCACGATGCAAAGCAAAAGTAATCGGCTATAGTGAAGTTAATGCCCTGACGCAAACTTCTGTCCAAGGGGTCACTCCCGGTGAAGGGATCTCGGCCCTTGCCTCGTCGACTGAGGAGCAGGATATTCTAAATGAATACCACGATGCAAAACAAAAGTAAACGTCCTTGCAATAACAGCTTTTGAAAAAGTGTTCCAACAACATCAGATTAGGTTTGTTTTTAACTTGCATTGATCCGAATCAACGCAGTCCCATCAATTGATCACACCAAAAAGAACGAAAATATACTGATGTACGTATATGCCATCCGCATTCGCCACTGGGTCCCGTCATTACCCGTTAGGTTAGCTAACTAACGACAGAGCGGGGACTGGACTAGCGCGGATGTAAAACATATACAACATCTACTAATATATATACCAATATATTATATTCGCTCAAGGCGTGAAAGAAATGCAACATCACAGATACGAATAGCATCACAGAAACAATACAGATATCTGGGAACCCCGGGTTTCACAGAGCCGCTGAAACCCGACGTTCCCCTGGTCGTGTGGATAGCCTGTGCAATGAAAACCTAGACCCCTACGGGCGCGGCAAGTCACCCGCCAAAACCTGAAGCGAGGCAGCCCCCTTCAGCGCCGTGAATGGACCACCCAGCACTTCATGGAATCCGGCAACTTGGGCACCCCTCCTGGGTCAAACCTGTACCCCCTACGAGTGCGGCGAATAGCCCGCCAATTCCAGACTGAAGCCCCTCCGTCTCAATGCCCTGAGATGCGGGCCCGTTGCCCTCTAGAACCCGGCTATCCGTGCACCCCTCCGCGGGGTAACCCTAGTACAGAAAGTAAAATATACATACACCGGGTACATCGACCGCAACCAGGTCGTGCCCCAAAAGAATAATACAAACAGGCAGTGACGGCAGTCCACATGTCGGACGCTCGCCCCGCAATATCAAATGTACATAATACAACAAAACTGTACTAGCATTGCATCCAGGCTATCCCCACGACCGATCCGCAACATCACAGCAAATACATAGAACATCAACGTGAAAGTCACGTTCGCAAATCCGTCTAACCGGGCTATAGCAGTTAGACCGGATTTACCGATCGAGTGACATTCACGGTCGCAGATATAATGTAAATACTGTGAAAAATGTGTTTAAAAAATTTCCGATTGATCAAACAATTAACAAGTGGGCCCCAAAGAAAACTGTAGCACTCACAGAAACAATTGGCCCAACTTTAATATTCCAAAGCCCATATTTTAAGCCCAGAAGGCCTCTGTAAAAAAATGGTGAAGTGATGTGAAAGTGCGCGGCGGAAGGGCCGCACAAATGGGGTTTTCGCGGCGGTTCCGCGCTCCAACTGTGGAGTTACTTCGTCAAATTTTTACAGAACTCTTAGATTTTCCAGTACATAAATATTTTATAACCTGAAAAATTTTTCGAGACCAAAAATTTTCAACAGAAACTGATGCGAAGGCAATACGGGTTTTTGGAACTTTTTGATCGATCGGAAATGCAAACACATTACACAAAGCTAGACTAAGTTAATGGCGAGGCTCTGATACCACTGTAAGTGCACGGCGGCGCCCCGGCCGTCAATCCGACGCCGGAATGCGGAAGCGGTGATAAACTTTAATTTTTGCGGACTTTGCAAACCGGCACCACCGCGCACTAAACTCCGGATCGTGACCATTAACAAGTCTACGCTACTAATAAGAAAGGGAAGAGATGTATACCGACGATCCAAGTCCTCCGGTCTTCATCTCCACTCCGATCTCCTTGCGGGATCTCCGTCCGTCTCCTCCTCGTCGGAAAGGGCACCACGAAGCCGGGTACTTTTACGGGCTCCCACCTCAATACCGAGGCAACTCGCGCATGAAGCCGGCAACTCGACATGCTCAAGATATGCTGTAGGAAGTGTAGTGTAGAGTGCATGTCTCACTTTGGGGTTTGTTGCCATAGATGGAGGAATGGTGTATAGAAAATTGGTGCTTTCAATTTTCTAGCAATGGAATGAGATGAAGAATGATATACTCCAAATGAATCACTCTCAAAGATGAAGCTCTCTCCTTCTCTTTTCTTCTTCTCACTTTTCTTTTCTAAAATGAAAAACTCACTCATGGAAAATGGTGGAGGAAAGATTATGATGTAAGAAGGGAGGTGAGTGTAGGAGATGTAGAAAGGGTGACCACATCCAAGGGACAAAGAAACATGCACCATGCTTGTAACTATTAAACCCATACCCTCACTTTATCACCATCAAATCTCATAAAGCAAAAGCATGGTGGAAAAGAAAATGATAGCTATCATAATCAACCTTTATGCAATAAAACCCCTCCACAAATGTAATTTGCAAAACTGCAAATTACCCCCTCCATCGGAAAAGTCCGGCCGGGAAAGAACAAAGGAAAACCGGCCGGAACGGAATGCAAACTGGCAACTCCAGAAAACTGGTCCCGTAATAAATTACAGGAAAACCCCGATACTGTGCATACACACCCGCATCTGTATTCCGTCCGGATACAAATGCAATGAGACAAAATCTACACTGTACTAAACTAAGACCAGCTTAAGCCAAAGCTGGCTAGTTAAAACCGTTCGATCCTGATCCGTGCAATACCGCACGTATCAGATCAAACCCTGCCATATAACTATACGGCCATTAGTACAAAACTGTCCGATCCTGATCCGTGCAATACCGCACGTATCTGATCGGACCTTGCCATATCTCCATACGGCCTCTACAGCGTTTCGCCCGAAAGCTGAGTAACTGAAAGTGTGGTGGACTCTAAAGACTCGTCAATACTATGGCTGTGGATTTAACCACTAGCCCGTCAGAGGTATAAGCCAATACGTAACGGGCCACCAGCTATTGACCAAATGGGACGTCGATGAGGAAGCTCACCCCGACACCCAACTGAGCCTGTCAGTGACAATATCCGTGCAGTCCGGTCCGTTCGTCTATGAGTATCGCATGGCGGGCCTAGGGGGTTGGTAAAAGTCAGACCCCCAAAAGCGGTACAAGTCGTGTCGGAGTGTAGCCCAGAACACCCTGAGATACTACTGGAATACCTACCAGTAAATCTCCTTGCCTTGGCCAAGGACTTTGCGTAATGGCTCTCCTAGACACAGCACGACCTCACCCCCAATACCGGGAGAGACGAACCCCTGAAGATACGCTCACTGCGTCCATGTGGCTCGGGACTGTACCCAACTAAAACCTGTTTGCACGACTCCTTTGAGCCGTGGTAGGGTAGTAATCAAAGTACAGTGGGAACTCACACGAGACAAATGACGATCCCCAGGTCGATGAACTAACCTGCACACATGTCACCAGGGAACTGCCATCTGACGTCTGGTATATGACCAACTAGCATGTTCCCGGCGAGTCCTGTCCGGTGTACTCATAACCCAATGAGCACCTGTATACATCTTAGGTGATCCAACTGACACCAGTGGCTTGTGAGACCGGCCACCGCCCCTCGTCGGGGTCTCGACTGTATACACTAGTCTACTAATGGAGTATCGATGCCCGGTCTCGAAACTCCCACGACTAGGGACCTTTTAAGGATATGCTTGTAGACCCCCAGCTCCCACTTATATGATCGCCCTCATACTGCTGGTGGTCAAGCAAGAATCCTAGGGGCTCTATCAACGTGTAATAGCGACGTGTCATGTCACCTAAAGCAGTACACGATGATAAAGGTAAACCAGATAGCATACTATCATCTCGAGTAAGACTGTCCTACCGGGATAGGTCCTCCCTCAATCATTACAATCACGTACCTGTGACATAATAATTGACTCTGAGGGCACTATCTCCAACACAAGCATCCAATATAATATACATAATCTGTACAATACTGGCCTCTAGGGCATACATACAACTAACAATCTCCCACTTGCACTAGGGCCAGCTGCTGTAGTATCTCATACCGAGCATCCCGAAGAGTCTCTCAAACTGTATCTGGGGAATGGCCTTCGTGAGTGGATCCGCCGTGTTGTTCTTCGTGTCAACTCTCCTGACCTCGATCTCCCGGCGATCAACTATCTCCCTGATCAGGTGATACCGCCTCAGAATGTGCCTGGACCGCTGATGGGACCTGAGTTCCTTGGCCAAAGCTACCGCTCCATTGTTATCACAATACAAAGGTATTGGATGCTCAATGGATGGAACCACTCCAAGTTCAGTAATGAACTTCTTGATCCAGACAGCTTCTTTAGCAGCATCGTTGGCAGCGATGTATTCAGCCTCCATCGTCGAGTCTGCCACGGTTTCCTGCTTGGAACTCTTCCAGCTAACCGCCCCTCCGTAAAGGATAAAGACAAAGCCCGACTGCGACTTAGAGTCGTCCTTATCACTCTGGAAGCTCGAATCGGTAAAGGACTCCACTTGGAGTTCTCCGTTACCATACACCAAGAACATATCTCTAGTCCTTCGCAAGTACTTGAGAATGCTCTTCACAGCTGTCCAGTGACTCTCTCCAGGATCAGCTTGATACCTGCTCAATACACTTAGTGAGTATGCTACATCGGGTCTGGTACATAGCATCGCATACATGATAGAGCCTACCGCCGAAGCATAGGGTATCCCTTGCATGCGAGCTCTCTCCAAATCAGTCTTGGGAGACATCTCTTTGGAGAGAGTGACTCCAGAGATCGTGGGCAAGTTCCCACGCTTGGACTCTTCCATACTAAACCTCTTTAGTATGGTGTCAATGTACCTAGATTGGGATAATCCCAAAATCCGTTTGGATCTATCTCTATAGATCCTGATCCCCAATATGCAGGAGGCATCACCAAGATCTTTCATTGAGAATCTTTGTGATAAGAAGAGCTTGACCGATTGCAGCATAGGAATGTCATTTCCTATCAAGAGTATGTCGTCCACGTACAATACGAGGAAGACAACCTTACTCTCTGCCACCTTCTTGTAGATACAAGGTTCATCTGGATTTTTGACGAAATCAAACTCTTTGATAACGACGTCAAAGCAGATGTTCCAACTCCGCGATGCTTGCTTTAATCCATAAATGGATTTAAGCAGCTTGCACAGCTTCCCGCTGCTCCCACTGTCTACGAAGCCCTCTGGCTGAGTCATGTACACGCACTCTTCTAAATCACCATTTAGAAAGGCGGTCTTAACATCCATTTGCCAGATTTCGTAGTCATGAAAGGCAGCAATGGCAAGCATGATTCGGATGGATTTAAGCATAGCCACTGGAGAAAAGGTCTCGTCATAGTCCACACCTGGTCTTTGACGAAAACCCTTTGCTACAAGTCTAGCTTTGAAAGTCTCCAGTTTCCCATCTACACCAAGTTTCTTCTTAAAGATCCACTTGCTCCCAATGGGTTTTACCCCTTCAGGAGCAACTTCCAAAGTCCATACTTTGTTGGTGTACATGGAATCCATCTCGGACCGCATAGCATCCAGCCATTTCACTGAGTCCCCACTCGTGATGGCCTGCTCGAAGCTAGTTGGGTCATCATCCTCCATGATGCAATCCTCACTTCCACCATCAATGAGAAAACCATAGTATCTCTCAGGTGGACGAGAAACCCTACTAGATCGGCGGAGAGGCTGGGGTTCGTCGGGAGCTACTGAATCCTCTGGTTCCACTAAATCTTCAGTTTGAGTTTGTGTTGCTGGAATTTCTTCCAGTTCTACCTCATCGCCACTAATTTCTTTTGCAAGAAATTCCTTTTCCAAAAAGGTGGCATGGCGAGAAACAAACACTTTTTGTTCCTCTGTATGGTAGAAAAGATATCCATGTGAATGTTTTGGATATCCCACAAACTTGCATAGAACTGACCGTGCCTCGAGTTTGTCCGGATTTTGCCTTTTGACATAGGCCGGGCAACCCCATATCTTAACTCGTTTAAGACATGGTCTCTTCCCACTCCATATCTCATATGGTGTGGTAGGTACAGATTTAGATGGAACTTGATTCAATAGGTATGCTGCTGTCTCCAGCGCATGACCCCAGAAGGAAATAGGTAACTCAGCTGTACTCATCATTGAGCGCACCATATCTAATAGGGTGCGGTTTCTCCGTTCAGATACACCATTGTGCTGTGGTGTATAAGGAGGAGTCAGCTGAGAGAGAATCCCATTCTCTTTTAGGAAGTCTAGGAATTCATTGCTCAAGTATTCTCCTCCTCGATCAGATCGAAGGATTTTAATACTTTTTCCGGTTTGGTTCTCAACTTCTTGTTTATATTCCCTAAATTTCTCAAAAGCTTCTGATTTGTGTTTCATCAGGAACACATACCCGAACCTAGAGAGATCGTCAGTGAATGTAATGAAGTATGAAGAACCATCCCTGGCATGTGTAGACATGGGACCGCATACATCACTATGTATCAGTCCTAAGAGTTCGGTAACTCTTTCTCCGTGTCCCGTAAACGGAGTCTTGGTCATCTTGCCTTTGAGACATGACTGGAAAGTGTCATAGGATGAAAATTCAAACGAATTTAAATATCCATCTTTATGCAACTTAGCTAGTCGTGTCGTATTGATGTGACCCAGTCTACAATGCCACAAGAAGGATTCATTGAGTTCAGAACTCTTCCTCTTGTGTGTGTTTGTTATGCTCAGGACTGTTGATTGGTTTAGAACATAAATGCCATTGCACAACGTGCCTGATCCAACCAACTTTTGGTTATGGAAAATGTTCATAACATTGTCCTGTAATACAAAATTATATCCCTCTTTACTTAATAAAGAAACCGATATAATGTTGCATATCAGGTTCGGCATGTAATAGCATTCGTTCAGAACCAATGTATTACCAGTTGGTAATACAAGGTGATATTCCCCGACAGTCTTGGCTGCAACAATTGCACCATTTCCAACTCTAATGTCTTTATCACCTTCTCCAAGTTCTCTACCTTTCCTAAGCCCATGTAACTGATTACATATATGGGATCCTGACCCGGTATCCAATACCCAGGACGTAGAGGAAATGGAGAAACAGTTCTCAGTAACGAACACACCCGAAGAAAATGCATCATCATGTACTTTCTTCATTCGGGTGGCATGGGAATCCTGGTATTCCCCTATATCCTGTTCATTCCTATAACTATTATAGGAAAGAACGGAACCAACGTTCCCCAGCACAGTATAACATGCGGGTTCGGTCAATACATCCATTTTATTATCTTTATTAAGGCATGAAATGGTCGCTACCTGGAGAGAGAGAGAAGAAAACACTTTAGCGTAAGCTCGTGCAAGATCAGATTGGTTATTATCTTATCTAATCAGGATGGCTCCCACTGCTTTTTATCAAATCTTCCTTCAAACCCTAAAAGGAAAGACTAGCCGGGATTAATTACACACTACAAGTTCGCCAATCTTTCAGCCAGGCCAGTGTCGGTACTTTGAGGGAGGTCCCCCGTGCTTTCGCACGAACCTAATTACTGTAAACCTCGTTTTCCCAGAGGCGTAACCTTGTTAACACCTTTCTAGACACCTACTTGATCGGCTAATTGCACTGTGTAAAACTCTCCCAGGAGTAACTCTTACTCGCAGTGGGTATCGGGATCCAACTATCTCATAGAAGGTATGCAATCTCATTGCAAATTTCAACACTTGAAATTCCCGATAATCTTTTGCCCCTAGTGTCCTATGACCTTGACAAAGGCCAACAAATCACAGGATGCTAGTCAAGTTCAACCCGTCATTTCTTGATTGAATCAAACCCACCCGCACGACCCTTGACAAAGGCCAACAAGGTCGGACGACTACCCTGAAACAATCTGCATCATATGCATAAACAGATAAGCACTATTTAGCTACCGCACACTACGCCTTGACAAAGGCCAACAAACGCAGCACGAATACTAAACAGTCTTTATCTGAAATGACGGAGGGCTACGCAGGTTTTTCATAAAAACCATGAGCGTAATGAACTTGATATCGTTGTAGAATCAAATGATGTTTTGAAATGGAGTGATTTTGAGGCTTTTCTAGTTTTGCTAAAGGAGTCACTCCTGGTGAAGGGATCTCGGTCCTTTCCTCGTCGAATGAGGTGCGGGATATATCATATATATCACTGTGCAAAGCAAAAACACAAAAGCAGTCAAAAGCAAACCGAGTGTGTAGCATCTGCCAGTTATTGCTAAAGGAGTCACTCCCGGTGAAGGGATCTCGGTCCTTTCCTCATCGAATAAGGTGCAGGGTATATCATATATACCGCTATGCAAAGCAAGAACTGTAGCTACCTATTTTATTTTAAAATTCGATTCTACAACATCTTAGGTTTCTTATCTTTCATTAATCACATTAATGAAGTCCCATCATTTAAAACCTAAACATCACAGATAGATATGACGTACACTTATGCCATCCGCATTCGCCTCGATGTCCCCTCGTGCACCGTTAGGTTAGGTAACTAACGACAGAGCAGGGCAGGGCTAGCGCGGGTGTAAAACATAAGTAACGTCTATATAATATATCATATATACTATATACTATATCCATCACAGAGTCACAACTCAGATATCGCAGCAGAATAAACATATGAAATATTGGATATACTAGGACGTCCGTGTTTTCAATACGAGCCAGTATAAAACACGGATTCCACGGTCGTGATGAATAGCCAATCCCACACCCCTAGACCCCTACGAGAGCGGCAAGCAACCCTGCCAATTCTAGGGTTAGGAGACCCGGACTCGACTCCTCGAGTTGGTCTCCCACTGGACCCCAGAACCCGGTTACTTGTGCTCCCCTCCTTGGGTCTATCCTAGTGCAGAAAAGTAAATAATATACAAAGGGTGACTACTCCCGCATCCTGGAAGTGCCCCGAATAAAAGAATATTACATACAAGTTTTTACATGAATGAAAATGAAAAACACTCATCTCACATAAAAACCCCCGGCTATTCGAACACGACGATCCAATATAACATATCCAGCAACACATAACATCACATGTCATCAACGTAAGTAAGTATGCATACCCCAATTGTCGTTGACGTATAGCAACGAAACCGGCGATATGAACATAGTACACTTACGGTCACAGAAAAGAAAGTGTAAAACTACAACAATTGGAATCCGCAACCTTTTTAGACATCACATGCCTAACGGTTATAAACCCCGCATTTTAGTCCCATTATCGAAAACTCTTTTCGATATCCAATGAAACTAAACCGCTAGATTTATAACATCCATCCAGTTATCTCATAACCTTTTTGTGAATTCCAATTATTGTATCCAGTTCCGGATAAATAGAATATATCAAACTTTCCGATCGAACATTCGAACACCCAAGTTTTCCCCGACACCGATCAACACATGAAATAGGCTCAAAGACATTCACTTCATACCTCAGTACCGACGGTCCAGCCGTAGAAGGGTCAAGCCAACGCCTCACATGTGGCACGCCGTACTGCCCCAAACCCGAAGGTTCAAAGAGCAGTTCAAGACGGTCACATAATCGAGTTAAGGTTTGTGTCTTCTAGAGGGACCATCGCGTTACTTGCACTACTTGGAACGTCTTTTAACCACAGAAAAGTCCAACACTTGGAATTATTCCGGCAGGGGAAAACCTGGGTATTTATATCCGGTCGAACTCTTTAACATATTCTACAATTATCTGGAAAAACACTTAGACAAAGTTTGATTTTCCGATTGAATTCATCGATTCCCAATATTACTCCAGAGCACTCAACCTTTAAATAAATTTAAAAATACCCATAAAACTCACCAGAATTTATCAGGTATTACTGTACAAAAAAATTGGGATGACGTCACCATTTGACCGCGGAAGGGCGGCAGAAAGCATGCTTCTGCCGCTCTTCCGCGGCAGAATGAACAGTTGATGGGATCGTTTTGCACAGTAATGCTTAGAATTCTATGCTGAATTTTTTAGACATTTTAAATATTGAAAAATCCCAGATTTATGAAAATGTCCAGAGAGCTCTAAAGTATTTGGGTTTCGTGTTCGTTCGGACGTCAAACTGCGTCGGGACTTTGCCTAAAGCTCTAGCTAGGCTCTGATACCAGTGAAAGGTTCCTAGGCACCCTAGTGGGTTCTCTCAAGGCATCGAACATGCCAAATTAAAATTTTTAGTGCCGAGAAACCCTAGACTACGGATCTTTAACTAGATGTTTAGGCGAAAAAGAAAGCTAGTTAACAGTTAACTACTAGGATACGGATATACAACCTTTGTTGATCCGGATTTCCGCCTCCTTAGCTCCACGTGGTCATGTCCTCGCTGTCCATCATGAATCCTTGACTCGATCATCGGCTTCATCGGGAAAGCGAGCGGAATCGGTCGTCGGCTTTGTGTCAAAGACGATCTACGTCGAGGTTGCACAAACTCAAGCTCCGACTTCACAAACTTGTGAAAATTGTGAAGTAAACACCCAAAACAACTTGGCAAGAGGTAGAGGGTGAAGAAATAGGAGGTGGGTTCACTTTAGATTTGGATTTAGCTCACTATAACTCAACTTGCCATTGGAGTAGCAAGCTTGAAGAAGAAGAAGAAGATGAGCTCAAGAAAAGATTATGATAAGTGTTATATTAAAAATAAATTTAAAAACAAATACTTATCATAACTTGAACTAGGGTTAAGTGTAGAGAATTAACCATGGTCACTAGGATGGGTTAGGGTTAAGCATGAAGATAAGGATGGTTGCTAAAGTCAAAGCTTCATGAAGCTTCAACAAATGACAAAGAAAGCCACCATTCTCATCTAAATTTATTTCAAATAAATAAATAAATAAATAAATAAATAAATAAATGAAAATGCAAAACCCTAATTATCATATTAACCATGGATTAATTTTATACACTTAACAAAATGATCAAGTATCATCAAACATGATACAAAAAAAAGGTGCACGAAAGTATATCACATATACAATGTGCAATCCAAGTGAGAAAAATCCGTTTAAAGTGAACCAATACTAGTTGATGTAAAGTAACATATCAAATATATAATTATACATTAAATCATTAAATCAACACTTGATTTAATGATCCGGTCATGTCGCACATAACCGACTAGTATTCAATGCATCGATTTATCGAATCAATGATTTGATAACTAGGTCATATCGAATATAACCAATCGAAACATATATCGCGAGAATGAAATGTGGTATCACATACACGCATTATTCTCGGTCCTGCACATATCTCATATGCGCTCCTATTTCGTTTCGCTTGAGCCAGGAAACCTCTGTGTAGGACTCTAAAGACTCGTCAATACGCCGGTAGCAGATGATGATCATATCAAGCACCCACAAGCCGCAAGCGGTCTGCTAAACGTAACGGCCACCCGGGTATTGAGCGATCAGAAGATCGACGAGCTAGCCCGCTCACACTCCTGCGAATCCGACCAGTAACACTTACCATACAGTCAAGTCTCTTCGTCTGATACGTCGCATATCAAGTCTAGGGGTGGTATACGTCAGACCCCAATAACCCGATAAGTCGTGCTGATGTGAGACTCGTAACGGGTCGAGAAACTACTGGTAACACTTACCAGCAAATCTCTGATCAGCCCTGGCCAGGGACTTCCCTGTTACGGCCAATCAAGCACAGCGCAACATCAACTCCCAATACCGGGAGAGACGAAACCCCTCCTATCGCTCATTGCCTCCATGTGACTCGGGACTGTACCCAAAGACCACCGTTTTGCACGCCCTTATGGACGTGGTAAGGTGGAGATCAAAGCACAGTGGGAATCACACAAGACTCTATGACGATCTCGGGTCTACAGACTAACCTGTACAAGTGTCACCTGAGAACTGCCATCTGACGTGAGGTATAATACCATCTGGGAGTTCTCGGCGAGTCCGTCCAGTGTACCCAGTCTCCACTGAGCACCCGTATACCATCTCTGATGTCAAACACCAATGGATATGGGATCATCCATCGCCCATCACATGGGTCGAGAAGCGTATACGCTAGTCTACTCTGGTATAACGATGCCCCGTCTCGATACACCCACGACTAGGGACCTTGAAGGATGTACTTATGGACTACCATGTCCCCACTAGTATGATCTGCATCATAGTCCAGGTAGTCAAGTACAAATCCTAAGGGCTTTACCAACATGTAACTATAAGACAGTATAAAGAGACTAGTGTACATGTTAAGGTAAATATCAACCAGATAGCATACTATCATGTCGAGCAAGAAAGTCATCTCTATATATGTCCAAGCATCCAATATAATATACATAATCTGTATAATACTGGCCTCTAGGGCATACATACAACTAACAATAGAGGGGCCGGTTGTGCTCACATGTCCCAAGTAGGAGATCTTCGTCGCCGAAGGAGACATCGGCTGTGTGCACTTCCTCCATCTCGTCCTTCATCTTTTCTTCGGCAAGAAAAGCTTGGAATTGTTCTGGCTCTTGTAGCGCCTTGATCAATGAATCTCTCGCTTCTTTGGATAGTAAAAGGGTATCGAGAATGCTGAGCTGCGAGGGTAACTTCCTTAAGTGTGCCAGAAAGTTGTAGTCCACCTTGTTCTTCTTTGGCGGGTCCTTGGCACTCAGCTCTTTCATTACTTGGTCATCCAGGGCGATATCCTCAGAGACCTTTTCTTTTCCCTTATCTTTTCTACTCGTGGGTCCGAGATTCTTTTCTGGAAGCGTGCGATTACACAGCTGAATTTTTTCACAGGCCTTCGGTTCTTCCTCTTTTCTTGACGTGGACTCTTTGAAGAGAGGGCCAAGAGTCATTTCTTCGTCAGAGTCGCTCCCGAAGGTGAGAACTTGCGATTCCCCAGCGCTGACCATGCGACAGTTGCTGGAAGCTCTCTTATACTCCTTGGTCGTACTTCTTTGCTCCCGACGAGTTTCGCGTTTCAACCGCTTAAAATGTTGCCGGTGAGCAACATACCCCTGCCACCATCTTTTAAAAGCGTTGCACTCTTCGGTGGGGTGCACAATCTTTCGATGATATAAGCAATAGCTCGGACACATTTCGGCTTTACCAAGAGTATTTCCTTCGGAGGGTGGTAGCTTCATTCCCACTGATATGGCTTTCGCAAACCTTTTCCCCGTCTTGGTCTTGATTTTATTTACATCCGATGTCCTTTGATTTGGCAGGAGCATCTCGACTCTTTTGTCCAGTCGGCGGCGTTTGGCTCTTTCAAATATGGCCATCTCACGCTCCCGATCGGCTTTACTTTTCAGATGAATTTCATTCAGGAAGGCGTCGATCATTTCGTATGACGGCCATAGAAATTCCGGCTCGGGAACTGCCCCCAGTTTCTCTGTGCAAGGAGTCTCTTCATCATCTATCAATGAGTGAGAGATCACATGACAACTTGCTATATAGTCTTCAGATTCATCTGATGAGTCTTCTCCATCATTTTCGTCCTCAAGGACGTGGCTGAGGAACTCTTGGAGCGTGATTGGAGTCCGCGCCTTCTAGTTATACTCTTCCAGTGCATCAATCTGCTTTTTTAGGTCCGTGCGCTTGTCGCCAGGCTTCACGGGCTTCTTAGATTTCTTCTTTTTCGAAGATTTTAGCGGCTGGGTGTGAACACTTTGGCTATCACCACCAATCTTTGGAGTTGGGCGCGGCTTTAGCATTCCTTCGATAATCTAGGGTTCTAGCGGATTTTTCCACCTGATCGCCGGGCATGTCTGGAGATCATTCAGCATCTTTTTGGTTTTGGCCGAAAGAATGACCTCCCATGGGGCTTCTTCAACAAAAGAGCACGTTGCCCCCGGTGTGTCCGTCTTCTTCGGAGTGTGCGGTTGTGGTGGGTTTACTTTCCACTTCTCAGATAGCGCAAACTTGCCTTATAGGTACTGATCCTCGATCCATCCCTTAAAAATGAAGCAATTCTTGATCGTGTGGCTTACCGTTTGGTGGTAAGGGCAATAATTAGGATTATTCACTTCGCTGGGTTGTGGTGGTCGCCTTGGGTTTGGCAAATTGATAAGCCTGTTGCGCACTGCCAACTCAAACAACCTCTTCGTTTTATCCCGTGGGAACGAGTAAGGACGCTTCATTTTCTCATTATAATAGCGCCGTCTCTCCTCCAGTTAATCCGCTAGCTTTGGGGCACTGGGCTATTGTTGGGTGTTCGCAACGAAGGTCGTCTTCCCTTTACCCTTGTCGTTCCGAGGTTCCGGCTTCGGGGGAGACGGTCTGTGACCCATATGATCCATCTGGGCCAACTTATCGATTAAAGCATGGAACGTGGTTGGTTTGAAGAACATCATGAACAGTGAAATAGTTGCATGAGGGTCTAGGGTGCCCACGAACATGCCCACCACTGGTGCTTCTTCGATGCGCTGTTCACACTTCGACCAGAGGTTCCGCCATCGGATTGCATATTGAACCCATGTTTCGCCCGGCTTCACCCTTGCATTAATCAACGCCGTTATTGGGGTGCGTTCGCTGGCGCTCGCGAATCGCTGAGTGAATAGCAATTCCATCTCTGCGAAAGTTTTGACAGAGTCGTTTGGATGCTCGGAGTACCACTCAAACACCGTCTCCGATAAGCTGCCGACGAATTGGCGAAGTAAGAGCTTATCATCGCCTCCGGTGTTTCCACAAAGAGCCCTGAATTGGGCGACATGTTGATGGGGATTGCCTGTCCCCTTGTAGACGTGGAACTTCGGGATTGTGTAGCCCGGCGGATACTTTATCTGATCATACCAGCCTGGATACGGTCGCCCTGTTTTGACAACTTGGCCAGCTGTCTCATTTGCCTGGTGAACTCTTATTTGCTGAGAAATATAGTCATCCAGGGTAGCTTTAGAGATTATTTTCTCTTTGGCTGTTGAAAGAGCCAGAGGTGGATTTAACGTTTCTCCTTTGTCATCTTCGAGGATAATCGGAGGATCTTCGGCTGGAGGATCCGGCTGTATCATCATCCCGACCATGTCTTGGAACTGAAGAGCCATTTGCTTTATATTGGCCGCTTGTTCTGCAGCCTCCTTGTCCTTCTTTTCGAGCATTCTACGAAGGAATTCAGCATCAGTCTCGTGCTCGCGACGTTGTTCTGATGACGCCTCCGGGCTTCCTTTTGGTCCGGTGAGTGCGGCCATCGCAGTCAGCATCTCCTGGAGCTTCTGTTGCTGTTGTTCCTGGGTCTTGTAATGGATCGGGTGAGTGGTCGGTGGCCCGTAGAAGCGCGACTATCTTCCTTCCCAGATGCCATGTAAACGGTATGGACCGTTATGCCCCCAGACTTAGGGTGTTTGGGCTCTGTGCCTGTGACTTTTGCCGCAGGCACAGGGATCTTTTCCTGCCTTCTCTTCTCATGAGCGGTCGAAGTTGAGGGAGCTGTCGCAGTGGGCATCCAGACAGATTTTCGTGGCTTGGCAGGATGGCTTACTTCCTGTTGGACCTTCAGCTTCTTGTGCTGGCGGGAGAAATTTGGATCGATCACCGAGTCTCGGGCCTGCTGCCAGACTTTGTAGATCTTAGAGGACAGCCACTACGGGGACCGTTCTGGGTTTTGCTTCTGCAACCTTCTCCGGTGGAGGGGGAGACCTTTTCAGTACGACGGTAGGAGAATTCCTACGCACCTTATTTAGCAGCTCAAAGTTGTTCCCGGTTGGAACAGCAGCATTAATTTCCGTCATTGAAGCTGGTGGAGATAGCCCAGCGCCAGTGGCGACGTCGAGCGTGTCGAACTGATGGAGCTGGCTCAGTGACGGGGATGGCCTTGTCTTGTCCCATGTTCAGGTGAGGGGTCGTTGCTGGTGTCATCCTGTTAAAGACCGATGTCCTTTCAGTAGCAGGAGTGGGAGTTGGGACGGTCAGTCTTGTAAAGACCGACCCCTTGGCAGGAGAAGTCGCCTTGACGACTTCGGGAGCAGGGTTGGTTACTCTCTTCGGAATAACCTTCTCTGGAGGTGCAGGCTTCATCATGGACCCACCTGAACTTTGGCCCAATCTGGAGAAGACCGAGGCGCCGGTGCTGGACGACCCGTTGAGAGGGGCCGTAGTAGCTGTAAGCCGATCGAAGACCGACTTCTTGGGAACTTCCGGCGTTGGCACAGGAACGGTGAAGCTCGTTGGCGGGACCATGGTCCCGAAAACTAACCCTGTGGTGGCTTGAGTAACCTGTTCCATAAGCATCGTGAACAGGGAAGCAGCTTGGGGCCCGTAG
Organism: Agapanthus africanus; assembly: GCA_030015575.1. Classification (NCBI taxonomy): domain Eukaryota; kingdom Viridiplantae; phylum Streptophyta; class Magnoliopsida; order Asparagales; family Amaryllidaceae; genus Agapanthus; species Agapanthus africanus. The sequence goes on along the minus strand of JASDDO010000029.1, from coordinate 280,688,236 downwards.
GCTATGCCCCCAGTTGGGGCATAACGTGGGTTGCAGTTGCATGTGGAACACTTAGAGCAGGTGAACGCCATTGATCATTGCTTTCTGCACCGAACAAAACGCCGAATCTCAGTACCTCAAAACCCAAGGGCAACCATTAGCAAACCGCGATTGGTTCGCGAACACGACACACAAAGTGTGGAGTAGAAAGAGTAAAAGGTCCCACCGGGCGTGCCAGAATCTGTTCCCCTCCGAAAGACGGCGCAAGACGGACGTCTGGCCTGAAATTCGGGGGCAGATGCTAATTGGTGCTATCCGTCCACCTCTCCGAAGATGCCAAGTTGATTTATGGCACCATGTATCGAAGGTTTAAACGGATGCGACTGATGTAGCAGACTTTGTCAGATTCCCCATCGTTTGAGGGATTTTTGATTGTGGGGACGCTCTTCCCTGCAAGCGCAAGCCCTTGCAGTTAATTACGCTACCGCATCGCGGTAACAACTTTCTCCTTCTCCAGATGGTCACTTCGTGTCGTGGGTGTTTGTTTTGTGTTTGGTTGCCCGTGGATTGTATACGGAGACTAAGTTATGTTGTAGCCCGTAGGGCGTGGACTAGTCCAAATCCGTATTTTCTTAGATTTGGGTTTGGGGGTTTGGGTTTAAGGATACGTTAGTCTCATTTGAGACTAAGATCAACTTAAACGTTCGTTAAGGATACGTTAGTCTAATTTTAGACTAAGATCAACTTAACAGGATCATTTAGATCCAACAAAAGAGCATTTGAACTCTATTGTTTAGTTTAGGGACATTGCGGTCGATTACCAGTTTAAGGACATAGTGGTCCAATACCAGTTTAAGGACGTAGTGGTCCAGGTTAAGGACATCATAGTCCGTGAGTTTAAAGACGTCACGGTCAAGGTTAAGGACATCATAGTCCGTGAGCTTAAAGACCTCACGGTCAAGGTTAAGGACGTCATAGTCCGTGAGTTTAAAGACCTCACAGTCAAGGTTAAGGACGTCATAGTCCGTGAGTTTAAAGACCTCACAGTCAAGGTTAAGGACATCATAGTCCATGAGTTTAAGGACCCTACAGTCCGTAGAGTGTTTGGTTGTCGGGACCCGTCACCTCTTTGAAGACGTTGAAGGATTACAACGACAAATATCAGAGGAGTGAAGAGATGTACCATTGAACCAAGATGGATTAAATGAACTGTAGTCCGATTTGGAACTAAGATCAATTAATTAGATTATGAGCACATTTGGGCTCAGTTAAGTCTGAATTGAGGACTTATGGCCAATTTGGGCTAAGTCCAATTAAGTTTGAAATGTTGGCCCTTTGTTGGACCATTAGACATTTGTCTGGGTTCAAGCCCACATTATTTAGCAAAGCTAAAAAAAAGTTCGAAGGCTCTGATAACATTTTTATCTTTGACTGAGCATGGAACATTATAGCTCTAAATTTTACTCAATTTTGAGTGGGAGGCTTTGCCTCTGGAAGATTAACCAATTTTGTTAAAAAAAAGTGTTAAACACTAGAGAAAACAGTGTTAGACACTGGAAATAAAGCTCTCAAATTGATGTTAAGGACTAAAAGATAACAGTGTTAAACACTGGCAATGAAGTCGTCAAATTAGTGTTACACACTAGAAGACACCAGTGTTAAACACTGGGTATAAGTTCTTTAAATTAGTGTTAAACACTAAATAGGAATGGGTCATGTGGGGCCATGTGAGGGCACCCAGAGGTGGGACCAGATCCCCTTTTACTTTGCTTTGTAGATAAGTGTTAAACACTTCTTTTATATTTTTTTTTGAGCATCACGTATTGCCACGTGATGGACGTCTGTGCGCTGATCGTTAAGGCATTTGCTGAGGGGTCACGTGATAACACTTGAGAGCGCCCAAAGCTTAGATTTCCTTTGCTTTTATCTTCTGTGTTTTGGAGATCACGTGGGAGTACGTGAGGCGTTGCCTCAGAGCCGCTTCCTTCTTATTTTGGAGGATCTGGTTACGAGTCACGTGGGGACACGTGACCTAGTTTTATTCCTTCTTTTCTGATCACTGCGGATTGGGGTCACGTGTCATCACGCGACTAATGTTCTTTATGTGCATGGAGATCTTTCAAGTCTCTTTATTTTAAGAATTAAATTCTCTGTAGGGTTAAACCCTAATTATGATTTTGGAGGAATTAAATTCCTATTATGAAAGAATTAAATTCTTATGTAGGGTTAAACCCCAATTTCTTTTTAAGAGGAAAAAGAATTAAATTCTTGTATAGGGTGAAACCCTAATTTCATTTTAAGAGGAATTAAATTCCTATGAATTTGAGAGAATTAAATTCTTAATTAGGGTTAAACCCTAGTTCTGTCCATCTTGAAGGAATTAAATTCCTGTAATTTTGGGAGAATTAAATCCTCATATAGGGTTAAACCCTAATTTTATCTTGAAGGAATTAAATTCCTGTGAGTTTGGGAGAATTAAATTCTCATATAGGGTTAAACCCTAACTTTGTTTTGGGAGAATTAAATTCTCTAAACTCAATTCCCCCTCTAAGTTTTGGATCTGCATGGCAGGATCTCAACCCGATGAGAATTAAATTCTCAACTTATGGGGAGATGTGCTCTTTGCAGATCTTCAACCAGAAGAAGAACTAAGTTCTTTTATGTAGAAGAGTTAAACTCTTAGATTTGAGAATTAAATTCTCTGTTTGAAGTCTTGATCCCCTTTTTTTTCTCACCTAGGATTTTCTTTGTTGAGAATTAAATTCTCCTTTCTTTTCTCTCTGAAATTTCAAGATTCCAAAACTCACTCCCTTTTTTTTTAAAACTCTCCTCTGGCTCCTATTTATAGGAGAAGGAAAAGAATCAATTTGTTTAGTAAATCTTTCATTGAATGATTTTGTTTGTTTTCATAATTAATATGAACCTTTAGATTATTAAGTGAATTTTATTCACCGTTGGATTTTCAATCCAAAGTTATTCTGTTTATTATTTCTGGTGAGATTTAGAGAAATCTTTCCTTGTCTAAGATTTTTCCATAAATTGGTGATTTTTAATCACCCTTGGATCTTTAATCCAACGGTCCCCATAATCCTTTTCCATTTGGAAAGATTTAGAACCTTTTATAATTTAATTCTATTAACTGTAAGGCTTTCGAAGCCAGTCACGTGCTGACACGTGACCCTTTGTCTCGTGTGAGCACGTGACCCCCAATTGAGTCCTTTAACTGCTGCTTGTTTATGTTGTTGTTTCAACCATCACGTGTCAACACGTGACCATTGGTCACGTGTGAGCACGTGATACCTCGTTGAGGTATTTTTTCCTGGCTTTTAGAATTAAATTCTTTTAAGCTGTAAAGCTTTCAAAGCCTCACGTGCTGGCACGTGACCCTTGGTCACGTGTGAGCACGTGACCCTCAATTGAGTTATTTTTCAGCAGTTTGTTTATGTTGTTCTTAACCATCACGTGTCAACACGTGACCATTGGTCACGTGTGAGCACGTGACACCTCGTTGAGGTATTTTTTTTGACTTTTAGAATTAAATTCTTTTAAGCTGTAAGGCTTTCAAAGCCTGTCACGTGGTGGCACATGACCCTTGGTTACGTGTGAGCATGTGACCCTCAATTGAGTTATTTTTCAGCAGTTTGTTTTCGCTTCTGTTTGATGAAGTTTTAACCATCACGTGGCATCACGTGACCATTGGTCACGTGTGAACACATGATACCTCATTGAGGTATTTCCTGATTTTTTTAATCAGGAAACGCCCATTTGACGAGCCTTCCCATGAGTTTGGCTTTCGTCATCAGATACTTAAGGGGATCCACTTTAGATATTAGGTGGACTTCATGAGCCAAGGTGTAGTGTCTGTGCTTCGTAATAGCGAAGATCAACGCCAGGCGGTGCTTTTCGATAGGAGAGTAGTTGCTTTCTGCTCCCATCAAAACTCGATTTAGGTATTATAAAGCCCTTTCTTTTCCTTGGTCATTCTCATGTGCCCATAGCGCGCCTAGAGAACCATCAAGGGTAGTTGTATAGAGGATAAAGGGTTTTTCCTTGACTGGGGTAGCCAATACCGATGGGTTTTATAGGTATTGCTTAATTTCCTCCAGTGCTTTTTGACACTTCTGGTCCCATATGAAGGGAGTTCCTTTCTTCATCAGATGGCTGAAAGGTCGGTATTTGCCAGAGTGATTGGTGATGAATAGTCGGATATAGGCGATCTTTCTTTGGAGAGACCTTAGTTTCTTGAGATTCCTTTGTAGGGGCATATCTGTAATTGCCATGATTTTGGAAGGGTCGATTTCGATCCGTCGATGACAAATGATGAATCCTAGGAATTTGCCGGACGAGACTCCAAAGGCGTATTTCAGCGGGTTCATCTTCAAATTATACTTCTGGAGATGCTCAAACTTGATCTTTAGGTGCTCCAAGTGCTCCTCGTGAGATTTTCTTATGACCACAAGGTCATCGATGTTGCATTCGACGATCTTATGGATCAGGTCATCGAATATCTTCATCATCTCTCTTTGGTAGGTTGCTCCGGCATTCTCTAGGCCGAAGGGCATCACCTTGTAGCAGAACATGCCTAACAGGGTACGAAAGGCTCTATGCTTCTGGTCTTCGAGGTCCATCTTTATCTGATTGTATCTTGATTACCCATCCATAAACGATAAGACCTCGTGTATAGAGGTATTTTCGATCATCAGCTCGATAACTGGTACATGAAAATCATCTTTCAGGCATGCTTTGTTGAGGTCCCAAAAGTCCACACAGATCTAAACTATCCCATTCTTTTTCATTACGGGGACGATATTGGCTATCCAATCCAGGTATTGCACTTCATGAATAAATCCGAAGTCGATGAGCTTCTTGACTTCGACGTTGATTCTCATATCGAGTTCGAGCCGCATCCTTCTTGCCACTTGTTTAACTGGCTTTATCCCTGGGGTTATGGCCTGCTTGTGTACTACTATATCTAGATCAAGCCATGGCATCTCGAAGTAGTTCCAGGAAAAGCAGTCCCTATATTCCATGAGCATGTCTTTAAGAGTGGCCACTTGTTCTTCATACAGCAGCTCACTGATGAATGTTGGTCTCGGATCATCCTCCACTCCCAAGTCGATCTTCTTCAATTCATCTGCAGTAGTGTGTATCCCATCTTCCAGCTCTTTTGGCCCCGGTGGCAGTTCTGAGATCTTCTCATCTTCATTTGTGAATCATTTGAAGAGCTCAATCATATCTTCATATTTTTCCTCACTTGAGAGTTTATCATATGATAGGTATAGGTTCGCTTCCTCTTTCTGGATCGAACGGGTCCCAATATGATGCCATAAGTCTTCTTCGGCTCATGCTTCTAAGGTGGATCTACTCTCAAGCAGTCGAACAATACGAACTCGCCTTGTAGGTACTGGTCTTCAACCCAGTTCTTGAACACAAAGCAATCTTCAATTAGGTGGCTTATCACTCGATGGTATTGTTGGATATAGGTGCCCTCAAGGCAATTATTGTAATTGAAGGGGGACCAATACGGGAGAACAATCTTACTCGAGATAATAGTTTGCTATCTGATTTATCTTTATCTTTCTTGTGATGCATTTATTCATTATCACATATCGTTTAGACATGAGATAAAGCCTATAGAATTTTTCTTGACAACCAGGACGATGATGGAGATCATACTGGTGGGGCATGGGTAGTCGATAAGCACATCCTTAAATGTCCCTAGTCGTAAGAGTATCGAGACTGGGCATCGCTACTCCAGTTTAAACTAGTGTGTAAATTTCCTGACCTGGTTGGAGGGCGATAGCTGATCCTGTAGCTATTAGTGTTTGACATCGAGGATTGTATGCAGGTGCTAATTGGGTGAGTTACACTGGATGGACTCACCGAGAACTCCTAGTTGGTTATATACTAATGTCAGATAGTAGTTCTCTAGTGACATGAGTAAAGGGTAGTCCCTAAGACCTGAAATTACCATAGTGTTTCATGTGTGTTCCCACTATACTTAGACTTCTACCCAACTACGGCTGAAAGGAGTCGTGCAAACAGGTTTTTGTTGGGTATAGTCCTGAAGCATGTGGATGCATGAGTGATCGAGAGGATTCGTCTTTCCTAGTGTACGGAGTTGATGTCGCGCTGTGCAGGACATGACTACAACCACAAGTCGGTGGCCACCGCAGTGGAAATAAACTGATAAGTGTTATCAATTGTATCTCCGATTGGTTATGAGTTCTCTGTTGCACGACTTATTGAATTATTGGGGTCTGACAGATTCCAAACCTAGACCCATTATGCGATACTCTTTGATGAAGAGACCGGACTGTACAATGATTGTCACCGACAGACTTTGCAGGGTTCAGATGAGCTTGCTGCTTGACGTTCTTTCGATCAATACCTGGGTAGATGTTGCGTGCAACTAGTACCGCTGACGTGCTTGTGTGCTATGGATATGATCCTAACCTACTGCCAGCATATTGTCAAGTCTTTAGATTCCCACACAGAGATTTCCCAGCACAAGCGAAACGATATAGGACACATATGAAGATACGTGCAAGAGCTCGATTAAACACGTGTATGTGATACACGTATTTTAATCGGGTATTTAATGATATTAGCCGGTGTATATATGATATAACCGGATTATTAAATCAAGTGTTAATTTAATAATTAAATGTATATTTATATGTTGATATATTTATATATTAACTAATATCATGCTCACTATATTATTTTCTTCTCTTTATTAATATTTATATTTGATATAAATATTTTGATATGTATGTTGATATATTTGAGATGAGTATATGAGACTTATATGGTTTAGATGAGAACATTCTTATTCTTTTATTATTTCAAAAAGGATATGAGTCGTAGAAAATTGGATGCTTGTAGAATGCTTTAGGCTTTTTTTGTTGACTCGTTTTTCATGTGGATTTGTTCTCATCTTGAACCTCATCTTCTTGTTCTCATCTCCATGGCTATCTCTTTGTCTTAAGATTGTTCAAGTGATAAAGTGAAAAAGAAATGAGAAGAATTAGTGAGATAATTATTCTACATCTCCTACTAATTTTCCTTAGCAAGTTTAATTAGTAGGTTGCTTCATTTTTATGAGATCAATTTGAAACTAAAGCTTGTGTTGGAGCTATCTAAAGGTAGATCATCTTCGGCAAGGAGATCACCGAGCAAGATTGTTCCGGGCTTCGTGGACACTAGCCGGAGTCCAAGGAGAGATGGCTAACGCCCTACAAAAAGTTGTAGTTGTTAGTTATATGTATGCCCTAGAGGCCATTACTGTACATGTGATATATATTGTAGTGGATGCTTAGACATATATAGGGAGGACTTTCTTGCTCGACATGATAGTATGCTATCTGGTTGCTCTTTGTCTTAACATGTAGATTTGTATTGTGATACTGTCTTGCTCTCACATGTTGATAAAGCACTTAGGATGTGTACTTGACTACCAGGACTACGATGGAGATCATACTAGTGGAGCCAGGGTAGTCCACAAGTACATCCTATAATTGTTCCTAGTCGAGAGTGTATCGAGACAGGGCATCGATACTCCAGAGTAGACTAGCGTATACGCTTCTTGACCCATATGTTGGGCGATGGATGATCCCATATCCATTGGTGTTTGATATCAGAGAAGGTATATGGGTGCTCAGTGGAGACTGGGTACACTGAACGGACTCGCCGAGAACTCCTATATGGTATTATACCTATCATCAGATAGCATTTCTCTGGTGATACTGGTACAGGTTAGTCTGTTGACCCGAGATCGTTATAAAGTCTTTTGTGATTCCCACTGTGCTTTGATTTCCACCATACCACGGTCAAGTGATCGTGCAAAAAGGTGGTTTTTAGGTACAGTCCCGAGTCACATGGAGGCAATGAGAGATAGGAGGGGATTCGTCTCTCACGGTATTGGGAGTTGATGTCGCGGTATGCTCGATTAGCCATAACAGGAAATTCCTGGCCAGGGTTGCTGAGATCTACTCGTAAGTGTTATCAGTAGTTTCTCGAACCGTTATGGACCTTGCATCGGCAAGACTTATCAGGCTATTGTGGTTTGACGTTATACCACCCCCAAGCTGTGATATGCGACATATCAGACGAAGAGATCGGACTGTACGGTAGTGTTACTGATTGGATTCGTAGGAGTATGAGCAGGCTTCTGTTGGGTTCCTAGGCACTCTCAAGAGGTCTCACAAGGCATCAACCATGCCCATTTCAAAAATTACGGTGCCGAGAAACCCTAAACTACGGATCGTTGGCTAGATGTCTAGGCGAAAAAGTAACTAGTTTACATCTAAACTAAAAGAACGGAAATACAACCTTTGTAGATCCGGTCCTCCACCTCCACGGCTCCATGATGAAGTCCTCTCCGCTGTCCAAATCAAAATCCGGGCTCTAGCGTCGGCTTCATCGGAGAAATGGGCGGGCAAGGTCGTCGGCTTCGTGCCGAAGATGATCTACGTCGAAGAATCACAAGATCAAGCTCCCACTTCACCAAGTCATGAAACTTGTGAAGAAAACACACTCTACTACTTGGCAAGAGGTAAAGGATGAAGAAATAGGAAGTGGGTTCACTTTAGAATTGGATTTCTCACTCACTTTCATCAATCACCATTGATGAAGTCAAGGTTTCTTCTTTGAAGAAGATGAAGAAGAAGAAGATAATATTATGATAAGTTATTATGAAAAGAATAATAAAATGATTCTTATCATAAAATTAACCATGGTCAAGTGTAGAGACTAAACTAGGGTTAATGGGAATGGTTAGGGTTAAGGATGAGATAAGAATGGTTGACTTGATCAAAGCTTCAAGAAGCTTCAACATAAAAACAAAACAAGCCACCATCCTTAAAACTTTCCAAAATGAATATATAAATAAATAAATAGATAATAAGAGAATAAACAAAACCCTAACCACTCTCACAACCATGATTTAATCTTCACACAAATCCAAGTTAATATGTATCATCAAACATGACACAATCAAGTGCACAAAAGTATATCACATATACAACTTATGCAATGCAAGTGAGAAAATCTATTTAAAGTGAACCGATACTAGTTAATGCAAAGTAATATATCAAATATATAATTATGCATTAAATCATTAAATCAACACTTGATTCAATGATCCGGTCATGTCGCACATAACCGACTAGTATGCAATGTATCGGTTTATCGAATCAATCCTTGATTCGATATCTAGGTTATATCGAATATAAACAATCGATACATTCATCGCGAGAATGGAATACGGTATCACATACACGGATTATTCTCGGTCCCGCACATACCTCATATGAGCTTCAATTTCGTTTCGCTTGAGCCAGGAAACCTCTGTGTAGACTCTAAAGACTCATCAATACGCCGGCAGCAGATGATAATCATATCAAACACCCACAAGCCGCAAGCGGTCTGCTAAACGTAACGGCCACCCGGGTAGTGAGCGATCTGAAGATCGACGAGCAAGCCCGCTCACACTCCAGTGAATCCAACCAGTAACACTACCGTACAGTCCGGTCTGATCGTCTGATATGTCGCATATCTCGCCTAGGGGTGGTAAACGTCAGACCCCAATAGCTCGATAAGTCGTGTCGATATGAGGTCTATAACTATTCGAGAAACTACTGGTAACACTTACCAGTAAATCTCAGCAACCCTGGCCAGGGATTTCCTGTTATAGCCAATCGAACACAGCGCAACATCAACCCCCTATACCGGGAGAGACGAATCCCCTCCTATCGCTCATTGCCTCCATGTGACTCGGGACTGTACCCAAAAACTACCGTTTTGCACGCCCTCTTGGACGTGGTAAGATGGAAATCAAAGCACAGAGGGAACCACACAAGACTCTATGACGATCTTGGGTCAACAGACTACTCTGTACCAATGTCACCAGAGAACTTCCATCTGACGTAAGGTATAATACCATCTGGGAGTTCTCGGCGAGTCCGTCCAGTGTACCCAGTCTCCACTGAGCACCCGTATATCATCTCCGATGTCAAACACCAATGGATGTGGGATCATCCATCGCCCATCTGTTTGGGTCGAGAAGGTATACGCTAGTCTACTCTGGTATATCGATGCCCCGTCTCGATACACCCACGACTAGGGACTTTGAAGGATGTACTTATGGACTACCATGTCCCCACTAGTATGATCTGCATCATAGTCCAGATAGTCAAGTACATATCCTAAGGGCTTTACCAACATATAATAGAGAGACAATCTACGTACACGTTAAAGTAAAGAGCAACCAGATAGCATACTATCATGTCGAGCAAGAAAGTCTCCCTATATATATCCTAGCATCCACTACAATATACATCCAATGTACAGTAATGGCCTCTAGGGCATACATATAACTAACAATCTCCCACTTGCACTAGGGCCATCTGTAGCAGTGGTTGTAGTATCTCATACTCAACCATCCCATAAAAGTCTCTCTCTGGGAATAGGCCTTCGTGAGTGGATCCGCCGTGTTATCCTCTGAGTCTGCTCTCCTAACCTCGATCATCCTGGAGATCAACCATCTCCATGATCAGGTGATACTGCCTTAGAATATGTCTGGATCACTGATGGGACGGACGTTCCTTGGCATAAGCCACAACTCCATTGTCACACAATGGGAGGAACAAAGTTCATCTCATGAGCCAATATACATCCAGACTGCCTCTTTGGTAGCATCTCAAATAGCGATGTATTCAGCCTTTATCGTCTAGTATGCCACGGTTTCTAGCTTGGAACTCTTCCAACATACCGTCCCTTTACTGAGGGTAAAGACAATGCCTGTGACTGACACTCAGTCGTCATTATCACCCTGGAACACTTCCAGTGATTCTTCCCAGGATCAATTGATACCATCTCACTACAGCTAGTGAGTATTCTAACATCCATTTGGATCTATCTCATTGGTCCAAAACCCAGGATTTAGTAGGTATCACTTTGATCCTATATGGAGAATCATTGTGATAAGCGGAGATTGATCGAGCGTAGCATAGGAAACTCCTTCCCTATCAAGAGTATGTCATCCACGTACTCTACGAGGATCGTCACCATACTCCCTACTACCTTTTTGTTTATATAAGGTTCATCTACCATTTTGATGATGTCAACTTCTTTGACTAATCCATCAAAATAGATGTTCCAACTCTGCGATGCCTGCTTCATCCTATAAAGCATCTTGCACACGTTTCCGCTGCTCCCACTGTCTACGAAGCCATCTGGCTGTGTACTTATAGACGTTCTCTTCTAAAACATCATTTAGAAAAGCAGTCATGGCACCCAACCGCCAGATATCGTAGTCATGGTACGTAGCCGTGGCAAGTAGGATCTGGATGGACTTAAGCATAGATACTTGAAAAGGTTTCATCATCATCCATACCTGGTCAATGATGTAGACCTTTAACAAGTCTAGCTTTGAAAGTCTGAACTCTTCTATGTACACCAAGTAATCTTCTCAAGATATACTTGCTCCTGATGGGGATTTAACCCTTCAGATATAGCAACCAAAGTCCATACTTTGTTGGTGTATAATGATTCCATCTCAGATCACTAAGCATCCGGCCCTTCTTACAGAGTCTTACTCCTGATGGCCAGCTCGAAACTAGTTGGGTCATCATCTCATGATGCAATCCTCGCTCCTACTGTCATAAAGAAACCAAAGTATCTCTCAGGTGGGTGAGGAACCCTACTAGATCGGAGGAGAGGCTGAGGTTCGTTGGTTACTATTGAATCTTTTGGTTCTACCAAGTCATCTGCTGTAATTTGTATAGCTGGAACCTTTCCAGTTGTACATAACAGACCTTGCCTCGAGCCTGTCCGGATTATGTTTTTAGACATAGCCCGAACAACCCCAAATCTTAACCAACTTAAGATATGGGCTCTTCCCTTATCATATCACATATGAAATGGTAGGCAACTGATTTGATTTGAACCCTATTCAATAGGTATGCAGCTTCTTAAGTTCATAACCCCCAAAAGGAAACAGGTAACTCAGTAGTACTCATCATAGAGCACACCTTATCATATAGGGTGTGATTGCTCCGTCCTGATATACCATCGTGCTATGGTGTACACAGAGGAGTAATGCTGAGAGAGAATCTCATTCTCCTTTAGAATAGTCCAGTATTTCCGTGCTCAAGTATTCTCCTCCTTAATCTCATCATAGGACATAATACTTATACCCGTATTCTGGTTCTCTACTTCTCGCTCATATTCTGTGAATATCTCAAAAGGTTCGGACTTGTGTTTCAACAGGAACATAGGTCTGAATCTCGAAAGATCATCAGAGAATGTAATGAAGTATAAATAACCAGTCCTGGCATGTGTAGACAGGAGACCTTACATACATCATCATGTATCAGTCCCAAGAGTTTACTAACTCTTTCTCTGCTTCCAGTAAACAGAGCTATGGTCATCGTATCTTTGTGATATGACTGGCAAGTTTCACAAGATGTAAATTCAAACTGATTTAAATATGCATCTAAATGTAATTTCAGCTAGTCGGGTCGCATTGATATGACCTAGTCTACAATACCTCAAGAAGGAATCGTTCAATTCTGAACTCTTCCTCTTGTGTTTGTCCCGTATACTAAGAACTGCATTTTGATTTAGAACATCAATGCTTTTAGATAACGTGCCTGAATCGATCAACTTTTGATATAGGAAATGTTCAAAACATTATCCAGCAATACAAAATTTTATCATTTCTTTAATAATAAAGAGAGTGATATGATTTTGTATATCAGGTTCGGTATCTAATAACATTCGTTCCGAATCAATGTATTTGTAATACAGGGTGACAGTGACCAACAGACTTGGCTGCAACACTTGTCCCGTTTTCTGCCTCATGAAACTTATCACCCGTTCTCTGTTTTCTACCTTTCTGTAGCCCTATGTAACAGATTACATATCTGGGATCCTGATCTGGTATCACATACCCAGGACGTAGAGGATACAGAGAAACAGTTCTGTATAATGAACACACCCGAAGATGATGCATCAGCATGCATTCTCTTCGTTTGGGCGGCACGGGAAATCTGGTATTCCCCTTATTTCCTGCTCTGTCTTATAACAATTATAAGTTGGAGCGGGACCAACGTTCCCCAGCTCAGTATAACAAGCGGATTCGGTCAATACATCCGTATTTTTATCTTGATTAAGGCGTGATATGGTCGCTACCAGGAGAGAGAGAGAGAAGAAAACACTCAGCGTGCGCTCTTGCAAGAATAGATTGGTTATTATTTTATCTAATCAGGATGGCTCCCACTGTTTTTATCAAATCTTCCTTCAAACCTTAAAAGGAAAGACTAGCCGGGATTAATTACACACTACAAGTTTGCCAATCTTTCAGCCAGGCCAGTGTCGGTACTTTGAGGGAGGTCCCCCGTGCTTTCGCACGAACCTAATTAATGTAAACCTCGTTTTCCCAGAGGCGTAACCCCGTTGACACCTTTCTAGACACCTACTTGATCGGCTAATTGTAATGTGTAAAACTCTCCCAGGAGTAACTCTTACTCACAGCGGGTATCGGGATCCAACTATCTCATAGAAGGTATGAAATCTCATTGCAAATTTCAACACTTGAAATTCCCTATAATATTTTGCCCCGAACGATCTATGACCTTGACAAGGTCAACAAACCATAGACCGCAAGTCAAGTTCAACCCGTCATTTCTTGATTAAATCAAACCCACCCGCACGACCCTTGACAAGGTCAACAAGGCCGCACGACTACCCTAACCCAATCCGCATCATATGCATAAGCTGATAAATACTGGTTAGCTACCGCACACTGCGCCTTGACAAGATCAACAAACGCAGCACGAATACTAAACAGCATTTATCTGAAATGACGGAGGGCTACGACAGCTTTTTCTGAAAACCTATTGCGTAATGAACTTGATATCGTTGTAGAATCAAATGATTTTAAAATGGAGTGTTTTTTAGGCTTTTCTAGTTTTGCTAAAGGGGTCACTCCCGGTGAAGGGATCGTCGGCCCTTTCCTCATCGAATGAGGTGCGGGATATATCATATATATCGCTGTGCAAAGCAAAAACACTTAAAAGCAATCAAAAGACAAACCGAGTGTGTAGCATCAGCCAGTTATCGCTAAAGGAGTCACTCCCGGTGAAGGGATCTCGGTCCTTTCCTTATCGAATAAGGTGCAGGATATATCATATATACCTCTGTGCAAAGCAAGAACTGTAGCTACCTGTTTTATTTTGAAATTCGATTCTACAACATCTTAGGTTTCTTTTATTTCATTAATCACATTAATGAAGTCCCATCATTTATGTACCTAAACATCACAGATAAATACGACGTACACTTATGCCATCAGCATTCGCCTCAATGTCCCCTCATGCACCGTTAGGTTAGGTAACTAACGGCAGAGCGGGGCAGGGCTAGCGCGGGTGTAAAACATAAGTAACGCCTATATAATATATCATATATACTATATACTGTATCTATCACAGAACATCACATGATCACATCACAGATATCGCAGCAGAAGAATCATATGAAATATTGGATATACTAGGACGTCCGTGTTTTCAATATGAGCCAGTATAAAACACGGATTCCACGGTCGTGATGAATAGCCAAACCCACACCCCTAGACCCCTACGAGAGCGGCAAGCAACCCTACCAATTCTAGAGTTAGGAGACCGGGACTCGACTCCTCGAGTTGGTCTCCCACTGGACTCCAGAACCCGGTTACTTGTGCCCTCCTCCTTGGGTCTATCCTAGTGCGGAAAAGTAAATAATATACATCAACGGTGACAACTTCCGCAACATGGAAGCGCCCCAATAAAAGAATATTACATACAAGTTTTTACATGAATGAAAATGAAAAACACTCATCTCACATAAAAACCCCCGGCTATTCAAACACGACGATCCAATATAACATATCCAGCAACACATAACATCACATGTCATCAACGTAAGTAAATATGCGCATCCCAATTGTCGTTGACATATAGCAACGAAACCGGCGATATCACATATTACACTTACGGTCCCAGAAAAGAAAGTGTAAAACTACAACAGTTGGAATCCGCAACCACCTCAGACATCGCATGCCTGACCAAATGAATTACTTAGACATCGCATGCCTAACAATTATAAACCCCGCATTTTAGTCCCATTATCGAAAACACTTTTCAATATCAAGTCGGGCAATTCAACAAGATTCCCGACATCCTGATCGAATACTCGTCGCAAAATTTAGTAGGCGGCCGCACCCCTGATTCCGTCGACGAAGTGCACCAAGGCGGAACACCGCTACCGCGAGCACCCTTACGGATGCTTTCGGCGACCGGGATCTCCTACAGTCACTTAGTCGGGGCTATGGAGTGAGGCTGTCTATTAAGTTTACCTGGCGAGTATCCGCGTACGCTACGTGATTGCGACGGACTTTTGATCACATCAAAATTCCGTGGCAACCGATCAAGTGAGACTAAACTAATATGTTTATAACATTCAATCAGTTATCTCATAACTCATTGTGAATTCCAATTATTGTATCACATTCCGGATAAATAGAAAATGTTAAACTTTCCAATCGAACGTTCAAACACCCAAGTTTTCCCGATACAGATCAACACATGAAACAAGTCTAAAAACATTCAGTTCGTGCCTCAGTACCAACGGTCCAGCCGTAGAAGGGTCAAGCCAACGCCTAACATGTGGCACGCCGTACTGCCCCAAACCCGAAGGTTCAAAGGGCAGTTCAAGACGGTCACATAATCGAGTTAAGGTTTGTTGTCTTCTAGAGGGTCCATCGCGTTACTTGCACTACTTAGAACGTCTTTAAACCACGGAAAAATCCAACACTTGGAAATTTCCCGACAGGGGAAAAATTGGGTATTTATATCCGGTCGAACTTTTTAACATGTTCTAAAATTTACCCGGAAAGCCACACAGACAAAATCTGATACTCCGATCGAAACACCGAATCCCCAAAACAACCCCAGAAAATTCTACTCTTGAATAAATATTAAAAATTCCCAGAAAATCCAACTTCAGAAAATAGGAATTACTGTGCAAACAAGGGAAGCTGATGTCATCAATGTGCCGCGGAACCGCCGCAGAAGCTAGGCTTCTGCCGCGGTTCCGCCGCCGTTTTGACTGTTCATGAGTAAAATTTTGCACCGTGATTCTTATATTTCCCTGCTGAATTTTTTAAGCATTTTTAATGTGGAAAAATCCCAGTTTTTGAAAAAAGGACAGAGAGCTATTTTTGAGTTGGGTTTCGGGTTCGTTCGGGTTTCAAATTCCGTCTAGACTTCGCCTAAGGCTCTAGCTAGGCTCTGATACCACTGTAGGGTTCCTAGGCACTCTCAAGAGGTCTCACAAGGAATCAACCATGCCCATTTCAAAAATTACGGTGCCGAGAAACCCTAAACTACGGATCGTTGGCTAGATGTCTAGGTGAAAAAGTAATTAGTTTACATCTAAACTAAAAGAATGGAAATACAACCTTTGTAGATTCGGTCCTCCACCTCCACGGCTCCATGATGAAGTCCTCTCCGCTGTCCAAATCAAAATCCGGGCTCTAGCGTCGGCTTCATCGGAGAAATGGGTGGGCAAGGTCGTCGGCTTCGTGCCGAAGATGATCTACGTCGAAGCATCACAAGATCAAGCTCCCACTTCACCAAGTCATGAAACTTGTGAAGAAAACACACTCTACTACTTGGAAAGAGGTAGAGGATGAAGAAATAGGAAGTGGGTTCACTTTAGAATTGGATTTCTCACTCACTTTCATCAATCACCATTGATGAAGTCAAGGTTTCTTCTTTGAAGAAGATGAAGAAGAAGAAGATGATAATATTATGATAAGTTATTATGAAAAGAATAATAAAATGATTCTTATCATAAAATTAACCATGGTCAAGTGTAGAGACTAAACTAGGGTTAGTGTGAATGGTTAGGGTTAAGGATGAGATAAGAATGGTTGACTTGATCAAAGCTTCAAGAAGCTTCAACATAAAAACAAAACAAGCCACCATCCTTAAAACTTTCCAAAATGAATATATAAATAAATAAATAGATACTAAGAGAATAAACAAAACCCTAACCACTCTCACAACCATGGTTTAATCTTCACACAAATCCGAGTTAACATATATCATCAAACATGACACAATCAAGTGCACAAAAGTATATCACATATACAACTTGTGCAATGCAAGTGAGAAAATCCATTTAAATTGAACCGATACTAGTTAATGCAAAGTAATATATCAAATATATAATTATGCATTAAATCATTAAATCAACACTTGATTCAATAATCCGGTCATGTCGCACATAACCGACTAGTATGCAATGTATCGGCTTATCGAATCAATCCTTGATTCGATATCTAGGTTATATCTAATATAACCAATCGATAGATTCATCGCGAGAATAGAATACGGTATCACATACATGCATTATTCTCGGTCCCGCACATATCTCATATGCGCTCCTATTTCTTTTTGCTTGAGCCAGGAAACCTCTGTGTAGGACTCTAAAGACTCGTCAATACGCCGGCAGCAGATGATGATCAGATCAAACACCCACAAGCCGTAAGCGGTCTGCTAAACGTAATGGCTACCCGGGTATTGAGCGATCTGAAGATCAACGAGCAAGCCCGCTCACACTCCAGTGAATCCAACCAGTAACACTACCGTACAGTCCGGTCTGATCGTCTGATATGTCGCATATCTCGCCTAGGGGTGGTAAACGTCAGACCCCAATAGCTCGATAAGTCGTGTCGATATGAGGTCTATAACTACTCGAGAAACTACTGGTAACACTTACCAGTAAATCTCAGCAACCCTGGCCAGGGATTTCCTGTTATAGTCAATCGAACACAGCGCAACATCAACCCCCTATACCGGGAGAGACGAATCCCCTCCTATCGCTCATTGCCTCCATGTGACTCGGGACTGTACCTAAAAACCACCGTTTTGCACGCCTTCTTGGACGTGGTAAGATGGAAATCAAAGCACAGTGGGAACCACACAAGACTTTATGACGATCTCGGGTCAACAGACTACTCTGTACCAGTGTCACCAGAGAACTGCCATCTGACGTAAGGTATAATACCATCTGGGAGTTCTCGGCGAGTCCGTCCAGTGTACCCAGTCTCCACTGAGCACCCATATATCATCTCCGATGTCAAACACCAATGGATATGGGATCATCCATCGCCCATCTGTATGGGTCGAGAAGGTATACGCTAGTCTACTCTGGTATATCGATGCCCCATCTCGATACACCCATGACTAAGGACTTTGAAGGATGTACTTATGGACTACCATGTCCCCACTAGTATGATCCGCATCATAGTCCAGGTAGTCAAGTACATATCCTAAGGGCTTTACCAACATGTAATAGAGAGACAATCTGTGTACACGTTAAGGTAAAGAGCAACCAGATAGCATACTATCATGTCGAGCAAGAAAGTCCTCCCTATATATGTCCCAGCATCCACTACAATATACATCCAATGTACAGTAATGGCCTCTAGGGCAGACATATAACTAACAGCTTGTTTGTTGATCTTCTGATCGCTCAATACCCGGGTGGCCGTTACATTTAGCAGACCGCTTGCGGCTTGTGGGTGTTTGATATGATCATCACCTACTGCCGGCGTATTGATGAGTCTTTAGAGTCTTACACAGAGGTTTCCTGGTTCATGTGAAACGAAATAGGAGCACATATGTGATATGTGCGGGATCGAGATTAATACGTGTATGTGATACCGTATTCTATTCTCACGATATGTGATATCAGACGGTTGTATGAGATATAGCCGGGTTATCGGATCAAGTGTTGATTCGATAAGTTGATTCATTTGATATTAGTCGGTTGTATGAGATATTGCCGGATTATTAAATCAAGTTTTGGTTTAATAATCTAATGTATAATTATATATTTGATATATTAATGTGCGTTAACTAATATTAGCTCACTTATGATTTCTTTTCTCACTTGATTGTGTAGATAGTATATATGTGATATATATTAGTGTACATAGTTTTGTGTCATGCTTGATGATACATGATACATGGGTGTATGAGACTTACACCATGCTTGATATAATGTAGGGTTTTTATTTATCTAAGTAATTCAAAAATGGATGGATATTTGGCATGGCTACAAGCTTGTAGAAGCTTGTAGAAACATTGACCAAGTCCACCATTTTTGTTTCACTTATAGATATTTATTAACCCAACCATTATACTAACCATGGTAAACTCTCTACATGGGTTAGTGTATGATACTAACTCACCCATGGTTCATTTTCTCACCACCCATGAGTTGATTCTCTCATTCTTCACTTGATTATCTTCTTCTTCATTGAAAAAGCTTTCTAGTTTTTGAAATGGTGAGAAAATATTGTGAGAAAAAGAAAACTAAAGAGAGCCCATTTCCTACTTCATCACCCCCTACTATTAGCCATTTAGTTTAGGGTGTTTGCTTCACTAAACCCTAATTTAGTGAAGAGGTAGCATGAGCTTAAGTCTCGTCGACGTAGATCATCTTCGGCCTCGAAGACTTCGAGCAAGTTTGCATCTTTCACCTTGTGGAGCCTCTCAAGAGTTCAGGAGATTCTTACTCGTAGCGAAGAGACTTCTACACGGAGCATTTGAAGTGAAGGACCGGTCGACAAAGGTTGTATTCCGCATTCACTTAGTTTGCAAAGTTGTTTGCATGTTGTTTTGTTTAAATCTCTAGTTACGATTCTAGGGTTAGAGTTATTTAGGACGACAAATTTTTGAAAACGGCATGGACGATGCCTCCCGAAACCTTGCTGCCGTGCTATGTAACCCTACAGCGGTATCAGACCCAAGCTAGAGATTTAAACGATTTTTGTTAGATTACGAAACCGAAACTACTCCGAAACTTGAAACCCTATGATCTAGTTTCTGTTGAATTTTTAAAGGGCTCTAAAATTTTTTTAAACAAGTCAGAGTGTTGTATGAGATATGACATGAACTCCAAGAAAATTTGAGAGGGTTTTGTGGAAAAGTTGCCGGCCACATCATGCAAAAAACCGGCCTCCTCGGGTCAATTTTGGAATTCCAGCTTCAAATTTTCAGGGTGTTCCAGTCTCTGCGTTTTGGTGTTTCTGGTGTGGTTTGTTTTTGCTAAATTTTCATGTGATGTTAACTTTCTACAAAGGCAACTCGGAGTGTTTCGCAGTCGTAATTCTAACATGTATTCGGGTTATTTAGATGATGTTAAAAAGTTTAAACGGATATCAATAACCTAATTTTTCCGCACTGGAAATTTTCGAAGTGTTGGATTTTTTCCAAGTTTAAAATCTTTAGAAAATCTTGCAAGTGATTCTGTGGACTCTCTAAAAGAACGATACCCAAACTCGACTTTTTGGATCGCGGAACCGCGGTGATACCCTAGGGTTTACCGCGGTTCCGTGGTGACATGAGTGAGGCATGGGTCGGCCATTCTACGGATGGTTCATAGGAGTTGTGGCAGTTTCTGGGTATTTTTTGAACTCCACTCAAGTGTTGATCTCGTTGGGAAATTTTGGGTGCTTTCTTATTCGATCGAAAAGTTTAACTTCGTCTAGCTAGTTTTGATTGTAATACAATATTTGGAATCCAAAAAAGTCGTTATGAGATAACTAGTTTGAATTTTATAAATCTAGCAGTTTAGTCTCATTTGATTAGTTGCCACGGGATTTTGATGTGGATCAAAAGTCCGTCGCAATTACGTAGTGTACGCGGATACTCGTCGGGTAACCTTACTAGATAGCAACGCCCCATAGC
The DNA here is from genome assembly GCA_030015575.1 of Agapanthus africanus. Taxonomy (NCBI): domain Eukaryota; kingdom Viridiplantae; phylum Streptophyta; class Magnoliopsida; order Asparagales; family Amaryllidaceae; genus Agapanthus; species Agapanthus africanus. Next base: position 280,667,450 of record JASDDO010000029.1, on the reverse strand, counting down.
CCCGACCAAGTGACTGTAGGAGAACCCCGTCGCCAAAAGCAACCGTTCGGGTGCTCGCGGTAGCGGTGTTCCTCCTTAGTGCACTTCGTCGACGACATCGGGGGTGCGGCCGTCTACTAAAGTTTCCGACGAGCATTCGATCAGGTTATCGGGAATTTTTGAATTACCCGACAGGTTATTGAAAATTGTTTTCAATATCGAGACAAAAATGAGGGGTTTATAATTGTTAGGCATGTGATGTCTAAGGAATTCATTTGTTGGGCATGAAATCCAAAGTATGAGATGAATTGGGTTTATGATGTCTAAGCTGGTTGCGGATTCCAACTATTGTAGTTTTTCACTTTCTTCTCTGCGATCGTAAGTGTAATATGTAGTGTATCTCCGGTTTCGGTGCTATATGTCAACGACAACTAGGATACGCATATATACGTATGTTGATGACATGTGATGTTATGTGTTGCTGTGATATGTTATATTGGATCATCGTGTTTTGAATAGCCGGGTTTTTTTTATGTGAGATGAGAGTTTTTCATTTTCATTCATGTAAAAGCTTTTATGTAATATTCTTTTATTGGGGCACTTCCGGGTTGAGGATGATGTCACCATTGATGTATATTATTTACTTTTCCGCATTAGGATAGACCCAAGGAGGAGAGCACAAGTAACCGGGTTCTAGAGTCCAGTGGGAGACCATCTCGAGGAGTTGAGACCGGGTCTCCTAACTCTAGAATTGGTAGGTTGCTTGCCGCTCTCGTAAGGGACTAGGGATATGGATTTGGCTATTCATCGCGACCGTGGAATCAGCGTTTTTTATTGGCTTAAATAAAACACGGAATTCCTAGTATATCCAATATTTCATATGTGATTCTTCTGCTGCTGATATTCTGTGATGTGGTCACTTTATATGTTGAGACGAATGCCTATATTATATATATGATATATAATAACTATTGCTGCATTCGTTTCTTATGTGATGCTTGGGAAGCATATATTGATGGGACTTCATTAATGAAATTAATAAAATAAAAGAACAAGAAACCTAAAGATATTGTAGAAACTTGTTTGAAAAACTGATAGCTCTAGTTCTTGCTTTGCATAGTGGTATTCCTTGTAGAATATCCATCACCTTATTCGATAAGAAAAGAGCCGAGATCCCTTCACCAGGAGTGACCTCTTTAGCGAAACTGGCAGATGCTACAACCCACTCGGTTTGTCTTTGCAGGGTTGCCTAAGATGGCAGCAAGGTTTCGGGAGGCATCGTCCATGCCATATTAAAATTTTAGCCGTACTAGCTAACCCTAACATAGAATCGTTAACTAGAAATCTGACAGAATGAAATGCAAACTACTTTGCAAGTAAAGTGAACAAGTAATACAACCTTTGTAGACCGGTCCTTCACTTCAGTAGCTCCATGTAGTAGTCCCTTCGCTGCGATACCGGACTCTAGAGAGACTCCCATGAAGAAATGAACATGCTTGCATCGAAGTATTCGAGGCCGATGATGATCTACGTCGAGGAGACACTAACCCAAGCTATCTCTTCAGTAATTGTGAAATTAGTGAAGCAAACACCCTATACTAAATGACAAGTAGTAGAGGATGATGAAGTAGGAAGTGGGCTCACTTTAGAATTGATTTTCTCACATTTTTTCTCACAACTCCATTGAAGCTAGAAAGCTTTGAGGAAGAAGAAGAAGAATGAACTCATGAGAGAGTGATGCAACCATGGGTGAGTTAAGTATCATATACTTAACCTTTGTAGAGACTTAACCAAAGCTAGGTTAATTGGTAGGATTAACAAATATCTTAGGTAAAACAAAACTTGAAGAATTAGCCAAAGATCTACAAGCTTCTGCAAGCTTATGTACCATGACAAAATCATTTAGTTTTAGAATTACTTAATCCATTAAAAACCATAGGATTAAACCAAGCATGGTGTAAGTCATACACACACCCAAGTTGCATGTATCATCAAACATGACACAAAATAATGTACACTTGCATATATCATATATATACAATGTGCACAAACTAAGTGAGAAAAGAAATCTTAAGTGAGCTAATACTAGTTAATGTAAATTAATATATAAAATTTATAATTATACATTAGATTATCAAATCAACTCTTGATTTAAAAATCCGGCTATATAACATATAACCGATGAATATCATATGTAACAACTTATCGAATCAACACTTGATCCGATAACCCTGCTATATCGCATATAACCGACCAATGTGACAAATCGCGAGAATAGAATAAGGTATCTCATATCGTATCAATCTCAGTCCCGCACATATCACATATGTACTCCTACTCCATTTCTCTTGAGCCAGGAAACCTCTGTGTAGGACACTAAAGACTCGTCAATACGCCGGCAGTAGGTGATGATCATATCAAACACCCATAAGCCGCAAGCGGTCTGCTAAACGTAACGGCCACCCGGGTATTTAGAGATCAGAAGATCAACAAGCAAGCCTGCTCATACTCCTGCGAATCCAATCAGTAACACTACCGTACAGTCCGGTCTCTTCGTCTGATATGTCGCATATCTCGTCTAGGGGTGGTAAACGTCAGACCCCAGTTACTCGATAAGTCGTGCCGATGTTAGGCTCATAACGGGTTGAGAAACTACTGATAACACTTACCAGTATATCTCTGAAGCAGCCCTGGCCAGGGACTTCTTGTTATAGCCAATCGAGCACAGCAAAACATCAACTCCCAATACCGGGAGAGTCGAAACCCCTCCTATCGCTCATTGCCTCCATATGACTCGGGACTGTATCCAAAAGCCACTGTTTTGCACGTTCTCTTGAACGTGGTAAGGTGGAAATCAAAGCACAGTGGGAATCACACAAGACTCTATGACGATCTCGGGTCTACAGACTAACATGTACCAGTGTCACCAGAGAACTTCCATCTGACGTGAGGTATAATACCATCTTGGAGTTCTCGGCGAGTCCGTCCAGTGTACCCAGTCTCCACAGAGCACCCGTATACTGTCTCTGATGTCAAACACCAATGGATATTGGATCATCAATCGCCCATCTACATGGGTCGAGAAGCTATACGCTAGTCTACCCTGGTATATCGATGCCCCGCCTCGACACACACATGACTAGGAACATTTGAAGGATGTACTTAATGACAACTCTGTCCCCACCAGTATGATCTGCATCATAGTCCTTGTAGTCAAGTACTCATCTTAAGGGCTTTATCAACATCTAACATAGAGACAATCAGAGTACATGTTAAGATAAAGAGCAACTAGATAGCATACTATCATGTTGAGCAAGAAAGTCCTCCATATATTTGTCCAAGTATCCACTACAATATACATCGTATGTATAGTAATGGCCTCTAGGGCACACATATAACTAACAACGGCCACCCGGGAATTGAGCGATCAGAAGATCAACAAGCAAGCCTGTTCACACTCCTGCGAATCCAATCAGTAACACTACCGTACAGTCTGGTCTCTTCGTCTGATATGTCGCATATCTCGTTTAGGGTTGGTAAACGTCAAACCCCAGTAACTCGTTAAGTCATGTCGATGTGAGGCTCATAACGGGTCGAGAAACTACTGATAACACTTACCAGTGTAGGGTTCCTAGGCACCCTAGTGAGGTCTCACAAGGCATCGATCATGCTAAATTAAAATTTTAACGTTGCCGAGAAACCCGACTACGGATCGTCGGCTAGAAGTTTAGGCGAAAACATAAACTAGTTAACACTTAACTATGAGAATCGGAAATACAACCTTTGTAGATCCGGTCCTCCACCTCTACGGCTCCGAGATGAGGTCGTCTCCTCTGTCCAAATCAAATCCGGGCTCTAGTGTCGGCTTCGTCGGAGAATGGGCAATCTAGGTCGTCGATGTCTATGCCGAAGATGATCTACGTCGAGGCATCGCTAGATCGAGCTCCACCTTCACCAAGTCTTGAAAACTTGTGAGGGAAACACACTCTACTACTTGGCAAGAGGTAAAGGATGAAGAAATAGGAAGTGGGTAGACTTTAGTTTTGGATTTCTCACTCATTTCATCAATCCACCATTGATGAAGTGAAGGTTTCTTCTTGAGTTCAAGGAAGAAGAAGAAGAATATTATGATAAGATTAATTAGAAAAGAAAAGAAAAACAATCCTTATCATAATTGTAACTATGGTAAAGTGTAGAGAATTAACTTAGGTTAAATGAATGGTTAGGGTCAAGGTATCATGAAGCTTCCACTAAACAACAAAAAAAGCCACCATTCTTTTTCTCCTTATTCCATCTATTTTCCAAAATGAATAAATAGATAAAGGAAAAGAGAAAAGGAAATAAAACCCTAATCATAAGTTTAACCATGGTTTAATTCTTTACACTTAACCAAGTAGACATGTATCATCAAACATGATACAAACAAGTGCACAAAAATATATCGCATATACAATGCGCACATCCGAGTGAGAAAATCCATTTAAAGTGAACCGATACTAGTTAATGCAAAGTAATATATCAAATATATAATTATACATTAAATCATTAAATCAACACTTGATTTAATGATCCGGTCATATCGCATATAACCGACTAGTATCCAATGTATCAGTTGATCGAATCAATCCTTGATTCGATAACTAGGTTATATTACATATAACCATTCGATACATTCATCGCGAGAATAGAATACGGTATCACATACACGCATTATTCTCGGTCCCACACATATCTCATATGCGCTCCTATTTCGTTTCGCTTGAGCCAGGAAACCTCTGTGTAGGACTCTAAAGACTCGTCAATACGCCGGCAGCAGATGATGATCATATCAAGCATCCACAAGCCGCAAGCGGTCTGATAAACGTAACGGCCACCCGGGTATTGAGCGATCTGAAGATCGACGAGCAAGCCCTCTCACACTCCAGTGAATCCAACCAGTAACACTACCGTACAGTCCGGTCTGATCGTCTGATATGTCGCATATCTCGCCTAGGGGTGGTAAACGTCAGACCCCAATAGCTCGATAAGTCGTGTCGATATGAGGTCTATAACTATTCGAGAAACTACTGGTAACACTTACCAGTAAATCTCAGCAACCCTGGCCAGGGATTTCCTGTTATAGCCAATCGAACACAGCGCAACATCAACCCCCTATACCGGGAGAGACGAATCCCCTCCTATCGCTCATTGCCTCCATGTGACTCGGGACTGTACCCAAAAACCACCGTTTTGCACGCCCTCTTGGACGTGGTAAGATGGAAATCAAAGCACAGTGGGAACCACACAAGACTCTATGACGATCTCGGGTCAACAGACTACTCTGTACCAGTGTCACCAGAGAACTGCCATCTGACGTGAGGTATAATACCATCTGGGAGTTCTCGGCGAGTCCGTCCAGTGTACCCAGTCTCTACTGAGCACCCATATATCATCTCTGATGTCAAACACCGATGGATATGGGATCATCCATCGCCCATCTATATGGGTCGAAAAGGCATACGCTAGTCTATTCTGGTATATCGATGCCCCGTCTCGATACACCCACGACTAGGGACTTTGAAGGATGTACTTATAGACTACCATGTCCCCACTAGTATGATCCGCATCATAGTCCAGGTAGTCAAGTACAGATCCTAAGGGCTTTTCCAACATGTAACAGAGAGACAATCAGTATACACGTTAAGGTAAAGTTCAACCAGATAGCATACTATCATGTCGAGCAAGAAAGTCCTCCCTATATATGTCCCAGTATCCACTACAATATACATCCTATGTACAGTAATGGCCTCTAGGGCATACATATAACTAACAATCTCCCACTTGCACTAGGGCCATCTGTAGCAGTGGTTGCAGTATCTCATACTCAACCATCCCATAAAAGTCTCTCTCTAGGAACAGGCCTTTGTGAGTGGATCCGCTGTGTTGTCCTCTGAGTCTACTCTCCTAACCTCGATCTCCTGAAGATTAACCATCTCCATGATCAGGTGTTACTGCCTTAGAATATGTCTGGATCACTGATGGGACGGACGTTCCTTGGCATAAGCCACAACTCCATTGTCACACAATGGGAGGAACTAAGTTCATCTCATGAACCAATATACACCCAGACAGCCACTTTGGAAGCATCTTAAGTAGCGATGTATTCAGCCTTTATCGTCTAGTATGTCACGTTATTTATCTTGGAACTCTTCCAACATACCGTCCCTTTAGTGAGGGTAAAGACAATGCCTGTGACTGACTTTCAGTCGTCATTATCACCCTGGAACCCTTCCAGTGATTCTCCCCAGGATCGATTGATACCATCTCACTACAACTAGTAAGAATCCTAACATCCATTTAGATCTATCTCATAGATCCAAAATCCAGGAGTTAGTAGGTATCATTATGATCCTATATGGAGAATCATTGTGATAAGCGGAGATTGATCGAGCGTAGCATAGGAAACTCCTTCCCTATCAAGAGTATGTCATCCACGTACTCTACGAGGATCGTCACCATACTCCCTACTACCTTTTTGTATATACAAGGTTCATCTACCATTTTGATGATGTCAAACTCTTTGACTACTTCATCAAAACAGATGTTCCAACTCCGCGATGCCTGCTTTAATCCTATAAAGCATCTTGCACACGTTTCCGCTGCTCCCACTGTCTACGAGGCCCTCTGGCTGTGTACTTATAGACGCACTCTTCTAAGACATCATTTAGAAAAGCTGTCATGACACCCAACCACCAGATATCGTAGTCATAGTATGTAGCAGTGGCAAGTAGGATCTGGATGGACTTAAGCATAGCTACTTGAAAAGGTTTCATCATTATCCGTACCTGGTCAATGATGCAAACTTTTAACAAGTCTAGCTTTGAAAGTCTCAACTTTTCCATGTACACCAAGTAATCCTCTCAAGATATACTTGCTCCTGATGGGGATTTAACCGTTCAGATATAGCAGCTAAAGTCCATACTTTGCTGGTGTATAAGGATTCCATCTCAGATCGCTAAACATCCAGCCATTCTTACAGAGTCTTACTCTCGATGGCCTGCTCGAAGCTAGTTGGGTCATCATCTCATGATGCAATCCTCGCTCCCACTGTCATAGAGGAACCGAAGTATCTCTCAGGTGGGTGAGGAACCCTACTAGATCGGCGGAGAGGCCGAGGTTCGTTGGTAACTATTGAATCCTTTGGTTCCATCAAATCATCTTTTGTAGTTTGCATAGCTGGAACCTTTCCAGTTCTATATAACTAACCTTGCCTCGAGCTTGCCCAGATTTTGCTTTTAGACATAGGCCGGACAACCCCAAATCTTAACAATCTTAAGATATGGGCTCTTCCCTTTCCATATCATATATGAAGCGGTAGACATTGATTTGATTCGAACCCAATTCAATAGATAAGCAGGTTCTCAAGCGCATAATTCCCAAAAGGAAATAGGAAACTCAGTAGTACTCATCATAGAGCACACCTTATCATATAGGGTGCTATTGCTCCGCCCCGATATACCATCGTACTATGGTGTATGCGGAGGAGTAATGCTGAGAGAGAATCTCATTCTCCTTTAGAATAGACCAGGATTTCCGTGCTCAAGTATTCTCCTCCTTGATCTCATCAAAGGACATAATACTTATACCCGTATTGGTTCTCTACTTCTCGCTTATATTCTGTGAATATCTCAAAAGGTTCGGACTCATATTTCAACAGGAACATATGACTGAATCTTGAGAGATTATCAGAGAATATAATGAAGTACAAAGAACCATTCTTGGCATTTGTAGACATGAGACCTTACATACATCATCATGTATCAGTCCCAAGAGTTCATTAACTCTTTCTCTGTTTCCAATAAACAGAGCTGTGGTCATCTTATCTTTGTGACATGACTGGCGAGTTTCACAAGATGTAAATTCAAACTAATTTAAATATGCATCTAAATGTAACTTCAGCCAGTCGGGTCGCATTGATGTGACCTAGTCTATAATGCCTCAAGAAGAATTCGTTCATTTCTGAACTCTTCCTCTTGTGTGTGTTCCATATACTAAGAACTGTAGTTTGATTTAGAACATCAATGCTTTTAGATAACGTGCCTGAATCGATCAACTTTTGATATAGGAAATGTTCAAAACATTATCCAACAATACAAAATTATATCCTTTCTTTACTAATAAAGAGATAGATACGATTTTGTATATCAGGTTCGGTATCTAATAACATTCGTTCAGAATCAATGTATTTGTAATACAGGGTGACAGTGACCGACAGACTTGGCTGCAACACTTGCCCCGTTCTCTGCCTCATGAAACTTATCACCCGTTCTCAGTTCTCTATCTTTCTGTAGCCCTATGTAACAGATTACATATCTGGGATCCTGATCTGGTATCACATACCCAGGACGTAAAGGATACTGAGAAACAATTCTGTATAATGAACACACCCGAAGATGATGCATCAACATGCACTCTCTTCGTTTGGGTGGCACGGGAAATCTGGTATTCCCCAATTTCCTGCTCTGTCTTATAACAATTATAAGTTGGAGCGGGACCAACGTTCCCCAGCTCAGTATAACAAGCGGGTTCGGTCAATAATCCGTATTATTATCTTGATTAAGGCGTGATATGGTCGCTACCAGGAGAGAGAGAGAAGAAAACACTCAGCGTGCGCTCTGTCAAGAATAGATTGGTTATTATTTTATCTAATCAGGATGGCTCCCACTGCTTTTTATCAAATCTTCCTTCAAACCCTAAAAGGAAAGACTAGCCGGGATTAATTACACACTACAAGTTCGCCAATCTTTCAGCCAGGCCAGTGTCGGTACTTTGAGGGAGGTCCCCCGTGCTTTCGCACGAACCTAATTAATGTAAACCTCGTTTTCCCAGAGGCGTAACCTCGTTGACACCTTTCTAGACACCTACTTGATCGGCTAATTGTAATGTATAAAACTCTCCCAGGAGTAACTCTTACTCGCAGCGGGTATCGGGATCCAACTATATCATAGAAGGTATGCAATCTCATTGCAAATCTCAACACTTGAAATTCCCGATAATATTTTGCCCCTAACGTGCTATGACCTTGACGAAAGCCAACAAACCATAGCCCGCTAGTCAAGTTCAACCCGTACATTTCTTGATCGAATTAAACCCACCCGCACGACCCTTGACGAAAGCCAACAAAGCCGCACGACTACCCTAATCCAATCGCATCGTATGCTGGCAGATAAGCAGCATATAGCTACCGCACACTGCACCTTGACGAAAGCCAACAAATGCAGCACGAATACTATATACAACTAATCTGAAATGACGGAGGGCTACGACAGGTTTTTCTGAAAACCTATTGCGTAATGAACTTGATATCGTTGTAGAATCAAATGAATTTTGAAATGGTGTGTTTTTGAGGCTTTTCTAGTTTTGCTAAAGGAGTCATTCCCGGTGAAGGGATCGTCGGTCCTTTCCTCGTCGAATGAGGTGCGGGATATATCATATATATCACTGTGCAAAGCAAAAACTCTTAAAAGCAATCCAAAAACAAACCGAGTGTGTAGCATCTGCCAGTTATTGCTAAAGGAGTCACTCCCGGTGAAGGGATCTCGGTCCTTTCCTCATCGAATAAGGTGCAGGATATATCACATAGACCTCTGTGCAAAGCAAGAACTGTAGCTACCTGTTTTATTTTGAAATTCGATTCTACAACATATTAGGTTTCTTTTATTTCATTAATCACATTAATGAAGTCCCATCATTTAAATTACCTAAACATCACAGATAAATACGACGTACACTTATGCCATCCGCATTCGTCTCGATGTCCCCTCGTGCACCGTTAGGTTAGGTAACTAACGGCAGAGCAGGGCAGGGCTAGCATGGGTGTAAAACATAAGTAACGTCTATATAATATATCATATATACTATATACTGTATCTATCACAGAACATCACATGATCACATCACAGATATCGCAGCAGAAGAAACATATGAAATATTGGATATACTAGGACGTCCGTGTTTTCAATACGAGCCAGTATAAAACACGGATTCCACGGTCGTGATGAATAGCCAAACCCACACCCAAGACCCCTACGAGAGCGGCAAGCAACCCTACCAATTCTAGAGTTAGGAGACCCGGACCCGACTCCTCGAGTTGGTCTCCCACTGGACTCCAGAACCCGGTTACTTGTGCCCTCCTCCTTAGGTCTATCCTAGTGCGGAAAAGTAAATAATATACAAGAGGTGACTACTTCCGCAATCTGGAAGCGCCCCAATAAAAGAATATTACATACAAGTTTTTACACGAATGAAAATGAAAAACACTCATCTCACATAAAAACCCCCGGCTATTCAAACACGAAGATCCAATATAACATATCCAGCAACACATAACATCACATGTAATCAACGTAAGTAAATATGCGCATCCCAATTGTCGTTGACATATAGCAACGAAACCGGCGATATCACATATTACACTTACGGTCACAGAAAAGAAAGTGTAAAACTACAACAGTTGGAATCCGCAACCACCTCAGACATCGCATGCCTGACCAAATGAATTACTTAGACATCGCATGCCTAACAATTATAAACCCCGCATTTTAGTCTCAAAATCGAAAACACTTTTCAATATCAAGTCGGGGAATTCAACAAGATTCCCGACAGTCTGATCGAATGCTCGTCGCAAACTTCAGTAGACGGCTGCACCCCCGATACCGTCGACGAAGTGCACCAAGGCGGAACACCGCCACCGCGAGCACCCGAACGGATGCTTTCGGCGACGGGGTTCTCCTAAAGTCACTTGGTCGGGGCTATGGGGTGAAGCTGTCTATTAAGTTTACCCGGCGAGTATCCGCGTACGCTACGTGATTGCGACGGACTTTTGATCACATCAAAATTCCGTGGCAACCGATCAAGTAAGACTAAACTGCTATGTTTATAAAATTCATTTAGTTATCTCATAACTACTTGTGAATTCCAATTATTGTATCCCATTCCGGACAAACAGAAAATGTTAAACTTTCCGATCGAACAATCGAACACCCAAGTTTTCCCAAAACAGATCAACACATGAAATAAGTCTAACAACATTCAGTTCATGCCTCAGTACCGACGGTCCAGCCGTAGAAGGGTCAAGCCAACGCCTCACATGTGGCACGCCGTACTGCCCCAAACCCGAAGGTTCAAAGGGCAGTTCAAGACGGTCACATAATCGAGTTAAGGTTTGTTGTCTTCTAGAGGAACCATCGCGTTACTTGCACTACTTAGAACGTCGTTAAACTACGGAAAAATCCAACACTTGGAAATTTCCCGACAGGGGAAAAATTGGGTATTTATATCCGGTCGAACTTTTTAACATATTCTAAGATTTATCCGGAAAGCCACACAGACAAAATTTGATACTCCGATCGAAACACCGAATCCCCAAAACAACTGCAGAAAATTCAACTCTTGAATAAAATTTAAAAACATCCAGAGAACTCAGCACTGAAAACAATGAATTACTGTGCAACTTTCGATGAACAGTACGAGAAAACAGCCGCGGATCCGCCGCACGAGCCAAGCTCGTGCCGCGGATCCGCTCCTGAATAATGGAATTATGGACTCGAATTTCACTGTAATCCATAATATCACCTGCTGAGTTTCTACATATTTTTATTTTACAAAAATCCACAAAATCAGAAAATGTCCAGAGAGTATGGAAATTTTGGACTTTCGGGTTCGATCGGACTTCAAACTCCGTCTAGACTTCGCCTAAGGCTCTAGCTAGGCTCTGATACCACTGTAGGGTTCCTAGGCACCCTAGTGAGGTCTCACAAGACATCGATCATGCCAAATTAAAATTTTAACGGTGCCGAGAAACCCGACTACGGATCGTCGGCTAGAAGTTTAGGCGAAAACATAAACTATTTAACACTTAACTATGAGAATCGGAAATACAACCTTTGTAGATCCGGTCCTCCACCTCCACGGCTCCGAGATGAGGTCGTCTCCGCTGTCCAAATCAAATCCGGGCTCTAGCGTCGGCTTCGTCGGAGAATGGGCAAGCTAGGTCGTCGATGTCTATGCCGAAGATGATCTACGTCGAGGCATCGCTAGATCGAGCTCCACCTTCACCAAGTCTTGAAAACTTGTGAGGGAAACACACTCTACTACTTGGCAAGAGGTAGAGGATGAAGAAATAGGAAGTGGGTAGACTTTAGTTTTGGATTTCTCACTCATTTCATCAATCCACCATTGATGAAGTGAAGGTTTCTTCTTGAGTTCAAGGAAGAAGAAAAAGAATATTATGATAAGATTAATTAGAAAAGAAAAGAAAAACAATCCTTATCATAATTGTAACTATGGTAAAGTGTAGAGAATTAACTTAGGTTAAATGAATGGTTAGGGTCAAGGTATCATGAAGCTTCCACTAAACAACAAAAAAAGCCACCATTCTTTTTCTCCTTATTCCATCTATTTTCCAAAATAAATAAATAGATAAAGGAAAAGAGAAAAGGAAATAAAACCCTAATCATAAGTTTAATCATGGTTTAATTCTTTACACTTAACCAAGTAAACATGTATCATCAAACATGATACAAACAAGTGCACAAAAATATATCGCATATACAATGCGCACATCCGAGTGAGAAAATCCATTTAAAGTGAACCGATACTAGTTAATGCAAAGTAATATATCAAATATATAATTATACATTAAATCATTAAATCAACACTTGATTTAACGATCCGGTCATATCGCATATAACCGACTAGTATCCAATGTATCAGTTGATCGAATCAATCCTTGATTCGATAACTAGGTTATATCACATATAACCATTCGATACATTCATCGCGAGAATAGAATACGGTATCACATACACGCATTATTCTCGGTCCCGCACATATCTCATATGCGCTCCTATTTCGTTTCGCTTGAGCCAGGAAACCTCTGTGTAGGACTCTAAAGACTCATCAATACGCCGGCAGCAGATGATGATCATATCAAGCATCCACAAGCCACAAGCGGTCTGCTAAACGTAACGACCACCCGGGTATTGAGCGATCTGAAGATCGACGAGCAAGCCCTCTCACACTCCAGTGAATCCAACCAGTAACACTACCGTACAGTCCGGTCTGATCGTCTGATATGTCGCATATCTCGCCTAGGGGTGGTAAACGTCAGACCCCAATAGCTCGATAAGTCGTGTCGATATGAGGTCTATAACTATTCGAGAAACTACTGGTAACACTTACCAGTAAATCTCAGCAACCCTGGCCAGGGATTTCCTGTTATAGCCAATCGAACACAGCGCAACATCAACCCCCTATACCGGGAGAGACGAATCCCCTCCTATCGCTCATTGCCTCCATGTGACTCGGGACTGTACCCAAAAACCACCGTTTTGCTCGCCCTCTTGGACGTGGTAAGATGGAAATCAAAGCACAGTGGGAACCACACAAGACTCTATGACGATCTCGGGTCAACAGACTACTCTGTACCAGTGTCACCAGAGAACTGCCATCTGACGTGAGGTATAATACCATCTGGGAGTTCTCGGCGAGTCCGTCCAGTGTACCCAGTCTCTACTGAGCACCCATATATCATCTCTGATGTCAAACACCGATGGATATGGGATCATCCATCGCCCATCTATATGGGTCGAGAAGGCATACGCTAGTCTACTCTGGTATATCGATGCCCCGTCTCGATACACCCACGACTAGGGACTTTGAAGGATGTACTTATAGACTACCATGTCCCCACTAGTATGATCCGCATCATAGTCCAGGTAGTCAAGTACAGATCCTAAGGGCTTTACCAACATGTAACAGAGAGACAATCAGTATACACGTTAAGGTAAAGTTCAACCAGATAGCATACTATCATGTCGAGCAAGAAAGTCCTCCCTATATATGTCCCAGCATCCACTACAATATACATCCTATGTACAGTAATGGCCTCTAGGGCATACATATAACTAACAACCAGTATATCTCTGAAGCAGCCTTGGCCAGGGACTTCATGTTATAGCCAATCGAGCACAGCGCAACATCAACCCCTAATACCGGGAGAGACGAAACCCCTCCTATCGCTCATTGCCTCCATGTGATTTGGGACTATACCCAAAAGCCACCGTTTTGCACATTCTCTTGAACGTGGTAAGGTGGAAATCAAAGCACAGTGGGAATCACACAAGACTCTATGACGATCTCGGGTCTACAGACTAACCTGTACCAGTGTCACTAGAGAACAGCCATCTGACGTGAGGTATAATACCATCTGCGAGTTAATTGTTTGAATTTCTCGTTGCGTCGATTTATAGAAAATTATGTAGAAATCACAACCAAAAATATTTTGACCGCAATCAATAACGGTGTCGGATGAAGCGCGTTAGTAAGTGCGGATCGTCCACAGGGAAAGTGAGACCCGTTCAATTTTCGAATTAGATGAGTCGAAAATTTAAAGAAAAGAAAAGAAACAATTCATGATTTGTAAAATTGAATATCAAGAATTAGAAAAATCTAGATCTAAGAAAACATTAAAATCAAGAATTGAGATTTGTGATGATTTCCAAACCAACAATCAAGATTCGAAGTGTGGCTCGTAGGAGTAGATCGGATCTATAGATGTGATGAGATCTAATGATTACATATTCTTATCCATTAATGAATTGATACTAGATCGATGACGATTTATCGAGGGTTAAGGATCTTGCGAAGAAAATAGGGATTCCTCATCTCATCCTTTGTCCTTTCGATGAATCTCATTCAAAAGCTAGCTTCTAGTAAATCTAATGATCGATCGTTGATCTCTAGTTCCAAGCGAAAATAATCAAGAGAGCATCTCGCATCGAAACTAGATCGTGGATCATTAGATTTACAAGAATTTACAAACATTATAGGACTTAAGAATTGTAAAAGAGTCTAAATCATCATCATCTATCGATCGTCACAACTCCTACACGAGCGGAGTTTTACTCAAACATCATAATAACAAACACAATCCCAAATTGAGATCGAATCATAATGCTTGAATTAAAAGATAAGCAAGATATAGAAATTTTACCTTTATTTATCGACAAATTTCGTTACAACTCTCTTAAAATTTACAAAAGGAAGGAACTAGATCGTCGATTTCGGCTTCGCTCAGCTCCTTGGGTCGCGGATCTCCTTGGATCTCTTGCTCCGATGAAGTCCGGCGTCGCTTTCTAAAGGTTGAAGGCTTCTTGCTTGAATGGTACTCGGGATCTTGATCTTGATTTTGGAATTGGAATTAGGGTTAGGGTTTTGAGGCACAAGTTGTGTCACTCAACTTGTGGGTGGAAGATGAAGGATAATTTCTTGAACCCCCTCAACCCTAGATCTAGGCTCCTTTTTATAGACCTCAAAACCTAAGATCTAGGATTTCAAATTTTCCTCCAAAAGTTTGTTAAAAAGAGCCTTCTAGAAATAGTTTGTTAGGCCGAGCCTTCTAGATGAAGCCACGTGGAGAATCTGGAGTCTTCTGGAAGCTTGGGCCGTTATTGGAGATACTTGGAAAAAATTGGGAGGCTTGATGACGTCACCAAGCCGCGGATCCGCGGCGCATGCCGGCTCCGGCCGCGGATCCGCGGCTCTGTTGAAGCATTGGGGCTTGAGTCTTCTGTGATGAATTAGGGCTGACTTTGTGGCCTTTTTCTGATATGTTGAATTTTATATTTCCCTTTAGATTGCTACCAGCTCTCAAGTCTTTGAGTTGGCGTAATTTTTTATCAGAGCTATGACAATTTTGGCTCGGTTCCTAGAATTTCCTGCACAGATTTCGAAACAAGTGTTGCGCTACACAAGAATGATGCGATGCCATGATAAACACACAATTTCCCTCGAAATGCCGGTTTTAGAGTATAACGCATGCAATCTGTTATTTTAGGGATGTTTTGCTAATATGTGCAATATGCAAACCGAACACTTCTAGATGAGTGCAAATGATAGGGAAATTGACGTGTTAAAAATGCAGTATTTTTGACTGATCAAATTCCCCCAAACTTATTTTCGGTCGTCTCGAGCGAACTGTTTTATTAAAAAGAGAAGGAGAAAATAAAGAAAGAGAAAAGCTAACTAGCACACTTTCGTAGGCAACACGATTGCACTGAGCACGTGCAACAAGCCTTTAAACCTCTAGGTGTCCCTAGTAGGAGGAGTGTTGTCTCCTGAGAGTTTTCAGCGGATTGCTGTAACACCCTAGGATGTGTTTAGTGACTAATTATATTTAAGTAATGGGTTTTTAATAAAAAGTTTACCAAATTGTGTTTCAAATATTTTTCCTAATTTAATAAATATTTTTCTAAAATTTTCCTAGGCTTGCACACACATATGCATGTAAACTAGGGTTTTTAAATGAGTTATTACCATGATTAGTAACCATGGTGGGTTAATCATGGGGATTAAGTCTTTTGGGTTTTAATTAAGTTTAAATTAGTTAATTAATAGTTGCTTTAATTTGAATTCCTTTGGGGGTTGACTTGGTGAGAGAGAGAGAGAGTGCATCATGGCTTAAGCCATGCTTGCAATTAATGAGGAGAGAGAGGAGGGGTTGACATTGGGGTGATGATTTCTCCTCTCATTTCTTTTTAGTTCTTCTCTCAAACCTCTCTCTCTTACACACACACACACACACTTACCTCTTCACACAGTAGCAGCAGCAGAAGCAAGCAGCACAGCAGCAGCCAGCAACACAGCAGCAGCAAGCAGCAGAAATCAGCAGCAGCAGTGAGCAGCAGCAGCCACAACTTCGACTGCAGCCCCTTTCCCTTCACTTCTTCTTCTTCCTCCAGCTCCCTAGGGTCGAGTGTGGGGTATATTTCCTAAACTTACTCCCTAGTTTACTTGTTTAGTGTAGTTTTGCTTCGGTTAGTGGTTATTGGTGCGATTTAGTGCGATTTGAGGTGTTTAGTGAGAACCTTGGCCAAGTGATGTGTGAATTGGTTTCAGTAGGTTGATAGAGTGTTGTTAAGGCCATTTTAACCCAGCTTAAACCCCAATTGCACTAAAATACCACCAGATCTCTTTTTAAGCAGATTCGTCGTTTTAAAGCAAAATTTGAGTTTCTGGAAACTTCTATCGACCCGATGAGTTCAGATTAATTTTGAGAAGACTGCAGTGTAGTGGCTAGGTACTGATACCCCAGGTAGAACCTGACCCCCTTTCTTCATATTGAGGCCGCCGGAATATTAGATCTGGCCGCAATTTGCGGCCAGATAGGTAGGGTTTTTGGTTGGGGTTTGGTCCTATAGGTGTCTGTTGCAACCCTTAGACTCCTGGCATGTGCAATTTTGTTTGGTTCTTACTGCAGAAAAATCTGGGGCTTAATACCTGTTTTTCCGTATTTCTAAACCTTCACGACACGCGTGATACGTGTGTGGGTTTGGGGTTTCTGCGTATCACGACGCATCAGGGTAGTTTCAGGCGCGTGATCACACGTTTTAGTGTATCGCGCACACGCGCGATTGGTTTGCGACACGTATTTCTAGTTGGACCGTAATATCACGTTTTTGTGAAATTAAGCTTATGTGTGATATATGTTATGTGATTCTAGGTTCGCCGGCGAGTGAGACGGACGCTGCGAAGAAGGGCAAGCAAGTCGTCGGCTACACTTAGCGCGAGACTTCGGTGAGAAGATTTAACATCTACGGGGATATCGCCCGCATGGCGTTATGTGTCAGGGCTAATAGGGCCTTATTATTATTATTATGTTGCATTTACCTCATGGACTGTCATTGCATATTGCATTCCCCGCTGTATGTATGCTTAGAATTGATAGAACACCGCACTATTACTAACGGTTCATGTTGCACGAGCACTAATCTACATGCTATACACACACCGTTAGTAATTGCCATGACACACTCACTGTAGAACTGCCATGATTATATTACTGTAGTTCATTTCATATATGATCCGATATGACTTTCATGAAAATTGGGAGCCGCATGATATCTTTAAAATGGAAACTAATTTTAAAAGCGGTTTTCCCTTATACCTATATCATGGATTGATGTACATAGCACATCACATTGGATTTACTTCTTGGTGTTGAATTTTCATGTGATTTCTGGTTTTGAGGACCGTGGGACTTTTTTAAGAAAAGATGCACTATTTGAAAACCCGGTTCCTCATGATATGATATTTTGGTGCGTCCACCACGCGTTTTCTCGGTGCTGAGACGTGTGCTTGAAACCCGATTCGAGGAGCTGGATGATCCGTTTGCGGGTTCGTGGTGGACCCGGTATGGTTCCCCGGGGCGAGAAATGTTTTTCGTGGAGTAGACGATGAGCCTGGCAGGGTGGTGAGTACCTACCGGTGATTGGTTGGACCTGGCGGTTATCCGGAGGATACTGACCAGAGTCGAGAGATGGTTGCGGGATGATCCGTACTACCGGGGCCGAGGGCCGATACCGCAGACGGAGCCCGTGGGCTGATCCGGACTGACGGAGCCCGATATATGAGGATTTGCGTGTCGATGCTGGACACGAGTATTTTATGATATTTTGGGTGCCGATGTTGGGCACTCGTGATTTCTCAGAGATTTACAGGATTTGAGGGCCGATGGGAGTGCCGGCGCCTGAGTTATTTGGGATTTGGGTGCAGTTGTGGGCACCGATTGTTTTCCACGTTGATATTCCGTGTAGATGTTCTTTATCCCATGCACAGCAGTGATTACCATATATCTCATCCTGTAGTTATTTTACCTGATAGAGCATCTGCATGATTATTGCACATACTGCTTATCACGCATTGATATCATCTGCTGGCATTTGTTAGAGTAGCGCAGTACGTGCACGCTCGCGATTACCTTTATATGTTATCTCTATTCACGAGTTGGCAACTCACCCCCGTTGTGCCACAGTATTTGCAGGTTGCCCTCAGCATAGTCGCGGCAGGCTGTCTTTTGCATCTTTTGGCTACAGATACCACTACATCTGCGGCGAGAGCTATTTTGCATTTAGGTGGGTTGTGGTATCTGATTACTTTTATTGTATCCCCTTTTGTATCTAGTACTCTCCATCTACCATTTATGTACTGGACTTAGATATTGTGTGAGGACGATGGTGTATATTTTGTATTCTGGTGTCGAGCTCGTGGGAGCCGACAGTTTTTATATGCAGTTTATATTCTGTGATGTCTACTTATTGCTTATTCTTCGCTACGGCGTCGTATATTACACTTGTGATGATGGTTTCCGCCGTTGGGCGTGATTGCTCCCGTTTGGGGATGTTTCATTTCATTATATTTCATTTTTCACTCATATCCTCTTTTATACCCGGTCTCGGGGCTACTTTTACAAAGGAAATGCTGCCAAATTTTTTTAAATGATTAAGTAACTTTAAAAGAACGTATTGAATTATTTAAGGTTTTCTAAATGTTTTAACTAAATGTTTTCAACACACACTATTTTTAAATGGTTTTGATTTCTGGGTTCGGCTTACTTAGTCATGTTACGCCTGTAGACGTAGTGTGGTTAAGTGCCGGTCACGAGTCGAAATATTCGGGTCATGACAATTGCACCCACAAAATCCAATAATAAAAGGAAGATCATGAATATTACATTTAAAGAAAAGAATTGTAAAAGAAAAGCTTTGAAAATTAGGGTTCCAACTAAGCTAGCTTTTCGGTTGTCATGAGCCCTATCTTAATAGTCATGAAAAGATGCCAGAAATCACGTCCTCCCTCAATAAAACATCGTCTTATTCATCATTCCTATCTTTCTTCCAAACATCGATCATATCACCCTATGTGTGTGTAATAAACATCCCTACACCCGGAGAATTCAATTCAAGCTATCATACTCTTGTCCATCCACCTCAGTACTTTTTAATTAATGAATATTTAGGATTGCTCACACACTTTCATGCGACCGTTAATACTTCTTGAGGTACTAACCGACCGATTACTCATGTGCTTGCTTATTTGGTGTTTTTCCTCGTCTTGCACCACCTAAGGCTTAGCAGTGACTCCCAGACCAGTTGGCTTTAGGGCACTAGGTGAAGAGGCGCCTCGCTATATTTTTTTTATTGCTGCCTTGGTGATAACAAAACCAGTGTTCATTTTTCTCACCATTTTATATTTTATTCATTTTTTATTTCCTTCATACTTTGGCTTTTAGACAAGAGCATTTCAAGGTATGCTCTACTATCCCGGGCTTCAAGACGTGTGTAAGTGCGAATAGTAGGGTATCAACGTTCAAAATATTTGGCTTCCAGAATAAAAACTATTTTTCAGACTTATTTTTATCCTCAGATTAGTGACTTCCTTCATCTTACTAACCCTTGGGACAACGGCTCATAACTACTTATTACTAGTTCGTATAAGAAAACTTCTAATTTTCTTGGTTTTCTTAAATTTTTCAAATCTCATGGATATAATTTTTCACTATCTAATCTTTTGTTATCTTATTTATGTAAAAAAAATGTTTAAATATTAAATATTTTTATATTTTGAAAATTTTTAAATTTTTATTGGTTTTGAAATTTTTTTAATTTTTATAGGTTTTTAAAATTTTTAAATTTTTATAGGTTTTTAGAAAAATGTTTTGTGCTTATGCAAATGATATGAAAATGATGCAAAAATAAGCACAAACCTCTCCCAAACTTGTTTTCAACAGTGTCCTCACTATTGCCAACCGCTATATCTACAAAACCTGTAAGTCTGGAAGGAATTTATTAATGGGGGAAAAATATATAAGTGAAGATCCTCCCCCAAACTTATTTTTTTCACTCACCTCCATTCAAAAAGATGATGCAGTAATATACAGGACATGGAAGTGAGACGGAGGAATTTTAATTAAGGTAAAATGGCTCCTGTAAGAACAGGAGCTCCTCCGTGGGGTCAGTGGAAAAATATGGCTTTAGTCTATGTCCATTCACTTTGAAAAATGTGCCGTTTTTAACATTTTCTACCTCTACTGCCCCGTGCAGGTATACAGACCGCACAATAAAAGGTCTCTTCCACCGAGATCGAAGCTTACCCACGTGAAGGTGTAGTCGTGAATCATAAAGAAGGACTTCCTGACCAGGTGTAAATGTTTTCCTCAAAATTTTTTTATCGTGAAAAACCTTGGTCTTATTCTTTACGCTTACAACGTTATCATAAGCTTCATCGTGGAGTTCGCTTAGCTCATTTAATTGCAGCTTCCGAAAGTTGCAGGCTTCGTTTAAGTCAAAGTTGATTTCCTTAATAGCCCACAATGCTTTATGCTCAATCTCGACTGGCAAGTGACAAGCCTTCCCAAACACTAACGTATATGGAGACATCCCTAGATCGGTTTTAAATGCAGTTCGGAATGCCCAAAGAGCATCCGTCAATTTGGTCGACCAATCTTTTCTATTCTTAGCAACAGTCTTCTCCAGGATTTGTTTAATCTGTCTATTCGAAATCTCAGCCTGCCCGCTCGTTTGGGGATGATAGGGTGTAGAAAGTCTGTGGTTGGTCACGTATTTCCGCATCAGAGTCTCGAAAGACCTGTTGCAGAAATGTGTCCCGTTATCGCTAATGATAGCGCGTGGGTGTCCAAATCGCGAAAGGATATTTTCTTTTAAGAACTTAATGACAACCTTCTTGTCATTAGTGCGACATGGAATGGCTTCAACCCACTTCGAGACGTAATCAACCGCAAGCAATTTGTACAAATTCCCAAAGGAGTTAGGAAAGGGACCCATAAAGTCAATGCCCCAAACATCGAAAATTTCAACCACTAAGATGGGTTGCTGTGGCATCTCATTTCTCCGGGAAATCCTACCCGTGTGTTGACACTGTGTACATGTTTTGCAATAATGAAATGCGTCCTTGAACAAGGTCAGCCAATAAAATCCGCATTGCAAAACCTTCTCCGCTGTCTTTTTAGGACCGAAGTGACCCCCACAGGCCTGATCATGACTAAAAGATAGAACACTCTTGAACTCCTCATTCGGCACACACCGGCGAATGATCTGATCAGGACAATACTTAAACAGATATGGATCATCCCAGTAAAAGTGTTTTACTTGGGATAGAAAACGGTGTTTGTCCTTTTTTGACCAATCGCTGGGTATCAATCCCGTGACAAGATAGTTCACAATATCCCTGAACCAAGGTTCATTGGATACGCTCAAGTGTTGTTCGTCTGGAAACGAATCATTGATCGGCAGGGTCACAGGTGAAGAAGAGATGCGTGAAAGATGGTTGGCTACAACGTTTTCATATCCTTTTTTATCTTTGATAACTAGATCAAATTCTTGTAATATAAGGATCCAACGTATTAGCCTACCTTTAGCATCCTTCTTCGCCAGAAGATGTTTTAAGGCGGAGTGGTCAGTGTACACAACTATTGGTGAGCCAATCAAGTAAGGCCTGAATTTTTCTAATGCAAATACAACCGCCAAAAGTTCTTTTTCGGTAGTTGTATAGTTAATTTGAGCATTGGGTCTTACTCGCATAATAGATCACGTGTGGCATCTTTTCAATGTGCTGTCCTAAGACTGCACCAACTGCAAAATCTGATGCATCACACATAAGCTCAAAGGGGTAGTCCTAATTTGGAGACGATAGAACGGGGGCTGTAGTGTGGGAGTGTTTGAGTGAGTCGAATGCTGCCTCACAATCCGAGTCAAAGTGGAAGGTCGTATCCTTGGCCAAGAGAAGAGTTAAGGGTCTAGCAATTTTGCTAAAATCCTTAATGAATCTCCTATAAAAGCCCGCATGGCCAAGAAATGATCGGATATCCTTGACGCTTTTGGGATGAGGAAGGTTTTGAATGACATCTATCTTAGTTCTGTCAACCTCAATGCCTTTCCGTCAAATAACATGTCCAAGCACAATTCCCTCTTGGACCATGAAATGGCATTTTTCCCAATTCAAGGTTAAGTTCTTCTCTTTGCAACGAGTAAGAACTGCGTCAAGATTCGTTAGGCAGTCAGAAAAAGAGTCTCCGAAAATCGAGAAATCGTCCATGAAAATCTCCAAAAAATTCTCGACCATGTCAGAGAATATCCCCATCATACACCGCTGAAATGTAGCGGGAGCATTGCATAACCCAAAGGGCATGTGTCTATAAGCAAAGGTACCAAAAGGACAAGCAAAAGTGGTTTTATCTTGATCCTTTTTGGCTATGGGGACCTGATTATAGCCAGAGTATCCTTCCATAAAGCAATAATACTCACGTCCAGCTAAGCGTTCCAGCATCTGATCAATGAAAGGTAAAGAAAAGTGGTCTTTCCTCGTAGCGGCATTGAGTTTTCTGTAATCAATACATACACGCCACCCAGTTTGGGCACGTGTATGAATCAACTCATTTGCCTTATTGGTAATAACAGTGATGCCAGATTTCTTAGGGACGACATGTATAGGACTCACCCATTGGCTGTCGGAGATTGGGTAAATGATACCATTATCAAGGCATTTGACGATCTCTTTCATCACCGCTTCCTTCATGACGGGGTTCAACCGTCTCTGTGGTTCTCGGGTTGGTCTGGCATCATCTATCAAGTGTATATGATGTTCTACAATCAAGGGACTAATCCCTTTGATGTCCGCCATGGTCCAACCAAACGCCTCCCTATTAGATCTCAATACCAACAAAAGTGCATTCTCTTGCTCTGATGCTAGAGAAGCGGATATGATAACCGGTAAAGACTCGTTCTCACCTAAATATGCATATTTAAGATGAGAAGGTAAGAGTTTGAGATCTAATGCTGGCGGAGAAATAGAAGATGATATCATCGACTGATTTCGGAGTCATAAAGAAGCTCATAGCCTGTAAAAGATACAGACTCGGATGGTGATGAGTCAGGAGTGTCAGACTCAAGCGTGGAAATGGTGTCCTCATTAAGATAGTGTGCAAGATCAAACAGTGATGTGGTAGTGTCGTCGAGATTTTCAAAGCAAAGTTCCTCAACTTTGCAACTTTCGGGAGCAATCTCGTGGACAGAGCACACATCAAGGATATGAGCAGAGGGTTCTGATGGCTGACTTCCAATTTTGTAGATGTTTAGTCCAATGGTCATATTTCCAAATGATAAGTTCATTGAACCATTCCTACAGTTAATGACAGCATTGGAAGCGGCAAGGAATGGTCGACCCAAAATCACCGGAATTTGGCTCCGGAGGTTTGCTACAGGTTGTGTATCGAGTACAATGAAGTCCACAGGGAATACAAATTCCCCGACTTTTATCAACACATCCTCTAGTTCACCTCTAGGTTTGGTGATTGAACGGTCTGCCATTTGGAGAGTGCAGTGAGTTGGTTTCAACTCTCCAATCCCTAGCTGCTCATAGACAGAATATGGAAGTAGGTTAACACTTGCGCCAAGGTCTAAAAGAGCACGGTTGATGTTTTTACCCCCAATAGAAATCGATATCGTAGGACATCCTGGGTCCTTACGTTTCTTTGGTAGCTGTGGGATAAAAGCAGTGCTAATGTTATTAGATATGAAGACCTTCTTTGGCACTTGAGTCTTCCTCTTCCTAGTGCACAAGTCCTTAAGAATTTTCGCATAAGCGGGGACTTGTTGAATAGCATCTAGGAGAGGGATGTTGATGTTAACCTGTTTGAACATTTCAATAATTTTCTTCATATGTGGACTCGATTTGTTACCCCTTAACCAATTCGGGTAAGGAGCTTTAGCAATAAGCGCTGGGTCCATCATAGGAGAAGGAAGTGGGGATAGACGTGATCCCAAAAGAGGAGTGGGGATCGTCTGTGGTGGACTAGAAGAGCTGTGCTGAGGTGTCGAGCCTTGTGGGAAACGGAGAATAGGCTCGTGAGAAGGCGGTGGGGTAGAAGAACAAGGATTAGAAGTAGAAGTGTGTGTATGACGAAAGGTCTCAGTCGGGGTGTTATTGATAGGATTTTCAATATCATCAATTTCTTCCCAACATGGTTATTCGGCACTCTTCCTGATCTCAACGTTGTGACGGCATTTACATTGTAATGCCCATGATTCGGTAGGGGTTGAGACGGAAGTTTCCCTTTTTCTCTCGCACTCATTTCAGCTTTAAGTCGTGCAATTTCTGCTTCCATCGATCTGATACGCTCAAATTGGGACGCTGAGTTTTTCTTTATCTCACTGACGGAAGACCTAACCTCAGCCGACACTTCCATGAAATTTGACAAGAGCGACTTCATGGTTTGTGTGAATTGAGAGAACTCGTCAGAACAGGTCAACTGCATAGGATTAGACGGTGCAGGAGGGTTGACCTGGTTTTGAAAATTTTGTGACTGGTAGGGGTGCTGAGTGAGTTGAAGTGGTTGCTGTTGTGGTGGAAGAACCCTTTGGAAATTATTTTGGTTTGGAACCGTGTTTTGATGTTGTTGTTGTTGGTTCCAAGCAAAATTCGGGTGATTCCTCCAACCCTGATTATACGTGGAAGAATATGGATCGTTTCTAGGTCTTTGAAATGCGGCATTGGTATGCTCTTGACCTTGAAATGGAGAATTCAATGGACATTCTTCCGTCAAATGAGAAGGATCAGAACAGCACCCATATACAGTTTTGGGGAGCGACATCGGGTTTAGGGAGGCTGCTAAAAATTTGTGTTCCATAGCCTCGAGCTTCTTTTGCATTGCTGCCATCTCAGCTCGAACACCTATAGACACGTCAATTTGGTGTACGCCACCCCTAGACGATGACTGGGTTCCACTCTCCCACTGTAAGGATTTTTCAGCGAACTCTTCTAAAAATTTCCAAGCTTCCCCATCATCCTTGGTCATAAAGGTGCCTTGACACATGTTTTCAAGGTTTTGTTTAGTGGTAGGGTTAATGCCCACATATATGATTCGGCAAAGATCCCATCTCGGGATGCCTTGATGTGGACATTGAACCAAAAGATCTTTGAAGCGTTCAAAGCATTTCGAGAATGGTTCAGTCGGAAGCTGGGTGAATTGATTTAGTTCGCTACGGATTCGAGCTGTCTTTTGCATAGGGTAGAATTTCTTAAGGAATGCCGCAACTAATTCTTCCCAATTCGTAATGGAATGTGCGGTAGTGTTATACAGCCACTTCTCGGCTATATCGCACAAGGTAAATGGAAGAAGACGTAGACGCATGGCATCCACTGAAAGTTGTGACGTACCCATTATTGCGCATACATTTTCAAATTTGGTGATAAAGACATATGCGTCTTCAGTCTCGAGACCGTGGAATTTGGGTAGAAGGTTGATGTATTGGGGTTTAATCTCAAAATTTTCCCCGTTGGCTGGTGGAATGGATAAACAGGTCGAAAGAGGACCTCGCAAAGGATAGCACCTCTCTTGGAGAGAGATGCCGGGTGGATTCTGCGCACCAACGGACGGCGGCAGAGTAGTGGTAAAGAGGTTCGATGGAGACGGATCCATCGGTATGGGTGTGGTGGTGGATAAAGAAGAGGTAAATGTAGAAATACCGACTTCGGAGTCGATCGGGGGACGCGGACTAAACGGGCACTAGAATCCCGTGTCCAGCCTATCTTGCACTAAAAAGGGTTAGTACAAGCGGCAGCGTGACTTATAATTAGGGGAAATGAATGAATTTGGTGTTTGTTTTGAAAAATGATACGGATTTTTGAAAAAATGATGCGATCACAACAAATGCAACAAGCAACCCTAAAATCTAGTGGTCACCTAGGTCAAAGCTCTAGACCGCTCCTAACTGCGAAAAGACAAGTTGCAAGATCAATCCTCCACTGCCTCTTTGTCTCTCCTGTGGCCAGGTAAGTGCCAGGTAAGTGGGAGGTTCTCCACTACGTAAGTAGTGGGCCTAATTAAGTAACCACTAGCCTTCGACACACTTGCCTTAGACACCAAAAAAGAAACGCGGATAAGCAATGAATTACCCACGGCCTTCTCTTGTCCTAAGTGAGCGCGACGGTCCTTAGAGTCATCTCTAGATCTTTTTTAGTTAATGAGGGTAAATGCGGATGCAAGTTTGTGATTTTTGGGGCTTAGGAAGGGTAATGAACTCCCCACCAAATCTGGATTTGGCCGTGCCCCTTAAATTCCGTATTAATATGCAAACAACCAAAAAAAATCAAAACACGCACAATTTTTATTGCTTTATGCGGCGCTGTGAATTTTGCAAAGAAACCTGCAGCAAATTTTTAATTGGAGCAGATTGAGGAGAAGATAAGAAAGTAAAGAATTTACCAAAA
Organism: Agapanthus africanus; assembly: GCA_030015575.1. Taxonomy (NCBI): domain Eukaryota; kingdom Viridiplantae; phylum Streptophyta; class Magnoliopsida; order Asparagales; family Amaryllidaceae; genus Agapanthus; species Agapanthus africanus. The sequence goes on along the minus strand of JASDDO010000029.1, from coordinate 280,640,366 downwards.
AACTTTCGTGCAGAGATGAGGTAATCACGCCGCCGAACCGCGGTTTAAGTCGCCTATTGCCGCGGATGTGCGGTTCAGTATGTTGATCGCTGCATAAATTTTTCAGTAGCTGTTCCTGTTCACCTCCTGAGCTCTCTGAAATGGTCCGAATATTTTTCCAATTGCACAGCAAGCTCCAGATCTCCTTGCAACAAACCACAACAAATCGTTTAGTGTTTTGCGCGAATTTTGATCTCAAAATTATGATAGAATAAATCTTTCAACTCAAATTTCAAAAAAAAATGAACAAATTAGCACACGATCCGTGGCAACTGCGCCATTTGATTGTTTGAATTTATCGTTGTGTCGGTTTATAGAAAATTATGTAGAAATCACAACCAAAAATATTTTGACCCTAATTAATAACGGTGTCGGATGTAGCGCGTTAGTAAGTGCGGATCGTCCACAGGGAAAGTGAGATCCGTTCAATTTTCGAATTAGATGAGTCAAAAATTTAAAGAAAAGAAAAGAAACAATTCATGATTTGTAAATTTGAATATCAAGAATTAGAAAAATCTAGATCTAAGAAAATATTAAAATCAAGAATTGAGATGTGTGATGATTTCCAAACCAACAATCAAGATTCAAAGTGTGGCTCGTAGGAGTAGATCGGATCTATAGATGTGATGAGATCTAATGATTACATATTCTTATCCATTAATGAATTGATACTAGATCGATGACGATTTATCGAGGGTTAAAGATCTTGCGAAGAAATTAGGGATTCCTCATCTCATCCTTTGTCCTTTCGATGAATCTCATTCAAATGCTAGCTTCTAGTAAATCTAATGATCGATCGTTGATCTCTAGTTCTGAGCGAAAATAATCAAGAGAGCATCTCGCATCGAAACTAGATCGTGGATCATTAGATTTATAAGAATGTACAAACATTATAGGACTTAAGAATTGTAAAAGAGTCTAAATCATCATCATCTATCGATCGTCACAACTCCTACACGAGCGGAGTTTTACTCAAACATCATAATAACAAACGCAATCACAAATTGAGATCGAATCATAATGCTTGAATTAAAAGATAAGCAAGATATAGAAATTTCACCTTTATTTATCGACAAATTTCGTTACAACTCTCTTGAAATTTACAAAAGGAAGGAACTAGATCGTCGATTTCGGCTTCGCTCGGCTCCTTGAGTCGCGGATCTCCTTGGATCTCTTGCTCCGATGAAGTCCGGCGTCGCTTTCTAAAGGTTGAAGGCTTCTTGCTTGAAGGGTACTCGGGATCTTGATCTTGATTTTGGAATTGGAATTAGGGTTAGGGTTTTGAGGCACAAGTTGTGTCACTCAACTTGTGGGTGGAAGATGAAGGATAATTTCTTGAACCCCCTCAACCCTAGATCTAGGCTCATTTTTATAGACCTCAAAACCTTAGATCTAGGATTTTAAATTTCAAATTTCCCTCCAAAAGTTTGTTAAAGAGAGCCTTCTAGAAATAGTTTGTTGGGCCGAGCCTTCTAGATGAAGCCACGTGGAGAATCTGGAGTCTTCTGGAAGCTTGGGCCGTTATTGGAGAAACGTGGAGAAAATTGGGAGGCTTGATGACGTCACCAAGTCGTGGATCCGCGGCGCAAGACGGCTCCGGCCGCGGATCCGCGGATCCGCGGCTCTGTTGAAGCCTTGGGGCTTGAGTCTTCTATGATGAATTAGGGTTGACTTTGTGGCTTTTTTTTGATATGTTGAATTTTATATTTCCCTCTAGATTGCTACCAGCTCTCAAGTCTTTGAGTTGGCGTAATTTTTGATCAGCACTATGACAATTTTGGCTCGGTTCCTGGAATTTCCTGCACAGACTTCGAAACAAGTGTTGCGCTACACAAGAATGATGCGATGCCATGATAAACACACAATTTCTTTCGAAATGCCGGTTTTAGAGTATAACACATGCAATCTATTATTTTAGGGGCGTTTTGCTAATATGTGCAATATGCAAACCGAACACTTCTAGATGAGTGCAAATGATAGGGAAATTGACGTGTTAAAAATGCAGTATTTTCGACTGATCAAATTCCCCCAAGCTTATTTTCGGTCGTCTCGAGTGACCTGTTTTATTAAAAAGAGAAGGAGAAAATAAAGATAGAGAAAAGCTAACTAGCACACTTTCGTAGGAAACACGATTGCACTGAGCACGTGCAACAAGCCTTTAAACCTCTAGGTGTCCCTAGTAGGAGGAGTGTTGTCTCCTGAGGGTTTTCAGCGGATTGCACCCATAAAATCCAATAATAAAAGGATGATTATGAATATTACATTTAAAGAAAAGAATTGTAAAAGAAAAGCTTTGAAAATGAGGGTTTCCAACTAAGCTAGCTTTTCGGTTGTCATGAGACCTATCTTAATAGTCATGAAAATATGTCAGAAATCACGTCCTCCCTCAATAAAACATCGTCTTATTCTTCATTCCTATCTTTCTTCCAAACATCGATCATATCACCCTACGTGTGTGTAATAAACATCCCTACACCCGGAGAATTCAATTCAAGCTATCATACTCTTATCCATCCACCTCAGTACTTTTTAATTAATGAATATTTAGGATTGCTCACACACTTTCATGCGACTGTTAATACTTCTTGAGGTATTAACCGACCGATTACTCATGTGCTTTCTTATTTGGTGTTTTTCCTCTTCTTGCACCACCAAAGGCTTAGCAGTGACTCCCTGACCAGTTGGCCTTAGGGCACTAGGTGAAGAGGCACCCTCGCTATATTTTTTTTATTACTGCCTTGGCGATAACAAAACCAGTGTTCATTTTTATCACCATTTTATATTTTATTCATTTTTTATTTCCTTCATACTTTGGCTTTTAGACAAGAGCATTTCAAGGTATCCTCTACTATCCCGGGCTTCAAGACGTGTGTAAGTGCGAATAGTAGGGTATCAACGTTCAAAATGTTTGGCTTCCAGAATAGAAACTATTTTTCAGACTTATTTTTATCCTCAGATTAGTGACTTCCTTCATCGTACTAACCCTTGGGACAACGGCTCATAACTACTTATTACTAGTTCGTATAAGAAAACTTCTAATTTTCTTGGTTTTCTTAAATTTTTCTAATCTCATGGATGTAATTTTTCACTATCTAATCATTTGTTATCTTATTTATGTACAAAAATGTTTAAATATTAAATATTTTGAAAATTTTTAAATTTTTATGGGTTTTGAAAATTTTTAAATTTTTATAGGTTTTTAAAATTTTTAAATTTTTATAGGTTTTTAAAAAAATGTTTTGTGCTTATGCAAATGATATGCAAATGATGCAAAAATAAGCACAAATCTCCCCCAAACTTGTTTTCAACAGTGTCCTCACTGTTGCCAACCGCTATATCTACAAAACCTGTAAGCCTGAGAGGAATTTATTTGTTGGGGCAAAATATATAAGTGAAGATCCTCCCCCAAACTTATTTTTTTCACTCACCTCCATTCAGAAAGATGATGCAGTAATATACAGGACATGGAAGTGAGACGGAGGAATTTTAATCAAGGTAAAATGGCTCCTGTAAGAACAGGAGCTCCTCCGTGGGGTCAGTGGAAAAATACGGCTTTAGTCTATGTCCATTCACTTTGAAAAATGTGCCGTTTTTAACATTTTCTACCTCTACTGCCCCGTGCGGGTATACAGACCGCACTATAAAAGGTCCCTTCCACCGAGATCGAAGCATACCCGCGTGAAGGTGTAGTCGTGAATCATAAAGAAGGACTTGCTGACCAGGTGTAAATGTTTTCCTCAAAATGTTTTTATCGTGAAAAACCTTGGTCCTATTCTTTACGATTACAGCGTTATCATAAGCTTCATCACGGAGTTCGCTTAGCTCATTTAATTGCAGCTTCCGAAAGTTGCAGGCTTGGTTTAAGTCAAAGTTGATTTCCTTAATAGCCCACATTGCTTTATGCTCAATTTCGACTGGCAAGTGACAAGCCTTCCCAAACACTAACCTATATGGAGACATCCCTAGATCGGTTTTAAATGCAGTTCGGAATGCCCAAAGAGCATCCGTCAGTTTGGTCGACCAATCTTTTCTATTCTTAGCAACAGTCTTCTCCAGGATTTGTTTGATCTGTCTATTCGAAATCTCAGCCTGCCCGCTCGTTTGGGGATGATAGGGTGTAGAAAGTCTGTGGTTGATCGCGTATTTCCGCATCAGATTCTCGAAAGACCTGTTGCAGAAATGTGTCCTGTTATCGCTAATGATAGCGCGTGGGTGTCCAAATCCCGAAAGGATATTTTCTTTTAAGAACTTAATGAAAACCTTCTTGTCATTAGTGCGACATGGAATGGCTTCAACCCACTTCGAGACGTAATCAACCGCAAGCAGTATGTACAAATTCCCAAAGGAGTTGGGAAAGGGACCCATAAAGTCAATACCCCAAACATCGAAAATTTCAACTACTAAGATGGGTTGCTGTGGCATCTCATTTCTCCGGGAAATCCTACCCGTGTGTTGACACTATGTACAGGTTTTGCAATAATCAAATGCGTCCTTGAACAAGGTCGGCCAATAAAATCCGCATTGCAAAACCTTCTCCGCTTTTGGGGGTCTGACTTTTACCAACCCTCTAGGCCCGACATGCGATGCTCATAGACGAACGGACCGGACTGTACGGATATTGTCACTGACAGGCTCAGTGGGGTGTCAGGATGAGTTCGCTCATCGACTTCCCTTTTGGTCAATACCTGGTGGCCCGTTACGTACAGCTAGTACCACTGACGTGCTAGTGATTAAATCCACAGCCAGTGTATTGACGAGTCTTTAAAGTCCCCCACAGACAGTTTCTCATGTTTCGGGCAAAACGTTGTAGAGGCCGTATGGATTTATGGCAGGGTTCGAACATACACATGCACTTTTGTACGTGTCATGGTTCGGACGGATAATACCAGTGGGTTTTGGTTTAAGCCGGAACCTAGTATTATACTTTGTAGATTTTGTCTCTTTGCATTTGTATTCGGTTGGAATATAAATGCGGGTATGTATATACAGTTGCGGAGTTACCCTGTAATTTTATTGTGCGATCGCTTTTTGAAGTTGCCAATTTGCTTTCTTGATTTGGCCAAATTCCTTTTCTTTTGTTCTTGGCTGAATTTTCCTTTGAGGGGGTCTTTTTTGCAAAGTGGAGATTTACTAAATGGTTTTTTTTGTGGTGTCTGGTTCTCCAGCAGCTCATGAAGATTCATGATGTTTCTAGATGTGTTTGGTTTAAGATTTGCAATAATTGAGATTAGATTGATTTGGATAAGTGATGTGAGGTTTTCTTGTGCTTATAGTCACCATTTTATTTGTTCCTACACTCACCACCACCAATTTTGTAGCTATGGCCGAGCAAAAAAATTGGGACAGCCTCATTTTTGTGAAGAGGGAAATTGATTCATTCTCATTGCAAAGAAAAATCCTCAAGCTCATTCCTCTTGCTCATTTCATCTCCACTCCTATGAGGCAACTTTGATTAACCCTTGAGACAAAGTGTTCTACACTTATTCTACAGCAACCTTGGACACATCGGCTAGCAAACTTCGTGTCCGAGTTGCCTCGGTTCAGAAACGGGAGCCCATAAAAAGACTCTTTGATGTGGTGCCCTTCCGACGAGAAGACTGGAGATCGGAGATGCCGCGAGGAGCTTGGGTTGGTGGCCAAAGACCGAAGGACACGGAACGATCGGTATAGCTTTTCTAACCCTTCTCTATTTTGATAGTTATAGGTTAATGGTTCGATCCAGATGAAAGCATATGATAGCGCCAGTTTCAAGTTTAGAAAAAGTTTTCGTTTCCGCATTTTGGCCTCGGACAGACGGCCGGGGCGCTACCGTAGACTTACATGGTATCAGAGCCACGCCATTAACCTTTACTAGCTTGCTCTAACGTGTTTAAAATATCGATCGAACGAAATTTTCCAAAACCGCATTTCCAATTCTGCAGTTTCTGTCGAAATTTTTTTGTTGTCGAAAAATTATTTTCAGTACGCCAGAAAATCAGGCAGGCTTTTCTAAGACATCTGTGAAAATTAGGTTGCATGATTCTACAGTGTCGCCGTGGAACCGCGGCAATAACCCTGTTCTGGCCGCGGTTCCGCCGCACTACTGTAGCTACACTGCACCAAATTTTCTACAGTGGTCTCTGACTTGGAATTTGGGTTTCTGGTATTTTTAGTTTTGGCCCAGATTATTTTGAGTGCTGGATTTGTGCTTGGGGCCCACTTCGGGAAATTTTGTCGATCGAAAATTTTAAATATGTTAGTTCACAGTGCTTACTTTATATCTGCGACCGTAACTGTCATTCGAGCGGTAAATCTTGTCTAATTGCTATAGTTCTTTTAGATGGATTTGCGAACGTAACATTCACGTTGATGTTCTTTGTTGTGCTGTGATGTTGCGGATTTGTCGTGGTGGATAGCCTGGTGCAATGTTAGTACAGTTTGGTTATATTTGTACATTTGATATTGCGGGGCGAGCGTCCGACATGTGGACTGCCGTCATTGCCTGTTTGTATATTATTCTTTTAGGGCACGACCGGGCTGAGGTCGATGTACCCGTTGTATATTTTACTTTCTGTACTAGGATTACACCGCGGTAGAGTGCATGGATAGACGGGTTCTAGAGGGCAACGGGCCCGCATCTCATGGCTTTGAGACGGAGGGGGCTTCACTCTAGAATTAGCGGGCTATTCGCCGCACTCGTAGGGGGTACAGGTTGACCCAAGGAGGGGTGCTCAAGTTACCGGATTCCGTGAACTGTTGGGTGGTCCATTCACTTTGTTGTAGGGGGCTGCCTCGCTTCAGGTTTTGGCGGGTAACTTGCCGCGCCCGTAGGGGTCTAGGATTTTATTGCACAGGCTATCCACACGACCAGGGGAACGTCGGGTTTCACTTGCGGCTCAAAGGATACCCGGGGATCCCAGATTATCTGTATTGTTCTGTGATGCTTATTACATTTCTGTGATGTTGCATTTTATCATACCTGGAGTGATTATTATATATTGATATATATATATACTAGTAGATGTTGTATATGTTTTACACCCGCGCTAGTCCAGTCCCCGCTCTGTCGTTAGTTAAGTAACCTAACGGGTGATGACGGGACCTAGTGGCGAATGCGGATGGCATATACGTATATCATATTTTCGTTCTTTTGTGGTGTGATTAAATGATGGGACTGCATTGATTCGGATCAATGCAAGCTAAAAAAACCTATTCTGATGTTGTTGGAACATTTTTCAAAAAAAGCTGTTATTGTAAGGACGTTCTCTTTTACTTTGCACAGTGGTATTCGGTTATGAATATCCAGCACCTCAGTCGACAAGGCAAGGGCCGAGATCCCTTCACCGGGAGTGACCCCTTGGGCAGAAGTTTGTGTCAGGGTAATAACTTCACTATAGTCGATTGCTTTTTGCTTTGCATCGTGGTATTCAGTTGGAATATCCTGCACCTCATTCTACGGGGAAAGAGCCGAGATCCCTTCAACGGGAGTGACCTCTTTAGCAAAGGTTTTCGCTACTATATTTTTATAAAAAGCTATCCGGTTCCTTCAACGATATCAAGTTCATTACGTTAAACGTTTTTTGCCAAAAACCATTCGTAGCCCTCCGTCATTTCAGTCGGGTAGCACTTAGTATTCATGCTATGTTTGTTGGCCTTCGTCATGGCATAATGTATGGTAGCTATTTGTTACTTTTCTGCTGCATAGATAGATGTGTTAGTTTGGGACAGTCGTACTACTATTTTGGCCTTCGTCAAGGGTATGTACGGGTGGGTTCAAATTAATCTGGATAATGACGGGTAGAACTTGACATGTGACTTATGATACGTTGGCCTTCGTCAAGGTCATAAAAGCATGGGGTAAAAATCACATCGGGAGTTTCTAAAGAAACTGAAACTTGCCAGATATGCACATACATTCTAGAGTGTGATAACGTGAGTGGATTCCATCACGTTATCATGCGATAATAGTTGGATCCCGATTCCCATAGATGAGTTGTTTTACTCCTCTGGTGATCCCGACTAATTCTTCTTTCAGGTTTGGAGGAAAATTTGAGGTTACAGTGGGAGGTTTCCTGATTAGATAAATTGATAACCATTCTGATCTAGGTTAGAGTGCACGCAGAGTGTTTCTTTTCTCTCGCTCTTTGGCAGCGACCATGACCCAACCCTAGACTATAACTCAGTGACCAAGTTAACTGAACTTTCTTAAAACACTGACTTTTAGATTGTCTGGGTTGCATACCTCATTGCCACTCCTACTTTTACCCTTTTCTCCAGAACACCCCGTATTACTACGAACATCCACTTCATTGGATAAAACCATCGTATGGTTATATACGAACTCGAAGGAACTTGTTCCAATTCGAGGATGGTTTCTGGTTCTGGAGAAAATGAATAGGACTATTAAGTTGTCTTTTCCTTTTGCCTTCTCTCAGGTTGCGAGTGCTCCTTGGATTAGGACGGTACACCTATTATGCTAATTGGATAGTCTTCTTCCAAACCATAGGCAGGTGCCGAACGGTGGGGAATGAAAAAAACCAATTAGCCTAATGATGGTGTACAGAAGATAATAAGTTAAGACAAATAAAGGGATTAGAAAGAGGGCGAAGTAAACTGCGACTGCTATTCATGACCAAACCAAGTATTTCATCGCCACTCCTAATTTACCTTTGTATTTCTCCAGGACACTCCGTATCACTACGAAGATCCATAGTTATTTAGATATTCCATCGTATGGTTATATACGAACTCGAAGGAACTTGTTCCAGTTCGGGGATGGATTCTGGTTCAGGAGAAATAGGAATAAGGTTTATTCAGTTGTCTTTTATCTTCACCTTTTCTCAGGTTACGAGTACTCCTAGGACTAGGAGAGTACACCCATTATGCTTATTGGATAGTCTTCTTCCAAACCATAGGCTGGTGCCGAACGGTAGGGAAGGAAGAAAACCATTTAGCCTAAAATGGTGTACAGAAGGTAATGAGTAAAGACAAATAAAGGGATTTGGAGAGATGGCAAAGAAATATACGGCTACAGTTGTGAATCTGATAATGGAAGAGGCATTACTAGGAACACCCGGATACCCTTTCGAAACATTTACATGTTTCAGTTTCACAGTGTATTGTTAAAAGAAAACTGATTTCCCAATTAGTCCTTGCTCCAGGGTATGTATCTACCAGGTTTGATTCTCACATCTGTACGGTTTTACAGATGATGAGTGGGAGTAAGTTATTGGGAATTGGGTGATCATCCTCATTATATCAGGATTCGTTGCAATTGGTGATATTTGAGGAAATCGCCCGAGTTGTTTGCCGGACGGCAAATATTTGGTTTTGAATATCTGTTGTTATGCACCAATTTCAAATTAATATATCTGTACGTTTATTTTTTATAAAGTGAGTATAACTTTTTGAAATTATGTCCATGACATTTACCTATATCAGTGGATGGTTAGGTAAGGAGCATTAAACAGCGGTGTAATTCTTCTTAACCATAAGTACAGTTTTCAACCTACGACACACGGGGAATGAGTTATTAGACTCAGGGGACTTATACAGACTATTGTATGTTGTCCAGTGTCCATTAGGACAGAGGGGTTGGTACTCGTACTATATTCTGTTTACTTATGACTTCTCTAGTTCTTAGACATGTGTTTCGTAGAAATACAAGATCCAAGTTTTGAGAAGTTATAGGTATAAGAATAAAGTAGAGAACCAGGTGTTTCAAGTATCAGGATTCTTCAAGGTGATCGAAGATATAGATACTTGTGTATGGTATTCAGTTGATAGTAATGATTATGAGAACTTGCTTCTCTTTCAGGTTACTCATAATTGGATGCACTCCTAAGTTTAGTAATGCTGATCGACCTCTCTCCATTTAGTTGACATGCACTGGAGATAGCTGCATGATTTGAATCTGGTTCCAATTAAATCAGTGCCTCTGTTTCTATATTGGATATAGAATAGTTCATATCTTAACAATGTTAAGGTACGGGAAGTTGTCCGGCTTATGCTTAAAACCAGACTCTGGATAACTCAAGGCGCGTTTCTGTAATGGCAGTTTGTGGGTTGACCCGGCCTATGACGAGGGTTGATTTTCTACCTTCTGGAAGATCAATAGTGATATTGTTCTTGACTCGCCACAGTTTTAATAAAAATGGATTTTTTCAGAAAACAACAAGTGGGAGTATGGTAGAACTGGAAGTGATTCCAGAACCGCAAACGATTACTGAAAATTTGATAAGAACCTAAAGATTCAATCTGGTTTGACATTCCATTGGCCACTCCGCAGATAAGGTGGGTAACTTCAGGCACTCGAGAGGTACTTCGGTATGCTCAAAGACGGTGACAGGGAGGTTCTTGTTTACCCAGACTTGACACTACTGTTGTTCCAGACTATGAGACCCGGCAGGAGGATGAGTATAGCGTCGTTCTGAACTGGATTTAAAAGTGCACGTGTATATTATTCTACCAGAGGGTTGTCGTAGTCAGTGGGAGCAGCGGAAGCATAGTGGACAGGTGGCTTATGTCTATTTATAGACTAAAGCGGTAATAGCGGAGATAGATCATCTATTTTTGATGTGACAGTCATGGGTTTGACTTCATCAAAATAAGGGAAGGATCTATTAAGAAGGTAGTAGGGTATGATGTCCTGGTATTTGGATGACATACACAGAATAGGAAGTGAAATTCCTATACTACGATCGGTTATACTTTGGTTGTCACACAGTGGTTTCTCCACAAAGGATATAAACATTATATCAGAAATTCTGGTTACTAGATCTAGATTTGGGTAGTTTCCCAATCTGGTACTTAGACAGCATTCTATAGGTGTTTTAGAATGGACGACTCCTGGCACGGTAGTATACCTGCAGGTGATGGAGTCACCCTCTCTAAAGGTGTCTTACAGACAGACTAAAGGGGAGAGGGATGTGCATGATTGACATAATCACTTGCTTAGGCAATTGAGTCAATCACGAGATGTCAAGTACCACACCGGTCGTTGTTTTTGCACTAGATGTAATAAGTTATGATATTAATCCTATCCTGGAGAAACGTTCGGAAGCAGTTTTAGAACATAAGTGGATGTTCTAGGGATATGATAACAACAGCCTCTTTTAGGAAATAGTTATCATTCCAGGCTTCTAAGGTGACCTGGATGACAGAGTGACTGTCAGAATTGTAGTTTTCCCTCTGACGAGGAGCAGTAGTTTGGACAGGTGATCCAAGTGGACACTGAGGGAGGCATGACGCAGGATACTAATTAAATTCAGTTGACGATATAATCTAAGAAGTTTGGATTTGGAGTTCATTTATGAACTAGGTCCCATCAGATATCCAAACATATTCTAAGACAGGTATTGCTCATTTCGGGAGATGCCTTTCTCCGCGAACTTGAGATAAAGAGAGACATAGAAAGAAACATTAGGGCGGATCCACTCACTGAGGCTATTCCTCGAACGCAATAGTTTTGCAAATGGGCTTTGTGAGACTGATCAGTAGAGGAGTTGGGTGTTCGGTATCACACGGGCTGTGAGCATACGACATCGCAATAATTAGCCTTGAGTGCAAGGGGGAGATTTTTGGATATAGTGCCCTCAAAGTCAATTATTGGACCGTAGGCACGTGATTGCAATGATTGAGGGAGGATCTATACCGGTAGGACAGTCTTACTCAAGATGATAGTATGCTATCTGGTTTATCTTTATCATCGTGTATATATTTTAGGTGACATTACAGGTCACTATTGCACGTTGATAGAGCCCTTAGGATTTTTGCTTGACGGCCAGCAGTATGATGGCGATCATATACGTGGGAGCTGGGGTCCATAAGCACATCCTTAAAAGGTCCCTAGTCGAGGGAGTTTCGAGACAAGGCATTGATACTCCGGAGTAGACTAGTGTATACAGTCGAGACCCGGACGAGGGGCGGTAGCTGGTCTCACAACCCATTGGTGTCAGTTGGTTCATCTAAGATGTATATAGGTGATCATTGGGTTATAAGTACACCGGACATGACTCGCCGAGAACATGCTAGTTGGTAATATACCTGACGTCAGATAGCAGTTCCCTGGTGACATGTGTACAGGTTAGTTCATCGACCTGAGATCGTCATTTGTCTCGTGTGAGTTCCCACTGTGCTTTGATTACTACCCTACTATGGCTCAAAGGAGTCGTGCAAACAGGTTTTAGTTGGGTACAGTCCCGAGCCACATGGAGGCAGTGAGCGGATCGGTAGGGGTTTCGTCTCTCCCGGTATTGGGGGTGAGATCGCGCTGTGTCTAGGAGAGACATTACACGAAGTCCTTGGCCAAGGCAGGAGATTTACTGGTAAGTATTCCAGTAGTATCTCAGGGTGTTCTGGGCTACACTCCGACACGACTTGTACCGCTTTTGGAGGTCAGACTTTTACCAACCCTCTAGGCCCGACATGCGATGCTCATAGACGAACGGACCGGACAGTACGGATATTGTCACTGATAGGCTCAGTAGGGTGTCAGGATGAGTTCGCTCATCGACTTCCCTTTTGGTCAATACCTGGTGGCCCGTTACGTACAGCTAGTACCACTGACGTGCTAGTGGTTAAATCCACAGCCAGTGTATTGACGAGTCTTTAGAGTCCCCCACAGACAGTTTCTAAAGTTTCAAGCGAAACATTGTAGAAGCCGTATGGATTTATGGCAGGGTTCGAATATACGCGTGCACTTATGCATGTGTCATGGTTCGGACGGATAATACTAGCGGGCTTTGGTTTAAGCCGGATCCTAGTATTATACTGTATAGATTTTGTCTCTTTGCATTTGTATTCGGTTGGAATACAACTGCGGGTATGTATATACAGTTGCGGAGTTACCCTGTAATTTTATTACGGGATCGCTTTTTGAAGTTGCTAGTTTGCTTTTTTAATTTGGCCAAATTCCTTTTCTTTTGTTCATGGCTAAATTTTCCTTTGAGGGAGTCTTTTTTCCAAAGTGGAGATTTACTAAATGGGTTTTTTTTTGTGGTGGCCGGTTCTCCAGCAGCTCATGAAGATTCATGAGGTTTCTAGATGTGTTTGGTTCAAGATTTGCATTAATTGAGATTGGATTGATTTGGATAAGTGATGTGAGGTTTTCTTGTGCTTATGGTCACCATTTTATTTGTTCCTACACTCACCAGCACCATTTTTGTAGCCATGGCCGAGCAAAAAAATTGGGAAAACCTCATTTTTGTGAAGAGGGAAATTGATTCATTCTCATTGCAAAGAAAAGTCCTCAAGCTCATTCCTCTTGAGGCAACTTCGATTAACCCTTGAGACAAAGTGTTCTACACTTATTCTATAGCAACCTTGGACACGTCGGCTAGCAAACTTCGTGTCCGAGTTGGCTCGGTTCAGAGGCGGGAGCCCGTAAAAAGACTCTTTGATGTGGTGCCATTCCGACGAGAAGACCGGAGATCAGAGATGCCGCGAGGAGCTTGGGTTGGTGGCCAAAGACCGAAGGACACGGATCGATCGGTATAACTTTTCTAACCCTTCTGTAGTTTGCTAGTTATAGGTTAATGGTTCGATACAGATGAAAGCATACGATAGCGTCGGTTTCATGTTTAGAAAAAGTTTTCGTTTCAGCATTTTGGCCTCGGACAGACAGCCTGGACGCTACCGTAGACTTACACTCATCCTAAGGGCTTTACCAACATGTAACATAAAGACAATCAGTGTACATGTTAAGATAAAGAGCAACCAGATAACATACTATCATGTCGAGCAAGAAAGTCATCCCTATATATGTCCAAGCATCCACTACAATATACATCACATATACAGTAATGGCCTCCAGGGCATACATATAACTAACAATCTCCCACTTGCACTTGGGCCATCTGTCGTAGTATCCAATACCCAACAATCAGTGGTTGTAGTATCTCATACACAATCATCCCATAAAAGTCACTTTTGGGAAAAGGCCTTTGTGTGTGGATCCGCCCTGTTGTCCTCTGTGTCTACTCTCCTAACCTCGATCTCCCTGGAGATCAACCATCTCCATGATCAGGTGATACTGCCTTAGAATATGTCTGGATCACTGATGGGACGGGGGTTCCTAGGCATAAGCCACAGCTCCATTATCATACAATGGTAGGAACGAAGTTCATCTCATGAACTTATATACTCCCAGACCGCCTCTTTGGTTGTATCGTTGGTAGCAATGTATTTAGCCTTTATTGTCTAGTTTTTCACGGTATCTAGTTTGGAACTCTTCCAACATACCGTCCCTCCACTGAGGGTAAAGACAATGCCTGTGACTGACATTCAGTCGTCCTTACCACCCTGGAAGCTATCCAGTGATTCTTTCCAGGATCGATTGATACTATCTCACTACACCTAGTGAGAATCCTAACATCCATTTAGATCTATCTCATAGATCCAAAACCCAGGATTTAGGAGGCATCACCTTGATCCTATATGGAGAATCCTTGTGATAAGAGGAGATTGACCGAGTGTAGCATAGGAAACTCCTTTCCTATCAAGAGTATGTCATCCACGTACAATACGAGGATCACCACCATACTCCCTACTATCTTTTTGTATATACAAGGTTCATCTACCATTTTGATGAAGTCAAACGCTTTGACTACCACATCAAAACAGATGTTCCAACTCCGCGATGCCTGCTTTAACCCATAAAGCAGCATGCACACGTTTCCGCTGCTCCCACTGGCTACGAAGCCCTCTGGCCGTGTACTTATAGACGCTCTCTTCTAAATCACTATTTAGAAAAGCAGTCATGACACCCAACCGCCAGATATCGTAGTCATGATATGTAGCAATGGCAAGTAGGATCCGGATGGATTTAAGCATAGGCACTAGAAAAGGTTTCATCATTATACACACCTGGTGGATGACGAGAACTTTTTGCAACAAGTCTTAGCTTTGAAAGTCTCAACTTTTCCATGTACACCAAGTAATCTTCTTAAGATATACTTGCTCCTGATGTGGATTTAACCCTTCTGATAAAGCAACCAAAGTCCATACTTTGTTGGTGTAAATGGATTCCATCTCAGATCGCATAGCATCCAGCCAGTCTCACAGAGTCCCCACTCCAGATGGCCTGCTCGAAACTAGTTGGGTCATCATCTCATGATGCAATCCTTGCTCCCACTGTCATAGAGAAAACCGAAGTATCTCTCAGGTGGGTAAGGAACCCTACTAGATCAGCGGAGAGGCTGAGGTTCGTTGGGAACTATTAAATCCTCCGGTTCTATCAAATCATCAGCTGGAACTCC
Organism: Agapanthus africanus; assembly: GCA_030015575.1. Taxonomy (NCBI): domain Eukaryota; kingdom Viridiplantae; phylum Streptophyta; class Magnoliopsida; order Asparagales; family Amaryllidaceae; genus Agapanthus; species Agapanthus africanus. Next base: position 280,625,091 of record JASDDO010000029.1, on the reverse strand, counting down.
TTCCAGTTCTACCTCATGACCACTAATTTCTTCACAAGAAATCCCTTTTCTAAAAAGGTGGCATGCTGAGAAACAAAACACCTTTTGTTCCTCGGTGTGGTAGAAGATATTCCCTTGCGAATTCTTGGAATATCCAACAAACTTCCACAGAACTGACCTTGTCTCGAACTTTTCCGGATTTTGATTTTGACATAGGCCGGACAACCCCAAATCTTAACTTATTTAAGAGATGGGCTCTTCCCATACCATATCGTATATGGAGTGGTAGGCACCCGATTTGGTTGGAACCCTATTCAATAGGTATGCAGCTTCTCAAGTGCATATCCCCAAAAGGAAATAGGTAACTCAGTAGCACTCATCATAGAGCGCGCCATATCTAATAGGGTGCGATTGCTCCACCCCGATACACTTATGTGCTGTAGTGTATACGGAGGAGTAATGCTGAGAGAGAAATCTCATTCTCCTTTAGAATAGTCCAGGAACATCGAGCTCAAGTATTCTCCTCCCTGATCACATCAAAGGACATAATACTTATACCCATTTTGGTTCTCTACTTCTAACTTATATTCTTTGAATTTCTCAAAAGTTTCAGACTTGTGTTTCAACAGGAAAACATGTGCGAATCTTGAAAGATCATCAGTGAATGTAATGAAGTACAAAGAACCAGTCCAGGCATGTGTAGACAGGGGACTTACATACATCATCATGTATCAATCTCAAGAGTTCACTAACTCTTTCTCTGTTACCAATAAACGGAGCTATGGTCATCTTATCTTTGTGACATGACTGACAAGTTTCACAAGATGTAAATTCAAACTGATTTAAATATGCATCTAAATGTAACTTAGCTAGTTGTGTCGCATTGATATAACCTAGTCTACAATACCTTAAGAAGGATTCGTTCATTTCTGAACTCTTCCTCTTGTGTGTGTTATGTACGTTAAGAACTGTAGTTTGATTTAGAACGTATATGCTTTTAGATAACATGCCTGAACCGATCAACACTTGATATAGGAAATGTTCAAAACATTATCGAACAATACAAAATTATATCCTTCTTTACATAATAAAGAGACTGATATGATGTTGAATATCAGGTTCGGTATCTAATAACATTTGTTCAGAATCAATGTATTTGGTAATACAGGGTGATAACTGCTAACAAACATGGCTGCAACTCTTGCATCGTTTCCAACTCTTAAAACTTATCACCCATTCTCAGTTCTCTACCTATCTATAGCCCATGTAACAGATTACATATATGGGATCCTGATCCGGTATCTCATACCCAGGACGTAGAGGATACAGAGACACAGTTCTCGGTAATAAACATACCCGAAGAAGATGCATCAGCATACACTTTATTCGTTTGGGCGGCACGGGAATCCTGGTAATCTTCTATTTCCTATCCGGTCTTATAACAATTATAAGTTGGAGCGGGACCAACGTTCCCCAGCTCAGTATAACAAGTGGGTTTGGTCAATACATCTATATTATTATCTTGATTAAGGCGTGACATGGTCGCTACCTGGAGAGAGAGAGAAGAAAACACTCAGCGTATGCTCTTGCAAGATTTAGATTGGTTATTATTTTATCTAATCAGGATGGCTCCCACTGTTTTAGTCAAATATTCCTTCAAACCCTAAAAGAAAAGCCTAGCCGGGATTAATTACACCCTACAAGTTCGCCAATCTTTCGGCCAGGCCAGTGCCGGTACTTTGAGGGAGGTTCCCCTTGCTTTCGCATGGACCTAATTAAAATAAACCTCATTTTCCCAGGGGCGTAACCCCGTTAACACCTTTCTACACACCTACTTGATCGGATAATTGTAATGTGTAAAACTCTCCCAGGAGTAACTCTTACCCGCAGTGGGTATCGGGATCCAACTATCTCATAGAAGGTATGCAATCTTATTGCAAATTTCAACACTTGAAATTCCCGATAATGTTTTGCCCCTAGTGACTTATGACCTTAATTATGGTCAACAAATCATAAGCACTAGTCAAGTTCTACCCGTCATTTCGTGATTAATTAGACCCACCCACATGGCCCTTAACTATGGCCAACAAAGTCACATGACTGTCCTAATTAATCGCATCATATGCTGTGTGGAAAGATATCACTTAGCTACCGCACACTACGCCTTAACTATGGTCAACAAACGTAGCACGAATACTAAGTACTCTACTTCCTAAAACGACGGAGGGCTACGAAAGGTTTTTAAGAAAACCCTATGTGTAATGAACTTGATCTCGTTGTAGAATCGAGTGATTTTGAAAAGGAGTGTTTTTTAGGCTTTTACTAGTTTTGCTAAAGAGGTCGCTCCCGGTGAAGGGATCTCGGCTCTTTCCTCATCGAATGAGGTGCAGGATATTTCACAAATACCACTATGCAAAGAAAAAACTATAGAAGCAATTAAAAGATAAACCGAGTGTGTAGCATCTGCTAGTTTCGCTAAAGAGGTCACTCCCGGTGAAGGGATCTCGGCTTTTTCCTTATCGAATAAGGTGCTGGATATTCTACAAGGAATACCGCTATGCAAAGCAAGAACTAGAGCTACCGGTTTTTAAAACAAGTTTCTACAACATCTTTTAGGTTTCTTTTGTTTCATTAATCTCATTAATAAAGTCCCATCATAATATGCTTCTTAAGAATCACATATGTAACGAAAGAAGCAATATTAATTATATCTCATTTATATAATATAGGCATTCGTCTGAACATAATCAATGATCACATCACAGAATATCGCAGCAGAATAAAACATATGAAATATTGGATATACTAGGATTTTCATGTTTTAGATTAAGCCAGTATAAAACACGGATTCCACGGTCGTGATGAATAACCAAACACATATCCCTAGACCCTTACGATAGCGGTAAGTAACACTACCAATTCTAGAGTTAGGAGCCTGGTCTCGACTCCTCGAGATGGTCTCCCACTGGACCCTAGAACCCGGTTACTTGTGCTCCCCGCCTTGGGTCTATCCTAATGCGGAAAAGTAAATAATATACATCAACGGTGACATCTTTCTCAACCCGGAAGTGCCTCAATAAAAGAATATTACATACAAGATTTTACATGAATGAAAATGAAAAACTCTCATCTCACATAAAAAACCCGGCTATTCAAACACGACGATCCAATATAACGTATCCCAGTAACACATAACATCACATGTCATCAACGTAAGTAAATTTGCGTATCCCAATTGTCGTTGGCATATAGCAACGAAACCGGTGATACACCACATATTACACTTACGGTCGCAGAAAAGAAAGTGAAAAACTACAACAGTTGGAATCCGCAACCACCTTAGACATCATAAGCCTAGTGTATCACATACTTTAGATTTCATGCCTAACCAAATGAATTCCTTAGACATCACATGCCTAACAATTATAAACCCCGTATTTTAGTCTCGCTATTAAAAACACCTTCCAATAACCTGTCGGGTAATTCAACAACATTCCTGACAACTTGATCGAATGCTCATCGGAAACTTTAGCAGACGGCCGCACCCCCCGATGCCATCGACAAAGTGCACTAAGGCGGAACACCGCTGCCACGAGCACCCGAACGGATGCTTTTGGTGACGGGGTTCTCCTACAGTCACTTGGTCGGGGCTATGGGGTGTGGCTATCTAATAAGGTTACCCGGTGATTATCCGCGTACGCTACGTGATTGCGACGGACTTTTGATCACATCAAAATCCCGTGGTAACCGATCAAATGAGACTAAATTGCTAGATTTATAGCATTCAAATTAGGTATCTCATAACTACTTTTGTGGATTCTAAATATTGTATCACATCACATCATACCCGAACGACGTTAAACTTTTCAATTGAATCATCAAAATACCACAATTCCCCGACAGCTCAACACTTGAGCACAGTTCAATAATACCCAGAACATGCCACAGTACCTATGCACCAGCCGTAGAAGGGCAGACCCAAGCCTCACTCATGTCGCCATGGAACTGCGGCAAACCCTAGGGTATGACCGCGGTTCCGCGATCCAAAAAGTCGAGTTAGGGTTTTCCGAATACGTTAAACTTAGAAAAATAGGTTTTTGACATTCGATCGAACTTTTTAACTTCGCCTAGACAACATGCAACAACCCAAAACAATGTTAAAACTACGAATACGAAACACTCCGAATTGCTTATAGTGTAAGATTATATCACATGCAAAATTAACAAAAACAAACAACACCTAAAACACCAAACCCCAGTACCTGGAACACCACCCAAAACCCAACCCCGAACTGCCTAAAAATCCGAGCAGGACGGATTTTCTGCCTCCGTGGCCGGCCAAAGTCTGAGGGAAGGAGGTGAATTTTGTACAGTGTTCATTATGTATCTCATACATCATTTTGCAGCTGTTTAAAAAAACAATTTAGTACTTTTTAAAATCGACAGAAACTAGAGTGTTGCAAGTTTCGGAGTACTTTCGGTTTCGTAATCTTACCAAAATCCGTCTAATTTTCTAGCATGGCTTTGATACCATTGCAGGGTTGCCTACGACGGCAGCAAGGTTTCGGGAGGCATCGTCCATGTCATATTATAATTTTAGCCGTACTACCCAACCCTAATATAGAATCATTAACTAGAAATCCGACGGAATGAAATGCAAACTACTTTGCAAGTAAAGTGAACAAGGAATACAACCTTTGTAGACCGGTCCTTCACTTCATTAGCTCCGTGCAGTAGTCCCTTCACTGCGATCATGTATTCCCGGACTCTAGAGAGGCTCCCATGAAGAAATGAACATGCTTACATCGAAGTCTTCGAGGCTGAAGATGATCTACGTCGAGAAGACACAAACCCAAGCTATCTCTTCACTAATTGTGAAATTAGTGAAGCAAACACCCTATACTAAATGGAAAGTAGTAGTGGATGATGAAGTAGAAAGTAGGCTCACTTTAGAATTGATTTTCTCACATCTCCATTCAAGCTAGAAAGCTTTGAGGAAGAAGAAGAAGAATGAACTCATGAGAGAGTGAAGCAACCATGGGTGAGTTAAGTATCATATACTTAACCTTTGTAGAGACTTAACCAAGGCTAGATTAATTGGTAGGGTTAACAAATATCTTAGGTAAAATAAAACTTAAAGACTTAGTCAAAGATCTATAAGCTTCTACAAGCTTATGTGCCATGACAAAATCATTTAGTTTTAGAATTACTTAATCCATTAAAAACCCTAGGATTAAACCAAGCATGGTGTAAGTCATACACACACCCAAGTTGCATGTATCATCAAACAAGACACAAAATAATGTACACTTACACATATCACATATATACAATGTGCACAAACTAAGTGAGAAAAGATATCTTAAGTGAGGTAATACTAGTTAATGTAAATTAATATATCAAATATATAATTATACATTAGATTATCAAATCAACTCTTGATTTAAAAATCCGGCTATATCATATATAACCGACTAATATCATATGTAACAACTTATCGAATCAATACTTGATTCGATAACCCGGCTATATCGCATATAACCGACCAATGTCACAAATCGCGAGAATAGATCGGTATCTCATATCGTATCAATCTCGGTCCCGCACATATCACATATGTGCTCCTACTCCGTTTCGCTTGAGCCAAGAAATCTCTGTGTAGGACTCTAAAGACTCGTCAATATGCCGGCAGTAGATGATGATCATATCAAACACTCACAAGCTGCAAGCGATCTGCTAAACGTAACGGCCACCCGGGTATTGAGCGATCAGAAGATCAACAAGCAAGACTGTTCACACTCCTGTGAATCCAATCAGTAACACTACCGTAAAGTCCGGTCTCTTCGTCTGATATGTCACATATCTCGTCTAGGGGTGGTAAACGTCAGACCCCAGTAACTCGATAAGTCGTGCCGATGTGAGGCTCATAACGAGTCAAGAACTACTGATAACATTTACCAGTATATCTCTGAAGCAGCCCTGGTCAGGGACTTCCTGTTATATCCAATCGAGCACAGTGCAACATCAACCCCTAATACCGGGAAAGACAAAACCCCTCCTATCGCTCATTGCCTCCATATGATTCGGGACTGTACCCAAAAGCCACCTTTTTGGACGTTCTCTTGAACGTGGTAAGGTGGAAATCAAAGCACAGTGGGAATCACACAAGACTCTATGACGATCTCGGGTCTACAGACTAACCTGTACCAGTTTCACCAGAGAACTGCCATCTGACGTGAGGTATAATACCATCTGGGAATTCTCGGCGAGTCCGTCCAGTGTACCCTGTCTCCACTGAGCACCCGTATACTATCTCTGATGTCAAACACCAATGGATATGGGATCATCCATCGCCCATCTACATGGGTCGAGAAGCTATACGTTAGTATACTCTGGTATATCAATGCCCTGTCTCGATACACCTACGACTAGGAACATTTGAAGGATGTACTTAACGACTACTATGTCCCCACTAGTATGATCTGCATCATAATCCTGGTAGTCAAGTACTCATCCTAAAGGCTTTACCAACATGTAATATAGAGACAATCGGTATACATGTTAAGATAAAGAGCAACCGGATAGCATAATATCATGTCGAGCAAGAAAGTCATCCCTATATATGTCCAAGCATCCACTACAATAGACATCGCATGTACAGTAATGGCCTCTAGGGCATACATATAACTAACAGTCTTTTGATTGCTTCTATAGATTTTGCTTTGCATAGTGATATTTATGAAATATCCTGCACCTTATTCGATAAGGAAATAGCCGAGATCCCTTTACCGGGAGTGACCACTTTAGCGGAACTAGTAAAAGCCTCAAAAACACTGCTTTTCAAAATCACTCGATTCTACAACGAGTTCAAGTTCATTACGGAAAAGGTTTTCTTAAAAACCCGTCGTAGCCCTCCGTCATTTCGGATAAGTACTACTTAGTATTCATACTACGTTTGTTGGCCTACGTCAAGGCATAGTGTGCGGTAGCTAACTAGTGCTTATCTGCTGCATACGATGCGATTGGATTAGGGTAGTCATGCGGCTTTGTTGGCCTGCGTCAAGGGTCGTGCGGGTGGGTTTATTTCAATCATGAAATGTACGGGTTGAACTTGACTAGCGGACTATGGTTTGTTGGCCCGCGTCAAGGTCATAGGACGCTAGGGGTAGAATATTATCGGGAATTTCGAGTTTTGAAATTTTCAATGAGATTGCATACCTTCTATGAGATAGTTTAATCCCGATACCCACTGCGAGTAGGAGTTACTCCTGTGAGAGTTTTACACATACAATTAGCCGATCAAGTAGGTGTCTAGAAAGGTCTTAACGGGGTTACGCCCCTGGGAAAATGAGATTTGTTTTAATTAGCTCCGTACGAAAGCACGGGGAACCTCCCTCATGTTAGTTGTATGTATACCCTAGAGGCCATTATTGTAAATATAATGTATATTATAGTGGATTCTTGGACATATATAGGGAGGACTTTCTTTCTCGACATGATAGTATGCTATATGGTTGCTCTTTATCTTAACATATATATTTGTCTCTTGATACTGTCTCATGGTTACATATTGGTAAAGCCCTTAGGATGTGTACTTGACTACCAGGATTATGATGCAGATCATACTAGTGGGGCCATGGTAGTCCATAATTTCATCCTTTAATGTTCCTAGTCGTGGGTGTATCGAGACGGGGCATCGATATACCAGAGTAGACTAGCGTATACGCTTCTTGACCCATTTGATGGGCGATGGATGATCCCGTATCCATTGGTGTTTGACATCAGAGATGGTATACGGGTGCTCAGTGGAGGCTGAGTACACTGGACGGACTCGCCGAGAACTCCTAGATGGTATTATACCTGACATCAGATAGCAGTTCTCTGGTGACACTAGTACAGGTTAGTCTGTAGACCCGAGATCGTCATAGAGTTTTGTGTGATTCCCACTGTGCTTTGATTTCTGCCTTACCACGTTCAAGAGGACGTGCAAAACGGTGGTTTTTTGGTACAGTCCCGAGTCATATGGAGGCAATGAGCGATAGGAAGGGATTTCGTCTCTCCCGGTATTGGGGGTAGATGTCGTGCAGTGCTCGATTGGCTATAACTGGAAGTCCCTGGCCATGGATGATTTAGAGATTTACTTATAAGTGTTATCAGTAGTTTCTCGACCCGTTATGAGCCTCGTATCGGCATGACTTATCGAGTTATTGGGGTTTGGCGTTTACCACCCCTAGACATGATATGCGACATCTTAGACGAAGCGACCGGACTGTACGGTAGTGTTACTGACAGGCTTTACAGGAGCTAGAGCGGGCTTGCTTGTTGATCTTCTGATCGCTCAACACCCGGGCAGCCATTACGTCCAGCTAGTACCGCTGACGGCTTGTGGGTGTTTGATGTGATCATCACCTACTGCCGGCGTATTGACAAGTCTTTAGAGTCTTACATAGAGGTTTTACTGGCTTAGGCGAAATGAAGTAGGAGCACATATGTGATATCTGCGGGACCGAGAATAATATGATTATGCGATACCGTATTCTATTCTCACGATATTTGTATCGGTCGGTTATATGTGATATAGCCGGGTTATCGAATCAAGTGTTGATTTGATAAGTTGGTACATATAATATTAGTCGGTTATATGTGATATAGTCGGATTATTAAATCAAGTGTTGATTTGATAATTTAGTGTATAATTGTATATTTGATATACTAGTTTACATTAATTAATATCAGCTCACTTACGCATTTATTTTCTCACATGTGCACATTTAATATATATGTGATATATATTAATTGTGTTTTATTTTTTGTGTCATGGTTGTTGATACACACTACATGGGTGTATGAGACTTACACCATACTAATTATAATGTAGGGTTTAATTATTTAAAGTAAATCCAAATTAGTGGATAATTGCTTGTAGGGTTCCTAGGCACACTCAAGAGGTTCCACAAGGCATCTACCATACCAAATTCAAAAATTTATGTGTCGAGAAACTCTATGCAAGATCGTTAACTAGAGTATAGGTGAAACTAAATTCAAGTTAACAACTTAACTAACAAGTGAAAGGGATTACAACCTTTGTAGATCCGGTCCTCCACTTCTTTAGCTCCGTGATGACGTCCCTTCACTGCGATCACCGGGATCCCGGACTCTAGCGATGGTTTCGTCGGAGAAATGAGCGGGCTAGGTCGTTGACTTCGATGCCGAAGATGATCTACGTCGAGGCAACTCTAACTCAAGCTCCATCTTCACTTGGTCATGAAACTTGTGAAGATAATACACTCTACTACATGGCAAGTGGTAGAGGATGAAGAAATAGAAAGTGGGTTCACTTTGGATTTGGATTTCTCACTTGATAATTTTCAAGCAAGCTTTCTTCTTCTTCATCAAGAAGAAGAAGAAGAAGAAAAGAATAAGAATTATCAATAATAGAAAATCAAGTGAAGAGTTATCATAATGCAACCATGGGTGAGGCTAACTCATGTAGAGAATAAACTAGGGTTTAGGTGTAATGGTTAGGTTAAGGAAAAAACAAAATGGTAAAGACTTTCAAAGCTTCATGAAGCTTCAGAAATAAAACAAAGCAAGCCTCCATTTTATTTTTGCCAAAATGAATAAAATAAATAAATAAAAAAAATTAAAACCTAACCATTAACCTAAAGATAGTTTAAAGCAAACATACACCCAAGTTTGCATGTATCATCAAACATGATACAATCAAGTGCACAAAAATATATCACATATACTACTTGTGCACATCAAGTGAGAAAATCCATCTTAAGTGAACAATACTAGTCAATGTAAAGTAAAATATCAAATATATAATTATACATTAAATTATTAAATCAATACTTGATTTAATGATCCGGTCATATCTCATATAACCGACTAATATCAAGTGTATCAATATATCGAATCAACACTTGATTCGGTAACCCGGCTATATCCCATATAACCGTTCGATGATACAAATCACGAGAATAGAATACAGTATCACATACTGGTATAATTCTCGGTCCCGCACATATCTCATATGCGCTCCTATTTCATTTCGCTTGAGCCAGGAAACCTTTGTGTAGGACTCTAAAGACTCGTCAATAAGCCGGCAGCAGGTGATGATCATATCAAACACCCACAAGCCGCAAGCGGTCAGCTAAACGTAATGGCCACCCAGGTAATGAGCGATCAGAAGATAACCGAGCAAGCCCGCTCACACTCCTGTGAATCCAACCAGTAACACTTACCGTACAGTCCGGTCTGATCGTTTGATATGTCGCATATCTCGCCTAGGGGTGGTAAACTTCAGACCCCAGTAGCTCGATAAGTCGTGTCGATATGAGGTCTATAACAGTTCGAGAAACCACTGGTAACACTTACCAGTAAATCTCAGCAACCCTGGCCAGGGATTTCCGGTTATAGCCAATCGAACACAGCACAACATCAACTCCCTATACCGGGAGAGACGAATCCCCTCCTGTCGCTCATTGCCTCCATGCGATTCGGGACTGTACCCAAAAACCACCGTTTTGCACGCCCTCTTGGACGTGGTAAGGTGGAATCAAAGCACAGTGGTAATCACACAAGACTCCATGACGATCTCGGGTCTACAGACTAACCTATACCAGTGTCACCAGAGAACTGCCATCTGACGTAAGGTATAATACCATCTGGGAGTTCTCGGCGAGTCCGTCTAGTGTACCCAGTCTCCACTGAGCACCCGTATATCATCTCTGATGTCAAACACCAATGGATATGGGATCATCCATCGCCCATCTGTATGGGTCGAGAAGGTATACGCCAGTCTGCTCTGGTATGTCGATGCCCCGTCTCGATACACCCACGACTAGGTACCTTGAAGGATGTACTTTTGGACTACCATGTCCCCACCAGTATGATCCGCATCATAGTCCAGGTAGTCAAGTATACATCCTAAGGGCTTTACCAACATGTAACAGAGAGACAATCAGTGTACACGTTAAGGTAAAGAGCAACCAGATAGCATACTATCATGTCGAGCAAGAAAGTCCTCCCTATATATGTCCAAGCATCCACTACAATATGCATCCTATGTATAGTAATGGCCTCTAGGGCATACATATAACTAACAATCTCCCACTTGCACTAGGGCCATCTGTAGCAGTGGTTGCAGTATCTCATACTCAACCATCCCATAAAAGTCTCTCTCTGTGAAAAGGCCTTTGTGAGTGGATCCGCCGTGTTGTCCTCTGAGTCTACTCTCCTAACCTCGATCACCCTGGAGATCAACTATCTCCATGATCAGGTGATGCTGCCTCAGAATACGTCTGGGTCACTGATGAGACCGGGGTTCCTGGGCCAAAGCCACACTTCCATTGTCACACAATGGTAGGAACAAAGTTCATCTCATGAACTAATATACACCCAGACTTCCTCTTTGGTAGTATCTTTGGTAACGATGTATCTTGCCTTTAATCGTCTAGTATGTCATGGTATCTAGCTTGGAACTCTTCCAACATACCGTCCCTCCACTGAGGGTAAAGACAATGCCTGCGACTGACATTCAGTCGTTCTTATCACTCTGGAACCTTTCCAGTGATTCTCCCCAGGATCGATTGATACTATCTCACTACAACTAGTGAGTATCCTAATATCCAGTTAGATCTATCTCATAGATCCAAAACCCAGGATTTAGAAGGTATCACTTTAATCCTATATGGAGAATCCTTATGATAAGCAGAGATTGACCGAGCGTAGCATAGGAAACTCCTTCCCCATCAAGAGTATGTCATCCATGTACTCTACGAGGATCACCACCGTACTCCCTACTACCCTTTTGTATATACAAGGTTCATCTATCATTTTGATGATGTCAAACTCTTTGACTAACTCATCAAAACAGATGTTCCAACTCCACGATGCCGGCTTTAATCTGAAAAGCATCTTGCACACGTTTCCGCTGCTCCCACTGTCTACAAGCCCTCTGGCTGTGTTCTTATAGACGTTCTCTTCCAAATCATTATTTAGAAAAGCAGTCATGGCACCCAACCGCCAGATATCGTAGTCATGGTATGTAGCCGTGGCAAGTAGGATCTGGATGGACTTAAGCATAGCCACTGAAAAAAGGTTTCATCATTATCCACGCCTGGTCGATGACGAAAACCTTTAACAAGTCTAGCTTTGAAAGTCTAAACTTTTCCATCTACACCAAGTAATCTTCTCAAGATATACTTGCTCCTGATGGGGATTTAACCCTTCAGATAAAGCAACCAAAGTCCATACTTTGTTGGTGTATAAGGATTCCATCTCAGATCGATAAGCATCCAGCCATTCTTACAGAGTCCCACTCCTGATGGCCAGCTCGAAACTAGTTGGGTCATTATCTCATGATGCAATCCTCGCTCCCATTGTCATAGAGAAACCAAAGTATCTCTCAGGTGGGTGAGGAACCCTACTAGATCGGCAGAGAGGCTGAGGTTCGTTAGAATCTATTGAATCCTTTGGTTCTACCCAATCATCGGCTACAGTTTGTATAGCTAGAACCTTTCCAGTTCTACATAACTAACCTTGCCTCGAGCTTGTCTGGATTTTGCTTTTAGACATAGGCCGGACAACCCTAAATCTTAACAAACTTAAGATATGGACTCTTCCTTTTCCATATCACATATGAAGTGGTAGGCAACTGATTTGATTGGTACCCTATTCAATAGGTATGCAGCTTCTTAAGTGCATAACTTCCAAAAGGAAATAGGAAACTCAGTAGTACACATCATAGAGCGCACCATATCATATAGGGTGTGATTGCTCCGCCCCGATACACCGTTGTGCTGTGGTGTATTCAGAGGAGTAACACTGAGAGAGAATCTCATTTACCTTTAGAATAGTCCAAGAATTCCATGCACAAGTATTCTCCTCCCTGATCATATCAAAGGACATAATACTTATACCCGTTTTGGTTCTCTACGTCTAACTTATATTCTGTGAATATCTCAAAAGGTTCGGACTTGTGTTTCAACAGGAACATATGTCTGAATCTAAAGAGATCATCAGAGAATGTAATGAAGTACAAAGAACCGGTCTTGGCATGTGTAGATAGGGGACCTTCATGTATCATCCCAAGAGTACACTAACTCTTTCTCTGCTTCCAATAAACAGAGCTGTAGTCATCTTATCTTTGTGACATGACCGGTAAGTTTTCACAAGATGTAAATTCAAACAGATTTAAATATGCATCTATGTGCAACTTAGCTAGTCGGGTCGCATTGATATGACCTAGTCTACAATACCTCAAGAAGGATCCGTTCATTTCTGAACTCTTCCTCTTGTGTGTGTTCCGTATACTAAGAACTGTAGTTTGATTTAGAATGTCAATGCTTTTAGATAACGTACCTGAACCGATCAACTATTGATATAGGAAATGTTCAAAACATTATCCAACAATACAAAATTGTATCCTTCTTTAATAAATAAAGAGATTGATATGATTTTGTATATCAGGTTCGGTATCTAATAGCATTTGTTCAAAATCAATGTATTGGTAATACAGGGTGACAGTGACCAACAGACTTGGCTGCAACACTTGCACCGTTTTCTGTCTCATGAAACTTATCACCCGTTCTCAGCTCTATACCTTTCTGTAGCCCTATGCAACTGATTACATATCTGGGATCCTGATCCGGCATCAAATACCCAGGACGTAGAGAATACAGAGAAACAGTTCTTTGTAGTGAACACACCCAAAGAAGATGCATCATAATGCACTTTCTTCGTTTGGGCGGCATGGGAAATCTGGTATTCCCCAATTTCCTGCTCGGTCTTATAACAATTATAAGTTGGAGCTGGACCAACGTTCCCCAGCTCAGTATAACAAGCGGGTTCGGTCAATACATCCATATTATTATCTTGATTAAGGCGTGATATGGTCGCTACCTGGAGAGAGAGAGAAGAAAACACTCTGCGTGCGCTCTTGCAAGATCAGATTGGTTATTATTTTATCTAATCAGGATGGCTCCCACTGTTTTTATCAAATCTTCCTTCAAACCTTAAAAGGAAAGATTAGCCGGGATTAATTACATGCTACAAGTTCGCCAATCTTTCTGCCAGGCCAGTGTCGGTACTTTGAGGGAGGTTCCCCGTGCTTTCGCACGGACCTAATTAAAGAAAACCTTATTTTTCCAGAGGCGTAACCCCGTTGACACCTTTCTAGACACCTACTTGATCGGCTAATTGTAATGTGTAAAACTCTCCCAGGAGTTACTCTTACTCGCAGCGGGTATCGGGATCCAACTATCTCATAGAAGGTATGCAATCTCATTGCAAATTTCAACACTTGAAATTCCCGATAATTTTGGCCCTAGCACCCTATGACCTTGACGGAGGTCAACAAACCATAGGCTACTAGTCAAGTTCAACCCGTCATTTCTTGATTGAATCAAACCAACCCGCACGACCCTTGACGGAGGTCAACAAGGTCGTACGACTACCCTAACCCAATCTGCATCATATGCATAAGCAGATAAATACTAGTTAGCTACCACACACTACGCCTTGGCGGAGGTCAACAAACGTAGCACGAATACTAAGTAAGACTTATCTGAAATGACAGAGGGCTACGTCAGGTTTTTAAGAAAACTCTTTGCGTAATGAACTTGATATCGTTGTAGAATCGAATGATTTTAAAATGGAGTGCTTTTGAGGCTTTTCTAGTTTTGCTAAAGGGGTCACTCCCGGTGAAGGGATCGTCGGCCCTTTCCTCATCGAATAAGGTGCAGGATATATCATATATACCGCTGTGCAAAGCAAAAACTGCAAAAGTAATCAAAAGAAAAATCGAGGGTTGTAGCATCTGCCAGTTATTGCTAAAGGGGTCACTCCCGGTGAAGGGATCTCGGCCCTTTCCTTATCGAATAAGGTGCAGGATGTTCTACAAGGAACACCGCGATGCAAAGCAAGAACTGTAGCTACCTGTTTTTGAAAATTCGATTACACAACATCTTTTAGGTTTCTTTTCTTTCATTAATCATATTAATGAAGTCCCATCATTTAAGTCACCTAAACATCACAGATAAATATAACGTACGCTTATGCCATCCGCATTCGCCTCGATGTCCCGTCTGCACCATTAGGTTAGGTAACTAACGGCAGAGCGAGGCATGGCTAGCGCAGGTGTAAAACATAAGCAATGTTTATATAATATATCATATATACTATATATAATATCTATCTGAACATATCACATGATCACATCACAGATAACGCAGCAGAAAATATCATATGAAATATTGGATATACTAGGACGTCCGTGTTTTCAATACGAGCCAGTATAAAACAAGGATTCCACGGTCGCGATGAATAGCCAAACCCACACCCCTAGACCCCTACGAGAGCAGCAAGCAACCCTACCAATTCTAGAGTTAGGAGACCCGGACTCGACTCCTCGAGTTGGTCTCCCACTGGACTCCAGAACCCGGTTACTTGTGCCCTCCTCCTTGGGTCTATCCTAGTGCGGAAAAGTAAATAATATACAAAGGGTAACATCTTCCGCAATTTGGAAGTGCCCCAATAAAAGAATATTACATACAAGCTTTTACATGAATGAAAATGAAAAACACTCATCTCACATAAAAAACCCGGCTATTCAAACACGACGATCCAATATAACATATCCAGCAACACCTAACATCACATGTCATCAACGTAAGTAAACATGCGTATCCCAATTGTCGTTGACATATAGCAACGAAACCGGCGATATCACATATTACACTTACGGTCGCAGAAAAGAAAGTGTAAAACTACAATAGTTGGAATCCGCAAACTCTTTAGACATCGCATGCCTAACCATCTGAATTCCTTAGACATTACATGCCTAACAATTATAAACCCCGCATTTTAGTCTCATTATCGAAAACTCTTTTCAATATCAAGTTGGGCAATTCAACAAGATTCCCGACATTTTGATCGAATGATCGTCGCAAACTTTAGTAGCCGGCCGCACCCCCGATGCCGTCGACGAAGTGCACCAAGGCGGAACACCGCTGCCGCGAGCACCCGAACGGATGCTTTCGGCGACGGGGTTCTCCTACAGTCACTTGGTCGGGGCTATGGGGTGCGGCTGTCTATTAAGTTTACCGGCGAGTATTCGCGTACGCTACGCGATTGCGACGGACTTTTGATCACATCAAAATCCCGTGGCAACCGATCAAGTGAGACTAAACTGCTATGTTTATAACATCCAAATCAGTTATCCCATAACAACATATGGATTCCAAATATTGTATCACATTCCGGATAAATAGAAAATGTTAAACTTTCCGATCGAACAATCAAACACCCAAGTTTTCCCGAAACTGCTCAACACATGAAATAAGTTTAAAAACATTCACTTCATGCCACAGTACCAACAGTCCAGCTGTAGAAGGGTCAAGCCAACGCCTCACATGTGGCACGCCGTACTGCCCCAAACCCAAAGGTTCAAAGGGCAGTTCAAGACGGTCACATAATCGAGTTAAGGTTTGTTGTCTTCTAGAGGGACCATCGCGTTACTTGCACTACTTAGAACGTCATTAAACTACGGAAAAATCCAACAATTGGAAATTTCCCGGCAGGGGGAAAAAGTGGGTATCTATATCCGGTCGAACTTTTTGACATATTCTAAAATTACCCGGAAAAACACATAGACAAAGTTAAACTTTCGATCGAAACAACGAACTCCCAATACAACCCAGAAAACTCAACTCTTGAGCACTGATTAAAAATTCCAAGAAAACACAGGAAACAGATACGGGCATAACTGTATAAAAACGCAACCCTAAACATTACATACGGCCGCGGAACCGCCGCCAAAAGCTGGTTAGGGCCGCGGTTCGGCGGCGCTACAGTGGCCTTAGGGATTCGTTTTCTACAGTTTATCTTATAATTTCCTGCTCTATTTTCTGAGCATTTTTAATTAGGAAAAATCCACAGTTTTAAAAATTGTACAGAGAAGGGTGAAATCTAGGGTTTCGGGTTTCGATCGGGTTTCTAACTTCGTCTACACTTCGCCTAAGGCTCTAGCTAGGCTCTGATACCACTGTAGGGTTCCTAAGCACACTCAAGAGGTTCCACAAGGCATCTACCATGCCAAATTCAAAAATTTATATGCCGAGAAACTCTATGTAAGATCGTTAACTAGAGGATAGGCAAAACTAAATGCAAGTTAACAACTTAACTAACAAGTGAAAGGGATTACAACCTTTGTAGATTCAGTCATCCACTTCTTTAGCTCCGTGATGACGTCCCTTCGCTGCGACCACCGGGATTCCGGACTCTAGCGATGGTTTCGTCGGAGAAATGAGCGGGCTAGGTCGTTGACTTCGATACCGAAGATGATCTGCGTCGAGGCAAGTCTAACTCAAGCTCCATCTTCACTTGGTCATGAAACTTGTGAAGATAACATACTCTACTACATGGCAAGTGGTAGAGGATGAAGAAATAGGAAGTGGGTTCACTTTGGATTTGGATTTCTCACTTGGATTCATCACTTGATAATTTTCAAGCAAGCTTTCTTCTTCTTTATCAAGAAGAAGAAGAAGAAGAAAAGAATAAGAATTATCAATAATAGAAAATCAAGTGAAGAGTTATCATAATGCAACCATGGGTGAGGCTAACTCATGTAGAGAATAAACTAGGGTTTAGGTGTAATGGTTAGGTTAAGGAAAAAACAAAATGGTAAAGACTTTCAAAGCTTCATGAAGCTTCATGAATAAAACAAAGCAAGCCTCCATTTTATTTTTGCCAAAATGAATAAAATAAATAAATAAAACAAATTAAAACCTAACCATTAACCTAAAGATGGTTTAAAGCAAATATACACCCAAGTTTGCATGTATCATCAAACATGATACAATCAAGTGCACAAAAATATATCACATATACTACTTGTGCACATCAAGTGAGAAAATCCATCTTAAGTGAACAATACTACTCAATGTAAAGTAATATATCAAATATATAATTATACATTAAATCATTAAATCAATACTTGATTTAATGATCCAGTCATATCTCATATAACCGACTAATATCAAGTGTATCAATATATCGAATCAACACTTGATTCGGTAACCCGGCTATATCCCATATAACCGTTCGATGATATAAATCGCGAGAATAGAATACAGTATCACATACTGGTATAATTCTCGGTCCCGCACATATCTCATTTGCGCTCCTATTTCGTTTCGCTTGAGCCAGGAAACCTCTGTGTAGGACTCTAAACACTCGTCAATACGCCAGCAGCAGGTGATGATCATATCAAACACCCACAAGCCGCAAGCGGTCTACTAAACGTAACGGCCACCCGGGTATTGAGCGATCAGAAGATCAACAAGCAAGCCCGCTCATACTCCTGTGAATCCAACCAGTAACACTTACCGTACAGTCCGGTCTAATCGTCTAATATGTTGCATATCTCGCCTAGGGGTGGTAAACGTTAGACCCCAGTAGCTCGATAAGTCGTGTCGATATGAGGTCTATAACAGTTCGAGAAACTACTGGTAACACTTACCAGTAAATCTCAGGAACCCTGGCCAGGGATTTCCGGTTATAGCCAATCGAACACAGCACAACATCAACTCCCTATACCGGGAGAGACGAACCCCCTCCTATCGCTCATTGCCTCCATGCGATTCGGGACTGTACCCAAAAACCACCGTTTTGCACGCCCTCTTGGATGTGGTAAGGTGGAAATCAAAGCACATTAGGAATCACACAAGACTCCATGACGATTTCGGGTCTACAGACTAACCTGTACCAGTGTCACCAGAGAACTGCCATCTGACGTAAGGTATAATACCATCTGGGAGTTCTCGGCGAGTCCGTCCAGTGTACCCAGTCTCCACTGAGCACCCGTATATCATCTCTGATGTCAAACACCAATGGATATGGGATCATCCATCGCCCATCTGTATAGGTCGAGAAGGTATACGCCAGTCTACTCTGGTATATCGATGCCCTGTCTCGATACACCCACGACTAGGGACCTTGAAGGATGTACTTATAGACTACCATGTCCCTACCAGTATGATCCGCATCATAGTCCAGGTAGTCAAGTACACATCCTAAGGAATTTCCCAACATGTAACAGAGAGACAATCAGTGTACACGTTAAGGTAAAGAGCAACCAGATAGCATACTATCATGTCGAGCAAGAAAGTCCTCCCTATATATGTCCAAGCATCCACTACAATATACATCCTATGTATAGCAATGGCCTTTAGGGCATACATATAACTAACATTGCTCACATGCATGAAGCTTGTAGAAGCTTTTCGATGCATTGACTTAGTCCACTAATTTTGTTTTACTTAAGATATTTATTTACCTAACCATTCTAATTTAGCCATGGTTATGTCTCTACATGAGTTAGTTTTATGATACAAACTCACCCATGGTTGATTCTCTCACCTCATTAGTTCATTCTCTTCTCTTGATCATCTTCTTCATTCTTTCGAAAAAGTTCTAGGTTTTTCCAAAGTGAGAAAATATTGTGAGAAAAATAAAACTAAAGTGAGCCCACTTCCTACTTCATCATCCTCTACTAGATTAGCACTTTACTATAGGGTGTTAGCTTCATTAATCTCTCATTAGTGAAGAAGTAGCTTGAGTTAGTGTCTTCTCGACGTAGATCATCTTCGGTCTCGAAGACTTCAAGCAAGATCGTTCCTTTCACCTTCAGAAGCCATGCAAGAGTCTGGGTGTTCCATGATCGCAGCGAAAGGACCACTACAAGGAGCCATTGAAGTGAAGGACCGGTCTACAAAGGTTGTATTCCATTATCACTTAGAAGTAAGGTAGTTTACTTTCTAGTTTAGCTCCTAAAACTCTAGTTAGATCCTAGGTTAGGTTGTTTGGCACACTAGAAATTTTTGAAATTGGCATGTTTGATGCCTTGTGAAACCTTGTGGTTGTGCCAAAGAACCCTACACCTCAAAGGACCGACACTGGCCTGGCGGAAAGATTGGCGAAATTGTAGGGTGTAATTAATCCCGACTAGTCTTACCTTTTAGGGTGTGAAAGAAGATTTGATAAAAACAGTGAGAGCCATCTTGATTAGAGAAAATAAATAACCAATCTAACCTTGCAAGAGCGCACGCAGATTGTTTTCTTCTCTCTCTCTCTCTCTCCTGGTAGTGACCATGTCACGCCTTAATCAAAATAATAATATGGATGCATTGACCAAACCTGCTTATTATACTGAGCTAGGGAATGATGGTTCCGCTCTATCTTATTGTTATAAGTCCGGGCAGAAAAAAGGGGAATTTCTGGATTCCCATGCCACCCAATCAAAGAAAGTCATGTTGATGCATCTTCTTCGGGTGTGTTCATTACCGAGAACTGTTTCTCAGTATCCTCTACGTCCTGGGTATGTGATATCGGATCAGGATCCCGCATATGTAATATGTTACATGGGCTATAGATAGGTAGAGAACTGGGAATGGGTGATATGTCTCTAAGTGCAGAGAATGGAGCAAGTGTTGCAGCCAAATCAGTTGGCAAATATCACCTTGTATTAATACATTGATTCTGAACGAATGTTATTACATACCGAACCTGATATACAACATTACATCGGTTTCTATAATGAGTTAAAGAAAGATATAATTCTGTATTGAAGGATAATTTTGTGAACATTTTCCTTAATCAAGAGTTGATTGGATTAAGCACGTTATATAATAGCATATACGTTCTAAATCAAACCACGGTTCAAAGTATGTAAAACACACACAAGAGGATCGGTTCAGAAATGAATGAATCCTTCTTGAGGCATTGTTGACAAGGTCATATCAATGCTGTTGGAGATAGTGCCCTCAGAGTCAATTATTGGATCACAGGCACGTGATTGCAATGATTGAGGGAGGACCTATGCCGGTAGGACAATCTTACTCAAGATGATAGTATGGTATCTGGTTTATCTTTATCATCGTGTACTGCTTTATGTGACCTTATAGGTCACTATTGCGCGTTGATAGAGCCCTTAAGATTCTTGCTTGACGGCCAGCAGTATGATGGCGATCATATACGTGGGAGCTGGGGTCTATAAGCACATCCTTAAATGGTCCCTAGTCAAGGGAGTTTCGAGACAGGGCATCGATACTCCAGAGTAGACTAGTGTATACAGTCGAGACCCCGACGAGGGGCGGTGGCCGGTCTCACAAGCCACTGGTGTCAGTTGGTTCACCTAAGATGTATACAGGTGCTCATTGGGTTATGAGTACACCGGACAGGACTCGCCGGGAACATGCTAGTTGGTCTTATACCTAACGTCAGATAGCAGTTCCCTGGTGACATGTGTATAGGTTAGTTCATTGACCTGAGATCGTCATTTGTCTTGTGTGAGTTCCCACTGTGCTTTGATTACTACCCTACCACGGCTCAAAGGAGTCGTGCAAACAGGTTTTAGTTGGGTACAGTCCCGAGCCACATGGAGGCAGTGAGCGGATCTGCAGGGGTTCGTCTCTCCCGGTATTGGGGGTGAGGTCGCGCTGTGTTTAGGAGAGCCATTACACGAAGTCCTTGGCCAAGGCAGGAGATTTACTGGTAGGTATTTCAGTAGTATCTCAGGGTGTTCTGGGCTACACTCCAACACGACTTGTACAGCTTTTGGGTGTCTGACTTTTACCAACCCCCTAGTCTCGCCATGCGATACTCATAGACGAACGGACCGGACTGTACGGATATTGTCACTGACAGGCTCAATAGGGTGTCAGGATGAGTTCGCTCATCGACGTCTCTTTTGGTCAATACCTGGTAGCCCGTTACGTATGGCTAATACCTCTAACGTGCTAGTGGTTAAATCCACAGCCAAAGTATTGACGAGTCTTTAGAGTCCCCCACAGACAGTTTCTCAAGTTTCGGGCGAAACACTGTAGAGGCCGTATGGATATATGGCAGGGTTCGATCATATACGTGCGGTATTGCACGGATCATGATCGGACGGATAATACTAGCGGGCTTTGGTTTAAGCTGGATCCTAGTATTGTACAGTGTAGAATTTGTCTCATTGCATTTGTGTTCGGTCGGAATACAAATGTAGGTTTGTATATACGGTCGCGGGGTTTTCCTGTAATTTATTACGGGATCAGTTTTTGGAGTTGCCAGTTTTTATTCCGTTTCGGCCAGTTATCCTTTGTTCCTTCATGGCCGGATTTTTCTGATGGAGGGGCTAATTTGCAAATATGCAAATTAGCAATTGTGGAGGAGTTATTAGTGATATGTGGCTTTATGATAATACAAGCATCTTTGCTTTTTTCTTTCATCATGGTTTGCATTAATTGAGATGGGATTTGATGAAGATGTGAGGGTGATGTTTTGAAGTGAGGTTTGCTTTTGTTTATGATCATCCTTTTGCTTTTACTACACTTACCTCCCTTCATGCTCTCTCTCTCTCTTTTTCTTAGGCCGGCCATTTCAAAGAGGAGAGGGGATTTTTTCATTTTTGGGTGTGGGGAAAGTTTGTTCATCTCATATTATGCTTTGCCACAAAAATCCATAGCCATCTCAAAAGCTCATTTTCTTTTTCCCTCCTTCAAAGGCAACTTCACAACCCGCTTGAGACAAGTGATTCTACACTAGCCTACAGTATTCTTGGACACGTCGACTCGCCAACTTCATGCCCGAGTTGTCTCGGTCAGAGGTGGGAGCCCGTAAAAGAACCCGGAGATGTGGTGCCCTTTCCGACGAGGAGATGAAGAACGAAAATTCCGTGAGGAGATCGGGATGGAGGCAGAAGACCGAAGGACACGGATCGCTCGGTATAGCATTCTACCTATTCTCTAGTTAGCTAGGAGTAGGTTAATGGCCCGATCCGGGTTTATAGTGTGCGGTAGTGCCGGTTCATAAGTTTTGTAAAAGTTTCGTTTCCGCATTCCGGCGTCGTATTGACGGCCGGGGCCCTGCCGTGCACTTACAAATGCAACACGACCAGCTAAGTTACATAAGGATGAATATGAGAATCTGTTCGAATTTTCACCTTATGCTACTTGCCAGTCTTGTCTCAAAGGTAATATGACAAATACTCCGTTTACTGGAAACAGAGAAAGAGTTACTGAACTTTTGGAATGGATACATGACGATGTATATAGCCCTTTGTCTACAAATGCCAAGGTTGGTTCTTTGTACTTCATTATATTCACTGATCATCTCTCAGGATTCGGACATATATTCCCGTTGAAACACAAGTCTGAAACTTTTGAGAAATTCAAGGAATATAAGCCTGAAGTTAAAGAACCAGACGAGTAGAAGTATTAAGTCATTCGATGTGATCGAGGAATAGAATACTTGGGCATGGAGTTCCTGGATTAATTAAAGGAGAATGTGATTCTCTCTCAGCTTACTCCTTCGTATACACCACAGCACAACGGTGTATCGGGGCGGAGGTATCACACCCTATGAGATATGGCGCGCTCTATGATGAGTATTGCTGAGTTACCTATTTCCTTTTAGTGTTATGCACTTGAGAAGCTGCATACCTATTGAATGGGGTTCTATCCAAATCAGTGCCTACCACTCCATATGAGATATGGAATAGGAAGAGACCATGTCTTAAACGAGTTAAGATATGGGGTTGTCCGACCTATGTTGAAAGGCAGAATCCGGACAAGCTCGAGGCAAGGTCAGTTCTGTAAGTTTGTTCGGATATCCCAAACATTTGTGAGGGAATATATTCTACCACTCTGAGGAGCAAAAGGTGTTTTGTTTCTCAGCATGCCATCTTTTTAGAAAAGGAATTTCTTATGAAGAAATTTGTGGTCATGAGGTAGAACTGGAAGGAGTTCTAGCTAGACAAGCTAACAACTGATGATTTGGTGAAACCAAAGGATTCAATAATCTCCAACGAACCTCATCCTCTCCGCGAATTTGGTAGGGTTCCTCATCCACTTGAGTGATACTGCAATCTTCTCGGTGATAGTGGGAGCGAGGATTGCATCATGATAGATGATGGCCTAACTAGGTTCAGGAAGGCCATCACGAGTGGCGACTCTGTGAAAAGGCTGGATGCTATGCGATCAAAGATGGAATCCATGTACACCAACAAAGTATAACTTTGTATGTTGCGCCTGAAGGGGTAAAACCCATTGGGAGCAAATGGATCGTAAGAAGATTCTTGGTGTAGATAGAAAAGTTGAGACTTTCAAAGCTATGCTTAAGTCCATCAGGATCAATGCACGCATCGCGGAGTTGGAACATCTGTTTTGATGTGGCAGTCAAAGAGTTTGACTTCATCAAAATGGTAGATGAACCTTGTATATACAAGAAGGTTGTAGAGAGTGAGGTTTTCTTACACGTATTGTACGTAGATGACATACTCTTGATAGGAAATGGTTTCCTATGCTATACTCGGTCAAGCTCTGCTTATCACGAGGATTCTCAATATAAGATCTAGATGATACCTACTACATGTTAGTTATATGACATACTCTAGATACCGTGACTTACTAGACGATTAAAGGCAAGATACATCGTTACCAAAGATGCTACCAAAGAGGCAATCTGGATACATATAAATTCATGGGATGAATTTCGTTCCTACCATTGTGTGACAATGGAGTTGTGGCTTTGGCCAAGGAACTGCCGTCCCATCAGAAATCAAGATATAATTCTTAGGCAGTATCACCTGATCATGGAGATGGTTGATCTCCAGGAAGATCGAGGTTAGGAGAGTAGACACAAAGGACAACAGCGCGGATCCACTCACAAAGGCCTTTTTCCCAGTAGAGACATTTATGGGATGGTTGAGTATGAGATACTTCAACCGCAGCTAATTGTTGGGTATGTGATACCACAACAGATGGCCCTAGTGCAAGTGGGAGATTGTTAGTTATATGTATGCCCTAGAGGCCATTACTGTACATACGATGTATATTGTAGTGGTTGCTAGGACATATATAGGGAGGACTTTCTTGCTCGACATGATAGTATGCTATCTGGTTGTAATTTATCTTAACATGTACTCTGATTGTCTCTATGTTACATGTTGATAAAGCCCTTAGGATATGTACTCGACTACTGGGACTATGATGAGATCATACTAGTGGGGCCACGGTAGTCGACGAGTACATCCTATAACTGTTCCTAGTCGAGGGTGTATCGAGACAGGGCATCGATACACCAGAGTAGACTAGCGTATACGCATCTTGACCCATATGATGGGCGATGGATGATCCCATATCCATCGGTGTTTGACATCAAGGATGGTGTACGGGTGCTCAGTAGAGACTGGGTACACTGGACGGACTCGCCGAGAACTCCCAGATGGTATTATACCTTACGTCAGATGGCAGTTCTCCGGTGACACTGGTACAGAGTAGTCTGTTGACCCGAGATCGTCATAGAGTCTTGTGTGATTCCTACTGTGCTTTGATTTCCGTCATACCACGTCCAAGAGGGCGTGCAAAAAGGTGGCTTTTGGGTACAGTCCCGAATCACATGGAGGTAATGAGCGATAGGAGGGGATTCGTCTCTCCCGGTATAGGGAGTTGATGTTGGGCTGTGTTCGATTGGCTATAACCAGAAATCCCTGGCCAGGGTTGCTGAGATTTACTGGTAAGTGTTATCAGTAGTTTCTCGAACTGTTATAGACCTCATATCGACACGACTTATCGAGCTACTGGGGTCTGACATTTACCACCCCTAGGCGAGATATGCGACATATCAGACGACGAGACCGGACTGTACGGGAGTGTTACTGTTTGGATTCACAGGAGAATGTACAGGCTTGCTTGTTGATCTTCTGAGCACTCAATACCTGGGTGGCTGTTACGTTTAGCTGACCGCTTGCAGCTTGTGGGTGTTTGATATGATCATCACCTACTGCAAGCGTATTGACGATTCTTTAGAGTCCTACACAGAGGTTTCTTGGCTCAGGAAAAACGGAGTAGGAGCACATATGTGATATGTGCAGGACCGAGGATAATGCGGTATATGATACCATATTGGATTCTAGCGATATGAGATATCGGCCGTGTATATGTGATATAGCCGGGTCATCGTATTAGTCGGTTATATGCGATATAGCCGGATTGTCGGATCAAGTGTTGATTCGATAATTTAATGTATAATAATATATATGATATATTAAACTACATTAACTAATATTATCTCACTAAAAGATTCATTTTCTCACGGGATAATACATTGATATATATGCGGTATATGTTAATTGTATTATTTTCTATTGTAACAAAATATATTGTATATGTGATATATAATATTGTAACATGTTAGGGTTACAAATTTAACAAAGGATTAGGGTTTGGATTAGGGTTAGCTTTTTCATGAAGCTTCCATGAAGCTTCATGAAGCTTTGACTTTGTGGTTGCTTGATATTTTTGTGAGATATTATGTTAACCCAATCCAAACCATTAACCCTAGTTAACTCTCTACAAGGGTTAACTCTTCTCATGCTTAACCCTTGGTTAGATTTGTAAACACTACAATAATTCATTATTCATCACAAAAGGATTAAGGTTATATTATTCATTCTTCTTCTTCATGCTTGAGTTCTTTGATGAAAAAGCTTTCTTTTGTGATGAAAGTGAGTGAGAAAAAGATGATAAATGAGAGAAAAAATCCTACTTCATCATCCTCATCTATCCTTGCCATTTAGATGAAGGTGTTCACTTTATATTATGAGTATTAGCTTGTGTTATCAAAACTTCAAGGTAGATCATCTTGGTATCGAAGATCGAAAGCAAAGGTTGCATCATTCTCTTTGTGGTCCCTCTCGAGAGTCCGGAACACGATGATCGCAGCGAAGAGACCTCAACACGGAGCTTAAGAAGTGAAGGACCGGATCTACAAAGGTTGTAATCCCTCTCACTTAGTGCTAAAGTGTTTAACACGCATGTTTTCGCCTAAACCCTAGTTTAAAGATCCGTATTCGGGTTGTTCGGCACGGCTAAAATTTTAATCGGGCATGGTTGATGCCTCGTAGACCCTTGTGCGCGTGCCTAGCAACCCTACAGTGGTATCAGAGCCAAGCTAGAGATTTAGGCGAAGTCTAGACGAAGTTTAAAGTCCGATCGAACCCGGAAACCCCGATGTTTACCTTTCTCTGTACATTTTTCAAAACTGTAGTTTTTTCTTAACTAAAAATGCTCAGAAACACAAGCAGGAAAAACTAAGAATTACTGTGAAGTATGGTCCCCTAAGTCGACTATTTGACCGTGGAACCGCGGCGAAACCATGGGTTTTGCGGCTGTTCCGCTTCAAAATTTGGACTTAGTCCCTGAAATTTCATGTAATTATTATTAGGCCCTTTCTTGTTATTTTTTTCTGGGAATATTTTAATTCCACTCAAGTGTTGAGTTTTCAAGAGTTGTATTGGGGAATCGTTGATTCGATCGGAAAATTTAAATTCGTTTAGTTTTGTCCGGATAATTTTTAGAAACTGTTAAAAAGTTCGAACGGATATCAATAACTCACTTTTTCCCCTGTCGGAAAATTTTTCAAAAGTTGGATTTTTTCTCGAGTTTAAGAACGTTCTAAGTCATGCAAGTAACGCGATGGACCCTCTAGAAGATAACAAACCTTAACTCGATTATGTGACCGTCTTGAACTGCCTCTAAACCTTAGGGTTTGGTGCAGTACGGCGTGTCACATGTGAGGCGTTGGCTTGACCCTTCTACGGCTGGACCATTGGTACTGTGGCATGTGATGGATGTTTTTAAACCGATTTCAAGTGTTGAGATATATTGGGGAAATCTTGGGTGTTTTGATTATTCGATCGGAAAGTTTAACATTGTCTATTTATCTAGAATGTGATACAATATTTGGAATCCACAAGTAGTTATGAGATAACTAATTTGAATGTTGTAAATATAGCAGTTTAGTCTCGATGATCGGTTGCCACGGGATTTTGATGTGATCAAAAGTCCGTCGCAATCACGTAGCGTACGCGGATACTCGCCGGGTAAACTTAACAGACAGCCACGCCCCATAGCCCCGACCAAGTGACTGCAGGAGAACCCCATCGCCAAAAGCATCCGTTTGGGTGCTCGCGGCAGCGGTGTTCCGCCTTAGTGCACTTCGTCGACGGCATCGGGGGTGCGGCCGTCTACTAAAGTTTTGCAACGAGCATTCGATCTGTATATCGGGAATCTTGTTGAATTGCCCGACTTGATATTGAAAAGAGTTTTCGATAATGAGACTAAAATGCGGGGTTTATAATTGTTAGGCATGCGATGTCTAAGGAATTCATTTGGTTAGGCATGCGATGTCTAAGGAGGTTGCGGATTCCAACTGTTGTAGTTTTACATTTTTTTTCTGTGACCGTAACCGTAGTATGTGGTGTATCACCGGCTTCGTTGCTATACATCAACGACAATCGGGATACGCATACTTGCTTACGTTGATGATATGAGATATTATGTGTTGCTGTGATATGTTATATTGGATCGTCGCGTTTTGAATAGCCGGGGGTTTTATGTGAGATAAGAGTTTTTCTTTTTCATTCATGTAAAATTTATTTATATGTAATATTCTTTTATTGGGGCACTTCCAGGTAGCGGAAGATGTCACCTTTTGTATATTATTTACTTTTCCGTATTAGGTAGACCCAAGGCGGGGAGCACAAGTAACCGGGTTCTGGGGTCCAGTGGGAGACCATCGTGAGGAGTCGAGACCGGGTCTCCTAACCCTAGAATTGGCAGTGTTACTTGCCGCTCTCGTAGTGGTCTAGGGATGTGGGTTTGGCTATTCATCGCGACCGTGGAATCCATGTTTTATACAGGCTCGTATTGAAAACACGGACGTCCTAGTATATCCAATATTTCATATATGTTCTTCTGCTGCAATGTTCTGTGATGAGATCATATTACTGCCTGAGACGAATGTTTATATTATATATATGAGATATATGTTATATTGCATATTTCGTTTCAAAAGAGATGCTTGTGAAGCATAATAAAATGGGACTTCATTAATGAGATTAATGAAATAAAAGAAACCTAAGATGTTGTAGAAACTTGTTTAATAAAAACTGGTAGCTCTAGTTCTTGCTTTGCATAGCGGTGTTCCTTGTAGAACATCCAGTACCTTATTCGATAAGGAAAGAGCCGAGATCCCTTCACCGGGAGTGACCTCTTTAGTGAAACTAGCAGATGCTACAAACTCGGTTTGTCTTTTGATTGCTTCTATAGTTCTTGCTTTGCATAGTGATATTTGTGAAATATCCTGCACCTTATTCGATGAGGAAAGGGCCGACGATCCCTTCACCGGGAGTGACCCCTTTAGCAAAACTAGAAAAGCCTCAAAAACACTCCATTTAAAATCACTCGATTCTACGACGATATCAAGTTCATTACGCTCAGGGTTTTCTGAAAAACCTGCGTAGCCCTCCGTCATTTCAGATAGATATTATTTAGTATTCGTGCTATATTTGTTGACTTAGTTAAGGCATAGTGTACGGTAGCTAAGTAATGTTTATCTGCTAAAACATGAGATGTGATTGGATTAGGGTATTTGTACGGCCTTGTTGACTCAGTTAAGGGTCGTACGGGTGGGTTTAATTCAATCGGGAAATGTACGGGTTGAACTTGACTTCCGATTTATGGTTTGTTGACTTAGTTAAGGTCATAGATCGCTAGGGGCAAAAATATTATTGGGAATTTCAAGTGTTGAAATTTGCAATGAGATTGCATACCTTCTATGAGATAGTTGGATCCCGATACCCGCTGCGAGTAAGAGTTACTCCTGGGAGAGTTTTACACATTACAATTAGCCGATCAAGTAGGTGTCTAGAAAGATGTTAATGGGGTTACGCTCCTGGGAAAACGAGGTTTACTTTAATTAGGTTCGTGCGAAAGCACGGGGGACCTCCCTAAAAGTACCGACACTAGCCTGGCTGAAAGATTGGCGAACTTGTAGCGTGTAATTAATCCCGGCTAGTCTTTCCTTTTAGGGTTTGAAGGAAGATTTGATCAAAACAGTGGGAGACATCCTGATTAGATATATTAGATAACCAATCTAATTTTGCAAGAGCATACGCTGAGTGTTTTCTTCTCACTCTCTCCAGGTAGCGACCATATTACGCCTTAATCAAGATAATAAAACGGATGAATTGACTGAACCCGCTTGTTATACTGAGCTGGGGAACGTTGGTCCCGCTCCAACTTATAATTGTTATAAGATAGAGCAGGAAATTGGGGAATACCAGATTTCCCGTGCCGCCCAAACGAAGAAAGTGCATGTTGATGCATCATCTTCGGCTGTGTTCATTACAGAGAACTGTTTCTCAGTATCCTTTACGTCCTGGGTATGTGATACCGGATCAGGATCCCGCATATGTAATCTGTTACATGGGCTACAGAAAGGTAGAGAACTGAGAACGGGTGATAAGTTTCATGAGACAGAAAACGGTGCAAGTGTTGCAGCCAAGTCTGTTGGTCACTATCACCCTGTATTACTTGAATACATTGATTCTGAACGAATGTTATTAGATACCGAACCTGATATACAAAATCATATCAGTCTCTTTATTAGTAAAGAAAGGATATAATTTTGTATTGTTGGATAATGTTTTGAACATTTCCTATATCAAAAGTTGATCGGTTCAGGTACGTTATCTAAAAGTATTGATGTTCTAAATCAAACTACAGTTCTTAGTATACAGAACACACACGAGAGGAAGAGTTCAGAAATGAACGGATCCTTCTTGAGGCATTGTAGACTATGTCATATCAATGCGACCCGACTAGCTGAAGTTCCATAAAGATGCATATTTAAATCTGTTTGAATTTACATCTTATGAAACTTGCCGGTCATGTCACAAAGATAAGATGACCTTAGCTCTGCTTATTGGAAACAGAGAAAGAGTTAGTGAACTCTTAGGATTGATACATGCTGATGTATGTAAGTCCCCTGTCTACACATGCTAAGACCGGTTTTTAATACTTCATTACATTCTCTGATGATCTCTCAAGATTCAGACATATGTTCCTGTTGAAACACAAGTCCGAACCTTTTGAGATATTCACGGAATATAAGTTAGAAGTAGAGAACCAGAAAAACGGGTATAAGTATTATGTCCTTTGATGTGATCAGGGAGGAGAATACTTGAGCACGGAATTCCTGGTCTATTCTAAAGGAGAATGAGATTCTCTCTCAGCATTACTCCTCCGTATACACCATAGCACGATGGTATATCGGGGCGGAGCAATAGCACCCTATGTGATATGGTGTGCTCTATGATGAGTACTACTGAGTTTCCTATTTCCTTTTGGGAGTTATGCACTTGAGAAGCTGCATACCTATTGAATAGGGTTCAAAACAAATCAGTTGCCTACCACTTCATATGTGATATGGAAAGGGAAGAGTCCATATCTTAAGTTTGTTAAGATTTGGGGTTGTCCGGCCTATGTCTAAAAGCAAAATCCGGACAAACTCGAGGCAAGGTCTGTTATGTAGAACTGGAAATGTTCCAGCTATACAAACTACAGCTGATAATTTTGTGGAACCAAAGGATTCAGTAGTTACCAACGAACCTCAGCCTCTCCGCCGATCTAGTAGGGTTCCTCACCTACCTGAGAGATACTTCGGTTTCTCTATGACAGTGGGAGCGAGGATTGCATAATGAGATGATGACCCAACTAGTTTCGAGCTGGCCATCAGGAGTGGGACTCTGTAAGAATGGCCGGATGCTTAGCAATCTGAGATGGAATCCTTATACACCGACAAAGTATGGACTTTGGTTGCTTTATCTGAAGGGTTAAATCCCCATCAGGAGCAAGTATATCTTGAGAAGATTACATGGTGTACATGGAAAAGTTGAGACTTTCAAAGCTATGCTTAAGTCCATCCAGATCCTACTTGCCATGGCTACATACCATGACTACGATATCTGGTAGTTGGGTGTCATGACTGCTTTTCTAAATGATGTTTTATAAGAGAGCGTCTATAAGTACACAGCCAGAGGGCTTCGTAGATAGTGGGAGCAGCGGAAACGTGTGCAAGATGTTTTATGCGATAAAACAGGCATCACGGAGTTGGAATATCTGTTTTGATGTGCTAGTCAAAGAGTTTGACTTCATCAAAATGGTAGATGAACCTTGTATATACAAAAAGGTAGTAGAGAGTATGGTGGTGATCCTCGTAGAGTACGTGGATGACATACTCTTGATAGGGAAGGAGTTTCCTATGCTACGCTCGGTCAATCTCCGCTTATCACAAGTATTCTCCATATAGGATCATAGTAATACCTCCTGAATCCTGGATTTTGGATATATGAGATAGATCTAATTGGATGTTAGGATACTCACTAGTTGTAGTGAGATGGTATCAATCGATCCTGAGGAGAATCACTGGAAAGGTTCCAGGGTGATAAGGACGATTGAATGTCAGTCGCAGGAATTGTATTTACCCTCAGTGCAGGGACGGTATGTTGGAAGAGTTCCAAGCTAGATACCGTGACTTACTAGACGATTAAAGGCAAGATACATCGTTACCAAAGATGCTACCAAAGAGGCAATCTGGATACATATAAATTCATGAGATGAATTTCGTTCCTACCATTGTGTGACAATGGAGTTGTGGCTTTGGCCAAGGAACTACCGTCCCATCAGAAATCAAGATATAATTCTTTGGCAGTATCACTTGATCATGGAGATGGTTGATCTCCAGGAAGATCGAGGTTAGGAGAGTAGACACAAAGGACAACAGCGCGAATCCACTCACAAAGGCCTTTTTCCCAGTAGAGACATTTATGGGATGGTTGAGTATGAGATACTTCAACCGCAGCTAATTGTTGGGTATGTGATACCACAACAGATGGTCCTAGTGCAAGTGGAAGATTGTTAGTTATATGTATGTCCTAGAGGCCATTACTGTACATACGATGTATATTGTAGTGGATGCTAGGATATATATAGGGAGGACTTTCTTGCTCGACATGATAGTATGCTATCTGGTTGTACTTTATCTTAACATGTACTCTGATTGTCTCTACGTTACATGTTGATAAAGCCCTTAGGATATGTACTCGACTACTGGGACTTTGATGAGATCATACTAGTGGGGCCACGGTAGTCGACGAGTACATCCTATAACTGTTCCTAGTTGAGGGTGTATCGAGACAGGGCATCGATACACCAGAGTAGACTAGCGTATACGCATCTTGACCCATATGATGGGCGATGGATGATCCCATATCCATCGGTGTTTGACATCAAGGATGGTGTACGGGTGCTCAGTAGAGACTGGGTACACTGGACGGACTCGCCGAGAACTCCCAGATGCTATTATACCTTACGTCAAATGGCAGTTCTCCGGTGACACTGGTACAGAGTAGTCTGTTGACCCGAGATCGTCATAGAGTCTTGTGAGATTCGCACTGTGCTTTGATTTCTATCTTACCACGTCCAAGAGGGCGTGCAAAAAGGTGGCTTTTGGGTACAGTCCCGAATCACATGGAGGCAATGAGCGATAGGAGGGGATTCGTCTCTCCCGGTATAGGGAGTTGATGTTGTGCTGTGTTCGATTGGCTATAACCAAAAATCCCTGGCCAGGGTTGCTGAGATTTACTGGTAAGTGTTATCAGTAGTTTCTCGAACTGTTATAGACCTCATATCGACATGACTTATCGAGCTACCGGGGTCTGATGTTTACCACCCCTAGGCGAGATATGCGACATATCAGACGACGAGACCGGACTGTACGAGAGTGTTACTGTTTGGATTCACAGGAGAATGTACAGGCTTGCTTGTTGATCTTCTGAGCGCTCAATACCTGGGTGGCTGTTACGTTTAGCTGACCGCTTGCAGCTTGTGGGTGTTTGATATGATCATCACCTACTGCCAGCGTATTGACGATTCTTTAGAGTCCTACACAGAGGTTTCTTGGCTCAGGAAAAATGGAGTAGGAGCACATATGTGATATGTGCGGGACCGAGGATAATGCGGTATATGATACCATATTGGATTCTCGCGATATGAGATATCGGCCGTGTATATGTGATATAGCCGGGTCATCGTATTAGTCGGTTATATGCGATATAGCCGGATTGTCGGATCAAGTGTTGATTCGATAATTTAATGTATAATAATATATATGATATATTAAACTACATTAACTAATATTAGCTCACTAAAAGATTCATTTTCTCACGGGATAATACATTGATATATATGCGATATATGTTAATTGTATTATTTTCTATTGTTACAAAATATATTGTATATGTGATATATAATATTGTAACATGTTAGGGTTACAAATTTAACAAAGGATTAGGGTTTGGATTAGGGTTAGCTTTTGCATGAAGCTTCCATGAAGCTTCATGAAGCTTTGACTTTGTGGTTGCTTGATATTTTTGTGAGATATTATGTTAACCCAATCCAAACCATTAACCCTAGTTAACTCTCTACAAGGGTTAACTCTTCTCATGCTTAACCCTTGGTTAGATTTGTAACCACTACAATAATTCATTATTCATCACAAAAGGATTAAGGTTATATTATTCATTCTTCTTCTTCATGCTTAAGTTCTTTGATGAAAAAGCTTTCTTTTGTGATGAAAGTGAGTGAGAAAAAGATGATAAATGAGAGCAAAAATCCTACTTCATCATCCTCATCTATCCTTGCCATTTAGATGAAGGTGTTCACTTTATATTATGAGTGTTAGCTTGTGTTATCGAAACTTCAAGGTAGATCATCTTGGTATCGAAGATCGGAAGCAAAGGTTGCATCATTCTCTTCGTGGACCCTCTCGAGAGTCCGGAACACGATGATCGCAGCGAAGGGACCTCAACACGGAGCTTAAGAAGTGATGGACCGGATCTACAAAGGTTGTAATCCCTCTCACTTAGTGTTAAAGTGTTTAACACGCATGTTTTCGCCTAAACTCTAGTTTAAAGATCCGTATTCGGGTTGTTCGGCACGGCTAAAATTTTAATCGGGCATGGTTGATGCCTCATAGACCCTTGTGCGCGTGCCTAGCAACCCTACACTACATCTTATAGATTATCATCTATGGTGATAGATCTAAGTGGAGTTTGGGAGTGTCCCAAATCCAGGTACATTAACTCCGTACTAAAGGAGTTTAGTATGGAGAATTCTAAGCGTGGTGGTTCGCCCACTTACTGAGGAATCACTCGCGTGCAAGGGATAACATGTGCTTCGGCAGTAGGCTCTATCATGTATGCGATGTTATGTACTAGTCCAGATGTAGATGACTCACTAGGTGTAGGGATCAGGAATCAATCGGATCTTGGGAGAATCACTGGATAGCTGTGGAGGACATTCTTAAGTACTTGAGAAGCACTAAATGAATATTATTAGTTCGAGCTTTCAGAGTGATAAGGTCGACTGAAAGTCAGTCACAGGCATTGTCTTTACCTTCAGTGGAGGGACGGTATGTTGGAAGAGTTCCAAGCTAGCTACTGTGACATACTAGACGATAAAGACTGAATACATTGCTACCAACGATACCACCAAAGTGGCTGTCTGGACATTTCTTATTCATGAGATGAACAAGGTTACTACCATTGAGCGTCCAAAAACTATTATTGTGACAACAATGGAGTTGTGACTTTAGCCTAGGAATGCAGGTCCCATCAGCGTTCCAGACATATTCTGAGGCTAGTATCACCTGATCAGGGAGATGGTTGATCTCCAACGGATCAAGGTCAGGAGAGTTGACACGAAGGTTAACACGGCGGATCCACTCACGAAGGCCTACTTCCCTAAATACTATTTTAGAGATTTTGGAATTGTTGAGTATGGGATACTACAACCACTGCTAAATTGTTAGGTATTGGATACTGCAATAGATGGCCTTAGTGTAAGTGGGAAATTGTTAGTTATATGTATGCCTTGGAGGCCATTACTGTACATGTGATGTATATTGTAGTGTATTCTTCGATATATATAGGGAGGACTTTCTTGCTCGACATGATAGTATGCTATCTGGTTGCTCTTTGTCTTAACATGTAGATTTGTATTGTGATACTGTCTTGCTCTCACATGTTAATAAAGCCCTTAGGATGTGTACTTGACTACTAGGACTATGATGGAGATCATACTAATGGGGCCAGGGTAGTCCACAAGTTCATCCTATAATTGTTCCCAGTCGAGGGCGTATCGAGACAGGGTGTCGATACTCCAGAGTAGACTAGCATATACGCTTCTTGACCCATATGATGGGCGATGGATGATCCCATATCCATTGGTGTTTGACATCAGAGAAGGTATACGGGTGCTCAATGGAGACTGGGTACACTGAACGGACTCGCCGAGAACTCCTACATGGTATTATACATATCGTCAGATAGCAGTTCTTTGGTGACATTGGTACAGGTTAGTCTGTCGACCCGAGATTTTCATAGAGTCTTGTGTGATTCCCACTGTGCTTTGATTTCCACCATACCACGGTCAAGAGATCGTGCAAAAAGGTGGTTTTTGGGTACAGTCCCGGGTCACATGGAAGGAATGACCGATAGGAGGAAATTCGTCTCTCCCGGTATTGGGAGTTGATGTTGCGCTATGCTCGATTGGCCATAACAGGAAATCCCTGGCCAGGGTTGCTGAGATCTACTGGTAAGTGTTATCAGTAGTTTCTCGAACCGTTATGGACCATGCATTGGCAAGACTTATCAGGCTATTGTGGTCTGACGTTATACCATCCCCAGGCTGTGATATGTGACATATCAGACGAAGAGACCGGACTGTACGGTAGTATTACTGATTGGATTCGCAGGAGTATGAGCAGGCTTGCTTGTTGATATTCTGATCGCTCAATACCCGAGTGGCCGTTACGTTTAGCAGATCGCTTGCGGCTTATGGGTGTTTGATATGATCATCACCTACTGCCGGCGTATTGACGAGTCTTTAGAGTCTTACACAGAGGTTTCCTGGTTCATACGAAATGAAGCAGGAGCACATATGTCATATGTGCGAGACCGAGATTAATACGAGTATGCGATACCGTATTCTATTCTCGCGATATATGATATCGGACGGTTGTATGAGATATAGCCGGGTTATCGGATCAAGTGTTGATTCGATAAATTGATTCATTTGATATTAGTCGGTTGTATGAGATATAGCCGGATTATTAAATCAAGTGTTGGTTTAATAATCTAATGTATAATTATATATTTGATATATTAATGTTCATTAACTAATATTAGCTCACTTATGATTTCTTTTCTCACTTGATTATGCACATAGTATATATGTGATATATATTAGTGTACATAGTTTTGTGTCATGCTTGATGATACATGATACATGGGTGTATGAGACTTACACCATGCTTGATATAATGTAGGGTTTTTATTTATCTATGTAATTCAAAAATGGATGGATATTTGGCATGACTACAAGCTTGTAGAAGCTTGTAGAAACATTGACCAAGTCCACCATTTTTGTTTCACTTGTAGATATTTATTAACCCAACCATTATACTAACCATGGTAAACTCTCTACATGGGTTAGTGTATGACACTAACTCACCCATGGTTCATTTTGTCACCACACATGAGTTGATTCTCTCATTCTTCACTTGATCATCTTCTTCTTCATTGAAAAAGCTTTCAAGTTTTTGAAATGGTGAGAAAATATTGTGTGAAAAAGAAAACTAAAGAGAGCTCATTTCCTACTTCATCATCCTCTACTATTAGCCATTTAGTTTGGGGTGTTTGCTTCACTAAACCCTAATTTAGTGAAGAGATAGCATGAGCTTGAGTCTCTTCGACGTAGATCATCTTCGGCCTCGAAGACTTCGAGCAAGTTTGCATCTTTCACCTTGTGGAGCCTATCAAGAGTTCGGGAGATTCTTACTCGCAGCGAAGGGACTTCTACACGGAGCAGAAGTGAAGGACCGGTCTACAAAGGTTGTATTCCGCATTCACTTAGCTTTCAAAGTTGTTTGCATGTTGTTTTTTTTAAATCTCTAGTTAAGATTCTAGTGTTAGAGTTATTCAGAACGGAAAATTTTTGAAAACGGCATAGACGATGCCTCCCGAAACCTTGCTGCCGCGCTATGTAACCCTACAGTAGCCTCTTCTCCTTAGTTCTCTAGTTTAGATCTTTAGTTGATTGCATTGTTATTTTGATAGATTATTGTTTGGATTGAGGCTATGATTGCTACTAATTTTTTTATGCAATTCCGCAGTGGTCACGAGCGTTGCGACCCTAGCCCCTGTTCACCAACATGGTATCAGATCCAAATCAAATAACCTAGCAATATTTTTTGGCTAATTTGAAATGCAAAACATTGAATCAATGTGAAGTGTTCACTTGTTTTCAAACATGAACTTAAATTGATTCTTTTCGGCTCAATTTTTCACGCTCGGGCATAGTAGATGTGATCTAGATTGGCTTGTATCGCTATGGAACGCATCGGAGGGGTTCAACCATACCCGGGAGCACTTTGTGTTAGTTTTGTGTATGCCCTAGAGGCCATTATTGTTCATATGATGTATATTATAGTGGATGTTTAGACATATATAGAGAGGATTATCTTGCTCGATATGATAGTATGCTATCTGGTTGCTCTTTGTCTTAACATGTAGACTTGTATTATGATACTATCTTGCTCTCACATGTTGATAAAGCCCTTAGGATGTGTACTTGACTACCAGGACTATGATGGAGATCATACTAGTGGGGCCAAGGTAGTCCACAAGTACATCCTTTAATTGTTCCTAGTCGAGGGTGTATCGAGACAGGACATCGATATTCCAGAATAAACTAGCGTATACGCTTCTTGACCCATATGATGGGCGATGGATGATCCCACATCCATTGGTGTTTGACATCAAAGATGGTATACGAGTGCTCAGTGGAGACTGGGTACACTGAACGGACTCGCCGAGAACTCCTAGTTGGTATTATATATATCGTCAGATAGCAGTTCTCTGGTGACACTGGTACATGTTACTCTGTAGACCCAAGATCGTCATAGAGTCTTGTGTGATTCCCACTGTGCTTTGATTTCCACCTTACCACATTCAAGGGAACGTGCAAAACGGTGGCTTTTGGGTACAGCCCTGAATCATATGGAGGCAATGAGCGATAGGAAGGGATTCGTCTCTCCCAGTATTGGGGGTTGATATTGCGCTGTGCTCGATTGGTTATAACAGGAAGTCCCTGGCCAAGGCTGATACAGAGATTTACTGGTAAGTGTTATCATTAGTTTCTTGACCCGTTATGAGCCTTATATCGGCACGACTTATTGGTTACTAGGGTCTGATGTTTACTACCCCTAGACTAAATATGCAACATATCAGACGAAGAGACTGGATTGTACGGTAGTATTACTGACAGGCTTTACAGGAGTATGAGCAGGCTTGCTTGTTGATCTTCTGATCGCTCAATACCTGGGTAGCCATTACGTCCAGCTAGTACCGCTAACAGCTTGTGGGTGCTTGATATGATCATCACCTACTGCCGGCATATTGACGAGTCTTTAGAGTCCTACACAGAGGTTTCCTGGCTCGAGCGAAATGAAGTAGGAGC
Source organism: Agapanthus africanus (assembly GCA_030015575.1). Taxonomy (NCBI): domain Eukaryota; kingdom Viridiplantae; phylum Streptophyta; class Magnoliopsida; order Asparagales; family Amaryllidaceae; genus Agapanthus; species Agapanthus africanus. The sequence continues at coordinate 280,585,636 of JASDDO010000029.1, read as the reverse complement.
ATATATGTGATATGTGTGGGACCGAGATTAATACGAGTATGCGATACCATATTCTATTCTCGTGATTTATGATATTGGTCGGTTACATGTGATATAGCCGGGTTATCGAATCAAGTGTTGATTCGATAAGTTGATACAAATAATATTAGTCGGTCATATGAGATATAGCCGGATTATTAAATCAAGTGTTGATTTAATGATTTAATGTAGAATTATATATTCGATATATTAATTTACATTAACTAATATTAGCTCACTTAAGCATTTGTTTTATCACTTATGCATTTAATATACATGTGATATATTAATTGTATTTCTTTTTGTGTCATGCTTGATGATATATGCTACATGGGTGTATGAGACTCACACCATACTCATGATAATGTAAAGTTTATTTATTTAAAGTAAATCCAAATTAGTTGGAAATTAGTCACATGGGTAAAGCTTGTAGAATCTTGTAGACCCATTGACTTAGTCCACTAGTATTGTCTTACCTTAGATATTTATTAACCTAACCATTATCTAAACAGATGGTAAAGTCTATATATGAGTTATATGAGATATTTTCTCACCCATGGTTGCCATAACATTTATGGGCATCATCTTCTTCTTCCTCATGAGAGAGCTCTCTAGGTTTTGGAAAGATGAGGAAAATTAGTGAGAAAAATATTTCTAAAGTGAGCCAAAATCCTACTTCATCATCCTCTACTAGATTAGACATTTAGTTTAGGGTGTTAGCTTCACTAATCTCCAATTAGTGAAGAGGTAGCTTGGTTTAGTGTCTCCTCGACGTAGATTATCTTCGGCCTCGAAGACTTCGTGCAAGCATGTTCCTTTCATCTTGTGAAGCCATTCTAGAATCTGGAAGATCACTACTTAGAGCGAAGGGACTACTACACAGAGCTATTGAAGTGAAAGACCGGTCTACAAAGGTTGTATTCCATATTCACTTAGATGTAAAGTTGTTTACATGTTGTTTCATCTAAATCTCTAGTTAAGATTCTAGGGTTAGGGTTGTTTAGCATGACAAATTTTTGAAAATGGCATGGACGATACCTCCCAAAATCTTGCTATCATGCTAGGAATTCCTACACTTTGAAGTGCTCTTGGGGGGTTGATGACTGCTCTCGGGGGGGTTGATGACCAGAGAGCACCCATAAGGGTGCTCTTGGGTCTGGAAAGGCCTCTAGCCCCCGTAAAGGCGGCCAAAGGTCATGCCACCCCTCCCAGAGTGTTTCAATGTGGTATCTAATTTTTTCCCCGAGGTCCACGTGAAGTTTGGACGCGTTTTGAGTCCGTTTCGACACGTTTCCGAACCAAAAAGTACCGATTTAGTGTCGATGTGAATAGTGTTTTCAATTTTCGAAATCTTTGCTTCGACTTAGAAAGTTGTTTAATTCATTAGCCATTTGCAATGGTATAAACTAGATTAAAGTGTTTAATGTAGTTGTATCGTCGGCGTATGCGATACGCGCAAATTAACAGTTCTTTCTATGTCGGAGTGAATAGTGTTTTTTCAAGTGTTGAATTAACGGTTTTGCCTCGACGTTTTTGTGATTTGTAGGCCATGGGAGATGAGTTAAATAGATTAAAGTGTTTAATTGATATAACTCATCAGAGTATGCGATACAGGGTGTTTAACGCCGACGAATTGATGTGTTCAATTTAACGAGGTTACATAAGTGAGTCTGAGATGCTGGTTTGTTGGAATGCGTTGGATTGTCGCGAAATGAATAGCCCCCATGCGGAAGTGTGATGTTGCGATAAATGTTATTTACATTCATGCTTGTTGCCATCTTGTATATTCATTTGTTCGGGACGAGCTCCAACTTGTGGTCGCCGTTTCCGCTATATGTATATTCATTTTGAGGGCGTAGCGGTTCACATGTGGTTGTAGTCACCTCTTGATGTATTATTATTTGTCAGGACACGATCATGTTGCGATCATTATCGCCGTTGTATTAATACAGGTTTAGGATTACCCTGTGGAGGAGCGCACAGGTGGCTGGGTTCTAGATTGCAGCAGGTGGCCATCTTAAGGAGTAGAGATCGGGTCACTCGAGTCTAGGATTGGCGGGTTACTTGCCGCGCTTGTAGAGATTATAGGAAAGAACCGCGGAGGAGTGCTCAAGTCACCGGATTCGAGAAAGTGTCGGGTGGCCTCCTTATGATGATGATGTTGGGTTATGATTGATCGTTTGAAAAGTGCTTTCGTAAAGTAATCGCAATCAAGACGGTGTCGCTTGTAGCTAGCCGCGATGAGTACGGGTCGTCCATAGGGAAACGTGAACTCTTTTCTTGCTTTAGACGGGTTGATTGAAAGAAGGATGATTGTTTGTACATCTATTTTAATACGGATGTAGAATTTATAAAGAATAGATTTGTAGGGTTCATAAGACTCGGTAGTAATGGATGGCTAATTAAAAATGACTCCTTTTATCTTTTAATAGTTTAAAACTAGATCGATAGTGATGAATGTGGATTAGGGTTTCTTGGAAGAAACTAGGGTTTTCCCTCTCTTAACCCTTGTCCTTGCATTGATCTCAACGCATGTCTAGCCCTTAACAAAACAAGTGTGAAACCAATCTCAAATTATGGTCGTGACTAGCAATAGATTGGTAGTGCACCCGTTAAGGATGTTAACATTTGTTTTGCTAAAGTTTATAGACTTTAAAATGTATAAAAGAAGTTAATTGATTTTATCATCCATTGATATACCCTAGCCTACAACCCCTAGCAAGTTAGGAATTACTCGCACATGGTTAAAGATTTAGAAGGAAGGTTGAAGAAGAAAAACATGATTAAGATGCAGAAATTAAATGCAAAAAGTAAGGGCAAAAAGAATTAAATAATAAAAACACTACCTTTATTAATCAACATACAACTTGTGAAAGTAGAGTACAAGCACCTTAGTTTCTCTAGATCTCTATCTTATTGGAAGTAGATGACTAGTTGAAGATCACTCGGATGCGCGAATCGCTTTGGACCTCTTGATCTCTTCGGTGCTGATTTTAGATGTGAAGCTCTCGGTTCTATATATAGTCATAGAAACTAGAAACCCTAGATACCATCTGTGATTATATGCTGATACGATCCAATTCCCAAAATCTCTCATCCAACGGCTCCAAATATGCCCCGGATCCGCCGCAAATAGCCTATATTGGCCGCCCAACCGCCGCACTCTTGGAGAATCAAGTTCTGGAATTTTTGTGCTTTCTTGTTTTGATCTTTGGAGATCCTCTAGATATCTATATTTTGATAATAATGAACTGAGTCTCTGTCGTTACTAGATCTTACGATTTGCTTCAATACCTGGCAGATTTGATTCCGACATCTTGATTTATCCCGGATCTTCTGGATTCCAAACATGAGCTAATCTACATAATATCTCAAATCAAAGTGTTGGTAGTATTTGGTATTTTTGAGATATTATCCTAACCATTTATGATATTATATGTTAAGAATATTGATTAGAAATATTTGATATGATATGCATATTTTAATTACAATATTTCATATAAATATTATATGCATGTATTTCCCCTCATTATGTTAATTATAATGTAGAAATATATGATAATAAACTTTTTACACATAAACCCTCATATGTTCTATAATTACAATAAATACCTTTTAGAACTTAACAATAGTGGGGGAAATAATCATTCAAACGTGCAATATTTTAGACTAATCAGCTTGCCTCGTTTCTTTGGTTGCCTGGTAACTTACCACACTCGTAGGGGTTTGCTTTTGGCTATGCATGGGCTATTCACACAGCCGGAGAATGACATATTTTGTTTGATGGCTCGAACGAAACGCGGGATTCCTAAGTAATCTAACCATTCCTATTCTTTGATGTCCATTACTTGCTTGTGATATGTTTACCTGCCTATAATGATATTTATCGCTTAGCTGTAATGATGATTATTTGGCTGCGATGATATATATGATGATATATTAATATATATGATATATAAAGTATATATAAATAAATGTTATACATGTTTTGCATCCGCGCTAGCCCTGCCCCTATCCTACCAAGTTAAGTAACCTTACGGTGAAGACTCAAGGCCCCATGGCGAATGCGGATAGCGTATATGTGCATTCTATTTTCTTTTCATACTTTTCTTTGATTGTATGAGAAGATGTTAGGTAATGGATTATCTATTTGATGGACCAAAAACACATTGTAGAAACCAAATATCAGATACTGTTTTGTTATAGTCAAATCTTTTGCTTTGCACAGAGGTATTCAATTAGGAATATCCTGCACCTCATTCGATGATGGAAGAGAATTGACCCTTTCACTGGGAGTTCGCTCTTAAGAAAAAGTTTATGTTACAATAAATTTGCAAAACCACTCAGTTCCTTCAATGATATCAAGATCATTACGTTAACGGTTTTTTTCAAAACCAGTCGTAGCCCTCTGTCATTTCAGGAAGTAGAGTACTTATTATTCATGCTGTGTTTATTGATCATTCTTCAAGGAGTAGTGTACGGTAGCTAAGTGATGTCTTTCTGCTTTCATGTTATACGATTGGCTAGGACGTTCGTATGACTTTGTTGATCATTCGTCAAGGGCCTCTATGGGTGGATCTAAACTAATCAAGAAATGATGGGTTGAACTTGGCTAGGACTCTATGATTTGTTGATCATTCGTCAAGGTCCTAGGGTCCTAGGGGTAAAAACTAATATCGTGAGTTTCAAGTGTTGAAACTTGCAATGAGATTGCATACCTTTTATGGAGTGTAGTAATTTGTTGATCATTCGTAAAGGTTACCACGCCATGATATTTAGGGTCCTAATTCCCACTGTGAGTAATAGTTACTCTCGGGAGATTCTTTAGCAATAATCCCGGCTAATTCTCCTTTTGGGGTTTGAAGGGGGATTTGACGGAACAGTGGGAACTATCCTGATTAGATAAATATACCAATCTAATTTTGATAGAGTGCACGACAAGTGTTTCTTTTTTCTCTCTCTCTTTAGCAGAGACTTAAGACTGACCTTAAACTAAAAACCAATAAACCAAGTTAACCGAACCTTTTTACAATCAATGGTTTTGGAATTTCATGATTTCCTGATTTCACGATATAGTCGCATATGACCTTACCCCTCCCACTTCCCCTTTTGCTTCCTCCAGAATGCTCTGTATCCGATATAGAGATCCATATTACCTGGAAGGTCATCTCGTATAATTACATACGAACTCGGAGAAAATGTTTCAATCGAGGATGGCCGCTGGCTCTGGAGAAAGTGAATTGTATATGATACAATTCATTTGTCTCTCCTCTCCACCTTATCTCAAGTTTGAGAGCTCTTTAAATAAGGATAATATACCGGTTACGCTTGTTGGATAGTCTTCTTTCAATACCGATGCTGAAACTGAAAGGAAGAGTAAGAAGAAAACCAACTAGCATAAGTTTGATATACACAAGGCAAGAAAGAGAGACATCCAAAAGGGGTCGAAGTGAGTGGAAAGAAAAATGCAACTACAGTTATGACCATGGGTAGTGAAAGAGGCATTACTAGGATTACCCAGCCACCCCTTGAAACATTTTGATATTTCATGTTTTTTTATGTGATTGTAATCGAAAACTGTTTTCAATCAATTCTGACTCCTGAGTATATAGATACCGGATTAACATTCTACATCTGTAAGTTGTTATAGATGCTGAGAAGGATTAGATTATTGGAAAGGTGATTTGTTCCTCAATGTCGGAAATCGGAGCAATTGTTGAAATTGGAGAAATCACCCGATTTTTCCTTTCGGCATACTTTTGGTTTTGAATATCTGTTATAATGCACCAATTTTAAAAACTCATATATCCATCTCTTTATTAGATAAAATGGGATATATATTTTGAAAAACTTGTTTTGAACATTTACCTTTATCATCAGATGATTGGGTAAGGAGCATACAAATAACGGAGGAAACGTTTTTTAACCAAAATACAGTTTTCAAATTACAACACAGAGTATGAGTTAATGAACTTATAGGACTTATACATAATGATGTATGTTGTCCAATGTCCACATGGACAAGGGGTTGGTACTCATACTTCGTTTTGTTTTCCTATGAGTTCTCTGGTTTTAGACACACATTTTTATTGAAATGCAAAGACCAAAGATTTTGAGAAGTTCATACGATATAAGAATAAAGTAGAGAACCAAACGTTGAAAATATCAAGATTTTTCGAAGTGTTCGAAGATGTGGATACTTATGCTAGGTATTCCGTAGTTATATAATAAGGAATTTGATTCTCTCTCGGATTACTCATCCATGGGTGCGCTCCATAATGGTAATGCTAAATCGCCTTTTTCAATTAAGAAATGCGCTGGATATAGATGCATATCATTTGATACTGGTTCCACCTAAATCAGTGCCTCAAATTTTATATATGATATAGAATGGGTTATCATCTTAAGATTGTTAAGATGTGGAGTTGTCCGGCCTATGCTTAAAACCAGAATCCGGATAAACTCAAGGCATGATTTGGTAATGGCAGTTTGTGGGTTATCCCGAGCATTGACGAGGGTTTAACATTCTACCATTTTCAAGATCAAAAGTGTTTTGTTCTTGACTCGCCACCTCCTTGGTAAAGGAATTTCTTGCAAAAGAAATTAGTAGGTGTATGGTAGAATTGAAAGTAATTCTAGAACCACAAATGGTTACTGAAGATTTAGTAGAACCTGAAGATTCAATTAACCTTGACAAACCTTAGCCTACTCCGCAGATTTGATAGATGACCTCAGCCACCTAGGAGGTACTACGGTTTCCTCGTTGACGGTGACAAGGTGGCTTGCATCATGTGATGATGAGCTACTAGTTATCAGTAGGCCATGGGAAGTGGTGACTTCCGACTGATGGTTGGATACCAAGTTATCCTAGTTGGATTCCATGCACTACAACAAAGTGTAAACTTTATTGGGTGCCCTTGAACGAATAAAACTGTAGGGTTAGCTTAGCACCTTATGAAGGTTTTGGCAAGCATCAATCATGCTACTTTTAAAATTTTGGGGTGTTAAACAAACCCTAAACAAGATCTTAACTACAGACTTAGGTTACAACTAATAGTGGGCAAGGAATACAACCTTTGTAGACCGGTCCTTCACTTCAAATAGCTCCATGTAGTAGTCCTCTTCGCTGCGATCGTAAACTCCGGACTCTAGAGAGGCTCCGTTAAAGAAACGAACGTGCTTGCTTCAAAGACTTCGAGGCCGAAGATGATCTACGTCGAGGAGACACTAACCCAAGCTATTTCTTCACTAATCATGTAATTAGTGATGAAAACACACTCTACTAAATGGCAAGTAGTAGAGGATAATGAAGTAGGAAGTGGGCTCACTTTAGATTTCATTTTCTCACACTTTTTCTCAAAACTCCATTGAAGCTAGAAGCTTTTGATGAAGAAGAAGAAGATGAAGAAAATATCTCATCAATTATTCATCCAAATGAATAATTGAAACCATGGGTGAGTTAAAGCCATCATGCTTAACTCATGTATAGAATAAACCACACACTATGGTTAAGGGTTGGGTTTGATAAATATCTTTAACTAGACAAAAGAGTTGAGTTTGTCAAAGCTTATCCAAAAGCTTTTGTCCAAGCTTTAGCATAACAAACTCAATCTCTTTTGAATTAGCTTAACATAAATAGAAACCCTAACTTAACCCTAACATGGTTTTAATCTCATACACCCATCTTGTATGTATAATCAAACATGACACAATACATGTACACAAATATACATATCACATATATACAATGTGCACATCAAGTGAGAAAAGAAATCATTGGCGAACCAAATATTAGTTAATGTAATATAATATATTAAATATATAATTATACATTAAATTATCAAATCAACTCTTGATTTAATAATCCGGCTATATCACATATAACCTAATATCAAATGCAACATCTTATCGAATCAACGCTTGATCCGATAACTCGGCTATATCTCATATAACCAATCATATCACACATCGTGAGAATAGAATGTGGTATAGCATACCTGCATTAATCTCGGTCCCGCACATATCACATATGCGCTCCTACTCCGTTTCGCTTGAGCCAGGAAACCTCTGTGTAGGACTCTAAAGACTCGTCAATACGCCGGCAGTAGGTGATGATCATATCAAACACCCACAAGCCACAAGCGGTCTGCTAAACGTAACGGCCACCCGGGTATTGATCGATCAGAAGATCAACAAGTAAGCTTGTTCGTACTCTTGTGAATCCAATCAGTAACACTAATGTACAGTTCGGTCTCTTCGTCTGATATGTCGCATATCACAGCCTGGGGGTGGTATAACGTCAGACCCCAATAGCCTGATAAGTCATGCCGATGCAAGGTCCATAACGGTTCGAGAAACTACTGATAACACTTATTAGTAGATCTCAGCAACCCTGGTAAGGGATTTCGTGTTATGGTCAATCGAGTATAGCGCAACATCAACTCCCTATACCGGGAGAGACGAATCGCCTCCTATCGCTCATTGCCTCCATATGACTCGGGACTATACCCAAAAGCCACCGTTTTGCACGTTCTCTTGAACGTGGTAAGGTGGAATTCAAAGCACAGTGGGAATCACACAAGACTCTATGACGATCTCGGGTGTACAGACCAACCTGTACCAGTGTCACCAGAGAACTGCTATCCGACGATAGGTATAAAACCATCTAGGAGTTCTCGGTGAGTCCGTCCAGTGTTCCCAGTCTCCACTGAGTACCCGCATACCTTCTCTGATGTCAAACACCAATGGATATGGGATCATCCATCGCCCATCATATGGGTCGAGAAGCGTATACGCTAGTCTACTCTGGTATATCGATGCCCTGTCTCGATACACCCTCGACTAGGAACATTTGAAGGATGTACTTAACGACCACTCTGTCCCCACTAGTATGATCTGCATCAGAGTCCTGGTAGTCAAGTACTCATCCTAAGGGCTTTATCAACATGTAATATATATGCAATCAGTGTACATGTTAAGATAAAGTCCAACCAGATAGCATACTATCATGTCGAGCAAGAAAGTCTTCCCTATATATGTCCAAGCATCCACTACAATATACATCGTATGTATAGTAATGGCCTCTATGGCATATATATTTCTAGCAATCTCCTACTTGCACTATGGCCATCTGTTGTAGTATCTCATACCCAACAATCAGCAGTGGTTAAAGTATCTCATACTCAACCATCCCATAATAGTCTCTCCTGGGAATAGGCCTTTGTGAGTTGATCCGCCGTGTTGTCCTCTGTGTCTACTCTCCTGAACCCGGATCTCCCTGGAGATCAACCATCTCCATGATCAGGTGATACTGCCTTAAAATATGTCTGGATCACAGATGGGACGGGGGTTCCTAGGTCTAAGCCACAACTCCATTGTCACACAATAGTAGGATCGAAGTTCATCTCATAAACTAGTGTACATCCAGACTATTTCTTTGGTAGCATTCTTGGTAGTGATGTATCCAGCCTTTATCATCTAGTATGCCACAGTATCTAGCTTGGAACTCTTCCAACATACCGTCCCTCCACTGAGGGTAAAGACAATACCTGTGACTGACATTCAGTCGTCCTTAACACCCTGGAACCTTTCCAGTGATTCTCCCCAGGATCTATTGATACCACCTCACTATACCTAGTGAGAATCCTAATATCCACTTAGATCTATCACATAGATCCATAACCTAGGATTTAGGAGGTATCCACTTGATCCTATATGGAGAATCATTGTGATAAGAGGAGATTGACCGAGTGTAGCATATGAAACTCCTTTCCTATCAAGAGTTTGTCATCCCGTACAATATGAGAATCACCACCATACTCCCTACTACCTTTTTGTATATACAAGATTCATCTACCATTTTGATGAAGTCAAACTCTTTGACTACCACATCAAAACAGATATTCTAACTCCGCGATACCTGCTTTAACTCATAAAGCATCTTGCATGTTTCCGCTGCTCCCACTGTCTACGATGCCCTCTAGCTGTGTACTTATAGACGCTCTCTTCTAAATCATTATTTAGAAAAGCAGTCATGACACCCAACCGCCAGATATCGTAGTCATGGTATGTAGCACTTGCAAGTAAGATTCGGATAGACTTAAGCATAGCTTTGAAAGTCTCAACTTTTCCATGTACACCAAGTAATCTTCTCAAGATATACTTGCTTCTGATAGGGATTTAACCCTTCAGATAAAGCAACCAAAGTTCATACTTTGTTGGTGTATATGGATTCCATCTCGGATCGCTTAGCATCCAGCCATTCTCACAGAGTCCCCACTCCTGATGGCCTGCTCGAAACTAATTGGGTCATCATCTCATGATGCAATAATCGCTCCTACTGTCGTAGAGAAAACCGAAGTATCTCTCAGGTGGGTGAGGAACCCTACTAGATCAGCGGAGAGGCTGAGGTTCGTTGAGAACTATTGAATCCTCCGGTTCTACCAAATCATCAGCTGCAGTTTGTATAGCTGGAATTCCTTCCAGTTCTACCCCATGACCACTAATTTCTTCACAAGAAATCCTTTTTCTCTAAAAGGTAGCATGCTGAGAAATAAAACACTTTTTATTCCTCAGTGCGGTAGAAGATATTCCCTTGCGAATGCTTGGGATAGCCAACAAACTTCCACAGAACTGACCTTGCCTCGAGCTTGTCCGGATTTTGCTTTTGGCATAAGCCGGAAAACCCCAAATCTTAACATCCTTAAGAGATGGGCTCTTCCCATACTATATCATATATGGAATGGTAGGCACCTGATTTGGTTGGAACCCTATTCAATAGGTATGCAGCTTCACAAGTGCATAACCCCTAAAGGAAATAGGAAACTCAATAGTACTCATCATAGAGCACACCTTATCACATAGGGTGCGATTGCTCCGCCCTGATACACCTACGTGTTGTGGTGTATATGGAGGAGTAATGCTGAGAGAGAATCTCATTCTCCTTTAGAATAGTCCAGGAATTCCGTGCTCAAGTATTCTCCTCCCTTATCACATCAAAGGAGATAATATTTATACCTGTTTTTGGTTCTCTACTTCTAACTTATATTCTTTGAATTTCTCAAGATTCGCACATGTGTTTCAAGAGATCATCAGTGAATATAATGAAGTACAAAGAACCAATCCTGGAAGGTGTAGACAGGGGACCTACATACATCATCGTGTATCAATCCCAAGAGTTCACTAACTCTTTCTCTGTTTTCAATAAACGGAGCTATGGTTATCTTATCTTTGTGACATGACCAGCAAGTTTAACAAGATGTAAATTCAAAATTATTTAAATATGCATCTAAATGTAACTTAGCTAGTCGGATTAAATTGATATGACCTAGTCTACAATGCCTCAAGAAGGATTCGTTCATTTCTGAACTCTTCCTCTTGTGTGTGTTCTGTACGTTAAGAACTGTGGTTTGATTTAGAACGTATATGCTTTTAGATAACGTACCTGAACCGATCAATTCTTGATATAGGAAATATTCAAAACATTATCCAACAATACAAAATTATATCCTTCTTTATCTTAATAAAGAGACTGATATGATGTCGTATATCAGGTTCGGTATCTAATAACATTCATTCAGAATCAATGTATTTGGTAGTACAGGGTGATAACTGCCAATAGACTTGGCTGCAACAATTGCATCGTTTCCAACTCTTGAAACTTATCACCCGATTCTCAGTTCTCTACCTATCTGTAGCCCATGTAACATATTACATTTGTGGGATCCTGATCTGGTATCTCATACCCAGGACGTAAAGGATACTGAGAAACAGTTCTTGGAAATGAACACACCCGAAGAAGATGCATCATCATGCACTTTCTTCGTTTAGGCGGCATAGGAATCCTGGTAATCTCCAATTTCCTGCTCGGTCTTAAAACAATTATAAGTTGGAGCGGGTCCATTGACTCCCAGCTCAGTATAACAAACGGGTTCGGTCAATACATTCGTATTATTATCTTGATTAAGGCGTGACATGGTCGCTACCTGGAGGGAGAGAGAAGAAAACACTCAGCGTTTGCTCTTGCAAGATTAGATTGGTTATTAATATATCTAATCAGGATGTCTCCCACTGTTTTAGTCAAATCTTCCTTCAAACCCTTAAAGGAAAGACTAGCCGGGATTAATTACACGCTACAAGTTCGCCAATCTTTCAGCCAGGCTAGTGTCGGTACTTTGAGGGAGGTTCCCCGTGCTTTCGTACGGACCTAATTAAAATAAACCTTGTTTTCCCTGGGGCATAACCCTGTTAACACCTTTCTAGACATCTACTTGATCGGCTAATCATAATGTGTAAAACTCTCCCAAGAGTAACTCTTACTCGCAGTGGGTATCGGGATCCAACTATCTTATAGGAGGTATGCAATCTCATTGCAAATTTCAACACTTGAAATTCCCAATAATATTTTGCCCCTAGCTACTTATGACCTTGGCTAAGGTTAACAAATCATAAGCGCTAGCCAAGTTCAACCCGACATTTCCCGATTGAATTAAACCCACCCGTACGACCCTTAGCTAAGGTCAACAAAGTCGTACGACTATCCTAACTCAATCACATCTCATGTTTTAGCAGATAAATACTAATTAGCTACCATACACTACGTCTTGGCTAAGGTCAACAAACGCAGCACGAATACTAACTAGTCTCTATATGAAATGGCGGAGAGCTACGACAGGTTTTTCAGAAAACCTATTGAGTAATGAACTTGATATCGTTGTAGAATCAAATGATTTAAATGGAGTGTTTTTGAGGCCTTTGCTAGTTTTGCTAAAGAGGTCACTCCCGGTGAAGGGATCTTGGCTCTTTCCTTATCGAATAAGGTGCAGGATATTTCACAAATACCACTATGCAAAGCAAAAAACTATAGAAGCAATCAAAAGACAAACCGAGTGTGTAGCATCTGCTAGTTTCGCTAAAGAGGTCACTCCCGGTGAAGGGATCTCGGCTCTTTCCTTATCGAATAAGGTGCTGGATATTCTACAAGGAATACCGCTATGCAAAGCAAGAACTAGAGCTACCGGTTTTTAAAACAAGTTTCTATAACATCTTTTAGGTTTCTTTTATTTCATTAATCTCATTAATGAAGTCCCATTTATTATGCTTCACAAGCATCACATATGAAATGAAATCAACAATATATAATATATATCTCATATATATAATATTAACATTCGTCTTAGGTAGTAATATGATCTCATCACAGAACATAGCAGCAGAAAAACATATATGAAATATTGAATATAGTAGGATTTCCGTGTTTTATACCAAGCCAGTATAAACACGGATTCCACGGTCGTGATGAATAGCCAAACCCACATCCCTAGATCCCTATGAGAGCGGCAAGTAACTCTACCAATTCTAGAGTTAGGAGACCCAGTCTCGACTCCTCGAGATGGTCTCCCACTGGACCCTAGAATCCGGTTACTTGTGCTCCCCGCCTTGGGTCTATCCTAATGCGGAAAAGTAAAGAATATACAATGGTGACATCAACCTCAACCCGGAAGTGCCCCAATAAAAGAATATTACATACAATGAATTTTAAATGAATGAAAATGAAAAAAACTCTCATCTCACATAAAAAAAACCAGGCTATTCAGAACACGACGATCCAATATAACATATCACAGCAACACATAACATCACATGTCATCAACGTAAGTAAATATGCGTATCCCAGTTATCGTTGACATATAGTACCGAAACCAGCGTTACACCACATATTACACTTACGGTCGCAGAAAAGAAAGTGAAAAACTACAACATTTGGAATCCACAATCACTGTAGACATCTTAAATCTGAAATATCACATACTTCGAATTTCATGCCTAACTATATGAATTCCACATATTGTATCACATTCCAGATAAATAGACAATGTTAAAATTTCCGATCGAATAAATAAACACCCAAGATTTCCTAAATAGCTCAACACTTGAGCGGAGTTCAAAAAATCCCAGAACATATCACAGCCGCTATGAACCAGCCGTAGAAGGGTCAAACCAACGCCTCACATGTGGCAACGCTAAACTACCACAAACCATATGGTTCAGTGGCGGTTTTGACGGTCACATAATCGAGTTAAGGTTACGTTCTTCTAGAGGGTCCACAGATTCGCTTCCATGATTTTCTAAAAGTTTTAAACTTAGGAAAAATCCAACACTTGAAAGTTTTCCGACAGGGGAAAAAGTGAGTTATTGATACCCGTTCGAACCTTTTAACACGTTCTAAATTACCCGGAAAAACATAGACAAAGTTAAACTTTCCGATCGAATCAACGAGTTCCCAATATTTCCCAAAAATCTCAACACTTGAGTAGAATTAAAAATTCCCAGAAGCATGAAAAAGTACCCAGCAATAAACCCCTGAAGTATTAGCCCCTGACTCCCGAAGTTGGCCGCGGAACCGCCGCCAAACTAATGGTTTGGCCACGGTTCCATGGTCTCTTGAGTGAGTTATGGCTTCGTACTTCACAGTAATCCTTAGAATTCCCTGCATGATTTTCTGAGTATTTTTAATATGAAAAATTTCAACTTTTGAAAAATTTTCCAGAAAGTGGGATTTATCGGGGTTTCGGAGTTCGATCGGACTTCAAACTTCGCCTAGACAACGCCTAATGCTCTAGCATGGCTTTGATACCACTGTAGGGTTAGCTTAGCACCTTGTGAAGGTTTTGGCAAGCATCAATCATGCTACTTTTAAAATTTTGGCGTGCTAAACAAACCCTAACCAAGATCTTATCTAGAGACTTAGGTTACAACTAATAGTGAGCAAGGAATACAACCTTTGTAGACCGGTCCTTCACTTCAAATAGCTCCATGTAGTAGTCCCCTTCGCTGTGATCATAAACTCTGGACTCTAGGGAGGCTCCGTTGAAGAAACGAACGTGCTTGCTTCAAAGACTTCGAGGCCCAAGATGATCTACGTCGAGGAGACACTAACCCAAGCTATTTCTTCACTAATCATGTAATTAGTGAAGCAAACACACTCTACTAAGTGGCAAGTAGTAGAGGATGATGAAGTAGGAAGTGGGCTCACTTTAGATTTCATTTTCTCACACTTTTTTCTCAAAACTCCATTGAAGCTAGAGGCTTTTGATGAAGAAGAAGAAGATGAAGAAGAAGAAGATGAAGAAAATATCTCATCAATTATTCATCCAAATGAATAATTGCAACAATGGGTGAGTTAAAGCCATCATGCTTAACTCATGTAGAGAATAAACCACACACTATGGTTAAGGTTGGGTTTGATAAATATCTTTAACTAGACAAAAGAGTTGACTTTGTCAAAGCTTATCCAAAAGCTTTTGTCCAAGCTTTAGCATAACAAACTCAATCTCTTTTGAATTAGCTTAACATAAATAGAAACCCTAACTTAACCCTCACATGGTTTTAATCTCATACACCCATCTTGCATGTATCATCAAACATGACACAATACATGTGCACAAATATACATATCACATATACACAATGTGCACATCAAGTGAGAAAAGAAATCATTTGTGAACTAAATATTAGTTAATGTAATATAATATATTAAATATATAATTATACATATAATTATCAAATCAACTCTTGATTTAATAATCCGGCTATATCACATAGCCGACTAATATCAAATGCAACATCTTATCGAATCAACGCTTGATCCGATAACTCGGCTATATCTCATATAACCAATCATGTCACACATAGCGAGAATAGAATGCGGTATCATATTCTTGCATTAATCTCCGTCCTGCATATATCACATATGCGCTCCTACTCCGTTTCGCTTGAGCCAGGAAACCTCTGTGTAGGACTCTAAAGACTCGTCAATACGCCGGCAGTAGGTGATGATCATATCAAATACCCACAAGCCGCAAGCGGTCTGATAAACGTAACGGCCACCCGGGTATTGAGCGATAAGAAGGTCAACAAGTAAGCCTGTTCGTACTCCTGTGAATCCAATCAGTAACACTACCGTACAGTCCGGTCTCTTCGTCTGATATATCGCATATCACGGCCTGGGGGTGGTATAACGTCAGACCCCAATAGCTTGATAAGTCATGCCGATGCAAGGTCCATAACGGTTTGAGAAACTACTGATAACACTTACCAGTAGATCTCAGCAACCATGGCCAGGGATTTCCTGTTATGGTCAATCGAGCATAGCTCAACATCAACTCCCTATACCGGGAGAGACGAATCCCCTCCTATCGCTCATTGCCTCCATGTGACTCAGGACTGTACCCAAAAGCCACCGTTTTGCATGTTCTTTTAAACGTGGTAAGGTGGAAATCAAAGCACAGTGGGAATCACACAAGACTCTATGATGATCTCGGGTGTACAGATTAACCTGTACCAGTGTCACCAGAGAACTGCTATCCGACGATAGGTATAAAACCATCTAGGAGTTCTCGGCGAGTCCGTCCAGTGTACCCAGTCTCCACTGAGCACCCGCATACCATCTTTGATGTCAAACACCAATGGATATGGGATCATCCATTGCCCATCATATGGGTCGAGAAGCGTATACGCTAATCTACTCTGGTATATCGATGCCCTGTCTCGATACACCCTCGACTAGGAGCATTTGAAGGATGTACTTAACGACTACTCTGTCCCCACCAGTATGATCTGCATCATAGTCCTGGTAGTCAAGTACTCATCCTAAGGGCTTTATCAATATGTAATATAGAGACAATCAGTGTACATGTTAAGATAAAGTGCAACCAGATAGCATACTATCATGTCGAGCAAGAATGTCTTCCCTATATATGTCCAAGCATCCACTACAATATACATCGTATGTACAGTAATGGCCTCTTGGGAATATATATTACTAACAAAAACCCATTGAGAGCAAGTGGATCTTTCAAGATCAGTGCAAATGGAAATGTACTAACCTAATAAGGCTAGACATGTAGTGAAAGGTTTTCATCAAATACCCACTGTGGATTGCGATGAAACTATTATTCAGTGTCTGTGCTAAATTCCATACGGATATAACTTTCCACTGCTTTTTTTCATGACTGTGATATCTGGTAGATGGATGACTATAACGTCTTTCTAAATTGGATTTAGAAGTGTACTTGTAGATGACTCTGTCAGAGGGTTATCTTAGTCAGTGAGAGCAGCGATAAGTGTGCAAGTTGCTTAAGTCTATCTTTAGACTAAAGTAGGCATAGCGGAAATGGATCATCTGTTTTGATGTCACAGTCAAAGTGTTTGACTTCATCAAAATGAAAGATGAATCTGGTATTTATAAGAAGATAGTAGGGAGCGTTGTCAGATTCCTCATATGGTTTGTGGATGACATACTCATGATAGGAAGTGATGTTCCTATGCTAAAAATCGGTTAAATAATGGTAGTCATGGATGATTCTCCAGATAATCCAAATGGAAGCAAGAACATATGAGATATTATTGGTGTATGGAGATGACAGCCTTCTTCGGGAGGCGATTGCCAACTCCAGCATCCAAAAGTGACAAAGATGACAGAATGTCTGTCGTGAGCTATAAGTTTACCCTCATTTGAGGAGCAGTAAATTGGAAAGAGTTTCAAGTGGGATACTGAGGTAGTCATGGCGCTAAATGCTGATTATGAATCAGCAAAGGATATCGCCTGAAAATTCGCTGGATATAACTGTTCATTTATGAACATGATCATATTATCTGTCCGGACAAATACTAAGCCAGGCATCGCTCAGTTCGAGAGATATTTGATCTCCGTGAAATTGAGATACAGGGAGAAACAGAGAGAAGCACTATGCCGAGTCCACTCATTGAGGCAAGTTCTCGAATACAGTTTGCGACACTGTTAGTACAGAATTTAGGTATGAGATACCGCAATAATTGGCCTTAAGTGCAAGTGGGAGTTTATTGGATATAGGTGCCCTCAAAGCAATTATTGCAATTGAAGGAAGATCTATACGAGAGAACAATCTTACTCGAGATGATAGTATGCTATCTGGTTTGTCTTTATCTTTCATGTGATGTATTTATTCATTATCACATATCGTTTAGACATGAGATAAAGCCCATAGGATTTTTCTTGACTACCCAAACGATGATGGAGATCATGCTAGTGGGGCCTGGGTAGTCGATAAGAACGTCCTTAAATGTCCCTAGTAGTAGGAGTATCGAGATTGGGCATCGATACTCCAGTTTAGACTAGTGTGTATGTTTTCTGACCCGGTTGAAGAGCGATAACTAATACTGCAGTTATTAGTGTTTGATATCGAGGATTGTATATAGGTGCTCATTGGATAAGTTACTGTAATTGCACGGCGGCGCCCCGGTCGTCAATCCGACGGCCAAATGCGGAAACGGTGATAAACTTTAATTTTGCGAACTTAGCAAACCAGCACCACCGCGCACTAAACCCCGGATCGGGCCATTAAACTAGATCTAGCTAACAACAAGACGGGTTAGAGATATACCGAATGATCCGAGTCCTCCGGTCTTCTCGTCGTCGTCCCTATCTCTCGCGGAAACTCCGGTCGTCGCCTCCTCGCCGGAAGGGCACCACATCGCCTGTTTCTTTTACGGGCTCCCGCCTCTATACCGAGGCAACTCGGGCATGAAGCTGGCAAGTCGACATGCCCAAGACTTGCTGTAGGATGTGTAGAGTCTATGTCTCATTGGGGTTTTGGTTGCCATGAAGGATGAAGAGAATCATGAACTTTGGAGAGGGTTTTTGAGAATTTGGCAAGCATGAAAAGGAGATGTGAATTAATCCCTCATACAAAATGAAATGATCCTCTCTCTCAAAATGGGGCCGGCCATATCTATATGGAGAATGGTGGAGGGTGAACTAAAACCATAAGAGGGAGGTGATGGTAGGATAAAGTAAGGAGGTGTCCATATACAAACATCATCATAACAATGTTACACCCAAACCATAACCCTTCAAATCACATTAATGCACCAAAAAGCAAAGATGCTTTCATAATAAATCCTTTTGCAATAAACCCCTCCACAAAGTGTTATTTGCAAACTTGCAAATAACCCCCTCCATCGGAAAAGTCCGGCCGGGAAAGAACAAAGGAAAACCGGCCGGAACGGAATGCAAACTGGCAACTCCAGAAAACTGGTCCCGTAATAAATTACAGGAAAACCCCGATACTGTGCATACACACCCGCATCTGTATCCGACCGGATACAAATGCAATGAGACAAAATCTACACTGTACTATACTAGGATCCGGCTTAAACCAAAGCCGGCTAGTAATATCCGTTCGATCCTGATCCGTGCAATACCGCACGTATCTGATCGAGCCCTGCCATATATCCATACGGCCGTTAGTACAAACCGTCCGATCCTGACCCGTGCAATACCGCACGTATCTGATCGGACCCTGCCATATCTCCATACGGCCTCTACAGCGTTTCGCCCGAAAGCTGAGTAACTGAATGTGTGGTGGACTCTAAAGACTCGTCAATACAATGGCTGTGGATTTAACCACTAGCACATCAGAGGTATAAGCCAATACGTGACGGGCCACCAGCTATTGACCAAAAGGGACGTCGATGAGCGAACTCATCCTGACACCCTACTGAGCCTGTCAGTGACAATATCCGTACAGTCCGGTCCGTTCGTCTATGAGCATCGCATGGCGGGCCTATGGGGTTGGTAAAAGTCAGACCCCCAAAAGCGGTAAAGTCGTGTCGGAGTGTAGCCCAGAACACCCTGAGATACTACCGGAATACCTACCAGTAAATCTCCTGCCTTGGCCAAGGACTTTGTGTAATGGCTCTCCTAGACACAGCGCGACCTCACCCCCAATACCGGGAGAGACGAACCCCCGAAGATCCGCTCACTGCCTCCATATGGCTCGGGAATGTACCCAACTAAAACCTGTTTGCACGACTCCTTTGAGCCGTGGTAGGGTAGTAATCAAAGTACAGTGGGAACTCACACGAGAAAAATGACGATCCCCAGGTCGATGAACTAACCTGTACACATGTCACCTGGGAACTGCTATCTGACGTCAGGTATAAGACCAACTAGCATGTTCCCGGCGAGTCCTGTCCGGTGAACTCATAACCCAATGAGCACCTGTATACATCTTAGGTGAACCAACTGACACCAGTGGCCTGTGAGACCGGCCACCGCCCCTCGTCGGGGTCTCGACTGTATACACTAGTCTACTCTGGAGAATCGATGCCCTGTCTCGAATCTCCCATGACTAGGGACCTTTTAAGGATGTGCTTATAGATTCCAGCTCTCACTTATATGATCGCCCTCATACTGCTGGCAGCCAAGCAAGAATCCTAGGGGCTCTATCAACGTGCAATAGTGACCTGTCAGGTCACCTAAAGCAGTACACGATGATAAAGGTAAACCAGATAGCATACTATCATCTCAAGTAAGACTGCCGTCCCGGGATAGGTCCTCCCTCAATCATTGCAATCACGTGCCTGTGATCCAATAATTGACTCTGAGGGCACTATCTCCAACAGTTACACTGGATGGACTCATCGAGAACTCCTAGTTGGTAATATACCAATGTCAGATAACATTTCTCTGGTGACATGAGTACATGGTAGTCTTTAGGACCTGAGATCGCTATAGTGTCTCATGTGTGTTCGTACTATACTTAGACTTCTACCCTACCATGGTTCAAAGGAGTCGTGCAAACAGGTTTTTGTTGGGTATAGTCTCGAAGCACGTGGAGGAAGTGAGCGGTCGAGAGGATTTGTTTCTCCCGGTATAGGGAGTTGATGGCGTGTTGTACAATACATGACTACAACCACAAGTCGGTGGCCACCGCAGTGGAGATAAACTGATAAGTGTTATCAGTTTTATCTCCGATT
Source organism: Agapanthus africanus (assembly GCA_030015575.1). Lineage (NCBI taxonomy): Eukaryota > Viridiplantae > Streptophyta > Magnoliopsida > Asparagales > Amaryllidaceae > Agapanthus > Agapanthus africanus. The sequence continues at coordinate 280,564,819 of JASDDO010000029.1, read as the reverse complement.
GGTTATGAGTCCTCTGTCGCACGACTTATCGAGTTATTGGGGTCTGACAAATTCCATACACTAGACCTGATATGTGATACTCTTAGACGAAGAGACCAGACTATATGACGATTGTCACTGATAGATTTAGCAGGGTTCAGATGTGCTCGGTCATTGACCTTCTTTCGATCAATACTTGGGTAACCGTTACGTGCAGCTAGTAGCGTTGACGTGCTTGTGGGCTATGGATATGATCCTAACCTATTGCCAGCGTATTGTCGAGTCTTTAGAGTCCCACACAGAGCTTTCCTAGCATAGGCGAAATGATATAGGGAACATATGAAGATACATGCAAGAGTTCGATTAAATGCATGCATGTGATACACGTATTTTAATCAGGTGTTTAATGATATTACCCGATATATATATGATATAACCGGATTATTAAATCAAGTATTGATTTAATAATTAAATGTATATTTATATGTTGATATATTTATATATTAACTAATATCATGCTCACTTTATTATTTTTTTCTCTTTATTAATATTTATATTTGATATAAATATTGTGACATGTATTTTGATACATTTGAGATGGGTATATGAGAGTTATATGGTTTAGATGAGAAAATTCTTATTCTTTTATTATTTCAAAAAGAATATGAGTCATGGAAAATTGGATGCTTGTAGAATGTTTTAGGCTTTTCTTTGATGACTCATTTTCACATGGATTTGTTCTCATCTTGAACTTCATCTTCTTGTTCTCATCTCCATGGCTATCTCTCTGTCTTGAGATTATTCAAGTGATAAAGTGAAAAGGAAAAGAGAAGAATTAGTGAGCTAATTATTCTACATCTCCTACTAATTATCCTTAGCAAGTTTAATTAGTAGGTTGCTTCATTTTGATGAGATTAATTTGAAGCAAAAACTTGTGTTGGAGTTATCTTAAGATGGATCATTTTCGGTAAGGAGATCACCGAGCAAGGTTGTTCCGGGTTTTGTGGAGACTAGCCAGAGTCCAAAGAGAGGTGGCTAACATGCTACAAAGGTTGTAGTCTCTTCTCTTTAGTTCTATAGTTTAGATCTTTAGTCAATTGCATTGTTATTTCGATATATTCTTGTTTAGATTGGGGCTATACTTGCTACTAATTTTTTTGTGCAATTCTGCCGCTGTCGCGAGTGTCATGACCCTAGCCCCCGTTCATTAGCAGGTATGAGCAATATTCAGAGTCGTCAACCGCATTTGCTTTCTCGGGTCATCAGGATTGTGAAAGCGAGAGCATCTGGTACTTCTTGACAAGACTGAAAATCTTCTTCGTCTTGTCTCAAGGGAACGAATATTCCCGTCCTATCTTCTTTATAAGGGACGGGCTCCAACTAAGCATGTTCCGAAGGATTGGCGTCTTGAGACTGCTCTCTTATTTTTTAGTATTGACTGTGATTATCACCTTGTTCTTGTTCTTATCGCTTCGAGACTCTCCTCCTATATGGGAAGACGAGGGTAGCAGTGGTTGAGGCATATCATGATTTGCCCCTTCCACAGATTGCTCGCTTAAACGCTGTTGTATAGCCTTCTCTTATATGGCTAGCTCATGGCTTTGGTTTTCTTGTCTTGCTTGATAAGGTTTTCTTATCAGCCAATCGATTTGGTCTTCAAGTGACGGTCTTGAAGCCCTTTGTGCGGGCTCTTCTCCCTGTTCAATCACGTCGTTCCTCAGCAGGGCATCTTCTTTGTTTGAAAATGTTACAGTATGGTAACTGTAAGTTCTCTCCTGCTTCATGGATCGGAAATATCCCAATCCAGTAGTATCAAGCTTCCCATTAGACTTGGCCTCAAGAGATGCCGGCACTTCCCAAATTCTCTTATAGAATTGGGCTTGTCAAACAATTTTCTCAAATGGTATTCCTTGCCATTAAAGAAGATTCTTTATGGCTTTTGTTGAATATTTTGGCATATAGATGGGTTGCAACCTATTGAGGTCTGGGTCGAGTGCACGCCAAATTTCTTTTTTAGCTTTGGTCTTTGATGATTTGTAGAAGAGAATTGATTTTCACCACTATGCCTAAGAGGTACCTAGAAGGTTATCAGCTCCTCCACGTTATCGATGCTGATAGTATCAAGCTCTTTATAGTGCTTAGGAGGAATCATCGTGACATGTAGAGCCTAGTCAGCTTCGTCAAGGATCTTCTCCAGGGGATGGGTAGAGAATATCGTTCCAACCTCCTCCTTTGAATCACTTCCAAAGACAGGGACGATCGGTGTTGGCTTTTTCCCATCCTTGTTTGTCTTGAGTTGGCCGGAGAACACTATTTCCTCCTCTTCTTCCTTATCACTTCTAAAGACTGAAATCATGGCCACCTGTTTTTTCTTGCTTTCCGGTTTATCGCATCTCTCGGTATCCTAGAAATCCGGAAAGATGTACTTAGCGTCTTCATACTTTCGTACTTCATTTACCGAAAAGGGATTCAGCTCCTATGATGATGTGCACTTTTTCGTCTTTAAAATACTTCATACACTGATGTTGTATAGAAGGGATAATGTTGTACTCGTGCAACCACGGTCTACCAAGAAGAGCCTTATTGCTTTTCTTGGCATCGATCACATGGAACTTGACGTCAGTTACCAGCTGCCCGAAGCAAATCGTCAATATTACGGACCCGAGCGTCTGAGAGGACTGTGAGTCAAATCCGGAGATAGTGACCCTTTCCCGAGCCAAGAATCAAACCTCCATACATAGAGCCCTTAGGACGCTCACATTGAGTGGGTTGACCGATGATCCGTTTTCCACAAGGATTTTATTTATCCTTTTATCTTCGTAGTAGGCGATCATGTATAACAGTCGATTATGTTTGCACGTACCCAATAGAAGATCTTTTCGCTAAAAGTAATATCGGCAGTATGGACTTCCTCCAGTTGATCCTTCATTACTTCTTTGGCGAAGTGGTCTTGGAATTGGTCGGGTTCTTTTAAAACTTTGATCAAGGATTCCCGGAGGTCCATTGACAAGAGCAGATCATCATACATGCTCAAGTACGAAGGGGGTTTCTTCATATAAGCTAACACATTGTAGTCCACCTTGGTTTTCTTCGGCGGATCCTTGAAGGTAAGGTCTTTGGCGACCTCATCATTCACCTCAATCTTCTCGGGCGCTTTCCTTTTTCCCTTATCCTGTTTCTTAGAAGGTCCAAGGTTCTTCTCGGGGAGAGTGTGATTTCTCGGCTGAATATTTTCACAATCATTTGGCGCTTTTTCCACCGGGTCAGCACTTGTGAGGAAAGGATTGAAGAGATCTTCATCTTTAGAATCACCTCCGAAAGTGGGAACTCTGGAAGTCCTTTCTGTAAGACTACGGTAGCGCCCCAGCCGTCTTTCCGAGGCCAAAATGCGGAATAAAAACTTTTTTGAAACTAGAAACCGGCGCTATCGTATGATTAAAAACCGGATCGAACCATTAACCTATAAACTAGCAATCTAGAGAAGGGATAGAAGGGCTATACCGATCGATCCGTGTCCTTCGGTCTTTGGCCACCACCCCAAATTTGACTAATACAAGGAGAAAAGAGGCATCTTTAGAGGCTAATTGCAAGAGGATCATAACTTGGAAGGTATAAATTCTAAACTAGTTTGCTAACTTGTAGTTTAATTATGCTAAAATCTAATTTTTAAGTATTAATTTAGTGTAAATCCTTGTTCAAGAAAAATCAAGAGAAGGTTTTGATTTTAAAAATTAGGGTTTGTAGCATAATGGTTGGATTATGTTAGGGATGGTTATCTAATTGATTAGAATAGTTAATGGTGTAATTATATGCTTGCTAAATCGACAAATTACGATGTTTGTATCGAATCGGCTAGAAATTCGCTTACTAGATTTTTGTAGAAAATAGAATGCGTTCAATTTGCGTTAGGTTAGCAATCTTATTAGCTTCGTATAGGGCTATTAGAGTGCACGAATGCGGGGTTTCATCTAGTCGGGTTGTAGTTTTGCCGATTTCCACGAAATGACGATTCTAGTTCAAGGATTGCGATTTTCGTGCGTTTTCCCGCACACCGAGTGCATGCTATGATTAATTCGAGAGCGTTAATAATTGTATGTTGTGATTTGCAGTGTGTTAGGTTTTGTAATCTTATGCTTGATATTGTGCAAATATAGGATCGGTCGGGGAGACTTCGGACACGGCGCGAAAAGGCAAAGCGGTGGCCGGATCAGATTAGCGGGGATTTCTGGTGAGTAGATGTATTCATCTATGGGGGAATCGTCTGAATGGCGCGAGGCGCCCCCCTAGTTAGGATTACCTTACTTTTTGCAAGATTATATTGTTAGTTAGCTTATCCATTCATGTACACTGCATACCCTTATAGCGAACAGTATGTTAAATTGCATGGACATTCATCTCTACCTATGCGACATCATTTCGTAGGACACGAACACCTTACCATTGGCATCTGTTGCACGCGCACTATTCATGTGACACACGCCTTTGGTGATTGACATGCCACGTGCACGATAGAACCTGTTTATCTTAATATCGTCACCTGCATTCATACTTGATATATGAAACTGCATCGCATGCACATATCTCGCATCATCATCATATTTACATAGAACTCTAGCCAAAATTTACATCATACACATTGATATCATAGACATTTGTCATATATATAACATGTGGACATTATGATTTTCTTGAGGATTTCAGTTTTGCTGCGATTTCTGGATTTTTGGGGAAAACCGCAAGAATTTAACAAAAGCTTATATTTATCATTTTTAAAACAAAGTTGCGGTTTTCTCGTGATGTATGTGTCGTCCACCATGAGTTTTCATGTTTTCTGTTGGATTTCGAGACCCGATTCGAGGAGTGGATGAACCGTCTCGGGTACATGGTGGGCCCGGTATGGTGCCCCGGGGCAAGAAGATCGAGTTGTAGACGATGAGCCTGGCAGGGGAAGACTACCTACCGGTGATGTCTGGCGCGGCGGATATCCGGAGGATACCGACCGTTGTCGTGAGATTTATGATATGGGCCGATCCGGACTGACGGAGCCCGATATTGAGACAGATATGATTCCTATTTGGTGTCGATGCTTGACACGGGTTTTCAGAGGATTTCTTGATGATATTTAGCTATTATGCAGACATTCATTTTCTAAAAGTTAAGAATGCAGTAACGTTATCATTTAAAACACTTTAAGAGTTAGAAAAGATATTGCATACATGTGCATGCATACTAAAGTTATTATATCACATATGGACATACATGTTGTTCCGCATTGCGTGCATTCTTACGATTGCCTTACTAGATGTTATATTTACTCACGAGCTGGCAACTCACCCCCGTTGTGCCACAGTGTCTTGCAGGTCGGACCCGTCAGTCTTGTAGCGGTGGGCTATCTTGTCATCAGTTCCTTTTGCTCAGACTCGCGACATCGTCCGTAGGTGGGTTGCGAGTATACTTTATTTCTTTTTGCTTTATCATTGTATTTAGCATTCTCCATCTACCATTTCACATTGTATATGCGACTTAGTGATGAGACGGAGAGATTTGTATATTGTGGTTTCTTTTGGGTCGAGCTCACTTGAGCCGACGTGTGTTTTCTGGTATTTGCATCTCTTTTATGCTCTTTTTCTTGATATTACTATTATATTGCATGTGGTTGTGATCCGCCTTGGGCGAAGAGCTAGCTCCCGCTTGGGGATGCCATTTTTATGATTACAGGTTTATTATCTTGTTGTACCCATTTTGGGGGTTAGAAAATACAGGGGAGACTCTGCCGAAATTTTCAGAAATTTTTGATGTTCTTTTTGGATTCTATGCAACTTAATTGATTTAAAAACCGTTTTCATTTAAGGTTTTCCTTCACTCTCTTTTGATTTTGGGTTAGATTTCTGGGCTTTGGCTGACTTAGGTTACGGTACGCCTTTAGACGTCTCGTAATCTAAGTGCCAGTCACGTTCCGTACTTTCGGGTCGTGACAAAGTTGGTATCAGAGCGTAGGTTTTACCTTTCTGAGTGTAGGACGACCTTGGTAGATGGAGTAGGTGACTTAAGCAGAGTGGCGTAGCGTGGGTATGATCCGCGGCATACTTACGATACGGTACTCCGCCTAAGTGACCTTAGGACATAATTGCTTGTATTTCCTTTCTTGATTCCTTGCATTCCTTGATTCAATTGCAATGATCTTATCAGTCCTTTTTCTTATTCTAGCTTCGATGCCGCCAAAGAATACGAGAGCTCAGCGGGCTGCCGCTAGGGATGAGATTCGGGCGGGCCCGTCTGAGGCGAGAATCGAGCGGGAGGATACGCCTACCCCTCAGGTTCATACTGATCCGCCTTATCCTGACCGTATTGCCAGATTGGAGGCCGGCATGCAAGAGTTGCGGCAGATGATGGGATCTTTAGTTGAGTCCAGCCGGGCACAGAGATCCGAGGACGTTCCTTCCACCGCACAAACCACGATCGTACCTGCTGCACAGATGGTCACTCCTGCTGTTACTACGGAGACTATCCCTGTTTCACTATAGGAGTTCATGAGATTGAGACCTCCAGCTTTTACCGGTACAGATGCGACAGAGGACCCACAGGCATTTCTCGATAGGATGGCACGGATTGGCCGTTCGTTGAGGTGTTCTGAGGATAGATTGGTGGAGTTTGCGAGTTTTCGTCTGGAGGGTCTTGCCCAGACATGGTACGACTCAGTAGAGAGAGGCCGAGCTGCAGGTCTGCCTTCTATGACCTGGGATGAGTTTACATCTGCATTTCTTGCCCATTTTCTTTCGGAGAGTGTCCGAAATGCTCGAGCCCGCAGTTTTGAGTCTTTACGCAAGACTCCTGGGATGACAGTGTCGGAGTATGATATACAGTTTACCCAGTTGTCTCGATATGCTCCGTACCTAGTAGACACAGAAGAGAAGAGAATAAAGAGGTTTGTACGAGGGCTTGATACACAGCTATTCCTTGCCATCGGCACCCAGCACTTTGATACATACGCAGCCGCGATGGATGCAGCCTTACTTTTGGAGGAGCGTATTTCTGAGACTCCGGTCGTTTCTGGGCCGAAGAGGATCCGTACTGATACGCCTGCTCAGCGGCAGATGGGTAGACACCGCGATAGATTATTTCTGGGAGATGGTGGAGGCAGAGGATTGAGACGAGGTCAGTTATTCGGTTCATATCCACAGACCCAGCAGTCGTCTCCAGGATTTTTCGGTGTGGGAGTCAGTATCACCGTGTCAGAGACTGTACCATGGGACGTCCGGGCGCGGCGACAGTCCCGCATGTGACTTTACCACCTTCACCACCATCGCGGAGAGCTTTACTTCCTACTCCTGATGATGCTTCACGCCAGCCAGATGCTTCTAGAGGCCGTGGGCGTGGCGGTCCGGTTCCGCGAGGACGAGGCGACAGAGGCAGAGGCAGAGGCCGAGGTAGAGGCAGAGCACAGCCAGCTATTAGTGGTGGACAGGCTCGAGTGTTCGCGTTGACTCCTCAGGATGCACAGGCATCCAATGCTGTCGTGACAGGTACTCTGCCAGTATGTTCTTTTGATGCACGGGTATTATTTGATCAGGGCTCCACACATTCCTATGTATCCACGTACTTTGCACCGAGGTTGGGCCGAGAGTCTTCTCCGTTAGATCAGCCGCTTGTCGTTATTACCCCGGTAGGCGAGTCTTTTGTTGCCCGTTTTGTGTACCGATCGTGTTCCGTTCGTATCGGGGAGAGAGATTCTTCAGTTGATTTGATTCTCCTTGATATGCTAGACTTTGACGTTCTTCTTGGTATGGACTGGCTAGCCACCTGTTATGCATCTGTGGACTGCCGTGAAAAAGCAGTCAGATTCAGTTTTCCTGGTGAGTCGGTTCTTGTTATTCAGGGAGATCGTAGCGCTACCCTTCCCAGCTTGATTTCTTCTCTTCGCGCTGGTCAGCTCTTAAGGAAAGGGTGTCAGGGATTCTTAGCCTATGTTTGTGATACTAGCTCCACAGAGGTTCCGTTGGACCAGGTCCCTGTTGTGAGAGAATTTCTTGATGTATTCCCTGACGAGCTGCCTGGTCTGCCACCAGAGCGCGAGATTGAGTTCTGTATTGACTTGATCCCCGGCACGGGGCCTATCTCTATACCGCCTTATCGGATGGCCCCGGCGGAGCTGAGAGAGCTAAAGGATCAGTTACAGGACTTGCTGGACAAAGGGCTTATCCGACCGAGTGTGTCACCTTGGGGTGCTCCCGTCCTGTTTGTTAAGAAGAAGGACGGAAGTATGCGTTTATGCATTGATTATCGTCAGCTGAACCGGGTTACGGTGCGGAACAGATATCCCCTACCCCGAATTGATGACTTATTTGATCAGCTCCAGGGTGCAGGGTTTTTCTCGAAGGTTGATTTACGGTCAGGTTATCACCAGTTGCGAGTTCGGAAGGAGGATATTCCGAAGACCGCCTTCCGTAATCGATATGGTCATTATGAGTTCTTGGTGATGTCGTTCGGGCTTACCAATGCCCCGGCAGCTTTTATGGATTTGATGAACCGCGTATTCAGGCCGTATCTCGATCAGTTCATTATTGTGTTCATTGACGACATCTTGGTTTATTCTCGGAGCCGGGAGGAGCATGAGCAGCACTTACGTATCACATTGCAGACTTTGAGGGAGCATCAGCTGTTCGCCAAATTCTCCAAGTGCGCATTCTGGCTAGATAGTGTCGATTTCTTGGGTCATGTGGTGACGAGAGACGGTATTTGTGTGGACCCGAAGAAGATCGAGGCAGTTCAGCGTTGGCCTAGACCAGTATCAGTCACAGAGGTTCGCAGTTTTCTAGGTCTGGCCGACTATTATCGACGTTTTGTCCAGGATTTCTCCCGCATTGCTGCACTATTGACCGGGTTGACCCGGAAGGGGATTCCTTTTGATTGGACCCAGGCATGTGAGGATAGTTTCCAGCAGTTGAAGACTCGTCTGACTACTGCTCCAGTGTTAGCATTGCCTTCAGGATCAGGCGGGTTCGTGGTATATTGTGATGCTTCTAGAGTGGGGCTGGGATGTGTGTTGATGCAGCACGACAGAGTTATCGCGTATGCTTCTCGGCAGCTGAGGAAACACGAGCAGAACTACCCCACACATGATTTAGAGATGGCTGCAGTGGTATTTGCACTTAAGATCTGGAGACATTACCTATACGGTGAGTCGTACCAGATATTCACTGACCACAAGAGTTTGAAATATATCTTCCAGCAGCGATATTTGAACCTGAGGCAGCCCCGTTGGATGGAGTTGGTAAAGGATTATGACTGCGAGATTTTATACCATCCGGGCAAGGCGAATGTGGTGGCTGATGCTTTGAGTAGGAGGCCCGGAGGTAGCTTATCTTGTTTGAGCGCAGTGCAGATGCAGTCGACGGCGGATTGGCAGGTGTTATGTGATAGCAGAGTGCAGTTCGAGTTTACTCATACGGGGGGACAGCTGGCCCATTTCAGAGCACGCCCATAGCTACTTGACCGTATCCACGAGGCACAGTCCGGCGATGCCCGTACGTTAGAGATTATTGAGCAGATTCGGCAGGGCAGAGTTTCTGAGTTCGTGATTGATGATCAGGGTATACTTCGATTTGGGACTCGACTGTGCGTGCCAGATTCAGAGGGACTGAGGCATGATATTCTCGAGGAGGCATATAGATCCGTATACAGTGTGCATCCAGGTTCCACCAAGATGTACCGTGATTTGAGAGAGGTTTACTGGTGGGACGGGATGAAGAAGGATATTACAGACTTTGTGTCGAGATGCCTGATTTGTCAGCAAGTCAAGGCTGAGCACCAGAGGCCAGCCGGCGAGTTACAGCCTTTGCCCATCCCTGAGTGGAAGTGGGAGCAGGTCTCCATGGACTTCGTTGTGGGTCTACCCAGGACCAGTCGAGGGTATGACTCTATTTGGGTGATTGTGGATCGACTGACGAAAGCAGCTCACTTCCTGCCAGTGAAGACCACTTTTGGATTTTCTCAGTATGCCCAGGTTTATATTGATGGGATAGTGCGACTGCATGGTGTTCCGAATTGCATCGTGTCCGACCGTGGCACCCAGTTTACCAGCCGATTGTGGCAGAAACTACAGGAAGCTTTGGGCACCCGATTGAGTTTTAGCACAGCCTTTCATCCTCAGACTGACGGTCAGTCGGAGCGTACTATTCAGACTCTTGAGGACATGCTCAGAGCTTGTGTTTTAGATTTCGGTGGTAGCTGGGATCGTCATTTTCCTTTGATCGAGTTTTCCTACAATAATAGCTTCCAGGAGACGATTCAGATGGCACCTTTCGAGGCTTTATATGGGAGGAGATGTCGATCGCCTGTATGTTGGACAGAGCTCAGGGAGAGCAGTATTTTGGGGCCGCAGATTGTACAGGAGACGACCGAGAAAATACAGCTGATTCGGGACAGGATGAGAGCGGCACAGAGCAGGCAGAAATCTTATGCTGACAGGCGTCGTCGCCGACTCGAGTTCGCTGTTGGCGATCATGTTTTCCTGAAGGTCTCTCCGATGAAGGGTGTGATGAGATTTGGGCGGAAAGGGAAACTGAGTCCTAGATATGTTGGTCCTTTCGAGATCCTAGAGCGTGTTGGTCCAGTCGCTTATCGGTTAGCTCTTCCGCCCAGCTTCCCCGATGTTCACCCCGTATTCCATGTCTCGATGCTCCACAAGTACCTTCATGATCCTTCCCAGGCGATTCAGCACCAGACGATCCAGTTAGAGCATGATCTTTCTTTCACCGAGCAGCCGGTTGTCCTCTTGGATCGGCAGGTGAAGAAATTGAGATCGAAGGTCATACCGTCCATCAAGGTCCTTTGGCATGGGCCAAACAGCGAGGAGGTCACCTGGGAGACCGAGGTCGAGATGAGGAAGAGATATCCCTATCTTTTTGAAAGTATGCGTAGTTAAATTCTAAATTCGGGGACCGAATTTCTGTAAGGGGGGAAGATTGTAACCCTCCGAAAATCGTTTAGGCAGTTTTTCGGTAATCGGCAAATTTTTCGGCTTTTTCCGTAAAAAGTCAAAATTGATAATTTTTATTGTAGACCTAATTATAAAAAATTTAGATTAGATATTACTATAATTTTGTCACTAAAATGTCACTTATAATTATCTAGTTAAATAAATTTTTTTTCGTAATTAATTATTTTTTTATTATTTTAAGCCTTTTTAAATACATTTAATTAGGGATAAATACAAATTTAATTAGGTAAATTTCTTAATTAGGAGTCTTTATAAGCTAAAATATGGTGTTAATAAAATTATATCATGTCTTGCAAACTTTTAGATTTTTGGTGGGAAAATTATGAAAAAAAATGCATTAAAATGGGTTTTTTTGTAAAAAGTTGATGTAACATTCATTAATTGATCTTTGAAGAAGCTTTTTGTGTAGAATTTTCCACACAATTCTCTCTCACTCTCCTCCTCCACCTCCTGGTCGTGCTACCTGCAGCAAACCCCCTCCCATTTCCCCCATTTTGTTTAGCTCAAAATTCTTGCAAAAAAATCCTCCGAAATCCACAAATATTCACACTTTTCTTCTCTAATTCAAACCTAAACCCTATTCCATTCCTTCTCAACCCCAAATTGGACTAATACAAGGAGAAAAGAGGCATCTTTAGAGGCTAATTGCAAGAGGATCATAACTTGGAAGGTATAAATTCTAAACTAGTTTGCTAACTTGTAGTTTAATTATACTAAAATCTAATTTTTAAGTATTAATTTAGTGTAAATCCTTGTTCATGAAAAATCAAGAGAAGGTTTTGATTTTAAAAATTAAGGTTTGTAGCATAATGGTTGGATTATGTTAGGGATGGTTATCTAATTGATTAGAACGGTTAATGGTGTAATTATATGCTTGCTAAATCGACAAATTACGATGTTTGTATCGAATCGGCTAGAAATTCGCTTACTAGATTTTTGTAGAAAATAGAATGCGTTCAATTTGCGTTAGGTTAGCAATCTTATTAGCTTCGTATAGGGCTATTAGAGTGCACGAACGCGGGGTTTCATCTAGTCCGGTTGTAGTTTTGCCGATTTCCCCGAAATGACGATTCTAGTTCAAGGATTGCGATTTTCGTGCGTTTTCCCGCGCACCGAGTGCATGCTATGATTAATTCGAGAGCGTTAATAATTGTATGTTGTGATTTGCAGTGTGTTAGGTTTTGTAATCTTATGCTTGATATTATGCAAATATAGGATCGGTCGGGGAAACTTCGGACACGGCGCGAAAAGGCAAAGCGGTGGCCGGATCAGATTAGCGGGGATTTCTGGTGAGTAGATGTATTCATCTATGGGGGAATCATCTGAATGGCGCGAGGCGCCCCCCCAGTTAGGATTACCTTACTTTTTGCAAGATTATATTGTTAGTTAGCTTATCCATTCATGTACACTGCATACCCTTATAGCGAACAGTATGTTAAATTGCATGGACATTCATCTCTACCTATGCGACATCATTTCGTAGGACACGAACACCTTACCATTGGCATCTGTTACACGCGCACTATTCATGTGATACACACGCCTTTGGTAATTGACATGCCACGTGCACGATAGAACCTGTTTATCTTAATATCGTCACCTGCATTCATACTTGATATATGAAACTGCATCGCATGCACATATCTCGCATCATCATCATATTTACATAGAACTCTAGCCAAAATTTACATCATACACATTGATATCATAGACATTTGTCATATATATAACATGTGGACATTATGATTTTCTTGAGGATTTCAGTTTTGCTGCGATTTCTGGATTTTTGGGGAAAACCGCAAGAATTTAACAAAAGCTTATATTTATCATTTTTAAAACAAATTTGCGGTTTTCTCGTGATGTATGTGTCGTCCACCATGAGTTTTCATGTTTTCTGTTGGATTTCGAGACCCGATTCGAGGAGTGGATGAACCGTCTCGGGTACATGGTGGGCCCGGTATGGTACCCCGGGGCAAGAAGATCGAGTTGTAGACGATGAGCCTGGCAGGGGAAGACTACCTACCGGTGATGTCTGGCGCGGCGGATATCCGGAGGATACCGACCGTTGTCGTGAGATTTATGATATGGGCCGATCCGGACTGACGGAGCCCGATATTGAGAAAGATATGATTCCTATTTGGTGTCGATGCTTGACACGGGTTTTCAGAGGATTTCTTGATGATATTTAGCTATTATGCAGACATTCATTTTCTAAAAGTTAAGAATGCAGTAACGTTAACATTTAAAACACTTTAAGAGTTAGAAAAGATATTGCATACTAAAGTTATTATATCACATATGGACATACATGTTGTTCCGCATTGCGTGCATTCTTACGATTGCCTTACTAGATGTTATATTTACTCACGAGCTGGCAACTCACCCCCGTTGTGCCACAGTGTCTTGCAGGTCGGACCCGTCAGTCTTGTAGCGGCGGGCTATCTTGTCATCAGTTCCTTTTGCTCAGACTCGCGACATCGCCCGTAGGTGGGTTGCGAGTATACTTTATTTCTTTTTGCTTTATCATTGTATCTAGCATTCTCCATCTACCATTTCACATTGTATATGCGACTTAGTGATGAGACGGAGAGATTTGTATATTGTGGTTTCTTTTGGGTCGAGCTCACTTGAGCCGACGTGTGTTTTCTGGTATTTGCATCTCTTTTATGCTCTTTTTCTTGATATTACTATTATATTGCATGTGGTTGTGATCTGCCTTGGGCGAAGAGCTAGCTCCCGCTTGGGGATGCCATTTTTATGATTACAGGTTTATTATCTTGTTGTACCCATTTTGGGGGTTAGAAAATACAGGGGAGACTCTGCCGAAATTTTCAGAAATTTTTGATGTTCTTTTTGGATTCTATGCAACTTAATTGATTTAAAAACTGTTTTCATTTAAGGTTTTCCTTCACTCTCTTTTGATTTTGGGTTAGATTTCTGGGCTTTGGCTGGCTTAGGTTACGGTACGCCTTTAGACGTCTCGTAATCTAAGTGCCAGTCACGTTCCGTACTTTCGGGTCGTGACACTAGTTCATAAATGAACTCCAAATCCAAACTTCTTAGACTGTATGGTCAACTGAATTTAATCAGTATCCTGTGTCATGCCTCCCTCAGTGTCCTCTTGGATCACCTTTCCAAAATACTGCCCCTCGTCAGAGGGAAAACTATAACTCTGATAGCCACTCTGTCAACCAGGTCACCTTGGAAGCCTGGAATGATAACTGTCTCCCGAAGGAGGCTGCCGTTATCATTTCCCTAGAACATCCACTTATATTCTAAAACTGCTTCCGAACGTTTCTCCAGGATAGGATTAATATTAACTTATTGCATCTCGTGCAAAAACAACATCTGTGTGGTACTTGACATCTTATGATCAACTCAATTGCCTAAGCAAGTGATCTGTCAATCATGCACATCCCTCTCCCCTTTAGTCTGTAAGACACCTTTAGAGAGGGTGACTCCATCACCTGCAGGTACACTACCGTGCCAGGAGTCATCCATTCTAAAACACCTTTAGAATGCTGTCTAAGTACCCAGATTGGGACACTTCCCAAATCTAGATCTAAAACTATAGATCTAGTAACCAGAATGTCTGATATTATATCTATATCCTTATGTGGAGAAACCACTGTGTGACAACCAAAGCATAACCGATCGTAGTATAGGAATTTCACTTCCTACTCTGTGTATGGCATCCAAATACCAGGACATCACACCCTACTACTTTCTTAACAGATCCATCCCCTATTCTGATGAAGTCAAACCTATGACTGTCACATCAGAAATAGATGATCTATCTAGGCTATATCTACTTTAGTCTATAAATAGACATAATCTACTTATCCACTATGCTTCCGCTGCTCCCACTGACTACGACAACCCTCTGGCAGAGTCATATATACGTACACTTCTAAAGCCAGTTTAGAACGACGCTATACTCATCCTCCTGCCGGGTCTCACAGTCTGGAACAACAGCAATGGCAAGTCTGGGTAAACAAGAACCTCCCTGTCACCGTTTTTTAGCATACCGAAGTACCTCTCGAGTGATTGAAGTTACCCACCATATCTGCGGAGTGGCCAATGGAATGTCAAACCATATTGAATCTTTAGTTTCTTATCAAATTTTCAATAATCGTTTGTGGTTCTGGAATCACTTCCAGTTCTACCATACTCCCACTACTGTTTTCTGAAAAAATCCATTTTACTAAAACTGGCGAGTCAAAAACAATATCACTATTGATCTTCCAGATGGTAGAAAGTTAACCCTCATCATAGCCCGGGTCAACCCACAAACAGCCATTACAGAAACATGCCTTGAGTTTTCCAGAGTCTGGTTTTAAGCATAAGCCGGACAACTCCCCGTACCTTAACAATGTTAGGATATGAACCGTTCTATATCTAATATAGAAACAGAGGCACTGATTTAATTGAAACCAGATTATGTAATTCCACGTTACCCGTCCCGGTTCTTTCGGGGATGCGGAAACGGTAAAAAACGATTTTTTTAAGGTGAAGGTAACATGGACTTTAGAATAGGATCTTTGCTAAACAAACACATAGCAAACTAACTACAAGTTTAACTACTATGTTAGGAGGTTATACCTAGGTCTTGAACTCCTTCTCTTTTTGCTCCTTGGAGTGGTTGGATCGGCTCCACCTCGTCATCTCCTTGTTGTCGAAGAAGGATCCACTCGAAAGCTTCTACCTTGAGCTCCTACCTCAACCGAGAGGAAACTAAAGTGCTTGGCTTGCTATACCTTGTACTCTAGAGTGAGTAGAGAAGTGTTTTTAGGGTTTTATCTTAATGGCTCATGTTTCTCAACTTATGAGACATGAGAGCCTTGAAAGAGAGGAAGATGGAGAGCTTGGATGAGAGAGAATGAGAATGATAGAATTGAGCTTGACTTTTTACAACCATGCTCACAAAAGAGAAAATCATCATGATAATAATAATAATTAAGTATATGTGATGGTTCATATCAATGGCCATTATCATTTCATGCATTTAATGCATTTTGTAAAGAACAACAAGTAAACAAAAGTCATAGCCATGAAATGATGATGGTCAACAAATCCAAAATAGTCAACCGGTCAACAAAGTCAACAAGTCAACAAAAGTCAAACTTTCAACTCAACCATGGCACAATAATACTTAATTAATATTATTAATCATATTTCTTATTTTCATTAGGGTTTAGAAAAAAACAACAGTCAACAACCTCAATAAGAATCCTCTGCCTCTGCCTTAGTCAACTGTGCATACACACCCGCATCCGTGCTCCGAGGAACACGAATATAATGAGATAAAACCAATCCCAAAACATATACTAGGATCTGGCTTAAACCAAAGCCCGCTAGTAATAACTGCCCGGACACTAAAACGTGCACAAGTGCGCGGATGTGAACGAACCCTGTCGCAAAACCATGCGACAACCACTCTGTTTTGCCCAAAGAAGAATAGCTCTCTGTGTGGGACTCTAAAAACTCGACACTACGCTGGCAGTGGGTTTAACCACAGGCCGCAAGCGGTACTAGCTATACGTAACGGTCCCCAGGTAGATGCCGATAAGAAGACTGATGAGGTGAACCCATCCGAACTCCTACTGAGCCTGAATGTGACAATCTCCGTACAGTCCGGTCTGTTCGTCTGAGAGTATCGCATGTCGGGTCTAGGGGGGCTGTAAACGTCAGTCCCCTAATAGAGGTACAAGTCATATCGGAGTGTAGCCCAGAACACCTTGAGAAACTATTGGAAACACTACCAGTAATTCTCGCTTGCCCTGGCCTGGGACGACTATGTGTATTAGCTCTCCTAGACACAGCGCGATATCATCCCCCAATACCGGGAGAGACGAATCCTGTCTAACTGTCACTGCCTCCAAGTGCTTCGGGACTGCCCCCAACTACTACCTGTTTACACGACTCATTTGAGCCGTGGTAGGGTAGTAATCTAAGAACAGTGGGAACACACTCGAGGAGAAGAGACAGTGTCAAGTCAACGGACTATGCTGTACTCATGTCACCTGGGAACTGATAACTGACGATACGTATAATTCCAAACCAACAGTTCCCAGCGAGTCCTGTCCAGTGTACTCGTAACCTAACGAGCACCTGCATACTATCTCCAGTACGACGTACTGATGGCTGTGGGACAGACCATCTCCCCTACTGGGATGAGAAGCGTATACACTAGTCTACTCTGGAGTATCGATGCCCTGTCTCGATAATCCTATGACTAGGGACCTGTATAAGGATTTGCTTATAGATTACCCAGCCCCCACTAGTGTGACTGCCATCACAACGTTGGTAATCAAGCAAAGATCCTAAGGGCTCCACTAATGTGTATAGGCGATATGCTAAAAGAAACACATGCACACATTAAAGTAGAAACAAACCAAGTAGCATACTACCATTTCGAGCAAGATTGTCTATACAACTGTGAATATCCCAAGCTTCCATCAAGTAATATACAAACTAGTATGATACAATAATGGCTTCTAGGGTATATATACTAACAATCTCCCATTTGCACTAAGGCCATGTACTGGCGTATCGAAGACTTATCATCTTGATCAGCCGCTCGAACTGAGTCTGGGGTATGGCCTTCGTGAATGGATCTGCAGTGTTATCTTCTGTAGCAACCCTCCGAACCTCGATCTCCCGGCGATCCACGATCTCCCTGATCAGGGGATACCGCCTCAAGATGTGTCTGGACTTCTGATGGGACCTGGGTTCCTTCGCTAAAGCTATAGCCTCGTTGTTGTCACAATACAGAGGTATTGGATCAACAATGGACGGAACCACCTGAAATTCTGTCAAGAACATCCTCATCCAGACAGCTTCTTTTGCTGCATCAGATGCAACGATATATTCCGCTTCCATTGTTGAGTCAGCAACGGTTTCCTGTTTGGAACTCTTCCAACACACCGCCCCTCCATTGAGGGTAAAGACATAACCCGATATGGATTTGGAGTCATCCTTGTCACTCTGGAAGCTGGAGTCAGCAAAGACCTCTATCTGGAGGTCTTTTCCGCCGTAAACAAAAAACATGTCCTTAGTCCTTCTTAGGTACTTCAGAATGTTCTTTACCGCTATCCAGTGCTTCTCCCCGGGGTTTGACTGATACCGGCTTACCACACTCAGCGCATAAGCTACATCTGGTCTGGTACACAACATCGCATACATTATAGAGCCTACCGCAGATGCGTAGGGTATAATAGACATGCGATCCCTTTCCAAATCAGTCTTTGGAGACATCTCTTTGGAGAGGGTGATCCCGTGACATGCCGGTAAATTACCGCGCTTGGAATCTTCCATACTGAATCTTTTCAGTATGGTGTCGATGTACCTGGACTGTGAAAGTCCTAATATCCTCTTGGACCTATCACGATGGATCCGGATCCCCATAATGTAAGAGGCATCACCCAGGTTTTTCTTGGAAAACCTGTGTGATAAGAACCCTTTGACAGATTGTAGCATAGGAATGTCATTTCCTATTAAGAGAATGTCATCCACGTATAAAACGAGGAATGCGACAGTTCGTGCTATAATTTTACTATAGATTCATGGTTCATCTGGATTTTTAATAAAGCCAAATTCTTTGACCGTCTCATCAAAACAGATGTTCCAACTCCGTGATGCCTGCTTTAGTCCATAAATGGACTTAAGCAACTTGCACACCTTCCCGCTGCTCCCACTCTGAATGAAACCCTCTGGCTGGTCCATATAGACACACTCCTCTAAATTTCCATTTAGAAAAGCGGTCTTTACGTCCATCTGCCAAATTTCATAATCGTGGAAGGCGGCAATGGCAAAAAGGATCCGAATGGATTTGACCATAGCCACTGGAGAAAAGGTTTCGTCATAGTCCCAACCAGGTCTTTGACGGAAACCCTTTGCAACAAGTCTAGCCTTATAGGTCTCAAACTGTCCATCTACACCAATATTCCTTTTGAAGATCCATTTACAGCCTACGGGTTTTACCCCTTCTGGAGCAACATCCAAAGTCCATACTTTGTTGGTGTACATGGACTCCATTTCGGTCCATATTGCATCCAGCCATTTTACCGAGTCAGCGCTCTGAATGGCCTGCTGGAAGCAAGTCGGCTCATCATTATCAATGATGCAATCCTCTCTATCCCCGTCTATGAGAAAACCGTAGTATCTCTCGGGCGGATGAGACTGCCTACTACTTCTGCGGAGCGGCGTAGGAATGTCGTGTTCTTTCGAACCTTCTGGTTCTACTAAGTTTTCAGTAATAGCTTGTGGTTCTGGAATTTCTTCCAGTTCTATTGCGCTCCCACTTATCTGATTTTCCAAAAATTCAGTTTCGAAGAACCAGGCATGACGAGAAACAAAAACCTTTTGTTCCCCTGCGCAATAGAAGAAATATCCCTTGGAGTTCTTTGGATATCCCACAAACTTACACTGTACTGAGCATGCCTCGAGTTTGTCGGCATGCTGCTTTTTGACAAAAGCTGGACATCCCCATGTCTTAATCTGCCTAAGATAGGGTTTCTTCCCACTCCACATCTGATATGGTATGGTAGGCACTGTCTTAGTTGGAACTCGGTTCAAAAGATATGCAGCTGATTCTAGTGCATATCCCCAGAATGATCGCGGTAATTCAGCATTACTCATCATAGAACGTACCATATCCAATAGGGTTCGGTTCCTTCTCTCCGATACACCATTATGTTGTGGGGTGTATGGAGGAGTAAGTTGAGAGAGAATTCCATTCTCTTTTAGGTAACCCAGGAACTCGGCACTCAAGTATTCACCAACTCGATCAGATCTCAGTATCTTGATACTTTTTCCTGTTTGTTTTTCTACTTCATTCTTGTATACATGGAATTTTTCAAAGGCTTCAGATTTATGTTTCGATAAGAAGACATATCCGTACCTTGAAAAATCATCCGTAAAAGTAATGAAGTAAGAATAACCACTTCGCGCATGTGTAGACATTGGACCGCATACATTGCTGTGTACGAGTCCCAAGATCGAGCTCGCTCTAACTCCATGTCCACTAAACAGAGTCTTTGTCATCTTTCCTTTGAGAAAGGATTGACAAGTTGCATATGATTGATATTCGAACGGATCCAAATATCCTTCTTTATGTAACTTCGTCAACCTTCTCTCATTGATGTGACCCAGTCTACAATGCCATAAGAAAGCATGATTTATTTCTAGAGACTTTCTTTTGTGTGTATTCTGGACATTGAAAATCTGTGGTTGGTTTAATACGTATATACCGTTGCTTAATGTACCCGACCCAATCAGAACATGATTAAGGTGAATGTTTACAACATTTCTTACAAATGAAAAATCATAACCTTCTTTAGACATTAAAGATACAGATATGATATTACAAGTCGCACTGGGTACAAAATAATAATTACGCAAAACCAAAACATGTCCATCTGACAATCCCAAATGATAGTCCCCCACGGACTCAGCATCCATGCCAGCTCCGTTTGCAACTCTGAGGGTCATATCACCTGCCTTCAAAACCCTACACTTTCTCAGTGCCTGCAAAGAATTACATATATGAGATCCTGATCCGGTATCCAATACCCAGGAAGTAAAGTTTATTGATAGACAGTTTTCAATAACATACACACCTGAAGCCGAAGCCACAACTTGCTTCGGGTCCTGGTTTCTGGCCTTCCAAGCCATGCAATCTTTCTTCCAGTGTCCATTCTTGTGACAATAAAAGCATTCTTCCTTTCCCACAAGCTTTCCCGCTACCTTTGCCATTTTGGCATTTCCCTTGGCTTCCACTTTACCAACACCGCCCCTTGGTTTGGTGGGGGTTTTCTTCTTCTTTCCCTTGGCTTTTGCCTTGGACCTAGAAGAAGAAGTTCCTCCAACAGACAAAGCGGGTGTTTCCCTTGCTTTCTTCAGGGTGCCCTCTGCACTCTTCAACATGTTAAGGAGTTCCGGAAGTTCAACTTCCTTTCCTTGCATGTTGAAGTTCAGGATAAACTGGGCGTAAGTGGAAGGAAGGGACTGGAGAATCAAGTCAGTGTAGAGCTCATTCTCTAACGTGGTCCCAAGGTCCGCGAGCTCTTCAATGTAGCCAATCATCTGAAGCACGTGTTCCGCTACAGGTGATCTGACGGCCAATCTCGCCGAAAATAACTTTTTCGAGACTTCGTATCTGGCGATACGGGATTGCTCTCCATACAGATCTTTTGTATGAAGAAATATGGATTCTAGGTCCATATCCTCGTGCCTGTGGGGTTGCTAGGCACGCGCACAAGGGTCTACGAGACATCAACCATGCCCGATAAAAATTTTAGCCGTGCCGAACAACCCGAAGCCGGATCTTTAAACTAGGGTTTAGGCGAAAACATGCATGTTAAACACTTTAACATCAAGTGAGAGGGATTACAACCTTTGTAGATCCGGTCCTTCACTTCTTAAGCTCCGTGTTGAGGTCATTTCGCTGCGATCATCGTGTTACGGACTCTCGAGAGGCTTCACGAAGAGAGTGATGCAACCTTGCTTCCGATCTTCGATAACATAGATGATCTACCTTGAAGTTTCGTTAACACAAGCTAACAGTCATCAAATGAAGTGAACACCCTCATCTAAATGGCATGGGTAGATGAGGATGATGAAGTAGGATTTTTGCTCTCATTTATAATCTTTTTCTCACTCACTTTCATCACAAAAGAAAGCTTTTTCAAGAAGAAAACCAAGGAAGAAGAAGAATGAATGAAGATGATCCCTTAATCCTTTTGTGATGAACAAATTATTGTAGTGGTTACAAATCTAACCAAGGGTTAAACATGAAAGAGTTAAACCTTGTAGAGAGTTAAGTAGAGTTAAAGATTTGGATTGGGTTAACATAATATCTCACAAAAATATCAACCAACCACAAAGTCAAAGCTTCATGAAGCTTCATGGAAGCTTCATGCAAAAGCTAACCCTAATCCAAACCCTAACCAAGTTTAAACCCTAAACCATTGTTAAATTTGTAACCCTAACATGTTACAATATTATATATCACATATACAATATATTTTGTAACAACAGAAAATAATACAATTAACATATATCGCATATATATCAATGTATTATCCTATAAGAAAATGAATTTTTTAGTGAGCTAATATTAGTTAATGTAATTTAATATATCATATATATTATTATACATTAAATTATCGAATCAACACTTGATCCGACAATCCGGCTATTTCACAAATAACCGACTAATACGATGACCCGGCTATATCACATATACCCGGCCAATATCTCATATCGCGAGAATCCAATACGGTATCACAGACCGCATTATCCTCGGTCCCGCACATATCACATATGTGCTCCTACTCCGTTTTGCCCGAGTCAAGAAACATCTATGTAGGACTCTAAAGAATCGTCAATACGCCGGCAGTAGGTGATGATCATATCAAACACCCACAAGCTGCAAGCGGTCAGCTAAACGTAACAGCCACCCAGGTATTGAGCGCTCAGAAGATCAACAAGCAAGCCAGTACATTCTCCTATGAATCCAATCAGTAACACTCCCGTACAGTCCGGTCTCGTCGTCTGCTATGTCGCATATCTCGCCTAGGGGTGGTAAACGTCAGACCCTAGTAGCTCAATAAGTCGTGTCGATATGAGGTCTATAACAGTTCGAAAAACTACTGATAACACTTACCAGTAAATCTCAGCAACCCTGGCCAGGGATTTCCGGTTATAGCCAATCGAACACAGCGCAACATCAACTCCCTATACCGGGAGAGATGAATCCCCTCCTATCACTCATTGCCTCCATGTGATTCGGGACTGTACCCAAAAGCCGCCTTTTTGCATGCCCTCTTGGACGTGGTATGTTGGAAATCAAAGCACAGTGGGAATCACACAAGACTCTATGACGTTCTCGGGTCAACAGACTACTCTGTACCAGTGTCACCGGAGAACTGCCATCTGACGTAAGGTATAATACCATCTGGGAGTTCTCGGTGAGTCCGTCCAGTGTACCCAGTCTCTACTGAGCACCCGTACACCAGCCTTGATATCAAACACCGATGGATATGGGATCATCCATCGCCCATCATATGGGTCAAGATGCATATACGCTAGTCTACTCTGGTGCATCGATGCCTTGTCTCGATACACCCTCGACTAGGAACAGTTATAGGATGTACTCGTCGACTACCGTGGCCCCACTAGTATGATCTCATCATAGTCCCAGTAGTCGAGTACATATCCTAAGGGCTTTATCAACATGTAACATAGAGACAATCAGAGTACATGTTAAGATAAAGTACAACCAAATAGCATACTATCATGTCGAGCAAGAAAGTCCTCCCTATATATGTCCAAGCATCCACTACAATATACATCGTATGTATAGTAATGGCCTCTAGGGTATACATATAACTAACAATCTCCCACTTGCACTAGGGCCATCTGTTGTGGTATCACATACCCAACAATTTGCTGCGGTTGAAGTATCTCATACTCAACCATCCTATAAATGTCTCTACTGGGAAAAAGGCCTTTGTGAGTGGATCCGCGCTGTTGTCCTCTGTGTCTACTCTCCTAACCTCGATCTCCCTAGAGATCAACCATCTCCATGATCAGGTGATACTGCCTAAGAATTATATCTGGATTTCTGATGGGACGGGGGTTCCTTGGCTAAAGACACAACTCCATTGTCACACAATGATAGGAACGAAGTTCATCTCATGAACTTATATATATCTAGACTGCCTCTTTGGTAGCTTCCTTGGTAACGATGTATCTTGCCTTTAATAGTCTAGTAAGTCACGGTATCTAGCTTGGAACTCTTCCAACAGACCGTCCCTCCACTGAGGGTAAAGACAATGCCTGTGACTGACATTCAGTCGTCCTTATCACCCTGGAATCTTTCCAGTGATTCTCCCCAGGATCGATTGATACCATCTCACTACAACTAGTGAGCATCCTAACATCCAATTAGATCTATCTCATAGATCCAAAAACCCAGGATTTAGGAGGTATCACTTTGATCCTATCTGGAGAATCCTTGTGATCAGCGGAGATTGACCGAGCGTAGCATAGGAAACTCCTTTCCTATCAAGAGTATGTCATCCACGTACTCTACGAGGATCACCACCATACTCCCTACTACCCTTTTGTATATACAAGGTTCATCTACCATTTTGATGAAGTCAAACTCTTTGACTACCACATCAAAACAGATGTTCCAACTCCGCGATGCATGTTTTATCACATAAAACATCTTGCACACGTTTCCGCTGCTCCTACTGTCTACGAAGCCCTCTGGCTGTGTACTTATAGACGCTCTCTTCTAGAACATCATTTAGAAAAGCAGTCACGACACCCCACCACCAGATATCATAGTCGTGGTAAGTAGCAGTGGCAAGTAGGATCTGGATGGACTTAAGCATAGCTTTGAAAGTCTCAACTTTTCCATATACACCAAGTAATCTTCTCAAGATATACTTGCTCCTGATAGGGATTTAACCCTTCAGATAAAGCAACCAAAGTCCATACTTTGTTAGTGTATAAGGATTCCATCTCAGATCGCTAAGCATCCAGCCATTCTTACAGAGTCCCACTCCTGATGGGCAGCTCGAAACTAGTTGGGTCATCATCTCATGATGTAATCCTCGTTCCCACTGTCATAGAGAAACCGAAGTATCTCTCAGGTGGGTGAGGAACCGTACTAGATCGGCGGAGAGGCTGAGGTTCGTTGGTTACTATTGAATCCTTTGGTTCTACCAAATCATCAGCTGCAGTTTGTATAGCTGGAACCTTTCCAGTTCTATATAACAGACCTTGCCTCGAGCTTGTCCGGATTTTGCTTTTAGACACAGTCCGGACAACCCCAAATCTTAACAAACTTAAGATATGGGCTCTTCCCTTTCCATATCACATATGAAGTGGTAAGCAACTGATTTGATTTGAACCCTATTCAATAGGTATGCAGCTTCTCAAGTGCATAACTCCTAAAAGGAAATAGGAAACTCAGTAGTACTCATCATAGAGCACACCATATCACATAGGGTGCTATTGCTCCGCCCCGATACACCGACGTGCTGTGGTGTATACGGAGAAGTAATGTTGAGAGAGAATCTCATTCTCCTTTAGAATAGTCCAGTAATTCCGTGCTCAAGTATTCTCCTCCTTGATCATATCAAAGGACATAATACTTTTACCCGTATTTTGGTTCTCTACTTCTAACTTATATTCAGTGATTATCTCAAAAGTTTCGGACTTATGTTTCAACAAGAACATATGTCTGAATCTTGAGAGATCATCAGTGAATGTAATGAAGTACAAACAACCGGTCTTGGCATATGTAGACAGGGGACTTTCATACATCATCATGTATCAATCCCAAGAGTTCACTAACTCTTTCTCTGCTTCAAATAAACAGAGCTATGGTCATCTTATCTTTGTGACATGATCGGCAAGTTTCACAAGATGTAAATTCAAACAAATTTAAATATGCATCTAAATGTAACTTAGCTAGTCGGGTCGCATTGATATGACCTAGTCTACAATGCCACAAGAAGGATTCGTTCATTTCTGAACTCTTCCTCTCGTGTGTGTTCTGTATACTAAGAACTGTAGTTTGATTTAGAACGTCAATGCTTTTAGATAACGTGCCTGAACCGATCAACTCTTGATATAGGAAATATTCAAAACATTATCCAACAATACAAAATTATATCCTTTCTTTACTAATAAAGAGACTGATATGATGTTGTATATCAGGTTCGGTATCTAATAACATTCGTTCAGAATCAATGTATTCTAGTAATACAAGGTGATAGTGACCAACAGACTTGGTTGCAACTCTTGCACCGTTTCTATCTCATGAAACTTATCACCCGTTCTCAGTTCTCTACCTTTCTGTAGCCCATGTAACAGATTACATATGTGGGATCTTGATCCAGTATCTCATACCCAGGACGTAAAGGATACTGAGAAACAGTTCTCTGAAATGAACACACCCGAAGAAGATGCATCAGCATGCACTTTCTTTGTTTGGGTGGCACGGGAAATCTGGTATTCCCCAATTTCCTGCTCTTTCTTATAACAATTATAAGTTGGAGAGGGACCAACGTTCCCCAGCTCAGTATAACAAGCGGGTTCGGTCAATATATCCGTTTTATTATCTTGATTAAGGCATGATATGGTCGCTACCTGGAGAGAGAGAGAAGAAAACACTCAGCGTATGCTCTTGCAAGATTAGATTGGTTATCTAATATATATAATCAGGATGTCTCCCACTGTTTTAATCAAATCTTCCTTCAAACCCTAAAAGGAAAGACTAGCCAGGATTAATTACACGCTACAAGTTCGCCAATCTTTCAGCCAGGCCAGTGTCGGTACTTTGAGGGAGGTTCCCCGTGCTTTCGCACGGACCTAATTAAAGTAAACATTGTTTTCCCAGAGGCATAACACCGTTAACACATTTCTAGACACCTACTTGATCGTCTAATTGTAATGTGTAAAACTCTCCCAGGAGTAACTCTTACTCGCAGCGGGTATCGGGATCCAACTAACTCATAGAAGGTATGCAATCTCATTGCAAATTTCAACACTTGAAATTCCCAATAATATTTTGCCCCAAGCGATCTATGACGTTGACTGAGTCAACAAACCATAGACCGCAAGTAAAGTTCAACCCGTCATTTCCCGATTGAATTAAACCCACCCGCACGACCCTTGGCTGAGTCAACAAGGCCGCACGACTACCTAATCCAATCGCATCATATGCTTTGCAGATAAGCACTAATCGGCTACCGCACATTGCGCCTTGACTGAGTCAACAAACGCAGCACGAATACTAAATACTACTTATCTGAAATGACGGAGGGCTACGACAGGTTTTTAAGAAAACCTTTTGCGCAATAACTTTATATCGTTGTAGAATCGAGTGATTTTAAATGGGGTGTTTTTGAGGCTTTTCTAGTTTTGCTAAAGGGGTCACTCCCGGTGAAGGGATCGTCGGCCCTTTCCTCATCGAATAAGGTGCAGGATATATCATATATACCACTATGCAAAGCAAGAACTATAGAAGCAATCAAAAAACAAACCGAGTTTGTAGCATCTGCTAGTTTCACTAAAGAGGTCACTCCCGATGAAGGGATCTCGGCTCTTTCCTTATCGAATAAGGTGCTGGATGTTCTACAAGGAACACCGCTATGCAAAGTAAGAACTAGAGCTACCAGTTTTTAAACAAGTTTCTACAACATCTTTAGGTTTCTTTTATTTCATTAATCTCATTAATGAAGTCCCATTTTATTATGCTTCACAAGCATCACATTTGAAACGAAATCTGCAATATAACATATATCTCATATATATAATATAAACATTCGTCTCAGGCAGTAATATGATCTCATCACAGAACATTGCAGCAGAAGAACATATATGAAATATTGGATATACTAGGACGTCCGTGTTTTAATACGAGCCTATATAAAACACGGATTCTACGGCCGCGATGAATAGCCAAACCCACATCCCTAGACCCCTACTAGAGCGGCAAGTAACACTGCTAATTCTAGGGTTAGGAGACCCGGTCTCAACTCCTCGAGATGGTCTCCCACTGGACCCCAGAACCCGGTTACTTGTGCTCCCCGCCTTGGGTCTACCTAATGCGGAAAAGTAAATAATATACAATGGTGACATCATCCTCAGCCCGGAAGTGCCCCAATAAAAGAATATTACATACAAATGAATTTTACATGAATGAAAAAGAAAAAATCTCATCTCAAATAAAACCCCCGGCTATTCAAAATGCGACGATCCAATATAACATATCACAGCAACACATAATATCTCATAACATCAACGTAAGCAAGTATGCGTATCCCGATTCTCGTTGATGTATAGCAACGAAGCCGGCGATACACCACATACTACGCTTACGGTCACAGAAAAGAAAGTGTAAAACTACAACAGTTGGAATCCGCAACCTCCTTAGACATCGCATGCCTAACCAAATGAATTCCTTAGACATCGCATGCCTAACAATTATAAACCCCGCATTTTAGTCTCATTATCGAAAACTCTTTTCAATATCAAGTCGGGCAATTCAACAAGATTCCCGACATCCTGATCGAATGCTCGTCGCAAACTTTAGTAGACGGCCGCATCCCCGGATGCCGTCGATGAAGTGCACTAAGGAGGAACACCGCTGCCGCAAGCACCCGAACGGATGCTTTTGGCGACGGGGTTCTCCTACAGTCACTTGGTCGGGGCTATGGGGCGTGGCTGTCTGTTAAGTTTACCCGACGAGTATACGCGTACGCTACGTGATTGCGACGGACTTTTGATCACATCAAAATCCCGTGGCAACCGATCATCTGAGACTAAACTGCAATGTTTATAACATTCAAATTAGTTATCTCATAACTACCTGTGGATTCCAAATATTGTATCACATTCCAGATAATTAGACAATGTCAAACTTTCCGATCGAATAATCAAACACCCAAGATTTCCCCAATATATCTCAACACTTGAAATCAGTTTAAAAACATCCATCACATGCCATTGTACCAATGGTCCAGCCATAGAAGGGTCAAGCCAACGCCTCACATGTGGTATGCCGTACTGCCACAAACCCTAAGGTTCAGAGGCAGTTCAAGACGGTCACATAATCGAGTTAAGGTTTATTGTCTTCTAGAGGGTCCACCGCGTTACTTGCACGACTTAGAACGTTCTTAAACTCAAGAAAAAATCCATCTTTTGAAAAAATTTCCGACTAGGGAAAAAGCGAGTTATTGATATTCGTTCGAACTTTTAACAGTTTATAAAATTATCCGGAAAAACAAAACAAAGTTAAAATATCCGATTGAATCATTAATTCCCCAATACAACCCTAGAAAACTCAACAATTGAGTGGAATAAAACAATTCCCAGAAAAAAATAACAAGAAAGGACCTAAGAACAATTACATGAAATTTCAGGGACTAAGTCACAATTTCGGCAGCGGAACCGCCGCCAAACCCGTGGTTTGGCCGCGGTTCCGCGGTCAAATAGTTGACTCAGTGGACCATACTTCATAGTAATTCTTAGTTTTTCCTTCTTGTTTTTCTGAGCAATTTTAATTCTGAAAAAAATCATATTTTTACAAAATGTACAGAGAGGGGTTAATATCGGGTATTCGGAGTTCGATCGGACTTTAAACTTCGTCTAGACTTCGCCTAAAGCTCTAGCTTGGCTCTGATACCACTGTGGGGTTGCTAGGCACACGCACAAGGGTCTACGAGGCATCAACCATGCCCGATAAAAATTTTAGCCGTGCCGAACAACCCAAAGCCGGATCTTTAAACTAGGGTTTAGGCGAAAACATGCATGTTAAACACTTTAACATCAAGTGAGAGGGATTACAACCTTTGTAGATCCGGTCCTTCACTTCTTAAGCTCCGTGTTGAGGTCCCTTCGCTGTGATCATCGTGTGGATTTTTGCCCTCATTTATAATCTTTTTCTCACTCACTTTCATCACAAAAGAAAGTTTTTTCAAGAAGAAAACCAAGGAAGAAGAAGAATGAATGAAGATGATCCCTTAATCCTTTTGTGATGAACAATGAATTATTGTAGTGGTTACAAATCTAACCAAGGGTTAAGCATGAAAGAGTTAACCCTTGTAGAGAGTTAACTAGAGTTAATGGTTTGGATTGGGTTAACATAATATCTCACAAAAATATCAAGCAACCACAAAGTCAAAGCTTCATGAAGCTTCATGGAAGCTTCATGCAAAAGCTAACCCTAACCAAGTTTAAACCCTAAACCATTGTTAAATTTGTAACCCTAACATGTTACAATATTATATATCACATATACAATATATTTTGTAACGATAGAAAATAATACAATTAACATATATCGCATATATATCAATGTATTATCCCGTGAGAAAATGAATCTTTTAGTGAGCTAATATTAGTTAATGTAATTTAATATATCATATATATTATTATATATTAAATTATCGAATCAACACTTGATCCGA
The DNA here is from genome assembly GCA_030015575.1 of Agapanthus africanus. NCBI lineage: Eukaryota > Viridiplantae > Streptophyta > Magnoliopsida > Asparagales > Amaryllidaceae > Agapanthus > Agapanthus africanus. The sequence continues at coordinate 280,534,846 of JASDDO010000029.1, read as the reverse complement.
CAATCCGGCTATTTCACAAATAACCGACTAATACAATGACCCGGCTATATCACATATACCCGGCCGATATCTCATATCGCGAGAATCCAATACGGTATCACATACCGCATTATCCTCGGTCCCGCATATATCACATATGTGCTCCTACTCCGTTTTGCCTAAGTCAAGAAACCTCTGTGTAGGACTCTAAAGAATCGTCAATACGCCGGCAGTAGGTGATGATCATATCAAACACCCACAAGCTGCAAGCGGTCAGCTAAACGTAACAGCCACCCAGGTATTGAGCGCTCAGAAGATCAACAAGCAAGCCTGTACATTCTCCTGTGAATCCAATCAGTAACACTCCCGTACAGTCCGGTCTCGTCATCTGATATGTCGCATATCTCGCCTAGGGGTGGCAAACGTCAGACCCCAGTAGCTCGATAAGTCGTGTCGATATGAGGTCTATAACAGTTTGAGAGACTACTGATAACACTTACCAGTAAATCTCAGCAACTCTTGCCAGGGATTTCCGGTTATAGCCAATCGAACACAGCGCAACATCAACTCCCTATACCGGGAGAGACGAATCCCCTCCTATCGCTCATTGCCTCTATGTGATTTGGGACTGTACCCAAAAGCCACCTTTTTCCACGCCCTCTTGGACGTGGTATGATGGAAATCAAAGCACAGTGGGAATCACCCAAGACTCTATGACGATCTCGGGTCAACAGACTACTCTGTACCAGTGTCACCGGAGAACTGCCATCTGACGTAAGGTATAATACCATCTGGGAGTTCTCGGCGAGTCCGTCCAGTGTACCCAGTCTCTACTGAGCACCCGTACACCATCCTTGATGTCAAACACCGATGGATATGGGATCATCCATCGCCCATCATATGGTCAAGATGCGTATACGCTAGTCTACTCTGGTGCATCGATGCCATGTCTCGATACACCCTCGACTAGGAACAGTTATAGGATGCACTCGTCGACTACCGTGGCCCCACTAGTATGATCTCATCATAGTCCCAGTAGTCGAGTACATATCCTAAGGGCTTTATCAACATGTAACATAGAGACAATCAGAGTACATGTTAAGATAAAGTACAACTAGATAGCATACTATCATGTCGAGCAAGAAAGTCCTCCCTATATATGTCCAAGCATCCACTACAATATACATTATATGTACAGTAATGGCCTTTAGGGCATACATATAACTAACAGTGCCTCCTCTGATGTTCATTGTCCATAGAGGCAAGCACGATGCACTTGGCCCTCGCGCAATCAATCTCCTAGGTCTTACGGATTTCCTTATCCGCGACGTTGGATTGAGGTCCTGGGACAGGGGGAGCTTTGGTGGTAAGAAGATACCCCAACTTGTCATAAGTGATTCCCATTTTGACATTCCTGTGCCAATCTTTGTAGTTTGGCCCTGTCAATGTATTTTTTTCTAGTAGTAACTTAAGTCCGGTCATGATGTTTGGTCGCTGCAATTAGGAGAGAGAGAAGAAACACTTTAGCATGATGCTCTTGCAAGTTTAGAGTGGTTTTTAGTTTGTCTAAACAGGATGGCTCCCACTGTTTCTCGAATCCTTTCTCAAACCAAAAAGGAAGAATTAGTCGGGATCAATCTCACCGTACAATACTTGCTTAACCGTTCAGCCAGGCCGGTGTTGGTACTTCGAGGGAGGTTTTCCAACGCTTTCGCGAAGTTCCTTAATTAAATAACCTCTTTTCCCTGTGGGTGTAGCCCTGCTAACACCTTTCTAGACACCTACTTGGTTTATAGCATTGATAATTAAGTGAGAAAGTTCCCGAGGAGTAGCATATACTCACAGTAGGATCGGGATCCAAATATCATCGTGTGACAAAACTGAAGGAATCCTACCAGAATCATCACACTCCAAATGGTATGCAGCGCTAGCAAGTTTCAGTTTCTTTAGAAAATCCCGATGTGGATTTTTTCCCCATGCTCTTATGACCTAGACTTTGGCCAACAAATCATGTCACATGTCAAGTTCTACCCGTCATTTTCCAGGTTAATTTGAACCCACCCGCACCTACCCTTGATTTTTGCCAACAAGGCAGTACGACTGTCCCAAACCAACGCATCTATCTATGCTACATATGAATATCCAATAGATACCAATCACTGTGCCTTGACTTTGGCCAACAAACACAGCTTGAATACTATTGACTATCCATATGAAATGATGGAGGGGCTACGAATGGTTTTGGCGAAACCGTGAACGTAGTGAACTTGATATAATCGATGGAACGAGATAGCTTTTAAAAGGAATGGCTTAAGCTCCACGTTTAAAAGTTGTTTTGAAAAGAAACCGAGTGGTTTTGAAATTGTTCCAACGACTTTACTTTGGTTTGTTTTCTTGCATTAATTTAATGCGTCCCATCATTTAATCCTACCATTGCAGAAAAAAACGAAAATATGACGTACGCTTATGCCATCCGCATTCGCCACGGGGCCCCTTCATTACCCGTTAGGTTACTTAACTAACGACAGAGCGGGGGCTGGACTAGCGCGGATGCAAAACATAAGCAACGCCTACTAGATATCATATATAGATATATACATTCGTCAGATGCAATGATAGCCATTTCAGATCACAGATGAACACATTGGATATACTAGGAATCCGCGTTTCGTTCGAGCCTGCAACGAAAAGCGGATTACACGGTCGCGATGAATAGCAAAGACCCCACCCTAGACCCCTACGGGTGCGGCAAACTATCCGCCAAATACCCGAAGTGAAGCAACCTCCCTCAACAACGTGAGTAGGCCACTCGGCACTTTGAAGTACCCGGTAGTTTGTGCACCCCACCTTGGGTCTATCCTAGGAGCAAAAACAGTAAAAGAAATAATATACAATGGCGGCTACAACCTCATCCCGGATGTGCGGCCATAAAAATAATATTACATCATTTACATAATACATCAAATGAAAAGTAAAGAAAACTCTCATCTCACAACCCCGGGCTATTCATCCGCGACAATCCAACGAGTTCATATACACAAACCATCAACATTACAGATCACAGATATGTATAACCCCCACTAATCGACGTATAGCGATTAGCAGACGTTCAATACATATATCACATCACAGATATAACCCATTAGCTAAAGTCGACAGAACTTCGTTAAAAAAAACGGATTTGTAACTACCCCAAACACAACTTTGTTCTTTGGAAAATATGGGAAGAAACAAAATATTCTAAAAATCCCAAAACATCATACTGAGAACACTGCAGCAAAAACGATTCACGGCCGAGTCAACTCGGCCGCGGATCCGCGGCAAGAAGCATGTTCTCGCCGCGGTTCCGTGGCTCGTTGACCGAGTCAGTGACTCGTTTTTCCTGTGTCTCTTTAAAAAACCCTGAGCCGATTTTTAGTGTATGTGGAATCATTTTTTGAATAGTTTAAAAATCGGCAGAAAGTTCAGATCTTGGACGTGTTTTGTGATTTTTTTCTCCGATCGAAATTCTAAATACTTTGCTAACTTGCTAGTTGTTGTTTAGCTAGACACTGATACCACTGTAATTCTACGTTACCCATCTCGGTTCTTTCGGGGATGCGGAAACGGTAAAAAATGATTTTTTTAGGTGAAGGTAACATGGACTTTAGAATAGGATCTTTGCTAAACAAACACCTAGCAAACTAACTACAAGTTTAACTACTATGTTACGGGGTTATACCTAGGTCTTGAACTCCTTCTCTTTTTGCTCCTTGGAGTGGTTGGATCGGCTCCACCTCGTCGTCTCCTTGTTGTCGAAGAAGGATCCACCCGAAAGCTTCTACCTTGAGCTCCTACCTCAACCGAGAGGAAACTAAAGTGCTTGGCTTGCTAGACCTTATACTCTAGAGTGAGTAGAGAAGTGTTTTTTGGGTTTTATCTCAATGGCTCATGTTTCTCAACTCATGAGACATGAGAGCCTTGACAGAGAGGAAGTGGAAGAGCTTGGATGAGAAAGAATGAGAATGATAGAATTGAGCTTGACTTTTTACAACCATGCTCACAAAAGAGAAAATCATCATGATAATAATAATAATTAAGTATATGTGATGGTTCATATCAATGGCCAATATCATGTCATGCATTTAATGCATTTTGTAAAAAACAACAAGTAAACAAAAGTCATAGCCATGAAATGATGATGGTCAACAAGTCCAAAATAGTCAACCGGTCAACAAAGTCAACAAGTCAACAAAAGTCAAACTTTCAACTCAACCATGGCATAATAATACTTAATTAATATTATTAATCATATTTCTTATTCTCATTAGGGTTTAGAAAAAATCAACAGTCAACAACCTCAATGAGAATCCTCTGCCTCTGCCTCAGTCAACTGTGCATACACACCCGCACCCGTTCTCCGAGGAACATGAATACATTGAGATAAAACTAATCCCAAAACATATACTAGGATCTGGCTTAAACCAAAGCCCGCTAGTAATAACTGCCCGGACACCAAAACGTGCACAAGTGCGCGGATGTGAACGAACCCTGTCGCAAAACCATGCGACCTCCACTCTGTTTTGCCCAAAGGCGAATAGCTCTCTGTGTGGGACTCTAAAGACTCGATACTACGCTGGCAGTGGGTTTAACCACAGGCCGCAAGCGGTACTAGCTGTACGTAACGGTCCCCAGGTAGATGCCGATAAGAAGACAGATGAGGTGAACCCATCCGAACTCCTACTGAGCCTGAATGTGACAATCTCCGTACAGTCCGGTCTGTTCGTCTGAGAGTATCGCATGTCGGGCCTAGGGGGCGGTAAACGTCAGTCCCCTAATAGTGGTACAAGTCGTGTCGGAGTGTAGCCCAGAACACCCTGAGAAACTACTAGAAACACTACCTGTAATTCTCGCTTGCCCTGGCCAGGGACGACTATGTGTAACGGCTCTCCTTGACACAACACGATATCAACCCCCAATACCGGGAGAGACGAATCCTGTCTAACCGTCACTTCCTCCAAGTGCTTCGGGACTGCCCCCAACTACTACCTGTTTGCACGACTCATTTGCGCCATGGTAGGGTAGTAATCTAAGAACAGTGGGAACACACTCGAGGCGAAGTGACAGTGTCAAGTCAACGGACTATGCTGTACTCATGTCACCTGGGAACTGATAACTGACGATAGGTATAATACCAAACCAACAGTTCCCAGCGAGTCCTCTCCAGTGTACTCGTAACCTAACGAGCACCTGCATACTATCTCTAGTACGACGTACTGATGGCTGTGGGACAGACCATCTCCCCTCCTGGGATGAGAAGCGTATACACTAGTCTACTCTGGAGTATCGATGCCCTGTCTCGATAATCCTACGACTAGAGACTTGTATAAGGATGTGCTTGTAGATTACCCAGCCCCCACTAGTGTGACTGCCATCACAACGCTGGTAATCAAGCAAAGATCCTAAGGGCTCCACTAATGTGTATAGGCGATATGCTAAAAAAAACACATGCACACATTAAAGTAGATACAAACCAAGTAGCATACTACCATTTCAAGCAAGATTGTCTATACAACTGTGAATATCCCAAGCTTCCATCAAGTAATATACAAACTAGTATGATACAGTAATGGTCTCTAGGGCATATACACTAACAGATTCAAATCATGCAGCTGTCTCCAGTGCATGTAAACTAAATGGAAGGAGGCCGATCAGCGTTACTCAACTTAGGAATGCATCCAGATATGAGTAACCTGAAAGTGAAACAAGTTTCTCAAAAACCATTACTATCAACTGAATACCACACACCTTGAAGAATCCCGATATTTGCAATACCTGGTTCTCTACTTTATTCTTATACCTATAATTTCTCAAAACTTAGACCTTGCATTTCTACGAAACACATGTTTAAGAATTAAAGAAGTCACAAGTAAACAGAATATAATACGAGTACCAACCCCTCTGTTCTTATGGACACTAGACAACATACAATACTTTTTATAAGTCCGCTGAGTCTTATAACTCAAACCCTGTGCGTCGTAGGTTGAAAACTGTACTTATGGTTAAGAAGAATTACACCGCTGTTTAATGTTCCTTACCTAACTATCCACTGATATAGGTAAATGTCATAGACATAATTTCAAAAAGTTATATCTCACTTTATAAAAATAAACGTACAGATATATCAATTTGAAATTGGTGCATAACAACGGATATTCAAAACCAAATATTTGTCGTCCGCCAAACAACCCAGGCGATTTCCTCAAATATCACTAATTACAACGAATTCCGATATAATGAGGATGATCACCTAATTCCCAATAACTTACTCCCACTCATCATCTGTAAAACCATACAGATGTGAGAATCAAACCTGGTAAATACATACCCTAGAGCAAGTGTCTAATTGAGAAATCAGTTTTCTATTAACAATGCACAGTGAAACTGAAACATGTGAATGTTTTGAAGGGGTGTCCGGGTATTCCTGGTAATGCCTCTTCCATTATCAGATTCACAACTGTAACCGTATATTTCTTTGCCATCTCTCCAAATCCCTTTATATGCCTTTAGTCATTACCTTCTGTACACCCCTTTAGGCCAAATGGTTTTCTTCCTTCCTTACCGTTCGACACCAGCCTATGGTTTGGAAGAAGACTATCCAATAAGCATAATGGGTGTACTCTCCTAATCTTAGGATTACTCGTAACCTGAGAGAAGGTGAAGATAAAAGACAACTGAATAAACCTTATTCTTATTTCTCCTGAACCAGAATCCATCTCCGAACTGGAACAAGTTCCTTCGAGTTCGTATATAACCATACGATGGAGTATCCAAATAACTGTGGATCTTTATAGTGATACGGAGTGTCCTGGAGAAATACAAAGGTGAAGTAGGAATGGTGATGAAATACTTGGTTTGGTCGTGAATGATAGCAGTCGCAGTTTACTTTGCCCTTTTACTATTCCCTTTATTTGTCTTTACTTAATACCTTCTGTACACCTTTTAGGCTAAATGGTTTTCTTCATTCCCTACCGTTCGGCACCTGCCTATGGTTTGGATGAAGACTATCCAATAAGCGTAATAGGTGTGCTGCCCTAATCCAAGGAACACTCGCAACCTGAGAGAAGGTAAAAGGAAAAGACAACTGAATAGTCCTATTCGTTTTCTCCAGAACCGGAAACCATCCTCGAATAAATTCTTTCGAGTTCGTATATAACCATACGATGGTTTTATCCAATGGAAGTGGATGTTCCTAGTAATACGGGGTGTTCTGGAGAAAAGGTTAAAAGTAGGAGTGGCAATGAGGTATGCAACTCTGACAATCCAAAAGCCAGTGTTTTAAGAAGGTTCGGTTAATGTCACGACCCGAAAGTACGGAACATGACCGGCACTTAAACTACGAAACGTCTCGAGGCGTACGTAATCTAAGTAAGCCGAAAACCCAGAAATCCAAACCAAGAAAAGTAGTAGAGTGAAGGAAAAACCAATTTAAATCAAGTAGTTTGCAACCTGTGCCGAAATATGCATTTTTAAAATAACAAGTCTTTTCTAAAAATTTCGGCAGAGTTTCCTTTGTAAAAACAGACCCTAATCGGGTACAAAACCTGATAAAGCATATATAATGAAATAAGGCATCACCAAGCGGGAGCTAGCTCTTCGTCAATCGATGGTTACAACCACGAAAGCAATTATATATAACGCCGAAGGGCGAGGATCACAACAGAAAAGGAAACTCAAAACAGCATGAAATCCATATAAATACAATGCGCGACTCTAAGGTTGAAAGAATAAACATCACTGGTCTCTATCTGAAATAAATATATGTTTGGTTGATGGTACTTCTAGATACAACTGAATAATAATATACAAAATATACTGATGGTCACGATACAAGTGAACCCACCTACTAGCAAATCACCCGGAAATGGAAGTAGTGCCAGCAAAGCCGTAATGAAACCTGTACGGCAAAACCTACAAGAAACTGTGGCACAACGGGGGTGAGTTGCCAACTCGTGAGTAGAAAACATTTCCGAACAGAAATCGCATGAACAACGCAATCCTAGGTCATACGATCATAATATATCCTCAAATATATAACCTGCAGCCTATAACAATGGCTAGGGTATACCTCTAAAAACTGTAATACCAAGTGCTCGTGTCAGTGCCTCAGGTAGCAATATATCATATGGATGAGGTATGAATGCATGAAAACAGAATACATGAAAATGAAGAAAACTGCTTTCATAACTTAGTGAGATTTCTGTATCTTTAAAACGAGGTATCATAAATGAAATCAGCATAAACAGTGTCTAGCATCGACACAAAACATAAATCCAAATATCTCAATATCTCAGGCTCCGGCTACCCGGACTGACCTGGATCATCAAATCTCAGTACCTCAATATCTCAAAATCTCAAAGTCTCAATCTCACTATCTAAGGCGCCGTCAGTACAGACCGGCCCCTACCATCAATCTCAAGACCACGACGGTATCCTCCTGATATCCGATGCGTCAGGTAAAATCACCGGTCGGTAGTGCTCCCCTGCCAGGATCATCGTCTACTACTCAAACTTCTTGCCCCGGAGTACCTTACCGGGCCCACCATGTACCCGAAACGGATCATCCAACTCCTCGAATCGGGTCTCGAATCCATCAGCAAACTCATGGTGGACGGTTCATACATCATGGGAAAACCGCACTTTTCATTTAAAAAGAGAGAGAAAAGAAATTTATAAATGTCTTTGCGGTTTTCCCCCAACTCCAGGAAATCACATGAATCCGAATCCAAATCATCAATAGCATGTAAACCGTGAATATAGGCAGAAAAACCCATGAATGCGGCATAACAGTGAATAATAACATGCATGAAGTAGCAAGTAATAACTACAATGTCTAAACTAGCATATAAGGCCAGTACACTAATATCATGTCTAAACTATTAGCTAACAAACTATGTCAATGAAATAGTATTTTCTAAAGTGTTCGTGACATGGCAATTACCGATGAGGATGTGTGTGAGCCGGCAAGTAAGTGTACGTAGAACATACGCATCATCGGTAATAGTGCTGGTGTCTTAACAGCATGATATTAACAATGGAATATGAAATCACAATATAAGTATGCGATGCGGAGCGAACAACAATAGTGTGCGGGAGCTGAATACTAGACACAACGATAACTAATCTGTATTTAACATCATATGAGTCATACAGCTACACTAAACTATAGGGCTGAGCTAACAGGCTAACTGAAGGTAAGGAAATCGCCTAACATCTGAGTCGATACATATATATATATATATATATATATATATATATATATATATATATTAGTCGGTGATCCCGCCGCGGTAATATCACATCCGATACCATATCTATAATCAGATATTCCCAAGTCAAGAGTGCGGATCAATCATCAACATATAGCTCGTACGTAAATCCGTCGTACGGCATCCCAAATCTGGGTAAGGGTCAATATCATATTCATCACATTATTCATCTGGTATCCTCTTTATCAAAGATCATAATCCGGGGTACTGATCTACGTCTAGTACAATACTAATATCATCAATATAATCATGATCTGACTACTGATCGACAGTCTCGTGCAAACCGATATCATCAGCACATACCATCATAAATAAGTATACATCGCCCAATGCGGCCTATTATAGATATCCTAGCATATCATATCTCATATCACGATCACATGTCAACCATTTTATTTATATCACTATTCACATGGTATCATCGTCCAAAGATCCGCTATAATATCATGACGTATCTCAAATACGAATTTTGCCATATCACCGATCTCACGGCCTCGAATTGAAGCCCATCGACTCATCTTAAATCCCAAGTACTATCCTTAAATCCAGTATATGAACACATAGTCCCATACCCATGTGAACACATAAATATATAATCCCATATATGCATATATGAAAGAAGAATGTATGAAAGTATGGCTGTGTGTGTGTATGTGTGGTGCAACCGCTACTCTAGGGTTTCGCAACACTAAACCAATCCAATCACACCTAGAATCCATCTTTATCATCAATAATCTCAAACACCATAAAATCAATATATGTGTGTATACGTATTCGTATACATCACCACGAACTGCGGGGGTGCTATACGCCATCCACCCGAGTTCTCCCCGTTGATATAAATCTACTCATCTTTCTTCTCGTGTGCCGATGCCGATGCCGATGTCGCCATCTTCATCTTCATCGCCTCCACATCACGTAGGTGTAAGTCGACGTTGTACACCCCACGAGTTGTGAGGAGGCGGAATAGGTAAAACAATCATTTTGTTTAAAAAAACATCGACTAACCGAAAGAATCTTTGCTAAACACTAATTAACATTATCATAGGAGTAATTAGCTACTATGAAAGAAGATTATACCTAGTGAACTAAGTCCTTCTTCTTCTCGTTAACCACCTCCTCGTCGGCCTCCTCTTTGTAATAGACGATCTACCCGAGAGCTTCTACTCCAAGCTTTGCCTCTAATCTTGAGGTAACTAGGTTTCTCAAAGTGCTAATCTAAGCAACCTAGGTAATATAGAGTATGATTATGGATTAATATGTCTTGCTAATCCTTGATCTCAACACATGAAAGCTTAGGATTAGGGTTTGAAGAGAGAGAGCTTGAGGAGAGAAAAGGTGAGAGTGAGAATGAAATGAAATAATATCTCATTCGAATATATGAAGCATAATGATTTATCAAATGAATAAATCAAATGATTTATCAACCATGCTTCATTTATTCATTATGAGTGATTCATCTCATAAGTCATTAGTCATTAAATGCACCATTAACTACATGAATGAATCACACAAATGAGTCCCTAAATCAATAAATGCAAATGCCACCTTCGCCCCCAAGTCATCATCCTTCTAGAAGCTTCTCGCCAAATTACGAGAACGCCCCTCCTATCCGTGAAAACAAAAAAACTTTAGACTGTATAAATCCAATAATACAATACTAGAATCTGGCTTAAACCAAAGCCGGCTAGTATGTCCGAACATCGTATATGCGTAAAAACACGTATGCGTCCGAACCCTTGTCGTAAAACCATAAGACCTCTATATCGTTTCGCCCGAAGTAGGGAAACTCTCTGTATGGGACTCTAAAGACTCGACTACTACGCTGGCAGTGGGTTTAACCACAGACCGCAAGCGGCACTAGCTGTACGTAACGGTCCCCAGGTAGATGTCGATAAGAAGGCCGATGAGAAAACCCATCCGAACTCCTACTGGGCCTGATGGGACAATCTCCGTACAGTCCGGTCTGTTCGTTTAGGACTATCGCATATCGGGCCTAAGGGGTGGAAAGCGTCAGTCCCCTAAAAGCGGTATAAGTCGTGTCGGAGCGAAGCCTATTACACCTTGAGAAACTACTGGAAAACCTACCAGTAAATCTCGCTTGCCCTGGCCAGGGACTTTGCGTAATGGCTCTCCAGACACAGCACGATATCAACTCCCAATACCGGGAGAGACAAATCCTGTCTAACCGCCACTGCCTCCAAGTGCTCGGGACTGCACCCAACTGCTACCTGTTTGCACGACTCCTTTGAGACGTGGTAGGGTAGCAATCTAAGAACGGTGGGACACACTCGAGGCGAAGTAGCAGTGTCAAGTCTATGGACTATGCTGTACTCATGTCACCTGGGAACTGTTAACTGACGACGGGTAAAATACCAACCAATAGTTCCCTGTGAGTCCTGTCCGGTGTACCCGTAACCCAACGAGCACCTGTATTCTATCTCCAGTATGACGTACTGATGGCTGTGGGACAGACCATCTCCCCAACTGGGATGAGAAGCGTACACACTAGTCTACTCCGGAGTATCGATGCCCTGTCTCGATAATCCTACGACTAGGGACATGAAAAAGGATGTGCTTGTAGACTACCCAGCCCCCACTAGTATGACTGCTATCACAACGCTGGCAGTCAAGCAAGATCCTAAGGGCTCTATCAATACGTACATATATATTAAGATAGATAAAACCAAGTAGCATACTACCATGTTTAGCAAGACTGTTAATATAACTGTGAATATCCCAAGCTTCCATTAAGTAATATACAAGCCAGTATGATACAATAATGGCCCCTAGGGCATATACACTAACAATCTCCCACTTGCACTTGGGCCATGTACTGGCATATCGAAGACCGATCATCTCGAGTAGCCTCTCGAACTGAATCTGAGGTAAGGCCTTTGTGAATGGATCAGCAATGTTCTCCTCTGTAGCAACTCTCCGGACCTCGATCTCCCGGCGATCTATGATTTCCCTGATCAGGTGATACTGCCTTAAGATGTGTCTGGACTTCTGATGGGACCTGGGTTCCTTTGCTAAAGCTATAGCTCCGTTGTTGTCGCAATAAAACGGTATTGGATCAACAATGGTAGGAACCACCTGAAGTTCTGTTAGGAACTTCTTCATCCAGACTGCTTCTTTTTCGGTATCGCAAGAAGGAATATACTCCGCTTCCATTGTCGAGTCTGCAACTATGTCCTGCTTGGAGCACTTCTAGCACACCGCCCCTCCATTGAGGGTAAAGACATAACCTAACATGGACTTGGAGTCATCCTTATCACTCTGAAAGCCGGAATCAGCAAATGCCTCAATCTTGAGGTCTTTTCCGCCGTAAATCAAGAACATCTCCTTAGTCCTTCTCTGGTACTTGAGAATGTTCTTTACTTCTATCCAGTGCTTCTCCCCTGGGTCTAACTGATACCTGCTTACCACGCTCAGTGCGTAAGCTACATCTGGTCTGGTGCACAACATCGCATACATTATAGAGCCTACCGCAGAAGCGTAGGGTATAATAGACATGCGATCCCTTTCTAAATCAGTCTTGGGAGACATCTCTTTGGATAGGGTGATTCCGTGAATGATTTGATCTCAAAAACTATCTAGTAACCGCAATCAAGAACGGCGTCGCTTGGTAGCTAGCCGGTGAGTACGAGTCGGTCCACAGGGATGTTGTGAATTTCCTAATCACTCTTACGAGTTAATTCCAAACGGTGTGAATGGATTAATTAAATCTAAAAACTAAATTAATATAGGGCAATTGAATTAAAGATCTAACTATCTAACTGGGGCAAGGAATTAAATTTAATCTAGGGCAGAGAATGAAAAATTACCCAGGGCAAGAATTGAAATTACCTGCTTACTTTACAGATGGCTCTCTCCAAACATCAGCACAAGACTTGTCAGATCTGAATTTCTGAAATGAAAAGAGGCATCGATGCTCTCCAAAAGAAATCTAAATTTTATTGATAAAAAGAGGCATAGGGAGGCATGAACAAATACAAGGAATTGGGCTTCTATTTATAGGACATAGAAACCCTAGGTTACAATTGATTCGTACATCTGCTTTTACAAAAATGCCCTCTAAGAAAAGACCTAGTCAAAGATCCGCGCCGCCTCTGAAACTTGGTAGAAAATTAAACTTCTACGGGCTCTGGATGGCCGCGGAACCGCGGCCTCGGCATTGGTTGGGCCGCGGTTCCGCGACCCAATGATGGCACTGGAGGCTTATTTTTCCTGGGCTTTTTCTTGGACTCTTGGGCTTCTTATTTCTTTGGTTCTTTTATTAAAATAGCTTCTAGGTTTCTACCAGATCTCCAGTGAACAATTGCAGTGGACTTTTAACCATTCGCTTTGTAATCCTTGACCATGCGTTGCCTTGTACTGATCTTTGTGTAGGCTTTATCAAAATCCTTCTGTTTGCTGGTCGTAGTTACACTTTTGCATCGTCTTTTCTCTTTTTCACTGTTTTCGATCCAAGAACCTATAACCTATAATATGTAGCAGACATGCGTCAAAAGCACCTGTTTATTTATAAAACGAATAAGAATGGGGAATATAATAATACAATATTATGGTGTGAACAAATACCCCCAAACTTATCTTTTGCTCCTCCTCGAGCAAACTTATTTTTTATTCTTGACAAAAAACCTAACCGCACTTTCGCAGGGAAACGCGATTGCACTGAGCACGTGCAACACGTCGTTAAACCTCTAGGTGTCCCTAGTAGGAGGAGTGTTGTCTCCTGAGGGTTTTCAGCGGATACTACCCACAAAATCCTATCAATTTAGCTCATTAACTTTAATTCTCCAATTAGGTTTTCTAACAAGGAATTCTATTATCGTCGACTCGTAAACTATCCACCCGTATTCTTCACACTTCCTCATCATTTAACTTAAGATTATATATGTTCTGCAGACCTACTTAGCTTTCGACATTTCTTAAGTTTTCCTTCTAGGGTTCCATCTCCACTTAGGAATTTTTATCAACTCTATTAAAGATACAAGTTCTATTCTTCACTCCTTTCTCTCGTCTAAACTCCAATCACATATCCCTACGTGTGTGTATATATCACCCCTACACTCGGAAATTCAAATCAAGCAATCATACTCTTGTCCGTTGTCCAAAGCACTTCTTAATTGGTGAATTTTTATGAATTTTGCTTACACATCCTTCATACGACCATTAATACTTCTTGAGGTACCAACGACCGATTACAAAATGCGTTTGTATATTAAAGCGTAATTTCTAGTCTTGCAACACCCAAGGCTTTAGCAGTGACTCCCAAACCAATTGGTCTAAGCCACTAGGTGATGAAGCACCCTCGCCAAATATTTTTCTATTTTTTTAGCCTTAAGTAATCACAAAAACCAGTGTTCATTTTTTTCTTTATTCACACTTGTATTTTTTTTCCATCATACTAAGGACTTTAGACAAGAGCATTTTAAGGTCTCTTCTACTATTCCAAGTTTCAAGGTGCATGATTGTGCAAATTGTATGGTATACATTTTCAGAATCTAGACTTAAGCTAGGAACTATTTTTCAAATTTATACTCTAATAAAAATATCAATACTCTTCTTTCGTTTTGACTTAGCCCAGAAAGTGAACTCAAAATTTGCCTATTTCTAAATAAACTACAAAGGCATATACTTTCTACCGTTAAACATTAAGGAATGTTTTTTTAGGGTTTTTAATTTACTAAGTCTAAGATCTAGTTGTTCCTAGCCAGTTAACCTATTTGTCAAACTCAAGTTAGATATGGCCAAAATTGAATACAATAATTTTTATAATTTTTGAAAATTTTCAATTTTTATGGGTTTTCAAATAAATATGCAAATGCAAAAATATGTACAAATGAATGCGAAGGAAGAAGACTTACCGAGCATACCCCCAAACTTAAACTTGACAGTGTCCTCGCTGTCATGCTACACCAAGAGGGTCAAAACGCCGGCACTCCCCTGTTTATTTATTTATAAATTTTTTATATATTTTTTAATGTTTTGAAATTTTTTTTTATTGTTAATAGAAAAAGAAAACAAAAAATATATATACATATATACAATAAGGTCCTCCCCAAACTAAGCAAGGCCTTACATAAGCCAAAGGTGAGCACCAACCATTCAAAAATCTTATCGTGGTAATGGTAGGGTTGGTGAAAGAATGGGGTGGAAAGAAAAGAAATGAGAAGCACACGAGACCGAATAGGAAGAAGAGTGGAATATGGTCTCGGCGGAGGAGAAGAATGGCGGAAAGGAGAAAGAAGTGGAGTACGATCTTGAGGGTGTGACTCGAGTGAGTAAATTAGCGCAATTTGTGATGACCGAAGTGTTAAAAGTGATTGTGCTAATCTATCAACTCATCGAGAAATGGGGTCAAATCCCTCAAGATTCGCAAGAAGGCATGGGTACGTCGAACTTGGTATTGGAGATGAAAACGTAACGGTTTCTTGTACGGTCGGAACGATAGGAAGGACGAAAGGGAGTGAATTAGGGATAGGCTCATTCTCACCGTAGTAAACTGTCTCGAATTTGAAAAATTCCATCAATGGTTCGAAACGAATGTAAGCAACCGAGTTTGATGGTTCAACTAACTCAGGCGGTCAGACTTCAACATCGTCCGAAAAAGTGAAACACTCGTAAGTGTCATCGGCTGTGAGAACTGTGTCAGATTCAAAGGAAAAGTTTTCAAGCTCACAGTCGTCAAGCCTGATCTTGTGCGTGGTCGGAACGATAGAAAGGAGGGAGGGTGATATAACAGTTAAAGGTTCAAGAGGCTGAATTGGAAAATCCGACACATCAAACAAAAATGGTTCAACCTCAATATTATCCTCAAGACTCTCCTCAATACTATCCTCATAAGTCTCCTCAATAGTTAACTCATCCATGCCATTATCATTAAAATCAAGACGCCTATGAAGTTCGGGAGAAACATTTAATGACTCGGGATGATGAGTTGGACCTAAAATTTCAATCAAATCAACGGGTTGATCATCCAAAATATTCCCGGTGTCTATATCCTCAATCAAGTGAAAATCAATATTTTCTGACACCTCATCAAAAGCATGGATATTTATCGATTTAGGTTCTAGATTGGAGGTGTAAAGATCGAAAGGATTAAGTGTGGTTTCACTCGAAAGGGGTTCTTCACAATTTGGCAAATCAAGCAATACAAAGTCACACAACTCGTTTTTATTTTCAACTGGTGAACTATTTAGGGCAATCGATGGAAAACCGGAGTTGTGGATTTCAATTGGATAGGGGTAGGTTTGATTTGGAATTGTGTAGAACTCATTCGCTCCTCTCAAATTCTCACTCTGTCCAACCGCCTCCTCATACATTGAAAAATTTGGAGCTGGTTGGAAACGAGCTACCGGTTCACTAGGTTGTATAAGGGCGGCCATGGACGCTTCCACATTCCTACTCATTTTGTTTGTTGCTGCAATATAAGCTTCCAACGACTCTTCCAAACTAGACTTGGGTGGTAAGGGGGTTTCGGTAAATGATTCGAAGTTGTTTGGATACGTGAAACTCCCAAAGGCTGTGTAGAAACAGGGTCTAGTGAAGGTGGGAAAGTCGGGTAGGACTGGTAAGAAGTAGATGGCTGGACAGGAGTAGGATCAACCTGTGGATAGAAAGGTGAATGAACTTGTTGATCCCTATAACTAGATGAGTTGAGAGGGGTGAAAGATCGGCTACGAGATTGAGCAATATGCTCAGCAATGGACATCGTTTAGGAGTTACAGCAGGACTCGAAAAAGTGGTATCAACGTATGAAGGTGGTGAAGGTTGACATGGTTGACACAAAGTGGGTTGCAAAGTCGAACTGTTTCTCCTAGACGCTTCTATTTGATCTTTCAAGGAAATTTTGGGCATGGAAGGATGGTCTTTAAATCGACCGAAACAATTGACGTACGAGGCAAAGTTAGGTTCGGGATACCAAAGTTCGGCAAGAGATTTATGATGTGGGGTACCCATGATAGAAGAAAGGGGAAAAGAAAGAAGGTTGGGTGGTGCAAGAATTTCTTAGCGACAAAAGTTGCAAGTCTTTTTTTTAAAATTTTTTTCCTTTTTCCTTTTTATTTAGAACTGTTTGCAAAAAGATTTTCGAGAAAAGAGATAAGACACACTTTCGATCAACCAAAAATGCACGATCAGGCCTAGATCTAGGGTCACCTAGGTCAGCTAGACAGCTCCTAACTGTTCCAAAGGGCTAGAAATAGGACCTCAAACCACCTCTTCACCGCCAATTGCAGCCAGGTAAGTGGGAGGCTCCCCGCTACAAGTAGCGGTCCTAATTAAGTAACCACTTGCCTTAGACACACTTGCCTAGACACCGCAAAGTCAGGTTAGGATAAACGGTCGATGCCTATAACTAGTCCTCTGTCCTATTGAGCTCGAAGTCCTTAGGGCTGAGTCTAGTATTTTTTAATTAAGAATGGTCAATACAAATGCCTTATGTGATTTCTGGGGTCCTGGGAAGGGTGATGAAATCCCCACCCAATCTGAATTGGTCAAAAGCCCCTTAAAGTCAGTTTTAAAGATATGCAAAACAGAAAAATCACTTGCAATCAAATCTTTTTTGTGAATTTCAAAGTTTGCAAGTTTTCTAATTAAAATTTTCCTTTTTCCGCTTGCTCTTTATTTGGAAATTTTGCAAAAAGATTTTCGATAAAAGATATGCAAAACAAAAAATATTACTTGCAATCAATTTCTATTTTAAGCGAGGCGCAAAAATCCTGCACAAGATTTGTTATTTGGAAAGGAAAAGAGTTTTTTAAGCGCAAAGAATCCTGCAGGAGATTTTTCAGAAGATATATCGGATATTTGCAGAGGAGGAGAGAGAAAACTCACAGAGATTTCCAGTGGCGGAACGGGTTTTTTTTCCTGGTGACCGCAATCAAGAACGGCGTCGCTTGGTAGCTAGCCGGTGAGTACGGGTCGGTCCACAGGGATGTTGTGAATTTCCTAATCGCTCTTACGAGTTAATTCCAAACGGTGTGAATGGATTAATTAAATCTAAAAACTAAATTAATCTAGGGCAATTGAATTAAAGATCTAACTATCTAACTAGGGCAAGGAATTAAATTTAATCTAGGGCAAAGAATGAAAAATTACCCAGGGCAAGAATTGAAATTACCTACTTACTTTACAGATGGCTCTCTCCAAACATCAGCACAAGACTTGTCAGATCTGAATTTCTGAAATGAAAAGAGGCATCGATGCTCTCCAAAAGAAATCTAAATTTTATTGATAAAAAGAGGCATAGGGAGGCATTAACAAATACAAGGAATTGGGCTTCTATTTATAGGACATAGAAACCCTAGGTTACAATTGATTCGTACATCTGCTTTTACAAAAATGCCCTCTAAGAAAAGACCTAGTCAAAGATCCGCGCCGCCTCTGAAACTTGGTAAAAAATTAAACTTCTACGGGCTCTGGATGGCCGCAGAACCGCGGCCTCGGCATGGGTTAGGCCGCGGTTCCGCGGCCCAATGATGGCACTGGAGGCTTATTTTTCCTGGGCTTTTTCTTGGACTCTTGGGCTTCTTATTTCTTTGGTTCTTTTATTAAAATAACTTTGAGGTTTCTACCAGATCTCCAGTGAACAATTGCAGTGGACTTTTAACCGTTCGCTTTGTAATCCTGGACCTTGCGTTGCCTTGTACTGATCTTTATGTAGGCTTTATCAAAATCCTTCTGTTTGCTGGTCGTAGTTCCACTTTTGCATCGTCTTTTCCCTTTTTCACTGTTTTAGATCCAAGAACCTGTAACCTATAATATGTAGCAGACATGCGTTAAAAGCACCTGTTTATTTATAAAACAAATAAGAATGGGGAATATAATAATACAATATTATGGTGTGAACAGTGACAAGCCGGTAAATTACCGCGCTTAGAATCTTCCATACTGAATCTTTTCAGTATAGTGTTGATATACCTGGACTGCGAAAGTCCCAACATCATCTTGGATCTATCACGATAGATCCGGATCCCCAGAATGTAAGAGGCATCACCCAGGTCTTTCATGGAGAACCTGTGTGACAAGAATCCTTTGACAGATTCTAGCATAGGAATGTCATTTCCTATCAATAGAATGTCATCCACGTACAAGAAGAGGAATACGACAGTTCGTGCTACAATTTTACTATATATACATGGTTCATCTAGATTTTTGATAAAGTCATATTCTTTGACCGTTTCATCAAAACAGATGTTCCAACTCCGCGATGCCTGCTTTAGTCTATAAATGGACTTAAGCAATTTCCACACTTTTCCGCTGCTCCCACTCTGATTGAAGCCTTCTGGCTAATCCATATAGACGCACTCTCTAAATTACCATTCAGAAAAGCCATCTTTACGTCCATCTACCCGATTTCATAATCATGGAAGGCAGCAATGGCAAGAAGGACCCGAATGGATTTGAGCATAGCCACTCGAGAAAAAGTTTCGTCATAGTCCAAACCAGGTCTTTGACGAAAACCCTTTGCAACAAGTTTAGCCTTATAGGTTTCCACCTGTCCATCTACACCAATCTTTTTCTTGAAGATCCATTTGCATCCTATGGGTTTTACCCCATCTGGAGCAAAATCCAAAGTCCATACTTTGTTGGTGTACATGGACTCCATTTCGGTCCGTATTGCATCTAGCCATCGTACCGAGTCCCTGCTCTGGATGGCCTGCTGGAAGCTAGTAGGTTCATCATCATCAATGACGCAATCCTCTCTATCCCCATCTATGAGAAAACTAGTATCTCTCAGGCGGATGAGACGGCCTACTACTCCTGCGGAGGGGTGCAGGAATGTCCTGTTCTTCTTAAACTACTGGTTCTGCCAAACTTTCAGTAGTAGTTTGTGGTTCTGGAATTTCTTCCAGTTCTACTTCGCTCCCACTTGTTTCCTTTTCTAAAAACTGCTGTTCTAGAAAATGGGCATTACGAGAAATAAAAACATTTTGTTCCTCTGCGTAATAGAAATAATACCCCTTGGAGTTCTTTGGATATCCCACAAACTTACACTGTACTGATCGTGCCTCGATTTGTCCGCATGCTGCTTTTTAACAAAAGCTGGACATCTCTATATCTTCATATGCTGAAGATGGAGTTTCTTCCCACTCCACATCTGATATGGCGTGGTAGGCACAATCTTGGTAGGAGCCCTGTTCAGAAGATATGCCGCTGATTCTAGCGCATAACCCCAGAAAGATCGCGGTAACTCAGCATTACTCATCATGGAACGTACCATATCTAATAGGGTTCGATTCCGTCTCTCCGATACACTGTTATGTTGTGGAGTGTATGGAGGAGTAAGCTGAGAGAGAATTCCTTTCTCTTTTAGGTAACCTAGAAACTCGGCACTTAAGTATTCACCATCTCGATCAGATCTCAGTGTCTTGATACTTTTGCCGGTTTGGTTTTCTACTTCATTCTTATACTCTTGGAATTTCTCAAAAGCCTCGGATTTATGTTTCATCAAGAAAATGAATCTGTACCTAGAGTAATCATCCGTAAAAGTAATGAAATAGGAAAAACCACCTCTTGCATGTGTAGACATTGGACCACATATATCGCTGTGTATGAGTCCTAAGAGCTCGCTCGCTCTTACTCCATGTCCAGTGAATGGAGTCTTTGTCATCTTTCCTTTAAGACAAGATTGACAAGTGGCTTAAGATTGATATTCGAACGGGTCTAAATATCCTTCTCGATGTAACTTAGTTAACCTTGTCTCATTGATGTAACCCAGTCTACAATGCCATAAGAAATTCTTATTTATTTCTGGAGACTTTCTTTTTAGTGTGTTCTGGACATTGAAAATCTGTAATTGGTTTAAGACATATATACCGTTATCTAGTGTACCGGACCCAATCAAACCATGATTAAGGTGGATGTTAACAACATCGCTTACAAACGTAAAATCATAACCTTCTTTTGATAACAAGGAAACTGATATGATATTACACGTTAAACTAGGTACACAGAAACAGTTATGCAAAACCAAAATATGTCCACTCGTCAATCCAAGGTGATAATCCCCTACGGACACAGCTCCCACGCTAGCTCCATTAGCAACATTCAGGGTCATATCACCAACCTTCAGCACTCTACGGTTTCTCAGTGCCTGCAAAGAATTGCATATATGAGATCCTGATCCGGTATCCAATACCCAGGAAGTAGAGTTGATTGACAGACAATTCTCAATTACAAACTCACCTGAAGTCGAAGCCACAGCTTGCTTCAGTTCCTGGTTCTTGCCAATCCAAGCCTTGCAATCTTTCTTCCAGTGCCCTTTCCTATGACAGTGGAAGCACTCATCCTTTGCCACTACTGGTACTGCAATCTTTTTCTTTCCCTTCACTCCCACCTTACTAATACCTCCTCTAGGTTTGGTGGCGGCCTTATTCTTCCTTCCTTTGGCCCTAGCCTTGGACCCGGAAGAAGAAGCACCGCGAACAAACATAGCGGGTGTTTCCCTTGCCTTCTGCAAGGTGCCCTCTGCACTCCTCAACATGTTAAGGAGTTCTGGAAATTCAACTTCTTTTCTTTGAATGTTGAAATTCAGAAATAAACTGGGTGTAGGTGGAAGAAAGGGACTGGAGAATCAAGTCTGTATAGAGCTCGTTCTCCAAAGTCGTCCCAAGGTCTGCGAGCTTTTCTATATAGCCAATCATCTTTAGGACATATTCTCCTACCGATGATCCGACGGCCAACCTCGCCTGAAACAGGTTCTTTGAGGTCTCGTATCTTGCTATACGAGATTGCTCCTTATATAGATCCTTTGTATGGAGAAATATGGATTCAAAATCCATATCCTCGTGCCTCCTCTGATGTTCATTATTCATCGAGGCAAGAACGATGCACTTGGCCTTCGTACAATCTAACTCCCAGGTTTTATGGATTTCCTTATCAGCATTACTGGATTTAGGATCAGGGACTGCAGGTGCCTTAGTGGTAAGGACATACCCCAATTTGTCATAAGTCAAAGCCATCTTGACATTCCGCAGCCAATCTTTATAGTTTGGCCCTGTCAATATATTTTTTTCTAGTAGTAACTTAAGTCCTGTCATTTTCTGTGTCGCTGCAATTAGGGGAGAGAGAGAGAGAGAGCACTTTAGCATGATCCACTTGTAAGTTTAGAGTGGTTTTAGTTTATCTAAACTGGATGGCTCCTACTGTTTCTCGAATCCCTCCTCAAACCAAAAAGGAAGAACTAGCCAGAATATTCTGACCGTACAATACTTGCTTAACCGTTCAGCCAGGCCGGTGTCAGTACTTCGAGGGAGGTTTTCCAATGCTTTCGCGAAGTTCCTTAATTAAATAACCTCTTTTCTCTGGGGGCGTAGCCCCGCTGACACCTTTCTCGGCACCTACTTTGTTTATAGCATTGATCGTTAAGTGACGAATCTCCTGATGAGTAGCATATACTCACAGTAGGATCGGGATCCAAATATCATCGTATGATAATGTTGAAGGAATCCTACCAACATTCATCAAACTCCAAATGGTATGCAACCCTTTGCAAATTTCAGTTTCTTTAGAAATTCCCAATATAAATTTTTGCCCCATGCTCTTATGACCTTGGCTTTGGTCAAAATGTCATAAGTCACATGTCAAGTTCTA
Organism: Agapanthus africanus; assembly: GCA_030015575.1. Taxonomy (NCBI): domain Eukaryota; kingdom Viridiplantae; phylum Streptophyta; class Magnoliopsida; order Asparagales; family Amaryllidaceae; genus Agapanthus; species Agapanthus africanus. The sequence continues at coordinate 280,511,954 of JASDDO010000029.1, read as the reverse complement.
CCCATCATTATCTTGTTAATTTGAACCCATCCGTACATACCCCTGACTTTGGTCAAATGATAATACGACTGTCTCAAACTAACTCATCTATCTATGCAACAAATGAATACCCAGCAGCTACCAAACACTATGCCTTGACTTTGGCCAAAATACATAGCTTGAATACTACCGAATACCCAAATGAAATGACGGAGGGCTACGAATGGTTTTGGCGAAACCGTGAACGTAGTGAACTTGATATGACCGAAGGAACCTGATAGCTTTTAAAAGGAGTGGTTAAAGCTCCGCAATTAAAAATATCTTCTGTTTTAAAAATAACCGAGTGCTTTCTTTTAAACTGTTCTAATGATTCAACTTTGGTTTATTTTCTTTGCATTAATAATAATGCGTCCCATCATTAACCTATCATTTCAGAAAACAACAAAAATACAACGTCCTCTTATGCCATCCGCATTCGCCACGAGGTCCCTTCATAACCCGTTAGGTTACTTAACTAACGACAGAGCGGGGGCTGGGCTAGCACGGGTGTAAAACATAAGTGACGTCTAAATAGCTATCATATATAGATATTGTACGTTCGTCAGACGCAATAATAGGCATTCCAGATCACAGATGAAAATTATTGGATATACAAGCAATCCGCATTTCCTTTGAGCCTGCAACGAAAGACGGATTACACAATTGTGATGAATAGCCATTACCCCACCCTAGACGCCTACGGGTACGGCAAAATACCCGCCAAGTACGCGAAGTGAAGCGGTCTCCCTCAACAACGTGAGTAGGCCACTAAACACTTCAAAGTACCCGGTAGTTTGTGCACCCCACCTTGGGTCTATCCTAGGAGCAAAAATCAGTAAAATGAAATAATACAACGGTGGCTACAACCGCAATCTGGATGTGCCCCGCAAAAGAATATTACAACATATTACAATTTACATCGAATGAATGAATATAAAAACCCATCTCAAACCCCGACTAATCATCATAACGATCCAATCAAGTTCATAAACACAAACAGTAAAATCAATACAGAAATGTGTAACCCCCTGCCAACCGACATACTAGCAGTTAGGGGAGGTTTACGAACACATTATACAAATCACAGATATAATCTAATTAGCCAAACATCGTAGAATTTCGATCGAGCAAACACAATTAATTCTACTCCAAAAACTTCTCTGTGCACCTGAGACTTGAGTAGAAACAAAACATTCCAGAAAGAACAAAATTAACACAGAAGAGTTACTGGGGAATTTTGGGGTGAATCGGCTTCAACTCGGCCGTGGATCCGCAGTGGATCGCTTGGATCGGCCGCGGTTCCGCGGCTGTTTGGCCGATTCAAAAACCCAAATTTCTTCAGTGTTCTTATATTTCCTTGCATGTAATTTTAAGGGACCCTGAAAAAATTTTAGACCCTGTTTTAAAATCGACAGAAACTGTGTGAATTTGATGTTTTTTGCGGTTCGTTTTGCGATCGAATTTCTAACGAATTTGCTAACAAGTTAGTTATGGTTTAGTGAGGCTCTAATACCACTGTAAGTCGACATTGTACACCCCATGAGTTGCGGGTAGGCGGAATAGGTAAAACAATCATTTTATTTAAAACAACATCGACTAACCGAAAGGTTCTTTGCTAAACACTAACTAACATTATCATAGGAGTAATTAGCTACTATGAAAGAAGATTATACCTAGTGAACCAAGTCTTTCTTCTTGTCGTTAACCACCTCCTCGTCGGCCTCCTCTTTGTAATAGACGATCCACCTGAGAGCTTCTACTCCAAGCTTTGCCTCTAATCTTGAGGTAACTAGGTTTCTCAAAGTGCTAATCTAAGCAACCTAGGTAATATAGAGTATGATTATGGATTAATATGTCTTGCTAATCCTTGATCTCAACACATGAGAGGTTAGGATTAGGGTTTGAAGAGAGAGAGCTTGAGGAGAGAGACGGTGAGAATGAAATGAAATAATATCTCATTTGAATATATGAAGCATAATGATTTATCAACCATGCTTCATTTATTCATTATGAGTGGTTCATCTCATGAGTCATTAGTCATTAAATGCACCATTAACTACATGAATGAATCAACAAATGAGTCACTAAATCAATAAATGCAAATGCCACCTTAGCCCCCAAGTCATCATCCTTCTAGAAGCTTCTCGCCAAATTACGAGAACGCCCCTCCTATCCGTGAAAACATGGAAAAACTTTAGACTGTATAAATCCAATAATCCGATACTAGAACCTGGCTTAAACCAAAGTCGGCTAGTAAAAACTGTCCGAACATCGTACATGCGTAAAAACACGTATGCGTCCGAACCCTTGTCGTAAAACCATACGACCTCTATATCGTTTCGCCCGAAGCAGGGAAACTTTCTGTGTGGGACTCTAAAGACTCGACTATTACGCTGGCAGTGGATTTAACCACAGACCGCAAGCGGCACTAGCTGTACGTAACGGTCCCCAGGTAGATGTCGATAAGAAGGCCGATGAGGAAACCCATCCGAACTCCTACTGAGCCTGATGTGACAGTCTCCGTACAGTCCGGTCTATTTGTCTAGGACTATCGCATATCGGGCCTATGGGGGCGGCAAGCGTCAGTCCCCTAAAAGCGGTATAAGTCATGTCGGAGCGAAGCCCATTACACCTTGAGAAACTACTGGAAAACCTACCAGTAAATCTCGCTTTCCCTGGCCAGGGACTTTGCGTAATGGCTCTCCAGACACAGCGCGATATCAACTCCCAATACCGGGAGAGACGAATCTTGTCTAACCGCCACCGCCTCCAAGTTCTCGGGACTGCACCCAACTGCTACTTGTTTGCACGACTCCTTTGAGCCGTGGTAGGGTAGCAATCGAAGAACAGTTGGACACACTCGAGGCGAAGTAGCAGTGTCAAGTCTGCGGACTATGTTGTACTCATGTCACCTGGGAACTGTTAACTGACGACGGGTATAATACCAACCAACAGTTCCCTGCGAGTCCTGTTCGGTGTACCCGTAACCCAACAAGCATCTGTATACTATCTCCAGTACGACGTACTGATGGCTGTAGGACAGACCATCTCCCCAACTGGGATGAGAAGCGTACACACTAGTCTACTCCGGAGTATCGATGCCCTGTCTCTATAGATCCTACGACTAAGGACCTAAAAAAAGATGTGCTTGTAGACTACCCAGCCCCCACTAGTATGACTGCCATCACAACGCCGGGAGTCAAGCAAGATCCTAAGGGCCCTAACAATACGTACACACATATTAAGATAGATATAACCAAGTAGCATACTTCCATGTTTAACAAGACTGTTAATATAACTGTGAATATCCCAAGCTTCCATTAAGTAATATATAAGCCAGTATGATACAATAATGGCCCCTAGGGCATATACACTAACAGTAGGGTACCTACAAGTATATCCCAAACGCTAAAGCACATGAAAATCACATCGGAAAACCAAAACGGCACACGCTACTCGCATAAGTAAAAACCTATAGCCTCGCATGCAAACACGACTAATAACCCTCTGCCGTTGACGTTCAAACGCCACCCGACAGAAACGAACCACCAAATACCAAAATCCATGCTAAAACAAGTCGTAAACCATGCGCCAACACATGAAAATCATCCTAGATTCTACCCTATGTGGAATCAGTTAAAATTGCATATACCAAAGGTCAAATTTACTGGAAATAGGGCCCTGAAGCAAAAACGAGGGGGTTCCAACCTGCTCTGGCCGCAAATTACGGCCAGAGAGGATTTATTGGTGGCCTGAAGAAGGAGGTGGGGGTTAAGGTTTTGGGTGGTGGTTCCTAGGTGCCTGCACATCTTACTGTCAAAGAAAAATTATTTTCAGGTGGCTTGGGTGATAGCAGATTTCCAAAAACACTCACAGAATTATAGTTTTTCCCGATACCGTTTCTATAAATCCGTATTTTGGGTTTTAATCTCAGGTTTGGTCCAATATAATATCACAACAGGGGTTGTAGCCTCTAATTACACCTCAATTCATCTTTGATTTCAGATCAAACCCTAAACCCTAACTTGAAATTTTCCAAAGTCCTCAAAACACACAATATCTACATGAAACAAGTATAGATGCATACGGAATTGAAATACTACTCTAAGGGTGTAGAAATTATCTCCTTTGGAAACTCAAGAATTTTCTTGAGTTGCTCAAAATCCTCAAGATCCTCTCTTTCTAGGTCCAATGTGTAGCTAGTGAGCTTGGGATCAATTTTTGTGAAGTTGGAATGGGGTTTTGGGTGAATTTCATGATGTTATGGGGCTTTGAAGATGGAGGAGGAAGTGGAAAGGGAGGCAGCAGCAGCAGCTCTCATGGGAGAGGGGAGAGAAAAGGGTTGAAGAAATGATGGGGGTCATGGTTCAAAAAGAAGGGTTGACCTACACCTTTCTCTCTCTTCATCATTCTTACCTTTTTCTTTTCTTTTCTTTCATATCCTTCTCACTCAATGGTCAACCCTAATCAACCATGCTAAAATGAAGAGAAGGCAAAGAAACAAATGGAACATAAGTGTAAAAATGATATGTGCATGTTTTGCCCAAAAATGCTAAAAATCCAATTAGCGATTTTTAATCGCGATTAGCACTAAAATAGCATATAATTAATCATAAAAACTTAAAAATGGCAAAATTTCATAAAATACCCTATTTTAGAATTTTCCATAATTTTTCCAAAATTTTCACCATTTATCGGTATTTAATTATACCAAAATATTAAAATATTCATTAAAATAATACTAAATTATGAAAATTCCCAAAAATAATATTTTATTTTTTGAAATGTTACAATCTTCCCCCCTTAAAGAAATTCGGTCCCCGAATTTAAATCTAAACCTTCACATTCTAAAACATTTCAATAAAATGTCCAAGTCGTCGGGGCTCCGAAATCATCAATACATAAAACGCATCATAGCGAAAGGCATGCGCATGGATAATGAGCAGATAACTCAAAATCAAAACTCCGTCAAGCGTCCCGCAATCATCGGAGTCAAGGTAAAGACATGAATGCCAAATCCAAAGCAAAACAATATGATATAACTCGCAACTATACATGTAAATATCAAATCTATACATGTAAATATCTGAAGGAAATGCATGCCAAATCCTTTAAAGTCGCTGTTCAATGCGCATAACACTGCACAGTGGCGGACGTCTATCATAAGAAAATAACCATATACATATATACCTTTTGTTTAATGTGCACGTTCCGCTGTTTTGGAAACAATTTAGAAGGGTTTCCTTGTTTTAAACGTTTCGTGTCATATCGGACACGTAGGTAAATACTGAGACTATAGCTCGCTTTTGGAAATCCCTTTTGAAATCTATCAATGCATGCAAAATATACTCAGGTACTGTCCTCTGACTAGTCCTGCTCAGTACAAAAACACGTAGCAAATACCATAAAAACGTACTGCTCCATAAGAAATCAATCCCAAAATGTGCATATGAATACTACGTGTGTCTGGTGCGCACGGAAATCAAAATCCATGAATGTGCCATACATGCGCACAGAAACAATATCTAAGTGCATCGGGTGTGCACGAAACATCTGTCAAGGGCAACAGGTGTGCCTGACAGCAAAACAGGTGCATCTGACATGCACGAAGAATCTCGATTTAGTGCATCTGGTGTGCACCAAAATCGCATCTCATAACATGCGCCCAACATGCGCGAAAATCCAAGTCAGGTGCATCTATCATGCACGAAACCATGAAATCCAATATCAAGCGCCGAACATGCGCAAAATCCAATCAGGTGCACAAGGTGCACAAAAAAAATATCGAACATCACAATCGAAATCGAAGTCCAGTGTATCTAAGTGCACAAAATGCGTATCACCGCACTGCAAGCATATGTGAACTATACCGAGTGCAAAAAATAAATCGTATGCGTACATATGCACAAAATCAACTCAACTGTATGAAACCCATAAAATCATAAACATGTGAAAGCAAGGCACGAAAACGATAACGAGTGCAACAACTGTGCAAAAATCGTAAATACTCAGTAGGTGCAACCATGGTGCATGAAAACAATAATCATGAAACTCAATCATCAAAATCAGTCATGCGAATAGATCGCCCAAAATACCGAAATCAAGTATGGCGGAATAGTCCCGCTCGAGCACATCCTTCAAGAATCTCTGGCCAACTGTCGTGGTCATTCATAGCATGTCTCGTCGACGATCCTGAACTCTGACCTACTGGTGTGCGTAACATGACCATTCCTGGGTCCAAGTCTTCTCGTAATTTATTCCAGAAAGGTCTTGTAGAGGTCTCTCCCAAATCTCGTCTCTGCCGAACTGTCCGGAAGTCATCGTCCTTTACTATATCTGTTTCTTGTTCCGGAACGACCGCATACCCATCGCGACTCCTTCTGGAAGGTATATCCAAGTACAATGCCTCGGCATGCGTATCGCATCTCTGATGTCGGCGGAGTGGAACGTCATCTTATCCAGATCTTGTACAAACCTCTTACTCCACTTTTATCTAATGTCGACTGCTTCAGACTCGTCTCGTCGTGGCTGCATGGACTGAGCTCCAACAGCTATCCTCGTATCTGGAGTCGTCCAAGAAGTACACCTCACCACCTAGAATCCGAAGGAAGTCGAACCATTTGATCGATTCGTCAAAACCTCATAATCCCCTAAGAGCTCAACATCTTGGGTACAGTATAATAGTCTCGAGTACATACCACAGCATCGGTGGTCCAGCCGTAGAAAGGCAAACCCAAGCCTCACTAATGGCGCCGCGGAACTGCCGCAAACCCTAAGGTTCAAAAGCTTTCACACGGTCATTATGTCGAGTTAGGGTTTCATTCTTCTAGAGGGTCCATAGAATTGCCTGCATGTCTTTCCGAATACTTTAAACTTGGAATAATAGGTTTCTGACATTCGATCGTCTCTGTCGACTCTCAACGTCTCCGCGTGAAGTCGTCTCTAGCTGAAATCAATCTATCTGATGACCTCGCATCGGGGTAGGCTAATGAACTACATGTCCTAGTCATTCATCCTTGGTGACTAGCGACCTTCTATCCTCTCTTAGTACAACTCGTACTGCAATAGCTCCAACATATGAGGCGATATCTCGTTGTTCACAGCAACAACTGGCTCACTAGTCTGCACGCTGAACAGTGTCTCAATCATCATGAATAAGCAATACATCAACGGTCATCAAAATCTGGTTGGCCTCTGTCAGTGGCTCGATCCTCTGGTGCTGATCTGCACGTCCGAGTAATCTCATACAGCGATCCACCAAACGCTCGTGGCGTGAAAACACCATAAAAAGACACATCTCTGCAATCGTGTGTCGCCGGAATTACGCCCTGGTCAGTCCTCGTTCGTGACGAGCTCGTGTTGACCGCAACTTTAGCCGTTGCTCTCTCTGCCCGTAATCATGGTAGCAAAACCATAAACTGGTACCGATGAGGCTAGATCAGGAATGAATATAATACTGAGCAAAGAAATGTACATCCTAAGGCTTCTTAAGTGGAGTAGCGTATCGTAAGTATGCCGCGGAACATACGTACGGTACGTCACTCTACTCAAGCTACCTACTCCATCAACCAAGGGTCATCCTATGCTCCGAAGGTAAAACCTAACTCTCTGATACCAACTTTGTCATGACCCGAAAGTACGGAACATGACCGATACTTAAACTACGAAACGCCTCGAGGCGTACGTAATCTAAGTAAGACGAAAACCCAGAAATCCAAACCATGAAAAGTAGTAGAGTGAAGGAAAAACCAATTTAAATCAAGTAGTTTGCAACCTATGCCGAAATATGCATTTTTAAAATCACAAGTCTTTTCTAAAAATTTCGGCAGAGTTTCCTTTGTAAAAACAGACCTCAATCGGGTACAAAACCTGATAAAGCATATATAATGAAATAAGGCATCCCCAAGCGGGAGCTAGCTCTTCGTCAATCGACGGTCACAACCACGCAAGCAATAATATACAACGCCGAAGGGCGAGGATCACAACAGAAAAGGAAACTCAAAACAGCATGAAATACATAGAAATACAGCGCGTGACTCTAAGGTCGAAAGAATAAACATCACTGGTCTCTATCTGAAATAAATACATGTTTGGTTGATGGTACTTCTAGATACAAATGAATAATAATATACAAAATATACTGATGGTCATGATACAAGTGAACCCACCTACTAGCAAATCGCCCGGAAATGGAAGTAGTGCCAGCAAAGCCGTAATGAAACCTGTACGGCAAAACCTGCAAGAAACTGTGGCACAACGGGGGTGAGTTGCCAACTCATGAGTAGAAAACATCTACGAACAGAAATCGCATGAACAACGCAATCTTAGGTCATACGATCATAATATATCCTCAAATATATAACCTGCAGCCTATAACAATGGCTAGGGTATACCTCTAAAAACTGTAATACCAAGTGCTCGTGTCAGTGCCTCAGGTAGCAATATATCATATGGATGAGGTATGAATGCATGAAAACAGAATACATGAAAATGAAGAAAACTGCTTTCATAACTTAGTGAGATTTCTGTATCTTTAAAACGAGGTATCATAAATGAAATCAGCATAAACAGTGTCTAGCATCGATACAAAACATAAATCCAAATATCTCAATATCTCAGGCTCCGGCTACCCGGACTGACCTGGATCATCAAATCTCAGTACCTCAATATCTTAAAAATCTCAATGTCTCAATCTCATTATCTAGGGCGCCGTCAGTCCAGACCGGCCCCTACCATCAATCTCAAGACCACGACGGTATCCTCTGGATATCCGACGCGTCGGGTAAAATCACCGGTCGGTAGTGCTCCCCTGCCAGGCTCATCGTCTACTACTCGAACTTCTTGCCCCGGGGTACCTTAACGGGCCCACCATGTACCCGAAACGGTTCAACCAACTCCTCGAATCGGGTCTCGAAATCCATCAGCAAACTCATGGTGGACGACTCATACATCATGGGAAAACCGCACTTTTCATTTAAAAAGAGAGAGAAAAGAAGTTTATAAACGTCTTTCCGGTTTTCCCCCAAATCCAGGAAATCTCATGAAAATCCGAATCCAAATCATCAATAGCTTGTAAACCGTGAATATAGGCATAAAAACCCATGAATGCGGCATAACAGTGAATAATAACATGCATGAAGTAGCAAGTAATAACAACAATGTCTAAACTAGCATATAAGGCAAGTACACTAATATCATGTCTAAACTATTAGCTAACAAACTATGTCAATGAAATAGTATTTTCTAAAGTGTTCATGACATGGCAATTACCAATGAGGATGTATGTGAGCTGGCAAGTAAGTGTACGTGGAACATACGCATCATCGTTAATGGTGCTGGTGTCCTAACAGCATGATATCAACAATGGAATATGAAATCACAATATAAGTATGCGATGCGGAGAGAACAACAATAGTGTGCGGGAGCTGAATACTAAACATAATGATAACTAATCTGCATTTAACATCATATGAGTCATACAGCTACACTAAACTATAGGGCTGAGCTAACAGGCTAACTAAAGGTAAGGAAATCGCCTAACATCTGAGTCGATATATATATATATATATTAGTCGGTGATCCCGCCGCGGTAATATCATATCCGATACCATATCTATAATCAGATATTCCCAAGTCAAGAGTGCGGATCAATCATCAACATATAGCTCGTACGTAAATCCGTCGTACGGCATCCCAAATCTGGGTATGGGTCAATATCACATTCATAACATTATTCATCTGGTATCCTCTTTATCAAAGATCATAATCCGGGGTACTGATCTACGTCTAGTACAATACTAATATCATCAATATAATCATGATCTGACTACTGATCGACAGTCTCGTGCAAACCGATATCATCAGCACATACCATCATAAAGAAGTATACATCGCCCAATGCGGCCTATTATAGATATCCTAGCATATCATATCTCATATCACGATCACATGTCGACCATTTTATTTATATCACTATTCACATGGTATCATCGTCCAAAGATCCACTATAACATCATGACGTATCTCAAATACGAATTTTGCCATATCACCGATCTCACGGCCTCAAATCAAAGCTCATCAACTCATCTCAAATCCCAAGTACTATCCTCAAATCCAGCATATGAACACATAGTCCCATACCCATATGAACACATAAATATATAATCCCATATACGCACATATGAAAGAAGAATGTATGCAAGTATGGATGTGTGTATATGTGTGGTGCAACCACTACTCTAGGGTTTCGCAACACTAAACCAATCCAATCACACCTAGAATCCATCTTTATCATCAATAATCTCAAACAACATAAAATCAATATATGTGTGTATACGTATTCGTATACATCACCACGAACTGCGGGGGTGCTATACGCCATCCACCCGAGTTCTCCCCGTAGATATAAATCTACTCACCTTGCTTCTCGTGTGCCGATGCCGATATCGCCATCTCCATCTTCATCGCCTCCACATCACGTAGGGTACCTACAAGTATATCACAAACGCTAAAGCACATGAAAATCACATCGGAAAACCAAAACGGCACACGCTACTCGCATAGGTAAAAACCTATAGCCTCGCATGCAAACACGACTAATAACCCTCTGCCGTTGACGTTCAAACGCCACCCGACAGAAAAGAATCACCAAATACCAAAATCCATGCTAAAACAAGTCATAAACCATGCACCAACACATGAAAATCATCCCAGATTCTACCCTATGTAGAATCAGTCAAAATTGCATATACCAAAGGTCAAATGTACTGGAAATAGGGCCCTGAAGAAAAAACGAGGGGGTTCCAACCTGCTCTGGCCGCAAATTGCGCCCAGAAAGGATTTATTGGTGGCCTGAAGAAGGAGGTGGGGGCAAAGGTTTTGGGTGGTGGTTCCTAGGTGCCTGCACATCTTACTGTCAAACCAAAATTATTTTCAGGTGGCTCAGGTGATAGCAGATTTCCAAAAACACTCACAGAATTAAAGTTTTTTCCGATACCGTTTCTATAAATCCGTATTCTGGGTTTTAATCTCAGGTTGGGTCCAATATAACATCACAACAGGGGTTGTAACCTCTAATTACACCTCAATTCATCTTTGATTTCAGATCAAACCCTAAACCCTAACTTGAAATTTTCCAAAGTCCTCAAAACACACAATATCGACATGAAACAAGTATAAATGCATACGGAATCGAAATACTACTCTAAGGGTGTAGAAATTACCTCCTTTGGCAACTCAAGAATTTTCTTGAGTTGCTCAAAGTCCTCAAGATCCTCTCTTTCTAGGTCCAATGTGTAGCTAGTGAGCTTGGGATCAATTTTTGTGAAGTGGGAATGAGGTTTTGGGGTGAATTTCATGATGTTATGGGGCTTTGAAGTTGGAGGAGGAAGAGGGAAGGGAGGCAGCACCAGCAGCTCTCATGTGAGAGGGGAGAGAAAGGGGTTGAAGAAATGATGGGGGTCATAGTTCAAAAAGAAGGGTTGATCTACACCTTTCTCTCTCTTCATCATTCTTACCTTTTTCTTTTCTTTTCATATCCTTCTCACTCAATAGTCAACCCTAATCAACCATGCTAAAATGTAGAGAAGGCAAAGAAACAAATGAAACATAAGTGTAAAAATGATATGTGCATGTTTTGCCCAAAAATGCTAAAAATCCAATTAGCGATTTGTTATCGCGATTAGCACTAAAATAGCATATAATTAATCATAAAAACTTAAAAATGGCAAAATTCCATAAAATACCCTATTTTAGAATTTTCCATAATTTTTCCAAAGTTTTCCCCATTTATCGGTATTTAATTATACCGAAATATTAAAATATTCATTAAAATAATATTAAATTATGAAAATTCCCAAAAATGATATTTTATATTTTTTGAAATGTTACAGTTAACTTGGTCACTGAGTCATAGTCTAGGGTCGGGCCATGGTCGCTGCCAAAGAGAAAGAGAAAAGAAACACTCTGCGTGCACTCTAACCAAGATCAGAATGGTTATCAATTTATCTAATCAAGAAACCTCCCACTGTAACCTCAAATTCTCCTCCAAACCTAAAAGAAGAATTAGTCAGGATCACCCGAGGAGTAAACCAACTCATCAGTGGGAACCGGGATCCAACTATCATCGCATGATAACGTGATGGAATCCACTTACGTTATCACACTCCAGAAGGTATGCGTATATCTGGCAAGTTTCAGTTTCTTTAGAAACTCCCGATGTGAATTTTACCTCTAGGACCTAAGTGACCTTGACGGAGTCAACAAATCAAAGAGTCCTAGTCAAGTTCAACCCGTCATTATCTTGATTGCATTAAACCCACCCGTACGTGCCATTGATGGAGTCAATAAGGCCGCACGACTGTCCTAACCAATCGCATATCCATGCTACAAACAAGCACCACTTAGCTACCGTACACTACGCCTTGACGGAGTCAACAAACGCAGCACGAATACTAAGTACCACTTGTAGGAAATGACGGAGGGCTACGAATGGTTTCTGGCAAAAAATCTTTAACGTAATGAACTTGATATCGTTGAAGGAACCGGATAGCTTTTTATGAAAATATAGTGGCGAAAACCTTTGCTAAAGAGGTCACTCCCGGTGAAGGGATCTCGGCTCTTTCCCCGTAGAATGAGGTGCAGGATATTCCAACTGAATACCACGATGCAAAGCAAAAAAGTAATCGGTTATAGTGAAGTTATTACCCTGACGCAAACTTCTGTCCAAGGGGTCACTCCCGGTGAAGGGATCTCGGCCCTTGCCTCGTCGACTGAGGTGCTGGATATTCATAACCGAATACCGCTGTGCAAAACAAAAGAGAACGTCCTTGCAATAACAGCTTTTTGAAAAATTGTTCCAACAACATCAGAATAGGTTTGTTTAGCTTGCATTGATCAGAATCAATGCAGTCCCATCAATTAATCACACCAAAAAAGAACGAAAATATGATGTACGTATATCCCATCCGCATTCGCCACTGGGTCCCGTCATCACCCGTTAGTTTACTTAACTAACGACAGAGCGGGGACTGGACTAGCGCGGGTGTAAAACATATACAACATCTACTAGTATATATATCAATATATAATATTCGCTCAAGGCGTGATAAAATGCATCACAGAAATGTAATAAGCATCACAGAACAATATAGATAATCTGGGATCCCCAGGTTTCATAGAGCCGCTACTGAAACCCGACGTTCCCCTGGTCGTGTGGATAGCCTGTGCAATGAAATCCTAGACCCCTACGTGCACGGCGAGTTACCCGCCAAAACTTCAAGCGAGGCAGCCCCCTTCAACAACGTGAATGGACCACCTAGCACTTCACGGAATCCGGTAACTTGAGCACCCCTCCTTGGGTCAACCTGTACCCCCTATGAGTGCAGCTAATAGCCCGCCAATTCTAGAGTGAAGCCCCCTCCGTCTCAAAGCCATGAGATGCGGGCCCGTTGCCCTCTAGAACCCGGCTATCCGTGCAACCCACCTTGGGGTAATCCTAGTACAGAAAGTAAAATATATACAACGGGTACATCGACCTCAGCCCGGTCGTGCCCCAAAAGAATAATATACAAACAGGCAGTGACGGCAGTCCACATGTTGGACGCTCGCCTCGCAATATCAAATGTACAAATACAACCAAACTGTACTACCATTGCATCCAGGCTATCCACCACGACAAATCCGCAACATCACAGCACAACACAGAACATCAACATGAATGTCACGTTCGCACATCCGTCTAAAAGAGCTAAAGCAATTAGACAAGATTTACCGCTCAAATGACATTCACGTTCATAGATATAATGTAAGCACTGTGAACCAACATATTTAAAAAATTTCGATCGACAAAATATCCCGACGTGGGCCCTAAGCACAAAACCAGCACTCAAAATAATCTGGGCCCAAACAAAATATTCCAGAAACCCCAATTCCAAGTCATAGAGCACTGTAGAAATTTTGGTGCAGAGAAGGCACAAAACAGCGGCGGAACCGCGGCCAAAGCAAGGGTATGGCCGCGGTTCCGCGTCTTCACTGTAGCTTCGTGCTACCAAAATTTCTCAGATATCTTATAAAAGCCTGCCTGATTTTCTGACGTACTAAAAATAGTTTTTCGACCACAAAAAAAATTCGACAGAAACAGTTAAATTGGAATCGCGGTTTCAGAAATTTTGTTCGATCGAAGTTCTAAACACTTTAGAACAAGCTAGTAAAGGTTAACGGCATGGCTCTGATACCATGTAAGACTACGGTAGCGCCCCGGCCGTCTTTCTGAGGCCAAAATGCGGAACGAAAACTTTTTTCAAACTAGAAACCGGCGCTATCGTATGCTTAAAACCCGGATCGAACCATTAACCTATAAACTAGAAATCTAGAGAAGGGATAGAAGGGCTATGAGAAGGGATAGAAGGGCTATACCGATCGATCCGTATCATTCAGTCTTTGGCCACCATCCCAAGTTCCTCGCGGCAACTCTGGTCTCGATCTTCTCATCGGAAAGGGCACCACATCTACGAGGCTTTTTACGGGCTCCCGCTTCATCCGAAGCAACTCGAGCATGAAGTGTGCTAGCCGACGTGTCCAAGGTGATGTAGAGAATGTTTGTGATCACTTTGTCTCTTGCATCCCTAGCATGGATGGAGGTTGAAGGTGTTGTCATTGATGGAGAATGTAAGCTAGAGGAAGAAGAGGAAGAAGATGCTCTCTTTTCTTTTCTTTTCTTGTGTTGAATTATTGTGAGAGAGCAAGAATGAGAAAATACAAGAGCTAGCCCAAAAGGATATGGCTGCCCTTTCTCTCTCCATCCATCAATTCAACACACAAATCAATCAATTAAGTGACAGTAGTGCTAAAAAAGAGACCATGAGTCACCTAATTGATTGTGCCTCTTCATGATGACTTCCACTCATATTTTCCACTTGCAAACATTAACCCAAATGTTTACAACAAAAAAATATGGAAACATCTAAAATAAACTCGTGACGGATCACAAGGATACCCCTCACCTGTATATGCATACCTGCATCCGCATTCCGACTGAATGCGAATGCGATGAGACAAAAGTAATCCAACAAATCTAATACTAGGATCCGGCTTAAACCAAAGCCCACTAGTATGATCCGCCCGATCATGATCCGTGCACTACTGCACATATATGATCAGACCCTGCCATATATCATACGGCCTCTACAACGTTTCGCCCGAAACTTGAGAAACTGTCTGTGGGGGACTCTAAAGACTCGTCAATACTTTGGCTGTGGATTTAACCACTAGCACGTCAGAGGTACTAGTCGTACGTAACGGGCTACGAGGTATTGACCAAAAGGGAGGTCGATGATGTAGGGTTGCTAAGCACTGCTACAAGAGTCTACGAGACATCAACCATGCCCGATTTAAAATTTAGCCCTTCCGAACAACCCTTATCAAGATCTTTAAACTAGATTTTATGCGAAAACAAGCATGTTAAACACTTTAACACTAATTAAGAGGGATTACAACCTTTGTAGATCCGGTCCTTCACTTCTTAAGCTCCGTGTTGAGGTCCCTTCGCTACGATCATCATGTTCCGGACTCTCGAGAGGCTCCGCGAAGAGAAAGATGCAAGCTTGCTTCCGATCTTCGATAACAAAGATGATCTACCTTGAAGTTTCATTAACACAAGCTAACACTCACTAAATGAAGTGAACACCCTCATCTAAATGGCAACGGTAGATAAGGATGATGAAGTAGGATTTTAGCTCTCATTTGTTTTATATTTCTCACTCACTTTCATCACAAATATCAAAGCAAGAAAGCTTTGCAAAGGAGGAAGAAGAAGAAAAATGAATAATATCATTTGTGATGAATAATGAAATGTTGTCATAATCATTTATGCAACCATGGTTCAAGTAACCCTTGTAGAGATTTAACTAGGGCTAGGGTTTTGGGTTGAGTTAAAGATGAGTCATTTAAAAATATCAACACAAATATCTTTTCCAAAACAAAAAAGAAAGCTTCTAGAAACTTTTAGAAAAGCTTAACCCAAATCAAACCCTAACCATGTTTAATCTCCACTAAATATGTTGCATTAATAATTATAACATGTTACAATATTATATATCACATATACAATATTTATTGTAACAAAATAAAATAATACAATTAACATATATCGCATATATATCAATGTATTACACGAGTGAGAAAAAGAATCTTTTAGTAAGCTAATATTAGTTAATGTAATTTAATACATCATATATATTATTATACATTTAATTATCGAATGAACACTTGATCCGACAATCCGGCTATATCGCATATAACCGACTAATATAACATTTACCGATTCATCGAATCAACACTTGATCCGATGACCCGGCTGATATCAAATATCGTGAGAATAGAATACGGTATCTCATATCGCATTATCATCGGTCCTGCACATATCACATATATGCCCCTACTCCGTTTTGCCTGAGTCAAGAAACCTCTGTGTAGGACTCTAAAGAATCGTCAATACGCCGGCAGTAGGTGATGATGATATCAAACAACCACAAGCTGCAAGCAGTCAGCTAAACGTAACAGCCACCCAGGTATTGAGCGATCAGAAGATCAACAAGCAAGCCTGTACATTATCCTGCGAATCCAATCAGTAACACTCCCGTACAGTCTGGTCTCGTCGTCTGATATGTCGCATATCTCGCCTAGGGGTGGTAAACGTCAGACCCCAGTAGCTTGATATGTCGTGTCGATTTGAGGTCTATGACAGTTCGAGAAACTACTGATAACACTTACCAGTAAATCTCAGCAACCCTGGCCAGGGATTTCCAGTTATAGCCAATCGAACACAGCACAACATCAACTCCCTATACCGGGAGAGACGAATCCCCTCCTATCGCTCATTGCCTGCATATGATTCGGGACTGTACCTAAAAGACACCTTTTTGCACGCCCACTTGGACGTGGTATGATGGAAATCAAAGCACAGTGGGAATCACACAAGACTCTATGACGATCTTGGGTCAACAGACTACTCTGTACCAGTGTCACCGGAGAACTGCCATCTGACATGAAGTATAATACAATCTGGGAGTTCTCGGCGAGTCCGTCCAGTGTACCCAGTCTCTACTGAGCACCCGTACACCATCCTTGATATCAAACACCGATGGATATGGGATCATCCATCACCCATCATATGGGTAAAGACACGTATACGCTCGTCTACTCTGGTGTATCGATGCCCTGTCTCGATACACCCTCGACTAGGAACAGTTATAGGATGTACTCGTCGACTACCGTGGCCCCACTAGTATGATCTCATCATAGTCCCAGTATTCGAGTACATATCCTAAGGGCTTTATCAACATGTAATATAGAGACAATCAGAGTACATGTTAAGATAAAGTACAACCAGATAGCATACTATCATGTCGAGCAAGAAAGTCCTCCCTATATATGTCCTACCATCCACTACAATATACATCGTATGTACAGTAATGGCCTCTAGGGCATACATATAACTAACAATCTCCCACTTGCACTAGGGCAATCTGTTGTGGTATCACATACCCAACAATTAGCTGCGGTTGAAGTATCTCATACTCAACCATCCGTTAAAAGTCTCTACTGGGAAAAAGGCCTTTGTGAGTGGATCCGCGCTGTTGTCCTCTGTGTCTACTCTCCTAACCTCGATCTCCCTGGAGATCAACCATCTCCATGATCAGGTGATACTGCCTAAGAATTATATCTGGATTTCTGATGGGACGGGGGGTTCCTTGACAAAAGCCACAACTCTATTGTCACACAATGGTAGGAACGAAGTTCATCTCATGAACTTATATATATCCAGACTGCCTCTTTGGTAGCATCCTTGGTAACGATGTATCTTGCCTTTAATCATCTAGTAAGTCACGGTATCTAGCTTGGAACTCTTCCAACATACTGTCCTTCCGCTGAGGGTAAAGACAATGCCTGCGACTGACATTCAGTCGTCCTTATCATCCTGGAACCTTTCCAGTGATTCTCTGCAGGATCGATTGATACCATCTCACTACAACTAGTGAGTATCCTAACATCCAATTAGATCTATCTCATAGATCCAAAACCCAGGATTTAGGAGGTATCACTTTGATCCTATATGGAGAATCTTTTGTGATAAGCGGAGATTGACCGAGCGTAGCATGGGAAACTCCTTCCCTATCAAGAGTATGTCATCCACGTACTCTATAAGGATCACCACCATACTCTCTACTAGCTTTTTGTATATACAAGGTTCATCTACCATTTTGATGAAGTCAAACTCTTTGATACCACATCAAAACAGATGTTCCAACTCCGCGATGCATGTTTTATCACATAAAACATCTTGCACACGTTTCCCCTGCTCCCACTGTCTGCGAAGCCCTCTGGCTGTGTACTTATAGACGCTTTCTTCCAAATCAATATTTAGAAAAAGCAGTCATGACACCCAACCGCCAGATATCGTAGTCATGGTATGTAGCCGTAGAAAGTAGGATCTGGATGGACATAAACATAGCTTTGAAAGTCTTAACTTTTCCATGTACACCAAGTAATCTTCTCAAGATATACTTGCTCCTGATGGGGATTTAACCCTTCAGATAAAGCAACCAAAGTCCACACTTTGTTGGTGTATAAGGATTCCATCTCAGATGGATAAGCATCCAGCCATTCTTACAGAGTCCCACTCCTGATGGCCTGCTCGAAATTAGTTGGGTCATCATCTCATGATGCAATCCTCACTCCTACTGTCATAGAGAAACCGAAGTATCTCTTAGGTGGGTGAGGAACCCTACTAGATCGGCGGAGAGGCTGAGGTTCGTTGGTTTCTATTGAATCCTTTAGTTCTACCAAATCATCAGCTGCAGTTTGTATAGCTGGAACTCCTTCCAGTTCTACTTCATGACCACTAATTTCTTCACAAGAAATTCCCTTTCACAAAGGTGGCATGCTGAGAAACAAAACATTTTTGTTCCTCGGTTAGGTAGAAGATATTCCCTTGTGTATGCTTAGGATATCCAACAAACTTCCACAAAACTGACTTTGCCTCGAGCTTGTCCGGAATTTTCTTTGTAGACATAGGCCAGACAACCCCAAATCTTAACAAACTTAAGATATGGGCTCTTCCCTTTCCATATCACATATGAAGTGTTAGGCAACTGATTTGATTGGAACCCTATTCAATAGGTATGCAGCTTCTCAAGTGCATAACTCCCAAAAGGAAATAGGAAACTCAGTAGTACTCATTATAGAGCGCACCATATCACATAGGGTGTGATTGGTCCGCTCTGACACACCGAGGTGCTGTGGTGTATACGGAGGAGTAATGCTGAGAGAGAATCTCATTCTCCTTTAGAATAGTCCAGGAATTCTGTGCTCAAGTATTCTCCTCCTTGATTTCATCAAAAGACATAATATTTATACCCGTTTTTGGTTTTCCACTTCTAACTTATATTCTGTGATTATCTCAAAAGTTTCGGACTTGTGTTTCAACAGGAACATATGTCTGAATCTTGAGAGATCATCAGTGAATGTAATGAAGTACAAAGAACCGGTCCTGGCATTTGTAGACAGGGGACCTTGAATACATCATCATGTATCAATCCCAAGAGTTCACTAACTCTTTCTCTATTTCCAATAAACAGAGCTTTGGTCATCTTATCTTTGTGACATGACCGGCAAGTTTCATAAGATGTAAATTCAAACTAATTTAAATATGCATCTAAATATAACTTCAGCTAGTCAGGTCACATTGATATGACCTAGTCTATAATACCTCAAGAAGGATTCGTTCATTTCTGAACTCTTCCTCTTGTGTGTTTTCTGCACACTAAGAACTGTGTTTTGATTTAGAATGTCTATGCTTTTAGATAACGTGCCTGAACCGATCAACTCTTGATATAGGAAATGTTCAAAACATTATCCAACAATACAAAATTATATCCTTCTTTATCTAAATAAAGAGACTGATATGATTTTGTATACCAGGTTCGGTATCTAATAACATTCGTTCAGAATCAATTTATTCTGGTAATACTGGATGATAACTACCAACAGACTTGGCTGCAACTCTTGCACCGTTTTCTATCTCATGAAACTTATCACCCGTTCTCAGTTCTCTACCTATCTGTAGCCCATGTAACAAATTACATTTGCGGGATCCTGATCTGGTATCACATACCCAGGACGTAAAGGATACCGAGAAACAGTTCTTTGTAATGAACGCACTCGAAGAAGATGCATCAGCATTCACTTTCTTCGTTTGGGTGGCACGGGAATTCTGGTAATCCCCAATTTCCTGCTCTGTCTTATAACAATTATAAGTTAGAGCGGGACCGACGTTCTCCAGCTCAGAATAACAAGCGGGTTCAGTCAATACATCCGTATTATTATCTTGATTAAGGCGTGACATGGTCGCTGCCTGGAGAGAGAGAGAAGAAAACACTCAGTATGCGCTTTTACAAGATTAGATTGGTTATCAATTTATCTAATCAGGATGTCTCCCACTATTTTAGTCAAAGCTTCCTTCAAACCGTAAAAGGAAAGACTAGCCGGGACTAATTATATCCTACAAGTTCGCCAATCTTTCAGCCAGGCCAGTGCCGGTACTTTGAGGGAGGTTCCCCGTGCTTTCGCACGAACCTAATTAAAGTAAATCTCGTTTTCCCAGGGGCGTAACCCCGTTAACACCTTTCTAAACACCTACTTGATCGGCTAATTGTAATGTGTAAAACTCTCCCAGGAGTAACTTTTACTCGCAGCGGGTATCGGGATCCAACTAGCTCATAGAAGGTAAGGAATCTCATTGCAAATTTAAACACTTGAAATTCCTAATAATATTTTACCCCTAGCGTCCTATGACCTTGACAAAGGCCAACAAACCATAGGCTGCTAGTCAAGTTCAACCCGTCATTTCCTGATTGAATTAAACCCACCCGCACGGCCCTTGACAAAGGCCAACAAGGCCGCACGACTACCCTAATCCAATCGCATCATATGCTTATACAGATAAGCAGTAATCAGCTACCGCACACTACGCCTTGACAAAGGCCAATAAACGCAGCACGAATACTAACTATTACTTATCTGAAATGACGGAGGGCTACGACGGGTTTTTAAGAAAACCCTTTGCGTAATGAACTTGATATCGTTATAGAATCGAGTGATTTTTAAAAGGTATGTTTTTAGGCCTTTTCTAGTTTTGCAAAAGAGGTCACTCCCGGTGAAGGGATCGTCGGCTCTTTCCTTATTGAATAAGGTGCAAGATATTTCGCAAATACCGCTATGCAAAGCAAAAACTATAGAAGCAATCAAAAGACAAACCGAGTGTGTAGCATCTGCTAGTTTCGCTAAAGAGGTCACTCCCGGTGAAGGGATCTCGGCTCTTTCCTTATCAATGGGGTGCTGGATGTTCTACAAGGAACACTGCTATGCAAAGCAAGAACTAGAGCTACCAGTTTTTAAACAATTTCCTACAACATCATTAGGTTTCTTTTAGTTTCATTAATCTTATTATTGAAGTCCCATTTTTATTGTGCTTCACAAGCATCATCATTTGAAACGAAATCTGCAATATAACATATATCTCATATATATAATATAAACATTCGTCTTAGGCAGTAATATGATCTCATCACAGAACATTGCAGCAGAAGAACATATATGAAATATTGGATATACTAGGAGGTCCATGTTTTTAATACGAGCCTGTATAAAACACGGATTCCACGGTCGCGATGAATAGCCAAACCCACATCCCTAGACCCCTACGAGAGCGGCAAGCAACACTGCCAATTCTTGGGTTAGGAGACCCAGTCTCGACTCCTCGAGATGGTCTCCCACTGGACCCTAAAACCCGGTTACTTGTGCTCCCTGCCTTGGGTCTACCTAATGCGGAAAAGTAAATAATATACAATGGTGACATCATCCTCAGCCCGGAAGTGCCCCAATAAAAGAATATTACATACAAATGAATTTTACATGAATGAAAAAGAAAAAATCTCATCTCACATAAAACCCCCGGCTATTCAAAACACGACGATCCAATATAATATATCACAGCAACACATAATATCACATATCATCAACGTAAGCAAGTATGCGTATCCCGATTGTCGTTGATATATAGCAACGAAGCCGGCGATACACCACATACTATGCTTACGGTCACAGAAAAGAAAGTGTAAAACTACAACATTTGGAATCCACAATCTCTTTAGACATCGTAAATCCGAAATATCACATACTTCGCATTTCATGCCTAACTCCGTGAATTCCACATATTGTATCACATTCCAGATAAATAGACAATATTAAACTTTCCGATCGAATAATCAAATACCCAAGTTTTCCCAAATAGTTCTCAACACTTGAAATTAGTTTAAAAACATCCACCGCATGCCACAGTACCAATGGTCCAGCCGTAGAAAGGTCAAGCCAACGCCTCATATGTGGCACGCCGTACTGCCACAAACCCCAAGGTTTAGAGGCAGTTCAAGACGGTCACATAATCGAGTTAAGGTTTGTTGTCTTCTAGAAGGTCTACCGCGTTACTTGCACGACTTAGAATGTCCTTAAACTACGGAAAAAAATCCAACACTTGGAAATTTTTCGGCAGAGGAAAAAGTGAGTTACTGATATCCGTTCGAACTTTTTAACACGTTCTAAACATTACCCGGACAAACTAAACAAAGTTAAATTATCCGATCGAATCAACGAGTCCCTAATACAACCCAGAAAACTCAACTCTTGAGTATAATTAAAAATTCTCAGAAGAATCAACAAGTACAGACGGATCAACTGTAGCAAAATCTAACCCTTAATCCCCAAGTCCTGCCGTGGAACCGCCGCCAATACACTAGTTTGGCCGCGGTTCCTGGCGCGTAGAGCGATTCAGAGTGTCGTTTTGCACAGGTGTCCATAGAATTCCCTGTTGACTTTTTAAAGTATTTTTAATATGGAAAAATCAACGTTTTTAAAAAATATCCAGGGAAGGGTATAATCGGGGTTTTCGGAGTTCGATCGGACTTTAAACATCGCTCAGACTTCGCCTAAAACTCTAGCTTAGCTCTGATACCACTGTAGGGTTGCTAGGCACTGCCACAAGGGTCTACGAGGCATCAACCATGCCCGATTTAAAATTTAGCCGTGCCGAACAACCCTTAACAAGATCTTTAAACTAGAGTTTATGCAAAAACAAGCATGTTAAACACTTTAACACTAATTGAGAGGGATTACAACCTTTGTAGATCCGGTCCTTCACTTCTTAAGCTCCGTGTTGAGGTCCCTTCGCCGCGATCATCGTGTTCAGGACTCTCGAGAGGCTCCGCGAAGAGAAAGATGCAAGCTTGCTTCCGATCTTCGATAACAAAGATGATCTACCTTGAAGTTTCATTAACACAAGCTAACACTCACAAAATGAAGTGAACACCCTCATCTAAATGGCAAGGGTAGATGAGGATGATGAAGTAGGATTTTAGCTCTCATTTGTTTTCTATTTCTCACTCACTTTCATCACAAATATCAAAGCAAGAAAGCTTTGCAAAGGAGGAAGAAGAAGAAAAATGAATAATATCATTTGTGATGAATAAAGAAATGTTGTCATAATCATTTATGCAACCATGGTTCAAGTAACCCTTGTAGAGATTTAACTAGGCCTAAGATTTTGGGTTGAGTTAAAGATGAGTCATTTAAAAATATCAACACAAATATCTTTTCCAAAACAAAAAAGAAAACTTCTAGAAAAACTTAACCCAAATCAAACCCTAACCATGTTTAATCTCCACTAAACATGTTGCATTAATAATTATAACATCTTAAAATATTATATATCACATATACAATATTTATTGTAACAAAATAAAATAATACAATTAACATATATCGCATATATATCAATGAATTACCCGAGTGAGAAAAAGAATCTTTTAGTGAGCTAATATTAGTTAATGTAATTTAATACATCATATATATTATTATACATTAAATTATCGAATCAACACTTGATCCGACAATCCGGCTATATCGCATATAACCGACTAATATAACATTAACCGATTCATCGAATCAACACTTGATCCGATGACCCGGCTGATATCAAGTATCCCGAGAATAGAATACGGTATCTCATATCGCATTATTCTCGGTCCTGCACATATCACATATGTGCCCCTACTCCATTTTGCCTGAGTCAAGAAACCTCTGTGTAGGACTCTAAAGAATCGTCAATACGCCGGCAGTAGGTGATGAATATATCAAACAACCACAAGCTGCAAGTGGTCAGCTAAACATAACAACCACTCAGGTGTTGAGCGATCAGAAGATCAACAAGCAAGCCTGTACATTCTCCTGCGAATCCAATCAGTAACACTCCCGTACAGTCCGGTCTCGTCGTCTGATATGTCGCATATCTCGCCTAGGGGTGGTAAACGTCAGACCCCAGTAGCTTGATAAGTCATGTCGATTTGAGGTCTATGATAGTTTGAGAAACTACTGATAACACTTACCAGTAATCTCAGCAACCCTGGCCAGGGATTTCCAGTTATAGCCAATTGAACACAGCACAACATCAACTCCCTATACCGGGAGAGACGAATCCCCTCCTATCGCTCATTGCCTCCATATGATTCGGAACTGTACCCAAAAGCCACCTTTTTGCACGCCCTCTTGGACGTGGTATGATGGAAATCAAAGCATAGTGGGAATCATACAAGACTCTATGACGATCTCGGATCAACAGACTACTCTGTACTAGTGTCACCGGAGAACTGCCATCTGACGTGAGGTATAATACCATCTGGGAGTTCTCGGCAAGTCCGTCCAGTGTATCCAGTCTCTACTGAGCACCCGTACACCATCCTTGATGTTAAACACCGATGGACATGGGATCATCCATCGCCCATCATATGGGTCAAGATGCGTATACGCTAGTCTCCTCTAGCGTATCGATGCCCTGTCTCGATACACCCTCGACTTGGAACAGTTATAGGATGTACTCGTCGACTACAGTGGCCCCACTAGTATGATCTCATCATAGTCCCAGTAGTCGAGTACATATCCTAAGGGCTTTATCAACATGTAATATAGAGACAATCAGAGTACATGTTAAGATAAAGTACAACCAGATAGCATACTATCATGTTGAGTAAGAAAGTCCTCCCTATATATGTCCTAGCATCCACTACAATATACATCATATGTACAGTAATGGCCTCTAGGGCATACATATAACTAACAGATGAGAGAACTCATCCTGACACCCTATCGATCCTGTCAGTGACAATATCCGTACAGTCCGGTCCGTTCGTCTATGAGCATCGTATGGCGGGCCTAGAGGTTTGGTAAAAGTCATACCCCCAAAAGCGGTACAAGTCGTGTCGGAGTGTAGCCCAGAACACCCAGAGATACTACTGGAATACCTACCAGTAAATCTCCTGCCTTGGCCAAGGACTTCGTGTAATGGCTCTCCTAGACACAGCGCGATCTCACCCCCAATACCGGGAAAAACGAAATCCCTGCCGATCCGCTCACTGCTTCCATGTGGCTCGGGACTGTACCCAACTAAAACCTGTCTGCATGACTCCTTTGTAGGGTTCCTAGGCACTCTAGTGAAGTCTCACAAGTGATCAAACATGCACAAATCAAATTTTACGGGTGCCTACAAACCCGACTACGGATCGTTTACTAGATATTTAGGCGAAAACAAAAACTAGTTAACAATTTTAACTAAGGGAACGGATATACAACCTTTGTAGATCCGGTCCACCACCTCCACGGCTCCGCAATGATGTCCCCTCGCTGTCCAAAAAGAATCCGGACTCCAACGTCGGCTTCGTCGAAGAATGGGCGGGCTTGATCGTCGGTTCGATGCCGAAGATGATCTACGTCGAGGCATCGCTAGAACAAGCTCCAACTTCACCAAGTCGGAAAAACTTGTGAAGGAAACACCCTATACTACTTGGCAAGAGGTAGAGGATGAAGAAATAGGAAGTGGGTAAACTTTAGTTTTGGATTTCTCACTAGACTTCATGACTTGCCATTGAAGTAGCAAGCTTTCTTCAATGTTGAAGAAGATGTAGAAGAAGAAGAAGATATGATAACTTAAATTAAAAAAGAAAAGAAAATACAATACTTATCATATCTTTGACCATGGTTTAGTGTAGAGACTTAACTTAGGTTAGATGAGTGGTTAGGGTTAGGCATGAGACAAGAATGGTGACTAAAACAATGCTACATGAATCTTCAACTAAAAACAAAAATAGCCACCATTCATTTCTCATTTTCTTTTTCTTTTGAAATAAATAAAATAAAAAGATAAATGAATAAGATGAAACCCTAATCACTAACTAACCATGGTTTAATACTTTACACAAAACCAAACTAGAATGTATCATCAAACATGATACAATCATGTGCACAAAGAAATATATCACATATACAACTTGCACAATTCAAGTGAGAAAATCCTTTTAAAGTGAACCAATACTTGTTAATGCAAAGTAATATATTAAATATATAATTATACATTAAATCATTAAATCAACACTTGATTCAATGATCCGGTCATGTCGCATATAACCGGCCAGTATCCTATGTATCGGCTTATCGAATCAATCCTTGATTCGATAACTAGGTTATATCGCATATAACCAATCGATACATAGATCGCGAGAATGGAATACGGTATCACATACACGCATTATTCTCGGTCCCGCACATATCTCATATGCGCTCCTATTTCGTTTCGCTTGAGCCAGGAAACCTCTGTGTAGGACTCTAAAGACTCGTCAATACGCCGGCAGCAGATGATGATCATATCAAACACCCACAAGCCGCAAGAGGTCTGCTAAACGTAACGGCCACCCGGGTATTGAGCGATCAGAAGATCGACGAGCAAGCCCGCTCACACTCCTACGAATCCGACCAGTAACACTACCGTACGGTCCGGTCTGTTCGTCTGATATGTCGCATATCTCGCCTAGGGGTGGTAAACGTCAGACCCCAATAGCTTGATAAGTCATGCCGACGTAAGGTCCATAACATTCGTGAAACTACTGATAACTCTTACCAGTATATCACTGCAACCCTGGCCAGGGATTTCCTGTTATGGCCAGTCGAGCATAGCACAACATCAACCCCCAATACCGGGAGAGACGAATCCCCTCTTATCGCTCATTGCCTCCATATGAATCGGGACTGTACCCAAAAACCACCAGTTTGCACGACTCAGTAGAGCCGTGGTAGGGTGGAAATCAAAGCACAGTGGGAGACACACAAGACTCTTAACGATCTCGGGTCAACAGACTAAGCTGTACCAGTGTCACCAGAGAACTGCCATCTGACGTGAGGTATAATACCATCTGGGAGTTCTCGGCGAGTCCGTTCAGTGTACCCAGTCTCCACTGAGCACCCGCATACCATCTTCGATGTCAAACACCAATGGATATGGGATCATCCATCGCCCGTCGCATGGGTCGAGAAGATATGCGCTAGTCTACTCTGGAATATCGATGCCCCGTCTCGATATTCCCTCGACTAGGAACATTTCAAGGATGTACTCATGGACTACCCAGGCCCCACTAGTATGATCTACATCATAGTCCTGGAAGTCGAGTACACATCCTATGGGCTTTATCAACATCTAATCAGAGAGACAGAAAGTATACATGTTAAGATAAAGAGCAACCAGAGAGCGTACTATCATGTCGAGCAAGAAAGTCCTTCCTATATATGTCCCAGCATCCACTACAATATACATCCAATGTACAGTAATGGCCTCTAGGGCATACATATAACTAACAATCTCCCACTTGCACTAGGGCCATCTGTAGCAGTGGTTGCAGTATCACATACTCAACCATCCCATAAAAGTCTCTCTTTGGGAAAAGGCCTTCTTGAGTGGATCCGCCGTGTTGTCCTCTGAGTCTACTCTCCTAACCTCGATCACCCTGGAGATTAACTATCTCCATGATCAGGTGATGCTGCCTCAGAATATGTCTCGGTCACTGATGGGACCAGGGTTCCAGGGTCGAAGCCACGCTTCCATTGTCATACAATGGCAGGAACCTAGTTCATCTTATGAACCAATATACACCCAAACTTCCTCTTTGGTAGTATCTTTAATAGCGATGTTACCAGCCTTTATCGTCTAGTTTGCCACGGTATCGAGCTTGGAACTCTTCCAACATACCGTCCCTTTACTGAGGGTAAAGACAGTGCCTGTGACTGACATTCAGTCGTCTTTATCACCCTGGAACACTTCCAGTGATTCTCCCCAGGATCGATTGATACCATCTCACTACATCTAGTTAGAATCCTAACATCCAATTACATCTATCTCATAGATGAAAACTCAGGATTTAGGAGGTATCACTTTGATCCTATTTGGGGAATCCTAGTGATAATAGGAGATTGACCGATCGTAGTATAGGAAACTCTTTTCCTATCAAGAGTATGTTGTCTACGTACACTATGAAGATGACCACCTTACTCTCTACTACCCTTTTGTATATACAAGGTTCGTCTACCATTTTGATGAAGTCAACACTTTGACTATCACATCAAAACAGACATTCCAACTCCGCGATGCCTGCTTCATTATGTAAAGCAACTTGCACACGTTTCCGCTGCTCCCGCTGTTTACGAAGACCTCTGGCTGTGTTCTTATAGACGTTCTCTTCTAAATCAGTATTTAGAAAAACAGTCATGGCACCCAACCACCAGATATCATAGTCATGGTATGTAGCCGTGGTAAGTAGGATCTGGATAGACTTAAGCATAGCTACTGGAAAAAAGTTTCATCATTATCCATGCCTGGTCGATGACGAAAACCTTTAACAAGTCTAGCTTTGAAAGTCTCAACTTTTCCATCTATACCAAGTAATCTTCTCAAGATATACTTGCTCCTGATGGGGATTTAACCCTTCAGATGTAGCAACCAAAGTCCATACTTTGCTGGTGTACATGGATTCCATCTCAGATCGCTAAGCATCCAGCCATTCTTACAGAGTCCCTACTCTCGATGGCCTGCTCGAAACTAGTTGGGTCATCATCTCATGATGCAATCCTTGCTCCCACTGTCATCGAGAAACCGAGGTATCTCTCAGGCGGATAAGGAACCCTACTAGATCGGCGGAGAGGCTGAGGTTCGTCGGGAACTATAGAATCTTATAGTTCTGTCAAGTCATCAACTGCAGTTTTGTATAGCTGGAACCTTTCCAGTTCTACAGAACTGATCCTGCCTCGATCTTGTCCGGATTTTGCTTTTGACATAGGCCGGACAACCCCAAATCTTAACTAACTTAAGATATGGGCTCTTCCCTTTCCATATCACATATGAAGTGGTAGGCAATGATTTGATTCGAACCCTATTCAATAGGTATGCAGCTTCTCAAGCGCATAATACCCAAAAGGAAACAGGTAACTCAGTAGTACTCATCATAGAGCACACCTTATCATATAGGGTGTGATTGCCCCGCCCCGATATACCATCGTGCTATGGTGTATACGGAGGAGTAATGCTGAGAGAGAATCTCATTCTCCTTTAGAATAGTCCAGGAATTCTATGCACAAGTATTCTCCTCCCTGATCTCATCATAGGACATAATACTTATACCCGCATTTTGGTTCTCTACTTCTAACTTATATTCTGTGAATACCTCAAAAGGTTCGGACTTATGTTTCAACAGGAACATATGACTGAATCTTGAGAGATTATCAGAGAATATAATGAAGTATAAAGAACCAGTCCTGGCATGTGTAGACAGGAGACCTTACATACATCATCATGTATCAGTCCCAAGAGTTTACTAACTCTTCCTCTGTTTCCAATAAACAGAGCTATGGTCATCTTATCTTTGTGACATGACTGGCAAGTTTCACGAGATGTAAATTCAAACTGATTTAAATATACATCTAAATGTAACTTCAGCCAGTCGGGTCGCATTGATATGATCTAGTCTACAATGCCTCAAGAAGGATTCGTTCATTTCTGAACTCTTCCTCCTGTGTGTGTTCTGTATACTAGGAACTGGAGTTTGATTTGGAACTTCAATGCTTTTAGATAACGTGCCTGAATCGATCAACTTTTGATATAGGAAATGTTCAAAACATTATCCATCAATACAAAATTATATCCTTTCTTTAGTAATAAAGAGACCGATATGATTTTGTATATCAGGTTCGGTATCTAATAGCATTTGTTCAGAATCAATGTATTCGTAATACAGGGTGACAGTGACCAACAGACTTGGCTGCAACACTTGCCCCGTTTTCTGTCTCATGAAACTTATCACCCGTTCTCAGTTTTTCTACCTTTTTGTAGCCCTATGTAACAGATTACATATCTGGGATCCTGATCCGGTATCATATACCCAGGATGCAGAGGATACTGAGAAACAGTTCTTTGTAATGAACACACCCGAAGGAGATGCGTCATATGCACTTTCTTCGTTTGGGCGGCATAGGAATTCTGGTATTCCCCAATTTCCTGCTCTGTCTTATAACAATTATAAGTTGGAGCGGGACCAACGTTCCCCAGCTCAGTATAACAAGCAGGTTCGGTCAATTTTCCGTATTATTATCTTGATTAAGGCGTGATATGGTCGCTACCTGGAGAGAGAGAGAAGAAAACACTCAGCGTGCGCTCTTGCAAGATCAGATTGGTTATATATTTTATCTAATCAGGATGGCTCCCACTGTTTTTATCAAATCTTCCTTCAAACCTTAAAAGGAAAGACTAGCCGGGATTAATTACACTCTACAAGTTCGCCAATCTTTCAGCCAGGCCAGTGTCGGTACTTTGAGGGAGGTTCCCCGTGCTTTCGCACGGACCTAATTACTGTAAACCTCGTTTTCCCAGAGGCGTAACCCCGTTGACACCTTTCTAGACACCTACTTGATCGGCTAATTGCAAAGTGCAAACCTCTCCCAGGAGTAACAATTACTCGCAGTGGGTATCGGGATCCAACTATCACATAGAAGGTATGCAATCTCATTGCAAATTTCAACACTTGAAACTCCCGATAAAGGTTTTTACCCCTAGCACCTATGACCTTATCTATGGTCAACAAATCATAAGTACTAGTCAAGTTCTACCCGTCATTTCGTGATTAATTAGACCCACCCACATGACCCTTAACTAAGGTCAACAAAGTCACACGACTGTCCTAACTAATCGCATCATATACGGTGTAGGAAGACATCACTTAGCTACCGTACACTGTGCCTTGACTATGGTCAACAAACACAGCACGAATACTAAGTACTCTACTTCCTAAAATGACGGAGGGTTGCGGCTGGTTTTTGTGAAAACCTTTAACGCTTTGAACTTGATCTCGTTGCGGAATCAAATGGTTTTCAAATGGAATGTTTTCGAGGCTTTTCTAGTTTTGCTAAAGGGGTCACTCCCGGTGAAGGGATCGTCGGCCCTTTCCTCGTCGAATGAGGTGCGGGATATATTATATATATCACTGTGCAAAGCGAAAACTATAGAAGCGATCAAAGAAAAACCGAGGGTTGTAGCATCTGCCAGTTATTGCTAAAGGAGTCACTCCCGGTGAAGGGATCTCGGTCCTTTCCTCATCGAATAAGGTGCAGGATGTTCTATAATGAACACCGCGATGCAAAGCAAGAACTGTAGCTACCTGTTTTATTTTGAAATTCGATTCCACAACATCAATTAGGTTTATTTTCTTTCATTAATCTCATTAATGAATATCCCATCATTTAAGTCCACCTAACCATCACAGATAAATATAACGTACGCTTATGCCATCCGCATTCGCCTCGATGTCCCGTCTGCACCGTGATGTTAGGTAACTAACGCCAGAGCGAGGCAGGGCTAGCGCGGGTGTAAAACATAAGCAACGTCTATATAATATATCATATATACTATATATAATACCTGTCACAGAACATCACATGATCACAGATAAATCACAGCAGAAGAAACATATGAAATATTGGATATACTAGGACGTCCATGTTTTCAATACAAGCCAGTATAAAACACGGATTCCACGGTCGTGATGAATAGCCAATCCCACACCCCTAGACCCCTACGAGAGTGGCAAGCAACCCTACCAATTCTAGGGTTAGGAGACCCGGACTCGACTCCTCGAGTTGGTCTCCCACTGGACCCCAGAACCCGGTTACTTGTGCTCCCCTCCTTGGGTCTATCCTAGTGAAGAAAAGTAAATAATATACAACAACGGTGACAACTTCCGCAACCTGGAACCGCCCCAATAAAAGAATATTACATACAAGTTTTTACATGAATGAAAATGAAAAACACTCATCTCACATAAAAAAACCCTGGCTATTCAAACACGACGATCCAATATAACATATCCAGCAACACATAACATCACATGTCATCAACGTAAGTAAATATGCGCATCCCAATTGTCGTTGACATATAGCAACGAAACCGGCGATATCACATATTACACTTACGGTCACAGAAAAGAAAGTGTAAAACTACAACAGTTGGAATCCGCAACCACCTGAGACATCGCATGCCTGACTAAATGAATTACTTAGACATCGCATGCCTAACAATTATAAACCCCGCATTTTAGTCTCATTATCGAAAACTCTTTTCAATATCAAGTCGGGCAATTCAACAGGATTCCCGATATTCTGATCGAATGCTCGTCGCAAACTTCAGTAGACGGCTGCACCCCTAATACCGTCGACGAAGTGCACCAAGGCGGAACACCGCTACCGTGAGCACCCGAACGGATGCTTTCGGCGACGGGGTTCTCCTACAGTCACTTGGTCGGGGCTATGGAGTGAGGCTGTCTATTAAGTTTACCCGGCGAGTATCAGCGTACGCAACGTGATTGCGACGGACTTCTGATCACATCAAAATTCCGTGGCAACCGATCAAGTAAGACTAAACTGCTATGTTTATAATATTCATTCCGTTATCTCATAACAATTTGCGAATTCCAATTATTGTATCACATTCCGGATAAATAGAAAATGCTAAACTTTTCGATCGAACAATCGAACACCCAAGTTTTCCCGATACAGCTCAACACATGAAATAAGTCTAACAACATTCAGTTCGTGCCTCAGTAGCAACGGTCCAGCCGTAGAAGGGTCAAGCCAACGCCTCACATGTGGCACGCCGTACTTCCCCAAACCCGAAGGTTCAAAGGGCAGTTCAAGACGATCACATAATCGAGTTAAGGTTTGTTGTCTTCTAGAGGGTCCATCGCGTTACTTGCACTACTTAGAACGTCGTTAAACTACGGAAAAATCCAACAATTGGAAATTTCCCGGCAGGGGGAAAAAGTGGGTATTTATATCCGATCGAACCTTTTAACATATTCTAAAATTTATCCGGAAAGCCACACAGACAAAATTCGACAATCCGATCGAACATTCGAATCTCCAAAACAACCCAGAAAATTCAACTCTTGAAAAAATATCAAAAATACACAGGAAAACCAGCACAGCATATTATGAATTACTGTACAAATTTCAATGCCACAAACGACAAAATGGCCGCGGTTCCGCCGCACGAGCCATGCTCGTGCCGCGGAAACGCGGCGCATTGAAGGAATCAGGCACACGAAATTTGCAGTATTCCTTAGAATTTCCTGCTGATTTTACTGAATATTTTTAATATGGAAAAATGCATTGTTTTAAAATCTGGACAGAGAGCATTCTCGAGTGTGGGTTTCGGGTTCGTTCGGGTTTCAAATTCCGTCTGGACTTCGTCTAAGGCTCTAGCTAGGCTCTGATACCACTGTAGGGTTCCTAGGCACTCTAGTGAAGTCTCAGAAATGATCAAACATGCACAAATCAAATTTTACGGGTGCCTACAAACCCGACTACGGATCGTTTACTAGATATTTAGGTGAAAACAAAAACTAGTTAACAATTTTAACTAAGGGAACGGATATACAACCTTTGTAGATCCGGTCCACCACCTCCACGGCTCCGCAATGATGTCCCCTCGCTGTCCAAAAAGAATCCGACTCCAACGTCGGCTTCGTCGAAGAATAGGCGGGCTTGATCGTCGGTTCGATGCCGAAGATGATCTACGTCGAGGCATCGCTAGAACAAGCTCCAACTTCACCAAGTCGGAAAAACTTGTGAAGGAAACACCCTATACTACTTGGCAAGAGGTAGAGGATGAAGAAATAGGAAATGGGTAAACTTTAGTTTTGGATTTCTCACTAGACTTCATGACTTGCCATTGAAGTAGCAAGCTTTCTTCAATGTTGAAGAAGATAAAGAAGAAGAAGAAGATATGATAACTTAAATTAAAAAAGAAAAGAAAATACAATACTTATCATATCTTTGACCAAGGTTTAGTGTAGAGACTTAACTTAGGTTAGATGAGTGGTTAGGGTTAGGCATGAGACAAGAATGGTGACTAAAACAATGCTACATGAATCTTCAACTAAAAACAAAAATAGCCACCATTCATTTCTCATTTTCTTTTTCTTTTGAAATAAATAAAATAAAAATATAAATGAATAAGATGAAACCCTAATCACTAACTAACCATGGTTTAATACTTTACACAAAACCAAACAAGAATGTATCATCAAACATGATACAATCATGTGCACAAAGAAATATATCACATATACAACTTGCACAATTCAAGTGAGAAAATCCTTTTAAAGTGAACCAATACTAGTTAATGCAAACTAATATATCAAATATATAATTATACATTAAATCATTAAATCAACACTTGATTCAATGATCCGGTCATGTCGCATATAACCGGCCAGTATCTTATGTATCGGCTTATCGAATCAATCCTTGATTCGATAACTAGGTTATATCGCATATAACCAATCGATACATAGATCGCGAGAATGGAATACGGTATCACATACACGCATTATTCTCGGTCCCGCACATATCTCATATGCGCTCCTATTTCGTTTCGCTTGAGCCAGGAAACCTCTGTGTAGGACTCTAAAGACTCGTCAATACGCCGGCAGCAGATGATGATCATATCAAACACCCACAAGCCACAAGCGGTCTGCTAAACATAACGGCCACCCGGGTATTGAGCGATCAGAAGATCGACGAGCAAGCCCGCTCACACTCCTGCGAATCCGACCAGTAACACTACCGTACGGTCCGGTCTGTTCGTCTGATATGTCGCATATCTCGCCTAGGGGTGGTAAACGTCAGACCCCAATAGCTCGGTAAGTCATGCCGACGTAGGGTCCATAACATTCGTGAAACTACTGATAACACTTACCAGTATATCACTGCAACCCTGGCCAGGGATTTCCTGTTATGGCCAGTCTAGCATAGCACAACATCAACCCCCAATACCGGGAGAGACGAATCCCCTCCTATCGCTCATTGCCTCCATGTGAATCGGGACTGTACCCAAAAACCACCTGTTTGCACAACTTAGTAGAGCCGTGGTAGGGTGGAAATCAAAGAACAGTGGGAGACACACAAGACTCTATGACGATCTCGGGTCAACAGACTAAGCTGTACCAGTGTCACCAGAGAACTGCCATCTGACGTCAGGTATAATACCATCTGGGAGTTCTCGGCGAGTCCGTTCAGTGTACCCAGTCTCCACTGAGCACCCGCATACCATCTTCGATGTCAAACACCAATGGATATGGGATCATCCATCGCCCATCGCATGGGTCGAGAAGATATGCGCTAGTCTACTCTGGAATATCGATGCCCCGTCTCGATATTCCCTCGACTAGGAACATTTCAAGGATGTACTCATGGACTACCCAGGCCCCACTAGTATGATCTACATCATAGTCCTGGAAGTCGAGTACACATCCTATGGGCTTTATCAACATGTAATCAGAGAGACAGAAAGTATACATGTTAAGATAAAGAGCAACCAGATAGCGTACTATCATGTCGAGCAAGAAAGTCCTTCCTATATATGTCCCAGCATCCACTACAATATACATCTAATGTACAGTAATGGCCTCTAGGGCATACATATAACTAACATCCTTTGAGCCGTGGTAGGGTAGTAATCAAAGCACAGTGGGAACTCATACGAGACAAATAACGATCTCAGGTCGATGAACTAACCTGTACACATGTCACCTGGGAACTGCTATCTGACGTCAGGTATAATACCAACTAGCATTTTCCCAGCGAGTCATGTCTGGTGTACTCATAACCCAATGAGCACCTGTATACATCTTAGGTGATCCAACTGATACCAATGGCTTGTGAGACCGGCCACCGCCTCTCGTCGGGGTCTCGACTGTATACACTAGTTTAATAATGGTGTATCGATGCCCAGTCTCGAAACTCCCACGACTAGGGACCACTTTAAGGATATGCTTATAGACCCCAGCTCCTACGTATATGATCACCATCATACTGCTGGTAGTCAAGAAAGAATCCTAAGGGCTCTATCAATGTTTAATAGTGACCTATAAGGTCACCTAAAGCAGTACACGATGATAAAGACAAACCAGATAGCATACTATCATCTTGAGTAAGATTGTCCTACCGGTATAGGTCCTCCCTCAATCATTTCAATCACGTGCCTGTGATCCAATAATTGACTCTGAGGGCACTATATCCAACCCTTTCTTCAAAAGGATGGTCATTGGTCATGTAACAGCTTCCTGTTTTATCATTGGCTTTGGAATTATCGCCTTCGAGCAGACGAGCCTTGGCCTTTCGCTTTTCCTTCTTTAAGCGTCTCTTATGGGATACATATCCCTGCCACAATTTCACGAAATCATTACATTCGTCGAGGGGGTGAGAGACCCTCTGGTGATACGAGCAATACTTTGGGTGTTCTTCGCCACCGTCAAAATACGGTACTCTCGGGGTGTATTTTATAAGGGGCGGTAGCTTAATTTCCATCGACAGGGCTTTGGCGAACCACTTCTCGGCTTTCATCTGGCTTTTTTTCTTTGTAGATGGGTTTTTCTTTGGAGAGGGAGTTACATAACTCGTCCCTTCCGCAGCCTGCTTGCTAAAGCGTAGTTTCTTGGCCTTTTCATAAATGGCTAGTTCACACCTTTGGTTATCTTTGCTTGCTTGAGAGGCTTCTTTTGGCAACCTGTCAACCGTGTCTTCTTGTGAGGGACATTGAGTATCTGGTACTGATTCTACCCTATGCTCATCACTGTTACTTTCTGACGCTGGTGGAACATCTTTATCATATGAGAAATAGTGAGAGATCATATGGTGTCACACCTCGCTTCCCAAAATACGGAATACAAGGATGGCAAGGTTGGCCTGTAAGTCGATGCTACGCACCTCGCGAATTCGCGGGGAGGCGGAGTTTGCAAAAAAAATGATTTTTAATTGCTTCGTAACATCGACTAAACACCAAGATCGATACTAAACCTTAACTAACTAAATATCTATGAGGTTTAACTACTATGCAAGAATGTTATACCTCAAGTAACTAGTCCTGTTCTCGCTGTCCTCTTCCTCTCCGTGAGCTCCTTGGAGTGTGTACGGATCGCACCTCCTCGTCGGCCTTCTTGAGTCGAAGACGATCCACCCGAGAGTCTGTAGAACGAGCTCCTACCTAAAATTTGAAGTAACTAGGGCACCTAGTTTGCTACACTAGATGAACTAGGTGATGTAGAGAATATAGATGGATTGGTATGTCTCTAATAGCCTTATTTTTCTCAATACATAAGACAAGAAAGGCTAAAGGTAGAAGAAGAAGTGCTTGAGGAAAAGCTAGTGAGGAGTTAGCATGAAAATGGGGAGTGAACTCTCTTGTGCAAATCTGAACCAACCTTCATTTCCAATAGAATAAACCTAATAAAAAATTAAGTATGGTTCATATTTCACCTTAGTTAGTCATGGCTTGAAAACCCCCTATGTGTCATCAAGACAACTTGACGGAGCCAGGAAAGAGGGGAGAAGCTCAAAGCTATACTCAAAATTATGCAAACCTCCACCTCATTTCCTCCACCTCATAATGCATTAAACATTTAACCTAAAATGTTTAATACATAATATGAGGTGTCTTCTTCTAGAAGTATCTTTGAACGAATTACGAAAATGCCTCTCTAGTGTACATGCATACCCGTATCCGTATTCCGAAAAATACGAATACAAAAGAGACAAAAATAATCCATCAGTCCAATACTAGGATCCGACTTAAACTAAAGCCTATTAATATTATCTGTCCGAATCATCATGCGTGCACAAGTATACGTACGTGATCGAATTCTGTCGTAAAACCATATGACCACTACATCTTTTGCCCGATGCAGGGAAACTCTCTGTGTGGGACTCTAAAGACTCGACACTACGCTGGCAATGGGTTTAACCACAAGCCGCAAGCGGTACTAGCTGCACGTAACGGCTACCTAGGTATCTGTCAATAAGAAGGCCGATGAGAATAACTCATTCGAACTCCTACTGAGCCTATCTGTGACAATCTCCATACAGTCTGGTCTATTCGTTTAAGAGTATCGCATATCGGGCCTAGGGGCGGTAGCCGTCAGACCTCTAATAGCGCAATAAGTCATGCCGGAGTTGAGCCCAAAACACCCTGAGAAACTACTAGAGTACCTACCAGTAAATCTCACTTGCCCTTGCCAGGAACTTTGTGTAATGGATTTCCGAACACAGCGCGATATCGACCCCCAATACCTGGAGAGACGAATCCTATCTAACCGCCACTGCCTCCAAGTGCTTCGGGACTGTACCCAACTACTATCCGTTTGCACGACTCAATAGAGCCGTGGTAGGGTAGTAATCTAAGAACGGTGGGAACACACTCAAGGCGAAGTAGCAGTGTCAAGTCAACGGACTATGTTGTACTCATGTCACCTGGGAACTGCTACCTGACGATAGGTATAGTACCGACCAACAGTTCCCCATGAGTCCATCCAGTGTAACTAATAACCTAATGAGCACTTCCATACTATCTCCAGTACGACGTACTAATGGCTGTGGGACAGACCATTTCCCCTGCTAGGATGAGAAGCGTATACACTAGTCTACACTGGAGTATCGATGCCCTGTCTCGATAATCCTACGACTAGGGACCAGAATAAGGATGTGCTTATAGACTATCGAGCCCTCACTAGTGTGACTGCCATCACAACACTGGTCGTCAAGCAAAGATCCTAAGGGCTCTATCAATATGTATTAGTGATACGTTAAAAGAAACATATACACATATTTAGATAGAACCAAACCAAATAGCATACTACTATATTGAGCAAGACTGTCATAAAATCCGTGTATATCCCAAGCTTCCAAAATGTAATATACAAACTAGTACTATACAATAATGGCCTCTATGGCTTATAACAATAAAACGGCCATGCTCCTATGGTCAAGCAATAATTCTGCCGTATGAAAGTGTGTCTTAGCACCTCTACTAGGTTTCCACATGCATCAAGTATGCAATTTTAAAAAATCTAGAGGTCTAAGCTACACTAACCTAGAATCGAACTAGAGAATTAGGGTTTTAGACTAAGCAAACAAGTTCTACACTAAGTGAAACGAGAATACAACCTTTGTAGACCAGTCCTTCACTTCTAAAGCTCCAAGTAGTAGTCCCTAGAACTCTTCTTAGACTTCACTTGATGAAAGGAACGAGCTTGCTTCGTGTCTTCGAGGCCGAAGATGATCTACCTTGAAATTTCACTCACTCAAGCTCACTCTTCACTAATCAAAGTATTAGTGAAGCAGTGAAGCAAACAACCTAAACTAAAGGGCTAGTAAAGTGTAAGTTGATGAAGTACGGATTCTGATCACAATATTTTCTCTTTTTTCTTTTTCTTTTTCACCTCTAGAAAAACCTAGTAAGGAAGAAGAAGACGAGATGAACTTGGATGGAGAGAGAGAACCATGAGGTGAAGTGTGAGATGATGTAGGAAAAATATCTTTGAATAAAAACAAAATAAGAAGTGAGCCATGGCTTCTTGAGGCTTCCACAAGCATCTTAGAATATGTGACTCATTTCCCATTTTCTTTAATTCATAAATCACACAATTATCTACTCATCATTATATCATGTGTGATTCTTATACATCCTAGTTCTATGCATCATCAACCATGATACAATAATACACACACACACACACACACACACACACACAAACATATATACATACATACACACACACATATATATACATATATATATATATATCATATATATATTAATATGTATAAAGAAAAGAAAATATTAAGTGAGCTTGATATTAGTTAATATATATATGTATATATCATATATATAAATATATATCAAATTATTAAATCAATACTTGATTCAATGATCCGGTTATATCATATATATAACCAACTAATATGACATTTATATGTATATCACATTATTAAATCAACACTTGATTCAATAACTGGTTATATCGCATATAACTGTCTAATATTCAATACTATATAACATATATATATATAACATATATATATATATCAAATTATTAAATCAACACTTTATTCAATAATCCGGCTATATCAAATATAATCCGGCTAATATCAAATATGTATACATATAACAAATCATTGAATCAACACTTGATTCAATAATCCGGTTATATCACATATAACCTAACTGATATCAAATATCGCAAGATTAGAATACGGTATCACATACTCGTATTTAATCAAGCCCCCGCACATATCACTATATGCGTCATACTTCGTTTCGCTTGAGCTAGGAAACCTGGGGCTCTAAAGACTCGTCAATACGCCAGCAGTAGGTATTGATCATATCAGATACCCACAAGCTGTCAGCGGTACTAGCTGGACGTAACGGCTATCCAGGTATTGAACGAATAGAAGATCAACAAGCAAGCTTGTCCAAACTCTCGTGAAGCCTATAAGCAACACTTACCGTATAGTCCGGTCTCTTCGTCTGATATGTCGCATATCGAGTCTAGGGATGGAATCATCAGACCCCAGTAACTCGATAAGTCATGCCGATGTGTGGCCTATAACCTTTCGAGAAACTACTGATAACACTTACCAGTAAATCTTATCAGCCCTGGCTAGAGATTTGCCGTTATAGCTGTCAGGAATATGTATGCCCTAGAGGCCATTATTGTATATTATAATGGATGCTTGGACATATATATATAGGACTTTCTTACTCGACACGGTAGTATGCTATCTGGTCACACTTTATATTAACATGTACACTTGTTTTATTATACTGTCTCTCTGATATATGTTGATAAAGCCCTTAAGATGTTGGCTTGACTACCAGGACTATGATGCAGATCATACTAGTGGGGCTTGTTTAGTCCACAAGCACATCCTTTAATAGTTCCTAATCGAGGGGATATCGAGACAGGGCATCAATATTCCAGAGTAGACTAGTATGTATGTTTCTTGACCCTGTGTTGGGCGATGGTTGATTCCATAACCATTGGTGTTTGACATCAAAAATTGTACACATGTGCTCATTAAAGAATGGGTACACCGAACAAGACTCGCCGAGAACTCCTAGATGGTACCATACCTATCGTCAGATAGCAGTTCTCTGGTGACAATTGTACAGGTTAGTCTGTAAACCCGAGATCATCATAGTGTCTTGTGTGGTTCCCACTGTGCTTTGATTTCCTCCCTACCATGACTCAAAGGAGTCATGCAAACAGGTGGATTTTGGATACAGTCCTGAGTCACATGGAGGCAGTGAGCGATAGGAGGGGTTTCGTCTCTCCCGGTATAGGGAGTTGATGTTGCGTTATGCTCGATTGGCTATAATAGCAAGTCCATGGCCAGGGATGATGAGATTTATTGGTAAGTGTTATCAGTAGTTTCTCGAAAGGTTATAGGCCACACATCGGCATGTCTTATCAAGTTACTGGGGTCTGACGATTCCACCACTATACTCGATATGCGACATATCAGACGAAGAGACTGGACTGTAGGGTAAGTGTTGCTTATAGGCTTCATAAGAGTTTGGACAAGCTTACTTATTGATCTTTTATTCGTTCAATACCAGGGTAGCCGTTACGTCCAGCTGGTATCACTGACGGCTTGTGGATATATGATATAATCATTACCTACTGCTGGTGTATTGACAAGTCTTTAGAGTCCCACACAGAGGTTTCTTAGCTCAAGAGAAATGAAGTATGGCATATATGATGATATGTGCGGGTGCTTGATTAAATACGAGTATATAATACCGTATTCTAATCTCGTGATATTTGATATCGGTTAGGTTATATGTGATATAACCGGATTATTGAATCAAGTGTTGATTCAATGATTTGTTATATGTATAAATATTTGATATTGGCCGGTTCTATATGATATGACCGGATTATTGAATCAAGTGTTGATTTGATTTTGAATATTGTCGG
This sequence comes from Agapanthus africanus, assembly GCA_030015575.1. Classification (NCBI taxonomy): domain Eukaryota; kingdom Viridiplantae; phylum Streptophyta; class Magnoliopsida; order Asparagales; family Amaryllidaceae; genus Agapanthus; species Agapanthus africanus. The sequence continues at coordinate 280,469,649 of JASDDO010000029.1, read as the reverse complement.
TTATATGTGATATAACCGGATTATTGAACAAAGTGTTGATTTGATATACATATATATATATATATATGATATTAGATGGTTATATATGATATAACAGGATTATTGAATCAAGTGTTGAATTAATAATTTGATATATATTTATATTTGATATATTTATATATTAACTAATATTATAGCTCACTAATGATTTTCTTCTCTTGATATATACAAATGTGTGTGTGTGTGTGTGTGTGTGTATTTGATATATATATTTATATATATAAAATTAGATTATGTATCATGGTTGATGATACATTAAACATGGGTGTATGAGACTCACACAGAACCTAAAGATAATTGGGATGATTTAATCTTATAAGAAAATAGAAAAAATTAGAAATGAGTCATGGCTTGGATGCTTGGAGAAGCATTGAGAAGCCATGACTCATCTCTCTCTTTTTGTTTTACTATAAGATATTAATTCATCTCACCCTTATATTTAGCAAATGGTTGACTCTCTCATTATTCATCACAAACTTACCCAAGTTCATTGTCTTCTTCTTCTTGAGTTCTAAGCTCTAGGGTTTTTCTTGAGTTAAAGAAAATGAGAGAGGAAAATATTTCTAAAGTGAGCATTACTCCTACTTCATCAACCTATACTAATCTAGCTCATTAGTTTAGGTTGTTTGCTTCACTGATATCTTGATTAGTGAAGAGTTAGCTTAACCTAGAGAGGCTTCAAGGTGGATCATCTTCGTCTTCGAAGATCACATAGCAAGTTCGTTCCTTTCTTCAAGTGGAGCCAAGAAGAGTTCTAGGGACTACTACTTGGAGCTTAGGGACTACTACTTTGAGCTATAGAAGTGAAGGACTTGGTATACAAAGGTTGTAATTCTCTTCACTTAGTTATAGAACTTGCTTACATGCTTTAAAACCCTAATTCTCTAGTTCGATTCTAAAGATAGTGTAGCTTAGACCTCTAGATTTTTTTAAATTGCATACTTGATGCATGTGAAAACCTAGTAAATGTGCTAAGACACACTTTCAATAGCCAATCGAGCATAGCGTAACATCAACTCCCTATACCGGGAGAGACGAAACTGTTGGAGATAGTGTCCTCAGAGTCAATTATTGGATCACAGGCACGTGATTGCAATGATTGAGGGAGGACCTATCCCGGTATGACAGTCTTACTCTAGATGATAGTATGCTATCTGGTTTACCTTTATCATCGTGTACTGCTTCAGGTGACCTTACAGGTCGCTATTACACGTTGATAGAGCCCCTAGGATTCTTGCTTGACGACCAGCAGTATGAGGGCGATCATATACGTGAGAGCTGGGGTCTACAAGCACATCCTTAAATGGTCCCTAGTCGTGGGAGTTTCGAGACAGGGCATCGATTCTCCAGAGTAGACTAGTGTATACAGTCGAGACCCCGACGAGGGGCGGTGGCCGGTCTCACAAGCCACTGGTGTCAGTTGGATCACCTAAGATGTATACAGATGCTCATTGGGTTATGAGTACACCGGACAGGACTCGCCGGGAACATGCTAGTTGGTCTTATACCTGATGTCAGATAGCAGTTCCCAGGTGACATGTGTACAGGTTAGTTCATCGACCTGGGGATCGTCATTTGTCTCGTGTGAGTTCCCACTGTGCTTTGATTACTACCCTACCACGGCTCAAATGAGTCGTGCAAACAGGTTTTAGTTGGGTACAGTCCCGAGCCACATGGAAGCAGTGAGCGGATCTTCGGGGGTTCGTCTTTCCCGGTATTGGGGGTGAGGTCGCGCTGTGTCTAGGAGAGCCATTACACGAAGTCCTTGGCCAAGGCAGGAGATTTACTGGTAGGTATTCTAGTAGTATCTCAGGGTGTTCTTGGCTACACTCCGACACGACTTGTACCGCTTTTAGGGGTCTGACTTTTACCAACCCCCTAGGCCCGCCATGCGATGCTCATAGACGAACGGACCGGACTGTACGGATATTGTCACTGACAGGCTCAGTAGGGTGTCAGGATGAGTTCGCTCATCGACGTCCCTTTTGGTCAATAGCTGGTGGCCCGTTACGTATTGGCTTATACCTCTGACGTGCTAGTGGTTAAATCCACAGCCATAGTATTGACGAGTCTTTAGAGTCCACCACACTTTCAGTTACTCAGCTTTCGGGCGAAACGCTGTAGAGGCCATATGGAGATATGGCAGGGTCCGATCAGATACGTGCGGTATTGTACGGATCAGGATCGGACGGTTTGTACTAGTGGCCGTATGGATATATGGCAGGGTTCGATCAGATACGTGCGGTATTGCACGGATCAGGATCGGACGGATATTACTAGCCGGCTTTGGTTTAAGCCGGATCCTAGTATAGTACAGTGTAGATTTTGTCTCTTTGCATTTGTATCCGGACGAAATACAGATGCGGGTGTGTATGCACAGTATCGTGGTTTTCCTGTAATTTATTATGGGACCAGTTTTCTGGAGTTACCAGTTTGCATTCCGTTCCGGCCGGTTTTCCTTTGTTCTTTCCCGGCCGGACTTTTCCGATGTAGGGGGTTATTTGCAAGTTCGCAAATAACACATTGTGGAGGGGTTTCTTGCAAATGTTTTGATTATGATGGCATCTTTTCTTTTCCACCATCATTTTTGATTCTCTTGCATTAATGGTGATTAAAGAGAGGGTATGCGTTTGATGTGAATTGAGTATGGTTGATGTTTGGATGTGGTCACCTCTTTTCTTCTCCTACCATCACCTCCCTTCATACTTGATTTATCCCTCCACCATTCTCACATTTGTCATGGCCGGCCACATTTTGAAGAGAGGAGAGAAAATGAGAGGTTTCATTTTGGTGAGGAAATTTCATCATTTCATTCCATGCTTGATAAATGAGAGTTCCACTTGAAATTTCACAACCTCATTCCTCCATCAAAGAAACATAACCCCAAAGAGACAAAGCACTACACTTCCTATAGTACATCTTAGGCATGTCGACTTGCCAGCTTCATGCCCGAGTTGCCTCGGTATTGAGGTGGGAGCCCGTAAAAGATGCAGGCGATGTGGTGCCCTTCTGGCGAAGAGGCGACGACCGGAGTTTCCGCGAGAGATCGGGACGACGACGAGAAGACCGGAGGACTCGGATCACTCGGTATATCTCTAACCCGTCTTGTTGTTAGCTAGATCTAGTTGAATGGCCCGATCCGGGGTTTAGTGCGCGGTGGTGCCGGTTTGCTAAGTTCGCAAAATTAAAGTTTATCACCGCTTCCGCATTTGGCCGTCGGATTGACGGCCGGGGCGCCGCCGTGCACTTACAGAAACCCCTCCTATCGTTCATTGCCTCCATGTAATTAGGGACTGTACCTAAAATCCACCTGTTTGCATGACTCCTTTCAGCCATGGTAGGGAGGAAATCAAAGCATAGTGGGAACCACACAAGGCTCTATGACGATCTCTGGTCTACAGACTAACCTGTACAAGTGTCTCTAGAGAACTGCTATCTGACGAAAAGTATGGTACCATGTAGGAGTTCTCAGCGAGTCATGTTCGGTGTACCCATTCTTTAATGAGCACCTGTGTACAATCTTTGATGTCAAACACCAATGGATGTAGGATCAATCATCGCCCTATACAGGGTCAAGAAACGTACACACTAGTCTACTCTGGAATATCGATGTCATGTCTCGTTATTCCCTCAACTAGGAACTGTTAAAGGATGTGCTTGCGGACTACACAAGCCCCACTAGTATGATCTACATCATATTCCTGATAGTCAAGCCAACATCCTAAGGGTTTTATCAACATGTATCAGAGAGACAGTATAATAATACAAGTGTATATGTTAAGATAAAGAACAACCGAATAGCATACTATCATGTCGAGAAAGAAAGTCCTCTATATATATGTCCAAACATCCACTATATCATACAATAATGGACTCTAGGGCATACATAGTCCTAACAAGTCACACTCCAGCTTATATCATTATATGGTAATCAGTGAAATGCAGCACAAGTAAAGAAAATCACAATCTCTACTTTATTACATTAAAAACAATGAGTTAAACTGTTAAAATATTTAACAATAAAAGGTACTACTAACCAAGTGAAATACAATGTCTTTATTGAAAGCGGTGAAAGATGGTAACTTTGAGTCTCTGACTAGATCTCCGTGATCTTGTATGGAAAGTCCCGATCCTGAGCTGGGTCTACCCCATCCTCTGAGCATGCACACTCAGTCGTTAGGGCAACACGATAAAATATATATAATAGGTACAGGAATGATGAACATGAAATAGCAATCATGGAAGTAACGACAGGTAAGCGTGATATAGCAAGCACAGGTGAAAAGTATAGTATACCCGTTAAACAATAATAAATGAAATGTCTATGTCGCTAAACCTATTTGTCTCTAAGTCAATGAAATCGATCAGCGAAAAAGAGTTATCGTGTTTAACGAGGGTCTTTTGTATACTCGAGACTACAGTCCACCATGCCCGGGATATAACCCTGCAGCGTACCGCTAGGCCCATGATCTAATCAGTATAAATATATATATAATTGTTCGAATGATCATCCTCTAAACACTATACCTCGCTAAATACAAGTTCGATTCCACACTCGATTTCTCCAATTTCCCAGGTTCAGTATAAGTTTTTGTAGCAAAGTGGTTATATAGAAGTACGCATCACTATCCTTGTTCAATCACATTCACTGTTCAATCACTTTCACTGACATACTTGACACAACCAATTGATATAACTATCACTCGATAATGCGCTATAATTACTAGGGTGTCAATAAAAATGATCACTATGCACTAAGGGTAAAACGGTCATGCAATATAATGAAAATGCAATAAAAATACACTACGAATAAAATATGGACAGCCGGTGTCATTCAAGTTGGGAAAATCGCAGTAATTCATACGCGCAGAATTAGGCAAAACAAATTAAAAGGCATAAATAGTAGTCTTAATTATCTAGATGATAAAATTGGTTTCGTTTCAATCAGGGTACTAATTACGGAAATACTGTTGTTTTGAAATAGATGTTACTGCTAGAATTTCAGTTTCTGAACTAAAAGTCCATCTTCGAACGTATTTTTCCATTAGGTTCATTCAAAATTATACGTCCCTACAGTTCAATGTTATTTAGGGTTATCAGTTAGAGTTTCAACGCAAAAGACGGATCAGTAATAGCCATCATGTGCTTAGATTTATATTCAATTTAGTGTCACTACGTATAAATTGATATTGCAGTAATAAGCCATACATATCGACAATACAAAAATATTTTATAAACATCAATCAGCGATGTAATTTAGTGAAACTAGTGCCATATGAAAGCTAACTCAATTTCGAACGCATTGATATAATGTTCTGTACATTTTCGTGTTTAAACAAGGATATATAGTGGTTTAAAAACAAGGCTTAACAAGGATTACTGCTCTGGATCGCAGTCCAGAGCCGTAATTCACCTCGGTTTACATTATCAAAACGTATTAAAATTTAGTAACCAAATATAGAGGGATGTATGTTATTCCATTGACTTTGATAAGAGCCCAGAAACGCCATGATTTGATTTATACATAATTAACTATAAATTTTACGGGAAAGCATGCGCAGTAAATTCCAGATTTCGTATCGGTTATTAGGGACGTCATTTCCTATGTGAAACAACATTATTTCACATTCAAATTTCTACACGATATTTATAAACAGTAAAGGGATCTATCGATCACCGGTTTCTCCATTTTAAGATGGGTTTTCGCTTAGAGTTCCGCATTGATCACCTAGGTTAAGCATTCGATTCGTTGCCAAAACGTTCGTTTCTTTTAACCCAACAAACAATATTTCATTCTACAATTTCTATATGACGATATCTCTAGATTTTAGACTTGATTAAATCCCAATCAATATAACTAAATTAAGTTTGGCTTATTATTAAATCACAGTGGTATTTTTTTTATACTTAATACGTATCAATATATATATATATATATATATAGCATAGCGTGTAAGCAAGTATTTAAACTTGCCTTTGACAATGTATCAACGGCACTGCAGCGAATATGAGGGCAACGGATCGCACACACACGACAACACAACAGCAAAAGGTTTATCCTTGGCTCGATCTTGGTCTTGACGGCTCTGTCCAGTGGTTGCTTGCGTGTACGATGGTGAGGAGCTTGGTGGCCTAGGGTTCGTCGGCGGCTGCCTAAAGCTCCGACGGTGACTGACGACATAGTGGTGGGGAGATGGAGGTGATGACGGCGGTTGTTGGGTTGTAAGAGAGCTCAGGCACAGGCTATGGGGAGCTCAAAGAGGAGAGGAAAAGGCCGTCGATGGCTACAATGGGCACAGTGGTCGGCAAGGTGCTCGAAAGAGGTAGGGGATGAGAGCAGTGGAGGAGCTCGGGTGTTGCTTGGAGATAGGCTTGGTGAGTTATGGAGGGAGGAGTTCACAGTGGAGGCATTTGGGAGGTTGGAGAGAGGAGGGGCTCAGGGATGGAGTTTTGAGGGGGGAAATGAGAAAGAGAGACAACTGAGAGTGAGAGAATGAGAGAATCGGAGAAAGAGGGAGAGAGTTAGAGAAAGAGAGAATTAATGGGTAATCAAGAGGATTTATGAGGTATTAATTGTGATTAATGGGGTTTAAGGGTGAAATTTTTTGTTGGGATTTCTTTTGAGGAATTTTAAATCTTGAAAGAAGGAAAAGTAACAGTGTAAAAGGGAGAGAGGGTCCGCTGTTGAGGGGGTTTGGGTTAGGGATTGTAGGTCGGGCAAGGGAAATTTGAGGGAAGGGGAAAACATAATATTTTATTAAAATATGGAAAAATATTGCAAAAAGAACTAGGTATTACATATAGCAACTTTCCACATGTTCTTCTACTTCTTTTGTCAAGTCTTCTTCTTCCTCGGTATCGCTATTTTCGAAGAGATGCTGGAGGAATTCTTCAAGTGTTATGGGCATATGGGCCTTCTGGTTATATTCCTCCAATGCCTCGATATACTTTTGTAAGTTTGTAAGGCTGTCGAAATTTTCATCGGGCTGTACGGGCTTCTTGGCCTTCTTCCTTTTCTTTTGTTGCGTTTTAGAAGAGGAAACTGAGGGGCTGGGCGGATTTTTCCCTTTGTCGTCGACTTTTGGAGCAGGACGTGGCTTCAACATCCCTTCTATGATTTCGGGCTCAAGCGGGCTTTTCCACATGATTGTCGGCCATACTTGCAGGTCGTTTAGTATCCTCCTCATTTTCGAAGAAAAAACTATCTCCCACGGAGCTTCCGCCACCAGTTTGTTGGATACTGTAGGGTTCCTAGGCACACTAATGAGGTCTCACAGTAGATCAAACATGCCCAATTCAAATTTTTTCATGTGCCTACAAACCCTAATACGGATCGTTAACTAGAATTATAGGCGATGCAAGCAAGTAAACAATTTTATTACTAAAGGAAAGAGGCTACAACCTTTGTAGATCCGGTCCTCCACCTCCTTGGCTTCGTGATGACGTCCCTCCGCTGTACCAATCGGAATTCGGACTCTAGCGTCGGCTTCATCGGAGAAATGGACGGGCTAGGTCGTCGACTTCGATGCCGAAGATGATCTACGTCGAGGCAACTCAAGATCAAGCTCCAACTTCACCAAGTCATGAAACTTGTGAAGAAAACACCCTATACTACTTGGCAAGTGGTAGAGGATGAAGAAATAGGAAGTGGAATCACTTTAGAATTGGATTTCTCACTCTTTTTCTCAAGTTGCCATTGATGGAGGCAAGCTTTCTTCCTTTGTTGAAGAAGAAGAAGATGAAGAAAGAATATGATAAGTATTATTCAAAATAGAAAATAAAATGAATACTTATCATATAGCAACCATGGTTAGGTGTAGAGACTAAACTAGGGTTAGGTTGAATGGTTAGGTTAAGGCTAAGAGACAAAATGGTCAAAGCTTCAAAGCTTCATGAACTTTCAAGAAAGAAACAAACTAAGCCACCATTTCATTCTTGCCCAAAAAATGAATTAATGAATAAATAAATAAATAAGTAAATAAACAAAACCCTAACCATTAACATAACTATGGTTTAGACTAAACATACACCCAAACATTCATGTATCATCAAACATGATACAATCTTCTGCACAAAAAAATATATCACATATACAATGTGCATTTCAAGTGAGAAAATCCTTTTAAAGTGAACAAATACTAGTTAATGCAAAGTAATATATCAAATATATAATTATGCATTAAATCATTAAATCAATACTTGATTTAACGATCCGGTCATATTGCATATAACTGACTAATATCTAATGTATCGGCTTATCGAATCAATCCTCGATTCGATAACTAGGTTATATCACATACAACCATTCGATACATTCATCGCGAGAATAGAATAAGGTATCACATACACGCATTATTCTCGGTCCCGCACATATCTCATATGCGCTCCTATTTCGTTTCGCTTGAGCCAGGAAACCTCTGTGTAGGACTCTAAAGACTCGTCAATACGCCGGCAGCAGGTGATGATCATATCAAACACCCACAAGCCACAAGCGGTCTGCTAAACGTAACGGCCACCAGGGTATTGAGCGATCAGAAGATCAACGAGCAAGCCCGCTCACACTCCTGTGAATCCAACCAGTAACACTTACCGTACAGTCCGGTCTGTTCGTCTGATATGTCGCATATCTCGCCTAGGGGTGGTAAACGTCAGACCCCAATAGCTTGATAAGTCATGCCGACGTAATGTCCATAACATTCGTGAAACTACTGATAACTCTTACCAGTATATCACTGCAACCCTGGCCAGGGATTTCCTATTATGGCCAGTCGAGCATAGCACAACATCAACCCCCAATACCGGGAGAGACGAATCCCCTCCTATATCTCATTGCCTCCATATGAATCGGGACTGTACCCAAAAACCACCAGTTTGCACGACTCAGTAGAGCCGTGGTAGGGTGGAAATCAAGGCACAGTGGGAGACACACAAGACTCTTAACGATCTCGGGTCAACAGACTAAGCTGTACCAGTGTCACCAGAGAACTGCCATCTGACGTTAGGTATAATACCATCTGGGAGTTCTCGGCGAGTCCGTTCAGTGTACCCAGTCTCTACTAAGCACCCGCATACCATCTCTAATGTCAAACACCAATGGATATGGGATCATCCATCGCCCATCACATGGGTCGAGAAGATATACGCTATTCTACTCTGGAATATCGATGCCCCGTCTCGATATTCCCACGACTAGGAACAATGAAGGATGTACTCATTGACTACCCAGGCCCCACTAGTATGATCTACATCATATTCCTGGAAGTCGAGTACACATCCTAAGGGCTTTATCAACATGTAACAGAGAGACAGAAAGTATACATGTTAAGATAAAGAGCAACCAGATAGCGTACTATCATGTCGAGCAAGAAAGTCATACCTATATATGTCCCAGCATCCACTACAATATACATCCAATGTACAGTAATGGCCTCTAGGGCATACATATAACTAACAATCTCCCACTTGCACTAGGGCCATCTGTAGCAGTGGTTGCAGTATCACATACTCAACCATCCCACATAAGTCTCTTTATGGGAAAAGGCCTTTGTGAGTGGATCCGCCGTGTTGTTCTCTGAGTCTACTCTCCTAACCTCGATCACCCTGGAGATCATCTATCTCCATGATCAGGTGATACTGCCTCAGAATATGTCTGGGTCACTGATGGGACCATGGTTCCTGGGCCAAAGCCACACTTCCATTGTCATACAATGGTAGGAACCTAGTTCATCTTATGAACCAATATACACCCAAACTGCCTCTTTGGTAGTATCTTTGATAGCGATGTTACAAGCCTTTATCGTCTAGTTTTCCACGGTATCAAGCTTGGAACTCTTCCAATATACCGTCCCTCTACTGAGGGTAAAGACAATGCATGTGACTGACATTCAGTCGTCTTTATCACCCTGGAACCCTTCCAGTGATTCTCCCCAGGATCAACTGATACCATCTCATTACATGTAGTGAGTATCCTAACATCCAATTACATCTATCTCATAGATGAAAACTCAGGATTTAGGAGGTATCTCTTTGATCGTATATGGAGAATCATTGTGATAAGCGGAGATTGACCGATCGCAGTATAGGAAATTCCTTTCCTATCAAGAGTATGTCGTCCACGTACAATACGAGGATGAGCAGCTTACTCTCTACCACCTTTTTGTATATACAAGGTTCGTCTACCATTCTGATGAAGTCAAACACTTTGGCTATCACATCAAAACAGACTTTCCAACTCCGCGATGCCTGCTTTATCCTGTAAAGCAACTTGCACACGTTTCCGCTGCTCCCACTGTTTACGAAGCCCTCTGGTTGTGTTCTTATAGACGTTCTCTTCTAAATCATTATTTAGAAAAGTAGTCATGGCACCCAACCACCAGATATCGTAGTCATGGAATGTAGCTTTGGTAAGTAGGATCTGGAGGGACTTAAGCATAGCCACTGGAAAAATATTTCATCATTATCCATGCCTGGTTGATGACGAAAACCTTCAACAAGTCTAGCTTTGAAATTCTCAACTTTTCCATCTACACCAAGTAATCTTCTCAAGATATACTTGCTCCTGATGGGGATTTAACCCTTCAAATATAGCAACCAAAGTCCATACTTTATTGGTGTACATGGATTCTGTTCATATCAGATTTTTGCATTTTCATACCGCCCAATTTTTATCACATTGCATGTCGGTAGATACTCTTGAGCCGTGTTTGCTAGTCAATTGCAGGATACAGGTTCCCGGTTCTCAAACGGAGAAATTCATGGAAAAGACGAAAAAATCCGGGTTCTTGCCGACCACAGATAAAACACGGTCTCCATCCCTCATCCGTTTGTTACCAGATACCAGTAGGAAGACAAAATGTCAAATCGATGTCATTTTCAGGCACAAGGCTCAATGGTAGCACAAGATCCAAGAGATCTACGCGGCGCTCGAGACAATCATGACAAAATCTTAACAAAAAGTCCACCTTTCCTTCAACAGAAATTCTGGAAAAATCGTGAAAACAATTGAAGAAAATACATATTCCAGAAGAAAGTGCTAAGAAAACCAGGCCACCACAAAAAGGCCCAAAGCCCAACTCCACAGAATGGCCGCGGAAGCGCGGCCAAAGAGGGGTATTGGCCGCGCTTCCGCGGCCATTCTGGCGCCAGACATGATGGGTTTTGGAGGGTAGTTTGGTCTTTTCATCAGGGTTCTGTTGGTTGCTCTAGGGTTTCATGTTTTGGCCTATAAATAGCCCAGAAGTTTGTGAAGGAAAGGGTCCATTCTTGTATTTTCATTTTCTAGGATTTAGTTCACTTGTTCTTCTTCTTCTCATCTCTTCTCCATTAACCTTGTAGTGAGCTTTGTGAGGGAGGAATGATAAATAAAGAAGATCAATTTGTTACCATGCTTGTCTTACTTTTATTATAATTGTTGTAACTTTAAATTCGTTAAGTAGTTGTTGTTATTTCCTTGTTGTTTCTTTCTTCTCTTTTTTCTTTATCTTTACATATGACAATGATACTTACGCTTGATCCTCGCCAAGGTGAGGTCGCAAATAGTTAGTCGTATTCTTCTAATCTCCTTCTTTCTATCTTCCTCTTTTGTGTTGTTTTATTTTTCCGTATTATGATGTGTGAGTAGTTCATTCATGTTAGGGTAGGATAAGGGAAGTTTGAGAGAAGGAAATCTCTCTCACTCTTTCCTTGCCCAACAGCTTAAATCGACTCCCGTTAACCCAACCACAATCCGCTCCTTACGGCACCCTATCCTACATGATAGCGGTGATTCCGTAGTGAGACCGGTTGTGGTTGGATTAACCGGAGGTTATGGCTAAGAGCCAAGAACGGACGGACAAGCACCAAAAGGAAGACTTATGCGTTGGAAAGCCTAGCTTATACTCGCAAAGTCCTTCCTAGTCGTGCTAATCCCCGTTGTTGCCGATTACCGTAACACGATATTAAGAAGGGCAACGAAAGATGTGGAGACTCCTAACTCAAACTAACCTAATCCTAACCCTAACATGCTCTCTTTAAATATCAACTCAACACATAGATAACACAAACAAAATCTGAACAACCGGACTTAACTCGTCGAAAAACACATAGAAAAAGATTCCCATCTCCCTGCGGATGACCCGTACTCAACCGGCTAGCTACGTGCGAAACCGTCTTGATTGCGGTATTTAGAACTAAACTTGACACGCACATATCCTAACAATCAGATTCCATCTCAGATCGCTAAGCATCCAGCCATTCTTACAGAGTCCATACTCTCGATGGCCTGCTCGAAACTAGTTGGGTCATCATCTCATGATGTATTCCTCGCTCCCACTGTCATCGAGAAACCGAGGTATCTCTCAGGCGGATGAGGAACCCTACTAGATCGGCGGAGAGGCCGAGGTTCGTCGGGAACTATTGAATCCTTTGGTTCTGTCAAATCATCAGCTGCAGTTTTGTATAGCTGGAACCTTTCCAGTTCTACAGAACTGACCTTGCCTTGATCTTGTCCGGATTTTGCTTTTGACATAGGCCGGACAATCCCAAATATTAACTTACTTAAGAGATGGGCTCTTCCCATACCATATCTCATATGGAGTGGTAGGCACTGATTTGATTCGAACCTAATTCAATAGGTATGCAGCTTCTCAAGTGCACAACCCCAAAAGGAAATAGGTAACTCAGTAGTACTCATCATAGAGCACACTATATCCAATATGGTGCGATTGCTCCACCCCGATACACCGTTGTGCTGTGGTGCATTCAGAGGAGTAATACTGAGAGAGAATCTCATTTTCTTTTAGAATATCCAAGAATTCCATGCACAAGTATTCTCCTCCCTGATCTTATCATAGGACATAATACTTATACCCGTATTGGTTCTCTACTTCTAGCTTATATTCTGTGAATATCTCAAAAGGTTCGGACTTGTGTTTCAACAGGAACATATGTCTGAATCTTGAGAGATTATCAGAGAACGTAATGAAGTATAAAGAACCAGTCCTGGCATATGTAGACAGGAGACTTTACATACATCATCATGTATAAGTCCCAAGAGTTCATTAACTCTTTCTCTGTTTCCAATAAACAGAGCTATGGTCATTTAATCTTTGTGACATGACTGGAAAGTTTCACAAGATGTAAATTCAAACTGATTTAAATATGCATGTAAAATGTAACTTCAGCCAGTCGGGTCGCATTGATATGACCTAGTCTACAATGCCTCAAGAAAGATTCGTTCATTTCTGAACTCTTCCTCTTGTGTGTGTTCTGTATACTAGGAACTATAGTTTGATTTAGAACTTCAATGCTTTTAGATAACGTGCCTGAACCGATCAACTTTTGATATAGGAAATGTTCAAAACATTATCCAACAATACAAAATTATATCCTTCTTTAGTAATAAAGAGACTGATATGATTTTGTATATCAGGTTCGGTATCTAATTACATTCGTTCAGAATCAATGTATTGGTAATACAGGGTGATAGTGACCAACAGACTTGGCTGCAACACTTGCCCCGTTTTCTGTCTCATGAAACTTATCACCCGTTCTCAGTTTTTCTACCTTTCGGTAGCCCTATGTAACAGATTACATATCTGGGATCCTGATCCGGTACCAAATACCCAGGATTCAGAGGATACTCAGAAACAGTTCTTTATAATGAACACACCCGAAGGAGATGCATCTCATGCACTTTCTTCGTTTGGGCGGCATGGGAATTCTGGTATTTCCCTATTTCCTTCTCTGTCTTATAACAATTATAAGTTGGAGCGGGACCAACGTTCCCCAGCTCAGTATAACAAGCGGGTTCGGTCAATACATCCATATTATTATCTTGGTTAAGGCGTGATATGGTCGCTACCTGGAGAGAGAGAGAAGAAAACACTCTGCGTGCGCTCTTGCAAGATCAGATTGGTTGTATATTTTATCTAATCAGAATGGCTCCCACTGTTTTTTATCAAATCTTCCTTCAAACTTTAAAAGGAAAGGCTAGACGGGATTAATTACGCTATACAAGTTCGCCAATCTTTCAGCCAGGCCAGTGTCGGTACTTTGAGGGGGGTTCCCCGTACTTTCGCACGGACCTAATTATAGTAAACCTTGTTTTCCCAGAGGCGTAACCCCGTTGACACCTTTCTGGACACCTACTTGTTCGGCTAATTGCAAAGTGCAAAACTCTCCCAGGAGTAATAATTACTCGCAGTGGGTATCGGGATCCAACTATCACATAGAAGGTATGCAATCTCATTGCAAGTTTCAACACTTGAAACTACCGATAAAGGTTTTTACCTCTAGCACCTATGATCTTGGCTAAGGTCAACAAATCATAGGTACTAGTCAAGTTCTACCCGTCATTTCGTGATTAATTAGACCCACCCACATGACCCTTGGCTAAGGTCAACAAAACCACATGACTGTCCTAACTAATCGCATCATATGCTGTATAGGAAGACATCACTTAGCTATCGCACACTACGCCTCGGCTATGGTCGACAAACGTAGCACGAATACTAAGTACTCTACTTCCTAAAATGACGGAGGGTTGCGAATGGTTTTTGTGAAAACCTTTAACGTTTTGAACTTGATCTCGTTGTAGAATCAAATGGTTTTAAATGGAATGTTTTTGAGGCTTTTCTAGTTTTGCTAAAGGGGTCACTCCCGGTGAAGGGATCGTCGGCCCTTTCCTCGTCGAATGAGGTGCGGGATATATCATATATATCACTGTGCAAAGCAGAAACTATAGAAGCGATCAAAAGACAAACCGAGTGTGTAGCATCTGCCAGTTATTGCTAAAGGAGTCACTCCCGGTGAAGGGATCTCGGTCCTTTCCTTATCGAATAAGGTGCAGGATGTTCTACAAGGAACACCGCGATGCAAAGCAAGAACTGTAGCTACCTGTTTTATTTTGAAATTCGATTCCACAACATCAATTAGGTTTATTTTCTTTCAGTAATCTCATTAATGAATATCCCATCATTTAAGTCCACCTAAACATCACAGATAAATATAACGTATGCTTATGCCATCCGCATTCGCCTCGATGTCCCGTCTGCACCGTTAGGTTTGGTAACTAACACCGGAACGAGGCAGGGCTAGCGCGGGTGTAAAACATAAGCAACGTCTTATTAGTTATGTATATGCCCTAGAGGCCATTGTTGTACATATGATGTATATTATAATGGATGCTTGGATATATATAGAGATGACTTTCTTGCTCCTCATGATAGTATGCTATTTGGTTTCACTTTATCTTAACATGTTGACTTGTATTGGTTTACTGTTTTACTCTCACATGTTGATAAAGCCCTTAGGATCTGTACTCGACTACTGGGACTATGATGAGATCATACTAGTGGGGCCGCGGTAGTCGATGAGTACATCCTATAACTGTTCCTAGTCGAGGGTATATCGAGACAGGGCATCGATACACCAGAGTAGACTAGCGTATACGCATCTTGACCCATATGATGGTCGATGGATGATCCCATATCCATCGGTGTTAGACATCAGAGATGGTGTACGGGTGCTCAGTGGAGACTGGGTACACTGAACGGACTCGCCGAGAACTCCCAGATGGTGATATACCACACGTCAGATGGCAGTTCTCCGGTGACACTGGTACAGGGTAGTCTGTAGACCCGAGATCGTCATAGAGTCTTATGTGATTCCCACTGTGCTTTGATTTCCACCTTACCACGTCCAAGAGGATGTGCAAAACGGTGGCTTTTGGGTACAGTCCCGAATCACATGGAGGCAATGAGCGATAGGAGGGGATTCTTCTCTCCCGGTATAGGGAGTTGATGTTGTGCTGTGTTCGATTGGCTATAACTGGAAGTCCCTGGCCAGGGCTGATATGGAGATTTACTGGTAAGTGTTACTAGTAGTTTCTCGACCCGTTATAAGCCACACATCGACACGACTTATCGGTTACTGGGGTCTGACGTATACCACCCCTAGACTTGATATGCGGCATATCAGACGAACAGACCGGACTGTACGGGAGTGTTACTGGTTGGATTCACAGGAGAACGCATAGGCTAGCTTGTTGATCTTCTGATCGCTCAATACCTGGGTGGCTATTACATTTAGCTGACCACTTGCAGCTTGTGGGTGTTTGATATGATCATCACCTGCTACCGGCGTATTGACGATTCTTTAGAGTCCTACACAGAGGTTTCTTGGCTCAGGCGAAATGGAGTAGAGGCACATATGTGATATGTGCAGGATCGAGAATGATGCGATATGGGATACCGTATTATATTCTCGCGATATTTAGTTATGAACCTGGTCATCGGATCAAGTGTTGATTCGATGAATCGGTACATGATATATTAGTCGGTAATATTCGATATACCCGGATCATCGAATCAAGTGTTGATTCGATGATTTAATGTATAATAATATATATGATATAATTTATTACATTATCTAATATTGGCTCGCTTTATTATTTCATTTTCTCACTGGATGATACATTGATATATATGCGATATATGTTAATTGTATTATTTTCTTTTGTTGCAAATATATAATATATATGTGATATATATTATTGTGACATGATATGATTAATTGTTAAAAATGTTTAAGGATGATTAATTGAGGTTAGGGTTTGATTAGGGTTAGATGCTTCATGCACCTTCTAGAAGCATTTTCTTTTGTCATTGTTAAGATATTTTTGGATGACACATTTTTAACCCAACCAAACCCTAACTTTAGTTTATTCTCTACACAATCTTATCCACTCATCCTTGACCATGGTTAATATATCAATCATATAGCTTTGTTTTCTATTCATCACAAAAAAAATAATTCATTTTATCTTTTCCATTATCATCTTCTTCTCTCTTGAAGAAAGCTCACTTGATTTTCTTTATGTGATGAAATAATATGAGAAAATGATTTAAAAAGAAAGCAAAAATACTACTCTCTCATACTCATCTCATCTAGCCCATGAGATTAGTGTGTTCATCTCTTTAGAGTGAGAAAGCTTGAGTCTTTGAAACTTCGAGGTAGATCATCGGAGATTTGGAATGCTTCAAGCTAGCATGGATCGTTCGAGTCGTGGAGCCTCTCATGAGTCCGGGAGATCGTGGATCGCGGCAAAGAGACTTCTACTCGGAGCTTGTGAAGTGAAGGAGCGGACTACAAAGGTTGTAATCCCTCACACTTAGATAAAAGTTATCATCTTGCATGTTAAACCCTAATAATCTAGCAAAGATCCCGGCTTTGGGTTGTTCGGCACGTCTAAATTTTAATCCGGGCATGTTTGATGCCTTATGAACCTTCACAAGAGTGCCTAGGAACCCTAAAGTAGTATCAGAGCCTAGCTAGAGTATTAGGCGATGTGTTTACGAAGTTAAAACTCCAATCGAACCCGAAACGACGAAACTAGACCCCTCTCTGGAAATTTTCTAACTTTTGGGATTTTTCTGAATTAAAAATATGTAAAAAAATCAGCAGGGAATTCTAAGAATTACCATAAAACCCGAGCCCCCAATTCGATCAAACGGCGGCGGAACCGCGGCGGAAGCATGCCTTGCGCGGCGGTTCCGCGGCGGATTGATAGGATTGTGACACGTGGCTTTTATGGTAATGTCCGTAGGTGCTTGTTGATGCTTCTGGGTATTTTTAATCTGTTTCAGGTGTTGAAAATTCTGGGGTTTGTTTTGTAATAGTAGACTCGATTGGAAATTTTAAATTCGTATTTCTTTCCGGATATTTAGAAACTGTTAAACTATTTGAACGGATATCATTAACTTACTGTTTCCCGGTACGGCAAATTTTCAAGTGTTGAAATTTTTCCGGTTTTTAAATCTTTCGGACAAATTGTACAAGTTAAGCGGTGGACCCTCTAGAAGACAACAAACCTTAACTCGATTATGTGACCGTCTTGAACTGCCTTTTGAACCTTCGGGTTTGGGGCAGTACGGCGTGCCACATGTGAGGCGTTGGCTTGACCCTTCTAGGCTGGATCACGGGTACTGTGACATATTCTGGGATTATTTGAACTCCGCTCAAGAGTTGAGCACTTTGGGAAATTTTGGGTATTTGATTATCTGTTCGGAAAGTTTAATACTGTCTATTTATCTGGAATGTGATACAATATGTGGAATTCATAGAGTTAGGCATGAAATGCGAAGTATGTGATATTTCGGATTTACGATGTCTAAAGTGATTGTGGATTCCAAATGTTGTAGTTTTACACTTTCTTTTCTGTGACCGTAAGTATAATATGTGATATCGCCGGTTTCGTTGCTATATGTCAACGACAATTGGGATGCGCATATTTACTTACGTTGATGATATGTGATATTATGTGTTGTTGTGATATATTATATTGGATCGTCGCGTTCTGAATAGCCGGGGGTTTTATGTGAGATAAGGGTTTTTATTTTCATTCATGTAAAATTCATTTGTAATGTAATATTCTTTTATTTGGGGCACTTCCAGGTTGCGGTTGATGTCACCAGTGTATATTATTTACTTTTCCGCATTAGGTAGACCCAAGGAGGGGAGCACAAGTAACCGGGTTCTAGGGTCCAGTGGGAGGCCATCTCGAGGAGTCGAGACCGGGTCTCCTAACCCTAGAATTGGCAGTGTTACTTGCCGCTTTCGTAGGGGTCTTGGGATGTGGGTTTGGCTATTCGTTGCGACCGTGGAATCCGTGTTTTATACAGGCTCGTATTGAAAACACGGACGTCCTAGTATATCCAATATTTTATATATGTTCTTCTGCTGCAATGTTCTGTGATGAGATCATATTACTTCCTGAGATGAATGCTTATATTATATATATATATATGCTGATATATAAATATTACTGCTTTCGTTTCTTCTGTGATGCTTAGGAAGCATAAGCTGATGGGATTTTTATTAATAAGATTAACAAAAGGAAAAGAAACCTAAAGATGTTGTAGAATCAAAACTTTATAAAAGGGGTAGCTACAGTTTTGCTTTGCACAGTGATATATACGATATATCCTGCACCTTATTCGATGAGGAAAGGACCGAGATCCCTTCACCGGGAGTGACTCCTTTAGCAAAACTGGCAGATGCTACAAAACTCGGTTTGTCTTTGGATTGCTTTTAGTGTTTTGCTTTGCACAGCGGTATATATGATATATCCTGCACCTTATTCGATGAGGAAAGGGCCGACGATCCCTTCACCGGGAGTGACCCCTTTAGCGAAACTAAGAAAAGCCTCAAAAACACTCCTTTTCAAAAACTACTCGATTCTACGACGATATCAAGTTCATTACGCTCAGGGTTTTCTGAAAAACCTGCGTAACCCTCCGTGATTTCAGATTAGTACTACTTAGTATTCGTGCTGCGGTTGTTTGGCCTCCGTCAAGGCGTAGTGTACGGTAGCTAACTAGTGCTTATCTGCTAGCATATGATGCGATTGGATTAAGGTATTCGTACGGCGTAGTTTGGCTTCCGTCAAGGGTCGTACGGGTGGGTTTAATTCAATCAAGAAATGACGGGTTGAACTTGACTAGCGCCCTATGGGTAGTTTGGCCTCCGTCAAGGTCATGGGACGCTAGGGGTAAAAATATTATCGGGAATTTCAAGTGTTGAAATTTGCAATGAGATTGCATACCTTTTATGAGATAGTTGGATCCCGATACCCACTGCGAGTAAGTGTTACTCCTGGGAGAGTTTTACACAGGACAATTAGTCATTCAAGTAGGTGTCTAGAAAAGTGTTAACGGGGTTACGCCTCTGGGAAAACGAGGTTTACTTTAATTAGGTCCGTGCGAAAGCACGGGGAACCTCCCTCAAAGTACCGACACTGATCTGGCTGAAAGATTGACGAAATTGTAGGATGTAATTAATCGCGGCTAATCTTACCTTTTTAGGTTTTAAGGTAGATTTGATAAAACCAGTGGGAGACATCCTGATTAGATAAGATAATAACCAATCTAATCTTGCAAGAGCATACGCTAAAGTGTTTTCTTCTCTCTCTCTCCAGGTAGCGACCATGTCATGCCATAATCAAGATAATAATATGAATGTATTGACTGAACCCAATTATTGTACTGAGCTAGGGAATGTTGGACCCGTTCTTTCTTATAAGAGTTATAAGATTGAACAGGAAATAGAAGAATATCTGGATTCTCACGCCGCCCAAAAGAGCATGCATGTTGATGCATCTTCTTCAGGTGTGTTAGTTATTGAGAACTGTTTCTCAGTTCACCCTACATCCTGGGTATTAGATACCGGATCAGGATCCCACATATGTAAATTGTTACATGGGCTGCAAAAAGGTAGAGAACTAGGAAAAGGTGATCATTCCGTTCAAGTAGGGAACGGTGCAAGTATTGTAGCCAAAGCAGTTGGCGAATATCACCTTGTATTACCAAGTCATAATACACTGATTCTGAATGCGTGTTATTATATACCGAACATGATGTGCAACATTATATCAGTTTCTTTATTAAGTAAAGAAGGATATAATTTTGTAGTAAAGGATAATGTTATGAACATATTCCTAGATCAAAAGTTGATTGCATCAGGCTCGTTACATAATGGCATATTCATTCTAAATCAGAATACAGTCCTGAATATACAAAACACACACAAAAGGAAAAGTTCAGAAATGAACGAATCCTACTTGTGGCATTGTAGACTTGGTCATATCAATGCGACACGACTGGCTAAGTTGCATAAAGATGGTTATTTGAATCCGTTCGAATTATCATCTTATGATACTTGCCATTCATGTCTCAAAGGAAAAATGACCAAAGCTCCGTTTAGTGGACACGGAGAAAGAGTTACCGAACTCTTAGGACTGATACATAGCGATGTATGCGGTCCCATGTCTACGCATGCCAGGAACGGTTTTTCCTACTTCATTACATTCACTGACGATCTCTCTAGATACGGACATGTGTTTCTGATGAAACACAAGTCTGAAGCTTTTGAGAAATTCAGAGAATATAAGCACGAAGTAGAGAACCAAACGGGCAAATGTATTAAGATTCTTTGATCTGATCGAGGAGGTGAATACTTAAGCGGTGAGTTTTTAGATTATCTAAAAGAGAATGGGATTATCTCTCAGCTTACTCCTCCTTATACACCACAGCACAACGGTGTATCTGAGCGGAGGAATCGCACCCTATTAGATATGGTGCGCTCTATGATGAGCGATGCTGAGTTACCTATTTCCTTCTGGGGGTATGCGCTTGAGACAGCGGCATACATACTGAATAAAGTTCCTACCAAATCTGTGCCTACCACCCCATATGAGATATGGGAAGGGAAGAGACCATATCTTAATTTTATTAAGATATGGGGTTGCCCGGCCTATGTTAAAACACAAAATCCGGGCAAGCTCGAGGCAAGGTCTGTCCTATGTAAGTGTATTGGATATCCCAAGCATTCGCGAGGGTATATCTTCTACCACTCCGAGGAACAAAAAGTGTTTGTTTCTCGACATGCCACCTTTTTAGAAAAGGGTTTTCTTATGAAAGAAATTGATGGCAATGAGGTAGAACTGGAAGAGGTTCCAGCAACACAAACTACGACAGATGATTTAGTAGAACCGGAGGATTCAGTAGTACCCGACGAACCCCAGCCTCTCCGCAGATCTAGTAGGGTTTCTCGTCCACCTGAGAGATACTACGGGTTTCTCATTGATGGTAGAAGCGAGGATTGCATCATGGATGATGATGACCCGACTAGTTTCGAGCAGGCCATCACGAGTGGTGACTCCGTGAAATGGCTGGATGCAATGCGATCTGAGATGGAATCCATATACACCAATAAAGTATGGATTTTGGAAAATGCTCCTGAAGGGGTAAAACCCATTGGGAGCAAGTGGATTTTTAAAAAGAAATTTGGTGTAGATGGAAAAGTTGAGACTTTCAAAGCTAGACTTGTAGCAAAGGGTTTTCGTCAACGACCAGGTGTGGATTATGATGAAACCTTTTCTCCAGTGGCTATGCTTAAGTCCATCCGGATCTTACTTGCCATTGCTGCATACCATGAATATGAAATCTGGCAAATGGATGTTAAGACCGCCTTTCTAAACGGTGATTTAGAAGAGAGCGTGTACATGACTTAACCAGAAGGCTTCGTAGATAGTGGGAGCAGCGGAAAGGTGTGCAAGCTGCTTAAATCCATTTATGGGTTAAAGCAAGCATCGCGGAGTTGGAACATCTGTTTTGATGTTGTAGTCAAAGAGTTTGACTTCATCAAAAATATAGATGAACCTTGTATCTATAAGAAGGTAGCAGAGGGTAAGGTTGTCTTCCTCGTATTGTACGTGGATGACATACTCTTGATAGGAAATGATATTCCTATGCTGCAATCAGTCAAGCTCTTCTTATCACAGAGATTCTCAATGAAAGATCTAGGTGATGCCTCCTGCATATTGGGAATCATGATCTATAGAGATAGATCTAAACGGATACTGGGATTGTCCCAATCCAGATACATTGACACCATACTAAAGAGGTTTAGTATGGAAGAATCCAAGCGTGGGAACCAACCCACGATCTCTGGACTCACTCTCTCCAAAGGGATGTCTCCCAAGACTGATTTGGAGCGAGCTCGCATGCAAAGGATACCCTATGCTTCGGCAGTAGGCTCTATCATGTATGCGATGCTATGTACCAGACCCGATGTAGCATACTCACTAAGTGTAGTGAGTCGGTATCAAGCAGATCCTGGAGAGAGTCATTGGACAGCTGTGAAGAACATTCTCAAGTACTTACGAAGGACTAAGGAGATGTTCTTGGTGAATGGTAACGCAGAACTCCAGGTGGAGTCCTTTACCGATTCCAGCTTCCAAAGTGATAAGGACGACTCTAAGTCGCATTCGGGTTTTGTCTTTACCCTCAATGGAGGGGCGGTATGTTGGAAGAGTTCCAAACAGGATACCGTTGCAGACTCAACGATGGAGGCTGAATACATCGCTGCCAACGATGCTGCCAAAGAGGCTGTCTGGATCAAGAAGTTCATTACTGAACTTGGAGCGGTTCCATCCATTGAGCATCCAATACCTCTGTATTGCGATAACAATGGAGCTGTGGCTTTAGCCAAGGAACCCAGGTCCCATCAAAAGTCCAGACATATTCTGAGGCGGTATCACCTGATCAGGAAGATAGTTGATCGCCGGGAGATCGAGGTCAGGAGAGTAGATACGAAGGACAACACTGCGGATCCATTCACAAAGGCTATTCCCCAGATACAGTTTGAGAGATTATTCGGGATGCTAGGTATGCGATACTACAGCAGCTGGCCTTAGTGTAAGTGGGAGATTGTTAGTTATGTATATGCCCTAGAGGCCATTGTTGTACATATGATGTATATTATAATGGATGCTTGGATATATATGGAGATGACTTTCTTGCTCGTCATGATAGTAGGCTATTTGGTTTCACTTTATCTTAACATGTTGACTTGTATTGGTTTACTGTTTTACTCTCACATGTTGATAAAGCCCTTAGGATCTGTACTCGACTACTGGGACTATGATGAGATCATACTAGTAGGGCCGCGGTAGTCGATGAGTACATCCTATAACTGTTCCTAGTCGAGGGTATATCGAGACAGGGCATCGATACACCAGAGTAGACTAGCGTATACGCATCTTGACCCATATGATGGGCGATGGATGATCCCATATCCATCGGTGTTAGACATCAGAGATGGTGTACGGGTGCTCAGTGGAGACTGGGTACACTGGACGGACTCGCCGAGAACTCCCAGATGGTGATATACCACACGTCAGATGGAAGTTCTCCGGTGACACTGGTACAGGGTAGTCTGTAGATCCGAGATCGTCATAGAGGCTTGTGTGATTCCCACTGTGCTTTGATTTCCACCTTACTACGTCCAAGAGGGCGTGCAAAACGGTGGCTTTTGGGTACAGTCCCGAATCACATGGAGGCAATGAGCGATAGGAGGGGATTCGTCTCTCCTGGTATAGGGAGTTGATGTTGTGCTGTGTTCGATTGGCTATAACTGGAAGTCCCTGGCCAGGGCTGATATGGAGATTTACTGGTAAGTGTTACTAGTAGTTTCTCGACCCGTTATAAGCCACACATCGACACGACTTATCGGTTACTGGGGTCTGACGTATACCACCCCTAGACTTGATATGCAACATATCAGACGAACAGACCGGACTGTACGGGAGTGTTACTGGTTGGATTCACAGGAGAACGCACAGGCTAGCTTGTTGATCTTCTAATCGCTCAATACCTGGGTGGCTATTACGTTTAGCTGACCGCTTGCAGCTTGTGGGTGTTTGATATGATCATCACCTGCTACCGGTGTATTGACGATTCTTTAGAGTCCTACACAGAGGTTTCTTGGCTCAGGCGAAACGGAGTAGAGGCACATATGTGATATGTGCAGGACCGAGATTGATGCGATATGGGATACCGTATTATATTCTCGCGATATTTAGTTATGAACCTGGTCATCGGATCAAGTGTTGATTCGATGAATCGGTACATGATATATTAGTCGGTAATATTCGATATAGCCGGATCATCGAATCAAGTGTTGATTCGATGATTTAATGTATAATAATATATATGATATATTGTATTACATTATCTAATATTGGCTCGCTTTATTATTTCATTTTCTCACCGGATGATACATTGATATATATGCGATATATGTTAATTGTATTATTTTCTTTTGTTGCAAATATATAATATATATGTGATATATATTATTGTGACATGATATGATTAATTGTTAAACATGTTTAAGGATGATTAATTGAGGTTAGGGTTTGATTAGGGTTAGATGCTTCATGCACCTTCTAGAAGCATTTTCTTTTGTCATTGTTAAGATATTTTTGGATGACACATTTTTAACCCAACCAAACCCTAACTCTAGTTTATTCTCTACACAATCTTATCCACTCATCCTTGACCATGGTTAATATATCAATCATATAGCTTTGTTTTATATTCATCACAAAAAAAATAATTCATTTTATCTTTTCCATTATCATCTTCTTCTCTCTTGAAGAAAGCTCACTTGATTTTCTTTATGTGATGAAATAATATGAGAAAATGATTTAAAAAGAAAGAAAAAAAACTACTCTCTCATACTCATCTCATCTAGCCCATGAGATTAGTCTGTTCATCTCTTTAGAGTGAGAAAGCTTGAGTCTTTGCAATTTCGAGGTAGATCATCGGAGATTTGGAATGCTTCAAGCTAGCATGGATCGTTCGAGTCGTGGAGCCTTTCATGAGTCTGGGAGATCGTGGATCGCAACAAAGGGACTTCTACTAGGAGCTTGTGAAGTGAAGGAGCGGACTACAAAGGTTGTAATCCCTCACACTTAGATAAAAGTTATCATCTTGCATGTTAAACCCTAATAATCTAGCAAAGATCCCGGCTTTGGGTTGTTCGGCACGTCTAAATTTTAATTCGGGCATGTTTGATGCCTTATGAACCTTCACAAGAGTGCCTAGGAACCCTACACGTCTATATAATATATCATATATACTATATAATATATCTATCTGAACAAATCACATGATCACATCACAGATAACGCAGCAGAAAATATCATATGAAATATTGGATATACTAGGACGTCCGTGTTTTCAATACGAGCCAGTATAAAACACGGATTCCACGGACGTGATGAATAGCCAATCCCACATCCTTAGACCCCTACGAGAGTGGCAAGCAACCCTACCAATTCTAGGGTTAGGAGACCCGGACTTGACTCCTCGAGATGGTCTCCCACTGGACCCTAGAACCCGGTTACTTGTGCTCCCCTCTTTGGGTCTATCCTAATGCGGAAAAGTAAATAATATACAAAAGGTGACATCTTCCGCAACCTGGAAGTGCCCCAATAAAAGAATATTACATACAAGTTTTTACATGAATGAAAATGAAAAAACACTCATCTCACATAAAAACCCCCGGCTATTCAAACACGACGATCCAATATAACATATCCAGCAACACATAACATCACATGTCATCAACGTAAGTAAATATGCGGATCCCAATTGTCGTTGACATGTAGCAACGAAACCGGCGATATCACATATTACACTTACGGTCACAGAAAAGAAAGTGTAAAATTACAACAGTTGGAATCCACAATCTCTTTAGACATCGCATGCCTAATCAAATGAATTCCTTAGACATCGCATGCCTAACAATTATAAACCCTGCAATTTAGTCTCATTATCGAAAACTCTTTTCAATATCAAGTCGGGCAATTCAACAATATTCCCGACATCCTGATCGAATGCTCGTCGCAAACTTCAATAGACGGCCGCACCCCCGATGCCGTCGACGAAGTGCACCAAGGCGGAACACCGCTGCCGCGAGCACCCGAACGGATGCTTTCGGCGACGGGGTTCTCCTACAGTTACTTGGTCGGGGCTATGGGGTGTAGCAGTCTATTAAGTTTATCCGGCGAGTATCCGCGTACGCTACGTAATTGCGACGGACTTTTGCTCGCATCAAAATTCCGTGGCAACCGATCAAGTGAGACTAAACTGCTATGTTTATAATATTCATTCAGTTATCTTATAACTACTTGTGAATTCCAAGTATTGTATCACATTCCGGATAAATAGAAAAATGTTAAACTTTCCGATCGAACAATCGAACACCCAAGTTTTCCCGATACAGCTCAACACATGATATAAGTTTAAAAACATTCAGTTCATGCCTTAGTACCAACGGTCCAGCCGTAGAAGGGTCAAGCCAACGCCTCACATGTGGCACGCCGTACTGTCCCAAACCCTAAGGTTCAAAGGGCAGTTCAAGACGGTCACATAATCGAGTTAAGGTTTGTTGTCTTCTAGAGAGACCATCGCGTTACTTGCACTACTTAGAACGTCATTAAACTATGGAAAAATCCAACAATTGGAAATTTTCCGGCAGGGGAAAAA
Source organism: Agapanthus africanus (assembly GCA_030015575.1). Lineage (NCBI taxonomy): Eukaryota > Viridiplantae > Streptophyta > Magnoliopsida > Asparagales > Amaryllidaceae > Agapanthus > Agapanthus africanus. The sequence goes on along the minus strand of JASDDO010000029.1, from coordinate 280,442,737 downwards.
GTGGGTATTTATATCCGGTCGAACTTTTTAACATATTCTAAAATTACCCGGAAAAACACATAGACAAAGTTTGATAATCCGATCGAATTTATGAACTCCCAATACAACCCAGAAAACTCAACTCTTGAGTGATATTTAAAAAATCCCAGAAAATCCAGAACCAAAATATAGGAATTACTGTGCAAAAATTATTGGGCAATGTTACTATACGGCCGCGGAACCACCGCAGAAGCCATGCTTCTGCCGCTGTTCCGCGGCGGTTTAGATGACTCAGGAGCTTGTTTTGCACCATAATTCTTTGATCTTCCTGCTGAATTTTTTAAGAATTTTTAATCTGGAAAAAACCCAGTTTTGGAAAAATGTACAGAGAGCATTTTTGAGTTAGGGTTTCGGTTCGATCGGACTTCTAACTCCGTCTGTGCATCGCCTAAGGCTCTAGCTAGGCTCTGATACCACTGTAGGGTTCCTAGGCACACTAATGAGGTCTCACAATAGATCAAACATGCCCAATTCAAATTTTTTCATGTGCCTACAAACCCTAATACGGATCGTTACCCAGAAGTATAGGCGATGCAAGCAAGTAAACAATTTTATTGCTAAAGGAAAGAGGCTACAACCTTTGTAGATCCGGTCCTCCACCTCCTTGGCTCCGTGATGACGTCCCTCCGCTGTACCAATCGGAATCCGGACTCTAGCGTCAGCTTCATCGGAGAAATGGACGGGCTAGGTCGTCGACTTCGATGCCGAAGATGATATACGTCGAGGCAACTCAAGATCAAGCTCCAACTTCACCAAGTCATAAAACTTGTGAAGAAAACACCCTATACTACTTGGCAAGTGGTAGAGAATGAAGAAATTGGAAGTGGGTTCACTTTAGAATTGGATTTCTCACTCTTTTTCTCAAGTTGCCATTGATGGAGGCAAGCTTTCTTCCTTTGTTGAAGAAGAAGAAGATGAAGAAAGAATATGATAAGTATTATTCAAAATAGAAAATAAAATGAATACTTATCATATAGCAACCATGCTTAGGTGTAGAGACTAAACTATGGTTAGGTTAAGGCTAAGAGACAAAATGGTCAAAGCTTCAAAGCTTCATGAACTTTCAAGAAAGAAACAAACTAAGCCACCATTTCATTCTTGCCCAAAAAAAGAATTAATGAATAAATAAGTAAATAAACAAAATCCTAACCATTAACATAACCATGGTTTAGACTAAACATACACCCAAACATTCATGTATCATCAAACATGATGCAATCTTGTGCACAAAAAAGTATATCACATATACAATGTGCATTTCAAGTGAGAAAATCCTTTTAAAGTGAACAAATACTAGTTAATGCAAAGTAATATATCAAATATATAATTATGCATTAAATCATTAAATCAATACTTGATTTAACGATCCGGTCATATCGCATATAACCGACTAATATCTAATGTATCGACTTATCGAATCAATCCTCGATTCGAAAACTAGGTTATATCACATACAACCATTCGATACATTCATCGCGAGAATAGAATACGGTATCACATACACGCATTATTCTCGGTCCCGCACATATCTCATATGCGCTCCTATTTCGTTTCGCTTGAGCCAGGAAACCTCTGTGTAGGACTCTAAAGACTCGTCAATACGCCGGCAGCAGGTGATGATCATATCAAACACCCACAAGCCGCAAGCGGTCTGCTAAACGTAACGGCCACCCGGGTATTGAGCGATCAGAAGATCGACGAGCAAGCCCGCTCACACTCCTGTGAATCCAACCAGTAACACTTACCGTACAGTCCGGTCTGTTCGTCTGATATGTCGCATATCTCGCCTAGGGGTGGTAAACGTCAGACCCCAATAGCTTGATAAGTCATGCCGATGTCAGGTCCATAACATTCGTGAAACTACTGATAACTCTTACCAGTATATCACTGTAACCCTGGCCAGGGATTTCCTGTTATGGCCAGTCGAGCATAGCACACATCAACCCCCAATACTGGAAGAGACGAATCCCCTCTTATCGCTCATTGCCTCCATGTGAATCGGGACTGTACCCAAAAACCACCTGTTTGCACAACTCAGTAGAGCCGTGGTAGGGTGGAAATCAAAGCACAGTGGGAGACACACAAGACTCTATGACGATCTCGGGTCAACAGACTAAGCTGTACCAGTGTCACCAGAGAACTGCCATCTGACGTGAGGTATAATACCATCTGGGAGTTCTCGGCGAGTCCGTTCAGTGTACCCAGTCTCTACTGAGCACCCGCATACCATCTCTGATGTCAAACACCAATGGATATGGGATCATCCATCGCCCATCACATGGGTCGAGAAGATATACGCTAGTCTACTCTGGAATATCGATGCCCCGTCTCGATATTCCCACGACTAGGAACAATGAAGGATGTACTCAATGACTACCCATGCCCCACTAGTATGATCTACATCATATTCCTGGAAGTTGAGTACACATCCTAAGGGCTTTATCAACATGTAACAGAGAGACAAAAAGTATACATGTTAAGATAAAGAGCAACCTGATAGCGTACTATCATGTCGAGCAAGAAAGTCATACCTATATATGTCCCAGCATCCACTACAATATACATCCAATGTACAGTAATGGCCTCTAGGGCATACATATAACTAACAGATATATGTATGCCCTAGAGGCCATTATTTGAAAGTGGATGTATAGTCATGTATATATATATATTCAGATGACTTTCTTGCTCGACATGATAGAATGTTATCAGGTTGCTCTTTATCTTAACATGTTCACTTAATTGTGTATACTGTTCATTTGATACATGTTGGTAAAGCCCTTAGGATATTTGTTTGACTACTTTGATTATGATGCAGATCGTACTAGTGGAACATGTGTAGTTTATAAGCATATCCTTAAATGTTCCTAGTCGTGGTTGCATCGAGACGGGACATCGATATTCCAGAGTAGACTAGCATATACGTTTCTTGACCCATTTGATGGATGATGGATGATCCCATATCCTTTGGTGTTTGACATCAAAGATTGTATATGGGTGCTCAGTGCAGACTGGGTACACTGAACAGACTCGTCGAGAACTCCTATATGGTATTATATCTATCGTCGGATAGCAGTTCTCAGGCGATACTTGTACAGGTTAGTCTGTAGACCCGAGATCGTCAATGTGTCTTGTGTGTTTTCCCACCGTACTTTGATTTCCACCCTACCACGGCTTTACTGAGTCGTGCAAACAGGTGGCTTTTGGGTATAGTCCCGAGACACATAGAGGCAATGAGCGATAGGAGGGGTTTTCTCTCTCCCGGTATTGGGGGTTGATGTTGCACTGTGCTCGATTGGCTATAACAGGAAGTCCTTGGCCATGGCTGAAGAGATTTAGTGATAGGTGTTATTAGTAGTTTCTCGATCTGTTGTAGGCCATACATCGGCATGACTTATTGAGTTATTGGGGTCGACGATGTTAGTGTATATGCCCTAGAGGCCATTACTGTATCATACTAGTTTGTATATTACTTAATGGAAGCTTGGGATATTCACCTTGTATATACAATCTTGCTCAAAATAGTAGTATGCTACTTGGTTTGTTTCTACTTCAATGTGTACATATGTTTATTTTATTATATCACCTATACGCATTAGTGGAGCCCTTAGGATCTTTGCTTGATTACCAGCGTTGTGATGGCAGTCACACTAGTGGGGCTGGGTAATCTATAAGCACATCCTTATGCAGGTCCCTGGTCGTAGGACTATCGAGACAGGGCATTGATACTCCGGAGTAGACTAGCGCATGCGCTTCTCATCCCAGTGTGGGTGACGGTCTGTCCCACAGCCGTCGGTACGTCGTACTTGAGAGAGTATGCGGGTGCTCGTTGGGTTACGAGTACACTGGACAGGACTCGTCGGGAACTGACTAGTTGGTATTATGCCTATCGTCAGTTATCAGTTCCCAGGTGACATGAGTACAGCTTAGTCCGCAGACTTCACACTGTCACTTCTCCTCGAGTGTGTTCCCACTGTACTTTGATTACTACCCTACCACGGCTCAAAGGAGTCGTGCAAACAGGTGGTAGTTGGGTGCAGTCCCGAAGCACTTGGAGGCAGTGGCGGTTAGACAGGATTCGTCTCTCCCGGTATTGGGGGTTGACATCGCGCTGTGTCTAGGAGAGCCATTACACGAGTAATCCCTGGCCAGGGCAAACGAGATATACTGGTAAGCTTCCAGTGTTATCTCAGCGTGTTTTGGGCTTCACTCCGACACGACTTGTACCGCTATTGGGGGACTGACGTTTACCGCCCCCTAGGCCCGCCATGCGATGTATCAGACGAACAGACCGGACTGTACGGAGAATGTCACATTCAGGCTCAGTAGGAGTTCAGATGGGTTTCGCCTCGTCAGTCTTCTTGTCGGCATCTACCTGGGGACCGTTACGCACAGCTAGAGCCGCTTGCGGTCTGTGGTTAAACCCACTGCCAGCGTAGTGTCTAGTCTTTAGAGTCCCACACAGAAATCTATTCTCCTTTAGGCAAAAGAGTAGAGGTCGCATGGTTTTGCGACAGGTCGCATGGTTTTGCGACAGGGTTCGGTCACATCCGTGCACTTGTGCACGTACAGTGTCCGGACAGTTCACACTAGCGGGCTTTGGTTTAAGCCAGATCCTAGTGTACCTTTTGGGATTGGATTTATCCAGTGTGTAATCGTGTTCCTCGGAACGCGGATACGGGTGTGTATGCACAGTTGACGGAGAGACAGAGGCAGAGGATTCTCATTAGGGTTGTTGACCGTTGACCGTTGACTATTGACTTTTTGCTCAACCCTAATGAGAATTTGATATGTGATTAACAATTATATTAATTAAGTATTATGGTGACATGGTTGTTGAGGGATTGACTTTGTTGACTTGTTGACTTTTGTTGACTTGTTGACTTTGTTGACCGGTTGACTAGGCTTGACTAGTTGACCATCATGATAACTATAGCTATCATTTCATGGCAAAGACTTTTACTTGCTTGCTCTTTTGTGCAAAATGAGTGCATGAAATGATATGGCTATGGTTGCTTAAACCATCACATAATACTTGATTGATATGAGGTGTTATGATTGTTTTGGATTATGAGAGCCAAATGAGAAAAGTTTTCTCTTATTCTTTCATGCTCATTCTCTCTCTTGTTCTTGAGCTCTCATCTTCCTCCTCTTGCTCTCCCTCTCTTGACTCTATGGTTCACTTGTCTTATGAGTTGAGAACCAAGAACCATAGATAAAATCCCATACAAACTCTTCTCTACTCACTCTAGTTCACAAGGTTTAGCAAACCGAGTGAACTAGTTTCTTCAAAGTTCGAAGAAGGAGCCAAAGGTTGAAGCTTTCAGGTAGATCTATCTTCAGCGCAAGGAGACGACGGGGAGAAGTCGATTCGGACGACCATCGAAGCTTGAAGACGAAGGAGTTCGAGAAAAAGAAAGGTATAACCCCCTAACCGAGTAGTTAGCAACTCGTAGTTAGGTTGTTAGTTAGATGCTTAACAAAGATCCGGTTTTGAGTCCATGTTACCACCTCTAAGAAAATTTTTTTTCACCAAATTCCGCATGCCCGAAAGTACCGGGAGAGGTAGCATGGACTTACAGTGGTATCAGAGCCTAGTTAAACTCTATCTAACATGTTAGCAAAGTAGCTAGAAGATCGATCAAAGAAAAGTCAAGAAACGAACCCGAGATTTTCAAGTTTCTGCCGATTTTTATTCTGTTCAAAAGTTGATAAATTTTATCTTAAAAATCGGCTCAGGCTTTTGTGTGAACACCCACCAAATTTGGTCCAACGATCGAGTCAAAGAGCCACGGAAACGCGGCGGGAGCACGCTCCCACCGCGGTTCCGCGGCCGAGTTAACTCGGCCGAGGTCTATGTTTGGTGCAGTGTTTTTCTGGGGTTGTTTTGGCATTTTTGGAATATATATTTTCTGCCCAGATTTTCCAGAACGAAAATTTTATTTTTGGGGTCCTGAAAATCCGTATTTTTGATCGAACTTCTAAAAGACTTAAGCTGACGGGTTTTTCTGTGATGTGATATTTGTATTGAACGTTTGCTAATCGCTATATGTCGATTAGTGGGGGTTATACAAATCTGTGATCTGTAATGTTATTGGAATGTGTATATGAATTCATTGGATTGTCGCGGGTGAATAGCCGGGGGGTTGTGAGACGAGAGTTTTCTTTTCTTTCAATTCATGTAAATTTGTAAATTGATGTAATAATTATTTGTATGGCCGCACAGCCGGGTCGGGGTTGTTGCCGTCATTGTATAATTTCTTTTTACTGTTTTTGCTCCTAGGATAGACCCATGGAGGGGGTGCACAAACTACCGGGTATGCCGAAGTGCCGAGTAGCCTACTCACGGAGATGAGGGAGGTTGCTTCGCTTCGGGTACTTGGCGGGTAGTTTGCCGCACCCGTAGGGGTCTTGGGTGGGGTTTTGGCTATTCACCGCGACCGTGTAATCTGCTTTTCGTTACAGGCTCTTACGAATTGCGGATTCCTAGTATATCCAATATGTTCATCTGTGATCTGAAATGGCTATCATTGCAGTATATCTATATATGATATTATTTAGGCGTTTCTTATGTTTTACAGCCGCGCTAGCCCAGCCCCCGCTCTGTTGTTAGTTAAGTAACCTAACGGGTAATGATGGGGCCCCGTGGCGAATGCGAATGGCATAAGCGTACGTCATATTTTGGTTGTTTTCTGCAATGGTAGGATTAAATGATGGGACGCATTAAAAGAACTAATGCAAGAATATCACGCATTAAAAGAACTAATGCAAGAAAATAAACCAAGTTAAAATCGTTGGAACACTTTCGAAAAACCACTCGGTTCTTTTCAAAACAAACTTTTAAAATGCGGAGTTTGAGCCACTCCTTTTAAAAGCTATCTCGTTCCATCGATTATATCAAGTTCTCTACGTTCACGGTTTCGCCAAAACCATTCGTAGCCCTCCGTCGTTTCACATGAATAGTCAATAGTATTCAAGCTGTGTTTGTTGGCCAAAGTCAAGGCATAGTGATTGGTAGCTATTGGGTATTCATGTGCAGCATAGATAGATGCGTTGGTTTGGAACAGTCGTACTGCCTTGTTGGCCAAAGTCAAGGGTAGGTACGGGTGGATTCAAATTAACCTGGAGAACGACGGGTAGAACTTGACATGTGACTTATGATTTGTTGGCCAAAGTCAAGGTCATAAGAGCATGGGGCAAAAATCCACATCGGGAGTTTCATAAGTACTGAAACTTGCTAGATTTGCATACCACTTGGAGTGTGATGATTCTGGTAGGATACCTTCAGTTTCGTCACGCGATGATATTTGGATCCCGATCCTACTGTGAGTATATGCTACTCCTCGGAAAATTTCTCACTTAACGATCAATGCTATAAACCAAGTAGGTATCTAGAAAGGTGTTAGCGGGGCTACGCCCCCAGGGAAAAGAGGTTATTTAATTAAGGAACTTCACGAAAGCGTTGGAAAACCTCGCTCGAAGTACCGACACTGGCCTGGCTGAACGGTTAAGCAAGTATTGTACGGTGAGGTTGATCCTGACTAATTCTTCCTTTTTGGTTTGAGGAGGGATTCGAGAAACAGTGGGAGCCATCCTGTTTAGACAAACTAAAAACCACTCTAAACTTGCAAGAGCATCATGCTGAGTGTTTCTTCTTCTCTCTCCTAATTGCAGCGACCAATCGACATGACTGGACTTAAGTTACTCCTAGATAAAAACATACTGACAGGGCCAAACTACAAAGATTGGCTCGGGAATGTCAAGATGGCAATCACTTACGACAAGCTGGGGTATCTTCTTACCACCAAAGCTCCCCCTGTCCCCGGTCCCACTTCCAGCGTCGCGGATAAGGAAATTCGTAAGACTCGGGAGATTGATAGCGCGAAGGCCAAGTGCCTCGTACTTGCCTCTATGGACAATGAACATCAGAGGAGGCACGAGAATATGGACTTGGAATCCATATTTCTTCATACAGAAGAACTGTATGGAGAGCAATCTCGTATCGCAAGATACGAAGCGTCGAAAAAGTTATTTTCGGCAAGGATGGCCGTCGGATCATCAGTAGCAGAACACGTGCTTAAGATGATCGGCTACATTGAGGAGCTCGTGGACCTAGGGACCACATTGGAGAGTGAGCTCTATACGGACTTAGTTCTCCAGTCCCTTCCTTCCACTTACGCCCAGTTTATACTGAACTTCAACTTACAAGAAAAAGAAGTTGAACTTTCAGAGCTCCTCAACATGCTGAGGAGCGCAGAGGGCACCCTACAGAAAGGTAGGGAAACATCCACTTTGTTTGTAGGAGGATCATCTTCTTCTAGGTCCAAGGAGAAAGCCAAGGGAAAGAAGAAGAAAGCCCCCGCCAAACCAAGAGGCGGTGTTAGTAAAGTGGATACGAAGGGAAAAGCTAAAGCAACAAAGAAAGCGGGGAAGCTTGTGGATAAGGAAGAATGCTTCTATTGTCATAAGAAAGGACACTGGAAGAATGATTGCAGGGCCTGGAAGGCCAGAACACAGGAATTGAAGCAAGTTGCAGCTTCAGCTTCAGGTGTGTATGTTATTGAAAACTGTCTTTCAATAAACTCTACTTCCTGGGTATTGGATACCGGATCAGGATCTCATATCTGTAATTCTTTACAGGCGTTGAGAAGCCGTAGTGTTTTGAAAGCAGGTGACATGACCCTCAGAGTTGCGAACGGAGCTAGCATGGATGCTAAGGCCGTGGGGGACTTGTTGGAGATAGTGCCCTCAGAGTCAATTATTGGATCACAGGCACGTGATTGCAATGATTGAGGGAGGACCTATCCCGGTGGGACAGTCTTACTCGAGATGATAGTATGCTATCTGGTTTATCTTTATCATCGTGTACTGCTTTAGGTGACCTGACATGTCGCTATTACACGTTGATAGAGCCCCTAGGATTCTTGCTTGACGACCAGCAGTATGATGGCGATCATATACGTGGGAGCTGGGGTCTATAAGCACATCCTTAAAATGTCCCTAGTCGTGGGAGTTTCCAGACTGGGCATCGATACTCCATTAGTAGACTAGTGTATACAGTCGAGACCCCGACGAGGGGCGGTGGCCGGTCTCACAAGCCACTGGTGTCCGTTGGTTCACCTAAGATGTATACAGGTGCTCATTGGGTTATGAGTACACCGGACAGGACTCGCCGGGAACCTGCTAGTTGGTCTTATACCAGATGTCAGATAGCAGTTCCCTGGTGACATGTGTACAGGTTAGTTCATCGACCTGAGATCGTCATTTGTCTCGTGTGAGTTCCCACTGTACTTTGATTACTACCCTACCACGGCTCAAAGGAGTCGTGCAAACAGGTTTTAGTTGGGTACAGTCCCGAGCCACATGGAGGCAGTGAGCGGATCTGCAGGGGTTCGTCTCTCCCGGTATTGGGGGTGAGGTCGCGCTGTGTCTAGGAGAGCCATTACACAAAGCCCTCGGCCGAGGCAGGAGATTTACTGGTAGGTATTCCAGTAGTGTCTCAGGGTGTTCTGGGCTTCACTCCGACACGACTTGTACCGCCTTTGGGGGTCTGACTTTTACCAACCCCCTAGGCCCGACATGCGATGCTCATAGACGAACGGACCGGACTGTACGGATATTGTCACTGACAGGCTCAGTAGGGTGTCAGGATGAGTTCGCTCATCGACGTCCCTTTTGGTCAATAGCTGGTGGCCCATCACGTATTGGCTTATACCTCTGACGTGCTAGTGGTTAAATCCACAGCCATAGTATTGACAAGTCTTTAGAGTCCACCACACTTTCAGTTACTCAAGCTTTCGGGCGAAACGCTGTAGAGGCCGTATGGAGATATGGCAGGGTCCGATCAGATACGTGCGGTATTGCACGGATCAGGATCGGACAGTTTTGTACTAGTGGCCGTATAGTTATATGGCAGGGTTTGATCTGATACGTGCGGTATTGCACGAATCAGGATCGAACGGATTTTACTAGCCGGCTTTGGCTTAAGCCGGTCCTAGTTTAGTACAGTGTAGATTTTGTCTCTTTACATTTGTATCCGGTCGGAATACAGATGCGGGTGTGTATGCACAGTGTCGGGGTTTTCCTGTAATTTATTACGGGACCAGTTTTCTGGAGTTGCCTGTTTGCATTCCGTTCCGGCCGGTTTTCCTTTGTTCTTTCCCGGCCGGACTTTTCCGATGGAGGGGGTTATTTGCAGTTTTGCAAATAACATTTGGTGGAGGTTTTATTTGTAAGTTGATTTATTATGATAACCTTTTTAGATACCATTCCTTTCATGCTTTATTGTGAAAAGATTGGATTTGAGGTTGATGTAAGTTTGATGATGGTTATGTCTTGATGTGGTCACCACTTGCTTTACCCTACACTCACCTCCCTTCTTGCTTCATATTACCTCCTCCACCATTCTCATTTATATGATAAGTTTTTCATGAGAGGAAAAAGAAAGAGAGAAGAAGAAGAAGAGAGCTTCATCTTGAGAGTTTCATTCATGATCTCATTTTCTTGCTAGAAAAATGCAAGCACCATTTTTCTATTCTTGATTCCTCCATCACCATGGCAACAAACCCCAAATGAGACAAGCATCTTCTACACTACATTCTACAGCATATCTTGAGCATGTCGAGTTGCCGGCTTCATGCTCGAGTTGCCTCGGTATTGAGGCGGGAGCCCGTAAAAGACGCAGGCGATGTGGTGCCCTTTCCGGCGAGGAGGCGACGATATGGAGACAAGACTTTTCGCGGGAGATCGGGACGATGAAAAGAAGACCGGAGGACTCGGATCACTCGGTATACTTCTCACCCTATCTCTTGATTGCTAGCATTAGGTTAATGGTAAACGATCCGGGTTTTCATTGTCCGCGGTAGCGCCGGTTTCCGAGTAAGGAAAATTTTTGATTCCGCATTTTGGCCTCGAGTACGAGGCCGGGGCGCTGCCGTGGCGCAACATGGTATCAGAGCCACGCCATTAACCTTTCCTAGCTTGTTCTAATGCGTTTTGCTTATCCGATCGACCGAAATCCCAAAAACCACATATTCCTTCACATCAGTTTTCTGTTGGAATTTTTTGGTGTCTAAAAATTTTTCAGGTTGCAGAAAAATAATGTGCAGGAAATTCTATGACCACTGTAAAAATTCAACAGTGTAAGACGTACAGTGGAGCGCGGAACCGCGGCCAAACCCCCCTTTGGGCCGCGGTTCCGCCGCACTCTACTGTGCTCACCTTGTCAAAATTTTACAGTGGGCTTTTGGGCTAATCTTGTGGGTTTTGGAATATTAAATTTGGGCCCAGGTTTTCTGTGACTGCTACAGTATTGGTTGGGGGCCCACTTGTTAATTGTTTGATCGATCGGATATTTTAAACACATTATTTCACAGTATTTACATTATATCTGCGACCGTGAATGTCACTTGATCGGTAAATCCCGTCTAACTGCTATAGCCCGGTTAGACGGATTTGCGAACGTGACTTTCACGTTGATGTTCTATGTTTATGCTGTGTTGTTGCGGATCGGTCGTGGGGGATAGCCTGGATGCAATGCTAGTACAGTTTTGTTGTATTATGTACATTTGATATTGCGGGGCGAGCGTCCGACATGTGGACTGCCGTCACTGCATGTTTGTATTATTCTTTTGGGGCACGACCTGGTTGCGGTCGATGTACCCGTTGTATGTATATTTTACTTTCTGTACTAGGGTTACCCCGCGGAGGGGTGCACGGATAGCCGGGTTCTAGAGGGCAACGGGCCCGCATCTCAGGGCATTGAGACGGAGGGGGCTTCAGTCTGGAATTGGCGGGCTATTCGCCGCACTCGTAGGGGGTACAGGTTGACCCAGGAGGGGTGCCCAAGTTACCGGATTCCGTGAAGTGCTGGGTGGTCCATTCACGGTGCTGGAGGGGGCTGCCTCGCTTCAGGTTTTGGCGGGTGACTTTCCGCGCCCGTAGGGGTCTAGGATTTCATTGCACAGGCTATCCACACGACCAGGGGAACGTCGGGTTTCAGCAGCGGCTCTGTGAAACCCGGGGCTTCCAGATATCTGTATTGTTCTGTGATGCTGTACATTTCTGTGATGTTGCATTTTATTCACGCCTTGAGCGAAATACTATATATTGGTATATATATTAGTAGATGTTGTATATGTTTTACATCCGCGCTAGTCCAGTCCCCGCTCTTCCGTTAGTTAGCTAACCTAACGGGTGATGACGGGACCCAGTGGCAAATGCGGATGGCATATACGTACGTCAGTATATTTTCGTTCTTTGTGGTGTGATCAATTGTTGGGACTGCATTGATTCGGATCAATGCAAGTTTAAACAAACCTATTCTGATGTTGTTGGAACACTTTTCAAAAGGCTGTTATTGCAAGGACGTTCGCTTTTGTTTTGCATCGTGGTATTCATTTGGAATATCCTGCTCCTAAGTCGACGAGGCAAGGGCCGAGATCCCTTCACCGGGAGTGACCCCTTGGACAGAAGTTTGCGTCAGGGCATTAACTTCATTATAGCCGATTACTTTTGCTTTGCATCGTGGTATTCAGTTGGAATATCCTGCACCTCATTCTACGGGGAAAGAGCCGAGATCCCTTCACCGGGAGTGACCTCTTTAGTAAAGGTTTTCGTCACTATATTTTCTAAAAGGTTATCCAGTTCCTTCAACGATATCAAGTTCATTACGTTAAAGGTTTTTCGCCAAAAACCAGTCGTAGCCCTCCGTCATTTCAGATTAGTATTACTTAGTATTCGTGCTGCGTTTGTCGTGCATTGCCGTGGCGTAGTGTTCGGTAGCTATGTAATGTTTTTCTGTCACATGGATAAGTGGATTGGTTAGGACAGTCGTACGGTCTTGTTGGTATTGTCAAGGACTCGTACGGGTGGGTTTAACGCAATCAAGATAATGACGGGTAGAACTTGACTAGGACTCTTTGATTTGTTGGCATTGTCAAGGTCACTTGGGTCCTAGGAGTAAAAACCCACATCGGGAGTTTCAAAAGAACTGAAACTTGCCAAGTATGCGCATACCTTCTGGAGTGTGGTGACGTGAGTGGATTCCGTCACGTTATCATGCGATGATAGTTGGATCCCGATTCCCACTGATGAGTTGGTTTACTCCTCGGGTGATCCCGACTAATTCTTCTTTCAGGTTTGGAGGAGAATTTGAGGTACAGTGGGAGGTTTCCAGATTAGACAAAGTGGTAACCATTCTGATCTAGGCTAGAGTGCACGCTGAGTGTTTCTTTTCTCTCTCTCTGGCAGCGACCATTGACCCAACCCTGGACTATGACTCAGTGACCAAGTTGACCGAACCTTCTTAACACTGGCTTTTGGATTGTCAGAGTTGCAGACCTCATTGCCACTCCTACTTTTACCCTTTTCTCCAGGACACCCCGTATTACTACGAACGTCCACTTCCATTGGACAAAACCATCGTATGGTTATATACGAACTCGAAGGACTTCGAGGATGGTTTCTGGTTCTGGAGAAAACGAATAGGATTATTCAGTTGTCTTTTCTTTTCACCTTCTCTCATTGCGAGTACTCCTTGGTTTAGGAGATAGTACGCCTATTATGCAAATTGGATAGTCTTCTTCCAAACCTTAGGCTGGTGCCGAACGGTGGGGAATGAAGAAAACCAATTAGCATAATGATGGTGTGCAGAAGGTATTAAGATTAAGACAAAGCAAGGGATTAGTAAGAGGGCAAAGTAAATTGCGACTGATATTCACGACCAAACCAAGTATTTCTTCGCCAATCCTAAATCACCTTTGTATTTCTCCAGGACACTCCGTATCACTACGAAGATCCACAGTTTATTGGATACTCCATCGTATGGTTATATACGAACTCGAAAGGAACTTGTTCCAGTTCGGGGATGGATTCTGGTCCAGGAGAAATAGGAATTCGGTTTATTCGGTTGTCTTTTCTCTTCACCTTCTCTCACATTGCGAGTGCTCCTAGGATTAGGACAGTACACCTTTTATGCTCATTGGATAGTCTTCTTCCAAACCATAGGCTGGTGCCGAACGGTAGGGAAGGAAGAAAACCAATTGGCCTAAAGGGGTGTGCAGAAGGTAATGACTAAAGACATATAAAGGGATTTGGAGAGGTGGCAAAGAATTATACGGTTATAGTTGTGAATCTGGATAATGGAAGAGGCATTACTAAGAATACCGGAATACCCCACCGAAACATTTCAATATTTCAGTTCAACTGTGTACTGTTAAAAGAAAACTGATTTCCCGATTGGACACTTGCTCCAGGGTATGTATTTACCAGGTTTGATTCTCACATCTGTATGGTTTTACAGATGATGAGTGGAAGTAAGTTATTGGGAATTGGGTGATCATCCTCATTATATCGGGATTCGTTGTAATCGGTGATATTTGAGGAGATCACCTGGGCTGTTTGCCGGTCGGCAAATATTTGGTTTTGAATATCCGCTGTTGTGCACCAATTTCAAATTGATATATCTGTACGTCTATTTTCATAGAGTGAGATATACCTTTTGATATTATGTCGATGACATTTACCTATATCAGTGGATGGTTAGGTAAGGAGCATCAAACAGCGGTGTAATTCTTCTTAACCATAAGTACAGTTTTCAACCTACAACGCACATGAAAGAGTTGTTAGACTCAGCGGACTTATACAGAGTATTGTATGTTGTCCAGTGTCCATTGGGACAGAAGGGTTGGTCCTCATACTATATTCTGTTTACTTTTAACTTCTCTAGTTCTTAGACATATGTTTCGTTGAAACACAGGGTCTGAGTTTTGAGGAGTTATTGGTATAAGAATAGAGTAGAGAACCAGGTATTGCAAGTATCGAGATTCTTCAAGGTGATCGAAGATGTAGATACTTGTGTATGGTATTCAGTTGATAGTAAAGAGAAATTGCTTCTCTTTCACGTTACTCATAATTGGAAGCATTCCTAAGTTGAGTAACGCTGATCGGCCTCCTTCCATTTAGTTGACATGCACTGGAGACAGCTGCATGATTTGAATCTGGTTCAATTAAACCAGTGCCTCTGGTTCTATATTGGATATAGAACAGTTCATATCTTGACATTGTTAAGGTACGGGGAGTTGTCCGGCTTATGCTTAAAACCAGACACTGGACAACTCAAGGCACGTTTCTGTAATGGCTGTTTGTGGGTTGACCCAGGCTATGACGAGGGTTGACTTTCTACCATCTGAAAGATCAATAGAAATATTGTTCTAGACTCGCCACAGTTTTATTAAAAATGGATTTTTTCAAAAACAGCAGTGGGAGTATGGTAGAACTGGAAGTGATTCCAGAACCGCAAACGATTACTGAAGATTTGATAAGGAACCTAAAGATTCAATCTGATTTGACATTCCATTGGCCACTCCGCAGATAAGGTGGGTAACTTCAGGCACCCGAGAGGTACTCCGGTAGCCTCAAGGACGGTGACAGGGAAGTTCTTGTTTACCCACACTTGCCATTGTTGTTGTTCCAGGCTGCGAGACCCGGCAGGAGGATGAGTATAGCGTCGTTCTAAACTAGCTTTAGAAGTGCACGTCTATATGACTCTGGCAGAGGGTTGTCGTAGTCAGTGGGAGCAGCGGAAGCATTGGTGGACTTCATGCTTATGTCTATTTATAGACTAAAGCAGATATAGCGGAGTTAGATCATCTGTTTCTGATGTGACAGTCATGGGTTTGACATCATCAGAATAGGGGATGGATCTGTTGAGAAGGTAGTAGGGTGTGATGTCCTGGTTTTGGATAACATACACAGAGTAGGAAAGGAAACTCCTACAATACGATCGGTTATACTTTGGTTGTCACACAGTGGTTTCTCCACACAGGACTTGGATATTATATCAGACATTCTGGTTACTAGATCTATGGTTTTAGATCTAGATTTGGGTGGTTTCCTAATCTGGGTACCTTGACAGCATTCTATGAGCATTTAGAATGGACGACTCCTGGCACGGTAGTACACCTGCAGGTAATGGAGTCACCCTCTCTAAAGGTGTCTTAAAGACTAAAGGGGAGAGGGATACGCATGATTGACAGATCACTTGCTTAGGCAATTGAGTCAATCATAAGATGTCAAGTACCACACCAGATGTTGTTCTTGCACTAGATGCAATAAGTTGATATTGATCCAATCCTGGAGGAACAGTCGGAAGCAGTTTTAGAACATAAGTGAATGTTCTAGGGATATGATAACGGCTGCCTCCTTTAGGAGACGGTTATCACTCCAGGCTTCCAAGGTGACATGGACGACAAGGAGGTTGTCAGAATTATAGTTCTCCCTCTGACGAGGGGCAGTATTTTGGACAGGTGGTCCAAGGCAATACTGAGGGTGGCATGGCGCAGGATACTGATTAAGTTCAGTTGACGATACAGTCTAAGAAGTTTGGATTTGGAGTTCATTTATGAACTAGGTCCCATCAGACATCCAGACATTCCAAGACAGGTATTGCTCATTTCGGGAGATGGTTTTCTCCGCGAATCTGAGATATAGAGAGACATAGAAAGAAACATCATAGCGGATCCACTCACTGAGGCTATTCCTCGAACGCAATAGTTTCGCAAACGAGCTTTGTGAGACTGACTAGTAGAGGAGTTGGGTGTTCGGTATCACACGGGCTGTGAGTATGCGACATCGCAATAATTAGCCTTGAGTGCAAGTGGGAGATTATTGGAGATAGTGCCCTCAGAGTCAATTATTGGATCACAGGCACATGATTGCAATGATTGAGGGAGGACCTATCCTGGTGGGACAGTCTTACTCGAGATGATAGTATGCTATCTGGTTTATCTTTATCATCGTGTACTGCTTTAGGTGACCTGACATGTCGCTATTACACGTTGATAGAGCCCCTAGGATTCTTGCTTGACGACCAGCAGTATGATGGCGATCATATACGTGGGAGCTGGGGTCTATAAGCACTTCCTTAAAATGTCCCTAGTCGTGGGAGTTTCGAGACTGGGCATCGATACTCCATTAGTAGACTAGTGTATACAGTCGAGACCCCGACGAGGGGCGGTGGCCGGTCTCACAAGCCACTGGTGTCAGTTGGTTCACCTAAGATGTATACAGGTGCTCATTGGGTTATGAGTACACCGGACAGGACTCGCCGGGAACCTGCTAGTTGGTCTTATACCAGATGTCAGATAGCAGTTCCCTGGTGACATGTGTACAGGTTAGTTCATCGACCTGAGATCGTCATTTGTCTCGTGTGAGTTCCCACTGTACTTTGATTACTACCCTACCACGGCTCAAAGGAGTCGTGCAAACAGGTTTTAGTTGGGTACAGTCCCGAGCCACATGGAGGCAGTGAGCGGATCTGCAGGGGTTCGTCTCTCCCGGTATTGGGGGTGAGGTCGCGCTGTGTCTAGGAGAGCCATTACACAAAGCCCTCGGCCGAGGCAGGAGATTTACTGGTAGGTATTCCAGTAGTGTCTCAGGGTGTTCTGGGCTTCACTCCGACACGACTTGAACCGCCTTTGGGGGTCTGACTTTTACCAACCCCCTAGGCCCGACATGCGATGCTCATAGACGAACGGACCGGACTGTACGGATATTGTCACTGACAGGCTCAGTAGGGTGTCAGGATGAGTTCGCTCATCGACGTCCCTTTTGGTCAATAGCTGGTGGCCCGTCACGTATTGGCTTATACCTCTGACGTGCTAGTGGTTAAATCCACAGCCATAGTATTGACGAGTCTTTAGAGTCCACCACACTTTCAGTTACTCAAGCTTTCGGGCGAAATGCTGTAGAGGCCGTATGGAGATATGGCAGGGTCCGATCAGATACGTGCGGTATTGCACGGATCAGGATCGGACAGTTTTGTACTAGTGGCCGTATAGTTATATGGCAGGGTTTGATCTGATACGTGCGGTATTGCACGAATCAGGATCGAACGGATTTTACTAGCCGGCTTTGGCTTAAGCCGGTCCTAGTTTAGTACAGTGTAGATTTTGTCTCTTTGCATTTGTATCCGGTCGGAATACAGATGCGGGTGTGTATGCACAGTGTCGGGGTTTTCCTGTAATTTATTACGGGACCAGTTTTCTGGAGTTGCCTGTTTGCATTCCGTTCCGGCCGGTTTTCCTTTGTTCTTTCCCGGCCGGACTTTTCCGATGGAGGGGGTTATTTGCAGTTTTGCAAATAACATTTGGTGGAGGTTTTATTTGTAAGTTGATTTATTATGATAACCTTTTTAGATACCATTCCTTTCATGCTTTATTGTGAAAAGATTGGATTTGAGGTTGATGTAAGTTTGATGATAGTTATGTCTTGATGTGGTCACCACTTGCTTTACCCTACACTCACCTCCCTTCTTGCTTCATATTACCTTCTCCACCATTCTCATTTATATGATAAGTTTTTCATGAGTGGAAAAAGAAAGAGAGAAGAAGAAGCAGAGAGCTTCATCTTGAGAGTTTCATTCATGATCTCATTTTCTTGCTAGAAAAATGCAAGCACCATTTTTCTATTCTTGATTCCTCCATCACCATGGCAACAAATCCCAAATGAGACAAGCATCTTCTACACTACATTCTACAGCATATCTTGAGCATGTCGAGTTGCCGGCTTCATGCTCGAGTTGCCTCGGTATTGAGGCGGGAGCCCGTAAAAGACGCAGGCGATGTGGTGCCCTTTCCGGCGAGGAGGCGACGATATGGAGACAAGACTTTCCGCGGGAGATCGGGACGATGAAGAGAAGACCGGAGGACTCGGATCACTCGGTATACTTCTTACCCTATCTCTTGATTGCTAGCATTAGGTTAATGGTAAACGATCCGGGTTTTCATTGTCCGCGGTAGCGCCGGTTTCCGAGTAAGGAAAATTTTTGATTCCGCATTTTGGCCTCGAGTACGAGGCCGGGGCGCTGCCGTGGCGCAACAGGACTATCACCTGGGAATGTCAGATGGACATGTTTTGGTTTTGCGTAATTGCTTTTTTGTACCCAACGTAACTTGTAATATCATTTCTGTATCTTTAGTTTCTAAAGAAGGTTATGAATTTGCGTTTGTAAGTAATGTTATAAACATTCACCTTAATCAAGTTCTGATTGGGTCAGGTACATTAAGCAATGGTATATACGTATTAAACCAACCACAGATTTTCAATGTCCAGAATACACACAAAAGAAAGTCTCCGGAAATAAATCAGACTTTCTTGTGGCATTGTAGACTGGGTCACATCAATGAGAGAAGGTTGACGAAGTTACATACAGATGGATATTTGAATGCGTTCGAATATCAATCGTATGCCACTTGTCAATCCAGTCTCAAAGGAAAGATGACAAAGACTTCGTTCACTGGACACGGAGTAAGAGCGAGCGAGCTCTTAGGACTCGTACACAGCGACGTGTGCGGTCCAATGTCTACACATGTGCGAAGCGGTTATTCTTACTTCATTACTTTTACGGATGACTTTTCAAGGTACGGTTATGTCTTCTTAATAAAACATAAGTCTGAAGCCTTTGGAAAATTCCAGGAATACAAGAGTGAAGTAGAAAAACAAACCGGCAAAAGTATCAAGATCCTAAGATCAGATCGAGGTGGTGAATACTTGAGTGCCGAGTTCCTGGACTATTTAAAAGAGAACGGAATTCTCTCTCAGCTTACTCCTCCATACACTCCGCAACATAACGGTGTATCGGAGAGACAGAATCGAACCCTATTGGATATGGTACGGTCCATGATGAGTAACGCTGAGTTACCGCGATCATTCTGGGGGTATGCGCTAGAATCAGCTGCATACCTTTTGAACCGAGTTCCGACTAAGATTGTGCCTACTACACCATATGAGATGTGGTGTGGGAAGAGACCCTATCTTAAGCACATTAAGACATGGGGATGTCCAGCTTTTGTTAAAAAGCAGCATGCAGACAAGCTCGAGGCACGCTCAGTACAGTGTAAGTTCATGGGATATCCAAAGAACTCCAAGGGATATTTCTTCTACTGCGAAGAGGAACAAAAAGTTCTTGTTTCTCGTCATGCCTACTTCTTGGAAACTGAGTTTTTAGAAACCCAGATAAGTGGGACCACAGTAGAACTGGAAGAAATTCCAGAACCTCGAGCTATTACTGAAAGCTTAGTGGAACCAGAGGGTTCAAAGGAACAGGACATTCCTACGCCGCTCCGCAGGAGTAGTAGGCAGTCTCATCTGCCCGAGAGATACTACAGTTTTCTCATAGACGGGGATAGAGAAGATTGCATCATAGATTATGATGAGCCTACTAGCTTCCAGCAGGCCGTTCAGAGCGTTGACTCAGTAAAATGGCTGGATGCAATGCGGACCGAAATGGAGTCCATGTACACCAACAAGGTATGGGCGTTGGACATTGCTCCAGACGGGGTAAAACCCGTAGGATGCAAGTAGATCTTCAAAAGGAAGATTGGTTTAGATGGAAAGGTTGAGACCTATAAAGCTAGACTTGTTGCAAAGGGTTTTCGTCAAAGACCTGGCTTGGACTATGACGAAACCTTTTCTCCAGTGGCTATGCTGAAATCCATTCGGATCCTTCTTGCCATTGCTGCCTTCCACGATTATGAGATCTAGCAAATGGACGTAAAGACCGCTTTTCTAAATGGAAATTTAGGGGAATGTGTCTATATGGACCAACCAGAAGGTTTCATTCAGAGTGGGAGCAGCGGAAAGGTGTGCAAGTTGCTTAAGTCCATCTATGGACTAAAGCAGGCATCGCGGAGTTGGAACATCTGTTTTGATGAGACGGTCAAGGAATTTAGCTTTATCAAAAATCCAGATGAACCATGCATCTATAGTAGATTTGTAGCGAGAACTGTAGTATTCCTCGTTTTATACGTGGATGACATTCTCTTAATAGGAAATGACATTCCTATGCTACAATCTGTCAAGGGGTTCTTGTCACACAGGTTCTCCATGAAAGACCTGGGTGATGCCTCATACATCCTGGGGATCTGGATCCATCGTGATAGATCCAAGAGGATATTAGGACTTTCACAGTTCAGGTACATCGACACCATACTGAAGAGATTCAGTATGGAAGATTCCAAGCGCAGTAACCTACCGGCTTGTCACGGGATCACCCTCTCTAAAGAGATGTCTCTCAAGACTGATTTGGAGAGGGATCGCATGTCTATTATACCTTACGCTTCTGCGGTAGGCTCTATAATGTATGCGATGTTGTGTACCAGACCGGATGTAGCTTATGCACTGAGTGTGGTAAGCCGGTATCAGTCAAACCCTGGGGAGAAACACTGGATAGCGGTAAAGAACATTCTTAAGTGCCTGAGGAGGACTAAGGAGATGTTCTTGGTGTATGGCGGAAAAGACCTCCAGATCGAGGCCTTTGCTGACTCCAGCTTCCAGAGTGACAAGGATGATTCCAAGTCCATGTCGGGTTTTGTCTTTACCCTCAATGGAGGGGCGGTGTGTTGGAAGAGTTCCAAACAGGAAACCGTTGCAGACTCGACGATGGAAGCGGAATACATTGCTGCATCTGATGCCGCAAAAGAAGCTGTCTGGATGAGGAAGTTCTTGAAAGAGCTTCAGGTGGTTCCGTCCATTGTTGATCCAATACCTCTGTATTGCGACAACAACGGGGCTATAGCTTTAGCGAAGGAACCCAGGTCCCATCAGAGATCCAGACACATCTTGAGGCGGTATCACCTGATCAGGGAGATCGTGGATCGCCAGGAGATCGAGGTTCGGAGAGTCGCTTCAGAAGATAACACTGCAGATCCATTCACCAAGGCCTTGCCCCAGACTCAGTTCGAGCGGCTGATCGAGATGATAGGTCTTCGATACGCCAGTACATGGCCTTAGTGCAAGTGGGAGATTGTTAGTGTATATGCCCTAGAGACCATTACTGTATCATACTAGTTTGTATATTACTTAATGGAAGCTTGGGATATTCACCTTGTATATACAATCTTGCTCAAAATAGTAGTATGCTACTTGGTTTGTTTCTACTTCAATGTGTACATGTGTTTATTTTATTATATCACCTATACGCATTAGTGGAGCCCTTAGGATCTTTGCTTGATTACCAGCATTGTGATGGCAGTCACACTAGTGGGGATGGGTAATCTATAAGCACATCCTTATGCAGGTCCCTGGTCGCAGGACTATCGAGACAGGGCATCGATACTCCGGAGTAGACTAGCGCATGCGCTTCTCATCCCAGTATGGGAGACGGTCTGTCCCAAAGCCGTCGGTACGTCGTACTTGAGAGAGTATGTGGGTGCTCATTGGGTTACGAGTATACTGGACAGGACTCATCGGGAACTGACTAGTTGGTATTATGCCTATCGTCAGTTATCAGTTCCCAGGTGACATGAGTACAGCTTAGTCCGCTGACTTAACACTGTCACTTCGCCTCGAGTGTGTTCCCACTGTACTTTGATTACTACCCTACCATGGCTCAAAGGAGTCGTGCAAACAGGTGGTAGTTGGGTGCAGTCCCGAAGCACTTGGAGGCAGTGACGGTTAGACAGGATTCGTCTCTCCCGGTATTGGGGGTTGACATCGCACTGTGTCTAGGAGAGCCATTACACGAGTAGTCCCTGGCCAGGGCAAACAAGATATACTGGTAAGCTTCCAGTGTTATCTCAGGGTGTTTTGGGCTTCACTCCGACACTTGTACCGCTATTGGGGGACTGACGTTTACCGCCCCCTAGGCCCGCCATGCGATGTATCAGACGAACAGACCGGACTGTACGGAGAATGTCACATTCAGGCTCAGTAGGAGTTCAGATGGGTTTTGCCTCGTCAGTCTTCTTGTCGGCATCTACCTGGGGACCGTTACGCACAGCTAGTGCCGCTTGCGATCTGTGGTTAAACCCACTGCCAGCGTAGTGTCGAGTCTTTATAGTCCCACACAGAAAGCTATTCGCCTTTAGGCAAAAGAGTAGAGGTCGCATAGTTTTGTGACAGGTCGCATGGTGTTGCGACAGGGTTCGGTCACATCCGTGCACTTGTGCACGTACAGTGTCCGGACAGTTCACACTAGCGGGTTTTGGTTTAAGCCAGATCCTAGTGTACCTTTAGGGATTGGATTTATCCAGTGTGTATTCGTGTTCCTCGGAACGCGGATACGGGTGTGTATACACAGTTGACGGAGAGACAGAGGATTCTCATTATGGTTGTTGACTGTTGACCGTTGACTATTGACTTTTTGCTCAACCCTAATGAGAATTTGATATGTGATTGACAATTATATTAATTAAATATTATGGTGACATGGTTGTTGAGGGATTGACTTTGTTGACTTGTTGACTTGTTGACTTTGTTGACCGGTTGACTAGGCTTGACTAGTTGACCATCATGATAACTATAGCTATCATTTCATGGCAAAGACTTTTGCTTGCTTGCTCTTTTGTGCAAAATGAGTGCATGAAATGATATGGCTATGGTTGCTTAAACCATCACATAATACTTGATTGATATGAGGTGTTATGATTGTTTTGGATTATGAGAGCCAAATGAGAAAAGTCTTCCCTCATTCTTTCATGCTCATTCTCTCTCTTGTTCTTGAGCTCTCATCTTCCTCCTCTTGCTCTCCCACTCTTGACTCTATGGTTCACTTGTCTCATGAGTTGAGAACCAAGAACCATAGATAAAATCCCATACAAACTCTTCTCTACTCACTCTAGTTCACAAGGTTTAGCAAACCGAGTGAACTAGTTTCTTCAAAGTTCGAAGAAGGAGCCAAAGGTTGAAGCTTTCAGGTGGATCTATCTTCGGCGCAAGGAGACGACGGGGAGAAGCCGATTCGGACGACCATCGAAGCTTGAAGACGAAGGAGTTCGAGAAAAAGAAAGGTATAACCCCCTAACCGAGTAGTTAGCAACTCGTATTTAGGTTGTTAGTTAGATGTTTAACAAAGATCCGGTTTTGAGTCCATGTTACCACCTCTAAGAAAATTGTTTTTCACCAAATTCTGCATGCCCGAAAGTACCGGGAGAGGTAGCATGGACTTACAGACGATGCCATCCCTAGACTCAATATGCAGCATATCTGACGAAGAGACCGGACTGTATGGTAAGTTTTGCTGGTTGGCTCTACGGGAGTTTTGACAGGTCCGCTTGTTGTTCTTCTGTTCGCTCAATACCAGGGAGCCGTTACGTACAGCTAGTACTGCTGACGGTTTGTGGGTATGTGATATGATCACTACCTACTGCTAGCGTATTGACGAGTCTTAGAGTCCCACAAAGGGGTTTCCGAGCTCAGGCGAAACGAAGTGGGGCGTATATGGGGATATGTGCAAAAGCTTGATTAAATACGTGTATTTGATACCGTATTTTAATCTGGCGTTTTCTATTGGTCGGGTCGTATGTGATATGACCGGATTATTAAATCAAGTGTTGATTTAATATCAATTGACCATTAGCTCTTTTATTAATTCCTTTCTTTATTTGTATGCATGTATGTAAGTATGTTTATATTGATATGTATGCACACATGCATGTATACATGTGTCATTGTTGATGATACATTGGATATGGCTATGTAAGACTCTCATGGAAACATTTGTGATATTTCAATTATTGAGTTAATGGAAATTAGGAATTAATCCATGGTTGATATTTGTTTCTACACACTTTTTTTAAAATATCTTATGTAACCATGGTTTCATTTCTAATCTTCCACTAAAAATATCTAGATATTTTCATGCCTTAGTTAAGAGTGAGTGTGACTCTCTCTCATATATTATTATTATTCTTGTGCTTATCTTTCTTAAGCTCAAGCTTAGCCATTTCTATCTCTTTCTTCCACCAAGCTCTCTACATTTTTCTAGTGAGTTAAAGAGAAAGAAAAGAATGGTTTTATTAGTGAGAAAAATACCCACTTCATCAATCTAGCCCACTAGTGTAGGTTGTTTGCCTCACTTCTACTTAGTTTAAGTGAAGCAAGGAGCTTGTGTAACATTTCAGAAAAATAAAATATTATTTTTGGGAATTTTTATAATTAAATAATAAATATCATGAATATTTTATTAGTGCGGTATGATTAAATACCGATAAAGTGGAAAATATCTGAAAAATTATAGAAATTACTGAAATGAGGGTGTTTTATTTGATTTAAGCAAATTATGAATTTTTATAATTAATTATATACAATTTTAATACTAATCGCGATTAAATATCGCTAATCGTGCATTAAGCTAGTTTTGTGCATGTGACATGCACCATGTCATATTTTGCATTTGTTACATTTTCCCACCATGTCATTTCTTTTTCTATGCATGGATTTGTTTTAAAATGAAAAGAAAAGAGAATAGAAAAGAAAAGAAAATGGAAAAGAAAATGATAAAGAATTAGAGTATGGGCAAGAGAGAGAAGAGAGTGAGAGGTGATGAGTCTCATTTGACCAAGTCCCCATTGTCTTCTCCCTCATTTCCTTCACCATTTCCCCTCTTCTTTCCTACATGGCTGCCCTCATCTCCCTCCCTCACAAAACCCTCACAAACACCCTCAATCCCTCTCCAAAACATCATCCTTCCTTCACTAAAAACATGCACAAGCTTCCTACAAACACTTTGGACTAAGAAAAATTGGATTTTGAAGACTTAGGGTAACTGAAGAAAATTCTTGAGTTGCCAAATGAGGTAATCTCTTTACCATTAGTGTAGAATTTCATTCACTTTTGTTTCCATGCATTTTTAGAAGTGATTTAGTGAAGATTAGTGAACTTAGAAAATTTCTAGAAGAGGTTAGGGGTTTGTATGAATTGTGAAGTGTAAATTGAGATTAGTAGAGACCTTACAACCCCTCTAGTGTTAGAATTCAGGACAAAACCTGAGACCAAACCCCAATATGTGAACTTTAGTTTTGCCGATATCGGTTTTTGTGGGATTTGTGATTCTAATTAGAGAACTGCTACGACCCGGGACACCTAAAAAATATTTAGCAAGTATAGTGATGTGTGCAGGTGACCAGAAGACTACCCCTGAAACCCGAGCCCCTATATCAATAAACTGGCCGCATATTTATTAGTATTGGCCACAAATTGCGGCCAAGTTATGGTGAAATCGAGTGATTTTTGGTCTATGGCATTGTTATCTGATATATAGAGCAACCCCCTATGCAAAATTTGCTAATTTTACCTGAGATGAAATCTGGAGTTGGTTTTCCTTAGTGGCTGTTTTTCGTATTTTGCGATTCTGAGACTTTTGTTTTGTACTTGATTTAAATTCCGTCGTATGGCATTTGAACGTCAACGACGAGGGTTATTTGGTAGTGTTTTGCATGCGAGACCATAGGTTTTAACCTATGCGTGATACGCGTGCCGATTTGGTTTTCGTGCGCGATTTCTATTTACGATGTCATGTGATATATATATATGTAGGTACCCCCCCCCCACGTGGACTTCGAACGATGAAGAAGAGGATGGCGACATCGACTTCGGCAAGAAAGATCAAGGTTAGTAGATATATATCTATGGGGGAAGTCGGGTGGATGGCGTATAGCACCCCCGCGGTTCGTAGTGTAGTATACTATATTATATATATATATATATATATATATATATATATATATATATATATTTTGATATGTGAGACTAAATGGTTATCTAGATAGATCTTAGAAGATCATAAGTTTAATTTTAGTGTATTTGGATGATAATGTCGTAGTTAGTTTCTTAGTTGCGAACCCAAGAATAAGATTACACGCACACACCCACACTTGCATACATTTTTACTTGTGCGTATATGGGGATATGTATATATATATATATATATAAACACACATAGGTATGGGGCTATGTATATATATATATATACGTATATGTATACATGGATGATGAGGATAGTACATGGTACTTGGAGATGAGTCGATGAGATTGGGCATGATGCCATGAGATCGGTGATATGTTTTGGTTCGTATTATGAGATACGACATGTTGTTATAGCTGGTCTTTAGGCGATGTGTTTTCATACACACGTATATATATATGTAGGTGGTATCAGTACGTACTAGACTTAGATCAGTACCCAGATCATGATATGATGATAAGGATACCAGATAAATGATGAGATAATGTGATATTTGACCCGTACCCAGATTTGGGTTGCCGTATGATGGATTTACCGTACGAGCTTTATATTGATGATAGATCCACACTCTTGACTCAAGAATGTCATGTTATATATTGTATCATATGTGATACTATTGAGGCGGGATCACCGACTATTATATGTTATATATATTGACTCAGATTTAGGTGGTTTCCTTACCTTTTCGATTAGTCTGTTAGTTTAGTCCTGTAGTTTATTTTTAGATGTTAGACTAGACTCGAGTCATACCTATTTCAAAACTAACGAATCGTGAGTACTTTTAAAGACCGGCCAAGGGATTCTACGGATATTTCAAAGGACGTACATTTTCTTTAAAACACCGTAGCCCTTATTTCTAAACACCACGATTCGTGTTATTTCAAATGGCACAAATGTATGACTCATATAAATGTGTATCCACATATGTTGCGTTATTATTCATGTTCCGCATATTATTGCTGCATTTGTCATTTATTCTGCTGTTCGCATTTCATTGCATGCCTATATGTATTTTCGTGAGAAATGATGAAACCTGTTGTTAAGACACCAGCACCATTACCGATGATGCGTATGCTCCACGTACACTTTCCTGCCGGCTCACACACATCTTCATCGGTAACTGCTATGTCACGTACACTTTAGAGAACATTACTTCATTGACATAGCTTGCTAGCTGATAGTTCCTATATGTTATTATTTTCATATGCTAGTTTAATTATTGTATTTATTTACTGTGTTATCTCATGTATGTATATTCATATATTTAATTGCCATGCGATAGTTTAGGCCAGTCCGGATTGCCGGAGCCCAGTAATCATTATTTATTTATTTACATTGTGATTCATGATTTCGGATTTCCATGAGATTTCTGGATTTAGAGAAACCGCAAAGATTTTACAAACTTATCATCTTTTAAAAGATAGAAAATGCGGTTTTCTCATGATATGATTTGAGATATGTCCACCATGAGTTTTCTCGGCTCTTGAGCGATATCATACACCCGATTCGAGAAGGAGGAGGAACCGTCTATGGGTGCATGGTGGACCCGGTGCGGTACCCCGGGGCGAGAAGGTTACGGATGATGGCGTTGAGCCTGTGACAGGGGAGCACTACCGATCGGTGATTATATTGTGACTCGACGGATATACTGAGGATACCGATCGGAGTATGGGACAGTCCGGATAGCCGGAGCCCTAGATTTTAAGATTTGATGATTTGGGCCAGTCCGGATAGACGGAGCCCTAGATATTGAGATTCGAGGATACAGGCCAGTCTGGATAGCCGGAACCTGAGATATTTATATATTGGGATTTATATACATTTTGTGTCGATGCTAGACACTGATTCCCTGTTGATTTCATTGATGATACCTCGTTTTATACATATAGAAATCTCACTAAACTAAGAAAACAGTTTTCTCACTCATGATGTGCTCTGTTTTCATTTAATGCATTCATACATCATATATATGATATGTTGCTATCTGAGGCACTGACACGAGCACATGGTATTACACTTATGTATAAATGTTTATCCTTGCCACCTTATCATGCTTCAGACTTTATCATTTGAGGATATATATATATATATATATATATATATATATATATATATATATATATTATGATCGTATTAACCTAGGATTGAGTCATACATACAATTTCTGCTCTGTGATGTTTTCTACTCACGAGTTGGCAACTCACCCCCGTTGTGCCACAGTTCTTACAGGTTTTGCCGTACAGATTTCCCTGGCGACTTTGCTGGCACACTGCTTCATTCCGGGTGATTGCCTTGGTAGGTGGGTTCACTCGCATCATGACCACCATTGTACTTTATTTTATATTCAGTTGTATCTAGTAAACTCCATAAACCAGACTATATTATTTTATAACCTTAGAGACCAGTTGTATATTCTTTCGACCTTAGAGTCGCGCGTTGTATATTTATGGTTTTCATGTTGATTTTGAGTTTCCTTTTGAGTTTTGATCCTCGCCCTTGGCGTTGTATATTATATTGCTTGTGTGGTTGTGACCGTCAATTGACGAAGAGCTAGCTCCCTCTTGGGGATGTCTTTATTCATATTATGCATGTTGTACCCTTTTGGGGCCAGTATTTACAAAGGAAACTCTGCCGAAATTTTCAGAAAAGACTTGATGTTTTAAAAATCCAATACTTGGGCTTATGTTATTTAAAACCACTTGCTTTAAAGATAAATTTTCCTCACTTCTTCTTTAAAATGGTTTAGATTTCTAGGATTTTTGGCTTATTTGAATTAGATGGGGTCCTATAGACTTCATATAATTCAAGTGCCAGTCACGTGCGATTTCTGGTCATGACAGCTTGAGTCAAGGAACCCCGTGGTGGATCATCGTGGACTTCGAAGGTTTCAAGCAGACCGGTTCAAGCTTCAAGTAGAACCAAGGAGTCAAGGACATCTACACGGAGCTTTTAAAGAGAAGGAGAGGTCTACAAAGGTTGTAGTTCTTTTTCACTTAATGTTAGACACTTACTTGTATATGATACTTGTTAGCTTTACGCCTAATCCTCTAGTTTGATTCAAGGTTCGGGTTGGTTAGCACCCTAGATTTTTAAAGTTGCATAGTTGATGCTTGTTAAAACCTAGTGAGGGTGCTAAGCAAAACCCAACAGTGGTATCAGAGCCAAGCTAGAGTATTAGGCGTGACCTAGACGGCGTTAAAGTGTTCAAACGAACATCGATACCCACGCATTAGATGCTCTCTGGAAATTTTTCAAAAGTTGGAATTTTTGGGTTTAAAAATATGCAGAAAATAGTGCAAGGTATTGAATGGGACCCCAAGAAAAACGACTCCCTAACTCGACTTAACGACCGCGGAACCGCGGCAAAAACACGCTTTTGGCGACGGTTCCACGGCGCCGTTGGTGAGGCCAAGGACGTGCCTTCTTGTGCCGGTCCATATGTGCTAATGGCACTGTCTGGGTATTTTTTAATCTGTCTCAAGTGTTGAGGTCTCTGAGAAATATGGGTTTTGATGGATCGATCGAAATGTTTGACATCGCCTAGTTTTTCTGTATGGGATAAAATATTTGGAATCTACACTGATTAGTTTTGAGAAAATTAATTGGTTGCTTGTAAATCTAACATTTCGGTCTCGGTCGGAATCGGGAATCTTGTTTGATTACCCGATTTCTTTTGAAAAGGTGTTTTCATTTTTGAGACCAAAATGTAAGATCTATATGGTTAGGCATGAAATACGGGATATGAGATAGACCGGGTTTGCGATGTCTAAGTGTTGTGCGGATTCCAAATGTTGTAGTTTTACATTTCTTTTCTGCGACCGTAAGTGTAATATGTGCATCCCCAAATTTAGTTGCTATATGTCGACGGTGTTGGGAATACACATATTTACTTACGTTGATGATCTGTGATGATTATTCTGTTGCTGTGGTGATATGGTGTATAAGATCTTCGTGATTGAATAGCCGGGGGATTTATGTAAGATGGGAGTTTTTTTTTCATCCATGTAAAATTCATTGTATGTAATATTCTTTTATTGGGACACTTACGGGTTGAGGATGTTGTCTCCATTGATGTATATTATTTACTTTTCCGCATTAGGATAGACCCAAGTGGGGAGCACAAGTAACCGGGTTCTAGGGTCCAGTGGGAGATCATCTCGAGGAGTCGAGACCGGGTCTCCTAAGTCTAGAATTGGCAGGGTTGCTTGCCTCTCTCATAGGGGTCTAGGGGTGTGGGCTTGGCTATTCGTCACGACCAGGGAATCCGTATTTTTTATAATTGGCTTAATTTAAAATGCGGACTTCCTAGGATATCTTATACATTCATATATCTAATTCCGCTGCTATGTTATGTGATGAGATCATATTACTGCCTGAGAAAAATGGTATATATTATATATTTGATATATAATAAACGTTGCTTATACTTTGCATCCGCACTAGTCCTGCCCCCGCTCTGCCGTTAGTTAAGTAACCTAACGGTGCATGACGGGACCCCATGGCGAATGCGGATGGCATAAGCGTACGTTCTATTTTTGTTTCTTTTCTGTGATGGCTTAGGAACTTAAATGATGGGACTACATTAATGAGATTAATGTAAAGAAAAAGAAACCTAAAATATGTTGTAGAATCGAATTTGAAACCCGCTCGGCCTTTTTATGAAAAAGAAAGTTTTCAAAGATGCGGAGCTTAAGCCACTCCTTTTAAAACAATTTGATTCTATAACCAGATCAAGTTCAAAGCGTTAAAGGTTTTCTTAAAAACCATCGGCAATACTTCGTCATTTTAGAAAGTAGAGTACTTAGTATTCGTGCTACGTATGTTGATCATAGTCAAGGCGTAGTGTACGGTAGCTAAGTGATGTCTTCCTACACAGTATATGATTCGATTAGTTAGGACATTCATGTGATTATTGTAGGGTTCCTAGGCACTCTAAGGAAGTTCCACAAGGCATCAACCATGCCAATTTCAAAAATTCCGGTGCCGAGAAACCCTAACGCGATCGTTGACTAGAGTTTAGACGAAACTACAAGCTACTAAACTGCTTTAGCGCTAAGTGAACGGAAAATACAACCTTTGTAGATCCGGTCCTCCACCTCCATAGCTCCGTGATGATGTACCCTCGCTTCGATCATCGGATCCCGGGCTCTAGCGTCGGCTTCATCGGAGAAATGGGCGGGCTAGGTCGTCGACTTCGATGCCGAAGATGATCAACGTCGAGGCAACTCAAGATCAAGCTCCAACTTCACTAAGTCATGAAACTTGTGAATAAAACACCCTAGACTACTTGGCAAGTGGTAGAGGATGAAGAAATAGGAAGTGGGTTCACTTTAGTTTTGGATTTCTCACTCTTTATCTCATTTCACCATTGATGGTAGCAAGCTTTTCTTCATCTTGAAGAAGGAGAAGAAGAAGAAAAGAATATAATAAGAATATTAAAAATAGAAAATAAAAGTGATTCTTATCATATAGCAACCATGGTTAAGTGTAGAGAATGAACTAAGGTTAGTTGAATGGTTAGGTTTAGGAGATGAAGACAAAATGGTCATTTTAGTCAAAGATGCATGAAGCATCAAGAAAGTTCTAAAAGCAACCATTTTGTTTTCCTTTTCTTTTAACCAAAAATGAAAAGATAAATAAATGAAATGAAACCCTAACCATTCACTAAACATAGTGTATAGCATACACACACCCAAGGTTGCATGTATCATCAAACATGATACAAACAAGTGTACAAAAATATATCACATATACAATGTGCACTTCAAGTGAGAAAATCCATTTAAAGTGAACAGTATTAGTCAATGTAAAGTAATATATCTAATATATAATTATACATTAAATCATTAAATCAATACTTGATTTAACGATCTGGTCATATCGCATATAACCGACTAATATCAATAGTAACAACTTATCGAATCAACACTTGATCCGATAACCCGGCTATATCGCATATAACCGATCAATGTCACAAATCACGAGAATCGAATACAGTATCACATACTGGTATTATTCTCGGTCCCGCACATATCTCATATGCGCTCCTATTTCTTTTCGCTTGAGCCAGGAAACCTCTGTGTAGGACTCTAAAGACTCGTCAATACGCCGGCAGCAGGTGATGATCATATCAAACACCCACAAGCCACAAGCGGTCTGCTAAACGTAATGGCCACCCGGGTATTGAGCGATCAGAAGATCGACGAGCAAGCCCGCTCACACTCCTGTGAATCCAACCAGTAACACTTACCGCCTAGGGGTGGTAAACGTCAGACCCCAGTAGCTCGATAAGTCGTGTCGATATGAGGTCTATAACAGTTCGAGAAACTACTGGTAACACTTACCAGTAAATCTCAGCAACCCTGGCCAGGGATTTCCGGTTATAGCCAATCGAACACAGTGCAACATCAACTCCCTATACCGGGAGAGACGAATCCCCTCCTATCGCTCATTGCCTCCATGTGATTCGGGACTGTACCCAAAAACCACCGTTTTGCACGCCCTCTTGGACGTGGTAAGGTGGAAATCAAAGCACAGTGGGAATCACACAAGACTCTATGACGATCTCGGGTCAACAGACTACTCTGTACCAGTGTCACCAGAGAACTGCCATCTGACGTAAGGTATAATACCATCTGGGAGTTCTCGGCGAGTCCGTCCAGTGTACCCAGTCTCCACTGAGCACCCGTATATCATCTCTGATGTCAAACACCAATGGATATGGGATCATCCATCGCCCATCTGTATGGGTCGAGAAGGTATACTCTAGTCTACACTGGTATATCGATGTCCCGTCTCGATACACCCACGACTAGGGACCTTGAAGGATGTACTTATGGACTACCATGTCCCCACTAGTATGATCCGCATCATAGTCCAGGTAGTCAAGTACACATCCTAAGGGCTTTACCAACACGTAACAGAGAGACAATCAGTGTACACGTTAAGGTAAAGAGTAACCAGATAGCATACTATCATATCGAGCAAGAAAGTCATCCCTATATATGTCCAAGCATCCACTACAATATACATCCTATGTATAGTAATGGCCTTTATGGCATACATATAACTAACAATTATGTTGATCATAGTCAAGGGTCATGTGAATGAGTCTAATTAATCATGAAATGATGGGTAGAACTTGACTAGTGCTTATGATATGTTGACCATAGCCAAGGTCATAAGCTGCTAGGGGTAAAAACCATATCGGGGGTTCCAAGAGTTGAAATTTGCAATGAGATTGCATACCTTTTATATGATAGTTGGATCCTGATCCCATTGTGAGTAAGAGTTACTCCCAGGAGAGTTTTCCACTTTACAGTTAGCTAACCCATTAGGTGTCTAGAAATGTGTCAACGGGGTTATGCCTCTGGGGAAACGAGGTTTACTTTAATTAGGTCCGTGCGAAAGCACGGGGAACCTCCCTCGAAGTACCGACACTGGCCTGGCTGACCGGTTAACGAACTTGTAGAATGTAATTAATCCTGGTTAATTTTCTTTTTAAGGTTTGAAGGAAAATTTGATAAAAGCAGTGGGATATATCGATTAGATAAGATAATAACCAATCTAATCTTTGCAAGAGCTTTCGCTGAGTGTATTCTTTTCTCTCTCCTAATGGAAGATACCATGACTAGACTTAAGCTTCTATTAGAGAAAAATAAACTGATAGGACCCAATTATAAAGACTGGCTGAGCAACATAAACATTGCCCTTACATATTATAAGGTATCATATGTCCTCACTGCCCCAGCCCCTCCCATCCCAGGCCCTAAATCTTCTGTTGCGGATAGGGAGATCCGCAAGATATGGGATATTGATTGTGCCACTGCCAAATGACTCACGCTTGCCTCGATGGATAATGTACATCAAAAGCAGCATGAGAAGATGGATGTTCAATCCATTTTTCTCTATACAAAGGAGTTGTATAGAGAGCAATCTCGTACCCTGTGCTACGAGGCATCTAGAAAGCTGTTTTAGATGAGAATGGATCCTGGCACACCGGTAGGTGATCATATCTTGAAGATGATAGTTCTTATTGAAGAGCTTAAGGGTCTCGGATAGACAATGGAGAATGAACAGTATGTTGATATTATTCTACAGTCTCCCCCCCTCGCCTTTGCTCAGTTCATAGTAAACTTCAACATGCACAATATGGAGAAGTCACTACCTGAACTTCTCAATATGTTGAGAAGTGAAGAGAGTACGCTCAAGTCAGCAAAACTCCCGCTCTGCTTGCTGGGCCATCTTCCTCTTCTATTCCAAAAGCTAAGGCTAAGGGAAAAGAGAAGAAGAAACCCACCAGACCGAAAGGTGGAGTTAAAAAGGCAAAATGAAGAGACAAATCCAGGACTGAGGAATCGGGAAAAGGGGAATGTTTTTACTGCCACAAATCGGGACACTGGAAGCGAAATTGTATTGAGTACCTCGCTGATCTCAAGAAAAAGAAGCACGGTGATACTTCCGCTTCAGGTGTGTTCGTGACTGAAAACTGTTTTTCTATAAACTCCGCTCTCTGGGTATTAGATACCAGTTCGGGTTCTCACATCTGCAATTGTATGCAGGGATTGAGAAATAGCAAAGTTTTAAAGACTGGTGCTCACACTCTCCGGGTTGGAAATGGTTCCAATGTACATGCGGTGTCAGTGGGAGAGTATCATCCGGGGTTGCCATCGGGGTGTATATTGGTTTTGAACCCGTGTTATTATGTACCAGGCATGTTATGTAATATAATATCCGTTTCTTTGTTAGAAAATGAAGGATACCATTTTGTGTTGCAAAATAATGTTATGAACATTAACGTAAATCAACAGTTGATTGGGTATGGTACACTAAATAACAGGATATACGTCTTAAATCAACACACAGTTTTCAACATACAACACACAAATAAAAGAAAATTTTCAGATAGAAATGAAGCTTTTCTTTGGCATTGTAGACTTGGTCATATTAACGAAATAAGACTAAACAATCTAAATAAAGATGGATATTTAAATCCTTTTGAATATAAATCTAATGCGACTTGTCAATCTTGTATCAAAGGTAAAATGACCAAAACTCCGTTTACTGGACACGGAGAGAGAGCTACAGAACTCTTAGGCCTCATACATAGTGATGTATGCGGACCAATGTCTACACATGCTAGAGGCGGTTTTTCTTACTTCATAACTTTTACTGATGATTTCTTAAGATTCGGACATGTGTTTTGGTTAAAGCATAAGTCTGAAGCTTTCGAGAAATTCAAAGAGTACAAACTTGAAGTTGAAAAACAAACTGGAATGAGTATCAAAATACTTCGATCAGATCGAAGTGGAGAGTATCTGAGTACAGAGTTTTCAGACTTCCTAAAAGAGAATGAGATTCTCTCTATGCTCACTCCCCCTTACACACCACAGCACAATGGTGTGTCAGAACGACGGAATCGTACCCTATTAGATATGGTGCGATCCATGATGAGTGATGTTGAGTTACCACTCTTCTTTTGGGGCATGCATTGGAGACTGCAGCATATCTGTTGAACAGGGTTCCAACCAAGATCGTGTCTACCTCTCCATATGAGATATGGTATAGGAAGAGACCATCTCTTTAACGAGTTAGGATATGGGGTTGTCCGGATTTTGTCAAAAAGAAGAATTCATACAAACTTGAGACACGATCGGTTCAGTGTATATTTGTGGGATATCTAAAGCATTCGTATGGATATCTTTTCTACCACAAGGAGGAACAAAGATTGTTTGTTTCTCAACATGCCACATTTCTAGAAAATAAAATTTTTACAAATAATACTGATGGCAATGTGGTAGAACTAAAAGAAGTTCTAGAGACACAAGTTACAAATGACGACTTGGTTGAACCTGGTGTTGTAATAGAATCTTATGAACCTCAGCCACTCTGTAGATCTAGTAGGATTTCTCGCCCACCGGAGAGATACTACGGTTTCCTCATTGATGGTGATAGAGAAGATTGCATCATGGATGATGATGACCCTACTAGTTTTCAGCAAGCTATCACGAGTGGTGACTCGGTGAAGTGTCTTGATGCCATGAGATCCGAAATGGAGTCTATGTACACCAACAAAGTATGGACTTTGGAAGTTGTACCCTCTGGGGTAAAACCCGTAGGGTGCAAATGGATCTTTAAGAGAAAGATCGATGTAGATGGACAGGTGGAGAGCTATAAGGCAAGGCTTGTAGCGAAAGGATTTCTTCAAAGACCAGGTTTGGACTATGACAAAACTTTCTCTCCTATAGCAATGCTTAAATCCAATCGGATCCTACTTGCTATTGCTGCTCACTACGACTATGAAATCTGGCAGATGGACGTTAAAACTGCATTTCTAAATAGTGATTTAGAAGAGTGTGTTTATATGGATCAGCCAGAAGGCTTCGTTGATAATGGGAGCAGCGGGAAAGCATATAGGTTGCTTAAACCTTTTATGGATTAAAGCAGGCATCAAGGAGTTGGAACATCTGCTTTGAAGATGCGATCAAAGAGTTTGATTTTGTCAAAAATCCTAATGAACCTTGAATTTATAAGAAGATTGTAAGGAGTGTAAGTCCATGTCGTGCACCCTGCGGGATCGCGGGGAGGCGGAATAGGTGAAAAACAATTTTCAAAAGATCGCGGCACGGACTTGGACTCCAGGATCGGTGCTAAACCCTACCTAGCAATCTAAATGTGAGGTTAACTAAATGTACAGAAGTTTATACCTCACGATTCCTGTCCTTCGGGTCTTCATTCCTCGCTGTCCTTCTTCTGGTTGTTGACTCCATGGAACAATTCGGATCGCCGCTCCCTCATCGGACTCCTCAAATCCAAGATGATCCACCCGAGGAGATGTGCATCGAACTCCCACCTCAACGGAGGCAACTAGGGCATCGAGATCGCTACTCATGATGTCGTAGGAGATGTAGAGATGTGTGGATGGATTGTAATATCTATGCTTGCCGTAGATCACTCAACACATGAGTTCACTAGAGCTTTGAGGAAGAAGGTGACCTTGGAGAAAAAGCTAGTGAGGAAAGAGAATGAAGAATGGAGTTAGCTCTCTACCTTTTTCTCAACTGAACCATATTGATAATTCACTTGATAAATCAATATGAATTATCACATATATGGTTCAAGTAACAAAAAATGACTCATGGGCCAAAAACTCACCATGTGTCATAAGAAGCTAAGTCCATTTTCATGCAATTTCCACCTCATTCTCCTATGTCATAATGCATTTTTCATTTAAACCAAAATGAATAATAATAATATGACATGTCACCTTCTAGAAGCATCTTTAACCAATTTAAAAAATGCCCTTCATCCGTACATACGTACACATATCCGTATTCCGAAAATTGCGGATACAAAAGACGAAAACAATCCATCAGTAAAATACTAGGATCCGGCTTAAACCAAAGCCCGCTAGTATTATCCGTCCGAATCATCATGCACGCACGAGTACACACATGTGATCGAACCCTGTCGTAAAACCATACGACCTCTACATCTTTTGTCTGATGCACGGAAACCCTCTATGTGGGACTCTAAAGACTCAACATTACGCTGGCAGTGGGTTTAACCACAGTTCGCAAGCGGCACAAGCTGTACGTAACGACCCCCAGGTATATGTCAATAAGAAGGCCGATGAGAATAACTCATCCGAACTCCAACTTAGCCTATCTGTGACAATCTCCGTCAGTCCGGTCCGTCCGTCTAAGAGTATCGCATATCGGGCCTAGGGGGCGGTAGATGTCAGACCCCTAATAGCGGTATAAGTCATGTTGGAGTGTAGCCCATTACACCCAGAGAAACTACTGGAGTACCTACCAGTAAATCTCTCTTTCCCTGGCCAGGGACTTTGCGTAATGGCTCTCCAACACGGCGCGACATCAACCCCCAATACCGGGAGGGACGAATCCTATCTAACCGCCACTGCCTCCAAGTGCTTCGGGACTGCACCCAACTACTACCTGTTTTCATGACACCCTTGAGCCGTGGTAGAGTAGTAATCAAAGTACAGTGGGAACACACTCGAGGAGAAGTGGCAGTGTCAAGTCGACGGACTAAGCTGTACTCATGTCACCTGGGAACTGCTACCTGACGATAGGTATATTACCAACCAGCAGTTCCCAACGAGTCCTGTCCGGTGTACTCATAACCTAATGAGCACCTGCATACTATCTCCAGTACGACGTACTAATGGCTGTGGGACATACCATCTCCCCTGCTGGGATGAGAAGCGTACACACTAGTCTACTCTGGAGTATCGATGCCTTGTCTCGATAATCCTACGACTAGGGACCTGCATAAGGATGTGCTTACAGACTACCCAGCCCCCACTAGTGTGACTGCCATCACAACGCTGGTAATCAAGCAATGGTCCTAAGGGCTCTACTAATACGTATAAGCGATATGTTAAAAGAAACACATGCACATATTGAAGTAGAAACAAACCAGGTAGCATACTACCATTTTGAGCAAGATTATCAATACAACTGTGAATATCCCAAGCTTCCATTAAGTAATATACAAACCAGTATGATACAATAATGGCCTCTAGGGTATATACACTAACAATCTCCCACTTGCACTAAGGCCATATACTAGCATATTGCAGACCGAAGGTCTCGAATAGCCTCTCGAACACTGTCTGAGAGATGGTCCTGGTGAGTGGATCTGCAGTGTTGTTCTTCGTATCTACTCTCCTTACCTCGATCTCCTGGAGAAAATCTATCTCCTTGATCAGGTGTTACCGCCTTAAGATGTGTCTGGATCACTGATGGAACTTGGATTCTTTCCCTAAAGCTATAGCGCCGATTGTTGTCGCAATACAAAAGTATAGGAGCACCAATAGAAAGAACCACCTGAAGTTCAATTAAGACCTTCCTTATCCAGACTGTCTCTTTTGCAGTGTCACAAGCAGCGATCTACTCCGTTTCCATTGTTAAGTCAGCAATGGTGTTCTGTTTGGAGCTCTTTCAACAGACCGTCCCTCTACTGAGGATAAAGCTATAACTCGATATGGATTTGGAGTCATTATTATCACTCTAGAAGCTGGAGTCAGCAAACGCCTCGATCTGGAAGTCCAAACTGCTGTACACCATGAACATCTCCTTAGTCCTTTTCTGGCACATGAGAATGTTCAATACTGCTTCCCAGTACTTCTCCCCTAGGTTTGAATGGTACCGGCTTATCACGCTTTCGCTGCGTAAGCAACATCTGGTCTGGTATACAACATCGCATATACTATAGAGCCTACCACATTAGTGTAGGGTATAATCGATATGCGAGCCTTTTCCAAATCAGTCTTGGTAGACATCTCTTTGGAGAAGGTGATTCCGTGACAAGCCGGTAGACTACCGTGCTTAGAATCTTCCATACTAAAATATTTTCAGTATGGCGTTGGTGTACCTTGACATTGAAAAGTCCCACTATCCACTCTGATCTATTACAATAGATCTGGATCCCCAGAATGTAGTTAGTATTACCCAGGTATATCATGGAGAACTTCTGTGACAAGAATCCTTTGACTGATAGTAGTATAGGAATGTCAGATCCTATTAAGAGAATGTCATCCTCGTTCTTGATGAGGAATCCGTCAGTTCTCCCTACAATATTACTATAGATGCATGGTTCATCCGGATTTTTGTTAAAGTCGAATTCTTTGACTTTCTCATTAAAAACAGATGTTCCAACTCTGTGATGGCTGCTTCAGTCCATAGACTTAAGCATCTTGCACACAAACCTGCTGCTCCCACTCTGATTGAAAACCCTCTGGCTGAACCCTATAGATGCACTCTTCTAAATACTGAAAAAGACATCTATACGTTCATCTGCCAGAACTTACAATCATGGAAGACAACAATGTCAAGAAGGATCCGAATGGATTTGAGCATAGCCACTGAAGAAAAAGTTTTCATTATAGTCCAAACCACGTCTTTGATGGAAAGAACCCTTTACAACAAGTCTAGCCTTATAGGTTTTAACCTGTCCATTTACACCAATCTTCTTTCTGAAGATCCATTTGTAGCCTATGGGTCTTACCCCTTCTGGAGCAAAGTCCAAAGTCTATACTTTGTTGGTGTATATGGACTCCATTTTGGTCCATTTTTCATCTAGACATTTTACCGAGTCTCTGCTCTAAATGGTATACTGGAAGCTAGTTGGCACATCATTGTCAATGATGCAATCCTCTCTATCCCCGTCTATGAGAAAACCTCAGTTTCTCTCGGGCGGATGAGATTGCCTACTACTTCCTCTGAGTGGCGTAAGTATGTCTGATTCTTTTGAAACTTCTGGTTCTACCTTACTTTCAGTAATATTTTGTAGTTCTGGAATTTCTTCCAGTTCTATTGCACTCCCACTATTTGTTTTAAAAAGATTAATTTTCCAAAAAGTGGGCATTCTGAGAAACAACAATCTTTTGTTCCTCCGTGAAAATAGAAAAAATACCCCCTAGAGTCCTTTGGGTATCCCACAAACTTAAACAGTACTGAGTGTACCTCAAACTTGCCCATATACTGCTTTTTACAAACGCTGGACATCCCTAAATCTTCAAGTACTGAAGATAGGGTTTCTTCCCAATCCATATCTGATATGGTGTGGTAGGCACAGTCTTAGTATGAACCTTTTTCAAAAAGATATGTAGCTAATCCTAGTGCATAACTTCAGAAGGATGACGATAACTCAGTGTTACTCATTATGGAACGAACCATATCCAATAGGGTTGTGTTCCGTCTCTCCGATATACCATAAAGTTGTGATGTGTATGGAGGAGTAAGCTGAGAGAGATTTCTTTTCTCTTTTTAGGTAATCCAGGAACTTGGCAATTAAGTATCACTACCTTGATCAGATTTCAGTGAGTTGATACTTGTGCATGTTTGTTTTTCCTATTCATTCTTGTGTTCCTAGAATTTCTCAAAAGCCTTGGATTTATGCTTCAATACGAAGACATGTCCTAACCCAGAGAAATGACCCGAAAAAGTAATGAAAATAAGAATAACCACTTCATGCATATATAGACATTGGACCTACACAATGCTGTGTATGAGTCCTAAGAGCCCCTCGCCCTTACTTCGTGTCCAGTGAACAGAGTCTTTGTCATCTTTCTTATAAGACATGATTGACTAGTTACATAAGACTGATATTCGAACGGATTCAAATATCCCTCTATATGTAACTACGCCAACCTTATTTCAATGATGTGACCCTGTCTATAATGTCATAAGAAAGTCCTATTTGATTCTGGAGACTTTCTTATAAGTGTGTTTTGGACGTTTGAAAACATGAGCTTGATCTAATACGTACATACTGTTATCTAATGTACCTGACCTAATCAATACTTTGATTTAGGTGGATGTGGATTACATCGCTTACATATGTAAATCATATCCTTCTTTATAATGTAAAGATACAGATATGAAATTTACAAGCTTGACTAAGTACATATAAACAGTTACGTAGAATCAATAACTGCTCACTTGTCAATTCTAGATGATATTCCTCTACGGATACAACATCTTTGTTCATTCCGTTAACACCTCAGAGAGTCATATCACCAGCCCTGATAACTCTACGGTTTCTCAAAGTCTGTGAAGAATGAGATCCTGATCTGGTATCATGTACCCAGGATGTAGAGTTAATTGACAGACTGTTTTCAAACACTTAACACACCCGAAGCTGAAGCCACAACATGCTTCAGATCCTGGATTCTGGCTTTCCAAGCCCTGCATCCCTTCTGCCAATGCCCTTTCCCGTGACGATAGGAACATCCCTCCTTTACTACCGTTAGCCTTGAAACTTTTGCCCTTCCCTTTTCTTCTACTTTACAGACACTGCCTATCAGCTTTGTGGAGTCCTTCGTCTTCTTACCCTTGGGTTTTACCTTGGATCTAGAAGAGGAATATTCCCCAATAAGCAGAGTGGGTGTCTCCCTGGTTTCCTTCAGGGTGCCCACAACTGGAAGTATTACTTTCTTCCCCTGGGCGTAAGTAGAAGGTAGGGACTGTAGAAGCAATTCATCACTCGACTTGTTCTCCAACGTGGTCTCCAGGTCCGTGAGCTGTTCAATACAGCTAATCATTGTAGGGACGTGGACCCCTACAGATGATCCGACAGCCAACCTCGCTTGAAGCAATTCCTTCGAGGTCTCATATCTTGCGATACAAGATTGCTCTCCATATAAAATTTTGTTATGGAGGAAGATAAAAGAAAAGTCTATCTTCTCATGTTCCTGCTGGTATTTACCATTAATTGAGGGCAACACGAGGCACTTGGCATTCACATAGTCTTTTCCTTTTGTCTTTACGGATATCATCCGTGACATTGGAAACTGGACCTGGGACGGCAGTGGCGTGAGTAGTAATGAGGTGGTCCAGTTTGTCATAGGTAATGGACATCTGGACAAACCTTGCTAGTTTTATAGTAAAACTCAGTCATGTTATTATCTAACTGTAACCTAATCAGGTCACCTGGTTGCTGCAATTAGGAAAGAGAGAAGAATACACTTAGCATGATGCTCTTGCAAGTTTAGATTGGTTTTTAATTTATCTAAACAGGACGGCTCCCACTGTTTCTCGAATCCCTCCTCAAACCATAAAAGAGGAATTAGTCAGGATTAATCTCACCCTACAATACTTGCTTAACCTTTCAGTCAGGCAGGTGTTGGTACTTCGAGGGAGGTTTTCCAACGCTTTCGCGAAGTTCCTTAATTACATAACCTCTTTTCCCTGGAGGCGT
Source organism: Agapanthus africanus (assembly GCA_030015575.1). Taxonomy (NCBI): domain Eukaryota; kingdom Viridiplantae; phylum Streptophyta; class Magnoliopsida; order Asparagales; family Amaryllidaceae; genus Agapanthus; species Agapanthus africanus. The sequence continues at coordinate 280,399,449 of JASDDO010000029.1, read as the reverse complement.
AGCCCTGCTAACACCGTTCTAGACACCTACTTGGTTTATAGCATTGATTGTGATAGTGAAAAGATCTCCCAAGGAGTAGCATATACTCACAGTAGGATCAGGATCCAAATATCATTGTGTGATAAAGCTGAAGGAATCCTACAAAAATTATCACACTCCAAATGGTATGCAGCACTAGCAAGTTTCAGTATTTTTAGAAACTCCCGATGTAGATTTTTGCCCCATGCTCTTATGACCTTGACTTTGGCCAACAAATCATAAGTCACATGTCAAGTTCTACCAATCATTCTCCAGGTTAATTTGAACTCACCAGTACATACCCTTGACTTTGGCCAACAAAGCAGTACGACTGTCCTAAACCAATGCATCTATCTATGCTTCATATGAATATCCAGCAGCTACCAATCACTATGCCTTGACTTTGATCAACAAACATAGCTTGAATACTATTGACTATTCATATGAAATGATGGAGGGCTACGAATGGTTTTGGTAAAACCGTGAACGTAGTGAACTTGATATAATCGAAGGAACTTGATAGCTTTAAAAAGTAGTGGTTTAAGCTCCGCATTTAAAAGTTTTCTGTTATAAAATAACCGAGTGGTATTTAAAATTTGTTCCAACGATTCAGCTTTGGTTTATTTGCTTTGCATTAATATAATGTGTTCCATCAATTACACCTATCATCACAGAAAGAGACGAAAATACGTCTACTTATGCCATCCGCATTTGCCACTGGGCCCCGTCTTACACCGTTAGGTTACTTAACTAACGCCAGAGCGGGGGCTGGACTAGCATGGATGAAAAACATAAGTAGCGTCTATTATATACCATATATAATAATAGCATTCGTCTGATGCAATAATAGCCATTCCAGTCACAGATGAACATATTGGATATGCTAGGAATATTGCATTTCGTTTAAGCCTGTAACGAAAGACGGATTCCACGGTCGTGATGAATAGCCAAACCCCACCCCGGACCCCTACGGGTATGGCAAACTACCCGCCAAATTCCAGAAGTGAAGCAACCTCCCTCAACAAAGTGAGTAGGTCACTCGGCACTTCAAAGAACCCGGTAGTTTGTGTACCCCACCATGGGTTATCCTAGGAGCAGAAAACAGTAAAAAGAAAATAATACAACAGTGGCTACAACTTCAACCCGGATGTGCCTCGCAAAATAATATTACATCAATTTTACAATTTACATGAATGAAAGATAAAAAAACGCTCATCTCACATTCCCGGCTATTCATCATTGACGATCCAATAAGTTCATATACACAAACCAACAAATATGTGCAACTTCAAACTAACAGACATATAGCAATTAGATGATGTTTAAAACACATATAAACATTACAGAAGAACCGGTTAGCCGAGTACAATTAGAATTTCGATCGAAAAACATTTTTCGTAACCACCCCAAATGAAAACCAGCATTCAGAAACATACTGGGTAGAAACCAAATATTCCATAGAACTAAACACCCAAAGAAAGAAATAACAGAAGAAGAATGGCCTGAATCGGCCTCGATTCGGCCGCGACTCCGCGGTGGATCGGTCCGATCCGCCGCGGTTCCGCGGTCGTCTTGGCGATCCAGGGGACCATTTTTCTTCAGACATCTTAGATAACCCTGCACGTATTTTTAGTACACCTGAAATAATTTTTCTAGCACTTTTAAAAATCGACAGAATGTAGGGTTTTCGGTGTTTTGTTTTCCGGTTTTTCCGACGATCGAAGTTCTAAAACTTGCTAACAAACTAGTTTGGGTTTAGTAGTCTCTGATACCACTGTAATTCAATGTCGCGCACCCAGCGGGATCACGGGAAGGCGGAATAGGTGAAAAACAATTTTCAAAAGATCGCGGCACGGACTTGGACTCCAGGATCGGTGCTAAACCCTAACTAGCAAACTAAATGTGAGGTTAACTAAATGTACAGAAGTTTATACCTCATGATTCCTGTCCTTCGGGTCTTCATTCCTCGTTGTCCTTCTTCTGGTTGTTGACTCCATGGAACGTTTCGGATCGCCGCTCCCTCATCGGACTCCTCAAATCCAAGATGATCCACCCGAGGAGATGTGCATCGAACTCCAACCTCAACGGAGGCAACTAGGGCATCGAGATCGCTACTCATGATGTCGTAGGAGATGTAGAGATGTGTAAATGGATTTTAATATCTATGCTTGCCCTAGATCACTCAACACATGAGTTCACTAGAGATTTGAGAAAGAAGGCGACCTTGGAGAAAAAGCTAGTGAGGAAAGAGAATGAAGAATGGAGTTAGCTCTCTACCTTTTTCTCAACTGAACCATATTGATAATTCACTTGATAAATCAATATGAATTATCACATATATGGTTCAAGTAACAAAAAATGACTCATGGGCCAAAAACTCACCATGTGTCATAAGAAGCTAAGTCCATTTTCATGCAATTTCCACCTCATTCTCCTATGTCATAATGTATTTTTCATTTAAACCAAAATGAATAATAACAATATGACATGTCACCTTCTAGAAGCATCTGTGACCAATTTACAAAAATGCCCATCGTCCGTACATATGTACCCGTATCCCGAAAATTGCGGATACAAAAGACGAAAACAATCCATCAGTACAATACTAGGATCCGGCTTAAACCAAAGCCCGCTAGTATTGTCCGTCCGAATCATCATGCGCGCACGAGTACACGCACGTGATCGAACCCTGTCGTAAAACCATACGACCTCTACATCTTTTGTCTGATGCAGGGAAACCCTTTGTGTGGGACTCTAAAGACTCGACATTACGCTGGCAGTGGGTTTAACCACAGGTCGCAAGCGGCACTAGCTGTACGTAACGACCCCCAGATATATGTCGATGAGAAGGCCGATGAGAATAACTCATCCAAACTCCAACTGAGCCTATCTGTGACAAACTCCGTACAGTCCGGTCTGTCCGTCTAAGAGTATCGCATATCGGGCCTAGGGGGCGGTAGATGTCAGACCCCTAATAGCGGTATAAGTCATGTTGGAGTGTAGCCCATTACACCTTGAGAAACTACTAGAGTACATACCAGTAAATCTCGCTTGCCCTAGCCAGGGACTTTGCATAATGGCTCTCCAACACAGCGCGACATCAACCCCCAATACCGGGAGAGACGAATCCTATCTAACCGTCACTGCCTCCAAGTGCTTCGGGACTGCACCCAACTACTACCTGTTTGCACGACTCTTTTGAGCCGTGGTAGGGTAGTAATCAAAGTACAGTGGGAACACACTTGAGGCTAAGCGGCAGTGTCAAGTCGACGGACTAAGCTGTACTCATGTCACCTGGGAACTGCTACCTGACGATAGGTATATTACCAACCAGCAGTTCCCAACGAGTCATGTCCGGTGTACTCAAAACCTAATGAGCACCTGCATACTATCTCCAGTGCGACGTACTAATGGCTGTGGGACATACCATCTCCCCTGCTGGGATGAGAAGCATACACACTAGTCTACTCTGGAGTATCGATGCCCTGTCTCGATAATCCTACAACTAGGGACCTGTATAAGGATGTGCTTACAGACTACCCAGCCCCCACTAGTGTGACTACCATCACAACGCTGGTAATCAAGCAATGATCCTACGGGCTCTACTAATATGTTAAGCGATATGTTAAAATAAACACATGCACATATTGAAGTAGAAAAAAACTAGGTAGCATACTACCATTTTGAGCAAGATTGTCAATACAACTGTGAATATCCCAAGCTTCCATTAAGTAATATACAAACCAGTATGATACAATAATGGCTTCTAGGGCGTATACACTAGCAGGGAGTACTGTCATATTCCTCATATTGTACGTGGATGACATCCTCCTGATAAGAAACGATGTTCCTATGCTACAATCGGTCAAACTGTTCTTATCACAAAGGTTCTCCATGAAGGACCTCGGTGATGTCTCGTACATTTTGGGCATTAAGATCTATAGAGATAGATCTACGAGGCTGTTAGGATTGTCCCAATCATGGTACATTATCACCATCCTAAAAAGGTTTAGTATGGAAGATTCCAAGTGAGGTGCCTTACCCGCTTGTCATGGAATCACTCTCTCCAGGGACTTTTGCCCAAAGTCTGATGAAGAGAGGGCTCGCATGAGTATTGTACCCTACGCTTCAGCCATAGGATCTATAATGTATGTGATGTTATGTACTCACCCTGATGTCGCTTATGCACTAGGTGTAGTAAGCAGGTATCAATCCAACCCAGGGGAGAATCACTGGACAGCTGTGAAGAACATTCTTAAGTACTTGCGAAGGACTAAAGAGATGTTTTTGGTGTATGGTAATGGGGATCTCCAAATAACCTTTACCGATTTGAGCTTCCAGAGTGACAAGGATGACATCAAATCTATCTCGGGGTTTGTATTTACCCTCAATGGAGGGATGGTTTGTTGGAACAGTTCCAAACAGGACACCGTTGCAGACTCCACGATGAAAGCTGAGTATATTGCTGCAAATGATGCTGCTAAGGAAGCAATCTGGAAGAGGAAGTTCATCACGGAGCTAGGAGTAGTTCCAACCATTATTGATCCAATACCATTGTATTGTGACAATAATGGGGCTATGGCATTGGCCAAAGAGCCCAGGTCCCATCAGCGATCCAGACATATCCTGAAGCGATATCATTTGATCCGGGAGATGGTTGATCGCCGTGAGATCGTGATTCGGAGAGTAGATATAAAGAATAACACCAAAGATCCACTCACCAAGGCCCTTTCAGAGCCGCAACATGAGCGACTATTTGAGATGTTGGGTATGAGATACGCCAATAATTGGCCTTAGTGCAAGTGGGAGATTGTTGGATATATGTATGCCCAAGAGGCCATTATTTGATAGTGGATGTATAGACATGTATATATATATTCAGACGACTTTCTTGCTCGACATGATAGTATGCTATCAGGTTGCTCTTTATCTTAACATGTTCAGTTGATTGTGTATATTGTTCATTTGATACATGTTGGTAAAGCCCTTAGGATATTTGCTTGACTACTGTGATTATGATGCAGATCGTACTAGTGGGACATGTGTAGCTTATAAGCATATCCTTAAATGTTCCTAGTCGTGGGTGTATCGAGACGGGGCATCGATATTCCAGAGTAGACTAGCGTATACGTTTCTTGACCCATTTGATGGGCGATGGATGATCCCATATCCATTGGTGTTTTACATCAAAATTGTATACGGGTACTCAGTGCAGACTGGGTACACTGAACGAACTCGCCGAAAACTCCTATATAGTATTATATCTATCGTCGGATAGCGGTTCTCAGGCGACACTTGTACAGGTTAGTCTGTAAACCCGAGATCGTCATAGAGTCTTATGTGTTCTCCCACTGTACTTTGATTTCCTCCCTACCACGGCTCTACTGAGTCAAGAAAACAGGTGGATTTTGGGTATAGTCCCGAGACACATAAAGGCAATGAGCGATAGGAAGGGTTTTTTCTCTCCCGGTATTGGGGGTTGATGTTGCGCTGTGCTCGATTGGCTATAATAGGAAGTCCCTGGCCAGGGCTGATGAGATTTACTGATAAGTGTTATCAGTGGTTTCTCGATCTGTTGTTGGCCATACATCGGCATGACTTATTGAGTTATTGGGGTCGACGTTGCCATCCCTAGACTCAATATGCAGCATATCTGACGAAAAGACCGGACTGTACGGTAAGTGTTGCTGGTTGGCTCTACGGGAGTTTTGACAGGTTCGCTTGTTGTTCTTCTGTTCGCTCAATACCTGGGAGCCGTTACGTGCAGCAAATACCGCTGACGGTTTGTGGGTATGTGATATGATCACTACCTACTGCTAGCTTATTGACGAGTCTTAAAGTCACACAAAGGGGTTTCCGAGCTCAAGCGAAACGAAGTGGGTACATATGGGGATATGTGCAGGAGCTTGATTAAATACGTGTATTTGATACCGTATTTTAATCTGGCGTTTTCTATTGGTCGGGTCATATGTGATATGACCGGATTATTAAATCAAGTGTTGATTTAATATCAATTGACTATTAGCTCATTTATTAATTCCTTTCTTTATTTGTATGCATGTATGTATGTATGTTTATATTAATATGTATGCACACATGCATGTATACATGTGTCATGGTTGATGATTCATTGGAGATGGCTATGCAAGACTCTCATGAAAACATTTGTGATATTTCAATTATTGAGTTAATGGAAATTAGGAATTAATCCATGGTTGATATTTGTTTCTACACACTTCTTTTAAAATATCTTATGCAACCATGGTTTCATTTCTAATCTTCTACTAACTCAACTACTAAAAATATCTAGATATTTTCATGCCTTAGTTAAGAATGAGTGTGACGTTCTCTCATATATTATTATTATTATTGTGCTTATCTTTCTTAAGCTCAAGCTTAGCCATTTCCATCTCCTTCTTCCTCCAAGCTCTCTACCTTTTTCTAGTGAGTAAAAAAGAAAGAAAAAAAGGTTTTATTAGTGAGAAAAATACTCACTTCACCAATTTATATTAGTCTAGCCCACTGGTGTAGGTTGTTTGCCTCACTTCTACTTAGGTTAAGTGAAGCAAGGAGCTTGAGTCAAGGAACCCCGTGGTGGATCATCGTGGACTTCGAAAGCTTCAAGCGGACTGGTTCAAGCTTCAAGTAGAAGCAAGGAATCAAGGACATCTATACGGAGCTTTTGAAGAGAAGGAGAGGTCTACAAAGGTTGTAGCTCTTTTTCTCTTAGTGTTAGACACTTACTTGTATGTGATACTTGTTAGCTTTACGCCTAATCCTCTAGTTCGATTCTAGGTTCGGGTTGGTAGCACCCTAGATTTTTAAAGTTGCATACTTGATTCTTGTTAAAACCTAGTGAGGGTGCTAAGAAAAACCCAACACAGTGAACAAGATGCCCCTGTGTATCAGCTCTTTTGAAGGTATGTTTTTATGGCGGATCCACCTTCCATTTGTTCGACAGCATAAACTTGCCCTGTTTAAACAAGATGCCCCTGTTTTTGAAGACATAGCAGTCCTCAATTGCCACTCGATGGAAAGGACAATGATTTGGATTGTTGACCTTGCCAGCTTGTGCAGGTCACCATGGCTCGGGCAAAGTTATCATGTTGTTCTTCATGGCAAGATCAAACAATTTCTTCGTTTTATCGTGAGGAAATGAATATTCAGTCCCATTCTTTCTTCAAAGGTAGAACCTATGCGGTTGTTGCTTTGGAAACCAGATGCTTTAGGGTCGCTCTGATGTTGCTGTGCATTGACAACAAACACCGCCTTGCCTTTGCCTTTATTATTTTTGGAATCTCCACCCGAAGAGGAAGGGCCATGTCCCATTTGAACCAGTTGAGCTAGCTTATCGATGAGCTCTTGAAAAGTAGTGATTAGTCTAAAATATTGCACATTTGAATGAATATTTTCCTTACTATTGTTAAGTACTAAAAAGTGTTTATTGTAAATATATAACATATGAGGGTTTATTTGTAAGAAGTTTATTATCATATGTTTTTACATTATAATTAATATAATAAGGGAAAATATGAGCATATAATATTTAAATGAAATTTTAATAATTAAAATACACATATCATATCAAATATTTCTAATCAATATTCTTAAGATATTATATCATTTAAATGGTTAGGATAATATCTCAAAAATACCAGATGCTACTAATACTATGATTTGAGATATTGTGCAGATATAAGCTTAGGTCTGGAATCCAAGCAAGAGATCCGAGTCAAATCGGGATATCGAAACTGAATCTGCCAAAATTTAGAAGCAAATCGAGAGATCTAGCAACGGCAGAGACTCAGAGCATTATTTTCAGAATCTAGACATCAAAAGGATCTCCACATGGCAACATAAGAGACGAGAAGAAATCCTGATTCCTGATTCCACCAAGTTGCGGCGGAACTGCCGCCAAACATGGCTATATGCGGCGGTTCCTCGGCTCTTTGATGGCCGTAGGATATGAGATTTGGTGGTTTGGATATTAACTGCATATACTCACTTATGAAATCTAAGGTTTCTGGTTTGATATACTATATAAGGGACTGAGAGCTGTACATTGAAGATGATCACCGAAGAGATCAAGAGATCCAAGAGGTCCACGTATCCGAATGATCATCACCTATTCATCTACCTCCAACAAGAGAGAGATCTAGAGCAAACTATGCTTCTTGTATTCTGCTTTCTAAGGAGAATTCTAAATGCAATAGTTGATTGATAAAGATAGTTGTTTTTAATTCTTCTTGCATTTATTTTCCGCATTTAATTTCTACACTTACTTTTCTGCATCTTCATTATGATTTCATTCTTCAATTTTTCTTCTAAATTAACCATGAGCAAGTAATTCCTAGCTTGCTAGGGTTTGTAGGATAGGGTAGAACAATGGATGAGAAAATCTTTTAACTTATTTTATACATTTTAATGTTTATAAATTTTAGCAAAATAAATGTTAACCTCCTTATCGAGCGCGCTACCAATTTATTGATAGTCATGACCACGATTTGAGATTGGCTTAACACTTATTTTGTTAAGGACTAGACATGAATAATGATCAATACAAGGACAAAGGTTAGTAGTGGGGAAACCCTAGTTTCTTCCAAGAACCCTAATCTACATTCATCACTATCGATCTAGTTTTAAACTATTAAAAGATAAAGGAGTCATTTTTAATTATTCATCCATTACCACCAAGTCCTATGACCCTAAAAGCCTTTTCTTTATAAATTGTATATCCGTTTCAAATTATAACGACAAACAATCAACCATCTTTCATCAACTCGTCTAAAGTAAGAAAAGAGTTCACGTTTTCCTGCGGACGACCCGTACTCATCGCGGCTAGCTACTAGCGACACCGTCTTGATTGTGCTTATTTGCGAACACACTTTTTAGCAGAACAATCAAATGGAGCCGTTGCCAGGGAAACGGTCGTAATTTTTTTTCTTGTTATTCGGGTTGTTTTCTTATAAAATCCAGCAACCATAAAATAAACAAAACTGCATCTTGCACTTTTAATGATTATTGTGCGAGCTTTACAAAGGAGTCTGGAGTAACTGGAGCAAGCCAACGGAGAGCCAGAGAATTTCAACTTGGACCATAGGAGTATAGGAGGGACTTGAAGAAAAATTAGCATAAGATCACCCAAATCGGCGGCGGAACCGCGACATTTGGTGAGGTTTCGCGGCGGAACCGCGGCGGTTTGGGAGAATTGGGCCTCCAATCTTCTCAGGTACCCTCCTACTATCTTTCTCTCTCCTCTAAACCTCCAATAAACTGATTTTATTGGCAGGGTTATTTGAAAATAGCGCCGCTAAAAAATCTTTTTGCGTGTTTTGATTTCGATTTGTTTTTACATATCTAAAACGGATATTAAGGGCAAATAAACCAAAATCCAGATTAGGTGGGGATTTCATCACCCTTCTTAGGCCCCACAAATCACAAACGAGCATACTATCACCCTACATTAATAAAAAAATATCTAGACCTAGCCCCTAAGGACATTCAAGCTCAATTAGGACAGAGGAAGGTCGTGGGTAATCTATTACTTATCCGCATTTTTCTTGTGGTGTCTAAGGCAAGTGTGACTAAGGAAATTGGTTACTTAATTAGGCCCGCTATTTCGGTGATTCGTATAGTGGAAACCTCCTACTTGCTAGTTATATGTATGCCCTAGGGGCCATTACTGTACATTGGATGTATATTGTAGTGGATGCTGGGACATAAATAGGTAGGACTTTCTTGCTCGACATGATAGTACGCTATCTGGTTGCTCTTTATCTTAACATGTATACTTTCTGTCTCTCTGTTATATGTTGATAAAGCCCTTAGGATGTGTACTCGACTTCCAGGACTATGATGTAGATCATACTAGTGGGGCCTGGGTAGTCAATGAGTACATCCTTCATTGTTTCTAGTCGTGGGAATATCGAGACGAGGCATCGATATTCCAGAGTAGACTAGCGTATATCTTCTCGACCCATGTGATGGGCGATGGATGATCCCATATCCATTGGTGTTTGACATCAGAGATGGTATGTGGATGCTCAGTGGAGGGTGGGTACACTGAACGGACTCGCCGAGAACTCCCAGATGGTATTATACCTCACGTCAGATGGCAGTTCTCTGGTGACACTGGTACAGCTTAGTCTGTTGACCCGAGATCGTCATAGAGTCTTATGTGTCTCCCACTGTGCTTTGATTTCCACCCTACCACAGCTCTACTGAATCGTGCAAACAGGTGGTTTTTGGGTACAGTCCCGATTCACATGGAGGCAATGAGCGATAGGAGGGGATTCGTCTCTCCCTGTATTGGGGGTTGATGTTGTGCTATTCTCGACTGGCCATAACTGGAAATCCCTGGCCAGGGTTGCTGTGATATACTGGTAAGAGTTATCAGTAGTTTCACAAATGTTATGGACCTTACGTCGGCATGACTTATCAAGCTATTGGGGTCTGACGTTTACCACCCCTAGGCGAGATATGCGACATATCAGACGAACAGACCGGACTGTACGGTAAGTGTTACTGGTTGGATTCACAGGAGTATGAGCGGGCTTGCTCGTCGATCTTCTGATAGCTCAATACCCGGGTGGCCGTTACGTTTAGCAGACTGCTTGCAGCTTGTGGGTGCTTGATATGATCATCATCTGCTGCCGGCGTATTGACGAGTCTTTAGAGTCCTACACAGAGGTTTCCTGGCTCAAGCGAAACGAAATAGGAGCGCATATGAGATATGTGCGGGACCGAGAATAATGCGTGTATGTGATACCGTATTCTATTCTCGCGATTTGTATCATTGGACGGTTATATATGATATAGCCGGGTTACCGAATCAAGTGTTGATTCGATACATTGATACACTTGATATTAGTCGGTTATATGCAATATGACCGGATCATTAAATCAAGTATTGATTTAATGATTTGATGTATAATTATATATTTGATATATTAATTTACATTAACTAGTATTTGTTCACTTAAGATTATTTTCTCACTTGATTGTGCACATTGTATATGTGATATATTTTTGTGCACTAAATTGTATCATGTTTGATGATACATGCAAGCTTGGGTGTAGGTTTACTTTAAACCATGTTTAAGTGAATGGTTAGGGTTTTGTTATCTTTTCTTAACTATTTATTTTACTTATTTAGTTTAGGGCAAGAAAAGAAATGGTTGCTTTTTTTGTTTGTTTCTTTGAAGCTTCAAGAAGCTTTGACCATTCTTGTTTCTTTCCTAAACCTAACCATTCATCTAACCTTAGTTTATTCTCTACACTTAACCATGGTTGCTAAAATGATAAGAATAACTTTATTTCCATTTATTCATAATTCTTATCATATTATTTTTCCTTCTTCTTCTTCTTCAAGAAGAAAGAAGCTTGCTAGCTTCAATGGTGACTTGAGAAAAAGAGTGAGAAATCCAATTCTAAAGTGAACCCACTTCCTATTTCTTCATCCTCTACCACTTGCCAAGTAGTATAGGGTGTTTTCTTCACAAGTTTCATGACTTGGTGAAGTTGGAGCTTGATCTTGAGTTGCCTCGACGTAGATCATCTTCGGCATCGAAGTCGACGACCTAGCCCGATCTTTTCTCCGATGAAACCACCGCGAGAGTCTAGGATTCTGATGGTTGCAGTGGAGGGATGTCATTACGGAGCCGAGGAAGTGGAGGATCGGATCTACAAAGGTTGTAGCCACTTTCCTTTAGCAATAAAGTTGTTTACTTGCTTGCATCGCCTTACCTCTAGTTTACGATCTAGCGTTAGGGTTTCTTTGGCACATGAAAATTTTGACTTGGCCATATTTGATCAGTTGTAGAACCTCATGGGTGTGCCTAGGAACCCTTCAGTGGTATCAGAGCTTAGCTAGAGCCTTAGGCGATGCGTAGACGGAGTTAGAAATCCGATCGAACCCGAAACCCTAATCCATGACCCCTCTCTGTACATTTTTGAAAATTATGGATTTTTCTGAATTAAAAATACCTGAAAAATACAGCAGGAAAATATAAGAATTGTGGTGAAAAACGAGCCCCTAAATCGTACATTCCACCGCGGAACCGCGGCAATAGCCTACTTGGGCCGCGGTCCCGCGGCCGTACAAAGGAGTTAGGTTATCATTTTGGCACCATAATTCCTATATCTGTGATTTATATTTTATGGGTATTTTTATTTTGACTCAAGAGTTGAGTGTTCTGGGGTTGTATTGGGGACTCGATGATTCGATAGGATTATTTAACTTTGTTTACTGTGTTTTTCCGGGTATTTTTAGAATATGTTAAAAAGTTCGACCGGATATAAATACTCACTTTTTCCCCTGCCGGGAAATTTCCAATTGTTGGATTTTCTGTAGTTTAATGACGTTCTAAGTAGTGCAAGTAACGCGATGGTCCCTCTAGAAGACAACAAACCTTAACTCGATTGTGTGACCGTCTTGAACTGCCCTTTGAACCTTAGGGTTTGGGGCAGTACGGCGTGCCACATGTGAGGCGTTGGCTTGACCCTTCTACGGCTGGACCGTTGGTACTGAGGCATAAAATGAATGTTTTTAAAATTATGTCATGTGTTGAGCTGTTTCGGGAAAACTTGGGTGTTCGATTGTTCGATCGAAAAGTTTAACATTTTCTATTTATCCGGAATGTGATACAATATTTGGAATCCACAAGTAGTTATGAGATAACTGAATGAATGTTATAAACATAGGAGTATAGTCTCACTTGATCGGTTGCCACGGAATTTTGATGTGATCAAAAGTCCGTCGCAATCACGTAGCGTACGCGGATACTCGCCGGGTAAACTTAATAGACAGCCTCGCCCCATAGCCCCTACCAAGTGACTGTAGGAGAACCCCGTCGCCGAAAGCATCTGTTCGGGTGCTCGCGGCAGCGGTGTTCCGCCTTGGTGCACTTCGTCGACGGCGTCGGGGGTGCGGCCGCCTACTAAAGTTTGCGACGAGCATTCGATCAGGATGTTGGGAATCTTGTTGAATTGCCCGACTTGATATTGAAAAGTGTTTTCGATATAGAGACTAAAATGCGGGGTTTATAATTGTTAGGCATGTGATGTCTAAGGAATTCATTTGGTTAGGCATGCGATGTCTAAAGAGGTTGCGGATTCCAACTGTTGTAGTTTTACATTTTCTTTTCTGTGACCGTAAGTGTAATATGTGATATCGCCGGTTTTGTTGCTATATGTCAATGACAATTGGGATGCGCATATTTACTTACGTTGATGACATGTGATGTTATGTGTTGCTGGATATGTTATATTAGATCGTCGTGTTTGAATAGCCGGGTTTTTTTTATGTGAGATGAGTGTTTTGCCATTTTCATTCATGTAAAAACTTGTATGTAATATTCTTTTATTGGGGCACTTCCAGGTTGCGGATGATGTCACCATTTGTATATTATTTACTTTTCCGCATTAGGATAGACCCAAGGAGGGGAGCACAAGTAACCGGGTTCTAGGGTCCAGTGGGAGACCATCTCGAGGAGTCGAGTCCGGGTCTCCTAACCCTAGAATTGGTAGGGTTGCTTGTCGCTCTCGTTGGGGTCTAGAGGTGAGGGATTGGCTATTCATCACAACCGTGGAATCCGTGTTTTATACTGGCTCGTATTGAAAACACGGACGTCTTAGTATATCCAATATTTCATATGATACTTTCTGCTGCGTTGTCTGTGATGTGATCATGTGATATGTTCAGATAGATATTATATATAGTATATATGATATATTATATAGACGTTGCTTATGTTTTACACCCGCACTAGCCCTGCCTCGCTCTAGCGTTAGTTACCTAACCTAACGGTGCAGACGGGACATCGAGGCGAATGCGGATGGCATAAGCGCACGTTATATTTATCTGTGATGTTTAGGTGGACTTAAATGATGGGATATTCATTAATGAGATTAATGAAAGAAAATAAACCTAAAAGATGTTGTGGAATCGAATTTCAAAAATAAAACAGGTAGCTACAGTTCTTGCTTTGCATCGCGGTGTTCCTTGTAGAACATCATGCACCTTATTCGATAAGGAAAGGACCGAGATCCCTTCACCGGGAGTGACTCCTTTAGCAATAACTGGCAGATGCTACAACCCTCGGTTTGTCTTTTGATTGCTTCTATAGTTTTCGATTTGCACAGTGATATATATGATATATCCCGCACCTCATTCGACGAGGAAAGGGCCGATGATCCCTTCACCGGGAGTGACCCCTTTAGCAAAACTAGAAAAGCCTCAAAAACATTCCATTTAAAAACTATTTGATTCCGTAACGAGATCAAGTTCAAAGCGTTAAAGGTTTTCATAAAAATCATCCGCAACCCTCCGTCATTTTAGGAAATAGAGTACTTAGTATTCGTGCTGTGTTTGTTGACCATAGTCAAGGCACAGTGTACGGTAGCTAAGTGATGTCTTCCTACACCGCATATGATGCGATTAGTTAGGACAGTCGCGTGACTTTGTTGACCTTAGTTAAGGGTCATGTGGGTGGGTCTAATTAATCATGAAATGACGGGTAGAACTTGACTAGTACTTATGATTTGTTGACCATAGTTAAGGTCATAGGTGCTAGGGGTAAAAACCTTTATCGGGAGTTTCAAGTGTTGAAATTTGCAATGAGATTGCATACCTTCTATATGATAGTTGGATCCCGATACCCACTGCGAGTAATTGTTACTCCTGGGAGAGTTTTGCACTTTGCAATTAGCCGATCAAATAGGTGTCTAGAAAGGTGTCAACGGGGTTACGCCTCTGGGAAAACGAGGTTTACTGTAATTAGGTCCGTGCGAAAGCACGGGGAACCTCCCTCAAAGTACCGACACTGGCCTGGCTGAAAGATTGGCGAACTTGTAAAGTGTAATTAATCCCGGCTAGTCTTTCCTTTTAGGGTTTGAAGGAAGATTTGATAAAAACAGTGGGAGCCATCCTGATTAGATAAAATAAATAACCAATCTAATCTTGCAAGAGCGCACGTAGAGTGTTTTCTTTTCTCTCTCTCTAGGTAGCGACCATATCACGCCTTAATCAAGATAATAATATGGATGTATTGACCGAACCCGCTTGTTATACTGAGCTGGGGAACGTTGGTCCCGCTCCAACTTATAATTGTTATAAGACAGAGCAAGAAATGGGGGAATACCAGAATTCCTATGCCGCCCAAACGAAGAAACTGCATGAGATGCATCTCCTTCGGGTGTGTTCATTATAAAGAACTGTTTCT
The DNA here is from genome assembly GCA_030015575.1 of Agapanthus africanus. NCBI lineage: Eukaryota > Viridiplantae > Streptophyta > Magnoliopsida > Asparagales > Amaryllidaceae > Agapanthus > Agapanthus africanus. Next base: position 280,384,210 of record JASDDO010000029.1, on the reverse strand, counting down.
CAGTATCCTCCGCATCCTGGGTATTTATACCGGATCAGGATCCCAGAAATGTAATCCGTTACATGGGCTATAGAAAGATAGAGAACTGAGAACGGGTGATAAGTTTCATGACACAGAAAACGGGGCAAGTTTTGCAGCCAAGTCTGTTGGTCACTGTCACCCTGTATTACCAATACATTGAATCTGAACGAATGTTATTAGATATCGAACCTGATATACAAAATTATATCAGTCTCTTCACAAGTAAAGAAATGATAAAATTTTGTATTGTTGGACAATGTTTTGAACATTTCCTATATTAAAAGTTGATCGGTTCAGGCACGTTATCTAAAAGCATTGACGTTCTAAATCAAACTACAGTTCCTAATATACGGAACACACACAAGAGGAAGAGTTCAGAAATGAACGAATTCTTCTTGAGGTATTGTGGACTAGGTCATATCAATGCGACCCGACTGGCTGAAAGTTACATTTTAGATGCATATTTAAATCAGTTTGAATTTACATATTGTGAAACTTGCCAGTCATGTCACAGAGATAAGATGACCATAGCTCTGTTTATTGCAAACAGAGAAAGAGTTAGTGAACTCTTGTGTCACGACCCGAACGTACGGAACATGACCGGCACTTAAACTACGAACGTCTCGAGGCGTACGTAATCTAAGTAAACCGAAAACCCAGAAATCCAAACCAAGAAAAGATGAAGAGTGCAGGAAAAACCAACTTAAAGCAAGTAGTTTCAATAGCATAAGCCGAATTATGCGGTTTTTAAAACATCAAAAATTTCCTGAAAATTTCGGCAGAGTCTCCTTTGTAAATACTGGCTCCCAAACGGGATACAACATGAGTAGTATACGAAATCAATAAATAGGCATCCCCAAGCGGGAGCTAGCTCTTCGTCAACCGACGGTCACAACCACACAAGCAATATAATATACAACGCCAACGGCGAGGATCAAAATTCAAAAAGAAACTCAAAATCACAAAAATATAACGCGCGACTCTAAGGTCGAAGGGATAACATCACTGGTCTCTATCTCAAATAAATACATGTTTGGTTGATGGAACTTCTAGATACAACAGAGTAATAATATACAAGTTATAATGATGGGTGCGATACAAATAAACCCACCTACTAGCAAGTCACCCGGAAATGAAAAGAGTGCCAGCAAGCCGTAATGAAACCTGTACGGCGAAACCTGCAAGAACTGTGGCACAACGGGGGTGAGTTGCCAACTCGTGAGTAGAAAAACATCTACGCACAGAAATCGCATAAATAACGCAATCCTAGGTCAATGATCATAATATATCCTCAAATATGTAAATAACATGCAGCCTATAACAATGGCTAGGGTAAATATCTAACCTGAGTGTAATCTCATGTGCCTGTGTCAGTGCCTCAGGTAGCAATATATTATATGAATGAGGTATGAATGCATGAAAACAGAATACATGTAAATGAAGAAACTGTTTTCATAATTTAGTGAGATTTCCTTGTATTTTTAAAATGAGGCATCATAATGAAATCAGCATAAAACAGTGCCTAGCATCGGCACAAAACGTAATCCCAAAATCTCGATATCTCTGTATCACAGTCTCTGTACCTCAATATCTCGAAATCTCAATGTCTCAATCACAATATCTAGGGCGCCGTCAGTCCAGACCGGCCCCTACCATCGATCTCAAGACCACGACGGTATCCTCCGGATATCCGACGCGTCGAGTAAAATCACCGGTAGGTAGTGCTCCCCTGCCAGGCTCACATCGTCATCATCACGCGCTTCTTGCCCCGGGGTACTTTACCGGGTCCACCATGTACCCGAAACGGTTTATCCGCCTCCTCGAATCGGGTCTCGAAATCCATCAGCAAACTCATGGTGGACGACTCATACATCATGGGAAAAACCGCACTTTTTTTATTTAAAAAGAGCGAAATCAGTTTATATAAGTTTTACGGTTTTCCCCCCAAATCCAGAAAATTTCATGGAAATCCGAATCCAAATCATCAATAGCATGTAAAACCATGAATATAGGCATAACAATGAATAATAGTATGCATGAAGTGATAAGTAATAACTATAATGTTATGCTGGCATATAAGGCCGGTACACTAATATCATGTCAAATTACTAACTAACAAGCTAAGTCAAGCAATAATATTTTCTAAGGTGTACGTGACATGGCAATTACCGATGAAGATGTGTGTGAGCCAGCAAGTAAGTGTACGTGGTACATACGCATCATCGGTAATGGTGCTGGTGTCCTAACAATATGATATTAACATTGCAATAAGAAATTATAACATAAGTATGCGATGCGAAGCGAACCACAATAATAAGCGGGAGCTGAATACTAGACGCAACTGTAACTAACCTGCATTAATCTAATATAAGTCCTACAAATGGTGCCATTTGAAATAACACGAATCATGGGGTTTTGAAAATAGGGGCTACGGTGTTTTTATGAAAAGATACGTCTTTTGAAATATCCGTAGGATCCTTTGGGCTGTCTTTTAAAATACCCATGATTCGTTAGTTTTTGAAATAGGTAAAAAGTCTAATTTAATCTAACAACTACACTAAACTATACGGCTGAACTAACAAGCTGAACTACAGGTAAGGAAACCGCCTATCATATGAGTCGATACATATACATACCTGTATATGTATAGTCGGAGATCCCGCCTCAATAATATCATATCTATAAGCAGACATCCCAAGTCAAGAGTGCGGATCAATCATCAATATACAGCTCGTATGTAAAACCGTCTACGGCATCCCAAATCTGGGTACGGGTCAAAATCATATTCATCACACTATTCATCCGGTATCCTCTTTATCAAAGATCATAGTCTAAGGTACTGACCTATGTCTAATACAATACTAATATCAACAATATAGTCATGATCTGACTACAGATCGACAATCTCATACAAACCGATACCGTCAGCACATAGCATCATCAAGGGGTAAACATCGCCCAATACAGCCTAGGATCAATATCCTATCATATCATGCCTCATATCACGATCACATGTCGACCATTTTATTTATAACACTATTCACCCGTATCGCCGCCCCAAGATCCGCTATAACACCAGGACGTACCTCAAGTACGAATCCTGCCATATCACCGATATCACAACCACAAAACAAATCTCATCGACTCAGCTCAATCCCAAGTATCATCCTCAAATCCGTATGTGAACACATAGTCCCATACCCATGTGAACACATAACTATAAAGAATTCCATGAGCACATATAAATAGAAATGTATGCAAGTATGTATGTGTCGTGCAACACTACCCTAGGGTTCGCAACACTAAAATAAACCAACACATCAATATCCATCCTAATCATCGTTATTAATCCTAAATAACATATAATAATTGTTGGTGTGTATACGCATCCGTATACACCACCACGGACTGCGGGGGTGCTATACGCCATCCACCGACTTCTCCCCGTAGATATAAATCTACTCACTTGGTCCTCGCTCGCCGATGCCGACGTCGCCACGCGCTTGCTTGTCATCTCGAAGTCCACATGGGATACGTACATATCATAACGCACCGTGTTGTATTAAAATCCGACTCATGACCCAAAAACGACACGTGAATCCCACATAGGTCAAAACCTATGGTTGCTTTCACAAATCAACCCAAAAACCCTCGACGTCGGCGTACAAACGCCAAACCATCGAGAAAAACCCAAATACACTCATTTGCACATTCACGAACACTAATTTTAATATAAAATAGGTTAAAACTCACAAAAACCCCAATTTCACTTAAAAGGTTATTTTTCCGAAAATCTAGCAAGCACAATTCGCCGTTTTAGTACAAAACTCGATGTATAAACGAATCTAGCAGCCACAATATTCACTAAATATCATAACAAAGTCATATAAACCATTCCTATAATTTATTCTCATCAATTTCCATAAATTCCAAAATTCTAGTTCACAAAATACCTAAATTTTAACAATTTTATAGCAAAAAATGCACAAACTAGAATCTAGCTTGGATTTTCATGAACTAAAAGCATTAAACCACTCAATATAATCTTTATAATGACATGAAACCTAAATTTGAATTTTATCTCATAAGAATATAATTATTTAAAAAACCTAGTTTACCAATTATATAATTATCACTTTTAAATCAACAATTATGCAAACTAGCAACTTAAATTGGATTTAGCATAACCTTAACATGTCAATTATATCACATAAACTAAATCTCACAACACAAAATACCAATTTGAAATCAAACCCCTCTCTTGAATTTTAAATCATGCACCTAGAACTAATTAAAAAACCTAATTAAATAATTAATTAAGCTAACCTAAGCAATTAACAACACATTAAGCAAAAATGTTAGAATTTATACCCAAATAATTTGAAGCTCCCACAAGCACACTTAGCCTCCCAAATTAAAATCTAAATCCCTAGATCCATGCTATGGTAGCCAAGGGAAAATGGGTAGGAGGTGAATTTTGATTTGGATTTTTGCTTGATTTTTTGTGGATTTTTCAAGTATTTTTGATGAACTTTTTTAAAGAGAAAGAGATGAAGAATGAAGGGGCTGAAATGGAGGGGGGGGCTCGGCCAAATGCAGGAGGGGGAGAGGAGAGAGGGGGTGTGGTGTGAGGTATGGTGAGGCAAAAGTCCAAGTCAACAAAAGGTCAACTCTTTTATCCATTCTCATTTCTTTTCTTTTCCTTTCTTTCTTTTCTTTTCTTTGAAATTCAAGTGGGGAAAAAGGGTGGGGGCTGCTAAATTCAGCCAAGGGGAGAAGTAAATGGGGGTGTGTGAGTGTGGGTATGGATGTGGGGTGATGAAAAATGATAAATACAATACCCTAAACATCCATTTACACAAAAAAGCCTTTTTTCTTCGATATTTTCTAAACCGTTTTGGCAAATGATTTCATTTCAAAAACCATATGATAAAATTTTATTTAATGTTTTATGATGCACAAAATTATTTTCAACTCATTCCAATTTGTAATTTTCCCTAATTAAATATATTAGTGACGGCTTAAAATAATATTAAAATAATTAATTTCGGAAAAAATTTCAGAAAATTTGAAATTTCACCAGTGGCTCAATAAACACCAAATACTAGCAATTACATAGCTAGAATATGTATATTTAATTTTATAATAATGATATTTGCATTTTGACTTTTTACAGAAAACCCCATTATTTTACCGTTTTTTTCGAAATTTCACCGAAACGATTTTTAAAACGTTACAATCTTCCCCCTTAAAGAAATTCGGTCCCCGAATTTAAGTTAAAACTCCCCCAAATACTAAAACATCTAAGCAAAACCATCAACTCGTCGGGGCTCCGAAATCGTAAATACATAAAACAAATCGTAGCGCAACGCATGCGCATGAAAAATGAGCATATAACTCAAAATCAAAACTCCGTCAAGCATCCCGCCATCATTGGAGTCATGGTAAAGACACAAATATCAAATCCAATACAAAACCAATATGCTATAAATCGGAACTACACACGTAAATATCAAATCTATATATGTAAATATCTGATGGAAATGAATGCCAAATATATTCAGGTACTGTCCTCTGACTAGTCCTGTCCAGTACGAAAACACATAGTAAATATCATAAAAACGTACTGCTCTATAGGAAAAATCAATCCCAAAATACGCGTATGAGTACTACGTGCGTCTGGTGCGCACGGAAATCAAAATCCAAATATGTGCCATACATATGCACAGAAACAACATCCAAGTGCATCGGGTGTGCATGAAACATCTGTCGTAGGCAACATGTGTGCCTGACAGCAAAATCAGGTGCATCTGACATGCACAAAAAATCTCGATTTAGTGCATCTGGTGTGCACCAAAATCACATCTCAAAACATGCGCCCAACATGTGCGAAAATCCAAGGCAGGTGCATCCATCATGCACGAAATCATGAAATCCAATATCAAGCGCCGAACATGCGCAAAATCAAATCAGGTGCATAAGGTGCACAAAACAAATATCGAGTATCACAATCGAAATCGATGTCCAGTGCATCTAAGTGCACAAAAGGCGTATCACTGCACTGCAAGCATATATAAACTATACAGAGTGCAGGAACCAAATCGTGTGCGTGCATACGCACAAAATCAACTCAAATGTCTAAAACCATAAAATCACAAACATGTGAAACCAAAGCACGAAAACGATATCAAGTGCAACACTGTGCAAAGATCGTAAATCTTCAATCACCAAAATCAAATCATGCGAATAAATCACCCAAAACATCGAAATCAATAATGGCGGAATAGTACCGCTCAAGTGCATCCTCTAAGAATCTCGGGCCAACTGTCACGGTCACTAGTGGGACGTCTCGTCGATGATCGTGAATTCTAGCCTGCTGGTGCGCGTAACAATGACCACTCCTGGGTCAAGGTCTTCACTGTGAATTACCAATCTCTCGGTCCATCGGCTCTTCGGCCCTATCAGATGTGCTAACGGGGATGATCCCGTTGTGGCACTTCTCTGGTCATCTCTTGGTCAATCATCGCGACCACTCGTAAGACAGCATATCACTGGCGTCGGCCTCTGGCTCTCTGAATGTACGTGACATATCTGATCCTGGGTGCAAGTATCATTGCAGCAGTGTCCTGGAAGGAATCCTGCTCACGGTCTCTTCCATGTCTCGTCTCTGCCAACTGTCCGGAAGTCATCGTCCTTTCCTATATCTGCATCTTGCTCTGGAACGACTGCATACTCATCGCGACTCCTTCTAGAAGGTAAATCCAAGTACCATGCCTCGGCATGCGCATCGCATCTCTGATGTCGGCGTAGTGGAACGTCTTCTCATCTAGATCCGGTACGAACCTCTTACTTCACTTTTCTCTAATGTCGTCAGCTTTGAACTTGTCTCGTCGCGGCTGCATGGACTGAGCTCCAACAGCTATCTTCGTATCGGGAGACTCCCAAGAAATGCATCTCACCACCTAGCATCCGAATTAAGTCGAGCCATCCGATCGAGTCGTCAAAACCTCATAATCCCCCAAGAGCTCAACCTCTTGGGCACAGTTTAATAGTATCAAGTACATACCCTAGCATCGGTGGTCCAGCCGTAGAAGGGCAAACCCAAGCCTCACTAATGGCGCCGTAGAACTGCCACAAACCCGAAGGTTCAAAGGCTTTCACACGGTCATTAAGTCGAGTTAGGGTTTCATTCTTCTAGAGGGACCATAGAATTGCCTGCATGTCTTTCTGACTACTTTAAATTTGGAATAATAGGTTTCTGACATTCGATTGTCTCTGTCGACTCCCAACGTCTCCGCGTGAAGTCGTCTCTAGCTGGAACCAATCTATCTGATGACCTCGCATCCGGGTAGGCGAACGATCCACATGTCCTAGTCATTCATCCTCGATGACTAGCGACCTTCTATCATCTCTTAGTACAACTCGTTCTGCCCTAATTCCAGCATCTGGGGCAATATCTCGTCGTTCGCAGCAATAACTGGCTCGCTCGTCTGCACGCTGAACAGTGCCTCGATCATTATGAATAAGCAACACACCAACGGTCATCAAAATCTGGCTGGCCTCTATCATTGGCTCAATCCTCTAGTGTCGATCAGCACATCCGAGAAATCTCGTAAAGGCGATCCGCCAAACGCTCATGGCGCGAAAACATCATAAAAAGACACATCTCCGCAATCGTGTGTTGCCAGAATTTCGCCCTGGTCAGTCCTCGTTCGTGATGAGCTCGTGCTGACCGCAACTCTAGCTGTAGCTCTCCCTGCCCATAATCGTGGCAGCAAAACCATAACTGGTACTGATGAGGCTAGATCGGAATGAATATAATACTAAGCAAAGAAATGTACATCCTAAGGCTTCTTAAGTGGAGTAGCGTATCGTAAATATGCCGCGGAACATATCTACGGTACGTCACTCTACTTTAGTCACCTATTCAATCAACCAAGGGTCATCCTACGCTCCGAAGGTAAAACCTAACGCTCTGATACCAACTTTGTCACGACCCGAACGTACGGAACATGACCGGCACTTAAACTACGAACGTCTCGATGCGTACGTAATCTAAGTAAACCGAAAACTCAGAAATCCAAACCAAGAAAAGATGAAGAGTGCAGGAAAAACCAACTTAAAGCAAGTAGTTTCAATAGCATAAGCCGAATTATGCGGTTTTTAAAACATCAAAAATTTCCTGAAAATTTCGGCAGTCTCCTTTGTAAATACTGGCTCCCAAAAGGGATACAACATAAGTAGTATACGAAATCAATAAAAAGGCATCCCCAAGCGGGAGCTAGCTCTTCGTCAACCGACGGTCACAACCACACAAGCAATATAATATACAACGCTAACGGCGAGGATCAAAATTCAAAAGGAAACTCAAAACCACAAAAATATAACGCGCGACTCTAAGGTCGAAGGGATAACATCACTGGTCTCTATCTCAAATAAATACATGTTTGGTTGATGGAACTTCTAGATACAACAGAGTAATAATATACAAGTTATAATGATGGGTGCGATACAAATAAACCCACCTACTAGCAAGTCACCCGGAAATGGAAAGAGTGCCAGCAAGCCGTAATGAAACCTGTACGGTGAAACCTGCAAGAACTGTAGCACAACGGGGGTGAGTTGCCAACTCGTGAGTAGAAAAACATCTACGCACAGAAATCGCATAAATAACGCAATCCTAGGTCAATGATCATAATATATCCTCAAATATGTAAATAACATGCAGCCTATAACAATGGCTAGGGTAAATATCTAACCTGGGTGTAATCTCATGTGCCTGTGTCAGTGCCTCAGGTAGCAATATATTATATGAATGAGGTATGAATGCATGAAAACAGAATACATGTAAATGAAGAAACTGTTTTCATAATTTAGTGAGATTTCCTTGTATTTTTAAAATGAGGCATCATAATGAAATCAGCATAAAACAGTGCCTAGCATCGGCACAAAACGTAATCCCAAAATCTCAATATCTCTATATCACAGTCTCTGTACCTCAATATCTCGAAATCTCAATGTCTCAATCACAATATCTGGGGCGCCGTCAGTCCAGACCGGCCCCTACCATCCATCTCAAGACCACGACGGTATCCTCCGGATATCCGACGCGTCGGGCAAAATCACCGGTAGGTAGTGCTCCCCTGCCAGGCTCACATCGTCATCATCACGCGCTTCTTGCCCCGGGGTACCTTACCGGGTCCACCATGTACCCGAAACGGTTCATCCGCCTCCTTGAATCGGGTCTCAAAATCCATCAGCAAACTCATGGTGGACGACTCATACATCATGGGAAAAACCGCACTTTTTTTATTTAAAAAGAGCGAAATCAGTTTATATAAGTTTTGCGGTTTTCCCCTCAAATCCAGAAAATTTCATGGAAATCCGAATCCAAATCATCAATAGCATGTAGGTATAACAATGAATAACAGTATGCATGAAGTGACAAGTAATAACTATAATGTTAAGCTGGCATATAAGGCAGGTACACTAATATCATGTCAAATTACAAACTAACAAGCTAAGTCAAGCAATAATATTTTCTAAGGTGTTCGTGACATGGCAATTACCGATGAAGATGTGTGTGAGCCGGCAAGTAAGTGTACGTGGTACATACGCATCATCGGTAATGGTGCTGGTGTCCTAACAATATGATATCAACATTGCAATAAGAAATTATAACATAAGTATGCGATGCGAAGCGAACCACAATAATAAGCGGGAGCTGAATACTAGACGCAACTGTAACTAACCTGCATCAATCTAAAATAAGTCCTACAAATGGTGCCTTTTGAAATAACACGAATCATGGGGTTTTGAAAATAGGGGCTACGGTGTTTTTATGAAAAGATACGTCTTTTGAAATATCCGTAGGATCCCTTGGGCTGTCTTTTAAAATACCCACGATTCGTTAGTTTTTGAAATAGGTAAGAAGTCTAATTTAATCTAACAACTACACTAAACTATACGGCTGAACTAACAAGCTGAACTACAGGTAAGGAAACCGCCTATCATCTGAGTCGATACATATACATACCTGTATATGTATAGTCGGTGATCCCGCCTCAATAATATCATATCTATAAGCAGACATCCCAAGTCAAGAGTGCCGATCAATCATCAATATATAGCTCATACGTAAAACTGTCGTACGGCATCCCAAATCTGGGTACGGGTCAAAATCATATTCATCACACTATTCATCCGGTATCCTCTTTATCAAAGATCATAGTCTAAGATACTGACCTATGTCTAATACAATACTAATATCATCAATATAGTCATGATCTGACTACAGATCGACAATCTCGTACAAACCGATACCGTCAGCACATAGCATCATCAAGGGGTATACATCGCCCAATACAGCCTAGGATCAATATCCTATCATATCATGCCTCATATCACGATCATATGTCGACCATTTTATTTATAACACTATTCACCCGTATCGCCGCCCCAAAATCCGCTATAACACCAGGACGTACCTCAAGTACGAATCCTGCCATATCACCGATATCACAACCACAAAACAAATCTCATCGACTCAGTTCAATCCTAAGTATCATCCTCAAATCCGTATGTGAATACATAGTCCCATACCCATGTGAACACATAACTATAAAGAATCCTATGAGCACATATAAATAGAAATGTATGCAAGTATGTATGTGTGTATGTGTAGTGCAACACTACCCTAGGGTTCGCAACACTAAAATAAACCAACACATCAATATCCATCCTAAACATCGTTATTAATCCCAAATAACATATAATAATTGTTGGTGTGTATACGCATCCGTATACCCTAACACGGACTGCGGGGGTACTATACGCCATCCACCGACTTCTCCCCGTAGATATAAATCTGCTCACCTGGTCCTCGCTCGCCGGTGCCGACGTCGCCACGCGCTTGCTTGTCGTCTCGAAGTCCACATGGGGTACCTACATATCATAACGCACCGTGTCGTATTAAAATCCGACTCATGACCCAAAAACGACACGTGAATCCCACATAGGTCAAAACCTATGGTTGCTTTCACAAATCAACCTAAAAACCCTCGACGCCGGCGTACAAACGCCAAACCATCGAGAAAAACCCAAATACACTCATTTGCATATTCACGAACACTAATTTTAATATAAAATAGGTTAAAACTCACAAAAACCCTAATTTCACTTAAAAGGTCATTTTTCCGAAAATCTAGCAAGCACAATTCGCCGTTTTAGTACAAAACTTGATGTATAAACGAATCTAGCAGCCACAATATTCACTAAATATCATAACAAAGTCATATAAACCATTCCTATAATTTATTCTCATCAATTTCCATAAATTCCAAAATTCTAGTTCACAAAATACCTAAATTTTAACAATTTTATAGCAAAAAATGCACAAACTAGAATCTAGCTTGGATTTTCATGAACTAAAAGCATTAAACCACTCAATATAATCTTTATAATGACATGAAACCTAAATTTGAATTTTATCTCATAAGAATATAATTATTTAAAAAACCTAGTTTACCAATTATATAATTATCACTTTTAAATCAACAATTATGCAAACTAGCAACTTAAATTGGATTTAGCATAACCTTAACATGTCAATTATATCACATAAACTAAATCTCACAACACAAAATACCAATTTGAAATCAAACCCCTCTCTTGAATTTTAAATCATGTACCTAGAACTAATTAAAAAACCTAATTAAACAATTAATTAAGTTAACCTAAGCAATTAACACATTAAGCAAAAAGGTTAGAATTTATACCCAAATAATTTGAAGCTCCCACAAGCACACTTAGCCTCCCAAATTAAAATCTAAATCTCTAGATCCATGCTATGGTAGCCAAGGGAAAATGGGTAGGAGGTGGATTTTGATTTGGATTTTTGCTTGATTTTTTGTGGATTTTTCAAGTATTTTTGATGAACTTTTTTAAAGAGAAAGAGATGAAGAATGAAGGGGCTGAAATGGAGGGGGGGCTCAGCCAAATTCAAGTGGGGGAGAGGAGAGAGGGGGTGTGGTGTGAGGTATGGTGAGGGAAAAGTCCAAGTCAACAAAAGGTCAACTCTTTTATCCATTCTCATTTCTTTTCTTTTCCTTTCTTTCTTTTCTTTTCTTTGAAATTCAAGTGGGGAAAAAGGGTGGGGGCTGCTGAATTCAGCCAAGGGGAGAAGTAAATGGGGGTGTGTGAGTGTGGGTATGAGTGTGGGGTGATGAAAAATGATAAATACAATACCCCAAACATCCATTTACACAAAAAAGCCTTTTTTCTTCGATATTTTCTAAACCGTTTTGGCGAACGATTTCATTTCAAAAACCACATGATAAAATTTTATTTAATGTTTTATGATGCACAAAATTTGTTTCAACTCTTTCCAATTTGTAATTTTCCCTAATTAAATATATTAGTGACGGCTTAAAATAATATTAAAATAATTAATTTCGGAAAATTTTTCAGAAAATTTGAAATTTCACCAGTGGCTCAATAAACACCAAATACTAGCAATTACATAGCTAGAATATGTATATTTAATTTTATAATAAAAATATTTGCATTTTGACTTTTTACAGAAAGCCCCCTTATTTTACCGTTTTTTTCGAAATTTCACCGAAACGATTTTTAAAACGTTATATCTTGGGACTGATACATGATGATGTATGTAAGGTCCCCTGTCTACACATGCCAGGACCGGTTCTTTGTACTTCATTTCATTCTCTGATAATCTCTCAAGATTCAGCCATATGTTCCTGTTGAAACATAAGTCCGAAGCTTTTAAGATATTCACAGAATATAAGTTAGAAGTAGAGAACCAAAAACCGGATATAAGTATTATGTCCTATGATAAGATCAAGGAGGAGAATACTTGTGCATAGAACTCCTGGATTATTCTAAAGGAGAATGAGATTCTCTCTCGGTATTACTCCTCTGATTATACTACAGCACAACGATGTATCAGGGCGGAGCAATAGCACCCTATATGATATGGTGTGCTCTATGTTAAGTATTACTGAGTTACCTGTTTCTTTTAGGGAGTTATGCACTTATGAAGTTGCATACCTATTGAATAGGGTTCGATTCAAATCAGTTCCTACCACTCCATATGAGATATGGTATGGGAAGAACCCATCTCTTAAGCAAGTTAAGATTTGGGATTGTCCGGCCTATGTCAAAAGCAAAATCCGGATAAGATCGAGGCAAGGTCGGTTCTGTAGAACTGGAAAGGTTCCAGCTATACAAAACTGCAGCTGATGATTTGACAGAACCAAAGGATTCAATAGTCCCCGACGAACCTCAGCCTCTCCGCCGATCTGGTAGGGTTTCTCACCTGCTGAGAGATACTTCGGTTTCTCGATGACAGTGGGAGTGAGGATTGCATCATAAGATGATGACCCAACTAGATTAGAGCAGGTCATCGAGAGTAGGGACTCTGTAAGAATGGCTGGATACTTAGCGATCTGAGATGGAATCCATATACACCAACAAAGTATGGACTTTGGTTGCGATATCTGAAGGGTTAAATCCCCATCAAGTGGAAGTATATCTTGAGAAGATTACTTGGTGTAGATGGAAAAGTTGAGACTTTCAAAGCTACACTTGTTAAAGGTTTTCGTCATCAACCAAGCGTGGATAATGATGAAACCTTTTCCAGGGACTATGCTTAAGTCCATCCAGATCCTACTTACCATTGCTACATACCATGACTGGGATATCTGGTGGTTGGGTGCCATGACTACTTTTCTAAATAATGATTTAGAAGAGAACATCTATAAGAATATAACCAGAGGGCTTCGTAAACAGTGGGAGCAGCGGAAACGTGTGCAAGTTGCTTTACAGGATAAAGCAGGCATCGCGGAGTTGGAACATCTGTTTTGATGTGGTAGTCAAAGAGTTTGACTTCATCAAAATGGTAGATGAACCTTGTATGTACAAAAGGGTAGTATAGAGTATGGTTATGATCCTCGTAGAGTACGTGGATGACATACTCTTGATAGGAAAGGAGTTTCCTATGTTACGCTCGGTCAATCTCCGCTTATCATAAGGATTCTCCATACAGGATCAAACCGATACCTCCTAAATCCTGGGATTTGGATCTATGAGAAATATCTGAATGTATGTTAGGATTCTCACTAGTTGTAGTGAGATGGTATTAGTTGATCCTGGGAAGAATCACTGGAAAGGTTCCAGGGTGATAAGGACGACTGAGTGTCAGTCGCATGCATTGTATTCACCCTCGGTAAAGGGACGGTATGTTGGAAGAGTTCCAAGCTAGATACCGTGGCAAACTAGACGATAAAGGCTGGTAACATCGCTATCAAAGATACTATCAAAGTGGCAGTTTGGGTGTATAGTAGTTCATGAGATGAACTAGGTTCTTATATGGGATGGTTGAGTATTAGATACTACAACCACTGCCACAGATGACCCTAGTGCAAGTGGGAGATTGTTAGTTATATGTATGCCCTAGAGGCCATTACTGTACATTGGATGTATATTGTAGTGAATGCTGGGACATAAATAGGTAGGACTTTCTTGCTCGACATGATAGTACGCTATCTGGTTGCTCTTTATCTTAACATGTATACTTTCTGTCTCTCTGTTACATGTTGATAAAGCCCTTAGGATGTGTACTCGACTTCCAGGACTATGATGTAGATCATACTAGTGGGGCCTGGGTAGTCAATGAGTACATCCTTCATTGTTCCAAGTCGTGGGAATATCGAGACGGGGCATCCATATTCCAGAGTAGACTAGCGTATATCTTCTCGACCCATGTGATGGGCGATGGATGATCCCATATCCATTGGTGTTTGACATCAGAGATGGTATGCGGGTGCTCAATGGAGACTGGGTACACTGAACGGACTCGCCGAGAACTCCCAGATGGTATTATACCTCACGTCAGATGGCAGTTCTCTGGTGACACTGGTACAGCTGAGTCTGTTGACCCGAGATCGTCATAGAGTCTTGTGTGTCTCCTACCGTGCTTTGATTTCCACCCTACCACAGCTCTACTGAGTCGTGCAAACAGGTGGTTTTTGGGTACAGTCCCGATTCACATGGAGGCAATGAGCGATAGGAGGGGATTCGTCTCTCCCGGTATTGGGGGTTGATGTTGTGCTATGCTCGACTGGCCATAACTGGAAATCCCTGGCCTGGGTTGCTGTGATATACTGGTAAGAGTTATCAGTAGTTTCACGAATGTTATGGACCTTACGTCGGCATGACTTATCAAGCTATTGGGGTCTAACGTTTACCACCCCTAGGCGAGATATGCGACATATCAGACGAACAGACCGGACTGTACGGTAAGTGTTACTGGTTGGATTCACAGGAGTGTGAGCGGGCCTGCTCGTCGATCTTCTGATCGATCAATACCCGGGTGGCCATTACGTTTAGCAGACCGCTTGCGGCTTGTGGGTGCTTGATATGATCATCATCTGCTGCCGGCGTATTGACGAGTCTTTAGAGTCCTACACAGAGGTTTCCTGGCTCCAGCGAAACGAAATAGGAGCGCATATGAGATATGTGCGGGACCGAGAATAATGCGTGTATGTGATACCGTATTCTATTCACGCGATTTGTATCATTGGACGGTTATATATGATATAGCCGGGTTACCGAATCAAGTGTTGATTCGATACATTGATACACTTGATATTAGTCGGTTATATGCGATATGACCGGATCATTAAATCAAGTATTGATTTAATGATTTGATGTATAATTATATATTTGATATATTACTTTACATTAACTAGTAATTATTCACTTAAGATTATTTTCTTACTTGATTGTGCACATTGTATATGTGATATATTTTTGTGCACTAAATTGTATCATGTTTGATGATACATGCAAGCTTGGGTGTAGGTTTACATTAAACCATGTTTAAGTGAATGGTTAGGGTTTTGTTATCTTTTCTAAACTATTTATTTTACTTAATTAGTTTAGGGCAAGAAAAGAAATGGTTGCTTCTTTTGTTTGTTTCTTTGAAGCTTCAAGAAGCTTTGACCATTCTTGTTTCTTTCCTAAACCTAACCATTCACCTAACCTTAGTTTATTCTCTACACTTAACCATGGTTGCTAAAATGATAAGAATGACTTTATTTCCATTTATTCATCATTCTTATCATATTCGTTTTCCTTCTTCTTCTTCTTCAAGAAGAAAGAAGCTTGCTCGCTTCAATGGTGACTTGAGAAAAAGAGTGAGAAATCCAATTCTAAAGTGAACCCACTTCTTATTTCTTCATCCTCTACCACTTGCCAAGTAGTATAGGGTGTTTTCTTCACAAGTTTCATGACTTGGTGAAGTTGGAGCTTGATCTTGAGTTGCCTTGACGTAGATTATCTTCGGCATCGAAGTCGACGACCTAGCCCGATCTTTTCTTCGATGAAACCACTGCGAGAGTCTAGGATTCCGATGGTTGCAGCGGAGGGACGTCATCACGGAGACGAGGAAGTGGAGGATCGGATCTACAAAGGTTGTAGTCACTTTCCTTTAGCAATAAAGTTGTTTACTTGCTTGCATCGCCTTACCTCTAGTTTACGATCTAGCGTTAGGGTTTCTTTGGCACATGAAAATTTTGAATTGGCCATGTTTGATCAGTTGTAGAGCCTCATGGGTGTGCCTAGGAACCCTTCACCACTTACCTGGCACTTACTTGGCCATAAGATTGATAAGGATGTAGTAGAGGATTGACCCTGCGACTTGTCCTTTGGAAGTCTTGGAGCGGTCAAGTGACTTGACTTGGGAGACCCTAGTTCTAGGGATTGATTGTGCAATTTGTGATTTGATGAGTCAAGCCTCAAGTCCCTCTTTCAAAGAAAATCAATTTCCAAAATCCAATAAGAGCTTAAATCATTACCATCACCCTATTTTCTTTTCACTTTCTTATAATGGGTAACCCAAACAGACGAACTCTTGCCGAGCTTTGCTATCCAAAACCTGACATTTCTTGTTTTCGTAATTGCTTCGGTACAAAATCCGACTCTACCATGTCTTTAAGGGATAGGATATAGCACGCGGAAAAGAACAGTTGGATACCTCACTCAAGGTCCTATCAACCGCATCAAAATTCAACATCTTCTTATGTTGATAATCCGTTTAAGGCAAGTGATGGAATTTCTAAACGCATGTCCATCGCTGAGTATATTGCGAAGGCTGAAAGCCAAAGTCTAAATCCTTTCACTAATCCAAAACCATTAGGATAACAAACACCATCATTTCCATATGAAAATATTGATCCTCGTTTTGAGGCGAATATGACATCGTTTACACCCATGACCATTGCTGAACAAATAGCAATTGCCAGTCGCCAACTAACCAACCAATCTCAATATTCTTCATATCACAATGTTGATCCTAATCCTGTTTATGAAACTTGGGTACACCCTTTTAATTCTTATCCACAGTACCAAACTTTCATACGCTCTCATGTTGACACTTCTCTTGAGGCTAATGGGACAAGTCATAAACGCATGTCGATTGCGGAACGCATTGAACTCGCCCGTAGCCAATAATTAAAAGCATCTCTTCTTAACATTTCTCTTCAGGCTAATGCGGAAAATCATAAATGCATGTCGATTGCGGATACATTGAACTCGCCCGTAGCCAACAATTGGACACATTCCAACCATACTCAACTTTCTCACCTTATCTAGACAGTGCTTCTGAAAATCAATTAGGAAGTTCCACAGTTTAAAGAGAACCCTTTATTGGAACTTCTTCACAAACCATGTCTAGTCTCGAAGAAGAGTTGGAATTGAATAGTGAAAAAGAACAAGAGATCCATCAAAGTGAAAACAAAACCGATTCTTTTGATCTCGACACCTTCCATCCTGCACTCCAACCGAATATATTCGATATTCAACCGCTTCATAGTCTAAGTGATGAGGTGCCCGGGAATAACATGTTTGACTTTGCTAATAGTGAGCATGAAAGAGAGCTTTACACCATTTCAAATCAAAGCGATCCTTATTCGAATACACTTGATATTTCAAACCTTCCAACTCCATCAAGTAGACCAAGTGATTTATCGATTAAGGATAGTATAATTGATGAATTTTTAAATACCTATTCGTTTGAATTGACCGAAAGTGTTAGTGAGAGCGGTGATGAGAATATCGTTGAAGATGAACCCGTTAGGTTAGATGAGTTGGATTCTCCGACCCATCATGTCCCTTCTATTGAAAGTGAATATCTTCCTATACATTTAACCGATCTTATTTTTACCACCGACCTAGAAAACGATATCCGGCCTTCATTTCCCACATCTGGTTCAACAACGCTCGAAACACAAGTTTGTTTACCTATTTCATCACCCACTTTCTTTGGTTCTTCTAATATTCTTTCAACTCCGCTGAGTTTTGATGAATTACACTCTGATATTTCGAGTTCTATAATTCTTGAAAGACCACTTGATTTAGACGCTTTTGAAAATAAGGTAGATGAGCTTTTCGAGAATCCTACCTCCATAATTTATGACAAATCAAGTGTGTTGAATTCTGGCGCGAAAAAGATTGACCTTGAAACTTTCAATCTTCATAAAGAATCTTCTTATTCCACTAATTCTTTTCTTTACAATGGGATCATTATCGATGAAAGTTTCGAAAATATTTTCGCTGAAGAACTCGTGTTTCTTAAAGACTTGGATGTTGTGATGAATCAACCTCTATTGGAAATTAGTGCGCCTCCATTTGAGGCCGGAGAAGTTGAACAACAACCCCTTCTTCTTATCTCATACGAGAATGTGACTATTCCACCCATTCCTGATTATTCACATTCTCGTTTTCGCTCACCATCACTTTTTCGTCTCTACCAACTGAGACGTAAACCCGATCGATTGCGCCTCTTATCTCCCCACTTCTTCACGTCTATGATCTTCTACCAACTATGTTGTTACATCGATAAAATATTCGAATGGTTGGTGTTAACTTTTGGTCTTTGTAAAGTTTTGTATAGACCAATAACTTTACCCCCTCTCTTATAATATTAAATGCTTAATACTATTTCACTCAAGTTTGGGGGAGAGAAAAATATTTTGGCTCTTGAAAGAAAAACAAAATTTTACACAATTGTGAACCAAAAATAAGTTTGGGGGAGGATTTCACTGCATTGACTTTCCCCCCCTTTACTAATCATTAAGAACTTTTCCTCCCAAGTCTACAGGTTTTTAGCTTAAAAGATGACATCAATAAGGACACTGCTGCAAATAAGTTTGGGGGAGCTTTCTACTTATTCACGCATCATTTTGCAGTATACTAAATAAAAGCACAAAAAAAATTTGATAATAAAAGTTAGGATGTGAAAAACACATATGAAAGATAGGAAAAGATTCAAGAAAAGCACGAAGATTGGATGTTTTAAAACGAATCTAGTAATAAGTAGTCATGAGCTGTTGTCCCAAAGGTTAGTAAGATGAAGCAAATTACTAATCTGCGGATAGAAATAAGTCTGAAAAATAGTCCTTATTCTTGAGTCCAAACATCTGAACGCTGGTACCTTACTATACGCACTTGCATATATCTTGGAACTTGGGATAGTAGAGAATACCTTGAAATGCTTTTTTCTAAAATCTTTAGTATGAAGGAAAATATAAATAACATAAAAAATTGGTGAAGAAAAATGAACACTGGTTTTGTAATTACTTAAGGCAGCAGAAAAAAATATAGCGAGGGTGACTTATCACCTAGTACCTTAGACCAACTGGTTTGGGAGTCACTGCTAAGCCATAGGTGTTGCAAGACTAGGATATTGCTAATTATGCCTATAAGAGTGAGCACATTTAGTAATCGGTTGGTTAGTATCTCAAGAAGTACTAACGGTCGCATGAAGAATGTGTGAGCAATTCCATCTGAAAATATTCACCGACTAAAAAGTACTAAGGAAGATGGACAAGAGTATGATAGCTTGAATTGAATTATCTAAGTGTAGGGATGTTTTTTACACGCACGTAGGGGTGTATGATCGATATTTGGAAGAAAGGTAGGGAGGAAGACTAAAGACGATGTTTTATTGAGAGATGATGTGATTTCTGACATTTTTTCATGACTATTAAGATGGGGCTCATGGCAACTAAAAAGTTAGTGTAGTTTGAAACTTTTATTTTCAAGTTCTTTCTTTTATATATTCCTTACCTTTGTATGTAACTTTCATCTTCTTTCTTTTATTATGGGATTTTGTGGGTGTAATCCGCTGAAAACCTTCAGGAGACAACACTCCTCCTACTAGGGACACCTAGAGATTTAAAGACTTGTTGCACGTGCTCAGTGCAATCGTGTTGCCTACGAAAGTATGCTAGTTAAGTTTTTTCTTTTTTCTCTTTAATAACTAGTTTGCTCGAGATGATCAAATTTAAGTTTGGGGGTATTTGATTAGTCTAAAATATTGCACATTTGGATAAAAAATTTCCCTACTATTGTTAAGTAATAAAAGGTGTTTATTGTAAATATAGAACATGTGAGGGTTTATTTGTAAAAAGTTTATTATTATATGTTTTTACATTAAAATTAATATAATAAGGGAAAATATATGCATATAATATTTAAATGAAATCTTAATAATTAAAATTTGCATATCATATCAAATATTTCTAATCAATATTCTAACGATATTATATCATTTAAATGGTTAGGATAATATCTCAAAAATACCAAAAACTATTAACACTGTGATTTGAGATATTGTGTAGATATTAGCTCAGGTCTAGAATCCAAGCAAGAGATCTGAGTCAAATCGAGATATCGAAACCGAATCTGCCAAAATTTAGAAGCAAATCGAGAGATCTAGTAATAACAGAGACTCAAAGCATTATTTTCAGAATCTAGACATCAAAAGGATCTCCACGTGGCAACACAAGAGACCAGAAGAAATCCTAATTCTTGATTCCACCAAGTTGCGGCGGAACCGCCACCAAACATGGCTATATTCGGCGGTTCCACGGCTCTTTGATGGCCGTAGGATATGAGATTTGGTGGTTTGGATATTAACTGCATATACTCACTTATGGAATCTAGGGTTTCTGGTTTGAGAGACTATATAAGGGACCGAGAGCTGTACATTGAAGATGATCACCGATAAGATCAAGAGGTCCACGTATCCGAGTGATCATCATCTATTCATCTACCTCCAACAAGAGAGAGTTCAAGCGAAAACTAGGCTTCTTGTATTCTACTTTCTAAGGAGAATTGTAAATGCAATAGTTGATTAATAAAGATAGTTGTTTTTAATTCTTCTTGCATTTATTTTCCGCATTTAATTTTTGCACTTACTTTTCTGCATCTTCATTATGATTTCATTCTTCAATCTTTCTTTTAACTTAACCATGAGCGAGTAATTCCTAGCTTGCGAGGGTTTGTAAGATAGGATAGAACAATGGATGCGAAAATATTTTAACTTAATTTTTACATTTTAAAGTTTATAAATTTTAGCAAAATAAATGTTAACCTCCTTATCAGGCGCGCTACCAATTTATTGATAGTCACGACCACAATTTGAGATTGGCTTAACACTTGTTTTGTTAAGAACCAGACATGAATAGAGATCAATGCAAGGACAAGGTTAGTAGTGGGGAAACCCTAGTTTCTTCCAAGAATTCTAATCTACATTCATCACTATCGCTCTAGTTTTAAACTATTAAAAGATAAATGTCATTTTTAATTATTCATCCATCACTACCAAGCCCTATGAACCCTACAAACCTTTTCTTTATAAATTTTATATCCGTTTCAAATTATAACGACAAACAATCAACCATCTTTCATTAACTCGTCTAAAGCAAGAAAACAGTTCACATTTCCTTACGGACGACCCGTACTTATCGCGGCTAGCTACTAGCGACACCGTCTTGATTGCGGCTATTTATGAACACACTTTTTAGTAGAACAATCAAGTAGTCAGCTTGAAAAAGGCCATGTACGGGAACATCTTTGAATTTGGGTCGATGGTGCCTACAAATATCCTCACGGCTGGAGCTTCGGCAATGCGTTGCTCACATTTAAACCAAAGGTTCTGCCATTGGATAGCGTATTGAACCCATGTCTCATTTGATCTGACTCTTTCATTGATCAATATAGTCATGGTAAGGTGTTCACTTGCATTAGCGAACCTTTGTGTGAAGAGGAGTTCCATCTCAGCAAAGGTCTTGATGGAGTCATTCGGAAGTTCTGCATACCATTCGAAAGTAGTGTCCGACAGACTACTAACAAATTGATGAAGAAAAAGTATGTTGTTTCCTCCGGTGTTGCTGCATTTGGCTTTATACTCCGCGGCATGCTGATGAGGATTACCAGCCCCTTTGTATATATGGAACGTCAGGATTGTGTATCCCGAAGGATAATGCATCTGGTCGTACCAAGCTGGATATGGTCGACCGGTCCTGACCAACTTATTCGATGCTTAGCTGGCTTGGTGAGATTTGATTTGTTGAGCGATATATTCATTCAGCTTTACTCTGGAGATCATTTCCTCCATAGCCATTGATGGGGCTTGTAGAGGATTCGTAATTTCTCCTTTATCATCAACGATGACTGCCGGTGGTTCATCTGCCAGTAGTTCTGATTGAACCACATCCCAACCATATTTTGGATTATGAGGGCCATCTTGTTCATCCTAGCAATCATTTTTTCCACCTCTTCTGTTTCTTGCTGAGCGTACGTTTTAAGAAGTCCACATCAGACTCCTGTCCCGTTTGCTCTTTTAGTACCTTCTCTGAGTTTTCATTTTGTGAAGACTAGCCAGTGCAGCTGCCTGAACCTGCATTTTTTGCAGCTTTTCCTGATGGCTTTGGGACGCATCCAAGGATCGTATGACGGGCCAATGAATGGACGAAGCGTTATTTTTTCTTGAGGAGCTAATCATGTGTACTGTATGAACTACCATGCTCTTATGCCCCAAGCGCTTGGAGTCTTGCCTCTTTGGATTTGCCTGGGGTGCTTAGATTTTCTTCGACCTCTGCCTCTTATGAGAAGCTGATTTGGGAAGAGCTATCTTCGAAGTAGGAGCTGTGGGAAGAGGCACCTTCGGTTTTGGAGAAGAGTTATCAGCATAACTCTTTGGTTTCTTGGACCAGGAAGAGAGTAGTTTTTGTTGATGACAAATCCCCATACTTCTTTCCAGACCCTAAGTATAGTTGAGGAAAGTAACTTGAGTGAGCGTTCCGTCTTCGGCTTACTTGGTATCTCCCAGGAGATAGAGACTTCTTTAGCACCGCGGTAGGAGAATTGCGCTTCACTTTTCTTAGCGGTTCGAAACTGTCCTCGGCTGGAACAGCAACATCGACAACTGGAGCCGACGAAGTCAACCTAGATGGGGAACTGCCCCCAGCCTGCCTAACTCGACCCCAATAGCGACGCCATGCACCTCGTGAGGAAGGAGCTTCTTCATACTTAGGAGCTTCTTTAGCATGCCTCCTGTATCGCTTTGGAGCTTCTTTAAGAGCCAGTCAGTGGAAGACTGACCCTTCGGCTGAGCTGGAGCATGAGTTTGAGGCGCCAGCCTATTGAAGGCAGTATGGGGAAGCATTTCTTGGTGCCTCCGAAGCAGCAGATGTCAGCCTTTTGGTGACTGACTTCTTAGGAATTGCCGGGATGGTTGAAGCGTTGATCGGTCAAATTTATTGCACATTTGTATGGACATTTTTCCTATTATTATTAATTACTAAAAGGTGTTATTTGTAAAACATAAGTGGGTTTATTTGTAAAAAGATTATTGTCAAATATTTCTTAATTTATAATTCATATAATTAGGGAAATATATGCATATCATATTTAAATAAAATATTCATGAGATTATTTATTATTAAAATATGCATATCATATCAAATATTCATAACCAATATTCTTAAGATATCATATCACTTAATTGGTTAGAATAATATCTTAAATAAAACAATTGCTACTAACAAGATAATTTGAGATATTGTGCAGGTATTATAATAGATCAGCTCAGGTCTGAACTGTGAGTAGGAGATCCATAGCAAATCGATTCACTAAACCAAATCTGCTGAATATTAGGAGAAAATTAAAGAATCTCGCAACGACAGAGACTAAGAGATATATTTTCAGAATATTTTTATCACAAGGATCTCCAAATAACGA
This sequence comes from Agapanthus africanus, assembly GCA_030015575.1. Lineage (NCBI taxonomy): Eukaryota > Viridiplantae > Streptophyta > Magnoliopsida > Asparagales > Amaryllidaceae > Agapanthus > Agapanthus africanus. The sequence continues at coordinate 280,360,081 of JASDDO010000029.1, read as the reverse complement.
GAGAAAAAGGCATGAAGAATTTGGAAGCTCAACCCCACAAAGGGGCGGCAGATCCTCGGTCAAAGAGGGCTTGGGGAGGTAGAAGCGCGGTCGTATGGTGGCCGTAGGATGAAAATCTTCAAGAGCTTGATCGTAATTTCACACACTCCAATAAGACGTCTAGGGTTTCAAGTTCCAGAGCCTATAAAAGGACCGAGAGCTATCTATCATCAAGCATCGAACTATCCATCGAAGAATCGACTGATCTACCAATCAAGCAATATAGATAAAACTAAAGTTTTGTAATTTGGTTTTTCAGCGAGCAACTTTTGTAATGCAATGGTTAATCAATAAAGGTAGTTCTTTATTTTAATTTTTTCGCATTTTACTTTCCTCATTTACTTTCCGCAATTACTTTCCGCAATTACTTTCTGCATTTACTTTCCACATTTACTTTCTGCATTTTTTATTTTAATTATGGGTTCCGTTTTCTTTTACCTTTCTTCTACTTCATTGATCTCCATGAGCGAGTAAATTCTAGATTGCTAGGATTTGTAGGATAGGGTAGAATAATGGATGAAAACTATCACTTCAATTCTTTTTAAAGTTTTAATTTTTATAAATTTTAGCAAAATGAATATTAACCTTCTTATCGGGCGTACTATCAATTCATGATAGTCATAATCACGATTTGAGATTCGTTAATAATTGTTTTGTTTAGGGCTTAAGGCAAATAGGGATCAATGGAAGGACAAGGGTCAATAGAGAGAAACCCTAATTCCCCTCAAGAATCCTAATCCACATTCATCACTATTTCTCTAGTATTAAATAATTAAAAGATAAAAAGAATTATTTTTAAAACTCCATCAATTAACTACTAAATCCTATAAACCCTACAAGCCCTTCTATTATAAATTTTTCAAACCTTCTTAATAATAAACGACAACAATCACACCTTTATTCTATCAACTCGTCTAAAACAAGAAAAGCAGTTTACCGTTTCCCTGTGGATGACCCGTACTCATCGCGGCTAGCTATTTGCAACACTGTCTTGATTGCAGTATTTTACAATATGCATAGACACACTTTTCCCACCAATCAAATGGCGTCGTTGCCAGAAAAACGGTCGTAATTATTTTTCTTGTTATTCAGGTTGATTTCTAATATAAAACTAGAGAACATAAAAATAGAAATTAAAAAACGCATTTTGTATTTTTAACTATTTTTGTGCGAGTTTTGCGAGAAATCTGGAACACTTGGAGCGAACCAATAGAGATTCGAAGATTTTTAAATAGTAACAGAGGAGTATTAGGGTGCTTTGAAAATTTTTTAAGGGGAGATTCCATCAAACGGTGGTGGAAGTGCAGCTACCTTAGGGAGTTAATTCCCCAATTTTTTTTGATATTATCCTATTTTTTTCTACCTCTAAAACTCCAATAAACTGTTTTTACCTACAAGATTCTTTGCAAACAGTGCCGCTGAAAATATCTTTTTGCGTGCTTTAGATTTTTGTTTGTTTTGCATATTTAAATCAGACATTAAGGGGCAAGAAACCCAAATTCAGATTAGGTGGAGATTTCATCATCCTTCCTAGGTTCCACAAATTATAAATAAGCATACGCATCATCCTACATTAATAAAAAATATCTAGACTAAGTCTCTAAGGACAGCCACGCTCAATTAGGACAAAGGAGGGTCATGGATAATCTATTACTTATCCGCATTTCTCTTGTGGTGTCTAAGGCAAGTGTGACTAAACAAAGTGGTTACTTAATTAGGCCTGCTATTTCGGTGATTTGTATAGCGGATACTTCCCACTTACCTAGCACTTACCTAGCTGTATGATTGATAAGGAGGTGATAGAGGATTGATCCTATGTCTTGTCCTTTGGAAGTCTAGGAGCGGTCTAGTGATTTGACCTAGGTGACCCTAGATCTAGGGATTGTTTGTGATTAATTGAGTCGAGTCCCTCTTTCAAAGCAAAACAATTTCAAAATTTTTTAATATTATCACCCTATTTTCTTTTAATTCTCTTATGATGGGTAACCCAAACCGATCAGCTCTTGGTGAGCTTTGCTACACACAACCAGATATTTCTTTATATCTTTATTGCTTTGGTAGTAATTCCGACCCTACCATTTCTTTAAGGGGTAGGATAAAACGCTCTAGAAATAACAATTGAACACCTCACACAAGTTCATATCAATCGTGTCAAAATTCAACACTTTCTTATGTTAATAATCCTTTTCAGGCTAGTGAGGCAGCTTCTAAATCTATGTCCATTGCTGAGCATATTGCGAGGGCTCGTAACCAAAGTTTCATACCTTTCACTGCTCCACAACTGTTAGGACAACAATTACAATCATTTTCATATGAAAATTTTGATACTCCTTTTAAGGCGAATAAGGCAACTTTTACACACATGACCATTGCTGAGCAAATTGCAAAAGCCAGTCGCCAACAATTTAACCAATCTCAATCTTCTTCATATCACAATGTTGATCCTAATTCTGTTTATAAAAATTGGATACACCCTTTTAACTCTTATCAACAGTACCAAACTTTCACACCCTCTCATGTTGATACTTCTTTTGAGGCAAATGTGGCAATTTGTAAATCTATTTCTATTGCGGAATATATTGTACTCCTCTGTAGCCAACAATTAAACTCATTCCAACCATACTCAACTTTTGCACCTTATCTAGACAGTGCTTATTGTTAGTGTATATGCCCTAGGGGCCATTATTGTATCATACTAGCATGTATATTACTTAAGGGAAGCTTGGGATGTTCACAGTTGTATATAACAGTCTTGCTAAACATAGTAGTATGCTACTTGGTTTGAGTCTACTTTAATATGTTCATATGTTTCTTGTAACGTATCACTTATACATATTAGTAGAGCCCATAGGATCTTTGCTTGATTACCAGCGTCGTGATGACAGTCACACTAGTGGGGGCTGGATAGTCTGTAAGCAACATCCTATACAGGTCCCTGGTCGTTGGATTATCGAGATAGGGCATCGATATTCCGAAGTAGACTAAGTGCATACGCTTCTCATTCCAGTTGGGGAGATGGTCTGTCTCACAGCCATCAGTACGTCGTACTAGAGATAGTATACAGGTGCTCGTTAGGTTACTGGTACACCGGACAGGACTCGCCGGGGAACTGATTGGTTGGTATTATACCCATCATCAGTTGACAGTTCCAAGGTGACATGAGTACAGCATAGTCCGCAGACTTGACACTGCTACTTCGCCTCGAGTGTGTCCCACTGTTCTTAGATTGCTACCCTACCACGGCTCAAAGGAGTCGTGCAAACAGGTAGCAGTTGTAAGTCCACGTTGCCCACCCCGGTGCTTGCGGGGAGGCGGAAACGGTATAAAAATCGAATTTTTCTTACTCTAGGCAACATGGACTAGACAAAGTCGGGATCTTTTCTAAACAAAACTAGCTAAAAGCTAAAGAGAGTTAGCTATAGGTTAGAAAGGTTATACCTTGGGCTTTTTGTCCTTCTCTCCTTGCTCCTTGGAGTGGTAGAAAGGGATCACCTTGTCACCTTCTCTAGTCGAAAAAGGATCCACCCGAGAGCCTCAACTTTGGCTTCAACTTCAAGCTAGAAGTAACTAAGGTGCTAGAAGTGCTAATCCTAGAACCCTAGATGAGAGTAGAGATTATCTAGAAGAGGTTTTCTCAAGCTCAAGTGTTTCTCAACACATGAAAGGGGAGAGCTTGAGAGAGAGGAAGAGGAGGAGAGAGAGTGAATATGATAGAATGAGAGAATAATGAAGCACTCACATATATGTGTGAATTATTGTAAATTGATAATTAGTGAGATAATTGTCATGGCTTAATCAAGACATGACCATTATCATTTCATATTTAATGCTAATTGCAAGGATCAAAGAGCATCTTTTATATGGAATGATGATGGTCAAAGTGTCAACCTAGGTCAACAAGTCAAGAGTGGTCAAAAAGTCATCAACCCTAACCATGCCTAATTATATATAACTAATATCAATTAACCATAATACATACATAAGGATTAGGGTTAGCAAAATGACAATGGTCATTAACCCTAATCAAAGTCCTCTCCCTCTGTCTCAATCAACTGTGCATACGCACCCGTATTCGTGATCCGAGGAACACGAATACAAAGAGATAAAACCAATCCCAAATCATATACTAGGATCTGGCTTAAACCAAAGCCCGCTAGTATAAGCTGTCTGGACAGCAAACGTGCACAAGTGCGCGGATGTGAACGAACCCTGTCGCAAAACCATGCGACCTCTACTCATTTTGCTTAAAGGAGAATAGCTCTCTGTGTGGGACTCTAAAGACTCGACACTACGCTGGCAGTGGGTTTAACCACAGACCGCAAGCGGCACTAGCTGTACGTAACGGTCCCCAGGTAGATGCCGATAAGAAGACTGACGAGGTGACCCCATCTGAACTCCTACTGAGCCTGTATGTGACGGTCTCCGTACAGTCCGGTCTGTTCGTCTGATACATCGCATGGTGGGCCTAGGGGGCGGTGAACGTCAGTCCCCTAATAGCGGTACAAGTCGTGTCGGAGTGTAGCCCAGAACACCCTGAGATAACACTGGAAACCTACCAGTATATCTCGCTTGCCCTGGCCAGGGACTACTTGTGTAATGGCTCTCCTGGACACAGCGCGATGTCAACCCCCAATACCGGGAGAGACGAATCCTGTCTAACCGTCACTGCCTCCAAGTGCTTCGGGACTGCACCCAAAAACTACCTGTTTGCACGACTCCTTTGAGCCGTGGTAGGGTAGTAATCAAAGTGCAGTGGGAACACACTCGAGGCTAAGTGACAGTGTCAAGTCAGCGGACTAAGCTGTACTCATGTCACCTGGGAACTGATAACTGACGATAGGTATAATACCAACCAACAGTTCCCGATGAGTCCTGTCCGGTGTACTCGTAACCTAACGAGCACCCGCATACTATCTCAAGTACGACGTACTGACGGCTGTGGGACAGACCGTCTCCCACGCTGGGATGAGAAGAGCATACGCTAGTCTACTCCGGAGTATCGATGCCCTGTCTTGATGGTCCAACGACTAGGGACCTGTATAAGGATGTGCTTGTGGATTACCCAGCCCCCACGAGTGTGAGCGCCATCACAACGCTGGTAATCAAGCAAAGATCCTAAGGGCTCTACTAATATGTATATAAGCGATATGCTAAAAGAAACACATGCACATATTGAAGCAGAGACAAACCAAGTAGCATACTACCATTTCGAGCAAGATTGTATATACAACTGTGAATATCCCAAGCTTCCATCAAGTAATATACATACTAGTATGATACAGTAATGGCCTCTAGGGCATATAAACTAACAATCTCCCACTTGCACTAAGGCCATGTACTGGCGTATCGAAGACCTATCATCTCGATCAGCCGCTCGAACTGAGTCTGGGGTAAGGCTTTGGTGAATGGATCTGCAGTGTTATCTTCTGAAGCAACCCTCCGAACCTCGATCTCCTGGTGATCCACGATCTCCCTGATCAGGTGATACCGCCTCAAGATGTGTCTGGATATCTGATGGGACCTGGGTTCCTTCGCTAAAGCTATAGCCCCGTTGTTATCGCAATACAGAGGTATTGGGTCAACAATGGACTGAACCACCTGAAGTTCTTTCAAGAACTTCCTCATCCAGACAGCTTCTTTTGCGGCATCAGATGCAGCGATGTATTCCGCTTCCATAGTCGAGTCAGCAACGGTTTCCTGTTTGGAACTCTTCCAACACACCGCCCCTCCATTGAGGGTAAAGACAAAACCCGACATAGACTTGGAATCATCCTTGTCACTCTGGAAGCTGGAGTCAGCAAAGGCCTCAATCTGGAGGTCTTTTCTGCCATACACCAAGAACATCTCCTTAGTCCTTCTCAGGTACTTGAGAATGTTCTTTACCGCTATCCAATGTTTCTCCCTAGGATTTGACTGATACCTGCTTACTACACTCAGTGCATAAGCCACATCCGGTCTGGTACACAACATCGCATACATTATAGAGCCTACCGCAGAAGCGTAGGGCATAATAGACATGCGATCCCTCTCCAAATCAGTCTTGGGAGACATCTCTTTGGAGAGGGTAATCCCGTGACAAGCCGGTAGATTACCGCGCTTGGAATCTTCCATACCGAATCTTTTCAGTATGGTGTCGATGTACATAGACTGTGAGAGTCCTAAAATCCTCTTGGATCTGTCACGGTAGATCCGGATCCCCAGAATGTATGAGGCATCACATAGGTCTTTCATGGAGAACCTGTGTAACAAGAACCCCTTGACAGATTGTAGCATAGGAATGTCATTTCCTATTAAGAGAATGTCATCCACGTATAAAACGAGGAATACTACAGTTCTCGCTACAAATCTACAATAGATGCATGGTTCATCTGGATTTTTGATAAAGCCAAATTCCTTGACCGTCTCATCAAAACAGATGTTCCAACTCCGCGATGCCTGCTTTAGTCCATAAATGGACTTAAGCAACTTGCACACCTTTCCGCTGCTCCCACTCTGAATGAAACCCTCTGGCTGGTCCATATAGACACACTCCTCTAAATGTCCATTTAGAAAAGCGGTCTTTACGTCCATCTGCCAAATTTCATAATCGTGGAAGGCAGCAATGGCAAGAAGGATCCGAATGGATTTCAGCATAGCTACTGGAGAAAAGGTTTCATCATAGTCCAAACCGGGTCGCTGACGAAAACCCTTTGCAACTAGTCTAGCTTTATAGGTCTCAACCTGTCCATCTACACCAATCTTCCTTTTGAAGATCCACTTGCATCCTACAGGTTTTACCCCATCTGGAGCAATGTCCAACGTCCATACTTTGTTGGTGTACATGGACTCCATTTCGGTCCGCATTGCATCCAGCCATTTTACCGAGTCGACGCTCTGAATGGCTTGCTGGAAGCTAGTAGGCTCATCATAATCTATGATGCAATCCTCTCTATCCCCGTCAATGAGAAAACCGTAGTATCTTTCGAGCGGATGAGACTGCCTACTACTCCTGCGGAGTGGCGTGGGAATGTCCTGATCTTTCGAACCCTCTGGTTCTACTAAGCTTTCAGTAATAGCTTGTGGTTCTGGAATTTCTTCCAGTTCTATTGCGCTCCCATTTATTTCCTTTTCTAAGAACTGATGTTCCAGAAAATGGGCATTACGAGAAACAAGGACTTTTTGTTCCTCTGCGTAATAGAAAAGATACCCCCTGGAGTTCTTTGGGTATCCCACAAACTTGCACAGTATTGAGCGTGCCTCTAGTTTGTCCGTATGCTGCTTTTTGACATAAGCTGGACATCCCCAAATCTTCAGGTATTGAAGATAGGGTTTCTTCCCACTCCATAACTCATATGGTGTGGTAGGCACAGTCTTAGTGGGAACTCGGTTCAAAAGGTATGCAGCTGATTCTAGCGCATATCCCCAGAACGATCACGGTAACTCAGCGTTACTCATCATGGACCGTACCATATCCAATAGGGTTCGGTTCCGTCTCTCCGATACACCGTTATGTTGCGGAGTGTATGAGAGAGAATTCCATTCTCTTTTAAGTAACCCAGGAACTCGGCACTTAAGTATTCACCACCTCGATCAGATCTTAGTGTCTTGATAGTTTTACCTGTTTGTTTTTCTACTTCATTCTTGTATTCCTGGAATTTTTCAAAAGCTTCAGATTTATGCTTCATTAAGAAGACATGTCCGAACCTTGAAAAATCATCCGTAAAAGTAATGAAGTAAGAATAACGGCTTCGTGCATGCGTAGACATTGGACCGCACACGTCGCTGTGTACGAGTCCCAAGAGCTCGCTCGCTCTTACTCCGTGTCCAGTGAACGGAGTCTTTGTCATCTTTCCTCTGAGACAGGATTGATAAGTTGCATACGATTGATATTCGAACGGATCCAAATATCCTTCTGTGTGCAACTTCGTCAGCCTTCTCTCATTAATGTGACCGAGTCTACAATGCCATAAGAAAGTTTTATTGATTTCTGGAGACTTTCTTTTGTGTGTATTCTGGACATTGAAAATTTGTGGTTGGTTTAAAACGTATATTCCGTTGTTTAATGCACCTGACCCAATCAAAACTTGATTAAGGTGAATGTTCACTACATTACTAACAAATGCAAATTCATAACCTTCTTTAGATAATAAAGATACAGAAATGATATTACAAGTTGCATTTGGTACATAATAACAACTACGCAAAACCAAAAAATGTCCATCCGACAATCCCAGGTGATAGTCCCCCACGACCTCAGCATCCATGCTAGCACCGTTTGCAACTCTGAGGGTCATGTCACCGGCCTTCAAAACTCTACGCTTTCTCAACGCCTGCAAAGAATTACAGATATGAGATCCTGATCCGGTATCCAATACCCATGATGTAGAGTTTATTGATAGACAGTTTTCAATAACATACACACCTGAAGCTGAAGCTGCAACTCGCTTCAAATCCTGGGTTCTGGCCTTCCAAGCCTTGCAATCCTGTTTCCAGTGTCCACTTTTGTGATAGTAGAAGCATTCTTCCTTCCCCACCAGCTTTCCCGCTACCTTTGTTGCCTTTCCTTTTCCTTTCGTATCCACTTTACTGACACCGCCTCTTGGTTTGGAGGGGGCTTTCTTCTTCTTGCCCTTGGCTTTCGCCTTGGACCTAGAAGAGGAAGATCCTCCTACAAACAAAGTAGATGTCTCCCTACCCTTCTGTAGGGTGCCCTCAGCACTCCTTAACATGTTCAGAAGTTCGGAAAGTTCAACCTCCTTTCCTTGCATGTTGAAGTTAAGGATAAACAGGGCGTAAGTGGAAGGAAGGGACTGGAGAATCAAATCAGTGTAGAGTTCATTCTCCAACGTGGTCCCGAGGTCCGCGAGCTCCTCTATGTAGCCAATCATCTCAAGCACGTGTTCCGGTACCGATGATCCGACGGCCAATCTTACCAAAAATAGCTTCTTCGACACTTCGTATCTTGCGATACGAGACTGCTCTCCATACAGTTCTTTTGTATGGAGAAATATGGACTCTAGGTCCATATTCTCATGCCTCCTCTGATGTTCTTTGTCCATCGAGGCAAGCACGAGGTATTTGGCCTTCGCGCAATCGATCTCCCATGTTTTACGGATTTCTTTATCCGCGACGCTGGAGGTGGGACCTGGGACAGGGAGAGCTTTGGTGGTAAGGACATACCCCAACTTATCGTAAGTGATTGCCATCTTGACATTCCTGAGCCAATCTTTATAGTTTGGCCCTGTCAGTATGTTTTTATCTAGTAATAACTTAAGTCCGGTCATGTTGAATGGTCGCTGCAATTAGGAGAGAGAAAAGAAACACTTTAGCATGATGCTCTTGCAAGTTTAGAGTGGTTTTTAGTTTGTCTAAACAGGATGGCTCTCACTGTCTCTCGAATCCCTTCTCAAACTGTAAAGAAAGAATTAGTCGGGATCAATCTCACCGTACAATACTTGCTTAACCGTTCATCCAGGCCAGTGTCGGTACTTCGAGGGAGGTTTTCCAACGCTTTCACGAAGTTCCTTAATTAAGTAACCTCTTTTCCCTATGGGCGTAGCCCCGCTAACACCTTTCTAGACAACTACTAGGTTTATAGCATTGATCGTTAAGTGAGAAATTTCCCGAGGAGTAGCATATACTCACAGTAGGATCGGGATCCAAATATCATCGCGTGATAAAACCGAAGGAATCCTACCAGAATCATCACACTCCAAATGGTATGCAGCGCTAGCAAGTTTCAGTGCTTATGAAACTCCCGATGTGGATTTTTGCCCCATGCTCTTATGACCTTGGCGTGAGGTCAAAATGTCATAAGTCACATGTCAAGTTCTTCCCATCATTATCCCGGCTAATTTGAACCCACCCGTACCTACCCTTGACGTAGGCCAAAATGGCTGTACGACTGTCTCAAACCAACGCATTCTATCTATGCAACAGTTAAATATCCGGCAGCTACCAATTACTATGCCTTGGCGTGAGGTCAAAATACATAGCTTGAAAACTACCGAATATTTAACTGAAATGATAGAGGGCTACGAATGGTTTTGGCGAAACCGTGAACGTAGTGAACTTGATATAATCGATGGAACGAGATAGCTTTTAAAAGGAGTGGTTCAAGCTCCGCATTTAAAAGTTTGGTTTTGAAAAGAACCGAGTGGTTTTCAAAGTGTTCCAATCGACTTTTACTTGGTTTATTTTCTTGCATTAGTTCTTTTAATGCGTCCCATCATTTAATCCTACCATTGCAGAAAACAACCAAAATATGGTGTACGCTTATGCCATCCGCATTCGCCACGGGGTCCCGTCATCACCCGTTAGGTTACTTAACTAACGACAGAGCGGGGGCAGGACTAGCGCGGATGCAAAACATAAGCAACACCTAAATAGTTATCATATATAGATTTATAGCAATGATAGACATTACAGATCATAGATGAATACATTGGATATACTAGGAATCAGCAATCCGTTCGAGCCTGCAACGAAAAGCGGATTACACGGTCGCGGTGAATAGCCAATACCCCATCCAAGACCCCTACGAGTGAGGCAAACTACCCGCCAAGTATCCGAAGCGAAGCAACCTCCCTCAACACCGTGAGTAGGCCACTCGGCACTTCGAGATACCCGGTAGTTTGTGCACCCCTCCATGGGTCTATCCTAGGAGCAAAAACAGTAAAAAGAATTATACAATGACGGCTACTACCCCGACCCGGTTGTGCGGCCATACAAATAATAATACATCAATTTACATGTTACATGAATTGAAAGAAAAGAAAACTCTCGTCTCACAAAACCCCCCGGCTATTCACCCGCGACAATCCAACGCATTCATATACACATACCATCAACAAACACAGATCACAGATATGTATAACCCCCACTAATCGACGTATAGCGATTAGCAGACGTTCAATACATATAAACATCACAGATATAACCCATTAGTCAAAGTGTAGTGAAGTTCGATCAAAAAATACGGATTTATAGGCCCCCCAAAACAAATTTCTTTTCTGGAAAACCTGGGCACAAATAAACCATCTTAAAAATCCCAAAACCATGTCAGAAGAACACTGCACCAAACTCGATCCAGAACCGAGTCAACTCGGCCGCGGTTCCGCGGCAATAGCTTGCTATTGCCGCGGAACCGCGGCGCTTTGAACGATTCACTGGACCGGGTTTGGTGAGTTTCTTAACAAAACCCTGAGATGATTTTTGACGTATGATTTTTTATTTTTAGAGCAGAAAAAATTTCAACAGAAACTTAGGGTTTTGATGTTTAGGTTTTGCGATTTTTTTTCGATCAAACTTCCATACACTTTACTACCTAGCTAGTTTATGTTTAGTTAGGCTCTGATACCACTATAAGTCCACGTTGCCCACCCCGGTGCTTGCGGGGAGGCTGAAACGGTATAAAAATCGAATTTTTCTTACTCTAGGCAACATGGACTAGACAAAGTCGGGATCTTTTCTAAACAAAACTAGCTAAAAGCTAAAGAGAGTTAGCTGTAGGGTAGAAAGGTTATACCTTGGGCTTTATGTCCTTCTCTCCTTGCTCCTTGGAGTGGTAGAAAGGGATCACCTTGTCGCCTTCTCTAGTCGAAGAAGGATCCACCCGAGAGCCTCAACCTTTGGCTTCAACTTCAAGCTAGAAGTAACTAAGGTGCTAGAAGTGCTAATCCTAGAACCCTAGATGAGAGTAAAGATTATCTAGAAGAGGTTTTCTCAAGCTCAAGTGTTTCTCAACACATGAGAGGAAAGAGCTTGAGAGAGTGGAAGAGGAGGAGAGAGAGTGAATATGATAGAATGAGAGAATAATGAAGCATTCTCACATATATGTGTGAATTATTGTAAATTGATAATTAGTGAGATAATTGTCATGGGTTAATCAAGACATGACCATTATCATTTCATATTTAATGCTAATTGCAAGGATCAAAGAGCATCTTTTATATGGAATGATGATGGTCAAAGTGTCAACCTAGGTCAACAAGTCAAGAGTGGTCAAAAAGTCATCAACCCTAACCATGCACAATTATATATAACTAATATTAATTGACCATAATACACACATAAGGATTCGGGTTAGCAAAATGACAATGGTCATTAACCCTAATCAAAGTCCTCTCCCTCTGCATCAATCAACTGTGCATACGCACCCGTATTCGTGATACGAGGAATACGAATACAAAGAGATAAAACCAATCCCAAATCATATACTAGGATCTGGCTTAAACCAAAGCCCGTTAGTATAAGCTGTCCGGACAGCAAACGTGCACAAGTGCGCGGATGTGAACGAACCCTGTCGCAAAACTATGCGACGTCTACTCATTTTGCCTAAAGGCGAATAGCTCTCTGTGTGGGACTCTAAAGACTCGACACTACGCTGGCAGTGGATTTAACCACAGACCGCAAGCGGCACTAGCTGTACGTAACGGTTCCCAGGTAGATGCCGATAAGAAGACTGACGAGGTGACCCCATCTGAACTCCTACTGAGCCTGTATGTGACGGTCTCCGTACAGTCCGGTCTGTTCGTCTGATACATCGCATGGTAGTCCTAGGGGGGCAGTGAACGTCAGTCCCCTAATAGGGGTACAAGTCGTGTCGGAGTGTAGCCCAGAACACCCTGAGATAACACTGGAAACCTACCAGTATATCTCGCTTACCCTGGCCAGGGACTACTTGTGTAATGGATCTCCTGGACACAGCGCGATGTCAACCCCCAATACCGGGAGAGACGAATCCTGTCTAACCGTCACTGCCTCCAAGTGCTTCGAGACTGCACCCAAAAACTACCTGTTTGCATGACTCCTTTGAGCCGTGGTAGGGTAGTAATCAAAGTGCAGTGGGAACACACTCGAGGCGAAGTGACAGTGTCAAGTCAGCGGACTAAGCTGTACTCATGTCACCTGGGAACTGATAACTGACGATAGGTATAATACCAACCAACAGTTCCCGACGAGTCCTGTCCAGTGTACTCGTAGCCTAACGAGCACCCGCATACTATCTCAAGTACGACGTACTGACGGCTGTGGGACAGACCGTCTCCCATGCTAGGATGAGAAGCGCATACGCTAGTATACTGACGGCTGTGGGACATTTCGAGCAAGATTGTATATACAATTGTGAATATCCCAAGCTTCCATCAAGTAATATACATACTAGTATGATACAGTAATGGACTCTAGGGCATATACACTAACAGCAGTTGGGTGCAGTCCCGAGCACTTGGAGGCAGTGGCGGTTAGATAGGATTCGCCTCTCCCGGTATTGGGAGTTGATATCGCACTGTATCAGAGAGCCATTACGCAAAGTCCCTGGCCAGGGCAAGCGAGATATACCGGTAGGTTCCATTAGCTTCTCAGGGTGTAATGGGCTTCGCTCCGACACGACTTATACAGCTATTAGGGGACTGACGCTTGCCGCCCCCTAGGCCTGATATGCGATATTCTTAGACGAACAGACCGGACTGTACGGAGATTGTCACATCAGGCTCAGTAGGGGTTCGGATGGTTTTCCTCATCGGCCTTCTTATCGACATCTATCTGGAGACCGTTACGTATAGCTAGTGCCGCTTGCGGTCTGTGGTTAAACCCACTGCCAGCGTAGTGTCGAGTCTTTAGATCCCCACACAGAGAGTTTCCCTGCTCCAGGCAAAACGATATAGAGGTCGTATGGTTTTACGACAAGGGTTCGGATGCGTACGTATGTTTACGCACGTACGACTTTTCGGACAGTTTTTACTAGTCGGCTTTGGTTTAAGCCAGATTCTAGTATCGAGTTACTGGATTTATACAGTCTAAAGTTTTTCCGTGTTTTCACAGATTGGAGGGGCGTTCTCGTAATTTGTCGGGAAGCTTCTAGAAGAGTGGTGACTAAGGGGTTAAGGTGGCATTGCATTAAATGAGATTAGTGACTCATTTGTATGATTCATCCAAGTCATTAATGCATCATAAATGCTTAATGACTTATGGAGATGATTCACTCATAGATATTTGTGAAGCATGGTTGTTAATTCTATTATTTGATTTTTGGATAAATAATAATGCTTCATATATATCATGATAAGATCATTATCTCATTTCATTTATTATTCTCACCTTCTCTCTCCTCAAGCTCACTCTCTCTTCAAATCCTAACCCTAACCTCTCATGAGTTGAGATCAAGGGTTAGCTAGACTAATACATCCATAACCTCACTCTATATCCCCTAGGTAGCTTAGATTAGCACTTTAAGCAACCTAGTTATCTCAAGTTTGAGATTAAGCTTGGCGTAGGAGTTTTCGGGTGGATCGTCTTTGATTCGAGAAGGCCGTTGAGGTGCCAATGTTCCAAGAAGCCTACGAGGAGTGGAGGACCGCGATGAAGACCCGAAGGACAAGTAACGTGAGGTATAACTTCGTATCCGAGTAGTTAAACCTCTTGTAGTTAGTTAGCAATGGTTTAGAAACGATTCATGGGCTCAAGTCCGTGTTACGAAGCTTTGATAATCATTTTTCATATATTCCGCCTCCCCGCAAGTTCGTGGGGTGCATGACATGGACTTACAGTGGTATCAGAGAAAACTAAACCATTACTGGCTTGTTAGCAACTAATTAGAAGTTCGATCGACGGAAAACACGAAAACAAAAAACCGAAAACCCTATGTTTCTGTTAATTTTAAAAGTGTCTGAAAAATAATTTGACATACCTTAAAATTCACAGCAGGGAATTATATGAATACTGAGAAAATACGAGATCACAACACGACAAAACGGCCGCAGATCCACGGCCAAATGGTACTTTTGGCCGCGAATCCGCCGCCGAGTCAACTCGGCGTTGACTCAGATTTGCTCTAATATTCATATTTTGGTGTTTTTTTACCCAGGTTGCTTCAGTGCAGGTTGGCTTTTGGGGTAAACACAGAATATGGTTATCGATCGATATTCTAAGATATTTACTAATTGGGTTTTTTCTGTAATGTTTAATGTGTTCGTAAACCTACCCTAACTGCTAGTATGTCGGTTGGCAGGGGGTTGCACATTTCTGTAATGTTTACTGTTTGTGTATATGAACTGTATTGGACTGTTGTGATGATTAGCCGGGGTTTGAGATGTGTTTAATATTCATTCATTCAATGTAAATGTAATTTGATGTAATATTCTTTTGCGGGGCACATCCAGGTTGCGGTTGTAGCCACCATTGTATTATTTCTTTTTACTGTTTTTTGCTCCTAGGATAGACCCAAGGTGGGGTACACAAACTACCGGGTACGTCGAAGTGTTTAGTGGCCTACTCACGTTGTTGAGGGAGACCGCTTCGCTTCGGGTACTTGGCGGGTAGTTTGCCGTACCCGTAGGGGTCTAGGGTGGGGTAATGGCTATTCATCACAACTGTATAATCCTTCTTTTATTGCAGGCTCAAAGCAAATGCGGATTGCTAATAAATCCAATAAAGTTCATCTATGATCTGGAATGCTTATTATTGCGTCTGACGAATGTACAATATCTATATATGATAGCTATTAGACGTCACTTATGTTTTACACCTGCGCTAGCCCAGCCCCTGCTCTGTCGTTAGTTAAGTAACCTAACGGGTGATGACGGGACCCTGTGGCGAATGCGGATGGCTTAAGAGGACGTGGTATTTTCGTTGTTTTCTGCAATAATAGGATAAATGATGGGACGCATTATTATAATGCAAAGAAAATAAACCAAAGTTTAATCGTTGGAACAAATTTAAAAGAAACCACTCGGTTATTTTAAAAGAGCAGAATTTTTTAATTGCGGAGCTTTAACCACTCCTTTTAAAAAGTATCAGGTTCCTTCGATTATATCAAGTTCACTATGTTCACGGTTTTGCCAAAACCATTCGTAGCCCTCCGTCATTTCATTTGGGTATCCAATAGTATTCAAGCTGTGTTTGTTTGGCCAAAGTCAAGGCACAGTGTTTGGTAGCTATTGGATATTCATATGTAGCATAGATAGATGCGTTGGTTTGGGACAGTCGTACTACCTTGTTTGGCCAAAGTCAAGGGTATGTACGGGTGGGTTCAAATTAACCTGGACAATGACGGGTAGAACTTGACATGTGGCTTATGATTTGTTTGGCCAAAGTCAAGGTCATAAGAGCATGGGGCAAAAATCCATATTGGGAATTTCTAAAGAAACTGAAATTTGCAGAGAGAGCATACCATTTTGGAGTTTGATGAATGTTGGTAGGATACCTTCAACATTATCATACGATGATATTTTGGATCCCGATCCTACTGTGAGTACAAGCTACTTATCAGGAAATTCGTCACTTAACGATCAATGTTATAAACCAAGTAGGTGCTTAGAAAGGTGTCAGCGGGGTTACGCCCCCAGAGAAAAGAGGTTATTTAATTAAGGAACTTCATGAAAGCGTTGGAAAACCTCCCTCGAAGTATCGACACTGACCTGGCTGAACGGTTAAGCAAGAATTGTTCTGGCTAATTCTTCTTTTATGGTTTGAGGAGGGATTCGAGAAACAGTGGGAGCCATCCTGTTTAGATAAATTAAACCACTCTAAACTTGCAAGAGCATCATGCTAATAGTATTTTCTTCTCTCTCTTAAATTGCAGCGACCTTATGACCACACATAGGTTACATCTAGATAATAATTTGACTGAATCTTACTTATATGAGTGGAAAAAGTCTGTCCAGATGTCCATTGCCTATGACAAGCTGGACCACCGTATTACTACTCAAGATCCCGCCGTCCCAGGTCCAGTTTCCACTGTCGCGGATATGGATATCCGTCAGAAAAGGGAAAAAGATAAAACGAAAGCTAAGTGCCTCGTGTTAGCTTCAGTTGATGGTGTATACCAGAAGCAGCACGAGTAGATGGACTTAGTTTCCATCTTTCTCCATAACAAAGATTTATATAGAGAGCAATCTCATATCGCAAGATATGAGACCTCGAACGAATTAATTCAAACGAGGTTGGCTGACGGGTCATCTGTAGGGGACAACGTCCTTACAATGACTAGCTGTATTGATGAGCACCAGGACCTGGAGACCACGTTGGGAAACGAGTCAGATACTGACTTGATTCTACAGTCTCTGCCTCCTACCCTGAAGGAAACCAGGGAAGCAGAAGGAAAGAGAAGGGCAAAAGTTTTGGGACTGGATATAGTAAAACAGGGAAGTTCTTATTGTTACAGGAATGAACACTGGCAGAATGATTGCAGGGCTTTTAAAGCCAGTAGCCAGGATATGAAGCATGTTGTGGCTTCAGACTCAAGTGTATTTCTTATAGAGAACTGTATGTCAGTTAACCCTACTTCCTGGGTATTGGATACTGGATCAGGAACTCACATCTGTAATTCATTACAGGCTCTGAGAAATCATAGGGTTATCGGGATAGGTGATATGACCCTCACAGTTGCTAACGGAATGAGCATGAATGCTGAATCCGTAGGGGAATATCATCTTGGACTGACAACTGGGGAGATATTGATTCTGCGTAACTGTTTTTATGTACCAGGTACAACTTGTAATATCATATCTGTATCCTTACTTTCTAAAGAAGGATATGATTTTACTTTTATAAGCGATGTGGTCCACATCCACTTAAATCAAGTTCTGATTGGGTCAGGTACATTAAATAACGGTATATACGTATTAAATCAAGCTCAGGTTTTCAATGTCTAGAATGCACTTAAAAGAAAGTCTCCAGACATGAATCAGGCTTTCTTATGGTATTGTAGACTAGGTCAGATCAATGAAACACGATTAACTAAGTTACATAGAGAAGGATATTTGAATTCGTTCGAATATCAATCTTATGCTACTTGTTAATCTTGTCTCATGGGAAAGATGACAAAGACTCCGTTTACTGGACACGGAGTAAGAGCAAGCAAGCTCTTGGGACTCGTACACAGTGACGTGTGCGGTCTAATGTCTACACATGCGCGAGGTGGTTATTCCTACTTCATTACTTTTACGGATCTAGGTATGGATATATCTTCTTGATGAAGCATAAATCCGAGGCCTTTGAGAAATTCCAAGAATACAAGAATGAAGTAGAAAACCAAACCGGCAAAAGTATCAAGACACTGAGATCTGATTTAGGTGGTGAATACTTAAGTGCCGAGTTCCTGGGTTACTTAAAAGAGAATGGAATTCTATCTCAGCTTACTCCTCCATACACACCACTACACAACGGTGTATCGGAAAGGAGGAATAGAACCCTATTGGATATGGTTCGTTCCATGATAAGTAAAGCTGAGTTACCACGATCATTTTGGGGATATGCACTAGAATCAGCTGCATACCTTTTAAACCGAGTTCCAACTAAGACTGTGCCTACTTCACCATATCAGATGTGGTGTGGAAAGAAGCCCTATCTTAAACATATTAAGATATGGGGATGTCCAGCTTTTGTAAAGAAACAGCATGCGGACAAGCTAGAGGCACGATCAGTACAGTGTAAGTTTGTGGGATATCCAAAGAACTCCAAAGGATATTATTTCTATTACGCAGAGGAACAAAAGATTTTTGTTTCTCATAATGCTCGCTTCTTGGAAACTGAGTTTTTAGAAAATCAGATAAGTGGGAGCGCAATAGAACTGGAAGAAATTCCAGAACCACAAGCTATTACTGAAAGCTTGGTAGAACCAGAGGTTTCAGAAGAACCGGACATCCCGAAGCCACTCCGCAGGAGTAGTATGCAGTCTCATCCGCCCGAGAGATACTACGATTTTCTCATAGACGGGGATAGAGAGGATTGCACTATTGACTATGATGAGCCTACTAGCTTCCAGCAATCCATTCATGTGGTGACTCAGTAAAATGGCTGGAAGCAATGCGGACCGAAATGGAGTCCATGTACACTAACAAAGTATGGACTTTGGACGTTGCTCCAGATGGGGTAAAACCCATAGGATGCAAATGGATCTTCAAAAAGAAGATTGGTGTAGATAGACAGGTTGAAACCTATAAGGCTAGACTTGTTGCAAAGGGTTTCCGTCAAAGACCTGGTTTGGACTATGATGAAACCTTTTCTCCAGTAGCTATGCTTAAATCTATTCGGGTCCTTATTGCTATTGCTGCCTTCCACGATTATGAAATCTGGCAGATGGACGTAAAGACGGCTTTTCTAAATAGTAATTTGGAAGAGAGCGTCTATATGGATCAACCAGAGGGATTCATTCAGAGTGGAAACAGTGGTAAAGTATGCAAGCTGCTTAAGTCCATTTATGGACTTAAGCAGGCATCGCGGAGTTGGAACATCTGTTTTGATGATGCTGTCAAAGAATTTGACTTTATCAAAAATCCAGATGAACCATGTATATACAGTAAGATTGTAGGGAGAGCTGTAGTATTCCTCGTCTTGTACGTGGATGACATTCTCCTAATAGGAAATGATATTCCTATATTACAGTCAATCGAAAGATTCTTGTCACATAAATTCTCCATGAAAGACCTGGGTAATGCCACCTACATTCTGGGGATCCGGATCTATCGTGATAGATCAAAGAGGATGTTGGGACTTTCACAGTCCAGGTACATAGACACCATAGTGAAGAGATTCAGCATGGAAGATTCTAAGCGCGGTAACCTACCGGCTTGTCACGGAATCACCGTCTCCAAAGATATATCTCCCAAGACTGATTTGGAAAGGGATTGCATGTCGATTATACCCTACGCTTCAACAGTAGGCTCTATAATGTATGCAATGTTATGTACCAGACCAGATGTAGCATACGCATTGAGCGTAGTAAGCCGGTATCAAGCAAACCCAGGGGAGAATCACTGGATAGCAGTAACGAACATTCTCAAGTACCTGAGGAGGACTAAGGAGGTGTTCTTGGTATATGGCGGAAAAGACCTCCAGATGGAGGCCTTTGCCGACTCCGGCTTCCAGAGTGACAAAGATGACTCCAAGTCCATGTCGGGTTATGTCTTTATCCTCAATGGAGGGGCGGTCTATTGGAAGAGTTCCAAGCAAGTGACCGTTGCTGACTCAACAATGGAAGCGGAGTACATAGCTGCTTGCGATGCCGCAAAAGAAGCAGTCTGGATGAAGAAGTTCCTCACAGAACTTCAGGTGGTTCCTACCAGTGTTGGTCCAATACCTCTGTATTGTGACAACAACGGCGCTATAGCTTTAGCGAAGGAACTCAGGTCCCATCAAAAGTCCAGACACATCTTAAGGCGGTATCACCTGATCAAAGAGATCATAGATCACCGGGAGATGGAGGTGAAGAGAGTAAAGACAGAGGATAACATTGTTGATCCATTCACAAAGGCCATTCCTCAGACGCAGTTCGAGAGGCTATTCGAGATGATAGGTCTACGATATCCAGCTCATGGCCCTAGTGCAAGTGGGAGATTGTTAGTGTATATGCCCTAGGGGCCATTATTGTATCATACTAGCATGTATATTACTTAATGGAAGCTTGGGATGTTCACAGTTGTATATAACAGTCTTGCTAAGCATAGTAGTATGCTACTTTGTTTGAGTCTACTTTAATATGTGCATATGTTTCTTGTAACGTATCACTTATACATATTAGTAGAGCCCATAGGATCTTAGCTTGATTACCAGCGTCGTGATGGCAGTCACACTAGTGGGGGCTGGGTAGTCTGTAAGCAACATCCTATACAGGTCCCTGGTCGTTGGATTATCGAGATAGGGCATCGATATTCCGGAGTAGACTAAGTGTATACGCTTCTCATTCCAGTTGGGGAGATGGTTTATCCCACAACCATCAGTACTTCGTACTAGAGATAGTATACAGGTGCTCGTTAGGTTAAGGGTACACCGGACAGGACTCGCCGGGGAACTGATTGGTTGGTATTATACCCATCGTCAGTTAACAGTTCCCAGGTGACATGAGTACAGCATAGTCCGCAGACTTGACACTGCTACTTCGCCTCGAGTGTGTCCCACTGTTCTTAGATTGCTACCCTACCACGGCTCAAAGGAGTCGTGCAAACAGGTAGCAGTTGGGTGCAGTCCCGAGCACTTGGAGGCAGTGGCGGTTAGATAGGATTCGTCTCTCCCGGTATTGGGAGTTGATATCGCGCTGTGTCAGAGAGCCATTATGCAAAGTCCCTGGCCAGGGCAAGCGAGATATACTGGTAGGTTCTAGTAGCTTCTCAGGGTGTAATGGGCTTCGCTCCGACACGACTTATACAGCTATTAGGGGAATGACGCTTGCCGCCCCCTAGGCCTGATATGCGATAGTCTTAGACGAACAGATCGGACTGTACGGAGATTGTCACATCAGGCTCAGTAGGGGTTCGGATGGTTTTCCTCATCGGCCTTCTTATCGACATCTACCTGGAGACCGTTACGTACAGCTAGTGCCGCTTGCGGTCTGTGGTTAAACCCACTGCCAGCGTAGTGTCGAGTCTTTAGAGTCCTACACAGAGAGTTTCCCTGCTCCAGGAAAAACGATATAGAGGTCGTATGGTTTTACGACAAGGGTTCGAATGCGTACGTGTGTTTACGCACATAAGACTTTTCGGACAGTTTTTACTAGTCGGCTTTGGTTTAAGCCAGATTCTAGTATCGGGTTACTGGATTTATACAGTCTAAAGTTTTTCCGTGTTTTCACGGATTGGAGGGGCATTCTCATAATTTGTCGGGAAGCTTCTAGAAGAGTGGTGACTAAGGGGTTAAGGTGGCATTGCATTAAATGAGATTAGTGACTCATTTGTGTGATTCATCCAAGTCATTAATGCATCATAAATGCTTAATGACTCATGGAGATGAATCACTCATAGATATTTGTGAAGCATGGTTGTTAATTCTATTATTTGATTTTTGGATAAATAATAATGCTTCTTATATATCATGATAAGATCATTATCTCATTTCATTTATTATTCTCACCTTCTATCTCCTCAAGCTCACTTTCTCTTCAAACCCTAACCCTAACCTCTCATGAGTTGAGATCAAGGGTTAGCTAGACTAATACATCCATAACCTCACTCTATATCCCCTAGGTAGCTTAGATTAGCACTTTAAGTAACCTAGTTATCTCAAGTTTGAGATTAAGCTTGGCGTAGGAGCTTTCGGGTGGATCGTCTTTGATTCGAGGAGGCCGTTGAGGTGCCGATGTTCCAAGGAGCCTACGAGGAGTGGAGGACCGCGATGAAGACCCGAAGGACAAGTAACGTGAGGTATAACTTCGTATCCGAGTAGTTAAACCTCTTGTAGTTAGTTAGCAATGGTTTAGAAATGATTCATGCGCTCAAGTCCGTGTTACGAAGCTTTGATAATCGTTTTTCATATATTCCACCTCCCCGCAAGTTCGTGGGGTGCGTGACATGGACTTACACTTATGAACATCAATTAGGAAGTTCCACGGTTCAATGTGAATCCTTCATTGAAACTTTTTCACAAAGCATGTCTAGTCTTAAAGTAGAGTTAGAATTAAGTAATGAGAAAGAACAAGGGATTCTTCAAAGTAAAACCAAAACCGATTCATTTGATCTCAAAAACTTCCATCCTGAACCCCAACCGAATGTATTTGATGATCAACCGCTTAATAATTTAATTGATGAGGTGTCCGAGAATAACATGTTTGACTTTTCCAATCATAAGTGTGCAAGAAAGCCTTACACCATTCCAAATCAAACCGATCCTTATCTGACTACACGACATTTCAAACCTTTTAATTTCATCAGGTGAACCAATTGATCCAACGATTAAGGATAATATAATTGATGAATTTTAAAGAACTATTCGTTTGATTTGACTGAAGGTGCTAGTGAGAGCGGTGATGAGAATATCTTTGAAAATGAACTCGCTATGTTGGATGAGTTGGATTCCCCGATCCATCATGTCCCTTCTATTGATTGTGAGCATCTTCTTGTACATTTAACCGATTCTATTCTTACCACCGACTGTTCACATCATAATATTGCAATTCATACGCCCCATTTTTGTGCAATTTATAAGTAAACAGGTGCTTTTGACGATCGTTTGTTACATGATACAGGATACAGACTTTTGAAGCAAATACAGTGAAAAAGACAAAGATGATACAGGAAATGGACTTTTGACCAACCAGCACACTGATCCTACTCAAGCCGAGACGAACGTCAAGTGAAACGGTCAAAAAGATCCTTACGAGTTTCACTGAGAATCTGAAGAATAACAAAAAGCTCAATAGAGAAAAGAACAGTGAAAACAGAGAGCCCAAGAGAAGAGCAACCAAGCACAGAAAGTTGGTGGCCCAAGACCACCAAAGGGCCGTGGTTCCGCGGCCTAAGCCAACAAATGCCGCGGATCCGCGGCCATACAGAGCCCGTGTCGGTGGATTTCTTCTGTGCAGTTGCGTCGGTGCAGATGTTAGGATTCTCAGGGGTCAAATCTGTAATTTAACATGCGCGAGACTCTAAAACCCTAATTCTTCTGTTTGCTTATAAATTGTAATCTAGATCTAAAAAATTGTATGCCTCTTTATATTCAATAAAAGTGAGATTTTTTGGAGAAATCAAGAGCATCATCTTCTTCGCGTAAGTCTTTAATTTTATTTAATTCCCGCATTAGTATAATTGTTCTACTTGCCCTAGTAATCATTTAATTGCTAGTTTAGCTAATTTTTAATATGTCGTGAGGTAACTATTTAAAACATAAAACATAAAAATGATTCTTACTCATAATTCCCTAATGTGCGAGTAAAATTCTCGCTCGTTAGGGTTAGGAACAAGGGAGTGAGTGAGAGACGGATGTCTCTCACCTCCTTCAATGTCAACTTATTTTTAAACGAAACCTTCATGCACACATATACGATCCGCTCCCTACGGCACCCTACCTACAAGGTAACGGTGTTCCGTAGTATAAAAGGCCGGACTTATATGACGTCCATGAAGATCACATCAATGAATAAGAAAAGACGGACAAGGATCTAGAGGATGAAACTTTGTTTCTTCCCGATCATCCTAATCCCTTTTCCTATTGATTGTTGTGATTTTCCTAAAAGCTTAAATCACGGCATTGAAAGAGGTGAACACATTGATCTCAACACACCTACCTTCGACCTAACCCTAATGAGTTCTTTCTCATCACATAAATTCGTCTTAAACTCAATCGATAAAAAACCAACAACGATTTTAATCAACTCGTTATAACACAAAATCAGAAACTAACACATCCCTGCGGATCGACCCGTATTCACCGGCTAGCTGCGAAGCGACGCCGTTTCTGATTACGGTAAACTACAAATTTTTGGAACAATCAAATGGCGCCGTTGCCGGGGATGGCGTAATTTTCTCGTTTTTTTGTATGATTTCGGGTTGATATAAAATTTTGAAAAATTATAAAAATCTAAAAATACAAAATACAAAAATTTTCTTTTCATTATCTTTATCTGTTTGAAGGGTTTTTCGTTGGAATCTTGCAGGAACAGCAAACACTTTTGGATCTGGAGTCTTACAGAAGGTGAAAACAGAATAGAGAACATAAAAACAGAGAGGAGTAGATAGCCCAGAGCAGCACAAATTTTTGCAGAGCCCGACCCCTTCACCAGACCGCGGAAACGCGGCCAAGGAGCACACTAGACCGCGGAAACGCGGCCATCTGTTGGACTCACTGTTTAAAATTTTCAGGGTTAGTTTTCTATTTCTCCCCTCTGAAATCTCAATATCTCCACTGTAAAATTTTCTGCAGGTTTCTTTGCGCTAAAAAATTTTCTTCTTCCCCCTTCTAAATAACAAATTTGCTGCAGGGTTCTTTGCGCCGCGCTAAAATTGATTGCAAGTGAATTTTTGTTTTGCATAATTTAATCGGACTTAAGGGGCTATTTGACCAAACTCAGATTGGGTGGGGATTTCATCACCCTTCCCAGGACCCCAGAAAACACCTAAGCATTTTGCATCGACCACCTTTTAATTAAAAAAGACTAGACTCGGACCTAAGGACAGCGAGCTCAATAGGAAAAGGACTAGGGTAGGCATCGGCCGTTTATCCTAACCGACATTGCGGTGTCTAGGCTAGTGGTTATTAATTAGGCCCACTGTAGTGGTGGTTCCTTCCTACTTACCTGGCCGTATTTGTCCGTGAAGAGGCGGTTTGAGGTCTATTTCTAGCCCTAGTTAGGAGCTGTCTAGTAGACCTAGGCGACCCTAGATCTAGGCCTGATTGTGCATGTGTGGTTGATACAGTTGTGTCACGAGTCCATTTTCAAAAACCTCTTTGCAAAACTTCCACATAAAACATAAAAAAAAACAAATAAAATTTTTCAAAACTTGCAACTTGTCGCAAAAAGAAAACCTGAAAAATTCACCACACCACTTTCCCTCACTGACGTTATCTTACCCCCACATTCTGTTTTTCTTTTTTCTGACTGCACTATCCCTTTTAGTGTATGTCAGTTTGGACTAGGGATACAGACGCCCGATTAGTCCGCGTTTCGTTGGTACCGACCAGCGAACCCTTCGACACCGAAGTCGAAAATCCGTCCACTTTCTTACCCTCACCTTCAACTTCTTTAACCGAAGGTATGTCGGGATTCAACCCCAATAATACCTTGCCGACGGGAATGATTCCACCTCCACCAGGTGCGAATAACCCGAAGCAGCCGCCTGTTGAAGCGCCCGCACGAGTTGCGCTCCAGGACCTCTTTTACCCCATCCGCACGTCTTTACCCACCTGTCTTTCACCCCCACCGGCAAATGGGGACAATTTTGAGATTAAACCACATTTCATCAATATGCCGGCGAAATTTCACGGTTTGGAAACTGAAGACGCATATATCTTTATTAATAAATTCCAAAATGTGTGCGCAATGATGAAAACGACCCAATTGAGTGATGACGCTATAAGGCTAAGGGTCATTCCCTTCACCTTATGTGACCTAGCCGAGAAGTGGCTATATAGGAATTGGGATGAGTTTATGAAAGCTTTTCTAAAAAAGTTTTATCCTCACCATAAGACTGCCAGAATCCGCAATGAAATAATTCAATTCTCACAACTTCCGTCTGAACCATTTTGGAAGTGCTTCGAGAGATTCAAGGACCTATTAGTTCAATGCCCTCATCATGGGATAGAGAGTTGGCAACTTTGCCAAACATTATATGAGGGATTGAATTCGGCAACGAAGCAGTTGCTAGAAACCATCTGTCAAGGTCATTTTCTCTCTAAGTCTAGTGATGAAGCGTGGCAGTTTCTCGAGGATCTTAGTGAGCAGAAAATACAGTGGGAGAGTACTAAGAACACATCATCTTCTAGTGGTCAATCTAGGGCAGGCATACATCAAGTAGAGATGTCGATTGCCATGAAGGCCGAGATGGCCGCTCTTACGAAAAAGCTAGAAGCGATCGAGACCAAAATCTCATCGTCTTCTCCTGCCCCTGCTATGCCCCCACGTACTGTCTGTGCTTGTTGTGCGGATCCATCGCACCTGACCGAAGAGTGTCCTTATAATGCATCTACACAAGGACAGGATCAAGTCAATGCTGCATTTCAGCAACGACAAAGAAACGATCCGTACTCTTCAACGTATAATCCGGGGTGGAGGAGTCACCCAAATTTCTCTTGGAACCAAAATCAACAATTCCAAGGAAATAATAATAATTTCCAAAGACCTCCTCCTCCACAACAACAACAACAAGCACCCTCGCAAACTCAATATCAACCGCAACAATTTCAACAGCAACCTTACCCTAATCAGGTGAACAATTTTGTGCCGAACAATGCTTACCAGCCAAACAATTATGTTCAACCCAATAATGATAAGGTTAGCTCGCTCGAAAGAAGTCTAGAAGCGTTCCTTAAGCAATCTACACAGTCTACAGCAAGACTTGAGACTTCTATTCAATCTTTAGTGCAAAATAGTACCTCCCACGATCAGAGTATCAAATCTATTGAGGCACAAATTGCACAACTCAATGCAGCTTTGAGCGAGCGCGAAAAAGGAAAACTCCCGTCTCAACCGTTGCCCAACCCCGGTCACGCACATGCTGCACACAATCAGCAAAATCATAATATGAATGCTGTGACCACGTTGAGATCGGGAAAACTGTTGCGGAACAATGTGGGCATTAACAATGACACCCCTGCCGGTGGGTCTTCTTCTTCTTCTTCTTCTTCTTCACCATCTTCTTCTTCTTTAGAGCCTATTCTCCACCCTTCACATGGCTCTACCTCTTCTAGCTTGAACGGACCTAATTCTCATGACACGAACACATCTACACGAGGTACCGTTCCACCTCGACAATCTGATCCACAAAAGTTGGACTCAACCACTTTTCAAAATGTTCCTTTTCCTAATAGGTTGAGATCCAATAAGCCAACTCCTCAAATGGAGAAGATTGTCGAACTGTTTAAACAGGTTAGCATAAACATCCCTCTTTTGGATGCAATTCAGCAAGTTCCTTCATATGCCAAAATTTTAAAGGACTTGTGCACCAAAAAGAGGAAGTCGCAAGTGCCAAAGAAAGTTTTTGTGGCTAGTGCTATCAGCGATGCTCTTGTAAATTCCTTACCCCCAAAGCAAAAGGACCCCGGGTGTCCTACCATTTCGATAACAATTGGGGACAAGAACATCAATAGAGCACTATTAGATCTTGGTGCGAGCGTGCTACCCTATTCTTTGTACGAGCAATTGGGCGTTGGAGAGCTTAAGCCCACTCACTGTACTCTCCAAATGGCTGACCGGTCGATCACTCATCCTAGGGGAGAGCTGGAGGATGTGTTAATAAGAGTAGGGGATTTCATTTTCCCCGTTGACTTTATAGTGATGGATACACAACCTGTTGCAAACCCCCGGAACCAAATTCCGGTAATACTAGGTCGACCATTTTTGGCTACTTCCAACGCAGTGATCAATTGTCGTAACGGTTCAATGAACTTATCTTTCGGCAATATGACAATTGAGCTAAATATTTTCAAGTTGGGAAGTCAGCCTGCTGAGCCCAATGCTAGCGTACTCGACGTTTGCTCGATCAATGAGATCGCGGAGGAGGACTGTGAGTTCGAGAATTTTTTATTCGACCACAGCAATGTTAACGCCACTAGTACGTTCCTCCTAGAATCTGACTCGGTTTTCGCGGCGGATAACGATTTTGAATGTTTTACATTCGTCGACGACTTCGAAGACTCATCACCTGATTTGGAGTCTTTTGCTTTTGCGGATGAGTTAGTAGAACCATCCGACACTGTTGCGTACACTCGGTACGAACCTTTGATGGAATCATTCGAGTTTGAAACAACTACCCCTTTGCTACCATCTATTGTTTCACCTCCTAAACTCGAATTAAAGCTTTTGCCGACACACCTAAAATATGCATATCTAGGTGATAATGAGACCTTACCCGTCATTATATCAGCCTCTCTAGCTCTTGAGCAAGAGACGGCTCTCTTGATGGTCTTACATAACAATCGGCAAGCTTTCGGCTGGTCTATGGCGGACATTAAGGGGATTAGTCCCCTCATAGTCGAACATCATATACACTTAATGGATGATGCCAAGCCAGCACGAGATCCACAAAGGCGCCTCAACCCCATCATGAAAGAGGCTGTTAAGAAGGAAATTGTCAAATGTCTGGATAGCGGTATCATTTACCCTATCTCGGATAGCCAATGGGTTAGCCCAATCCACGTCGTGCCCAAGAAATCGGGCATTACGGTCATTACAAACGAGGCAAATGAGTTGATTCCCACTCGCACCCAAACTGGGTAGCGAGTATGCATAGACTATAGGAAACTCAATGCCGCAACAAGGAAGGACCACTTTCCCTTACCTTTCATTGACCAAATGCTCGAGCGATTGGCAGGGCACGAATTCTATTGCTTTCTCGATGGCTATTCCGGTTACAATCAAGTCCCCATCGCCAAAGAGGACCAAGACAAGACAACATTTACTTGTCCCTTTGGCACCTTTGCTTATCGTCGCATGCCCTTCGGGTTATGCAACGCGCCCGCTACATTTCAGCGGTGTATGATGGGGATCTTTTCAGACATGGTTGAAAAGTTCTTGGAGATTTTTATGGATGATTTCTCCATCTTTGGCGACTCCTTCGACGAGTGTTTACACCATCTTGACGCTGTTCTTACCCGCTGCAGGGATAAGAACCTAACATTAAATTGGGAGAAGTGCCATTTCATGGTGCGAAAGGGCATTGTCTTAGGACATGTTATCTCGCAAAACGGCATCGAGGTAGACAGGGCTAAAATCAAAGTGATTTCTAACCTACCTCCCCCAAAGTGCGTCAAAGATATCAGAGCCTTCCTTGGCCACGCCGGTTTTTACAGCGGTTTATCAAGGACTTTAGCAAGATTGCTAGACCCTTGACTCTCTTACTGGCCAAGGACACGACCTTCGCTTTTGACTCCACATGCACTGAAGCATTCGAGTCTTTAAAACATTCACTTATCACTGCACCCATCCTCTCATCTCCTGACTGGACGCACCCCTTTGAAATCATGTGCGACGCATCAGACTTTGCAATTGGTGCTGTTCTTGGACAGCACATTAATAAGATGCCGCATGTGATTTATTATGCTAGCCGAACACTAAATGAGGCCCAACTTAATTACACAACAACAGAGAAAGAATTTTAGCTGTTGTGTTTGCACTCGAAAAATTTCGGCCTTATTTAATCGGCTCTCCAGTCGTTGTTTATACTGATCACTCGGCTCTTCGCCACCATTTTGCGAAGAAGGATGCTAAGTCTAGGCTAATACGTTGGATCCTTTTATTGCAAGAATTTGACCTTGTCATTAAGGACAAAAAGGGATGTGAAAACGTAGTAGCTGATCACCTATCACGACTTCCTTGTTCGCCCTCGCTCGATCTTCCAATCTCAGACGTTTTTCCCGACGAGCAGCTCTTGACCGTTTCTTGCGAACCATGGTTCGCCGATATTGTAAATTATTTAGCCACCGGCCTGATTCCTAATGATTGGTCGAAACAGGATAAGCTTCGATTTCTGTCCCAAGTAAAGCATTTTTACTGGGATGAACCCTATCTTTTTAAATACTGTTCCGACCAAATCATTCGTCGGTGTGTGCCCGAGAGTGAGGTCAAGAGCGTGCTGTCTTTCTGCCATGATCAAGCATGTGGCGGGCACTTTGGCCCAAAGAAGACAGCCGAAAAAGTTTTGCAGTGTGGTTTCTATTGGCCACGACTCTTCAAGGATGCATTTGAATACTGCAAAACTTGCTCCCGGTGCCAACATTTGGGCCGGATTTCGCGGAGAAACGAAATGCCACTCCAACCCATTTTGGTAGTGGACATTTTTGATGTTTGGGGTATAGATTTCATGGGACCATTTCCTAACTCTTTTGGAAATGTGTATATTCTGTTGGCGGTTGACTACGTTTCTAAGTGGGTGGAGGCTGTGCCCAGCCGAACGAACGATAATAAAGTTGTCGTTCGATTCCTTAAAGAACACATATTTTCTCGATTCGGGCACCCTCGGGCGATTATAAGTGATAATGGTTCTCACTTCTGCAATAGGACTTTCGAGTCCTTAATGCGTAAATACGCTATCACCCACAAATTGTCAACGCCATATCACCCCCAAACATGTGGGCAAGCCGAGGTTTCAAATCGGCAAATAAAGCAAATTTTGGAGAAAACGGTTTCTAAAAACCGTAAGGATTGGTCGCTTAAATTGATAGATGCACTATGGGCTTTCCGTACTGCATATAAGACCGACCTTGGTATGTCTCCATATCGGCTTGTGTATGGGAAGGCCTGCCACCTCCCAGTGGAGATCGAGCACAAAGCTTTCTGGGCTATCAAAGAGCTAAATTTGTCTTTAGGAGATGCGGGCAGCAACAGAAAGCTGCAAATGAATGAGTTGGAAGAGCTAAGGGATGAGGCATATAGCAATGCCATAATTGCTAAAAACCGAGCCAAGGTGTTCCACGATAAACACCTTTTACGAAAAACCTTTGAACCTGGTCAACAGGTTCTACTTTATGACACTCGGTTACACTTGCATCCTGGTAAGCTCAGGTCCAGATGGAGAGGACCTTTTGTGGTCCGCACCGTTTATCCGCACGGTGCGGTTGATCTTGAGAACCCTGAAGACGGTACCTTATTTAAGGTAAATGGGCATCGACTAAAACCGTTCTTCACTGTGGATCCTTCGGAGGAGCTCCTGTTCTTGCAGGAGCCGAGTTACACTGATTGATTTTCCTCCGCTTTCACCCCCAAACTTTGTTTCCCTGTGACACTATTTCAGATAAGTTTGGGGGTGTGTATATCATTTGTATGTATATTTCCAAATACCATAAATATAAAAAGTAAAATGAAAATATAAAAAATAAAAAAAAAATAAAAGGCAGGGGGTTAATAATTTTTGGACCAAATTGCAAATTTGCAGATTACATGCTGTTTTTACAAATAAAATCCTTGTCTTATAGGGTGTTTTGTGTAAATATCACTCTCAACCCCTATTTAAATGATCTAACCCCCCTCTGTTGTTCACCCTGAAACATTTTCTCCTCATAAAAACCCTAGGCGCGGCCCCTGCCCTCTGCAGAAATCTCGAGACGCTCCGCCACCAGAAGACCGCGGATCCGCCGCTCCTGACGTCTCCCGCCGCTCTTCCGCCGCCGATCTGCCTCGTCACCCCCTGAAATTTTCAGGGGAGGTAAACCTGAACCCTTACTCTCTGTTTCTGCATAGATTTTTTTCTGTAAACTTGTGATGGCCCATAAAATGCAGTACGAGAGAGATTTCTCACCGGTGTTCGCACACGAGATCTATGGATCATACTTCCCACACGAAATTGCACAGAGGGGATTGAATTTCCTCCTCTATAACCATGGATCTGCATTTGCTGTCCCTAGCTTAGTTACCCAATTTTATGAGTCAATGGAAGAGAATAGCCTAGACAACTTAGGTTATATTAAACTGATTAGGGGAAATAATGAAATTCGCATTGATAGGGATATGATACACGAGGTTACACTAATACCACGTGTACCGACACACGAACAACCCTTTCGCTTTGAAGATTATATTCCTTTAATGGGTAATGACTGTGCGCGAGAACCGCGCAAGGGGATCCAAGCACGGACCCTCTTCGCAAATGTTTTAACTGTGTGCCGGTGGGCACAAAACAATATTTTTGGAAGTTCTCACAACACAACCTTTTTCACCCCTTCCTTACATGTCGTTCATACTTTAATGACGAAAAACCCTAGATTCGACATGTGCACAGTTTTGCTATACTCCATAAGTTCGGGTAAACGAGGTAGTGTATATCCATGTCCCATGCTCGTGACCCAACTCTGCCGTTATTTCCTCCCGGCCGAGGAATTTGACCCATATTTGTTAGACGATACCCTAGTTCAACCACATTTAAAGGGCGTCTCATCGTCCTACTCTAGACTAACAGATATTTGGACACGGACAGAGCTGGGAGAAAACGTACCTGCACACACCCCCAGCTCGAGCTCAACTTCGAGCGGGGAAGAGTTAACTCCCTAAGAACATGCGCGATTAATGAGAAGAACAGTGAGGAGATTAGACTCTTTGCGGGATGAGTTTCGGGCAACGGCCCGAGAGCACGACCGTCGGTTGACGGAGATTGAGAGAGGGATACAAACACTGTTGGCTAGGGGGGAGAGATCACGTTCACGCTCACGAGCGCGACGTGGGGCCGGGCAGTGAGGGCACTGCTTTGTTCAAGTTTGGGGGTATTAGAGGGTGATGTATATAGTTATCCTTCGCATTGCATATTGTATATATTTTTGTTTTCCTTTTGCATATTTAATTTCTGCATTGCATCTTTATATAAAAATCATAAAAATTTGAAAAATTTGAAAAATACAAAAAAAAAAATTTAGAAAACGAAAAAACCCATAAAAATTGAGAAAATTTCAAAAAGTATAAAAATATATTCAATTTTGGTTAATTGACTTGAGTTGATAAAAAGGTTAACTAGCTAGGAAAAACTAGATCCTAGACTTAGTAAATTAAAAACCCTAAAAATAGCCTTGCTTAAAGTCTAACTGTAGAAAGTGTATGTCTTTGTAGGTTATTTAGGAATAAGCAAATTTTGGGTTCACTTCGTGGGTTAAGTCGAAACGAGGGAAGAGTATTAATGCTCTTATTAAAATATAAGTTCGAAAGATAGTTCCTAGCTTGAGTTTAGATTCTGAAAACATGTACCCTACAAAATGCACAATCACACACCTTGAAACTTGGATCAGTAGAAGAGACCTTGAATTACTCTTGTCTAAATCCTTAGCACAATGAAAATTAAAAAAAAGGGTGAATAAAAAATGGACACTGGTTTTTGTGATTACTTAGGGCTAGAAAATTAATTAGAGAGGGTGCTTCATCACCTAGTGCCTCAGACCAACTGGTTTGGGAGTCACTGCTAAAAGCCTTGGGTGTTGCAAAACTAGGAAATACGCTTTAAGGGCCTAACGTATCTTGTAATCGGCTGTTGGTACCTCAAGAAGTATTAACGGTCGCATGAAGGATGTGTAAGTGAAAGTTAAGTGCTTGGGACAATGGACGAGAGTACGATTGCTTGATTTGAATTTCCAAGTGTAGGGGTGAAAATTACACACATGTGGGGATATGTGATTAGAGTTTAGATAAGAGGACGGAATGAAAAATAAAACTTGTATCTTTAATAGAGTTGATAGAAATTCCTAAGTGGAGATGAAACTCTAGAAGAAAAACTTAAGAAATGCTGAATTCTAAGTAATTCTATAGAACATGTACAATCTTAAGTTACATAATAAGGAAGTGTGAAGAATATGGGTGGATAATTTGCAGGGCGACGATAATAGAATTCCTTGTTAGAAAACCTGATTGGAGAACCAAGCTGAAAAATCAAATTGATAGGATTTTGTGGGTGTAATCCCCTGAAAACCCTCATGAGACAACACTCCTCCTACTAGGGACACCTAGAGGTTTAACGGATTGTTGCACGTGCTCAGTGCAATCGCGTTTCCCTGCGAAAATGTGGCTAGGTTAGAATAAACTAATAAATTTGCTCGAGGACGAGCAAAAGGTAAGTTTGTGGGTATTTGTTCACATCATAATATTGCAATTCATACGCCCCATTTTTGTGCAATTTATAAGTAAACAGGTGCTTTTGACGATCATTTGTTACATGATACAGGATACAGACTTTTGAAGCAAATACAGTGAAAAAGACAAAGATGATACAGGAAATGGACTTTTGACCAACCAGCACACTGATCCTACTCAAGCCGAGACGAACGTCAAGTGAAACGGTCAAAAAAATCCTTACAAGTTTCACTGAGAATCTGAAGAATAACAAAAAGCTCAACAGAGAAAAGAACAGTGAAAACAGAGAGCCCAAGAGAAGAGCAACCAAGCACAGAAAGTTGGTGGCCCAAGACCACCAAAGGGCCGCGGATCCACGGTCCAAGCCAACAAATGCCGCGGATCCGCGGCCATACAGAGCCCGTGTCGGTGGATTTCTTCTGTGCAGTTGCGTCGGTGCAGATGTTAGGATTCTCAGGGGTTAAATCTGGAATTTAACATGCGTGAGACTCTGAAACCCTAATTCTTCTGTTTGCTTATAAATTGTAATCTAGATCTAAAAAATTGTATGCCTCTTTATATTCAATAAAAGTGAGATTTGTTGGAGAAATCAAGAGCATCATCTTCTTCGCGTAAGTCTTTAATTTTATTTAATTCCTGCATTAGTATAATTGTTCTACTTGCCCTAGTAATCATTTAATTGCTAGTTAGCTAATTTTTAATCTGTCGTGAGGTAACTATTTAAAACATAAAACATAAAAATGATTCTTACTCATAATTCCCTAATATGCGAGTAAAATTCTCGCTCGTTAGGGTTAGGAACAAGGGAGTGAGTGAGAGACGGATGTCTCTCACCTCCTTCAATGTCAACTTATTTTTAAACGAAACCTTCATGCACACATATACGATCCGCCCCCTACGGCACCCTACCTACAAGGTAACGGTGTTCCGTAGTATAAAAGGCCGGACTTATATGACGTCCATGAAGATCACATCAATGAATAAGAAAAGACGGACAAGGATCTAGAGGAAGAAACTTTGTTTCTTCCCGATCATCCTAATCCCTTTTCCTATTGATTGTTGTGATTTTCCTAAAAGCTTAAATCACGGCATTGAAAGAGGTGAACACATTGATCTCAACACACCTACCTTCGACCTAACCCTAATGAGTTCTTTCTCATCACATAAATTCGTCTTAAACTCAATCGATAAAAAACCAACAACGATTTTAATCAACTCGTTATAACACAAAATCAGAAACTAACACATCCCTGCGGATCGACCCGTATTCACCGGCTAGCTGCGAAGCGACGCCGTTTCTGATTACGGTAAACTACAAATTTTTGGAACAATCACCGACCTATCCGATATGCAAAATGATATTCAGCCTTCATCTCCCATATCTGGTTCAAAAATGCTCGAAACCCAAGTTTGTTTACCCATTTCATCTTCTTTTACTTTCTTTGGTTCTTTTTCTCATCTTCTTTCAATTCCACCAAGCTTTGATGAATCACACTCCGATATTTTGAGTTCTATGATTCTTGAAAGACCACTCGAGTTAGATGAGCTTTTCGAGTTTGCTACCTCTATAATTTCTGACAAATCGAGTGTTTTGAATTTTGATGCGCAACATATTGACCTTGAAACTGTCAACCTTCTTAGTGGATCTGCCTATTCCACTTATTCCTTTCTTTCCGATGAGATCATCATTCGGAACATCGATGAACGTTTCGAAGACATTTTCGTCGAAGGACTCGCATTCCGTAAAGACTTGGATGCTGTGATAAATCAAACTCCACCGGAAATTCGTGCACCTCTGTTTGAGGCCAAAAAAGTTGAACTGCCGCCCTTTCTTCTTATCACATATGAGAATGCGACTGTTCCATCCATTCATTATCTTTCACAGTCTCGTTTCATTCGCATTCACTTTTTCGTCTCTACTAACCGATACGTAAAACCTTTCGATTACACCTCTTATCTTCCCCCCATTTTATTTCTTATCATTACTCTCATCTCTGTTTCTTCTACTCGAAACATGGTACAACCTCCATTCTTATACAGTCTCGAGTCTTTTTCATGTCTATCCGTTACACGATCTTTCACCAACCATGGTATTACCTTGATAAAATATTTGAATGGTTAGTTTTAACTTTTGGTCTTTATAAAGTTTTGTGTAGACCGATAATATTTAAACCCCCCCCCCCCCTCTTATGTTGAATTTCAATGAAAACACTGTTTTACTCAAGTTTGGGGGAAGGAAGAAAAATGTTTTTAAATGGATCATGAAAGAAAGAAAATTTTTGCACGATTACGAGCCAAGAACAAATTTGGGGGAGGATTTTACTGTCATTCACTCTTGACCCCTTCTTTATACCATCTTATTAAACTGTTCCTCCTAGTCTTTAGGTTTTGAGCTTATAGGACAACATCAGTGAGGACACTGCTGCAAACAAGTTTGGGGGGATGATTTGTATATATTCACGCATCATATGTAAATATTTTATTGCATAAATTTTGAAAATAAAAGTTAGAAAGTAAAAAATACATATGAAAGAGAGGAAAAGATTTAAGAAATCCAAGAAAATTAGATATTTTAAAACGAAGCTAGAAATACGTAGTTATGAGCCGTTATCTCCAAGGGTTAGTAAGATGAAAGAATCACTAATCTGCGGATAGAAATAAGTTTGAAAAATAGTCCTTATTCTTGAATCCAAATTTCTGAACGTTGATACCCTACTATACACACTTGCACACATCCTGAAATTTGGGATAGTAGAGAATACCTTAAAATACTCTTGCCTAGAAGCCTTAGTATGAATGAAAAAAAAAATTAAAAATATAAATAGTGCAGAAAAATAAACACTGGTTTTTTAATTACTTAAGACAGTATAAAAAAAATAGCGAGGGTGCCTTATCACCTAGTGCCTTAGACCAACTGATTTGGGAGTCACCGCTAAGTCTTA
Source organism: Agapanthus africanus (assembly GCA_030015575.1). NCBI lineage: Eukaryota > Viridiplantae > Streptophyta > Magnoliopsida > Asparagales > Amaryllidaceae > Agapanthus > Agapanthus africanus. The sequence goes on along the minus strand of JASDDO010000029.1, from coordinate 280,323,154 downwards.
GGTGTTGCAAGCCTAAGGTATTGCTAAATACGCCTTAATAAGTGAGCACGTTTGGTAATCGGTTGGTTAATACCTTAAGAAGTATCAACGGTCGCATGAAGAATGTGTGAGCAAATCCATTTAAAACATCACCGACTAAAAAGTATTAAGGAATATGGCAAAAGGGTATGATAGCTTGAATTGAATTCTCCAAGTGTAGGGATGATTTTTACACACACGTAGGGGTATATGATCGATATTTGGAAGAAAGGTAGGGAAGAATACTAAAAACGATGTTTTATTGAGAGATGATGTGATTTCTGATATCTTTTCAAGACCAATAAGATATGGCTCATGACAACTAAAAAGCTAGTGTAGTTTGAAACACTTATTTTCAAGTTTTTTTTTATATGTTTCTTATCTTTGCATGTAATTTTCACCTTCTTTCCTCTATTTTCTAATGTTTGAGATTTTGTGGGTGTAATCCGCCGAAAACCCTTAGGAGATAATACTCCTCCTACTAGGGACACCTAGAGATTTAACGGCTTGTTACATGAGTTAAGTGCAATCATGTTGCCTACGAAAGCATGTTAGGTTTCTCTTTTTCGTTTTAATAAATAGTTTGCTCGGGACGATCAAAGATAAGTTTGAGGGTATTTGATCAGTCAAATTTAGTGCACATTTGTATGGACATTTTCTCTATTATTATTAATTACTAAAATGTGTTATTTGTAAATTAAGAACATATATGGGTTTATTTGTAAAATGATTATTGTCATATATTTCTTAATTTATAATTAATATAATTAGGGAAATATATGCATATCATATTTAAATAAAATATTCATGAAATTATTTATTATTAAAATATGCATATCATATCAAATATTCTTAACCAATATTCTTAAGATATCATATCACTTAATTGGTTAGAATAATATCTCAAATAAAACAAATGCTACTAACATGATAATTTGAGATATTGTGCAGCTATTATAATAGATTAGCTCAGTTCTGAACTGTGAATAGGAGATGTACAAAAAATCGATTCACCAAACCAAATCTGCCAAATATTAGGAGCAAATTAAAGAATCTCACAACGGCAGAGACTAAGAGATATATTTTCAGAATATTTTTATCAGATAGATTTCCAAATATCGAGAGAGAAAGGCACGAAAAATTTGGAAGCTCAAACCCACCAAGGGGCGGCGGATCCGCGGTCAAAGATGGCTTGGGGCGGCGGAAGCGCGGTCGTATGGTGGCCGTAGGATGAAAATCTTCAAGGGCTTGATCGTAATTTCACACACTCCAATATGACGTCTAGGGTTTCAAGTTCCAGAGTCCATAAAAGGACCAAGAGCTATCTATCATCGAGGATCGAACTATCCATCAAAGAATCGACTGATCTACCAGTCAAGCAATGTAAAAAAAATAGGGTTTTGTAATTTGGTTTTTGAACGAGAAACATTTGTAATGCAACAGTTAATCAATAAAGATAGTTCTTTCTTTTAATTTTGTCGCATTTTACTTTCCGCATTTACTTTCCGCAATTACTTTCCGCATTTACTTTCCGCAATTATGTTCTGCATTTACTTTCCGCGTTTACTTTCTGCATTTATATTATGCATTTACTTTTTGCATTTTTAATTTTAATTATAGGTTCCGTTTTCTTCCACCTTTTTTCTACTTCATTGTCTCCATGAGCGAGTAAATTCTTGCTTGCTAGAGTTTGTAGGATATGGTAGAATATGAATGAAAAATATCACTTCAATTCTTTTTAAAGTTTTAAGTTTTATAAACTTTAGCAAAATGAATATTAACCCCCTTATCGGACGTACTATCAATTCATGATAGTCACGACCACGAATTGAGATTCGTTAATAATTGTTTTGTTAAGGGCTTGAGACAAATATGGATCAATGGAAGGACAAAAGTCGGTAGAGAGAAACACTAATTCCCCCCAAGAACCCTAATCCACATTCATCGCTATTTCTCTAGTATTAAATAATTAAAAGATAAAAATAATTATTTTTAAAACTCCATCTATTAACTACTAAATCCTATAAACCCTACAAGCCCTTCTATTATAAATTTTTCAAACCTTCTTAATAATAAACGACGACAATTCCACTTTTCTTCTATCAACTTGTCTAAAATAAGAAAAGCAGTTCATCGTTTCCCTGTGGACGACCCGTACTTATCACGGCTAGCTATTTGCGATACCGTCTTGATTGCGGTATTTTACAACATATATAAACACACTTTTCCTACCAGTCAAACGTCCGGCGCAACAAAGCTCAGCCTCTTAAAGACTGATCTCTTGAGTAAAGTGGGATTTTTAGTGGCCATTATTTGTATAGTGGATGCTTGGACATGTATATATAAAGAGGACTTTCTTGCTCGACATGATAGTATGCTATCTGGTTACTCTTTATCTTAACATGTTCACTTGATTGTATATACTGTTCATTTGATACATGTTGATGAAGGCCTTAGGATATCATCTTGACTTCCATGATTATGATGCAGATCGTACTAGTGGGGCATGTGTAGTCTATAAGCATATCCTTAAATGTTTCTAGTCGTGGGTGTATCAAGACGGGGCATCGATATTCCAGAGTAGACTAGCGTATACGTTTCTTAACCCAGTTGAGGAGGCGATGGATGATCCCATATCCATTGGTGTTTAACACCAAAGATTGTATACGGGTGCTCATTGGAGACTAAGTACACTAAACGGACCCGCAGAGAACTCCTATGTAGTATTATATCTATCGTCGAATAGCAGTTCTCAAGCGACACTTGTATAGGTTAGTCTGTAGACCCGAGATAATCATAGAGTCTTGTGTGTTTCCCACTGTGCTTTGATTTCCACCCTACCACGGCTCTACTGAGTCGTGAAAACATGTGGTTTTTGGGTACAGTCCCGAGACACATGGAGGCAATGAGCGATAGGAGGGGTTTCGTCTCTCCCGGTATTGGGAGTTGTTGTTGTACTATAAGCGATTGGCTATAACTGGAAGTCCCTGGCCGGGGCTGATGAGATTTACTGATAAGTGTTATCAGTAGATTCTCGACCTGTTATAGGCCATACATCAGCATGACTTATTGAGTTATTAGGGCTCGACGATACCATCCCTAAACTCAATATGCAACATATCAGACGAAGAGACCGGACTGTACGGTAAGTGTTGTCGGTTGGCTCTACGGGAGTTTGGACAAGTTCGCTTGTTGTTCTTCTGCTCACTCAATACCTGGGTAGCCGTTACGTGCAACTAATACCGTTGACAGTTTGTGATATCTGATATGATCACTGCCTACTACTAGCGTATTGACGATTCTTAGAGCCCCGCATAGGGGTTTCCGAGCTCAGGCGAAACGAAGTGGGGCACATATGGAGATATGTGCGGGAGCTTGATTAATACGAGTATATGATACCGTATTTTAATATGGCGTTTTTTATTAGTCAGGTTATATATGATATGACCGGATTATTAAATCAAGTGTTGATTTAATATAATGACTAATTGCTCAATAGTAATTCCTTTCATTATGTATGCATGCATGTATGTATATTTATATGGATTTATATACATATATACATGTATGCATGTATCATGGTGGATGATACATTGGACATGGCTATGCTAGACTCACATAGAAGTATATTAGATGTTTAATGATTTTGAGAAAATGGAAATTGAATAATGAAGTCATGGTTCTACACTCTTCTTAAAATATCTCACTAACCATGGTTCATTATTTTAATCCCTCCAGCAACTCACTCTCACAAAATATCTAAGATATTTTCCATGGCTCAATATATATTATGTAAGTGTGACTCTCTCTCTCATAGGAATTATTATCTCAAGCCTAGCCATTTCTTCATCTTCTTCCTCTATCTCTCTACCTTGTTTATAGTGAGTAAAAGAGAAAGAAAAAGAAAGGATTTTTTGTGAGAAATAACCCACTTCATCAATCTATATTAGTCTAGCACACTTGTATAGGTTGTTTGCCTCACTTCTACTTAGGTTAAGTGAAGCAAGAGCTTGAGTGCAAAGAACTCTATGGTGGATCATCGTGGACACGGAAGGCTTCAAGCGGACTTGTTCCAAGCTTCGAGTGGAACCCAAGGACTACTACACGGAGCTATAGAAGAGAAGGAGTGGTCTACAAAGGTTGTAGTTCTTTTTCTCTTAGTGTTAGACACTTTTGTACATGATACTTACCCTAATCTCTAGTTTGATTTATGGCTTGTGTGCTTTAGCTATCTAATTTTTAAAATACACCATATATTGTTGTTTAAACCCTAGTAGAGATGCTAAGATACACTTACATGGTATCAGAGCCAAGCTAGAGCTTTAGGGTAGTTTAGACGACGTTAAAAGTGTTCGATCGAAATCAAAATACGGATTTGTCATGGTTTCTGTACATTTTTCCAAAAGTTGGTATTTTGCAGAATAAAAATATTCAAAAAATCGTGCAGGTAAATCTATGGAACCCCATGAAATTCAAAGACCCAATTCCCAAAAATAGCCGAGGAACCGCGGCATAACCCTATGTTTAGCCGTGGTTCCGCCATACATTAGGGGATTTAGGGTTTCATTTTTTCAGTTATGCTCCATATTGGTAATTGTGACTTTCTGGATATTTTTCTTGAGGCTCAAGGTGTTGAGGTCTCTGTGGTTTGATGAATTTTTTGATATCAATCGAAATTTTTAATGTCATCTAGACGGTTACTATGTGTGATACAATATTTAGAATCTACACTAATTAGTTTTGAGAAAATTAATTGGTTGTTTGTAAATCTAACATTTCAGTCTCATTGATAATCGGGAATCTTGTTGAATTACCCGTCTTCTTTTCGAAAAGGTGTTTTCATTACGAGACTTAAATGTAAAATTTATGAGTTTAGGCATGAAATCCGGAATATGAGATATTCCGGGTTTATGATGTCTAAGGATAAGTACGGATTCCAACTGTTGTAGTTTTACATTTCTTTTCTGCGACCGTAAGTGTAATATGTGTATCTCTAATGTCGTTATTATATGTCGACGATATTATAAATACTCATATTTACTTACGTTGAAGATCTATGATGATTATTATGTTGATGTTCTGATATGATGTATAAGATCGTCGTGAATGAATAGGCGGGGGTTTTATGTGAGATGAGGGATTTTCTTTTTCATTCATGTAAAATTAATTGTATGTTTTATTCTTTTATTAGGACACTTCCGGGTTGAGGATGATGTCACCATTAATGTATATTATTTACTTTTCCGCATTAGGATAGACCCAAGGTGGGGAGCATAAGTGACCGGGTTCTAGAGTCCAGTGGGAGGCCATCTCGAGGAGTCGAGACCGGGTCTCCTAACTCTAGAATTGGCAGGGTTGCTTGCCGCTCTCGTATGGGTATAGGGGTGTGGGCTTGGCTATTCATCATGGCCGTGGAATCCGTATTTTTTATCATTGGCTTAATATAAAATACGGACCTCCTAGTGTATCCTATATTTTCATATATCTGCTTCTGCTGTGACTATGTGATGTGATCATATAAACTTCCTGAGAAGAATGTTATTTATATATATGATATATTGTTGGCTATAGTGCCCTCAAAGCAATTATCATAGTCGCAGGTAGGTGATTATGATGATTGAGGGAGGACCTATACCGGTAGAATAGTCTTACTCGAGATGATAGTATGCTATCTGGTTTGTCTTTATCATCATGTACATCATTATGTGGCATTACATATCACTATTACATGTTGATAGAGCCCATAGGATTCTTTCTTGACTACCAGCATTATGATGGCGATCATATACGTGGGGGCTGGGTGGTCGATAGGCACATCCTTAAATGTCCCTAGTCGAGGGATTTTCGAGACTGGGCATCGATACTCCAGAGTATACTAGTGTATACTGATCGAGACCCCGACGATGGGCGGTGGCCGGTCTCACAAGCCATTGGTGTCAGTTTGTTCACCTAAGATAGTATACAGGTGCTCATTGGGTTATGAGTACACCGGACGGACTCGCCGGCTAGTTGGTATTATACCTATTGTCAGATAGCAGTTCCCTGGTGATATTGTACAGGTTAGTCTATCGACCGGAGATCGTCATTTGTCTCGTGTGAGTTCCCACTGTGCTTTGATTACTACCCTACCACGGCTCGAAGGAGTCGTGTAAACAGGTTTTAGTTGGGTACAGTCCCAAGCCACATGGAGGCAGTGAGCGGATCATCAGGGGATTCGTCTCTCCCGGTATTGAGGGTTGATGTCACGATGTGCACGGGTGGCCATCACCAGAAATCCTTGACCAAGATAGTCGAGAATTACTGATTCGGATCAGTAGTTTCTCAGTAGGCGATAGGCTTCATACCAACACTAAATGTCGCATTATTAGGGGTCTGAATTTATCCACCCCCTAGAATCGATATGCGATATTCATAGACGAACGGACCGTACTGTACGGATATTGTCACTGTTAAGCTCGGTAGGGATTTCAGGATGAGTTTGCTCGTCGGCCTCCCTTTCGCTCAATACCTGGGTAGCCGTTACGTACAGTTAGTACCGTTGACATGCTTATGGTTAAACCCACAGCCAGCATATTGACCAGTCTTTAGAGTCCCACACAGAGGGTTTTCCTGCTTCGGGAAAAACGATGTAGAGGCCTTATGGTTTTACAGCAGGGTTCGATCATATACGTGCACTTGTGCACGTATCATGATTCGAATGGATAATACTAGTGGGCTTTGGTTTAAGCCGGATCCTAGTATTATATTGTTGGATTATTTTCATCTCATTGTATTCGTATTCTTCGGAATATGGATGCGGGTATGTATATACAGATGAAGTGTATTCTTGTAATTTCTTACAAAATTACTTTTAGAAGATTACACCTCATTATTGTTTAAACCTTTTTGGATTAAAAGGTTATTGAGGTGGAGGATGAGGTGTTTATTGCATATTTTGTGGCATGGCTTAGTAGTGACCCAAGGTTACTACTCTAGCATGCTTAATCTTTTGTTTGTTGTGAGATTTATATTGAATTAAGATATTTTTAGTTGACTTAAGATATTTTTGTTGACTTAAGATATTTTGGAGGCTTGTGATATTTATTTGGGATGGCTCCATTATTTCTAGAACTTTCACAACACAACAAAAGACTTAGCCGTATTCTTTCCTCACTTGAGTTGCTCTCAAACTCTCATCCTCAAGGCATCTTCTTCTACCTCCACCCTAAAAGTCTCATGTGTTGAGAAACCTAGAGTGTCTTGAGACAAATTAATCCTTCACCACTCTCTACTTCTTCTACGGTATCTAGTGTAGCGATCTAGGTACCCTAGTTACCTCAGATATGAGGTTGGAGCTCGATTCATAGACTCTTGGGTTGATCATCTTTGATGGAGGGAGACCAGAGATCAAGGAGGCCTCTATGATCTTGGGATGATGTTTCAAGATCGAAGGACACGGATCATTCGATATAACCATATAAACTTCATTCTAGTTTGTTAGTCTAGGGTGATAGTTATATGTATGCCGTAGAGGCCATTACTGTACATAGGATGTATATTGTAGTGGATGCTGGGACATATATAGGTAGGACTTTCTTGCTCGACATGATAGTACGCTTTCTGGTTGCTCTTTATCTTAACATGTATAATTGTTGTCTCTCTATTACATGTTGATAAAGCCCTTAGGATGTGTACTCGACTTCCAGGACTGTGATGTAGATCATACTAGCAGGGCCTGGGTAGTCTATGAGTACATCCTTCAATGTTCCTAGTCGTGGGAATATCGAAACGGGGCATCGATATTCTAGAGTAGACTAGCGTATATCTTCTCGACCCATGTGATGGGCGATGGATGATCCCATATCCATTAGTGTTTGACATCAGAGACGGTATGCTGGTGCTCAGTGGAGACTGGGTACATTGAACGGACTCGCCGAGAACTCCCAGATGGTATATACCTCACGTCAGATGGCAGTTCTCTGGTGACACTGGTACAGCTTAGTCTGTTGACCCGAGATCGTCATAGAGTCTTGTGTTTCTCCCACTGTGCTTTGATTTCCACCCTACCACGGCTCTACTGAGTCATGCAAATAGGTGGTTTTTGGGTACAGTCCCGATTCACATGGAGGCAATGAGCGATAGGAGGGGATTCGTCTCTCCTGGTATTGGGGGTTGATGTTGCGCTATGCTCGACTGGGCATAACTGGAAATCCCTGGCCAGGGTTGCAGTGATATACTGGTAAGAGTTATCAGTAGTTTCACGCTTGTTATGGACCTTACATCGGCATGACTTATCAAGCTACTGGGGTCTGACGTTTACCACCCTTAGGTGAGATATGCGACATATCAGACGAACAGACCGGACTGTACGGTAAGTGTTACTGGTTGGATTCACAGGAGTGTGAGCGGGCTTGCTCGTTGATTTTCTGATCGCTCAATACCTGGGTGGCCGTTATGTTTAGCAGACCGCTTGCGGCTTGTGGGTGATTGATATGATCACCACCTACAGCCGGCGTATTGACGAGTCTTTAGAGTCCTACACAGAGGTTTCCTGGATCAAGCGAAACGAAATAGGAGCGCATATGAGATATGTTCGGGACCGAGAATAATACCTGTATGTGATACTGAATTCTATTCTCGCGATTTGTATCATCGGACGGTTATATAAGATATAGCCGGGTTACCGAATCAAGTGTTGATTCGATATATTGATACACTTGATATTAGTCGGTTATATGCAGTATGACCGGATCATTAAATCAAGTGTAAATTTAATGTATAATTATATATTTGATATATTACTTTACATTAACTAGTATTTGTTCACTTAAGATGGATTTTCTCACTTGATTTGCACAAGTTGTATATGTGATATATGTTTGTGCACTAGTTTGTATCATGTTTGATGATACATGCAAAATTGGGTGTGTGTATGAATTATACCATGTTTAGGTTAAAGGTTTAGTTTTTATTTTAATTTATGTAAAATAAAATGGTGGCTTACTTTGTCTTTGCTTGAAGCTTCATGAAGCTTTCAAGCATCTTTGACAAAGTCCACCATTTTGTTTTACATAAGATTTTCCTTAACCTAACCTTTAACTTAAACTTTAGTTTAATCTCTACATAGGTTAATCTCACCCATGGTTGCAATATGATAAGTATCACTTGATTTATTATTTTCCATAATTCTTCTTCTTCTTCTTCTTCTTCTTCTTCATGAAGAGAAGAAAGTTTTCTTGAAAATTTCAAGTGATGAAATCAAGTGAGAAATCCAAATCCAAAGTGAACCCACTTCCTATATCTTCATCCTCTACCACTTGCCATATTATATTGGGTGTTATCTTTACAAGTTTCATGACGTAGTGAAGATGGAGCTTGAGTTTGAGTCGCCTCGACGTAGATCATCTTCGGCATCGAAGTCAGCGACCTAGCCCGATCATTTCTCCGATGAAACCAACGCTAGAGTCCGGGATCCGGTTGATCGCAGCGGAAGGACGTCATCACGGAGCTAAAGAAGTGGAGGACCGGATCTACAAAGGTTGTAGTCCCTTTCACTTTCTAGTAAAGTTGTTTACATGTATGATTTTCGCCTTACCTCTAGTTAACGATCTAGCATTAGGGTTTCTCGGCACAAGAAAAATTTGATTTTGGAATGGTTGATGACTTGTGGAACCTCTTGAGTGTGCCTAGGAACCCTACAGTGGTATCAGAGCCTAGCTAGAGCTTTAGGCGATGAGTAGACGATGTTAGAAACCCGATCGAACCCCGAAACCCTAAATTACACCCCTCTTTGTACATTTTATGAAACTGTGGTAATTTGTGAATTAAAAATATGTAGAAAAATAAGCAGGGATTTCTAAGCATTACAGTGAAGCACGTGACCCCAATTCAATAAAGGCGCCGTGGAACCGTAGCCGTACCCTAGGTCACGCGGCGGTTCCGCGGCCATAAAGTGGCCTCTTTGTTCACTGTTTGCACAGTAATGTCTTAATATTATTCCTGTGTTTTCTGTGAATTTTTAATATGCACTCAAGAGTTGAGTTTTCTGGGTTGTATTGGGAGTTCGTAGATTCGATCGGATTGTCTAATTTTGTCTATGTTTTTTTCCGGGTAATTTTAGAACATGTTAAAAAGTTCGACCAGATATAAATACCCGCTTTTTCCCCTGCCGGGAAATTTCCAAGTATTGGATCTTTCCGTAGTTTAAAGATGTTCTAAGTAGTGCAAGTAACGCGATAGACCCTCTAGAAGACAACAAACCTTAACTCGATTATATGACCGTCTTGAACTGCCCTTTGAATCTTAGGGTTTGGGGCAGTACAGCGTGCCACATGTGAAGCATTGGCTTGACCCTTCTACGGCTGGACCGTTGGTACTGTGGCATGAAATGGATGTTTTTAAACTTATTTCAAGTGTTGAGCTGTTTCGGGAAAACTTAGGTGTTTTGATTGTTCGATCGGAAAATTTAACATTTTCTAATTATCTGGAATGTGATACAATATTTGGAATCCACAAAAAGTTATGAGATAACTGATTTGAATGTTATAAATCTAGCAGTTTAGTCTCACTTGATCGGTTGCCACGGAATTTTGATGCGATCAAAAGTCCGTCGCAATCACGTTACGTACGCGGATACTCGCCGGGTAAACTTAATAGACAGCTACAGCCCATAGCCCCGACCAAGTGACTGTTGGAGAACCCCGTGGCCAAAAGCATCCGTTCGGGTGCTCGCAGCAGCGGTGTTCTGCCTTAGTGCACTTCGTCGACGGTAACGGGGGTGCGGCTGTCTACTAAAGTTTGCAACGAGCATTCGTTCTGGAAGTCGGGAATCTTGTTGAATTGCCCGACTTGATATTGAAAAGTGTTTTCGATAATGAGACTAAAATGCGGGGTATATAATTGTTAGGCATGCGATGTCTAAGGAATTCATTTGGTTAGGCATGCGATGTCTATGCAGGTTGCGGATTCCAACTATTGTAGTTTTACACTTTCTTTTCTGCGACCGTAAGTGTAATATGTGATATCGCCGGTTTCTTTGCTATATGTCAACGACAATTGGGATGCGCATATTTACTTACGTTGATGACATATGATGTTATGTGTTGCTGGATATGTTATATTGGATCGTCGTGTTTGAATAGCCGGGGTTTTTTTATGTGAGATGAGTGTTTTTTTCATTTTCATTCATGTAAAAACTTATATGTAATAATCTTTTATTGGGGCACTTCCAGGTTGCGGAAGATGTCACCATTGTATATTATTTACTTTTCCGCATTAGGATAGACCCAAGGAGGGGAGCACAAGTAACCGGGTTCTAGGGTCCAGTGGGAGACCATCTCGAGGAGTCGAGTTCGGGTCTCCTAACTCTAGAATTGGTAGGGTTGCTTGCCGCTCTCGTAGGGGTCTATGGGTGTGGGATTGGCTATTCATCATGACCGTGGAATCCGTATTTTATACAGGCTCAAAATAAAACACGGATGTCCTAGTATATCCAATATTTCATATGATATTTTCTGCTGCGTTATCTGTGATGTGATCATGTGATATGTTCAGATAGATATTGTATATAGTATATATGATAGATTATATAGACGTTGCTTATGTTTTACACCAGCGCTAGCCCTTCCTCGCTCTGGCGTTAGTTACCTAACCTAACGGTGCAGACAGGACATCGAGACGAATGCAGATGGCATAAGCGTACGTTATATTTATCTGTGATGTTTAGGTGGACATAAATGATGGGACTTCATTAATGTGATTAATGAAAGAAAATAAACCTAAAAGATGTTGTGGGATCGAATTTCAAAAATAAAAATAGGTAGCTACAGTTCTTGCTTTGCATCGCGGTGTTCCTTGTAGAACATCCTGCACCTTATTCGATAAGGAAAGGACCGAGATCCCTTCACCGGGAGTGACTCCTTTAGCAATAACTGGCAGATGCTACAACCCTCGGTTTGTCTTTTGATTGCTTCTATAGTTTTTGCTTTGCACAGCGGTATATATGATATATCCTGCACCTTATTCAATGAGGAAAGGGCCGACGATCCCTTCACCGGGAGTGACCCCTTTAGCAAAACTAGAAAAGCCTCAAAAACACTCCATTTAAAAAACCATTTGATTCCGCAACGAGATCAAGTTTAAAGCATTAAAGGTTTTATTAAAAACCATCCGCAACCCTCCGTCATTTTAGGAAGTAGAGTACTTAGTATTCGTGCTGTGTTTGTTGACCATAGTCAAGGCACAGTGTACGGTAGCTAAGTGACGTCTTCCTACACCGCATATGATGCGATTAGTTAGGACAGTCGCATGACTTTATTGACCTTAGTTAAGGGTCATGTGGGTGGGTCTAATTAATAATGAAATGACGGGTAGAACTTGACTAGTACTTATGATTTGTTGACCATAGTTAAGGTCATAAGTGCTAGGGGTAAAAACCATTATCGGGAGTTTCAAGTGTTGAAATTTGCAATGAGATTGCATACCTTCTATATGATAGTTGGATCCCGATACCCACTGCGAGTAATTGTTACTCCTGGGAGAGTTTTGCACTTTACAATTAGCCGATCAAGTAGGTGTCTAGAAAGGTGTCAACGGGGTTACACCCTAGGGAAAACGAGGTTTATTGTAATTAGGTCCGTGCGAAAGCACGGGGAACCTCCTTCAAAATACCGACACTGGCCTGGCTGAAAGATTGGCGAACTTATACAGTGTAATTAATCCCGGTTAGTATTTCCTTTTAAGGTTTGAAGGAAGATTTGATAAAAACAGTGGGAGCCATCCTGATTAGATAAAATAAATAACCAATCTAATCTTGCAAGAGCGCACGCAGAGTGTTTTCTTCTCTCTCTCTCTCCAGGTAGCGACCACATCACGCCTTAATCAAGATAATAATATGGATGTATTGACCGAACTCGCTTGTTTTACTGAGCTGGGGAACGTTGGTCCCGCTCCAACTTGTAATTGTTATAAGATCGAGCAGGAATTAGGGGAATACCAGGATTCCCATGCCGCCCAAACGAAGAAAGTGCATGAGATGCATCTCCTTCAGGTGTGTTCATTACAAAGAACTGTTTCTCAGTATCCTCCACATCCTGGGTATTTGATACCGGATCAGGATCCCAAATATGTAATCTGTTACATGGGCTATAATAGGTAGAGAACTGAGAACGGGTGATAAGTTTCGTGAGACAGAAAATGGTGCAAGTGTTGTAGCCAAGTCTGTTGGTCACTGTCACCCTGTATTTCCAAATACATTGATTGTGAACAAATGTTATTAGATTCCGAACCTGATATACAAAATCATATCAATCTCTTTATTTATTAAAGAAGGATATTATTTTGTATTGTTGAATGTTATTTTGAACATTTCAAAAGTTGATCGGTTCAGGCACGTTATCTAAAAGCATTGACATTCTAAATCAAACTACAGTTCCTAGTATACAGGAACACATACAAGAAGAAAAGTTCAGAAATGAACGATTCCTTCTTGAGGCATTATAGACTAGGTCATATCAATGTGACCCGACTAGCTAAAGTTATATTTTAGATGCATATTTAAATCAGTTTGAGTTTTCATCTTGTGAAACTTGCCAGTCATGTCACAAAGATTAGATGACCATAGCTCTGTTTATTGGAAACAGAGAAAGAATTAGTAAACTCTTGGGACCGATACATGATGATGTATGTAAGGTCCCCTGTCTACACATGCCAGGACCGGTTCTTTATACTTCATTACATTCTTTGATGATCTCTCAAGATTCAGCCATATGTTCTTGTTGAAACATAAGTTCAAAGCTTTTGAGATATTCACAGAATATAAGTTAGAAGTAGAGAACCAAAAACCGGGTATAAGTATTGTAAGGTTCCTAGGCACTCTAATGAAGTCTCACAAGGCATCAATCATGCCAATTTCAAAAATTATGGGTGCCGAGAAACACTAATACGGATCGTTGACTAGAAGTTTAGGCGAAAAGATAATCTAGTTAACTACTTAACTAAAAGTTAGATGCTACAACCTTTGTAGATCTGGTTATCCACTTCCTTAGCTCCACGTGGGTGTCCTCTCGCTGTCCATCATGAATCCCGAACTCAATCGTCGGCTTCATCGGAGAAACGGGCGAGCTAGGTCGTCGGCTTCGTGTCAAAGACGATCTACGTCGAGGCATCACAAGTTCAAGCTCCGACTTCACGAAGTTGTGAAACTTGTGAAGAAAATACCCAAAACAACTTGGCAAGAGGTAGAGGGTGAAGAAATAGGAGGTGGGTTCACTTTAGAATTGGATTTCACTCACTTTTGCTCAAGTTGCCATTGATGGCATCAAGCTTTTCTTGAAGAAGAAGATGATGAAGAAGAAAGAATATGATAAGTTTCTTATTTGAAAAAGAAACTAATATGAATACTTATCATATCTTGACCATGGTAAAGTGTAGAGATTAAACTAAGGTTAGTAGGAATGGTTAGGGTTAAGGATGAGATAAGGATGGTGGACTTTGTCAAAGCTTCAAGAAACTTCAACAAGAGACAAAGAAAGCCACCATTCTCATCTAAACCTTTTCTAAATAAATAAACAAATAAATAAATAAAAAGGCAAAACCCTAATCATCTCTTAACCATGGTTTAATACTTCACACTTAACCTAATTAGCAAGTATCATCAAACATGATACAAAGATGTGCACAAAAGTATATCACATATACAACATGTACATCAAGTGAGAAAATCCATTTAAAGTGAACCAATACCAGTTAATGCAAAGTAATATATCAAATATATAATTATACATTAAATCATTAAATCAACACTTGATTTAACGATCCGGTCATATCGCATATAACCGACCAGTATCCAATGTATCGTTTTATCGAATCAATGATTCGATAACTAGGTCATATCGCATACAACCAATCGAAACATTCATCGCAAGAATAAAATGCGGTATCACATGCACGCATTATTCTCGGTCCCGCACATATCTCATATGCCCTCCTATTTCGTTTCGCTTGAGCCAGGAAACCTCTGTGTAGGACTCTAAAGACTCGTCAATACGCCGGTAGCAGATGATGATCATATCAAGCACCCACAAGCCGCAAGCGGTCTGCTAAACGTAACGGCCATCCGGGTATTGAGCGATCAGAAGATCGACGAGCTAGCCCGCTCACACTCCTGTGAATCCAAACAGTAACACTTACCGTACAGTCCGGTCTGTTCGTCTGATACGTCGCATATCAAGTCTAGGGGTGGTAAACGTCAGACCCCAATAACCGATAAGTCATGCCGATATGAGGCTCATAACGGGTCGAGAAACTACTGGTAACACTTACCAGCAAATCTCTGATCAGCCCTGGCCAGGGACTTCCCTGTTACGGCCAATCGAGCACAGCGCAACATCAACTCCCAATACCGGGAGAGACGAAACCCCTCCTATCGCTCATTGCCTCCATGTGACTCGGGACTGTACCCAAAGACTACCGTTTTGCACGCCCTCATGGACGTGGTAAGGTGGAGATCAAAACACAGTGGGAATCACACAAGACTCTATGACGATCTCGGGTCTACAGACTAACCTGTACAAGTGTCACCTGAGAACTGCCATCTGACGTGAGGTATAATACCATCTGGGAGTTCTCGGCGAGTCCGTCCAGTGTACCCAGTCTCCACTGAGCACCCTTACACCATCTCTGATGTCGAACACCAATAGATATGGGATCATCCATCGCCCATCTCATGGGTCGAGAAGCATATACGCTAGTCTACTCTGGTATATCGATGCCCCGTCTCGATACACCTACGACTAGGGACCTTGAAGGATGTACTTATGGACTACGATGTCCCCACTAGTATGATCTGCATCATAGTCCAGGCAGTCAAGTACACATCCTAAGGGCTTTACAACATGTAACCATAAGACAGTTTAAAGAGACTAGTGTACATGTTAAGATAAAGAGTAACCAGATAGCATACTATCATATCGAGCAAGAAAGTCATCTCTATATATGTCCAAGCATCCAATATAATATACATGATCTGTACAATACTGGCCTCTAGGGCATACATACAACTAACAATATCCCACTTGCACTAGGGCCAGCTGCTGTAGTATCGCATACCGAGCATCCCGAAGAGTCTCTCAAACTGTATCTGGGGAATGGCCTTCGTGAGTGGATCCGCCGTGTTGTTCTTCGTGTCAACCCTCCTGACCTCGATCTCCCGGCGATCAACTATCTCCCGGATCAGGTGATACCGCCTCAGAATATGCCTGGATCGCTGATGGGACCTGGGTTCCTTGGCCAAAGCCACCGCTCCATTGTTATCGCAATACAAAGGTATTGGATGCTCAATGGATGGAACCACTCCAAGTTCAGTAATGAACTTCTTGATCCAGACAGCCTCTTTGGCAGCATCGTTGGCAGCGATGTATTCAGCCTCCATCGTCGAGTCTGCCACGCTTTCCTGCTTGGAACTCTTCCAGCTAACCGCCCCTCCGTGAAGGGTAAAGACAAAGCCCGACTGCGACTTAGAGTTGTCCTTATCACTCTGGAAGCTCGAATCGGTAAAGGACTCCAGTTGGAGCTCTCCGTTACCATACACCAAGAACATATCTCTAGTCCTTCGCAAGTACTTGAGAATGCTCTTCACAGCTGTCCAGTGACTCTCTCCAGGATCAGCTTGATACCTGCTCACTACACTTAGTGAGTATGCTACATCGAGTCTGGTACATAGCATCGCATACATGATAGAGCCTACTGCCGAAGCATAGGGTATCCCTTGCATGCGAGCTCTTTCCAAATCAGTCTTGGGAGACATCTCTTTGGAGAGAGTGACTCCGGAGATCGTGGGCAAGTTCCCACGCTTGGACTCTTCCATACTAAACCTCTTTAGTATGGTGTCAATGTACCTGGATTGGGACAATCCCAAAATCCGTTTGGATCTATCTCTATAGATCCTAATTCCCAATATGTAGGAGGCATCACCAAGATCTTTCATTGAGAATCTTTGTGATAAGAAGAGCTTGACCGATTGCAGCATAGGAATATCATTTCCTATCAAGAGTATGTCGTCCACGTACAATACGAGGAAGACAACCTTACTCTCTGCCACCTTCTTGTAGATACAAGGTTCATCTGGGTTTTTGACGAAATCAAACTCTTTGATAACGACGTCAAAGCAGATGTTCCAACTCCGCGATGCTTGCTTTAATCCATAAATGGATTTAAGCAGCTTGCATACCTTCCCGCTGCTCCCACTGTCTACGAAGCCCTCTGGCTGAGTCATGTACACGCACTCTTCTAAATCACCATTTAGAAAGGCGGTCTTAACATCCATTTGCCAGATTTCGTAATCATGATATGCAGCGATGGCAAGCATGATCCGGATGGATTTAAGCATAGCCACTGGAGAAAAGGTTTCGTCATAGTCCACACCTGGTCTTTGACGAAAACCTTTTGCTACAAGTCTAGCTTTGAAAGTCTCCACTTTCCCATCTACACCAAGTTTCTTCTTGAAGATCCACTTGCTCCCAATGGGTTTTACCCCTTCAGGAGCAACTTCCAAAGTCCATACTTTGTTGGTGTACATGGATTCCATCTCGGACCGCATAGCATCCAGCCATTTCACTGAGTCCCCACTCGTGATGGCCTGCTCGAAGCTAGTTGGGTCATCATCCTCCATGATGCAATCCTCGCTCCCACCATCCATGAGAAAACCGTAGTATCTCTCAGGTGGGCGAGGAACCCTACTAGATCGGCGGAGAGGCTGAGGTTCATTGGGAGCTACTGAATCTTCTTGTTCCACTAAATCTTCAGTTACGGTTTGTGTATCTGGAACTTCTTCCAGCTCTACCATTTCGCCACTAATTTCTTTTTCAAGAAATTCCTTTTCTAAAAAGGTGGCATATTGAGAAACAAATACCTTTTGTTCTTCAGCATGGTAGAAAAAATATCCTTGTGAATTCTTAGGATATCCCACAAACTTGCAGAGAACTGACCGTGCCTCGAGTTTGTCTG
Organism: Agapanthus africanus; assembly: GCA_030015575.1. Classification (NCBI taxonomy): domain Eukaryota; kingdom Viridiplantae; phylum Streptophyta; class Magnoliopsida; order Asparagales; family Amaryllidaceae; genus Agapanthus; species Agapanthus africanus. The sequence goes on along the minus strand of JASDDO010000029.1, from coordinate 280,305,154 downwards.
GATTTTGCCTTTTGACATAGGCCGGACAACCCCATATCTTAACTCGTTTAAAATATGGTCTCTTCCCACTCCATATCTCATATGGTGTGGTAGGTACAGATTTAGATGGAACTTGATTGAATAGGTATGCAGCCGTCTCCAGTGCATATCCCCAGAAGGAAATAGGTAACTCAGCTGTGCTCATCATAGAGCGCACCATATCTAATAGGGTGCGGTTCCTCCGTTCTGATACACCATTGTGCTGTGGTGTATATGGAGGAGTCAGCTGAGAGAGAATCCTATTCTCTTTTAGGAAGTCCAGGAATTCATTGCTCAAGTATTCACCTCCTCGATCAGATCGAAGTATTTTAATACTTTTTCCGGTTTGGTTCTCAACTTCTTGTTTATATTCCCTATATTTCTCAAAAGCTTCTGATTTGTGTTTCATCAGGAACACATACCCGAACCTAGAGAGATCGTCAGTGAATGTAATGAAGTATGAAGAACCATCCCTGGCATGTGTAGACATGGGACCGCATACATCACTATGTATCAGTCCCAAGAGTTCGGTAACTCTCTCTCCGTGTCCCGTAAACGGAGTTTTGGTCATCTTGCCTTTGAGACATGACTGGCAAGTGTCATAAGATGAAAATTCGAAAGGTTTCAAATATCCATCCTTATGCAACTTAGCTAGTCGTGTCGCATTGATGTGACCCAGTCTACAATGCCACAAGAAGGAATCGTTCAGTTCCGAACTCTTCCTCTTGTGTGTGTTTGTTATGCTCAGAACTGTTGATTGGTTTAGAACATAAATGCCATTGCACAACGTGCCTGATCCAACCAACTTTTGGTTACGGAAAATATTCATAACATTGTCCTGTAATACAAAATTATATCCCTCTTTACTCAGCAAAGAAACCGATATAATGTTGCATATCAGGTTCGGCATGTAATAGCATTCGTTCAGAACCAATGTATTTCCAGTTGGTAATACAAGGTGATATTCTCCGACAGTCTTAGCTGCAACAATTGCACCATTTCCAACTCTAATGTCTTTATCACCTTCTCCAAGTTCTCTACCTTTCCTTAGCCCATGTAACTGATTACATAAATGTGATCCTGACCCGGTATCTAATACCCAGGATGTAGAGCAAATGGAGAAACAGTTCTCTGTAACGAACACACCCGAAGAAAATGCATCGACATGTACTTTCTTCATTCGGGTGGCATGGGAATCCTGGTATTCCCCTATATCTTGTTCATTCCTATAACTCTTATAAGAAAGAACGGAACCAACGTTCCCCAGCACAGTATAACATGCGGGTTCGGTCAATACATCCATATTATTATCTTGATTAAGGCATGAAATGGTCGCTACCTGGAGAGAGAGAGAAGAAAACACTTTAGCGTATTCTCATGCAAGATCAGATTGGTTATTATCTTATCTAATCAGGATGGCTCCCACTGCTTTTTATCAAATCTTCCTCCAAACCCTAAAAGGAAAGACTAGCCGGGATTAATTACATACTACGAGTTCGCCAATCTTTCAGCCAGGCCAGTGTCGGTACTTTGAGGGAGGTCCCCCATGCTTTCGCACGAGCCTAATTACTGTAAACCTCATTTTCCCAGAGGCGTAACCTCGTTAACACCTTTCTAGACACCTACTTGATCGGCTAATTGTAATGTGTAAAACTCTCCCAGGAGTAACTCTTACTCGCAGTGGGTATCGGGATCCAACTATCTCATAGAAGGTATGCAATCTCATTGCAAATTTCAACACTTGAAATTCCCGATAATATTTTGCCCCTAGCAGCTATATGACCTTAACATAGTCAACAAATCATAAGTGCTAGTCAAGTTCAACCCGTCATTTCCCGATTGAATTAAACCCACCCGCACGACCCTTAACATAGTCAACAAAGTTTCACGACTACCCTAATCCAATCGCATCATATGCATATACAGATAAGCACTAATTAGCTACCGCACATTACGCCTTAACATAGTCAACAAACGTAGCACGAATACTAACTAGTACTTATCTGAAATGACGGAGGGCTACGTCAGGTTTTTCTGAAAACCTATTGCGTAATGAACTTGATATCGTTGTAGAATCAAATGAAGTTTTAAAATGGAATGATTTTGAGGCTTTTCTAGTTTTGCTAAAGGGGTCACTCCCGGTGAAGGGATCGTCGGCCCTTTCCTCGTCGAATGAGGTGCGGGATATATCATATACATCACTGTGCAAAGCAAAAACTCTTAAAAGCAATCAAAGCCAAACCGAGTGTGTAGCATCTGCCAGTTACTGCTAAAGAGTCACTCCCGATGAAGGGATCTCGGTCCTTTCCTCATCGAATAAGGTGCAGGATATATCACATATACCGCTGTGCAAACCAAGAACTGTAGCTACCTGTTTTATTTTAAAATTTGATTCTACAACATCTTAGGTTTCTTTCTTTCATTAATCACATTAATGAAGTCCCATCATTTAAGTACCTAAACATCACAGATAAATACGACGTACACTTATGCCATCCGCATTCGCCTCGATGTCCCCTCGTGCACCGTTAGGTTAGGTAACTAACGGCAGAGCAGGGTAGGGCTTGTGCGGGTGTAAAACATAAGTAACGTCTATATAATATATCATATATACTATATACTGTATCCATCACAGAACATCACATGATCACATCACAGATATCACAGCAGAAGAAACATATGAAATATTGGATATACTAGGACGTCCGTGTTTTCAATACCAGCCAGTATAAAACACGGATTCCACGGTCGTGATGAATAGCCAATCCCACACCCCTAGACCCCTACGAGAGCGGCAAGCAACCCTGCCAATTCTAGGGTTAGGAGACCCGTACTCGACTCCTCGAGTTGGTCTCCCACTGGGCCCCAGAACCCGGTTACTTGTGCTCCCCTCCTGGGTCTATCCTAATGCGGAAAAGTAAATAATATACAAAGGGTGACATCTTCCGCTACCTGGAAGTGCCCCAAATAAAAGAATATTACATACAAGTTTTTACATGAATGAAAAATGAAAAACACTCATCTCACATAAAAACCCCCCGGCTATTCGAACACGACAATCCAATATAACATATCCAGCAACACATAACATCACATGTCATCAACGTAAGTAAGTATGCATACCCCAATTGTCGTTGACGTATAGCAACGAAACCGGCGATATGAACATACTACACTTACGGTCACAGAAAAGAAAGTGAAAAACTACAACAGTTGGAATCCGCAACCTCTTTAGACATCACATGCCTAATCACTTGAAATACTTAGACATCACATGCCTAACAGTTATAAACCCCGCATTTTAGTCTCATTATCGAAAACTCTTTTCAATATCAAGTGAAACTAAACCGCTAGATTTATAACATTCATTCAGTTATCTCATAACTGTTTGTGAATTCCAATTATTGTATCACATTCCAGATAAACAGAAAATGTTAAATTTTTCGATCGAACAGTCGAATACCCAAGTTTTCCCTATACAGCTCAACACATGAAATAAGTATAGCAACATTCTGTTCGTGCCTCAGTACCAACGGTCCAGACGTAGAAGGGTCAAGCCAACGCCTCACATGTGGCACGCCGTACTGCCCCAAACCCGAAGGTTCAAAGGGCAGTTCAAGACGGTCACATAATCGAGTTAAGGTTTGTTGTCTTCTAGAGGGTCCATCACGTTACTTGCACTACTTAGAACGTCGTTAAACTACGGAAAAAATCAACACTTAGAAATTTCCCGACAGGGGAAAAATTAGGTATTTATATCCGGTCGAACTTTTTAACATATTCTAAAAATTATCCAGAAATACACAAAGACGAAATTTGATAATCCGATCGAAAACATCGAAGCTCTAAAACACCCCAGAAAATTCAACTCTTGAATAAATTTTTAAAATTCCCAGAAAATCCAACACCAGAAGATATCAGTTACTGTGCAAAAATTATATAATAATTTAATAAAGCTGCCGCGGAACCGCCGCCTAAGGAGGCTTAGGCCGCGGATCCGCCGCGCTTTAGACTGTTCATCAAGAAATTTTTGCACCGTAATTCATATATTTCCATGCTGAATTTTTTAGCAATTTTTAATCTGGAAAAATCCAAGAATTTAGAAAAAGTCCAGAGAGCATCTTAAAGTTAGGTTTTCGAGTTCGATCGGGTTTCAAACATCGTCTCGACTTCGCCTAAGGCTCTAGCTAGGCTCTGATACCACTGTAGGGTTCCTAGGCACTCTAATGAAGTCTCACAAGGCATCAATCATGCCAATTTCAAAAATTATGGGTGCCGAGAAACCCTAATACGGATCGTTGACTAGAAGTTTAGGCGAAAAGATAATCTAGTTAACTACTTAACTAAAAGTTAGATGCTACAACCTTTGTAGATCCGGTTATCCACTTCCTTAGCTCCACGTGGGTGTCCTCTCGCTGTCCATCATGAATCCCGAACTCAATCGTCGGCTTCATCGGAGAAACGGGCGAGCTAGGTCGTCGGCTTCGTGTCAAAGACGATCTACGTCGAGGCATCACAAGTTCAAGCTCCGACTTCACGAAGTTATGAAACTTGTGAAGAAAACACCCAAAACAACTTGGCAAGAGGTAGAGGGTGAAGAAATAGGAGGTGGGTTCACTTTAGAATTGGATTTCACTCACTTTTGCTCAAGTTTCCATTGATGGCATCAAGCTTTTCTTGAAGAAGAAGATGAAGAAGAAGAAAGAATATGATAAGTTTCTTATTTGAAAAAGAAACTAATATGAATACTTATCTTATCTTGACCATGGTCAAGTGTAGAGATTAAACTAAGGTTAGTAGGAATGGTTAGGGTTAAGGATGAGATAAGGATGGTGGACTTTGTCAAAGCTTCAAGAAACTTCAACAAGAGACAAAGAAAGCCACCATTCTCATCTAAACCTTTTCTAAATAAATAAACAAACAGATAAATAAAAACGCAAAAACCTAATCATCTCTTAACCATGGTTTAATACTTCACACTTAACCTAATGAGCAAGTATCATCAAACATGATACAAAGATGTGCACAAAAGTATATCACATATACAACATGTACATCAAGTGAGAAAATCCATTTAAAGTGAACCAATACCAGTTAATGCAAAGTAATATATCAAATATATAATTATACATTAAATCATTAAATCAACACTTGATTTAACGATCCGGTCATATCGCATATAACCGACCAGTATCCAATGTATCGTTTTATCGAATCAATGATTCGATAACTAGGTCATATCGCATACAACCAATCGAAACATTCATCGCGAGAATAAAATGCGGTATCACATGCACGCATTATTCTCGGTCCCGCACATATCTCATATGCGCTCCTATTTCGTTTCGCTTGAGCCAGGAAACCTCTGTGTAGGACTCTAATGACTCGTCAATACGCCGGTAGCAGATGATGATCATATCAAGCACCCACAAGCCGCAAGCGGTCTGCTAAACGTAACGGCCATCCGGGTATTGAGCGATCAGAAGATCGACGAGCTAGCCCGCTCACACTCCTGTGAATCCAACCAGTAACACTTACCGTATAGTCCGGTATGTTCGTCTGATACGTCGCATATCAAGTCTAGAGGTGGTAAACGTCAGACCCCAATAACCGATAAGTCGTGCCGATATGTGGCTCATAACGGGTCGAGAAACTACTGGTAACACTTACCAGCAAATCTCTGATCAGCCCTGGCCAGGGACTTCCCTGTTACGGCCAATCGAGCACAGCGCAACATCAACTCCCAATACCGGGAGAGACGAAACCCCTCCTATCGCTCATTGCCTCCATGTGACTCGGGACTGTACCCAAAGACCACCGTTTTGCACGCCCTCATGGACGTGGTAAGGTGGAGATCAAAGCACAGTGGGAATCACACAAGACTCTATGACGATCTCGGGTCTACAGACTAACCTGTACAAGTGTCACCTGAGAACTGCTATCTGACGTGAGGTATAATACCATCTGGGAGTTCTCGGCGAGTCCGTCCAGTGTACCCAGTCTCCACTGAGCACCCGTACACCATCTCTGATGTCAAACACCAATGGATATGGGATCATCCATCGCCCATCTCATGGGTCGAGAAGCGTATACGCTAGTCTACTCTGGTATATCGATGCCCCGTCTCGATACACCTATGACTAGGGACCTTGAAGGATGTACTTATGGACTACCATGTCCCACTAGTATGATCTGCATCATAGTCCAGGCAGTCAAGTACACATCCTAAGGGCTTTACCAACATGTAACCATAAGACAGTTTAAAGAGACTAGTGTACATGTTAAGATAAAGAGTAACCAGATAGCATACTATCATATCGAGCAAGAAAGTCATCTCTATATATGTCCAAGCATCCAATATAATATACATGATCTGTACAATACTGGCCTCTAGGGCATACATACAACTAACAAGTATTATGTCCTATGATGAGATCAGGGAGGAGAATACTTGTGCATAGAATTCCTGGACTATTCTAAAGGAAAATGAGATTCTCTCTCAGCATTACCCCTCTGTATACACCACAGCATAACGGTGTATCAGGGCGGAGCAATCCAACCCTATATGATATGGTGTGCTCTATGATGAGTACTACTGAGTTACCTATTTCCTTTTAGGGTTGTGCACTTGAGAAGCTGCATACCTATTGAATTGGATTCCAATCAAATCAGTGCCTACCACTCCATATGAGATATGGTATGGGAAGAGCCTATCTCTTAAGTAAGTTAAGATTTGGGTTGTCCGGCCTATGTCAAAAGCAAAATCCGGACAAAATCGAGGCAAGGTCAGTTCTGTAGAACTGGAAAGGTTCCAGCTATACAAACTGCAGCTGATGATTTGACAAAACCAAAGGATTCAATAGTCCCCGACGAACCTCAGCCTCTCCGCCGATCTGGTTGGGTTCCTCATCCGCCTGAGAGATACTTCGGTTTCTCGATGACAGTGGGAGCAAGGAATGCATCATGAGATGATGACCCAACTAGTTTCGAACAGGCCATCGAGAGTAGGGACTCTGTAAGAATGGCTGGGTGGTTAGCAATCTGAGATGGAATCCATGTACACCAACAAAGTATGGACTTTGGTTGCTATATCTGAAGGGTTAAATCCCCATCAGGAGCAAGTATATCTTGAGAAGATTACTTGGTGTAGATGGAAAAGTTGAGACTTTCAAAGCTAGACTTGTTAAAGGTTTTCGTCATCGACCAGGCGTGGATAATGATGAAACCTTTTCCAGTAGCTATGCTTAAGTACATCCGGATCCTACTTGCCATTGCTACATACCATGACTACGATATCTGGTGGTTGGGTATCATGACTGCTTTTCTAAATATTGATTTAGAATAGAACGTCTATAAGTACACAGCCAGAGGGCTTCATAAACAGTGGGAGCAGCGGAAACGTGTGCAAGTTGCTTTACAGAATAAAGCAGCCATCGCGGAGTTGGAACATCTGTTTTGATGTGGTAGTCAAAAAGTTTGACTTCATCAAAATGGTAGGTGAACCATGTATATACAAAAAGGTAGTATGGAGTATGGTGGTGATCCTCGTATTGTACGTGGACAACATACTCTTGGTAGGAAAAGAGTTTCATATACTACACACGGTCAATCTCCTCTTATCACAAGGATTCTCCAAATAGGATAAAAGTGATACCTCCTAAATCCTGGGATTTGGATCTATGAGATAGATCTAAATGGATGTTAGGGTTCTCACTAGGTTTAGTGAGATGGTATCAATCGATCCTGGGGAGAACCACTGGAAAAGTTCCAGGCTGATAAGCACGACAGAATGTCAGTCGCAGGCATTGTCTTTACCCTCAGTGAAGAGACGGTATGTTGGAAGAGTTCCAAGCTAGATACCGTGGCAAACTAGACGATAAAGGCTAGTGACATCGCTATCAAAGATACTACCAAAGAGGCAGTTTTGGTGTATATTGGTTCATAAGATGAACTAGGTTCCTACCATTGTGTGACAATGGAAGTGTGGCTTTGGCCCAGGAACCCCGGTCCCATCAGTGACCCAGACATATTCTGAGGCAGCATCACTAGGTAAAGGAGATAGTTGATCTCCAGGGTTATCGAGGTTAGGAGAGTAGACTCAGAGGAAAACACGGCGGATCCACTCACAAAGGCCTTTTCCTAGAGAGAGACTTATATGGGATGGTTGAGAATGTGATACTGCAGCAACTGCTAAAGATGGCCCTAGTGCAAGTGGGAGATTGTTAGTTATATGTATGCCCTAGAGGCCATTACTGTACATAGGATGTATATTATAGTGGATGCTGGGACATATATAGGCAGGACTTTCTTGCTCGATATGATAGTACGCTATCTGGTTGCTCTTTATCTTAACATGTATACTTGCTGTCTCTCTATTATATGTTGATAAAGCCCTTAGGATGTGTACTCGACTTCCAGGACTGTGATGTAGATCATACTAGTGGGGCCTGGGTAGTCCATGAGTACATCCTTCAATGTTCCTAGTCGTGGGAATATCGAGACGGGGCATCGATATTCCAGAGTAGACTAGCGTATATCTTCTTGACCCATGTGATGGGCGATGGATGATCCTATATCCATTGGTGTTTGACATCAGAGACGGTATACGGGTGCTCAGTGGAGACTGGGTACACTGAACGGACTCGCCGAGAACTCCCAGATGGTTTTATACCTCACGTCAGATGGCAGTTCTCTGGTGACACTAGTACATCTTAGTCTGTTGACCCGAGATCATCATAGAGTCTTGTATGTCTCCCACTGTGCTTTGATTTCTACCCTACTACGGCTCTACTGAATCATGCAAACAGGTGGTTTTTGGGTACAGTCCCGATTCACATGGAGGCAATGAGCGATAGGAGGGGATTCGTCTATCCCGGTATTGGGGGTTGATGTAGCGCTATGCTCGACTGGCCATAACTGGAAATCCCTGGCCAGGGTTGCAGTGATATACTGGTAAGAGTTATCAGTAGTTTCACGCTTGTTATGGACCTTACATCGGCATGACTTATCAAGCTACTGGGGTCTGACGTTTACCACCCCTAGGCGAGATATGCGACATATCAGACGAACAGACCAGACTGTACGGTAAGTGTTACTGGTTGGATTCACAGGAGTGTGAGCGAGCTTGCTTGTTGATCTTCTGATCGCTCAATACCCGGGTGGCTGTTACATTTAGCAGACCGCTTGCGGCTTGTGAGTGATCGATATGATCACCACCTACTGCCGGCGTATTGACGAGTCTTTAGACTCCTACACAGAGATTTCCTGGCTCAAGCGAAACGAAATAGGAGTGCATATGAGATATGTGCGGGACCGAGAATAATACCAACATGTGATACTGAATTCTATTCTCGCGATTTGTATCATCGGACGGTTATATAAGATGTAGCCGGGTTACCGAATCAAGTGTTGATTCGATATATCGATACACTTGATATTAGTCGGTTATATGCAGTATGACCGGATCATTAAATCAAGTGTTGATTTAATGATTTAATGTATAATTATATATTTGATATATTACTTTACCTTAACTAGTATTTGTTAACTTAAGATGGATTTTCTCACTTGATTTGCACAAGTTGTATATGTGATATATGTTTGTGCACTAGTTTGTATCATGTTTGATAATACATGCAAACTTAGGTGTGTGTATGGATTATACCATGTTTAGGTTAAAGGTTTAGTTTTTATTTTAATTTATGTAAAATAAAATGGTGGCTTACTTTGTCTTTGCTTGAAGCTTCATGAAGCTTTCAAGCATCTTTGACAAAGTCCACCATTTTGTTTTACATAAGATTTTCCTTAACCTAACCTTTAACTTAAACTTTAGTTTAGTCTCTACATAGGTTAATCTCACCCATGGTTGCAATATGATAAGTATCACTTGATTTATTATTTTCCATAATTCTTCTTCTTTTGCTTCTTCTTCTTTTTCTTCATGAAGAGAAGAAAGTTTTCTTGAAAATTTCAAGTGATGAAATCAAGTGAGAAATCCAAATCCAAAGTGAACCCGCTTCCTATTTCTTCATCCTCTACCAGTTGCCACGTTGTATAGGGTGTTATCTTCACAAGTTTCATGACCTAGTAAAGATGGAGCTTGAGTTTGAGTCGCCTCGACGTAGATCACCTTCGGCATCGAAGTCAACGACCTAGCCCGATCATTTCTCCGATGAAACCAACGCTAGAGTCCGGGATCCGGTTGAACGCAGCGGAGGGACGTCATCACGGAGCTAAAGAAGTGGAGGACCGGATCTACAAAGGTTGAAGTCCCTTTCACTTTCTAGTAAAGTTGTTTACTTGTATGATTTTCGCCTTACCTCTAGTTAACGATCTAGTATTAGGGTTTCTCGGCACAAGAAAAATTTGATTTTGGCATGGTTGACGCCTTGTGGAACCTCTTGAGTGTGCCTAGGAACCCTACATAGGGTTAATGGTCGATCCGTAGGAATGGGTTGTGTTAGCGCCAGTTTATAAATTTTTGTTCCGAATTTTGTCACGAATTGATGGCCGGGGCACTGGAATAACACAACATATATAATAAACGTTGCTTATGTTTTGCATCCGCGCTAGTCCTGCCCCCGCTCTGCCATTAGTTAAGTAACCTAACGGTGCATTACGGGACCCCGTGACGAATGCAGATGGCATAAGCGTACGTTATATTTTCGTTTCTTTTGTGATGCTTAGGAACTTAAATGATGGGACTATATTAATAAGATTAATGTAATGAAAAGAAGCTTAAAGATGTTTTAGAATCAAATTTGAAACCCACTCGGCCTTTTTATGAAAAAGTAAGTTTCAAAATGTGGAGCTTAAGAAACTCCTTTTAAATTATTTGAGTCTACAACGATATCAAGTTCAAAACGTTATAGGTTTTCATAAAAACCATCTGTAACCCTCCGTCATTTTAGGAAGTAGAGTACTTAGTATTCATGCTACGTTGGTTGACCATAGTTAAGGCGTAGTGTACGGTAGCCAAGTGATGTCTTCCTATACAACATATGATGTGATTAATTAGGACATTTATATGATTTTTTTGACCATAGTTAAGGGTCATATGAGTGGGTCTAATTAATCACGAAATGACGGGTAGAACTTGACAAGCGCTTATGATTTGTTGACCATAGTTAAGGTCATAAGCTGCTAGGGGTAAAAACTGTATCGGGAATTTCAAGAGTTGAAATTTGCAATGAGATTGCATACCTTCTATATTGATAGTTGGATCTCGATCCCACTGTGAGTAAAAGTTACTCCCGGGAGAGTTTTCCACATTACAATTAGCCAATTCAGTAGGTGTCTAGAAAAGTGTCAACGGGGTTATACCTCTAAGGAAACGAGGTTTATTTTAATTAGGTCCGTGCGAAAGCACGGGGAACCTCCCTCAAAGTACCGACACTAGCCTGGCTGACCGGTTACCGAACTTGTAGAATGTAATTAATCCTGACCAATTTTCTTTTTATGGTTTGAAGGAAAATTTGATAAAAGAAGTGAGAGACATCGATTAGATAAGATAAATAACCAATCTAATATTTGAAAGAGCTTTCGCTGTATGTATTCTTTTCTCTCTCTTAATGGAAAATACCAATGACTGGATTTAAGCTTCTATTAGAGAAAAATAAACTGACAGGACCCAATTATAAAGAATGGCTGAGGAACGTAAACATTGCCCTTATATACGATAAGGTTGCATATGTCCTCACTGCCCAAGCCTGTCACAACCCAAAGTTCGGCCCGTGACCGGCACTTAACCACGCAACGTCTACAGGCGTAACGTGACTAAGTAAGCCGAACCCAGAAATCAAAACCATTTAAAATTTGGAGTGTTAAAACATTTATTAGAATATTTGTTAATACATTTAGAAAACATTAAGTTGTTTAGTAGAAATCCTTTTAGGTTCAAGTTATTGTTTAAATAATTTTAGCAACATTCCCTTTACCAAAAATTTGTCCCGAAATCGGGTAAAAGGCGAGATATAAGTAAAAGTAACATGTGAAATAAATAGAGCATCTCAATGGGAGAATCGCGCCCAACGGCGGAGCAATCACCACAATATAATATGCGACGCCGAAGCAAAGAATGAGCAGCAAAGTGAAAACAAATATCATAAAAGATAAAACTGCATAAGTAAAGTCGGCTCACAACGAGCTCGACACCAGAATACAAAAAACATACATCGTCCTCACAACTGTCTCCAAGTCAATACATGAAAGTAGATGGAGAGTACTAGATACATCAAGATGCAACTAAAAAGTAAACAGACACCGTACAAAACCCACCTAATAGCAAGAGGCTAACACGCCTCAGCAATGGTATCTGTGTCAAAAGATGCGGTAAACAGCCAGCCGTGACTACTCCAAAGGGCAACCTGCAAGCACTGTGGCACAACAGGGGTGAGTTGCCAACTCGTGAAAAGTAGATAACACATAAAGGTAATTGCGAGTATGCACGTGCTGCGATACTCTAACCTATGCCAACAAATAACATCTATATGATGAACTGAATGCTCACATCAGGCAACAAGTGCAATTTAAAATTCTCTCCATGCAATAATCATGTCTGATATGGAATCTGTAAGTCCATGTCACGCACCCCACGAACTTGCGGGGAGGCGGAATATATGAAAAACGATTATCAAAGCATCGTAACACGGACTTGAGCGCATGAATCGTTATCTAAACCATTGCTAACAAAAAGCTAGAGGTTTAACTACTCGGATACGAAGTTATACCTCACGTTACTTGTCCTTCGGGTCTTCATCGCGGTCCTCCACTCCTCGTAGGCTCCTTGGAACATCGGCACCTCAACGGCCTCCTCGAATCAAAAACGATCCACCCGAAAGCTCCTACGCCAAGCTTAATCTCAAACTTGAGATAACTAGGTTGCTTAAAGTGCTAATCTAAGCTACCTAGGGGATATAGAGTGAGGTTATGGATGTATTAGTCTAGCTAACCCTTGATCTCAACACATGAGAGGTTAGGGTTAGGATTTGAAGAGAGAGTGAGCTTGAGGAGAGAGAAGGTAAGAATAATCAAAATGAGATAATGAACTTATCATGATATATATGAAGCATTATTATTTATCCAAAAATCAAATAATTGAATTAACAACCATGCTTCACAAATATCTTTAAGTGATTCATCACCATGAGTCATTAAGCATTTATGATGCATTAATGACTTGGATGAATCACACAAATGAGTCACTAATCTCATTTAATGCAATGCCACCTTAACCCCTTAGTCACCACTCTTCTAGAAGCTTCCCGACAAATTACGAGAACGCCCCTCCAATCCGTGAAAATACGGAAAAACTTTAGACTGTATAAATCCAGTAACACGATACTAGAATCTGGCTTAAACCAAAGCCGACTAGTAAAAACTATCCGAAAAGTCGTACGTGCGTAAACACACGTACCCATCCGAATCTTTGTCGTAAAAACCATATGACCTCTATATCGTTTCGCCTGGAGCAGGGAAACTCTCTGTGTTGGACTCTAAAGACTCGACACTACGCTGGCAGTGGGTTTAACCATAGACCGCAAGCGGCACTAGCTGTACGTAACGGTTCCCAGGTAGATGTCGATAAGAAGGCCAATGAGGAAAATCATCCGAACTCCCACTGAGCCTGATGTGACAATCTTCGTACAGTCCAGTCTGTTCGTCTAAGACTATCGCATGTCAAGCCCAGGGGGCGGCAAGCGTCAGTCCCCTAATAGCTGTATAAGTCGTGTCAGAGCGAAAACCATTACACCCTGAGAAGCTACTGGAACCTACCAGTATATCTCGCTTGCCTTGGCCAGGGACTTTGCATAATGGCTCTCTGACACAGCGCGATATCATCTCCCAATACCGGGAGAGACGAATTCTATCTAACCACTACTGCCTCCAAGTGCTCGGGACTGCACCCAACTGCTACCGGTTTGCATGACTCCTTTGAGCCGTGGTAGGGTAGCAATCTAAGAACAGTGGGACACACTCGAGGTGAAGTAGCAGTGTCAAGTCTGCGGACTATGCTGTACTCATGTCATCTGGGAACTGTTAACTGACGATGGGTATAGTACCAACCAATCAATTCCCCTGCGAGTCTTGTCCGGTGTACCCGTAACCTAACGAGCACCTGTATACTATCTCTAGTACGACGTACTGATGGCTGTGGGACAGACCATCTCCCCAACTGGGATGAGAAGCGTATACACTTAGTCTACTCCGGAATATCGATGCCCTATCTCGATAATCCAACGACCAAGGACCTGTATAGGATGTTGTTTACAGACTACCCAGCCCCCACTAGTGTGACTGCCATCACGACGCTGGTAATCAAACAAAGATCTTATGGGCTCTACTAATATGTATAAGTGATACGTAACAAGAAACATATGCACATATTAAAGTAGACTCAAACCAAGTAGCATACTACCATTTTTAGCAAGACTGTATATATAACTATGAATATCCCAAGCTTCCATTAAGTAATATACAAGCTAGTATGATACAATAATGGCCCCTAGGGCATATACACTAACAATCTCCCACTTGCACTAGGGCCATGAGCTGGCATATCGTAGACTTATCATCTCGAATAGCCTCTCGAACTGCGTCTGAGGAATGGCCTTTGTTAATGGATCAACAATGTTATCCTCCGTCTTTACTCTCTTCACCTCGATCTCCCGGCGATCTATGATCTCCCTGATCAGGTGATACCGCCTTAAGATGTGTCTGGATTTCTGATGGGACCTGGGTTCCTTCGCTAAAGCTATATCGCCGTTGTTGTCACAATACAGAGGTATTGGACCAACACTGGAAGGAACCACCTGAAGTTCTGTGAGGAACTTCTTCATCCAGACAGCTTCTTTTGCGGCATCGCAAGCAGCTATGTACTCCGCTTCCATCGTTAAGTCTGCAACGGTCTCCTGCTTGGAACTCTTCCAACAGACCGCCCCTCCATTGAGGGTAAAGACATAACCCGACATGGATTTGGAGTCATCTTTGTCACTCTGGAAGCCGGAGTCGGCAAAGGCCTCCATCTGGAGGTCTTTTGCGCCATATACTAAGAACATCTCCTTAGTCCTCCTCAGGTACTTGAGAATGTTCTTTACTGCTATCCAGTGATTCTCCCCTGGGTTTGCTTGATACCAGCTTACTACGCTTAATGCGTATGCTACATCTGGTCTGGTACATAACATCGCATACATTATAGAGCCTACCGCAGAAGCGTAGGGTATAATCGACATGCGATCCCTTTCCAAATCAGTCTTGGGAGACATATCTTTGGAGAGGGTGATTCCGTGACAAGCCGGTAGGTTACCGCGCTTAGAATCTTCCATACTGAATCTCTTCACTATGGTGTCTATGTATCTGGACTGCGAAAGTCCCAATATCCTCTTTGATCTATCACGATAAATCTGGATCCCCAGAATGTAGGTGGCATCACCTAAGTCTTTCATGGAGAATTTATGTGACAAGAATCTTTTGACTGACTGGAATATAGGAATATCATTTCCTATTAGGAGAATGTCATTGACGTACAAGACGAGGAATACTACGGCTCTCCCTACAATCTTACTGTATATGCAAGGTTCATTTGGATTTTTGATGAAGTTGAATTCTTTGACAGCATCATCAAAACAGATGTTCCAACTCCGCGATGCCTGCTTTAGTCCATAAATGGACTTAAGCAGCTTGCATACTTTACCGCTGCTCCCACTCTGAATGAATCCCTCTGGTTGATCCATATAGACGCTCTCTTCCAAATTTCCATTTAGAAAAGCTGTCTTTACGTCCATCTGCCAGATCTCATAATCGTGGAAGACAGCAATAGCAAGAAGGACCCGAATGGATTTCAGCATAGCCACTGGAGAAAAGGTTTCGTCATAGTCCAAACCAGGTCTTTGACGGAAACCCTTTACAACAATTCTAGCCTTATAGATTTCAACCTGTCTATCTACACCAATCTTCTTTTTGAAGATCCATTTGCATCCTACAGGTTTTACCCCATCTGGAGCAATGTCCAAAATCCATACTTTGTTAGTGTACATGGACTCCATTTCGGTCCGCATTGCATCCAGCCATTTTACTGAGTCACCGCTCTGAATGGCTTGCTGGAAGCTTGTAGGCTCATCATAGTCAATAGTGCAATCCTCTCTATCCCCGTCTATGAGAAAACCGTAGTATCTCTCGGGCGGATGAGATTGCCTGCTACTCCTACGGAGTGGCGTCGGGATGTCCCTTTCTTCTGAAACTTCTGGTTCTACCATACCTTCAGTAGTAGTTTGTGTTTCTGGAATTTCTTCCAGTTCTATTTCGCTCCCACTTCTTTCCTTTTCTAAAAATTGATATTCTAGAAAATGGGCATTACGAGAAACAAAAACCTTTTGTTCCTCTGCGTAATAGAAAAAATACCCCCTGGAGTTCTTTGGGTATCCCACAAACCTATACAGTACTGAGCGTGCCTCGAGCTTGTCCGGATGCTGCTTTTTTACAAAAGCTGGACATCCCCATGTCTTTAGGCACTGAAGACAGGATTTCTTCCCACTCCACATCTGATATGGTGTGGTAGGCACAGTTTTGGTTGGAACCTTGTTCAAAAGATATGCAGCTGATTCTAGTGCATAACCCGAGAAAAATCGCGGTAACTCAGCCTTACTCATCATGGAACGAACCATATCCAATAGGGTTCGATTCCTCCTTTCTGATACACCGTTGTGTTGTGGTGTGCATGGAGGAGTAAGCTGAGAGAGAATTCCATTCTCTTTTAAGTAACCCAGGAACTCGGTACTTAAGTATTCACCACCTCGATCAGATCTCAGTGTCTTGATACTTTTGCCGGTTTGCTTTTCCACTTCATTCTTGTATTCCTGGAATTTCTCAAAGGCCTCGGATTTATACTTGATCAAGAAGATATGTCCATACCTAGAGAAATCATCCGTAAAAGTAATGAAGTAGGAATAACCACCTCGCGCATGTGTAGACATTGGACCACACACATCATTGTGTATGAGTCCTAAGAGCTCGCTTGCTCTTTCTCTGTGTCCAGTAAACGGAGTCTTTGTCATCTTTCCCATGAAACAAGATTCATAAGTGGCATAAGACTGATACTCGAACGGATCCAAGTATCCCTCTGTATGTAACCTTTTTAATCTTCTCTCATTGATGTGACCCAGTCTACAATGCCATAAGAAAGCCAGATTTGTTTCCGGAGACTTTCTTTTAAGTGTGTTCTGGACACTGAAAATCTGAGCTTGATTTAATACGTATATTCCGTTTTCTAATGTACCTGACCCAATCAAAACTTGATTTAGGTGGATGTGAACCACATCTCTTGCAAAAGTAAAATCATATCCTTCCTTAGAAAGTAAGGGTACAGATATAATATTATAGGTCGTACCTGGTACATAAAAACAGTTACGTAGAATCAATATCTTCCCAGTTGTCAGTCCAAGATGATATTCCCCTACGGATTCAGCGTCCATGCTCATTCCGTTAGCAACTGTGAGGGTCATATCACCTATCCCGATAACCCTACGGTTTCTTAGAGCCTGTAAAGAATTACAGATGTGAGTTCCTGACCCGATATCCAATACCCAGGAAGTAGGGTTAACTGACATACAGTTTTCTATCATAAACACACCTGAAGCTGAAGCCACAACATGCTTCGAATCCTGGCTATTGGCTTCTAAAGCCCTGCAATCTTTCTGCCAATGTTCATTCCTGTAACAATAGGAACGTCCTTGTTTTACTATATCCAGTCCCGAAACTTTTGCCTTTCTCTTTCCTTCTCCTTCCCTGGTTTCCGTCAGGGTAGAAGGCAGAGACTGTAGAATCAAATCAGTATTTGACTCGTTTCCCAACGCGGTCTCCAGGTCCTGGAGCTCATCAATACAGCTAGTTATTGTAAGGACGTTGTCCCCTATAGATGACCTCGCTTGAATTAATTCGTTCGAGGTTTCATATCTAGTGATATGAGATTGCTCTCCATATAAATCTTTATTATGGAGAAAGATAGAAACTAAGTCCATCTTCTCGTGCTGCTTCTGGTATACACCATCAACTGAAGCTAACACGAGGCACTTAGCTTTCGCTTTATCTTTTTCCCTTGTCTGACGGATATCCATATCCACGACAGTGGAAACTGGACCTGAGACGGCGGGATCTTGAGTAGTAATAGGGTGGTCCAGCTTGTCATAGCCAATGGACATTTGGAAAGACCTTTGCCAGTCATATAAGTCAGATTCAGTCAATTTGTTATCTAGATGTAACCTACGTGTGGTCACAAGGTCGCTGCAATTAAGAGAGAGAGAAGAAAACATTTTAGCATGATGCTGTTGCAAGTTTAGATTGGTTTTTAATTTATCTAAACAGGATGGCTCCCACTGTTTCTCGAATCCCTCCTCAAACCATAAAAGAAGAATTAGCCAGGACAATTCTCACCGTACAATACTTGCTTAACCGTTCAGCCAGGCTAGTGTCGATACTTCGAGGGAGGTTTTCCAACGCTTTCGCGAAGTTCCTTAATTAAATAACCTCTTTTCTCTGGGGGCGTAACCTCGCTGACACCTTTCTTGGCACCTACTTAGTTTATAGCATTGATCGTTAAGTGATGAATCTCCTGATAAGTAGCATGTACTCACAGTAGGATCGGGATCCAAAATATCATCGTATGATAATGTTGAAGGAATCCTACCAACATTCATCAAACTCCAAAATGGTATGCTTTCTCTGCAAATTTCAGTTTCTTTAGAAATTCTCGATATAGATTTTTGCCCCATGCTCTTATGACCTTGACGAAGGCCAACATATCATAAGTCACATGTCAAGTTCCACCCGTCATTGTCCAGGTTAATTTGAACCCACCCGTACATACCCTTGACGAAGGCCAAAATAGTAGTACGACTGTCCCAAACCAACGCATCTATCTATGCTACAGATAAATATCCAGCAGCTACCAATCACTATGCCTTGGCGAAGGTCAAAATACATAGCTTGAATACTACTGAATATTTAACTGAAATGACGGAGGGCTACGACTGGTTTTGGCAAAATCGTGAACGTAGTGAACTTGATATAATCGAAGGAATCTGATACTTTTTAAAAGGAGTGGTTAAAGCTCCGCAATTAAAAAATTCTGATCTTTTAAAATAACCGAGTGGTTTCTTCTAAATTTGTTCCAACGATTCAACTTTGGTTTATTTTCTTTGCATTATAATAATGCGTCCCATCATTTATCCTATCATTGCAGAAAACAACGAAAATACTACGTCCTCTTATGCCATCCGCATTTGCCACGGGGTCCCGTCATCACCCGTTAGGTTACTTAACTAACGACAGAGCGGGGGCTGGGCTAGCGCGGGTGTAAAACATAAGTGACGTCTAATAGCTATCATATATAGATATTGTACATTCGTCAGACGCAATAATAAGCATTCCAGATCACAGATGAACTTTATTGGATTTATTAGCAATCCGCATTTGCTTTGAGCCTGCAATAAAAGACGGATTACACAGTTGTGATGAATAGCCATTACCCCACCCTAGACCCCTACGGGTACGGCAAACTACCCGCCAAGTACCCGAAGTGAAGCGGTCTCCCTCAACAATGTGAGTAGGCCACTAAACACTTCGACGTACCCGGTAGTTTGTGTACCCTACCTTGGGTCTATCCTAAGAGCAAAAAACAGTAAAAAGAAATAATACAACGGTGGCTACAACCGCAACCTGGATGTGCCCCGCAAAAGAATATTACATCATTTTACATTTACATTGAATGAATGAATATTAAACACATCTCAAACCCCGGCTAATCAACACAACGGTCCAACACAGTTCATACACACAAACAGTAAACATTTCAGAAATGTGCAACCCCCTGCCAACCGACATACTAGCAGTTAGGGAAGGTTTACGAACACATTAAACATTACAGATAATAACCCGATTAGCAATTAATTTAGAACATCGATCAATTACCTTTATCCGTGTCTACCCCAAAAGCAAAGCAACATTGAAGTAACCTGGGCAGAAACAAAACATACAAGAAGACAGAAAACCAAAAAAAATGAATTACAGAGGAAATCCGAGTCAACTCGGAGTTGACTCGGCGGCGGATCCGCGGCCAAAAGCACCTTTGTGCCGCGGTTCCGCGGCCGAGTTGCCGAGTTAGGGGCTCGTATTTTCTCAGTTTTCATTATATTCCCTGCTATGAATTTTAAGATATATCAAATAATTTTTCAGACAGGTTTAAATTTAACAGCAACTAGGAATTTTCGGGTTTTTGTTTTCATGTTTTCCATCGATCGAACATCTAATCAGTTGCTAACAAGCTAGTAATGGTTTAGTTGGCTCTGATACCACTGTAAGTCCATGTCACGCACCCCATGAACTTGCGGGGAGGCGGAATATATGAAAAACGATTATCAAAGCTTCGTAACACGGACTTGAGCGCATGAATCGTTATCTAAACCATTGCTAACAAAAAGCTAGAGATTTAACTACTCGGATACGAAGTTATACCTCACGTTACTTGTCCTTCGGGTCTTCATCGCGGTCCTTCACTCTTCGTAGGCTCCTTGGAACATCGGCACCTCAACGGCCTCCTCGAATCAAAGACGATCCACCCGAAAGCTCCTACACCAAGCTTAATCTCAAACTTGAGATAACTAGGTTGCTTAAAGTGCTAATCTAAGCTACTTAGGGGATATAGAGTGAGGTTATGGATGTATTAGTCTAGCTAACCCTTGATCTCAACACATGAGAGGTTAGGGTTAGGGTTTGAAGAGAGAGTGAGCTTGAGGAGAGAGAAGGTAAGAATAATCAAAATGAGATAATGAACTTATCATGATATATATGAAGCATTATTATTTATCCAAAAATCAAATAATTGAATTAACAACCATGCTTCACAAATATCTTTAAGTGATTCATCACCATGAGTCATTAAGCATTTATGATGCATTAATGACTTGGATGAATCACACAAATGAGTCACTAATCTCATTTAATGCAATGCCACCTTAACCCCTTAGTCACCACTCTTCTAGAAGCTTCCCGACAAATTACGAGAACGCCCCTCCAATCCGTGAAAACACGGAAAAACTTTAGACTCTATAAATCCAGTAACACGATACTAGAATCTGGCTTAAACCAAAGCCGACTAGTAAAAACTGTCCAAAAAGTCATACGTGCGTAAACACACGTACGCATCCGAACCTTTGTCGTAAAAACCATACGACCTCTATATTGTTTCACCTGGAGTAGGGAAACTCTCTGTGTGGGACTCTAAAGACTCGACACTATGCTGGCAGTGGGTTTAACCACAGATCGCAAGCGGCACTAGCTGTACGTAACGGTCCCTAGGTAGATGTCGATAAGAAGGCCGATGAGGAAAATCATCCGAACTCCCACTGAGCCTGATGTGATAATCTTCGTACAGTCCGGTCTGTTCGTCTAAGATTATCGCATGTCAAGCCCAGGGGGCGGCAAGCGTCAGTCCCCTAATAGCTGTATAAGTCGTGTCGGAGCGAAAACCATTACACCCTGAGAAGCTACTGGAACCTGCCAGTATATCTCGCTTGCCCTAGCCAGGGACTTTGCGTAATGGCTCTCTGACACAGCGCGATATCATCTCCCAATACCGGGAGAGACGAATCCTATCTAACCACTACTGCCTCCAAGTGCTCGGGACTGCACCCAACTGCTACATGTTTGCACGACTCCTTTGAGCCGTGGTAGGGTAGCAATCTAATAACAGTGGGACACACTCGAGACGAAGTAGCAGTGTTAAGTCTGCGGACTATGCTGTACTCATATCATCTGGGAACTGTTAACTGACGATGGGTATACTACCAACCAATCAATTCCCCTGCGAGTCCTGTCCGGTGTACCCGTAACCTAACGAGCACCTGTATACTATCTCTAGTACGACGTACTGATGGCTGTGGGACAGACCATCTCCCCAACTGGGATGAGAAGCGTATACACTTAGTCTACTCCGGAATATCGATGCCCTATCTCGATAATCCAACGACCAGGGACCTGTATAGGATGTTGCTTACAGACTACCCAGCCCCCACTAGTGTGACTGCCATCACGACGCTGGTAATCAAGCCAAGATCCTATGGGCTCTACTAATATGTATAAGTGATACGTTACAAGAAACATATGCACATATTAAAGTAGACTCAAACCAAGTAGCATACTACCATTTTTAGCAAGACTGTATATATAACTGTGAATATCCCAAGCTTCCATTAAGTAATATACAAGCTAGTATGATACAATAATGGCCCCTAGGGCATATACACTAACAGAATCTAACAACCCTATATAACATGAGCAGGATATGCGATAATCATGTATAGCATGTGTACTATATCAGGTACAATAGGTACCGGATGAGATGTTAAATACTAAATGCTGAGCATGGGAACATATAGTGTCTACACGGAATATCAACGTGGAAAAATGACCGGCGTCCATCAATATACCCAAATCGTAGTAAAACTCAGGCGCCGTCTTCCACATCGGCCCTCAAATCCTGTGAATCTCATACAATCGTGAGTGTCCAACATTGGCACTCGAAATCTCATAAAATCAGTCGTGTCCAGCATCGACACGCAAATCCTCCAGTATGGGGCGTCCGTCCATCGGATCCGCCCACGGGCTCCGTCTGCGGAATCGGCCCTCGGCCCCCGGCAGTACACGTCGTCCCGTATCCATCTATCGACTCTGGTTGGTATCCTCCGGATAATCGCCAGCTCTAACCAATCACCGGTAGGTAGTAGTCCCTCCGCCGGGCTCACCGTCTAACAATACGAGTCTTCTCGCCCCGGGGTACCGTACCGGGTCCACCATATACCCGCAATCGGTGCCTACCTCTCCTCGAATCGGGTATACTCACACAAGCTCTCTGGAACCGAGAAAACTCATGGTGGACGCACTAAAATATCATATCAAGGGAAACCGGGTTTTTAAACAGTACGTATTTTCTTAAAATAGTACTCCGGTTCCCAAATCCAGAAATCACATAAATCAAATACGATGCGTAAATCCATGCAATGTGTCGTATGACGCTAAGAGTAAAAGAAAGGAAAAACCGCTCTTTTAAAAGTTCTAGTTTTGAAAATATCGCTTGCGGTCCCTTAGTTTTAAATTAAGTCAATATCATCCATGTATGTAGCATATGAATATGTGTATAGGTATGGATGTGCGAATGGATAAGTATGCAAAGTGAATGTAGCAATGTACATGTGCACTATTGTAGACATATGATGCATATGTGCCCAAGTAGTGATATATCAATGAAGGTACGCACAAAAGTGCGTATACAGTGTGCATGGTATGAATATACATATGATAGTATGCGGTAAATCATGACAACGTCAATAAAGCAGAATCAAATATGCGGTTTATAGCAATCCTATAATGTGAGTGTCATGGTAATCACTAACGGTGTGAGTGTAGCATATAAATCGTGCTCGTGCGACTTGGACCGTTAGTGACGGTGCAGTGTTCTATATTACCAGTATATCTATATGTATAAGGAGGTATGCTACTCTAGTATGTCTACATGAACAAATAAAACTAACATCTTATTACGCCCTGACACTTAACGCCATACGGGCGATTTCCCCGTAGATGTTAAATCTACTCAACTGGTCGCATGATAAGTATAGCCGACCACCTGCTTCCCTTTCCTGGCGGCGTCTGACGTACCCGTCTGCGAACCTGAAATTTACACAAGAATCCAAATATAATCAAAATCTCGTAAAAAGCAATATCGGAACAAAACGAGAAACTCGCATCGTGAATTAACGCGCGTGCGTGCGATACGCTGAAACGTGTGTGTATGCGCCTAACACATAACCCGACACGCCGCGATACGCTGAATCACCAGACCCACTCGCATATCGCGCGTATCGCGCAAACCGAAAACACCAGGAAACGATATACTATCCCAGATTTTACCCAGGTTAGAATATTACAAAACTATATATACCATGGACCTACAATATGTAGCAGACACCTGTACCAAAAACCCTAGCTCCTAACTCCCTGGTCTGCCGCAATTTGCGTCCAGAATGATTTTTCCGGCGGCCGTAGGTTGGAGTGGTGGGGTCGGGCTCTGGTGGTGGGGTCAGGGTATCACCAGTAGGCTATGGTCCACTCAATTTCATTCTGAACTCACTGGGTTAATAGCAGATTTCAAAAAGCTAAGTTTTGCTCAAAAATGTCAAGTTTTGTACAATTTGAAAACTGAGGGTATTTTAGTGTAATCTGGGGTTTACCTAGGTTAATTTGGCCCTAACAATACTTACTTAGGCTAGTCCACCCAACACTAATATCACTTAAACAAAACTTCACACAAATTACCAAAACAAGCACAAAATCTCACATTTTACACTAATCGAAGCTATTTCTACACATAAACTTAGCAAGCTAAGAAGCTAAGCTAAAGAAGTATACCTCACTTGACCCTAGACACCAAGGAGGAGAGAAGAAATGGAGGGAAGGAGTTGCTGCAGCTGCTGGAGCTGCCTGAAGCTGCTGCTATTGCTACTGCTCACTGCTCAGGCTGATGCAGTTCAGGCTGCTGCTTCTGCTGCTTGTGTTATATGTTTTTTGTGCTGTTGTTGCTGTTGTTTTGGTGTTGTGTGGCTGCAGCAGCTGAAGAAGGAGTTGTTGTAGGTGTGGGAATGGTTGTTGTGTGGTGTTGTTTGTGGTGGAGTGTTGTGTAAATAAAGATGGTGTGTGTGTGAATGAGAGATGTGAGGGATGTGAGTGAGGTGAGTGTTTGAGGGATGAAACAAAAAGGTGTGAAAGCACCCATGAGAGCCACCTCCCTCTCTCTCCTATTAAATGTTTGCATATGCCACCATCATGCCCTCTCACTCAACACAAGTCAACCAAAAGAAATTTAAATTTTAAAACTAAAAACCCTAATCACTCTTAACCTAAACTAAAATCTTAACTAAAACTAATTAGCTTAACAAGAAGGGGTTAGACCACCATGGTTGCCTAAACATGGTTCAATCCAAATTTTAACCCTAGTTTACATGCACATGTTTGTGCAAGCTTAGGAAATTTCTAGAAAAATGTTTATTAATTTTGATAAAATATTTGAAAAGCAATTTGGTAACTTTTTATTAAAAGTCACATATTAAAATATACTTAGTCACTAAACGCATTTTCAGGTGTTACAGTCTTCCCCCCTTAAGAAAATTCGTCCCCGAATTTAAAATATATAACTACGCGTACCTTCAAAGAGATGAGACAATTTCTTCCGCACCTCTCCCTCGGCCTCCCAAGTGATCTCCTCACCATTCGGGCTACGCCAAAGAACCTTCACCGACGGCAGGACCCTAGATCGAAGTTTCTTCACCTGTCGATCCAATATCTCAACTGGCTGCACGGTGAACGAATGGTCGGGCTCAAGCTGAACTGTCTGATGCTGGATCGTGTGGGAAGGGTCATGAAGATATCTGCGTAGCATCGATACGTGGAAGACGGGATGAACATCTGAAAGACTGGGTGGAAGAGCCAAACGATATGCTACGGCGTCTATCCGCTCGAGGATCTCGAAAGGACCTATGAATCAGGGGCTAAGCTTCCCCTTTCGTCCAAACCTCATCACTCCCTTCATCGGAGAGACCCTCAGAAAAACGTGATCGCCAACTGCGAACTCTAATCTGCAGCGGCGCCTGTCAGCATACGATTTCTTCCTGCTCTGAGCTGTCCTCATCCTGTCTCGAATCAGCTATATCTTCTCGGTCGTCTCCTGTACGATCTGTGGCCCCAAAATACTGCTCTCGCTCAGCTCTGTCCAACAGACGGGCGATCTACATCTTCTCCCATACAAAGCCTCGAAAGGTGCCATCTGAATATTATCCTTGAAGCTATTGTTGTAGGAGAACTCTATCAAGGGTAAATGATGATCCCAGCTACCACCAAAGTCTAAAACGCATGCTCAGAGCATGTCCTCGAGAGTCTGAATAGTCCGCTCTGACTGTCCGTCGGTCTGCGGATGAAATGCCGTGTTGAAACTCAAACGAGTGCCCAAGGCCTCCTGAAGTCTCTGCCATAGTCGGCTGGTAAACTGGGTGCCTCGGTCGGACACAATACACGTCAGGACCCCATGTAGTCGTACAATCTCATCGATATAAATCTGGGCGTACTGAGCAAATCCGAAATTCGTCTTCAACGACAGGAAGTGAGCCGCTTTCGTCAAACAATCCATGATCATCCAAATGGAGTCATAGCCCCGCCTAGTCCTGGGTAGACCCACAACGAAATCCATCGAAATCTGTTCTCATTTCCACTCCGGAATGGGTAACGGCTGTAGCTCTCCTGCGGGCCTCTGGTGCTCGGCCTTGACTTGCTGACAAGTCAGGTATCTCGATACGAAATCTGCGATGTCCCTCTTCATTACGTCCCACCAGTAGACCTCTCTCATATCATGGTACATCTTGGTGGAACCGGGGTGGACACTGTACACCGATCGATGTGCCTCCTCAAGAATATCGCGCCGCAATCCCTCAGCATCTGGTGCGCACAGTCTAGACCCAAATCGTAATATCCTCTGATCATCGATGACGAACTCAGAGAATCTTCCCTGTCCGATCTATGCCATGATCTCTGAGCAACGGTCATCACTGCACTGTGCCTCATATATACGGTCAAGCAACTGTGGGCGTGCACGAACGTGCCAAGCTGTCCCCCTATCTGCGTGAACTCGAACTGCACTCGGCTATCGCATAATATCTGCCAATCTGCCGACGACTGCCCCTGTACTGCACTCAAACATGATAGACTACCCTCGGGCCTCCTGCTCAAAGCATCCGCTACTACATTAGCCTTGCCTGGGTGATACAAGATCTCGCAGTCATAGTCCTTCACCAGTTCCATCCAATGGCACTGTCGGAGATTCAAGTCTCGCTGCTGAAATATATACTTTAGGCTCTTGTGATCAGTGAATATCTGGCACGACTCGCCATAGAGGTAATGTCGCCAGATCTTAAGTGCAAAGACCACTGCAGTCATCTCCAAATTGTGAGTGGGATAGTTCTGTTCATGTTTCTTCAATTTCCGGGAAGCATATGCGATCACCCTGCCATGCTGCATCAATACGCACCCTAGCCCTACTCGTGAGGCGTCACAATAGACTACAAACCCGCCTGATCCTAAAGGCAATGATAACACTGGCGCCGTAGTCAAACAAGTCCGTAGCTGCTGGAAACTGTGCTCGCACTCCTCCATCCAAAAGAAAGGAACCCCCTTCTGGGTCAAACCGGTCAAAGGCGCAGCAATGCGGGAGAAATCTTGTACAAAACGCCTGTAGTACCCGGCCAGTCCTAGAAATCTGCATATCTCAGTAACGGATGTAGGTCTGGGCCAACTCCGAACGGCCTCGACCTTCCTAGGGTCTACACATATACCATCCCGTGTAATCACGTGACCCAAGAAGTCTACGTTGTCCAGCCAGAATGCGCACTTAGAGAATTTTGCATAAAGCTGGTGCTCTCTCAAAGTCTGCAGTGTAATCCGCAGGTGCTGCTCGTGCTCCTCTCTGCTCCGGGAATACACCAAGATATCGTCAATGAATACGATGGTGAACAAGTCAAGATACGGCCTAAATATACGGTTCATCAAGTCCATGAAGGCTGCTGGCGCGTTGGTGAGTCCGAATGACATCACCAAAAACTCATAATGGCCATAACGCGTACGGAAAGCTGTCTTCGGAATGTCCTCCTGTCGAACTCTCAGCTGATGATAGCCTGATCGCAAATCGATCCTCGAAAAATATCCTGCCCCTTGAAGCTGGTCGAACAAATCGTCGATGCATGGCAAAGGATACCTGTTCCGCACGGTCACCCGGTTCAGCTGCCGGTAGTCGATACACAGACGCAAACTGCCGTCCTTCTTCTTAACAAACAGGACCAGAGCACCCAAGGAGAAACACTGGGTCGAATGAGTCCCTTGTCCAGCAAATCTTGCAACTGACTCTTCAACTCACTAAGCTCCGCCGGGGCCATCCGATAAGGCGGTATAGAAATAGGCCCCGTGCCGGGAATCAAATCAATACAGAACACAATATCACGCTCAGGCGGTATCCCAGGAAGCTCGTCAGGGAACACGTCAGGGAACTCACATACAATCAGAACCTGGTCTAATGGAACATCCGTAGCTCTAACATCACAAACATAGGCTAGGAATCCCTGACATCCCTTCCTCAAAAGCTGTCCAGCGCGAAGAGAAGAAATCAAAAGGTGAGGGGTGGCACCACGGTCACCCTGCACAACAAAAGTTGACTCGCCGGGAAAACAGAATCTAACTGTCTTCTCGCGGCAGTCCACAGACGCATAGCACGTGGCCAACAAATCCATGCCCAAAAGAACATCGAAGTCCAACATCTCAAGAAGGATCAAATTGACAGGCAGCTCTTGATTGTTAATATTTTCCGATAGTGTAAGTAACTCAAATGGTCCCCGGCAACGGCGCCATTTTATTGATTAGAATTCTTGTTGTGTGTTTAAGAAAATGTATAGAATCACAATCAAAGAATTATTTGACCGCAATCAACTATGGTGTCGGATGTAGATCGTTAACGAGTGCGGATCGTCCACAGGGATTGTGCGATTCGTTTGTAATTTTGATTTGTTTGAATTGAAAAGTTAATAGAAAAGAAAAGAAAACATGATTCAAGATTTTTATCGATGGTTTCAAGTGTCACTATTCTAATCAAGAATTAAGAAAATGATAAACATCGAGAATCGAGTTTCGATATAATTCCAATCGATTTGGGTTTCAAGATTTGATGTAAAGCTCGTAGGAATCGATTAGATTGTAGATGTGATGAAGACTAAAGATTAACGTTTCTTATCCATTAACGAATTGATGCTAACTCGATGTCGATTGATCGAGGTTTAAGGATCTTGCGAAGAATTAGGGTTCTTCGTCCTATCCTTTGTCCTTTCGATGAATCACATTCACTAGATAGCTTCTTGAAAATATAATGATCGATCGTTGATTTTCTAGATTGTGCGAAAAGAATCAAGAACACATTTCGCATCGATCTAGATCATCGATCATTCTATTTTCAAGAATTTACAATTGTTATAGGACTTAAGAAAACGTTTAAAGATTCATCAACATCATCATTCTACAATCATCTCGATTCCTCCACGAGCGGAGTTTATTCACACATCATCACAAAGAATACATTCAAGAATCGAAATGAAATCATGATGCTTGAATTGAAATGTAAACAAGTTTAAAGAATCATCACCTTTATTACAACAACAAGTAGTTACAACTCTCGAGATTTACAAGAAGTAGGAACTTCACTCGTTGAATCTTGCATCACTCGGCTTCTTGAGTCTTGGATCGCTTCGATCTCGTGATCCGTTGAATACTGGCTCTGCTTCTAAAGGATCTTTGAAGACTTGCTTTGCTTGAACTCCATGGATCTTGAATTGGGTATTTCTAGATTGGATTAGGGTTAGGGTTTTGACACAAGCCTTGTCACTAGACTTGTGGGTGGAATTTGGGGAAGATGAAGAATGGGAAAAATTTAGCCAACAATGAGTTGTCTAAGATCTATGATATGAGATGATATCTAAGATGAGCCTAGGGGTCTATTTATAGGTTTCCCAAACCCTAGGTCTAGGTTTTTAATTTGCAATTCCCTCCAAAAGTTTGTTGTAAGTTAGTTAGGAGCTTAGCTTAGGCTTTAAGCTAGGAATCTTTTAGCTTAGAAACCCTAGTTTGCTGATCTGGCAGAGTCTTCTAGAGTCTTCTGGAAAATGTAGCAGCTTGATGAAGTGTGGAAGATGACGTAGAAGTTATGGCGCAGAGAACTAGGGCTGACGTGGCAGGGACGCCGCGGAACCGCGGCGCAAGGCGGCTCCGGCCGCGGTTCCGCGGCCACTTAGCTGCCTTAGGGCTTCAAGCTTCTTCTGTTGGTTTGTGTTGTCTTTTGACGTATTTCCTGCTATGTTGAATCTCTGAATTCTTTTTAGATCAATACCAGATTCAAAATCCTTGAGTTGGCGTATTCTTTAGCAGTCTTTGTTTTATAAATTTTGACCGATCTTCTGTATTTTCCTGCACAAACTTCGGAACACAAGTTGCGATATATAGGAATGATGCCATGCTATGAAATATAGTCAATTTCCTTTATAGTGCCGGTTTTAGAGTCTAACACATGCAATCTGATATTTAATGACTGATTTGCTAATATGTGCGATATGAATGCCGAACACTTCTAGATGAGTGCAAATGATAGGGAAATTGCCGATTAAAAGATGCAATATTTTCGACTGATCAAATTCCCCCAAACTTATTTTCGATCGTCTCGAGCGAACTTTTTATTTTAAAAGAAGGAGAAAATAAAGAAAGAGAAAAACTAACTAGCACACTTTCGTAGGCAACACGATTCCACTGAGTGTAAGTCGATGTACAACACCCCAATACTTGTGGGGAGGCGGAAATTTTAAAAACGAACTTGTTTAAAGTATAAACATCGACTAACCGCTTGAATCGAAGCTAAACGATAACTAACAACAAACATAGAAGTTCTATACTACTATGTTTAGGGATTATACCTAACGAATCGTGTCCTTCGTCTTTGCGAACTCCACCTCCTCCTCGGCCTTCTCGAAGTAGTAGACGATCCACCCGAGAGCTTTACTCCAAGCTTAGCCTCTAAACTTGAGGCAACTAAACTTCTTTAAGTGCTAATCAAAGCAGCTAGGTGAAATAGAGTGAGGGTTATGGTTTAATAAGTCTAACTAATCCTTGTACTCAACACATGAGAGGGGAGGATTAGGGTTTGAAGAGGGAGAGCTTGAGGAGAGAGAAGGTGAACATAATAATGAAGTGAGAATAATGAGTTATGATAATATATATCAAGCATTTCTTTTAATCAAGAAAAGAAAATAAATCAATTTAACAACCATGCTTGATAATATCTAGTGATTATTCATCTCCATGAGTCATTAAGCATTTATGATGCATTAATGACATGGATGAATCATCCATATAACTCACTAATCACATTCATTGTATATGCCACCTAAACCTCCTTAGTCACCACCTTCTAGAAGCTTCTCGTGCAATTACGAGAACGCCCCTCCTTTCCGGAAAAATACGGAAAAACTTTAGACTGTATAAATCCAATAACCGGATACCAGTAACTGGCTTAAACCAAAGCCGACTGGTAAAAACTGTCCGAACGACGTACGTATGTAAACACACGTACGCGTCCGAACCCTTTGTTGTAAAACCATACGACCTCTATATCGTTTCGCCTGGAGTAGGGAAACTCTCTGTGTAGGACTCTAGAGACTCGACTACTACGCTGGCAGTGGGTTTAACCACAGATCGCAAGCGGCACTAGCTGTACGTAACGGTCCCCAGGTAGATGTCGATAAGAAGGCCGATGAGGAAAATCATCCGAACTCCCACTGAGCCTGATGTGATAATCTTCGTACAGTCCGGTCTGTTCGTCTAAGATTATCGCATGTCAAGCCCAGGGGGCGGCAAGCGTCAGTCCCCTAATAGCTGTATAAGTCGTGTCGGAGCGAAAACCATTACACCCTGAGAAGCTACTGGAACCTGCCAGTATATCTCGCTTGCCCTGGCCAGGGACTTTGCGTAATGGCTCTCTGACACAGCGCGATATCAACTCCTAATACCGGGAGAGACGAATCCTGTCTAACCGCCACTGCCTCCAAGTGCTCGGGACTGCACCTAACTGCTACCTGTTTGCACGACTCCTTTGAGCTGTGGTAGGGTAGCAATCTAAGAACAGTGGGACACACTCGAGGCGAAGTAGCAGTATCAAGTCTGCGGACTATGCTGTACTCATGTCACCTGGGAACTATTCACTGACGACTGGTATAAAACCAACCAACAGTTCCCTGTGAGTCCTGTCCGGTGTACCCGTAACCTAACGAGCACCTGTATACTATCTCCAGTACGACGTACTGACGGCTGTGGGACAGACCATCTCCCCAACTGGGATGAGAAGCGTACACACTAGTCTACTCCGGAGTATCGATGCTCTGTTTCGATAATCCAACGACTAGGGACCTGAATAAGGATGTGCTTGTAGACTACCCAGCCCCCACTAGTGTGACTGCCATCACAACGCTGGTAGTCAAGCAAGATCCTAAGAGCTCTATCAATACGTATACTCACATATTAAGATAGAAAAACCAAGTAGCATACTACCATGTTTAGCAGGACTGTTATATACATGTGAATATCCCAAGCTTCCATTAAGTAATATACAAACTAGTATGATACAATAATGGCCCCTAGGGCATATATACTAATAATCTCCCACTTGCACTAGGGCCATGTACTGGCATATCGAAGACCTATGATCTCGAGTAGCCTCTCGAACTGAATCTGAGGTAGGGCCTTTGTGAATGGATCAGCAATGTTCTCTTCAGAAGCAACTCTCCGAACCTCGATCTCCTGACGATCAATGATCTCCCTGATCAGGTGATACCGCCTTAAGATGTGTCTGGATTTCTGATGGGACCTTGGTTCCTTCGCTAAAGCTATAGCTCCGTTGTTGTCGCAATACAGAGGTATTGGATCAACTATGGTAGGAACCACCTGAAGTTCTGTTAGGAACTTCTTCATCCAGACTGCTTCTTTTGTGGCATCGCAAGCAGCTATATACTCCGCTTCCATCGTCGAGTCAGCAACGGTGTCCTGCTTGGAACTCTTCCAGCACACCGCCCCTCCATTGAGGGTAAAGACATAACCCGACATGGACTTGGAATCGTCCTTATCACTCTGGAAGCCGGAATCAGCAAAGGCCTCCAACCTGAGGTCTTTTCCGCCGTAAACCAAGAACATCTCCTTAGTCCTCCTTAGGTACTTGAGAATGTTCTTTACTGCTATCCAGTGCTTCTCCCCTGGGTCTGACTGATACCGGCTTACCACGCTCAGTGCGTAAGCTACATCTGGTCTGGTGCACAACATCGCATACATTATAAAGCCTACCGCAGAAGCGTAGGGTATAATAGACATGCGTTCCCTTTCCAAATCAGTCTTGGGAGACATCACTTTGGAGAGGGTGATTCCGTGACAAGCCGGTAGATTACCGCGCTTAGAATCTTCCATACTGAATCTTTTCAGTACAGTGTCGATATACCTGGACTGCGAAAGTCCCAACATCCTCTTGGATCTATCACGATAGATCCGGATCCCCAGAATGTAAGAGGAATCACCCAGGTCTTTCATGGAGAACCTGTGTGACAAGAATCCTTTGACAGATTGTAGCATAGGAATGTCATTTCCTATCAATAGAATGTCATCCACGTACAAGACGAGGAATACGACACTTCTGGCTACAACTTTACTATATATGCACGGTTCATCTGGATTTTTGATAAAGTCATATTCTTTGACTGTCTCATCAAAATAGATGGTCCAACTCCGCGATGCCTGCTTTAGTCCATAAATGGACTTAAGCAGCTTGCATACTTTTCCGCTGCTCCCACTCTGATTGAAACCCTCTGGCTGATCCATATAGACGCACTCTTCTAAATTTCCATTCAGAAAAGCCGTCTTTACGTCCATCTGCCAGATTTCATAATCATGGAAGGCAGCAATAGCAAGAAGGACCCGAATGGATTTGAGCATAGCCACTGGAGAAAAAGTTTCGTCATAGTCCAAACCAGGTCTTTGACGAAAACCCTTTGCAACAAGTCTAGCCTTATAGGTTTCCACCTGTCCATCTACACCAATCATTTTCTTGAAGATCCATTTGCATCCTATGGGTTTTACCCCATCTGGAGCAAAGTCCAAAGTCCATACTTTGTTGGTGTACATGGACTCCATTTCGGTTCGCATTGCATCTAGCCATCGTACTGAGTCGCCGCTCTGGATGGCCTGCTGGAAGTCAGTAGGTTCATCATCATCTATGATGCAATCCTCTCTATCCCCATCTATAAGAAAACCGTAGTATCTCTCAGGCGGATGAGACGGCCTACTACTCCTGCGGTGGGGTGCGGGAATGTCCTGTTCTTCTTGAACTACCGGTTCTACCAAACTTTCAGTAGCAGTTTTTGGTTCTGGAATTTCTTCCAGTTCTATTTCGCTCCCACTTATTTCCTTTTCTAAAAACTGATGTTCCAGAAAATGGGCATTACGAGAAACAATAACCTTTTGTTCCTCTGCGTAATAGAAATAATATCCCTTGGAATTCTTTGGATATCCCACAAACTTACACTTTACTGATCGTGCCTCGAGCTTGTCCACATGCTGCTTTTTAACAAAAGCTGGACATCCCTAAATCTTTATATACTGTAGATGGGGTTTCTTCCCGCTCCACATCTGATATGGAGTGGTAGGCACAGTCTTGGTAGGAACCATGTTCAAAAGATATGCCGCTGATTCTAGCGCATAACCCCAGAAAGATCGCGGTAACTCAGCATTACTCATCATGGATCGTACCATATCCAATTGGGTTCGATTCCGTCTCTCCGATACACCATTATGCTGTGGAGTGTATGGAGGAGTAAGCTGAGAGAGAATTCCTTTCACTTTTAGGTAACCTAGTAACTCGGTACTTAAGTATTCACCACCTCGATCAGATCTAAGTGTCTTGATACTTTTGCCGGTTTGGTTTTCTACTTCATTCTTATACTCTTGGAATTTCTCAAAAGCCTCGGATTTATGTTTCATCAGATAAATGAATCCGTATCTTGAGTAGTCATCCGTGAAAGTAATGAAATAGGAAAAACCACCTCTTGCATGCGTAGACATTGGACCACATTCATCACTGTGTATGAGTCCTAAGAGCTCGCTCGCTCTTACTCCATGACCAGTAAATGGAGTCTTTGTCATCTTTCCTTTGAGACAAGATTGACAAGTGTCATAAGTTTGATATTTGAACGAGTCCAAATATCCTTCTCTATGCAACTTAGTCAACCTTCTCTCATTGATGTGACCCAGTCTATAATGCCATAAGAAAGCTTTATTTAAATCTGGAGACTTTCTTTTTAGTGTGTTCTGGACATTGAAAATTTGGAGTTGGTTTAAAACATATATACCGTTATTTAGTGTACCGGACCCAATCAAACCATGATTAAGGTGGATGTTAACAACATCTCTTACAAACGTGAAATCATAACCTTTATTTGATAACAAGGAAACTGATATGATATTACACGTTAAGCTTGGTACAAAAAAACAGTTATGTAAAACCAAAATGTGTCCACTCGTCAATCCTAGGTGATAATCCCCGACGGACGCAGCTCCCACGCTAGCTCCGTTAGCAACCTTTAGGGTCATATCACCTGCCTTCAGCACTCTACGGTTTCTCAGTGCCTGCAATGAATTGCAAATATGAGATCCTGATCCGGTATCCAATACCCAGGAAGTAGAGTTGATTGACAGACAATTCTCAATTACAAACACACCTGAAGTCGAAGCCACAGCTTGCTTCGTTTCCTGGTTCTTGGCGTTCCACGCCTTGCAATCCTTTTTCCAGTGCCCTTTCCTATAACAATGGAAGCACTCATCCTGGCCTACTACCGGTACCGCTAACTTTTTCTTTCCCTTCCCTCCCACCTTACTAACACCTCCTCTAGGTTTGGTGGCGGCCTTCTTCTTCCTTCCTTTGGCCCTAGCCTTGGACCCGGAAGAAGATGCACCGCTAACAAATATAGCGGGTGTTTCCCTTGCTTTCTGCAAGGTGCCCTCTGCACTCCTTAACATGTTCAGGAGTTCCGGAAGTTCAAATTCTTTTCCTTGAATGTTGAAGTTCAGGATAAACTGGGCGTAGGTGTGAGGAAGGGACTGGAGAATAAGGTCTGTATAGAGCTCATTATCCAAAGTCGTCCCAAGGTCTACGAGCTCTTCTATATAGCCGATCATCTTTAGGACATGTTCTCCTACTGATGACCCGACAGCCAACCTCGCTCGAAACAAGTTCTTAGAGGTCTCGTATCTTGCTATACGAGATTGCTCTCCATAAAGTTCCTTTGTATGGAGAAATATGGCATCTAGTTCCATATCCTCGTGCCTCCTCTAATGTTCATTGTTCATCGAGGCAAGCACAATGCACTTGGCTTTCACGCAATCGAAATCCCAGGTTTTGCGGATTTCCTTATCCGCATTACTGGATTTGGGACCACGGACAGCAGGTGCCGTAGCGGTGAGGACGTACCCCAATTTATCATAGGTCAAAGCCATTTTGACATTCCACAGCCAATCTTTATAGTTTGGCCCTGTCAGTATATTTTTCTCTAAAAGTAACTTAAGTCCAGTCATTTTCAGGGTCGCTGTAATTAGGAGAGAGAGAAGAAAACTCTTTAGCATGATGCTCTTGCAAGTTTAGAGTGGTTTTTAGTTTATCTAAACTGGATGGCTCCCACTGTTTCTCGAATCCTTCCTCAAACCATAAAAGAAGAATTAGCCAGGACTATTCTCACCGTACAATACTTGCTTAACCGTTCAGCCAGGCTAGTGTCGATACTTCGAGGGAGGTTTTCCAACGCTTTCGCGAAGTTCCTTAATTAAAGAACCTCTTTTCTCTGGGGGCGTAACCCCGCTGACACTTTTCTTGACACCTACTTGGTTTATAGCATTGATCGTTAAGTGACGAATATCCTGATAAGTAGCATATACTCACAGTAGGATCGGGATCCAAATATCATTGTATGATAATGTTGAAGGAATCCTACCAACATTCATCAAACTCCAAATGGTATGCAACTCTTTGCAAATTTCAGTTTCTTTAGAAATTCCCGATATATGTTTTTGCCCCATGCTCTTATGACCTTGGATTTGGTCAAAATGTCATAAGTCACATGTCAAGTTCTACCCGTCATTATCTTGTCAATTTGAACCCATCCGTATATACCCCTGACTTTGGTCAAATGATAATACGACTATCCCAAACCAACTCATCTATCTTATGCAACAAATGAAAACCCAGCAGCTACCAAACACTATGCCTTGACTTTGGCCAAAATGCATAGCTTGAATACTACTGAATACCCAAATGAAATGACGGAGGGCTACGAAT
The DNA here is from genome assembly GCA_030015575.1 of Agapanthus africanus. Classification (NCBI taxonomy): domain Eukaryota; kingdom Viridiplantae; phylum Streptophyta; class Magnoliopsida; order Asparagales; family Amaryllidaceae; genus Agapanthus; species Agapanthus africanus. Next base: position 280,268,094 of record JASDDO010000029.1, on the reverse strand, counting down.
GGTTTTGGCGAAACCGTGAACGTAGTGAACTTGATATAACCGAAGGAACCTGATAGCTTTTTAAAAGGAGTGGTTAAAGCTCCGCATTCAAAATATCTGTTTTTAAAATTAACCGAGTGGTTTCTTTTAAATTGTTCCAACGATTAAACTTTTGGTTTATTTTCTTTGCATTATTAATAATGCGTCCCATCATTAACCTATCATTGCAGAAAACAACGAAAATACAACGTCCTCTTATGCCATCCGCATTTGCCACGGGGTCCCGTCATCACCCGTTAGGTTACTTAACTAACGACAGAGCGGGGGCTGGGCTAGCGCGGGTGTAAAACATAAGTGACGTCTAAATAGCTATCATATATATAGATATTTTACATTCGTCTGCCGCAATGATATTCATTCCAGATCACAGATGAACTTAATTGGATTTGCAAGCAATCCGTGTTTGTTTTGAGCCAGCAACAAAAGACGGATTACACAGTTGTGATGAATAGCCATTACCCCACCCAAGACCCCTACGGGTGCGGCAAACTACCCGCCCCGCAGTTTGTGCACCCCACCTTGGGTCTGTCCTAGGAGCAGAAACAGTAAAATGAAATAATACAACGGTGGCTACAACCGCAACCTGGATGTGCCCCGCAAAATAATATTACAACAAATTACATTTACATCAAATGAATTAAATAATAACCCATCACATAACCTCGGCTATACATCACAACAGTCCAACACAGTTCATATGCACAAACAGATAAAATCCATTTCAGAAATGTGCAACCCCCTGCCAACCGATATACTAGTAGTTAGGGGAGGTTTATGAACACATTATACAATCATAGATATAATCCAACAAGCAAATACTGTATAATTTCGATCGATTAAACACTTTTAATTTTGCTCCAATACTTCTCTGTAAATCTGAAACCTGAGCAAAAATAAAAAATTCCAGAAAATACCAAATATCACAGAGAACCAACACAGGAAAATTGGGTTCATGAATCGGCAACTAGGCGGCGGAAGCGCGGCGGATCGGTGGGATCCGCCGCGGTTCCGTGGTGCTTTAGCCGATTCATGGGCCCAATTTTCTTGGGTGTTCTACTAGTGTCATTTCAAGCTTTCTGAACCTTCCTGAAAAATTTTTGGACTTCATTTAAAAATCGACAGAAACTCATGATTTCGGGATTTTCCGGTTTCGTTTTTTCCGTTCGAAATTCATACAAATTTGCAAGTAAGTTATTTATTGTTTAGCGAGGCTCTGATACCACTGTAAGTCGATGTACAACACCCCAGTACTTGTGGGGAGGCGGAAATTTTAAAAACGAACTTGTTTAAAGTATAAACATCGACTAACCGCTTGAATCGAAGATAACGATAACTAACAACAAACATAGAAGTTCTATACTACTATGTTTAGGGATTATACCTAACGATTCATGTCCTTCGTCTTTGCGAACTCCACCTCCTCCTCGGCCTTCTCGAAGTAGTAGACGATCCACCCGAGAGCTTTACTCCAAGCTTAGCCTCTAAACTTGAGGCAACTAAACTTCTTTAAGTGCTAATCAAAGAAGCTAGGTGAAATAGAGTGAGGGTTATGGTTTAATAAGTCTAACTAATCCTTGTACTTAACACATGAGAGGGGAGAATTAGGGTTTGAAGAGGGAGAGCTTGAGTAGAGAGAAGGTGAACATAATAATGAAGTGAGAATAATGAGTTATGATAATATATATCAAGCATTTCTTTTAATCAAGAAAAGAAAATAAATCAATTTAACAACCATGCTTGATAATATCTAGTGATGATTCATCTCCATGAGTCATTAAGCATTTATGATGCATTAATGACATGGATGAATCATCCATATGACTCACTAATCACATTCATTGTATATGCCACCTAAACTTCCTTAGTCACCACTTTCTAGAAGCTTCTCGTGCAATTACGAGAACGCCCCTCCTTTTCGCAAAAATACGGAAAAACTTTAGACTGTATAAATCCAATAACCGGATACCAGTAACTGGCTTAAACCAAAGCCGACTGGTAAAAACTGTCCGAACGACGTACGTGTGTAAACACACGTACACGTCCGAACTCTTTGTCGTAAAACCATACGACCTCTATATCGTTTCGCCTGGAGTAGGGAAACTCTGTGTGTGGGACTCTAGAGACTCGACTACTACGCTGGCAGTGGGTTTAACCACAGAACGCAAGCGGCACTAGCTGTACGTAACGGTCCCTAGGTAGATGTCGATAAGAAGGCCGATGAGGAAACCCATCCGAACTCTTACTGAGTCTGATGTGACAATCTCCATACAGTCCGGTCCGTTCGTCTAAGACTATCGCATATCGGGCTAGGGGGCGGCAAGCGTCAGTCCCCTAATAGCGGTATAAGTCGTGTCGGAGGGAAGTCCATTACACCCTGAGAAACTACTGGAACCTACCAGCAAATCTCGCTTGCCCTGGCCAGGGACTTTGCGTAATGGCTCTCTGACACAGCGCGATATCAACTCCCAATACCGGGAGAGACGAATCCTGTCTAACCGCCACTGCCTCCAAGGGACTGCACCCAACTGCTACCTGTTTGCACGACTCCTTTGAGCCGTGGTAGGGTAGCAATCTAAGAACAGTGGGACACACTCAAGGCGAAGTAGCAGTATCAAGTCTGCGGACTATGCTGTACTCATGTCACCTGGGAACTGTTCACTGACGACTGGTATAAAACCAACCAACAGTTCCCTGTGAGTCCTGTCCGGTGTACCCGTAACCTAACGAGCACCTGTATACTATCTCCAGTACGACGTACTGACGGCTGTGGGACAGAACATCTCCCCAACTGAGATGAGAAGCGTACACACTAGTCTACTCCGGAGTATCGATGCTCTGTTTCGATAATCCAACGACTAGGGACCTGAATAAGGATGTGCTTGTAGACTACCCAGCCCCCACTAGTGTGACTGCCATCACAACGCTGGTAGTCAAGAAAGATCCTAAGAGCTCAATCAATACGTATACTCGCATATTAAGATAGAAAAACCAAGTAGCATACTACCATGTTTAGCAAGACTGTTATATACATGTGAATATCCCAAGCTTCCATTAAGTAATATACAAACTAGTATGATACAATAATGGCCCCTAGGGCATATATACTAACACTGAGCACGTGCAACAAGCCTTTAAACCTCTAGGTGTCCCCAGTAGGAGGAGTGTTGTCTCCTGAGGGTTTTCAGCGGATTGCACCAACAAAAATCTAATAATAAAAGGACGATCATGAAATTTACATTTAAAGAAAAGAATTGTAAAAGAAAGACCTTGAAAATTAGGGTTCCAACTAAGCTAGCTTTTCGGTTGTCATGAGCCCTATCTTAATAGTCATGAAAAGATGTTAGAAATCACGTCCTCCCTCAATAAAACATCGTCTTATTCTTCATTCCTATCTTTCTTCCAAACATCGATCGTATAACCCTGCGTGTGTGTAAAGACATCCCTACACCCGAAGAATTCAATTCAAGCTATCATACTCTTGCTCATCAGCCTCAGTACTTTTTAATTAATGAATATTTAGATGAGATTGCTCACACATTTTCATGCGACCGTTAATACTTCTTGAGGTACTAACCGACCGATTACTCCTGTGCTTGCTTACTTGGTGTATTTTCCTCGTCTTGCACCACCTAAGGCTTAGCAGTGACTCCCAGACCAGTTGGCCTTAGGGCACTAGGTGAAGAGGCACCCTCGCTATATTTTTTTATTGCTGCCTTGGCGATAACAAAACCAGTGTTCATTTTTCTCACCACTTTATATTTTCTTCATTTTTTTTATTTCCTTCATACTTTTGGCTTTAAGACAAGAGCATTTCAAGGTATCCTCTACTATCCCAGGCTTTAAGACGTATGTAAGTACGAATAGCAGGGTATCAACGTTCAGAATGTTTGGCTTCCAGAATAGAAACTATTTTTCAGACTTATTTTTATCCTCAGATTAGTGACGTCTTTCATCTTACTAACCCTTGGGACAACGGCTCATAACTACTTATTACTAGTTCGTATAAGAAAACTTCTAATTTTCTTGGTTTTCTTAAATTTTTCTAATCTCATGGATGTAATTTTTCACTATCTAATCTTTCATTATCTTATTTATGTACAAAAAATGTTAAAATATTTTTATATTTTGAAAATTTTAAAATTTTATAGATTTTGAAATTTTTTAAATTTTTATAAGTTTTTAAAGAAATGTTTTGTGCTTATGCAAATGATGCAAAAATAAGCACAAACCTCCCCCAAACTTGTTTTCAACAGTGTCCTCACTGTTGCCAACAGCTATATCTACAAAACCTGTAAGTCTGGGTGGAATTATTAGTGGGGGCAAAACATATAAGTGAAGAACCTCCCCCAAACTTACTCTTTTCACACACCTCCATTCAAAAAGATGATGCAGTGATACACAGGACATGGGGTGAGACGGAGGAATTTTAATCCAAATAAAATGGCTCCTGTAAGAACAGGAGCTCCTCCGTGGGGTCAGTGGAAAAATACGGCTTTAGTCTATGTCCATTCACTTTGAAAAAGGTGCCGTTTTTAACATTTTCTACTTCTACTGCCCCTTGCGGGTATACAGACCGCACAACAAAAGGTCCCTTCCACCTAGATCGGAGCATACCCGCAAGAAGGTGTAATCGTGAATCATAAAGAAGGACTTGTTGACCAGGTGAAAATGTTTTCCTCAAAATGTTTTTATCATGAAAACCCTTAGTCATATTCTTTATGATTACAGCGTTATCATAAGCTTCATCGCGGAGTTCGCTTAGCTCATTAAGTTGCAGCTTCCGAAAGTTGCAGGCTTGGTTTAGGTCAAAATTTATTTCCTTAATAGCCCACAATACTTTATGCTCAATCTCGACGGGTAAGTGACATGCCTTCCCAAACACTATCCTATATGGAGACATCCCTAGGTCGGTTTTAAATGCAGTTCGGAATGCCCAAAGAGTATCCGTCAGTTTGGTCGACCAGTCTTTTCTATTCTTAGCAACAGTCTTCTCCAGGATAAGTTTGATTTGTCTGTTTGAGATCACTGCTTGCCCGCTCGTTTGGGGATGATAGGGTGTAGAAAGTCGGTGGTTGATTGAGTATTTCCGCATCAAAGTCTCGAAAGACCTGTTGCAGAAATGTGTCCCATTATCGCTAATAATAGCGCGTGGGTGTCCAAATCGAGAAAGGATATTCTCTTTTAAGAACTTAATGACAACTTTCCTGTCATTAGTGCGACATGGAATGGCTTCAACCCATTTTGAGACATAATCAACCGCCAGCAGTATGTACAAATTCCCAAAGGAGTTGGGAAAGGGACCCATAAAATCAATGCCCCAAACATCGAAAATTTCAACAACCAAGATGGGTTGCTGAGGCATTTCATTTCTCTGGGAGATTCTACCCGTGTACTGACATTGTGTACAGGTTTTGCAATAGTCAAATGCGTCCTTGAATAAGGTTGGCCAATAAAAACCACATTGCAAAACCTTATCCGCCGTCTTTTTAGGACCGAAATGACCCCCGCAGGCCTGATCATGACAAAAAGAAAGAACACTCTTGAATTCTTCTTTCGGGACACATCGGCGAATGATCTGATCAGGACAATACTTAAGCAAGTATGGATCATCCCAGTAAAAGTGTTTTACTTGGGACAGAAAACGGTATTTGTCCTGTTTTGACCAATTGCTGGGTATAAGTCCCGTGATAAGATAGTTCACAATATCCCTGAACCATGGTTCATTGGATACACTCAAGAGTTGTTCGTCAGGAAACGAATCATTGATCGGCAGGGTCACAGGGGAAGAAGAGATGCGTGAAAGATGGTCGGCTACTACGTTTTCACATCCTTTCTTATCTTTGATAACAAGATCAAATTCTTGTAACAGAAGGATCCAACGTATTAGTCGAACTTTTGCATCTTTCTTTGCCAGAAGCTGTTTTAAGGCGGAATGGTCAGTGTACACAACTATAGGTGAGCCAATTAAATAAGGCCTGAATTTTTCTAATGCAAATACAACCGCTAAAAGTTCTTTTTCGGTGGTTGTGTAATTGATTTGAGCATCATTCAGGGTCTTACTTGCATAGTATATCACGTGTGGCATCTTTTCAATGTGTTGTCCTAAGACTACACCTACTGCAAAGTCGGATGCATTACACATCAGCTCAAAGGGGTAGTCCCAATTTGGAGACGATAGAACGGGGGCTGAAGTGAGTGAGTGTTTAAGTGAGTCGAAAGCTGTCTCACAGTCCGAGTCAAAATGGAAGGTCGTATCCTTGGCCATGAGAAGAGTTAAAGGTCTAGCAATTTTGCTAAAGTCCTTAATGAATCTCCTATAAAAGCCCGCATGGCCAAGGAAAGATCGAATAGCTTTGACGCTTTTGGGATGGGGGAGGTTTTGAATGACATCTATCTTAGCTCTGTCAACCTCAATGCCTTTCTGTGAAATGACATGTCCAAGTACAATTCCTTCTTGGACCATGAAATGGCATTTTTCCCAGTTCAAAGTTAAGTTCCTCTCTTTGCAACGAGTAAGAACAGCGTCAAGATTCGATAGGCAATCAGAAAAAGAGTCTCCAAAAATCGAGAAATCGTCCATAAAGATCTCCAGAAAATTCTCTACCATATCAGAGAATATCCCCATCATACACCGCTGAAAGGTAGCTGGAGCATTGCATAACCCAAAAGGCATGCGACTGTAAGCAAAGGTACCAAAAGGACAGGTAAAAGTGGTTTTATCTTGATCCTTTTTGGCGATGGGGACCTGATTATAGCCAGAGTATCCGTCCATAAAGCAATAATACTCTCGTCCAGCTAAGCGTTCCAGCATTTGATCAATGAATGGTAGGGGAAAGTGATCTTTCCTCGTGGCAGCATTGAGTTTTCTATAATCAATACATACACGCCACCCAGTTTGGACGCATGTCTGAATTAACTCATTCGCCTCATTGGTTATAACAGTGATGCCGGATTTCTTAGGAACGACATGTATAGGACTCACCCATTGGCTATCGGAGATGGGGTATATAATACCATTATCTAGGCATTTGACGATCTCTTTCATCACCGCTTCCTTCATGACGGGGTTTAACCGTCTCTGTGGTTCTCGGGTTGGTCTGGCATCATCCATCACATGTATATGATGTTCAACTATCAAGGGACTAATCCCTTTGATGTCCGCCATAGTCCAATTAAACGCCTCTTTGTTAGATCTCAATACCGATAAAAGTGCATTCTCTTGCTCTGATGCTAGAGAAGCGGATATTATAACCGGTAAAGACTCCTTCTCACCTAAATAAGAATATTTAAGATGAGAAGGTAAAATTTTGAGATCTAATTCAGGCGGAGAAATGATAGAAGGAGGGATCATCGAGTGAATTTTGGAGTTACAAAGAAGCTCAGAGCCTGTGAAAGATACAGACTCAGGTGGAGAAAAGTCAGGAGTGTCGGACTCAGGTGTAGGAAAAGTGTCCTCACTAAGATCATGTGCAAGATCAAACAGAGATATGGTAATGTCGTCGAGATCTGTAAAGAAAAGTTCCTCAGCTCCGCAACTATCGGGAGCGATCTCGTGGACAGAGCACCCATCGAGAATATGAGTAGAGGGTTCTGATGGCTGACTTCCAACTTTGTAGATATTTAGTTCAATGGTCATATTTCCAAATGATAAGTTCATTGAACCATTTCTACAGTTTATAACAGCGTTGGAAGTGGCAAGGAAAGGACGACCCAGAATCACCGGAATTTGGCCCCGGGGGTTTGCTACAGGTTGTGTATCAAGAACAATGAAGTCTACAGGGAAAACAAATTCCCCGACCTTTATCAACACATCCTCTAGTTCACCCCTTGGTTTGGTGATTGAACGGTCTGCCATTTGGAGAGTGCAGTGAGCAAGTTTTAACTCTCCAATCCCTAATTACTCATATACAGAATATGGAAGTAGGTTAACACTTGCGCCAAGGTCTAAAAGAGCACAATTTATGTTTTTACCCCCAATAGAAATCGATATTGTAGGACATCCTGGGTCCTTTCGTTTCTTTGGTAGCTGGGGGATAAAAGCAGTGCAAATATTATTAGACATAAAGACCTTCTTCGGCACTTGAGTCTTCCTCTTCCTAGTGCACAAGTCCTTAAGAATTTTCGCATAAGTGGGGACTTATTGAATCGCATCTAGGAGAGAGATGTTGATGTTAACCTGTTTGAACATTTCCATAATTTTCTCCATATGAGGACTCGTTCTGTTACCCCTTAACCGATTCGGGTAAGAAGCTTTCGCAATAAGCGTCGGGTCCATCATAGGAGAAGGAAGAGAGGGTAGACGAGATCCCAAAAGAGGTGTGGGGATCGTCTGTGGAGAACTAGAAGGGCTATACTGAGGTGTCGAGCCTAGTGGGAATTGGAAAATAGGCTCGCGAGAAGGTGGTGGGGTAGAAGAACAAGGATCAGAAGTAGAAGTGTGTGTGTGTGAGGAAAGGTCTCAGCCGGGGTGTTGATATGATTTCCAATATCATCAACTTGTTCTCCAACATGTTTGTTCAGCACTCTTCCTGATCTCAACGTTGTGACGGCATTTACATTGTAATGCCCAGGATTTGGTAGGGGTTGAGACAGAAGTTTCCCTTTTTCTCTCGCACTCATTTCGGCTTTAAGTCGTGCGATTTCAGCTTCCATCGTTCTGATACTCTCAGCTTGGGACGCTGAGTTTTTCTTTATCTCACTGACGGAAGATCTAACCTCAGTCGAAACCTTGATAAAAGTGATTTCATGGTTTGAGTGAATTGAGAGAATTCGTCAGAACAGGACAACTGCATAGGATTAGACTGTGCAGGAGTATTGCCCTGGTTTTGGAAATTCTGTGACAGGTAGGGGTGCTGAGTGAGTTGAAGTGGTTGCTGTTGTGGTGGAAGAGCCCTTTGAAAATTATTTTGGCTTGGAACCGTGTTTTGAGATTGTTGTTGGTTCCAAGAAAAATTCGGGTCATTCCTCCAACCCTGATTATACGTGGAAGAATATGGATTGTTTCTAGGTCTTTGAAATGCGGCATTTGTATGCTCGTGACCTTGAAACGCAGAGTTTAATGGACATTCTTCCGTTAAGTGAGACGGATCAGAACAGCAGCCACATACAGTTTTGGGGAGCGACATTGGGTTTAGGGAGGCTGCAGAAAATTTGTATTCCATAGCGTCGAGCTTCTTTTGCATTGCTGCCATCTCAACTCGAACACCTATGGACACATCTATTTGGTGTACGCCACCCCTATTCAATGGTTGGGTTCCACTCTCCCACTGTAGTGATTTTTCAGCGAACTCTTCTAAAAATTTCCACGCTTCCTCATCATCCTTGGTCATAAAAGTACCTTGACACATGTTTTCAAGGTTCTGTTTAGTGTTTGAGTTAATGCCCTCATAAATGATTCGGCAAAGATCCCATCTCGGGATGCCGTGATGAAGACATTGAACCAATAGATCCTTGAAATGTTCAAAGCATTTGGAGAATGGTTCAGTAGGGAGCTGGGTAACTTGATTAAGTTCGCTACGGATTCGAGCTGTCTTTTGCATTGGGTAAAATTTCTTAAGGAATGCCGCGACGAATTCTTCCCAATTCGTTATAGAGTGTGCGGTAGTGTTATATAGCCACTTCTCGGCTATATAGCACAAAGTAAATGGAAGAAGTCGTAGACGCATAGTATCCACTGAAAGTTGTGACGTACCCATCATTGCGCATACGTTTTCAAATTTTGTGATGAAAACGTAAGCGTCCTCAGACTCGAGACCGTGGAATTTGGGTAGAAGATTGATATACTGGGGCTTAATCTCAAAGTTATCCCCGTTGGCTGGTGGTGTAGATAAGCAGGTCGAAAGAGGACCTCGAATGGGGTAGCACCTCTCCTGGAGAGAGATTCGGGGTGGATTCTGCGCACCAACGGACGGCGGCGGATTAGTGGAAAAGAAGTTCGATGGAGTCGGATCCATCGGTGTGGGTGTGGTAGTGGGTAAAGGAAAGGTAAATGTAGAAATATCGACTTCGGAGTCGATAAAGGGTACGCGGACTAAACGGGCACTAGAATCCCGTGTCCAGCCTATCTTGCACTAAAAAGGGTTAGTACAAGTGGCAGCGTGACTTATAATTAGGGGTATCAATGAATGAATGCGGTGTTTGTTTTGAAAAAGTGGACGGATTTTTGAAAATATGATGCAACACAACAAATGCAACACACAAAACCCTACTTCTAGGGGTCGCCTAGGTCAGATCTCTAGACCGCTCCTAACTGCCAGAAGACAAGACGCAAGATAAATCCTCCACTGCCTCTTTGTCTCTCCTGTGGCCAGGTAAGTGCCAGGTAAGTGGGAGGTTCTCCACTACGTAAGTAGTGGGCCTAATTAAGTAACCACTAGCCTTCGACACACTTGTCTTAGACACCACAAGAGAAACGCGGATAAGAAATGATTACCCACGGCCTTCTTCTGTCCTAAGTGAGCGCGACGGTCCTTAGAGTCATCTCTAGATCTTTTTTAGTTAATGTTGGTCAATGCGGATGCAAGTTTGTGATTTTTGGGGCCTAGGAAGGGTAATGAACTCCCCACCTAATTTGGATTTGGTCTTTGCCCCTTAATGTCCGTATTAAAATGAAAACAACCAAGAAACAAAAAAACACGCACAATTTTTAATTTGCTTTTTGCGGCGCTGCGATTTTTTGCAAAGAAGCCTGCAGAAATTTGTTAGTTGGAGCAGAGAGAAAAGAAGATAAGAAAGTAAGAAGTTACCTGAGGAAATTTGGCACTGAGATCCCTTCACATAGGCACGGAACCGCCGCAAAAGGAGGTTAATACCGTGGAAACGCGGCCGTATGTGCTGCTCTCTGTTCTAAACTTCAACAGCAAGCCGCTGTTCACTCCATCAGCTCTCTGGAATTTTCCAAAAATTATTTCAATTGCACAGCAAGCTCCAGATCTCCTTGCAACAAACCACAACAAATTGTTTAGATTTTTGCATGAATTTTGATCTCAAAATTATAATGGAATAAATCTTTCAATTCAAATTTCAATATAAAACGAATTAGCGCGCGAACCCCGCCAACGGCGCCATTTGATTGTTGATATTTTCCGATTGTGTAAGTAACTCAAATGGTCCCCGGCAACGGCGCCATTTGATTGATTCGAATTCTTGTTGTGTGTTTAAGAAAATGTATAGAATCACAATCAAAGAATTATTTGACCGCAATCAACTACGGTGTCGGATGTAGATCGTTAGCGAGTGCGGATCGTCCACAGGGATTGTGCGATTCGTTTGTAATTTTGATTTGTTTGAATTGAAAAGTTAATAGAAAAAAAAAAGAAAACATGATTCAAGATTTTTATCAATTGTTTCAAGTGTCACTATTCTAATCAAGAATCATGAAAATGATAAACATCGAGAATCGAGTTTCGATATAATTCTAATCGATTTGGGTTTCAAGATTTGATGTAAAGCTCGTAGGAATTGATTAGATTGTAGATGTGACGAAGACTAAAGATTAACATTTCTTATCCATTAACGAATTGATGCTAACTCGATGTCGATTGATCGAGGTTTAAGGATCTTGCGAAGAATTAGGGTTCTTCGTCCTATCCTTTGTCCTTTCGATGAATCACATTCACTAGATAGCTTCTTGAAAATCTAATGATCGATCGTTGATTTTCTAGATCGTGCGAAAAGAATCAAGAACACATTTCGCATCGATCTAGATCATCGATCATTCTATTTTCAAGAATTTACAATTGCTATAGGACTTAAGAAAACGTTTAAAGATTCATCAATATCATCATTCTACAATCATCTCGATTCCTCCACGAGCGGAGTTTATTCACACATCATCACAAAGAATACATTCAAGAATCGAAATGAAATCATGATGCTTGAATTGAAATGTAAACAAGTTTAAAGAATCTTCACCTTTATTATAACAACAAGTAGTTACAACTCTCGAGATTTACAAGAGGTAGGAACTTCGCTCGTTGAATCTTGCATCGCTCGGCTTCTTGAATCTTGGATCGCTTCGATCTCGTGCTCCGTTGAATTCCGGCTCTGCTTCTAAAGGATCTTTGAAGACTTGCTGTGCTTGAACTCCATGGATCTTGAATTGGGTATTTCTAGATTGGATTAGGGTTAGGGTTTTGACACAAGCCTTGTCACTAGACTTGTGGGTGGAATTTGGGGAAGATGAAGAATAGGAAAAATTTATCCAACAATGAGTTGTCTAAGATCTATGATATGAGATGATATCTAAGATGAGCCTAGGGGTCTATTTATAGGTTTCCCAAACCCTAGGTCTAGGTTTTGAATTTGTAATTTCCTCCAAAAGTTTGTTGTAAGTTAGTTAGGAGCTTAGCTTAGGCTTTAAGCTACGAATGTTTTAGCTTAGAAATCCTAGTTTGCTGATCTGGCAGAGTCTTCTAGAGTCTTCTGGAAAATGTAGCAGCTTGATGAAGTGTGGAAGATGACGTAGGAGTTATGGTGCAGAGAACTAGGGCTGACGTGGAAGGGACGCCGCGGAACCGCGGCGCAAGGCGACTCCGGCCGCGGTTCCGCGGCCACTTAGCTGCCTTAGGGCTTCAAGCTTCTTCTGTTGGTTTGTGTTGTCTTTTGATGTATTTCCTCCTATGTTGAATCTCTGAATTCTTTTTAGATCAATACCAGATTCAAAATCCTTGAGTTGGCGTATTCTTTAGCAGTCTTTGTTTTATAAATTTTGACCGATCTTCTGTATTTTCCTGCACAAACTTCGGAACACAAGTTGCGATATATAGGAATGATGCCATGCTATGAAATGTAGTCAATTTCCTTTATAGTGCCGGTTTTAGAGTCTAACACATGCAATCTGATATTTAACGACCGATTTGCTAATATGTGCGATATGAATGCCGAACACTTCTAGATGAGTGCAAATGATAGGGAAATTGCCGATTAAAAGATGCAATATTTTCGACTGATCGGCTCTCTCTCACCAATACGGACAATGTAGGATCAGAACACGTGCCTCGCAACAAAAGACTCTCCCACGGGAGTGGTCACAACAAGCGGCTGATCAAGCAACCCAGACTCTCTACCCAAACTCGGCACAAAATGTGTGGAAACATACGAGTGCGTGGATCCGGGATTGAATAATACGTGTGCATCAACAGAACATACTGATAAGGTACCTGAGACCACCGCATTGGATGCCTGTGCGTCCTGATGCGTCAAAGCGAAAACCTGTGCCTGTCCTCCACCTGTAACTGGTGGTCCCCTACTAGCAGCTGGCTGTACTTTGCCGGTGGCTGGCTGTCCTCTTCCTCTACCGCCTCGCCCTCTAGGAACAAACCCTCCGCGACCATGGCCTCTCTGTGCCTGAGCCTGAAGCGGAGCAACTGTGGGTACAATGGGTAACGCCCTATGGGGTGGAGAAGGTGGAAGTATGACATGGGGTACGGCTGGCTCCCTCTGGCGTGTCTCGGTACAATCTCTGACGCGGTGATGAAGACTACCACATCCAAAGCATCCACGGGACGACTGCTGACCCTCCTGGGGGTATGAGCTAAACATCTGACCTCACCCCGTGTCTCTGCCACCTGTACAACGTCTATCACGGCGTCTGAATGGATGTCTCTGAGCTGCTTTGTCAGTACGAACCCTCTTCGGCCCTGTAACTACCGAAGTCTCGGCAAGGCGCTCCTCGACTAATAGGGCTGCGTCTACAGCTGCGGCATATGTCTCGTAATGCTGTGCGCCGATCGTAAGGAACAGTGGTGTAAGCAAGCCTCGGACAAATCTCTTGACTCGCAGTTCCTCAGTAGCCACTAGGTACGGAGCATAAACTGATAGCTCGGCGAACAGTACATCGTACTCTACCACGGTCATCTTTGGCGTCTGGCGCAAGGACTCAAATCTGCATGCTCGGGCATCCCTGACACTCTGGGAAGGAAGCGGGCTAGAAAGATCGTCACAAACTCTGTCCAGGTCATAGGAGGAAGACCTGCTGCTCTGCCCTTCTCGACCGATTCGCACCATTTCTACGCAAGTCCTTCCAGGCGAAAGCTCGCGAACTCGACCCATCTCGTATCTGAGCATCTAAGGGAACGGCATATCCGGGCCATCCTATCAATGAAGGACTGCGGGTCCTCGACTGCGTCGGTGCCTGTGAAGACCGGATGGTTCAGCCTCATGAATTCTGCTAACGATATTGTAATCACCTCCGTGGCTGCAGGGGCAACGGCCTGTGCTGTAGATACCATCACGGTCCCCATGACTGGTGGAGCTACCTCTGGTCGCTGCGCTCAAAGCGTCTCAACTAGCGACCCTATCATCTGACGCATCTCCTGCATGCTGGATCCCACCGTCTGGCGCACCTCCTGCATACCAGCCCTTAGTGTGGCGATCTGATCTGTCATAGGAAGGACAGTCTGCTCGGGTGCAACAGGTGCACTACCCGGATCAGTCCTCGTCTCGGACGAGTCAACACGAACCTCGGCTCTCGCAGCCGCTCTGTGTGCCCTCGTAGTCTTTGGCGGCATAGTGGCTGAAAAGGAAGGTAGGATTCGATAAGGATACGGAAATCGAATCGCAAGAATGTATACAGTCATGAAGGAATTTCAATCAATAAATCCTAAGGTCGCTTAGGCGGAGTACCGTGTCGTGAGTATGCCGCGGAACATACACACGCCACGCCACCCTGCTGCAGCTACCTACTCCACATACCAGGGTCATCCTACACTCCGAAGGTAAAACCTACGCTCTGATACCAACTTTGTCACGACCTAAAGTTCGTCCCGTGACCGGCACTTAACCACGCAACGTCTACAGGCGTAACGTGACTAAGTAAGCTGAACCCAGAAATCAAAACCGTTTAAAATTTGGAGTGTTAAAACATTTATTAGAATATTTGTTAATACATTTAGAAAACCTTAAGTTGTTTAGTAGAAATCCTTTTAGGTTCAAGTTATTATTTAAATAATTTTAGCAACATTCCCTTTACCAAAAATTTGTCCCGAAATCGGGTAAAAGGCGAGATATAAGTAAAAGTAACATGTGAAATAAATAGAGCATCTCAATGGGAGAATCGCGCCCAACGGCGGAGCAATCACCACAATATAATATGCGATGCCGAAGCGAAGAATGAGCAGCAAAGTGAAAACAAATATCATAAAAGATAAAACTGCATAAGTAAAGTCGGCTCACAACGAGCTCGACACCAGAATACAAATAACATACATCGTCCTCACAACTGTATCTAAGTCAATACAAGAAAGTAGATGGAGAGTATTAGATACATCAAGGTGCAACTAAAAAGTAAACAGATACCGTACAAAACCCACCTAATAGCAAGAGGCTAACACGCCTCAGCAATGGTATCTGTGTCAAAAGATGCAGTAAACAGCCAGCCGCGACTACTCCAAAGGGCAAACTGCAAGCACTGTGGCATAACGGGGGTGAGTTGCCAACTCATGAATAGTAGATAACATATAAAGGTAATCGTGAGTATGCACGTGCTGTGATACTCTAACCTATGCCAACAGATAACATCTATATGATGAACTGAATGCTCACATCAGGCAACAAGTGCAATCTAAAAGTCTCTCCATGCAATAATCATGTCTGATATGGAATCTAACAACCCTATATAACATGAGCAGGGTATGCGATAATCATGTATAGCATGTGTACTATATCAGGTACAATAGGTATAGGATGAGATGTCAAATACTAAATGCTGAACATGGGAACAAATAGTGTCTACACGGAATATCAACGTGGAAAAATGACCGGTGTCCATCAATATACCCAAATCCCAGTAAAACTCAGGCGCCGTCATCCACATCAGCCCTCAAATCCTGTGTATCTCATACAATCGTGAGTGCCCAACATCGGCACTCTAAATCTCATAAAATCATCCGTGTCCAGCATCGACACGCAAATCCTCCAGTATGGGACGTCCGTCCATCGGATCCGCCTACTGGCTCCGTCTGCGGAATTGGCCCTCGGCCCCCGGCAGTACGCATCGTCCCGTATCCATCTATCGACTTTGGTCGGTATCCTCCGGATAATCGCTATGTCTAACTAATCACCGGTAGGTAGTAGTCCCTCCGTCGGACTCACCGTCTAACAATATGAGTCTTCTCGTCCCGGGGTACCGTACCGGATCCACCATGTACCCGCAATCGGTGCCTACCTCTCCTCGAATCGGGTATACTCACACAAGCTCTCTGGAACTGAGAAAACTCATGGTGGACGCACTAAAATATCATATCAAGGGAAACCGGGTTTTTAAAAAGTGCGTATTTTCTTAAAATAGTACTCCGGTTCCCAAATCCAGAAATCACATAAATCAAATACGATGCGTAAATCCATGCAATGTGTCGTATGACGCTAAGAGTAAAAGAAAGGAAAAACCGCTCTTTTAAAAGATCTAGTTTTGAAAATATCGCTTGTGGTCCCTTAGTTTTAAATCAAGTCAATATCATCCATGTATGTAGCATATGATTATGTGTATAGGTATGGATGTGCGAATGGATAAGTATGCAAAGTGAATGTAGCAATGTACATGTTCACTATTGTAGACATATGATGCATATATGCCCAAGTAGTGATATATCAATGAAGGTATGCACAAAAGTGCGTATACAGTGTGCATGGTATGAATATACATATGACAGTATGCGGCAAATCATGACAACATCAATAAAGCAGAATCAAATATGCGGTTTATAGCAATCCTATAATGTGAGTATCATGGCAATCACTAACGGTGTGAGTGTAGCATATGAATCGTGCTCGTGCGACTTGGACCGTTAGTGACAGTGCAGTATTCTATACTACCAGTATATCTATATGTATAAGCAGGTATGCTACTCTAGTATGTCTACATGAACACATAAACTAACATCCTATTACGTCCTGACGCTTAACGCCATACGGGCGATTTCCCCGTAGATGTTAAATCTACTCACCTGGTCGCGTGCTAAGTATAGACGACCACCTGCTTCCCTTTCCTGGCGGCATCTGACGTACCCGCCTGCGAACCTGGAATTTACACAAGAATCCAAATATAATCAAAATCTCGTAAAACACAATATCGGAACAAAACGAGAAACTCGCGTCGCGAATTAACGCGCGTGCATGCGATACGCTGAAACGTGTGTGTACGTGCCTAACACATAACCCGACACGCCGCGATACGCTGAATCACCAGACCCACTGGCGTATCGCGCGTATCGTGCAAACCGAAAACACCAGGAAATGATATACTACCCCAGATTTTACCCAGGTTAGAATATTACAAAACTATATATACCATGGACCTATAAAATGTAGCAGACACCTGTACCAAAAACCCTAGCTCCTAACTCCCCGGTCTGCCGCAATTTACGGCCAGAATGATTTTTCCGGCGGCTGTAGGTTGGAGTGGTGGGGTCGGGCTCTGGTGGTGGGGTGTTTTGCTCAAAAACATCAAGTTTTGTACAATTTGAAAACTGAGGGTATTTTAGTGTAATATGGGGTTTACCTAGGTTAATTTGGCCCTAACAACACCTACTTAGGCTAGTCCACCCAACACTAATATCACTTAAACAAAACTTCACACAAATCTCCAAAACAAGCACAAAATCTCACATTTTACACTAATCGAAGCTATTTCTACACATAAACTTAGCAAGCTAAGAAGCTAAGCTAAAGAAGTATACCTCACTTGACCCTAGACAGTAAGGAGGAGAGAAGAAGTGGAGGGAAGGAGTTGCTGCAGCTGCCTGAAGCTGCTGCTATTGCTGCTGCTCACTGCTCAGGCTGATGCAGTTCAGGCTGCTGCTTCTGCTGCTTGTGTTATATTTTTTTTTGTGCTGGTGTTGCTGTTGTTTTGGTGTTGTGTGGCTGCAGCAGCTGAAGAAGGAGTTGTTGTAGGTGTGGGAATGGTTGTTGTGTGGTGTTGTTTGTGGTGGAGTGTTGTGTAAATAAAGATGGTGTGTGTGTGAGTGAGAGATGTGAGGGATGTGAGTGAGGTGAGTGTTTTAGGGATGAAACAAAAAGGTGTGAAAGCACCCATGAGAGCCACCTCCCTCTCTCTCCTATTAAATGTTTGCATGTGCCACCATCATGCCCTCTTACTCAATACAAGTCAACCAAAAGAAATTTAAATTTTAAAACTAAAAACCCTAATTACTCTTAACCTAAACTAAAATCTTAACTAAAACTAATTAGCTTAACAAGAAGGGGTTAGACCACCATGGTTGCCTAAACATGGTTCAATCCAAATTTTAACCCTAATTTACATGCACATGTTTGTACAAGCTTAGGAAAATTCTAGAAAAATGTTTATTAATTTTGATAAAATATTTGAAAAGCAATTTGATAACTTTTTATTAAAAGTCACATATTAAAATATACTTAGTCACTAAACGCATTCTCAAGTGTTACAAAGCCCCTCCCATCCCAGGCCCTAATTCCTCTATTGTGGATAAGGAGATCTGCAAGACATAGGATATTGATTGTGCCACAGCCAAATGCCTCACGTTAGCTTCGATGGACGGTGTACATCAAAAGCAACATGAGAAGATGGATATTCAATCCACCTTTTTCCATACAAAAGAGTTGTATGCGAAGCAATCTCGTACTCCTCGTTACGAGACATCTAGAAAGTTGTTTCAGATGAAGATGGTTGCTGGAACATCGGTAGGTGATCATGTCTTGATGATGATAGCTCTTATTGAAGAACTTGAGGACCTGGAATGGACCATGGAGAACGAACAATACGTTGATATAGTTCTGCAATCTCCCCCGATGCCTTTGCTCAGTTTATAGTGAACTTCAATACGCACAACATGGAGAAGTCACTTTCTAAACTTCTTAATATGTTGAGAAGTGCAGAGAGCACGCTTAAGACAGTGAAAACTCCCTCTCTGATTGTTGGGCCATCTTCCTCTTCTGTCCCAAAAGCCAAGGCTAAGGGAAAGGAGAAGAAGAAACTGCAGTGTTGCCTAGCACGGCAGCAAGGTTTCGGGAGACATCTTCCATGCCAAATTAAAATTTTATCCGTACTAGCAAACCCTAACCCTAGAATCGTTACTAGAAAATCTGACGAAACATAATACAAACAACTTGGCATAAGAAGTGAACAAGGAATAAAACTTTTGTAGACCGGTCCTTCACTTAAATAGCACCGTGTAGTAGTCCCTTCGCTGCGATCATGAACTCCCGGACACTAGAGAGGCTCCCATAAAGAAATGAACAAGCTTGCATCGAAATCTTCGAGGCCGAAGATGATCTACGTTGAGGAGACACTAACCCAAGTTATCTCTTCACTAATTGTGGAATTAGTGAAGCAAACACCCTATGCTAAATGGCTAGTAGTAGAGGATGATGAAGTAGGAATTTTACTCATTTTAGATTTAATTTTCTTACTATTTTTCATCACTTTTCATGAAGCTAGAAAGCTTCAAATGAGAGGAAGAAGAAGATGATGAAGTGATGAACAATAATCTAAGGTTAGAAATGCAACCATGGTGAGTTCTTATGCCATGCCTAACTCATGTAGAGAATTAACCAAGGTCAAGGGTTAAGGTTAAGTTAAAAAATATCTTAAGGAATGACAAAAGAGTGGACTTGTTCAATGTTCTACACGCTTCATCCAAGCTTGAAACATTGACTAAGTCATCAGTAATTTGTGATAACTTAAATGATAAATATCAAACCCTAACTTTAACCCTAGCATGGTATTAGTCTCATACACCCTTGTTGCATATGTAACCCAGCATGACACATGAATAGATATCACATATATATTTATGTGCTAAAAGAAAACAATACACATATCACATATATGTAAAGTGTAGCACATGTGAGAAAAAGAAATCTTAAGTGAGCTAATATTAGTTAATGTAATGTAATATATCAAATATATAATTATACATTAAATTATTAAATCAACTCTCGATTTAATAATCCGGCTATATTACATATAACCGACTAATATGAAATGAATCAACTTATCGAATCAACACTTGATCCGATAACCCGACTATATCATATATAACCGACCGATATCACATATCGCGAGAATAAAATACGGTATCACATATCGTATTAATCCCGGTCCCGCACATATCACATATGTGCTCCTACTCCGTTTCGCTTGAGCTAGGAAACCTCTGTGTAGGACTCTAAAGACTCGTCAATACGCCGGCAGTAGGTGATGATCATATCAAACACCCACAAGCCGCAAGCGGTCTGATAAACGTAACGGCCACCCGGGTATTGAGCGATCAGAAGATCAACAAGCAAGCCTGCTCATACTCCTGCGAATCCAATCAGTAACACTACCGTACAGTCCGGTCTCTTCGTCTGATATGTCGCATATCTCGTCTAGTGTTGGTAAATGTCAGACCCCAGTAACTCGATAAGTCGTGCCGATATGAGGCTCATAACGGGTCGAGAAACTACTGATAACACTTACCAGTATATCTCTGAATCAGCCCTAGCCTGGGACTTCCTGTTATAGCTAATCGAGCACAGTGCAACATCAACCCCCAATACCGGGAGAAAAGAAACCCCTCCTATCGCTCATTGCCTCCATGTGATTCGGGACTGCACCCAAAAGCCACCGTTTTGCACGTTCTCTTGAATGTGGTAAGGTGGAAATCAAAGCACAGTGGGAATCACACAAGACTCTATGACAATCTCGGGTCTACAAATTAACCTGTACCAGTGTCACCAGAGAACTGCTATCTGACAATAGATATAATACCATCTAGAAGTTCTCGGCGAGTCCGTTCAGTGTACCCAGTCTCCACTGAGCACCCATATACAATCTCTGATGTCAAACACCAATGGATATGGGATCATCCATCGCCCATCTACATGGGTCGAGAAGCTATACGCTAGTCTACTCTGGTATATCGAAGCCCTGTCTCGATACACCTACGACTAGGATCATTTGAAGGATGTACTTACCGACTACTCTTTCCCCACTAGTATGATCTGCATCATAATCCTGGTAGTCAAGTACTAATCCTAAGGGCTTTATCAACATGTAATACAGAGACAATAAGTGTACATGTTAAGATAAAGAGCAACCTGATAGCATACTATCATGTCGAGCAAGAAAGTCATCCCTATATATGTCCAAGCATCCACTACAATATACATCGTATGTACAGTAATGGCCTCTAAAGCATACTGTCACGACCCGAAATAGCACGTGACTGGCACTTGAATCATATGAAGTCTATAGGACCCCATCTAATTCAAGTAAGCCAAAAATCCCGGAAATCTTGAAAGAAGGAAGTGGAGGAAAACTTGTTTTAAAGTTTGCATATAATCACCTTGAAAAGTCGTAGTAAACCTTTTTAAAACATCAAGTCTTTTCCGAAAATTTCGGCAGAGTCTCCTTTGTAAATACTGGCCCCAAACGGGTACAAACATGAATAATATGAATAAAGGCATCCCCAAGCGGGAGCTAGCTCTTCGCCAATTGGCGGTCACAACCACACAAGCAATATAATATACAATGCCGAAGGGCGAGGATCAAAACTCAGAAGAAAACCAATAACCACCAGAAAACCATAATAATACAAGTGCGACTCTAAGGTCGAAATAATAAACACTGGTCTTCTAAGTCTATAAATAAATACAAGTCTGGTTGATGGAGTTTACTAGATACAACTGAAATATAATAAAAGTACAATGGTGGTCACGATGCAAGTGAACCCACCTACCAAAGCAATCACCCGGAATGGAAGCAGTGTGCCAGAAAGCCACAATGAAACCTGTACGGCAAAAACAAGCAAGAACTGTGGCACAACGGGGGTGAGTTACCAACTCGTGAGTAGAAAACATCACCGAGCAGAAATCGTATGTATGACTCCATCCTAGATCATACGATCATAATATCCTCAAATAATAATATGGCCTGAAGCATAATAAAATGGAAAGGGTAAACATCTATACATAAGTGTAATCCCATGTGCTCGTGTCAGTGTTTCAGGTAGCAATATATCATAAATATGATGTATGAATGCATGAAAACAGAATGCATCTAAATGTGGAAACTGTTTTCTTATCTCAGTGAGATTTCTGTATAAAATCGAGTATCATCAATGAAATCATGCAGAAAATCAGTGTCAATCATTGACACAAAATATAAATCTCAAATATCGATATCCAAGGCTCCGGCTATCCGGACTGGCCTATATCATCACATCACAATATCTCAGGCTCCGGCTATCCAGACTGGCCTTTATCATCAAATATCAATATCTAGGGCTCCGGCTATCCGGACTGGCCCAAATCCTCAAATAAAAGACCATGTCGGTATCCTCCGGATATCCGGCGCGTCACAATAAAATCACCGGTCAATAGTGCTCCACTGTTTCAAGCTCAGCGCCATCATCTGCGACTTTCTCGCCCCGGGGTACCGTACTGGGTCCACCATGAACCCACAGACAGTTCCTCCTCCTCCTCGAATCGGGTGTATGATATCGCTAAAGAGCCGAGAAAACTCATAGTGGGCATATCTCAAATCATATTAGGATAAAACCGCACTTTTGTATCTTCGAAAATGATAATACGTTTTATAAATCCTTGCGGTTTCTCTAAATCCAGAAATCTCATGAAAATCCGAAATAACAATCTCTGGTGTAAATAACAGTGAATACTGGGCTCCGGCAATCCGGACTGGCCTATAATATTTCATAACAAATGAATATAAAATGCATGGGTATCTAAATAAAGAATGCAATATCTAAACTAGCACATGAAAGCAATAACATATAGGAACTATCAGCTAGCAAGCTATATCAATGAAATAATATTCTCTAAAGTGTACGTGACATAGCAATTACCGATGAAGATGTGTGTGAGCCGGCAATCAAGTGTACGTGGAGCATACGCATCATCGGTAATAGTGCGGGTGTCCTAACAACGGGTTTCAATATTACTCACGAAAATATATATAGGCATGCAATGCAATGCGAACAGCAGAATAAATGGCAATGAATAGTAAACGCAGCAATAATGAAATATACCTTCCTATATACGAGTCATACAGTTTTTGATATCTGAAATCGCACGAATCGTGGTGTTTAAAAAATAGGGCTATGGTGTTTTTATGAAAAAGTACATCCTTTAAAATATCCGTACTATCCCTTGGCCTGTCTTTTAAATACTCATGATTCGTTAGTTTTGGAAATAAGTATGACTCGTGCTCAGTCTAACATCTACTAAGTAACTACAGGACTAAACTAACAGACTAGTCGAAAGGGTAAGGAATTCCACCTAAATCTGAGTCGATCTATATATATTTATAATAGTCGGTGATCTCGCCTTAATAGTATCGCGTACGATACAATATATATATCATATGATATCCTTGAGTCAAAAGTGTGGATCTATCATCATAATTATATCTCGTACGCTAAATCCATCGTACGGCATCCCAAATCAGGGGACGGGTCAATATCACATTTATCTCACTATTCAACCGGTATCCTTATCATCATATATCATGAGCTGGGTACTGATCTACGTCTAGTACATACTGATACCATCAATAATATATATGCGTGTGTCTGAAAACACATCGCCTAAAGATCCGCTATAAAATCATGTAGTATCTCAAAATACGAACCAAATCACATCGCCGATCTTATGGCATCATGCCCAATCATATCGACTCATCTCCAAGTACCATATACTATCCTCATCATCCATGTATATATATATACATAGTCCCATACCTATGTGTGTGTATATATATACATATCCCCATATACGTACAAGAAATAAAATGTATGCGTGTATGTGTGCATGTATACAAATCACTAATCTAGGGTTCGTGACTAAGAAACTAACTAAATGCATTTTCCTACTAGTATGCTAAAACTATCCCAAAGTCATCTAGCATTTCTTACTAAGTATACACATCTCATAACACATAAGTGCGTGTGTGTGTATCATAACGCATTCGCGTTCTATACTACGAAACTGCGGGGGTGCTATACGCCATCCACCCAACTTTCCCCGTAGATATATATCTACTCATCTTAATCCTCGCTTGCCAAAGTCGATGTCACCATCCTCTTCTTCATCGTCCGAAGTCTACGTGAGAGGTACCTATATGTAAACATATAAGATCGTAAACCGAAATCCCGGATAAACGGCACACGAAACGAGCATAGGTTAAAACTTATGACCCGCTCATGCAAAAGAACCAAATAACACTCGACATCGGCGTACAAACGCCAATTGATCGAGATAAAACCCAAACATACCAATTGTACTTTCACAACTCACTAATTATAATATGAAATAAGTTGTAACTCATCAAAACCTCAAAATAAATCAAATCGATTTATTTCCGAAAACCTAGAAAGCATTCATTTACCGTTTTAGTACAAAACTTGATATTTAAACAAAACTAGTGGCCACAATATTCACTAAATAACTTAATTAGGTCACAAAATATTAAATAGATTTTTCTCTCAATTATATTCATAATTCTTAAAAACCTAGTATGCAAAATTATGCAATCTGGACAAATTTGTTAGTGTATATGCCCTAGAGGCCATTATTGTATCATACTGGCTTGTATATTACTAATTGAAGCTTAGGATATTCACAGTTGTATTGGCAGTTTTTCTAAAAATGGTAGTATGCTACTTGGTTTGTTTCTACTCAGATATGTGCGTATGTTTCTTTTAGCATATCGCTTATACATATTAGTAGAGCCCTTAGGATCTTTGCTTGATTACCAGCGTTGTGATGGCGGTCACACTAGTGGGGGCTGGGTAGTCTATAAGCACATCCTTATACAGGTCCCTGGTCGTAGGATTATCGAGACGGGGCATCGATACTCCGAAGTAGACTGGTGTATACGTTTCTCATCCCAGGTCGGAAGATGGTCTGTCCCACAGACATCAGTACGTCGTACTGGAGATAGTATGCAGGTGCTCGTTAGGTTACGAGTACACTGGACAGGACTCGCCGGGAACTGCTGATGGTTATTATACCTCTCGTCAGGTAGCAGTTCCCAGGTGACATGAGTACAGCTTAGTCCGTCGACTTGATACTGCTACTTCGCCTTGAGTGTGTTCCCACTGTACTTTGATCACTACCCTACCACGGCTCAAAGGAGTCGTGCAAACAGGTAGTAGTTGGGTACAGTCCCGAAGCACTTGGAGGCAGTAGCAATTAGACAGGATTCGTCTCTCCCGGTATTAGGGGTTGATATCGCGTTGTGTTGGAGAGCTATTACACAAAGGTCCGTGGCCGCGGCAAGTGAGATTTATTGGTAGGTGTTCCAGTAGTTTCTCAGGGTGTTCTGGGCTACACTCCGACAGGACTTATACCGCTATTAGGGGTCTGCGGGTCACCATCCCCCTAGGCCCGATATGTGATACTCTTAGACGAACAGACCGGACTGTACGGAGATTGTCACATACAGGCTCAGTACGAGTTCGGATGAGTTACCTCATCGGCCTTCTTATCGACGTCTACCTGGGGACCGTTACGTACAGCTAGTACCGCTTGCGGCCTGTGGTTAAACCTACTGTCATCGTAGTGTTGAGTCTTTAGATTCCCACACAGAGAGTTTCCCTGCACCGGGCAAAAGGTGTAGAGGTCGTATGGTTTTACGGCAGGGCCGCGATCACTTACGTACACTTGTACACGTACTGTGATCGGGCAGATAATACTAGTGGGCTTTGGTTTAAGCCGGATTCTAGTATTATACTGATGGATTTATTTAGTCTTAGTTTATCCATGTTTTTCGTAAATACGGATGGGAGGGGCAGTCTCGTAATTTGTCGGGAAGCTTCTAGAAGGAAATGAGGTGGAGGAGATGAGGTGTTGTTTTCATTAAATGAACCATGACTCATGAGGTGATTCACCATTTGAATTAAATGAAGCTTACTAGATATTTTCTAGATATTTATCTAGAGATATTTGTATGCTTCATGATATTATATGATGAGTAATAATTCATTATCATTATCACAAACACCTTCTCTCTCTTCAAGTCTTGATCTTCTTTCTCAAACCATAAAAGCTCTCATGTGTTGAGGATCCTAGGGTTTAAAGTGACAAAGTAATCCATCTAAATACTCTACACCATCTAGGACTTCTAGCTTAGGAAACTAGAAGCCGTAGTTATCTCAGATTCGAGATAGGAGCTCGGACTATAGACTCTCGGATGGACCGTCTTTGACTCGAGGAGGCCATCGAGGTAGCTGCGATCCGTTACGATCCTTGGAGCCTACGATGACCAGGAGGACAATGGTGAAGACCCAAAGGACTTGTAACGTGAGGTATAACTTCGAAACAGAGTAGTTAAACCTCATACAGTTTGCTAGCAATGGTTTAGACACGATCCGTGTTCTTAAGTCCGTGTTACGAAGCTTTGATAATTCTTTTTCATATATTCCGCCTCCCCGCGATCACGTGGGGTGCATGACATGGACTTACAAAATTAATTGTAACAATTTACAATTTAACAACTAAACTAGGTTTTGCATATTTTAAGATGTTAAACTATACATTGCATACTTAATGATGAAATAAAAACCCTAACTTGAATTTCACAAACCCTAATCTTGAATTTAGACTTGCAATTTAAAACCTAAATTAAACCCTTAATTAACTTAGTTTGAAGTAATGATCCAACAATCAAACCATAGGTTAAGATTTATACCTCACAAATCAAGAGATCAAACTTGAGATCTAGCCTCCCAAAATGCTCTCTTTTCACCAAGATCCATACTAGAATAACCAAGGAAAAATGGGTAAGGATTGGATTTAGAGTTTGTGGGATTTTTTGTTTGGATTTTTGGGGCAAAAATTTATGCATTTTTGAAGAGAATGAGATGGGGAATTTGGGGGCTGCTATTGGGAGCTGCTGCCGAGCCTAGGGGAGAGAAAAGAGTGGGTGTGGGGAGTTTGACCAAGTCAAGAACCCATACATCAAGTATATAAACCTATACCTCTTTTGTTTAATTGTTTTCTTTTTTCCTTTTTTTTCTTTTGTTTAATTGAAGTGGGGAAAACTTTGGGGAAATGGGGCCGCTCAAGGTGGGCTCGGCCAAGCCATGGGGAATGGGTGTGTGTGTGAGTGTAAGTGAGTGAGTGCACAAGAAGATAAATACCAAACCTCAATTTCTATTTAATTTACTTTCACAATTTAAGCCTTTTTCATTTACATTTTCTAAAACCATCTTGACAACTTCTTTTTATTTCAAAAACAACATGTTACATTCTAGTTTAATGTGTCGTGATGCACAAAACTTGTATTAACCCATTCCAATTTGTAAGTATCACTTATTAAATGTATTAGTGAAGGCTTAAAGTAATATTAAAAATAATTAATTTCGGAAAATATTTTAGTGAACTAGAAATTTACAAGTGACCCATTAAATACCAAATATTAGCAATTACAAAGCTAAAATAGGTATTTTTAATTTTATGTTGAAAGATATTTATATCTTGGTTTTTACAGAAAACACCGGTTATTTTACCGAAAACCATAAATTTCACCTAAACGATTTTCAAAACGCTACAATCTTCCCCCCTTAAAGAAATTCGGTCCCCGAATTTAAATTAAAACTCCCCAAAATACTAAAACATTTCAGCAAAATACTCAAATCGGTAGGGCTCCGAAATCATAAATACATAAAACATATCGTAGCGCAACGCATGCGCATGAAAAACGAGTATATAACTCAAAATCAAAACTCCGTCAAGCATCCTGCAATCATCAGAGTCATGGTGAAGACACCAATGTCAAAGTCCAATACGAAAACCAACATGATGTACATCAAAACTATACATGTACGCATCGTTGTAAATTCGTCAAAACATCTGAATGAAATGCATGCCAAACCTTTTTCAAATCACTATGCAATGTGCGTATCACGGCACAAGTAGAGGACGTTCATTGTAAGAAAATAACTATATATATATATATATATATATATCCTTTGTTTAACACATACGTCCGGCCGTTTTTGAAAATAATTTTAGAAGGGTTTCCTTTATAAAATGTTCGTGTCATCTCGGACACACAGGAAAATACTTAGACTATAGCTCCTTTTTGGAAATCCCTTCGATAACTATCGATGCATGCAAAAAACTATTCAGGTACTGTCCTTTGACTAGTCCTGCTCAGCTACTATACTAAATAGTAAATATCATAAAAACATACTGCTCAAAGGAAATCAATCCCAAAATGTATATAAGAATACCACAGGCGTCTGGTGCGCACGGAAATCGAAATCCATGAATGTGCTATATATGTGCACAGAAACAAAATCTAAGTGCAACAGGTGTGTACGAAAACACCTGTCAAGGGCAACGGTGTGCCTGACAATAATATCAGGTGCATCTAATATGCATGAAGAATCCCGATTTAGTACATCTGGTGTGCACCAAAATCGCATCAAGCGCGTAAAGTATGCGCAAGAATCCAAATCAAGTGCACAAGGTGCATGAAAACAATATCGAATATCACAATCGAAATCGACGGTATACAACAAACCTTAATCCAAATCAGGTATACCGTGGTATATAATTTAACAACCATGTGCATCAGCGTGCAGAAATCGAATCAAAATACTAAAAGTGCATGGAAACTACACCGAAGGCACAAGTCAAATCACATACATACCATAGGCATGAAATCAAAATCAAACATCACGAATGACATCAAATCGAAATCGAGTGCAACTGTGGTGCACAAAATATCAATCATGCAAATAAATCGCCCAAATACCGAAATCAAAGATGATGGAAACAATCCCGCTCTGGCACATGCTCTAAAGATCTCTGACCAACTGTCATGGTCACTCATAACACGTCTCGTCGATGATGCCGAACTCTGGCCTACTGGGTGTGCACAATACGGCTGATCCTGGGTCCATGTCTTCTCGTATAGTATTCCAGAAAGGTTCTGTCGAAGTCTCCCCCAAATCTCGTTTCTGCCGAACTGCCCGGAAGTTATCACCCTTTACTAAATCTATTTCTTGTTCCGGAACGGCTGCATACTCGTCGCGACTCCTTCTGGAAGATATATCCATATACAACGCCTCTGCATGTGTATCACATCTCTGATGTCAATGGAGTGGAACGTCATCTCGTCAAAATCTCGTACGAATCTCTTACTCCACTTTTCTCTAATGTCAACTGATTCGAACTCGTCTCTTCATAGCTGTATGGACTGCGCTCCAACAGCTATGCTCATATCTAGAGTCTCCGAAGCAATACTTCCCATCACATGATATCTGAACGACGTCGAACCTTTCGATCGATTCGTCATAGTCTCATAATCCTCCAAGAGCTCAACTCTTGAATACAGTTTAATAATATCCAGTTTATGCCACAGTACCTATGGACCAACCGTAGAAGGGCAAACCCAAGCATCATTAATGGCACCGCGGAACTGCCGCAAACCCTAAGGTTTCAAAGCGTTCTCCTGGTCATTTTATCGAGTTAGGGTTTCATTCTTCTAGAGGGTCCACGGAATTACTTGCATGCTTTTTCAAATACTTTAAACTTGGAAAAATGGGTTTCTGACATTTGATCGTCTTTGATCGACTCTCAACGTACCTGCGTGAAGTCGTCTCTAGCTGGAATCAATCAATCTGATGACCTCGCATCGGGATGTGCAAACGAATCACATGTCCTAGTCCCTAATCCTTGGATGACTAGCGACCTTCTATCATATCTCTAAGTAAAAATACTCGTGCTGCAATAGCTTCAAATATCTGGGGCGGTATCTTTTCAGTTGCAGCAGCAACTGGATCATTCGTCCGCATGCTGAACAGTGCCTCAATCATCAAGAATAATCGGTGCATGACGGTCATCACATTCTGGCTGGCCTCTAGCAGTTGCCCAATCCTCTGGTGCTGATCTGAACGTTCGAGAAATTTTGTAAAAGCGATCCATCAAACGCTCATGGCGCGAAAACACAACAGGACGATACATCTAAGCAATCATGTGTCCGTGGAATCACGCCCTGGTCAGTCTCATCCGTGACGAGCTCGTGCTGACGCAACTCTAGCCGTAGCTCTCCCGGCCCGTGCAATCGGGGCAGCAAAACCATAAACCGATATCGATGAGGATAGATCGTATGAATGAATAATGCTGTGCAAGGAAATGTACATGCCAAGGCTTCTTAAGCGGAGTAGCGTATCGTAAGTATACCGCGAAACATACACGCGGTATGCCACCCTCCTTAAGTCACCTACTCCATCAACCAAGGTCAACCTACGCGACGAAAGTTCTGGTCTAATACCCCCTAGACTAAGTCTAAGTTCTGTAAGGTCAAGCATATGTTCTGAATATATACAAATGCCCTAGGCTCCGCATAGTCAAAGATAGACTCGAACCAAGGTTAACCTAGCACTCTGATACCAACTTCGTCACGACCCGAAATAGCACGTGACTGGCACTTGAATCATATGAAGTCTATAGGACCCCATCTAATTCAAGTAAGACAAAAATCCCAGAAATCTAAACCATTTAAAAGAAGGAAGTGGAGGAAAACTTGTTTTAAAGTTTGCATATAATCACCTTGAAAAGTCGTAGTAAACCTTTTTAAAACATCAAGTCTTTTCCGAAAATTTCGGCAGAGTCTCCTTTGTAAATACTGGCCCCAAACGGTACAAACATGAATAATATGAATAAAGGCATCCCCAAGCGGGAGCTAGCTCTTTGCCAATTAGCGGTCACAACCACGTAAGTAATATAATATACAACGCTGAAGGGCGAGGATCAAAACTCAGAAGAAAACCAATAACCACCAGAAAACCATAATAATACAAGCGCGACTCTAAGGTCGAAATAATAAAAACTGGTCTTCTAAGTCTATAAATAAATACAAGTCTGGTTGATGGAGTTTACTAGATACAACTGAAATATAATAAAAGTACAATGGTGGTTACGATGCAAGTGAACCCACCTATCAAAGCAATCACCCGGAATGGAAGCAGTGTGCCAGAAAGCTGCAATGAAACCCGTACGGCAAAAACCCGCAAGAACTATGGCACAACGGGGGTGAGTTGCCAACTCATGAGTAGAAAACATCACCGAGCAGAAATCGTATGTATGACTCAATCCTAGGTCATACAATCATAATATCCTTAAATAATAATATTGCCTGAAGCATAATAAAATGGCAAGGGTAAACATCTATACATAAGTGTAATCCCATGTGCTCGTGTCAGTGCCTCAGGTAGCAATATATCATAAATATGATATATGAATGCATGAAAACAGAATGCATCTAAATGTGGAAACCGTTTTCTTATCTCAGTGTGATTTCTGTATAAAATCGAGTATCATCAATGAAATCATGCAGAAAATCAGTGTCAATCATCGACACAAAATATAAATCTCAAATATCGATATCTCAGCCTCCGGCTATCCGGACTGGCCTATATCATCACATCTCAATATCTCAGGCTCCGGCTATCCGGACTGGCTGTATCATCAAATATCAATATCTAGGGCTCCGGCTATCCGGACTGGCCCAAATCCTCAAATAAAAGACCATGTCGGTATCCTCCGGATATCCGGCACGTCATAATAAAATCACCGGTCAGTAGTGCTTCCCTGTCTCAGGCTCAACGCTATCTTCTGCGACCTTCTTGCCCCGGGGTACCGTACCGGGTCCACCATGCACCCAAAGACGGTTCACCCTCCTCGAATCGGGTGTATGATATCGCTCAAGAGCCGAGAAAACTCAAGGTGGACATATCTCAAATCATATCAGGAGAAAACCGCACTTTTGTATCTTCAAAAATAATAATACGTTTTATAAATCCTTGCGGTTTCTCCAAATCCAGAAATCTCATGAAAATCCAAAATAACAATCTCTAGTGTAAATAACAGGGAATACTGGGCTCCAGCAATCCGGACTGGCCCATAATATTGCATGACAAATGAATATAAAATGCATGGGTATCTAAATAAAGAATGCAATATCTAAACTAGTATATGAAAGCAATAACATATAGGAACTATCAGCTAGCAAGCTATGTCAATAAAATAATATTCTCTAAAGTGTATATGACATAGAAATTACCGATGAAGATGTGTGTGAGCCGGCAAGCAAGTGTACGTGGAGCATACACATCATCGGTAATGGTGCGGGTGTCCTAACAACAGGTTTCATCATTACTCACGAAAATATATATAGGCATGCAATGCAATGCGAACAGCAGAATAAATGGCAATTAATAGTAAATGCAACAATAATGAAATATACCTTGCTATATACGAGTCATACAGTTTTTGATATCTGAAATCGCACGAATCGTGGTGTTTAGAAAATAGAGCTACGGTGTTTTTATGAAAAAGTAAATCCTTTGAAATATCCGTAGTATCCCTTGGCCTGTCTTTAAAATACTCATGATTCGTTAATTTTGGAAATAAGTATGACTCGTGCTCGGTCTAACATCTACTAAGTAAATACAGGACTAAACTAACAGACTAGTCGAAAGGGTAAGAAATTCCACCTAAATCTGAGTCGATCTATATATATATAATAGTCGGTGATCTCTCCTCAATAGTATCGCGTACGATACAATATATATATATCATAAGACATCCTCGAGTCAAGAGTGCGGATCTATCATCATAATTATATCTCGTACGGTAAATCCATCGTATGGCATCCCAAATCAGGGGATGGGTCAATATCACATTTATCTCATTATTCAACAGGTATCCTTATCATCATATATCATGAGCTGTGTACTGATCTACATCTAGTACATACTGATACCATCAATAATATATATGAGTGTGTCTGAAAACACATCGCCTAAATATCCGCTATAAAATCATGTCGTATCTTAAAATACGAACCAAATCACATCACCGATCTCATGGCATCATGCCCAATCATATCGACTCATCTCCAAGTACCATATACTATCCTCATCATCCATGTATATGTAAACGTATATATATACACACACACACACACATAGTC
The DNA here is from genome assembly GCA_030015575.1 of Agapanthus africanus. NCBI lineage: Eukaryota > Viridiplantae > Streptophyta > Magnoliopsida > Asparagales > Amaryllidaceae > Agapanthus > Agapanthus africanus. Next base: position 280,235,090 of record JASDDO010000029.1, on the reverse strand, counting down.
ACATACCTTTGTGTGTGTCTATATATACATATCCCCATATACGTACAAGAAATAAAATGTATGCGTGTATGCAAATCACTACTCTAGGGTTCGCAACTAAGAAACTAACTAAATGCGTTTTCCTACTAGTATGCTAAAAATATCCCAAAGTCATCTAGCATTTCTTACTAAGTATACACATCTCATAACACATAAGTATATATATATATATATATATATATATATATATATATATATATATATATATCATAACGCATTCGCTTTCTATACTACGAAACTGCGGGGGTGCCATACGCCATCCACCTAACTTCTCCCGTAAATATATATCTACTCACCTTGATCCTCGCTTGTCGAAGTCGATATCGCTATTCTCTTTTTCATCGTCCGAAGTCCACGTGAAAGGTACCTATATGTAAACATATAAGATCGTAAACCGAAATCGCGGATAAACGGCACACGAAACGCGCATAGGTTAAAACTTATGACCCGCTCATGCAAAAGAACCAAATAACCCTCGACATCGGCATACAAATGCCAATTGATCGAGATAAAACCCAAATGTACCAATCGTGGTTTCACAACTCACTAATTATAATATGAAATAAGTTGTAACTCATCAAAACCTCAAAATAAATCAAATCGATTTATTTCCAAAAACCTAGAAAGCATTCATTTACCGTTTTAGTACAAAACTTGATATTTAAACAAAACTAGTGGCCACAATATTTACTAAATAACTTAATTAGGTCACAAAATATTAACTAGATTTTTCTCTCAATTATATTCATAATTCCTAAAAACCTAGTTTGCAAAATTATGCAATTTGGACAAATTAATTGTAACAATTTACAATTTAACAACTAAACTAGGTTTTGCATATTTTAAGATGTTAAACTATACATTGCATACTTAATGATGAAATAAAAATCCTAACTTGAATTTCACAAACCCTAATCTTGAATTTAGACTTGCAATTTAAAACCTAAATTAAACCATTAATTAACTTAGTTTGAAGTAATGATCCAACAATTAAACCATAGGTTAAGATTTATACCTCACAAATCAAGAGATCAAACTTGAGATCTAGCCTCCCAAAATGCTCTCTTTTCACCAAGATCCATACTAGAATAGCCAAGGAAAAATGGGTAGGGATTGGATTTAGAGTTTATGGGATTTTTTGTTTGGATTTTTGGGGCAAAAATTTATGCGTTTTTTAAGAGAATGAGATGGGGAATTTAGGGGCTGCTGTTGGGAGCTGCTGCCGAGCCTAGGGGAGAGGAGAGAGAGGGTGTGGGGAGTTTGACCAAATCAAGAACCCATACATCAAGTATATAAACCCATACCTCTTTTGTTTAATTGTTTTCTTTTTTCCTTTTTTTTCTTTTGTTTAATTGAAGTGGGAAAAACTTTGGGGAAATGGGGATACTCAAAGTGGGCTCATCCAAGCTATGGGGAATGGGTGTGTGTGTGAGTGTAAGTGAGTGAGTGGATGCGCACCCAAGAAGATAAATACCAAACCTCAATTTCTATTTAATTTATTTTCACAATTTAAGCATTTTTCTTTTACATTTTCTGAAACCATCTTGAGAACTTCTTTTTATTTCAAAAACAACATGTTACATTCTAGTTTAATATATCCTGATGCACAAAACTTGTATTAACCCATTCCAATTTGTAATCATCACTAATTAAATGTATTAGTTAAGGCTTAAAATAATATTAAAAATAATTAATTTCGGAAAATATTTTAGTGAACTAGAAATTTACAAGTGACCCATTAAATACCAAATATTAGCAATTACATAGCTAAAATAGTTATATTTAATTTTATGTTGAAAGATATTTATATCTTGGTTTTTACGGAAAACACCGGTTATTTTACCGAAAATCAGAAATTTCACCTAAACGATTTTCAAAACGCTACACATACATATAACAAACAATCTCCCACTTGCACTAGGGCCATCTGTCGTAGTATCCAATACCCAACAATCAGCAGTGGTTGTAGTATCTCATACACAACCATCCCATAAAAATCTCTTTTGGGAAAAAGCATTTGTGAGTGGATCCGTCGTGTTGTCCTTTGTGTCTACTCTCCTAACCTCGATCTCTCTGGAGATCAACCATCTCCATAATCAGGTGATGCTGTCTAAGAATATGTCTAGATTACTGATTGGACGGGAGTTTTTAGGCTAAACCCACAACTCCATTGTCACACAATGATAGGAACGAAGTTCATCTCATGAACTTATATACACCCAGACTGCCTCTTTGGTAGCATCCTTGGTAGCGATGTATCCAACATTTATCGTCTAATTTGCCACAGTATCTAGCTTGGAACTCTTCCAACATACCGTCCCTCTACTGAGGGTAGAGACAATGTCTATGACTGACATTCAGTCGACCTTATCACCCTGGAAGCTATCCAGTGATTCTCCCCAGGATCCATTGATACCATCTCAATACACCTAGTGAGAATCCTGACATCCACTTAGATCTATCTCATAGATCCAAAACCCAGGATTTAGGAGGTATCGCCTTGATCCTATATGGAGAATCCTTGTGATAAGAGGAGATTGACCGAGTGTAGCATAGGAAACACCTTTCCTATCAAGAGTATGTCATCCACGTACAATACGAGGAACTCCACCATACTCCCTACTACCTTTTTGTATATACAAGGTTCATCTATCCTTTTGATGAAGTTAAACTCTTTGACTACCACATCAAAACGGATGTTCCAACTCCGCGATGCCTGCTTTATCCCATAAAGCAACTTGTACACGTTTCCGCTGCTCCCACTGTCTACGAAGTCGTCTGGACATGTACTTATAGACGCTCTCTTCTAAATCACTATCTAGAAAAGCAGTCATGACACCCAACCGCCAGATATCATAGTCATGGTATGTAGCAATGGCAAGTAGGATCCGGATGGACTTAAAAATAGCTACTGGAGAAAAGGTTTCTTCATAAACCACACCTGATTGATGACAAGAACCCTTTTCAACAAGTCTAGCTTTGAAAGTCTCAAATTTTCCATGTACACCAAGTAATCTTCTCAAGATATACATGCTCCTGATGGGTATTTAACCCTTCAGATATAGCAACCAAAGTCCATACTTTGTTGGTGTATATGGATTCCATCTCAGATCGCTTAGCATCCAGCCATTCTCACAGAGTCCCCACTCCTGATGGCCTGCTCGAAACTAGTTGGGTCATCATCTCATGATGCAATCCTCGCTCCCACTGTCATTGAGAAAACCGAAGTATCTCTCAGGCAGATGAGGAACCCAACCAGATCGGCGAAGAGGCTGAGGTTCGTTGGGAACTATTGAATCCTTGGGTTCTACCAAATCGTCAGCTGTAGTTTGTATAGCTGGAACTCTTTCCAGTTCTACCTCATGACCACAAATTTGTTTCCAAAATAAATTCCTTTTCTAAAAAGGCGGTCATGCCGAGAAATAAAACACTTTTTGTTCCTCAGTGCGGTAGAAGATATTCCTTTGCGAATGCTTGGGAAATCCAACAAACTTCCACAGAACTGACCTTGCCTCAACCTTGTCCGGATTTTGCTGTTGACATAGGTCGGACAACCCCAAATCTTAACTTGCTTAAGACATGGGCTCTTCCCATTCCATATCTCATATAGAGTGGTAGGCTCCTGATTTGGTTGGAACCCAATTCAATAGGTATGCAGCTTCTCAAGTGCATAACTCCCAAAAAGAAATAGGCAACTCAGTAGTACTCATCATAGAGCGCACCATATCTAATAGGTGTGATTGCTCCTTCCCGATACACCGTTGTGCTTTGGTGTATACGGAGGAGTAATGCAGAGAGAGAATCTCATTCTCCTTTAGAATAGTCCAGGAATTCCGTGCTCAAGTATTCTCCTCCCTGATCACATCAAAGGACATAATACTTATACCTATTTTGGTTCTCTACTTCTAACTTATATTCTTTGAATTTCTCAAAAGCTTCAGACTTGTGTTTCAACAGGAACATATGTCCGAATCTTGAGAGATTATCAGTGAATGTAATGAAGTACAAAGAACCGTCCTGGAATGTGTAGAAAGGGGACTTATATATATCATCATGTATCAATCCTAAGAGTTCACTAACTCTTTCTCTATTTCCAATAAACGGAGCTATGGTCATCTTATCTTTGTGACATGACTGGAAAGTTTCACAAGATGTAAATTCAAACTAATTTAAATATGCATCTAAATGTAACTTAGCTAGTTGTGTCGCATTGATATGACCTAGTCTACAATGCCTTAAGAAGGATTCGTTCATTTCTGAACTCTTCCTCCTGTGTGTGTTCTGTACGTTAAGAACTGTGATTTGATTTAGAACGTATATGTCACTAGATGACGTGCCTGATCCGATCAACTCTTGATATAGGAAATGTTCAAAACATTATCCAACAATACAAAATTATATCCTTCTTTACATAATAAAGAGACTGATATGATGTTGTATATCAGGTTCGGTATCTAATAACATTTGTTTAGAATCAATGTATTTGGTAATACAGGGTGATAACTGCCAACAAGCTTGGCTGCAACACTTTCACCGTTTCCAACTCTTGAAACTTATCACCCATTCCCAGTTCTCTACCTTTCTGCAGCCCATGTAACAGTTTACATATGTGGGATCCTGATCCGGTATCTCATACCCAGGATGTAGAGGATACTGAGAAACAGTTCTCGGTAATGAACACGCCCGAAGAAGATGCATCATCATGCACTTTCTTCGTTTAGGCGGCACGGGAATCCTGGTATTCCTCTATTTCCTGCTCGGTCTTATAACAATTATAAGTTGGAGCGGGACCAACGTTCCCCAGCTCAGTATAACAAGCGGGTGCGGTCAATACATCCATATTATTATCTTGATTAAGGCGTGACATGATCGCTACCTGGAGAGAGAGAGAGAAGAAAACACTTAGCGTATGCTCTTGCATGATTAGATTGGTTATTATTTTATCTAATCAGGATGGCTCCCACTGTTTTTATCAAATCTTCCTTCAAACCCTAAAAGGAAAAGACTAGCCGGGATTAATTACACCCTATAAGTTCGCCAATCTTTCAGCCAGGCCAGTGCCGGTACTTTGAGAGAGGTTCCTCGTGCTTTCGCACGGACCTAATTAAAATAAACCTCGTTTTCCCATGGGCGTAACCCTGTTAACACCTTTCTAGACACCTACTTGATTGGCTAATTGTAATGTGTAAAACTCTCCCAGGAGTAACTATTACTCGCAGTGGGTATCAGGATCCAACTATTTCATAGAAGATATGTAATCCCATTGAAAATTTCAACACTTGAAATTCCCGATAATATTTTGCCCCTAGATCCTATGACCTTAACGAAAGCCAACAAACCATAGGCTGCTAGTCAAGTTCAACCCGTACATTTCATGATTGAATTAAACCCACCCGTACAACCCTTGACGAAAGCCAAAAAAGTCTCACGACTACCCTAGCTCAATCGCATCATATGCTTTTGCAGATAAGCATAAATATCTACCGCACACTACGCCTTAACGAAAGCCAACAAATATAGTACGAATACTATGAAGTACTTATCTGAAATGACGGAGGGCTACGACAGGTTTTTAAGAAAACCCTTTGCGTAATGAACTTGATCTCGTTGTAGAATCGAGTGATTTTGTAAAAGGAGTGTTTTTTAGGCTTTTAGTAGTTTTGCTAAAGAGGTCACTCCCGGTGAAGGGATCTCAGCTCTTTCCTTATCGAATAAGGTGCAGGATATTTCACAAATATCACTATGCAAAGCAAAAACTATAAAAGCAATCAAAAGACAAACTGAGTGGGTTGTAGCATCTGCTAGTTTCGCTAAAAGAGGTCACTCCCGGTGAAGGGATCTCGGCTCTTTCCTTATCGAATAAGGTGCTGGATATTCTACAAGGAATACCGCTATGCAAAGCAAGAACTAGAGCTACCAGTTTTAAAACAAGTTTCTACAACATCTTTTAGGTTTCTTTTATTTAATTAATCTCATTAATGAAGTCCCGTCTTAATATGCTTCCTAAGCATCACATATGAAACGAAAGCAGTAATATATATATATATATATATATATATATATATATATATATAATATAAGCATTCGTCTCAGAACATTTCACAGTGATCACATCACAGAGCAGCAGAAGAACATATATGAAATATTGGATATACTAGGATTTCCGTATTTTATATCAAGCCAGTAGAAAACACGAATTCCACGGTCGCGATGAATAGCCAAACCCACATTCCTAGACCCCTACAAGAGCGGCAAGTAACCCTGTCAATTCTAGAGTTAGGAGACCCAGTCTCGACTCCTCGAGATGGTCTCCCACTGGACCCTAGAACCCGGTTACTTGTGCTCCCCGCCTTGGGTCTATCCTAATGCGGAAAAGTAAATAATATACATCAATGGTGACATCATCCTCAATCCGGAAGTGCCCCAATAAAAGAATATTACATACAAGATTTTACATGAATGAAAATGAAAAACTCTCATATCACATAAAAAAAACCCGGCTATTCAAACACAACGATCCAATATAACATATCCCAGCAACACATAATATCACATGTCATCAACGTAAGTAAATATGCGTATCCCAATTATCGTTCACATATAGCAACGAAACCGGCGATACACCACACATTACACTTACGGTCGCAGAAAAGAAACTGAAAAACTACAACAGTTGGAATCCGCAACCACCTTAGACATCATAAACCCAATGTATCACGTATATTGGATTTCATGCCTAACCAAATGAATTCCGTAGACATCACATGCCTAACAATTATAAACCCCGCATTTTAGTCTCGATCTTGAAAACACTTTTCAATATCAAGTCGGGCAATTCAATAAGATTCCCGACATCCTGATCGAATGCTCATTGGAAACTTTAATAGACGTCCGCACCCCCCGATACCGTTGACGAAGTCCACTAAGGCGAAACACCGCGGCCGCGAGCACCCGAACGGATGCTTTTGGCAACAGGGTTCTCCTACAGTTACTTGGTCGGGGTTATGAGGCGTGGCTATCTAATAATGTTATCCGGCGAGTATCCGCGTACGCTACGTGATTGCGACGGACTTTTGATCACATCAAAATCCCATGGCAACCGATCAAATGAGACTAAACTGCTAGATTTATAAAATTCAAATAGTTTGGATTCCAAGTATTGTATCCCATCACATGATACTTGGACGATGTTAATCTTTTTGATCGATTAACTAAAGTCCCAGAATTCCTCGAGAGCTCCACACTTGAGCACGGTTTAATAATACCCAGAATATGCCATAGTACCTATGCACCAGCCGTAGAAGAGCAGACCCAAGCCTCACTCATGTCGCCACGGAACAGCGGCAAACCCTACGGTATGACCGCGGTTCCGTGATCCAAAAAGTCAAGTTAGGGTTTCATTCTTCTAGAGGGTTCACAGAATTACTTACATGTTTTTCCGAATACGTTAAACTTGGAAAAATGGGATTTTAACATTCGATCGAACTTTTTAACTTCACCTAGACAATATGTGAAAACCCGAAACAATGTTAAAACTACGAATACGAATCACTCCGAATTGCTTATAGTGTAAGATCACATCTCATGCAAACTTAGAAAAAACAAACAACACCTGAAACACCAAAACCCAGATTCTGGAACACAGTACAAAATTCAACCAAAACCAACACCATTAGGCCGAGCAGGCCGGAAAAATGATCAATGTGGCCGGCCAAATTCCTGCAAGAGGGGCTCAATTTTGTACTGTGTTCATGTTGCATCTCATACAACATTCTGCAGTTGTTTCAAAAAATTTTAGAGGACTTTTTAAAATCGACAGAAACTAGGGTTTCGTGTTGCAAGTTTCGGAGTAGTTTCGGTTTCGAAATCTTAACAAAATCCGCCTAATTTTCTAGCATGGTTCTGATACCACTGCAGGGTTTCCTAGCACGGCAGCAAGGTTTTGGGAGGTATCTTCCATGCCAAATTAAAATTTTAGCCGTACTAGCTAACTCGAACCCTAGAATCGTTACAAGAAAATCCGACGAAACATAATACAAACAACTTTGCATAAGAAGTGAACAAGGAATACAACCTTTGTAGACCGGTCCTTCACTTCAATAGCTCCATGTAGTAGTCCCTTCGCTGCGATCATGAACTTTCGGACACTAGAGAGGGTCCCATGAAGAAATGAGCATGCTTGCATCGAAGTCTTCGAGGCCAAAGATGATCTACGTCGAGGAGACACTAACCCAAGCTATCTCTTCACTAATTATGGAATTAGTGAAGCAAACACCCTATACTAAATGGCTAGTAGTAGAAGATGATGAAGTAGGAATTTTACTCATTTTAGATTTAATTTTCTAACTATTTTTCATCACTTTTCATGAAGCTAGAAAGCTTCAAATGAGAGGAAGAAGAAGATGATGAAGTGATGAACAATAATCTAAGGTTAGGAATGCAACCATGGTAAGTTCTTATGCCATGCCTAACTCATGTATAGAATTAACCAAGGTCAAAGGTTAAGGTTGGGTTAAAAAACATCTTAAGGAATGACAAAAGAGTGGACTTGGTCAATGTTCGACAAGCTTCATCCAAGCTTGAAACATTGACTAAGTCATCACTAATCTGTGATAACTTAAATGATAAATATCAAATCCTAACTTTAACCCTAGCATGGTATTAGTCTCATACACCCTTGTTGCATATGTAACCTAGCATGATACATGAATATATATCACATATATATTTATGTGTTAAAAGAAAACAATACACATATCACATATATGTAAAGTGTAGCATATGTGAGAAAAAGAAATCTTAAGTGAGCTAATATTAGTTAATGTAATGTAATATATCAAATATATAATTATACATTAAATTATTAAATCAACTCTTGATTTAATAATCCGGCTATATTACATATAACTGACTAATATCAAATGAATCAACTTATCGAATCAACACTTGATCCGATAACCCGGCTATATCATATATAACCGACCGATATCACATATCGCGAGAATAGAATACGGTATCACATATCGTATTAATCTCCGTCCCGCACATATCACATATGTGCTCTTACTCCGTTTCGCTTGAGCCAGGAAACCTCTGTGTAGGACTCTAAAGACTCATCAATACGCCGGCAGTAGGTGATGATCATATCAAACACCCATAAGCCGCAAGCGGTCTGATAAACGTAACGGCCATCCGGGTATTGAGCGATCAGAAGATCAACAAGCAAGCCTGCTCATACTCCTGCGAATCCAATCAATAACACTACCGTATAGTCCGGTCTCTTCATCTGATATGTCGCATATCTCGTCTAGGGGTGGTAAACGTCAGACCCCAGTAACTCGATAAATCATGCCGATATGAGGCTCATAACGGGTCAAGAAACTACTGATAACACTTACCAGTATATCTCTGAATCAACCCTGGCCAGGGACTTCCTGTTATAGCTAATCGAGCACAGCGCAACATCAACCCACAATACCGGGAGAGACGAAACCCCTCCTATCGCTCATTGCCTCCATGTGATTCGGGACTGCACCCAAAAGCCACCATTTTGCATGTTCTCTTGAACGTGGGAAGGTGGAAATCAAAGCATAGTGGGAATCACACATGACTCTATGATGATCTCAGGTCTACAGACTAATCTGTACCGTTGTCACCAGAGAACTGCTATCAGACGATAGGTATAATAGTATCTACGAGTTCTAGGCGAGTCCGTTCAGTGTACCCAGTCTCCACTGAGCACCCGTATACTATCTCTGATGTCAAACACCAATGGATATGGGATCATCCATCGTCCATCTATATGGGTCGAGAAGCTATATGCTAGTCTACTCTGGTATATCAATGCCCTGTCTCGATACACCTACGACTAGGAACATTTGAAGGATGTACTTTGTTGGGTTTGCTTAGCACCTCACAAGGGTTTGTAATGCATCAAACATGCTACAATTTAATTTTTTAGGGTGCTAAGGAAACTAACCTAGGATTAAACTAGAAATTTAAAATAACATATGAAGTAGTATCACATACTACAAGTAATACAACACTAAGTAAAGCGAATACAACCTTCGTAGTTCTCTTTGCTTGACTCCTTGGCTACTTAAGAGTTTGAACGGGTCCGCTCGAGTCATTCGTTGTCCACGACGATCCACCGCGGAGTACCTTGGCTCAAGCTCCTTGCTTCACTAGAACAAGTAGAAGTAATGCAAAACAACCTAAACTAGTGAGCTAAACTAGTGCAGATTGGTGATGTGGGTTTGGATCTCACTTAAAAATCTTTTCTTTTTATCTCCTTCTCTCACTTATCAAGAGGTAATAAGTTAATGAGGAAGAAGAAGAAGGAAGAGGCTAAGCAAGCTCAAGATAATCTTATGCCAAAAAGAAAAAGAATAATCAATATATGAGAGAGTCTACTCACTCATAACCATGGTTGTAAAATATCTAGATATTTTGTTAATTGGTTAAAGAATAAGTGTAGAGATTAAATCATGGTTAAGTGTAGAAACTAAACCACGGTTTAAGTATAGTAATTAAACCATGGTTCAAGTCAAAGTCAACAATGGAAGTGTGTAGAAACTATGTAACCATGATATAATCCTAATCAATTCTTTAATCAATAATCAAAATAAATAAATATTTAAACCATGTGATTCTTGCATAGCCAACTCCAATGTATCATCAACATGACACATGTATGCATGCATGTGTGCATTCATATCAACATATGAACATACATACATTCATGCATACAGTAAATAAAGAAAAGGTTATAAGTGAAAAGACTAATGGTCGTTAATATTAAATCAACAATTGATTTAATATACCGTTCATATCTCATACGACCCGACCAAAAGAAAACGCCAGATTACAAGGCGGTATCTCATACACGCTTTTAATCAGGCACCCGCGCATATCACCATATGCACCCCACATCATTTCGCCTGAGCTAGGTAACCCCTTTGTGGGACTCTAAGACTCGTCAATATGCCGGCAGTAAGTGATGATCATATAAAACACCCACAAGCCGCAAGCGGTCAGCTAAACGTAATGGCCACCAGGGTATTGAGCGAGCAGAAGAAAAACAAGCGAATCTGTCAAAACTCATGTCGAGCCAACCGGTAACACTTACTGTGCAGTCCGGTCTCTTCGTCAGATATGCTACATATTAAGTCTAGGGATGGCATCGTTGACCCCAATAACTCAATAAGTCATGCCGACGTATGGCCTATAATCAAACAGAGATACTACTGATAACACTTATCAGTAAATCTCAACAGCCCTGTCCAGGGACTTACTGATATAGCCAATCGAGCACAGCGCAATATCAACCCCCAATACCGTGAGAGACAAAACCCCTCCTATCGCTCATTGTCTCCACATGTCTCGGGACTATACCCAAAAGCCACCCGTTTGCACGACTCAGCAGAGCCGTGGTAGGGTGGATATCAAAGCACAGTGGGAGAACACATGAGACTCTATGACGATCTCGGGTCTACAGACTAACCTGTAACAGTGTCACCCGAGAACTTCTATCCGATGATAGATATAATACCATATATGAGTTCTCGGCGAGTCCGTCCAGTGTACCCAGTCTCTACTGAGCACCTGCATACGATCTTGATGTCAAACATCAATGGATGTGGGAACATCCATCGCCCATCATATGGGTCTAGTATCATATACGCTAGTCTACTCTGGAATATTGATGCCCCGTCTCGATACACCCACGACTAGGGACATTTCAGGATATGCTTATAAACTACACATGTCCCACTAGTATGATCCGCATCATAATCACAGTAGTCGAGCAAATATCCTCAGGGCTTTATCAACATGTACAAATGAATAAAAACATGATCAAGTGAACATGTCAGATAAAGAGTAACCTGATAGCATACTATCATGTCGAGCAAGAATGTCCTCTGTATATATATATATACATGTATAAATACATCCACTATCATATAATGGCCTCTAGGGCATACATATATCCAACAATCTTCCACTTGCACTAAGGCCAGTTATTGGCGTATCTCATTCCCAAAATCTCAAAAAGTCACTCATGCTGCGGCTGAGGGAGGGACTTGGTGAGTGGACCCGCGGTGTTATTCTTTGTGTCTACTCTCCTAATCTCGATCTCGCGGCAATCTACTATCTCCCGGATCAGATGAAAATGCCTCAGGATGTGTGGATCGCTGATGGGACCTGGACTCCTTGGCTAATGCCGTAGACCCATTATTATCACAATACAATGGTATTTGATCAATAATGGTTGGAACTACTCCTAGCTCCGTGACGAACTTCCTCATCCAGACGGCTTTCTTGGCGGCATCATTTGCAGAAATGTACTCAGCTTCCATCGTAGAGTCTGCAACGGTATCCTGTTTGGAACTCTTCCAACTCACCGCCCCTCCATTGAGGGTAAATACAAACCCAGAGATAGATTTGTTGTCGTCCTTATCACTCTGGAAGCTCGAATTGGTAAAGGCCTCCATTTGGAGATCTCCGTTACCATACACCAAGAACAATTCTTTAGTTCTTCGCAAGTACTTAAGAATGTTCTTCACAGCTGTCCAGTGATTCTCCCCTGGGTTGGATTGATACCTTCTTACTACACCAAGTGTATAAGCTACATCAGGGAGTGTACATAACATCGCATACATTATAGATCCTACGGCTGAAGCATAGGGTATAATGGTCATGCGAGCTCTCTCTTCATCAGTCTTTGGGCAAAAGTCCTTGGACAGAGTGACTCCATGGCAAGCGGGTAAGGCTCCCCGCTTGGAGTATTCCATACTAAACCTCTTTAGGATGGTGTTGATGTACCTGATTTGGGACAATCCCAATAACCTTTTGGATCTATCCCTATAGATCCGAATGCCCAGTATGGACGTGGCATCACCCAGGTCCTTCATGGAGAACCTTTGTGATAAGAATGATTTGACCGACTGTAGCATAAGAATATCATTTCCTATCAGAAGAATGTCATCCACGTACAATACGAGGAATGTGACAGCTCTCTCTACAGCCTTCTTATAAACACATGGTTCATCTGGATTTTTGATTAAATCAAACTCTTTGATAACATCATCAAAGCAGATGTTCCAACTCCGTGATGCCTGCTTTAATCCATAAATTGATTTAAGCAATCTACATGCTTTCTCGCTGCTCCCACTGTCAATGAAGCCCTCTGGCTGATCCATATAAACGCATTCTTCTAGATCACCATTTAGAAATGCAGTTTTAACATCCATCTGCTAGATTTCATAGTCGTAGTGAGCAACAATAGCAAGTAGGATCCGAATGGATTTAAGCATGGCTACGGGAGAAAAAGTTTCGTCATAGTCTAGACCTGGTCTTTGATGAAATCCTTTCGCCACAAGTCTTGCTTTATAGATCTCCACCTGCCCATCTACACCAATCTTTCTTTTAAAGATCCATTTCCACCCTACGGGTTTTAACCCAGAGGGTACAACGTCCAAAGTTCATACTTTGTTGGTGTACATAGATTCCATTTCAGATCTCATGGCATCCAGCCACTTCACAGAGTCTCCACTCGTGATAGCTTGCTGAAAACTGGTAGGATCATCATCTTCCATGATGAAATCTTCTCTATCACCATCAATGAGGAAACCGTAGTACCTCTTCGGTGGGTGAGAAGTCCTACCAGATCTACGGAGTGGTTGAAGTCCATCTGTCTTTATTGCAAAAGCCGGTTCAACCAAGTCATCATTTGTAATTTGTGTTTCTAGAACTTCTTTTAGGTCTACCACACTGCCATCTGTATCATTTGTAAACAATTCTTTTTCTAAAAATGTGGCGTACTGAGAAAGAAACACCTTTTGTTCCTCCTTATGGTAGAATAGATATCCATAGGAATTCGTTGGATACCCTACAAAATTACATATGACTGGCCGTGTCTCGAGCTTGTCCAGATTTTGCTTTTTGACATAGGCCGGACAACCCTAAATCTTAACTCGTTTAAGAGATGGTCTCTTCCCATGCCATATCTCATATGGCGTGATAGACACGATTTTGGTTGGAACCCTGTTCAATAGGAACGCTGCAGTATCCAATGCATGCCCCTAAAATGAGATAGGTAACTCAGCATCACTCATCATAGAACGAACCATATCTAATAGGGTCTGATTCCGAAGTTTTGACACACCGTTGTGCTATGGTGTGTAAGGAAGGGTGAGCTGAGAGAGAATCCCATTCTCTTTTCGAAAGTCTGCAAACACTGTACTGAGATACTCCCCACCTCGATCTGATCAAAGCATTTTGATACTCGATTCAGTCTGTTTTTCTACTTCAAGTTTGTACTCTGTGAATTTCTCGAAAGCTTCAGACTTATGTTTTAGTAAAAACACATGACCGAATCTTGAGAAATCAACAGTAAAATTAATGAAATAAGAAAATCCGCCTCTTGCCTGTGTAGACATTGGCCCGCATACATCACTATGTATGAGGCCTAAGAGCTCAGTAGCTCTCCCTCCGTGTCCTGTAAACGGAGTTTTGGTCATTTTACCCATGATACAAGACTGGTAAGTCGCATAAGATTTATATTCAAATGGGTTTAAATATCCATCTTTATGTAGCTTGTTTAGTCTTGTTTTGTTAATATGACTAAGTCTACAGTGCCAAAGAAAAGCTTCATTTATTTCTGAAAGTTTTCTTTTATTAATGTGTTGTATGCTGAAAACTGTGCGTTGATTTAGGACGTATATCCCATTTTAGAGTGTACCATACCTAACTAACATTTGATTCAGGTTAATGTTCATAACATTATTCTGCAATACAAAATTATATCCTTCATTGTCTAACAAAGAAATGGATATTATATTACAAAGCATACTAGGTACATAATAACATGGGTTCAAAACCAATATACACCCTGACGGCACCCCCGGTGATACTCTCCCACTGAAACCGCATGTACATTGGAACCATTTCCAACCCGGAGAGTATGGACACCTGTCTTCAGAATTTTGCTATTTCTCAGCCCCTGCATGGAATTGCAAATGTAAGAACATGGACCGGTATCTAATACCCAGGAAGCAGAGTTTATAGAAAAACAGTTTTCTGTCACAAACACACCTGAAGCGGAAGCATCACCATACTTCTTCCTTTTGAGATCCAAGTACTCAATGCAGTTGCGTTTCCAGTGTCCCGATTTGTGGCAGTGATAACATTCCCTTTCCCCGATTCCCCAGCCGTGGACTTGTCTTTCCCCTTAACCCTTTTAACTCCACCTCTAGGTTTGGCGGGTTTCTTCTTTATCTTTCCCTTGGCCTTGGCCTTCGGATGAGAGGAGGAAGATGACCCAGCATTCAAAGCGGGAGTCTTCACTGATTTCAGCATGCTCTCTGCACACCTCAACATATTGAGGAGTTCAGGTAGTGACTTCTTCATGTTGTGCATGTTGAAGTTTACTACAAATTGAGCAAAGGTAGAGGGGAGAGACTGCAGAATAATATCAGTATATTATTCGTTGTCCATTGACCATCTGAGGTCCTCAAACTTTTCTATAAGAGCTATCATCTTCAGAATATGGTCACCTACTGGCGTGTCAAGAGCCATCCGCATCTGAAACAGATTTCTGGATGCTTCATATCGTAGGACACGAGATTACTCCGCATACAACTCTTTTGTACGGAGAAAAATGGATTGTACATCCATCTGCTCGTGCTTCTTTTGATGTGTGTTATCCGTCGATGCAAGCGTGAGGCATTTGGCCGTGGCACAGTCAGCGTCCCATATCTTGCGGACTTCCCTATCCGCAACCGAAGATTTAGGACCTGGGACGGGCGGGGCTGGAGCCGTGAGAACATATGATACCTTATCATAAGTCAAGGCTGTGTTAATGTTCCTCAGCCAGCTTTATAATTGGTCCCATTCAGTTTATTTTTATTAAGTAGAAGCTTGAGTCCTGTCATTGGTATCTTCCATTAAGAGAGAGAAAAGAATACACTCAGCAAAAGCTCTTGCTAAGATCAGATTGGTTATTATCTTATCTAATCGATGTCTCCCACTGCTTTTATCAAATTTCCCTTCAAACCTTAAAAGGAAAACTAGCCAGGATTAATTACATTCTACAAATTCGCTAACCGTTCAGCCAGGCCAGTGTCGGTACTTGAGGGAGGTTCCCCGTGCTTTCGCACGGACCTAATTAAAGTAAACATCATTTTCCCAGAGGCGTAGCCCTACTAACACCTTTCTAGACACCTAATGGGTTAGCTAATTGTAAAGTGCAAAATTCTCCTGGGAGTAACTCTTGCTCACAGTGGAATTGGGATCCAACCATCATATGGAAGGTATGCAATCTCATTGCAAATTTCAACTCTTGAAACTCCCGATATGGTTTTTACCCCTGGTACTCATGACCTTAACTATGGTCAACAAATCAAAAGCACTAGTCAAGCTCAACCCGTCATTTCTTGATTAATTAAACCCGGCTATATGACCCTTAACTATGGTCAACAAAGTCATATAATTGTCCCAATTAATCACATCATATGTTGTGTAGGAAAACATCACTTAGCTACCGTACGCTACGCCTTAACTATAGTCAACAAACGTAGCATGAATACTAAGTACTCTACTTCCTAAAATGACGGAGGGTTGCAGATGGTTTTTAAGAAAACCCTTAACGCTTTGAACTTGATATCGTTGTAGAATCAAACGGTTTTCAAAAGGAGTGGCTTAAGCTCCACAATTTTGAAATGTAGCTTTTTCACAAAAAGCTGAGTGGTTTTTAAATTCGATTCTTCAACATCTTTTTAGGTTTATTTTTCCTTACATTAATCATATTAATGTAGTCCCATCATGTAAGTCCTTAAGCCAAACACAGAAAAGAAACGAAAATACAACGTATGCTAATGCCATCCGCATTCGCCACAATATTCCGTTATGCACCGTTAGGTTACTTAACTAACGGCATACCGGGACGGAACTAGCGCGGGTGCAAAACATAAGCAACGTCTACTATATATCTTATATATAATATTGCATTCGTCTTAGATATATCAAGCGATCACATCACAGAATATAAACAGTAGAAGCACAGACATGAAAATATAGGATATACTAGGAATTCCGTATTTTGTATTTAGCCAACGATAGAAAATACGGGTTCCACAGTCGTGATGAATAGTCAATCCCACACCCTTGACCCCTGCGAGAGCGGCAAGAGACCCTACCAATTCTAGAGTTAGGAGACCCGGTCTCGACTTCTCGAGATGGCCTCCATTGGACTCTGGAACCCGGTCACTTGTGCTCCCCACCTTGGGTCTATCTTAATGCGGAAAAGTAAATAATATACATCGAAGGAAACATCATCCTCAACCCGGATGTGCCTCAATAAAAGAATATTACATACAAATGAATTTTACATGAATGAAAAGAAAACTTTCATCTCACATAAAAACCCTGGCCATTCATCACGACGATCATATACATCATTTCACAACAACATACAACATCTCATGTCAACATATGCAAATAAACTAGGCGATGTTAAAGCATTTGATCGATTGATCAATGACCCAAAAATCCACAGAGAAGCTCAACACCTGAGCAGTATTAAAATTACCCAGAAGCATGCTAAGTACCTATGGACCAACCGAAGAAGGGCCGACCCGAGCCTCACAAACGGCGCCGCGGAACCGCCGCCAAAACCAGGTTTCTGTCGCGGTTCCGCGGTCGTTTAATCGAGTTAGGGTATTGTTCTTCTAGAGGGTCCATAGAATTACCTGCAGGATTTTCTGAATATTTTTAATGAGAAAAATTCCAACATTTTGAAAAATTTCCCAAGAGGAATTTTTTCGGGTAATCGATGTTCGTTCGAAGTGTTTTAACGTCGTCTAGGTTGCTCTAATGTTCTAGCTTGGCTCTGATACCACTGTTGGGTTTGCTTAGCACCTCACAAGGGTTTGTAATGCATTAAACATGCTACAATTTAATTTTTTAGGGTGCTAAGGAAACTAACCTAGGATCAAACTAGAAATTTAAAATAACATATGTAGTATCACATACTACAAGTAATACAACACTAAGGAAAGAGAATATAACCTTTGTAGTTCTCTTTCCTTGACTTCTTGGCTACTTGGAGTTTGAACGGGTCCGCTCGAGTCCTTCGTTGTCCACGACGATCCACCGCGGAGTACCTTGGCTCAAGCTCCTTGCTTCACTAGAACAAGTAGAAGTGATGCAAAACAACCTAAACTAGTGGGCTAAACTAGTGTAGATTGATGATATGGGTTTGGATCTCACTTAAAAATCTTTTCTTTTTATCCCCTCCTCTCACTTATCAAGAGGTAGTAAGGTAATGAGGAAGAAGAAGAAGGAAGAGGCTAAGCAAGCTCAAGATAATCTTATGCCAAAAAGAAAAAGAATAATCAATATATGAGAGAGTCTACTCACTCATAACCATGGTTGTAAAATATCTAGATATTTTGTTAATTGGTTAAAGAATAAGTGTAGAGATTAAATCATGGTTAAGTGTAGAGACTAAACCATGGTTTAAGTGTAGTAATTAAACCATGGTTCAAGTCAAAGTCAATAATGGAAGTGTGTAGAAACTAAGTAACCATGATATAATCCTAATCAATTCTTTAATCAATAATCAAAATAAATAAATATTTAAACCATGTGATTCTTGCATATCCAACTCCAATGTATCATCACCATGACATATGTATGCATGCATGTGTCCATTCATATCAACATATGTACATACATACATTCATGCATACAATAAATAAAGAAAAGGTTATAAGTGAAAAGACTAATGGTCGTTAATATTAAATCAACAATTGATTTAGTATACCGGTCATATCTCATACGACCCGACCAAAAGAAAACGCCATATTATAATGCGGTATCTCATACACGCATTTAATCAGGCACCCGCGCATATCACCATTTGCACCCCACATCATTTCGCCAGAGCTTGGTAACCCCTTTGTAAGACTTTAAGACTCGTCAATACGCCGGCAGTAAGTGATGGTCATATCAAACACCCACAAACCGCAAGCGGTCAGCTAAACGTAACGGCCACCCGGGTATTGAGCGAGCAGAAGAAAAACAAGCGAACCTATCAAAACTCCTGTCGAGCCAACCGGTAACACTTACCGTACAGTCCGGTCTCTTCGTCAGATATGCTACATATTAATTCTAGGGATGGCATCGTCGACCCCAATAACTCAATAAGTCATGCCGATGTATGGCCTATAATCAAACCGAGATACTACTGATAACACTTATCAGTAAATCTCAACAGCCTTGTCCAGGGACTTACTGATATAGCCAATCGAGCACAGCGTAACATCAACCCCCAATACCGAGAGAGACGAAACCCATCCTATCGCTCATTGTCTCCACATGTCTCGGGACTGTACCCAAAATCCACCCGTTTGCACGACTCAGCAGAGCTGTGGTAGGATGGAAATCAAAGCACATTGGGAGAACACATGAGACTCTATGACGATCTCGGGTCTACAGACTAACATGTACCAGGGTTACCTGAGAACCGCTATCCGACGATAGATATAATACCATATAGGAGTTCTCGACGAGTCCGTCCAGTGTACCCAGTCTCCACTGAGCACCCGCATACGATCTTGATGTCAAACATCAATGGATATGGGAACATCCATCGCCCATCATATGGGTCTAGTATCATATACGCTAGTATACTCTGGAATATCGATGCCCTGTCTCGATACACCCACGACTAGGGACATTTCAGGATATGCTTATAAAGTACACATGTCCCACTAGTATGATCTGCATCATAATCACTGTAGTCAAGCAAATATCCTCAGGGCTTTATCAACCTGTACAAATGAATAAAAGCATTATCAAGTGAACATGTCAGATAAAGAGTAACTAGATAGCATACTATCATGTCGAGCAAGAATGTCATATATATATATATACACACACACTTGTATAAATACATCCACTATCATATAATGGCCTCTAGGGCATACATATATCCAACATACTTACCGACTACTCTGTCCCCACTAGTATGATCTGCATCATAATCCTGGTAGTCAAGTACTAATCCTAAGGGCTTTATCAACATGGAATAGAGAGGCAATAAGTGTACATGTTAAGATAAAGAGCAACCTGATAGCATACTATCATGTCGAGCAAGAAATTCATCCCTATATATGTCCAAGCATCCACTACAATATACATCGTATGTACAGTAATGGCCTCTAGGGCATACATATAACTAACAGAAACCCACTAAACCGAGAGATGGAGTTAAAAAGTCTAAAGGGAAAGACAAATCCAGGGCTGAGGGATCGAGAAAGGGAGAATGTTTCTACTGCCACAAGTCGGGACATTAGAAGCGAAATTGTATTGAGTACCTTGTTGATCTCAAGAAGAAGAAGTATGGTGATACTTCCGCTTCAGGTGTGTTCGTGACTGAAAACTGTTTTTCTATAAACTCTGCTTCCTGGGTATTAGATGCCGGTTGGGGTTCTCACATCTGCAATTGTGTGTTGGGAATGAGAAATAACAAAGTTTTGAAAACAGGTGATCACACTCTCCGGGTTGGAAATGGTTCCAATATACATGCTGTATCAGTGGGAGAATATCACCTGGGGTCACCTTCGGGATGTATATTAGTTTTGAACCCTTGTTATTTTATACCAAATATTCTATGTAATATAATATCCATTTCTTTGTTAGTCAATAAAGGATATAATTTTGTATTGCAAAATAATGTTATGAATATTAACCTGAATCAACAGTTGATTGGGTATGGTACATTAAATAACGGTGTTTACGTCCTAAATCAACACACGGTTTTTAACATACAACACACAAACAAAAGAAAAATTTCAGATATAAATGAAGTTTTTCTATGGCATTGTAGACTTAATCATATTAACAAAACAAGACTAAACAAGCTACATAAAGATGGATATTTAAATCCTTTTGAATATAAATCCTATGTGACTTGTCAGTCTTGCATCAAGGGTAAAATGACCAAAACTCCGTTTAGTGGACACGGAGAGAGAGCTACTGAACTCTTAGGACTCATATATAGTGATGTATGCGGACCAATGTCTACACATGCTAGAGGCGGTTATTCTTACTTCATAACTTTTACTGATGATTTCTCAAGGTTCGGACACGTGTTCTTGTTGAAGCATAAGTCTGAAGCTTTTAAGAAATTCAAGGAGTATAAACTTGAAGTAGAAAAACAAACTGTTTAAGAATCAAGAAACTTTGATCAGATCGAGGAGGAGAGTATTTAAGTACAGAGTTTTCAGACTTCCTAAAAGAGAATGAGATTCTCTCTCAGCTCACTCCCCCTTACACACCACAGTACAACGGTGTGTCAAAACGGAGGAATCGTACCCTATTAGATATGGTACGTTCCATGATGAGTGATGCTGAGTTACCACTTTCCTTTTGGGGGCATGCATTAGAGACTGCAGCATATCTATTGAACAGGGTTCCAACCAAAACCGGGTCTACCACTGCATATAAGATATGTTATGGGAAGAGACCATCTCTTAAACAAGTTAGGATATGCGGTTGTGCGGCTTTTGTTAAAAAGTAGAATCCAGACAAACTCGAGACACGATCGGTTCTTTGTACATTTGTAGGATATCCAAAATATTCATATGGATATCTTTTCTTCCACAATGAGGAACAAAGAGTGTTTGTTTCTCAATATGCCACATTTTTAGAAAATGAATTTTTTACAAATAATACTAATGGCAATGCGGTAGAACTAGAAGAAGTTCTAATGACACAAATTACTAATGATGATTTGGTTGAACCTGATGTTGCAATAGAACCTTACGAACCTCAGTCACTCTGTAGATCTAGTAGGACTTCTCGCCCACCGGAGAGATACTATGGTTTCCTCATTGATGATGATAGAGAAAATTGCATCATGGATGATGATGACCCAACTAGTTTTCAACAAGCTATCACGAGTGATGACTTAGTGAAGTGGTTGGATACCATGAGATCCGAAATGGAGTCTATGTACACCAACAAAGTATGGACTTTGGAAGTTTCACCTTCTGGGGTAAAACCCGTAGAGTGCAAATTGATCTTTAAGAGAAAGATCGGTGTAGATGGACAGGTAGAGACCTATAAAGCAAGGCTTATAGCGAAAGGATTTCGTCAAAGACCAGGACTGGACTATGATGAGACTTTCTCTCCAGTGGCAATGCTTAAATCCATTCGTATCCTACTTGCTATTGTTGCTCACTACGACTATGAAATCTGGAAGATGGACGTTAAAACTGCATTTCTAAATGGTGATTTAGAAGAGTGTATTTTTATGGATCAGCCGGAAGGCTTCGTTGAGAGTGGGAGCAACGAGAAAGCATGTAGGTTGCTTAAATCCATTTATGGATTAAAGAAGGTATCACGGAGTTGGAATATCTTCTTTGATGATGCGATCAAAGAATTTGATTTTATCAAAAATGCAGATGAACCTTGTATTTATAAGAAGATTGTAGGGAGTACCGTCACATTCCTCGTGTTGTATGTAGATGACATTCTCTTGATAGGAAACGACATTCTTATGCTACAATCAGTCAAACTATTCTTATCACAAAGGTTCTCCATGAAGGACCTGGGTGATGCCTCGTACATTTTGGGCATTAAGATCTATAGAGATAGATCTAATAGGTTGTTGGGATTGTCCCAATTAAGATACATTAACACCATCCTAAAGAGGTTTAGTATGAAAGATTCCAAGCGAAGTACTTTACCGGCTTGTCACGGAATCACTCTCTCCAAGGACTTTTGTCTAAAGTCTGATGAAGAGAGAGCTCGTATGAGTATTATACCCTACGCTTCTGCCGTCGGATCTATAATGTATGCGAAGTTATCTACTCGCCCTAATGTAGCTTATGCACCAGGTGTAGTAAGCAGGTATCAATCCAATCCAGGGAAGAAACACTGGACAGCTGTGAAGAATATTCTTAAGTATTTGCGAAGGACTAAATAAATGTTCTTGGTGTATGGTAATGGGGATCTCCAGATGGAGGCCTTTACCGATTCGAGCTTCCAGAGTGATAAGGATGACAGCAAATTTATCTCGAGGTTTATATTTACCCTCAATGGAGGGGCGGTTTGTTGGAAGAGTTCCAAACAGGATACCGTTGCAAACTCAACGATGGAAGCTGAGTGTATTGCTGCAAATGATGCTGCCAAGGAAGCCATCAGGATGAGGAAGTTCATCTCGGAACTAGGAGTAGTTCCCACCATTATTGATCCAATACCATTGTATTGTGATAATAATGGGGCTATGGTATTGGCCAAAGAGCCTAGGTCCCATCAGCGATACAGACACATCCTGAGGCGATATCATTTGATCCAGGAGATAGTTGATCGCCGCGGGATCGTGATTCAGAGAGTAGACACAAAGAATAACACCGCGGATCCACTCACCAAGGCCCTTCCACAGCCGCAACATGAGCGACTATTTGAGATGTTGTGTATGAGATACACTAATAATTGGCCTTAGTGCAAGTGGGAGATTGTTGGATATATGTATGCCCTAGAGGCCATTATTTGTATAGTGGATGCTTGGACATGTATATATATAGAAGACTTTCTTGCTCGACATGATAGTATGCTATCTGGTCACTCTTTATCATAACATGTTCTCTTGATTGTGTATACTGTTCATTTGATACATGTTGATAAAGCCCTTAGGATATCAGCTTGACTTCCATGATTATGATGCAAATCATACTAGTGGGGCATGTGTAGTCTATAAGCATATCCTTAAATGTTCCTAGTCGTGGGTGTATCGAGACGGGGCATCGATATTCCAGAGTAGACTAGCGTATACGTTTCTTGACCCAGTTGAGGGGGTAATGGATAATCCCATATCCATTGGTGTTTGACACCAAAAATTGTATACGGGTGCTCATTGGAGACTGAGTACACTGAACGGACTCACCGAGAACTTTTATATGGTATTATATCTATCGTCGAATAGCAGTTCTCAGGTGACACTTGTACAGGTTAGTCTGTAGACCCGAGATCATCATAGAGTCTTGTGTGTTTCCCACTGTGCTTTGATTTCCATCCTACCACTGCTCTAATGAGTCGTGAAAACAGGTGGTTTTGTGGGTACAGTCCCGAGACACATAGAGGCAATGAGCAATAGGAGGGGTTTCATCTCTCCCGGTATTGGGAGTTGATGTTGTACTATAAGCGATTGGCTATAACTGGAAGTCCCTGGCCAGGCTAATGAGATTTACTGATAAGTGTTATCAGTAGTTTCTCGACCTGTTATAGGCCATACATCGGCATGACTTATTGAGTTATTAGGTCTCGACGATACCATCCCTAGACTCATTATGCAACATATCAGATGAAGAGACCGGACTGTACGGTAAGTGTTGTCGGTTGGATTTATGGGAGTTTGTACAAGTTCGCTTGTTGTTCTTCTGTTCGCTCAATACCTGGGTAGCCGTTACGTGCAGCTAGTACCGCTGACGGTTTGTGGGTATCTGATATGATCACTGTCTACTACTAGCGTATTGACATTTAGAGTCCCACATAGGGGTTTCCGAGCTCAGGCGAAACGAAGTGGGGCACATATGGAGATATGTACGGGATCTTGATTAATATGAGTATATGATACCGTATTTTAATCTGGCATTTTCTATTAGTCAGGCTATATATGATATGACCGGATTATTAAATCAAGTGTTGATTTAATATAATGACTAATTGCTCATTAGTAATTCCTTTCATTATGTATGCATTCATGTATGTATATTTATATGGATTTATATACATATATACATGTGTGCATGTATAATAGTGGATGATACATTGGACATGGCTATGCTAGACTCACATAGAAGTATATTAGATGTTTAATAATTTTGAGAAAATGGAAATTGAATAATGAAGTCATGGTTCTACACTCTTCTTAAAATATCCCACTAACAATGGTTCATTATTTTAATCCCTCCACTAACTCACTCTCAAAAAATATCTAAGATATTTTCCATGGCTCAATATATATTATGTGAGTGTGACTCTCTCTCATGGGAATTATTATCTCAAGCCTAGCCATTTCTTCATCTCCTTCCTCTAGCTCTCTACCTTTTTTCTAGTGAATAAAAGAGAAAGAAAAAGAAAGGATCTTTTGTGAGGAATAACCCACTTCATCAATCTATATTAGTCTAGCACACTTGTATAGGTTATTTGCCTCACTTCTACTTAGGTTAAGTGAAGCAAGAGCATGAGTGTAAAGAACTCCGTAGTGGATCATCGTGGACATGGAAGGCTTCAAGCGGACTTGTTCCAAGTTTCGAGTAGAGCCAAGGAGCCCAAGGACTACTACACGGAGCTATAGAAGAGAAGGAGTGGTCTACAAAGGTTATAGTTCTTTTTCTCTTAGTGTTAGACACTTTTGTATATGATACTCACCCTAATCTCTAGTTCGATTTGTGGCTTATGTACTTTAGCTATATAATTTTTTAAAATACACCATATATTGTTTTTTAAACCCTAGTAGAGATGCTAAGACACACTTACAGTGCCCACAGAGCTCATATTCAGCCTATGAAAGACCGAACCTTCAGACATAGCAGGCTTCTTGAGAAGGCCAGGAGTAGTCGCCAGCCTGTCGAAGACTGACTTTCTTTGAGTTTCCTCCTTTAGCGTTAGAGCTTCAAAGGCAGGAGCTGGGGTATCATCCTAAAGAAAAGCCCACTCATTCCTTCAGTCGTTTGCACTGCAAGGATGCAGAACATCGGGCCTACGAGTGGCCCATATTTGATTCCCTCATATGGGGCAGAGCTTGAGTTGCAGTGAGTGCAGGTGGAAGCCATTGATCTGCACGGAGATGAAATACCAGCTTACTATCCCAACACTGAGAGCAACCATAAACAAATATATACCGCGATTTTGTTCTCGAAACACGACATACAAAAGTGTGGAGTGGAGTAAGAAAAATGTCACACCGGGCATGCCAAAATTTGTTTACCACCGAAAACCAGACTGAGACGCGAAGAGCGCGTCCTTCCTGAATACGGAGGCAGATTCTATTTTGAAAATATCCATCCATCTCTCCAAAGATACTAAGTTCATTTATGGCTCCGTATATCGGATGTTTGGATAGATGCGATCATTGTAGCTGACTTTTAGATTCCCTTCTATGGATGGAAGGTTTATTGATTGTAGGGACGCTTTTCCTACAGGCGTAAGCCCCTATAGTTAATTACGTTTTCGCGAGCAATAACAACTTTCTGTATGTTTATTCCTTTGTGTCGTCATGTTTTTGTTTGTTTTTGTTTACCCTTGGATTGTATATGGAGAATAATTTATGTCATCGCATAAGGCGTGGAATAGTCCAAATCCATATATATTAGATTTGGTATTGAATTTAAGTTGCATTTTTCACATGGGTGAGGTCCGTTAACTCAGGGGACATTTGTTTTAAGGATCGTTAATCTTATTTTTTATTAAGATAACTTAGAGTTTCAACTAAGGGCCGTTAATCTTATTTGAGACTAAGCTCAAGTTAGGACTTTGGCTGAGGATTGATAGTCTTATATTAGACTAAGATCAACTTAGATAAGAGGGACTTTTTGATCATTAGATCACATATAGAAAGCATAAGCTTCAGTATTTAGTTTATTTGACTAAGTCTTCAAGCAATGGCTTGTTGTTCATGTTCGCATACGCATTTGGGGTGCGCAAGTGCTTCGCATATGATGCCCATCATCTCCTCTGAAGGAGTGCTTACGTGCATAGTGAAAGGTTTGTTTAGCACCCTATGAAGAGTTTTGAAGCATCACATGACCCAAAGTTTATATTTTTATAGTGCTAAACGAACATGCATAGGAATCGATCCTAGAAAATTAGGGTTTCGAAATAAAAATGAACTAATCTAGGGTTTCGAGACTACAACCTTTGTAGCTCCGTTTCACTGGACTTCTTGGTGTCTTGGGTGTTGAATCGAGGTCCTCTTGAAGTTCCCTTGTGTCCACGACGATCCACCACGGAGATCTCCGTCCAAGCTCGCAACTTCGTCAAACCGAAGAGAACACTCTAAACAAAACGGATAAGCTTGTGTAGAATGATGTTGTGGTTAGGTTTCTCACTTTAAAAACCTTTCTTTAAGTGGTATTTGCTCACTAGAAAAAAACTAGAGAGCAAAAGAGCAAGAGGAAGAAGATGGTGGTAATTTTTGACAAGAGGTAAAAAGATAACTCAAGTGAAGAAAAAGAAATATATCAATATATATTTTATTCCTTCATGCTATGAACCATGGTTAAAGTGATGGAGACATTATTTAACTTTAGTTTGGAATGATAAACAGAAGGACAACCTTAGGTTAGTGGTAGTTGAGCATGGTTAGGTCAAAGGAAGAATGTAGAAGCAAGAATGATTATCCTTTCCTTTTTCATTTTCTTTTAAATCCAAAATTAAATAATAATCCATTATATAATCCATGGTGTGAGTCTTATATTGCCACCATTTCCATATGCTAACAACCATGATGGATGAGTGTATATATGTGTGCATGTATGCACATCCACATGTGCATGAAACTAGCATAAAAGAAAGAAAGAAAAGCACACATGCATGCACACATCTATCATCTAAGAAAAGGTTTTAAGTGAGAAAACTAATGGTTAAATGATAAACCAACACTTGATTTATCAATCCGGTCATATCTCATATAACCCCACCAAAAGCAGTTCACCCGATCAATGTTCGGTATCATATACGCACATTTCAATCGGGTGCATGCGCATATCGCATATGCGCACCACAACGTTTCGCCTGGACTGGGTAACTCCTTTGTGGGACTCTAAGACTCGTCAATACGCCGGCAGAGGGTGATGATCATATCAAGTACCCTCAGGCCGCAAGCGGTCAGCTAAACGTAACGGCCACCCGGGTATTGAGCGATCAGAAGACAACAAGCGAACCTGCTACAACTCCCGTCGAGCCATCCGGCAACACTACCGTACAGTCCGGTCTCTTCGTCAGATATGCTGCATATCGAGCCTAAGGATGGTCACGTCGACCCTAATAACTCAATAAGTCGTGCCGGTGAATGGTCTATAACAGATCGAGAAACTACTGATAACACTTATCAGCAAATCTCAGCAGCCCTGGCCAGGGACTTGCTGTTATAACCAGTCGGGCACAGCACAGCATCAACTCCCAATACCGGGAGAGACGAAACCCCTCCTATCGCTCATCGTCTTCATGTGTCTCGGGACTGTACCCAACGGCCACCTGTTTCCACTACTCAGTAGAGCCGTGGTAAGGTGGCAATCAAAGTATAGTGGGAGAACACACAAGACTCCATGACGATCTCGGGTCTACAGACTAACCTGTACCAGTGTCACCTGAGAACTGCTATCCGATGATAGATATAATTCCATATAGGAGTTCTCGGTGAGTCCGTCCAGTGTACCCAGTCACTACTGAGCACCCGTATATGATCTTGATGTCAAACATCGATGAATGTGGGAACATCCATCGTCCATCGTATGGGTCTAGTATCATATACGCTAGTCTACTCTGGTATATCAATGCCCCGTCTCGATATACCTATGACTAGGGACGTTCCAGGATATGCTTATAGACTACAGATGTCCCACTATTATGATCTCCATCATAATCAGAGTAGTCAAGCCGATATCCTCAGGGCTTTATCAGCATGTATGAATGAATAAAAGCATGATCAAATCAACATGTCAGATAAAGAAGAACCAGATAGCATACTATCATGTTGAGCAAGAATGCAAACTGAATATATATACATGTATAGATACATCGACTATCACATAATGGCCTATAGGGCATACATATATCCAACAATCTCCCACTTGCACTAAGGCCGGTTATTGGCGTATCTCATACCCCACATCTCAAAAAGTCGCTCATGCTGTGGCTGAGGGAGGGCCTTGGTGAGTGGATCCGCGGCGTTGTTCTTTGTATCTACTCTCTTAATCTCGATCTCGCGGCGATCTACAATCTCCCGGATCAAATGAAAGCGCCTCAGGATATGTCTGGACCGCTGATGGGATCTGGGCTCCTTGGCTAACGCCATCGCCCCATTATTGTCACAATACAAAGGTATTGGATCAATAATGGTTGGAACTACTCCTAGCTCTGAGACGAACTTCTTCATCCAGACGGCTTCCTTGGCGGCATCATTTGCAGCAATGTACTCAGCTTCCATCGTAGAGTCTGCAACGGTATCTTGTTTAGAACTCTTCCAACTTACCGCCCCTCCATTGAGGGTAAATACAAACCCTGAGATAGATTTGCTGTCATCCTTATCGCTCTGGAAGCTCGAATCAATAAAGGCCTCCATTTGGAGATCTGTATTACCATACACCAAGAACAATTCTTTAGTCCTTCGTAAGTACTTAAGAATGTTCTTCACAGCTGTCCAGTGGTTCTCCCCTGGGTTGGATTGATACCTGCTTACAACACTAAGTGCATAAGCTACATCTGGTCGTGTACATAACATCGCATACATTATAGATCCTACTGCCGAAGCATAAGGTATAATGCTCATGTGAGCTCTCTCTTCATCGGTCTTTGGACAAGAATCCTTGGAGAGAGTGACTCTATGGCAAGCGGGTAAGGCACCCCGCTTGGAGTCTTCCATACTAAACCTTTTTAGGATGGTGTTGATGTACCTGGTTTGGGACAATCCCAATAACTTTTTGGATCTATCCCTATAGATCCTTATGCCCAGGATGTATGTGGCATCACCCAGGTTCTTCATGGAGAACCTTAGTGATAAGAATGATTTGACCGACTGTAGCATAGGAATATCATTTCCTATCAGAAGAATGTCATCCACGTACAATACGAGGAATGTGACAGCTCTTCCTACAGCCTTCTTATAAACACAAGGTTCATCTGGATTTTTGATGAAATCAAACTCTTTGATAACATCATCGAAACAGATGTTCCAACTTCGAGATGCCTGCTTTAACCCATATATGGATTTAAGCAATCTACATGCTTTCTCGCTGCTCCCACTGTCAATGAAGCCCTCTGGCTGATCCATATAAACGCATTCTTCTAAATCTCTATTTAGAAATGCTGTTTTAACGTCCATCTGCCAGATTTCATAGTCGTAGTGTGCAGCAATAGCAAGTAGGATCCGAATGGATTTAAGCATGGCTACGGGCGAAAAAGTTTCGTCATAGTCCAAACCTGGTCTTTGACGAAAACCTTTCGCTACAAGTCTTGCCTTATAGGTCTCTACTGTCCATCCACACCAATCTTTCTTTTAAAGATCCATTTGCACCCTACAGGTTTTACCCCAGGGGGTACAACGTCCAAAGTCCATACTTTGTTGGTGTACATAGACTCCATTTCGGATCTCATGGCATCCAGCCACTTCACAGAGTCACCACTCGTGATAGCTTGCTGAAAACTGATAGGATCATCATCATCCATGATGCAATCTTCTCCGTTACCATCAATGAGGAAACCGTAGTACCTCTCCGGTGGGCGAGAAGTCCTACCAGTCCTACGGAGTGGCCGAGGTTCTTCAGTTTCTGTTGCAACGGCCAGTTCAACCAAATCGTCATTTGTAGTTTGTGTTTCCAGAACCTCTTCTAGATCTACTACCTTGCCATCATCTTTATCTGTGAAAAACTCTTTTTCCAAGAATGTGGCATACTGAGAAACAAACACTTTTTGTTCCTCTTTGTGGTAGAACAGATATCCATAAGAATTCTTTGGATATCCCACAAAGTTAGACATGACTGACCGTGTCTCGAGTTTGTCCGGATTCTGCTTTTTAACATAGGCCGGGCAACCCCAAATCTTAATTCTCTTAAGAGATGGTCTCTTCCCATTCCATATCTCATATGGCGTGGTAGACACGGCTTTGGTTGGAACCCTGTTTAGCAGAAACGCTGCAGTCTCCAATGCATGCCCCCAAAACGAGACTGGTAACTCAGCGTCACTCATCATGGACCGGACCATATCTAATAGGGTCCTATTCCGTCGTTCTGACACACCGTTGTGCTGTGGTGTGTAGGAAGGAGTGAGCTGAGAGAGAATCCCATTCTCTTTTAGGAAGTTTGCAAATTCTGTACTGAGATACTCTCCACATCGATCTGATCGAAGCATCTTAATACTCAAGCCGGTTTGTTTTTCTACTTCTTGTTTATATTCAACGAATTTCTCGAAAGCGTCGGACTTGTGTTTTAATAAAAATACATGACCGAATCTTGAGAAATCGTCGGTGAATGTAATGAAGTATGAAAAACCGCCTCTAGCCTGTGTAGACATTGGCCCACATATATCACTATGTATGAGGCCAAGGAGCTGAGTAGCTCTTTCTCCGTGTCCTGTAAACGGAGTTTTGGTCATTTTACCCTTGATACAAGACTGGAAAGTCGCATAAGATTTATATTCAAAAGAGTTTAAATATCCATCTTTATGTAACTTGTTTAGTCTTGTTTCGTTAATATGACCAAGTCTACAATGCCAAAGAAAAGCTTCATTTAATTCTGAAAGTTTTCTTTTATTAGTGTGTTGTATACTGAAAACTGTGTGTTGATTTAGGACATATATTCCATTATTAAGCGTACCATACCCAACCAACATTTGATTCAGGTGAATGTTCATAACATTGTTCTGCAACACAAAATTATATCCTTCATTGTCCAACAAAGAAACGGGTATTATATTACATAGCATACTTGGTACAAAATAACATGGATTCAAAATCAAAATACATCCAGATGGCAACCCCAAGTGATACTCTCCCACTGCGACTGTATGTACATTGGAACCATTTCCAACGCGGAGAGTATGTTCACCTGTCTTCAAAACCTTGCTATTTCTCAGCCCCTGCATAGAATTGCAAATGTAAGAACCTGAACCGGTATCCAATACCCAGGAAGCAGAGTTTATAGAAAAACAGTTTTCAGTCACAAACGCACCTGAAGCAGAAGCATCACCATGCTTCTTCTTGAGACTTAAGTACTCCGTGCAATTGCGCTTCCAATGTCCTGTCTTGTGGCAATGAAAACATTCGCCTTTCCCCGAGTCTCCAGCCTTGGACTTTCCCTTTCCCTTCACCTTTTTAACTTCGCCCTTAGGATTAGTGGGTTTCTTCTTTTTCTTTCCCTTGGCTTTGGCTTTCGGGCGAGAAGAGGAAGACTGTCCAATAGTCATAACGGGAGTTTTTGCTAACTTCATAGTGCTCTCTGCACTCCTTAACATATTAAGGAGTTCAGGGAGGTCCTTCTCCATGCCATGCATGTTGAAGTTCACTATGAACTGAGCAAAGGTGGAGGGGAGGGACTGCAGAATAATATCTATATATTGTTCATTATCCATTGTCCATCCAAGGTCCTCAAGCTCTTCTATAAGAGCTATCATCTTCAGAACATGGTCTCCTACTGGTATGCCAGGGGCCATTCGCATCTGAAACAATTTCTTTGATGCTTCATATCGTAATACGCGGGATTGCTCCCCATACAACTCCTTTGTATGGAGCAATATACCGTGAATGTCCATGTCCTCGTGCTGCTTTTGATGTGTGTTATCCATCGATGCAAGCGCGAGGCATGTGGCCGTGGCACAGTCAGCGTCCCATGTCTTGCAGACTTCAATGTCCGCAACTGAGGATTTTGGACCAGGGACGGGCGGGGCTGAAGCCGTGAGGACATATGATACTTTATCATAAGTCAAGGCGATTTTCAGATTCCTTAGCCAGTCTTTATAGTTGGTCCCATTCAGTTTGTTCTTATCTAGTAGAAGCTTAAGTCCAGTCATTGGTATCTGCCATTAAGAGAGAGAAAAGAATACACTCAGCGAAAGCTCTTGCATAGATTAGATTGGTTTATTATCTTGTCTAATCGATGTTTCCCACTGCTTTTATCGAGTTTTTCTTTCAAACCTTAAAAAAGAAAAACTAGCTAGGATTAATTACAGTCTACAACTTCGCTAACCGTTCAGCCAGGCCAGTGTCGGTACTTTGAGGGAGGTTCCCCGTGCTTTCGCACGGACCTAATTAGAGTAAACCTCGTTTTTCCAGAGGCGGAGCCCCGTTAACACCTTTCTAGACACCTAATGAGTTAGCTAATTGTAAACTGTAAAACTCTTCTAGGAGCAACTATTGCCCACAGTGGGATCGGGATCCAACCATCACATGGAAGGTATGCAATCTCATTGCAAATTTCAACACTTGAAATTCCCGATTTAATTTTTACCCCTAGTACTTATGACCTTAACTATAGTCAACAAATCATAAGTACCAGTCAAGTTCTACCCGTCATTTCTTGATTAATTAGACCCACCCATATGACCGTTAACTATGGTCAACAAAGTCGCATGAATGTCCTAATTAATCTGCATCATATGCAGTGTAGGAAGACATCACTTGGCTACCGTTCACTACGCCTTAACTAAAGTCAACAAACGTAGCACGAATACTAAGTACTCTACTTCCTAAAATGACGGAGGGTTGCGAATGATTTTTAAGAAAATCTTTAACGCTTTGAACTTGATATCGTTGTAGAATCAAACAGTTTTCAAAAGGAGTGGCTTAAGCTCCGCAGTTTTGAAATGTAGCTTTTTCATAAATAGCCGAGTAGTTTTTAAATCTGATTCTACAACAACTTTTTAGGTTTATTTTCTTTACATTAATCACATTAATGTAATCCCATCATTTAAGTCCTTAAGCCAATCACAGAAAAGAAACGAAAATAACACGTATGCTTATGCCATCCGCATTCGCCGTAATGTTCCGTTATGCACCGTTAGGTTACTTAACTAACGGCATACCGGGACGGGACTAGCGCGGGTGTAAAACATAAGCAACGTCTACTATATATCATATATATTATATGTCATTCGTCTCAGATATCACAGAACACAGGCAGCAGAAACATAGATATAACGTGGGATATCCTAGGACGTCTGTATTTAGTATTTAGCCAGAATAGAAAATACGGATTCCACAGTCGCGATGAATAGCCAAGCCCACACCCTGGACCCCTACGAGAGCGGCAAGTGACCCTACCAATTCTGGAGTTTAGGAGACCCAGTCTCGACTCCTCGAGATGGCCTCCCACTGAACCCCAGAACTCGGTCACCTGTGCTCCCCTCCTTGGGTCCATCCAAATGCGGAAAAGTAAATAATATACAACACTGGTGACACAACCGCAACCTGGAAGTGCCCCAAATAAAAGAATATTACATTACATTTGAATTTACATGAATGAAAATATAAAACTCTCATCTCACAAAACCCCCCGGCTATTCGATCGCGACAATCCAACACATCATATCTCAGCAACACATAATATCTCATATCATCAACGTAAGTAAGTATGCGTACCCCGATTGTCGTTGATGTATAGCAACGAAACCGGCGATATCTAACATACTACACTTACGGTCACAGAAAAGAAAGTGTAAAACTACAATATTTGGAATCCAGATTCTCTTTAGACATCATAAATACGAAATATCACATATTTCGTATTTCATGCCTAAACTATATGATTTCCACATATTGTATCACATTCCAGACAAACAGACAGTATTAAAGTTTTCGAACGAACGATCAAGCACCCAAGATTCACTAAAGCTCAACACTTGAGCAGGGTTCAAAAATCCGGAGTGTGACACAGTAGTAGCGGTCCAGCCGTAGAAGGGTCAAGCCAACGCCTCACATGTGGCACGCCGTACTGCCCTAAACCCTAAGGTTCAAAGGGCAGTTCGAGACGGTCACATAATCGAGTTAAGGTTTGTTGTCTTCTAGAGGGACCACCGCAAAAAGACTTGCACGTATCTCCAAAGTATTTAAACCCCATGAATAGTGAGTAAATGATACTCGTTCAAACACTTCAATACTTTCTAATTTACCCGGAAAAGCTACGAAATGAAAATCCCGATCGAAATGACGAGTCCAAAACCATCTCCAGAATTTTTCAAAACCAAATACAGATTAAAAATATCCAAAAATTTATACAAACAGATTCATGAATTACTGTACAAACAATATTCATCAATTCATTTATACGGCCACGGAACCGCTGCCTAAGCAAGCTTAGGCCGCGTTTCCGCGGCGAGAATCACTGTTCACAGGAAAATTTTTGTACCGTAACCCTTATTTTTTCCTGCTGTATTTTTTACATATTTTTAATTCTGCAAATTATCAAATTTTAGAAAATTTCCAGAGAGCACCCAAAAATACCGTATTTTTGTCCGATCGGGGTTTTCACTTCGTAAAAACGTCGCCTAATGTTCTAGGTCATCTCTGATACCAATGAAAGGTTTGTTTAGCACCCTATGAAGAGTTTTGAAGCATCACATGACCCAAAGTTTAAATTTTTATAGTGCTAAACGAACATGCATAGGAATCGATCCTAGAAAATTAGGGTTTCGAAATAAAAACGAACTAATCTAGGGTTTCAAGACTACAACCTTTGTAGCTCCGTTTTGCTAGACTTCTTGGTGTCTTGGGTGTTGAATCGAGGTCCTCTTGAAGTTCCCTTGTGTCCACGACGATCCACCACGGAGATCTCCGTCCAAGCTCGCAACTTCGTCAAACCGAAGAGAACACTCTAAACAAAACGGATAAGCTTGTGTAGAATGATGTTGTGGTTAGATTTCTCACTTCAAAAACCTATCTTTAAGTGGTATTTGCTCACTAGAAAAAAACTAGAGAGCAAAAGAGCAAGAGGAAGAAGATGGTGGTAATTTTTGACAAGAGGTAAAAAGATAACTCAAGTGAAGAAAAAGAAATATATGAATATATATTTTATTCCTTCATGCTATGAACCATGGTTAAAGTGATGGAGACATTATTTAACTTTAGTTTGGAATGATAAAGAGAAGGATAACCTTAGGTTAGTGGTAGTTGAGCATGGTTAGGTCAAAGGAAGAATGTAGAAGCAAGAATGATTATCCTTTCCTTTTTCATTTTCTTTTAAATCCAAAATTAAATAATAATCCATTATATAATCCATGGTGTGAGTCTTATATTGCCACCATTTCCATATGCTAACAATCATGATGGATGAGTGTATGTATGTGTGCATGTATGCACATCCACATGTGCATGAAACTAGCATGAAAGAAAGAAATAAAAGCACACATGCATGCACACATCTATCATCTAAGAAAAGGTTTTAAGTGAGAAAACTAATGGTTAAATGATAAACCAACACTTGATTTATCAATCCGGTCATATCTCATATGACCCCACCAAAAGCAGTTCACCCGATCAATGTTCGGTATCATATACGCACATTTCAATCGGGTGCATGCGCATATCGCATACGCGCACCACAACGTTTCGCCTGGACTGGGTAACTCCTTTGTGGGACTCTAAGACTCGTCAATACGCCGGCAGAGGGTGATGATCATATCAAGTACCCTCAGGCCGCAAGCGGTCAGCTAAACGTAACGGCCACCCGGGTATTGAGCGATCAGAAGACAACAAGCGAACCTGCTACAACTCCCGTCGAGCCATCCGGCAACACTACCGTACAGTCCGGTCTCTTCGTTAGATATGCTGCATATCGAGCCTAGGGATGGTCGCGTCGACCCCAATAACTCAATAAGTCGTGCCCGTGAATGGTCTATAACAGATCAAGAAACTACTGATAACACTTATCAGCAAATCTCAGCAGTCCTGGCCAGGGACTTGCTGTTATAACCAGTCGGGCACAGCACAGCATCAACTCCCAATACCGGGAGAGACGAAACCCCTCCTATCGCTCATCGTCTTCGTGTGTCTCGGGACTGTACCCAACGGCCACCTGTTTGCACGACTCAGTAGAGCCGTGGTAGGGTGGCAATCAAAGTACCGTGGGAGAACACACAAGACTCCATGACGATCTCGGGTCTACAGACTAACCTGTACCAGTGTCACTTGAGAACTGCTATCCGACGATAGATATAATTCCATATAGGAGTTCTCGGTGAGTCCGTCCAGTGTACCCAGTCACCACTGAGCACCCGTATATGATCTTGATGTCAAACATCGATGAATGTGGGAACATCCATCGCCCATCGTATGGGTCTAGTATCATATACGCTAGTCTACTCTGGTATATCAATGCCCCGTCTCGATATACCTACGACTAGGGACGTTCCAGGATATGCTTATAGACTACAGATGTCCCACTAGTATGATCTCCATCATAATCAGAGTAGTCAAGCCGATATCCTCAGGGCTTTATCAGCATGTATGAATGAATAAAAGCATGATCAAATCAACATGTCAGATAAAGAAGAACCAGATAGCATACTATCATGTCGAGCAAGAATGCAAACTGAATATATATACATGTATAGATACATCGACTATCACATAATGGCCTCTAGGGCATACATATATCCAACACATAGCACGAGATGCGACGTTCATCATGGGGCATGTTTTCAACTTACGCTTACGTGTGTGGCACATGATGCGCACTTCATTATTGACGATATTTTCTACTTGTGCTTACGTGTATAGCACGTGATGCGCACGTCTTTCAGATGATATTATCCATCTTGCGCTCACGTGTTCAGCACATGATGCGCACGTCTCCATAGACGATATTCCTCAATTGCACTCACGTGTATGGCACGTGATGCACACGTCTCCATAGACGTTATTTTCCCCTTGCGCTCACGTGTATGGCGCATGATGCGCAGGTTAATAGAGTGCGTCCTGTGTTAGGGTGAAGGTTTGGCTTTCAAATAGATCAAAGTCTCTGTTCTTTTAATTTATGTAGTGCATTTATATAATGCATCCAATTTTGAGGAAAGTTATAACTTTCAAAGGAGTCGAAACCCAACAAGAAGCAAAAGTTTCGATCTTTTACTTGTCGAAACGCTTTTATGTAGGTTTTTCTCATATTCTTAGTGTAGGGTTCCTAGGCACACTAATGAGGTCTCACAACAAATCAAACATGCCCAATTCAAATTTTTCATGTGCCTACAAACCCTAATACGGATCGTTAACTAGATTATAAGGCGATGCAAGCAAGTAAATGATATTATTGCTAAAGGAAAGTGACTATAACCATTGTAGATCCGGTTCCCCACCTCCGTAGCTCTGCGTTGACGTCCCTCCGCTGTACCTATCGGAATCCGGACTCTGGCGAAGGTTTCGTCGGAGAAATGATCGGGCTAGGTCGTCGACTTCGATACCGAAGATGATCTACGTCGAGGCAACTCAAGATCAAACTCCAACTTCACCAAGTCATGAAACTTGTGAAGAAAACACCCTATACTACTTGGCAAGTGTTAGAGAATGAAGAAATAGGAAGTGGGTTCACTTTAGAATTGGATTTCTCACTCTTTTTCTCATGTTGCCATTAATGGTAGCAAGCTTTCTTCATGTTGAAGAAGAAGAAGAAGAAGAAAAAGAATATGATAAGTATTTAAAAAATAGAAAATAAAATGATACTTATCATATTTGCAACCATGGTTTAGTGTAGAGAATTAACTAGGGTTTAGTTGAATGGTTAGGGTTAAAGGAAAGAAACAAAATGGTCAAGCTTTCAAACCTTCATGAAGTTTCAAAGAAAAGACAAAGCAAGCCACCATTTCATTTTCCTTTGCCAAAATAAATAAACAAAATAAATAAATGAATAAGTAAATAAAATGAAACCCTAACCATTAACTAAACATGGTTTAAGTCTTACACAAAACCAAGTTAGCATGCATCATCAAACATGATACAAACAAGTGCACAAAAATATATCACATATACAACTTGTGCATTTCAAGTGAGAAAATCAATCTTGAGTGAACCAATACTAGTTAATGTAAAGTAATATATCAAATATATAATTATACATTAAATCATTAAATCAACACTTGATTCAATGATCCGGTCATGTCGCATATAACCGACTAGTATCCAGTGTATCGACTTATCGAATCAATCTTCGATTCGATAACTAGGTTATATCGCATACAACCAATCGATACATTCATCGCGAGAATGGAATACGGTATCACATACACGCATTATTCTCGGTCCCGCACATATCTCATATGCGCTCCTATTTCGTTTCGCTTGAGCCAGGAAACCTCTGTGTAGGACTCTAAAGACTCGTCAATACGCCGGCAGCAGGTGATGATCATATCAAACACCCACAAGCCGCAAGCGGTCTGCTAAACGTAACAGCCACCTGGGTATTGAGCGATCAGAAGATCGACGAGCAAGCCCGCTCACACTCCTGTGAATCCAACCAGTAACACTTACCGTATAGTCCGGTCTGTTCGTCTGATATGTCGCATATCTCGCCTAGGGCTGGTAAACGTCAGACCCCAATAGCTCGATAAGTCATGCCGACGTGAGGTCCATAACAATCGTGAAACTACTGATAACTCTTAACAGTATATCACTGCAACCCTGGCCAGGGATTTCCTGTTATGGCCAGTCGTGCATAGCGCAACATCAACCCCCAATACCGGGAGAGACGAATCCCCTCCTATCGCTCATTGCCTCCATGTGAATCGGGACTGTACCCAAAAACCACCTGTTTGCACGACTCAGTAGAGCCGTGGTAGGGTGAAAATCAAAGCACAGTGGGAGACACACAAGACTCTATGACGATCTCGGGTCAACAGACTAAGCCGTACCAGTGTCACCAGAGAACTGCCATCTGACGTGAGGTATAATACCATCTGGGAGTTCTCGGTGAGTCCGTTCAGTGTACCCAGTCTCCACTGAGCACCCGCATACCATCTCTGATGTCAAACACCAATGGATATGGGATCATCCATCGCCCATCACATGGGTCGAGAAGATATACGCTAGTCTACTCTGGAATATCGATGCCCCGTCTCGATATTCCCACGACTAGGAACATTGAAGGATGTACTCATGGACTACCCAAGCCCTACTAGTATGATCTATATCATAGTCCTGGAAGTCGAGTACACATCCTAAGGGCTTTATCAACATGTAATCAGAGAGACAGAAAGTATACATGTTAAGATAAAGAGCAATCAGATAGCGTACTATCATGCCGAGCAAGAAAATCCTTCCTATATATGTCCCAGCATCCACTACAATATACATCCAATGTACAGTAATGGCCTCTAGGGCATACATATAACTAACAATCTCCCACTTGCACTAGGGCCATCTGTAGCAGTGGTTGCAGTATCACATACTCAACCATCCCAAAAAAATCTCTCCCTGGGAAAAAGCCTTTGTGAGTGGATCCGCTGTGTTGTCCTCTGAGTCTACTCTCCTAACCTCGATCACCCTGGAGATCAACTATCTCCATGATCAGGTGATGCCGCCTCAGAATATGTCTGGGTCACTGATGGGACCAGGGTACCAGGGCCAAAGCCACACTTCCATTGTCACACAATGGTAGGAACTTAGTTCATCTCATGAACCACTATACATCCAAACTGCCTCTTTGGTAGTGTCTTTGATAGCGATGTTACCATCCTTTATCATCTAGTTTGCCACGGTATCTAGCTTGGAACTCTTCCAACATACCGTTCCTTTACCGAGGGTGAAGACAATGCCTGCGACTGACACTCAGTCGTCCTTATCACCTTGGAACCTTTCCAGTGATTCTCCCCAGGATCGATTGATACCATCTCACTACAACTAGTGAGAATCCTAACATCCATTTAGATCTATCTCATAGATCCAAAACCCAGGATTTAGGAGGTATCACCTTTATCCTATTGGAGAATCTATGTGATAAGCGGGGATTGACCGTGCGTAGCATAGGAAACTCTTTTCTTATCAAGAGTATGTTGTCCACGTACAATACGAGGATGATCACCTTACTCTCTACTACCTTTTTGTACATACAAGGTTCATCTACTATTTTGATGAAGTCAAACACTTCGACTACCACATCAAAACAGACGTTCCAACTCCGCGATACCTGCTTTATTCTGTAAAGCAACTTGCACACGTTTCCGCTGCTCCCACTGTTTACGAAGCTCTCTGGCTGTGTTCTTATAGATGTTCTCTTCTAAATCATAATTTTAGAAAAGCAGTCATGGCACCCAACCACCAGATATCGTAGTCATGGTATGTAGCAATGGCAAGTAGGATCTGAATGGACTTAAGCATAGTCCCTGGAAAAGGTTTCATCATTATCCATGCCTGGTTGATGACGAAAAACTTTAACAAGTCTAGCTTTGAAAGTTTCAACTTTTCCATCTACACCAAGTAATCTTCTCAAGATATACTTGCTCTTGATGGGGATTTAACCCTTCAGATATAGCAGCCAAAGTCCATACTTTGCTGGTGTACATGGATTCCATCTAAGATCGCTAAGCATCCAGCCATTCTTACAGAGTCCCTACTCTTGATGACCTGCTCGAATCTAGTTGGGTCATCATCTCATGATTCAATCCTCGCTCCCACTGTCATCGAGAAACCGAAGTATCTCTCAGGCCGGTGAGGAACCCTACCAGATCGGCGGAGAGGCTGAGGTTCGTCGGGGACTATAGAATCCTTTGGTTCTGTCAAATCATCAACTGCTGTTTTGTATAGCTGGAACCTTTCCAGTTCTACAGAACTAGCCTTGCCTCGATTTTGTCTGGATTTTGGTTTTAGACATAGGCCGGACAACCTCAAATCTTAACTAACTTAAGAGATAGGCTCTCCCCATACCATATCTCATATGGAGTGGTAGGCACTGATTTGATTCGAACCTAATTCAATAGGTATGCAGCTTCTCAAGTGCACAACCCCAAAAGGAAATAGGTAACTCAGTAATACTCATCATAGAGCACACCATATCTAATATTGTACGATTGCTCCGCCCCGATACACCGTTATGCTGTGGTGTATTC
Source organism: Agapanthus africanus (assembly GCA_030015575.1). Classification (NCBI taxonomy): domain Eukaryota; kingdom Viridiplantae; phylum Streptophyta; class Magnoliopsida; order Asparagales; family Amaryllidaceae; genus Agapanthus; species Agapanthus africanus. Next base: position 280,193,237 of record JASDDO010000029.1, on the reverse strand, counting down.
AGAGGAGTAATACTGAGAAAGAATCTCATTTTCTTTTAGAATACTCCAGGAATGCCATGCACAAGTATTCTCCTCCCTGATCTTATCATAGGACATAATACTTATACCCGTATTTTGGTTCTCTACTTCTAACTTATATTCTGTAAATATCTCGAAAGGTTCGGACTTATGTTTCAACAGGAACACATGACTGAATCTTGAGAGATTATCAGAGAATGTAATGAAGTACAAATAACCGGTCCTGGCATATGTAGACAGGGGATCTTACATACATCATCATGTATCAATCCCAAGGGTTTTACTAACTCTTTCTCTGTTTCCAATAAACAGAGCTATGGTCATCTTATCTTTGTGACATGACTGGCAAGTTTCATAAGATGTAAACTCAAACTGATTTAAATATGCATCTAAAATGTAATTTCAGCCAGTCGGGTCGCATTGATATGACCTAGTCTACAATGCCTCAAGAATGATTCGTTCATTTCTGAACTCTTCCTCTTGTGTGTGTTCTGTATACTACGAACTGTAGTTTGATTTAGAACATCAATGCTTTTAGATAACGTGCCTGAACCGATCAACTTTTGATATAGGAAATGTTCAAAACATTATCCAACAATACAAAATTTTATCATTTCTTTACTTGTAAAGAGACTGATATGATTTTGTATATCAGGTTCGGTATCTAATAACATTCGTTCAGAATCAATGTACTGGTAACACAGGGTGACAGTGACCAACAGACTTGGCTGCAACACTTGCCCCGTTTTCTGTCTCATGAAACTTATCACCCGTTCTCAGTTTTCTACCATTCTGTAACCCTATGTAACAGATTACATATCTGGGATTCTGATCCAGTATCAAATACCCAGGATGCAGAGGATACTGAGAAACAGTTCTTTGTAATGAACACACCCGAAGGAGATGCATCTCATGCACTTTCTTCGTTTGGGCGGCATAGGAATTCTGGTATTTCCCTATTTCCTGCTCTGTCTTATAACAATTATAAGTTGGAGCGGGACCAACGTTCCCCAGCTCAGTATAACAAGCGGGTTCGTCAATACATCCATATAATTATCTTGATTAAGGCATGATATGGTCGCTACCTGAAGAGAGAGAGAAGAAAACACTCTGCGTGCGCTCTTGCAAGATTAGATTGGTTATATATTTTATCTAATCAGGATGGTTCCCACTGTTTTTATCAAATCTTCCTTCAAACCCTAAAAGGAAAGACTAGCCGGGATTAATTACACTCTACAAGTTCGCTAATATTTCAGCCAGGCCAGTGTCGGTACTTTGAGGGAGGTTTCCCGTGCTTTCGCACGGACCTAATTACAGTAAACCTCGTTTTCCCAGAGGCGTAACCCCGTTGACACCTTTCTAGACACCTACTTGATCGGCTAATTGCAAAGTGCAAAACTCTCCCAAGAGTAACAATTACTCGCAATGGGTATCGGGATCCAACTATCACATAGAAGGTATGCAATCTCATTGCAAGTTTCAACACTTGAAACTCCCGATAATGGTTTTTACCCCTAGCACCTATGACCTTAACTATGGTCAACAAATCATAAGCACTAGTCAAGTTCTACCTATCATTTCGTGATTAATTAGACCCACCCACAGACCCTTAACTAAGGTCAACAAAGTCACGCGACTGTCCTAACTAATCGCATCATATGCGGTGTAGGAAGACATCACTTAGCTACCGTACACTGTGCCTTGACTATGGTCAACAAACACAGCACGAATACTAAGTACTCTACTTCCTAAAATGATGGAGGTTTGCGAATGGTTTTTTTATGAAAACCTTTAACGCTTTGAACTTGATTTCGTTGCGGAATCAAATGGTTTTTAAATGGAATGTTTTTGAGGCTTTTCTAGTTTTGCTAAAGGGGTCACTCCCGGTGAAGGGATCGTCGGCCCTTTCCTCGTCGAATGAGGTGCGGGATATATCATATATATCTCTGTGCAAAGCAGAAACTATAGAAGCAATCAAATTACAAACCAAGGGTTGTAGCATCTGCCAGTTATTGCTAAAGGAGTCACTCCTGGTGAAGGGATCTCGGTCCTTTCCTTATCGAATAAGGTGCAGGATGTTCTACAAGGAGCACCGCGATGCAAAGCAAGAACTGTAGCTACCTATTTTATTTTTGAAATCTAATTCCACAACATCAATTAGGTTTATTTTCTTTCATTAATCTCATTAATGAATGTCCCATCAATTAAGTCCACCTAAACATCACAGACAAATATAACGTACGCTTATACCATCCGCATTCGCCTCGATGTCCCGTCTGCACCGTTAGGTTAGGTAACTAACGCCAGAGCGAGGCAGGGCTAGTGCGGGTGTAAAACATAAGCAACGTCTATATAATATATCATATATACTATATATAATATCTATCTGAACAAATCACATGATCACATCACAGATAACACAGCAGAAGAATCATATGAAACATTGAATATACTAGGACGTCCGTGTTTTTAATACGAGCCAGTATAAAACACGGATTCCACGGTCGCGATGAATAGCCAATCCCACACCCCTAGACCCCTACGAGAGCGGCAAGAAACCCTACCAATTCTAGGGTTAGGAGACCCGGACTCGACTCCTCGAGATGGTCTCCCACTAGACCCCAGAACCCGGTTACTTGTGCTTCCCTCCTTGGGTCTATCCTAATGCGGAAAAGTAAATAATATACAAATGGTGACATCATCCGCAACCTGGAAGTGCCCCAATAAAAGAATATTACATACAAGTTTTTACATGAATGAAAATGAAAAACACTCATCTCACATAAAAATCCCCGGCTATTCAAACACGACGATCCAATATAACATATCCAGCAACACATAACATCACATGTCATCAACGTAAGTAAATATGCGCATCCCAATTGTCGTTGACATATAGCAACGAAACTAGCGATATCACATATTACACTTACGGTCACAGAAAAGAAAGTGTAAAACTACAACAGTTGGAATCCGCAACCTCTTTAGACATCGCATGCCTAAACCAATGAATTCCTTAGACATCACATGCCTAACAATTATAAACCCCGCATTTTAGTCTCAATATCGAAAACACTTTTCAATATAAAGTCGGGCAATTCAACAAGATTCCCGAAAAACTGATCGAATGCTCGTCGCAAACTTTAGTAGACGGCCGCACCCCCGATACCATCGACGAAGTGCACTAAGGCGGAACACCGCTGCCGCGAGCACCCGAACGGATGCTTTCGGCAACGGGGTTCTCCTACAGTCACTTGGTCGGGGCTATAGGGTGAGGCTGTCTATTAAGTTTACCCGGCAAGTATCCGCATATGCTACGTGATTGCGACGGACTTTTGATCACATCAAAATTCCGTGGCAACCGATCAAGTGAGACTAAACTGCTATGTTTATAACATTCATTCAGTTATCTCATAACTACTTGTGAATTCCAAATATTGTATCACATTCCGGATAAATAGAAAATGTTAAACTTTCCGATCGAACAATCGAACACCCAAGTTTTCCCGAAACAGCTCAACACATGAAATAAGTTTAAAAACATTCACTTCGTGCCTCAGTACCAACGGTCCAGCCGTAGAAGGGTCAAGCCAAAGCCTCACATGAGGCACGCCGTACTGCCCCAAACCCTAGGGTTCAAAAGGCAGTTCAAGACGGTCACATAATCGAGTTAAGGTTTGTTGTCTTCTAGAGGGACCATCGTGTTACTTGCACTACATAGAACGTCATTAAACTACGGAAAAGTCCAACAATTGGAAATTTCCCGGCAGGGGAAAAAGTGGGTATTTATATCCGGTCGAACTTTTTAACATATTCAAAAATATCCGGAAACACACATAGACAAAGTTTGACAATCCGATCGAATCTACGAACTCCCAATACAACCCAGAAAACTCAACGCATGAGTGATATTTAAAAATTCCCAGAAAATACAGCACCAAAATATAGGAATTACTGTGCAAATATTTATGGATGATGCGACCGTACAGCCGCGGAACCGCCGCCGGAGCCAGGCTTCTGCCGCGGTTCCGCGGCGGTTTAGATGATTCAGGAGCTCGTTTTGCACTGTAATTCTTAAAACTTCCTGCTGAATTTTTTTTTGAATTTTTAATCTGGAAAAAACCCAGTTTTGAAAAAATGTCTAGAGAGGGTTGAAATCTAGGGTTTCGGGGTTCGATCGGGTTTCTAACATCGTCTACGCATCGCCTAAGGCTCTAGCTAGGCTCTGATACCACTGTAGGGTTCCTAGGCACACTAATGAGGTCTCACAACAGATCAAACATGCCCAATTCAAATTTTTCATGTGCCTACAAACCCTAATACGGATCGTTAACTAGATGATAAGGCGATGCAAGCAAGTAAATGACATTATTGCTAAAGGAAAGTGACTACAACCATTGTAGATCCGGTTCTCCACCTCCATAGCTCCGCGTTGACGTCCATCCACTGTACCTATCGAAATTCGGACTCTGGCGAAGGTTTCGTCGGAGAAATGATCGGGCTAGGTCGTCGACTTCGATGCCGAAGATGATCTGCGTCGAGGCAACTCAAGATCAAACTCCAACTTCACCAAGTCATGAAACTTGTGAAGAAAAAACCCTATACTACTTGGCAAGTGGTAGAGAATGAAGAAATAGGAAGTGGGTTCACTTTAGAATTGGATTTCTCACTCTTTTTCTCATGTTGCCATTAATGGTAGCAAGCTTTCTTCATGTTGAAGAAGAAGAAGAAGAAGAAAAAGAATATGATAAGTATTTAAAAAATAGAAAATAAAATATACTTATCATATTTGCAACCATGGTTTAGTGTAGAGAATTAACTAGGGTTTAGTTGAATGGTTAGGGTTAAAGGAAAGAAACAAAATGGTCAAGCTTTCAAACCTTCATGAAGTTTCAAAGAAAAGACAAAGCAAGCCACCATTTCATTTTCCTTTGCCAAAATAAATAAACAAAATAAATAAATGAATAAGTAAATCAAATGAAATCCTAACCATTAACTAAACATGGTTTAAGTCTTACACAAAACCAAGTTAGCATGTATCATCAAACATGATACAAACAAGTGCACAAAAACATATCATATATATAACTTGTGCATTTCAAGTGAGAAAATTAATCTTGAGTGAACCAATACTAGTTAATGTAAAGTAATATATCAAATATATAATTATAAATTAAATCATTAAATCAACACTTGATTCAACGATCCGGTCATGTCGCATATAACCGACTAGTATCCAGTGTATCGACTTATCGAATCAATCTTCGATTCGATAACTAGGTTATATCGCATACCACCAATCGATACATTCATCGCGAGAATGGAATACGGTATCCCATACACGCATTATTCTCGGTCCCGCACATATCTCATATGCGCTCCTATTTCGTTTCGCTTGAGCCAGGAAACCTCTGTGTAGGACTCTAAAGACTCATCAATACGCCGGCAGCAGGTGATGATCATATCAAACACCCACAAGCCGCAAGCGGTCTGCTAAACGTAACGGCCACCCGGGTATTGAGCGATCAGAAGATCGACGAGCAAGCCCGCTCACACTCCTGTGAATCCAACCAGTAACACTTACCGTACAGTCCGGTCTGTTCGTCTGATATGTCGCATATCTCGCCTAGGGCTGGTAAACGTCAGACCCCAATAGCTCGATAAGTCATGCCGACGTGAGGTCCATAACAATCGTGAAACTACTGATAACTCTTAACAGTATATCACTGCAACCCTGGCCAGGGATTTCCTGTTATGGCCAGTCGTGCATAGCGCAACATCAACCCCCAATACCGGGAGAGACGAATCCCCTCCTATCGCTCATTGCCTCCATGTGAATCGGGACTGTACCCAAAAACCACCTGTTTGCACGACTCAGTAGAGCCGTGGTAGGGTGCAAATCAAAGCACAGTGGGAGACACACAAGACTCTATGACGATCTCGGGTCAACAGACTAAGCCGTACCAGTGTCACCAGAGAACTGCCATCTGACGTGAGGTATAATACCATCTGGGAGTTCTCGGCGAGTCCGTTCAGTGTACCCAGTCTCCACTGAGCACCCGCATACCATCTCTGATGTCAAACACCAATGGATATGGGATCATCCATCGCCCATCACATGGGTCGAGAAGATATACGCTAGTCTACTCTGGAATATCGATGCCCCGTCTCGATATTCCCACGACTAGGAACATTGAAGGATGTACTCATGGACTACCCAAGCCCTACTAGTATGATCTATATCATAGTCCTGGAAGTCGAGTACACATCCTAAGGGCTTTATCAACATGTAATCAGAGAGACAGAAAGTATACATGTTAAGATAAAGAGCAACCAGATAGCGTACTATCATGTCGAGCAAGAAAGTACTTCCTATATATGTCCCAGCATCCACTACAATATACATCCAATGTACAGTAATGGCCTCTAGGGCATACTTATAACTAACACTTAGATCTTAGAATTGATCTCTCATAAAAGTCAAAACTTTTTGTAAGAGAGGGACCAACCCTAAGTGCTGGGTTCCCTTGTGTCGCCGCTGGGTTTCGGGAGGCATCGACCATACCGTTTTCAAAAATTTAGCACGCTAGAGAACCCTAACTTAGAATATTTAACTAGAGAATTAGACGAACAAGCATGTAAATATCTTTACATCTAAGTGAACAAGAAATACAGCCTTTGTAGACCGGTCCTTCACTTCAATAGCTCCATGTAGTAATCCCTTCGCTCCAAGTAGTGATCTCCCGGACTCTAGTGAGGCTCCACAAGGTGAAATGAACAAGCTTGCTTAAAGTCTTCGAGGCCGAAGATGATCTACGTCGAGGAGACACTAACTCAAGCTACCTCTTAACTAAGTGATGAACTAGTGAAGAAACAACCCAATCTAAATGGGTAGTAGAGAAGAGGTTGATGAAGTAGGAATTTTGCTCACTTTAGAAATTATTTTCTCACTAATTTTCTTCACCTCCCATGAAGCTAGAAAGCTTGAGGAACGAGATGAAGAAAGCAACCATGGAATGAAGCAAGTGAAGAATGAATCAAGTGGTGAGAATAGCAACCATGGGTGAGTTAGTATCATATACTAACTCATGTAGAGACTAAACCATGGCTTACAATAATGGTTAGGTTAATAAATATCTACAAGTAAAACAAAATTAGTGGACTTGGTCAATGATTCCACAAGCTTCTACAAGCTTCAACCATGTGACTAATTTCCAACTAATTTGATTTACTTTAAATAAGTAAAACTCATCATTATTATAAGTATGGTGTGAGTCTCATACACCCATGTAGCATGTGACATCAAGCATAACACAAAATATGTACATTAATATATATCATATATATACTAAGTGTACACTAGTGAGAAAAAGAAAACTTAAGTGAGGTAATATTAGTTAATGTAAGATAATATATCAAATATATAATTATACATTAAATTATTAAATCAACGCTTGATTTAATAATCCGGTTATATCACATACAACCGACTAATATCAAATGTATCAACATGTCGAATCAACACTTGATTCAACAGCCCGGCTATATTACATATAACCGACCGATATCACATATCGCAAGAATAGAATACGGTATCACATACGCGTATTAATCTCGGTCCCGCACATATCACATATGTGCTCCTACTTCGTTTCGCTTGAGCCAGGAAACCTCTGTGTAGGACTCTAAAGACTCATCAATACGCCGGCAGTAGGTGGTGATCATATCAGTCACCCACAAGCCGCAAGCGGTCTTCTAAACGTAACGGCCACCCGGGTATTGAGCAATCAGAAGATCAACAAGCAAGACTGCTCATACTCCTGCGAATCCAATCAAGTAACACTACCGTACAGTCTGGTCTCTTCGTCTGATATGTCGCATATCACAACCAGGGGTGGTATAACGTCAGACCCCAATAGCCTGATATGTCATGCCGATGTGAGGCTTATAACGGTTCAAGAAACTACTGATAACACTTACCAGTAGATCTCAGCAACCCTGGCCAGGGATTTCCTGTTATAGCCAATCGAGCATAGCGCAACATCAACCCCCAATACCGGGAGAGACGAAACCCCCTCCTATCACTCATTGCCTCCATGTGACTCGGGACTGTACCCAAAAACCACCGTTTTGCAAAATCTCTTGAACGTGGTAAGGTGGAAATCAAAGCACAGTGGGAATCACACAAGACTCTATGACGATCTCGGGTCGACAGACTAACCTGTACCAGTGTCACAAGAGAACTGCTATCTGAAGATAGGTATAATGCCCTCTAGGAGTTCTCGGCGAGTCCGTTCAGTGTACCCAGTCTCCACTGAGTACCCGTATACCATCTCTGATGTCAAACACCAATGGATATGGGATCATCCATCGTCCATCATATGGGTCGAGAAGCGTATACGCTAGTCTACTCTGGAATATCGATGCCCCGTCTCGATACTCCCATGACTAGGAACATTTGAAGGATGTACTTACCGACTACTTCTACCCCCCCAGTATGATCTGCATCATAATCATGATAGTCAAGTACTCATCCTAAGGGTTTTATCAACATGTAATAGAGAGACAATAAGTGTACATGTTAAGATAAAGAGCAACCAGATAGCATATTATCATGTCGAGCAAGAAAGTCCTCCCTATATATATCCAAGCATCCACTATAATATACATCACATGTATAATAATGGTCTCTACGGCATACATATAACTAACACTAAGATCTTTTGATCTTGTGTATGGTGAATCAATAGATTCAAAGAAAAGCGAAAGCTTTTATGAAGATGAGAAATTTTTCTCTTTTCTTTTACCTAGTTTTTTGCTAGGGTTTTGTGATTTTGAGAACTTTTTCTTCTTTTGAGAGCTTCGGCTGATGAAGATGATGATGATTTCGAGAGATCTTCATGTGTCCTTTTTTTTCTTTGTCAAGGGGGTTCCTATTTATAGGAGATAAAAAGTTAGGATTTGTTTCTAATAATTAGGTTTGTTTTTATTTTAATTTGATTTCAATTGATTCATATCAATTTAGGGCACATGCTCACCGTTGGATCTTTTATCCCAAATCAATTTGATTTAATTTGTTAAGTTTGTTAATAACAGAAGATTTTCTTCTAAATAAAGATTTAATTTTTTATCAGGAGAGCCTCCTTCATCGGGTGCGATTGCGCACTGCAAGATAGTGCACATGGCCTAATAGTGCGCACGAGTATTGCCTTGCTTGATTTACTTGCGCAATGTTTTTTGGTTTTGCATGTGCGCACATGCTATAGCGCAAGTGCTCTGGGTAACTTTATGCTAGGTGCGCACCTAATATGCTTGCGCATCAAGAGAGTGTGCCTTAAATGGGTGCGAACAACGTCCTTAATAAACGTCCATAAGTGTGTCTGTTCATAAAACTGCATAGCAGATTTGTGAAATTTCAATATTTAAACATTTGAATTTTTGAAATCCAAACTCTTAAACGTTGTTAAAACTGTTTATCAATTTTTAGAACCATCAAATTTCATATATAAATATATATAAACACACTTTGATTTCTAATCACTTGTGATTTATTCTATTTCTTCCAAAACCTACACAATTTACATAATCATGTCCAAGAGAACAATGACAACTAGGAATACTCCTCTGACTGAGAAAGGTTCTCCGTTTTCGAAGCGACAGAATATCAAGATCAAAGATGAACAAACTTCTCATGTCGGACCCTCTCCAAACCCGTCGAGAGTTCTTCCTTTCACATTACTGAAATCCCTTTCAACGCTCTTGCTTAAAGAGAATCCCTCATAAGAACAATTCAAGAAGTACACCTTTCCTGCTCCTCTAGTCGGCGAAGACCTCTCTCCAGTTGATCCGCTAACTCAAGGACCACCCCTAATGGTCCTCAAGCAAATCGCCACTACGATAACCCAAATGACTTTAGGAATGATGAAAACGGTCCTTTTTATGTTCATCCTGGTCCCGATGAACGTATAATGTCCATCACCCGAGTTAAGACCCACGACACTCAAATTCAGGCATTCGACAGGATCAAAGGGGGAGTTTATCAGAAAGAGAGAGAGAGAGAGACTAAAACGACTTAATTTTGGAATCATCTCCCTCGCTTCTAATTTTCTTTGTTTTAACCCTATGTACATTTTTGTTTTGTTGTATATTTGTTTGTTTTTGTTGTGGTTTTAGTTTATTTTTATGTTGTATTAGCATAGGTTTGTATTCATGTACTTTTTCTTTAATGAAATGAATAAGTTTGTTTTTCCTTTAATTTACTAGTTATATGTTAATTAAGTCTTATAAAACACACATACACACACACACACACACACACACACAGAGAGATATATATATATATATATATTAACAACCAAGTTTAAACACTAACCAAATTCTTAAAATCCATCTTTTCATCCAAATACCCCATGCACTGTTTTTCTAAAAACTGTGTGCAGGGACGCTTCAATGGACGTCCATCATAACGTCCATTTGGCTATGGACATCCCTTATGGACGTCCATGCGTCCAAAATTCTGAACCGACCAGACCCTTCCTTGAAAAATCATACCCCTTAGATCCGTCCCTTTATATCTAGGACATACATTCAACTCCTATTTATTCATCTCTTCACTACCAAATCCTCATAACATCATATCTTTTCTCTTTCTTCCTCCTCAAATCTCTACACAAACCCTAAGTTTTTCAATTCTTAAACTCCTCAAAATGGTTCGCACCAAGAACGTTGAAGTTGGTGAATCTTCAACGAACAAACATCGTCATCATACACCTCCTCCATCCCAACCAATAGAAGAATCGGAGAACAACTCCTACGAAGAAGAAGATGATCCAACATATGAATAAGAAACCGAGGATACTACGCAAAATCAAGCCGATGAAGAAGAAGAAGTCGATGAAGAAAACGTGTTGTTCGCCTTCATCAACCTTCGAGACTCCACTCTCTATGATCGTCTCTTGAATAAGAGAATCGTTACCGGCTCCTTCGTTCGCCTAAATGAAATCATCCAATTCCAACTCACTCCTTTACTTTAATATCAAGGTTGGACTCCTTTTCTTCAACTCGATTGTGCTACCCATGTCAATTTCTTCTATCTCTTTTACTCTAATCTAGTTAATATCCAAGATGAGGTCACCGTTCTCCGCACTAGGTTACAACGACGCACGATCACTATTTCACCCACATCCCTCGTTAGGATCTTTCAGGTTCCTAACGAAGGTGTGGATATCTATTGTCAAACCCTCTCTAGCTTTGAACATTTCCTACTCGATATTATCAAAGAGGATGTCTCTCTACTCCTCCACGGTAACGAATAATCCCATTTGTTCAATGATCCTCTCACCCAAACTCTTACACCACAAGCCGTGTCTTGGCATTTCTTTTGGATCATATCGTGTACCCTAAATCCGGTGATAAAGATAGGATCACACAAACACACAAACTCCTTACCTATTGTGTGTTGGTTCGAATCAAAGTAAACCTTTCTTTGTTTATCATCAATTCGATGTGGAGTTTTCCAAATTCCAAATCAAATCTTTATTACGGCAAAGTGATTACAAAGATCATTGAAGTTGCCGGTATTGATCTTGCCATGGACTCTTCCATTCAATCGGCCGATAAACATTTTAGTTTTTATAATATCCGCCTTATGGGCTTAGCCGATTATGATATGTAATCACTATCTCCTCCTCATTCTCCACCACATCCTCCAATTGAACTTGAACCACAACAACAACCATGTCCATTCAATTGTCAAAACTTTGTGCACCGTCTTTTCTAACGTTTTGATGATTTGAATCTAAATTTCAACACTCGTTTTGACAATCTCAATACTCGACTCGATGAAACCAATGCCCATATCGATTATCACTTCGAATACCATTACTCTCACTCTTCATATCTTCTACCACCTCCATTTCATTATCACCCTCCAATAGACAACGATCAGCCCCCTCGTCAGCCATATGAAGACGAGTAGTTGCTATTTCGATGTTATTTCGTAGACTTATGTATTAGGATAATGAACTTGGCTGTATTATGAACTTATGTCATTTGTTTGCTTATTTGAACTTATGTAGTTTGTTTTGCTAATGTTCAACTTATGTGGTTTGGTTGATTAATATTATCACATTGCATCTTTAATTTCCATACTTATATTATTATTAATTTTTATAAAAACTATTCTCATGCTTCCTAATACTTCATATTTTTTCCTCCGTACTTAAAACTTTTTGATATTTCCAAAAAGAGGGAGAAATAATGTGCATATATTTAGGGGAGCATATGAATATAACTTTTTGAAATACATATGATTATTATTAATGTTTTGTAAAATATCAAAAAGGGAGAGATTGTTAACCTATGAATCTCTTTATATTTTAATTATTTTACAAAACCGTATTTCAAATATACTATATGTTACTAATAATATCAGACGAGTTAAAGAGCTACACAACTGAAGTTATTCAAGTATAAAGACAATCAACATTACAACTAACAACTAAAAAGTAATATTGGCAAAAATCGGCAAGACTCGGAAGATCTCAATGCAAATTCAACGGATATAAAAAAGAAGTCGCACATCGGAGATATTCAAGACTTTTCTTCTTTCTTTGAGTCTAGAGTCAAGTCGATCTCAAACGGTTAGAATCTATTTTTTTATCATATTTCAATTAATATTTGCATAAACCAAAAATCCTTTCAAAATATCTTTTTGAAATTAAAGTTATGTGTCTGAATATATCAAACATGGTCCTCCTATATAGACGTCCCTGCAGGATTGCCTAGCACGGCAGCAAGGTTTTGGGAGGTATCTTCCATACCAAATTAAAATTTTAGCCGTACTAACTAACCCTAACCAAGAATCGTATACTAGAAAATCCGACGATCGAATAAAAAAAACTTTGCAACTAAACTGAACAAGGAATACAACCTTTATAGACCGGTCCTTCACTTCAATAGCTCCGTGTAGTTGTCCCTTTGCTGCGATCATGAACTCCCGGACTCTAGAGAGGCTCCCATGAAGAAATGAACAAGCTTGCATCGAAGTCTTCGAGGCCGAAGATGATCTACGTCGAGGAGACACTAACCCAAGCTACCTCTTCACTAATTGTGGAATTAGTGAAGCAAACACCCTATACTAAATGGCTAGTAGTAGAGGATGATGAAGTAGGAATTTTGCTCATTTTAAATTTATTTTTCTCACACCAATTCTTCAATTAGAAAAAACCTAGTGAGCTTTTTCTTTTGATGAAAAAGAAGAAGAATGAACTCATGAGATTAGAAATGCAACCATGGTGAGTTAATATGCCATGCCTAACTCATGTAGAGAATAAATCATAATCTAAGGTTAATGGTTGGGTTAAGAAATATCTTAAGAAAGACAAACAAGTGGACTTGGTCAATGTTCTACAAGCTTCATCCAAGCTTGAAACATTAATCCTTCTCCATCTAATTTGTTTAACTTTAAATAAATAAAAACCCTTCACATAAACCCTAGCATGGTATAAGTCTCATACATACATATTGCATGTGTAACCTAGAATGTCACAATGATATATATCACATATATATTAGTGTGCAAAAAGAATACAATTAACATATATCACATATATGTCAATGTATCAAATGTGAGAAAATGAATTACTTAAGTGAGCTAATATTAGTTAATGTAATGCAATATATCAAATATATAATTATACATTAAATTATTAAATCAACACTTGATTTAATAATCCGGCTATATCATATACAACCGACTAATATCAGATGTAACAACTTATCGAATCAACACTTGATCCGATAACCCGGCTATATTTCATATAACCGACCGATGTCACATATCGCGAGAATAGAATGCGCTATCACATACGCGCATTAATCTCAGTCCCGCATATATCACATATGTACTCCTACTCCGTTTCGCTTGAGCCAGGAAACCTCTGTGTAGGACTCTAAAGACTCGTCAATACGCCGGCAGTAGGTGATGATCATATCAAACACCCACAAGCCGCAAGCAGTCTGCTAAACATAACGGACACCCAGGTATTGAGCGATCAGAAGATCAACAAGTAAACCTGCTTATACTCCTGCGAATCAAATCAATAACACTACCGTACAGTCCGGTCTCTTCTTTTGATATGTCGCATATCTCGTCTAGGGGTGGTAAACGTCTGACCCCAGTAACTCGATAAGTCATGCCGATATGAGGCTCATAACGGGTCGAGAAACTACTGATAACACTTACCAGTATATCTCTAAATCCTCCCTGGACAGGGACTTCCTGTTATAGCCAATCGAGCACAGCGCAACATTAACCCCCAATACCGGGATAGACCAAACCCCTCCTATCGCTCATTGCCTCCATGTGATTCGGGACTGTACCCAAAAGCCATCGTTTTGCACATTCTCTTGAACGTGGTAAGGTGGAAATCAAAGCACAGTAGGAATCACACAAGACTCTCTGACGATCTCGGGTCTACAGACTATCCTGTACCAGTGTCACCAGAGAACTACCATCTGACGTGAGGTATAATAACATCTGGGAGTTCTCGGCGAGTCCGTCCAGTGTACCCAGTCTCCACTGAACACCCGTATACTATCTCTGATGTCAAACACCAATGGATATGGGATCATCCATCGCCCATCTACATGGGTCGAGAAGTTATACGCTAGTCTACTCTGGTATATCGATGCCCTGCCTCGATACACCCACGACTAGGAACATTTGAAGGATGTACTTACCGACTATTCTATCCCCACTAGTATGATCTGCATCATAATACTGGTAGTCAAGTACTAATCCTAAGGGCTTTATCAACATGTAATAGAGAGACAATAAGTGTACATGTAAAGATAAAGAGCAACCTGATAGCATACTATCATGTCGAGCAAGAAAGTCATCCCTATATATGTCCAAGCATCCACTACAATATACATCGTATGTACAGTAATGGCCTCTAGCGCATACATATAACTAACAATCTCCCACTTGCACTAGGGCCATCTGCCGTAGTATCCAATACCCAACAATCAGCAGTGGTTGTAGTATCTCATACACAACCATCTCATAAATGTCTCTTTTGAGAAGAGGCCTTTGTGAGTGGATCCGCCGTGTTGTCCCCTGTGTCTACTCTCCTATCCTCGATCTCCCTGGAGATCAACCATCTCCATGATCAGGTGATACTGCCTTAGAATATATCTAGATTACTGATGGGATGGGGGTTCCTAGGCCAAAGCCACAACTCCATTGTCACACAATGGTAGGAACGAAGTTCATCTCATGAACTTATATACACTCAGACTCCTTCTTTGGTAGTATCATTGGTAGCGATGTATCCAACTTTTATCATCTAGTATGTCACGGTATCTAGTTTGGAACTCTTCCAACATACCGTCCCTCCACTGAGGGTAAAGACAATGCCTGTGACTGACATTCAGTCGACCTTATCACCCTGGAAGCTATCCAGTGATTCTCCCCAGGATCGATTGATACCATCTCACTGCACCTAGTGAGAATCCTAACATCCATTTAGATCTATCTCATAGATCTAAAACCCAGGGTTTAAGAGGTATCACCTTGATCCTATATGGAGAATCCTTGTGATAAGAGGAGATTGACCGAGTGTTGCATAGGAAACACCTTCCCTATCAAGAGTATTTCATCCACGTACAATACGAGGAAGACCAAAATGTTCTGTACTACCCTTTTATACATACAAGGTTCATCTACCATTTTGATGAAGTTAAACACTTTGACTACCACATCAAAACAGTTGTTCCAACTCCGCGATGCCTGCTTTATCCTGTAAAGCAACTTTCACATGTTTCCGATGCTCCCACTGTCTATGAAGCCCTCTGGCCGTGTACTTATAGACTCTCTCTTCTAAATCACTATTTAGAAAAGCAGTCATGACACCCAACCGCCAGATATCGTAGTTATAGTATGTAGCAATGGCAAGTAGGATCTGGATGGACTTAAGTATAGCCACTGGAGAAAAGGTATCATCATTATTCACACTTGGTCGATGACGGAAACCTTTTACAACAAGTCTAGTTTTGAAAGTCTCAACTTTTCCATCTACACCAAGTAATCTTCTCAAGATATACTTGCTCCTGATGGAGATTTAACCCTTCAGATAAAGCAACCAAAGTCCATACTTTGTTGATGTATATGGAATCCATCTCAGATCGCTTAGCATCCAGCCATTCTTACAGAGTCGCCGCTCTTGATGGCCTGCTCGAAACTAGTTGGGTCATCATCTCATGATGCAATTCTTGCTCACACTGTCATAGAGAAAACCGAAGTATCTCTCAGGTGGGTGAGGAACCTTACCAGATCGGTGGAGAGGCTGAGGTTCGTCGGGAACTATTGAATCCTCCGGTTCTACCATATCACCAGCTGTAGTTTGTATAGCTGGAACTCCTTCCAGTTCTGCCACATTTCATAAGAAATTAATTTTCTAAAAAGGTGGCATGCTGAGAAACAAAACACCTTTTGCTCCTCAGTGTGGTAGAAGATATTCCCTCGCGAATGCTTGGGATACCCAACAAACTTCTACAGAACTGACCTTGCCTCGAACTTGTCCGGATTTTGCTTTTGACATAGGCCGGACAATCCCAAATTTTAACTTATTTAAGAGATAGGCTCTTCCTATTCCATATCTCATATGGAGTGGTAGGCTCCCGATTTGGTTAGAACCCTATTCAATAGGTATGCAGCTTCTCAAGTGCATAACCCCCAAAGGAAATAGGCAACTCAGTAATACTCATCATAGAGCACACCATATCTAACAAGGTGCGATAGCTCCGCCCTGATACACCGTTCTATACACCTACTTGATCGGCTAATTGTAATGTGTAAAACTCTCTCAAGAGTAACTTTTATTTGCAGTGGGTATCAGGATCCAACTATCTCATAGAAGATATGCAATCTCATTGCAAATTTTAACACTTGAAATTCCCGATAATGTTTTGCCCCTAGCTACTTATGACATTAACATGGTCAATAAATCATAAGCGCTACCCAAGTTTAACTCGTCATTTCCTGATTGAATTAAACCCACCCGCACGACCCTTAACATAGTCAACAAAGTTGTACGACTACCCGAATCCAATCGCATCATATGCTTTGCAGATAAACACTAATCAGCTACCGCACACTACGCCTTGACAGAGGTCAACAAACGCAGCATGAATACTAACTACTACTTACCTGAAATGACGGAAGGCTACGACAGGTTTTTAAGAAAACCTTTTGCGTAATGAACTTGATATCGTCGTAGAATCGAGTGATTTTGAAAAGGAGTGTTTTTTGAGACTTTTACTAGTTTTGCTAAAGAGGTCACTCCCGGTGAAGGAATATCGGCTCTTTCCTTATCGAATAAGGTGCAGGATATTTCATAAATACCACTATGCAAAGCAAAAACTATAGAAACAATCAAAAGAAAAACCGTGTGGGTTGTAGCATCTGCTAGTTTCACTAAAGAGGTCACTCCCGGTGAAGGGATCTCGGCTCTTTCTTTATCGAATAAGGTGTTGGATATTCTACAAGGAATACCACTATGCAAAATAAGAACTAGACCAACCAGTTTTTAAAACAAGTTTCTACAACATCTTTTAGGTTTCTATTATTTCATTAATCTCATTAATGAAGTCCCATCATAATTTGCTTCCTAAGCATCACATATGAAACGAAAGCAATAATATATAATATATATCATATATATATATAATATAAGCATTCGATTCAGAATATACACAGTGATCACATCACAGAGCAGCAGAAGAACATATATGAAATATTTGATATACTAGGATTTCCGTGTTTTAGATTAAGCCTGTATAAAACACGGATTCCACGGTCGTGATGAATAGCCAAATCCACATCCCTAGACCCCTACGAGAGCGGCAAGCAACCCTACCAATTCTAGAGTTAGGAAACCCGGTCTCGATTCCTCGAGATGGTCTCCCACTGGACCCTAGAACCCGGTTACTTATGCTCCCCGCCTTGGGTCTATCCTAATGCGGAAAAGTAAATAATATACATCAATAGTGACATCATCCTCAACCCGGAAGTGCCCCAATAAAAGAATATTACATACAAGCTTTTACATGAATGAAAATGAAAAACTCTCATCTCACATAAAAAAAACCAGCTATTCAAACACGACGATCCAATATAACATATCCCGGCAACACATAACATCACATGTCATCAACGTAAGTAAGTATGTGTATCCCAATTGTCGTTGACATATAGCACCGAAATCGGCGATACACCACATATTACACTTACGGTCGCAGAAAAAAAAGTGAAAAACTACAACAGATGGAATCCGCAACCACCTTAGACATCATAAACCCAATGTATCACATATATTGGATTTCATGCCTAACCAAATGAATTCTTTAGACATCACATGCCTAACAATTATAAACCCCGCATTTTAGTCTCGATATTGAAAACACTTTCCAATAACCAGGTAATTCAACAAGATTCCCGATAACCTGATCGAATGCTCGTCGGAAACTTTAGCAGACGACCGCATCCCCCGATGTCGTCGACGAAGTGCACTAAGGCGGAACACCGCGGCCGCGAGCACCCGAACAGATGCTTTTGGCGACGGGGTTCTCCTACAGTCACTTGGTCGGGGCTATGGGGTATGTCTATCTAATAAGGTTACCCGGCGAGTATCCGCGTACGCTACGTGATTACGACGGACTTTTGATCACATCAAAATCCCATGGCAACCGATCAAATGAGACTAAATTTCAAGACTTACAAAATTCAAATTAGTATGGATTCCAAGTATTGTATCCCATCACATGATACCCGGACGACGTTAAACTTTTCGATCGATTCATCAAAGTCCCACAATTCCCCGAGAGCTCAACACTTAAGCACAATTTAATAATACCCAGAACATGCCACAGTACCAATGAACCAGCCATAGAAGGGCAGACCCAAGCCTCATTAATGGCACCGCGGAACTACCGCAAACCCTAAGGTTTGAAAGCGGTTACATGGTCATTATGTCGAGTTAGGGTTTCATTCTTCTAGTGGGTTCACAGAATTACTTGCATGTTTTTCCGAATACGTTAAACTTGGAAAAATGGGTTTTTGACATTCGTTCGAACTTTTTAACTTCGCCTAGACAACATGCAAATACCCGAAACAATGTTAAAACTACGAATACGAAATACTTCGAATTGCTTATAGTGTAAGATCACATCACATGAAAACATAGAAAAAACAAACAACACCTGAAACACCAAAACCCAGATTCTGGAACACACCAAAAAATTTAACCCCAAATCCTCTAAGTGGATGATCTGGCCGGATTTTCATCAACTGTGGCCGACCCAATTCCGGCGAAGGGGGCTCAATTTTCTTGTGTGCTCATGTTGCATCTCATACAACATTCTACAGTTGTTTAAAAAAAATTTTGAAGACCTTTTAAAATCGACAGTAACTACATTTTCGTGTTTCAAGTTTCGGAGTCGTTTCGGTTTCATAATCTAACAAAATCCGTCTGATTTTCTAGCATGGTCCTGATACCACTGCAGGTTTGCCTAGCACCGCAGCAAAGTTTCGGGAGGCATCTTCCATGCCAAATTAAAATTTTAACCGTACTAGCTAACCCTAACCAAGAATCGTATACTAGAAAATCCGATGATCGAATGCAAACAACTTTGCAACTAAAGTGAACAAGGAATACAACCTTTGTAGACCGGCCCTTCACTTTAATAGCTCCGTGTAGTAGTCCCTTCGCTGCGATCATAAACTCCCGGACTCTAGAGAGGCTCTCATGAAGAAATGAACAAGCTTGCATCGAAGTCTTCGAGGCCGAAGATGATCTATGTCGAGAAGACACTAACCCAAACTACCTCTTCACTAATTCTGGAATTAGTGAAGCAAACACCCTATACTAAATGACTAGTAGTAGAGGATGATGAAGTAGGAATTTTGCTCATTTTAGATTTATTTTTCTCACACTAATTCTTCACTTAGAAAAAACCTAGTGAGCTTTTTCTTTTGATGAAGAAGAAGAAGAATGAACTCACGAGATTAGAAATGCAACCATGGTGAGTTAATATGCCATGCCTAACTCATGTAAAGAATAAACCATAGTCTAAGGTTAATGGTTGGGTTAAGAAATATCTTAAGAAAGACAAACAAGTGGACTTGGTCAATGTTCTACAAGCTTCATCCAAGCTTGAAACATTAATCCTTTTCTATCTAATTTGTTTAACTTTAAATAAATAAAAACCCTTCACATAAACCCTAGCATGGTATAAGTCTCATACATACATGTTGCATGTGTAACCTAGCATGTCACAATGATATATATCACATATATATTAGTGTGCAAAAAGAATACAATTAACATATATCACATATATGTCAATGTATCAAATGTGAGAAAAAGAATTACTTAAGTGAGCTAATATTAGTTAATGTAATGCAATATATCAAATATATAATTATACATTGAATTATTAAATCAACACTTGATTTAATAATCCGGGTATATCACATACAACCGACTAATATCAGATGTAACAACTTATCGAATCAACACTTGATCCGATAACCCGGCTATATCTCATATAACCGACCGATGTCACATGTCGCGAGAATAGAATGCGGTATCACATACGCGCATTAATCTCAGTCCCGCACATATCACATATGTACTACTACTCCGTTTCGCTTGAGCCAGGAAACCTCTCTGTAGGACTCTAAAGACTCGTCAATACGCCGGCAGTAGGTGATGATCATATCAAACACCCACAAGCCGCAAGCGGTCTGCTAAACGTAACAGCCACCCGGGTATTGAGCGATCAGAAGATCAACAAGCAAGCCTGCTCATACTCCTGCGAATCAAATCAGTAACACTACCGTACAGTCCGGTCTCTTCGTCTGATATGTCGCATATCTCGTCTATGGGTGGTAAACGTTAGACCCTAGTAACTTGATAAGCCGTGCCGATGTGAGGCTCATAACGGGTCTAGAAACTACAGATAACACTTACCAGTATATCTCTGAATCAGCCCTGGCCAGGGACCTCCTGTTATAGCCAATCGAGCATAGTGCAACATCAACCCCCAATACCGGGAGAGACCAAACCCCTCCTATCGCTCATTGCATCCATGTGATTCGAGACTGTACCCAAAAGCCACCGTTTTGCACGTTCTCTTGAACGTGGTAAGGTGAAAATCAAACCACAGTGGGAATCACACAAGACTCTATGACGATCTCGGGTCTACAGACTACCATGTACCAGTGTCTCCAGAGAACTGCCATCTGACGTGAGGTATAATACCATCTAGGAGTTCTCGGCGAGTCCCTCCAGTTTACCCAGTCTCCACTGAGCACCCGTATACTATCTCTGATGTCTAACACCAATAGATATGTGATCATCCATTGCCCATCTACATGGGTCGAGAAGCTATACGCTAGTCTACTCTGGTATATCGATGCCCTGTCTTGATACACCCACGACTAGGAATATTTGAAGGATGTACTTACCGACTACTTTTTCCCCACTAGTATGATCTGCATCATAATCCTGGTAGTCAAGTACTAATTCTAAGGTCTTTATCAACATGTAATTGAGAGACAATAAGTATATATGTTAAGATAAAGAGCAACCTGATAGCATACTTGTTAGTTATATATATGCCCTAGAGGCCATTGTTGTACATATGATGTATATTATAGTGGATGCTTGGATATATATAGAGAGGACTTTCTTGCTCGACATGATAGTATGCTATTTGGTTTCACTTTATCTTAACATGTTGACTTGTATTGATTTACTGTCTTACTCTCACATGTTGATAAAACCCTTAGGATATGTATTCGACTACTAGGACTATGATGCAGATCATACTAGTGGGGCCAAGGTAGTCCAAGAGTACATCCTATAACTGTTCCTAGTCAAGGGTGTATCGAGACAAGGTATCGATACTCCAGAGTAGACTAGCGTACACGCATCTTGACCCATATGATTGGCGATGGATGATCCCATATCCATTGGTGTTGGACATCAAAGATGGTGTACGGGTGCTCAGTGGAAACTGGGTACACTGAACGGACTCGCCGAGAACTCCTGGATGGTATTATACCTATCGTCAGATAGCAGTTCTCCGGTGACACTGGTACAGGTTAGTCTGTAGACCCGAGATCGTCATAGAGTCTTGTGTGATTCCCACTGTGCTTTGATTTCCACCTTACCATGTCCAAGAGGGCGTGCAAAACGGTGGCTTTCGGGTACAGTCCCGAATCACATAGAGGCAATGAGCGATAGGAGGGGTTTCGTCTCTCCCGGTATTGGGAGTTGATGTTGCGCTGTGTTCGATTGGCTATAACTGGAAGTCCCTGGCCAGGGCTGATATGCAGATTTACTAGTAAGAGTTATCAGTAGTTTCTCGATCCGTTATAAGCCTTACATCGACACGACTTATCGGTTACTGGGGTCTGACATTTACCACCCCTAGACTGTACGGTAGTATTACTGATTGGATTCACAGGAGAATGTACAGGCTTGCTTGTTGATCTTCTGATCGTTCAATACACGGGTGGCTGTTACGTTTAGCTGACCGCTTGCAGCTTGTGGGTGTTTGATATGATCATCACCTGCTGTCGGCGTATTGACGATTCTTTAGAGTCCTACACAGAGGTTTCCTGGCTCAGGCAAAACGGAGTAGGGGCACATATGCGATATGTGCGGGACCGAGACTAATACGATATGAGATACCGTATTCTATTCTCGCGATATGAGATATCGGCCGGGTATATGCGATATAGCCGGGTCATCGGATCAAGTGTTGATTCGATGAAATGGTACATGTTATATTAGTCGGTTATATGAAATATAGCTGGATTGTCAGATCAAGTGTTGATTCGATAATTTAATATATAATTATATATGTGATATATTACATTACGTTAACTAATTTAAGCTCGCTTTATTGATTCATTTTCTCACCGGATAATACATTGATATATATGCGATATATGTTAATTGTATTATTTTCTTTTGTTACATTATATATTATATATGTGATATATAATATTGTAATATGTTAGGGTTACAAATGCAACATGGTTGTTGAGTTTAAACCAAGTTAGGTTTTGGATTTGGGTTAGGTTTTGGATTTGGGTTAGCCTTTGGGTTAGCTTTCATGAAGCTTCATGAAGCTTTTGACTTTTGTCATCTAGCTTGATATTTTGTGTAGATATTTGTTAACCCAACCCAAACCCTTAACCATGTTAGTTATATGTATGCCCTAGAGGCCATTGCTATACATAGGATGTATATTGTAGTGGATGCTGGGACATATATAGAGAGGACTTTCTTGCTCGACATGATAGTATGCTATCTGGTTACACTTTACCTTAACGTGTATACTGATTGTCTCTCTGTTACATGTTGGTAAAGCCCCTAGGATGTGTACTTGACTACCTGGACTATGATGCGGATCATACTAGTGGGGACATGGTAGTCCATAAGTACATCCTTCAAGGTCCCTAGTCGTGGGTGTATCGAGACGGGGCATCGATATACCAGAGTAGAATAGCGTATACCTTCTCGACCCATACAGATGGGCGATGGATGATCCCATATCCATTGGTGTTTGACATCAGAGATGATATACGGGTGCTCAGTGGAGACTGGGTACACTGGACGGACTCGCCGAGAACTCCCAGATGGTATTATACCTTATGTTAGATGGCAGTTCTCTGGTGACACTGGTACAGAGTAGTCTGTTGACCCGAGATCGTCATAGAGTCTTGTGTGGTTCCCACTGTGCTTTGATTTCCACCTTACCACATCCAAGAGGGCGTGTAAAACGGTGGTTTTTGGGTACAGTCCCGAGTCACAAGGAGGCAATGAGCGATAGGAGGGGATTCGTCTCTCCCGGTATAAGGAGTTGATGTTGCGCTGTGTTCGATTGGCTATAACCGAAAATCCCTGGCCAGGCTTGCTGAGATTTACTGGTAAGTGTTACCAGTAGTTTCTCGAATTGTTATAGATCTCATATTGACACGACTTATCGAGCTGTTGGGGTCTGACGTTTACCACCCCTAGGCGAGATATGTGACATATCAGACGAACAGACCGGACTGTACGGTAAGTGTTACTGGTTGGATTCACAGGAGTGTGAGCGGGCTTGCTCGTCGATCTTCTGATCGCTCAATACCCGGGTGGCCGTTACGTTTAGCAGACCGCTTGCGGCTTGTGGGTGCTTGATATGATCATCACCTGCTGCCGGCGTATTGACGAGTCTTTAGAGTCCTACACAGAGGTTTCCTGGCTCAAGCGAAACGAAATAGGAGCGCATATGAGATATGTGCGGGACCGAGAATAATGCGTGTATGTGATACCGTATTTCATTCTCGCGATGAATGTTTTGAATGGTTGTATGCGATATAACCTAGTTATCGAATTAAGGATTGATTCGATAAGCCGATACATTGGATATTAGTCGGTCATATTCGATATGACCGGATCGTTAAATCAAGTGTTGATTTAATGATTTAATGTATAATTATATATTTGATATATTATTTTGCATTAACTAGTATAGGTTCACTTTAAAAGGATTTTCTCACTTGATGTGCACATTGTATATGTGATATATTTTTGTGCACTTGTTTGTATCATGTTTGATGATACATGCATACTTTGTTAAATGTATGATTAAACAATGGTTGTGTAATGGTTAGGGTTTTGATTTACTTATTCATTTATTTTGTTTATTTATTTTTGCAAAATAAATGAATGGAGGCTTTCTTTGTTTGCTAGTTGAAGCTTCATGAAACTTTGACTAAGTGACCTTTTTTGTTTTCATGCTTAACCCTAACCATTCCACTTAACCCTAGTTCATTCTCTACACTTGACCATGGTTGCTATATGATAAGTATTCCTTTTATTTTCTTTTTTTTAGATAATACTTATCATATTATCTTCTTCTTCTTCTCCTTCTTCAACATGAAGAAAGCTTGCCTCCATCAATGGCAACTTGAGAAAAAGAGTGAGAAATCCAATTCTAAAGTGAACCCACTTCCTATTTCTTCATCCTCTACCACTTGCCAAGTAGTATAGGGTGTTTTCTTCACAAGTTTCATGGCTTGGTGAAGTTAGAGCTTGATCTAGTGTTTCCTCGACGTAGATCATCTTCGGCATCGAAGCCGACGACCAAGCCCGCCCATTTCTCTGATGAAGCTGACGCTTGAGCCCGGGATTCGATTTGGACAGCAAGGAGACTTCATCATGGAGCTATGGAGGTCGAGGACCGGATCTACAAAGGTTGTATTTCCGTTTACCCTTTAGTTAAGTTGTTAACTAGCTTCTAGTTTCGCCTAAAATTCTAGTTAACG
Organism: Agapanthus africanus; assembly: GCA_030015575.1. Lineage (NCBI taxonomy): Eukaryota > Viridiplantae > Streptophyta > Magnoliopsida > Asparagales > Amaryllidaceae > Agapanthus > Agapanthus africanus. The sequence continues at coordinate 280,167,829 of JASDDO010000029.1, read as the reverse complement.
ATCCGTATTAGGGTTTCTCGGCACTTGTAAAATTTGAAATTGGCATGGTTGATGCCTTGTGAGACCTCATTAGCGTGCCTAGGAACCCTACAGTGGTATCAGAGCCTAGCTAAAGCCTTAGGCGATGCGTAGACGGAGTTAGAAGTCCGATCGAACCGAAAACCCAACTCCAAAATGCTCTCTGGACTTTTTTCAAAAACTGGGATTTTTCCAGATTAAAAATTCTTAAAAAATTCAGCAGGAAATTCTAAGAATTACGATGCAAAATTTATCAAGTGATGCTGCTAAAGTGCGGCGGAACCACGGCAGAAGCTTGGCTTCTGCGGCGGTTCCGCGGCCAATATATGTGATCACTCTTCAATTTTTGCACAGTAACTCCTATATTTTGGTTCTGGATTTTCTGGGATTTTTTAATATTTATTCAAGAGTTGAATATTCTGGGGTGTTTTGGAGCTTTGTTGATTCGATCGGAAATTTCAAACCTTTTCTATGTGTTTTCCGGATAATTATTGAATATGTTTAAAAGTTCGACCGGATAAAAATACCCACCTTTTCCCCTGTCGGGAAATTTCCAAGTGTTGGATCTTTCCGTAGTTTAACGACGTTCTAAGTAGTGCAAGTAACGTGATGGTCCCTCTAGAAGACAACAACCTTAACTCGATTATGTGACCGTCTTGAACTGCCCTTTGAACCTTCGGGTTTGGGGCAGTACGGCGTGCCACATGTGAGGCGTTGGCTTGACCCTTCTACGGCTGGACCGTTGGTACTGAGGCATGAACTGGATGTTTTTAAACTTGTTTCATGTGTTGAGCTGTTTCGGGAAAACTTGGGTGTTTGACTGTTCAATCGGAAAGTTTAACATTTTTTGTTTATCTGGAATGTGATACAATACTTGGAATCCACAAGTAGTTATGAGATAACTGATATGAATGTTATAAACATAGCACTTTAGTCTCACTTGATCGGTTGCCACGGAATTTTGATGCGATCAAAAGTCCGTCACAATCACGTAGCGTACGCGGATACTCGTCGGGTAAACTTAATAGACAACCTCACTCCATAGCCCCGACCAAGTGACTGTAGGAGAACCCCGTCGCCGAAAGCATCCGTTCGGGTGCTTGCGGCAGCGGTGTTCCGCCTTGGTGCACTTCATCGACGGTATCGGGGGTGCGGCCGTCTACTAAAGTTTGCGACGAGTATTCAATCAGGATGTCGGGTATCTTGTTGTATTGCCCGACTTGATATTGAAAAGAGTTTTCGATTTTGAGACTAAAATGCGGGGTTTATAATTGTTAGGCATGCGATGTCTAAGTAATTCATTTGATTAGGCATGTGATGTCTAAGGAGGTTGCGGATTCCAACTGTTGTAGTTTTACACTTTCTTTTCTGTGACCGTAAGTGTAATATGTGATATCGCCGGTTTCGTTGCTATATGTCAATGACAATTGGGATGCGCATATTTACTTACGTTGATGACATGTGATGTTATGTGTTGCTGGATACGTTATATTGGATCATCGTGTTTGAATAGCCGGGGGTTTTTATGTGAGATGAGTGATTTTCATTTTCATTCATGTAAAAACTTGTATGTAATATTCTTTTATTGGGGCACTTCCAGGCTGCGGAAGATGTCACCTTTTGTATATTATTTACTTTTCCGCACTAGGATAGACCCAAGGAGGAGGGCACAAGTAACCGGGTTTTAGGGTTCAGAGGGAGACCAACTCGAGGAGTCGAGTCTGGGTCTCCTAACTCTAGAAATGGTAGGGTTTCTTGCCGCTCTCGTAGGGGTCTAGGGGTATGGGTTTGGCTATTCATCGCGACCGTGGAATCCGTGTTTTATACTGGCTCGTATTAAAAACACGGACGTCCTAGTATATCCAATATTTCATATGTTTCTTCTGCTGCGATATCTGTGATGTGATCATGTGATATGTTCTGTGATGGATACTGTATATAGTATATATGATATATTATATAGGCGTTACTTATGTTTTACACCCGTGCTAGCCCTGCCCTGCTCTGCCGTTAGTTACCTAACCTAACGGTGCACGAGGGGACATCGAGGCAAATGTGGATGGCATAAGTGTACGTCGTATTTATCTGTGATGTTTAGGTACTTAAATGATGGGACTTCATTAATGTGATTAATGAAAGAAAAGAAACCTAAGATGTTGTGGAATCGAATTTCAAAAATAAAACAGGTAGCTACAGTTCTTGCTTTGCACAGCGGTATATATGATATATCCTGCACCTTATTCGATAAGGAAAGGACCGAGATCCCTTCACCGGGAGTGACTCCTTTAGCAATAACTGGCAGATGCTACACACTCGGTTTGTCTTTTGATTGCTTTTAAGAGTTTTTGCTTTGCACAGTGATATATATGATATATCCGGCACCTCATTCGACGAGGAAAGGACCGACGATCCCTTCACCGGGAGTGACTCCTTTAGCAAAACTAGAAAAGCCTCAAAGACACTCCATTTCAAAATTCATTCGATCCTACAACGATATCAAGTTCATTACGCAATAGGTTTTCAGAAAAACCTGACGTAGCCCTCCGTCATTTCAGATAAGTCCTACTTAGTATTCGTGCTACGTTTGTTTACCTCCGTCAAGGCGTAGTGTGCGGTAGCTAACTAGTATTTATCTGCTTATGCATATGATGCAGATTGGATTAGGGTAGTCGTGCGGCCTTGTTAACCTCCGTCAAGGGTCGTGAGGGTGAGTTTAATTCGATCAAGAAATGACGGGTTGAATTTGACTAGTAGCCTATGGTTTGTTGACCTCCGTCAAGCTCATAGGACGCTAGGGGCAAAATTATCGGGAATTTCAAGTGTTGAAATTTGCAATGAGATTGCATACCTTCTATGAGATAGTTGGATCCCAATACCTGCTGCGAGTAAGAGTTACTCCTGGGAGAGTTTTACACATTACAATTAGCCGATCAAGTAGGTGTCTAGAAAAGTGTTAACGAGGTTACGCCTCTGGGAAAACGGGGTTTACATTAATTAGGTTCGTGCGAAAGCACGGGGGACCTCCCTCAAAGTACCGACACTGGCCTGGCTGAAAGATTGGCGAACTTGTAGTGTGTAATTAATCCCGGCTAGTCTTTCCTTTTAGGGTTTGAAGGATGATTTTGATTAAAACAGTGGCAGCCATCCTGATTAGATAAAATAATAACCAATCTATTCTTGCAAGAGCGCACGCTGAGTGTTTTCTTCTCTCTCTCTCCAGGTAGCGACCATGTCATGCCTTAATCAAGATAATAATACGAATGTATTGACCAAACCCGCTTGTTATACTGAGCTGGGGAACGTTGGTCCCGCTCCAACTTATAATTGTTATAAGACAGAGCAGGAAATTGGGGATTACCAGAATTCCCGTGCCGCCCAAACGAAGAAAGTGCATGCTGATGCATCATCTTCGGGTGTGTTCATTATATAGAACTGTTTCTCAGTGTCCTCTACGTCCTGGGTATTTGATACCGGATCAGGATCCCAGATATGTAATCTGTTACATAGGGCTACAGATAGGTAGAGAACTAAGAACGGGTGATAAGTTTCATGAGACAGAAAACGGGGTAAGTGTTGCAGCCAAGTCTGTTGGTCACTGTCACCCTGTATTACAAATACATTGATTCTGAACAAATGCTATTAGATACCGAACCTGATATACAAAATCATATCAGTCTCTTTATAAGTAAAGAAATGATAAAATTTTGTATAGTTGGATAATGTTTTGAACATTTCCTATATCAAAAGTTGATCGGTTCAGGCACGTTATCTAAAAGCATTGATGTTCTAAATCAAACTACAGTTCTATAGTATACAGAACACACACAAGAGGAAGAGTTCAGAAATGAACGGATCCTTCTTAAGGTATTGTAGACTAGGTCATATCAATACGACCCGACTAGCTAAGTTGCACAAAGATGCATATTTAAATCTGTTTGAATTTACATCTTGTGAAAACTTGCCGGTCATGTCACAAAGATAAGATGACCACAGCTCTGTTTATTTGAAGCAGAGAAAGAGTTAGTGAACTCTTGGGATGATACATGTTGATGTTTGTAGGTCCCCTGTCTACACATGCCAAGACCGGTTCTTTGTACTTCATTATATTCCCTGATGATCTCTCAAGATTCAGACATATGTTCCTGTTGAAACACAAGTCCGAACCTTTTGAGATATTCACGGAATATAAGTTAGAAGTAGAGAACCAAAATGAGGGTATAAGTATTATGTCCTTTGATGTGATCAGGGAGGAGAATACTTGTGCACGAAATTCTTGGACTTTTCTAAAGGAGAATGAGATTCTCTCTCAGCATTACTCCTCCGTATACACCATAGCACGATGGTATATCAGGGCGGAGCAATTGTACCCTATATGATAAGGTGTGCTCTATGATGAGTACTACTGAGTTACCTATTTCCTTTTGGGGGTTATGCACTTGAGAAGCTGCATAACTATTGAATAGGGTTCCAATCAAATCAGTTGCCTACCACTTCATATGTGATATGGAAAGGGAAGAGCCCATATCTTAAGTTAATTAAGATTTAGGGTTGTCCGGCCTATGTCTAAAAGCAAAATCCGGACAAGCTCGAGGCAAGGTCTGTTATGTAGAACTGGAAATGTTCCAGCTATACAAACTGCAGCTGATGATTTGATAGAACCAAAGGATTCAGTAGATTCCAACGAACCTCAGCCTCTCCGCCGATCTACTAGGGTTCCTCACCCACCTGAGAGATACTTCAGTTTCTCTATGACAGTGGGAGCGAGGATTGCATCATGAGATGATGACCCAACTAGTTTCGAGCTGGCCATCAGGAGTAAGACTCTATAAGAATGGCTGGATGCTTAGCGATCTGAGATGGAATCCATGTACACCAACAAAGTATGGACTTTGGTTGCTATATCTGAAGGGTTAAATCCCCATCAGGAGCAAGTATATCTTGAGAAGATTACTTGGTGTAGATGGAAAAGTTGAGACTTTCTAAGCTAGACTTATTAAAAGATTTGCATTATTGACCAGGTATGGATTATGTTGAAACCTTTTCTAAGGATCTATGCTTAAGTCCATCCAGATCCTACTTGCCACGGCTACATACCATGACTATGATATCTGGTGGTTAGGTGTCATGACTGCTTTTCTAAATGATGTTTTAGAAGAGAGCGTCTGTAAGTACACAGCCAGAGGGCTTCGTAGACAGTGGGAGCAGCGGAAACGTATACAAGATGTTTTATGTGATAAAACAGGCATCGCGGAGTTGGAACATCTGTTTTGATGATTTAGTCAAAGAGTTTGACATCATCCAAATGATAGATGAACCTTGTATAAACAAAAAGGTAGTACGGAGTATGGAGGTGATCCTCGTAGAGTACGTGGATGACATACTCTTGATAGGGAAGGAGTTTCCTATGCTACGCTCGATCAATCTCCGCTTATCACAATGATTCTCCACATAGGATCAAAGTGATACCTACTAAATCCTGGGTTTTGGATCTATGAGATAGATCTAATTGGATATTAGGATATCACTAGATGTAGTGAGATGGTATCAATCGATCATGGGGAGAATCACTGGAAGTGTTCCAGGGTGATAAGGACGACTGAATGTCAGTCACAGGCATTGTCTTTACCCTCTATGGAGGGACGGTATGTTGGAAGAGTTCCAAGCTAGATACCGTGACATACTAGACGATTAAAAGCAAGATACATCGCTACTTAAGATGCTACCAAAGAGGCTGTTTGGGTGTATATTGGTTCATGAGATGAACTACGTTCCTACCATTATGAGACAATGGAGTTGTGGCTTATGCCAAGGAACACCCGTCCCATCAGTGATCCAGACATATTCTAAGGCAGTATCACCTGATGATGGAGATGGTTGATCTCCAGTGTGATCGAGGTTAGGAGAACAGACTCAGAGGACAACACGGCGGATCCACTCACAAAGTCCTTTTCCCAGAGAGAGACTTTTATGGGATGGTTGAGTATGAGATACTTCAACCACTGCTATCAGATGGCCCTAGTGCAAGTGGGAGATTGTTAGTTATATGTATGCCCTAGAGGCCATTGCTATACATAGGATGTATATTGTAGTGGATGCTGGGACATATATAGGGAGGACTTTCTTGCTCGACATGATAGTATGCTATCTGGTTACACTTTACCTTAACGTGTATACTGATTGTCTCTCTGTTACATGTTGGTAAAGCCCCTAGGATGTGTACTTGACTACCTGGACTATGATGCGGATCATACTAGTGGGGACATGGTAGTCCATAAGTACATCCTTCAAGGTCCCTAGTCGTGGGTGTATCGAGACGGGGCATCGATATACCAGAGTAGACTAGCGTATGCCTTCTCGACCCATACAGATGGGCGATGGATGATCCCATATCCATTGGTGTTTAACATCAGAGATGATATACGGGTGCTCAGTGGAGACTGGGTACACTGGACGGACTCGCCGAGAACTCCCAGATGGTATTATACCTTACGTCAGATGGCAGTTCTCTGGTGACACTGGTACAGAGTAGTCTGTTGACCCGAGATCGTCATAGAGTCTTGTGTGGTTCCCACTGTGCTTTGATTTCCACCTCACCACGTCCAAGGGGGCGTGCAAAACGGTGGTTTTTGGGTACAGTCCCGGGTCACATGGAGGCAATGAGCGATAGGAGGGGATTCGTCTCTCCCGGTATAGGGAGTTGATGTTGCGCTCGATTGGCTATAACCGGAAATCCCTGGCCAGGGTTGCTGAGATTTACTGGTAAGTGTTACCAGTAGTTTCTCGAATTGTTATAGACCTCATATCGACACGACTTATCGAGCTGTTAGGGTCTGACGTTTACCACCCCTAGGCGAGATATGTGACATATCAGACGAACAGACCGGACTGTACGCTAAGTGTTACTGGTTGGATTCACAGGAGTGTGAGCGGGCTTGCTCGTCGATCTTCTGATCGCTCAATACCCGGGTGGCCATTACGTTTAGCAGACCGCTTTTGGCTTGTGGGTGCTTGATATGATCATCACCTGCTGCCGGCGTATTGACGAGTCTTTAGAGTCCTACACAGAGGTTTCCTGGCTCAAGCGAAACGAAATAGGAGCGCATATGAGATATGTGCGGGACCGAGAATAATGCGTGTATGTGATACCGTATTTCATTCTCGCGATGAATGTGTCGAATGGTTGTATGCGATATAACCTAGTTATCGAATCAAGGATTGATTCGATAAGCCGATACATTGGATATTAGTCGGTCATATGCGATATGACCGGATCATTAAATCAAGTGTTGATTTAATGATTTAATGTATAATTATATATTTGATATATTATTTTGCATTAACTAGTATAGGTTCACTTTAAAAGGATTTTCTCACTTGATGTGCACATTGTATATGTGATATATTTTTGTACACTTGTTTGTATCATGTTTGATGATACATGCATACTTTGTTAAGTGTATGATTAAACCAAGGTTGTGTAATGGTTAGAGTTTTGATTTACTTATTCATTTATTTAGTTTATTTATTTTTGCAAAATAAATGAATGGAGGCTTTCTTTGTTTGCTAGTTGAAGCTTCATGAAACTTTGACTAAGTGACCTTTTTTGTTTTCATGCTTAACCCTAACCATTCCACTTAAACCTAGTTCATTCTCTACACTTGACCATGGTTGCTATATGATAAGTATTCCTTTTATTTTCTTTTTTTTAGATAATACTTATCATATTATCTTCATCTTCTTCTCCTTCTTCAACATGAAGAAAGCTTGCCTCCATCAATGGCAACTTGAGAAAAAGAGTGAGAAATCCAATTCTAAAGTGAACCCACTTTCTATTTCTTCATCCTCTACCACTTGCCAAGTAGTATAGGGTGTTTTCTTCACAAGTTTCATGGCTTGGTGAAGTTAGAGCTTGATCTAGTGTTGCCTCGACGTAGATCATCTTCGACATCGAAGCCGACGACCAAGCCCGCCCATTTCTCCGATGAAGCCGACGCTAGAGCCCGGGATTCGATTTGGACAGCAAGGAGACTTCATCATGGAGCTATGGAGGTCGAGGACCGGATCTACAAAGGTTGTATTTCCGTTTACCCTTTAGTTAAGTTGTTAACTAGCTTCTAGTTTCGCCTAAAATTCTAGTTAACGATCCGTATTAGGGTTTCTCGGCACTTGTAAAATTTGAAATTGGCATGGTTGATGCCTTGTGAGACCTCATTAGCGTGCCTAGGAACCCTACAAACCATAGTTTATTCTCTACATGAGTTAAAGCCTTCATACTTAACTCATGGTTGTAATTGTAACCACAACAATTCATTATTCATCACAAAAGCTTTCTTCTTCTTCCTCCTCCTTGAAAAAGCTTTCTAGCTTTTTGTGTTGTGATGATTTAAAGTGATAAATTGAAAACAAAAGAGAGCAAAATTCCTACTTCATCATCCTCATCTATTCTAGCCACTTAGATAAGGGTGTTCACTTCACTAATACTTAATTAGAGAAGTGAGAGCTTGGGTTTGTGATTCTTCAAGGTAGATCATCTTCGAAAAGGAAGACTTCAAGGAAGCATGAATCATTCGAATTGTGGAGCCTCTCTAGAGTCCGGGAGTTCATGGATCGTGGTGAAGGGACTACTACTCGGAACTTATGAAGCGAAGGAACGGACTACAAAGGTTGTAATCCCTCTCTCTTAGATGTAAAGTTGTTCACATGCATGTTAACCCTAATTCTCTAGTTAAGATCTTGGTTATGGTTTGTTTAGCACCCTAAAAATTTTAAAGTAGCATGATTGATGCTTGCCAAAACCTTCACAAGATGCTATGCTAACCCTACAGTGGTATCAAAGCCAAGCTAATGCATTAGGAGTTGTCTAGACGGAGTTAGAAGTCCGATCGAACCCCGAAACCCCGAAACGACCCTTTTTCTGGAAATTTTTCAAAAAGTTGAATTTTTCCATGTTAAAATTACTCAGAAAATCATGCAGGGAATTCTATGGACACACCTGAAGAACGAAACCCTAACTCGTCTAATTGACCGCGGATCCGCAGCCAAAACTTGATTTTGGCGGCGGATCCGGTGCGCCACTTGAGAGGCTTGGGTCGGCCCTTCAGTTGTTGGCCCGTAGGTACTGTGGTATGTCTCTGGTTAATTTTAACTGTGGTCAAGTGTTGAGCTCTCTGGGAATTTTTGGGAATTCATTGTATCTATCGAATTATCTAACTTCGCCATGTTATCTGTGACGATTATGTGTTGTTGTGATATGTTATATTAGATCGTTGTGTATTGAATAGCCGGGGGTTTTATGTGAGATGAGAGTTTTCTTTTTCATTCATGTAAAATTTATTTGTATATAATATTCTTTTTTTTGGGACACTTCCGGGTTGAGAATGATGTCACCATTGTATATTATTTACTTTTCCGCATTAGGATAGACCCAAGACGGAGAAAACAAGTAACCGGGTTCTAGGGTCCAGTGGGAGGCCATCTCGAAGAGTCGAGACCGGGTCTCCTAACCCTAGAATTGGCAGGGTTACTTGCCGCTCTCGTAGGGGTCTAGGGATGTGGGTTTGGCTATTCATCACGACTGTGGAATCCGTGTTTTATACAGGCTCAAAATAAAACACGGACGTCGTAGTATATCCAATATTTCATATGTTGACTTCTGCTGCAATGTTCTGTGATGAGATCATATTACTGCCTGAGACGAATTCTTATACTATATATATATATGTTGATATATAAATATTACTGCTTTTGTTTCTTCTGTGATGCTTAGGAAGCTTAAATGATGGGATTTTATTAATGAGATTAATAAAAGAAAAGAAACCTAAAAGATGTTGTAGAATCAAATTTTCAAAAAGGGTAGCTACAGTTTTTGCTTTGCATAGCAGTATTCCTTGTAGAATATCCAGCACCTTATTCGATAAGGAAAGAGCCGAGATCCCTTCACCGGGAGTGACCTCTTTAGAAAAACTGGCAGATGCTACAAACTCACGGTTTAGTTTTTGATTGCTTCTATAATTCTTGCTTTGCACAGAGGTATTTATGAAATATCATGCACCTTATTCGATTAGGAAAGAGCCGAGATCCCTTCACCGGGAGTGACCTCTTTAGCGAAACTAGAAAAGCCTTAAAAACACTCCTTTTCAAAATTACTTGTTTCTACAACGATATCAAGTTCATTACGCAAAAGGTTTTCTGAAAAACCTGTTGTAGCCCTCCGTCATTTCAGATAAGTCCTACTTAGTATTCATGCTGTGTTTGTTAGCCTGCGTCAAGGCATAGTGTGCGGTAGCTAACTAGTGCTTATCTGCAACATAAGATGTGGTTGGATTAGGGTAGTCGTGCGACTTTTTTGGCCTGTGTCAAGGGTCGTACAGGTGGGTTTAATTCAATCAGGAAATGACGGATTGAACTTGACTAGCGGACTATGGTTTGTTGGCCTGCGTCAAGTTCATAACACGCTAGGGGCAAAAGCATTATCTGGAATTTCAAGTGTTGAAATTTGCAATAATATTGCATACCTCCTATGAGATAGTTGGATCCCGATACCCACTGCGAGTAAGAGTTACTCCTGTGAGAGTTTTACACATGATAAATTAGCCAATCAAGTAGGTGTATAAAAAGGTGTTAACGGGGTTATGCCTCTGGGAAAACGAGGTTTATTTTAATTAGGTCCGTGCGAAAGCACGGGGAACCTCCCTCAAAGTACCAACACTGATCTGGCTGAAAGATTGGCGAACTTGTAAGGTGTAATTAATCTCGGCTAATCTTACCTTTTAGGGTTTGAAGGAAGATTTGATTAAAACAGTGGGAGCCATCCTGATTAGATAAGATAATAACCAATCTAATCTTGCAAGAGCGCACGCTAAAGTGTTTTCTTCTCTCTCTCTCCAGGTAGCGACCATGTCAGGACTTAATCAAGATAATAATATGGATGTATTGACTGAACCCTCTTGTTATACTGAGCAGGGGAACGTTGGTCCCGCTCCCATTTATAATTGTTATAAATCTGAGCAGGGAATAGGAGAATATCTGGATTCTCACGCCACCCAAACGAAGAATAAGCATGTTGATGCATCTTCTTCTGGTGTGTTAGTTACCGAGAACTATTTCTCAGTTCACTTTACGTCCTGGGCATTAGATACCGGATCAGGATCCCACATATGCAATATATTGCATGGGCTAAAAAGAGGTAGAGAACTGGGAATGGGTGATCATTCCGTAAGAGTAGGGAATGGTGCAAATGTTGCAGCCAAAACAGTTGGCGAATATTACCTTGTATTACCAAGTGGTAATACATTGATTCTGAACGAATGCTATTATATACCGAACATGATATGCAACATTATATCAGTTTCTTTATTAGGTAAAGAAGGATATAATTTTGTAATACAGGATAAAATACAGGATAATGTTATGAACATCTTCCTAAATCAAAAGTTGATTGGATCAGGCCCGTTAAATAATGGCATATACGTTCTAAATCAAAACACGGTTCTTAATATACAGAACACACACAAGAGGAAAAGTTCAGAAATGAACGAATCCTTCTTGTGGCATTGTAGACTTGGTCATATCAATGCGACACGACTAGCTAAATTACATAAAGATGGTTATTTAAATGCGTTCGAATTATCATCTTATGAAACTTGTCATTCATGTCTCAAAGGAAAAATGACCAAAACTCCGTTCAGTGGACACGGAGAAAGGGTTACAGAACTCTTGGGACTGATACATAGCGATGTATGTTGTCCCATGTGTTAGTGTATATGCCCTAGAGGCCATTACTGTATCATACTAGTTTGTATATTACTTAATGGAAGCTTGGGATATTCACCTTGTATTGACAATCTTGCTCAAAATGGTAGTATGCTACTTGGTTTGTTTCTACTTTAATATGTACAAGTGTTTCTTTTAGCATATTGCTTATACATATTAGTAGAGCCCTTAGGATCTTTGCTTGATTACCAGCGTTGTGATGGCAGTCACACTCGTGGGGGCTGGGTAATCCACAAGCACATCCTTATACAGGTCCCTAGTCATAGGACTATCGAGACAGGGCATCGATACTCCGGAGTAGACTAGCATATGCGCTTCTCATCCCAGCAGGGGAGACGGTCTGTCCCACAGCCGTCAGTACGTCGTACTTGAGATAGTATGCGGGTGCTCGTTAGGTTACGAGTACATTGGACAGGACTCGTCGGGAACTGATTGGTTGGTACTATACCTATCGTCAGTTATCAGTTCCCAGTGACATGAGTACAGCTTAGTCCGCTGACTTGACACTGTCACTTCGCCTCGAGTGTGTTCCCACTGTACTCTGATTACTACCCTACCACGGCTCAAAGGAGTCGTGCAAACAGGTAGTAGTTGAGTGCAGTCCCGAAACACTTGGAGGCAGTGACGGTTAGACAGGATTCGTCTCTCCCGGTATTAGGGGTTGACATTGCGCTGTGTCTAGGAGAGCCATTACACAAGTAGTCCCTGTCTAGGGCAAGCGAGATATACTGGTAGGTTACCGGTGTTATCTCAGGGTGTTCTGGGCCACTCCGACACGACTTGTACCTCTATTAGGGGACTGACGTTTACCGCCCCCCTAGGCCCGCCATGCGATGTATCAGACGAACATACCGGACTGTACGGAGATTGTCACATTCAGGCTCAGTAGGAGTTCAGATGGGTTTCACCTCGTCCGTCTTCTTATCGGCATCTACCTGGGGGCCGTTACGCACAGCTAGTGCCGCTTGCGGTCTGTAGTTAAACCCACTGCCAGCGTAGTGTCGAGTCTTTAGAGTCCCACACAGAGAGCTATTCGCCTTTAGGCAAAAGAGTAGAGGTCGCATGGTTTTGCGACAGGTCGCATGGTTTTGCGACAGGGTTCGGTCACATCCGTGCACTTGTGCACGTTTAGTGACCGGGCGGTTATTACTAGTGGGCTTTGGTTTAAGCCAGATCCTAGTATACGTTTTGGGATTGGTTTTATCTCGTTTGTATTCGTGTTCCCCGGAACGCAGATACGGGTGTGTATGCACAGTTGACAGAGACAGAGGCAGAGGATTCTCATTAGGGTTGTTGACTGTTGACTTTTGCTTAACCCTAATGAGAATTAGAAATATGATTAACAATAATATTAATTGAGTATTATAGTGACATGATTAGGGTTAAAAGGTTGACCTTGTTGACTTGTTGATTTTTGTTGACCGGTTGACTAGGTTGGACTTGTTGACCACCATCATGACAATGGCCATCATTTGGTTGTATTGACTTATGCTTGCTTGTTTTGTTCACCATTTGCATTTAATGCAAGAAATGATAGTGTCATTTGTCATGATATCAACCATCACATTATACTCAATTATTATTACTTGTTACCATAATTTTAGATTATGAGAGGTGAGATGAGAAGAGGTTGGCTCACTTTTCATTTGGCTTTCTCTCTCTTGAGCTCTCTCATTCTCAAGCTCTCCCTCTTCCTCTTGCTCTCTCTCTAGTTTATGGTTCTACTTGTCTCATGTGTTGAAAAGCAAGAACCATATAGATAAAACACCAAATCAATCCTCTACTCATCCTAGTTCACAAGGCCTAGCAAGCCAAGTGTTCTAGTTTCTTCAAGTTCGAAGAAGAAGCCAAAGGTAGAAGCTTTCGGGAGGATCCATCTTCGGCGCGAGAAGACGACGAGGGGAGGCCGGTCCGTACACCACAAGAGTTGAAGACGAAGGAGTTCAAGAAAGGTATAACCTCCTAACCGAGTAGGTAAAACTCCTAGTTAGGTTGTTAAGTAGTTGTTTAACAAAGATCCGTATTTTGAGTCCATGTTACCACCCTAGCAAAAAATCGTTTTTTAACCATTTCCGCAACCCCAAAGAACCGGGGAAGGGTAGCATGGACTTACAGTGGTATCAGAGCCTAGTTAAACACTATCTAACATGTTAGCAAAGTAAGTAGAAGTTCGATCGGAGAAAATATCACGAAACATACCCGAATAGCATAGTTTCTGCCGATTTTTTCCTCTGTTCAAAAAATAATAAATCATACATGAAAAATCGGCTCAGGCTTTTGTTAAGACACCCAAGAAAATTGGTCCAACGAACCGGTCAAGTCGCCACGGAAACGCGGCGGGAGCACGCTCCCGCCGCGGTTCCGCGGCCGAGTTGACTCGGCCGTGGAAAAATTTTCATGCAGTGTGTTTCTGGGCTTGTTTTGGGATTTTTAAAATATGTTTTTTCTGCCCAGATTTTCCAGAAAGAAAAATTTGATTTTGGGGCTCAAAAATCCGTATTTTGATCGAACTTCTAAAGACTAAAGCTAACGGGTTTATATCTGTGATGTGTTATATGTATTGAACGTCTGCTAATCGCTATACGTCGATTAGTGGGGGTTATACATATCTGTGATCTGTAATGTTGATGGTATGTGTATATGAACTCATTGGATTGTCGCGGGTGAATAGCCGGGGGTTGTGAGATGAGAGTTTTCTTTTCTTTCAATTCATGTAAAATTTGTAATTGATGTAATATTATTTGCATGGCCGCACAACCGGGTCGGGGTTGTAGCCGTCATTGTATAATTTCTTTTTACTGTTTTTGCTCCTAGGATAGACCTATGGTGGGGTGCATAAACTACCGGGTATCTCGAAGTGCCGAGTGGCCTACTCACGTCATTGAGGGAGGTTGCTCCGCTTCGGATATTTGGCGGGTAGTTTGCCGCACCCGTAGGGGTCTTGGGTGGGGTATTGGCTATTCACCGCGACCGTGTAATCCGCTTTTCGTTACAGGCTCGTACGAATTGCGGATTCCTAGTATATCCAATGTGTTCATCTGTGATCTGGATTGGCTATCATTGCAATATATATCTATATATGATAACTATTTAGGCGTTGCTTATGTTTTGCATCCGCGCTAGTCCAGCCTCCGCTCTGTCGTTAGTTAAGTAACCTAACGGGTAATGACGGGGCCCCATGGCGAATGCGGATGGCATAAGCGTACGTCATATTTTGGTTGTTTTCTGCAATGGTAGGATTAAATGATGGGACGGATTAAAAAGAATTAATGCAAGAAAATAAACCAAAGTAAAGTCGTTGGAACACTTTCAAAACCACTCGGTTCTTTTCAAAAACCAACTTTTAAATGCGGAGCTTGAGCCACTCCTTTTAAAAGCTATCTCGTTCCATCGATTATATCAAGTTCACTACGTTCACGGTTTCGCCAAAACCATTCGTAGCCCTCCATCATTTCAGTTAAATATTCGGTAGTATTCAAGCTATGTATTTTGACCTCACGCCAAGGCATAGTGATTGGTAGCTGCCGGAGATTTATCTGTTGCATAGATAGAATGCGTTGGTTTGAGATAGTCGTACTGCCATTTTGGCCTACGTCAAGGGTAGGTACGGGTGGGTTCAAATCAACCTGGATAATGATGGGTAGAACTTGACATGTGACTTATGACATTTTGACCTCACGCTAAGGTCATAAGAGCATGGGGCAAAAATCCACATCGGGGGTTTCTAAAGAACCAGAAACTTGCTAGTGCTGCATACCATTTGGAGTGTGATGATTCTGGTAGGATTCCTTCAGTTTTGTCACGCGATGATATTTGGATCCTGATCCTACTGTGAGTATATGCTACTCCTCAGAAAATTTCTCACTTAACGATCAATGCTATAAACCAAGTAGGTGTCTAGAAAGGTGTTAGCGGGGCTACGCCCCCAGGGAAAAAAGGTTATTTAATTAAGAAACTTCGCGAAAGCGTTGGAAAACCTCCCTCGAAGTACCAACACTGGCCTGGCTGAACGGTTAAGCAAGTATTGTACGGTGAGATTGATTCCGACTAATTCTTCCTTTTTGGTTTGAGGAGGAATTCGAGATACAGTGGGAGCCATCCTGTTTAGACAAACTAAAAACCACTCTAAACTTGCAAGAGCATCATGCTGAGTGTTTCTTCTCTCTCTCCTAATTGCAGCGACCAATCGACATGACCGGACTTAAGTTACTTCTAGATAAAAATATACTGACAGGGCCAAACTACAAAGATTGGCTCAGGAATGTCAAAATGGCAATCACTTACGACAAGCTGGGGTATCTACTTACCACCAAAGCTCCCCCTGTCCCAGGTCCTACCTCCAGCGTCGCGGATAGGGAAATCCGTAAGACCTGGGAGATCGATTGCGCGAAGGCCAAGTGCCTCGTGCTTGCCTCTATGGACAATGAACATCAGAGGAGGCACGAGAATATAGACCTCGAATCCATATTTCTCCATACAAAAGAACTGTATGGAGAGCAATCTCGTATCGCAAGATACGAAGTGTCGAAGAAGCTATTTTCGGCAAGGTTGGCCATCGGATCATCGGTAGCGGAACACGTGCTTAAGATGATTGGCTTCATTGAGGAGCTAGAGAACGAGCTCTATACGGACTTCATTCTCCAGTCCCTTCCTTCCACTTACGCCCAGTTTATCCTGAACTTCAACTTACAAGGAAAAGAAGTTGAACTTCCGGAGCTCCTCAACATGCTGAGGAGTGCAGAGGGCACCCTACAGAAAGGTAGGGATACATCCACTTTGTTTGTAAGAGGATCTTCCTCTTCTAAGTCCAAGGCGAAAGCCAAGGAAAAGAAGAAGAAAGCCCCCGCCAAACCAAGGGGTGGTGTTAGTAAAGTGGATACGAAGGGAAAAGCAAAGGCAACAAAGATAGCGGGGCAGCTTGTGGGTAAGGAAGAATGCTTCTATTGTCATAAGAAGGGACACTGGAAGAAAGTTTGCAGGGCTTGGAAGGCCAGAAACCAGGATCCGAAGCAAGTTGCGGCTTCGGCTTCAGGTGTATATGTTATTGAAAACTGTCTTTCAATAAACTCTACTTCCTGGGTATTGGATACCGAATCAGGATCTCATATCTGTAATTCTTTGCAGACACTGAGAAAGCGTAGGGTTTTGAAGGCAGGTGATATGACCCTCAGAGTTGCAAACGGAGCTGGCATGGATGCTGAGTCCGTGGGGGACTATCACCTGGGCTTGTCAGATGGACACGTTTTGGTTTTGCGTAATTGCTATTTTGTACCCAATGCAACTTGTAATATCATTTCTGTATCTTTATTATCTAAAGAAGGTTATGAATTTGCATTTGTAAGTAATGTTGTGAACATTCACCTTAATCAAGTTCTGATTGGGTCAGGTACATTAAGCAATGGTATATACGTATTAAACCAACCACAGATTTTCAATATCCAGAATACACACAAAAGAAAGTCTCCGGAAACTAATCAGGCTTTCTTATGGTATTATAGACTGGGTCACATCAATGAGAGAAGATTGACTAAGTTACATACAGAAGGATATTTGGATCCATTCCAATATCAATCAAATGCAACTTGTCAATCCTGTCTCAAAGGAAAGATGACAAAGACTCTGTTCACTGGACACGGAGTAAGAGCGAGCGAGCTCTTGGGACTCATACACAGCGACGTGTGCGGTCCAATGTCTACACATGCACGAAGCAGTTATTCTTACTTCATTACTTTTACGGATGATTTTTCAAGGTTCGGACATGTCTTCTTAATGAAACATAAATCCGAAGTCTTTGGAAAATTCCAGGAATATAAGAATGAAGTAGAAAAACAAACCGGCAAAAGTATCAAGACACTGAGATCTGATCGAGGTGGTGAATACTTGAGTGCCGAGTTCCTGGATTACCTAAAAGAGAATGGTATTCTCTCTCAGCTTACTCCTCCATACACTCCACAACATAACGGTGTATCGGAGAGACGGAACCGCACCCTATTGGATATGGTACGTTCCATGATGAGTAACGCTGAGTTACCGCGATCATTCTGGGGATATGCGCTAGAATCAGCTGCATACCTTTTGAACCGAGTTCCAACTAAGACTGTGCCTACCACACCATATGAAATGTGGAGTGGGAAGAAACCATATTTTCAGTATCTGAAGATCTGGGGATGTCCAGCTTTTGTCAAAAAGCAGCATGCGGACAAACTCGAGGCACGCTCAGTACTGTGCAAGTTTGTGGGATACCCAAAGAACTCCAGGGGGTATCTTTTCTATTACGCAGAGGAACAAAAGGTCTTTGTTTCTCGTAATGCCCACTTTCTGGAACACCAGTTCTTAGAAAAAGAAATAAGTGGAAGCGCAATAGAACTGGAAGAAATTCCAGAACCAAAGACTATTACTGAAAGCTTAGTAGAACCAGAGGGTTCGAAAGAACATGACATTCCTACGCCGCTCCGCAGGAGTAGTAGGCAGTCTCATCCGCCCGAGAGATACTACGGTTTTCTCATAGACGGGGATAGAGAGAACTGCATCATTGATTATGATGAGCCTACAAGCTTCCAGCAGGCCGTTCAGAGCGTTGACTCGGTAAAATGGCCGGATGCAATGCGGACCGAAATGGAGTCCATGTACACCAACAAAGTATGGACGTTGGGCATTGATCCAGATGGGGTAAAACCCGTAGGATGCAAGTGGATCTTCAAAAGGAAGATTGGTGTAGATGGACAGGTTGAGACCTATAAGGCTAGACTTGTTGCAAAGGGTTTTCATCAAAGACCTGGTTTGGACTATGACGAAACCTTTTCTCCAGTGGCTATGCTGAAATCCATTCGGATCCTACTTGCCATTGCTTCCTTCCATGATTATGAGATTTGGCAGATGGACGTAAAGACCGCTTTTCTAAATGGAAATTTAGAGGAGTGTGTCTATATGGACCAGCCAGAGGGTTTCATTCAGAGTGGGAGCAGCGGAAAGGTGTGCAAGTTGCTCAAGTCCATCTATGGCCTAAAGCAGGCATCGCGGAGTTGGAACATCTGCTTTGATGAGACAGTCAAAGAATTTGGCTTTATCAAAAATCCAGATGAACCATGCATCTATAGTAGATTTGCAGCAAGAACTGTCGTATTCCTCGTTTTATACGTGGATGACATTCTTTTGATAGGAAATGACATTCCTATGCTACAATCTGTCAAGGGGTTCTTGTCACACAGGTTCTCCATGAAAGACCTGGGTGATGCCAATTACATTCTGGGGATCCGGATCCATCATGATAGATCCAAGAGGATGTTGGAACTTTCGCAGTCCAGGTACATCGACACCATACTGAAAAGATTCAGTATGGAAGATTCCAAGCGCGTTAATCTACCGGCTTGTCACGGGATCTCCCTCTCCAAAGAGATGTCTCCCAAGACTGATTTGGAAAGGGATCGCATGTCTATTATACCCTACGCTTCTGCGGTAGGCTCTATAATGTATGCGATGTTGTGTACCAGACCGGATGTAGCTTATGCACTGAGTGTAGTAAGCCGGTATCAGTCAAACCGTAGGGAGAAACACTGGATAGCGGTAAAGAACATTCTCAAGTACCTGAGAAGGACTAAGGAGATGTTCTTGGTGTATGGAGGAAAAGACCTCCAGATCGAGGCCTTTGCTGACTCCAGCTTCCAGAGTGACAAGGATGATTCCAAGTCCATGTCGGGTTTTGTCTTTACCCTCAATGGAGGGGCGGTGTGTTGGAAGAGTTCCAAATAGGAAACCGTTGCTGACTCGACGATGGAAGCGGAATACATCGCTGCTGCTGATGCCGCAAAATAAGCCGTCTGGATGAGGAAGTTCTTAAAAGAACTTCAGATGGTTCCGTCCATTGTTGATCCAATACCTCTGTATTGCGACAACAACGGGGCTAAAGCTTTAGCGAATGAACCCAGGTCCCATCAGAAATCCAGACACATCTTGAGGCGGTATCACCTGATCAGGGAGATCGTGGATCGCCAGGAGATCGAGGTTCGGAGGGTTGCTTCAGAAGATAACACTGCAGATCCATTCACCAAGGCCTTGCCCCAGACTCAGTTCGAGCGGCTGATTGAGATTATAGGTCTTCGATACGCCAGTACATGGCCTTAGTGCAAGTAGGAGATTGTTAGTGTATATGCCCTAGAGGCCATTACTGTATCATACTAGTTTGTATATTACTTAATGGAAGCTTGGGATATTCACCTTGTATTGACAATCTTGCTCAAAATGGTAGTATGCTACTTGGTTTGTTTCTACTTTAATATGTGCATATGTTTCTTTTAGCATATTGCTTTTACATATTAGTAGAGTCCTTAGGATCTTTGCTTGATTACCAGCGTTGTGATGGCAGTCACACTCGTGGGGGCTGGGTAATCCACAAGCACATCCTTATACAGGTCCCTAGTCGTAGGACTATCGAGACAGGGCATCGATACTCCGGAGTAGAATAGCGTATTGTAACATTTTAAAAATAATTAAATAAATAATTAAATGAATAAAAGTGTTTAAGTGAATTTTAGTATTTTCGGTAAAGTAAAATGTATTTTTCGTAAAACCAAACCGTGATTGTTTTTCACTATAAATTTAAAAATATCTATTTTAATTATGAAATTACTAGTAAATAGTGTTTATTTAGCCACTTATAAATTTTTTGTTTAATAAAATATTTTTCCTAAATTAATTATTTTAAATATTAATATAAGCTTTATTTTTACACTAAATTAGTGTAAATTACAAATTTAAATGGTTTTAATTTGTAAAAATGAACCATGGCATATTAGAATTTAGTGTGTATCATGCAAAATTTATTTGCAAATTTTTCCTTGTTTCTAGATCTTTCTTGAGTTATTTTAGAAAAGAATTAAAAGAAAATGAATAAAGCATGAAAAGACATTAAGATGATGACATTTTGGAGAAGTTTCTACACCATTTCTCATGTGTTTCTCCCTCTTCCCCTTATTGTGGCCGGCCTCCCCATCACCATGGCTGCCCCCCCCCCCATTTTCCACCTCATTTTTATTCAAAAATCATCAAAAATACTACAAAAATCCAATTTAAATTCCACAAAAACCTAATTATTTCATACCCTTTATTCTCTACTCTTCTCTACATGGATTTTGGAGTGGGAAAGCATGTATTTTTAGGCTCATTTTCAAGTTTGGACATGAGGTTGTGGAGGTATAAATCCTTCTCTTTTGTTTTATTTCTATTAGATATTTCTTTTAAAGCATAATTAGATTAATTAGATTAATTCTTGTTGCAAATTCTAAAATTCAAGTTAGGGTTTGAAAATTCAAGAGGTGGTTTTTGTTAATTAATTAGGGTTATAATAGCTAGTTTAACATCTTTTAGAGTGGAAAATTCTTGCATGGTGGTGGTATAATAAATTGTTGATCGAAATTGTTTAATTAAAACTATTTAGCTAACTAGATTTTTTCTAAAATGTGTTGTGGGTAAAATAAAATTCTTATTAAGGGTGTTATCATTAGATGGTAATTTTAGAGAGAATATTAGCATATTAATTGAATGAAAAACTTTGTTTGATCACTAGATTATTTTGATAATTGGAAAAATAGTAATAAAATGCTATTATTTTGTAAACTAGATTTTAGGAATTTCTAAATAAATGTGATTAAAAATATAATTATAGTTTCATTACATCATTATCATCATAAATTGTGGTTTAAGTGATTAATTTATGCAAAATCATGTTTTGAGGTGGAATTGTGGTATTTTGCTTGGAAAATGTTAAAATTGTTAAAAGTTGCAAACTAGAAATTTCATATAAATGCAAAATTGTGTAATAAAAATATAGTAATAGTTTGTATAGTATAGTAATGCTATTTAATGAGTTTTATGACCATTGGTTTCATTTAAATGTCAAGTTTCGATGAAAAACGGTAAATTGGCATTTTCGGGTTTTTCGAAAACGGACGATTTGATCGATTTTAGTGTTTCGATGAATTTGATCATGTTTTACAATATAAGTAATGTGTTTTAAAACTACAAGTTGTTTGATGATGTTATCTCGATCCATCGGAGTTTGTACGCCGATATCGAGCGGTATTTGGTTCTTTTGCGTGGACGGGACATAGGTTTTAACCTGTGCTTGCTCTTCGTATCGTTTGACTTTTGTATGTGATTCGGTTTACGATGCTATTCATATGTTTG
The DNA here is from genome assembly GCA_030015575.1 of Agapanthus africanus. NCBI lineage: Eukaryota > Viridiplantae > Streptophyta > Magnoliopsida > Asparagales > Amaryllidaceae > Agapanthus > Agapanthus africanus. The sequence goes on along the minus strand of JASDDO010000029.1, from coordinate 280,145,857 downwards.
CATCTAGGTACCCTCATGTGGACTGCGGGCGATGAAGAGGAGGATGGCGACACTGTCTTCGGCAGACATGGACCAGGTGAGTAGATGCATATCTACGGGGGGAAGTCGGGTGGATGGCGTTTAGCACCCCCGCAACGTAGTATAGGAATAGTATTTATTGACATTAGGAAACCAGACGTGACCCTAGTAGGACCCTAGTATTGACCCTAGGCTGGACTAGACCGATTTAGGAAAACTATATCAGAGGATGAGTACCTTGGAAGAGGTTCGTAGGTTTCAGATAGAAACACACCCGCGCACACACTGAAAATCGACATGGGGTACGTGTATGTGTATATATATAGAACTAGGTATAGGTATATACATATATATACAACACATATAGGTGATTCAGTGATGTGATATGATATCCGAGGTATGATGAAATAGTATAACTGGGCTTGATGCCGTGATTTTTGACTATACAGTCGTAATAAAGTGTTAGCGGATCATTAGGGAATGAGATAATGAACTTGAATATATAAATTACAAAGAGTGGTGGTGATATTGATGTACATGGGACGCTAGAATAGTACTCGGACTGTAACTTGTGACTGATTACGATATGATATATATATAACTTGATTTCGACATTATATTGGTGTGACCTGATGCCGATATCATATGAGTATGACTTAATCACAATATGATACATATGATATTATACGAATGAGGAGACACCTAGGAGATACTTGACCGTACCCCGACATTGGGATGCCGTACGATGGATTTTACCGTGCGAGGCTTAGATTTGATGATTGATCCGCACTCTTGATTCGAGGAAGCCGTACTGCGTACGTGACGCTGTTGAGGCGGGATCGCCGACTATTAGAGATATTGATTCAGACCTTAGGTAGACTCTTATTTCTATTGACTAGTTCTTAGGTTTAGTTTTCCTTAGGAGGTTAGATGGACACTAGGTTAGGTTCGAGTCATATAGTGGTAGTAGTATTAGTATATTAAATGAGTAGGTAATATACATTCGTCTTTACTTTCACACTGTAATCATAATGTGAAAGTAAAGACGAATACCGGGAGAGACGAAACCCCTCCTATCGCTCATCGCCTTCGTGTGTCTCGGGACTGTACCCAACGGCCACCTGTTTGCACGACTCAGTAGAGCCGTGGTAGGGTGGTAATCAAAGTACAGTGGGAGAGCACACAAGACTCTATGGCGATCTCGGGTCTACAGACTAACCTGCACCAGTGTCACCTGAGAACTACTGTCCGACGATAGATATAATTCTATATAGGAGTTCTCGGTGAGTCCGTCCAGTGTACCCAGTCACCTCTGAGCACCCGTATATGATCTCGATGTCAAACATCGATGAATGTGGGAACATTCATCGCCCATCGTATGGGTCTAGTATCATATACGCTAGTCTACTCTGGTATACCGATGCCCCGTCTCAATATACCTACGACTAGGGACATTCCAAGATATGCTTATAAACTACAGATGTCCCACTAGTATGATCTCCATCATAATCACAGTAGTCAAGCCGATATCCTCAGGGCTTTATCAGCATGTATGAATGAATAAAAGCATGATCAAATCAACATGTCTGATAAAGAAGAACCAGATAGCATACTATCATGTCGAGCAAGAATGTACATTGAATATATATATATATACATGTATAGATACATCCACTATCATATAATGGCCTCTAGGGCATACATATATCCAAAAATCTCCCACTTGCACTAAGGACAGTTATTGGCGTATCTCATACCCAACATCTCAAAAATTCGCTCATGCTGCGGCTGAGGGAGGGCCTTGGTGAATGGATCCGCGGCGTTATTCTTTGTGTCTACTCTCCTAATCTCGATCTCGCGGCGATCTACAATCTCCCGGATCAAATGAAAGCGCCTCAGGATGTGTCTGGACCGCTGATGGGACCTGGGCTCCTTAGCTAACGCCATAACCCCATTATTATCACAATACAATGGTATTGGATCAATAATGGTTGGAACTACTCCTAGCTCCGAGACGAACTTCTTCATCCAGACGGCTTCCTTGGCGGCATCATTTGCAGCAATGTACTCAGCCTCCATCGTAGAGTCTGCAATGGTATCCTGTTTGGAACTCTTCTAACTTACCGCCCCTCCATTGAGGGTAAATACAAACCCAGAGATAGATTTGCTGTCGTCCTTATCGCTCTGGAAGCTCGAATCGGTATAGGCCTCCATTTGGAGATCTCCATTACCATACACCAAGAACAATTCTTTAGTCCTTCGTAAGTACTTAAGAATATTCTTCACAGCTGTCCAGTGATTCTCCCCTGGGTTGGATTGATACCTGCTTACAACACTAAGTGCATAAGCTACATCTGGGCGTGTACATAACATCGCATACATTATAGATCCTACTGCCGAAGCATAGGGTATAACGCTCATGCGAGCTCTCTCTTCATCGGTCTTTGGGCAAGGGTCCTTGGAGAGAGTGACCCCATGGCAAGCGGGTAAGGCACCCCGCTTGGAGTCTTCCATACTAAACCTTTTTAGGATGGTGTTGATGTACCTGGTTTGGGACAATCCCAATAACCTTTTGGATCTATCCCTATAGATCCTTATGCCCAGAATGTATGTGGCATCACCCAGGTCCTTCATGGAGAACCTTAGTGATAAGAAAGATTTGACCGACTATAGCATAGGAATATCATTTCCTATCAGAAGAATGTCATCCATGTACAATACGAGGAATGTGACAGCTTTCCCTACAGCCTTCTTATAAACACAAGGTTCATCTGGATTTTTGATGAAATCAAACTCTTTGATGACGTCATCGAAACAGATGTTCCAACTCCGTGATGCCTGCTTTAACCCATATATGGATTTAAGCAATTTACATGCTTTCACGCTGCTCCCACTGTCAATGAAGCCCTCTGGCTGATCCATATAAACGCATTCTTCTAAATTTCCATTTAGAAATGCTGTTTTAACGTCCATCTGCCAGATTTCATAGTCGTAGTGAGCAGCAATAGCAAGTAGGATCCGAATGGATTTAAGCATGGCTACGGGAGAAAAAGTCTCGTCATAATCCAAACCTGGTCTTTGACGAAAACCCTTCGCCACAAGTCTTGCCTTATAGGTCTCTACCTGCCCATCTACACCAATCTTTCTTTTAAAGATCCATTTGCACCCCACAGGCTTTACCCCAGGGGGTACAACGTCCAAAGTCCATACTTTGTTGGTGTACATAGACTCCATTTCGGATCTCATGGCATCCAGCCACTTCACAGAGTCTCCACTCGTGATAGCTTGCTGGAAACTGGTAGGATCATCATCATCCATGATGCAATCTTCTCCGTCACCATCAATGAGGAAACCGTAGTACCTCTCCGGTGGGCAAGAAGTCCTACCAGACCTACGGAGTGGCCGAGGTTCCTCGGTTTCTATTGCAACAGCCGGTTCAACCAAGTCGTCATTTGTAGTTTGTGTCTCTAGAACCTATTCTAGATCCACCACCTTGCCATCATCTTTATCTGTAAAAAACTCTTTTTCCAAGAATGTGGCATACTGAGAAATAAACACTTTTTGTTCCTCTTTGTGGTAGAAAAGATATCCATAAGAATTCTTTGGATACCCCACAAAATTACACATGACTGACCGTGTCTCGAGTTTGTCCGGATTTTGCTTTTTGACATAGGCCGGGCAACCCCAAATCTTAATTCTCTTAAGAGATGGTCTCTTCCCATGCCATATCTCATATGGCGTGGTAGACACGGTTTTGGTTGGAACCCTGTTTAGTAGAAACGCTGCAGTCTCCAATGCATGCCCCCAAAATGAGACGGGTAACTCAGCATCACTCATCATGGAACGGACCATATCTAATAGGGTCCGATTCCGTCGTTCTGACACACCGTTGTGCTGTGGTGTGTAAGGAGGAGTGAGCTGAGAGAGAATCCCATTCTCTTTTAGGAAGTTTGCGAATTCTGTACTGAGAAACTCTCCACCTCGATCTGATCGAAGCATCTTAATACTCAAGTCGGTTTGTTTTTCTACTTCTTGTTTATATTCAATGAATTTCTCGAAAGCTTCGGACTTGTGCTTTAATAAAAATACATGACCGAATCTTGAGAAATCGTCAGTGAACGTAATGAAGTATGAAAACCGCCTCTTGCCTGTGTAGACATTGGCCCGCATACATCATTATGTATGAGGCCTAGGAGCTCAGTAGCTCTTTCTCCGTGTCCGGTAAACGGAGTTTTGGTCATTTTACCCTTGATACAAGACTGGCAAGTCGCATAAGATTTATATTCAAAAGGGTTTAAATATCCATCTTTGTGTAACTTGTTTAGTCTTGTTTCGTTAATATGACCAAGTCTACAGTGCCAAAGAAAAGCTTCATTTATTTCTGAAAGTTTTCTTTTATTAGTGTGTTGTATACTGAAAACTGTGTGTTGATTTAGGACATATATCCCGTTATTAAGCGTACCATACCCAACCAACATTTGATTCAGGTGAATGTTCATAACATTGTTCTGCAATACAAAATTATATCCTTCATTGTCTAACAAAGAAACGGATATTATATTACAAAGCATATTTGGTACAAAATAACATGGGTTCAAAACCAATATACATCCAGATGGCAACCCCAAGTGATACTCTCCCACTGCGACTGTATGTACATTGGAACCATTTCCAACGCGGAGAGTATGGTCACATGTCTTCAAAACCTTGCTATTTCTCAGCTCCTGCATAGAATTGCAAATGTGAGAACCTGAACCGGTATCCAATACCCAGGAAGCAGAGTTTATTGAAAAACAGTTTTCTGTCACGAACGCACCTGAAGCAGAAGCATCCCCATGCTTCTTCTTGAGATTTAAATACTCCGTGCAGTTGCGCTTCCAATGTCCTGTCTTGTGGCAATGAAAACATTCCCCTTTCCCCGAGTCTCCAACTTTGGACTTTTCCTTTCCCTTAGCCTTTTTAACTCCACCCTTAGGATTGGTGGACTTCTTCTTTTTCTTTCCCTTGGCCTTAGCCTTTGGGCGAGAAGAGGAAGACTGTCCAACAGTCATAACGAGAGTTTTCGCTGATTTCATAGTGCTCTCTGCACTCCTTAACATATTAAGGAGTTCAGGTAGTTCCTTCTCCATGTTATGCATGTTGAAGTTCACTATGAATTGAGCAAAGGTGGAGGGGAGGGACTGCAGAATAATATCCGTATATTGTTCATTGTCCATCGTCCATCCAAGGTCCTCAAGCTCTTCTATAAGAGCTATCATCTTCAGAACATGGTCTCCTACTGGTATGCCAGGGGCCATTCGCATCTGAAACAATTTCTTTGATGCTTCGTATCGTAATACACGGGATTACTCTCCATACAACTCCTTTGTATGGAGCAATATGGCGTGAATGTCCATATTCTCGTGCTGATTTTGATGTGTGTTATCCATCGATGCAAGTGCGAGGCATTTGGCCGTGGCACAGTCAGCGTCCCATGTCTTGCGGACTTCAATGTCCGCAACTGAGGATTTTGGTCCTGGGACGGGCGGGGCTGAAGCCGTGAGGACATATGATACTTTATCATAAGTCAAGGCTATTTTCAAATTCCTCAGCCAGTCTTTATAATTGGTCCCATTCAGTTTATTTTTATCTAGTAGAAGCTTGAGTCCAGTCATGGGTATCTGCCATTAAGAGAGAGAAAAGAATACACTCAGCGAAAGCTCTTGCATAGATCAGATTGGTTATCATCTTGTCTAATCGATGTTTCCCACTGCTTTAATCGAGTTTTTCTTTCAAACCTTAAAAAGAAAAACTAGCCAGGATTAATTACAGTCTACAACTTCGCTAACCGTTCAGCCAGGCCAGTGTCGGTACTTGAGGGAGGTTCCCCGTGCTTTCGCACGGACCTAATTAAAGTAAACCTCGTTTTCCCAGAGGCGTAGCCCCGTTGACACCTTTCTAGACACCTAATGAGTTAGCTAATTATAAACTGTAAAACTCTCCTAGTAGCAACTATTGCCCACAGTGGGATCGGGATCCAACCATCATATGGAAAGTATGCAATCTCATTGCAAATCTCAACACTTGAAATTCCCGATATGATTTTTACCCCTAGTACCTATGACCTTAACTATGGTCAACAAATCATAAGTACCAGTCAAGTTTTACCCGTCATTTCTTAATCAATTAGACCCACCCATATGACCCTTAACTATGGTCAACAAAGTCGTATGAATGTCCTAATTAATCTGCATCATATGCAGTGTAGGAAGACATCACTTAGCTACCGTACACTATGCCTTAACTAAAGTCAACAAACATAGCACGAATACTAAGTACTCTACTTCCTAAAATGACGGAGGGTTGCAGATGATTTTTAAGAAAATCTTTAACGCTTTGAACTTGATATCGTCGTAGAATCAAATGGTTTTCAAAAGGAGTGGCTTGTGCTCCGCAGTTTTGAAATGTATCTTTTTCATAAATAGCCGAGTGGTTTTCAAATCCGATTCTACAACATCTTTTTAGGTTTATTTTCTTTACATTAATCACATTAATGTAATCCCATCATTTAATTCCTTAAGCCAATCACAGAAAAGAAACGAAAATAACACGTACGCTTATGCCATCCGCATTCGCCGCAATGTTCCGTTATGCACCGTTAGGTTACTTAACTAACGGCATACCGGGACGGGACTAGCGCGGGTGTAAAACATAAGCAACGCCTATTATATATCTCATATATAATATATCATTCGTCTCAGATATCACAGAACACAGGCAGCAGAAATATATATATATATATAATGTGGGATATACTAGGACGTCCGTATTTAGTATTTAGCCAACAATAGAAAATACGGATTCCACAGTCGCGATGAATAGCCAAGCCCACACCCCTAGACCCCTATGAGAGCGGCAAGCGACCCTACCAATCCTGGAGTTTAGGAGACCCGGTCTCGACTCCTCGAGATGGCCTCCCACTGAACCCCAGAACCCGGTCAATTATGCTCCCCTCCTTGGGTCTATCCTAATGCGGAAAAGTAAATAATATACAACATTGGTGGCATCAACCTCAACCCGGAAGTGCCCCAAATAAAATAATATTACATTACATTTGAATTTACATGAATGAAAATATAAAACTCTCATCTCACATAAAACCCCCCGGCTATTCAATCGCGACAATCCTGCACATCATATTTCAGCAACACATAATATCACATATCATCAACGTAAGTAAGTATGCATTCACCGATCGTCGTCGACGTATAGCAACGACAATCGGCAATACCACTATATACTACACTTACGGTCACAAAAAAGAATGTGTAAAACTGCAATATCTGGAATCCACATTCTCTTTAGACATCGTAAATGCGAAATATCACATACTTCGAATTTCATGTCCAGCTATATGAATTCCACACATTGCATCACATTTCAGATAAATAGACAGTATTAAAGTTTTCGAACGAATGATCAAATACCCAAAATTCCCTACAGCTCAACACTTGAGCGGAGTTCAAAAACCCGGAGTGTGTCACAGTAGTAGCGGTCCAGCCGTTGAAGGGTCAAGCCAACGCCTCACATGTGGCACGCCGTACTGCCCCAAACCCTAAGGTTCAAAAGGCAGTTCAAGACGGTCACATAATCGAGTTAAGGTTTGTTTTCTTCTAGAGGGTCCACCACAAAACTTGCACCTATCTCCGAAAGATTTAAACCCCGTGAAAAGTGAGCAAACGACACTCGTTCGAACAATTCAATACTTTCTAATTATCCGGAAAAAACATGAAGTTAAAATTCCGATCGAATCTTTGAACTCAAAACAATCTCCAGGACAAATAACACTTAAACTAGATTAAAAATACCCAAAAATATCAACAAGTAGTTATAAGTATTATTGTCTAAAAACCACGCATTGACTCACCTGTACGGCCGCGGAACCGCGGCCCAAGCAAGCTTTGGCCGCGTTTCCGAGGCGGAAATTACTGTTCACTGCATCATTTTTTACAGTGTTTCTTAGATTTACCTGCTGAATTTTTTTACATATTTTTAATTCTGGAAAATAACAGTTTTTAAAAATTGTCCAGAGAGTGTCCCAAAAAACCGTATTTCGGTTCGATCGATGTTTTTACTTCGCCAAAGTGTCGCCTAATGTTCTAGGTCGGCTCTGATACCAATGTTAGGTTTACCTAGCATCCTAAGAAAGGTTTGGAAGCATCACATGTCTCAAAGATTAAATTTTTAGGGTGCTAAGTGAACACACAAAGAATCAATCCTAGAAAATTAGGGTTTCATAACTTTAAACCACATCACAAGTAACAAAGGCTAGGGTTTTTAAGAGTACAACCTTTGTCGCTCCCTATGCTAGACTCCTTGGCCACTTGAGGGTTGAAAACGGTTAGCTTGAGGCCTTCTAACGTCCACAGCGATCCACTCGAAGCTCCTTTGTCCAAGCTTGCAACTTCACTTGATCAAGAGAAAGAAATGAAGCTAACACTCTAAACAAGTGGGCAAGACTTGTATAGAATGATGTTGTGGTCACTTTTCTCACTTCAAAATCCTAACTTGGTGAGTAATTTGCTCACTAGAGAAATCTAAAGAGCAAAGAAAGAAGGAGGAAGAAGATGATGGCCTTTTTAGAACAAGAGAAAAGATAATCTCTCTTGAAAAAATAGAAAATATATGTATATATATTTTTCACTCTTCATCTCAAACCATGGTTATATTATATGGATATTTATTTCACTTGAGTTAAAACAAAAGAGGAAGATTAACTCATGGTTAATAAGTAGGTGAGCATGGTTAGTTGAAGAAGAATGTAGAAACCATGTATTAATCTTTATCTTTTCTTTTGTTTTAAAACAAATGCAAATATATATATATCCATATATATAAACATAGTGTGTGATTCTTATATTGCCATCTTTTCTATGTATATACAACCATGAAGGATGATGTATGTATGTATGTGTGCATGCACATCCATATGTGCATGAATCAAGAAAGAATGCATACATGCATGCATACATCCAAAAATACAAGAAAGGATTTCTAGTGAGAAACTAATGGTTAAATGATAAATCAACACTTGATTTATCAATCCAGCCATATCACATACGACCCGACCAAAACCAAGCCGCCCGATCAATATACGGTATCTTATACGCGCATTTTGACCGGGTCCATGCGCATATCGCATACACGCATCATAACGTTTCGCCTGGACTAGGTAACTCCTTTGTGGGACTCTAAGACTCGTCAATACGCCGGCAGTGGGTGATGATCATATCAAACACCCCCAAGCCACAAGCGGTCAGCTAAACGTAACGGCCATCCGGGTATTGAGCGATCAGAAGAAAACAAGCGAACCTGCTACAACTCCCGTCGAGCCAACCGGCAACACTACCGTACAGTCCGGTCTCTTCGTTAAATATACTGCATATCGAGCCTAGGGATGGTCACGTCGACCCCAATAACTCAATAAGTCGTGCCGGTGAATGGTCTATAACAGATCAAGAAACTACTGATAACACTTATCAGTAAATCTCAGCAGCCCTGTCCAGGGACTTACTGATATAACCAGTCGAGCACAGCACAACATCAACTCCCAATACCGGGAGAGACGAAACCTCTCCTATCGCTCATCGCCTTCGTGTGTCTCGGGACTGTACCCAACGGCCACCTGTTTGCATGACTCAGTAGAGCCATGGTAGGGTGGTAATCAAAGTACAGTGGGAGAGCACACAAGTCTCTATAGCGATCTCGGGTCTACAGACTAACCTGCACCAGTATCACCTAAGAACTGCTGTCCGACGATAGATATAATTCCATATAGGAGTTCTCGGTGAGTCCGTCCAGTGTACCCAGTCACCACTGAGCACCCGTAAATGATCTCGATGTCAAACATCGATGAATGTGGGAACATTCATCGCCCATCGTATGGGTCTAGTATCATATATGCTAGTCTACTCTGGTATACCGATGCCCCGTCTCGATATACCTACGACTAGGGACATTCCAGGATATGCATATAAACTACAGATGTCCCACTAGTATGATCTCCATCATAATCACAGTAGTCAAGCCGATATCCTCAGGGATTTATCAGCATGTATGAATGAATAAAAGCATGATCAAATCAACATGTCAGATAAAGAAGAACCAGATAGCATACTCTCATGTCGAGCAAGAATGTACACTGAATATATATATACATGTATAGATACATCCACTATCATATAATGGCCTCTAGGGCATACATATATCCAACAGTACCTCTGACGTGCTAGAGGTTATACCCAGTGCCAGTGTGTTGATGAGTCATTAGAGTCCCCCGCAGACAGTTTCCCAAGTTCGGGCGAAACGTTGTAGAGGCCGTATGCTTTTATGGAAGGATTCGGAAAATGCACGTGCGTTTACGCACGTGTCATATTTCGGGCAGATAATACTGGTGGGCTTTAGTTTAAGCCGGATCCGAGTATTATACTGTGTAGATATAATATCTTTGTCTCAGTTGCATTTGTATTCGGTCGTAATACAAATGCGGGTATGTTTATACGTTTACGGGGTTATCCTGAAATTCGTTTCAGGATCGCTTTTTGGAAGTTTCCAGTTTTCTATCACCCGTGTTTAACATTCGGTTAAATACAAATTTATCTTTTCTTGAGGTGAGTCATGAGTGTGGAAGGTTCTAGAAGCTTCTATATGGTGACTAGGCTTCATGACTCATTAGTGCATTAATTGTTCATTTAATGTTTTGATGACTAGGTTAATATGATTCATTGTATGCATTAATGATATATGCAAGGTGTTATCTTTGACTCATTCTTTTCTTTTAGTGCTAATGGTTACCCCCCTCTCCTACACTCACCCCCCACCTCTTCAAGTAGTGGCCGGCCCTTTGTGGGAAGATGATGATTGATTTGCAAAAGAAAAAGATTATGGTTTTGGGTTCATGGAAATTAGATTGCTCATTTTCTCATTTCATTCAATCCAAATGGCAACTTCATTAACCGTTCGTCCATAACTTTGGATGTAACAATACAAAGTGTTCTACTCATTCTCTACATCAATCTTGGTAATCTCTTTTGGCAGACTGGATGATCAAGTTGCCTCGGTTTAGAGGCGAGAGCCCGTTTAAAGATCCGTCGACGTGGTGCCACCTGGACGAGAAGACTGGAGATTCAGGAGATCGGAGCAGCCGCAACAAAGCGTGGGATGATGGTTAAAGAACGAAGGACTCGGATCGTTCGGTATAACATTTCTACCCTCTTTATAGTATGTTAGTTTAGCGTTAATGGCAGATCCGGGTTATAGTATACGATAGCGCCAGTTTATAAACGTTTTTTGTTCCGCATTTGGCGTCTGAAAGACCGCCGGGGCGCTACCGTAGACTTACATTGGTATCAGAGCCTCGCCATTAAGCTTTACTAACTTGTGCTAACACGTTTAAAATATCGATCGAACGGATTTTCGCAAAACTACAATTTTCTGTTCAAAGTTTCTGTCGATTTTAAATCTGGCCTAAAAATTATTTTGAGCATCACAGAAAATTGTGCAGGCAATTCTAAGCAAACTGGTGAAATTTGGTCACGTGATCCCACAGTACGGCCGCGGATCCACGGCCCAAACCAGGGTTTGGCCGCTGATCCGCCGCGCGTTTGTGAGAACGGTGAGCCAAATTTCTACAGTGTGTTCTACATGGTAAATTGTGGTTTTTGGTATATTTCTTTTGGGCCCAGATTTTATTACTGTACACCAGATGTACGTGGGGCCCACTTCAGGAAGTTTTGTCGATCAAAATTTTAAACTTGTTAGTTTACAGTACTTATATTATATCTCCGACCGTGAATGTCATTCGAGCGGTAAATTACGTCTAATTGCTATAGTCCTTTTAGACGGATTTGCGAGTGTGATATTCACGTTGATGTTCTGTGTTGTGCTGTGATGTTGCGGATATGTCGTGGTGGATAGCAGTGTGCAATGGTAGTGCTATTTGTATTTATTTTTTACATTTGATATTGCGGGGCGAGCGTCCAACATGTGGACTGCCGTCACTGCCTGTTTGTATAATATTCTTTTGGGGCACGACCGAGCTGAGGTCGATGTACCCGTTGTATATATTTTCTTTTCTGTACTAGGATTACCCCGCGATGGAGTGCACGAATAGCCGAGTTCTGGAGGGCAACGGGTCCGCATCTCATGGCTTTGAGAGGCAGAGGGGCCTCACTCTAGAATTGGTAGACTATTCGCCGCACTCGTAGGGGGTATAGGTTGACCCAAGGAGGGGTGCTCAAGTTACCGGTTTCCGTGAAGTGCCGGGTAATCCATTCACTTTGCTGTAAGGGTCTGCCTCGCTTCAGGTTTTGGCGGGTAACTTGCCGCACCCGTAGGGGTCTAGGTTTTATTGCACAGGATATTCACACGACCAGGGGAACGTCGGGTTTCAGTAGCGGCTCTGTGAAACACGGGGATCCCAGATTATCTGTATTGTTCTATAATACTTATTACTTTTCTGTAATGTTGCATATTATCACGCCTGGAGCGATTATTGTATATTGGTATATATACTATTAGATGTTGTATATGTTTTACACCCGCGCTAGTCCAGTCCCCGCTCTGTCGTTAGTTAAGTAACCTAACGGGTGATGACGGGACCCAGTGGCGAATGCGGATGGCATATACGTACATTTTATTTTTCGTTCTTTTCTGGTGTGATTAACTGATGGGACTGCGTTGATTCTTATCAATGCAAGGATAAAACAAACCTATGTTTGATGTTGTTGGAACCAATTTTAAAAAAGTGTTATTACAAAGACGTTTCCTTTTGTTATGCATAGAGGTATTCGGTTATGAATATCCAGCATCTCATTCGACGAGGCAAGGGCCGAGATCCCTTCACCGGGAGTGACCCCTTGGGCAGAAGTTTGCGTCAGGGTAATAACTTCACTATAGTCGATTACAAGTTGTTATGCATCGTGGTATTCGGTTATGAATATCCTGCACCTCATTCGACGAGGAAAGAGCCGAGATCCCTTCACCGGGAGTGACCTCTTTAGCAAAGCTTTTCACCACTATATTTTTATAAAAAGCTATCAGGTTCCTTCAACGAGATCAAGTTCATTACGTTGAAGGTTTTTCGCCAAAAACCAGCCGTAGCCCTCCGTCATTTCTTATGGATGGTCCGTAGTATTCAAGCTATGTTTGTTGGCCTACGTCAAGGCATAGTGTTTGGTAGCTGCTGGGGTATTCATTTGCTGCATAGATAAATGCATTGGTTTGGGACAGACGTATAGCCTTGTTGGCCTACGTCAAGGGCTTGTATGGGTGCTTCAAATTAACCTGGACAATGACGGGTAGAACTTGACATGTGACTTATGATTTGTTAGCCTACGTCAAGGTCATAAGAGCATAGGATAAAAAAATTTCATCGGGAGTTTCAAACATACAGGAAACTTGCCAGACTTGCGCATACCTTCTGGAGTGTGATAACGTGAGTGGATACCGTCACGTTATCATGCGATGAGAGTTGGATCCCGATTCCCACTGATGAGTTGGTTTACTCTTCGGGTGATCCCGACTAATTCTTCTTTCAGGTTTGGAGGAGAATTTGAGATTACAGTGGAAGGTTTCCTGATTAGATAAAGTGATAACCATTCTGATCTAAGGTTAGAGTGCACGCAGAGTGTTTCTTTTCTCTCTCTCTTTGGCAACGACCTTTGACCGACCCTAGACTATGACTCAGTGACCAAGTTGACCGAACCTTCTTAAAATACTGGCTTTTGGATTGTCCGAGTTGCATAAGTCATTGCCGCTCCTTCTTTTACCCTTTGTATTTCTCAGAACACCACGTATTACTATGGATATCCACTTCCATTGGATAGATCCATCGTATGGTTATATACGAACTCGGAGGGATTTCTTCGAGGATGGATCCAGGTTCAGGAGAAATATAATTGGTTTATTCAGTTGTCTTCTATTATCACCTTCTCTCAGATTGCGAGTACTCCTAGGATTAGGAGAGCACACCTATTATGCTTATTGGATAGTCTTCTTCCAAACCATAGGAAGGTGCTGAAAGGTAGGGAATGAAGAAAACTAATTAGCCTAAGTAGGGTGTACAGAAGGTAATAACTAAAGACAAATAAAGGAATTAGAAAGAGGGCAAAGTAAATTGCGACTGTTATCATTCACGACCAAACCGCATACTTCACCGCCACTCCTATTTCACCTTTGCTTTTTTCCCAGTTCGGGAGAAATAGAATAAGGTATTATTCAATTGTCTTTTATCATCACCTTCTCTCAAGCTGCGAGGACTCCTAGGATTAGGAGAGTACACCTATTATGCTTATCGGATAGTCTTCTTCCAAACCATAGGCTGGTGCCAAACGGTAGGGAAGGAAGAAAACAACTTAGCCTAATGATGGTGTACAGAAGGTAATGAATAAAGACAAATAAAGGGATTTGGGGAGATGGCAAACAAATATACGGTTAAAGTCATGAATTGGATTATGGAAGAGGCATTGCAAAGAATACCAGGATACCCCTTCGAAACATTTTCATGTTTCAATTACACTGTGCATTGTTAATTGTAAACTAATTTCCCAATTAAACCCTTGCTCCAGGGTATGTATTTACCAGGTATGATTCTCACATCTGTATGGTTTTACAGATGATGAGCGGGAGTAAGTTATTGAGAATTAGGTAATCATCCTCATTATATCGGAATTCGTTGTAATTGGTGATATTTGAGGAAATCGCCTGGGTATAGTTTTCGACCTACGATGCACAGGTTTTGAGTTATTCAACTCAGTGGACTTATAAAGAGTATTGTATGTTGTCCAGTGTCCATCAGGACAAAGGGGTTGGTCCTCGTACTCTGTTCTGTTTACTTGTAACTTCTCTAGCTATTAGACAAGTGTTTCGTAGAAATACAATGTCTAAGTTTTGAGAAGTTATGGGTATAGGAATAAAGTAGAGAATCAGGTGTCGCAAGTATCGGGATTCTTCAAAGAAATCGAAGATGTAGATTCTTGTGAATGGTGTTCAGTTAATGTTTTTGAGAAACTTGTTTCTCTTTCAGATTACTCATAATTTGATGGATTCCTAAGTTGAGTAATGCTGATTAGCCTTTCTCCATTGAGCTGATATGCACTGGAGACAGTTGCATGATTTGAATCTGGTTCCAATTAAATATGTGCCAAAATTTCTATATTGGATATAGAATGGTTCATATCTTAACGATGTTAAGGTACGGTGAGTTGTCCCGCTTATGCTTAAAACCAGACTCTGGATAACTCAAGGCATGTTTCTGTAATGACAGTTTGTGGGTTGACCCTGGCTTTCACGAGGGTTGACTTTCTACCATATGGATGATCAATAGTGATATTGTTCTAGACTCGCCACAGTTTTAGTAAAATGGATTTTTTCAGAAAACAATAGTGGGAGTATGGTAGAACTGGAAGTGATTCCAGAACCGCAAATGATTACGGAAAATTTAATAGGACCTATATATTCAATCAGGTTTGACATTCTAATAGCCACTCCGCAGATATGGTGGGTAACCTCAGACACCCGAGAGGTACTCCGGTAGCCTCAAGGACGGTGACAGGGAGGTTCTTGTTTACCCAGACTTGACACTGCTGTTGTTCCAGACTATGAGACCCGGCAGGAGGATAAGTATAGCGTCGTTCTAAACTAGCTTTAGAAGTGTACGTATATATTATTCTGCCAGAGGGTTGTCGTAGTCAGTGGGAGCAGCGGAAGCATAGTAGGCAAGTAGCTTATGTCTATTTATAGGCTTGAGCACATATAGCAGAGATAAGATCATCTAATTTTTGATGTGACAGTCATGTGTTTGACTTCATCAGAATAGGGGATGGATCTGTTAAGAAGGTAGTAGGGTGTGATGTCCTGGTATTTGGATGACATATACAGAGTAGGAAGTAAAATTCCTATACTGCGATCGGTTGTACTGTGGTCGTCACACAGTTGTTTCTCCACAAAGGATATGGATATAATATCTGATATTCTGGTTACTAGATCTATGGTTTTAGATCAAGATTTGGGTAGTTTCCCAATTTGGGTACTTTGACAGTATTCTAATAGTATTTTAGAATAGATGACTCCTAGCATGGTGGTGTACCTACAGGTGATGGAGTCACCCTCTCTAAAGGTGTCTTACAGACTAAAGGGGAGAGGGATGTGCATGATTGGCAGATCACTTGCTTAGGCAATTGAGTCAATCGTGAGATGTCAAGTACCACACCAGACGTCGTTTTTCACTAGATGCGATAAGTTTATATTAATCCAATCCTGAAGAAACACAAGGAAGCGGTTTTAGAACATAAGTACATGTTCTACGAATTTGATGACGGCGGCCTCCTTCGGGAGACGGCTATCATTCCAGGCTTCAAAGGTAACATAGATGAAAGAGTAATTGTCAGAGTTATAATTTTCCATCTGACGAGGGACAGTATTATGGACAGGTGGTCCAAAAGGATACTGTGGGAGGCATGGTGCTGGATACTGATTAGGTTCAGTGATCAATACAGTCTAAGAAGTTTGGATTTGGAGTTCATTAATGAACTATGTCCCATCAGATATCCAGACATATTTTAAGACAAGTATTACTCGATTCGGGAGATGGTTTTCTCCGCGAACTTGAAATTAAGAGAGACATAGAAAGAAACATCAGGGCGGATCCACTCACTGAGGCTATTTCTCGAACACAATAGTTTTGCAAACGAGCTTTGTGAAACTAATTAGTAGAGGAGTTGGATGTTCAGTATCACACGGGCTGTGAGTATGCGACATCGTAATAATTAGCCTTAAGAGCAAGTGGGAGATTGTTGGATATAGTGCCCTCAAAGTCAATTATTGGATCGTAGGTACGTGATTGTGATGATTGAGGAAGGGCCTATACTGATAAAACAGTCTTACTCGAGATGATAGTATGCTATCTGGTTTGTCTTTATCACTGTTACACTTTGATAGAGCCCTTAGGATCTTGCTTGACTACCAGCAGTATGATGGCGATCATATATGTGGGAGCTGGGGTCTATAAGCACATCCTTAAAGTGTCCCTAGTCGTGGGAGCTTCGAGACAGGGCATCGATACTCCAAAGTAGACTATGTTAGTGTATATGCCCTAGGGGCCATTATTGTATCATACTAGTTTGTATATTACTTAATGGAAGCTTGGGATATTCACATGTATATAACAGTCTTGCTAAACATGGTAGTATGCTACTTGGTTTTTCTATCTTAATATGTGAGTATACGTATTGATAGAGCTCTTAGGATCTTGCTTGACTACCAGCGTTGTGATGGCAGTCACACTAGTGGGGGCTGGGTAGTCTACAAGCACATCCTTATTCAGGTCCCTAGTCGTTGGATTATCGAGACAGGGCATCGATACTCCGGAGTAGACTAGTGTGTACGCTTCTCATCCCAGTTGGGGAGATGGTCTGTCCCACAGCCGTCAGTACGTCGTACTGGAGATAGTATGCAGGTGCTCGTTAGGTTACGGGTACACCGGACAGGACTCACAGGGAACTGTTGGTTGGTTTTATACCAGTCGTCAGTGAACAGTTCCCAGGTGACATGAGTACAGCATAGTCCGCAGACTTGACACTGCTACTTCGCCTCGAGTGTGTCCCACTGTTCTTAGATTGCTACCCTACCACGGCTCAAAGGAGTCGTGCAAACAGGTAGCAGTTGGGTGCAGTCCCGAGCACTTGGAGGCAGTGGCGGTTAGACAGGATTCGTCTCTCCCGGTATTGGGGGTTGATATCGCGCTGTGTCAGAGAGCCATTACGCAAAGTCCCTGGCCAGGGCAAGCGAGATTTGCTGGTAAGTTCCAGTAGTTTCTCAGGGTGTAATGGGCTTCGCTCCGACACGACTTATACCGCTATTAGGGTACTGACGCTTGCCGCCTCCCTAGGCCCGATATGCGATAGTCTTAGACGAACAGACCGGACTGTACGGAGATTGTCACATCAGACTCAGTAGGAGTTCGGATGGGTTTCCTCATCGGCCTTCTTATCGACATCTACCTGGGGACCGTTACGTACAGCTAGTGCCGCTTGCGGTCTGTGGTTAAACCCACTGCCATCGTAGTAGTCGAGTCTCTAGAGTCCCACGCAGAGATTTTCCCTACTCCAGGCGAAACGATATAGAGGTCGTATGGTTTTACGACAAGGGTTCGGACGCATACGTGTGTTTACGCACGTACGACTTTCGGACAGTTTTTACTAGTCGGCATTAGTTTAAGCCAGTTACTAGTATCCGGTTATTGGATTTATACAGTCTAAAGTTTTTCCGTGTTTTCACGGATAGGAGGGGCGTTCTCATAATTGCGCGAGAAGCTTCTAGAAGATGGTGACTAAGGAGGTTTAGGTGGCATATACAATGAATGAGATTAGTGAGTCATATGGATGATTCATCCATGTCATTAATGCTTCATAATTGCTTAATGACTCATGGATGTGAATTACCATAAGATATTTATCAAGCATGGTTGTAAATCATTATCTTTGCTTTTCTTGATAAAATTAAATGCTTGATATATATTATGATAACTCATTTTCTCTTCTCATGATTATGTTCATCTTCTCTCTCCTCAAGCTCTCTCTCTTCAAACCCTAATCCTCTCCTCTCATGTGTTGAGTACAAGGATTAGTTAGACTACTTAATCCATAACCATACTCTATTTCATCTAGGTACTTTGATTAGCACTTAAAGATACCTAGTTGCCTCAAGTTTAGAGGCAAAGCTTGGAGTTTAGCTCTCGTGGTGGATCGTCTACTACTTGGAGAAGGCCGAGGAGGAGGTGGAGTTCGTAAAGACGAAGGACATGGTTCTTAGGTATAATCCCTTTACATAGTAGTTGTAACTTCTATGTTTGATGTTAGTTATCGTTTAGCTTCGATTCATGCGGTTAGTCGATGTTTAGCATAAAAACAAGATCGTTTTTCATATTTCTGCCTTCCCGCAAGTCGTGGGGTGTTGTACATCGACTTACATTGGTATCAGAGCCTCGCTAAACAATAAATAACTCACTTGCAAAATTGTATGAATTTCGAACGGAAAAAAACAAAACCGGAAAACCCCGATATCATGGTTTCTGTCGATTTTTAAATGAAGTCCAAAAATTTTTCAGGCAGGTTCAGAAAGCCCAAAATGATAGTATTAGAACACCCAATAAAACTGGGCTCACGAATCGACTAAACCGCTGCGGAACCGCGGCGAATCCTCCCGATCCGCCGCGATTCCGCCGCCGAGTTGCCGATTCACAAGCCCAATTTTCCTGTGCTGGTTCTCTGTGATATTTGGTATTTTCTGGAATTTTTAATTTTTGCTCAGGTTTCAGATTTACAGAGAAGTATTGGAGAAAAATTAAATGTGTTTAATCGATCGAAATTATATGGTATTTGTTTGTTGGATTATATCTGTGTTTGTATAATGTGTTCGTAAACCTCCCCTAACTGCTAGTATGTCGGTTGGCTGGGGGTTGCATATTTCTGTAATGGTTTTTACTGTTTGTGGATATGAACTGTGTTGGACTGTTGTGATGTATAACCGGGGTTTTGTGATGGGTTATTATTTAATTCATTTGATGTAAATGTAATTTGTTGTAATATTATTTTGCGGGGCACATCCAGGTTGCGGTTGTAGCCACCGTTGTATTATTACATTTTACTGTTTTTGCTCCTAGGACAGACCCAAGGTGGGGTGCACAAACTGCCGGGTGGGTAGTTTGCCGTACCCGTTGGGGTCTTGGATGGGTAATGGCTATTCATCACAACTGTGTAATCCGTCTTTTGTTGCAAGCTCAAAACAAACACGGATTACTTGCAAATCCAATAAAGTTCATCTGTGATCTGGAATGCCTATTATTGCGTCTGACGAATGTACAATATCTATATATGATAGCTATTTAGACGTCACTTATGTTTTACACCCGCGCTAGCCCAGCCCCCGCTCTGTCGTTAGTTAAGTAACCTAACGGGTGATGACGGGACCCCGTGGCGAATGCGGATGGCATAAGAGGACGTTGTATTTTCGTTGTTTTCTGCAATGATAGGTTAATGATGGGACGCATTATTTATAATGCAAAAAAAATAAACCAAAAAGTTTAATCGTTGGAACAATTTAAAAGAAACCACTCGGTTAATTTTAAAAACAGATATTTTTAAATGCGGAGCTTTAACCACTCCTTTTAAAAGCTATCAGGTTCCTTCGGTTATATCAAGTTCACTACGTTCACGGTTTCGCCAAAACCATTCGTAGCCCTCCGTCATTTCATCTGGGTATTCAGTAGTATTCAAGCTATGTATTTTGACCTAACGCCAAGACATAGTGTTTGGTAGCTACTGGATATTCATTTGTTGCATAGATAGATGAGTTAGTTTGGGACAGTCGTATTATCATTTTGGCCAAACGTCAAGGATATATACGGATGGGTTCAAATTGACAAGATAATGATGGGTAGAACTTGACATGTGACTTATGACATTTTGACCTAACGCCAAGGTCATAAGAGCATGGGGCAAAAACATATATCAGGAATTTCTAAAGAAACTGAAATTTGAAAAGAGATGCATACCACTTGGAGTTTGATGAATGTTGGTAGCATTCCTTCAACATTATCATACGATGATATTTGGATTCCGATCCTACTGTGAGTATATGCTACTTATCAGGATATTCGTCACTTAACGATCAATGCTATAAACCAAGTAGGTGTCCAGAAAGGTGTCAACGGGGTTACGCCCCCAGAGAAAAGAGGTTCTTTAATTAAGGAACTTCGCGAAAGCGTTGGAAAACCTCCCTCGAAGTATCGACACTAGCCTGGCTGAACGGTTAAGCAAGAATTGTACAGTGAGAATAGTCCTGGCTAATTCTTTTTTTATGGTTTGAGGAAGGATTCGAGAAATAGTGGGAGCCATCCAGTTTAGATAAACTAAAAACCACTCTAAACTTGCAAGAGCATCAAGCTAAAGAGTTTTCTTCTCTCTCTCCTAATTGCAGCGACCCTGAAAATGACTGGACTTAAGTTACTTTTAGAGAAAAATATACTGACAGGGCCAAACTATAAAGATTGGCTGCGGAATGTCAAAATGGCTTTGACCTATGACAAATTGGGGTACGTCTCACCGCTACGGCACCTGCTGTCCCTGGTCCCAAATCCAGTAATGTGGATAAGGAAATCCGCAAAACCTGGGATTTCGATTGTGCGAAAGCCAAGTGCATCATGCTTGCCTCGATGAACAATGAACATCAGAGGAGGCACGAGGATATGGAACTAGATGCCATATTTCTCCATACAAAGGAACTTTATAGAGAGCAATCTCGTATAGCAAGATACGAGACCTCTAAGAACTTGTTTCGAGCGAGGTTGGCTGTCGGGTCATCGGTAGGAGAACATGTCCTAAAGATGATCGGCTATATAGAAGAGCTCGCAGACCTTGGGACGACTTTGGATAATGAGCTCTATACAGACCTTATTCTCCAGTCCCTTCCTCACACCTACGCCCAGTTTATCCTGAACTTCAACATTCAAAGAAAAGAAGTTGAACTTCCGGAACTCCTGAACATGTTAAGGAGTGCAGAGGGCACCTTGCAGAAAGCAAGGGAAACACCCGCTATGTTTGTTAGCGGTGCATCTTCTTCCGGGTCCAAGGCTAGGGCCAAAGGAAGGAAGAAGAAGGCCGCCACCAAACCTAGAGGAGGTGTTAGTAAGGTGGGAGGGAAGGGAAAGAAAAAGTTTGCGGTACCGGTAGTGGGCCAGGATGAGTGCTTCCATTGTCACAGGAAAGGGCACTGGAAGAAAGATTGCAAGGCGTGGAACGCCAAGAACCAGGAACCGAAGCAAGCTGTGGCTTCGACTTCAGGTGTGTTTGTAATTGAGAATTGTCTGTCAATTAACTCTACTTCCTGGGTATTGGATACCGGATCAGGATCTCATATTTGCAATTCATTGCAGGCACTGAGAAACCGTAGAGTGCTGAAGGAAGGTGATATGACCCTAAAGGTTGCTAACGGAGCTAGCGTGGGAGCTGCGTCCGTCGGGGATTATCACCTGGGATTGACGAGTGGACACATTTTGGTTTTACATAACTGTTTTTTTTGTACCAAGCTTAACGTGTAATATCATATCAGTTTCCTTGTTATCAAATAAAGGTTATGATTTCACGTTTGTAAGAGATGTTGTTAACATCCACCTTAATCATGGTTTGATTGGGTCCGGTACACTAAATAACGGTATATATGTTTTAAACCAACTCCAAATTTTCAATGTACAGAACACACTAAAAAGAAAGTCTCCAGATTTAAATAAAGCTTTCTTATGGCATTGTAGACTGGGTCACATCAATGAGAGAAGGTTGACTAAGTTGCATAGAGAAGGATATTTGGACTCGTTCGAATATCAAACTTATGACACTTGTCAATCTTGTCTCAAAGGAAAGATGACAAAGACTCCATTTACTGGACATGGAGTAAGAGCGAGCGAGCTCTTAGGACTCATACACAGCGATGTATGCGGTCCAATGTCTACGCATGCAAGAGGTGGTTTTTCCTATTTCATTACTTTCACGGATGATTACTCAAGATACGGATTCATTTATCTGATGAAACATAAATCCGAGGCTTTTGAGAAATTCCAAGAGTATAAGAATGAAGTAGAAAACCAAACTGGCAAAAGTATCAAGACACTTAGATCTGATCGAGGTGGTGAATACTTGAGTGCCGAGTTCCTAGGTTACCTAAAAGAGAAAGGAATTCTCTCTCAGCTTACTCCTCCATACACTCCACAGCATAATGGTGTATCGGAGAGACGGAATCGAACCCTATTGGATATGGTACGATCCATGATGAGTAATGCTGAGTTACCGCGATCTTTCTGGGGTTATGCGCTAGAATCAGCGGCATATCTTTTGAACATAGTTCCTACCAAGAATGTGCCTACCACTCCATATCAGATGTGGAGCGGGAAGAAACCCCATCTACAGTATATAAAGATTTGGGGATGTCCAGCTTTTGTTAAAAAGCAGCATGTGGACAAGCTCGAGGCACGATCAGTAAAGTGTAAGTTTGGGGGATATCCAAAGAACTCCAGGGGATATCTATTCTATTACATAGAGGAACAAAAGGTATTTGTTTCTCGTAATGCCCATTTTCTAGAACATCAGTTTTTAGAAAAGGAATCAAGTGGGAGCAAAATAGAACTGGAAGAAATTCCAGAACCACAAACTAATACTGAAAGTTTGGTTGAACCGGTAGTTCAAGAAGAACAGGACATTCCCGCACCCCTCCGCAGGAGTAATAGGCCGTCTCATCCGCCTGAGAGATACTACGATTTTCTCATAGATGGGGATAGAGAGGATTGCATCATAGATGATGATGAACCTACTGACTTTCAGCAGGCCATCCAGAGCGGCGACTCGGTACGATGGCTAGATGCAATGCAGACCGAAATGGAGTCCATGTACACCAACAAAGTATGGACTTTGGACTTTGCTCCAGATGGGGTAAAACCCATAGGATGCAAATGGATCTTCAAGAAAAAGATTGGTGTAGATGGACAGGTGGAAACCTATAAGGCTAGACTTGTTGCAAAGGGTTTTCGTCAAAGACCTGGTTTGGAATATGACGAAACTTTTTCTCCAGTGGCTATGCTCAAATCCATTCGGGTCCTTCTTTCTATTGCTGCCTTCCATGATTATGAAATCTGGCAGATGGACGTAAAGACGGCTTTTCTGAATGGAAATTTAGAAGAGTGCGTCTATATAGATCAGCCAGAGTGTTTCAATCAAAGAGGGAGCAGTGGGAAAGTATGCAAGCTGCTTAAGTCCATTTATGGACTAAAGCAGGCATCGCGGAGTTGGAACATCTGTTTTGATGAGACAGTCAAAGAATATGACTTTATCAAAAATCCAGATGAACCGTGCATATATTGTAAAGTTGTAGCCAGAAGTGTCGTATTCCTCGTCTTGTACGTGGATGACATTCTATTGATAGGAAATGACATTCCTATGCTACAATCTGTCAAAGGATTCTTGTCACACAGGCTCTCCATGAAAGACCTGGGTGATGCCTCTTACATTCTAGGGATCTGGATCTATCGTGATAGATCCAAGAGAATGTTGGGACTTTCGCAGTCCAGGTATATCGACACTGTACTGAAAAAATTCAGTATGGAAGATTCTAAGCGCGGTAATCTACCGGCTTGTCACGGAATCACCCTCTCCAAAGAGATGTCTCCCAAGACTGATTTGGAAAGGGAGCGCATGTCTATTATACCCTACGCTTCTGCGGTAGGCTCTATAATGTATGCGATGTTGTGCACCAGACCAGATGTAGCTTACGCACTGAGTGTGGTAAGCCGGTATCAGTCAGACCCAGGGGAGAAGCACTGGATAGCAGTAAAGAACATTCTCAAGTACCTGAGAAGGACTAAGGAGATGTTCTTGGTTTACGGCGGAAAAGACCTCAGGTTGGAGGCCTTTGCTGATTCCGGCTTCCAGAGTGATAAGGACGATTCCAAGTCCATGTCGGGTTATGTCTTTACCCTCAATGGAGGGGCGGTGTGCTGGAAGAGCTCCAAGCAGGACACCGTTGCTGACTCGACGATGGAAGCCGAGTATATAGCTGCTTGCGATGCCGCAAAAGAAGCAGTCTGGATGAAGAAGTTCCTAACAGAACTTCAGGTGGTTCCTACCATAGTTGATCCAATACCTCTGTATTGCGACAACAACGGAGCTATAGCTTTAGCGAAGGAACCAAGGTCCCATCAGAAGTCTAGACACATCTTAAGGCGGTATCACCTGATCAGGGAGATCATTGATCGTCAGGAGATCGAGGTTCGGAGAGTTGCTTCTGAAGAAAAAATTGATGATCCATTCACGAAGGCCCTACCTCAGATTCAGTTCGAGAGGCTACTCGAGATCATCGGTCTTCGATATGCCAGTACATGGCCCTAGTGCAAGAGGGAGATTGTTAGTGTATATGCCCTAGGGGCCATTATTGTATCATACTAGTTTGTTTATTACTTAATGGAAGCTTGGGATATTCACATGTATATAACAGTCTTGCTAAACATGGTAGTATGCTACTTGGTTTTTCTATCTTAATATGTGAGTATACGTATTGATAAAGCTCTTAGGATCTTGCTTGACTACCAGCGTTGTGATGGCAGTCACACTAGTGGGGGCTGGGTAGTCTATAAGCACATCCTTATTCAGGTCCCTAGTCGTTGGATTATCGAGACAGGGCATCGATACTCCGGAGTAGACTAGTGTGTACGCTTCTCATCCCAGTTGGGGAGATGGTCTGTCCCACAGCCGTCAGTACGTCGTACTGGAGATAGTATGCAGGTGCTCGTTAGGTTAAGGGTACACCGGACAGGACTCACAGGGAACTGTTGGTTGGTTTTATACCAGTCGTCAGTGAACGGTTCCCAGGTGACATGAGTACAGCATAGTCCGTAGACTTGACACTGCTACTTCGCCTCGAGTGTGTCCCACTGTTCTTAGATTGCTACCCTACCACGGCTCAAAGGAGTCGTGCAAACAGGTAGCAGCTGGGTGCAGTCCAGAGCACTTGGAGGCAGTGGCGGTTAGACAGGATTCGTCTCTCCCGGTATTGGGGGTTGATATCACGCTGTGTCAGAGAGCCATTACGCAAAGTCCCTGGTCAGGGCAAGCGAGATTTGCTGGTAGGTTCCAGTAGTTTCTCAGGGTGTAATGGGCTTCGCTCCGACACGACTTATACCGCTATTAGGGGAGCGACGCTTGCCGCCTCCCTAGGCCCGATATGCGATAGTCTTAGACGAACAGACCGGACTGTACGGAGATTGTCACATCAGACTCAGTAGGAGTTCGGATGGGTTTCCTCATCGGCCTTCTTATCGACATCTACCTGGGGACCGTTACGTACAGCTAGTGCCGCTTGCGGTCTGTGGTTAAACCCACTGCCAGCGTAGTAGTCGAGTCTCTAGAGTCCCACGCAGAGAGTTTCCCTACTCCAGGCGAAACGATATAGAGGTCGTATGGTTTTACGACAAGGGTTCGGACGCATACGTGTGTTTAAGCACGTACGACTTTCGGAAAGTTTTTACTAGTCGGCTTTAGTTTAAGCTGGTTACTAGTATCCGGTTATTGGATTTATACAGTCTAAAGTTTTTCCGTGTTTTCACGGATAGGAGGGGCGTTCTCGTAATTGCGCGAGAAGCTTCTAGAAGATGGTGACTAAGGAGGTTTAGGTGGCATATACAATGAATGAGATTAGTGAGTCATATGGATGATTCATCCATGTCATTAATGCTTCATAATTGCTTAATGGCTCATGGATGTGAATCACCATAAGATATTTATCAAGCATGGTTGTAAATCATTATCTTTTCTTTTCTTGATAAAATTAAATGCTTGATATATATTATGATAACTCATTTTCTCTTCTCATGATTATGTTCATCTTCTTTCTCCTCAAGCTCTCTCTCTTCAAACCCTAATCCTCCCCTCTCATGTGTTGAGTACAAGGATTAGTTAGACTACTTAATCCATAACCATACTCTATTTCATCTAGGTACTTTGATTAGCACTTAAAGATACCTAGTTGCCTCAAGTTTAGAGGCAAAGCTTGGAGTTTAGCTCTCGTGGTGGATCGTCTACTACTTGGAGAAGGCCGAGGAGGAGGTGGAGTTCGTAAAGACGAAGGACACGGTTCTTTAGGTATAATCCCTTTACATAGTAGTTGTTAACTTCTATGTTTGATGTTAGTTATCGTTTAGCTTCGATTCATGCGGTTAGTCGATGTTTAGCATAAAAACAAGATCGTTTTTCATATTTCCGCCTCCCCGCAAGTCGTGGGGTGTTGTACATCGACTTACAGACTAGTGTATACAGTCGAGACCCCGACGAGGGGCGGTGGCCGGTCTCACAAGCCATTGGTGTTAGTTGGATCACCTAAGATGTATACAGGTGCTCATTGGGTTATGAGTACACCGGACAGGACTCGCCGGGAACATGCTAGTTGGTATTATACATATCGTCGGATAGCAGTTCCCTGGTGACATGTGTATAGGTTAGTCTGTCGACCTAGGATCGTCATTTGTCTCGTGTGAGTTCCCACTGTACTTTGATTACTACCCAACCACGGCTCAAAGGAGTCTTGCAAACAAGTTTTAGTTGGGTACAGTCCCGAGCCACATGGAGGCAGTGAGTGGATCGTCAGGGATTCGTCTCTCCCGGTATTGGGGGTGAGATCGAGCTGTGTTTAGGAGATCCATTTCACGAAAACCCTGGCCAGGGTAATCGAGTTTTACTGGAAGGTATTCCAGTGGTATCTCAGGGTGTTCTGGGCTACTCTCTGACACAACTTATTTAGGAGAGCTATTTCACGAAAACCCTGGCCAGGGTAA
Source organism: Agapanthus africanus (assembly GCA_030015575.1). NCBI lineage: Eukaryota > Viridiplantae > Streptophyta > Magnoliopsida > Asparagales > Amaryllidaceae > Agapanthus > Agapanthus africanus. The sequence goes on along the minus strand of JASDDO010000029.1, from coordinate 280,118,433 downwards.
TCGAGTTTTACTGGAAGGTATTCCAGTAGTATCTCAGGGTGTTCTGGGCTACTCTCTGACACGACTTATACAGCTGTTGGGGGTCTGATGTTTACCAGCCCTTAGGCCCTATATGCGATACTCATAGATGAATGGACCGGACTGTACGGATATTGTCACTGTCAAACTCAGTAGGGTTTCTGGATGAGTTCGCTCGTCAGCTTCCCTTCCGATCAATACATAGGCAACCGTTACGTGCAGCTAGTACCTCTAACGTGCTAGAGGTTATACCCAGTGCCGGTGTATTGATGAGTCATTAGAGCCCCCCACAGACAGTTTCCCAAGTTCGGGCGAAACGTTGTAGAGGCCCTATGCTTTTATGGCAGGATTCGGAAAATGCACGTGCGTTTACGCACGTGTCATATTTCGGGCAGATAATACTGGTGGGCTTTAGTTTAAGCCGGATCCGAGTATTATACTGTGTAGATATAATATCTTTGTCTCAGTTGCATTTGTATTCGGTCGTAATACAAATGCGGGTATGTTTATACGTTTACAGGGTTATCCTGAAATTCGTTTCGGATCGCTTTTTGGAAATTGCCAGTTTCCAGTTTTCTATCACCCCTCTTTAACATTCGGTTAAATACGGATTTATCTTTTCTTGAGGTGAGTCATGAGTGTGGAAGGTTCTAGAAGCTTCTAGATGGTGATTAGGCTTCATGACTCATTAGTGCATTAATTGTTCATTTAATGTTTTGATGACTAGTTTGTAAGTCCGCGGCGGCTCCCCGGCCGTCGAACCGACGCCGGAAACGCGGAAACAAAAATTTTGCAAACCGGCACCACCGCGCACTTTTCACCTGGATCGGGCCATTAACCTAGCAACTAGCAAACAAGAAAAGAGTAGAGAAGTATACCAAGCGATCCGTGTCCTTCGGTCTTCGTCTCCACTCCGATCTCCAGCGGAAACTCCGTTCATCTCCTCCTCGTCGGAAAGGGCACCACGTGGCCAAATACTTTTACGGGCTCCCACCTCTTGACCGAGGCAACTCGGGCGCGAAGTTGGCTAGCCGACGCGTCCAAGGTTTGCTGTAGACTAGTGTAGAAACTTGTCTCTTTGTGGCTTATGGAAGTTGCCATGTATGGAGGGATCAAGAAAGAACTTTGAAGAGAGGGACATGAATTGTGTAGCAAGGAAAAAATGAAATGAACAAAGTTTTCCCTCATTCCAAATGGACTCACCCTCTCTCCTCTAATCTACTGGCCGGCCTCATCCTCCATGGTGGAGATCATTGGAAAAAATATTATCATGGAGCAAAGAAAAAGATAATTATCAAAAGGTCACACTCATTTCTCATCTAAATCTTTTCACAAAAACCATCACAAGAAAAGCCAAGGAAAAGACCATAAAAGAATCTCATCATGATGCTAGTCTCATCATATAGCCATAAAAGCAAGAAAGCCCCTCACAAGTAAGTTAATTGCAAACATGCAATAAACCCCCTCCAACGAAAAGTCCGGCCGTGAAGGAACAAAGAAAAACCGACCGGAACGGAATGCAAGCTGGCAACTTCAGAAAACTGATCCCGTAATAAATTACAGGAAAACCCCACTACTGCAAATACATGCCCGCATTTGTATTTCCACTGAACACAAATGCAAAGAGACAAAACAACACTATCTTATACTAGGATCCGGCTTAAGCCAAAGCCGGCTAGTAAAAACCGTCCGATCACGATCCGTCCAATACCGTACGTATCTGATCGAACCCTGCCATATCTCCATACGGCCTCTACAGCATTTCGCCCGAAACCTGAGTAACTGTGTGTGTGGTGGACTCTAAAGACTCGTCAACACCATGGCTGTGGAATTAACCACTAGCACGTCAGAGGTATAAGACAATACGTAACGGGCTACCAGGTATTGACCAAAAGGGACGTCGATGAGCGAACTCATCCTGACACCCTACTGAGCCTGTCAGTGACAATATCCATACAGTCCGGTCCGTTCGTCTATGAGCATCGCATGGCGGGCCTAGGGGGTTGGTAAAAGTCAGACCCCCAATAGCGGTACAAGTCGTGTCGGAGTGTAGCCCAGAACACCCTGAGATACTACTGGAATACCTACCAGTAAATCTCCTGCCTTGGCCAAGGACTTTCCATGTTCTGGCTCTCCTAGACACAGCGCGACCTCACCCCCAATACCGGGAGAGACGAACCCCTGCAGATCCGCTCACTGCCTCCATGTGGCTCGGGACTGTACCCAACTAAAACATGTTTGCATGACTCCTTTGAGCCGTGGTAGGGTAGTAATCAAAGCACAGTGGGAACTAACACGAGACAAATGACGATCTCAGGTCGATGAACTAACCTGTACACATGTCACCAGGGAACTGCTATCTGACGTCTGGTATAATCCCAACTAGCAGGTTCCCGGCGAGTCCTGTGCGGTGTACCCATAACCCAATGAGCACCTGTATACATCTTAGGTGAACCAACTGACACCAGTGGCTTGTGAGACCGGCCAGCGCCCCTCGTCGGGGTCTCGACTGTATACACTAGTCTACTCTGGAGAATCGATTCCCTGTCTCGAAACTCCCACGACTAGGGACCTTTTAAGGATGTGCTTATGGACTCCAGCTCTCACTTATATGATTGCCCTCATACTGCTGGTAGTCAAGCAAGAATCCTAGGGGCTCTATCAACGTGTAATAGCGACTCGTAAGGTCACCTAAAGCAGTACACGATGATAAAGATAAACCAGATAGCATACTATCATCTCGAGTAAGACTGTCCTACTGGGACAGGTCCTCCCCTCAATCATTGCAATCACGTGCCTGTGATCCAATAATTGACTCTAAGGGCACTATCTCCAACAATCTCCCACTTTCACTCAAGGCTAATTATTGCGATGTCGCATACTCACAGCCCGTGTGATACCGAACACGCAACTCCTCTACTAGTCAGTCTCACAAAGCTCATTTGTGAAACTAATGCGTTCGAGGAATAGCCTCAGTGAGTGGATCCGCTCTGATGTTTCTTTCTATGTCTCTCTTTATCTCAAGTTCGCGGAGAAAGCCATCTCCCGAAATGAGCAATACCTGTCTTAGAATGTGTCTGGATGTCTGATGGGACCTAGCTCATAAATGAACTCCAAATCCAAACTTCTTAGACTGTATCGTCAACTGAACTTAATCAGTATCCTGCGCCATGCCTTCCCTCAGTATCCATCTGGACCACCTGTCCAAAATACTGCCCTCGTCAGAGGGAAAACTATAACTCTGACAGCCACTCTGCCATCCAGGTCACCTTGGAAGCCTGGAATGATAACTGTCTCCTAGAGGAGGCTGCCGTTATCAAATCCCTAGAACATTCACTTATGTTCTAAAACTGCTTCCGATTGTTTCTCCAGGATTGGATTAATATCAACTTATTGCACCTACTGCAAGAACAACATCTGGTGTGGTACTTGACATCTTATGATCAACTCAATTGCCTAAGCAAGTGATCTGTCAATCATGCACATCCCTCTCCCCTTTAGTCTGTAAGACACCTTTAGAGAGGATGACTCCATTACCTGCAGGTACACCACCGTGCCAGGAGTCGTCTATTCTAAATACTCATAGAATGCTGTCTAAGTACCCTGATTGGGAAACCACCCAAATCTAGATCTAAAACCATAGATCTAGTAACCAGAATGTCCGATATAAGATCCAAGTCCTATGTGGAGAAACCACTGTGTGACGACCAAAGTATAACCGATCGTAGTATAGGAATATCACTTCCTACTCTGTGTATGTCATCAAATACCAGGACATCACACTCTACTACCTTCTTAACAGATCCATCCCCTATTCTGATGAAGTCAAACCTATGACTGTCACATCAGTAACAGATGATCTATCTCCGCTATATCTGCTTTAGTCTATAAATAGACATAAGCCTGATGTCCACCAATGCTTCCGCTGCTCCCACTGACTACGACAACCCTCTGGTAGAGTCATATAGACGTACACTTCTAAAGCTAGTTTAGAACGACGCTATACTCATCCTCCTGCCGGGTCTCACAGTTTGGAACAACAGCAATGGCAAGTCTGGGTAAACAAGAACCTCCCTGTCACCGTCCTTGAGTATACCGAAGTACCTCTCGGGTGCCTGAGGTTACCCACCATATCTTCGGAGTGGCCAATGGAATGTCAAACTAGATTGAATCTTTATGTTCTTATCAAATCTTCGGTAATCGTTTGCGGTTCTGGAATCACTTCCAGTTCTACCATACTCCCACTACTGTTTTCTGAAAAAATCCATTTTTATTAAAACTGTGGCGAGTCAAGAACAATATCACTATTGATCTTACAGATGGTAGAAAGTCAACCCTCGTCATAGCCCGGGTCAACCCACAAACAGCCATTACAGAAACGTGCCTTGAGTTATCCGGATTCTGGTTTTAAGCATAAGCCGGACAACTCCCCGTAACTTAACAATGTCAAGATATGAACTGTTCTATATCCAAGAAACAGAGGCACTGATTTAATTGAACCGGATTCAAATCATGCAGCTGTCTCCAGTGCATGTCAACTAAATGGAAGGAGGCCGATCAGCGTTACTCAACTTAGGAATGCTTCCAATTATGAGTAACCTGAAAGAGAAGCAAGTTCTCATTACTATTAACTTAATACCATACACAAGTATCTACATCTTCGATCACCTTGAAGAATCCCGATACTTGCAATACTTGGTTCTATACTTTAATCTTATACTTACAACTTCTCAAAGCTCAGACCCTGTGTTTCTACGAAACACCTGTCTAAGAACCAGAGAAGTGATAAGTAAACCGAATATAGTACGAGGACCAACCCCTCTGTCCTAGTGGACACTGGACAATATACAATACTCTGTATAAGTCCCTTGAGTCTAATAACTCATTCACTGTGTGTCGTATGTTGAAAACTGTACTTATGGTTAAGAAGAATTACACCGCCGTTTAATGCTCCTTACCTAACCATCCACTGATATAGGTAAATGTCATAGACATAATTTCAAAAAGGTACATCTCACTCTATAAAAATAGACGTACAGATATATCAATTTGAAATTGGTGCATAACAACGGATATTCAAAACCAAATATTTGCCGACCGGCAAACAACCCAGGTGATTTCCTCAAATATCACCAATTACAATGAATCCCGATATAATGAGGATGATCGCCTAATTCCCAATAACTTACTCCCACTCATCATCTGTAAAACCATACAGATGTGAGAATCATACCTGGTAAATACATACCCTGGAGCAAGTGTCTAATCGGGAAATCAGTTTTCTTTTAACAGTACACAGTGAACCTGAAACATTGAAATGTTTCGATGGGGTTTCCTGGTATTCTTAGTAATGCCTCTTCCATTATCCAGATTCACGACTGTAACCGTATAATTCTTTGCCACCTCTCCAAATCCCTTTATATGTCTTTAGTCATTACCTTCTGTACACCCCTTTAGGCCAAATGGTTTTCTTCCTTCCCTACCGTTCGGCACCAGCCTATGGTTTGGAAGAAGACTATCCAATAAGCATAATGGGTGTACTGTCCTAATCCTAGGAGCACTCGCAATGTGAGAGAAGGTGAGGATAAAAGACAACCGAATGAACTTTATTCCTATTTCTCCTAAACCATGATCCATCCCCGAACTGGAACAAGTTCCTTTCGAGTTCGTATATAACCATACGATGGATTATCCAATAAACTGGGATCTTCGTAGTGATACGGAGTGTCCTGGAGAAATACAAAGGTGATTTAGGATTGGCGAAGAAATACTTGGTTTGGTCGTGAATATCAGTCGCAATTTACTTTGCCCTCTTACTAATCCCTTGCTTTGTCTGAACTTAATACCTTCTGTACACCGTTTAGGCTAATTGGCTTTCTTCATTCCCTACCGGTCGGCACCAGCCTAAGGTCTGGAAGAAGACTATCCAATTTGCGTAATAGGTGTACTATCTCCTAAACCAAGGAGTACTCGCAACCTGAGAAAAGGTAAAAGGAAAAGACAACTGAATAGTCCTATTCGTTTTCTCTAGAACCAGAAACCATCCTCGAATAAATTCCTTCGAGTTCGTATATAACCATACAATGGTTTTGTCCAATGGAAGTGGACGTTCGTAGTAATACGGGGTGTCCTGGAGAAAAGGGTAAAAGTAGGAGTGGCAATGAGGTCTGCAACTCTGACAATCCAAAAGCCAGTGTTATGAAGGTTCAGTCAACTTGGTCATTGAGTCATAGTCTAGGGTCGGGTCAATGGTCGCTGCCAAAGAGAGAGAGAAAAGAAACACTCAGCGTGCACTCTAACCTAGATTAGAATGGTTATCACTTTATCTAATCTGGAAACCTCCCACTGTAACGTCAAATTCTTCCCCAAACCTAAAAGAAGAATTAGCCGGGATCACCCGAGGAGTAAACCAACTCATCAGTGGGAATCGGGATCCAACTATCATCGCATGATAACGTGACGGAATCCGCTCACGCTATCACACTCCAGAAGGTATGCGCATATCTGGTAAGTTTCAGTTCTTTTGAAACTCCCGATGTGGATTTTTGTCCCATGCTCTTATGACCTTAGCGTGAGGTCAAAATATCATAAGTCACATGTCAAGTTCTACCCATCATTATCCAGGTTAATTTGAACCCACCCTTACATACCCTTGACGTAGGCCAAAATAGTAGTACGACTGTCCCAAACCAACGCATCTATCTATGCAACAGATAAATACCCGGCAGCTACCAAACACTATGCCTTGGCGTGAGGTCAAAATACATAGCTTGAATACTACCGAATATTTAACTGAAATGATGGAGGGCTACGAATGGTTTCTGGCGAAAACCTTTAATGTAATGAACTTGATATCGTTGAAGGAACTGATAGCTTTATAAAAATATAGAGACGAAAGCCTTTGCTAAAGAGGTCACTCTCGGTGAAGGGATCTCGGCTCTTTCCCCGTAGAATGAGGTGCAGGATATTCCAACTGAATACCACGATGCAAAGCAAAAGCAATCGGCTATAGTGAAGTTACTGCCCTGACGCAAACTTCTGTCCAAGGGGTCACTCCCGGTGAAGGGACCTCGGCCCTTGCCTTGTCGACTGAGGAGCAGGATATTCCAACTGAATACCACGATGCAAAACAAAAGAGAACGCCCTTGCAATAACAGCTTTTTGAAAAAGTGTTCCAACAACATCAGAATAGGTTTGTTTATCTTGCATTGATCCGAATCAATGCAGTCCCATCAATTAATCACACCACAAAGAACGAAAATATACTGACGTACGTATATGCCATCCGCATTCGTCACTGGGTCCCGTCATCACCCGTTAGGTTAGCTAACTAACGACAGAGCGGGGACTGGACTAGCGCGGATGCAAAACATATACAACATCTACTAGTATATATATATAATATATAATTTTCGCTCTAGGCGTGATAAAATGCAACATCACAGAAATGTACAGCTTCACAGAATAATATAAATATCTGGGATCCCCGGGTTTCACAGAGCCGCTGCTGAAACCCGACGTTCCCCTGGTCGTGTGGATAGCCTGTGCAATGAAAACCCTAGACCCCTACGGGCGCGGCAAGTTACCCGCCAAAACCTGAAGCGAGGCAGCCCCCTTCAGCAATGTGAATGGACCACCCTGCACTTCACGGAATCCGGTAACTTGGGCACCCCTCTTGGGTCAACCTATACCCCCTACGAGTGCGGCGAATAGCCCGCCAATTCTGGAGTAAAGCCCCCTTCCGTCTCAAAGCCATGAGATGCGGGCTCGTTGCCCTCTAGAACCCGGCTATCCGTGCACCCCTCCTTGGGGTAATCCTAGTACAGAAAGTAAAATATACATACAACGGGTACATCGACCGCAACCTGGTCGTGCCCCAAAATAATAATACAAACAGGCAGTGACGGCAGTCCACATGTCGGACGCTCACCCCGCAATATCATATGTACATATAAAACAAAACTGTACTAACATTGCATCCAGGCTATCTCCTACGACCGATCCGCAACATCACAGCACAACACAGAACATCAACGTGAATGTCACGTTCGCAAATCCGTCTAACCGGGCTATAGCAGTTAGACATGATTTACCGATCGAGTGACATTCACGGTCGCAGATATAATGTAAATACTGTGAACTAGCATGTTTAAAATATCCGATCGAACAAATTCTATCAAGTGGGCCCCAAGCAGTACTGTAGCACTTCCAGAAAATCTGGGCCCAAAAATAATATCCCAAAACCCCTATTTCCTATTCAAAAGCCTACTGGAAAAATTTGGTTCAACGATTCCACTTACCCACCGCGGAACCGCGGCCAAACCAGGGGTTTGGCCGCGTTTCCGCGGTCATAGTAAGGAATCAGTGAATCGTATTTTCCCAGAATTCTTAAAATTTTTTGCATGTCTTTCTGCAATGACCTGAAAAAATTTTGGAGCTGGAAAAATTTCAACAGAGAACACATGAACTAGAAATACGGTTTTTTGCGATTTTTTTTTTTGGGGATTTTTGTTCGATCGAGTTCTAAACATACTAGAGCAAGCTAGGCATGGTTAATGGCATGGCTCTGATACCAATGTAAGTCCGTGGCGGCGCCCCGGCCGTCGAACCGACGCCGGAAACGCGGAAACAAAAATTTTGCAAACTAGCAAACCGGCACCACCGCACACTTTTCACCCGGATCGGGCCATTAACCTAGCAACTAGCAAACAAGAAAAGAGTAGAGAAGTATACCAAGCGATCCGTGTCCTTCGGTCTTCGTCTCCACTCCGATCTCCAGCGGAAACTCCGTTCATCTCCTCCTCGTCGGAAAGGGCACCACGTGGCCAAATACTTTTACGGGCTCCCACCTCTTGACCGAGGCAACTCGGGCGTGAAGTTGGCCAGCCGACGCGTCCAAGATTTGCTGTAGACTAGTGTAGAAACTTGTCTCTTTGGGGCTTATGGAAGTTGCCATGTATGGAGGGATCAAGAAAGAACTTTGAAAAGAAGTACATGAATTGTGTAGCAAGGAAAAAATGAAATGAACAAAGTTTTCCCTCATTCCAAATGGACTCACCCTCTCTCCTCTAATCTACTGGCCGGCCTCATCCTCCATGGTGGAGATCATTGGAAAAAATATTATCATGGAGCAAAGAAAAAGATAATTATCAAAAGGTCACACTCATTTCTCATCTAAATCTTTTCACAAAAACCATCACAAGAAAAGCCAAGGAAAAGACCATAAAAGAATCTCATCATGATGTTAGTCTCATCATATAGCCACAAAAGCAAGAAAGCCCCTCACAAGTAAGTTAATTGCAAACATGCAATAAACCCCCTCCAACGAAAAGTCCGGCCGTGAAGGAACAAAGAAAAACCGGCCGGAACGGAATGCAAGCTGGCAACTTCAGAAAACTGATCCCGTAATAAATTACAGGAAAACCCCACTACTGCAAATACATGCCCGCATTTGTATTCCCACTGAACACAAATGCAAAGAGACAAAACTACACTATCTTATACTAGGATCCGGCTTAAGCCAAAGCCGGCTAGTAAAAACCGTCCGATCACGATCCGTGCAATACCGCACGTATCTGATCGAACCCTGCCATATCTCCATACGGCCTCTACAGCGTTACGCCCGAAACCTGAGTAACTGTGTGTGTGGTGGACTCTAAAGACTAGTCAACACCATGGCTGTGGATTTAACAACTAGCACGTCAGAGCTATAAGCCAATACGTAACGGGCTACCAGGTATTGACCAAAAGGGACGTCGATGAGCGAACTCATCCTGACACCCTACTGAGCCAGTCAGTGACAATATCCGTACAGTCCGGTCCGTTCGTCTATGAGCATCGCATGGCGGGCCTAGGGGGTTGGTAAAAGTCATGTAAGTGCACGGCGGCGCCCCGGCCTCCATCCCGAGGCCAAATGCGGAAGCGATGGTTAACTTTAATTTTGCAAACTAGCAAACCGACACCACCGCGCACTAAAACCCGGATCGAACCATTAACTAATCCTAGCTAACTACAAGATGGGGAAGTGAGATATACCGACTGATCCAAGTCCTCCGGTCTTCTCGTCGTCGTCCCGATCTCCCGCGGAATGTCCTGGCTCCACCTCGTCGCCGGAAGTGCACCACATCGCCTACATCTTTTACGGGCTCCCACCTCAATGCCGAGGCAACTCGGGCACGAAGCTGGCAAGTCGACGTACCCAAGATTTGCTGTAGAATATAGTGTGGATTACTATGTCTCTTTTTACGGTTGTAGGAATTGCCATATAGGTGGAGGAATGATACAATCTCATGGAGATGGAACTTGTGGGATTTTTCCAAGAGCAAAAGAGCAAAAATCCCACACTAAAATTTTGGACAGCCCCTAGCCTTTCTTGGCCGGCCATGGCATGGTGGAATGGAGAGAATGAGAGAGGGAGTGAGTGAAAAAGAGATAGCCACAAGAATAATGCAAGTGAGAGGAATGGTCATCATGCAAAGAAAATGATCACTAGCAAAACCATACTCCATCAACTAATCAACAACCATGATTGCTATAAAAAGTCAAGTAATCATGAACCATCATCATATCCAAAGTCAAGCACTCATGAAAACTATCATGAAGCAAAAAGTCAAGTCAATGGATGGTGCACCTTCATGATCCAACAAAATGCAAAGAACACCCTCCACAAGTACTTATTTGCACAAATACAAATAAGCCCTCCTCCACCAATCTTCGGCCAATGAAGGATACAAAGGAAATTGGCCGAAACGGAAAGCAAACTGGCAACTCCAGAAAACCGGTCCCGTAATAAATTACAGGAAAACCCCGATACTGTGCATACACACCCGCATTTGTATTCCGACCGAAATACAAATGCAATGAGACAAAGTCTACACTGTACTATACTAGGATCCGGCTTAAACCAAAGCCGGCTAGTAATATCCGTCCGATCCTGATCCGTGCAATACCGCACGTATCTGATTGAACCCTGCCATATTTCCATACGGCCTCTAGTACGAAGTGTCCGATCCTGATCCGTGCAATACCGCACGTATCTGATCGGACCTTGCCATATCTCCATACGGCCTCTACAGCTTTTCGCCCGAAACTTGAGTAACTGAATGTGGGGGACTCTAAAGACTCGTCAACACCTTGATTGTGGATTTAACCACTAGCACGTCAGAGGTATAAGCCAATACATAACGGGCTACCAAGTATTGACCAAAAGGGACGTCTGTGAGCGAACTCAGCCTGATACCCTACTGAGCCTGTCAGTGACAATATCCGTACAGTCCGATCCGTTCGTCTATGAGCATCGTATGGCGGGCCTAGGGGGTTGGTAAAAGTCAGACCCCCAAAAGCGGTACAAGTCGTGTCGGAGTGTAGCCCAGAACACCCTGAGATACTACTGGAATACCTACCAGTAAATCTCCTGCCTCGGCCGAGGGCTTTGTGTAATGGCTCTCCTAGACACAGCGCGACCTCACCCCCAATACCGGGAGAGACGAACCCCTGAAGATACGCTCACTGCCTCCATGTGGCTCGGGACTGTGCCCAACTAAAACCTGTTTGCACGTCTCCTTTGAGCGTGGTAGGGTAGTAATCAAAGTACAGTGGGAACTCACACGAGACAAATGACGATCCTCAGGTCGATGAACTAACCTGTACACATGTCACCTGGGAACTGCTATCTGACGTCTGGTATAAGACCAACTAGCATGTTCCCGGCGAGTCCTGTCCGGTGTACTCATAACCCAATGAGCACCTGTATACATCTTAGGTGATCCAACTGACACCAATGGCTTGTAAGACCGGCCACCGCCCCTCGTCGGGGTCTTGACTATATACACTAGTCTACTCTGGAGTATCGATGCCCTGTCTCGAAACTCGCACGACTAGGGACCTTTTAAGGATATGCTTATAGACCCCCAGCTCCCACTTATATGATCGCCCTCATACTGCTGGTGGTCAAGCAAGAATCCTAGGGGCTCTATCAACGTGTAATAGCGACCTGTCAGGTCACCTAAGCAGTACACGATGATAAAGATAAACCAGATAGCATACTATCATCTCGAGTAAGACTGTCCTACTGGGACAGGTCCTCTCTCAATCATTGCAATCACGTGCCTGTGATCCAATAATTGACTCTGAGGGCACTATCTCCAATAATCTCCCACTTGCACTCAAGGCTAATTATTGCGATGTCGCATGCTCACAGCCCGTGTGATACCGAACACCCAACTCCTTTACTAGCCAGTCTCACAAAGCTCGCTTGTAAAACTATTGCGTTCGAGGAATAGCCTTAGTGAGTGGATCCGCCTTGATGTTTCTTTCTATGTCTCTCTATATCTCAAGTTCGCGGAGAAAGCCATCTCCCGAAATGAGCAATACCTGTCTTAGAATGTGTCTGGATGTCTGATGGGACCTAGCTCATAAATGAACTCCAAATCCAAACTTCTTAGACTGTATCGACAACTGAACTTAATCAGTATCCTGCGCCATGCCTCCCTCAGTATTGCCTTGGACCACCTGTCCAAAATACTGCCCCTCGTCGGAGGGAAAAACTATAACTCTGACAACCTCCTTGTCGTCCAGGTCACCTTGGAAGTCTGGAATGATAACTGTCTCCCGAATGAGGTGTCGTTATCATATCCCTAGAACATCCACTTATGTTCTAAAACTGCTTCCGACTGTTTCTCCAGGATTGGATCAATGTCAACTTATTGCATCTAGTGCAAGAACAACATCTGGTGTGGTACTTGACATCTCATGATTGACTCAATTGCCTAAGCAAGTGATCTGCCAACCAGTACATCCCTCTCCCCTTTAATCTGTAAGACACCTTTAGAGAGGGTGACTCCATCACCTGCAGGTATACTACCGTGCCAGGAGTCGTCCATTCTAAATACTCTTAGAATGTTGTCTAAGTACCCAGATTGGGAAACTACCCAAATCTAGATCTAAAACCATAGATCTAGTAACCAGTATGTCTGATATAATATCCAAGTCCCATGTGGAGAAACCACTGTGTGACGACCAAAGTATAACCGATTGTAGTATAGGAGTTTCTTTTCCTATTCTGTGTATGTAATCCAAATACCATGACATCACATCCTACTACCTTCTCAACATATCCATCGCCTATTCTGATGAAGTCAAACCTATGACTTTCACATCAGAAATTGACGATCTATCTCCGCTATATCTGCTTTAGTCTATAAATAGACATAAGCTGCCTGTCCACCAATGCTTCCGCTGCTCCCACTGACTACGGCAACCCTCTGGCAGAGTCATATACACGTACACTTCTGAAGCCAGTTCAGAACGACGCTATACTCATCCTCCCGCCGGGTCTCGCAGCCTGGAACAACAGCAATGGCAAGTGTGGGTAAACAAGAACTTCCCTGTCACCGTCCTTGAGGCTACCGGAGTACCTCTCGGGTGCCTGAAGTTACCCACCTTATCTGCGGAGTGGCTAATGGAATGTCAATCCAGATTGAATCTTTAGGTTCCTATCAAATCTTCAGTAATCGTTTGTGGTTCTGGAATCACTTCCAGTTCTACCATACTCCCACTACTGTTTTCTGAAAAAATCCATTTTTAATAAAACTGTGGCGAGTCTAGAACAATATCGCTATTGATCTTCCAGATGGTAGAAAGTCAACCCTCGTCATAGCCTGGGTCAACCCACAAACAGCCATTACAGAAAACGTGCCTTGAGTTATCCAGAGTCTGGTTTTAATCATAAGCCAGACAACTCCCCGTACCTTAACATCGTTAAGATATGAACTGTTCTATATCCAATATAGAACCAGAGGCACTGATTTAATTGAACCAGATTCAAAACATGCAGCTGTCTCCAGTGCATGTCAACTAAAAGGAAGAGAGGCCGATCAGCGTTACTCAACTTAGGAATGCTTCCAATTATGAGTAACCTGAAAGAGAAGCAAGTTCTCTTAACCATTACTATCAACTGAATACCATACACAAGTATCTACATCTTCGATCACCTTGAAGAATCCCGATACTTGCAACACCTGGTTCTCTACTTTATTCAAATACCTATAACTTCTCAAAATTCGGACCCTCTGTTTCCACGAAACACCTTTCTAAAAACTAGAGAAGTCATAAGTAAACCGAATATAGTACGAGGACAACCCCTCTGTCCTGATGGACCCTGGACAACATACAATACTCTGTATAAGTCCCTTGAGTCTGATAACTCATTCACTGTGTGTCGTAGGTTGAAAACTGTACTTATGGTTAAGAAGAATTACACCGCTGTTTAATGCTCCTTACCTAACCATCCACTGATATAGGTAAATGTCATCGACATAATATCAAAAAGGTATATCTCACTCTATAAAAATAGACGTACAGATATATCAATTTGAAATTGGTGCACAACAACGGATATTCAAAACCAAATATTTGCCAACCAGAAAACAGCCCAGGTGATTTCCTCAAATATCATCGATTACAACGAATCCCGATATAATGAGGATGATCACCCAATTCCCAATAACTTACTCCCACTCATCATCCGTAAAACCATACAGATGTGAGAATCATACCTGGTAAATACATAATCTGGAGTAAGGACTAATTGGGAAATCAGTTTTCCTTTAACAGTACACAGTGAAAATGAAACATTGAAATGTTTCGATGGGGTATCCCGGTATTCCTAGTAATGCCTCTTCCAGATTCACGACAGTAACCGTATAATTCTTTGCCACCTCTCCAAATCCCTTTTTATATGTCTTTAGTCATTACCTTCTGCACACCCCTTAGGCCAAATGGTTTTCTTCCTTCCCTACCGGTCGGCACCAGCCTATGGTTTGGAAGAAGACTATCCAATAAGCATAATGGGTGTACTGTCCTGATCCTAGGAGCAATCGCAATGCGAGAGAAGGTGAAGATAAAAGACAACCGAATAAACCTTATTCCTATTTCTCCTGAACCAGAATCCATCCCCGAACTGGAACAAGTTCCTTTCGAGTTCGTATATAACCATACGATGGAGTATCCAATAAACTGTGGATCTTCGTAGTGATACGGAGTGTCCTGGAGAAATACAAAGGTGATGTGGGAGTGGTAATGAAATACTTGGTTTGGTCGTGAATATCAATCGCAATTTACTTTGCCCTCTTACTAATCCCTTGCTTTGTCTTAACTTAATACCTTCTGTGCACCATCGTTAGGCTAATTGGTTTTCTTTATTCCCCACTGTTCGGCACCAGCCTAAGGTTTGGAAGAAGACTATCCAATTTGCGTAATAGGTGTACTATCTCCTAAACCAAGGAGTACTCGCAACCCGAGAGAAGGTAAAAGGAAAAGACAACTGAATAGTCCTATCCGTTTCCTCCAGAACCTGAAACCATCCTCGAATAAATCTCTTCGAGTTCGTATATAACCATACGATGGTTTTGTCCAATGGAAGTGGACGTTCGTGGCAATACGGGGTGTCCTGGAGAAAAGGGTAAAAGTAGGAGTGGCAATGAGGTTCGCAACTCTGATAATCCAAAAGCCAGTGTTTAAGAAGGTTCGGTCAACTTGGTCTCTGAGTCATAGTCTTAGGGTCAGGTCAATGGTCGCTGCCAAAGAGAGAGAGAAAAGAAACACTCAGCGTGCACTCTAACCTAGATCAGAATGGTTACCAATTTATCTAATCTGGAAACCTCCCACTGTACCGTCAAATTCTCCTCCAAACCTGAAAGAAGAATTAGTCGGGATCACCCGAGGAGTAAACCAACTCATCAGTGGGAATCGGGATCCAACTATCATCGCATGATAACGTGACGGAATCCGCTCACGCTATCACACTCCAGAAGGTATGCGCATATCTAGCAAGTTTCAGTTCTTTTGAAACTCCCGATGTGATTTTTACCCCATGCTCTTAAGACCTTGACTTTGGCCAACATATCATAAGTCACATGTCAAGTTCTGCCCGTCATTCTCCAGGTTAATTTGAATCCACCCGTACCTACCCTTGACTTTGGCCAAAATGGCAGTACGACTGTCCCAAACCAACGCATCTATCTATGCTGCATATGAATACCCCAATAGCTACCAATCACTGTGCCTTGACTTTGGCCAACATACACAGCTTGAATACTATTGACCATCCATATGAAACGACGGAGGGCTACGAATGGTTTCTGGCGAAAACCTTTAACGTAGTGAACTTGATATCGTTGAAGGAATTGATAGCTTTATAAAAATATAGTGACGAAAACCTTTGCTAAAGAGGTCACTCCCGATGAAGGGATCTCGGCTCTTTCCCCGTAGAATGAGGTGCAGGATATTCCAACTGAATACCACGGTGCAAAGCAAAAGTAATCGGCTATAGTGAATTATTGCCCTGACACAAACTTTTTGTCCAAGGGGTCACTCCTGGTGAAGGGATCTCGGCCCTTGCCTCGTCGACTGAGGAGCAGGATATTCCAACTGAATACCACGATGCAAAACAAAAGTGAACGTCCTTGTTATAACAGCTTTTTGAAAAGTGTTCCAACAACATCATATTAGGTTTGTTTTTAACTTGCATTGATCCGAATCAACGCAGTCCCATCAAATGATCACACCACAAAGAACGAAAATATACTGATGTACGTATATGCCATCCGCATTCGCCACTGGGTCCCGTCATTACCCGTTAGGTTAGCTAACTAACGACAGAGCGGGGACTGGACTAGCGCGGATGCAAAACATATACAACATCTACTAATATAAATACCAATATATTATATTCGCTCAAGGCGTGATAAAATGCAACATCAAAGAAATGTACAGCATCACAGAATAAAACAGATATCTGGGATCCCCGGGTTTCACAGAGCCGCTGAAACCCGACGTTCCCCTGGTCGTGTGGATAGCCTGTGCAATGAAAACCTAGACCCCTACGGGCGCGGCAAGTTACCCGCCAAAACCTGAAGCGAGGCAGCCCCCTTCAGCGACGTGAATGGACCACCCGACACTTCACGGAATCCGGCAACTTGGGCACCCCTCCTGGGTCAATCTGTACCCCCTACGAGTGCGGCGAATAGCCCGCCAATTCTAGAGTGAAGCCCCCTCCGTCTCAATGCCATGAGATGCGGGCTTGTTGCCCTCTAGAACCCGGCTACCCGTGCACCCCTCCGCGGGGCAATCCTAGTACAGAAAGTAAAATATACATATAACGGGTACATCGACCGCAACCTGGTCGTGCCCCAAAATAATAATACAAACAGGCAGTGACGGCAGTCCACATGTCGGACGCTCACCCCGCAATATCAAATGTATATAATACAACAAAAAACTGTACTAGCGTTGCATCCAGGCTATCCCCCACGACCGATCCGCAACATCACAGCAAAATCACAGAACATCAACGTGAAAGTCACGTTCGTAAATCCGTCTAACCAGGCTATAGCAGTTAGACAGGATTTACCGATCAAGTGACATTCACGGTCGCAGATATAATGTAAATACTGTGAACTAATGTGTTTAAAATATCCGATCGATCAAATTTTAACAAGTGGGCCCCCAATTACTACTGTAGCACATCAAGAAATTCTGGGCCCAAAATTAATATTCCAGAAACCCTATTTTCACCCCAGAAGCCCACTGGAAAAATTTGAAGCATTGATCCTTCCATACTGCGGCGGAACCGCGGCGCCAAGTGGGGTTTGGCCGCGGTTCCGCGCTCTCCCTGAAAGATCAATGTCTCTAATTTTCCCAGAATTCTTAGGACTTCCAGTACATCAGTTTTCTACAACCTGAAAAAAATTTCGACCCCAAAAAATTTCAACAGAAAACTGATGTGAACAAAAATTGCGGATTTTGGAATTTTGGTCGATCGGAAATGTAAACACATTAAACAAAGCTAGACTAAGTTAATGGCGAGGCTCTGATACCACTGTAAGTGCATGGCGGAGCCCCGGCCTCCATCCCGAGGCCAAATACGGAAGCGATGGTTAACTTTAATTTTGCAAACTAGCAAACCGGCACCACCGCGCACTAAAACCCGGATCGAACCATTAACTAGTCCTAGCTAACTACAAGATGGGGAAGAGAGATATACCGACTGATCCAAGTCCTCCGGTCTTCTCGTCGTCGTCCCGATCTCCCGCGGAATGTCCTGGCTCCACCTCGTCGCCGGAAGTGCACCACATCGCCTACATCTTTTACGGGCTCCCACCTCAATGCTGAGGCAACTCGGGCACGAAGCTGGCAAGTCGACGTGCCCAAGATTTGCTGTAGAATATAGTGTGGATTACTATGTCTCTTTTTGGGGTTGTAGGAATTGCCATATAGGTGGAGGAATGATATAATCTCATGGAGATGGAACTTGTGGGATTTTTCCAAGAGCAAAAGAGCAAAAATCCTACACTAAAATTTTGGACAGCCCCTAGCCTTTCTTGGCCGGCCATGGCATGGTGGAATGGAAAGAATGAGAGAGGGAGTGAGTGAAAAAGAGATAGCCACAAGAATAATGCAAGTGAGAGGAATGGTCATCATGCAAAGAAAATGATCACTAGCAAAACCATACTCCATCAACTAATCAACAACCATGATTGCTATAAAAAGTCAAGCAATCATGAACCATCATCATATCCAAAGTCAAGCACTCATGAAAACTATCATGAAGCAAAAAGTCAAGTCAATGGATGGTGCACCATCATGATCCAACAAAATGCAAAGAACACCCTCCACAAGTACTTATTTACACAAATGCAAATAAGCCCTCCTCCACCAATCTTCGGCCAATGAAGGATACAGAGGAAATTGGCCGAAACAGAAAGCAAACTGGCAACTCCAGAAAACCGGTCCCGTAATAAATTACAGGAAAACCCCGATACTGTGCATACACACCCGCATTTGTATTCCGACCGAAATACAAATGCAATGAGACAAAGTCTACACTGTACTATACTAGGATCCGGCTTAAACCAAAGCCGGCTAGTAATATCCGTCCGATCCTGATCCGTGCAATACCGCACGTATCTGATTGAACCCTGCCATATTTCCATACGGCCTCTAGTACGAAGTGTCCGATCCTGATCCGTGCAATACCGCACGTATCTGATCGGACCTTGCCATATCTCCATACGGCCTCTACAGCTTTTCGCCCGAAACTTGAGTAACTGAATGTGGGGGACTCTAAAGACTCGTCAACACCTTGGTTGTGGATTTAACCACTAGCACGTCAGAGGTATAAGCCAATACGTAACGGGCTACCAGGTATTGACCAAAAGGGACGTCTGTGAGCGAACTCAGCCTGATACCCTACTGAGCCTGTCAGTGACAATATCCGTACAGTCCGGTCCGTTCGTCTATGAGCATCGCATGGCGGGCCTAGAGGGTTGGTAAAAGTCAGACCCCCAAAAGCGGTACAAGTCGTGTCGGAGTGTAGCCCAGAACACCCTGAGATACTACTGGAATACCTACCAGTAAATCTCCTGCCTCGGCCGAGGGCTTTGTGTAATGGCTCTCCTAGACACAGCACGACCTCACCCCCAATACCGGGAGAGACGGACCCCTGAAGATACGCTCACTGCCTCCATGTAGCTCGGGACTGTACCCAACTAAAACCTATTTGCACGTCTCCTTTGAGCGTGGTAGGGTAGTAATCAAAGTACAGTGGGAACTCACACGAGACAAATGACGATCCTCAGGTCGATGAACTAACCTGTACACATGTCACCTGGGAACTGCTATCTGACGTCTGGTATAAGACCAACTAGCATGTTCCCGGCGAGTCCTGTCCGGTGTACTCATAACCCAATGAGCACCTGTATACATCTTAGGTGATCCAACTGACACCAATGGCTTGTGAGACCGGCCACCGCCCCTCGTCGGGGTCTCGACTGTATAAACTAGTCTACTCTGGAATATCGATGCCCTGTCTCGAAACTCGCACGACTAGGGACCTTTTAAGGATGTGCTTATAGACCCCCAGCACCCACTTATATGATCGCCCTCATACTGCTGGTGGTCAAGCAAGAATCCTAGGGGCTCTATCAACGTGTAATAGCGACCTGTCAGGTCACCTAAGCAGTACACGATGATAAAGATAAACCAGATAGCATACTATCATCTCGAGTAAGACTGTCCTACTGGGACATGTCCTCCCTCAATCATTGCAATCGCGTGCCTGTGATCCAATAATTGACTCTGAGGGCACTATCTCGAACAAGTCAGACCCCCAATAGCGGTACAAGTCGTGTCGGAGTGTAGTCCAGAACACCCTGAGATACTACTGGAATACCTACCAGTAAATCTCCTGCCTTGGCCAAGGACTTTCCATGTTCTGGCTCTCCTAGACACAGCGCGACCTCACCCCCAATACCGGGAGAGACGAACCCCTGCAGATCCGCTCACTGCCTCCATGTGGCTCGGGACTGTACCCAACTAAAACCTGTTTGCACGACTCCTTTGAGCCGTGGTAGGGTAGTAATCAAAGCACAGTGGGAACTCACACGAGACAAATGACAATCTCAGGTCGATGAACTAACCTGTACACATGTCACCAGGGAACTGCTATCTGACGTCTGGTATAATCCCAACTAGCAGGTTCCCGGCGAGTCCTGTCCGGTGTACCCATAACCCAATGAGCACCTGTGTACATCTTAGGTGAACCAACTGACACCAGTGGCTTGTGAGACCGGCCACCGCCCCTCGTCGGGGTCTCGACTGTATACACTAGTCTACTCTGGAGAATCGATGCCCTGTCTCGAAACTCCCACGACTACGGACCTTTTAAGGATGTGCTTATGGACTCCAGCTCTCACTTATATGATCGCCCTCATACTGCTGGTAGTCAAGCAAGAATCCTAGGGGCTCTATCAACGTGTAATAGCGACTCGTAAGGTCACCTAAAGCAGTACACGATGATAAAAATAAACCAGATAGCATACTATCATCTCGAGTAAGACTGTCCTACTGGGACAGGTCCTCCCCTCAATCATTGCAATCACGTGCCTGTGATCCAATAATTGACTCTGAGGGCACTATCTCCAACATAGGTTAATATGATTCATTGTATGCATTAATGATATATGCAAGGTGTTATCTTTGACTCATTCTTTTCTTTTAGTGCTAATGGTTACCCCCCCCCTCTCCTACACTCACCCCCCACCTCTTCAGGTAGTGGCCGGCCCCTTGTGGGAAGATGATGATTGATTTGCAAAAGAAAAAGATTATGGTTTTGGGTTCATGGAAATTAGATTGCTCATTTTCTCATTTCATTCAATCCAAATGGCAACTTCATTAACCGTTCGTCCATAGCTTTGGATATAACGAGACAAAGTGTTCTACTCATTCTCTACATCAATCTTAGTCATCTCTTTTGGCAGACTTGATAATCAAGTTGCCTCGGTTCAGAGGCGGGAGCCCGTTTAAAGATCCGTCGACGTGGTTGTAAATCCATGTCATGCACCCCACGAACTTGCGGGGAGGCGGAATATATGAAAAACAATTATCAAACCTTCGTAACACGGACTTGAGCGCATGAATCGTATCTAAACCGTTACTAGCAAACTACGAGTGGTTTAACTACTCGGATTCGAAGTTATACCTCACGTTACTTGTCCTTCGAGTCTTCATCGCTGTCCTCCACTCCTTGTAGGCTCCTTGGAACATCGGAACCTCAACGGCCTCCTCGAGTCAAAGACGATCCACCCGAGAGCTCCTACGCCAAGCTTGATCTCTAACTTGAGATAACTAAGTTGCTCAAAGTGCTAATCTAAGCTACTTAGGGGATATAGAGTGAGCTTATGGATGTATTAGTCTAGCTAACCCTTGATCTCAACACATGAGAGGTTAGGGTTGTTAGATATATGTATGCCCTAGAGGCCATTATATGATAGTGGATGTATCTGTACATGTATATATATATATATTCAGTGTACATTCTTACTCGACATGATAGTATGCTATCTGGTTCTTCTTTATCTGACATGTTGATTTGATCATGCTTTTATTCATTCATACATGCTGATAAAGCCCTGAGGATATCGGCTTAACTACTGTGATTATGATGGAGATCATACTAGTGGGACATCTGTAGTTTATAAGCATATCCTGGAATGTCCCTAGTCGTAGGTATATCGAGACGGGGCACTGATATACCAAAGTAGACTAGCGTATATGATACTAGACCCATACGATGGGCGATGAATGTTCCCACATTCATCGATGTTTGACATCGAGATCATATACGGGTGCTCAGTGGTGACTGGGTACACTGGACGGACTCACCAAGAACTCCTATATGGAATTATATCTATCGTCGGATAGCAGTTCTCAGGTGACACTGGTGCAGGTTAGTCTGTAGACCCGAGATCGTCATAGAGTCTTGTGTGCTCTCCCACTGTACTTTGATTACCACCCTACCACGGCTCTACTGAGTCGTGCAAACAGGTGGCTGTTGGGTACAGTCCCGAGACACACGAAGGCGATGGGCGATAGGAGGGGTTTCGTCTCTCCTGGTATTGGGAGTTTATGTTGTGCTATGCTCGACTGGTTATATCAGTAAGTCCCTGGCCAGGGCTGCTGAGATTTACTGATAAGTGTTATCAGTAGTTTCTCGATCTGTTATAGACCATTCACCGGCACGACTTATTGAGTTATTGGGGTTGACGTTACCATCCCTAGGCTCGATATGCAGCATATCTGACGAAGAGACCGGACTGTACGGTAGTGTTGCCGGTTGGCTCGACGGGAGTTGTAGCAGGTTCGCTTGTTTTCTTCTGATCGCTCAATACCCAGGTGGCCGTTACGTTTAGCTGACCGCTTGTGGCTTGGGGGTGCTTGATATGATCATCACCCACTGCCGGCGTATTGACGAGTCTTAGAGTCCCACAAAGGAGTTACCTAGTCCAGGCGAAACGTTGTGGTGCGCGTATGCGATATGCGCATGGACCCGGTTAAAATGCGCATATAAGATACCGTATATTAATCGGGCGGCTTGCTTTTGGTTGGATCGTATGTGATATGATCGGATTAATAAATCAAGTGTTGATTTATCATTTAACCATTAGTTTCTCACTAGAAATCCTTTCTTGTATTTTTGGATGTATGCATGCATGTATGCATTCTTTCTTGATTCATGCACATATGGATGTGCATGCACACATACATACATACATCATCCTTCATGGTTATATATACATAGAAAATGGTGGCAATATAAGACTCACACCTTGGTTATTTATATGGATTATTATTTCTATTTGTGTTAAAACAAAAAGGAAAAGAAAAGGATAATTCATGGTCTTGATTCTACACTCTTCTTCAACTAACCATGCTCACCTACTTATTAACCATGAGTTAATCTTCCTCTTTTGTTTTAACTCAAGTGAAATAAATATCTATATAATATAACCATGGTTTGAGATGAGAAGTGAAAAATATATATACATATATTTTTCATTTTTCACAAGAGATAATCTTTTCTCTTGTTCTAAAAAGGCCATCATCTTCTTCCTCCTTATTCTTTTGCTCTCTAGATTTCTCTAGTGAGCAAATTACTCACCAAGTTAGGATTTTGAAGTGATAAAAGCCACCACAACATCATTCTACACAAGTCTTGCCCACTTGTTTAGAGTGTTAGCTTCATTTTTTTCTCTTGATCAAGTGAAGTTGCAAGCTTGGACAAAGGAGCTTCGGGTGGATCGTCGTGGACACTAGAAGACCTCAAGCGAACCCTTCTCCAACCTTCAAGTGGCCAAGGAGTCTAGCATAGGGAGCTACAAAGGTTGTACTCTCAAAATCCTAGCCTTTGTTACTTGTGATGTTGATTAAAGTTATGAAACCCTAATTTTCTAGGATTGATTCTGTTGGAGATAGTGCCCTCAGAGTCAATTATTGGATCACAGGCACGTGATTGCAATGATTGAGGGGAGGACCTGTCCCAGTAGGACAGTCTTACTCGAGATGATAGTATTCTATCTGGTTTATCTTTATCATCGTGTACTGCTTTAGGTGACCTTACGAGTCGCTATTACACGTTGATAGAGCCCCTAGGATTCTTGCTTGACTACCGGCAGTATGAGGGCGATCATATATGTGAGAGCTGGAGTCTATAAGCACATCCTTAAAAGGTCCCTAGTCGTGGGAGTTTCGAGACAGGGCATCGATACTCCGGAGTAGACTAGTGTATACAGTCGAGACCCCGACGAGGGGCGGTGGCCGGTCTCACAAGCCACTGGTGTCAGTTGGTTCACCTAAGATGTATACAGGTGCTCATTGGGTTATGAGTACACCGGACAGGACTCGCCGGGAACCTGCTAGTTGGGATTATACCTGATGTCAGATAGCAGTTCCCTGGTGACATGTGTACAGGTTAGTTCATCGACCTGAGATCGTCATTTGTCTCGTGTGAGTTCCCACTGTGCTTTGATTACTACCCTACCACGCTCAAAGGAGACGTGCAAACAGGTTTTAGTTGGGTACAGTCCCGAGCCACATGGAGGCAGTGAGCGGATCTGCAGGGGTTCGTCTCTCCCGGTATTGGGGGTGAGGTCGCGCTGTGTCTAGGAGAGCCAGAACATGAAAAGTCCTTGGCCCAGGCAGGAGATTTGCTGGTAGGCATTCCAGTAGTATCTCAGGGTGTTCTGGGCTACACTCCGACACGACTTGTACCGCTTTTGGAGGTCTGACTTTTACCAACCCGCTAGGCCCGCCATGCGATGCTCATAGACGAACGGACCGGACTGTACGGATATTGTCACTGACAGGCTCAGTAGGGTGTCAGGATGAGTTCGCTCATCGACGTCCCTTTTGGTCAATAGCTGGCAGCCCGTCACGTATGGCTTATACCTTTGACGTGCTAGTGGTTAAATCCACAGCCATAATATTGACGAGTCTTTAGAGTCCACCACAGACAGTTACTCAGGTTTCGGGCGAAACGCTGTAGAGGCCGTATGGAGATATGGCAGGGTTCGATCAGATACGTGCGGTATTGCACGGATCATGATCGGACGGATTTTACTAGCCGGCTTTGGCTTAAGCCGGATCCTAGTATTAGATAGTGTAGATTTTGTCTCTTTGTATTTGTGTTCAGTGGGAATACAAATGCGGGCATGTATTTGCAGTAGCGGGGTTTTCCTGTAATTTATTACGGGATCAGTTTTCTGAAGTTGCCAGTTTGCATTCCGTTCCGGCCGGTTTTCTTTTGTTCCTTCGCGGCCGGACTTTCCGTTGGAGGGGGGTTATTTGCAGTTTGCAAATAACTGATTGTGAGGGGCTTTCTTGCATTTGTGGCTTTATGATGAGACTAGCATCATGAGATTCTTTTTCTTTCTCTTCTTTTGCATTAATGAGAAAAGGGATTGATAAGGTTTTGATCGGATTTGGATGTGAGATAATTTGATCTTATCTTCACATATTGTTATGCCTTTTTCTCTCTCCAATCTTCTTCTTGAGGAGAATGGGCCGGCCACTTTGGTGAGAGGGGAGAATAAGGGAATTCATTTTTGGTGTAGGAAATTTATCATCTCCCTTTTTAGCTTGTTACCAAAATTCCCATGCACATCTCTCCATTGTTCATTCTCTATTCCATCTCTATACAAGGCAACTTCAAAACCCCAAAAGAGACAATGGCTACTACACTATTCTACAGCATATCTTGGACGCGTCGGCTAGCCAACTTCGCGCCCGAGTTGCCTCGGTCCAGAGGTGCGAACCCGTATACAAACCCGGCTACGTGGTGCCCTTTCCGACGAGGACGTGACGGACGGAGTTTCCGCGGGAGATCGGAGTGGAGACGAAGACCGAAGGACACGGATCGCTTGGTATAGATTCTCTACTCTTTTCTTGTTTGCTAGTAGCTAGATTAATGGCCCGATCTGGCTGAAAAGTGCGCGGTGGTGCCGGTTTGCTAGTTTGCAAAGTTTTTGTTTCCGCGTTTCCGGCGTCGGATCGACGGCCGGGGCGCCGCCGCGGACTTACATTGGTATCAGAGCCACGCCATTAACCATGCCTAGCTTGCTCTAGTATGTTTAAAACCCGATCAAACAAAAATCACAAAAACTGTATTTTCAGTGCACTGTTCTCTGTCGAATTTTTTTTAGCTCCAAAATTTTTTCAGGTTGTTTCAGAATACTGTACATGAAAATCTAAGAAATCTATGAAAAATTGGTCGCGAGATCTCTCCAAACCGCCGCGGAACCGCCGCCAAACCTATGCTTGGGCCGCGGTTCCGCCGTGCTTTTTACTATTCATCGCACCAAATTTTAACAGTAGGCTTTTGGGTTGGAAATAGGGGTTTTGGGATATTCTTTTTAGGCCCAGATTTTCTGTAAGTGCTACAGTACTGCTTGGGGCCCACTTGATATAATTTGGTCGATCGGATATTTTAAGCATGCTAGTTCACAGTATTTACATTATATCTGCGACCGTGAATGTCACTTGATCGGTAAATCATGTCTAACTGCTATAGCCCGGTTAGACGGATTTGCGAACGTGACATTCACGTTGATGTTCTGTGTTGTGCTGTGATATTGCGGATTAGTGATGGGGGATAGCCTGGGTGCAATGTTAGTACAGTTTTGTTTTATATGTACATTCGATATTGCGGGGCGAGCGTCCGACATGTGGACTGCCGTCACTGCCTGTTTGTATTATTCTTTTGGGGCACGACTGGGTCGAGGTCGATGTACCCTTGTATGTATATTTTACTTTCTGTACTAGGATTACCCCAAGAAGGGGTGCACGGATAGCCGGGTTCTAGAGGGCAACGAGCCCGCATCTCATGGCTTTGAGATGGAGGGGGCTTCACTCTAGAATTGGCGGGCTATTCACCGCACTCGTAGGGGGTACAGGTTGACCCAAGGAAGGGTGCCCAAGTTACTGGATTCCGTGAAGTGCTGGGTGGTCCATTCACGTTGCTGAAGGGGGCTGCCTCGCTTCAGATTTTGGCGGGTAACTTGCCGCGCCCGTAGGGGTCTAGGATTTCATTGCACAGGCTATCCACACGACCAGGGGAACGTCGAGTTTCAGTAGCGGCTCTGTGAAACCCGGGGATCCCAGATATCTGTATTGTTCTGTGATGCTGTACATTTCCGTGATGTTGCATTTTTATCACGCCTTGAGCGAAAATTATATATTATATATATACTAGTAGATGTTGTATATGTTTTGCATCCGCGCTAGTCCAGTCCCCGCTCTGTCGTTAGTTAAGTAACCTAACGGGTGATGACGGGACCCAGTGGCGAATGCGGATGGCATATACGTACATCATTATTTTCGTTCTTTTGTGGTGTGATCAATTGATGGGACTGCGTTGATTCGGATCAATGCAAGTTAAACAAACCTATTCTGATGTTGTTGGAACATTTTTTCAAAAAGCTGTTATTGCAAGGACGTTCACTTTTGTTTTGCACAGTGGTATTCAGTTGGAATATCCTGCTCCTCAGTCGACGAGGCAAGGGCCGAGATCCATTCACCGGGAGTGACCCCTTGGACAAAAGTTTGCATCAGGGCAATAACTTCACTATAGCCGATTAATTTTGCTTTGCATCGTGGTATTCAGTTGGAATATCCTGCACCTCATTCTACGGGGAAAGAGCCGAGATCCCTTCACCGGGAGTGACCTCTTTAGCAAAGGTTTTCGTCACTATATTTTTAAAAAGCTATCAGTTCCTTCAACGATATCAAGTTCATTACGTTAACGGTTTTCTCCAGAAACCATTCGTAGCCCTCCGTCGTTTTAGACGGGTAGCACATAGTATTCATGCTATGTTTGTTGGCCTTCGTCAAGGCATAGTGTATGGTAGCTGCTTGTAACCTTTCTGCTGCATAGATAGATGCGTTGGTTTGGGACAGTCGTATAGCCTTGTTGGCCTTCGTCAAGGGCTTGTACGGGTGGGTTAAAATCAACCTGGACAATGACGGGTAGAACTTGACATGTGACTTATGATTTGTTGGCCTTCGTCAAGGTCATAAGAGCATGGGGCAAAAATCCACATCGGGAGTTTCAAAAGAACTGAAACTTGCCAGATATGCGCATACCTTCTGAAGTGTGATAACGTGAGCGGATTCCGTCACGTTATCATGCGATGATAGTTGGATCCCGATTCCCACTGATGAGTTGGTTTACTCCTCGGGTGATCCCGGCTAATTCTTCTTTTAGGTTTGGAGAAGAATTTGACGTTACAGTGGGAGGTTTCCAGATTAGATAAAGTGATAACCATTCTGATCTAGGTTAGAGTGCACGCTGAGTGTTTCTTTTCTCTCTCTCTTTGGCAGCGACCATTGACCCGACCCTAGACTATGACTCAGTGACCAAGTTGACCGAACCTTCTTAACACTGGCTTTTGGATTGTCAGAGTTGCAAACCTCATTGCCACTTCTACTTTTACCCTTTTCTCCAGGACACCCCGTATTACTACGAACGTCCACTTCCATTGGACAAAACCATCGTATGGTTATATACGAACTCGAAGGAATTCGAGGATGGTTTCAGGTTCTGGAGAAAACGAATAGGACTATTCAGTTGTCTTTTCCTTTTACCTTCTCTCAGATTGCGAGTACTCCTTGGTTTAGGAGATAGTACACCTATTACGCAAATTGGATAGTCTTCTTCCAAACCATAGGCAGGTGCCGACCGGTAGGGAATGAAGAAAACCAATTAGCATAACGATGGTGTACAGAAGGTATTAAGTTCAGACAAAGAAAGGGATTAGTAAGAGGGCAAAGTAAATTGCGACTGCTATTCACGACCAAACCAAGTATTCTTCGCCAATCCTAAATCACCTTTGTATTTTTCCAGGACACTCCGTATCACTACGAAGATCCCAGTTTATTGGATAATCCATCGTATGGTTATATACGAACTCGAAAGGAACTTGTTCCAGTTCGGGGATGGATCCTGGTTCAGGAGAAATAGGAATAAGGTTCATTCATGTGTCTTTTATCTTCACCTTCTCTCGCATTGCGAGTGCTCCTAGGATTAGGACAGTACACCCATTATGCTTATTGGATAGTCTTCTTCCAAACCATAGGCTGGTGCCGAACGGTAGGGAAGGAAGAAAACCATTTGGCCTAAAGGGGTGTACAGAAGGTAATGACTAAAGACATATAAAGGGATTTAGAGAAGTGGCAAAGAATTATACGGTTACAGTTGTGAATCTGGATAATGGAAGAGGCATTACTAGGAATACCAGGATACCCCATCGAAATATTTCAATGTTTCAGTTTCACTGTGTACTGTTAAAAGAAAACTGATTTCCCAATTAGACACTTGCTCCAGGGTATGTATTTACCAGGTAGGATTCTCACATCTGTATGGTTTTACAGATGATGAGTGGGAGTAAGTTATTGGGAATTAGGTGATCATCCTCATTATATAGGTATTCGTTGTAATCGGTGATATTTGAGGAAGTCACCTGGGTTGTTTGCCGGTCGGCAAATATTTGGTTTTGAATATCCGTTGTTGTGCACCAATTTCAAATTGATATATCTGTACGTCTATTTTTATAGAGTGAGACATACCTTTTTGAAATTATGTCTATGACATTTACCTATACCAGTGGATGGTTAGGTAAGGAGCATTGAACAGCGGTGTAATTCTTCTTAACCATAAGTACAGTTTTCAACCTACGACACACAGTGAATGAGTCACTAGACTCAAGGGACTTATACAGAGTATTGTATATTGTCCAGTGTCCATCAGGACAGAGGGGTTGGTCCTCGTACTATATTTAGTTTACTTATGACTTCTCTAGTTTTAGACAGGTGTTTCGTAGAAACACAGGGTCCAAGTTTTGAGAAGTTATAGGTATATGATTAAAGTAGAGAACCAGTTATTGCAAGTATCGGGATTCTTCAAGGTGATCGAAGATGTAGATACTTGTATATGGTATTCAGTTGATAGTAATGGTTAAGAGAACTAGCTTCTCTTTCAGGTTACTCATAATTGGAAGTACTCCTAGGTTGAGTAACGCTGATTGGCCTCCTTCCATTTAGTTGACATGCACTGGTGATAGCTGCATGATTGGAATCTGGTTCAATTAAATCAGTGCCTCTATTTCTGTATTGGATATAGAACATTTCATATCTTGACATTGTTAAGATACGGGGAGTTGTCCGGCTTATGCTTAAAACCAGGCTCCGGATAACTCAAGGCACGTTTCTGTAATGGCTGTTTGTGGGTTGACCCGGGCTATGACGAGGGTTGAATTTCTACCATCTTGAAGATCAATAGTGATATTGTTCTTGACTCGCCACAGTTTTAATTAAATATGGATTTTTTCAGAAAACAGTAGTGGGAGTATGGTAGAACTGGAAGTGATTCCAGAACCACAAACGATTACTGAAGATTTGATAAGAACCTAAAGATTCAATCTGGTTTGACATTCCATTGGCCACTCCGCAGATAAAGTGGGTAACCTCAGGCACCCGAGAGGTACTTCGGTATGCTCAAGGACGGTGGCAGGGAGGTTCTTGTTTACCCAAACTTGCCATTGCTGTTGTTCCAGACTGTGAGATCCGGCAGGAGGATGAGTATAGCGTCGTTCTAAACTAGCTTTAGAAGTGCATGTGTATATGACTCTGCCAGAGGGTTGTCGTAGTCAGTGGGAGCAGCGGAAGCATGGTGGACATCAGGCTTATGTCTATTTATAGACTAAAGCAGATATAGCGGAGATAGATCATCTATTTCTGATGTGACAGTCATAGGTTTGACTTCATCAGAATAGGGGATGGATCTGTTAAGAAGGTAGTAGGGTGTGATGTCCTGGTATTTGATGACATACACAAAGTAGGAAGTGATATTCCTATACTACGATAGGTTATATTTTGGTCGTCATACAGTGGTTTCTCCACATAAGCTTGGATATTATATCAGACATTCTGGTTACTAGATCTATGGTTTTAGATCTAGATTTGGGTGGTTTCGCAATCTGGGTACTTTGACCGCATTCTAAGAGTATTTAGAATGGACGACTCCTGGCATGGTGGTGTACCTGCACGTAATGGAGTCACCCTCTCTAAAGGTGTCTTACAGACTAAAGGGGAGAGGGATGTGCATGATTGGCAGATCACCTGCTTAGGCAATTGAGTCAATCATGAGATGTCAAGTACCACACCAGATGTTGTTCTTGCAGTAGGTGCAATAAGTTGATATTGATCCAATCCTGGAGAAACAATCGGAAGCAGTTTTAGAACATAAGTTGATGTTCTAGGGAATTGATAACGGCAGCTTCCTTTAGGAGACGGTTATCATTCCAGGCTTCTAAGGTGACCTGGATGGCAAAGTGGCTGTCAGAGTTATAGTTTTCCCTCTGACGAGGGGCAGTATTTTGGACAGGTGGTCCAGGTGGATACTGAGGGAAGGCATGGCGTAGAATACTGATTAAGTTCAGTTGACGATACAGTCTAAGAAGTTTGGATTTGGAGTTCATTTATGAGCTAGGTCCCATCAGATATCCAGACACATTCTAAGATAGGTATTGCTCATTTCGGGAGATGGCTTTCTCCGCGAACTTGAGATAGAGAGAGACATAGAAAGAAACACCAGAGCGGATCCACTCACTGAGGCTATTCCTCGAACGCAATAGTTTCGCAAACGAGCTTTGTGAGACTGACTAGTAGAGGAGTTAGGTGTTCGGTATCACACGGGCTGTGAGTATGCGACATCGCAATAATTAGCCTTGAGTGCAAGTAGGAGATTGTTGGAGATAGTGCCCTCAGAGTCAATTATTGGATCACAGGCACATGATTGAAATGATTGAGGGGAGGACATGTCCCAGTAGGACAGTCTTACTCGAGATGATAGTATGCTATCTGGTTTATCTTTATCATCGTGTACTGCTTTAGGTGACCTTACGAGTCGCTATTACACGTTGATAGAGCCCCTAGGATTCTTGCTTGACTACCAGCAGTATGAGGGCGATCATATACGTGAGATCTGGAGTCTATAAGCATATCCTTAAAAGGTCCCTAGTCGTGGGAGTTTTTTCGAGACAGGGCATCGATACTCCGGAGTAGACTAATGTATACAGTCGAGACCCCGACGAGGGGCGGTGGCCGGTCTCATAAGCCACTGGTGTCAGTTGGTTCACCTAAGATGTATACAGGTGCTCATTGGGTTATGAGTACGCCGGACAGGACTCGCCGGGAACCTGCTAGTTGGGATTATACCTGATGTCAGATAGCAGTTCCCTGGTGACATGTGTACAGGTTAGTTCATCGACCTAAGATCGTCATTTGTCTCGTGTGAGTTCCCACTGTGCTTTGATTACTACCCTACCACGCTCAAAGAAGACGTGCAAACAGGTTTTAGTTGGGTACAGTCCCGAGCCACATGGAGGCAGTGAGCGGATCTGCAGGGGTTCGTCTTTCCCGGTATTGGGGGTGAGGTCGCACTGTGTCTAGGAGAGCCAGAACATGAAAAGTCCTTGGCCAAGGCAGGAGATTTGCTGGTAGGTATTCCAGTAGTATCTCAGGGTGTTCTGGGCTACACTCCGACACGACTTGTACCGCTTTTGGGGGTCTGACTTTTACCAACCCGCTAGGCCCGCCATGCGATGCTCATAGACGAACGGACCGGACTGTACGGATATTGTCACTGACAGGCTCAGTAGGGTGTCAGGATGAGTTCGCTCATCGACATCCCTTTTGGTCAATAGCTGGCAGCCCGTCACGTATGGCTTATACCTCTGACGTGCTAGTGGTTAAATCCACAGCCATAGTATTGACGAGTCTTTAGAGTCCACCACAGACAGTTACTCAGGTTTCGGGCGAAACGCTGTAGAGGCCGTATGGAGATATGGCAGGGTTCGATCAGATACGTGCGGTATTGCACGGATCATGATCGGACGGATTTTACTAGCCGGCTTTGGCTTAAGCCGGATCCTAGTATTAGATAGTGTAGATTTTATCTCTTTGTATTTGTGTTCAGTGGGAATACAAATGCGGGCATGTATTTGCAGTAGCGGGGTTTTCCTGTAATTTATTACGGGATCAGTTTTCTGAAGTTGCCAGTTTGCATTCCGTTCCGGCCGGTTTTCTTTTGTTCCTTCGCGGCCGGACTTTCCGTTGGAGGGGGGTTATTTGCAGTTTGCAAATAACTGATTGTGAGGGGCTTTCTTGCATTTGTGGCTTTATGATGAGACTAGCATCATGAGATTCTTTTTCTTTCTCTTCTTTTGCATTAATGAGAAAAGGGATTGATAAGGTTTTGATAGGATTTGGATGTGAGATAATTTGATCTTATCTTCACATATTGTTATGCCTTTTTCTCTCTCCAATCTTCTTCTTGAGGAGAATGGGCCGGCCACTTTGGTGAGAGGGGAGAATGAGGGAATTCATTTTTGGTGTAGGAAATTTATCATCTCCCTTTTTAGCTTGTTACCAAAATTCCCATGCACATCTCTCCATTGTTCATTCTCTATTCCATCTCCATACAAGGCAACTTCAAAACCCCAAAAGAGACAATGGCTACTACACTATTCTACAGCATATCTTGGACGCGTCGGCTAGCCAACTTCGCGCCCGAGTTGCCTCGGTCCAAAGGTGGGAGCCCGTATACGAACGCGGCTACGTGGTGCCCTTTCCGACGAGGACATGACGGACGGAGTTTCCGCGGGAGATCGGAGTGGAGACGAAGACCAAAGGACACGGATCGCTTGGTATAGATTCTCTACTCTTTTCTTGTTTGCTAGTAGCTAGGTTAATGGCCCGATCCGGGTGAAAAGTGCGCGGTGGTGCCGGTTTGCTAGTTTGCAAAGTTTTTGTTTCCGCGTTTCCGGCGTCGGATCGACGGCCGGGGCGCCGTCGCGGACTTACAGATTCTTTGTATGCTTACTTAGCACCCTAAAAATTTAATATTTGGTACATATGATGCTTCCAAACCCTTCATGAGGTGCTAGGTAAACCTAACATTGGTATCAGAGCCGACCTAGAATATTAGGCGACACTTTAGCGAAGTAAAAACTCCGATCGAACCGAAATACGGATTTCCGGGACACTCTCTGGATATTTTTTGAAAACTGTTATTTTCCAGAATTAAAAATATGCAAAAAATTCAGCAGGTAAATCTAAGAACAAATGTAAAAAACGATGCCATGAACAGTACTTTCCACCGTGGAACCGCGGCAAAAACCTGCTTAGGCCGCGGTTCCGCGGCCGTACGGATGCATCATTGTGTCGTTTTTGTACAGTAACTATTTTATCTGCTTGTATATTTTTTGGGGTATTTTTAATCTAAATTTAGTGCTGTTTGTTCTGGAGATTGTTTTGAGTTCATTAATTCGATCGGAATTTTAACTTCATGTTTTTTCCGGATAATTAGAAAGTATTGAATTGTTCGAACGAATGTCGTTTTCTCACTTTTCACGGGGTTTAAATCTTTCGGAAATACGTGCAAGTTCCGTGGTGGACCCTGTAGAAGACAACAAAGCTTAACTCGATTATATGACCGTCTTGAACTGCCTTTTGAACCTTAGGGTTTGGGGCAGTACGGCGTGCCACATGTGAGGTGTTGGCTTGACCCTTCTACGGCTGGACCGCTACTACTGTGACACACTCCGGATTTTTTGAACTCCGCTCAAGTGTTGAGCTTTAGGGAATTTTGGGTATTTGATCATTCGATCGAAAACTTTAATACTGTCTATTTATCTGGAATGTGATACAATATGTGGAATTCATATAGTTAGGCATGAAATACGAAGTATGTGATATTTCGCATTTACGATGTCTAAAGAGAATATGGATTCCAAATATTGTAGTTTTACACTTTCTTTTCTATGACCGTAAGTGTATTATGTCGATATCGCCGGTTTCGTTGCTATACATCAACGACAATTGGGGTATGCATAATTACTTACGTTGATGATATATGATATTATGTGTTGATGAGATATGATGTGCAGGATTGTCGCGATTGAATAGCCGGGGGGTTTTATGTGAGATGAGAGTTTTATTTTTCATTCATGTAAAATTCAAATGTAATGTAATATTCTTTTATTTGGGGCACTTCCGGGTTGTGGTTGATGTCACCAGTGTTGTATATTATTTACTTTTCCGTATTAGGATAGACCCAAGGAGGGGAGCACAAGTGACCGGGTTTTGGGGTTCAGTAGGAGGCCATCTCGAGGAGTCGAGTGTAGGGTTCCTAGGCACACTCTAGAGGTCTCACAAGGCATCAACCATGCCAAATTCAAATTTTACAAGTGCCGAGAAACCCTAATACGGATCGTTGACTAGAGTTTAGGCGATAACTACGACTAGTAAACTGCTTTACTGCTAAGTGAAGGGAAATACAACCTTTGTAGATCCGGTCCTCCACCTCCATAGCTCCGTGATGAATTCCCTCCGCTGTAACCATCGGATCCCGGACTCTCGCGGTGGTTTCATCGAAGAAATGATCGGGCTAGGTCATCGACTTCGATGCCGAAGATGATCTACGTCGAGGCAACACAAGATCAAGCTCCAACTTCACCAAGTCATGAAACTTGTGAAGAAAACACCCTATACTACTTGGCAAGTGGTAGAGGATGAAGAAATAGGAAGTAGGTTCACTTTAGAATTGGATTTCTCACTCTTTTTCTCAAGTTACAATTGAAGGTTGCAAGCTTTTTCTTCTTGAAGAAGAAGAGGAAGAAGAAAAAGAATATCATAAGTCTTTTTAAAAAATAGGAAATAATATGATACTTATCATATTTGCAACCATAGTTAGGTGTAGAGAATAAACTAAGGTTAGGTTGAATGGTTAGGGTTAAGCATGAAACAAAAATGGTGGACTTATTCAAAGCTTCATGAAGCTTCAACTAGAAAACAAATCAAGCCACCATTTCTCTTCATCTTTCCAAAATGAATAAATAAATAAATGAATAAGTAAACAAACAAAACCCTAACCATTAACATAACAATGGTTTAATCACACACACAAACCCTCATGTATCATCAAACATGATACAATCAAATGCACAAAAGTATATCACATATACAATGTGCACATCAAGTGAGAAAATCCATTTAAAGTGAACCAATACTAGTTAATGCAAAGTAATATATCAAATATATAATTATGCATTAAATCATTAAATCAATACTTGATTTAATGATCCGGTCATATCGCATATAACCGACTAATATCCAATGTATCGGCTTATCGAATCAATCCTTGATTCGATAACTAGGTTATATCGCATACAACCAATCGATACATTCATCGCGAGAATAGAATACGGTATCACATACACGCATTATTCTCGGTCCCGCACATATCTCATATGCGCTCCTATTTCGTTTCGCTTGAGCCAGGAAACCTCTGTGTAGGACTCTAAAGACTCGTCAATACGCCGGCAGCAGGTGATGATCATATCAAACACCCACAAGCCGCAAGCGGTCTGCTAAACGTAACGGCCACCCGGGTATTGAGCGATCAGAAGATCAACGAGCAAGCCCGCTCACACTCCTGTGAATCCAACCAGTAACACTTACCGTACAGTCCGGTCTGTTCGTCTGATATGTCGCATATCTCGCCTAGGGGTGGTAAACGTCAGACCCCAATAGCTCGATAAGTCGTGTCGATATGAGGTCTATAACAATTTGAGAAACTACTGGTAACACTTACCAGTAAATCTCAGCAACCCTGGCCAGAGATTTCCGGTTATAGCCAATCGAACACAGCGCAACATCAACTCCCTATACCGGGAGAGACGAATCCCCTCCTATCGCTCATTGCCTCCATGTGATTCGGGACTGTACCCAAAAACCACCGTTTTGCACGCCCTCTTGGACGTGGTAAGGTGGAAATCAAAGCACGGTGGGAATCACACAAGACTCTATGACGATCTCGGGTCTACAGACTAACCTGTACCAGTGTAACCAGAGAACTGCCATCTGACGTAAGGTATAATACCATCTGGGAGTTCTCGGCGAGTCCGTCCAGTGTACCCAGTCTCTACTGAGCACCCGTATATCATCTCTGATGTCAAACACCAATGGATATGGGATCATCCATCGCCCATCTGTATGGGTCGAGAAGGTATACTCTAGTCTACACTGGTATATCGATGCCCCGTCTCGATACACCCACGACTAGGGACCTTGAAGGATGTACTTATGGACTACTATGTCCCTACTAGTATGATCCGCATCATAGTCCAGGTAGTCAAGTACACGTCCTAAGGGCTTTACCAACATGTAACAGAGAGACAATTAGTATACACGTTAAGGCAAAGAGTAACCAGATAGCATATTATCATCTCGAGCAAGAAAGTCCTCCCTATATATGTCCCAGCATCCACTACAATATACATCGTATGTACAGTAATGGCCTCTAGGGCATATATATAACTAACAATCTCCCACTTGCACTAAGGCCATCTGTAGCAGTGGTTGTAGTATCTCATACTCAACCATCCCATAAAAGTCTCTCTCTGGGAATAGGCCTTCGTGAGTGGATCCGCCGTGTTATCCTTTGAGTCCGCTCTCCTAACCTCGATCACCCTGGAGATCAACTATCTCCATGATCAGGTGATGCTGCCTCAGAATACGTCTGGGTTACTGATGGGACGGACGTTCCTTGGCATAAGCCACAACTCCATTGTCATACAATGGGAGGAACTAAGTTCATCTCATGAACAAATATACATCCAGACTGCCTCTTTGGTAGTATCTTAAGTAGCGATGTATCCAGCCTTTATCGTCTAGTATGTCACAGTATCTAGCTTGGAACTCTTCCAACATACCGTCCCTTTACTGAGGGTAAAGACAATGCATGTGACTGACTTTCAGTCGTCCTTATCACCCTGGAACCCTTCCAATGATTCTCCCCAGGACCAATTGATACCATCTCACTACAACTAGTGAGTTTCCTAATATCCAATTAGATCTATCTCATAGATCCAAAATCCAGGATTTCGTAGGTATCATTTTGATCCTATATGGAGAATCATTGTGATAAGCGGAGATTGACCAAGCGTAGCATAGGAAACTCCTTCCCTATCAAGAGTATGTCATCCACGTACTCTACGAGGATCACCACCATACTCCCTACTACCTTTTTGTTTATACAAGGTTCATCTACCATTTTGATGATGTCAAACTCTTTGACTAAGACATCAAAACAGACGTTCCAACTCCGCAATGCCTGCTTTATCACATAAAACATCTTGCACGCGTTTCCGCTGCTCCCACTGTTTACGAAGCCCTCTGGCTATGTTCTTATAGACGTTCTCTTCTAAATCATTATTTAGAAAAGCAGTCATGGCACCCAACCACCAGATATCGTAGTCATGGTATGTAGCCGTGGCAAGTAGGATCTGGATGGACTTAAGCATAGCCACTGGAAAAAGGTTTCATCATTATCCACGCCTGGTCGATGATGAAAACCTTTAACAAGTCTAGCTTTGAAAGTCTCAACTTTTCCATCTACACCAAGTAATCTTCTCAAGATATACTTGCTCCTGATGGGGATTTAACCCTTCAGATATAGCAACCAAAGTCCATACTTTGTTGGTGTATAAGGATTCTATCTCAGATCAATAAACATCCAGCCATTCTTACAGAGTCTTACTCCTGATGGCCAGCTCGAAACTAGTTGGGTCATCATCTCATGATGCAATCCTCGCTCCCACTGTCATAGAGAAACCGAAATATCTCTCAGGTGGATGAGGAACCCTACTAGATTGGCGGAGAGGCTGAGGTTCGTTGGAAACTATTGAATCCTTTGGTTCTGTCAAATCATCAGCTGCAGTTTGTATAGCTGGAATATTTCCAGTTCTACATAACAGACCTTGCCTCGAGCTTGTCCGGATTTTGCTTTTAGACATAGGCCAGACAACCCCAAATCTTAACTAACTTAAGATATGGGCTCTTCCCTTTCCATATCACATATGAAGCGGTAGGCTACTGATTTGATTGGAACCTTATTCAATAGGTATGCAACTTCTCAAGTGCATAACACCCAATAGGAAAAAGATAACTCAGTAGTACTCATCATAGAGCACACCATATCAAATAGGGTGTATCTGCTCCGTCCCGATATACCATCGTGCTATGGTGTATACGGAGGAGTAATGCTGAGAGAGAATCTCATTCTCCTTTAGAATAATCCAGGATTTCCGTGCTCAAGTATTCTCCTCCTTGATCTCATCATAGGACATAATACTTATACCCATAATTTGGTTCTCTACTTCTATATCATATTCTGTGAATATCTCAAAAGGTTCGGACTTGTGTTTCAACAGGAACATATGTCTGAATCTTGAGAGATCATCAGAGAATGTAATGAAGTACAAAGAACCGGTCTTGGTATGTGCAGACAGGGGACCTACATACATCAACATGTATCATCCCAAGAGTTCACTAACTCTTTCTCTGTTTCCAGTAAACGGAGCTATGGTCATCTTATCTCTGTGACATGACTGGCAAGTTTTATAAGATGTAAATTCAAACTAATTTAAATATGCATCTATGTGCAACTTAGCTAGTCGGGTCGCATTGATATGACCTAGTCTACAATA
This sequence comes from Agapanthus africanus, assembly GCA_030015575.1. Classification (NCBI taxonomy): domain Eukaryota; kingdom Viridiplantae; phylum Streptophyta; class Magnoliopsida; order Asparagales; family Amaryllidaceae; genus Agapanthus; species Agapanthus africanus. The sequence continues at coordinate 280,078,975 of JASDDO010000029.1, read as the reverse complement.
CCTCAAGAAGGATCCGTTCATTTCTGAACTCTTCCTCTTGTGTGTGTTCCGTATACTAAGAACTGTAGTTTGATTTAGAACATCAATGCTTTTAGATAACGTGCCTGAACCGATCAACTTTTGATATAGGAAATGTTCAAAACATTATCCAACAATACAAAATTTTATCATTTCTTTACTAATAAAGAGACTGATATGATTTTGTATATAAGGTTCGGTATCTAATAACATTCTTTCAGAATCAATGTATTTGTAATACAGGGTGACAGTGACCAACAGATTTGGCTGCAACACTTGCCCCGTTTTCTGCCTCATGAAACTTATCACCCGTTCTCAGTTCTTTACCTATCTGTAGCCCATGTAACAGATTACATATGCGGGATCCTGATGCGGTATCATATACCCAGGACGTAAAGGACATTGAGAAACAGTTCTCTGTAATGAACACACCCGAAGATGATGCATCGGTATGCACTTTCTTCGTTTGGGCGGCACGGGAATTCTGATAATCCCCAATTTCCTGCTCTGTCTTATAACAATTATAAGTTGGAGCGGGACCAACGTTCCCCAGCTCAGTATAACAAGCGGGTTCGTTCAATATTTCCGTTTTATTATCTTGATTAAGGCGTGATATGGTCGCTACCTGGAGAGAGATAGAGAAGAAAACACTCAGTGTGCGCTCTTGCAAGAATAGATTGGTTATTATTTTATCTAATCAGGATGGCTCCCACTGTTTTTATCAAATCTTCCTTCAAACCTTAAAAGGAAAGAATAGCCGGGATTAATTACACTCTACAAATTCGCCAATCTTTCAGCCAAGCCAGTGTCGGTACTTTGAGGGAGGTTCCCCGTGCTTTCGCACGGACCTAATTACAGTAAACCTCGTTTTCCCAGAGGCGTAACCTCGTTAACACCTTTCTAGACACCTACTTGATCGGCTAATTGTAATGTGTAAAACTCTCCCAGGAGTAACTCTTACTCGCAGCGGGTATCGGGATCCAACTATCTCATAGAAGGTATGCAATCTCATTGCAAATTTCAACACTTGAAATTACCGATAATATTTTGCCCCAAGCGATCTATGACCTTGACTGAGTCAACAAACCATAGACCGCAAGTAAAGTTCAACCCGTCATTTCTCGATTGAACTAAACCCACCAGCACGACCCTTGACTGAGTCAACAAGGCCGCACGACTACCCTAATCCAATCGCATCATATGCAAGCAGATAAGCACTAATCAGCTACCGCACACTACGCCTTGACTGAGTCAACAAACGCAGCACGAATACTAACTATTACTTATCTGAAATGACGGAGGGCTACGACAGGTTTTTAAGAAAACCTTTTGCGTAATGAACTTTATATCGTTGTAGAATCAAATGATTTTAAAATGGAGTGTTTTTGAAGCTTTTCTAGTTTTGCTAAAGGGGTCACTCCCGGTGAAGGGATCGTCGGCCCTTTCCTCGTCGAATGAGGTGCGGGATATATCATATATATCACTGTGCAAAGCAGAAACTATAGAAGCGATCAAAAACCAAACCGAGTGTGTAGCATCTGCCAGTTATTGCTAAAGGAGTCACTCCCGGTGAAGGGATCTCGGTCCTTTCCTTATCGAATGAGGTGCAGGATATATCATATATACCGCTGTGCAAAGCAAGAACTGTAGCTACCTGTTTTATTTTTGAAATTCGATTCCACAACATCTTAGGTTTCTTTTATTTCATTAATCACATTAATGAAGTCCCATCATTTAATCACCTAAACATCACAGATAAATACGACGTACACTTATTCCATCGGCATTCGCCTCGATGTCCCCTCGTGCACCGTTAGGTTAGGTAACTAACGGCAGAGCAGGGCAGGGCTAGCGCGGGTGTAAAACATAAGTAACATCTATATAATATATCATATATACTATATACTGTATCTATCACAGAACATCACATGATCACATCACAGATATCGCAGCAGAAGAAACATATGAAATATTGGATATACTAGGACGTCCGTGTTTTCAATACGAGCCAGTATAAAACACGGATTCCACGGTCGCGATGAATAGCCAAACCCACACCCCTAGACCTCTGCGAGAGCGGCAAGCAACCCTACCAATTCTAGAGTTAGGAGACCCGGACTCGACTCCTCGAGTTGGTCTCCCACTGGACTCCAGAACCCGGTTACTTGTGCTCTCCTCCTTGGGTCTATCCTGGTGCGGAAAAGTAAATAATATACAAAGGTGACAACTTCCGCAACCTGGAAGTGCCCCAATAAAAGAATATTACATACAAGTTTTTACATGAATGAAAATGAAAAACACTCATCTCACATAAAAAAAACCCGGCCATTCAAACACGACGATCCAATATAACATATCCAGCAACACATAACATCACATGTCATCAACGTAAGTAAACATGCGTATCCCAATTGTCGTTGACATATAGCAACGAAACCGGCGATATCACATATTACACTTACGGTCACAGAAAAGAAAGTATAAAACTACAACAGTTGGAATCCGCAAACTGCATAGACATCGCATGCCTAATCAAATGAATTTCTTAGACATCGCATGCCTAACAATTATAAACCCCGCATTTTAGTCTCATTATCGAAAACACTTTTCAATATCAAGATGGGCAATTCAACAAGATTCCCGACATCCTGATCGAATGCTCATCGCAAACTTTAGTAGGCGGCCGCACCCCCGACGCCGTCGACGAAGTGCACCAAGGCGGAACACCGCTGCCGCGAGCACCCGAACGGATGCTTTCGGTGACGGGGTTCTCCTACAGTCACTTGGTCGGGGCTATGGAGTGAGGCTGTCTATTAAGTTTACCCGGCGAGTATCCGCGTATGCTACGTGATTGCGACAGACTTTTGATCGCATCAAAATTCCGTGGCAACCGATCAAGTGAGACTAAACCGCTAGATTTATAACATTCATTCAGTTATCTCATAACTACTTGTGGATTCCAAATATTGTATCACATTCCGGATAAATAGAAAATGTCAAATTTCCGATCGAACAATCGAACACCCAAGTTTTCCCGAAACAGCTCAACACATGAAACAAGTTTAAAAACATTCACTTCATGCCTCAGTACCAACGGTCCAGCCGTAGAAGGGTTAAGCCAACGCCTCACATGTGGCACGCCGTACTGCCCCAAACCCTAAGGTTCAAAGGGCAGTTCAAGACGGTCACATAATCGAGTTAAGGTTCGTTGTCTTCTAGAGGGACCATCGCGTTACTTGCACTACTTAGAACGTCATTTAAACTACGGAAAAATCCAATACTTGGAAATTTCCCGACAGGGGAAAAAGTGGGTATTTATATCCGGTCGAACTTTTTAACATATTCAAAAATTACCCGGAAAGACACAGACGAACTTAAACTTCCCGATCGAAACACCGAGTCCCCAATACAACCCAGAAAACTCAACTCTTGAGTAAATATAAAAAATTCCCAGAAAATACAGCACCTGAATATAGGAATTACTGTGCAGTTTTTAAAAACTAATCTGACATAATGGCCGCGGAACCGCCGCACGAGCCATGCTCGTGCCGCGGTTCCGCCGCTCTTTAGTTGAATCACGGGCACGTGTTGCACAGTTTTTCTTAAAATTCCCTGCTGAATTTTCTGCATATTTTTAATGTGGAAAAATGCACAGTTTTGAAAAAAGTACAGAGAATGGCATCGATTAGGGTTTCGGGGTTCGATCGGATTTCTAACATCGTCTACACTTCGTCTAAGGCTCTAGCTAGGCTCTGATACCACTGTAGGGTTCCTAGGCACACTCTAGAGGTCTCACAAGGCATCAACCATGCCAAATTCAAATTTTACAAGTGCCAAGAAACCCTAATACGGATCGTTGACTAGAGTTTAGGCGATAACTACGACTAGTAAACTGCTTTACTGCTAAGTGAAGGGAAATACAACCTTTGTAGATCTGGTCCTCCACCTCTATAGCTCCGTGATGAAGTCCCTCCGCTGTACCCATCGGATCCCGGACTCTCGCGGTGGTTTCATCGAAGAAATGATCGGGCTAGGTCGTCAACTTCGATGCCGAAGATGATCTACGTCGAGGCAACACAAGATCAAGCTCCAACTTCACCAAGTCATGAAACTTATGAAGAAAACACCCTATACTACTTGGCAAGTGGTAGAGGATGAAAAAATAGGAAGTGGGTTCGCTTTAGAATTGGATTTCTCACTCTTTTTCTCAAGTTACCATTGAAGGTTGCAAGCTTTTTCTTCTTGAAGAAGAAGAGGAAGAAGAAAAAGAATATCATAAGTCTTTTTAAAAAATAGGAAATAATATGATACTTATCATATTTGCAACCATAGTTAGGTGTAGATAATAAACTAAGGTTAGGTTGAATGGTTAGGGTTAAGCATGAAACAAAAATGGTGAACTTATTCAAAGCTTCATGAAGCTTCAACTAGAAAACAAATCAAGCCACCATTTCTCTTCATCTTTCCAAAATGAAAAAAATAAATAAATGAATAAGTAAATAAACAAAACCCTAACCATTAACATAACCATGGTTTAATCACACACACAAACCCTCATGTATCATCAAACATGATACAATCAAATGCACAAAAGTATATCACATATACAATGTGCACATCAAGTGAGAAAATCCATTTAAAGTGAACCAATACTAGTTAATACAAAGTAATATATCAAATATATAATTATGCATTAAATCATTAAATCAATACTTGATTTAACGATCCGGTCATATCGCATATAACCGACTAATATCCAATGTATCGGCTTATCGAATCAATCCTTGATTCGATAATTAGGTTATATCGCATACAACCAATCGATACATTCATCGCGAGAATAGAATACGGTATCACATACACGCATTATTCTCGGTCCCGCACATATCTCATATGCGCTCCTATTTCATTTCGCTTGAGCCAGGAAACCTCTGTGTAGGACTCTAAAGACTCGTCAATACGCCGGCAGCAGGTGATGATCATATCAAACACCCCCAAGCCGCAAGCGGTCTGCTAAACATAACGGCCACCCGGGTATTGAGCGATCAGAAGATCGACGAGCAAGCCCGCTCACACTCCTGTGAATCCAACCAGTAACACTTACCGTACAGTCCGGTCTGTTCGTCTGATATGTCGCATATCTCGCCTAGGGGTGGTAAACGTCAGACCCCAATAGCTCGATAAGTCGTGTCGATATGAGGTCTATAACAGTTCGAGAAACTACTGGTAACACTTACCAGTAAATCTCAGCAACCCTGGCCAGGGATTTCCGGTTATAGCCAATCGAACACAGCGCAACATCAACTCCCTATACCGGGAGAGACGAATCCCCTCCTATCGCTCATTGCCTCCATGTGATTCGGGACTGTATCCAAAAACCACCATTTTGCACGCCCTCTTGGACGTGGTAAGGTGGAAATCAAAGCACAGTGGGAATCACACAAGACTCTATGACGATCTCGGGTCTACAGACTAACCTGTACCAGTGTCACCAGAGAACTGCCATCTGACGTAAGGTATAATACCATCTGGGAGTTCTCGGCGAGTCCGTCCAGTGTACCTAGTCTCCACTGAGCACCCGTATATCATCTCTGATGTCAAACACCAATGGATATGGGATCATCCATCGCCTATCTGTATGGGTCGAGAAGGTATACGCTAGTCTACACTGGTATATCGATGCCCCGTCTCGATACACCCACGACTAGGGACCTTGAAGGATGTACTTATGGACTACTATGTCCCCACTAGTATGATCCGCATCATAGTCTAGGTAGTCAAGTACACATCCTAAGGGCTTTACCAACATGTAACAGAGAGACAATTAGTATCCACGTTAAGGCAAAGAGTAACCAGATAGCATACTATCATCTCGAGCAAGAAAGTCCTCCCTATATATGTCCCAGCATCCACTACAATATACATCGTATGTACAGTAATGGCCTCTAGGGCATACATATAACTAACATCGAGACCGGGTCTCCTAAACTCCAGGATTGGTAGGGTCGCTTGCCGCTCTCGTAGGGGTCTAGGGGTGTGGGCTTGGCTATTCATCGCGACTGTGGAATCCGTATTTTCTATTGTTGGCTAAATACTAAATACGGACGTCCTAGTATATCCCACATTATATATATGTTTCTGCTGCCTGTGTTCTGTGATATCTGAGACGAATGATATATTATATATGAGATATATAGTAGACGTTGCTTATGTTTTACACCCGCGCTAGTCCCGTCCCGGTATGCCGTTAGTTAAGTAACCTAACGGTGTATAACGGATCATTGCGGCGAATGCGGATGGCATAAGCGTACGTGTTATTTTCGTTTCTTTTCTGTGATTGGCTTAAGGACTTAAATGATGGGACTACATTAATATGATTAATGTAAAGAAAATAAACCTAAAAAGATGTTGTAGAATCAGATTTGAAAACCACTCGGCTCTTTATGAAAAAGCTACATTTCAAAACTGCGGAGCACAAGCCACTCCTTTTGAAAACCATTTGATTCTACGACGATATCAAGTTCAAAGCGTTAAAGATTTTCCAAAAAATCATCCGCAACCCTCCGTCATTTTAGGAAGTAAAGTACTTAGTATTCGTGCTACGTTTGTTGACTTTAATTAAGGCGTAGTGTACGGTAGCTAAGTGATGTCTTCCTACACTGCATATGATGCAGATTAATTAGGACATTCATGCGACTTTGTTGACCATAGTTAAGGGTCATATGGGTGGGTCTAATTGATCAAGAAATGACGGGTAGAACTTGACTGGTACTTATGATTTGTTGACCATGGTTAAGGTCATAAGTACTAGGGGTAAAAATCACATCGGGAATTTCAAGTGTTGAGATTTGCAATGAGATTGCATACCTTCCATCTGATAGTTGGATCCCGATCCCACTGTGGGCAATAGCTGCTCCGAGGAGAGTTTTGCAGTTTACAATTAGCTAACTCATTAGGTGTCTAGAAAGGTGTTAACGGGGCTACGCCTCTGGGAAAACGAGGTTTACTTTAATTAGGTCCGTGCGAAAGCATGGGGAACCTCCCTCAAGTTCCGACACTGGCCTGGCTGAACGGTTAGCGAAGTTGTAGATTGTAATTAATCCTGGCTAGTTTTCTTTTTAAGGTTTGAAAGAAAAACTTGATTAAAGCAGTGGAAGATATCGATTAGACAAGATAATAACCAATCTGATCTATGCAAGAGCTTTCGCTGAGTGTATTCTTTTCTCTAACTTAATGGCAGATACCAATGACTGGACTCAAGCTTCTACTAGATAAAAACAAACTGAATGGGACCAATTATAAAGACTGGCTGAGGAATCTAAAAATAGCCTTGACTTATGTTAAAGTATCATATGTCCTCACGGCTTCAGCCCCGCCCGTCCCAGGTCCAAAATCCTCAGTTGCGGACATTGAAGTCTGCAAGACATGGGACGCTGACTGTGCCATGGCCAAATGCCTCGCGCTTGCATCGATGGATAACACACATCAAAAGCAGCACAAGAATATGGACATTCACGCCATATTGCTCCATACAAAGGAGTTGTATGGAGAGCAATCCCGTGCATTACGATACGAAGCATCAAAGAAATTGTTTGAGAAGTGAATGGCCCCTGGCACACCAGTAGGAGACCATGTTCTGAAGATGATAGCTATTATAGAAGAGCTTGAGGACCTTGGATGGACGATGGACAATGAACAATATACGGATATTATTCTGCAGTCCCTCCCCTCCACCTTTGCTCAATTCATAGTGAACTTCAACATGCACAACATGGAGAAGGAACTCCCTAAACTCCTTAATATATTAAGGAGTGCAGAGAACACAGTGAAATCAGTAAAAACTCCCATTATGACTGTTGGACAGTCTTCCTCTTCTCGCCCAAAGGCTAAGGCCAAGGGAAAGAAAAAGAAGAAGCCCACCAATCCTAAGGGTGGAGTTAAAAAGGTGAAGGGAAAGGAAAAGTCCAAAGCTGGAGACTCGGGGAAAGGTGAATGTTTTCATTGCCACAAAGAAGGACAATGGAAGCGCAACTGCACGGAGTACTTAAATCTCAAGAAGAAGCATGGGGATGCTTCTGCTTCAGGTGCATTTGTGACAGAAAACTGTTTTTCAATAAACTCTGCTTCCTGGGTATTGGATACCAGTTCAGGTTCTCACATTTGCAATTCTATGCAGGGGCTGAGAAATAGCAAAGTTTTGAAGATAGGTGACCATACTCTCCGCGTTGGAAATGGTTCCAATGTACATACAGTCGCAGTGGGAGAGTATCACTTGGGGTTGCCATCTGGATGTATATTGGTTTTGAACCCATGTTATTTTGTACCAAGTATGCTTTGTAATATAATATCCATTTCTTTATTAGACAATGAAGGATATAATTTTGTATTGCAGAACAATGTTATGAACATTCACCTGAATCAAATGTTGGTTGGGTTTGGTACGCTTAATAACGGGATATATGTCCTAAATCAACACACAGTTTTCAGTATACAACACACTAATAAAAGAAAACTTTCAGAATTAAATGAAGCTTTTCTTTGGCACTGTAGACTTGGTCATATTAACGAAACAAGACTAAACAAGTTACACAAAGATGGATATTTAAACCCTTTTGAATATAAATCTTATGCGACTTGCCAGTCTTGTATCAAGGGTAAAATGACCAAAACTCCGTTTACCGGACACGGAGAAAGAGCTACTGAGCTCCTAGGCCTCATAAATAGAGATGTATGCGGGCCAATGTCTACACAGGCTAGAGGCGGTTTTTCATACTTCATTACGTTCACTGACGATTTCTCAAGATTCGGTCATGTATTTTTATTAAAGCACAAGTCCGAAGCTTTCGAGAAATTCATTGAATATAAACAAGAAGTAGAAAAACAAACCGGCTTGAGTATCAAAATGCTTCGATCAGATCGAGGTGGAGAGTATCTCAATGCAGAATTCGCAAACTTCCTAAAAGAGAATGGGATTCTCTCTCAGCTTACTCCTCCTTACACACCACAGCACAATGGTGTGTCAGAACGACGGAATCGGACCCTATTAGATATGGTCTGTTCCATGATGAGTGATGCTGAGTTACCTGTCTCATTTTGGGGGCATGCATTGGAGACTGCGGCGTTTCTACTAAACAGGGTTCCAACCAAAACCGTGTCTACCACGCCAAATGAGATATGGCATAAGAAAAGACCATCTCTTAAGATAATTAAGATTTGGGGTTGCCCGGCCTAGGTTAAAAAGCAGAATCCGGACAAACTCGAGACACGATCAGTCATGTGTAACTTTGTGGGATATCCAAAGAATTCTTATGGATATCTATTCTGCCATAAAGAGGAACAAAAAGTGTTTGTTTCTCAGTATGCCACATGTAAGTCCACGGTAGCGCCCCGGCCGTCTAACCGACGCCAAATGTGGAACAAAAACTTTTTACAACTGGCGCTATCGTGTACCGTAACCCGGATATGCCATTAAAGCTAAACTAACAAACTACAAAGTGGGAAGAAGAGTTATACCGAACGATCCGAGTCCTTCGGTCTTCAACCATCATCCCACGCTTGTTGCGGCTGCTCCGATCTCTTAAAACTCTAATCTTCTCGTCCAGGTGGCACCACGTCGACGGATCTTTAAACGGGCTCCTGCCTCTGAACCGAGGCAACTCGATCGTCAAGTTTGCTAAAAGAGACGACCAAGATGAAGTAGAGAATGAGTAGAACACTTTGTCTCGTTACGTCCAAGGCTATGGACGAACGGTTAATGAAGTTGCCTTTTGGATCGGGTGAATAGAGAAACCGATCACATCTAATTTCTATGCATCAAAACTTATATCTTTTTTCTAAATAACAACCATGAACCTCCACCAAGGGGTGGCCGGCCACTTATAGGAAGAGGGAGGTGAGGGTAGGAGCAAAGTGGTGACAATAAGAATGAAGCTTATCATGACACATAGTATGAACACAATTTAAAGCAAGTGATGAATCATTAAGCTTAGTCACCAAAACATTAATGGAACAATTAATGCAACCATGAGTCACTAATCCTAGTCATCATCTAGAAACTTCTAGATGCACGACTCACCTCATGACTCACCCTCCAGAAGAAAAGATAAATCCGTATTTAACCGAATGTTAAATACGGCTGATAGAAAACTGAAAACTGGCAACTTCCAAAAGTAATCCTGAAACGAATTTCAGGATAACCCCGTATCAGTATAAACATACCCGCATTTGTATTATGACCGAACACAAATGCATCTGAGACAAAGATATTATATCTACACAGTATAATACTCGGATCCGGCTTAAACCAAAGCCGACCAGTATTATCTGTCCGAAAAACGACACATGCGAAAACGCACGTGCATTTTCCGAACCTTGCCATAAACTCATACGGTCTCTACAACGTTTCGTCCGAACTTGGGAAAGTGTCTGTGGGGGGACTCTAATGCTTCATCAACACACTGGCACTGGGTATAACCCCTAGCACGTCAGAGGTACAAGCTGCACGTAACGTTTTTCCTATGTATTGATTGGAAGGGAAGCTGACGAGCGAACTCATCTATAAACCCTACTGAGCCTGACAGTGACAATGTATATACAGTCCGGTCCATTCGTTTAAAGAGTATCACATATCGAGTCTAGGAGGGTGGATAAAGTCAGACCCCTAATAACGCGATAAATCGTGTCGGCATGAAGCCCATCACCACCTGAGAAACTACTGATCCAAATCAGTAATTCTCCACTACCCCGGCCGAGGATTCCTAGTGATGGCCACCCGTGCACTGCGCGACATCAACCCCCAATACCGGGAGAGACGAATCCCCGACGATCCGCTCACTTGCCTCCAATGTGGCTCAGGACTGTAACCAACTAAAACTTGTTTGCACAACTCCTTTGAGCGTGGTAGGGTAGTAATCTAAGCATAGTGGGAACTCACACGAGACAAATGACGATCTCAGTCGATGAACTGACCTGTACACATGTCACCAGGGAATTGCTATCTGACGATATGTATAATACCAACTAGCAGATTCCCGGCGAGTCCTGTCCGGTGTACTCATAACACAATGAGCACCTGTATACATCTTAGGTGAACCAACTAACACCAATGGATTGTGAGACCGGCCACGGCCCCTCGTCGGGGTCTCGACTGTATACACTAGTCTACTCTGGAGTATCGATGCCCTGTCTCGAAACTCCCACGACTAGGGACACTTTTAAGGATGTGCTTACAGACCCCAGCTCCCACGTATATGATCGCCATCATACTGCTGGTAGTCAAGCAAGAATCCTATGGGCTCTATCATCATGCAATAGTGAACTAAAGCATGTATACGATGATATAGACAAACCAGATAGCATACTATCATCTCGAGTAAGACTGTCATATCGGTATAGGTCATGCCTCAATCATTGTAATCACGTACCTGCGATCCAATAATTGACTTTGAGGGCACTATCTCCAACACCACATTCTTGGAAAAAGAGTTTTTCACAGAAAAAGATGATGGCAAGGTGGTGGATCTAGAAGAGGTTATAGAGACACAAACTACAAATGACGATTTGGTTGAACCGGCTGTTGCAATAGAAACTGAGGAACCTCGTGTTAGTGTATATGCCCTAGAGGCCATTACTGTATCATACTAGTTTGTATATTACTTGATGGAAGCTTGGGATAGTCACAGTTGTATATACAATCTTGCTCGAAATGGTAGTATGCTACTTGGTTTGTCTCTGCTTTAATCTGTGCATGTGTTTCTTTTAGCATATCGCTGATATACATATTAGTAGAGCCCTTAGGATCTTTGCTTGATTACCAGCGTTATGATGGCGCTCACACTCGTGGGAGCTGGGTGATCTATAAGCACATCCTTATACAGGTCCCTAGTCGTTGGACTATCGAGACAGGGCATCGATACTCCGGAGTAGACTAGCGTATGCGCTTCTCATCCCAGTGTGGGAGACGGTCTGTCCCACAGCTGTCAGTACGTCGTACTTGAGATAGTATGCGGGTGCTCGTTAGGTTACGAGTACACTGGACAGGACTCGTCGGGAACTGTTGGTTGGTATTATACCTATCGTCAGTTATCAGTTCCCAGGTGACATGAGTACAGCTTAGTCCGCTGACTTGACACTGTCACTTCGCCTCGAGTGTGTTCCCACTGCACTTTGATTACTACCCTACCACGGCTCAAAGGAGTCGTGCAAACAGGTAGTTTTTGGGTGCAGTCCCGAATCACTTGGAGGCAGTGACGGTTAGACAGGATTCGTCTCTCCCGATATTGGGGGTTGAGATCGCGCTGTGTCCAGGAGAGCCATTACACAAGTAGTCCCTGGCCAGGGCAAGAGAGATATACTAGTAGGTTTCCAGTGTTATCTCAGGGTGTTCTGGGCTACACTCCGACACGACTTGTACCGCTATTAGGGGACTGACGTTCACCGCCCCCCTAGGCCCGCCATGCGATGTATCAGACGAACAGACCGAACTGTACGGAGACTGTCACATACAGGCTCAGTAGGAGTTCAGATGGGGTTCACCTCGTCAGTCTTCTTATCGACATCTACCTGGGGACCATTACGTACAGCTAGTGCCGCTTGCGGTCTGTGGTTAAACCCACTGCTAGCGTAGTGTCGAGTCTTTAGAGTCCCACACAGAGAGCTATTCGCCTTTAGGCAAAATGAGTAGAGGTCGCATGGTTTTGCGACAGGGTTCGTTCACATCGGCGCACTTGTGCACGTTTGCTATCCGGACAGCATATACTAGCGGGCTTTGGTTTAAGCCAGATCCTAGTATAGATTTGGGATTGGTTTTTTCTCTTTGTATTCGTGTTCCTCGGATCACAAATACGGGTGCGTATGCACAGTTGCTTAAGACAGAGGGAGAGGACTTTGATTAGGGTTAATGACTATTATCATTTTATTAACCCTAATGCTTATGTGTGTATTATGGTTAATTGATATTAGTTTAATATAATTGTGCATGGTTATGGTTGTTGACCATTTGACCTTCTTGACTTGTTGACCTAGGTTGACACTTTGACCATCATCATTTCATTTGGAAGATGCTCTTTGATCCTTGCAAATTGCATTAAAAATGAAATGATAATGGTCATGTCTTGATTAACCATGACAATTATCTAGCTAATTATCTAATTACAATAATTCACACATATATGAGAGAATGCTTCATATTTTCTCTCATTCTATTATTGACTTTCTCTCTCTTGTTCTTCCTCTCCCTCAAGCTCTCCCCTCTCATGTGTTGAGAAACACTTGAGCTTGAGAAAAACCTCTTCTTGATAATCTCTACTCTCATCTAGGGTTCTAGAATTAGCACTTCTTGCACCCTAGTTACTTCTAGCTTGGAGTTGAAGCCAAAGGTCGAGGCTTTCGGGTGGATCCTTCTTCGACGTGAGAAGACGACAAAGGTGATCCCTTTCTACTACTCCAAGGAGAGAAGGACATAAAGCCCTAGGTATAACCGTTCTAACCCTTAGCTAGTTTCTAGTTAGCTTTAGCTTGTTTTTGTTTAGCACAGATCCTTCTTTGTCTAGTCCATGTTGCCTAAGTTGATAAAAATTTGATTTTTATTCCGTTTTCCGCCTCCCCGCAAGTACCGGGGTGGGCAACGTGGACTTACAGTGGTATCAGAGCCTAACTAAACATAAACTAGCTAGGTAGTGAAAGTGTATGGAAGTTTGATCGGAAAAATCGAAAAACCAAAATATCAAAACCCTAACTTTCTGTTAAATTTTTTCCTGCTCAAAATAAAATTTGTCATACTCCAAAAATCGTCTCAGGGTTTTGTGAAGAAAGCCACCAAACCCGGTCCAGTGAATCGACCAAAGAGCCGTGGTTCCGCGGCAATAGCAAGCTATTGCCACGGAACCGCGGCCGAGTTGGCTCGTCTCTGGGTCGAGTTTGGTGCAGTGTTCTTCTGGCATGGTTTTGGGATTTTTAAGATGGTTTATATGTGCCCAGATTTTCCAGAATAGAAATTTGTTTTTGGGGGCCTATAAATCCGTATTTTTATCGAACTTCACTACACTTTGACTATAAGGGTTATATCTGTTATGTTTATATGTATTGAACGTCGGCTAATCGCTATATGTCGATTAGTCGGGGTTATACATATCTGCGATCTGTGTTTGATGATGGTTTGTGTATATGAATGTGTTGGATTGTCGCGGGTGAATAACCGGGGTGGATGTGAGATGAGTGTTTCTTTTTCTTTCATTCATTGTAACATGTAAATTGATGTAATATTATTTGTATGGCCGTGCAACCGGGTCGGGGTTGTAGCCGTCATTGTATAATTCTTTTTACTGTTTTTGCTCCTAGGATAGACCCATGGAGGGGGTGCACAAACTACCGGGTATCTCGAAGTGTCGAGTGGCCTACTCACGGTGGTGAGGGAGGTTGCTTCGCTTCGGGTACTTGGCGGGTAGTTTGCCGCACCCGTAGGGGTCTTGGGTGGGGTATTGGCTATTCACCGCGACCATGTAATCCGCTTTTCGTTGCAGGCTCGAACGGATTGCGGATTCCTAGTTTATCCAATGTATTCATCTGTGATCTGTAATGTCTATCATTGCTATATATTTATATATGATAACTATTTAGGCGTTGCTTATGTTTTACAGCCGCGCTAGCCCAGCCCCCGCTCTGTCGTTAGTTAAGTAACCTAACGGGTGATGACGGGGCCCCGTGGCGAATGCGAATGGCATAAGCGTACGTCATATTTTGGTTGTTTTCTGCAATAGTAGGATTAAATGATGGGACGCATTAAAAGAACTAATGCAAGAAAATAAACCAAGTAAAAGTCGATTGGAACACTTTGAAAACCACTCGGTTCTTTTCAAAACTAAACTTTTAAACGCGGAGCTTGAACCACTCCTTTTAAAAGCTATCTCGTTCCATCGATTATATCAAGTTCACTACGTTCACGGTTTCGCCAAAACCATTCGTAGCCCTCCGTCATTCCACATGAATGGTCAAAAAGTATTCAAGCTATGTATTTTGGCCAAAGTCAAGGCATAGTGATTGGTAGCTATTGGGTATTCATGTGCAGCATAGATAAATGCGTTGGTTTGGGACAGTCGTGTTGCCATTTTGGCCAAAGTCAAGGGTAGGTACGGGTGGGTCCAAATTAACCAGGAGAATGACGGGTAGAACTTGACATGTGACTTATGATATTTTGGCCAAAGTCAAGGTCACAAGAGCATGGGGCAAAAATCCACATCGGGAGTTTCATAAGTACTGAAACTTGCTAGCGCTGCATACCATTTGGAGTGTGATAATTCTGGTAGGATTCCTTCGGTTTTATCACGCGATGATATTTGGATCCCGATCCTACTGTGAGTATATGCTACTCCTTGGGAAAACTCTCACTTAACGATCAATGCTATAAACCTAGTAGGTGTCTAGAAAAGTGTTAGCGGGGCTACGACCACAGGGAAAAGAGGTTACTTAATTAAGGAACTTCACGAAAGCGTTGGAAAACCTCCCTCGAAGTACCGACATTGGCCTGGCTGAACGGTTAAGCAAGTATTGTACGGTGAGATTGATCCTGACTAATCCTTTCTTTACGGTTTGAGAAGGGATTCGAGAGACAGTGGGAGCCATCCTGTTTAGACAAACTAAAAACCACTCTAAACTTGCAAGAGCATCATGCTAAAGTGTTTCTTTTCTCTCTCCTAATTGCAGCGACCATTCAACATGACCGGACTTAAGTTATTACTAGATAAAAACATATTGACAGGGGCAAACTACAAAGATCGGCTCAGGAATATCAAGATGGCAATCACTTACGACAAGTTGGGGTATGTCCTTACCACCAAAGCTCCCCCTGTCCCAGGTCCCAAAACTAGTGTCGCGGATAGGGAAATCCGTAAGACATGGGAAATAGATTGCGCGAAGGCCAAATGCCTCGTACTTGCCTCGATGGACAACGAACATCAGAGGAGGCACGAGAATATGGACCTAGAGTCCATATTTCTTCATACAAAAGAACTGTATGGAGAGCAGTCTCGTATCGCCAGATACGAAGTGTCGAAGAAGTTGTTTTCGGCAAGGTTGGCCGTCGGATCATCGGTAGCGGAACACGTGCTTAAGATGATTGGCTACATAGAGGAGCTCGCGGATCTTGGGACCACGTTGGAGAATGAACTCTATACTGATTTGATTCCCAGTCCCTTCCTTCCACTTACGCCCAGTTTATTCTTAACTTCAACATGCAAGGAAAGGAGGTTGAACTTTCCGAACTTCTGAACATGTTGAGCAGTGCTGAAGGCACCCTACAGAAGGGTAGGGAGACATCCACTTTGTTTGTAGGAGGATCTTCCTCTTCTAGGTCCAGGGCGAAAGCCAAGGGCAAGAAGAAGAAAGCCCCCGCCAAACCAAGAGGCGGTGTCAGTAAAGTGGATACGAAGGGAAAAGGAAAAGCAACAAAGGTAGCGGGAAAGCTGGTGGGGAAGGAAGAATGCTTCTATTGTCACAAAAGTGGTCACTGGAAATAGGATTGCAAGGTTTGGAAGGCCAGAACACAGGATTTGAAGCGAGTTGCGGCTTCAGCTTCAGGTGTGTATGTTATTGAAAACTGTCTATCAATAAACTCTACATCCTGGGTATTGGATACCGGATCAGGATCTCATATCTGTAATTCTTTGCAGGCGTTGAGAAAGCGTAGAGTTTTGAAGGCAGGTGACATGACCCTCAGAGTTGCAAACGGTGCTAGCATGGATGCTGAGGCCGTGGGGGACTATCACCTGGGATTGTCGGATGGACATTTTTTGGTTTTGCGTAGTTGTTATTATGTACCAAATGCAACCTGTAATATCATTTCTGTATCTTTATTATCTAAAGAAGGTTATGAATTTGCATTTGTAAGTAATGTAGTGAACATTCACCTTAATCAAGTTTTGATTGGGTCAGGTACATTGAACAACGGTATATACGTATTAAACCAACCACAGATTTTCAATGTCCAGAATACACACAAAAGAAAGTCTCCAGAAATCAATAAAACTTTCTTATGGCATTGTAGACTGGGTCACATCAATGAGAGAAGGTTGACTAAGTTACATACAGAAGGATATTTGGATCCGTTCGAATATCAATCGTATGCAACTTGTCAATCCTGTCTCAAAGGAAAGATGACAAAGACTCCGTTCACTGGACATGGAGTAAGAGCGAGCGAGCTCTTGGGACTCATACACAGCGACGTGTGCGGTCCAATGTCTACACATGCACGAAGCGGTTATTCTTACTTCATTACTTTTACGGATGACTTTTCAAGGTACGGTTATGTCTTCTTAATGAAACATAAATCCGAGGCTTTTGAAAAAATCCAGGAATATAAGAATGAAGTAGAAAACCAAACAGGCAAAAGTATCAAGGCACTGAGATCTGATCGAGGTGGTGAATACTTGAGTGCCGAGTTCCTGGGTTACTTAAAAGAGAATGGAATTCTCTCTCAGCTTACTCCTCCATACACTCCGCAACATAACGGTGTATCAGAGAGACGGAACCGAACCCTATTGGATATGGTACGGTCCATGATGAGTAACGCTGAGTTGCCGCGATCGTTCTGGGGATATGCGCTAGAATCAGCTGCATACCTTTTGAACCGAGTTCCAACTAAAACTGTGCCTACTACACCATATCAGATGTGGTGTGGGAAGAGATCCTATCTTAATCACATTAAGACATGGGGATGTCCAGCTTTTGTAAAAAAGCAGCATGCGGACAAGCTCGAGGCACGCTCAGTACAGTGCAAGTTTGTGGGATATCCAAAGAACTCCAAATGATATTTCTTCTATTGCGAAGAGGAACAAAAGGTGTTTGTTTCTCGCCATGCCCACTTTCTAGAACACCAGTTCATAGAAAAAGAATTAAGTGGGAGCGTAATAGAACTGGAAGAAATTCCAGAACCATAAGCTATTACTGAAAGCTTAGTAGAACCAGAAGGTTCGAAAGATCTGGACATTCCCATGCCACTCCGCAGGAGTAGTAGGCAGTCTCATCCGCCCGAGAGATACTATGGTTTTCTCATTGACGGGGATAGAGAGGATTGCATCATAGATTGTGATGAGCCTACTAGCTTCCAGCAAGCCATTAAGAGCGTCGACTCGGTAAAATGGCTAGATGCAATGCGGACCGAAATGGAGTCCATGTACACCAACAAAGTATGGACGTTGGACATTGCTCCAGATGGGGTAAAACCCGTAGGATGCAAGTGGATCTTCAAAAGGAAGATTGGTGTAGATGGACAGGTTGAGACCTATAAAGCTAGACTGGTAGCAAAGGGTTTTCGTCAGCGACCTGGTTTGGACTATGACGAAACCTTTTCTCCAGTAGCTATGCTGAAATCCATTCGGATCCTTCTTGCCATTGCTGCCTTCCACGATTATGAGATTTGGCAGATGGACGTAAAGACAGCTTTTCTAAATGGACATTTAGAGGAGTGTGTCTACATGGACCAGCCAGAGGGTTTCATTCAGAGTGGGAGCGGCGGAAAGGTGTGCAAGTTGCTTAAGTCCATTTATGGACTAAAGCAGGCATCGCGGAGTTGGAACATCTGTTTTGATGAGACGGTCAAAGAATTTGGCTTTATCAAAAATCCAGATGAACCATGCATCTATTGTAGATTTGTAGCGAGAACTGTAGTATTCCTCGTTTTATACGTGGATGACATTCTCTTAATAGGAAATGATATTCCTATGCTACAATCTGTCAAGGGGTTCTTGTCATACAGGTTCTCCATGAAAGACCTGGGTGATGCCTCATACATTCTGGGTATCCGGATCTACCGTGACAGATCCAAGAGGATATTAGGACTTTCACTGTCCAGGTACATCGACACCATACTGAAGAGATTCAGTATGGAAGATTCCAAGCGCGGTAATCTACCGGCTTGTCACGGGATCACCCTCTCCAAAGAGATGTCTCCCAAGACTGATTTGGAGAGGGATCGCATGTCTATTATACCCTACGCTTCTGCGGTAGGCTCTATAATGTATGCGATGTTGTGTACCAGACCGGATGTGGCTTATGCACTGAGTGTGGTAAGCAGGTATCAGTCAAACCCTGGGGAGAAACATTGGATAGCAGTAAAGAACATTCTCAAGTACCTGAGAAGGACTAAGGAGATGTTCTTGGTGTATGGCGGAAAAGACCTCCAGATTGAGGCCTTTGCTGACTCCAGCTTCTAGAGTGACAAGGATGATTCCAAGTCCATGTCGGGTTTTGTCTTTACCCTCAATGGAGGGGCGGTGTGTTGGAAGAGCTCCAAACAGGAAACCGTTGCTGACTCGACTATGGAAGCAGAATACATCGCTGCATCTGATGCCGCAAAAGAAGCTGTCTGGATGAGGAAGTTCTTGAGAGAACTTCAGGTTGTTCCGTCCATTGTTGACCCAATACCTCTGTATTGCGACAACAACGGGGCTATAGCTTTAGCGAAGGAACCCAGGTCTCATCAGAAATCCAGACACATCTTGAGGCGGTATCACCTGATCAGGGAGATCGTGGATCGCCAGGAGATCGAGGTTCGGAGGGTTGCTTCAGAAGATAACACAGCAGATCCATTCACCAAGGCCTTGCCCCAGACTCAGTTCGAGCGGCTGATCGAGATGATAGGTCTTCGATACACCAGTACATGGCCTTAGTGCAAGTGGGAGATTGTTAGTGTATATGCCCTAGAGGCCATTACTGTATCATACTAGTTTGTATATTACTTGATGGAAGCTTGGGATATTCACAGTTGTATATACAATCCTTCTCGAAATGGTAGTATGCTACTTGGTTTGTCTCTGCTTTAATATGTGCATGTGTTTCTTTTAGCATATTGCTGATATACATATTAGTAGAGCCCTTAGGATCTTTGCTTGATTACCAGCGTTGTGATGGCGCTCACACTCGTGGGAGCTGGGTGATCTATAAGCACATCCTTATACAGGTCCCTAGTCGTTGGACTATCGAGACAGGGCATCGATACTCCGGAGTAGACTAGCGTATGCGCTTCTCATCCCAGTGTGGGAGACGGTCTGTCCCACAGCCGTCAGTACGTCGTACTTGAGATAGTATGCGGGTGCTCGTTAGGTTACGAGTACACTGGACAGGACTCGTCGGGAACTGTTGGTTGGTATTATACCTATCGTCAGTTATCAGTTCCCAGGTGACATGAGTACAGCTTAGTCCGCTGACTTGACACTGTCACTTCGCCTCGAGTGTGTTCCCACTGCACTTTGATTACTACCCTACCACGGCTCAAAGGAGTCGTGCAAACAGGTAGTTTTTGGGTGCAGTCCCGAAGCACTTGGAGGCAGTGACGGTTAGACAGGATTCGTCTCTCCCGGTATTGGGGGTTGACATCGCGCTGTGTCCAAGAGAGCCATTACACGAGTAGTCCCTGGCCAGGGCAAGAGAGATATACTGGTAGGTTTCCAGTGTTATCTCAGGATGTTCTGGGCTACACTCCGACATGACTTGTACCGCTATTAGGGGACTGACGTTCACCGCCCCTAGGCCCGCCATGCGTTGTATCAGACGAACAGACTGGACTGTACGGAGACTGTCACATACAGGCTCAGTAGGAGTTCAGATGGGGTTCACCTCCTCAGTCTTCTTATCGACATCTACCTGGGGACCGTTACGTACAGCTAGTGCCGCTTGCGGTATGTGGTTAAACCCACTGCCAGCGTAGTGTCGAGTCTTTAGAGTCCCACACAGAGAGCTATTCGCCTTTAGGCAAAATGAGTAGAGGTCGCATGGTTTTGCGACAGGGTTCGTTTACATCCGCGCACTTGTGCACGTTTGCTGTCTGGACAGCTTATACTAGCGGGCTTTGGTTTAAGCCAGATCCTAGTATAGATTTGGGATTGGTTTTTTCTCTTTATATTTGTGTTCCTCGGATCACGAATACGGGTGCGTATGCACAATTGCTTGAGACAGAGGGAGAGGACTTTGATTAGGGTTAATGACTATTGTCATTTTATTAACCCTAATGCTTATGTGTATTATGGTTAATTGATATTAGTTTAATATAATTGTGCATGGTTATGGTTGTTGACCATTTGACCTCCTTGACTTGTTGACATAGGTTGACACTTTGACCATCATCATTTCATTTGGAAGATACTCTTTGATCCTTGCAAATTGCATTAAAAATGAAATGATAATGGTCATGTCTTGATTAACCATGACAATTATCTAGCTAATTATCTAATTACAATAATTCACACATATATGAGAGAATGCTTCATATTTTCTCTCATTCTATTATTGACTTTCTCTCTCTTGTTCTTCCTCTCCCTCAAGCTCTCCCCTCTCATGTGTTGAGAAACACTTGAGCTTGAGAAAAACCTCTTCTTGATAATCTCTACTCTCATCTAGGGTTCTAGAATTAGCACTTCTTACACCCTAGTTACTTCTAGCTTGGAGTTGAAGCCAAAGGTCGAGGCTTTCGGGTGGATCCTTCTTCGACGTGAGAAGACGACAAAGGTGATCCCTTTCTACTACTCCAAGGAGCAAGGAGAGAAGGACATAAAGCCCTAGGTATAACCGTTCTAACCCTTAGCTAGTTTCTAGTTAGCTTTAGCTTGTTTTTGTTTAGCAAAGATCCTTCTTTGTCTAGTCCATGTTGCCTAAGTTGATAAAAATTTGATTTTTATTCCGTTTTCCGCCTCCCCGCAAGTACCAGGGTGAGCAACGTGGACTTACACCTCGGCCACTCCGTAGGTCTGGTAGGACTTCTCGCCCACCGGAGAGGTACTACGGTTTCCTCATTGATGGTGACGGAGAAGACTGCATCATGGATGATGATGATCCTACCAGTTTTTAGCAAGCTATCACGAGTGGAGACTCTGTGAAGTGGCTGGATGCCATGTGATCCGAAATGGAGTCTATGTACACCAACAAAGTATGGACTTTGGACGTTGTACCCCCTGGGGTAAAACCTGTGGGGTGCAAATGGATCTTTAAAAGAAAGATTGATGTAGATGGGCAGGTGGAGACCTATAAGGCAAGACTTGTGGCGAAGGGTTTTCATCAAAGACCAGGTTTGGACTATGACGAGACTTTTTCTCCCGTAGCCATGCTTAAATCCATTCGGATCCTACTTGCTATTGCTGCTCACTACGACTATGAAATCTGGCAGATGGACGTTAAAACAGCATTTCTAAATGGGAATTTAGAAGAATGCGTTTATATGGATCAGCCAGAGGGCTTCATCGATAGTAGGAGCAGCGGGAAAGCATGTAAATTTCTTAAATCCATATATGGGTTAAAGCAGGCATCACGGAGTTGGAACATCTGTTTTGATGATGTCATCAAAGAGTTTGATTTCATCAAAAATCCAGATGAACCTTGTGTTTATAAGAAGGCTGTAGGGAGAGCTGTCACATTCCTCGTATTGTACGTGGACGACATTCTTCTGATAGGAAATGATATTCCTATGCTACAGTCGGTCAAATCTTTCTTATCCCTAAGGTTCTCCATGAAGGACCTGGGTGATGCCACATACATTCTGGGCATAAGGATCTATAGGGATAGATCCAAAAGGTTATTGGGACTGTCCCAAACCAGGTACATTAACACCATCCTAAAAAGGTTTAGTATGGAAGACTCCAAGCGAGGTGCCTTACCCGCTTGCCATGGGGTTGTTAGTTATGTATATGCCCTAGAGGCCATTGTTGTACATATGATGTATATTATAATGGATGCTTGGATATATATAGAGATGACTTTCTTGCTCGTCATGATAGTATGCTATTTGGTTTCACTTTATCTTACCATGTTGACTTGTATTGGTTTACTGTTTTACTCTCACATGTTGATAAAGCCCTTAGGATCTGTACTCGACTACTGGGACTATGATGAGATCATACTAGTGGGGCCACGGTAGTCGATGAGTACATCCTATAACTGTTCTTAATCGAGGGTATATCGAGACAGGGCATCGATACACCAGAGTAGACTAGCGTATACGCATCTTGACCCATATGATGGGCGATGGATGATCCCATATCCATCGGTGTTTTGACATCAGAGATGGTGTACGGGTGCTCAGTGGAGACTGGGTACACTGGACGGACTCGTCGAGAACTCCCAGATGGTAATATACCACACGTCAGATGGCAGTTCTCCGGTGACACTGGTACAGGGTAGTCTGTAGACCCGAGATCGTCATAGAGTCTTGTGTGATTCCCACTGTGCTTTGATTTCCACCTTACCACGTCCAAGAGGGCGTGCAAAACGGTGGCTTTTGGGTACAGTCCCGAATCATATGGAGGCAATGACCAATAGGAGGGGATTCGTCTCTCCCGGTATAGGGAGTTGATGTTGTGCTGTATTCGATTGGCTATAACTGGAAGTCCCTGGCCAGGGCTGATATAGAGATTTACTGGTAAGTGTTACTAGTAGTTTCTCGACCCGTTATGAGCCACACATCGACACGACTTATCGGTTACTGGGGTCTGACGTATACCACCCCTAGACTTGATATGCGACATATCAGACGAACAGACCGGACTGTACGGGAGTGTTACTGATTGGATTCATAGGAGAACGCACAGGCTAGCTTGTTGATCTTCTGATCGCTCAATACCTGGGTGGCTGTTACGTTTAGCTGACCGCTTGCAGCTTGTGGGTGTTTGATATGATCATCACCTGCTACCGGCGTATTGACGATTCTTTAGAGTCCTACACAGAGGTTTCTTGGCTCAGGCGAAACGGAGTAGAGGCACATATGTGATATGTGCAGGACCGAGAATAATGCGATATGAGATACCGTATTATATTCTCGCGATATTTAGATATGAACCGGGTCATCGGATCAAATGTTGATTCTATGAATCGGTACATGATATATTAGTCGGTAATATTCGATATAGCCGGATCGTCGGATCAAGTGTTGATTCGATGATTTAATGTATAATAATATATATGATATATTGTATTACATTATCTAATATTGGCTCGCTTTATTATTTCATTTTCTCATTGGATGATATATTGATATATATGCGATATATGTTAATTGTATTATTTTCTTTTGTTGCAAATATATAATATATATATGTGATATATATTATTGTGACATGATATGATTAATTGTTAAACATGTTTAAGGATGATTAATTGAGGTTAGGATTTGATTGGGGTTAGATGCTTCATGCACCTTCTAGAAGCTTTTTCTTTTGTCATTCTTAAGATATTTTTGGATGACACATTCTTAACCCAACCAAACCCTAACTCTAGTTTATTCTCTACTAAATCCTAGCCACTCATCCTTGACCATGGTTTATAATCAATCATATAGTCTTTATTTCTATTCATCACAAAAAAAAATAATTCATTATCTTTTCCATTATCATCTTCTTCTTTCTTGAAGAAAGCTTAGTAGAAAATCTTTAAGTGATGAATAAATATGAGAAAATGATATAAAAGGAAAGCAAAAATACTACTCTCTCATCCTCATCTCATCTAGCCCATGAGATTAATGTGTTCATCTCTTTAGAGTGAGAAAGCTTGAGTCTTTGCAACTTCGAGGTAGATCATCGGAGATTTGGAATACTTCAAGCTAGTATGGATCGTTCGAGTCATGGAGCCTCTCATGAGTCCGGGAGATCATGGATCGCGGCAAAGGGACTTCTACTCGGAGCTTGTGAAGCGAAGGAGCGGACTACAAAGGTTGTAATCCCTCACACTTAGATAAAAGTTATCATCTTGCATGTTAAATCCTAAAAATCTAGCAAAGATCCCGGCTTTGGGTTGTTCGGCACGTCTAAATTTTTATCCGGGCATGTTTGATGCCTTATGTATCTTCACAAGAGTGCCTAGGAACCCTACAGTGGTATCAGAGCCTAGCTAGAGCATTAGGCGATGTGTTTACGAAGTTAAAACTCCGATCGAACTCGAAACGACAAAATTAGACCCCTCTCTGGAAATTTTTTAAATTTTGGGATTTTTCTGAATTAAAAATATGTAAAAAAATCAGCAAGGAATTCTAAGAATTACCATAAAACCCGAGCCCCCAATTCGACCAAACGGCGGCGGAACCGCGGCGCAAGCATGCTTGCGCGGCGGTTCCGCGGCGGAATGATGGATTGGTGACACGTGTCTTTTATGGTAATATCCGTAGGTGCTTGTTGATGCTTCTGGATATTTTTAAAAGTGATTCCAGTGTTGTTTAAATCTGGGGTTTATTTTGTAATAGTAGATTCGATCGGAATATTTAAATTCGTATTTCTTTCCGGATATTTAGAAACTGTTAAACTATTTTAACGGATATCATTAACTCACTGTTTCCCGGTACGGCGAACTTTCAAGTGTTGAATTTTTATCGGGTTTATATCTTTCGGAAAAATTGTACAAGTTAAGCGGTGGACCCTCTAGAAGACAACAAACCTTAACTCGATTATGTGACCGTCTTGAACTGCCTTTTGAACCTTCGGGTTTGGGGCAGTACGGCGTGCCACATGTGAGGCGTTGGCTTGACCCTTCTACGGCTGGATCACCGGTACTGTGACATATTCTGGGATTATTTGAACTCCGCTCAAGAGTTGAGCACTTTGGGAAACTTTGGGTATTTGATTATCTGTTCGGAAAGTTTAATACTGTCTATTTATCTGGAATGTGATACAATATATGGAATTCATAGAGTTAGGCATGAAATGCGAAGTATGTGATATTTCGGATTTACGATATCTAAAGTGATTGTGGATTCCAAATATTGTAGTTTTACACTTTCTTTTCTGTGACCGTAAGTGTAATATGTGATATCGCCAGTTTCGTTGCTATATGTCAACGACAATTGGGATGCGCATATTTACTTACGTTGATGATATGTGATATTATGTGTTGCTGTGATATGTTATATTGGATCGTCGCGTTCAGAATAGCCGGGGGTTTTATGTGAGATGAGGGTTTTTATTTTCATTCGTGTACAATTCATTTGTAATGTAATATTCTTTTATTTGGGGCACTTCCAGGTTGCGGATGATGTCACCCTTGTATATTATTTACTTTTCCGCATTAGGTAGACCCAAGGAGGGGAGCACAAGTAACCGGGTTCTAGGGTCCAGTGGGAGGCCATCTCGAGGAGTCGAGACCGGGTCTTCTAACCCTAGAATTGGCAGTGTTACTTGCCGCTCTCATAGGGGTCTTGGGATGTGGGTTGGCTATTCATCGCGACCGTGTAATCCGTGTTTTATACAGGCTCGTATTGAAAACACGGACGTCCTAGTATATCCAATATTTCATATATATTCTTCTGCTGCAATGTTCTGTGATGAGATCATATTACAGCCTGAGACGAATGCTTATATTATATATATATGCTGATATATAAATATTACTGCTTTCGTTTCTTCTATGATGCTTAGGAAGCATAAGCTGATGGGATTTTATTAATGAGATTAATAAAAAGAAAAGAAACCTAAAGATGTTGTAGAATCAAAACTTTAAAAAAAAAGGGTAGCTACAGTTTTGCTTTGCACAGTGATATATATGATATATCCTGCACCTTATTCGATGGGGAAAGAGCCGACGATCCCTTCACCGGGAGTGAACTCTTTAGCGAAACTGGCAGATGCTACAAAACACGGTTTGTCTTTTGATTTCTTTTAGAGTTTTGCTTTGCACAGCAGTATATATGATATATCCTGCACCTTATTCGATGAGGAAAAGGCCGACGATCCCTTCACCGGGAGTGACCCCTTTAGCGAAACTAAGAAAAAGCCTCAAAAACACACCTTTTTCAAAAACACATGATTCTACAACGATATCAAGTTCATTACGCTCGGGGTTTTCTGAAAAACCTGCGTAGCCCTCCGTCATTTCAGATAGCCATTATTTAGTATTCGTGCTACGTTTGTTGGCCTGCGTCAAGACGTGGTGTGCGGTAGCTAACTAGTATTTATCTGTTTATGCATATGATGCAGATTGGATTAGGGTAGTCGTGCGACTTTGTTGGCCTGCGTCAAGGGTCGTGCGGGTGAGTTTAATTCAATCAAGAAATGACGGGTTGAACTTGACTAGCGCGCTATGGTTTGTTGGCCTGCGTCAAGGTCATAGAACGCTAGGGGCAAAATATTATCGGGAATTTCAAGTGTTGAAATTTGCAATGAGATTGCATACCTCCTATGAGATAGTTGGATCCCGATACCCACTGCGAGTAAGTGTTACTCCTGGGAGAGTTTTACACAAGACAATTAGCCGATCAAGTAGGTGTCTAGAAAAGTGTTAACGGGGTTACGCCTCTGGGAAAACGAGGTTTACTTTAATTAGGTCCGTGCGAAAGCACGGGGAACCTCCCTCAAAGTACCGACACTGATCTGGCTGAAAGATTGACGAAATTGTAAGTTATAATTAATCCCGGCTAATCTTACCTTTTAGGGTTTTAAGGTAGATTTGATAAAACCAGTGGGAGACATCCTGATTAGATAAGATAATAACCAATCTAATCTTGTAAGAGCATACGCTAAAGTGTTTTCTTCTCTCTCTCCCCAGGTAGCGACCATGTCATGCCATAATCAAGATAATAATATGGATGTATTGACTGAACCCAATTATTGTACTGAGCAAGGGAACGTTAGACCCGTTCTTTCTTATAAGAGTTATAAGACTGAACAGGAAACAGGAGAATATCTGGATTCTCACGCCGCCCAAAAGAACATACATGTTGATGCATGTTCTTCGGGTGTGTTAGTTATTAAGAACTGTTTCTCAGTTCACCCTACGTCCTGGGTATTAGATACCGGATCAGGATCCTACATATGTAAACAGTTACATGGGCTACGAAAAGGTAGAGAACTAGGAAAAGGTGATCATTCCGTTCAAGTAAGGAACGGTGCAAGTATTGTAGCCAAAGCAGTTGGCGAATATCACCTTGTATTACCAAGTCGTAATACACTGATTCTAAATGAATGCTATTATATACCGAACATGATGTGCAACATTATATCAGTCTCTTTATTAAGTAAAGAAGGATATAATTTTGTAGTACAGGATAATGTTATGAACATATTCCTAGATCAAAAGTTGATTGCATCAGGCTCGTTACATAATGGCATATTCATTCTAAATCAGAATACAGTCCTGAATATACAAAACACACACAAGAGGAAAAGTTCAGATATGAACGAATCCTACTTGTGGCATTGTAGACTTGGTCATATCAATGCGACACGACTGGCTAAGTTACATAAAGATGGTTATTTGAATCCGTTCGAATTATCATCTTATGATACTTGCCATTCATGTCTCAAAGGAAAAATGACCAAAGCTCCGTTTAGTGGACACGGAGAAAGAGTTACCGAACTCTTAGGACTGGTACATAGTGATGTATACGGTCCCATGTCTATGCATGCCAGGAACGGTTCTTCCTACTTCATTACATTCACTGACGATCTCTCAAGATTCGGATATGTGTTCCTGATGAAACACAAGTCTGAAGCTTTTGAGAAATTCAGAGAATATAAGCACGAAGTAGAGAATCAAACGGGCAAAAGTATTAAGATTCTTCGATCTGATCGAGGAGGTGAATACTTAAGCAATGAGTTTCTAGATTATCTAAAAGAGAATGGGATTCTCTCTCAGCTTACTCCTCCTTATACACCACAGCACAACGGTGTATCGGAGCGGAGGAATCGCACCCTATTAGATATAGTACGCTCTATGATGAGTACAGCTGAGTTACCTATTTCCTTCTGGGGGTATGCACTGGAGACAGCTGCAGACCTATTGAATATGGTTCCCACCAAATCTGTGCCAACCACTCCATATGAGATATGGAAAGGAAAGAGACCATATCTTAATTATATTAGGATATGGGGTTGTCCGGCATATGTGAAAACACAAAATCCGGACAAACTCGGCGCAAGGTCTATTCTGTGCAAGTTTATTGGATATCCCAAACATTCGCGCGGGTATATCTTATACCACACCGAAGAACAAAAGGTGTTTGTTTCTCGGCACGCCACCTTTTTAGAAAAGGAATTTCTTGAAAAAGAAATTAGTGGCTCTGAGGTAGAACTGGAAGAAGTTCCAGCAGAACAAACTACAACAGATGATTTAGTGGAACCAGAGGATTCAGTAGTACCCGACGAACCCCAGCCTCTCCGTCGATCTAGTAGGGTTTCTCGTCTACCTGAGAGATACTACGGTTTTCTCATTGATGGTGGAAGCGAGGATTGCATCATGGATGATGATGACCCGACTAGTTCCGAGCAGGCCATCACGAGTGGTGACTCTGTGAAATGGCTGGATGCAATGCGATCTGAGATGGAATCCATGTACACCAACAAAGTATGGACTTTGGAAAATGCTCCTGAAGGGGTAAAACCCATTGGGAGCAAGTGGATCTTTAGAAAGAAATTTGGTGTAGATGGAAAAGTTGAGACTTTCAAAGCTAGACTTGTAGCAAAGGGTTTTCGTCAACGACCAGGTGTGGATTATGACGAAACTTTTTCTCCAGTGGCTATGCTTAAGTCCATCCGGATCTTACTTGCCATTGCTGCATACCATGACTATGAAACCTGGCAAATGGATGTTAAGACCGCCTTTCTAAACGGTGATTTAGAAGAGAGCGTGTACATGACTCAGCCAGAGGGCTTCGTAGATAGTGGGAGCAGCGGAAAGGTGTGCAAGCTGCTTAAATCCATTTATGGGTTAAAGCAAGCATCGAGGAGTTGGAACATCTGTTTTGATGTTGTAGTCAAAGAGTTTGACTTCATCAAAAATATAGATGAACCTTATATCTATAAGAAGGTAGCAGAAGGTAAGGTTGTCTTCCTCGTATTGTACGTGGATGACATACTCTTGATAGAAAATGATATTCCTATGCTGCAATCAGTCAAGCTCTTCTTATCACAGAGATTCTCAATGAAAGATCTAGGTGATGCCTCCTACATATTGGGAATCATGATCTATAGAGATAGATCTAAACGGATACTGGGATTGTCCCAATCCAGGTATATTGACACCATACTAAAGAGGTTTAGTATGGAAGAATCCAAGCGTGGGAACCAACCCACGATCTCTGGACTCACTCTCTCCAAAGAGATGTCTCCCAAGACTGATTTGGAGAGAGCTCGCATGCAAGGGATACCCTATGCTTCGGCAGTAGGCTCTATCATGTATGCGATGCTATGTACCAGACCCGATGTAGCATACTCACTAAGTGTAGTGAGTCGGTATCAAGCAGATCCTGGAGAGAGTCACTGGACAGCTGTGAAGAACATTCTCAAGTACTTACGAAGGACTAAGGAGATGTTCTTGGTGTATGGTAACGGAGAACTCCAGGTGGAGTCCTTTACCGATTCCAGCTTCCAAAGTGATAAGGACGACTCTAAGTCGCACTCGGGATTTGTCTTTACCCTCAATGGAGGGACGGTATGTTGGAAGAGTTCCAAACAGGATACCGTTGCAGACTCGACGATGGAGGCTGAATACATCGCTGCCAACGATGCTGCCAAGGAGGCTGTCTGGATAAAGAAGTTCATCAGTGAACTTGGTGTGGTTCCATCCATTGAGCATCCAATACCTCTGTATTGCGATAACAATGGAGCTGTGGCTTTAGCCAAGGAACCCAGGTCCTATCAGAAGTTCAGACATATTCTGAGGCGGTATCACCTGATCAGGGAGATAGTTGATCGCCGGGAGATCGAGCTCAGGAGAGTAGATACGAAGGATAACACTGCGGATCCATTCACGAAGGCTATTCCCCATATGCAGTTTGAGAGATTATTCGGGATGCTAGGTATGAGATACTACAGCAGCTGGCCTTAGTGCAAGTGGGAGATTGTTAGTTATGTATATGCCCTAGAGGCCATTGTTGTACATATAATGTATATTATAATGGATGCTTGGATATATATAGAGATGACTTTCTTGCTCATCATGATAGTATGCTATTTGGTTTCACTTTATCTTAACATGTTGACTTGTATTGGTTTACTGTTTTACTCTCACATGTTGATAAAGCCCTTAGGATCTGTACTCGACTACTGGGACTATGATGAGATCATACTAGTGGGGCCACGGTAGTCGATGAGTACATCCTATAACTGTTCCTAGTCGAGGGTATATCGAGACAAGGCATCGATACACCAGAGTAGACTAGCGTATACGCATCTTGACCCATATGATGGGCGATGGATGATCCCATATCCATCGGTGTTTTGACATCAGAGATGGTGTACGGGTGCTCAGTGGAGACTGGGTACACTGGACGGACTCGCCGAGAACTCCCAGATGGTGATATACCACACGTCAGATGGCAGTTCTCCGGTGACACTGGTACAGGGTAGTCTATAGACCCGAGATCGTCATAGAGTCTTGTGTGATTCCTACTGTGCTTTGATTTCCACCTTACCACGTCCAAGAGGGCGTGCAAAACGGTGGCTTTTGGGTACAGTCCCGAATCATATGGAAGCAATGAGCGATAGGAGGGGATTCGTCTCTCCTGGTATAGGGAGTTGATGTTGTGCTGTGTTCGATTGGCTATAACTGGAAGTCTCTGGCCAGGGCTGATATAGAGATTTACTGGTAAGTGTTACTAGTAGTTTCTTGACCCGTTATGAGCCACACATCGACACGACTTATCGGTTACTGGGGTCTGACGTATACCACCCCTAGACTTGATATGCGACATATCAGACGAACAGACCGGACTGTACGGGAGTGTTACTGATTGGATTCACAGGAGAACGCACAGGCTAGCTTGTTGATCTTCTGATCGCTCAATACCTGGGTGGCTGTTACGTTTAGCTGACCGCTTGCAGCTTGTGGGTGTTTGATATGATCATCACCTGCTACCGGCGTATTGACGATTCTTTAGAGTCCTACACAGAGGTTTCTTGGCTCAGGCGAAACGGAGTAGAGGCATATATGTGATATGTGCAGGACCGAGAATAATGCGATATGAGATACCGTATTATATTCTCGCGATATTTAGATATGAACCGGGTCATCGGATCAAGTGTTGATTCGATGAATCGGTACATGATATATTAGTCGGTAATATTCGATATAGCCGGATCGTCGGATCAAGTGTTGATTCGATGATTTAATGTATAATAATATATATGATATATTGTATTACATTATCTAATATTGGCTCTCTTTATTATTTCATTTTCTCATTGGATGATACATTGATATATATGCGATATATGTTAATTGTATTATTTTCTTTTGTTGCAAATATATAATATATATGTGATATATATTATTGTGACATGATATGATTAATTGTTAAACATGTTTAAGGATGATTAATTGAGGTTAGGGTTTGATTGGGGTTAGATGCTTCATGCACCTTCTAGAAGCTTTTTCTTTTGTCATTCTTAAGATATTTTTGGATGACACATTCTTAACCCAACCAAACCCTAACTCTAGTTTATTCTCTACTAAATCCTAGCCACTCATCCTTGACCATGGTTTATAATCAATCATATAGTCTTTCTTTCTATTCATCACAAAAAAAAATAATTCATTATCTTTTCCATTATCATCTTCTTCTCTCTTGAAGAAAGCTTACTAGAAAATCTTTAAGTGATGAATAAATATGAGAAAATGATATAAAAGGAAAGCAAAAATACTACTCTCTCATCCTCATCTCATCTAGCCCATGTGATTAGTGTGTTCATCTCTTTAGAGTAAGAAAGCTTGAGTCTTTGCAACTTCGAGGTAGATCATCGGAGATTTGGAATACTTCAAGCTAGTATGGATCGTTCGAGTCGTGGAGCCTCTCATGAGTCCGGGAGATCATGGATCGCGGCAAAGGGACTTCTACTCGGAGCTTGTGAAGCGAAGGAGCGGACTACAAAGGTTGTAATCCCTCACACTTAGATAAAAGTTATCATCTTGCATGTTAAACCCTAATAATCTAGCAAAGATCCCGGCTTTGGGTTGTTCGGCACGTCTAAATTTTTATCCGGGCATGTTTGATGCCTTATGTACCTTCACAAGAGTGCCTAGGAACCCTTCAGGGGTCACTCTCTCCAAGGATTCTTGCCCAAAGACCGATGAAGAGAGAGCTCGCATGAGCGTTATACCCTATGCTTCGGCAGTAGGATCTATAATGTATGCGATGTTATGTATACGCCCAGATGTATCTTATGCACTTAGTGTTGTAAGCAGGTATCAATCCAAGTTAGGATTTTGAAGTGAGAAAAGCCACCACAACATCATTCTACACAAGTCTTCCCCACTTGTTTAGAGTGTTAGCTTCATTTCTTTCTCTTGATCAAGTGAAGTTGCAAGCTTGGACAAAGGAGCTTCGGGTGGATCGTCGTGGACACTAGAAGACCTCAAGCGAACCCTTCTCCAACCTTCAAGTGGCCAAGGAGTCTAGCGTAGGGAGCTACAAAGGTTGTACTCTCAAAACCCTAGCCTTTGTTGCTTGTGATGTTGATTAAAGTTATGAAACCCTAATTTCTAGGATTGATTCTTTGTATGCTTACTTAGCACCCTAAAAATTTAATCTTTGGGACATATGATGCTTCCAAACCCTTCATGAGGTGCTAGGTAAACCTAACAAGGGTTAGGGTTTCAAGAATGAGAGAGCTTGAGGAGAGAGAAGGTGATGATAAGAATGATATTGAAAAATGAACTCATTTGAATATATCAACCATAACAATTTATCAAATAAATAATATACATGATTAATCATCATGGTTGATGCATTCACCTTGTGTGATTCATCTCATGAGTCATTAGCTCAATAAATGAAGCATTAACTCCATGGATGAATCACACAAATGAGTCATTAAGCAATAAATGCTTATGCCACCTTAACCCCCAAGTCACCATGCATCTAGAAGCTTCCCGAAAAATTACGAGAACGCCCCTCCAATCCGTGAAAACACGGAAAAACTTTAGACTGTATAAATCCAATAACCTGATACTAGAATCTGGCTTAAACCAAAGCCAGCTAGTAAAAACTATCCAAACGTCGTACGTGCGTAAACACACGTATGCGTCCAAACCCTTGTCGTAAAACCATACGACATCTTTATCGTTTCGCCTGGAGCAGGGAAACCCTCTGTGTGAGACTCTAAAGATTCGACACTACGCTGGCAGTGGGTTTAACCACAGATCGCAAGCGGCACTAGCTGTACGTAACGGCCCCAGGTAGATGTCGATAAGAAGGCCGATGAGGAAACCCATCCGAACTCCTACGGAGCCTGATGTGACAATCTCCGTACAGTCCGGTCTGTTCGTCTAAGACTATCGCATATCTAGCCTAGGGGTGGCAAGCGTCAGTCCCCTAATAGCGGTATAAGTCGTGTCGGAGCGTAGCCCATTACACCCTGAGAAACTACTGGAACCTACCAGTAAATCTCGCTTGCCCTGGCCAGGGACTTTGCGTAATGGCTCTCTGACACAGCACGATATCAACTCCCAATACCAGTAGAGACGAATCCTTTCTAACCGCCACTACCTCCAAGTGCTCGGGACTGCACCCAACTGCTACCTGTTTGCATGACTCCTTTGAGCCGTGGTAGGGTAGCAATCTAAGAACAGTAGGATACACTCGAGGCGAAGTAGCAGTGTCAAGTCTGTGGACTATGTTGTACTCATGTCACCTGGGAACTGTTAACTGATGATTGGTATAATACCAACCAACAGTTCCCATGCGAGTCTTGTCCGGTGTACCCGTAACCTAACGAGCACATGTATACTATCTCCAGTACGACGTACTGATGGCTATGGGACAGACCATCTCCCCAACTGGGATGAGAAGCGTACATACTAGTCTACTCTGGAGTATCGATGCCCAGTCTCGATAATCCTACGACTAGGGACA
Source organism: Agapanthus africanus (assembly GCA_030015575.1). Taxonomy (NCBI): domain Eukaryota; kingdom Viridiplantae; phylum Streptophyta; class Magnoliopsida; order Asparagales; family Amaryllidaceae; genus Agapanthus; species Agapanthus africanus. Next base: position 280,044,150 of record JASDDO010000029.1, on the reverse strand, counting down.
AGTATTGGGATGTTGCTTATAGACTACCCAGCCCCCACTAGTGTGACTGCCATCACAACGCTGGTAATCAAGCAAAGATCCTATGGGCTCTACTAATATGTATGAGTGATACGTTACAAAAAACATATGCACATATTAAAGTAGACACAAACCAAGTAGCATACTACCATTTTTAGCAAGACTGTATATACAACTGCGAATATCCTAAGCTTCCATTAAGTAATATACATACAAGTATGATACAATAATGGCCCCTAGGGCATATACACTAACAATCTCGCACTTGCACTAGGGCCATGAGCTGGCATATCGTAGACCTATCATCTCGAATAGCCTCTCGAACTGCATCTGAGGAATGGCCTTTGTGAATGGATCAGCAATGTCATTCTCCGTCTCTACTCTCTTTATCTCGATCTCCCGGCGATCTACAATCTCCTTGATCAGGTGATACCGCCTTAAGACGTGTCTGGATTTCTGATGGGACCTGGGTTCCTTCGCTAAAGCTATAGCGCCGTTGTTGTCACAATACAGAGGTATTGGATCAACACTGGTAGGAACCACCTGAAGTTCTGTGAGGAACTTCTTCATCCAGACAGCTTCTTTTGCGGCATCGCAAGCAGCTATGTACTCCGCTTCCATCGTTGAGTCAGCAAAGGTCTCCTGTTTGGAACTCTTCCAACAGACCGCCCCTCCATTGAGGGTAAAGACATAACCTGACATGGACTTGGAGTGATCTTTGTCACTCTGGAAGACGGAGTCGGCAAAGGCCTCAATCTGGAGGTCTTTTCCGCCATACACCAAGAACATATCTTTAGTCCTTCTTAGGTACTTGAGAATGTTCTTTACTGCTATCCAGTGATTCTCCCCTGGGTTTGCCTGATACCGGCTTACAACGCTCAATGCATATGCTACATCTGGTCTGGTACATAACATCGCATACATTATAGAGCCTACAGTAAGTCCACGGTAGCGCCCCGGCCGTCTAACAGACGCCAAATGCGGAACAAAAACTTTTACAACTGGCGCTATCGCGTACTATAACCCGGATCTGCCATTAAAGCTAAACTAATAAACTACAAAGTGGGTAGAAGAGTTATACCGAACGATCCGAGTCCTTCGGTCTTCAACCATCATCCCACGCTTGTTGCGGCTGCTCTGATCTCCTCGATCTCCAGTCTTGTCGTCCAGGTGGCACCACGTCGACGGATCTTTAAACGGGCTCCCGCCTCTAAACCGAGGCAACTCGATCGTCAAGTTTGCTAAAAGAGACGACCAAGATGAAGTAGAGAATGAGTAGAACACTTTGTCTCGTTACGTCCAAAGTCACAGACGAACAGTTAATGAAGTTGCCTTTTGGAATTAGGTGAAATGAGAAATGAGGCTTATCTAATTTCCATGAGTCCAAAACAATATCAATCTTTTTTTTCATCACAACCATGAGCATCAAGAGGAGGGGAGGGGGCCGGCCACTTATAGAGAGGGAGGGAGGTGAGTGTAGGAGGGGGAAGGTGACCACAAAGGAAAAGATCAACAAAAAATATCTTAGCACCAAGTATGAACACATTAATGGAACTAATGAATCATCACCCTTAGTCACCTCCACCATTAATGATCATTAAATACAACCATGAGTCACTAACCTTGTCATCACTTCTAGAACCTTTTAGAAGCATGCTCACCCTCATGACTCACCCAAGAAGAGAAAAGATAATTCCGTATTTAACGAATGTTAAATACGGCTGATAGAAAACTGGAAACTGGCAACTTCCAAAAGTGATCCTGAAACGAATTTCAGGATAACCCCGTATCAGTATAAACATACCCGCATTTGTATTACGACCGAATACAAATGCAACTAAGACAAAGATATTATATCTACACAGTATAATACTGGGTTCTGGCTTAAACCAAAGCCTACCAGTATTATCTGTCCGAAAAATGACACATGCGAAAACGCACGTGCTTTTTCCGAACCTTGCCATATCATCATACGGCCTCTACAACGTTTCTTCCGAACTTGGGAAAGTGTCTGTGGGGGACTCTAATGACTCATCAACACACTGGCACTGGGTATAACCCCTAGCACGTCAGAGGTACAAGCTGTACGTAACGGTTTGCCTATATATTGATTGGAAGGGAAGCTGATGAGCGAACTCATCCATAAACCCTACTGAGCCTAACAGTGACAATGTATATACAGTCCGGTCCGTTCGTCTAAAGAGTATCGCATATCGAGTCTAGGGGGTGGATAAAGTCAGACCCCCTAATAACGCGATAAATCGTGTCGGCATGAAGCCCATCACCACCTGAGAAACTACTGATCCAAATCAGTAATTCTCCACTACCTCAGCCGACCCGTGCACTGCGCGATATCAACCCCCAATACCGGGAGAGACGAATCCCCGACGATCCGCTCACTTGCCTCCAATGTGGCTCGGGACTGTACCCAACTAAAACCTGTTTGCACAACTCCTTTGAGCGTGGTAGGGTAGTAATCTAAGCACAGTGGGAACTCACACGAGACAAATGACGATCTCAGGTCGATGAACTAACCTGTACACATGTCACCAGGGAATTCCTATCTGACGATATGTATAATACCAACTAGCAGATTCCCGGCGAGTCCTGTCCGGTGTACTCATAACTCAATGAGCACCTGTATACATCTTAGGTGAACCAACTTACACCAATGGCTTGTGAGACCGGCCATCGCCCCTCGTCGGGGTCTCGACTGTATACACTAGTCTACTCTGGAGTATCGATGCCCTGTCTCGAAAACTCCCACGACTAGGGACACTTTAAGGATGTGCTTATAGACCCCAGCTCCCACGTATATGATCACCATCATACTGCTGGCTGTCAAGCAGAATCCTATGGGCTCTATCAATCATGCAATAGCGAACCAAACCATGTCTACGATGATAAAGACAAACCAGATAGCATACTACATCTCGAGCAAGACTGTCATATCGGTATAGGTCCTGCCTCAATCATTGCAATCACGTACCTGCGATCCAATAATTGACTTTGAGGCCACTATCTCCAACAATCTCCCACTTGCACTCAAGGCTAATTATTGCGATGTCGCATACTCACAGCTCGTGTGATACCGAACATCCAACTCCTCTACTAATCAGTTTCACAAAGCTAGTTTGTAAAACTCTTGTGTTCAAGAAATAGCCTCAATGAGTGGATCCGCCCTGATGTTTCTTTCTATGTCTCTCTTAATCTCAAGTTCGCGGAGAAAGCCATCTCCCGAATCGAGTAATACCTGTCTTAGAATATGTCTGGATATCTGATGGGACTTAGTTCATCAATGAACTCCAAATCCAAACTTCTTAGACTGTATCGATAACTGAACATAATCAGTATCCAGCACCATGCCTCCCACAGTATCCTCTTGGACCACCTGTCCATAATACTGTCCCTCGTCAGAGGGAAAACTATAACTCTGACAGTCACTCTGTCATCCATGTCACTTTGGAAGCCTGGAATGATAATCGTCTCCCTATGGAGGTTGCCGTCATCAAATCCTTAGAACATACACTCATGTTCTAAAACTGCTTTCTTATGTTTCTCCAGGATTGGATTAATATAAACTTATCGCAACTAGTGCAAAAACAACATCTGGTGTGGTACTTGACATCTCATGATTGATTCAATTGCCTAAGTAAGTGATCTGCCAATCATGCACTTCCCTCTCTCCTTTAGTCTCTAAGACACCTTTAGAGAGGGTGACTCCATCACCTGCAGGTACACCACCATGCCAGGAGTCATCTATTCTAAAATACTATTAGAATATTGTCAAAGTACCCATATTTGGAAACTACCCAAATCTAGATCTAAAACCGTAGATCTAGTAACCAGAATGTCTGATATTACATCCATGTCCTTTCTGAAGAAACAACTGTGTGACGACCAAAGTACGACCGATTGAAGTATAGGAATTTTACTTCCTACTCTGTGTATGTCATCCAAATACCAGGACATCACACCCTACTACCTTCTCAACAGATCTATCCACTATTCTGATGAAGTCAAAACCATGACTGTCTCATCAAAATTAGATGATCTATCTCCGCTATAACTGCTGAAGTCTATAAATAGACATAAGCTACTTGTCCACTATACTTCCGCTGCTCCCACTGACTACGATAATCCTCTGGCAGAATAATATCTACGTACACTTCTAAAGCTAGTTTAGAACGACATTATGCTTATCCTCTTGCCGGGTCTCATAGTCTGGAACAACAGTAGTGTCAAGGCTGGGTAAACAAGAACCTCCCTGTCACCGTCCTTGAAGCTACCAGAGTACCTCTCGGGTGTCTGAGGTTACTCACCATATCTGCGGAGTGGCTATTGGAATGTCAAAACTGATTGAATATATAGGTCCTATTAAATTTTCCGTAATCGTTTGCGGTTCTGGAATCACTTCCAGTTCTACCATACTCCCACTACTGTTTTCTGAAAAAATCCATTTTACTAAAACTGTGGCGAGTCAAGAACAATATCACTATTGATCTTCCAGATGGTAGAAATGTCAACCCTCGTCAAAACCAGGATCAACCCACAAACAGCCATTACAGAAATGTGCCTTGAGTTATCCAGTGTCTGGTTTTAAGCATAAGTTGGACAACTCCCCGTATCTTAACAACGTTAAGATATGAACCATTCTATATCCAATATAGAAATAGAGGCACTAATTTAATTGGAACCAGATTCAAACCATGCAGCTGTCTCCAGTGCATGACAACTTAATGGAAAAAGGCTAATCATCATTACTCAACTTAGGAATCCATCCAATTATGAGTAACCTGAAAGAGAAACAAGCTTCTCAAAACCATTACTATCATCTGAATACCAATCACAAGAATCTATATCTTCAATCTCTTTGAAGAATCCCGATACTTGTGATACCTGGTTCTCTACTTCATTCTTATACCCACAACTTCTCAAAACTTAGACTTTGTATTTCTACGAAACACTTGTCTAGAAACTAGAGAAGTCATAAATAAACAGAACACAGTACGAGGGCCTACCCCTTTGTCCTGACGGACACTGGACAACATACAATACTCTGTATAAGTCCACTGAGTTTGAATAACTCAAAACCTGTGCATCGTAGATTGAAAACTGTACCCAGGTGATTTCCTCAAATATCACCAATTACAACGAATTCCGATATAATGAGGATGATCACCTAATTCCCAATAACTTACTCCCACTCATCATCTGTAAAACTATACAGATATGCAAAATGAAACCTGGTAAATACATACCCTGGAGTAAGTATCTAATTAGGAAATCAGTTTTCTTTTAACAATGCACAGTGTAACTGAAACATGAAAATGTTTCGTAAGGGTATCCTGGTATTCCTAGTAATGCCTCTTCCATAATCCTATTCATGACTGTAACCGTATATTTCTTTGCCATCTCTCCAAATCTATTTATTTGTCTTTAGTCGTTACCTTCTGTACACCATCGTTAGGCTAAATGGTTTTCTTCCTTCCCTACCGTTCGGCACGAGCCTATGGTTTGGAAGAAGACTATCCAGTAAGCATAATAGGTGTACCCTCCTAATCCTAGGAGTACTCGTAACTTGAGAGAAGGTGATGATAAAAGACTACTGAATAAAACCTTATTCTATTTCTCCCGAACTGGGGAAAAAGCAAAGGTAAAATAGGAGTGGCGATGAAGTACGTGGTTTGGTCGTGAATGATAACAGTCGCAATTTACTCTGCCCTCTTTCTAATCCCTTTATTTTGTCTTTAGTTATTCCCTTCTGTACACCCTACTTAGGCTAATTGGTTTTCTTCATTCCCTACCTTTCGGCATCTGCCTATGGTTTGGAATAAGACTATCCAATAAGCGTAATAGGTGTACTCTCCTAGACTGAGGAGCCCTCGCAACCTGAGAGAAGGTGATAATAAAAGACAACTGAATAAACCAATTCTATTTCTCCTAAACTTGGATCCATCCTCGAAGAAGTCCCTTCGAGTTCGTATATAACCATACGATGGATCTATCCAATGGAAGTGGATATCCGTAGTAATACGGGGTGTTCTGAGAAATGCAAAGGGTAAAAGAAGGAGCGGCAATGACTTATGCAACTTTAGACAATCCAAAAGCCAGTATTAAGAAGGTTCGGTCAACTTGGTCACTGAGTCATAGTCTAGGGTCGGTCAAAGGTCGCCGCCAAAGAGAGAGAGAAAAGAAACACTCTGCGTGCACTCTAACCTAGATCAGAATGGTTATCAATTTATCTAATCAGGAAACCTCCCACTGTAATCTCAAATTCTCCTCCAAACCAGAAAGAAGAATTAGTCGGGATCACCCGAAGAGTAAACCAACTCATCAGTGAGAATCGGGATCCAACTATCATCGCATGATAACTTGATGGAAGCCACTCAAGTTATCACACTCCAGAAGGTATGCGCATGCCTGGCAAGTTTGCTGTATGTTCGGAACTCCCGATATAATTTTTGCCTCATGCTCTTATGACCTTGACTAAGGGCCAACAAATAATAAGTCACATGTCAAGTTCTTCCCGTCATTGTCCAGGTTGATTTGAACCCACCCGTACATACTCTTGACTAAGGGCCAACAAAGTAATACGACTGTCCCAAACCAACGCATCTATCTATGCAACAAATGAATACCCAGCAGCTATCAAACACTATGCCTTGACTAAGGGCCAACAAACATAGCTTGAATACTACTGACTACCCATAAGAAATGACGGAGGGCTACGGCTGGTTTTTGGCGAAAAACCTTTAACGTAATGAACATGATCTCGTTGAAGGAACCTGATAGTTTTTTATAAAAATATAGTGGCGAAAACCTTTGCTAAAGAGGTCACTCCCGGTGAAGGGATCTCGGCTCTTTCCTCGTGGAATGAGGTGCAGGATATTCCAACTGAATACCGCGATGCAAAGCAACTTGTAATCGACTATATTAAAGTTATTGCCCTGATGTAAACTTATGCCCAAGGGGTCACTCCCGGTAAAGGGATCTCGGCCCTTGCCTCGTCGAATGAGGTGCGGGATATTCTAACTGAATATCACTATGCAAAACAAAAGAAAACATATTTGTAATAACACTTTTAAAATTTGTTCCAACAACATCAAATAAAGGTTTGTTTTCTACTTGCATTGATAAGAATCAACGCAGTCCCATCAATCAATCACTCCAGAAAAGAACGAAAATAAAATGTACGTATATGCCATCCGCATTCGCCACTGGGACCCGTCATCACCCGTTAGGTTACTTAACTAACGACAGAGCGGGGGCTGGACTAGCGTGGGTGTAAAACTTATACAACATCTAATAGTATATATACCAATATACAATAATCGCTTCAGGCGTGATAATATGCAACATTACAGAAAAGTAATAAGCATCACAGAACAATACAGATAATCTGGGATCCCCGGGTTTTACAGAGCCGCTGCTGAAACCTGACGTTCCCCTGGTCGTATGGATAGCCTGTGCAATGAAACCTAGACCCCTACGGGTGCGGCAAGTTACCCGCCAAAACCTGAAGCGAGGTAGTCCCCCACAGCATAGTGAATGGAACACCCGGCACTTCACGGAATCCAGTAAATTGAACACCCCTCCTTGGGTCAACCTGTACCCCCTGTGAGTGCGGCGAATAGTCTGCCAATTCTAAAGTGAGGTCCCTTTGCCTCTCAAAGCCATGAGATACGGACCCGTTGCCCTCCAGAACCCAGCTATCCGTGCACTCCTTCGCGGGATAAACCTAGTACAGAAAAAAAAAATATGTACAACGGGTACATCGACCTCAACCCGGTCGTGCCCCAAAAGAATACTATACAACAGGCAGTGACGGCAGTCCACATGTTGGACGCTCGCCCCGCAATATCAAATGTACAAATAAATCCAAACTGCACTATCATTGCACCCTGCTATCCACCACGACATATCCGCAACATCACAGCACAACACAGAACATCAACGCGAATGTCACGTTCACAAACCCGTCTAAAAGAACTATAGCAATCAGACGCGGTTTACCGATCAAATGACATTCCCGGTCGGAGATATAATGTAAATACTGTATACTAACAAATTTAAAATTTCGATCGACTAAATTTCCCGAAGTGGGCCCCACGTACAACTGCTGTACAGTAACAAAATATGGGACCAAAAGAATATACCAAAAACCCACAATTTCCAATATGAAGCACACTGGAAAAATTGGAGCACAGTTCCCACTAGGTCGCCGCGCTTCCGCGGTCAAACCCATGGTTTGACCGCGGATCCGCGGTGAACACGTGGGATCACGTGGCCAAATTTTCCCATAATTCTTCAAATACCCTGCACGACTTTCTGTGATATGCAAAATAATTTTTGGACCTGATTTAAAATCGACAGAAACTGTGAACTTGGAATTTGTGGTTTTCGAAAATCCGTTCGATCGATATTTTAAACACGTTAGCACAAGTTAGTATAACTTAATGGTGAGGCTCTGATACCACTGTAAGTCTACGGTAGCGCCCCGGCCGTCTAACAGACGCCAAATGCGGAACAAAAACTTTTACATCTGGCGCTATCGCGTACTATAACCCGGATCTGCCATTAAAGCTAAACTAACAAACTACAAAGTGGGTAGAAGAGTTATACCGAACGATCCGAGTCCTTCGGTCTTCAACCATCATCCCACGCTTGTTGCGGCTGCTCCGATCTCCTCGATCTCAAGTCTTGTCGTCCAGGTGGCACCACGTCGACGGATCTTTAAACGGGCTCCCGCCTCTGAACCGAGGCAACTCGATCATCAAGTTTGCTAGAAGAGACGACCAAGATGAAGTAGAGAATGAGTAGAATACTTTGTCTCGTTACTTCCAAAGTCACGGACGAACGGTTAATGAAGTTGCCTTTTGGAATCGGGTGAAATGAGAAATGAGGCTTATCTAATTTCCATGAGTCCAAAACAATATCAATCTTTTTTTCATCACAACCATGAGCATCAAGAGGAGGGGAGGGGGCCGGCCACTTATAGAGCCGGAGGGAGGTGAGTGTAGGAGGGGGAAGGTGACCACAAAGGAAAAGATCAACAACAAATATCTTAGCACCAAGTATGAACACATTAATGGAACTAATGAATCATCACCCTTAGTCATCTCCACCATTAATGATCATTAAATACAACCATGAGTCACTAACCTTGTCATCACTTCTAGAACCTTCTATAAGCACGACTCACCCTCATGACTCACCCAAGAAGAGAAAAGATAATTCCGTATTTAACCGAATGTTAAATACGGCTGATAGAAAACTAGAAATTGGCAACTTCCAAAAGTGATCCTGAAACGAATTTCAGGATAACCCCGTATCAGTATAAACATACCCGCATTTGTATTATGACCGAATACAAATGCAACTGAGATAAAGATATTATATCTACACAGTGTAATACTGGGTTCCGGCTTAAACCAAAACCTACCAGTATTATCTGTCTGAAAAACGACACGTGCGAAAACGCACGTGCTTTTTCCGAACCTTGCCATATCATCATACGGCCTCTACAACGTTTCGTCCGAACTTGGGAAAGTGTCTGTGGGGGACTCTAATGACTCATCAACACACTGGCACTTGGTATAACCCCTAGCACGTCAGAAGTACAAGCTGTACGTAACGGTTTGCCTATGTATTGATTGGAAGGGAAGCTGACGAGCGAACTCATCCATAAACCCTACTGAGCCTAACAGTGACAATGTATATACAGTCCGGTCCATTCGTCTAAAGAGTATCGCATATCGAGTCTAGGGAGGTGGATAAAGTCAGACCCCCTAATAACGCGATAAATCGTGTCGGCATGAAGCCCATCACCACCTGAGAAACTACTGATCCAAATCAGTAATTCTCCACTACCTCGGCCGAGGATTCCTAGTGATGGTCACCCGTGCACTGCGCGATATCAACCCCCAATACCGGGAGAGACGAATCCCCAACGATCCGCTCACTTGCCTCCAATGTGACTCGGGACTGTACCCAACTAAAACCTGTTTGCACAACTCCTTTGAGCGTGGTAGGGTAGTAATCTAAGCACAGTGGGAACTCACACGAGACAAATGACGATCTCAGGTCGATGAACTAACCTGTACACATGTCACCAGGGAATTGCTATCTGACGATATGTATAATACCAACTAGCAGATTCCCGGCGAGTCCTGTCCGGTGTACTCATAACTCAATGAGCACCTGTATACATCTTAGGTGAACCAACTTACACCAATGGCTTGTGAGACCGGCCATCGCCCCTCGTCGGGGTCTCGACTATAAACACTAGTCTACTCTGGAGTACCGATGCCCTGTCTCGAAAACTCCCACGACTAGGGACACTTTAAGGATATGCTTATAGACCCCAGCTCCCACGTATATGATCACCATCATACTGCTGGCTGTCAAGCAGAATCCTATGGGCTCTATCAATCATGCAATAGCGAACTAAAGCATGTCTATGATGATAAAGACAAACCAGATAGTATACTATCATCTCGAGCAAGACTGTCATATCGGTATAAGTCCTGCCTCAATCATTGCAATCACGTACCTACGATCCAATAATTGACTTTGAGGGCACTATCTCCAACACCTACCGCTGAAGCGTAGGGTATAATCGACATGCGATCCCTTTCCAAATCAGTCTTGGGAGACATCTCTTTGGAGAGGGTGATTCCGTGACAAGCCGGTAGGTTACCGCGCTTAGAATCTTCCATACTGAATCTCTTCACTATGGTGTCTATGTATCTGGACTGCGAAAGTCCCAACATCCTCTTTGATCTATCACGATAGATCCGGATCCCTAGAATGTAGGTGGCATCACCCAGGTCTTTCATGGAGAATTTCTGTGATAAGAATCTTTTGACTGACTGTAACATAGGAATATCATTTCCTATTAGGAGAATGTCATCCACGTATAAGACGAGGAATACTACAGCTCTCCCTACAATCTTACTGTATATGCAAGGTTCATCTGGATTTTTGATAAAGTCAAATTCTTTGACAGCATCATCAAAACAGATGTTCCAACTCCGAGATGCTTGCTTTAGTCCATAAATGGACTTAAGCAACTTGCATACTTTACCGTTGCTCCCACTCTGAATGAATCCCTCTGGCTGATCCATATAGACGCTCTCTTCCAAATTTCCATTTAGAAAGGCCGTCTTTACGTCCATCTGCCAGATTTCATAATCGTGGAAGGCAGCAATAGCAAGAAGGACCCGAATGGATTTGAGCATAACCACTGGAGAAAAGGTTTCGTCATAGTCCAAACCAGGTCTTTGACGGAAATCCTTTGCAACAAGTCTAGCCTTATAGGTTTCAACCTGTCTATCTACACCAATCTTCTTTTTGAAGATCCATTTGCATCCTACGGGTTTTACCCCATCTGGAGCAATGTCCAAAGTCCATACTTTGTTAGTGTACATGGACTCCATTTCGGTCCGCATTGCATCCAGCCATTTTACTGAGTCCTCTGAATGGCTTGCTGGAAGCTAGTAGGCTCATCATAGTCAATAGTGCAATCATCTCTATCCCCGCCTATGAGAAAACCTTAGTATCTCTCGGGTGGATGAGACTGCCTACTACTCCTGCGGAGTGGTGTCGGGATGTCCCTTTCTTCTGAAATCTCTGGTTCTACCAAACTTTCAGTAGTAGTTTATGGTTCTGGAATTTCTTCCAGTTCTATTTCGCTCCCATTCTTCTGATTTTCTAAAAATTCAGCTTCTAAGAAATGGGCATGACGAGAAACAAAAACCTTTTGTTCCTCTGCGTAATAGAAATAATATCCCTTGGAGTGCTTTGGATATCCCACAAACTTACACTGCACTGAGCGTGCCTCGAGCTTGTCCGCATGCTGCCTTTTTACAAAAGCTGGACATCCCCATGTCTTAAAATGTTTTAGACAGGGTTTCTTCCCACTCCACATCTGATATGGTGTGGTAGGTATAGTTTTGGTAGGAACCTGGTTCAAAAGATATGCAGCTGTTTCTAGCGCATAACCCCAGAAAGATCGCGGCAACTCAGCCTTACTCATCATGGAACGAACCATATCCAATAGGGTTCGATTCCTCCTTTCTGATACACCATTGTGTTGTGGTGTGTATAGAGGAGTAAGCTGAGAGAGAATTCCATTCTCTTTTAAGTAACCCAGGAACTCGGCACTTAAGTATTCACCACCTCGATCAGATCTCAGTGTCTTTATACTCTTGCCTGTTTGTTTTTCCACTTCATTCCTGTATTCTTGGAATTTCTCAAAGGCCTCGGATTTATGCTTCATTAAGAAGACATATCCATACCTAGAAAAATCATCCGTAAAAGTAATGAAGTAGGAATAACCACCTCTCGCATGTGTAGACACTGGACCGCACACGTCCGTGTCCAGTGAACGGAGTCTTTGTCATCTTTCCTTTGAGACAGGATTGACAAGTTGCATATGTTTGATATTCGAACGGATTCAAATATCCTTCTTTATGTAACTTAGTCAACCTTCTCTCATTGATGTGACCTAGTCTACAATGCCATAAGAAAGCCTGATTTAATTCCAGAGACTTTCTTTTAAGTGTGTTCTGGATATTGAAAACCAGAGCTTGACTCAATACGTATATGCCGTTATCTAATGTACCAGACCCAATCAGAACTTGATTTAGGTGGATGTGTACTACATCTCTTATGAATGTAAAATCATATCCCTCTCTCGAAAGTGAGGATACTGATATGATATTACAAGTCATACTAGGTACATACAGACAGTTACGTAGAATCAATATCTGCCCACTTGTCAAACCTAGGCGATATTCTCCCACGGATTCAGCGTCCACGCCCATTCCGTTTGCAACTCTGAGAGACCAATCACCTATTTTTATAACTTTACAGTTTATCAAAGCATGTAATGAATTACATATATGAGATCCTGCTCCGGTATCAAGTACCCAGGAAGTAGAGTTAATTGACAAACAGTTCTCAATTACTAACACACTTGAGGCTGAAGCCACAACATGCTTCGTATCCTGGCTACTGGCTTCTAAAGCCCTGCAATCTTTCTGCCTATGCCTAATCCCATAACAATAGGAACGTCCCTCTTTTACTATATCAAGTCCCGAAACTTTTGCCCTTCTCTTTCCTTCTACTTCCCTGGTTTTCTTCAGGGTAGAAGGCGGAGACTTTAGAATTAAGTCAATATCTGACCCGTTTCCCAAAGTGGTCTCCAGGTCCTGGAGCTTATTAATATAGCTAGTCATTGTAAGGACGTTGTCCCTTACAGATGACCCGAAAGCCAACCTCGCTTGAATTAATTCGTTCGAGGTCTCATATCTTGCGATATGCGATTGCTCTCCATACAAATCTTTCTTATGGAGAAAGATGGAAACTGTGTCCATCTTCTCGTGCTGCTTCTAGTATACACCATCAACTGAAGCTAACACGAGGCATCTGGTTTTCATTTTACCCTTTTCCCTTGTCTGACGGATATCCATATCCGCGACGGTGGAAACTGGACCTCGGACGGCGGGATCTTGAGTAGTAATAGGGTGGTCCAGCTTGTCATAGGTAATGGACATCTGGACAGACCTTTGCCAGTCATATAAGTCAGATTCAATCAATTTGTTATCTAGATGTAACCTAGTCGTAGTCACATGGTCTCTACAATTAAGAGAGAGAGAAGAAAACATTTTAGCATGATGCTGTTGCAAGTTTAGAGTGGTTTTTAATTTATCTAAACAGGATGGCTCCCACTGTTTCTCGAATCCTTCCTCAAACCATAAAAGAAGAATTAGCCAGGACTATTCTCACCGTACAATTCTTGCTTAACCGTTCAGCCAGGTCAGTGTCGATACTGTAAGTCCACGTTGCGACCCCCGGTTCTTACGGGGAGGCGGAAACGGTATAAAAAAAACAAATTTTTAGCGCATGGGGCAACATGGACTAACAAAGTCGGGATCTTTTCTAAACTAAACTAGCTATCATGCTAAAGAGAGTTAGCTACTCGGATAAAAGGTTATACCTAACTTGAACTCCTTCTTCTTGAAATCTAGTAGAGGTTGATGGTTCTCTCCTCGTCGCCTTCTTCCGTCAAAGATGGATCCACCTGAAGGTTCAACCTTTGGGCTCTTTCTCGAACTTAGAGTGAACTAGGATCTCCGGCTTGCTAAACCTTGAACCCTAGAGAGAGTAGAGAGTATCTATGGGGTGTTTTCTTTTCAAGGAGAGGGATTCTCAACACATGAGAAGGATTCTCCTTGAGCTTGAGGAAGAAGAAGATGAAATGAGGAGAGAGAATCAATATGATAGAATGAGCTCATTTTCCTTTTGCAACCATAACAAAGGGAAAAAGATATATCTAATTAATAATAATAATTCAAAATGAAATAGTTGATGGTTGTATTTGGAATGACCACTTTCATCACTTCATTAAAAGAATGTAAGCAAGAATCAAGGAGTATTCTTGCAAAGCAATGATGATGGTCAAACATTCAACCATGGTCAACAAGTCAACCATGGTCAACAAGTCAACAAAATCAACCATGACACAATTTCATTTAATTACTATTATTAATTGATATTTCATAAATCTATTAGGGTTTGGAAAAAGACAACTGTCAACTGTGCATATGCACCCGTTCCGAAACCCTAATGAAAGACCTCTTCCTCCGCCTCAAACAACTGTGCATACACACCTGCATTCTCGTTCCGAGGAACAAGAATACTGAGAGATAAAAGCAACCCCAAAACATATACCAGTATCTGGCTCAAAACAGAGCCTGCTAGTATAATCCGTCCGGACTCCAAACGTGCACAAGTGCGCGGATGAGAACGAACCCTGCCGCAAAACCATGCGACCTCTACTCAGTTTTGCCCAGAGACGAATAGCCCTCTGTGTAGGACTCTAAAGACTCGACGCTACGCTGGCAGTGGGTTTAACCACAGACCGCAAGCGGTACTAGCTGTGCGTAACAGTCCCCAGGTAGATGACGATAGGAAGACTGACGAGGTAAAACCCATCTGAACTCCTACTGAGTCTGAATATGACATTCTCCGTACAGTCCGGTCTGTTCGTCTGATACATCGCATGTCGGGCCTAGGGGGCGGTAAACGTCATGTTGCGCCACGGCAGTGCCCCGGCCGTCTATCCGAGGCCAAAATGCGGAATCAAAATTTTTCCTTACTCGGAAACCGGCGCTACCGCGGACAATTACCCGGATCGAAACCATTAATCTATACTAGCTAACTAGAGATGGGGTTTGAGATATACCGAGTGATCCGAGTCCTCCGGTCTTCTCGTCATCGTCCCGATCTCCCGCGGACACTCCGGTCGTCGCCTCGTTGCCGGAAGGGCACCACATCGTCTGCATCTTTTACGGGCTCCCACCTCAATACCGAGGCAACTCGGGCGCGAAGTTGGCTAGCCGACGCGCCCAAGATTTGCTGTAGGTTGTAGTGTAGATGATGCTTGTCTCATTTGGGGTTTGTAGTTGCCTTGATGGAGGAATAAGGTTAAGGAAAAATGGTGCTTACATTTTTCCAAAACAAGAAGAATGATATGAAGAAATTTTGTGTCATGCCAAAAATGAAAATTTCTCTCATGCTCATCACCAAGTGGCCGGCCATTTTCTTGTGTGAAATGGTGGAGGGAATAGCAAATCAAGAAGGGAGGTAAGTGTAAGATCAAAAGAATGGTGACCACATCCAAGGACAAGAAAACATCAACCATGCTTATATTTCCATACCCATTCTAATCACAATAAATGCAAGTGATGGAAAAGAGAATGATGATGGTCATATCATAATCTCACAAATGCAAGAAACCCCTCCACAATGTGTAATTTGCGAAACTGCAAATTACCCCCTCCATCGGAAAAGTCCGGCCGGGAAAGAACAAAGGAAAACCGGCCGGAACGGAATGCAAACTGGCAACTCCAGAAAACTGGTCCCGTAATATATTACAGGAAAAACCCCGATACTGTGCATACACACCCGCATCTGTATTCCGACCGGATACAAATGCAATGAGACAAAATCTACACTGTACTAAACTAGGACCGGCTTAAGCCAAAGCCGGCTAGTAAAATCCGTTCGATCCTGATCCGTGCAATACCGCACGTATCAGATCAAACCCTGCCATATAACTATACGGCCACTAGTACAAAACTGTCCAATCCTGATCCGTGCAATACGGCACGTATCTGATCGGACCCTGCCATATCTCCATACGGCCTCTACAGCGTTTCGCCCGAAAGCTTGAGTAACTGAAAGTGTGGTGGACTCTAAAGACTCGTCAATACTATGGCTGTGGATTTAACCACTAGCACGTCAGAGGTATAAGCCAATACGTGACGGGCCACCAGCTATTGACCAAAAGGGACGTCGATGAGCGAACTCATCCTGACACCCTACTGAGCCTGTCAGTGACAATATCCGTACAGTCCGGTCCGTTCGTCTATGAGCATCGCATGTCGGGCCTAGGGGGTTGGTAAAAGTCGGACCCCCAAAGGCGGTACAAGTCGTGTCGGAGCGTAGCCCAGAACGCCCTGAGATACTACTGGAATACCTACCAGTAAATCTCCTGCCTCGGCCGAGGGCTTTGCGTAATGGCTCTCCTAGACACAGCGCGACCTCACCCCCAATACCGGGAGAGACGAACCCCTGCAGATCCGCTCACTGCCTCCATGTGGCTCGGGACTATACCCAACTAAAACCTGTTTGCACGACTCCTTTGAGCCGTGGTAGGGTAGTAATCAAAGCACAGTGGGAACTCACACGAGACAAATGACGATCTCAGGTCGATGAACTAACCTGTACACATGTCACCAGGGAACTGCTATCTGACATCTGGTATAAGACCAACTAGCAGGTTCCCGGCGAGTCCTGTCCGGTGTACTCATAACCCAATGAGCACCTGTATACATCTTAGGTGAACCAACTGACACCAGTGGCTTGTGAGACCGGCCACCGCCCCTCGTCGGGGTCTCGACTGTATACACTAGTCTACTAATGGAGTATCGATGCCCAGTCTCGAAACTCCCACGACTAGGGACATTTTAAGGATGTGCTTATAGACCCCAGCTCCCACGTATATGATCGCCATCATACTGCTGGTCGTCAAGCAAGAATCCTAGGGGCTCTATCAACGTGTAATAGCGACATGTCAGGTCACCTAAAGCAGTACACGATGATAAAGATAAACCAGATAGCATACTATCATCTCGAGTAAGACTGTCCCACCGGGATAGGTCCTCCCTCAATCATTGCAATCACTTGCCTGTGATCCAATAATTGACTCTGAGGGCACTATCTCCAACAATCTCCCACTTGCACTCAAGGCTAATTATTGCGATGTCGCATACTCACAGCCCGTGTGATACCAAACACCCAACTCCTCTACTAGTCAGTCTCACAAAGCTCGTTTGCGAAACTATTGCGTTCGAGGAATAGCCTCAGTGAGTGGATCCGCTATGATGTTTCTTTCTATGTCTCTCTATATCTCAAATTCGCGGAGAAAACCATCTCCCGAAATGAGCAATACCTGTCTTGGAATGTCTGGATGTCTGATGGGACCTAGCTCATAAATGAACTCCAAATCCAAACTTCTTAGACTGTATCATCAACTGAACTTAATCAGTATCCTGCGCCATGCCACCCTCAGTATTGCCTTGGACCACCTGTCCAAAATACTGCCCCTCGTCAGAGGGAGAACTATAACTCTGACAACCTCCTTGTCGTCCATGTCACCTTGGAAGCCTGGAGTGATAACCGTCTCCTAAAGGAGGCAGCCGTTATCATATCCCTAGAACATTCACTTATGTTCTAAAACTGCTTCCGACTGTTTTTCCAGGATTGGATTGATATCAACTTATTGCATCTAGTGCAAGAAACAACATCTGGTGTGGTACTTGACATCCCATGATTGACTCAATTGCTTAACCAAGTGATCTGCCAATCATGAGTATCCCTCTCCCCTTTAGTCTATAAGACACCTTTAGAGAGGGTGACTCCATTACCTGTAGGTGTACTACCGTGCCAGGAGTCGTCCATTCTAAATACTCTTAGAATGCTGTCAAAGTACCCTGATTGGGAAACCACCCAAATCTAGATCTAAAACCATAGATCTAGTAACCAGTATGTCTGATATAATGTCCAAGTCCCTTGTGGAGAAACCACTGTGTGACGACCAAAGTATAACCGATCGTAGTATAGGAATATCACTTCCTACTACCTTCTCAACAGATCCATCCCCTATTCTGATGACGTCAAACCTATGACTGTCACATCAGAAATAGATGATCTAACTCCGCTATATCTGCTTTAGTCTATAAATAGACATAAGTCTGATGTCCACCAATGCTTCCGCTGCTCCCACTGACAACGACAACCCTCTGGCAGAGTCATATAGACGTGCACTTCTAAAGCTAGTTTAGAACGACGCTATACTCATCCTCCCACCGAGTCTCGCAGCCTGGAACAACAGCAATGGCAAGTGTGGGTAAACAAGAACTTCCCTGTCACCGTCCTTGAGGCTACCGTAGTACCTCTCGGGTGCCTGAAGTTACCCACCGTATCTGCGGAGTGGCCAATGGAATGTCAAATTAGATTGAATCTTTAGGTTCCTTATCAAATCTTCAGTAATCGTTTGCGGTTCTGGAATCACTTCCAGTTCTACCATACTCCCACTGCTGTTTTTGAAAAAATCCATTTTTAATAAAACTGTGGCGAGTCTAGAACAATATTTCTATTGATCTGCCAGATGGTAGAAAGTCAACCCTCGTCATAGCCTGGGTCAACCCGCAAACAGCCATTACAGAAACGTGCCTTGAGTTGTCCAGTGTCTGGTTTTAAGCATAAGCCGGACAACTCCCCGTACCTTAACATCGTTAAGATATGAACTGTTCTATATCCAATATAGAAACAGAGGCACTCATTCAATTGAACCAGATTCAAATCATGCAGGTATCTAAAATGCATGTCAACTAAATGGAAGGAGGCCGATCAGCGTTACCCAACTTAGGAGTACTTCTAATTATGAGTAACCTGAAAGAGAAGCAATTTCTCTTTATCATTACTATCAACTGAATACCATACACAAGTATTTACATCTTCGATCACTTTGAAGAATACCGATACTTGCTACACCTGGTTCTCTACTCTATTCAAATACCTATAACTCCTCAAAACTTAGACCCTGTGTTTCTACGAAACACATGTCTAAGAACTAGAGAAGTTAAAAGTAAACAGAATATAGTATGAGGACCAACCCCTCTGTCCTAATGGACACTGGACAACATACAATACTCTGTATAAGTCCGCTGAGTCTAACAACTCTTTCACTGTGCGTCGTAGGTTGAAAACTGTACTTATGGTTAAGAAGAATTACACCGCTGTTCAATGCTCCTTACCTAACCATCCACTGATATAGGTAAATGTCATCGACATAATATCAAAAGGTATATCTCACTCTATGAAAATAGACGTACAGATATATCAATTTGAAATTGGTGCACAACAGCGGATATTCAAAACCAAATATTTGCCGACCGGCAAACAGCCCAGGTGATCTCCTCAAATATCACCGATTACAACGAATCCCGATATAATGAGGATGATCACCCAATTCCCAATAACTTACTTCCACTCATCATCTGTAAAACCATACAGATGTGAGAATCAAACCTGGTAAATACATACCCTGGAGCAAGTGTCTAACTGGGAAATCAGTTTTCCATTAACAGTACACGGTGAAACTGAAATATTGAAATGTTTCGTCGGGGTATCCTGGTATTCCTAGTAATGCCTCTTCCATTGTCCAGATTCACAACTGTAACCGTATAATTCTTTGCTACCTCTCCAAATCCCTTTATATGTCTTTAGTCATTACCTTCTGCACACCCCTTTAGGCCAATTGGTTTTCTTCCTTCCTTACCGTTCGGCACCAGCCTATGGTTTGGAAGAAGACTATCCAATAAGCATAATGGGTGTACTGTCCTAGTCCTAGGAGCACTCGCAATGCGAGAGAAGGTGAAGATAAAAGACAACCGAATAAACCTTATTCCTATTGCTCCTGGACCAGAATCCATCCCCGAACTGGAACAAGTTCCTTTCGAGTTCGTATATAACCATACGATGGAGTATCCAATAAACTGTGGATCTTCGTAGTAATACGGAGTGTCCTGGAGAAAAACAAAGGTGATTTAGGATTGGCGAAGAAAAACTTGGTTTGGTCGTGAATATCAGTCGCAATTTACTTTGCCCTCTTACTAATCCCTTGCTTTGTCTTAACTTAATACCTTCTGTACACCATCGTTATGCTAATTGGTTTTCTTCATTCCCCACCGTTCGGCACCAGCCTAAGGTTTGGAAGAAGACTATCCAATTTACGTAATAGGTGTACTATCTCCTAAACCAAGGAGTACTCGCAACCTGAGAGAAGGTGAAAAGAAAAGACAACTGAATAGTCCTATCCGTTTTCTCCAGAACCAGAAACCATCCTCGAAGTCCTTCGAGTTCGTATATAACCATACGATGGTTTTGTCCAATGGAAGTGGACGTTCGCATTAATACGGGGTGTCCTGGAGATAAGGGTAAAAGTAGGAGTGGCAATGAGGTCTGCAACTCTGACAATCCAAAAGCCAGTGTTAAGAAGGTTCGGTCAACTTGGTCACTGAGTCATAGTCCAGGGTCGGGTCAATGGTCGCTGCCAAAGAGAGAGAAAAGAAACACTCAGCGTGCACTCTAACCTAGATCAGAATGGTTATCACTTTATCTAATCTGGAAGCCTCCCACTGTACCTCAAATTCTCCTCCAAACCTGAAAGAAGAATTAGTCGGGATCACCCGAGGAGTAAACCAACTCATCAATGGGAATCGGGATCCAACTATCATCGCATGATAACGTGACGGAATCCACTCACGTCACCACACTCCAGAAGGTATGCGCATACTTGGCAAGTTTTAGTTCTTTTGAAACTCCCGATGTGATTTTTACCCCAAGCGGTTTATGACCTTGACTAGGTCAACAAACCATAAACCGCCAGTCAAGTTCAACCCGTCATTATTCTGGATTGCATTAAACCCACCCGTACGTGCCCTTGACTAGGTCAACAAGGCCGCACGACTGTCCTAACCTGTAACGACCATGTTTTCCAATACCTAATAAAATATATTATATATATATTTTTACTATCAAATAATTATTTACGTGTTTCTTTTATATAATACTAATTTTTAAAGTAGTGTTAATAATTTTTAAAGCAGTAAATGTGATTAAAGGAAATTTCTAAAATTTATTTATTATTTTTATAAGCTTAAAATGTTTTAGAAAGATTTTATAATACCTTAAAATAATCTGCATATTTTTAT
Organism: Agapanthus africanus; assembly: GCA_030015575.1. Taxonomy (NCBI): domain Eukaryota; kingdom Viridiplantae; phylum Streptophyta; class Magnoliopsida; order Asparagales; family Amaryllidaceae; genus Agapanthus; species Agapanthus africanus. The sequence goes on along the minus strand of JASDDO010000029.1, from coordinate 280,022,782 downwards.
TATCAATTAAAATAATTAATTCGTAATTTAAAAATATTTTAAAGATTAACTAGATATTATATAGTTATTATAACAGGCTAACAATTTAGAAATAAATATAATAATTATTTTTAGCCCAAAACTATTTTTATATTAAAGATAATAATAAAATATATTTTCTGGAATTTTCCATAATTTTCCCGTATTTTTTACTATTTTTAACTAATTTTCCAAAGCCAAATTAATATTTTAAATAATCTGCTATTTTATTTATTTTTATTGATTTTTATTTTTATTTTTTTTAATCCTTTTAACCTGGACCGTTGGATCACGAGATCCAACGGCCCAGAGCTCTGCGGCGGCGCCAACGTGGCAATCCGCACCCACGGCCACGAGCGAATGAGCTCGCGACACGTGGCGTGGCGGCGGCGTGATCTGCGCCGTTGGATGCAGATCCAACGGGCAGGAAGAGGCGGCGGCGGCAGCAATGATTGTGAAATCATTGCTGAAGTGATTTCTGGCGCGGATTTTGAGGTTTTTGGATTTTTTCTTGTTATTTTTGAACCCTATAAATAGGCACCTTCAAACCTCATTTTCTCACAACTCAGAACTCCAAAAATTCCGAAAAAAAATACCGGTGCCTTCGTATCGACGACGCGGACGCTACGGCTCCATCCAATCGCAGAGGAAAAATCGGGATGCAAAGTTATTAAGGATTTAGTACGAGACTACGTTTCTAGCTCTTCGGCTTTCCGGCTCAAACAAAAGGTAGGATCCGCCTCTCTCTCCTTTTCCTGTCACCTTCTTCTATCGAAATTCCAATTTCTAATCATCAACCCACATTTAAAATGTTGTCATTATAATTGTGCATACTCTTTTTGCTTGTACCCTTGATCATGATAATGTTAACCCATATCTTTAAAACGGTATCTAAATTTCATCTGTACACAATTATATTGCACATCCATAATACCTGAAATTTGATGTAACCCATGAATTGTCATCTCACCTCTGACATACCCACACTATAAAAATGATCTCAAAATAGGTTACTTCCACAAGATACCCTCATTTAAATATAATATTATAAATATATGTAAAATGAATATTTTAGATCTATTTTACTTACAAATATTTTTAAACCCCTTCAACTTTTTAAGAAAGAAAATATTATTTAAATAACGATATCTTTTCAAAAGGGAATATTTAGTATTTGTTAAAAGGAAATTTCTTTAAAACCAATCTAAAATAAAGGAAAGGTTGTAGGCATCGGTCGTTTATCTAAACCAGCCTTTGTGCTGTCCAGGCAAGTGTGTCTAAGGCTAGTGGTTATTAATTAGGCCCACCACTTACGTAGTGGAGTACCTTCCCACTTACCTGGCACTTACCTAGCCACAATTGGCGGTGAAGAAGCGATTTGAGGACCTCATAACTTGTCCTTTTGGAATATTAGGAACAATCTAGATTTTTCAAATAAAAACCCCTTTTAAAAGATTTTCAAATAAACATCACAACCTTGTATCAAAAGGATATTTTCTGTAAAAGCTTATTCTTTTCCAAAATAATAAATATCCCAAATATCATGATTTTTCTTAGAAATAATAAACGATATTTAAACCTTATTATTTAACTAAGCTTTTTCCGAAGAACACAAAGTACTTTACAAATTCTAGAAAATAAAACGAGTGGTTGTGGAAGGCCATATTAAATGAGATCAAATACTCTTTCTAAAATTCCAGCTTATGACAACATGACATATACAAAACATGATACGGTTAGGGTTAGAATGCACGGACCTAGGTATGGAATACTTAATGAAGATCCCGATATTTCGGGTGAACAGTCCAATATATGGGCGACTACAAATATGAAGATCCCGATATTCCGGGTGAACAGTCCAAAGTGTGGACGACTATACAAATATGAAGATCCCGATATTTCGGGTGAACAGTCCAAATGTGGGTGACTATACAATATGGAAATTCCATGCCTAGAAGTATACGCACTAACTCTAATCCGTCCAAGCCTTTATACTAAACCACGGGGGTGGGTAGTTTGATTAGGCAAGGATAATTCGGAACTCGGATTCCCCTACTATTTGATCATGATCCCGGGATGTGGAACGGTACATTTCACTTCGCCAGTTGTTGTTCCGTGGCCACAACGGAATAATCTCGAGTATCCGGACCCTTATTTAACAAACTAATACAAACTATTACCTTCATCTACATATAACTTACAACATATATAACCTACTCATATTCACATATCCAATTTGTACTTGACCTCATACCTTTATACTCATGTACATCATATTCATTATACATACCTGTTCGTTCCTATACCTTTACTATCTTATGACGCAAGCCTACCCGAGTATAACTCGCTGACGGACCTTCCTTTTCTTTCTCTATCCTTGGAATGTCCGTCAGATAAGAATGAGCATTACAGCAAAGATCAAGGTGTGAAGCCAACTTATGAAGATTTTGCAGACAGGACAATGGAAGATTAGATAGTTTTAATTTTTATTGTTGCCCACATGTTTAAGGCTTTTTATTTCTCCTTTGATGTAAATAAACTACTTAGTTTATTTTACTATTTCCTTTGGGATGTAATAAAGTTTGGTTAATGGAAATAAAATGCCTTTCGCTTTTATTACTTTTGTTTTGGTACACATCCTGCATATTAATTATTTATACGCTTAACGTAACTGTATTGAATAGACCACCTTCAATACAGTTAGGTTGCGGACCTTGCTACGTCTTCCTTCTCCTTCTTTTGGGAAGCGGGGCGTGACATAACCAATCCCACTTATGCAACAAACAAGTACCACTTAGCTACCGAACACTACGTCTTGACTAGGTCAACAAACGCAGCACGAATACCAAATAATACCTGTAGGAAATGACGGAGGGCTACGGCTGGTTTTTGGCGAAAAACCTTTAACGTAATGAACTTGATATCGTTGAAGGAACTGCATAGTTTTTTATAAAAATATAGTGACGAAAACTTTTGCTAAAGAGGTCACTCCCGGTGAAGGGATCTCGGCACTTTCCCCGTAGAATGAGGTGCAGGATATTCCAACTGAATACCACGATGCAAAGCAAAAGTAATCGGCTATAGTGAAGTTAATGCCCTGACGCAAACTTCTGTCCAAGGGGTCACTCCCGGTGAAGGGATCTCGGCCCTTGCCTCGTCGACTGAGGAGCAGGATATTCCAAATGAATACCACGATGCAAAACAAAAGTGAACGTCCTTGTAATAACAGCTTTTTTTTTTTTGAAAAATGTTCCAACAACATCAGAATAGGTTTGTTTATCTTGCATTGATCCGAATCAACGCAGTCCCATCAATTAATCACACCACAAAGAACGAAAATATACTGACGTACGTATATGCCATCCGCATTTGCCACTGGGTCCCGTCATCACCCGTTAGGTTAGCTAACTACCGGCAGAGCGGGGACTGGACTAGCGCGGATGTAAAGCATATACAACATCTACTAATATATATACCAATATATAGTATTTCGCTCAAGGAGTGAATAAAATGTAACATCACAGAAATGTACAGCATCACAGAACAATACAGATATCTGGAAGCCTCGGGTTTCACAGAGCCGCTGCTGAAACCCGACGTTCCCCTGGTCATGTGGATAGCCTGTGCAATGAAATCCTAGACCCCTACGGGCGCGGCAAGTCACCCGCCAAAAACTGAAGCGAGGCAGCCCCCTTCAGTACCGTGAATGGACCACCCAGCACTTCACGGAATCCGGTAACTTGGGCACCCCTCCTTCCCAATGCCATGAGATGCGGGCCCGTTGCCCCCTAGAACCCGGCTATCCGTGCACCCCTCCGCGGGATAATCCTAGTACAGAAAGTAAAATATACATACACCGGGTACATCGACCGCAACCAGGTCGTGCCCCAAAAGAATAATACAAACAGGCAGTGACGGCAGTCCACATGTCGGACGCTCGCCCCCGCAATATCAAATGTACATAATACAACAGAACTGTACAAGCATTGCATCCAGGCTATCCCCCACGACCAATCCGCAACAACACAGCATAAACATAGAACATCAACGTGAAAGTCACGTTCGCAAATCCGTCTAACCGGGCTATAGCAGTTAGACCGGATTTACCGATCGAGTGACATTCACGGTCGCAGATATAATGTAAATACTGTGAAATAATGTGTTTAAAATTTTCCGATTGACCAAAAATTAACAAGTGGGCCCCCAATCAAAACTGTAGCACTCACAGAAAACCTGGGCCCAATTTTAATATTCCAAAACCCCTAATTACAGCCCATAAGCCCACTGCAAAAAAATAATCATACGAACCCACAGTACTGCGGCGGAAGCGCGGCCAAAAGGGGGTTATGGCCGCGCTTCCGCGGTCGTACGGAGTGATCGCATTACCAAATTTTTGCAGTATTCTTAGAACTCCCTGCACATCATTCTGAGACCACCTGAAAAATTTTTAGACTCAAAAAAATTTCGACAGAAACTGATTGTGCTAGAAAATACGGTTTTTGGAAATTTTGGTCGATCGGAAACGCAAACACATCAAACGAAGCTAGGTAAGGTTAATGGCGTGGCTCTGATACCATGTTGCGCCACGGCAGCGCCCCGGCCGTCTATCCGAGGCCAAAATGTGGAATCAAAATTTTTCCTTACTCGGAAACCGGCGCTACCGCGGAAAATTACCCGGATCGAAACCATTAATCTATACTAGCTAACTAGAGAAGGGGTTTGAGATATACCGAGTGATCCGAGTCCTCCGGTCTTCTCGTCATCGTCCCGATCTCCCGCGGACACTCCGGTCGTCGCCTCGTTGCCGGAAGGGCACCACATCGTCTGCATCTTTTACGGGCTCCCACCTCAATACCGAGGCAACTCGGGCGTGAAGTTGGCTAGCCGACGCGCCCAAGATTTGCTGTAGGTTGTAGGTAGATGATGCTTGTCTCATTTGGGGTTTGTAGTTGCCTTGATGGAGGAATAAGGTTAAAGAAAAATGGTGCTTACATTTTTCCAAAACAAGAAGAATGATATGAAGAAATTTTGTGTCATGCCAAAAATGAAAATTTCTCTCATGCTCATCACCAAGTGGCCGGCCATTTTCTTGTGTGAAATGGTGGAGGGAATAGCAAATCAAGAAGGGAGGTAAGTGTAGGATCAAAAGAATGGTGACCACATCCAAGAACAAGAAAACATCAACCATGCTTATATTTCCATACCCATTCTAATCACAATAAATGCAAGTGATGGAAAAGAGAATGATGATGGTCATATCATAATCTCACAAATGCAAGAAACCCCTCCACAATGTGTAATTTGCGAAACAGCAAATTACCCCCTCCATCGGAAAAGTCCGGCCGGGAAAGAACAAAGGAAAACCGGCCGGAACGGAATGCAAACTGGCAACTCCAGAAAACTGGTCCCGTAATATATTACAGGAAAAACCCCGATACTGTGCATACACACCCGCATCTGTATTCCGACCGGATACAAATGCAATGAGACAAAATCTACACTGTACTAAACTAGGACCGGCTTAAGCCAAAGCCGGCTAGTAAAATCCGTTCGATCCTGATCCGTGCAATACCGCACGTATCAGATCAAACCCTGCCATATAACTATACGGCCACTAGTACAAAACTGTCCAATCCTGATCCGTGCAATACGGCACGTATCTGATCGGACCCTGCCATATCTCCATACGGCCTCTACAGCGTTTCGCCCGAAAGCTTGAGTAACTGAAAGTGTGGTGGACTCTAAAGACTCGTCAATACTATGGCTGTGGATTTAACCACTAGCACGTCAGAGGTATAAGCCAATACGTGACGGGCCACCAGCTATTGACCAAAAGGGACGTCGATGAGCGAACTCATCCTGACACCCTACTGAGCCTGTCAGTGACAATATCCGTACAGTCCGGTCCGTTCGTCTATGAGCATCGCATGTCGGGCCTAGGGGGTTGGTAAAAGTCAGACCCCCAAAGGCGGTACAAGTCGTGTCGGAGCGTAGCCCAGAACGCCCTGAGATACTACTGGAATACCTACCAGTAAATCTCCTGCCTCGGCCGAGGGCTTTGCGTAATGGCTCTCCTAGACACAGCGCGACCTCACCCCCAATACCGGGAGAGACGAACCCCTGCAGATCCGCTCACTGCCTCCATGTGGCTCGGGACTGTACCCAACTAAAACCTGTTTGCACGACTCCTTTGAGCCGTGGTAGGGTAGTAATCAAAGCACAGTGGGAACTCACACGAGACAAATGACGATCTCAGGTCGATGAACTAACCTGTACACATGTCACCAGGGAACTGCTATCTGACATCTGGTATAAGACCAACTAGCAGGTTCCCGGCGAGTCCTGTCCGGTGTACTCATAACCCAATGAGCACCTGTATACATCTTAGGTGAACCAACTGACACCAGTGGCTTGTGAGACCGGCCACCGCCCCTCGTCGGGATCTCGACTGTATACACTAGTCTACTAATGGAGTATCGATGCCCAGTCTCGAAACTCCCACGACTAGGGACATTTTAAGGATGTGCTTATAGACCCCAGCTCCCACGTATATGATCGCCATCATACTGCTGGTCGTCAAGCAAGAATCCTAGGGGCTCTATCAACGTGTAATAGCGACATGTCAGGTCACCTAAAGCAGTACACGATGATAAAGATAAACCAGATAGCATACTATCATCTCGAGTAAGACTGTCCCACCGGGATAGGTCCTCCCTCAATCATTGCAATCACTTGCCTGTGATCCAATAATTGACTCTGAAGGCACTATCTCCAACACGTCAGTCCCCTAATAGCGGTACAAGTCGTGTCGGAGTGAAGCCCAAAACACCCTGAGATAACACTGGAAGCCTACCAGTATATCTCGCTTGCCCTGGCCAGGGACTACTCGTGTAATGGCTCTCCTAGACACAGCGCGATGTCAACCCCCAATACCGGGAGAGACGAATCCTGTCTAACCGTCACTGCCTCCAAGCGCTTCGGGACTGCACCCAACCATTACCTGTTTGCACGACTCCTTTGAGCCGTGGTAGGGTAGTGATCAAAATGCAGTGGGAACACACTCGAGGCGAAGTGCCAGTGTCAAGTCAGCGGACTAAGCTGTACTCATGTCACCTGGGAACTGATAACTGACGATAGATATTATACCAACCTGTCAGTTCCCGACGAGTCCTGTCCAGTGTACTCATAACCCAACGAGCACCCGTATACTATCTCCAGTACGACGTACTGATGGCTGTGGGACAGACCATCTCCCACACTGGGATGAGAAGCGCATACGCTAGTCTACTCCGGAGTATCGATGCCCTGTCTCGATAGTCCTGCGACTAGGGACCTGTATAAGGATGTGCTTATAGATTACCCAGCCCCCACTAGTGTGACTGCCATCACAACGCTGGTAATCAAGCAAAGATCCTAAGGGCTCCACTAATGCGTATAGGTGACATACTAAAATAAACACATGTACACATTGAAGTAGAAACAAAACAAGTAGCATACTACTATATTGAGCAAGATTGTTTATACAAGGTGAGTATCCCAAGCTTCCATTAAGTAATATACAAACTAGTATGATACAGTAATGGCCTCTAGGGCATATACACTAACAATCTCCCACTTGCACTAAAGCCATGTACTGGCGTATCGAAGACCTATCATCTCGATCAGCCGCTCGAACTGAGTCTGGGGCAGGGCCTTGGTGAATGGATCTGCAGTGTTTTCTTCTGAAGCAACCCTCCGAACCTCGATCTCCTTGCGATCCACGATCTCCCTGATCAGGTGATACCGCCTCAAGATGTGCCTGGATCTCTGATGGGACCTGGGTTCCTTCGTTAAAGCTATAGCCCCGTTGTTGTCGCAATACAGAGGTATTGGGTCAACAATGGACGGAACCACCTGAAGTTCTTTCAAGAACTTCCTCATCCAGAAAGCTTCTTTTGCGGCATCAGATGCAGCGATGTATTCCGCTTCTATCGTCGAGTCTGCAACGGTTTCCTGTTTGAAACTCTTCCAACACACCGCCCCTCCATTGAGGGTAAAGACAAAACCCGACATGGACTTGGAATCATCCTTGTCACTCTGGAAGCTGGAGTCAGCAAAGGTCTCGATCTGGAGGTCTTTTCCGCCATACACCAAGAACATCTCCTTAGTCCTTCTCAGGTACTTGAGAATGTTCTTTACCGCTATCCAGTGTTTCTCCCCAGGGTTTGAATGATACCTGCTTACCACACTCAGTGCATAAGCTACATCCGGTCTGGTACACAACATCGCATACATTATAGAGCCTACCGCAGAAGTGTAGGGTATAATAGACATGCGATCCCTCTCCAAATCAGTCTTGGGGGACATCTCTTTAGAGAGGGTGATCCCGTGACAAGCCGGTAGATTACCGCGCTTGGAATCTTCCATACTGAATCTTTTCAATACGGTGTCGATGTACCTGGACTGTGAAAGTCCTAATATCCTCTTGGATCTATCACGATGGATCCGGATCCCCAGGATGTATGAGGCATCACCCAGGTCTTTCATGGAGAACCTGTGTAACAAGAACCCCTTGACAGATTGTAGCATAGGAATGTCATTTCCTATTAAGAGAATGTCATCCACGTATAAAACGAGGAATACTACAGTTCTCGCCACAAATCTACTATAGATGCATGGTTCATCTGGATTTTTGATAAAGCCAAATTCTTTGACCGTCTCATCAAAGCAGATGTTCCAACTCCGCGATGCCTGCTTTAGTCCATAAATGGACTTAAGCAACTTGCACACCTTTCCGCTGCTCCCACTCTGAATGAAACCCTCTGGCTGGTCCATATAGACACACTCCTCTAAATTTCCATTTAGAAAAGCGGTTTTTACGTCCATCTGCCAAATCTCATAATCGTGGAAGGCAGCAATGGCAAGAAGGATCCGAATGGATTTCAGCATAGCCACTGGAGAAAAGGTTTCGTCATAGTCCAAGCCAGGTCTTTGAAGGAAACCCTTTGCTACAAGTCTAGCTTTATAGGTCTCAACCTATCCATCTACACCAATCTTCCTTTTGAAGATCCACTTGCATCCTACGGATTTTACCCTGTCTGGAGCAATGTCCAACGTCCATACTTTGTTGGTGTACATGGACTCCATTTCGGTCCGCATTGCATCCAGCCATTTTACCGAGTCAACGCTCTGAACGGCCTGCTGGAAGCTAGTAGGCTCATCATAATCTATGATGCAATCCTCTCTATCCCCGTCTATGAGAAAACCGTAGTATCTCTCGGGCGGATGAGACTTCCTACTACTCCTGCAGAGCGGCGTAGGAATGTCCTGTTCATTTGAACCCTCTGGTTCTACTAAGCTTTCAGTAATAGTCTGTGGTTCTGGAATTTCTTCCAGTTCTACTGCGCTCCCACTTAATTCTTTTTCTAAGAACTGGTGTTCTAGAAAGTGGGCATGACGAGAAACGAGAACTTTTTGTTCCTCCTCGTAGTAGAAGAGATATCCCTTGGAATTCTTTGGATATCCCACAAACTTACACAGTACTGAGCGCGCCTCGAGCTTGTCCGTATGCTGCTTTTTAACAAAAACTGGACTTCCCCAAGTCTTAATGTGACTGAGATGGGGCCTCTTCCCACACCACATCTCATATGGTGTAGTAGGCACAGTCTTAGTAGGAACTCGGTTCAAAAGGTACGCAGCTGATTCTAGCGCATACCCCCAGAATGATCGCGGTAACTCAGCGTTACTCATCATGGACCGTACCATATCCAATAGGGTTCGGTTCCGTCTCTCCGATACACCGTTGTGTTGCGGAGTGTATGGAGGAGTAAGCTGAGAGAGAATTCCGTTCTCTTTTAAATAATTCAGGAACTTGGCACTTAAGTATTCTCCACCTTGATCCGATCTTAGAATCTTGATACTTTTGCCGGTCTGTTTTTCTACTTCATTCTTATATTCCCGGAACTTTTCAAAGGCTTCGGACTTATGTTTCATTAAGAAGACATAACCGTACCTTGAAAAATCATCCGTAAAAGTAATGAAGTAAGAGTAACCGCTTCGCGCATGTATAGACATTGGACCGCACACGTCGCTGTGTACGAGCCCCAAGAGCTCGCTTGCTCTTATTCCGTGTCCAGTGAACGGAGTCTTTGTCATCTTTCCTTTGAGACAGGATTGACAAGTGGCATATGATTGATATTCGAACGGATCCAAATATCCTTCTGTATGTAACTTAGTCAACCTTCTCTCATTGATGTGACCCAGTCTACAATGCCATAAGAAAGTCTGATTGATTTCTGGAGACTTTCTTTTGTGTGTATTCTGGACATTGAAAATCTGTGGTTGGTTTAATACGTATATACCATTGCTCAATATACCTGACCCAATCAGAACTTGATTAAGGTGAATGTTTACAACATTACTTACAAACGCAAATTCATAACCTTCTTTAGAAACCAAAGATACAGAAATGATATTACATGTTGCGTTGGGTACAAAAAAGCAATTACGCAAAACCAAAACATGCCCATCTGTCATTCCCAGGTGATAGTCCCCCACGGCTTTAGCATCCATGCTAGCTCCGTTCGCAACTCTGAGGGTCATGTCACCTGCCTTCAAAACCCTACGGTTTCTCAACGCCTGCAAAGAATTACAGATATGAGATCCTGATCCGGTATCCAATACCCAGGAAGTAGAGTTTATAGAAAGACAGTTTTCAATAACATACATACCTGAAGCTGAAGCCGCAACCTGCTTCAGTTCCTGTGTCCTGGCCTTCCAAGCCCTGCAATCTTTCTTCCAGTGTCCACTCTTATGACAATAGAAGCATTCTTCCTTTCCCACAAGCTTCCCCGCAATCTTTGTTGCCTTTTCCTTTCCCTTCGTACCCACTTTACTAACACCGCCCCTTGGTTTGGCGGGGGCTTTCTTCCTCTTTCCCTTGGCTTTCACCTTGGATCTAGAAGAAGAAGATCCTCCTACAAACAAAGCGGGTGTTTCCCTACCTTTCTGTAGGGTGCCCTCTGCGCTCTTCAGCATGTTGAGGAGTTCTGAAAGTTCAACTTCTTTTTCTTGTAAGTTGAAGTTCAGTATAAACTGGGCGTAAGTGGATGGAAGGGACTGGAGAATTAAATCCGTATAGAGTTCACTTTCCAACGTGGTCCCAAGTTCCGCGAGCTCCTCAATGTAGCCAATCATCTTAAGCACGTGGTCCGCTACCGATGATCCGACGACCAACTTTGCCGAAAATAACTTCTTCGACACTTCGTATCTTGCGATACGAGACTGCTCTTCATACAGTTCTTTTGTATGAAGAAATATGGATTCCAAGTCCATATTCTCGTGCCTCCTCTGATGTTCGTTGTCCATAGAGGCAAGCACGAGGCACCTGAACTTCGCGCAATCAATCTCCCAAGTCTTACGGATTTCCTTATCCGCGACGCTGGAGGTGGGACCTGGGACGGGGGGAGCTTTGGTGGTAAGAAGATACCCCAGCTTGTCGTAAGTGATTGCCATTTTGACATTCCTGAGCCAATCTTTGTAGTTTGGCCCTGTCAGTATGTTTTTATCTAGAAGTAACTTAAGTCCAAACATTTCGATTTGGTCGCTGCAGGGGGAGAGAGAAGAAACACTTTAGCATGATGCTCTTACAAGTTTAGAGTGGTTTTTAATTTGTCTAAACAGGATGGCTCCCACTGTCTCTCGAATCCCTCCTCAAACCATAAAGGAAGAATCAGTCGGGATCAATCCCACCGCACAATACTTGCTTAACCGTTCAGCCAGGCCAGTGTCGGTACTTCAAGGGAGGTTTTCCAACGCTTTCGCGAAGTTCCTTAATTTAAGAACCTCTTTTCCCTGGGGGCGTAGCCCTGCTAACACCTTTCTAGGCACCTACTAGGTTTATAGCATTGATTGTTTGGTGAGAAATTTCCCGAGGAGTAGCATATACTCACAGTAGGATCGGGATCCAAATATCATCGCGTGACGAAACTGAAGGAATCCTACCAGAATCATCACACTCCAAATGGTATGCAAATCTAGCAAGTTTCAGTACTTATGAAACTCCCGATGTGGATTTTTGCCCCATGCTCTTATGACCTTGACTTTGGCCAAAATATCATAAGTCACATGTCAAGTTCTACCCGTCACTATCCGGGTTAATTTGGATCCACCCGTACCTACCCTTGACTTTGGCCAAAATGGCAGTACGACTGTCCCAAACCAACGCATCTATCTATGCTACACATGAACACCCAATAGCTACCAATCACTATGCCTTGACTTTGGCCAGCATACATAGCTTGAATACTATTGCCTATTCATGCGAAACGACGGAGGGCTACGAATGGTTTTGGTAAAACCATGAACGTAGTGAACTTGATATAATCGATGGAATGAGATAGCTTTTAGAAGGAGTGGCTCGAGCTCCGCATTTAAAAGTTAGTTTTGAAAAGAACCGAGTGGTTTTTCGAAAGTGTTCCAACGACTTTAGCTTGGTTTATTATATTGCATTAGTTCTTTTAATGCGTGATATTCTTGCATTAGTTCTTTTAATGCGTCCCATCATTTAACCCTACCATTGCAGAAAACAACCAAAATATGACGTACGCTTATGCCATTCGTATTCGCCACGGGGCCCCGTCATCACCCGTTAGGTTACTTAACTAACGACAGAGCGGGGGCTGGGCTAGCGCGGCTGTAAAACATAAGCAACGTCTAAATAGTTATAAATATAGCAATGATAGACATTACAGATCACAGATGAATACATTGGATATACTAGGAATCCGCAATCCGTTCGAGCCTGCAACGAAAAAGCGGATTACACGGTCGCGGTGAATAGCCAAAACCCCACCCAAGACCCCTACGGATGCGGCAAACTACCCGCCAAGTACCCGATAGTTTGTGCACCCCTCCATGGGTCTATCCTAGGAGCAAAAACAATAAAAAGAATTATACAATGACGGCTACAACCCCGACCCGGTTGTGCGGCCATACAAATAATATTATTACATCAATTTACATATTGCAAATGAATGAAAGAAAAACAAAAGCTCATCTCACATCACCCCGGCTATTCACCCGCGACAGTCCAACACATTCATATACACATTCCAATATCAAACACAGATCACAGAGATGTATAACCCCGACTAATCGACTTATAGCGATTAGCCGACGTTCAATACATACAAACATCACAGATATAACCAACATAGTCAAAGTGTAGTGAAGTTCGGAAAAAATACGGAATTATAGGCCCCCAAAAACAAATTTCTATTCTGGAAAATCCGGGCACATATAATATATCTCAAAACTCCTAAAACCAATCCAGAGATACACTGCACCAAAATCGAGGCAGAGAGGAGACAAGACGGCCGCGGATCCGCGGCAACATAACTTGCTGTTGCCGCGGAAACGCGGTCATTTGGTCAGATCTCTGGCTCGTTTTTGGTGGTTATCTTTAAAAAACCCTGAGATGATTTTAGGTGAATAACAAATTTTGTTTTGACCAGAAAAAAATTTAACAGAAACTAGGGTTTTTGAAAAGTTTGGTTTTTGGATTTTTCGGTTCCGAACTTCGTTACACTTCACTACCTAGCTAGTTTATGTTTAGTTAGGCTCTGATACCACTGTAAGTCCACGTTGCGACCCCCGGTTCTTACGGGGAGGCGGAAACGGTATAAAAAACAAATTTTTAGCGCATAGGGCAACATGGACTAACAAAGTCGGGATCTTTTCTAAACTAAACTAGCTATCATGCTAAAGAGAGTTAGCTACTCGGATAAAAGGTTATACCTAACTTGAACTCTTTCTTCTTGAAACCTAGTAGAGGTTGATGGTTCTCTCCTCGTCGCCTTCTTCCGTCAAAGATGGATCCACCTGAGGGTTCAACCTTCGGGCTCTTTCTCGAACTTAGAGTGAACTAGGATCTCCGGCTTGCTAAACCTTGAACCCTAGAGAGAGTAGAGAGTATCTATGGGGTGTTTTCTTTTCAAGGAGAGGGATTCTCAACACATGAGAAGGATTCTCCTTGAGCTTGAGGAAGAAGAAGATGAAATGAGGAGAGAGAATCAATATGATAGAATGAGCTCATTTTCCTTTTGCAACCATAACAAAAGGAAAAAGATATATCTAATTAATAATAATAATTCAAAATGAAATAGTTGATGGTTGTATTTGGAATGACCACTATCATCACTTCATTAAAAGAATGTAAGCTAGAATCAAGGAATATCCTTGCAAAGCAATGATGATGGTCAAACATTCAACCATGGTCAACAAGTCAACAAAATCAACCATGACACAATTTCATTTAATTACTATTATTAATTGATATTTCATAAATCCATTAGGGTTTGGAAAAAGACGACTGTCAACTGTGCATACGCACCCGTTCCGAAACCCTAATGAAAGACCTCTTCCTCCGCCTCAAACAACTGTGCATACACACCTGCATTCTCGTTCCGAGGAACAAGAATACTGAGAGATAAAAGCAACCTCAAAACATATACCAGTATCTGGCTCAAAACAGAGCCTGCTAGTATAATCCGTCCGGACTCCAAACGTGCACAAGTGCGCGGATGAGAACGAACCCTGCCGCAAAACCATGCGACCTCTACTCAGTTTTGCCCAGAGGCGAATAGCCCTCTGTGTGGGACTCTAAAGACTCGACGCTACGCTGGCAGTGGGTTTAACCACAGACCGCAAGCAGCACTAGCTGTGCGTAACGGTCCCCAGGTAGATGCCGATAAGAAGACTGACGAGGTAAAACCCATCTGAACTCCTACTGAGTCTGAATATGACATTCTCCGTACAGTCCGGTCTGTTCGTCTGATACATCGCATGTCGGGCCTAGGGGGCGGTAAACGTCAGTCCCCTAATAGCGGTACAAGTCGTGTCGGAGTGAAGCCCAAAATACCCTGAGATAACACTGGAAGCCTACCAGTATATCTCGCTTGCCCTGGCCAGGGACTACTCGTGTAATGGCTCTCCTAGACACAGCGCGATGTCAACCCCCAATACCGGGAGAGACGAATCATGTCTAACCATCACTGCCTCCAAGCGCTTCGGGACTGCACCTAACCATTACCTGTTTGCACGACTCCTTTGAGCCGTGGTAGGATAGTGATCAAAATGCAGTGGGAACACACTCGAGGCGAAGTGCCAGTGTCAAGTCAGCGGACTAAGCTGTACTCATGTCACCTGGGACCTGATAACTGACGATAGGTATAATACCAACCTGTCAGTTCCCGACGAGTCCTGTCCAGTGTACTTGTAACCCAACGAGCACCCGTATACTATCTCCAGTACGACGTACTGATGGCTGTAGGACAGACCATCTCCCACACTGGGATGAGAAGCGCATACGCTAGTCTACTCCGGAGTATCGATGCCCTGTCTCGATAGTCCTGCGACTAGGGACCTGTATAAGGATGTGCTTATAGATTACCCAGCCCCCACTAGTGTGACTGCCATCACAACGCTGGTAATCAAGCAAAGATCCTAAGGGCTCCACTAATGCATATAGGTGACATACTAAAATAAACACATGTACACATTGAAGTAGAAACAAACCAAGTAGCATACTACTATATTGAGCAAGATTGTTTATACAAGGTGGATATCCCAAGCTTCCATTAAGTAATATACAAACTAGTATGATACAGTAATGGCCTGTAGGGCATATACACTAACAGATACTTCGAGGGAGGTTTTCCAACACTTTCGCGAAGTTCCTTAATTAAATAACCTCTTTTCTCTGGGGGCGTAGCCCCGCTGACACCTTTCTAGGCACCTACTTGGTTTATAGCATTGATCGTTAAGTGACGAATCTCCTGATAAGTAGCTTGTACTCACAGTAGGATCAGGATCCAAAATATCATCGTATGATAATGTTGAAGGAATCCTACCAACATTCATCAAACTCCAAAATGGTATGCATCTCTCTGCAAATTTCAGTTTCTTTAGAAATTCCCGATGTGGATTTTTGCCCCATGCTCTTATGACCTTGACTAAGGGCCAACAAATCATAAGTCACATGTCAAGTTCTACCCGTCATTATCCAGGTTAATTTGAACCCACCCGTACATAC
Organism: Agapanthus africanus; assembly: GCA_030015575.1. Taxonomy (NCBI): domain Eukaryota; kingdom Viridiplantae; phylum Streptophyta; class Magnoliopsida; order Asparagales; family Amaryllidaceae; genus Agapanthus; species Agapanthus africanus. The sequence goes on along the minus strand of JASDDO010000029.1, from coordinate 280,006,692 downwards.
TCTTGACTAAGGGCTAACAAAGTAATACGACTGTCCCAAACCAACGCATCTATCTATGCAACAAATGAATACCCCAGCAGCTACCAAACAGTATGCCTTGACTAAGGGCCAACAAACATACTTGAATACTACTGACCATCCATAAGAAATGACGGAGGGTTACGAATGGTTTTGGCAAAACCGTGAACGTAGTGAACTTGATATAATCGAAGGAACCTGATACTTTTTAAGAGGAGTGGTTAAAGCTCCGCAATTTAAAAAATCTGATCTTTTAAAATAACCGAGTGGTTTCTTTTAAATTTGTTCTAACGATTAAACTATGGTTTATTTTCTTTGCATTATAATAATGCGTCCCATCATTTATCCTATCATTGCAGAAAACAACGAAAATACCACGTCCTCTTATGCCATCCGCATTCGCCACGGGGTCCCGTCATCACCCGTTAGGTTACTTAACTAACGACAGAGCGGGGGCTGGGCTAGCGCGGGTGTAAAACATAAGTGACGTCTAATAGCTATCATATATAGATATTGTACATTCGTCATACGTAATAATAAGCATTCCAGATCACAGATGAACTTTATTTGATATACTAGCAATCCGCATTTGCTTTGAGCCTGCAATAAAAGACGGATTACACAGTTGTGATGAATAGCCATTACCCCAACCCTAGACCCCTACGGGTATGGCAAACTACCCGCTAAGTACCCGAGTGAAGCGGTCTCCCTCAACAACGTGAGTAGGCCACTAAACACTTCAACGTACCCGGTAGTTTGTGTACCCCACCTTGGGTCTATCCTAGGAGCAAAAACAGTAAAAAGAAATAATACAACGGTGGCTACAATCGCAACCTGGATGTGCCCCACAAAAGAATATTACATCATATTACATTTACATCGAATGAATGAATATTAAACCCATCTCAAACCCCGGCTAATCATCACAACACTCCAATCAAGTCCATATACACAAACAGTAAACATTACAGAAATGTGCAACCCCTGCCAACCAACATACTAGCAGTTAGGGGAGGTTTATGAACATATTAAACATTAGAGATAAAAACCCAATTAGCAAATAACTTAGAACATCGATCGACAACCTTTATCCGTGTCTATCCCAAAAGCAAACCTGCACTGAAGTAACCTGGGTAGAAACAGAACATACAGGAAACCAAAACACCAAAAAATATGAATTACTGAGCAAATCCGAGTCAACTCGGAGTTAACTCGGCAGCGGATCCGCGGCCAAAAGCACCTTCTTGCCGCGGATCCGCGGCCGTCTTGCCTAGTTAGGGGCTCGTATTTTCCCAGTATTCTTATATTTCCCTGCTGTGAATTTTAAGGCATATCAAATAATTTTTGTGACACTTTTAAAATCAACAGAAACTGTTAGGGTGTTCGGGGTGTTGTTTTCGTGTTTTCCGTCGATCGAAGTTCTAATTAGTTGTTAACAAGCTAGTAATGGTTTAGTTGGCTCTGATACCACTGTAAGTCCATGTCACGCACCCCACGAACTTGCGGGGAGGCGGAATATATGAAAAACGATTATCAAAGTTTCGTAACACGGACTTGAGCGCATGAATCGTATCTAAACCGTTACTAGCAAACTACGACAGGTTTAACTACTCGGATTCGAAGTTATACCTCACGTTACTTGTCCTTCTTGTCTTCATCGCTGTCCTCCACTCCTTGTAGGCTCCTTGGAACATCAGAACCTCAACGGCCTCCTCGAGTCAAATACGATCCACCCGAGAGCTCCTACACCAAGCTTGATCTCCAACTTGAGATAACTAGGTTGCTCAAAGTGCTAATCTAAGCTACCTAGGGGATATAGAGTGAGTTTATGGATGTATTAGTCTAGCTAACCCTTGATCTCAACACATGAGAGGTTAGGGTTAGGGTTTCAAGAATGAGAGAGCTTGAAGAGAGAGAATGTGATGATAAGAATGATATTGAAAAATGAACTCATTTGAATATATCAACCATAACAATTTATCAAATAAATAATATACATGATTAATCATCATGGTTGATGCATTCACCTTGTGTGATTCATCTCATGAGTCATTAGCTCAATAATTGAAGCATTAACTCCATGGATGAATCACACAAATGAGTCATTAAGCAATAAATGCTTATGCCACCTTAACCCCCAAGTCACCATGCATCTAGAAGCTTCCCGGAAAATTACGAGAACGCCCCTCCAATCCGTGAAAACACGGAAAAACTTTAGACTGTATAAATCCAATAACCTGATACTAGAATCTGGCTTAAACCAAAGCCGGCTAGTAAAAACTGTCCGAACGTCGTACATGCGTAAACACACGTATGCGTCCAAACCCTTGTCGTAAAACTATACGACCTCTATATCGTTTTGCCTGGAGCAGGGAAACCCTCTATGTGGGACTCTAAAGACTCGACACTACGCTGGCAGTGGGTTTAACCATAGATCGCAAGCGGCACTAGCTGTACGTAACGGTCCCCAGGTAGATGTCGATAAGAAGGCCGATGAGGAAACCCATCCGAACTCCTACTGAGCCTGATGTGACAATCTCCGTACAGTCCGGTCTGTTCGTCTAAGACTATCGCATATCTAGCCTAGGGGCGGCAAGCGTCAGTCCCCTAATAGCGGTATAAGTCGTGTCGGAGCGTAGCCCATTACACCCTGAGAAACTACTGGAACCTACCAGTAAATATCGCTTGCCCTGGCCAGGGACTTTGCGTAATGGCTCTCTGACACAGCGCGATATCAACTCCCAATACCGGGAGAGACGAATCCTTTCTAACCGCCACTGCCTCCAAGTGCTCGGGACTGCACCCAACTACTACCTGTTTGCACGACTCCTTTGAGCCATGGTAGGGTAGCAATCTAAGAACAGTGGGACACACTCGAGGCGAAGTAGCAGTGTCAAGTCTGCAGACTATGCTGTACTCATGTCACCTGGGAACTGTTAACTGACGATTGGTATAATACCAACCAACAGTTCCCATGCGAGTCCTGTCCGATGTACCCGTAACCTAACGAGCACCTGTATACTATCTCCAGTACGACGTACTGATGGCTGTGGGATAGACCATCTCCCCAACTGGGATGAGAAGCGTACACACTAGTCTACTCTTGAGTATCGATGCCCAGTCTCGATAATCCCACGACTAGGGAAAAGTATAGGATGTTGTTTATAGACTACCTAGCCCCCATTAGTGTGACTGCCATCACAACGCCGGTAATCAAGCAAAGATCCTATGGGCTCTACTAATATGTATGAGTGATACGTTATAATAAACATATGCATATATTAAAGTAGACACAAACCAAGTAGCATACTACCATTTTTAGCAAGACTGTATATACAACTGCGAATATCCCAAGCTTCCATTAAGTAATATACATACAAGTATGATACAATAATGGCCCCTAGGGCATATACACTAACAGTGGTGCCACCTGGACGAGAAGACTGGAGATTCAGGAGATCGGAGCAGCCGCAACAAAGCGTGGGATGATGGTTAAAGAATGAAGGACTCGGATCGTTCGGTATAACATTTCTACCCTCTTTATAGTATGTTAGTTTAGCGTTAATGGCAGATCCGGGTTATAGTATACGATAGTGCCAGTTTATAAAAGTTTTTTGTTCCGCATTTGGCGTCTGAAAGACGGCCGGGGCGCTACCATAGACTTACACAAAATGCCCCGTACAGGAAACAACAGAGAATCAAATTTGGTCAAAAAACAAACAACACCAGTAAACCAAAATCCTTGAGATAAGTGCCCAGAACAAAAAAAATTTGCATTTGCCCACACAAAAACCGAGGTCGCCGGTTTTAGAGGGTTGGTGGCCGGTCCAAACTTGATAAAAATGGCTCGTTTTTGTTCTGGGTACATATCATAGTGTAAGGAGCATTCTGCACATGTTTAAAAAATTTTCTGGAATCTTTTAAAAATTAACAGAAACTGCATATTTGGCTTTGGTGTTTCGGAGTCGTTTCGGTTTCGTTGTTTTTAACATTGTTTAAACTGCTAAGCTAGGGTTTATGGGCTGGCTCTGATACCATGAAGGGTTACCCTAGTGCCCCAGCCAACTTCCGTGGCCAAATGCCGAACAAAAATTTTAAGACGAACGAAAACTTGGCACTAGAATAAAGCTTAACCGGATCTTTAACCATAAACCTAGTTAGCTAATTGTGAATTCTATCTACTATGAAAGAAGATATACCAAGAGGCTCAAGTCCTTCGGTCTTCTCTCCTCGTCATGTGCTCCAAGTGGTCTACTTAAACATGCTTGATCTCCAACTCCGGCTCCATCGGTCCTCCGGGATCGAGCTTGTTCTCCGGCCTTGCTTCGTCGTAGATGATCCACCCGGAGAATATGATCCATAGCTCTATCTCCTAATCAAATGACTATAAGGAGCAACTAGAGAACTTGGGTTGCTAAACCAAGTGGTTTAGGATGTAGTGAGAGTGTCTAAGTGTTTGCTATCTCTTTTCTAACCTCTTCACTTGTTTCTCAACACATGAGAGTGTTAGTGAAGAGGAAGAAGATGAATATGGAGGAAAGCAAGAGGAGGGAGGAGCTTGGAGAGAAAATGGAGCTCAAGAAAATAATGATCAAGCATGAGAGAGAAAATAACACACAAAGGTTTTGTATGCTATTTTCTTTCATTAAACAATAGCAACCATGCTTCAATAGTAAACCCAAAATGAATTATAAATTCATTTGCTCACTATTGAAGCATGGTCACCTCCATTCCTCCCTCACCTCTCACTTTACACCTCATTTCCATTTATCAAATAAATGGAAAATCCAAAATGAGGTGGCCACCTTCTAGAAGGAAAACTGTAATAAATACGGATTTCCGTCTACAGTACATATATACCGGCAATCAGATAAAAATCCGAACGCCCAAAGAGATAGAATAACACGAAGAACGTAATACTAGAATATATATATCGAAATACATATACGTAAATTATTAAATCAATACCTGATTTAAAAATCTAGCTCAAATCCGAGACGGCTAGTATTACCAACTGTCCGATCACAAATCCGAGTACAAAGTACATCAATCGATCGAACCCTGCACGTGTCCAATACGGCTACTACATCATTTCGCCTGAATCAGGGAAACCCTCTGTGTAGGACTCTAAAGACTCGACAGTACTCTGGCGGTGGGTTTAACCACAAGCACGTCAGCGACACTAGCTGTACGTAACGGCTACCCAGGTACCTGTCGAAAAGAAGGCCGATGAGCAAACTCATCCGGATCTCCTACTGAGCCTATCCGTGACAATATCCGTACAGTCCGGTCTCTTCGTCAAAGAGTATCACATACCGAGTCTAGGGGATGGTGAACGTCAGACCCTAGTAACCTGATAAGTCGTGCCGATGTGGCTCCGGACCAATCCGGGAAACTACTGATCAACCTATCGGTAAATCCCAAGTGCCTTGGCCAAGGTCTTATGGTCCTGACCAATCAAATCACAGTGCGATATCGACTCCCTATACCGGGAGAGACGAATCCCCGATAATCGCTCACTGCCTCCATGTGGCTCAGGACTGAACCCAACCAAAACCTGTTTGCACGACTCAGTAGAGCCGTGGTAGGGTAGTGATCAAAGTTCAGTGGGAACTCACACGAGACAAATACCGATCTCGGGTCCAAGGACTAACCTGTACACATGTCACCTGAGAACTTCCATCTGACGATAGGTATAGTACCACATGGAAGTTCTCGGCGAGTCCGTCCAGTGTACTCACCCCAGTGAGCACCTATATACGATCTTGGGTACATCAGACCAATGGCTGCGGGACCAACCATCCCCTGACGGGGTAGAAACGTATACACTAGTCTACTCTGGAGTATCAATGCCCAGTCTCGATACTCACGCGACTAGGGACCATTTAAGGATGTGCTTGTGGACTACCCTGCTCCCACAAGTATGATCGCCATCACAACGCGGGTAGTCAAACAAGATCCTAGGGGCTTTATCAACATGTAACCGCAATATGTAATAACGAGTATGACATATGCCATGTTAAGATAAAGAAAAACCACAATAATATACTACCGTATCGAGTCTTTATCAATATGTGCAAGCCAGATATAACAACAATACAAATAAATACACATATCCCGATAAAGACAAGTCAAATAATATACTATAAAACTGAGCAATATTGTTCTGTACATACATATCGCAAGTATCCATATGTATACATATACAATACTGGCCTCTAGGGCATATACATCCAACAGTATCGAGACAGGGCATCGATATACCACAGTAGACTAGAGTATAGCTTCTCGACCCATGTAGATGGGCGATGGATGATCCCATATCCATTGGTGTTTGACATCAGAGACAGTATACGGGTGCTCAGTGGAGACTGGGTACACTGGACGGACTCGCGAGAACTCCTAGATGGTATTATACCTCACGTCAGATGGCAGTTCTCTAGTGACACTGGTACAGGTTAGTCTGTAGACCCGAGATCGTCATAGAGTCTTGTATGATTCCTACCATGCTTTGATTTCCACCTTACCACGTTCAAGAGAACGTGCAAAATGGTGACTTTTGGGTACAGTCCCGAGTCACATGGAGGCAATGAGCGATAGGAGGGGTTTCGTCTCTCCCGGTATTGGGAGTTGATGTTGCGCTATGCTCGATTGGCTATAACAGGAATTCCTTGGCCAAGGCTGCTTCTGAGATATACTGGTAAGTGTTATCAGTAGTTTCTTGACCCGTTATTGTAGGGTTCCTAGGCACTCTAATAGAGTCTCACATGTGATCAAGCATGCACAAATCAAATTTTACGGGTGCCTACAAACCCTAATACGGATCGTTTACTAGATATCTAGGTGAAACAAGCAAGTAAATGGAAATGTATCTAAAGGAAAGGGGCTACAACCTTTGTAGATCCGGTCCACCACTTCCTAAGCTCCACGATGATCTCCCTCCGCTGTCCAAATCGAACTCACGACTCTAGCATTGGCATCATCGAAGAATGTGCAGGCTTGATCGTCGGTTCGATGCCGAAGATGATCTACGTCGAAGCATCACAAGAACAAGCTCCAACTTCACCAAGCTTTGAAAACTTGTGAAGTAAAAACCCTATACAACTTGGCAAGAGGTAGAGGATGAAGAAATAGGAAGTGGGTAGACTTTATATTTGGATTTCTCACTCAATTTCACTAGTTGCCATTGATGGCCACTAGCTTTCTTCATGTTGAAGAAGATGAAGAAGAAGAAGAAAATATGATAAGTCTTAATAATTAGATAAAATAAATCAATACTTATCATACTTTCAACTATAGTTAAGTGTAGAGAAAAGACCATGGTTAAAAGGATGGTTAAGGTTAAGCATAAGAACAAAAGAGTGACTTAGTCAAAGTTTCAAGAAACTTCAACTAAAAACAAAACATTCAATCATTCATTTATCTTTTTCTTTTTCCAAAATGAATAAATAAGAAAGATAAATGAATAAATAATCAAAACCCTAATCATTAACTTAAACCATGGTTTGATTCTTTACACTTAACCAAGCAAGCATGTATCATCAAACATGATACAAACATGTGCACAAAACTATATCGCATATACAATGTGCACAATTCAAGTGAGAAAATCCTTTTAAAGTGAACCAATACTAGTTAACGCAAAGTAATATATCAAATATATAAATATGTACTAAATCATTAAATCAACACTTGATTTAACGATCCGGTCATATCGGATATAACCGACTAGTATCATATGTATCGGCTTATCGAATCAATCCTTGATTCGATAACTAGGTTATATCGCATATAACCAATCGATACATTGATCGTGAGAATGGAATACGGTATCACATACTCGAATTATTCTCGGTCCCGCACATATCTCATATGCGCTCCTATTTCGTTTCGCTTGAGCCAGGAAACCTCTGTGTACGACTCTAAAGACTCGTCAATACGCCGGCAGCAGATGATGATCATATCAAACACCCACAAGCCGCAAGCGGTCTGCTAAACGTAACGGCCACCCGGGTATTGAGCGATCAGAAGATCGACGAGCAAGCCTGCTCACACTCCTGCGAATCCAACCAGTAACACTTACCGTACAGTCCGGTCTGATCGTCTGATATGTCGCATATCTCGCCTAGGGGTGGTAAACGTCAGACCCCAATAGCTCGATAAGTCATGCCGACGTAAGGTCCATAACATTCGTGAAACTACTGATAACTCTTACCAGTATATCACTACAACCCTGGCCAGGGATTTCCTGTTATGGCCAGTCGAGCATAGCACAACATCAACCCCCAATACCGGGAGAGACGAATCCCCTCCTATCGCTCATTGCCTCCATGTGAATCGGGACTGTACCCAAAAACCACCTGTTTGCACAACTCAGTAGAGCCGTGGTAGGGTGGAAATCAAAGCACAGTGGGAGACACACAAGACTCTATGACGATCTCGGGTCAACAGACTAAGCTGTACCAGTGTCACCAGAGAACTGCCATCTGACGTGAGGTATAATACCATCTGGGAGTTCTCGGCGAGTCCGTTCAGTATACCCAGTCTCCACTGAGCACCCGCATACCATCTCCGATGTCAAACACCAATGGATATGGGATCATCCATCGCCCATCGTATGGGTCGAGAAGATATACGCTAGTCTACTCTGGAATATCGATGCCCCGTCTCGATATTCCCTCGACTAGGAACAATGAAGGATGTACTCATTGACTACCCAGGCCCCACTAGTATGATCTGCATCACAGTCCTGGAAGTCGGGTACACATCCTAAGGGCTTTATCAACATGTAATCAGAGAGACAGAAAGTATACATGTTAAGATAAAGAGCAACCAGATAGCGTAATATCATGTCGAGCAAGAAAGTCCTACCTATATATGTCCCAGCATCCACTACAATATACATCCAATGTACAGTAATGGCCTTTAGGGCATACATATAACTAACAGTTATGAGCCTCATATCGACACGACTTATCGAGTTACTGGGGTCTGACGTTTACCACCCCTAGATAAGATATTTGACATATCAGACGAAGAGACCGAACTGTACGGTAGTGTTACTGATTGGATTCGCAGGAGTGTGAGCAGGCTTTCTTGTTGATCTTCTGATCGCTCAATATCCGGGTGGCCGTTACGTTTAGCAGACCGCTTGCGGCTTGTGGGTGTTTGATATGATCATCACCTACTGCCGGCGTATTGACGAGTCTTTAGAGTCCTACACAGGGGTTTCCTGGCTCAAGCGAAACGGAGTAGGAGCACATATGTGATATGTCCGGGACCGAGATTGATACGAGTATGTGATACCGTATTGTATTCTCGCGATTTGTGACATTGGTCGGTTATATGCGATATAGCCGGGTTATCGGATCAAGTGTTGATTCGATAAGTTGTTACACTTGATATTAGTCGGTTATATGTAATATAGCAGGATTATTAAATCAAGAGTTGATTTAATAATTTAATGTATAATTATAAATTAGATATATAACATTACATTAACTAGTATTAGCTCACTTATGATTCTTTTCTCACTTGATGTGCACATTGAATATATGTGATATATTTTTGTGTACATGTTTTGTGTCATGCTTGATGATACATACAAGATGGGTGTATGAGACTTGTACCATGATAGGGTTAAATTAGGGTTTTGTTTATTTCTTAAGATTTAACAAAAGAGAGAAGACTTGGTCAATGTTATCAAGCTTGGATGAAGCTTTTAGAAACATTGACAAAGTCCACTCTTTTGTCATTCCTTAGGATATTTCTTAACCCAACCCTTAACCTTATACCTCGGTTAATTCTCTACATGAGTTAGGCATGACGGCTTAACTCACCCATGGTTGCAATAATTCATTTGGATTAACTCATGTGATGAGTTCTTGCTTCTTCTTCTTCCTTAAAGCTTTCTAGCTTCAATGGAGGTATGAGAAAAAGTGTGAGAAAATGAAATCTAAAGTGAGCCCATTTCCTACTTCATTATCCTCTACTACTTACCATTTAGTTTAGGATGTTCTCTTCATAAAGTTCTTGACCTAGTGAAGAAATAGCTTGGGTTAGTGTCTCCTCGACGTAGATTATCTTCGGCCTCGAAGACATTGAAGCAAGCATGTTCGTTCTTCTTGTAGAGTCTCTCTAGAGTCCGGAGTTTACAATCGCAGCGAAGGGGCTACTACACGGAGCTATTGAAATGAAGGACCGGTCTACAAAGGTTGTATTCCTTGCTCACTTCTTATTGCAAAGTGTTTGCATTTCATTTCCGTCGATTTCTAGTAGATGATTCATAGTTTAGGGTTAGCTAAAACGGCAAAAATTTGAATTTGGCATGGACGATACCTCCCGAAACCTTACTGCCGTCTTAGGTAAACCTGCACGTGCGTAACGCACGAAGTGTATGCTAGTATCCTATATATTAAGAAGATTAAGTAAGCTAAACATAAGCACAAGGTTTTGCCAACTAAGCTAAAGAACTAAATTAAAATTATCAACCAATGAGTTATACTTCGGTTGGGCACTTATGCTCTTAGGGAGAGTACGAGGTTCGAACCCTAAAAAACCCCAGAAAAGAAAGTGGAAAAATTAACGCTTTAAGGACAAATTCTTGGATCCTCGCACTAAAAAAAACCCAAGCAGGCTAAAGAGAGAATCTTTTTGTAAGTCTACGGTAGCGCCCCGGCCGTCTAACCGACGCCAAATACGGAACAAAAAACTTTTAACTAGCGCTATCGTAGACTTTAACCCGGATCTGCCATTATTGCTAAGGTAGAAAGGTTATACCGAACGATCCGAGTCCTTCATTCTTTAACCATCATCCCATACTTCGTTGCGGCTGCTCCGATCTCGTCGATCTCCAATCTGCTCGTACAGGTGGCACCACGTCAACGGTTCTTTAAACGGGCTCCCGCCTCTGACTCGAGACAACTCGGTCATCAAGTTTGCTAAAAGAGATGACCAAGATTGATGTAGAGAATGAGTAGAATACTTTGTCTCGTTACGTCCAAAGCTATGGACGAACGGTTAATGAAGTTGCCTTTTGGATCGATATGAAAATGAGATATGAATATGTTAATTTCCATACATCCAAAACTATCATAATCTTTTTATCAACAAGTGAGAGAGAGTGAGATGAAAGGAGGGGAGGGGCCGGCCATCATATAGAAGGAGGGTGAGTGTAGGAGGAGGGAGTGGTAACCACAAGGATAAAGATCAAGAGAAAATATCCTAAGCTTAACAAAATGCATTAATGGAAACAATGACTCATAAACCTAGTCATCTTTTCATTAAATGCAACCAATGAAACAATAACACCACTCTAACCTAGTCACCACCTTCTAGAAGCCTCTAGAAACTTCCACACTCATCTCAACAAAAGATAAATCCGTATTTAACCAAATGTCAAATACGGCTGATAGAAAACTGGAAACTGGCAACTTCCAAAAGCGATCCTAAAACGAATTTCTGGACAACCCCGTAACTGTATAAAAATACCCGTATTTGTATTACTACCGAATACAAATACAACTGAGACAAAGATATTATATCTACTCAATATAATACTCGGATCCGGCTTAAACCAAAGCCCACCAGTATTATCTGCCCGAAATATGCACGTGCGTAAACGCACGTGCATTTTCCGAACCCTGCCATAAAACCATACGGCCTCTACAACGTTTCGCCCGAACTTGGGAAACGTCTGTGGGGGACTCTAATGACTCGTCAGTACCCTGGCAGTGGGTTTAACCACAAGCCGTCAGCGGCACTAGCTGTGCATAACGGCTGCCCATGGACTGACCTCAAGGGAGGCCGATGAGCGAACTCATCCGGAAACCCTACTGAGCCTAACAGTGACAATGTATATACAGTCCGATCCATTCGTCTATGAGTATCGCATATCTGCCTAGGGGGCTGGTAACATCAGACCCCCAAAAGCAGTATAAGTCGTGTCGGAGTGAAGCCTAATAACACCCTGGGATACTACTGGAGTACCTACCAGTAAATCTCCTATCACGGCCGTGGGCTTTGTGTAATGGCTCTCCTAGACACAGCACGATCTCATCCCCAATACCGGGAGAGACGAATCCCCTGCCGATCCGCTCACGTGCCTCCATGTGGCTCGGGACTGTACCCAAAAGCTACATGTTTGCACGACTCCTTTGAGCCGTGGTAGGGTAGAAATCAAAGCACAGTGGGAACTCACACGAGACAAATGACGACCTCAGGTCGATGAACTAACCTGTACACATGTCACTAAGGAACTGCTATCTGACGATATGTATAATACCAACTGGCAGATTCCCGGCGAGTCCTGTCCGGTGTACTCATAACCCAATGAGCACCTGTATACATCTTAGGTGATCCAACTGACACCAGTGGCTTGTGAGACCGGCCACCGCCCCTTCGTCGGGGTCTCGACTGTATACACTAGTCTACTCCGGAGTATCGATGCCCTATCTCGAAACTCCCACGACTAGGGACCACAATTAAGGATATGCTTATAAACCACCCAACTCTCACGTATATGATCGCCATCATACTGTTGGTAGTAAAGTAAGATCCTAAGGGCTCTATCAAAGTGTAACAGTGATCAGTCACCTAAACCTGTACACGACTGATAAAGGCAAACCAGATAGCATACTATCATCTCGAGTAAGACTGTCCTACCGGTATAGGTCCTCCGCAATCATTGCAATCACGTACCTGCGATCCAATAATTGACTCTGAGGGCACTATCTCCAACAATCTCCCTCTTGCACTTAAGGCTAATTATTACGATGTCGACTACTCACAGCCCGTGTGAAACCGAACATCCAACTCCTCTACTAATCAGTTTCACAAAGCCCGTTTGTAAAACTATTGTGTTCGATAAATAGCCTCAGTGAGTGGATCCGCCTAGATGTTTCTTTCTATATCTCTCTTAATCTCAAGTTCGCGGAGAAAGCCATCTCCCGAATCGAGTAATACCTGTCTTAGAATATGTCGGATATCTGATGGGACCTAGTTCATAAATGAACTCCAAATCCAAACTTCTTAGACTGTATCGATCACTGAACCTAATCAGTATCCGGCACCATGCCTCCCACAGTATCCTCTTGGACCACCTGTCCATAATACTGTCCCTCGTCAGAGGGAAAACTATAACTCTAACAATCACTTTGTCAACCATGTCACCTTTGAACCCTGGAATGATAATCGTCTCCCGAAGGAGGCTGCTGTCATCAAATCCGTAGAACATGTACTTATGTTCTAAAACTGCTTCCTTATGTTTCTCCAGGATTGGATTAATACAAACTTATTGCATCTAGTGCAAAAACAACATCTGGTGTGGTACTTGACATCTCATGATTGACTCAATTGCCTAAGCAAGTGATCTGCCAATCATGCCCATCCCTTTCCCCTTTAGTCTGTAAGACACCTTTAGAGAGGGTACTCCATCACCTACAGGTACACCACCATGCCAGGCGTCATCTATTCTAAAAACCATTAGAATACTGTCAAATTACCCACATTGGGAAGGTACCCAAATCCAGATCTAAAACCATAGATCTAGAAACCAGAAAGTCTGATATTATATCCATATCCTGTCTGGAGAAACAACTTTATGACGACCACAGTACAACCGATCTTAGTATAGGAATTTTACTTCCTACTCTGTGTATGTCATCCAAATACCATGACATCACACCCTACTACCTTCTTAACAGATCCATCCCCTATTCTGATTGAAGTCAAACCCATGACTGTCACATCAAAAATAGATGATCTATCTCCGCTATATCTGCTCTAGTCTATAAATAGACATGAGCTACTTGCCGACTAAACTTCCGCTGCTCCCACTGACTACGACAACCCTCTGGCAGAATAATATATATGTGCACTTCTAAAGCTAGTTTAGAACGACGCTATACTTAACCTCCTGCCGGGTCTCACAGTCTGGAACAACAGTAGTGTCAAGTCTGGGTAAACAAGAACCTCCCTGTCACCGTCCTTGAGGCTACCTGAGTACCTCTCGGGTGTCTGAGGTTACCCACCATATCTGCGGAGTGGCTATTGGAATGTCAAACTTGATTGAATCTATAGGTTCTATTAAATTTTCCGTAATCGTTTGCGGTTCTGGAATCACTTCCAGTTCTACCATACTCCCACTACTGTTTTCTGAAAAAATCCATTTTACTAAAACTGTGGCGAGTTAAGAACAATATCACTATTGATCTTCCAGATGGTAGAATATCAACCCTCGTCATAGCCAGGGTCAACCCACAAACAGCCATTACAGAAACGTGCTCTGAGTTATCCAGAGTCTGGTTTTAAGCAAAAGCCGGACAACTCCCCGTACCTTAACATCGTTAAGATATGAACCATTCTATATCCAATATAGAAACTTTGGCACTTATTTAATTGGAACCAGATTCAAATCATGCAACTGTCTCCAGTGCATATCAACTTAATGGAAAAGAGGCTAATCAGCATTACTCAACTTAGGAATCCATCCAATTATGAGTAACCTGAAAGAGAAACAAGTTTCTCAAAACCATTACTATCATCTGAATACCAATCACAAGAATCTACATCTTCGATCTCTTTGAAGAATCCCGATACTTGTGACACCTGGTTCTCTACTTTATTCTTATACCCACAACTTCTCAAAACTTAGACCTTGTATTTCTATGAAACACTTGTCTAAAAACTAGAGAAGTCATAAGTAGACAGAACATAGTACGAGAACCTACCCCTTTGTCCTGATGGACGCTTGGACAACATACAATACTCTGTATAAGTCCGCTGAGTTGAATAACTCAAAACCTGTGCGTCGTAGGTGGAAAACTGTACCCAAGCAATTTCCTCAAATATCACCAATTACAACGAATTCCGATATAATGAGGATAATTGCCTAATTCCCAATAACTTACTCCTACTCATCATTTGTAAAACCATACAGATATGAGAATCATACCTGGTAAATACATACCCTGGAGTAAGTATCTAATCGGGAAAACAATTTTGCTTTAACAATGCACTGAAACATGAAAATGTTTCGTAGGGGTATCCTGGTATTCCTAGTAATGCCTCTTCCATAATCCAATTCATGACTTCAACCGTATATTTTATTGCTATCTCTCCAAATCCCTTTATTTGTCTTTAGTCATTACCTTCTGTACACCATCGTTAGGCTAAATGGTTTTCTTCCTTCCCTACCGTTCAGTACCAGCCTATGGTTTGGAAGAAGACTATCCAGTAAGCATAATAGGTGTACTCTTCTAAACCAAGGAGTACTCGTATCTTGAGAGAAGGTGATGATAAAAGACAACTGAATAATACCTTATTCTTTTAAAGGTGAAATAGGAGTGGCGATGGAGTACGCGGTTTGGTCGTGAATGATAGTAGTCGCAATTTACTTTGCCCTCTTTCTAATCCCTTTATTTTGTCTTTACATATTATCTTCTGCACACCCTACTTAGGCTAATTAGTTTTCTTCATTCCCTACCTTTCGGCACCTGCCTATTGTTGGAAGAAGACTATCCAATAAGCGTAATAGGTGTACTCTCCTAAACCAAGGAGCCCTCGCAACCTGAGAGAAGGTGATAATAAAAGACATCAGAATAAACCAATTCTATTTCTCCTGAACCTTGATCCATCCTCGAAGAAATCCCTCCGAGTTCGTATATAACCATACGATGAATCTATCCAATGGAAGTGGATGTCCGTAGTAATACGGGGTGTTCTGAGAAATGCAAAGGGTAAAAGAAGGAGTGGCAATGACTTATGCAACTCGGACAATCCAAAAGCCAGTATTATAAGAAGGTTTGGTCAACTTGGTCACTGAGTCATAGTCTAGGGTCGGTCAAAGGTCGCTGCCAAAGAGAGAGAGAAAAGAAACACTCTGCGTGCACTCTAACCTAGATCAGAATGGTTATCACTTTATCTAATCCGGAAACCTCCCACTGTACTGTCAAATTCTCCTCCAAACCTAAAAGAAGAATCAATCGGGATCGCCCGAATAGTAAACCAACTCATCAGTGGGAATCGGGATCCAACTCTCATCGCATGATAACGTGACGGAATCCACTCACGTTACTCATACTCCAGAAGGTATGCGCATACTTGGCAAGTTTCAGTTTCTTTAGGAACTCCCGATATGATTTTTGCCCCATGCTCTTATGACCTTGGTGTTGGTCAAAATATCATAAGTCACATGCCAAGTTCTACCCGTCACTATCTTATTAATTTGAACCCACCCGCACATGCCCTTGACGTTGGCCAAAATGACAGAACGACTGTCCCAAACCAACTCATCTATCTATGCAACAAATGAATACCCAGCAGCTACCAAACACTATGCCTTGGCGTTGGTCAAAATACATAGCTTGAATACTACTGAATACCCAAAAGAAATGACGGAGGGCTACGGCCGGTTTTTGGCGAAAAACTTTTAACGTAACGAACTTGATATCGCTGAAGGAACCTGATACCTTTTTATAAAAACATAGTGGCGAAAACCTTTTGCTAAAGAAGTCACTCCCGGTGAAGGGATCTCGGCTCTTTCCTCGTGGAATGAAGTGCAGGATATTCCAACTGAATACCGCGATGCAAAGCAACTTGTAATCGACTGTAGTGAAGTTATTACCCTGACGCAAACTTCTGCCTAAGGGGTCATTCCCGGTGAAGGGATATCAGCCCTTACCTCGTCGAATGAGGTGCAGGATATTCCAACCGAATACCGCTATGCAAAACAAAAGGAAACTTCTTTGTAATAACACTTTTTAAATTTGTTCCAACAACTGCCAAATAGGTTTGCTTTCCTTTGCATTGATCAGAATCAGCGCAGTCCCATCAGTTAATCACACCAGAAAAGAACGAAAATAAAATGTACGTATATGCCATCCGCATTCGTCACTGGGTCCCGTCATCACCCGTTAGGTTACTTAACTAACGACAGAGCGGGGACTGGACTAGCGCGGGTGTAAAACATATATAACATCTAATAGTATATAAACCAATATACAATAATCGCTCCAGGCGTGATAATATGCAACATTACAGAAAAGTAATAAGCATCACAGAACAATACAGATAAACTGGGATCCCCGAGTTTCATAGAGCCGCTGCTGAAACCCGACGTTCCCCTGGTCGTGTGGATAGCCTGTGCAATGAAACCTAGACCCCTACGGGTGCGGCAAGTTACCCGCCAAAACCTGAAGTGAGGCAGCCCCCTACAGCAAAGTGAATGGACCACCCTGCACTTCACGGAATCCGGTAGCTTGAGCACCCCTCCTTAGGTCAACCTGTACCCCTTACGAGTGCGGCGAATAGTCTGCCAATTTTAGAGTGAGGCCCCTCTGCCTCTCAAAGCCATGAGATGCGGACCCGTTGCCCTCCAGAACCCGGCTATCCGTGCACTCCGTCGCGTGGTAAAACCTAGTACAGAAATGAAAAATATGTACAACGGGTACATCGACCTCAACCCGGTCCTGCCCCAAAAGAATATTATACAACAGGCAGTGACGGCAGTCCACATGTTGGACGCTCGCCCCGCAATATCAAATGTACAAATAAATTCAAACTGCACTACCATTGCACACTGCTATCCACCATGACAAATCCGCAACATCACAGCACAACACAGAACATCAACGTGAATGTCACGTTCGTAAACCCGTCTAAAAGAACTATAGCAATCAGACGCAGTTTACCGATCGAATGACATTCACGGTCGGAGATATAATGTAAGTACTGTAAACTAACATGTTTAAATTTCGATCGACTAAATATCACGAAGTGGGCCCCACGTACATCTGCTATACAGTAACAAAATCTGGGCCCAAAAGAATATTACCAAAAATCACAATTTACCATGTTAAACACACAGAAACAATTTAGACCATTGATCCAATATACTGGCCACGGATCCGCGGCGGTATAGTACGATCACATGACCAAATTTTTAGGGTATGCTAAAAAAACACTGCTCAATTTTCTGGGATCATCAAAATAATTTTTAAACCAGATTTAAAATCGACAGAAACATTGAACAGAAAAATTGTAGTTTTTGATATTCGGTCCGATCGATATTTTAAACGCGTTAGCACAAGTTAGTAAAGAAAAATGGTGAGGCTCTGATACCACTGTAAGTCTACGGTAGCGCCCCGGCCGTCTAACAGACGCCAAATGTGGAACAAAAAACTTTTAACTGGCGCTATCGTATACTTTAACCCAGATCTGTCATTATTGCTAAACTAACAAACTACAAAGAGGGTAGAAAGGTTATACCGAACAATCCGAGTCCTTCATTCTTTAACCATCATCCCATGCTGAAAGGTTAGCCTAGCACCTCATAAAGGGTTTGGAAGCATCACATGAACCAAAGATTGAATTTTTAGGGTGCTAAGTTAATGAACATAGAATCGTTCCTAGAAAAATTAGGGTTTCATAATTTTTCACATCATCTCATGAAAGAAAAGCTAGGGTTTAGAGAGTACAACCTTTGTAGCTCCCTACGCTAGACTCCTCGGCTACTTGGGGTTTGAAAAAGCTCCGCTTGAACTCCTCTAGGTCACCGATGATCCACCCGGAGTCCGCTTTGTCCAAGCTTGCAACTTCACCCGATCAAGAGAACGAAATGAAGCTAACACTCCAAACAAGTGGGCTAGACTTATGTAGAATGGTGTTGTGGTTCTCTTTCTCACTTCAAAATCCTAACTTGATGAGTATATTGCTCACTACAAAAATCTAGAGAGCAAATGAGAGAGGAAGAAGAAGATGATGGCTATTTCTTTTTCAAGAGTGAAAAGAATAACTCTTGTTAAAGAAAAATGAAAATATATGAATATATATTTTCTTGTTCTCATCTCAAACCATGGTTTAAACAATGAATATCTTATTGAACTTGAGTTAAAGCATAAAAGGAAAGTTTACCCAAGGTTAAAAGGTGGGTGAGGATGGTTAGGTCAAAAGAAGAGTGTAGAAACAAATCAATCATAACCATTTTCCTTTTTCCTTTTTACTTTAAATCAAATGCAATAAAAACCATATATAAAACCATGGTGTGAGTCTTATATTGCCACTATTTTCTTTGTATAAGCAGCCATGATAGATGAGGTATGTATGTATGTATGTATACACATCCATATGTGCATGAAACTAGAAAGAAAGAAAAACATACATGCATGCATACATCCATCCAACACAAGAAAGGATTTCTAGTGAGAAACTAATGGTTAAATGATAAATCAACACTTGATTTATCAATCCGGCCATATCACATACGACCCCACCAAAAGCAAGCCGCCCAATCAATATACGGTATCCTATACACGCATTTTAATCGGGTCCATGCGCATATCGCATACGCGCACCACAACATTTCGCCTGGACTAGGTAACTCCTTTATGGGACTCTAAGACTTGTCAATACGCCGACAATGGGTGATGATCATATCAAGCACCCCCAAGCCGCAAGCGGTCAGCTAAACGTAACGGCCACCCGGGTATTGAGCGATCAGAAGAAAATAAGCGAACCTGCTACAACTCCCGTCGAGCCAACCGATAACACTACCGTGCAGTCTGGTCTCCTCGTCTGATATGTCGCATATCAAGTCTAGGGGTGGTAAACGTCAGACCCCAATAACCGATAAGTCGTGCCGATGTGAGGCTCATAACGGGTCGAGAAACTACTGGTAACACTTACCAGTAAATCTCTAATCAGCCCTGGCCAGAGACTTCCCTGTTACGGCCAATCGAGCACAGCGCAACATCAACCCCCAATACCGGGAGAGACGAAACCCCTCCTATCGCTCATTGCCTCCATGTGACTCGGGACTGTACCTCCTATCGCTCATTGCCTCCATGTGACTCGGGACTGTACCCAAAAACCACCGTTTTGCACACCCTCATGGACGTGGTAAGGTGGAAATCAAAGCACAGTGGGAATCACACAAGACTCCATGACGATCTCGGGTCTACAGACTAACCTGCACAAGTGTCACCTGAGAACTGCCATCTGACGTAAGGTATAATACCATCTGGGAGTTCTCGGCGAGTCCGTCCAGTGTACCCAGTCTCCACTGAGCACCCGTATACCATCTCTGATGTCAAACACCAATGGATATGGGATCATCCATCGCCCATCTCATGGGTCGAGAAGCGTATACGCTAGTCTACACTGGTATATCGATGCCCCGTCTCGATACACCCACGACTAGGGACCTTGAAGGATGTACTTATGGACTACCATGTCCCCACTAGTATGATCCTCATCATAGTCCAGGTAGTCAAGTACACATCTTAAGGGCTTTACCAACATGTAACCATGAGACAGTATAAAGAGACTAGTATACATGTTAAGATAAAGAGTAACCAGATAGCATACTATCATATCGAGCAAGAAAGTAATCTCTATATATGTCCAAGCATCCAATATAATATACATCAGCTGTACAATACTGGCCTCTAGAGCATACATACAACTAACAATCTCCCACTTGCACTAGGGCCAGCTGCTGTAGTATCGCATACCGAGCATCCCGAAGAGTCTCTCAAACTGTATCTGGGGAATGGCCTTCGTGAGTGGATCCGCTGTGTTATTCTTCGTGTCAACCCTCCTGAACTCGATCTCCCGGCGATCAACTATCTCCCGGATCAGGTGATACCGCCTCAGAATATGCCTGGATTGCTGATAGGACCTGGGTTCCTTGGCCAAAGCCACTGCTCCATTGTTATCGCAATACAAAGGTATTGGATGCTCAATGGATGGAACCACTCCAAGTTCAGTAATGAACTTCTTGATCCAGACAGCCTCTTTGGCAGCATCGTTGGCAGCGATGTATTCAGCCTCCATCGTCGAGTCTGCCACGGTTTCCAAAACTTGGAACTCTTCCAGCTAACCGCCCCTCCGTAAAGGGTAAAGACAAATCCCGAGTGCGACTTAGAGTCGTCCTTATCACTCTGGAAGCTCGAATCGGTAAAGGACTCCACTTGGAGTTCTCCGTTACCATACACCAAGAGCATCTCTTTAGTCCTTCGCAAGTACTTGAGAATGCTCTTCACAGCTGTCCAGTGACTCTCTCCAGGATCAGCTTCATACCTGCTCACTACACTTAGTGAGTATGCTACATCGGGTCTGGTACATAGCATCGCGTATATGATAGAGCCTACAGTCGAAGCATAGGGTATCCCTTGCATGCGAGCTCTCTCCAAATCAGTCTTGGGAGACATCTCTTTGGAGACAGTGACTCCAGAGATCGTGGGTAAGTTCCCACACTTGGATTCTTCCATACTAAACCTCTTTAGTATGGTGTCAATGTACCTGGATTGGGACAATCCCAATATCCGTTTGGATCTATCTCTATAGATCCTTATCCCCAATATGCAGGAGGCATCACCAAGATCTTTCATTGAGAATCTTTGTGATAAGAAGAGCTTTACCGAATGCAACATAAGAATGTCATTTCCTATCAGGAGTATGTCGTCTACGTACAATACGAGGAAGACAACCTTACTCCCTGCTACCTTCTCGTAAATACAAGGTTCATCTACGTTTTTGACGAAATCAAACTCTTTGATAACAACGTCAAAGCAGATGTTCCAACTCCGCGATGCTTGCTTTAATCCATAAATGGATTTAAGCAGCTTGCACACCTTCCCGCTGCTCCCACTATCTACGAAGCCCTCTAGCTGAGTCATGTATACGCACTCTTCTAAATCACCATTTAGAAAGGCGGTCTTAACATCCATTTGCCAGATTTCGTAATCATGATATGCAGCGATGGCAAGCATGATCCGGATGGATTTAAGCATAGCCACTGGAGAAAAGGTCTCGTCATAGTCCACACCTGGTCTTTGACGAAAACTCTTTGCTACAAGTCTAGCTTTGAAAGTCTCCACTTTCCCATCTACACCAAGTTTTTTCTTGAAGATCCACTTTCTCCCAATGGGTTTTACCCCTTCAGGAGCATCTTCCAAAGTCCACACTTTGTTGGTGTACATGGATTCCATCTCGGACCGCATAGCATCCAGCCATTTCACTGAGTCCCCACTCGTGATGGCCTGCTCGAAGCTAGTTGGGTCATCATCCTCCATGATGCAATCCTCGCTCCCACCGTCAATGAGAAAACCGTAGTATCTCTCAGGTGTACGAGAAACCCTGCTAGATCGGTGGAGCGGTTGGGGTTCGTCAGGTACTACTGAATCCTCTGGTTCTACCAAGTCTTCTGTTATAGTTTGTGTCGCTGGAACCTCTTCCAGTTCTACCTCAATGCCACTTGTCTGTTTTATAAGAAAACCTTTTTCTAAGAAAGTGGCATGTCGAGAAACAAACACCTTTTGTTCCTCGGGGTGGTAGAAGATATACCCTTGTGAATTTTTGGGATATCCTATAAACTTACATAAGACTGATCTTGCCTCGAGTTTGTCCGGATTTTGTCTTTTGACATAGACTGGACAACCCCATATCTTAATGTAATTAAGATGTGGTCTCTTCCCTTTCCATATCTCATATGGAGTGGTAGGCACTGATTTGGTAGGAACTCTATTCAATAGGTCCATGGCTGTCTCAAGCGCATATCCCCAGAAGGAAATAGGTAACTTAGCTGTACTCATCATTGAGCGCACCATATCTAACAGGGTGCGGTTTCTCCGTTCCGATACACCATTGTGCTGTGGTGTATAAGGAGGAGTGAGCTGAGAGAGAATCCCATTCTCTTTTAAATAATCTAGAAAATCATTGCTCAAGTATTCTCCTCCTCGATCAGATCGAAGGATCTTAATACTTTTGCCCGTTTGGTTCTCTACTTCGTGCTTATATTCTCTGAATTTCTCAAAAGCTTCAGACTTGTGTTTTATCAGGAACACATGTCTGTATCTAGAGAGATCGTCAGTGAATGTAATGAAGTAGGAAGAACCGTCCCTGGCATGTGTAGACATGGGACCGCATACATCACTATGTATCAGCCCTAAGAGTTCCATAACTCTTTCTCCGTGTCCCGTAAACGGAGCTTTGGTCATTTTACCTTAGAGACATGACTGGCAAGTATCATAAGATGAAAATTCAAACGGTTTCAAATATCCATCTTTATGCAACTTAGCTAGTCGTGTCGCATTTATGTGACCTAGTCTACAATGCTACAAGAAGGATTCGTTCAGTTCTGATGTCACGACCCGAGAGTTTCGACTCGTGACCGGCACTTAACCACGCCACGTCTACAGGCGTAACGCGGCTAAGTAAGCCGAACCCAGAAATCAAACCAATAAATATAGAGTGATTGAAAACATTTCGTAAAAACAGTCATGCGTGTCCGAAAAACATCTTATTAATTTAGTAGAAATCCTTTTTAAGTTCAAGAGTTAAAACTTTTATAATTGGTAACATTTCTTTTTTTTAAACGTTTGCCCCGCAAATCGGGTAAAAGCAAGGTGTAACAGAAATGACAAGTGAAATAAATAAATAAAGCATCCCAACAAGATATACGACGCCGTAGCGAAGAATACACAGTAAAGCAAGGACAATATAGCAAAGGTAAGACTGCATAACATAAAGTCGGCTCACATGCGAGCTCGACACCAGAATATAAAATCATACATATCGTCCTCACAACTGTTTCTAAGTCAATACAGAAAGGTAGATGGAGAGTACTAGATACATCAATATACAACTGAAAAGTAACAGATACCGTACAAAACCCACCTAACAGAGAAAGGCTAACTCGCCTCAGCAATGGTATCTGTGCCAAAAGATGTAAAAGACAGCCTGCCGCGACTACTCCCAAGGGCAACCTGCAAATACTGTGGCACAACGGGGGTGAGTTGCCAACTCGTGAATAGAGATAACATATAAAGGTAATCGCGAGCATGCACATACTACGCTACTCTATCATATGCCAACAGATGATATCAATTTGTGATAAGCAGAATGTGCGATAACCATGCAAGTGCTCTATAGGGTACTGTACTACCGGATAAGGTACAAATGCTCTATCAGGTAATACATCTACAGGATGGGGTACAAAAGTAATGCTGAGCAGGGGCAATATAATATCTACACGGAATGCCAACGTGGAATATATAATCGGTTTCTCAATTCACCCAGATCTCCCAAAAATAGCTCATGCGCCGGCACTCTCCTCGGCCCTCAAATCCTGTACATCTCTGAGAATCCCGAGTGCCCAACATCGGCACCTAAATATCATAAATACTCGTGTCTAGCATCGACACGCAAAACATCCTTTATCGGGCATCCGTCAATCCGGGTCAGCCCTCTCTCGAAGTATATATCGGGAATCCGTCCGTCCGGGTCATCCCTCTCTCAATATATCGGGCATCCGTCAGTCCGGGTCAGCCCTCTCTCAATACATCGGGCATCCATCAGTCCTGGTCAGCCCTCTCTCAATACATCGGGCATCCGTCAGTCCGGGTCAGCCCTCTCTCAATACATCGGGCATCCGTCAGTCCGGGTCAGCCCTCTGTAACGTCTTCAAAATAATAAAATATGATTTTTGGGAAATTTTATAATTTAATATTATTTTAATGAATATTTTAATATTCTGGTATAATTAAATACAGATAAATGGGGAAAAATTATGGAAAATTCTAAAATAAGGTATTTTAAGGAATTGCCTCGTTTTCTGTGCATGCCCCCATTTCCTCTAGTTTTGACTCTGAGTATGTCTAGTTTTGACTGATTCCATCTAGGGTGAAATCTGGGTTGATTTTCCTATGTTGGTGTATAATTTGGGACTTGTTTTAGCATGGATTTTGGTATTTGGTGATTCATTTCTGTCGGGTGGCCTTTGGACGTCAACGACAAGTGGATTTTGATTGTGTTTACATGCGAGTCGATAGGTTTTTACCTATGCGGGTAGCGTGTGCTATTTTGGTTTCCGATGTGATTTTCATGTGCTTTAGCATTGTGATATACTTGTAGGTACCCCGTGTGATGTTGAGGCAAAGGAGGTGAAGATAGCGACATCGGCTTTGGCACACGAGAAGCAATGTGAGTAGATTTATATCTACGGGGAGAAGTCGGGTGGATGGCGTATAGCACCCCCGCAGTCCGTGGTGATGTATACGAATACGTATACACACGAATATTTATTATGTGTTGTTTAGGGTTATTGATGGTAATAATGATATTTTGATGATAAGAATATATTGGTTCAGTACAGTGCGAACCCTAGAGTAGTGGTTACACTCACACATACATTTACACATACTTGCATTCATTCTTTCATTTATTAGAGTGCATATGATGGTGCGTATATCTACACATGGGTATGGGACTATGTGTTTATATACGGGATTTGAGGATGATACGTGGTTTGAGATGATACTTGATGTGAGGCCGTGAGATCGGCGATGTGACATAGCTTGTCTTCGAGGTGCGATATGATAGTTTTAGTGGGCCTTTGGACATGTGCTTTACCCGCATTCATATTTTTATAGATGGTATCGATTTGTACTAGACTTAGAGTAGTACCCCAGATTATGCGATCTGATGATAGTGATACCTGATATGTGATGAGGTACTGTGATATTGACCCCTACCCAGCTATTGGGATGCGTACGACGATCTACCGTACGAGCCGATATTGATGATAGATCCGCACTCATGACTCGAGGATATCTTACGATATGTTATTAAGGCGGGATCACCGACTATCATATCTATATATTTTGACTCAGATTAGGTGGTTTCTTACCCCTCCTGTCTAGATTACTTAGTAGACATTAGACTGGACCGAGTCATACCTATTTCAAACTAACGAATCGGGGATATTTTAAAGATAGGCAGAAGGGTCATACGGATATTTTCAAATGATGTATCTTTTCTTAAAACACCGTAGCCCTTGTTTTTCCAAAAGCCCTGATTCGTCTTATTTCAAATGGCACCCCTGCATGACTTGTACAGATTGGTGTAGATTCTTTACTTTTGCGTTGATTATTCGATTCCGCATATTCATGCTATTTGCATTGCATCGCTTGTACTGTGGTTATATTTCAGTCATGCTGCTAGGACACCAGCACCATTATCGATGATGCATATGTTCCACGTACACTTGTTGCCGGCTCACACACTCATCATCGATAATTGCCATGTCACTACACTATAGTACTATTGCATTCATGATATGATTCTGGCATGGCATATTGTACACTTATACCTGTACACATATATAGATGATTCTAGCTTGATTGGGGATTTGGGAACCGCAAGATACTCTTTAAAAACAGATTCCTTTTAAAAGAGCGGTCTCCCTCGACATGTGCACATTATTATTCCATGTTGCATGACTTACTGATATGCTTGCATTACTGTTACATGCCGCATACATCATGCTTTGACTGTACGCATTGAGATATGTTGTTTCTATGATATTTCTGGATTTGGGAACCGAGGGTATTTCAAAAGAGAATATGTCATTTCTTTAAAAACCCGGTTACCCTTGATATGATATTTCAGTGCGTCCACCATGTGTTTTCTCGGTGCTGAGAGCGACATGTGTAACCCAAATCGAGGCGTGGATGAGCCGATTGCGGGTACATGGTGGACCCGGTATGGTTCCCCTCGGCAAGATGATCGATGAGCTTTGCCGATTGAGCCTGGAGGCGGGCGAGTACCTACCGGTGATTGGTTGGACCTGACGGTTATCCGGAGGATACCGACCAGAGTCGATAGATGTTTTGGGCATACTGCCGGGGCCGAGGGCCGATACCGCAGACAGAGCCCGCGGGCCGATCCGGACTGACGGAGCCCGATATATGAGGATTTACGTGCCGATGCTGGGCACAGTTTTCATGATGTTTTCGGGTGTCGATGTTGGGCACCCCGGGTTCCATGATTTTGATGTGTCGCGAGGGACACGGGTGGTTATATCCTCATATTATTTCCCATGCACATGATTCATGATATTTACATGCATGGTGGTTATTGTCATTGGGTGACGAGTGGACGGGATCCACGTGTGTGCAGATTTGATTACATTGGTTATACCTCATATTCATGACATGCTATTACCTGAGGCACTAGCACGAGCACTTGGCACTACACTCATGTATAGAGATTACATTGCCAGTTTAGCATGCTTCAGCTTTATTCATATTGAGGTTTATGTATATCTGATCGTTTTGACCTAGGATGGGTCATGCATTTGATTTCTGCTTGTAGATATCTTTCTATTCACGAGTTGGCAACTCACCCCCGTTGTGCCCCAGTTCTTGCAGGTTTGCCGTACAGATTCCATAGCAGCATTTCTGGCACACTGCTTCCTTATGGGTGACTTGCTTGGATAGGTGGGTTCTTTGTATCAGAACCGCCCTTGTTCATGTATTATTTATTGTACCTAGAATTGTCCATCAACCAAAACTTGTAGTTTGTTTCAGACTTAGAAATCAGTGTTGTATTATTTCGACCTTAGAGTCGCGCTTGTAGTATTGCGGTTTTCTGGCTGTTTTTGAGTTTCTTTTCAGTTTTGATCCTCGCCCCTTGGCGTTGTATATTATTATTGCTTGCGTGGTTGTGACCGTCGATTGACGAAGAGCCAGCTCCCGCTTGGGGATGCCTTTTATCATGTCATATATATTATTCTTGTTGTACCCTGTTCGGGGCCAGTTTTTACAAAGGAAACTCTGCCGAAATTTTCAGGAAAAATTACACATTTTAAAAATTCATATTCGGCTTAGTTATTTAAAAACTTGATTTTCAAACATGATTTCCTTACTTTTCAAAAACAGTTTTCCTTATTTACTCTTTAAATGGTTTTAGATTGCTGGGCTTTTGGCTTACTTGGATCAGATGGGGTCCTATAGACTTCATATGGTTCAAGGGCCAGTCACGTGCTCTTTCGGGTCGTGACACCCTCTCTCAATACATCGGGCATCCGTCAGTCCGGGTCAGCCCTCTCTCAATACATGCCTCTAGCACCGAGAAAACACGGGGTGACGCCCCAAAATATCATATCAAGGGAACCGGATTTTTAAATGATTACTTATTTGAAAAGGCCACGGTTTCCAAATCCAGAAATCACATGAAATCTCAACCAATAATACAAGTAATTGTGATGTGATATGTGCACCAAGTATGTATATCAAGTCATGTCACATAAAATGAGCCACAATGCAATGATCCAATGTGATATAGGTATCAAGTATGAATATCAAGTCATGTCACATATAGATGAGCTACAATGCAATGATTCAATGTGATATAGGTATCAAGTATGAATATCAAGTCATGTCACATATAGATGAGCTACAATGCAATGATTCAATGTGATATAGGTATCAAGTATGAATATCAAGTCATGTCATATATAGGTGAGCTACAATGCAATGATCCACTGTGATATGTGTAGTAGGTATGCAATGCACTAGATGGTACCCATGAACATGCAATATATATATATAAGGAACACTATAAGGTCCTATCAGCCCTGACGTAGAACGCCATGCGGGCGATATCCCCGTAGATGTGAAATCTACTCACCGAGCCTCGTGCTAAGTGTATCCAACAACTTGCTTGCCCTTCTTCGCAGCGTCCGTCTCACTGGCATGCGAGCCTAGAATCACATAACATATATCACACATAAGCTCAACTTCACAAAAATGCGACATTACGGTCAAACTAGAAACCCGTGTCGCAAACCAATCGCGCGTGTGCGCGATACGCTAAAACGTGTGATCACGCGCCTGAAACTACCCCGACGAGCCGCGATACGCAGAAACCCAAACCTACTCACGTATCACGCGTGTCGCGAAGGTTTAGAAAAACGGCAAAATAGGTATTTGGTCCCAGATTTTTCTACAGAACTAAACTTACAAAAATATATATATCACAGCACTCTACACACTAGCAGACACCTATAGGACCAAACACCACCCAAAACCCCACCCATCTGGCCGCAATTTGCGGCCAGAAAGAGGAAATTGGCGGCCAAAGGGAAGAGTCAGGAGGTCGGGTTAAAACTATGGTATCAGCACATCACCACTACACTACAGTCTTCTCAAATTCATTCTGAACCCACCGGGTCAATAGCAGTTCCAGAAAACTCAAATTTTGCACAAATATGACAATTTGCATCGAATAGGGAAACTGGTGGTATTTTAGTGTAATAGGGGTTAAGCTAAGCTAATATGGTCTCACTAACCCACTAACAACCTACTGAAACCAAATCACACCTCATTAGCACAAGATTCCCACTAAACACCTCAAATCGCACTAAAACGCACTAAAATCCACTAACCGATGCAAATCTACACTAACCAAGCAAACTAGGGAATAAGTTTTGGAAATATACCTCATACTTAACCCTAGGGAGCTGAAGGAAGAAGGTGAAGTGCAGGGAAGGGGCTGCACTTGGTGCTGTTGCTGTTGCTGCTCACTGGCTGTTGCTGCTGTGCTTGCTGTTGCTGTTGCTGAGCTGCTTGTTGCTGCTGCTGTGGAGTTTGCTGCTGCTGCTTCTGGCTTCAGCTGAGGTAAGTGTGTGTGTTGTGTGAGTGTGTGGGTGTGAGAGTTTTGAGAGAAATGCAAAGGAATGAGAGGAAACACTCAAGGTCCAATTGTCAACCCTCCTCTCTCTCTCTTCATTTAATGCAAGCATGGCTTGAGCCATGATGCACCCTCCCTCTCTCTCTCAAGTCAACCCCTAAACAATTTGAATTAAAGTAACTTGTAATTTACTAATCAACTTAATTTAAACCCAAAAGACTTAATCCTATGATTAACCTACCATGGTTAATAATTATGGTATAACTCATTTTAAAAACCCTAGTTTACATGCACATGTGTATGCAAGCCTAGGAAAATTTTGGAAAAATATTTATTAAATTAGGAAAAATATTTAAAACAAAATTTGGTAAACTTTTTGTTAAAAACCATTATTAAAATAAAATTAGTCACTAAATATATCCTAAGGTGTTACAATCTCTCCCCCTTATAGAAATTCGTCCCCGAATTTCAAAAAAAAAAAACTAATTACACGTACCATCAAAAGATGGGGATACGTCTTCATCACCTCGCCTTCGGTCTCCCAAGTGACCTCCTCACGGTTCTGGCCACGCCAAAGTACCTTAACTGATGGAATGTCCTTCGATCTCAACTTCTTCACTTGTCGATCCAAGATCATCACCGGCTGCTCTGCATAGGAAAGGTCGCGCTCAAGCTGGATCGTCGGATGCTGAATCGCATGCGAAGGATCATGAAGATATCTGCGGAGCATCGAGACATGAAATACGGGATGCACATCTGGAAAGCTGGGCGGAAGGGCTAAACGGTAGGCTACTGCACCAACACGCTCGAGGATCTCGAAGGGCCCCACATATCTGGGACTGAGCTTCCCCTTCTTCCCAAACTTCATCACACCTTTCATTGGGGAGACCCTCAAGAAAACATGATCACCAGCAGAAAACTCAAGTCTGCGTCGTCGACGGTCTGCATAAGATCTCTGCCTACTCTGCGCTGCTCTCATCCTATCGCGAATCAACTGGATCTTCGCTGTCGTCTCCTCAACAATCTATGGCCCTAAGATACTGCTCTCACTGAGCTCTGTCCAACAAGTGGGCGACCTGCATCTCCTCCCATAAAGAGCCTCAAATGGTGCCATCTGAATGGTCTCCTGGTAGCTGTTATTGTAGGAGAACTCTACTAAGGGCAAATGATGATCCCAGCTACCTCCGAAATCTAATACACAAGCTCTGAGCATGTCCTCGAGAGTCTGGATGGTCCGCTCTTGCTGTCCGTCGGTCTGCGGATGAAAAGCCGTGCTGAAACTCAAGTGAGTGCCCAAAGCCTCCTGAAGCTTCTGCCATAGTCTACTGGTAAACTGGGTGCCTCTGTCGGACACAATGCACGTCGGGACTCCGTGTAGTCGCACTATCTCGTCAATGTAGATCTGGGCATACTGAGTAAATCCGAAAGTCGTCTTCACCGGTAGGAAGTGAGTCGCTTTCGTCAAACGATCCACGATCACCCAGATGGAGTCATACCCCCGACTGGTCCTGGGTAGACCCACCACGAAATCCATCGAAATCTGCTCCCACTTCCACTCCGGAATGGGTAGCGGCTGTAGCTCTCCCGTGGGCCTCTGGTGCTCAGCCTTGACTCGCTGACGAATCAGGCATCTCGACACAAAATCTGCGATGTCCCTCTTCATTCCGTCCCACCAATAAACATCTCTCATATCATGATACATCTTGGTGGAACCGGGATGGACGCTATATATCGATCGATGTGCCTCCTCAAGAATCTCGCGCCTCAGTCCCTCAGCATCTGGTACGCACAGTCTGATTCCAAATCGTAGTATCCCCTGATCATCGATCACGAACTCGGGAAAATCTGCCCTGTCCAATCTGTGCCATGATCTCTGAACATCGGTCATCACTGAGCTGTGCCTCACGTATACGATCGATCAACTGTGGCCGTGCACGGACATGCGCTATATGTCCTCCAATCGGCGTGAGCTCGAACTGTATTCGGCTGTCGCATAATATCTGCCAATCTGCTGATGACTGCCCCTGTACTGCGCTCAAACAAGATAACTACTCCCGGGCCTCCTGCTCAAGCATCCACCACCACATTTGCCTCGCCCGGGTGATATAAGATCTCGCAGTCGTGATCCTTCACTAACTCCATCCATCGACGCTGTCGAAGGTTCGGGTCCCGTTGCTGGAATATGTATTTCAGACTCTTGTGATCCGTAAATATCTGGCACGACTCGCCGTATAGGTAATGTCGCCAGATCTTAAGTGCGAAGATCACTGCAGCCATCTCCAAGTCATGAGTGGGGTAGTTTTGTTCATGTCTCTTCAATTGTCGCGAAGCATACGCGATCACCCTGTCATGCTGCATCAGTACGCATCCCAGCCCCACTCGAGAAGCATCACAAAAGACCACAAATCCGCCTGATCCGGAAGGTAAAGATAACACCGGTGCCGTCGTCAGCCGAGTCCGTAACTGCTGGAAACTGTGCTCGCACTCCTCCGTCCAATCGAAGGGAACTCCCTTCCGGGTCAACCCGGTCAACGGTGTAGCAATACGTGAGAAGTCCTGCACAAAACGCCTGTAGTAACCGGCCAACCCCAAAAAGCTGCGAATCTCCGTCACCGATGTGGGTCTGGGCCAACGCTGAACGGCCTCGATCTTCCTCGGGTCTACACATATACCGTCTCGTGAAATCACGTGTCCCAAGAAGTCTACGCTGTCCAGCCAAAAAGCACACTTGGAGAATTTCGCATAGAGCTGGTGCTCCCTCAAAGTCTGCAATGTAATCCGCAGGTGCTGCTCATGCTCCTCACTACTCCGGGAATACACCAAGATATCGTCGATGAAGACTATAATGAACAGATCCAAGTAAGGCCGGAAAATGCGGTTCATCAAGTCTATGAATGCTGCTGGCGCATTGGTGAGTCCGAACGACATCACCAAAAACTCGTAATGGCCGTAGTGCGTACGGAAAGCTGTCCTGGGAATGTCCTTCTGTCGAACCCGCAGCTGATGATAGCCCGATCGTAAATCGATCCTCGAAAAGTACCCTGCCCCCTGAAGCTGGTCGAACAAATCGTCGATACGCGGCAAAGGATACCTGTTCCGCACTGTCACCCTGTTCAGCTGCCGGTAGTCGGTACACAGACGCAAACTGCCGTCCTTCTTCTTGACGAACAGGACTGGAGCACCCCAAGGAGAAACACTGGGTCGAATAAGTCCCTTGTCCAACAAATCTTGCAACTGACCCTTCAACTCTCGAAGTTCCGCCGGGGCCATCCGATAAGGCGGTATGGGAATAGGTCCCGAACCAGGAACCAAATCAAAACAGAAGAAATGTCGCGCTCGGGCGGCAACCCAGGAAGCTCGTCAGGGAACACATCAGGAAACTCGCTAACAACCGGAACCTGGTCCAATGGATCCTGGGTAGCGCGAGCATCGCAAACATAGGCGAGAAATCCCTGACCTCCCTTCCTCAAAAGCTGTCCAGCGCGAAAAGAAGAAATCACACTGTGAGGGGCGGCACCACGGTCCCCCGACATAACAAAAAAAACCGACTCACCGGGAAAGAAGAATCTAACTATCTTCTCACGGCAGTCCACAGAAGCATAGCACGTGGCTAACCAATCCATGCCCAAAAGAACGTCGAAGTCCAACATCTCCAGAAGGATCAAGTCGACTGGCAACTCTCTCTCGCCAATACCGACGGTACAGGATCGGAACACGTGCCTAGCTATAAACGACTCTCCCACAGGAGTAGTCACCACAAGCGGCTGATCAAACAAACCGGACTCTCTACCCAGACTCGGCACAAAGTGCGTGGATACGTACGAGTGTATGGATCCGGGATCGAACAATACGTGTGCAACAAAGGACAACTGAAAGAGTACCTGAAAGCTCTGCGTTGGACGCCCTCACGTCCCGATGAGTCGAAGCAAAATCTTGTGCCTGTCCTTCGTCTGCGACTGACCGAACTCCTCCTCTACCAACCGGACCCCTCTGCGCGAACCCTCCGCGTCCACGACGTCTCAGAATACGACCCTGACGTGGTGTGAAGGAACACTGCCTGATGAGGTGTTGAAGGCTCCCACATCGCAAGCATCTATGCGCTGGCGGCCGTCCTCCCGGGGGATGAAAGCCGAATAACTGTCCTCGTCCCAAGCCTCTGCTCTGGGCTGGTACACCAGTACGATTCCTCAACTGCTCCGGAACTCTCACGGGCTCTGGAAGACTTGTCCCGTAAACTGGGGCTGCCCCCACCGGTGCTAGGTAGGGAACGGAATACTGCATGATGAACGCAAGGAACAACTGAGTAACAGGGGTGACAACCACCTGTCGCTGCGCTCGCACGACCTCTACCAACGAGCTCATCGCCTGGCGTAGGCCCTGCATCTCTACCACTAATCTAGCGATCTGAGCTGTCGTAGGGGAAACAATCTGTCCTGGTACAACAGGAGTACTACTCGGATTAGTCCTCGTCTCAGATGAACCAACTCGAACCTCGGCTCTCGCGGCCACTCCCTGTGCCCTCGTAGTCCTTGGCGGCATAATGGCTAAAAGAAAATTTGGATTCGATAAGAACGCGGGAATCGAATCGCATGAATGTATGTATTCGAGAAGGAATTTAAATCAACAAGTCCTAAGGTCGCGTAGGCGGAGTACCGTGTCGTGAGTATGCCGCGGAACATACACACGCTACGCAACCCTGCTGCAGCCACCTACTCCATCATACCAGGGTCATCCTACACTCCGAAGGCAAAACCTACGCTCTGATACCAACTTTGTCACGACCCGAGAGTTTCAACTCGTGACCGGCACTTAACCACGCCACGTCTACAGGCGTAACGCGGCTAAGTAAGCCGAACCCAGAAATCAAACCAATAAATATAGAGTGATTGAAAACATTTCGTAAAAACAGTCATGCGTGTCCGAAAAACATCTTATTAATTTAGTAGAAATCCTTTTTAAGTTCAAGAGTTAAAACTTTTATAATTGGTAACATTTCTTTTTTTTAAACGTTTGCCCCGCAAATCGGGTAAAAGCAAGGTGTAACAGAAATGACAAGTGAAATAAATAAATAAAGCATCCCAACAAGATATACGACGCCGTAGCGAAGAATACACAGTAAAGCAAGGACAATATAGCAAAGGTAAGACTGCATAACATAAAGTCGGCTCACATGCGAGCTCGACACCAGAATATAAAATCATACATATCGTCCTCACAACTGTCTCTAAGTCAATACAGAAAGGTAGATGGAGAGTACTAGATACATCAATATACAACTGAAAAGTAACAGATACCGTACAAAACCCACCTAACAGAGAAAGGCTAACTCGCCTCAGCAATGGTATCTGTGCCAAAAGATGCAAAAGACAGCCTGCCGCGACTACTCCCAAGGGCAACCTGCAAATACTGTGGCACAACGGGGGTGAGTTGCCAACTCGTGAATAGAGATAACATATAAAGGTAATCGCGAGCATGCACGTACTACGCTACTCTATCATATGCCAACAGATGATATCAATTTGTGATAAGCAGTATGTGCGATAACCATGCAAGTGCTCTATAGGGTACTGTACTACCGGATAAGGTACAAATGCTCTATCAGGTAATACATCTACAGGATGGGGTACAAAAGTAATGCTGAGCAGGGGCAATATAATATCTACACGGAATGTCAACGTGGAATATATAATCGGTTTCTCAATGCACCCAGATCTCCTAAAAATAGCTCATGCGCCGGCACTCTCCTCGGCCTTCAAATCTTGTACATCTCTGAGAATCCCGAGTGCCCAATATCGGCACCCAAATATCATAAATACTCGTGTCTAGCATCGACACACAAAACATCCTTTATCGGGCATCCGTCAATCCGGGTCAGCCCTCTCTCGAAGTATATATCGGGAATCCGTCCGTCCGGGTCATCCCTCTCTCAATATATCGGGCATCCGTCAGTCCGGGTCAGCCCTCTCTCAATACATCGGGCATCCGTCAGTCCGGGTCAGCCCTCTCTCAATACATCGGGCATCCGTCAGTCCGGATCAGCCCTCTCTCAATACATCGGGCATCCGTTAGTCCGGGTCAGCCCTCTCTCAATACATGCCTCTAGCACCGAGAAAACACGGGGTGACGCCCCAAAATATCATATCAAGGGAACCGGGTTTTTAAATGATTACTTATTTGAAAAGGCCACGGTTTCCAAATCCAGAAATCACATGAAATCTCAACCAATAATACAAGTAATTGTGATGTGATATGTGCACCAAGTATGTATATCAAGTCATGTCACATAAAATGAGCCACAATGCAATGATCCAATGTGATATAGGTATCAAGTATGAATATCAAGTCATGTCACATATAGATGAGCTACAATGCAATGATTCAATGTGATATAGGTATCAAGTATGAATATCAGGTCATGTCACATATAGATGAGCTACAATGCAATGATTCAATGTGATATAGGTATCAAGTATGAATATCAAGTCATGTCATATATAGGTGAGCTACAATGCAATGATCCACTGTGATATGTGTAGTAGGTATGCAATGCACTAGATGGTACCCATGAACATGCAATATATATATAAGGAACACTATAAGGTCCTAGCAGCCCTGACGTAGAACGCCATGCGGGCGATATCCCCGTAGATGTGAAATCTACTCACCGAGCCTCGTGCTAAGTGTATCCAACAACTTACTTTCCCTTCTTCGCAGCGTCCGTCTCACTGGCCTGCGAACCTAGAATCACATAACATATATCACACATAAGCTCAACTTCACAAAAACGCGACATTACGGTCAAACTAGAAACCCGTGTCGCAAACCAATCGCGCGTGTGCGCGATACGCTAAAACATGTGATCACGCGCCTGAAACTACCCCGACGCGCCGCGATACACAGAAACCCAAACCTACTCACGTATCACGCGTGTCGCGAAGGTTTAGAAAAACGGCAAAATAGGTATTTGGTCCCAGATTTTTCTACAGAACTAAACTTACAAAAATATATATATCACAGCACTCTATACACTAGCAGACACCTATAGGACCAAACACCACCCAAAACCCCACCCATCTGGCCGCAATTTGCGGCCAGAAAGAGGAAATTGGCGGCCAAAGGGAAGAGTCAGGGGGTCGGGTTAAAACTATGGTATCAGCACATCACCACTACACTACAGTCTTCTCAAATTCATTCTGAACCCACCGGGTCAATAGCAGTTCCAGAAAACTCAAATTTTGCACAAATATGACAATTTGCATCGAATAGGGAAACTGGTGGTATTTTAGTGTAATAGGGGTTAAGCTAAGCTAATATGGTCTCACTAACCCACTAACAACCTACTGAAACCAAATCACACCTCATTAGCACAAGATTCCCACTAAACACCTCAAATCGCACTAAAACGCACTAAAATCCACTAACCGATGCAAATCTACACTAACCAAGCAAACTAGGGAATAAGTTTTGGAAATATACCTCATACTTAACCCTAGGGAGCTGAAGGAAGAAGGTGAAGTGCAGGGAAGGGGCTGCACTTGGTGCTGTTGCTGTTGCTGCTCACTGGCTGTTGCTGCTGTGCTTGCTGTTGCTGAGCTGCTTGTTGCTGCTGCTGAGCTGCTTGTTGCTGCTGCTGTGGAGTTTGCTGCTGCAGCTGCTTCTGGCTTCAGCTGAGGTAAGTGTGTGTGTTGTGTGAGTGTGTGGGTGTGAGAGTTTTGAGAGAAATGCAAAGGAATGAGAGGAAACACTCAAGGTCCAATTGTCAACCCTCCTCTCTCCCTCTTCATTTAATGCAAGCATGGCTTGAGCCATGATGCACCCTCCCTCTCTCTCTCTCTCAAGTCAACCCCTAAACAATTTGAATTAAAGTAACTTGTAATTTACTAATCAACTTAATTTAAACCCAAAAGACTTAATCCTATGATTAACCCACCATGGTTAATAATTATGGTATAACTCATTTTAAAAACCCTAGTTTACATACACATGTGTATGCAAGCCTAGGAAAATTTTGGAAAAATATTTATTAAATTAGGAAAAATATTTAAAACACAATTTGGTAAACTTTTTGTTAAAAACCATTATTAAAATAAAATTAGTCACTAAATATATCCTAAGGTGTTACATCTGAACTCTTCCTCTTGTGTGTGTTTTGTAAATTGAGGACTGTATTTTGATTGAGAATGAATATGCCATTATGTAACAAGCCTGATACAATCTACTTTTGATCTAGGAAGATGTTCATAACATTATCCTTTACTACAAAATTATATCCTTCTTTACTCAGTAAAGAAACTGATATAATGTTGCACATCATGTTCGGTATATAATAGCACTCATTCAGAACCAGTGTATTACGACTTGGTAATACAAGGTGATATTCGCCAACTGCTTTGGCTGCAACACTTGCACCATTCCCTACTTGAACGGAATGATCACCCTTTCCCAGTTCTCTACCTTTCCGTAGCCCATGTAATTGTTAACATACGTGGGATCCTGATCCGGTATCTAATACCCAGGACGTAGGGTGAACTGAAAAACAGTTCTCAATGACAAACACACCCGAAGAAGGTGCATCAACATGCATGTCCTCCGTTTGGGCGGCGTGAGAATCCAGACATTCTCCTGTTTCCTGTTCAGTCTTATAACTCTTATAAGAAAGAACGGTTCCAACGTTCCCCTGCACAGTATAACATGCGGGTTCGGTCAATACATCCATATTATTATCTTGATTAAGGCATGACATGGTCGCTACCTGGAGAGAGAGAGACGAAAATACTTTAGCGTATGCTCTTGCAAGATCAGATTGGTTATTATCTTATCTAATCAGGATGGCTCCCACTGTTTTTATCAAATCTTCCTTCAAACCCTAAAAGGAAAGACTAGCCGGGATTAATTACACCCTACAACTTCGCCGATCTTTCAGCCAGGCCAGTGTCGGAACTTTGAGGGAGGTTCCCCGTGCTTTCGTACGGACCTAATTAAAGTAAACCTCGTTTTCCCAGAGGCGTAACCCCATTGACACCTTTCTAGACACCTACTTGATCGGCTAATTGTCCTGTGTAAAACTCTCCCAGGAGTAACAATTACTCGCAGTGGGTATCGGGATCCAACTATCTCATAGAAGGTATGCAATCTCATTGCAAATCTCAACACTTGAAATTCCCGATAATATTTTTCCCCTAGCGTGCTATGACCTTGACGCATGCCAAACAACCCATAGTCTGCTAGTCAAGTTTAACCCGTACAATTCGTGATTGAATTAAACCCACCCGTACGACCCTTGACGCATGCCAAACAACGCCGTCCGAATACCCTAATCCAATCGCATCTCATGCTACAGATAAGTAATAATCAGCTACTGTACACTACGCCTTGACGCATGCCAAACAACCGTAGCACGAATACTAAATATTACATATCTGAATTGACGGAGGGCTACACAGGTTTTTTTTGAAAACCATGAGCGTAATGAACTTGATATCGTTGTAGAATCAAGTGAAGTTTGAAATGGAGTGATTTTGAGGCTTTCATTAGTTTTGCTAAAGAGGTCACTCCCGGTGAAGGGGTCTCGGCTCTTTCCTCATCGAATAAGGTGCGGGATATAGCATATATATCACTGTGCAAAGCAAAACTCCAAAAGCAGTCAAAAGTCAAACCGAGTGTTGTAGCATCTGCCAGTTTTGCTAAAGAGGTCACTCCCGGTGAAGGGATCTCGGCTCTTTCCTCATCAAATAAGGTGCAGGGTATATCATATATACCGCTATGCAAAGAAAAACTATAGCTACCATTTTATTTGAAAATTTGATTCTACAACATCTTTTAGGTTTCTTTTCTTTCATTAATCACATTAATGAAGTCCCATCATTTAAGTCACCTAAACATCACAGATAAATAAGACGTACACTTATGCCATCCGCATTCGCCACGATGTCCCCTCGTGCACCGTTAGGTTAGGTAACTAACGGCAGAGCAGGACAGTGCTAGCGCGGGTGTAAAACATAAGTAACGCCTATATAATATATCATATATACTATATACTGTATCCATCACAGAACATATCTAATGATCACATCACAGATATCGCAGCAGAAACATAGATATAATGTGGAATATACTAGGACGTCTGTATTTAGTATTTATCCAACAATAGAAAATATGGATTCCACAGTCGCGATGAATAGCCAAGCCCACACCCTGGACCCCTACGAGAGCGGCAAGCGACCCTACCAATTCTGGAGTTTAGGAGACCCGGTCTCGACTCCTTGAGATGGCCTCCCACTGAACCCCAAAACCCGGTCACCTGTGCTCCCCTCCTTGGGTCCATCCTAATGCGGAAAAGTAAATAATATACAACACTGGTGGCATCGACCTCAACCTGGAAGTGCCCCAAATAAAAGAATATTACATTACATTTGAATTTACATGAATGAAAATATAAAACTCTCATCTCACATAAAACCCCCCGGCTATTCAATCGCGACAATCCTGCACATCATATCTCAGCAACACATAATATCATATATCATCAACGTAAGTAAGTATGCGTACCCCAATTGTTGTTGACGTATAGCAACGAAACCGGCGATATCGACATACTACACTTAGGGTCACAGAAAAGAAAGTGTAAAACTGCAATATTTGGAATCCACATTCTCTTTAGACATCGTAAATACGAAATATCACATACTTCGTATTTCATGTCCAACTATATGAATTCCACATATTGCATCACATTCCAAATAAATAGACGGTATTAAAGTTTTCGAACGAACGATCAAATACCCATGATTCGCTAAAGCTCAACACTTGAGCGGAGTTCAAAAACCCGGAGTGTGATACAGTGGTAGCTGTCCAGCCGTAGAAGGGTCAAACCAACGCCTCACATGTGGCACGCCGTACTGCCCCAAACCCTAAGGTTCAAAAGGTAGTTCAAGACGGTCACATAATCGAGTTAAGGTTTCTTGTCTTCTAGAGGGTCCACCACAAACAAACTTGCACGTATTTCCGAAAGATTTTAAACCCCGTGAAAAGTGAGCAAATGATACTCGTTTAAACACTTCAATACATTCTAATTTATTCGGAAAAGTCACGAAATCAAAATTCCGATCGAATCGACGAGTCCAAAACCAACTCCAGAATTTACAGAACTAAATTCAGATTAAAAATACTCCAAAACAATATACAAGCAGTTTAATTAGTTACTGTACAAAAACCACACCATGATTCAACAGAACGGCCGCGGAACCGCGGCCTAAGCAGGTTATTGCCGCGGTTCCGCGGTCGAATTAACAGATCATGGCCTCGTTTTTTACAGTAACTCTTATATTTACCTGCTGGAATTTTTGCATATTTTTAATTCTGAAAATAACCAGTTTTTGAAAAATGTCCAGAGAGCACTAAAAAACCGTATTTCCCGGTTCGATCGGAGTTTTAACTTCGTTAAAGTGTCGCCTAATGTTCTAGGTTGGCTCTGATACCAATGAAAGGTTAGCCTAGCACCTCATAAAGGGTTTGGAAGCATCACATGAACCAAAGATTGAATTTTTAGGGTGCTAAGTTAACGAACATAGAAGTTCCTAGAAAAATTAGGGTTTCATAATTTTTCACATCATCTCATAAAAGAAAAGCTAGGGTTTAGAGAGTACAACCTTTGTAGCTCCCTACGCTAGACTCCTCGGCTGCTTGGGGTTTGAAAAAGCTCCGCTTGAACTCCTCTAGGTTACCGATGATCCACCCGGAGTCCGCTTTGTCCAAGCTTGCAACTTCACCCGATCAAGAGAACGAAATGAAGCTAACACTCCAAACAAGTGGGCTAGACTTGTGTAGAATGGTGTTGTGGTTCTCTTTCTCACTTCAAAATCCTAACTTGATGAGTATATTGCTCACTACAAAAATCTAGAGAGCAAATGAGAGAGGAAGAAGAAGATGATGGCTATTTCTTTTTCAAGAGTGAAAAGAATAACTCTTGTTAAAGAAAAATGAAAATATATGAATATATATTTTCTTGTTCTCATCTCAAACCATGGTTTAAACAATGAATATCTTATTGAACTTGAGTTAAAGCACAAAAGGAAAGTTTACCCAAGGTTAAAAGGTGGGTGAGGATGGTTAGGTCAAAAGAAAAGTGTAGAAACAAATCAATCATAACCATTTTCCTTTTTCCTTTTTGCTTTAAATCAAATGCAATAAAAACCATATATAAAACCATAGTGTGAGTCTTATACTGCCACCATTTTCTTTGTATAAGCAACCATGATAGATGAGGTATGTGTTGGAGATAGTGCCCTCAGAGTCAATTATTGGATCACAGGCACGTGATTGCAATGATTGAGGGAGGACCTATCCCGGTAGGACAGTCTTACTCGAGATGATAGTATGCTATCTGGTTTATCTTTATCATCGTGTACTGCTTTAGGTGACCGGACATGTCGCTATTACACGTTGATAGAGCCCCTAGGATTCTTGCTTGACTGCCAGCAGTATGATGGCGATCATATACGTGGGAGCTGGTGGTCTATAAGCACATCCTTAAAAGGTCCCTAGTCGTAGGAGTTTCGAGACAGGGCATCGATACTCCGTTAGTAGACTAGTGTATACAGTCGAGACCCCGACGAGGGGCGGTGGCCGGTCTCACAAGCCACTGGTGTCAGTTGGTTCACCTAAGATGTATACAGGTGCTCATTGGGTTATGAGTACACAGGACAGGACTCGCCGGGAACCTGCTAGTTGGTCTTATACCAGATGTCAGATAGCAGTTCCCTGGTGACATGTGTACAGGTTAGTTCATCGACCTGAGATCATCATTTGTCTCGTGTGAGTTCCCACTGTGCTTTGATTACTACCCTACCACGGCTCAAAGGAGTCGTGCAAACAGGTTTTAGTTGGGTACAGTCCCGAGCCACATGGAGGCAGTGAGCGGATCTGCAGGGGTTCGTCTCTCCCGGTATTGGGGGTGAGGTCGCGCTGTGTCTAGGAGAGCCATTACACAAAGCCCTCGGCCGAGGCAGGAGATTTACTGGTAGGTATTCCAGTAGTATCTCAGGGTGTTCTGGGCTACGCTCCGACACGACTTGTACCGCTTTTGGGGGTCTGACTTTTACCAACCCCCTAGGCCCGCCATGCGATACTCATAGACGAACGGACCGGACTGTACGGATATTGTCACTGACAGGCTCAGTTGGGTGTCGGGGTGAGCTTCCTCATCGACGTCCCATTTGGTCAATAGCTGGTGGCCCGTCACGTATTGGCTTATACCTCTGACGTGCCAGTGGTTAAATCCACAGCCAAAGTATTGACGAGTCTTTAGAGTCCACCACAGTTACAGTTACTCAAGTTTCG
Organism: Agapanthus africanus; assembly: GCA_030015575.1. Lineage (NCBI taxonomy): Eukaryota > Viridiplantae > Streptophyta > Magnoliopsida > Asparagales > Amaryllidaceae > Agapanthus > Agapanthus africanus. The sequence goes on along the minus strand of JASDDO010000029.1, from coordinate 279,963,864 downwards.
GGCGAAACGCTGTAGAGGCCGTATGGAGATATGGCAGGGTTCGATCAGATACGTGCGGTATTGCACGGATCGTGATCGGACAGTTTTTACTAGCCGGCTTTGGCTTAAGCCGGATTCTAGTATTTGATAGTGTAGTTTTGTCTCTTTGCATTTGTGTTCAGTGGGAATACAAATGCGGGCATGTATTTGCAGCAGTGGGGTTTTCCTGTAATTTATTACGGGATCGGTTTTCTGAAGTTGCCAGTTTGCATTCCGTTCCGGCCGGTTTTCTTTCATTCCTTCTCGGCCGGACTTTGTGATGGAGGGTGTTAATTGCAAGTTTGCAATTAACACTTTGTGAGGGGTTTCTTTGCATATTTGTGGCATCATGATGTTGCTTCATCATGAGATCCCTTTTTGGTCTTCTCACTTGCTTTTCTTTTGATGGATGGTGGAAAGGATTTGATTAGAAAATGAGAGTGACCATTTTCTTTATTGGATATATATTCTTTCTTGCTTTCTTTTCTCTCTCCAATCTCATTCTTGAGAAGAAGAGGCCGGCCACTTCATTTGAGGAAGGGAATTTTTTGGTTGAAAATAAAATGCTCATCTCACTTTTCATGGTTGCAAAAAAGGGATTAGCTTCATAGCTCATTTTCTTGCTCTCCTTCTCTTCTCCATTCCTCCACATCAAGGCAACTTCATGAACCCCTAAAGAGACAAGTTCACTACACTATTCTATAGCAAGCCTTGGACGCGTCGGCTAGCCAACTTCGCGCCCGAGTTGCCTCGGTCAAGAGGCGGGAGCCCGTAAAAGATTCCGGCTACGTGGTGCCCTTTCCGACGAGCGAGGAGGTGACGGAGATTCCGCGGGAGATCGGAGCGGAGACGAAGACCGGAGGACACGGATCGCTCGGTATACTTCTCACCCTATCTCTCTAGTTAGCTAGTATAGGTTAATGGTTTCGATCCGGGTAATTGTCCGCGGTAGCGCCGTTTTGCAAAGTTCGCAAAGTTTTTTTATTCCGCATTTTGGCCTCGAGTACGAGGCCGGGGCGCTGCCGTGGCGCAACATGGTATCAGAGCCACGCCGTTAACCTTCCCTAGCTTGCTCTAGCGCGTTTAGAACCCGATCGAACAAAATCCCCAAAACCGTATTTTTGTGCACATGTGTTCTCTGTTGAAATTTTTTGAGCTCCTAAAATTTTTCAGGTTGTTGCAGAGGAATGTACAAGCAATTATAAGATATCTGGGAAAATACGGTCCACTAATTCCTCAGTTCCACCGCGGAAGCGCGGCCAAAACCCTGGTTTGGCCGCGCTTGCGCGGCGGATAAGAGGAATTGTGGCACCAAATTTTCCCAGTAAGCTTGTGGTATAGAAATAGGGCTTTTGGGATATTTTATTTGGGCCCAGGTTTTCTGTAAGTGCTACAGTTCTTTTTGGGGGCCCACTTTGATAAATTTGTTCGATCGGATATTTCAAACATGCTAGTTCACAGTTTTTACATTATATCTGCGACCGTGAATGTCACTTGATCGGTAAATCCCGTCTAACTGCTATAGCCCGGTTAGACGGATTTGCGAACGTGATTTTCACGTTGATGTTCTGTGATTGTACTGTGTTGTTGCGGATCGGTCGGTGCGGATAGCCTGGTTGCAGTGGTAGTACAGTTCTGTTTTTTATGTACATTTGATATTGCGGGGCGAGCGTCCGACATGTGGACTGCCGTCACTGCCTGTTTGTATTATTCTTTTGGGGCACGACCTGGTTGCGGTCGATGTACCCGGTGTATGTATATTTTTCATTCTGTACTAGGATTACCCCAGGAGGGGTGCACGGATAGCCGGGTTCTGGAGGGCAACGGGCCCGCATCTCAGGGCATTGAGACGGAGGGGGCTTCAGTCCAGGATTGGCGGGCTATTCGCCGCACTCGTAGGGGGTACAGGTTGACCCAGGAGGGGTGCACAAGTTACCGGATTCCGTGAAGTGCTGGGTGGTCCATTCACGGTGCTGAAGGGGGCTGCCTCGCTTCAGGTTTTGGCGGGCGACTTGCCGCGCCCGTAAGGGTCTAGGATTTCATTGCACAGGCTATCCACACGACCAGGGGAACGTCGGGTTTCAGCAGCGGCTCTGTGAAACCCGGGGTTTCCAGATATCTGTATTGTTCTGTGATGTTGCATTCTTTTCACGCCTTGAGCGAAATACTATATATTGGTATATATATTAGTAGACGTTGTATATGTTTTACATCCGCGCTAGTCCAGTCCCCGCTCTGCCGTTAGTTAGCTAACCTAACGGGTGATGACGGGACCCAGTGGCGAATGCGGATGGCATATACGTACGTCAGTATATTTTTCGTTCTTTGTGGTGTGATCATTTGATGGGACTGCATTGATTCGGATCAATGCAAGATAAACAAACCTATTCTGATGTTGTTGGAATAATTTTTCAAAAAGCTGTTATTGCAAGGACGTTCACTTTTGTTTTGCATCGTGGTATTCATTTGGAATATCCTGCTCCTCAGTCGACGAGGCAAGGGCCGAGATCCCTTCACCGGGAGTGACCCCTTGGACAGAAGTTTGCGTCAGGGCAATAGCTTCACTATAGCCGATTACTTTTGCTTTGCATCGTGGTATTCAGTTGGAATATCCTGCACCTCATTCTACGGGGAAAGAGCCGAGATCCCTTCACCGGGAGTGACCTCTTTAGTAAAAGTTTTCGTCACTATATTTTTATAAAAGTTATCCAGTTCCTTCAACGATATCAAGTTCATTACGTTAAAGGTTTTTCGCCAGAAACCATTCGTAGCCCTCCGTCATTTCGGATTAGTATTGCATAGTATTCGCGCTACGTTTGTCGTTGCTATTCGCCGAGGCGTAGTGAGCGGTAGCTCTGTAATGCTTTCTGTTGCATGGATATGTGGATTGGTTAGGACAGTCGTGCGACTTTGTTGATTATTCGTCAAGGGTCGTGCGGGTGGGTTTAACGCAATCAAGATAATGACGGGTTGAACTTGACTGGGACCTTTTGATTTGTTGATTATTCGTCAAGGTCACTTGGGTCCTAGGGGTAAAAATCACATCGGGAGTTTCAAAAGAACTGAAACTTGCCAGGCATGCGCATACCTTCTGGAGTGTGGTGACGTGAGTGGATTCCGTCACGTTATCATGCGATGAGAGTTGGATCCCGATTCCCACTGATGAGTTGGTTTACTCCTCGGGTGATCCCGACTAATTCTTCTTTCAGGTTTGGAGAAGAATTTGAGGTACAGTGGGAGGTTTCCAGATTAGACAAAGTGATAACCATTCTGATCTAGGTTAGAGTGCACGCTGAGTGTTTCTTTTCTCTCTCTCTGGCAGCGACCATTGACCCGACCCTGGACTATGACTCAGTGACCAAGTTGACCGAACCTTCTTAACACAGGCTTTTGGATTGTCAGAGTTGCAGACCTCATTGCCACTCCTATTTTTACCCTTTTCTCCAGGACACCCCGCATTACTGCGAACGTCCACTTCCATTGGACAAAACCATCGTATGGTTAGATACGAACTCGAAGGACTTCGAGGATGGTTTATGGTTCTGGAGAAAACGAATAGGATTATTCAGTTGTCTTTTCTTTTCACCTTCTCTCATTGCGAGTACTCCTTGGTTTAGGAGTAGTACACCTATTACGCAAATTGGATAGTCTTCTTCCAAACCTTAGGCTGGTGCCGACCGGTAGGGAATGAAGAAAACCAATTAGCATAACGATGGTGTGCAGAAGGTATTAAGTTAAGACAAAGCAAGGGATTAGTAGAAGGGCAAAGTAAATTGCGACTGATATTCACGACCAACCCAAGTATTTCTTCGCCAGTCCCAAATCACCTTTGTATTTCTCCAGGACACTCCGTATTACTACGAAGATCCCAGTTTATTGGATAATCCATCGTATGGTTATATACGAACTCGAAAGGAACTTGTTCCAGTTCGGGGATGGATTCTGGTTCAGGAGAAATAGGAATAAAGTACATTCAGGTGTCTTTTATCTTCACCTTCTCTCGCGTTGCGAGTGCTCCTAGGATTAGGACAGTACACCCTTTATGCTTTTTGGATAGTCTTCTTCCAAACCATAGGCTGGTGCCGAACGGTAGGGAAGGAAGAAAACCATTTGGCTTAAAGGGGTGTACAGAAGGTAATGACTAAAGACATATAAAGGGATTTGGAGAGGTGGCAAAGAATTATACGGTTATAGTTGTGAATCTGGATAATGGAAGAGGCATTACTAGGAATACCAGGATACCCCAACGAAACATTTCAATGTTTCAGTTTCACTGTGTACTGTTAATGGAAAACTGATTTCCCGATTAGACACTTACTCCAGGGTATGTATTTACCAGGTTGGATTCTCACATCTGTATGGTTTTACAGATGATGAGTGGGAGTAAGTTATTGGGAATTGGGTGATCATCCTCATTATATCGGGATTCGTTGTAATCGGTGATATTTGAGGAAGTCACCTGGGTTGTTTGCCGGTCGGCAAATATTTGGTTTTGAATATCCGCGGTTATGCACCAATTTCAAATTGATATATCTGTACGTCTATTTTCATAGAGTGAGATATACCTTTTGATATTATGTCTACGACATTTACCTATATCAGTGGATGGTTAGGTAAGGAGCATTAAACAGCGGTGTAATTCTTCTTAACCATAAGTACAGTTTTCAACCTACGACGCACAGTGAAAGAGTTGTTAGACTCAGCGGACTTATACAGAGCATTGTATGTTGTCCGGTGTCCATTAGGACAGAGGGGTTGGTCCTCATACTATATTCTGTTTACTTTTAACTTCTCTAGTTCTTAGACATGTGTTTCGTAGAAACACAGGGTCTAAGTTTTGAGGAGTTATAGGTATTTGAATAGAGTAGAGAACCAGGTGTAGCAAGTATCGGGATTCTTCAAAGTGATCGAAGATGTAGATACTTGTGTATGGTATTCAGTTGATAGTAATGATAAAGAGAAATTGCTTCTCTTTCAGGTTACTCATAATTGGAAGCATTCCTAAGTTAAGTAACGCTGATCGGCCTCCTTCCATTTAGTTGACATGCACTGGAGACAGCTGCATGATTTGAATCTGGTTCAATTGAATCAGTGCCTCTGGTTCTATATTGGATATAGAACAGTTCATATCTTAATGTTGTTAAGGTACGGGGAGTTGTCCGGCTTATGCTTAAAACCAGACACTGGACAACTCAAGGCACGTTTCTGTAATGGCTGTTTGTGGGTTGACCCAGGCTATGACGAGGGTTGACTTTCTACCATCTGGCAGATCAATAGAAATATTGTTCTAGACTCGCCACAGTTTTATTAAAAATGGATTTTTTCAAAAACAGCAGTGGGAGTATGGTAGAACTGGAAGTGATTCCAGAACCGCAAACGATTACTGAAGATTTAATAAGGAACCTAAAGATTCAATCTGATTTGACATTCCATTGGCCACTCCGCAGATAAGGTGGGTAACTTCAGGCACCCGAGAGGTACTCCGGTAGCCTCAAGGACGGTGACAGGGAAGTTCTTGTTTACCCACACTTGCCATTGCTGTTGTTCCAGGCTGCGAGACCCGGCAGGAGGATGAGTATAGCGTCGTTCTAAACTAGCTTTAGAAATGCGCGTCTATATGACTCCACCAGAGGGTTGTCGTAGTCAGTGGGAGCAGCGGAAGCATTGGTGGACATCAGGCTTATGTCTATTTATAGACTAAAGCAGATGTAGCGGAGATAGATCATCCATTTCTGATGTGACAGTCATAGGTTTGACGTCATCAGAATAGGGGATGGATCTGTTGAGAAGGTAGTAGGAAGTGACATTCCTATACTACGATCGGTTATACTTTGGTCGTCACACAGTGTTTTCTCCACATGGGACTTGGATGTTATATCTGACATACTGGTTACTAGATCTATGGTTTTAGATCTAGATTTGGGTGGTTTCCTAATCAGGGTACCTTGACAGCATTCTATGAGTATTTAGAATGGACGACTCCTGGCACGGTAGTATACCTGCAGGTAATGGAGTCACCCTCTCTAAAGGTGTCTTATAGACTAAAGAGGAGAGGGATACTCATGATTGGCAGATCACTTGCTTAGACAATTGAGTCAATCATGAGATGTCAAGTACCACACCAGATGTTGTTCTTGCACTAGATGCAATAAGTTGATATCAATCCAATCCTGGAGGAACAGTCGGAAGCAGTTTTAGAACATAAGTGAATGTTCTAGGGATATGATAATGGCTGCCTCCTTTAGGAGACGGTTATCATTCCAGGCTTCCAAGGTAACATGGACGACAAGGAGGTTGTCAGAGTTATAGTTCTCCCTCTGACGAGGGGCAGTATTTTGGACAGGTGGTCCAAGGCAATACTGAGGGAGGCATGGCGCGGGATACTGATTAAGTTCAGTTGTTGATACAGTCTAAGAAGTTTGGATTTGGAGTTCATTTATGAGCTAGGTCCCATCAGACATCCAGACATTCTAAGACAGGTATTGCTCGTTTCGGGAGATGGCTTTCTCCGCGAACATGAGATATAGAGAGACATAGAAAGAAACATCTGAGCGGATCCACTCACTGAGGCTATTCCTCGAACGCAATAGTTTCGCAAACGGGTTTTGTGAGACTGACTAGTAGAGGAGTTGGGTGTTCGGTATCACACGGGCTGTGAGTATGCGGCATCGCAATAATTAGCCTTGAGTGCAAGTGGGAGATTGTTGGAGATAGTGCCCTCAGAGTCAATTATTGGATCACAGGCACGTGATTGCAATGATTGAGGGAGGACCTATCCCGGTAGGACAGTCTTACTCGAGATGATAGTATGCTATCTGGTTTATCTTTATCATCGTGTACTGCTTTAGGTGACCGGACATGTCGCTATTACACGTTGATAGAGCCCCTAGGATTCTTGCTTGACTGCCAGCAGTATGATGGCGATCATATACGTGGGAGCTGGTGGTCTATAAGCACATCCTTAAAAGGTCCCTAGTCGTAGGAGTTTTGAGACAGGGCATCGATACTCCGTTAGTAGACTAGTGTATACAGTCGAGACCCCGACGAGGGGCGGTGGCCGGTCTCACAAGCCACTGGTGTCAGTTGGTTCACCTAAGATGTATACAGGTGCTCATTGGGTTATGAGTACACAGGACAGGACTCGCCGGGAACCTGCTAGTTGGTCTTATACCAGATGTCAGATAGCAGTTCCCTGGTGACATGTGTACAGGTTAGTTCATCGACCTGAGATCGTCATTTGTCTCGTGTGAGTTCCCACTGTGCTTTGATTACTACCCTACCACGGCTCAAAGGAGTCGTGCAAACAGGTTTTAGTTGGGTACAGTCCCGAGCCACATGGAGGCAGTGAGCGGATCTGCAGGGGTTCGTCTCTCCCGGTATTGGGGGTGAGGTCGCGCTGTGTCTAGGAGAGCCATTACACAAAGCCCTCGGCCGAGGCAGGAGATTTACTGGTAGGTATTCCAGTAGTATCTCAGGGTGTTCTGGGCTACGCTCCGACACGACTTGTACCGCTTTTGGGGGTCTGACTTTTACCAACCCCCTAGGCCCGCCATGCGATACTCATAGACGAACGGACCGGACTGTACGGATATTGTCACTGACAGGCTCAGTTGGGTGTCGGGGTGAGCTTCCTCATCGACGTCCCATTTGGTCAATAGCTGGTGGCCCGTCACGTATTGGCTTATACCTCTGACGTGCCAGTGGTTAAATCCACAGCCAAAGTATTGACGAGTCTTTAGAGTCCACCACAGTTACAGTTACTCAAGTTTCGGGCGAAACGCTGTAGAGGCCGTATGGAGATATGGCAGGGTTCGATCAGATACGTGCGGTATTGCACGGATCGTGATCGGACAGTTTTTACTAGCCGGCTTTGGCTTAAGCCGGATTCTAGTATTTGATAGTGTAGTTTTGTCTCTTTGCATTTGTGTTCAGTGGGAATACAAATGCGGGCATGTATTTGCAGCAGTGGGGTTTTCCTGTAATTTATTACGGGATCGGTTTTCTGAAGTTGCCAGTTTGCATTCCGTTCCGGCCGGTTTTCTTTCATTCCTTCTCGGCCGGACTTTGTGATGGAGGGTGTTAATTGCAAGTTTGCAATTAACACTTTGTGAGGGGTTTCTTTGCATATTTGTGGCATCATGATGTTGCTTCATCATGAGATCCCTTTTTGGTCTTCTCACTTGCTTTTCTTTTGATGGATGGTGGAAAGGATTTGATTAGAAAATGAGAGTGACCATTTTCTTTATTGGATATATATTCTTTCTTGCTTTCTTTTCTCTCTCCAATCTCATTCTTGAGAAGAAGAGGCCGGCCACTTCATTTGAGGAAGGGAATTTTTTGGTTGAAAATAAAATGCTCATCTCACTTTTCATGGTTGCAAAAAAGGGATTAGCTTCATAGCTCATTTTCTTGCTCTCCTTCTCTTCTCCATTCCTCCACATCAAGGCAACTTCATGAACCCCTAAAGAGACAAGTTCACTACACTATTCTATAGCAAGCCTTGGACGCGTCGGCTAGCCAACTTCGCGCCCGAGTTGCCTCGGTCAAGAGGCGGGAGCCCGTAAAAGATTCCGGCTACGTGGTGCCCTTTCCGACGAGCGAGGAGGTGACGGAGATTCCGCGGGAGATCGGAGCGGAGACGAAGACCGGAGGACACGGATCGCTCGGTATACTTCTCACCCTATCTCTCTAGTTAGCTAGTATAGGTTAATGGTTTCGATCCGGGTAATTGTCCGCGGTAGCGCCGTTTTGCAAAGTTCGCAAAGTTTTTTTATTCCGCATTTTGGCCTCGAGTACGAGGCCGGGGCGCTGCCGTGGCGCAACAGTATGTATGTATGTATGTATACACATCCATATGTGCATGAAACTAGAAAGAAAGAAAAACATGCATGCATGCATACATCCATCCAACACAAGAAAAGATTTCTAGTGAGAAACTAATGGTTAAATGATAAATCAACACTTGATTTATCAATCCGGCCATATCACATACGACCCCACCAAAAGCAAGCCGCCCGATCAATATACGGTATCCTATACGCGCATTTTAATCGGGTCCATGCGCATATCGCATACGCGCACCACAACATTTCGCCTGGACTAGGTAACTCCTTTGTGGGACTCTAAGACTCGTCAATACGCCGGCAGTGGGTGATGATCATATCAAGCACCCCCAAGCCGCAAGCGGTCAGCTAAACGTAACGACCACCAGGGTATTGAGCGATCGGAAGAAAACAAGCGAACCTGCTACAATTCCCGTCGAGCCAACCGGCAACACTACCGTGCAGTCCGGTCTTCTCGTCTGATATATCGCATATCAAGTCTAGGGGTGGTAAACGTCATACCCCAATAACCGATAAGTCGTGCCGATGTGAGGCTCATAACGGGTCGAGAAACTACTGGTAACACTTACCAATAAATCTCTAATCAGCCCTGGCCAGGGACTTCCCTGTTACGGCCAATCGAGCACAGCGCAACATCAACCCCCAATACCGGGAGAGACGAAACCCCTCCTATCGCTCATTGCCTCCATGTGACTCGGGACTGTACCCAAAAACCACCGTTTTGCACGCCCTCATGGACGTGGTAAGGTGGAAATCAAAGCACAGTGGGAATCACACAAGACTCCATGACGATCTCGGGTCTACAGACTAACCTGCACAAGTGTCACCTGAGAACTGCCATCTGACGTGAGGTATAATACCATCTGGGAGTTCTCGGCGAGTCCGTCCAGTGTACCCAGTCTCCACTGAGCACCCGTATACCATCTCTGATGTCAAACACCAATGGATATGGGATCATCCATCGCCCATCTCATGGGTCGAGAAGTGTATACGCTAGTCTACACTGGTATATCGATGCCCCATCTCGATACACCCACGACTAGGGACCTTGAAGGATGTACTTATGGACTACCATGTCCCCACTAGTATGATCCTCATCATAATCCAGGTAGTCAAGTACACATCCTAAGGGCTTTACCAACATGTAACCATGAGACAGTATAAAGAGACTAGTAAACATGTTAAGATAAAGAGTAACCAGATAGCATACTATCATATCGAGCAAGAAAGTCATCTCTATATATGTCCAAGCATCCAATATAATATACATCATCTGTACAATACTGGCCTCTAGGGCATACATACAACTAACACATGCTTCGTTGCGGCTGCACCGATCTCGTCGATCTCCGATCTGCTCGTCCAGGTGGCACCACGTCAACGGTTCTTTAAACGGGCTCTCGCCTCTGACTCAAGGCAACTCGGTCATCAAGTTTGCTAAAAGAGATGACCAAGATTGATGTAGAGAATGAGTAGAATACTTTGTCTCGTTACGTCCAAAACTATGGACGAACGGTTAATGAAGTTGCCTTTTGGATCGATATGAAAATAAGATATGAATATGTTAATTTCCATACATCCAAAACTATCATAATCTTTTTATCAACAAGTAAGAGAGAGTGAGATGAGAGGAGAGGAGGGGCCGGCCATCATATAGAAGGGGGGTGAGTGTAGGAGAAGGGAGTGGTGACCACAAGGATAAAGATCAAGAGAAAATATCCTAAGCTTAACAAAATGCATTAATGGAAACAATGACTCATAAACCTAGTCATCTTTTCATTAAATGCAACCAATGAAACAATAACACCACTCTAACCTAGTCACCACCTTCTAGAAGCCTCTAGAAACTTCCACACTCATCTCAAGAAAAGATAAATCCATATTTAACCAAATGTCAAATACGGCTGATAGAAAACTGGAAACTGGCAACTTCCAAAAGCGATCCTGAAACGAATTTTTGGACAACCCCGTAACTGTATAAAAATATCCGCATTTGTATTACTACCGAATACAAATGCAACTGAGACAAAGATATTATATCTACTCAATATAATACTCGGATCCGGCTTAAACCAAAGCCCACCAGTATTATCTGCCCGAAATATGACACGTGCGTAAACGCACGTGCATTTTCCGAACCCTGCCATAAAACCATACGGCCTCTACAACGTTTCGCCCAAACTTGGGAAACTGTCTGTGGGGGACTCTAATGACTCGTCAGTACCCTGGCAGTGGGTTTAACCACAAGCCGTCAGCGGCACTAGCTGTGCGTAACGGCTGCCCATGGACTGACCTCAAAGGAGGCCGATGAGCGAACTCATCCGAAAACCCTACTGAGCCTAACAGTGACAATGTATATACAGTCCGGTCCGTTCGTCTATGAGTATCGCATATCTGCCTAGGGGGCTGGTAACGTCAGACCCCCAAAAGCTGTATAAGTCGTATCGGAGTGAAGCCTAATAACACCCTGGGATACTACTGGAGTACCTACCAGTAAATCTCCTGCCACGGCCGTGGGCTTTGTGTAATGGCTCTCCTAGACACAGCACGATCTCACCCCCAATACCGGGAGAGACGAATCCCCTGCCGATCCGCTCACGTGCCTCCATGTGGCTCGGGACTGTACCCAAAAGCTACCTGTTTGCACGACTCTTTTGAGCCGTGGTAGGGTAGAAATCAAAGCACAGTGGGAACTCACACGAGACAAATGACGACCTCAGGTCGATGAACTAACCTGTACACATGTCACCAGGTAACGGCTATCTGACGATATGTATAATACCAACTAGCAGATTCCCGGCGAGTCCTGTCCGGTGTACTCATAACCCAATGAGCACATGTATACATCTTAGGTGATCCAACTGACACCAGTGGCTTATGAGACCGGCCACCGCCCCTTCGTCGGGGTCTCGACTGTATACATTAGTCTACTCCGGAGTATTGATGCCCTGTCTCGAAACTCCCACGACTAGGGACCACAATTAAGAATATGCTTATAAACCACCCAACTCTCACGTATATGATCGCCATCATACTGTTGGTAGTAAAGCAAGATCCTAAGGGCTCTATCAAAGCATAACAGTGATCAGTCACCTGAACCTGTACACGACTGATAAAGGCAAACCAGATAGCATACTATTATCTCGAGTAAGACTGTCCTACCGGTATAGGTCCTCCGCAATCATTGCAATCACGTACCTGCGATCCAATAATTGACTCTGAGAACACTATCTCCAACACTTTTTGGCATATGTCATTATTTTGTTCGATAAGTATCGAGTCAGGGATTCAAAAAACCCCAGACTCCTCTTTTTCTCCCAAAATTCCTTATTTCTTTTACCTTAAACTGGCTTTAGGGTTTCCATCAAGTTAGTGGGCAAGGTTAGACAACGATTCTTTAGTTGCTCTAAATCTCAATTTTCAACCAAGTGAGTTTATAGGCTCTTTTTATAGGAGAAAGACCTATCTAAATATCTAGAAAAAGCAGCTCAAGGTGAAGCTCCAGTTTTATCTCTCTAACAGGACGTTACATTTGGATGGAAAACCAGCGAGGTTTTTTTTAATGCAACTTAAATGTATGGGGTGTCTTCTAAGTACATACGAAGTATGGAAGGGTTTTTTATTAATTAGTGAAGTATGAGAGATTTTTTTTAGTAAAAAGTCCAATTATCAAATAAGTATAATAGAACTGACATTAAATAAACTAGGGGTTTTTCTATATCCAGCCCTAAAAACTTTTGTATTTCTAAATAAGATCCCTAAAACTTTATATATCTAAATAAGACCCCCCAAATCCTTTAAGTTTTGGTGGTCTTCTTTAGAAATCCAAAAGTTTTATAATAGGGTCATCCCGACCTGACTTGTTAACTAATCAGGTCAGATTAGATTAGGGTTATGTCTCCTAATCCGATAAATCTGTTTGACACAAAACCCTCTAATTAAAATTACCACCAAGTCCAATTTCTTACCCAAAAGCAATATTCCCATTATTGGATAACCCAAACAAACGTGTTTGCTGTATTGATTACTAGTTATAATTCAACATTAGATAGTTTGGATTAGAATTGAAATTTTTGTTTAAAGAACACTAATATAAGAGTAAAACTCGATCGGCTACTTTTGACCCAGTGAAGTCGGGTCGACCTAACCAGTCTGGGTCGGGTTTGTGTATATAAACCCTTTTATCAATTAGGTCGGCTTAGGGCCTGTTTGGTTGTAGGATTTAGAAATTTGGATTCCAAAATATTACGGTTGAAATTTTTTGGATTTGGTAATTTGTTGTTTGGTTGGTTTTGGATTCCTAGTATTGGATTTGTAAATCCTTGTAATCTTTGTTTGGTTGGTGAAAAGAAAGTGGTATTTGGATTTGAGGATTTTAGAGAGAGATAGATAGAGAGAGGATTATTAAATAAATAAAATACACGGGTCCTATATAAAAGTACAATGAATCTTTGCAAATCCTTAAAAAATTTTAGGATTCAAGAATCCTTGTTTTGTGGTGGCTCTCCATAAAAAACAAAGGAATCATACAAATCCAAATCTCCCAACCAAACACAAAATTATGGAATCCTTGGATTCCACAATCCAAATCCATCATAATTCTACAACCAAATAGGCCCTTAGGGTCGATCCAATATATTGTTCAGACCAAATTCGACACGAACCCAACCCGATACTATTGTTAATCGAGTCAAGTCGAGTGGACCTAACCCAGATAGTGTTCCGTTTGGATATGTAAATCCTACTTGTTTATTAATTGGGCCAGCTTAGGGTCAATCCTACATGGCCAGGTCAAACTCAACCGGAACCCGATCCCCATGGGATCCTACCGTTAATCGAGTCAAGTCTGGTCAACCTAATTTGGATTGGGACAGGGTTGGTCTGTTAATCCTACCTGTTTATTATTCGGGTCAGATAAATGTTGATCCGGTACAGTTCAGGTCAAACTTGATCCGATTGACACCCGTAAAGCGGACATGAGATATCTACAAATACAAAAATTCCAAGAGTATTATATAAAAGAAAAACCCTATTATTAGAACTGCACAAGGAGAAAAAGGAAAAAAAAACTTTTGTAAAGCTTAGATCAAAATCTAATCATTTTCATCAAAACCGAAACCAGCACATCAAAATTGTTCTTTAAAATAAAAATAAAAAAAGGATAATTTTGATGTTGAGCCCAAGAACGATGGAGGAAGAATTGAAGGAAGAGGGGGAAACAGAAGTTGCTCTGAAGAGCTACCTTGTGGGATCTCTACCAACAATTTTCTACATCCCAAACTTCATCACACAATCCGAGCAAACCCAACTTCTCCACAATGTAAATTTCTTTTCTCATCTTTTTTTTCCCTTCAATTTTATTTCCCAGAAAGGAAAAATTTGGTAATAATGTGAAGTTTATTTGATCAGATATACGAATTGTCAGCATCCAGATGGAAATCCCTGAAGAACCGCAGATTGCAGAACTGGGGTACTTGATTCTTCTCTTTTATTAGATTTTTATTCACTTTTTTGAAATTAGTGACAAAAAAAATGGATTTTTTTAGTTACCCTTTTGATTTTTCATTGTAACAGGTGGGGTGGTGCATGAGAAAGGTCTTTTGCCACAGGAATGTAAGTGTTTGATCAACTTTTGCATGATGATTTTAACATAATTGTTTTGATTTGGCAATTGAAATATATAGTTGCTAAGCTGCATTGAAACTGATTGTGAAATTGACTAGCTTTATCTGTGAACTGGTTAGCTTTTATTTGTCGTGATCTATCCCTCAATCCAAGTGTGGGTTTTTATGAATCAATGAGTGAACTCCCCGGTAGTGAAAAGGGTTGGTTAGTTTCATTTCTCAAAGGATAAATCCAATGTTTCTGTATTTTGTTAGTAGTTTTTTCATGTTATGCTTCTGGTGCGGAATTTGATAAATCAAGCTTCATCTTGTAACATCAACATCTTTTTCACCCCATTATTGCTGGCTATTAAGCACAGATACTCCAAACAGCCTCATGAATTGTCCCCAAATACGAATCGGATACCGATACTCTCGGAAACTCTTGGAAACACAACTATTTTTGACTTAAATAAATCAAAAAATATTTGGAAACTTTGGGATACTTCTCGATTTGCGAATCAGATACCTCACCCGATTCATGATAGTTATTTTTTCAATTTGAAACTGATATTTGACCCCAATTCCTTTTACCTTTAACTCCGATAGCTCTAGCGTTTTTAAAACATTGACAATTTCTAGGACTGGTCCTGCGTCCCTTTTGGATCTGAGACCCACCGAAGATCGCACGCAACTTGAGATCTTGCTACAGCCTTCCGTAATCGATTTGAATCAGCTCTCTCTGGTTTATGGATGGATTTACGATTTAATGTTTTGATGCCATGTTTTCAATTGTTCAATTGAAAGTAATTGAATGCTATTTAAGTGAATTAGTAAATGATGAGATCGAATTGGTATTTGAAATCCCAAGTCTTTTGATATAAAACATGATAAATGAGAAAACTACAATTGTTTTCTTAGAATAGCATGCCAAACTGTTAATGGAATATATGTGGTGTAATCTTTCCTATCTATTAATTTATATATTTATGTATATATTTAGTCAGAAAAATTCAATATAAAAATGTATCCCGTATCCTACGTTTTTCAAAAATTGCGTTTCCGTGTATCTGGATCGTATCGTATTGGATACTCGTATCTGTTTCTTTCTGTACTTCATAGATTGCCGGTATCATCTAAGTCCCTATCGAAGTGCTCATTGATCATGTTCTATGAAGAAGTAACCTCCCATTCCATGAAATTCAAATAAAAGCGTGCTATAGTCATATTCACATCATGTCTCGAATGGAATTTTCAATGTTTCCCACCTATTATAGTGCAAGCAACAACTGAAAAACACTCATCTCCATTTTGTTTGGTGTTGATTTCCTTATTGAACTTTTGAGCAATGTATCAAATATATTATTGAGACATGAAGCATTGCAAATTATAGAATTTTCCAAATATCATTGGAGATGTGATCAATTGGGATCATTGGTATTTTTTGCGCTTGGGAGTGGAAGTTGATTTCCTATGGAAATTGCTACACCCAACAACAATGACGACGACAACAACAATCACGAGGCAAGTTTTACACAAATGAAAAGATAATGTGTGAATCATGGTTTGAAATCTCGGCATGTCCGATCCGAGATGGCCGATTCCGGTTCCGGTTCCTATTCAAAAAATGACCATCCGAGTTCCGAGACCGATACCAAGAAATACCAAGTAATGTCGTGTTTACCATTTTATAATAGGGTTATCATATTAAGATTAATAATGGTTAGTAGGTTCATTAATGGTTTGGTGGGTTTATTAAATGTTATTAGGTTATCATAGTTAGTTTGACAATATTAATACAAGACATTAATTACAAAAGAATTTAACAAATTATTTATAGTTACTTTAATGCTTATTTTAAACAATTTCTTAATTCTTACGTTTCTTTTTCTCCAACGATATAAAATTTGATATTCCGATCCGATACGGCCGATTTAGCCGAGATTTCCGATCCCGATCCCGAAAGTGATTGTCCGATACCGATCCCCATACCAAGATTTTAAACTTTATATCTTTTTTACATGAAAATAATTTCACTCTTTTACTTGAAATGTTTAGCTATACAAGAGAGAATTATCTCTCAATCTAACTGTCTGAATTGACTGAATTGAGAGAGATCTAGATCACTCACGGTCACAATGCGAGGTCATCCATGTACTAATGCTTACAACTTGCATATAACCTAATGTCGATGCTTCTTTTGGGAAGATGAAGTGTTTATGTTGAATTACCTAGAGTTTTTTTATGCGGATGGAACCTGAAATTTTAGCATGATCCTATTATTAGGACTTTATCTGATCAAGATATTTTCTTTTATGTTGTCAGCCTAATTGAGAAATTGATGTTTAAGCCAGGAACAGCAGGGATGAAACCATGTATTCTAAGGATCAATATTCTTTTGTACCAAAGCTCCTAACAAAACCTTGCAATGGAGGTGCAAAATTACCTAGCCTTGTATTGATACCACAATTATCTAGAGACAGCCATTTTTGAAGGATTTAAAATTTAAAATTATGATTAATTGTGAGCTCTAGGAAGATGTGGTTCTAGGATCAAAGCACGATGGCTGATCTGGAGTAGTGCGTTTGGTGTACCATGTTATCTTAGGATACATTTCAAATTGAAAGAAAAATTCACTACGGTGGTTAAAAGACCATCATAGCTTTATGGATCAGAATGTTGGCAATTTCAAATTAAAGGAAGAATTCTCTAAGGCGATTATATGACTATCATAGCTTTATGCATCAAAATATTGGCAATTAAGAAACAACATGACGTACATATAAGCATTAGAAAAATTTCTATGGTTCATTTCTTTTTATGTACTGTAGAGCGTTTTTCGTCACCTCATAGAGATGGTTGCACTTGTGTTTCGGGCTTGTACGAATTCCCCTTGCCCGATGGTAGGCATGAGTTTATTGATCGTGGGGATTCTAATTTCCGGCAGCCGCAGATAAAGCTGCCGTTTATTAGCTCTCGCTTTGAGACTAGAGAATCTCTGATTAACGGGCGTGCGGATCATGCGAACTCATTGTGAAATATGCGTTTTGCTTGAAGACAATTTTAGGCCTCTTTGAACATATAAGGGGCCATCACACATGGGAAGTGTTTTGAGATGTCCGAAGAGTTCCCGACAAGGGGGACCCTCTTTAGAAGGGGTCCCGAAGGTGATAGACCTTCATGGGGGGGCCTGACGTCGGGAGCCCCGCTTTGGAGGGTTTCTGACAGCGGGAGCCCTTTTGGGGGTCCCGAAATAGGGAACCCCTTTGGGGGGTTTCAAAGAAGGTAACCCCCTTGGGGGTCCCGAAACAGGGAACCCCTTCGGGGGTACAAATGCGTGAACCCCTTTTGGTGGTTCCGAAACAGGGACCTCAGAGGGGACCCCGAAACTGAATATGGGTGTTTCTCGTGTTCATATTCGATGGGGAACAAAGGTTGCGATCTATGTTCCCACAAATCTCATGGGGAGATCCGGCACCGGAGAAGTTCTATATTGGAAAGTTATGAGATTTCTTCCCAAAGTCATCGATTTTATAAGTTAGAGAGTGAAACCCATGGGTTTCACCATAGTTCTTCCACGGTGTTTACTTTGGGTGAAAACTATGGGCTTTCATCCAAGAGCTCACTTTCCTTTTTCCAAGATTTGATGAAGAAAAGCAATGGCTTTTCTCTTGTTTTGGGTTTTAAAGTGATCTTGTTTAGTTTTAGAGAAGAAAAGAGCTCTTTTTTATGGTTTTTCTTAAGGAAGATGAAGGAGGCTTGCCTCTCTTTTTGGTGGAGGCTCAAAACCCTAATCTTTTTGTGGGAGGAGAAAAACTTGTTCATTTTTTCTTTGGGCGGGGTTTAAATATCCCTTACATTTTTCATTTAAGTCCTTGGTCTTTACTAATTGTCTTTGTGCCTCTTTTTTTCCATGTGCACACTTTTTGCACATTAGCCATTTGCTTTACAAAAATTGGCCTTTTGCCTATTTTTCTTACATTTTCCTACTTATTTATACAAACTAATTTATTACATTTTATTTCCCTTTTCTTGGCATGGGATCGGCCCTTATGCTTGAGCTTGGACCGGTTTGGACCGGGCTTGGGCCCACTTGACTTGAGTTCGAGCTTGGGCCCGTTTGATTTAGGTTCGGTCTTGGGCCCACTTGTTTGTGGTTTGACTTTAACTTTGACCTTTTGACTTTTGGTCAATGGTGTGTAATTTTTGACCCCAACAAAGTACCCCAATAAATAAATGCACACATGTATGGATTGTGTGCATGAAATTGATGGATTTTCTTCCGTGGAGAGGTTGACTTAATTTGGTTCCTGTTTTTCGGAGACTGGCACCGTCTTTTTTACGACATGGACGGTCGATACTTGACTTGTTTTCGACATGGATGTTGTTGTTTGACGTTCTTCTGACATAGGGGTCGTTGTTGGTGTTTTCGACGTAGGAGTCGCTGTTGGCGTGCTTTTGACGTAGTGGTTGTTGTTGCCTTCGACGTAGGGGTCGCTTGCTTTTGACGTAAGGGTCGTTGTTGTTGCCTTCGATGTAGGGGTCGTTGCTGGCATACTTTCGACGTAGCAGTCGCTGTTGTTGCCTTCGACGTAAGGGGTCGCTGTTTGCGCGCTTTCGACGTAGAGGTCGCTTTTGTTGCTTTCGATGTATGGGTCACTTGTTGGCATGGTTTCGACGTAGAGGTCGCTGTTGGTGCCTTCGACGTAGTGATCATTGTTGCTTTCGACGTAGGGGTCGCTTCCGTGCTTTCGACGTAGGGGTCGTTGCTGGTGCCTTCGATGTAGGGGTCGCTGCTGGCGTGCTTTCGACATAGCGGTCGCTGTTGTTGCCTTTGACGTAGGGGTCGCTGCTGGCGTACCTTCGACGTAGTGGTTGCTGTTGTTTCCTTCGACGGGTTGCTGCTGGCATGCTCTCGACGTAGGGGTCGCTGTTGTTACCTTCGACGTAGGGGTCGATGTTGGCGTGCTTTCTGCGTAGTGGTCGTCGTTGGTGCTTTCGACATAGGGGTCGCTTGTTGGTATGCTTTCGACATAGAGGTCGTTTGTTGACATGATTGATTTGATTTGATTTGGTTGACTTCAATCTCGTCCAACGGGCTTTTGAGCTTGGAACCACTACCGGTGGGGCTTATAATTTACACTTTTTAAGTTAGTAGCGTTTGAATTTGAGCTGAAAATTGAATTGGAGTTGGATTTTGGTTCGGCGTCAGTACTGCTAGCACTGGAATGTGGTATCAGCAACGACTAATCATTTGCCGTTAGAGGATTTGGATTGTTTTTTGGTGTCAGAATCGCTACACTGGAGTATTGTACCAGGAGCGATTCATCATTTGCCTTTGGAGACTTTATGGATTTGAACTTTTGTTTGGCCTCAGTATCGCTACACTGGAGTATGGTACCAGGAGCGACTCACCAATTGCTGTTGGAGGCTTTGGATTTGGATTTTTAGATTAGCATCGCTACACTGGAGTATGGTTCCAAGAGCGACTCATCATTTGCCGTTGGAGCTTTTAGGGATTTGGACTTTTGGTTGGCGTAAGTATCGCTACACTGGAGTATGGTACCAAGAGCGACTCATTATTCGCCTTTGGAGGATTTGTTTGTTTCCAGTTTAACGACTTAAGAGTCATCTATTCATAATTTAATGACTTAGGGGACTTAGGGGTCATCTATTCCCAGTTTAACGATTTAGGGGTCATCATCGTGCTTATTCTTTGTTTTGCCTTGTTGGCGCCATTTTACAAAGTTTATTTGAGATTCTTGTATTGAGTTTGGCGGAGTTGATCGACGACCGAGACAATGAGCTCTATTTGATTCTCTCATTTGATCACTGGCTCTTTCTAAAGCAGTTTCAATATTTTCTTTGACTTTTGGGGCAGATGTGTGTCCCATGAAGACTGTAGCAGACCGAGATCGTTTCCTGGAGCGGAAGATTGAGCCGTCTTTTCCCGAAGGATTTCCGTTCTCGTTTGTATGAAATTGACAGTCACGGCTTGATTGTCTGCTAACACGTCGTTGGACAATGAGATTACCCCTTTCTTGTATTGGTCTTCAACCTATTCCTTGAAAATGTAGCAGTCTTCGATTGTGTGCCTCAACATTCTGTGGCATGGGCAGTAATTGGGGTTGTCGGTCATTTTTGCTTCGTGTGGCCTTTTCGGTTCTGGCAACTACAGACTGTTGTTTAGGAATATTTTGTAGACCGTCCCTTCGGAAGGAATAGATTTTATTCTTTCTTTCTTCTAGGGCCAGTCCTCTTCTAATACTGGCTTTCGAGGCTAGTCGGTCTTTGGTCTGCTCGTTTCTTGCTTTCCCCTTTTGACGAATGTGTTGAAAGAGTCGGCACCGTTGGAACTTTCGCTTCTGCAGTTGGCATCCTTGATTGATAGGTTTTTCGCTATGTCGTTCTATGTTCCTACTTACCGCAATCACTCGGTATCGCTCGTAGCAAATTCGGCGAATACGGGTTGTCCACAGAGAGATGGTTGTTTCTTTCTAATTGTTTTAACGAGTTAAGTCAATGGTTCAAGAGACGTTCGATTCTACCCTATTTGATATGAAACTTGATTTTTATGTTTTGATAGCTTGTTAGGGTTAGGATTGGTTAATAGAGTTAGGAGTATTCTTGTGTCGGTGCCTTGTGCCATCATTGAAATAATTGTTGGAATAGTCAGAAGTAACGGGGATAAGGAGGACTTGGAACGGTATTGGCGAGTTTAGGTAAAACCTTTCATACGCTAAATCCCTTCCATGTGCCCTTTATCCATCAGTTCCATACTCTTATTTCCTATCTTAAGCTTAAACAAATCATAACAAGTCTCTACTTAGGTCTCGCAACTATTTGTCACGATTAGTGCGCCTAAGGGAGAGGGTTATGGTTGCTAGGTCTAAGTTCATTTTCAAGTTGTTTGGCAAAGGGAAGAACAAGAGATTTTTCCATTTCTCATACTACCCTTTCCTACCCTAATCAAGTGAGTAAACTACTCACCCATAAAGAAAAATAGAAGAGGAATTAGAAGAGAAAAGAATGAGGTAAAGGAAAACTAGCTACTTGGGATTTCACTTTAAGTAAGGATCTCACTCGAGCTTCATAGCTTTCCAAGGATAAAATAAAATAGAAACGAAGAGGAAGAACAAATAAATCTAACAACTAATTAACAAGCAAGTAATAAAATTAAGCTAAGAATAAAAAAGACAATGCAAGATAAGAAAACTCCTTCATTCATATTCATTCATCAAAAGCTCTCATATAAATTTTCATGGCAACAAATGAAAGAGAGAGAAGTTACTCCTACCTAACCACTATTCTAAGAAAAATTTACATGGTTTCTTTGGAATAGATCTGGAGTATTTATAAGGCTTGGATTGGGGAACTATAGCACTGAGAAGACCCACTTTGAATTGACTAAGAGGCGCCTGAATTTCCGGAGTGCGCGATGCTAGTATCGTCGCGGATCCACGGCTATACAATTGGCCGCGTTTTCGCCGCCTTAATGATGAGTTGGAGCGTTGTTTTTCTTCAGTGTTCTTCTGGACATTTTTCTGGGTTTCTGGGCTCCTGATAATTTTATTTGGGCTTCATCGATATTGCCAGGGTTTGATCATTTTGACTTGATGACTTTGACTAGTCCAAATTGCTCCATTTTAAGCTCACAAGTCCGTCAATTGCTCCAGTACATGTTTCTCTGTACTTATTGAGCAAATACAGATCAAAAGCACCTATCTATATGCAGTGCGATCAAGAATGAGTGGTATAAAGATGCAATATTTTGATATGAACAAATACCCCCAAACTTGTCTTTTGCTTGTCCTGAGCAAACCATTTTTTTTAAAAACAAAAGTCTTAAGCTTACTTTCGTAGGCATTACGGTTGCATTTAGCATGTGCAACAAACCGTTAAACTCTTAGGTTGTCCTAGAGGAGGAGTTTTGTGTCCCGAGGGTTTTCAGCGGATATTACCCACAAAATCCTGTCAAGTTAGCCGTCGACTCTAATCCTATACTTTAGTATTTGAGTTAGAAATTCTATCATCCTAAGAAAGAAACTCCAAACCTGTATTTTCACTCGCTTTTGCTTAACTTAAGCCCATATACGTCTTGCGTGCTCATGCGATAACGTCGTTTCCTCACAAGAATCTAACCAACGGCCCTTCAATTTCCTCTAACAAAATTAACAGTTATCGCGTCAGATTGGGAAGTTCTATATTCTTTCTATAGCTTGGTTGCAAAACTGGATTTTTATCATTTTTAATGAGAAACTAAGCCTAATCTTTCACCCAACCTTTCTACTTTCGTTCCATACACACCCTTGTGATTGTGCAAAAATATATACGTGGAGATTAAACCGTCTCAAACTAGCTCTTAACCAAGATTATTCTCTATGGGTAATCATGAATTTTTGATTTGGGAGAACACTTGCTTAGTAGGTGCTATTCAAGAATATTTGCTCGATGTGTACTCTCGAATTTAGTTTGTGGAAAAATGCGCATGACAAAGCTTTTTTTAGATCTAGCTTAATCCAAAAAGGCGTGTGTGTGCGCGGTTACTCCAACCAGGTTCAAAATGTGTTATTCTTAAGACTTAGCCCTTATTAAAGCCATCAATACTTTCCCTTATTTTTGACCTCACTCATTTTTTAAAGAAAAGATTTCTTTGTGTTTTCTTTATTTATCTTTTCTTATAGGACTGATTATTTAAATCTCGGGACCGACGATACGTGTAGTGTGTTGCAAAAAGATATAAAAGCTTAAGTTGAGATCCAGGAGGGTTGTCTTTTGGGGTCTCATTTCCACTTGGAATCTATTTATTTCTAGCTCATATATTAACCTGTCGAACTCGAGTCAAAATAGCCAACTTGACGATAAAGTTTGTGTTATTCAAAAGTTTTTCAATTTTTATGAGTTTTGAAAATTGCGTGTTTAAAGTTTTATATAATGCAAAATTATGATGCAATACAGAAATTAAACATGCATGTAAAGATAGAACACACTCACCGAGCATACCCCAAACTTAAACTTGACAGTGTCCGCACTGTCATGCCACAAAAGAGGCCAAAATTGTTGGAGGTCACAAAATTTGTCGGAAACCTGCATTATTACTACACATTTTTTTTGATAAAATGAGTATTCACCGGACAAGAATACTCATAAGAAGGGTAATTTCAGCAGGGAAGAAATTTTCTAAAAAGAAAGAAAAAATGCATGCAAATTATCCCCCAAACTTAATTAAAATAGCATTTCCATTGTTTAGAAGTGGGGAAAGAAAATTATTAATCTATACAAGGCTTTACACAGAACAAAGGTCAGAACCAACCATTCAAATGTTTTATCACAGCGAGACCAGGGTTGGTGAAAGAATGTGGAAAGAAAATGTACGAAGTGTAGACGAGGGGTTGTATCTCGATCGGTGGAGATGAGAGAACGAGTGTGTATGGAGGCGAAGTGGTAAAAGATAATGGACAAATGACTCGCATGCACAAATGGGGAAGTAGGAGAAAATGGTGGTTCCATTGCTTTGTTCGATAGGCAAGAATGATAGGAAATGGCTTTCCGTTTTAGTTGGTGGAGGTGGAAAAATGAAGGTGAATGAGAATGGAAATATGAAGGAGATGGAATGTAAAGAAGGACTGTGCATGTAATGAGAGGGTGATGTGGTGCATCAGCTTCTTCTCCCTCAAGCGGAGGGAAAGCGGAGGGACATGAAATATTGGCGGACTGTGAATCATCCTTGTATCCAGCTCTGCAAGAAGTGTGAGTTCCTCAGCAAATATGTCTTCGAACCTGTCATTGTAAAAATCTGTCCCGAGCATTGATAATTTCATCAGAAAGGAAGGAATTGGAATCGAATTCCCTATCGGTCGAATAGTTGGTCGAATAGTCGGACTCGCTAGGGAACGTGAAAGACTCAAACTCGATTTGTGATTTGTTCGAAGAACTCGGAAAACTTGGGTCTTTAGGAATCGGAAGAATGGGAGACTCAGATATTTGATATATCGGGAATATTAAAAGTCTCAGACTCACTCTCATCCCCGGTATCAAAAGGATCACATAGCGGTTCACCCTTGTCGTATCGCCGGGATCTATCGGAAGTTCAGATTCAGAAGCATCGGAATCGATATGCTCAATGGAACAAATGTCCAGAAAATGAGCACTTGGCTCGGAAGGTGGATGACCCATGTCGTAGATGTTGAGATTAATGGTCCTTTTCCCAAAAGATAAAGACATGTATCCACTTCGACGGTTTATCACCGCATTCGACGTCCCAAGAAAGGACGACCGAGGATCACCGGAATTATATTTGGTGGTTTGTTACAGGTTGTGCGTCTAAAACAATAAAATCTACGGGAGAAACAAATTCTCTTATTTTGATTAGCATATCCTCCAACATTCCTTTCGGATGGGTGATAGAGCGGTCGACCATCTGCAATGTACAGTATGAAGGTTTCAACTTGCCTAAGCCAAGTTGCTCGTACACTGAGAATGGAAGTAAGTTCACACTGGCACCAAGATCCAGTAGAGCACGATTGATGTTCTTTTCTCCGATCATAATAGAAATAGTAGGACATCCGGGGTCCTTGCGTTTGGTTGGTAAGGAATTGAAAAGAACATAATTCACATTGTTTGCAAAGAAAACCTTCTTGGGCAATTGTCGCTGCCTCTTCTTCTTGCAAAGATCTTTAAGAACTTTAGCATAAGAAGGAATTTGCTGCCGGAACATCTCCACGACCTTCTCCGTTTATGGATTCGGTGTGCTGGACCGCAACCTATTTAGAAAGGATGCGTTTGAAATATTAGTTTGGTCCAACATTTATGGAGAAGATTGTGTAGACGGAATGGATTCCGAAACTGGTGTATGTGTGAGGTGAGAAGGGGGTCCATTCGAAGAAGTAGATGGGAAACTAGAGCATGGTGAAGAATGTAGAATAGGCTCAAAGAAGAGGGGTGGAATAGAAGAAAAATTTTCAGCCAGAGATTCTTCATCAACATCGATTGGTGCATCGTCATTGTCATTTAGCACTCTTCCGGATTTCAACGCAGTGATAGCAGCCACAACATAATTGGGATGCGCGGGGTTTGGAATTGGTTGAGATGGAAGCTTTCCTTTCTTTCTCGCTCATTACCGCATTCAATTGTGCAATTTGTGATTCAATGGATTAAATATTTTGTTCATGAGAAGCAGTATATTGCACAATTGACTGAATTGAAGATTGAATGCTGGCGGTGGATTGACTAGATTGCTTAACAAAAGCATCCATACTCCGTTCAGGAGCGGAGATCTTATCATTACCAGACGGAACAAAGTTGTTTTTAGAGAATGAATTGCTCGTCGGGTTTTAGAGTTGTTGCGGTTGGAAAGGTTGTTGAAATTGTTATTGTGTTGCTGAGGAGGAGCCCGTTGAAAGTTATTTTGCCCTTGGAACTGATTTTGGTTCCAGACGAAATTAGGATGGTTTCTCTATCCAGGATTATATGCAGGAGAGTAAAGACCGCTTCTTTGCTGAAAGGCAGTATTAGTCTGATCTGGTCCTTGAAGTGGTGGATTTAAAGGACACTCTTCTGTCAAATGTCATAGATCGGAACAACATGTATAGACAGTTCGCAGAGGAGCAACAGGGCTAGGGATGGGAGAAGAAAATTTGCTCTCAATTACTGCAAGTTTCCTCGTTATTGCAGCCAAATCGGGTTTCATAGCAATTAAGACGTCAAGCTGTTGAATTTCCCCGTTTAGACTGACCTGAAGAAGATGTGGAAGATGAAGCGGTCAGTCGGGTACTTTCCCATTGGAGCGTTTGCTCGGCGAGATCGTCTAAGAATAGCCAAGCTTCCTCGTCGAATTTGGATAGGAAGTAACGTTGACAAATGGTTTCCATCAACTGCTTAGTTTTTGGAATCAGTCCCTTGTATAAAGTTAGGCAAAGTTGCCATTTTTCATAACCATGATGAGGACACTGAACAAGGAGATCCTTGTACCGGTCAAAACACTTTCAAAATGGTTCATTATGAAACTGTGTGAATTGATTGATATCAGTTCTGATGCGTGCAGTTTTGTGATTTGGATAAACTTCTTTAAAAAGACTTCAACAAATTCATCCAAACCGAATATGGAATGAGATGCGGTGGAATAAAACATTTTTCCGCTAAATCGCAAAGGGTGAAAAGGAACATTCTTGAGCGGATCGCGTCATCAGAAGGCTGGATGGTTTTCATCATCGCACAAACTTGCTGAAATTTGTAGATGAAGACGTATGGATCATCAGAATCAAGCCTGTGAAATTTGGGCAGAATGTTGAGAAAATAGGGTTTAATATCAAAATTATCCTCGTTGGTTGGTGGTGGAGAAAGCCATGTTGGAAGAGGTGTATGGGGATGATAACATCATACTTGTACGAGGTGGCAGTCCTACTGGAGGTGGTATATTCGCATCAAGTGGTGGTGGAATAACGTGGTTTGGATCGTAATGCGGGAGAGTATCCGGCATTTCGAAAGACGAGGCAGGCGAAAGTGAAGGTGAAGATGTATGCACTAAATCACGGTCAACTTCGGTGTTGACCGATAAAGGTAAGGTATGAGTTAGGGGAGAATAATCGGTATCGATCGTGTAGTCGGTAGGGACTAGCGAAACGCGGACTAAACGGGACTAGTGTCCCGAGTCCAACCGGACATACACTAAGTAAGTTTAGTGTTGTCAAAGTGTGTTTTTAGAAGGTGAGGGTAAGAAAACGTCAATGGAGAAAATGTAGGTGAATGTGAAAATTGGATGAAAATGGCAAGTTTTAATAAAATTTTGGCATTTTTTGCTTTTTTAGAGTTTTTGGAATTTTTGAAATTTTTTTGGTTTCGAAAGATACGGAATACGGAACTAAGGACACAACTTCAAACAATCACAAAGAATATGCACAATCAACATCTAGAGCTAGAGTCTTCAAAGTCCGACTAGACCGTTCCTAACCGTTCCAAAGCGACAAGTTGTGAGATAACTCTGAAATCGTCTCTTCACTGCCGATTGTGGCCAGGTAAGCACAAGTGAGGTAAGGAGGGTTCCGCTCACGAATCACCGTGAGACGGGCCTTTTAAAGTTATCTCCTCACTCGTCTACCTTAGGCACTACAAAGCCAAGTTTAGATAAACGACCGAATGCTCACAACCTTCCCTTGTCCTAATTGAGTGCGACAGTCCTTAATTGGCTTGGTCTAGATATTTTTTAACTAGCACAAATGGTAATGCGTATGCTTTTTGTGATTTTTGGGATCTTAGGAAGAGTGATGAAATTCCCATCGAATCTGAATTGGTGTTATAGCCCCTTAAAGTCCGTTTTATTTATGCAAAACAATAACAATCAAAATTTAAAACACTTGCAAAATTTTTTTTGTTTGGCGGCGGCGCAGTTTGTGCAAAGAATCCAGCAAAAAAAACAATTTATTCAGAGGTCTCGGGAGGAGAAATCTCACCAAAAAAATTGGAGCACTGAAGCCAAAATTAAGCCGCGGTTCCGCGGTGTTAGTAGTGCAAACAGCCGCGTTTCCGCGGTAGGAATGAAGAGTCGGGGCTTCAAAAATTTTCGGTACGCTCCAGTTGTTCCTTTCTTCTAGTTCCAAGCCTTTGGTTTTTGAATTGATCACTATATTCGCTCCAGATTTCCCCGCAAACTTGTACAAAAAAGATAAAAAAACAAGGTGGTTTTTGTAATTATATTTTTGGGTTTTTAAAAAAAAATATACACAAATTAACCTTTAATTCAAAAAGAACTAAACTACCGTCTCCCCGGCAATGACATCATTTGATTGATAGGTTTTTCGCTATGTTGTTCTATGTTCCTATTTACCGCAATCACTTGGTATCGCTCGTAGCAAGTCCGGTGCATACGGGTCATCCACGGAGAGATGGTTGTTTCTTTTTAATTGTTTTAACAAGTTAAGTTAGGAGTTCAAGAGATGTTCGATTCTACTCTATGGATTGAAACTTGATTTTTATGTTTTGTTAACTTGTTAGGGTTAGTATTGGTTAGTAGAGTTAGGAGCATCCTTGTGCCAATGTCTCGTGCCATCATTGAAATGATTGTTGGAATAGTCGGAAGTAACGAAGATTAGGACTTGGGAAGGATATTTGCGAGTTTAGGTAAAACCTTCCATACGCTTCCTTTTACGTGTCCCTTGTCCGTCCGTTCCATGCTCCTATTTCCAACCTTAGGCCTAAACAAATCATAACAAGTCTTCACTTAGGTCACAACTATTTGTCACGATTAGTGTGCCTAAAGGAGAGGGTTATGGTTTCAAGGTTTAAGTTCATTTTCAAGTTGTTTGGTAAAAGGAAGCACAAGAGATTTTTCCATCTCTTATACCACCCTTTCCTATCCTAATCAAGTGAGTAAACTACTCATCCATAAAGAAAAATAGAAGATGGATTAGAAGAGAAAAGAATGATGTGAGGGGAAACTAGTTATTTGGAACGTCACTTTAAGCAAGGATCTCACTTTCATAGTTTTCCAAGAATAAAATAAAATAGAAGAGAAGAGGAAGAACAAATAAATCCAACAACTAATTAACAAACAAGTAATAAAATTAAGCTAATTATCAAAAAGACAATGCGAGATGAGAAAACTCCTTCATTCATATCCACTCATCAAAAGCTCTTATAAATTTTCATGGCGACAAATGAAAGAGAAAGATGCTGCATACTCTTATCTAACCACTATTCTAAGGAAAATATACATGGTTTCTTTAGAACAGATCTGGAGTATTTATAGGGGCTAGATTGGGAAACTTTAGCACTGAGAAGACTCACTTTGAATTGACAAGAGGCACCTGAGTTTCCGGGGTGCGCGGCGCTACTACCGCTCCGGATCCGCGGCCGGCCTATACAATTGGCCGCGTTTTCGCTGCCTTAATGATGAGTTGGAGCCTTGTTTTTCTTCAATGTTCTTCTGGACATTTTTCTGAGTTTCTGGGCTCCTGATAATTTTATTTGGGCTTCGTCGATATCTCCAGAGCTTGATCATTGACTTGTTGACTTTGACTAGTCCAAATTGCTCCATTTTAAGCTCACAAGTCCGTCAATTGCTCCGGTATCTGTTACTCTGCACATATTGAGCTAATACATATCAAAAACACCTATCTATATGCAATGCGATCAAGAATGAGTGGTATAAAGATGCAATATTTTGATATGAACACCCTTCCGGCATTTGGATTTGTTAGTAAATTGGAGGTCCTGAATAGACTCGGGATTTGCACGTTTCAGCATTTGAACTTTTTCCGTCAGCTCCTGGAAAGTCTTAAGACCCGCCATGCATAGGAAATGAAGCATTCGGTTTTCGATATTTCCCATCAGAAGGCTGACGACTTGCTCTTGCGCAAATAGTTCACATTTGATGCTGAGGTTACGCCACCGGGTTATGTAATCCATGACGCTTTCGATATTCTCTTTTCGTTTTCACAAGGTCGGCAATAGCGATTTTATTGCTGACTCATGAATTTTTGCTTGAATAGAGACTCCATTTGAGCAAACGTCGTGACCGAGTCATCCGGTATGCTTGAGTACCAGTCGAAAGCAATATTAGTAAAACTATTGACAAACTGTCTGAGGAGTAGCGCATCATTGCCCTGTATTTCATCACGACGCTTTGAAGTGGGCAATATGCTGATTAACATTCCCCGTTGTTGAGAATATGGTTAATATAGTCCCACATTAGTCAGGAAAATTGTGGGATGCATATGGATAAACATCCAAAAGGCTTGAGTCTTTTGGATGAAGTTTCGTTGTATTAAAAAGCCCATGTGCATCTATGTGTGGGCCCATGTGTTGTGGGCCTAAACCAAGTTTTATATGGTATCAAAGCTCGGGTGTTTGTCTCTTCACGTTGCACATGAGCTTTGAGCCCTCGCACGTGAAGTCCTCTTTGCTTACGTGCGTTGCACGTGAAGGGGAGTGTTGAGAATGTGGTTAATATAGTCCCATATCGGTTGGGAAAATTGTGGGATGCATATGGATAAATATCCAAAAGGCTTGAGTCTTTTGGATGGAGTCCCACTGTATTAAAAAGTCCATGTGCATCTATGTGTGGGCCCATGTATTGTGGGCCCAAACCGAGTTTTGTACCCGTCCCGTCAAATCTTTTGAATTTGGGGACGATGTAGCCGCTGGGAAATTCCACGAGATCATTTCGTGCAGGGTAAGGCCCCCCACCGTGGCTTCAGTTTTTTGCTATGTTTCGGTCTCATCCACCAATGTTTTGATTTTGCTGGGGACCAAGCCCAATATTTTATCTTACGTTAGCACGTTATCGTCAAGCGTCAAGACATCCCTTGAAGCCGAATGTGGTCGACTTTCATGAAGATTTGTCACCCTAGGGTTGGTATGAATAGGTGTTGGCTGTTTTGGGTTGTTAACCCTCGGTTCGTGGATAGATCCTTGTGCTTGTTGGGATTGCACCCGAGCGACTTGGGTTGTGAGCTGCATCACGACGTTCATCAGGTCATCAATTTTGGAATAAACCTTAATCAACTCCTTGTCTTTGTTTTAAAGTTGTTTCCGAAGATCCTGAATCAGCGCTCGTTCCGTGTTCTTAGGAAGGTCGGGCTACTATTATCGTCTGAGTCCGACTCTTCAAGAATCATGGGCTCTTTCTGCTTAAGCCGTCTCACCAAAAGGGTTTTCATTGTCGTCCGGAACATGTTGGGACCGGGAAGCGGCAATCATACCCAAACCAATTTTGGATTGTGAAGTGCTAGTAATTTCTTTGCTCTTGCTGCGGAGGTTATCACTGGGTCCTACCATATAGACCGTAAAGATTGTATATCCGTCCAATTTCTCGTCATTAATAACGATATTTGTTGAGATTTTGGACCGTCGTTGTGGTCCGTCCTTCTCAGGGAAGGACAAGCAACCGAAGATGGTTGATTTGGCTTGAGTCTGAGTCGGTATGTTCTTTTTGCTCCATTCTCATTGCTTTCGTACGGTAAGAAACACTTGACAGAGCTCGGAGGATATCGTGCCCCGCTTTTGGTACTGGGACTTAGACGTTTTTCTTCACAAGACTCTTTGAGTTGCCTGTTTCTTTATCCTTGCAATCATGATATTTTTCTGAACCAGTCTTGGTAGTTCAAAAGAGTTGGCGATTTTCACAGCTGGCCCGGCTTGTGTCACGGGATAACCATCTTTTTGGAACCTCGCGAATTCCAAATTAGTAGGAGCCCTTGTCTTTTTGTTGGCTTTGTATCTGAACTGTTTCTGCCTTAGTTTCTCAGTTTTGAGGGTTTGGCGGGCATCTGCTTTCTTGGAAGCCGTCGTAGGCTGATTAACTGAAAGTCTGGAGAGAGAACTCAAGCGCGATGTTGTTATGGGCCTTTCCTTGGCCGGTCGTAGACATTTTATTTCTTCTTTGAGTCGACGACTTCGCTCCCAGTTGGAGCGACGATAGCGATCGAATACAGATTTACACGCTGGCCTGGGTGTCTTTGCGATCACAACATTCAGCCTTTTCCTTCTTGAGGCCGGTTTGGCCATTTGGCTTGTTGGAGCCTCCATGGTAGGAGCATTGAAGGATGAGATGAATGTGATGGACCTGAATTGAAGGGGTTGTTCCGTCCATTGCTGCATAAGACTCGACGAAAGAGTTACCCTTGCAGTTGTCTTGAGAGTGTATGCATACATGGGTTGCATCAGAGGCTGAGTTGGTTTTCAAATACATCGTTGTTGATGGCTATTGAGAGTTGTTTGTTGTTGATGGTTGTTGATCTACACGAAGAAGCATGGTTCAGTACAGATAACAACTTATGTCTTGACTGAGTTTGCTTGATCGTTTGACCCGAGTGATGGAAGGAGAGAATAGTCCCACCGGGCGTGCCAGAATCTGTAGAGTGTTTTTCGTCACCCCATGAAGATGGATGCGCTCGTGTTTCGGGCTTATACAGATTCCTCCTGTCCGATGGTAGGCAAGGGTTTTATTAATCATGGAGATTCTAATATCCGGCAGCCGCGGACAAAACTGCCATTAATTACCCCTCGCTTTAAGACGAGAGAACCTCCGATTAACAGGTCATGCGGATCATCCAAACTCAATGTGAAATGCACATTTTGCTTGAAGACAATTTTAGGCTTCTTTGAACATATCAGGAGCCATCACACGGGGAAAGTGTTTTGAGTATGTACGAAGAGTTCCCGACAAGGGGTAGTGTTTTGAGTTTGTCCGAAGAGTTCCTGACAAAGGGGAAGAGAGCTTTGGTGGCCTCCCGAGACGGTCGGGACCCCTTTGGGGAGGGTCCCGAAACGGGGGACCCTATTTGGGAGGGGTCCCGAAGGTGATGGACCCGCATGGGGGGGGGCTAGAGGTGGGAGCCCCTATTTGGGGGTCCCTATGGTGGGAGCCCTATTGGGGGGGTCCCGACGACGAGAGCCCCTTTGTGGGGGCCCCCAAAAGCGGGAACCCCTTTAGGGGGTTCCGAAGGCGGGAATCCCCTTTAGGGTGCCCAAAATAGGGAACCCAGAGGGGATCCCGAAACTGAACACGGGTGTGTCCCGTGTTCATATTCGATGGGGATCATGGGATCCACGTTCTTACAGGTCTCGCACCGGAGAAGTTTTATAAGGGAAAGCTATGAGCTTTCACCTCAAAGTGATCGATTTTACGAGTTAGAGAGTGAAACCATGGGTTTCACTATAGTTCTTCTTCCATGGTATTTGCTTGGGGTGAAAGCCATGGGTTTTCACCTCCAGAGCTCTCTTACTTTCCATTTTCCTAGATTTGATGAAAAAAACAATGGTTTTCTCTTGTTTTGTGTTTTAGATAGATCTTGTTTAGTTTTAAAGAAGAAAAGAGTTTTTTTTATGGGTTTTCATGAAGAAGAAGAAGAAGAAGAAGAAAGAGGCTTACCTCTTTCTTTGATGGAGGCTCAAAACCCTCATCTTTTTGTGGAAGGAGAAAAACTTGTTCGTTTTTTCTTTGGGCGGGGTTTAAATACCCTTTATAATTTTCATTTGATCCCTTGGGCTTTACAAATTGGCTTTTTGCCTCTTTTCTTTATCCATGTGCACATTTTTTGCACATTAGCCATTGGTCTTTCAAAAATTGGTCTTTTGCCCATTTTCATACATTTTCCTACTTATTTATACAAACTAATTTATTACATTTTATTTCCCTCTTCTTGGCATGGGGTCGGTGCCCATGTTTGAGCTTGGACCGGTTTGGACGGGCTTGGGCCCACTTATTTGTAGTTTGACTTTGACTTTGACCTTTTGACTTTTGTTCAATGGGGTGTACTTTTTGACCCCAACATATACTAAAATCTGTAACACATTATCATTTGTTGCCATTTCTTCTTTCTTTACATATTATGCCTCCAACTTGTTATTAGCGAAATCTCTGTAGTTCATCTCTTATCATGTACTGAATATATCTAACAAATTGTCATTTGCTGCCATTTCTTCTAACTTTACATATTATGCCCCTTAAGCTTGTCTTCTGGATAACACAAACTAATGCAGACTAGCAAAACCATTTGTAGCCTCATGGATGACTTGTATATAGTAACTCACTGTTTGTCTTCGCAGTGCCTCCTTGGCTCAAGAAGTTGTCACAAAGAATATGTGCGCAGACAGGGTTGTTCCCCTCGGCTATCAATCATGTTCTTATCAACGAATACCTACCCGATCAGGGCATCATGGTTCGTGTTCTCAAACCTCAGACACTTAATTTAATACTTGTTATATGTTAGGTTAGGTTGATATGCATTGTTACCCCCCCAAACCGAACAGCTTTAGCTTTTGGGTAAACCGGTTCTTGACATGGTATCAGATCACATGGTCTTAAGAAGTCATGTGTTTCAAACCTCATCAAAAATCATTTGAAAGACATATTTTATTTGCCCATTTTAATTCAGCCCTTAAAAACGCGTGTTATATATGTTAGCTTGATATACCTTGTTCTCCGACAATCCAATAGTCATGCTTTTGGGCAAACTGGTTCTCGACACTACTTTGTTATGTTGTCGGTTCTTCCTTTTGATAATTTTTAACACATATAAATGCATCCATTTTTCATATAGCCCCATCAAGACGGTCCTGCCTATTTCCCGGTGGTTGCGATTTTATCTCTCCAGTCGCCTGTCGTTATTGATTTCACTCCTCATTCAAGATTAAAAAGAAGTACAAACAAAGACCTGGATACTGATGGCACAGCATCGGAAGTTGGGGAAAATGGCTCAGCAGATGAGTTGTCGAGAGAAGAAAACGATCCCGCTTGCTGCTCCCTTCTGTTGATGCCTTGCAGCTTGCTGATATTCAAAGATCAGGCTTATTCTGGTAAAAGTTTATTTTGTGATGGTTTTATTGTGATATTTCCTTTGAATTTTTTAAAGATATAATATTTACTAATTGTCAATATACTACAGATTATTTGCATGCAATACAGGGCACTGAAGTTCACTCATTAGATAGGGTAAGAACATATAACAAACAATTTACATTGGTTCTCTATTGGTAGTTTAGAGACCTTTTTATGTTGCATGCTCATTTCTAATTCTTGAATTTATTCTTCTTCTTCGTTCTTGTTTTTATTTTTTTCGAAGGTAAAGAATGTTTCTGAGATACCAAAACTAGAGGGGAAACTTGCATGTAGCGTCGACAGTGAATCTGAAAGTCAAAACAGCGACTTTCAAAGATCTTCAACTAGAGTATCGCTAACATGCCGCTTGGTGCTAAAAGTTCACAGCAAGCTGTTCAAGTTCTAAACCTTTTGATACGCTGACTTTTGAATATTATTGTGCTAAATGTTGTATCTTAAACTCAAGCTGATAGTTGAGTTAGTTTTTTTAGTAAGGTACAGAGAAAGATACAACTGCAATAGCAGTGTGATGAATCGAATATTCATGAAGATTGCAGCAACTTACTATTTCTACAGTTGCTGTTTACAAGACTTGAATTAACATTATCATGACTGCATGCTCCATATAATTTATGAAAATTTTTAAATTGTTTTTGCATTTCAGACGTTCACATCGATATTTATTTTAAAGAGTCTACCCGGGTAATTTAAAATATCTCGAACACTACAGATTCTAAAGACTAAATGTAATAAAAGAGAAATGACACTTTTAAACCATTTACCTCAGTCATGCCATATTATGTAAAAGGGTCTGAAAATGGCAACTCAAATTTATGAAAGGGATAAACAATAAGGATTTGTTTTACTTTGCAGAGATAAAAGGGGCCGGGACTGCTGTCCTCTTGATTTATCCCCTATCCGGTCTGTGGGCTGTAGCTAAGTAAGGTATACAGAAACGAGCAAGCCAAGAGAGAAAGGATCAAGGATAGTGCAATGATAAGTTACTCTCGCATGCGCTAAAACCTGAGAAACTCTTTCCTCATCCAAGTTTCAGAAGTTACTCTCAAACTAATCATCTACATTATATATATATATATAGAGAGAGAGAGAGAGAGAGAGAGTGAGAGAGAGTAATGAAGAAAAGAGGTTCTAGGAGGCTTTTTCGTTAGGTGGCGTCAAAAATATATATCCTCCGCGAATTTTTTTGATGATCGGCACCCATCATAATCATCATCTTTATCATGTAAGATGTGCATATACCAAATTTCATATAATTCCACCACATTTTCGCCGTTGAATCAGCAATGTAAAAAGTTCTATTATCTGTAAACCGTTAATTTTGCACCCACTAAATCAACGTTAAAAAAAATGAGGGAATCATATAAAATTTGGTGTATCCACATCTTACATGATAATGCTGTTGGTGATGTGTGCCGACTACTACAATAAGGGGTTGCCCCTACGACTACAGGAATCCGTAGGGGCAACTTTTTATTGCCCCTACGGATTAATCCGTAGGTCCCCATGGTTGCCCCTACGGTGCCCTACGGATTAATTTAAAGATATTAAAATGTAATTTGTTATTTGGCCCTACGTAGCCGCAAAAGAAGGCTCTACGGTTTTATCTGTAGGGGCATGCGTATGGTTTATTTATAAGAAAATAAACACAAAAAAGTTCTCGTTCCCAAAAAAAACTCTCTCTCATCGATCACTCGTCGCGACCTCCCTCCTACGACTCGTCGACTTCCTCGTCGACACCGCCCGCGACTCGTCGTCGATTGCATCGTCGACCGTCTCCAGTCTCCTCCATCGCCGGCCTAGCTACATACAGGTTAGTAAATTTCATAGTTTTACTTCTAATTATGCTATTAATTTCTTTTTTTGTTGATTATTGGGCTGCTAATTGTGCTAGGGTGGTTAAGGTTCAGGGTTCGGTTTAGGGGGAGGGTTAGGGTTCAGTTGAGGGTTCAGTTGAGGGTGGGGTTGGTTAGGGTTTAGTTGAGGGTAGGGTTAGGGTTAGGTTCGGTTCAGTTTGGGTTAGGGTTAATTAGTTGGGGGTTAGGGTTAGACTTGGGCTAGGGTTAGGGTTCAGTGTATGGTTAGGATTAGGGTTCAGTGTATGGTTCAGGTTTAGGGTTAGGGTTCAGTGTATGGTTAGGGTTTAGGGTTAGGGTTTAGGGTTAATTTGGGTTAATTAGAGGATAGGGTTAATTTGGGTTAATTATTGATAATTTGAAAGGGTTAGGTTCGGTTCAGTTAGGGTTAGGGTTAATTACTTGGGGTTAGGGTAAGGGTAAGACTTGGGCTAGGGTTAGGGTTAGGGTTCAGTGTATGGTTAGGGTTAGGGTTTGGTACATATTTAGGGTTAGAGGCTAGAGTTAATTTGGGTTAATTAGAGGTTAGGGTTAATTTGGGTTAATTATTGATAATTTGAAAGGGTTAGGTTCGGTTCAGTTAGGGTTATGGTTAATTACTTAGGGTTAGGGTTAGGGTAAGACTTAGGCTAGGGTTAGGGTTAGGGTTCAGTGTATGGTTAGGGTTAGGGTTAGGGTTTGGTACATGTCTAGGGTTAGAGGTGTTGGAGATAGTGCCCTCAGAGTCAATTATTGGATCACAGGCAGGTGATTGTAATGATTGAGGGAGGACCTCTTCCGGTAGGACAGTCTTACTCAAGATGATAGTATACTATCTGGTTTATCTTTATCATCGTGTACTGCTTTAGTTGACCTTACAGGTCGCTATTACACGTTGATAGAGCCCCTAGGATTCTTGCTTGACTGCCAGCAGTATGAGAGCGATCATATACGTGGGAGCTGGTAGTCTATAAGCACATCCTTAAAAGGTCCCTAGTCGTGGGAGTTTCGAGACAGGGCATCGATACTCCAGAGTAGACTAGTGTATACAGTCGAGACCCCGACGAGGGGTGGTGGCCGATCTCGTAAGCCACTGGTGTCAGTTGGTTCACCTAAGATGTATACAGGTGCTCATTGGGTTATGAGTACACTGGACAGGACTCGCCGGGAACATGCTAGTTGGTCTTATACCTGACGTCAGATAGCAGTTCCCTGGTGACATGTGTACAGGTTAGTTCATCGACCTGAGGATCGTCATTTGTCTCGTGTGCGTTCCCACTGTACTTTGATTACTACCCTACCACGCTCAAATGAGACGTACAAACAGGTTTTAGTTGGGTACAGTCCCGAGCCACATGGAGGCAGTGAGCGGATCTTCAGGGGTTCGTCTCTTCCGGTATTGGGGGTGAGGTCGCGCTGTGTCTAGGAGAGCCATTACACAAAGCCCTCGGCCGAGGCAGGAGATTTACTGGTAGGTATTCCAGTAGTATCTCAGGGTGTTCTGGGCTACACTCCGACACAACTTGTACCGCTTTTGGGGGTCTGACTTTTACCAACCCCATAGGCCCGCCATGCGATGCTCATAGACGAACGGACCGGACTGTACGGATATTGTCACTGACAGGCTCAGTAGGGTGTCAGGATGAGTTCGCTCATCGACGTCCCTTTTGGTCAATAGCTGGTAGCCCGTCACGTATGGCTAATACCTCTGACGTGCTAGTGGTTAAATCCACAGCCATAGTATTGACGAGTCTTTAGAGTCCCCTACAGACAGTTGCTCAAGTTTCGGGCGAAACGCTGTAGAGGCCGTATGGAGATATGACAGGGTTCGATCAGATACGTGCGGTATTGCACGGATCATGATCGGACGGATAATACTAGCGGGCTTTGGTTTAAGCCGGATCCTAGTACTGTACAGTGTAGATTTTGTCTCATTGCATTTGTATTTCGGTCGGAATACAAATGCGGGTATGTATATGTAAGTCCACGTTGCGACCCCCGGTTCTTTCGGGGAGGCGGAAACGGTATAAAAATCAAATTTTTAGCGCATGGGGCAACATGGACTAACAAAGTCGGGATCTTTTCCTAAACTAAAACTAGCAAACAAGCTAAAGAGAGTTAGCTACTCGGAAAGATGGTTATACCTAAACTTGAACTCCTTCTTCTTCAAATTTTGTAGAGGTTGATGGTTCTTTCCTCGTCGCCTTCTTCCTTCAAAGATGGATCCACCTGAGGGTTCAACCTTCGGGCTCTTTCTCGAACTTTGAGAGAACTAGAATCTTCGGCTTGCTAAACCTTTGATCCTAGAGTGAGTAGAGAGTGTCTAAGGGGTGTTTTCTTTTCAAGGAGAGGGATTCTCAACACATGAGAAGGATTCTCCTTGAGCTTGAGGAAGAAGAAGATGAAGTGAGGAGAGAGAATGGTTATGATAGAATGAGCTCCCTTTTTCCTTTTGCAACCATATCAAAAAGAAAAAGAATTATCTAAATAATAATAATAATTCAAATGAGAATAGTTGATGGTTGTTTTGGAATGACCACTATCATAACTTCATTAAATGAATGTAAGCTAGAATCAAGGAGCATCCTTGCAAAGTAATGATGATGGTCAAACATTCAACCATGGTCAACAAGTCAACCATGGTCAACAAGTCAACAAAACCAACCATGACATAATTTCATTTAATTACTATTATTAATTGATATTTCATAATTCCATTAGGGTTTGGAAAAAGACGACTGTCAACTGTGCATACGCACCCGTTCCGAAACCCTAATGAAAAACCTCTTCCTCCGCCTCAAACAACTGTGCATACACACCTGCATTCTCGTTCTGAGGAACAAGAATACTAAGAGATAAAAGCAACCCCCAAAACATATACCAGTATCTGACTCAAACCAGAGCCAGCCAGTAATATCCGTCCGGACTCCAAACGTGCATAAGTGCGCGGATGAGAACGAACCCTGTCGCAAAACCATGCGACCTCTACCCTGTTTTGCCCAGAAGCGAATACTCTCTGTGTGGGACTCTAAAGACTCGACACTACGCTAGCAGTGGGTTTAACCACAGACCGCAAGCGGCACTAGCTGTGTGTAACGGTCCCCAGGTAGATGCCGATAAGAAGGCTGATGAGGTGAACCCCATCTGAACTCCTACTGAGTCTGAATGTGACATTCTCCGTACAGTCCGGTCTGTTCGTCTGATACATCGCATGGCGGGCCTAGGGGGCGGTAAACGTCAGTCCCCTAATAGCGGTACAAGTCGTGTCGGAGTGAAGCCCAAAACACCCTGAGGTAACACTGGAAGCCTACCAGTATATCTCGCTTGCCCTGGCCAGGGACTACTCGTGTAATGGCTCTCCTAGACACAGCGCGATGTCAACCCCCAATACCGGGAGAGACGAATCCTGTCTAACCGTCACTGCCTCCAAGTGCTTCGGGACTGCACCCAACTACTACCTGTTTGCACGACTCCTTTGAGCCGTGGTAGGGTAGTGATCAAAGTGCAGTGGGAACACACTCGAGGCGAAGTGCCAGTGTCAAGTCAGCGGACTAAGCTGTACTCATGTCACCTGGGAACTGATAACTGACGATAGGTATAATACCAACCTATCAGTTCCCGACGAGTCCTGTCCAGTGTACTCGTAACCCAACGAGCACCCGTATACTATCTCCAGTACGACGTACTGATGGCTGTGGGACAGACCATCTCCCACACTGGGATGAGAAGCGCATACGCTAGTCTACTCCGGAGTATCGATGCCCTATCTCGATAGTCCTGCGACTAGG
Source organism: Agapanthus africanus (assembly GCA_030015575.1). NCBI lineage: Eukaryota > Viridiplantae > Streptophyta > Magnoliopsida > Asparagales > Amaryllidaceae > Agapanthus > Agapanthus africanus. The sequence continues at coordinate 279,923,442 of JASDDO010000029.1, read as the reverse complement.
GACCTGTATAAGGATGTGCTTATAGATTACCCATCCCCCACTAGTGTGACTGCCATCACAACGCTGGTAATCAAGCAAAGATCCTAAGGGCTCCACTAATGTGTATAGGTGATATCGCAAAATAAACACATGTACACATTGAAGTAGAAACAAACCAAGTAGCATACTACTATATTGAGCAAGATTGTTTATACAAGGTGAATATCCCAAGCTTCCATTAAGTAATATACAAACTAGTATGATACAGTAATGGCCTCTAGGGCATATACACTAACAATCTCCCACTTGCACTAAGGCCATGTACTGGCGTATCGAAGACCTATCATCTCGATCAGCCGCTCGAACTGAGTCTGGGGTAGGGCCTTGGTGAATGGATCTGCAGTGTTTTCTTCTGAAGCAACCCTCCGAACCTCGATCTCCTTCCGATCCACGATCTCCCTGATCAGGTGATACCGCTTCAAGATGTGCCTGGATCTCTGATGGGACCTGGGTTCCTTCGCTAAAGCTATAGCCCCGTTGTTGTCGCAATACAGAGGTATTGGTTCAACAATGGACGGAACCACCTGAAGTTCTTTCAAGAACTTCCTCATCCAGACAGCTTCTTTTGCGGCATCAGATGCAGCGATGTATTCCGCTTCCATCGTCGAGTCTACAACGGTTTCCTGTTTGGAACTCTTCCAACACACCGCCCCTCCATTGAGGGTAAAGACAAAACCCGACATGGACTTGGAATCATCCTTGTCACTTTGGAAGCTGGAGTCAGCAAAGGTCTCGATCTGGAGGTCTTTTCCGCCATACACCAAAAACATCTCCTTAGTCCTTCTCAGGTACTTGAGAATGTTCTTTACCGCTATCCAGTATTTCTCCCCAGGGTTTGACTGATACCGGCTTACCACACTCAGTGCATAAGCTATATCCGGTCTGGTACACAACATCGCATACATTATAGAGCCTACCGCAGAAGCGTAGGGTATAATAGACATGCGATCCCTCTCCAAATCAGTCTTGGGAGACATCTCTTTAGAGAGGGTGATTCCGTGACAAGCCGGTAGGTTACCGCGCTTGGAATCTTCCATACTGAATCTCTTCAGTATAGTGTCGATGTACCTGGACTGTGAAAGTCCTAATATCCTCTTGGATCTATCACGATGGATCCGGATCCCCAGGATGTAAGAGGCATCACCCAGGTCTTTCATGGAGAACCTGTGTGACAAGAAACCCTTGACAGATTGTAGCATAGGAATGTCATTTCCTATTAAGAGAATGTCATCCACGTATAAAACGAGGAATACTACAGTTCTCGCTACAAATCTACTATAGATGCATGGTTCATCTGGATTTTTGATAAAGCCAAATTCTTTGACCGTCTCATCAAAGCAGATGTTCCAACTCCGCGATGCCTGCTTTAGTCCATAGATGGACTTAAGCAACTTGCACACCTTTCCGCTGCTCCCACTCTGAATGAAACCCTCTGGCTGGTCCATATAGAAACACTCCTCTAAATTTCCATTTAGAAAAGCGGTTTTTACGTCCATCTGCCAAATCTCATAATCGTGGAAGGCAGCAATGGCAAGAAGGATCCGAATGGATTTCAGCATAGCCACTGGAGAAAAGGTTTCGTCATAGTCCAAACCAGGTCTTTGATGGAAACCCTTTGCTACAAGTCTAGCTTTATAGGTCTCAACCTGTCCATCTACACCAATCTTCCTTTTGAAGATCCACTTGCATCCTACGGGTTTTACCCCGTCTGGAGCAATGTCCAACGTCCATACTTTGTTGGTGTACATGGACTCCATTTCGGTCCGCATTGCATCCGGCCATTTTACCGAGTCAACGCTCTGAACGGCCTGCTGGAAACTAGTAGGCTCATCATAATCTATGATGCAATCCTCTCTATCCCCGTCTATGAGAAAACCGTAGTATCTCTCGGGCGGATGAGACTGCCTACTACTCCTGCGGAGCGGCGTAGGAATGTCCTGTTCTTTTGAACTTACTGGCTCTTCCAAGCTTTCAGTAATAGCTTGTGGTTCTGGAATTTCTTCCAGTTCTATTGCGTTCCCACTTATCTGGGTTTCCAAAAACTCAGTTTCCAAGAAGCGGGCATGTTGAGAAACAAAAACCTTTTGTTCCTCAGCGGAATAGAACAGATACCCCCTGGAGTTCTTTGGGTATCCCACAAACTTACACTGTACTGAACGTGCCTCGAGCTTGTCCGCATGCTGCTTTTTTACAAAAGCTGGACATCCCCATATCTTAAGGTACTTAAGACAGGGTTTCTTCCTACTCCACATCTGATATGGAGTGGTAGGCACAGTCTTGGTGGGAGCCTTGTTCAAGAGATATGCAGCTGCTTCTAGTGCATAGCCCCAGAAAGATCACGGTAACTCAGCCTTACTCATCATGGAACGAACCATATCCAATAGGGTTCGATTCCTCCTTTCCGATACACCGTTATGTTGCGGAGTGTATGGAGGAGTACGCTGAGAGAGAATTCCATTTTCTTTTAAATAGTCCAGGAACTCGGCACTCAAGTATTCACCACCTCGATCCGATCTTAGAATCTTAATACTTTTGCCTGTTTGTTTTTCAACTTCATTCTTGTAATCCCGAAATTTCTCAAAGGCCTCGGATTTGTGCTTCATTAAGAAGACATGTCCATACCTAGAGAAATCATCTGTGAAAGTAATGAAGTATGAATAACCGCTTCGCGCATGTATAGACATTGGACCACACACGTCACTGTGTATGAGTCCCAAGAGCTCGCTCGCTCTTTCTCCGTGTCCAGTGAACGGAGTCTTTGTCATCTTTCCCATGAGACAAGATTCACAAGTGGCATAAGACTGATACTCGAACGGATCCAAGTATCCTTCTTTATGTAACTTAGTCAACCGTGTCTCATTGATGTGACCCAGTCTACAATGCCATAAGAAAGCCTGATTGATATCTGGAGACTTTCTTTTGTGTGTATTCTGGATATTGAAAATCTGTGGTTGGTTTAATACGTATATACCATTGCTCAATGTACCTGACCCAATCAGAACTTGATTAAGGTGAATGTTTACAACATTACTTACAAACGCAAATTCATAACCTTCTTTAGAAACCAAAGATACAGAAATGATATTACAAGTTGCGTTGGGTACAAAAAAGCAATTACGCAAAACCAAAACATGTCCATCTGACATTCCCAGGTGATAGTCCCCCACGGCTTTAGCATCCATGCTAGCTCCGTTCGCAACTCTGAGGGTCATGTCACCTGCCTTCAAAAACCTATGGTTTCTCAACGCCTGCAAAGAATTACAGATATGAGATCCTGATCCGGTACCCAGGAAGTAGAGTTTATCGAAAGACAGTTTTCAATAACATACACACCTGAAGCTGAAGCCGCAACCTGCTTCAGTTCTTGTGTCCTGGCTTTCCAAGCCCTGCAATCTTTCTTGCAGTGTCCACTCTTGTGACAATAGAAGCATTCTTCCTTTCCCACAAGCTTCCCCGCAATCTTTGTTGCCTTTTCCTTTCCCTTCGTACCCACTTTACTAACACCGCCCCTTGGTTTGGCGGGGGCTTTCTTTCTCTTTCCCTTGGCTTTCGCCTTGGACCTAGAAGAAGAAGATCCTCCTACAAACAAAGCGGGTGTTTCCCTACCTTTCTGTAGGGTGCCCTCTGCGCTCCTCAGCATGTTGAGGAGTTCTGAAAGTTCAACTTCTTTTTCTTGTAAGTTGAAGTTCAGTATGAACTGGGCGTAAGTGGAAGGAAGGGACTGGAGAACTAAATCCGTATAGAGTTCACTCTCCAACGTGGTCCCAAGTTCCGCGAGCTCCTCAATATAGCCAATCATCTTAAGCACGTGGTCCTCTACCGATGATCCGACGGCCAACTTTGCCGAAAATAACTTCTTCGACACTTCGTATCTTGCGATACGAGACTGCTCTCCATACAGTTCTTTTGTATGAAGAAATATGGATTCCAAGTCCATATTCTCGTGCCTCCTCTGATGTTCCATGTCCATAGAGGCAAGCACGAGGCATCTGGCCTTCGCGCAATCAATCTCCCAAGTCTTACGGATTTCCTTATCCGCGACACTGGAGGTGGGACCTGGGACGGGGGGAGCTTTGGTGGTAAGAAGATACCCCAGCTTGTCGTAAGTGATTGCCATTTTGACATTCCTTAGCCAATCTTTGTAGTTTGGCCATGTCAGTATGTTTTTATCTAGAAGTAACTTAAGTCCAGTCATTTCGATTTGGTCGCTGCAGGGGGGAGAGAAGAAACACTTTAGCACGATGCTCTTGCAAGTTTAGAATGGTTTTTAATTTGTCTAAACAGGATGGCTCCCACTGTCTCTCGAATCCTTCCTCAAACCATAAAGGAAGAATCAGTCGGGATCAATCCCACCATACAATACTTGCTTAACCGTTCAGCCAGGCCAGTGTCGGTACTTCGAGGGAGGTTTTCCAACGCTTTCCCGAAGTTCCTTAATTTAAGAACCTCTTTTCCCTGGGGGCGTAGCCCCGGTAACACCTTTCTAGGCACCTACTAGGTTTATAGCATTGATCGTTTAGCGAGAAATTTCCCGAGGAGTAGCATATACTCACAGTAGGATCGGGATCCAAATATCATCGCGTGACGAAACTGAAGGAATCCTACCAGAATCATCACACTCCAAATGGTATGCAACTCTAGCAAGTTTCAGTACTTATGAAACTCCCGATGTGGATTTTTGCCCCATGTTCTTATGACCTTAACGAAGGTCAACAAATTATAAGTCACATGTCAAGTTCTGCCCGTCATTATCCAGGTTAATTTGAACCCACCCGTATATACCCTTGACGAAGGTCAACAAGGCAATACGACTGTCCCAAACCAACGCATCTATCTATGCTACATATGAACACCCAACAGCTACCAATCTCTATGCCTTGACGAAGGTCAACAAACATAGCTTGAATACTATTGAATATTCATATGAAACGACGGAGGGCTACGAATGGTTTTGGCGAAACCGTGAACGTAGTGAACTTGATATAATCGATGGAACGAGATAGCTTTTAGAAGGAGTGGCTCAAGCTCCGCATTTAAAAGTTAGTTTTGAAAAGAACCGAGTGGTTTTTCGAAAGTGTTCCAACGACTTTAACTTGGTTTATTATCTTGCATTAGTTCTTTTAATGCGTGATATTCTTGCATTAGTTCTTTTAATGCGTCCCATCAATTAATCCTACCATTGCAGAAAACAACCAAAATATGACGTACGCTTATGCCATTCGCATTCGCCACGGGGTCCCGTCATCACCCGTTAGGTTACTTAACTAACGACAGAGCGGGGGCTGGGCTAGCGCGGCTGTAAAACATAAGCAACGCCTAAATATAAAGCAATGATAGACATTACAGATCACAGATGAATACATTGGATATACTAGGAATCCGCAATCCGTTCGAGCCTGCAACTAAAAGCGGATTACACGGTCGCGGTGAATAGCCAAAACCCCACCCAAGACCCCTACGGGTGCGGCAAACTACCCGCCAAGTACTCGGTAGTTTGTGCACCCCTCCATGGGTCTATCCTAGGAGCAAAAATAGTAAAAAGAATTATACAATGACGGCTACAACCCCGACCCGGTTGTGCGGCCATACAAATAATATTATTACATCAATTTACATATTACAAATGAATGAAAGAAAAACGAAAGCTCATCTCACATCCACCCCGGCTATTCACCCGCGACAGTCCAACACATTCATATACACATTCCAATATCAAACACAGATCACAGAGATGTATAACCCCGACTAATCGACTTATAGCGATTAGCCGACGTTCAATACATACAAACATCACAGATATAACCAATATAGCCAAAGTGTAGCGAAGTTCGAAAAAAAATACGGATTTATAGGACCCCAAAAGTAAATTTCTTTTTTGGAAAATCTGGGCACATATAACATATTTGAAAAATCCCAAAACCCTACCAGAAGAACACTGCACAAAACACGATCACATGAAGAGCCCAAACGGCGGCGGATCCGCGGCGACTAGAATAGCTGAGGCCGCGGATCCGCGGAGGTTTGAAGGATTCATGGGATCGTTTTTCGTGGGTGTTCTCACAAAACCCTGAGCCGATTTTAGGAGTAAAAAGTTTTACTTTTAGAGCACAAAAAATTTCAACAGAAACTTAGGGTTTTAGAATTTCCGGTTTTGCGATTTTTTCGTTTCGAACTTCCATACACTTCGCTACCAAGCTAGTTTAAGTTTATTTAGGCTCTGATACCAATGCAAGTCCACGTTGCGACCCCCGGTTCTTTCGGGGAGGCGGAAACGGTATAAAAATCAAATTTTTAGCGCATGGGGCAACATGGACTAACAAAGTCGGGATCTTTTCCTAAACTAAAACTAGCAAACAAGTTAAAGAGAGTTAGCTGCTCGGAAAGATGGTTATACCTAAACTTGAACTCCTTCTTCTTCAAACTTTGTAGAGGTTGATGGTTCTTTCCTCGTCGCCTTCTTCCGTCAAAGATGGATCCACCTGAGGGTTCAACCTTCGGGCTCTTTCTCGAACTTTGAGAGAACTAGAATCTTTGGCTTGCTAAACCTTTGATCCTAGAGTGAGTAGAGAGTGTCTAAGGGGTGTTTTCTTTTCAAGGAGAGGGATTCTCAACACATGAGAAGGATTCTCCTTGAGCTTGAGGAAGAAGAAGATGAAGTGAGGAGAGAGAATGGTTATGATAGAATGAGCTCCCTTTTTCCTTTTGCAACCATATCAAAAAGAAAAAGAATTATCTAAATAATAATAATAATTCAAATGAGAATAGTTGATGGTTGTTTTGGAATGACCACTATCATAACTTCATTAAATGAATGTAAGCTAGAATCAAGGAGCATCCTTGCAAAGTAATGATGATGGTCAAACATTCAACCATGGTCAACAAGTCAACCATGGTCAACAAGTCAACAAAACCAACCATGACATAATTTCATTTAATTACTATTATTAATTGATATTTCATAATTCCATTAGGGTTTGGAAAAAGACGACTGTCAACTGTGCATACGCACCCGTTCCGAAACCCTAATGAAAAACCTTTTCCTCCGCCCCAAACAACTGTGCATACACACCTGCATTCTCGTTCCGAGGAACAAGAATACTAAGAGATAAAAGCAACCCCCAAAACATATACCAGTATCTGACTCAAACCAGAGCCAGCCAGTAATATCCGTCCGGACTCCAAACGTACACAAGTGCGCGGATGAGAACGAACCCTGTCGCAAAACCATGCGACCTCTACCCTGTTTTGCCCAGAGGCGAATACCCTCTGTGTGGGACTCTAAAGACTCGACACTACGCTGGCAGTGGGTTTAACCACAGACCGCAAGCGGCACTAACTGTGCGTAACGGTCCCCAGGTAGATGCCGATAAGAAGGCTGACGAGGTGAACCCCATCTGAACTCCTACTGAGTCTGAATGTGACATTCTCCGTACAGTCCGGTCTGTTCGTCTGATACATCGCATGGCGGGCCTAGGGGGCGGTAAACGTCAGTCCCCTAATAGCGGTACAAGTCGTGTCGGAGTGAAGCCCAAAACACCCTGAGGTAACACTGGAAGCCTACCAGTATATCTCGCTTGCCCTGGCCAGGGACTACTCGTGTAATGGCTCTCCTAGACACAACGCGATGTCAACCCCCAATACCGGGAGAGACGAATCCTGTCTAACCGTCACTGCCTCCAAGTGCTTCGGGACTGCACCCAACTACTACCTGTTTGCACGACTCCTTTGAGCCGTGGTAGGGTAGTGATCAAAGTGCAGTGGGAACACACTCGAGGCGAAGTGCCAGTGTCAAGTCAGCGGACTAAGCTGTACTCATGTCACCTGGGAACTGATAACTGACGATAGGTATAATACCAACCTATCAGTTCCCGACGAGTCCTGTCCAGTGTACTCGTAACCCAACGAGCACCCGTATACTATCTCCAGTACGACGTACTGATGGCTGTGGAACAGACCATCTCCCACACTGGGATGAGAAGCGCATATGCTAGTTTACTCCGGAGTATCGATGCCCTGTCTCGATATTCCTGCGACTAGGGACCTGTATAAGGATGTGCTTATAGATTACCCAGCCCCCACTAGTGTGACTGCCATCACAACGCTGGTAATCAAGCAAAGATCCTAAGGGCTCCACTAATGTGTATAGGTGATATCGCAAAATAAACACATGTACACATTGAAGTAGAAACAAACCAAGTAGCATACTACTATATTGAGCAAGATTGTTTATACAAGGTGAATATCCCAAGCTTCCATTAAGTAATATACAAACTAGTATGATACAGTAATGGCCTCTAGGGCATATACACTCACAGTATATACAGTAGCGGGGTTTTCCTGTAATTTATTACGGGATCAGTTGTTGGGGTAAAAATTTACACCCCGGTTGACCAAGTCAAAATCCAAGTCAACCCCAAGCCAAGTGGGCCCAAGCCCAGACCCAATAGGCCCATGCCCGGGTCGAGCCCGAATATGAAGCGGCCGGCCTCCCCTCATGCCAAGATAAAAATTTTGTGATAAATAATTTTGTTGCATTTTCTTTTATTTTCTTTTACGAATGAATGTAAGAAAAATGGGCATAAAGCCAAATTTTTGTAAAGCCCATGGCTTATGTGTAAAAAGAAATGGCACATGAGCCATGGGATAGGCAAAATGCCATTTTGTGAAGCCCAAGGGGCTATGTGTAAAATGTATGGCCTATAAAGGCAAGGATAATGGAAATATCCAACGACTTTTTTCTCTCTCTAAAAATGTTTCCAGATCTGAGATCTTTCTTTCTTCTTCAAGGTTCCAAAACCTTCTTCTTTCTCTTGAATTAAATCAAGAGTTTTACTCCTCTTTTTATAAAACAAATTAGTTTTTCACCACAAAACCCACAAAGGGGAACTTGGATCTGTCATCAGATCTTAAAAAGGGAGAGATTTTGAGATCTCACATCTCTTGATCTTCAAGATCCAGCTTAACAGAGGAGGAAGAAGAAGAACATCTTTCATTAAACCCTCAAAGAAAAGAATACATTCAGGAGTCCAACTCCTCTCTGATTTCTCTTTTGAGAAATCTTTTTTTTGAGGCTAAAAGCCTCTTATCCTCGCCAGCGCGCAGCGCAAGTGTGCAAAGTGTCCGCGTGCCGACACGTGGCGCGCGCGCTTGCGCACCTGCGTGCTTGCGCAAGTGCGCAAAGCGCCCGCGTGCCGACACGTGGCGCGCGCGCTTGCGCACCTGCGCGCAGCGCTCTTGCGCAAAGCGCCCGCGTGCCGACACGTGGCGCGTGCGCGTTTGCGCACCTGCTCGCAGCGCTTATGCGCAAAGCGCCGACACGTGGCGCGCTTGCGCCTGAGCGCACAGCACCTAAGCGCACAGCGCTCAAGGCGCTGGCCCCACGCATCCCTTGGATGTCTTTCCCCCCTCTTTTAATGTACATACATATACATATATATATGTATACAAATTCACACATATATATATTCCGCAACATTCTCCCCTTCCAAAAAAATTTTCGGGTCGGGGCGCTGCCCTGAACCCCGCAAGGGGGCTGCTAGCCCCCTTGACCCCCAGCCCGCTATCCAGGTAGCGGGACCTCCGTAAAAACTCTGCGTGGCTCCCGATATATCCAAAACCCCCCTTCAGAACAGAACACACGTACATGCACATTGAGTTCGCATGACCAGTTTAACCCGTTAATCGGAGGTTCCCTCGCCCCAAAGGCGAGGGGTAATTAACGGCAGCTTAGTCCGTGGCTGCCGGAGATTCGGATCCCCACAATCATTAAACCCCGGCCTACCCTAGGCAGGGAGAATTTGTAGTACGCCTGACAAGCGCGTGCGTATTCCTATCTCAATGGGGTGACGAAAAACACCCTACAGGTTCTGGCACGCCCGGTGGGACCCAATCTCTCCTCCCATATTTTGGGTTAAACGTTCATGCGAACTCAATCAATACACATATCGATTGCCTATACTGAAATGATGTTTTCTTTTCGTGCAGCAATCAAATTTCGACGACAATGTCTCCCAAGACGAACTCAGCTTCCAACGTGACCCCGATTCCGTACGTGGTCAAGATCAACGCTCGTGTGGTTCTCCCCGCGAGCCTCAGTCGACAGTGGGAGGAACCGCCCCGCCAGTTTGGCTCTGTCATCATCTACCCTGCCGGGAGCGCTCATCTGGCGGAGATCCCGGCGGAACAGGCAGCCAAGCCGGTCTCGAGGGGCAAGAGGCCGAATGTTGTGATCGCCAAGGCACCACAACCGAAACTCAAGACGGTGTGTGAACGATTCTCTGGTGCTCCAGTGGGGGGCAAGAACTCTGGTACAAAGGGCAACATCCAATGTTGCGGACGAGCTCACGCGATTACTCCAACAAATGCACAATCGAGCGTATCTCCAAGGCCTTCCATCGCCCGGTCTGCGACGTCTTCCCAAAAAGCCGAAGTCTTCCAGGTGCTTAGAACAGAAAAGTTAAGGCAGAAGCGGCTCAGGTATCGAGCCAACAAGAGGGCCAGGGCTTCGGCCAAATGGAATCGTGTGAAGTTCCAAGTGCAGGGTTGCCCTGCGACGACGGCTGAGTCGGACGTAAGAATCAGCAATTCCTTCGAGCCTCTGAAGTGGGTTCAGAAAAATGCCATGACTGCCAGAATCAAGATGACAGCGGTCCGAACAGTGCTACAAAGAGACGTGTCCCGGCCCCAACAGAAAAAGTACGACACTATCTCTTCAAGAGTCTATCAAGCGCTCTGTGCCGCACGAAAGCAGCGGGGCAAACCCAGAAAAGATGCGCCAGCACCATTTAAGAACCTGGTTAGGCCAGCCGACTTCGATCGACTACCAGCTACCGAAGCAAGGGGGTCAAGACAACGATCCGTGAAATCAGCCACCAATGATAGAAAGACGGCCGGATATATCATCCATACGGTCTATATGGCGGGCGGGCGCCCCAGCGACAACCTTCGCAGCAAAAGCAAGGACGGGGCCACCATATCCCAAGCCCAATCTAGCCTGAATGTGGTCGCCGCCGCTCAAGAACAGCCGCCCCCGCTGGATGAAGAAAACCCTCTTGATGAGGATGATAGGAAGAAAGACCCCTAGGTCCATGCAGAGTCAAGCTCGGACAGCGAGGAAGAGCCAACTTTCCGTCCCAGGACTGCGGAGCAAGAGTTGCTTCAAGAGCTTCGAAAATAGCTCAGGAGCAAAGATAAAGAGATGGCCAAGCTCTATTCGAAGATTGACGACTTAACGAACGTCAGCTTACGGCTCAAATTGCTCGAGCCCCTCCCAATCAAGCACAAGCCGCTGGTAATCAGCCGGGTGATGACAATCCGAGACAGCCAATGCCTGTTCCTTCAGGTCCAAGGCTGGTCGAGCCACATGAAAGCCGGCCACACTCCGCTTCTGGGGACGCCTTGGCCCCAGATAGCACCATCCCGCTAACACAGGATCGGATAATGGATTTGGTCACCAGCAAGGTTAAAACATTGGTGGCCGAAGCCGAGGCTCAGAAAGAAATCGGCAGTAGTGGGCGGTCATATCCCGCGCAATACGATCTGATTGAGTTCCCAAGCGGCTACGTCATTCCTAAGTTCGGAAGATTTGATGGAACGGGGAATGCAAACCAGCACGTCGCCCACTTCAAAGCATCGTGCGGAAATACAGGGGGCAATGACGCGCTTCTTCTTCGTCAGTTTGTCAACAGCCTGACCGGCGTCGCCTTCGACTGGTATGCGAGTATACCGGACGGGTCCGTCATCACCTTTGCCCAAATGGAGTCTCTGTTCCGGCAAAGATTCATGAGCGTTAGTGATAAAATCTCCATTGCCGACCTTGTGAGGACCAAGCCGGGGAAGAATGAAAGCAACACTGACTTTATCGCCCGATGGCGTAATCTCACGGTCAAGTGCGAACCGCCGCTGGAGCAGGACCAGTCCGTCAGCCTTCTCATTGGAAACCTCGGCAACTGGATGGTCCCATTCTTGTGTACGGCGGGCCTCAAGACATTTCAGGAGCTAACCAAGAAAGTCCAAATGCTGGAACGCTCAAAGCAAGAGTCCCCGTCGGATCCTCAGAGAGACAAAACTTGGAAAAGCAAGCGGGACGACAACCGTAGAAGCGGGAGTTCCAGCAGTACCAATGTCTTCAATGCGTCCGACAATGAAGAAAAGCGAAGGGCGGCCGAATCCAAAACTAACCGGTCTCGAAAGCTATTGCTGGGAGGAGACGGGCCCACCCTAGAGGAGAAAAGGAGCAAGGTTTACTCTTTCAGAAGGGACAAGGTCCGCAAGATATTTAAAGATGCCTTGAACAACGGCCTACAATTGCCGGAGTCGAAAAGACCCCAAGAAGCAAAAATGACCGACAATCCCCTGTATTGCCCGTACCACCGAGTAGTGAGCCATGCGATCGAGGATTGCTATATCTTCAAGGACTGGGTCGAGAAGCAGTACAAAGCTGGAGAGATCGAGCTGTCCAAAAGTGTGTTGGTGAACAATCAAATTGCAACCGCCAACTTTATACAGACAGAAACTGAAGCCTTCTGGGAGCAGACAGCCGAACCCGCTGCCCTGAGAAATGAAACGGACTCATCGCGGCCTCCGTGGAGTACGCACATATCTAATAAGACGAAGAAGATGATAAAGCTACTTCGGAAAGAACCCAGGATGGAATGGGAAGGGCAGAAGAAGCCTACCAGTCTAGCTGCCAATGCGGCTCCATCAGGCTCAAAATCCAAGAAGCTGAAGAAGAAGAAAAGTGCAGCTCGGCGCGAAAAAGAATCTGCAGAGAGATCGACCATTCAAAAATATATCAATTCCCTCGAAGAATATGAACAAAAGGAAAGAACATTGATTCAATTGAATGAGTTCTTTCCTGTACAAGCGGCTGAAATTCTGGAGGAGTTAGAAGAAGACTCCAATGAAGAGATCCCAGTAGTGACCTCCTACACCATCCATCTTGGAAGCGACTCGGAAGAGGAGCTTTGTTTTCCCGAAGAGGATGAGGAGCTCGCCACAAAAGACAATCAAATCCGGCTCAGAAGCGGCAGGGCTCTACCGCCAAATCAGGGCAACGCCCCAAAAGGGAAGGAAATGTAAGTCCGTGTTGCCCACCCCGGTGCTTACGGGGAGGCGGAAAACATAATAAAAATCGGATTTTTAATGACTTAGGCAACATGGACTAAGCTTGTGAGGATCTTTGCTAAACATAAACTAGCTAACCCTAACTACAAAGTAGCTAAGTGAAGAAAGGTTATACCTTTGGTCTTTAGTCCTTCTCTCCTTGCTCCTAGGTATGGTAGAAAAGGTTCACCTTGCTAGTCCTCTCCCGTCAAAGAAGGATCCACCCGAAAGCCACCACCTTTAGCTTCAACTCCAAGCTAGGAGTAACTAGAGTGCAAGAAATGCTAAGACTTGAACCCTAGAAGTGAGTAGAGAAGATCAAGAGAGGGTTTTTCTCAAGCTTTTTGTTTCTCAACACATGAGAGGGAGAGAGCTTGAGGGAGAGGATGAGCAAGAGAGAGAAATAGAATGAGAGAATGAGAAAATAGTGAGCCATTCTCACTAATATGTGAGGATAATTTTAATTAGATAATTAGCTTGAAAATTGTCATGATAAATCATGAATTGACCATTATCATTTCATTTTTGCAAAGATCAAAGAGCATCTTCCAAATGAAATGATTATGGTCAAGTTGTCAACATGGTCAACAAGTCAATGAAGTCAAATTGTCAACAACAACCATGCACAATAATTAAGCTAATTATCAATTAACAATAATCCACACAAAAACAATAGGGTTAATAAAATGACAAAAGCCAATAACCCTAAACAAGGTCCTCTCCCCCAATCTCAAGCAACTGTGCATACGCACCCGCATTCGTGATCCGAGGAACACGAACACAATGAGAAAAACCAATCTCAAATCATATACTAGGATCCGGCTTAAACCAAAGCCCGCTAGTATAAACTGTCCGGACAACAAACGTGCACAAGTGCGCGAATGTGAACGAACCCTGTCGCAAAACCATGCGACCTCTACTCATTTAGCCTAAAGGCGAATAGCTCTCTGTGTGGGACTCTAAAGACTCGACACTACGCTGGCAGTGGGTTTAACCACAGAGCGCAAGCGGCACTAGCTGTACGTAACGGTCCCCAGGTAGATGTCGATAAGAAGACTGACGAGGTGAACCCCATCTGCACTCCTACTGAGCCTGTATGTGACAGTCTCCGTACAGTCCGGTCTGTTCGTCTGATACATCGCATGGCGGGCCTAGGGGGCGGTGAACGTCAGTCCCCTAATAGCGGTACAAGTCGTGTCGGAGTGTAGCCCAGAACACCCTGAGATAACACTGGAAACCTACCAGTATATCTCGCTTGCCCTGGCCAGGGACTACTCGTGTAATGGCTCTCCTAGACACAGCGCGATGTCAACCCCCAATACCGGGAGAGACGAATCCTGTCTAACCGTCACTGCCTCCAAGTGCTTCGGGACTGCACCCAAAAACTACCTGTTTGCACAGCTCCTTTGAGCCGTGGTAGGGTAGTAATCAAAGTGCAGTGGGAACACACTCGAGGCGAAGTGACAGTGTCAAGTCAGCAGACTAAGCTGTACTCATGTCACCTGGGAACTGATAACTGACGATAGGTATATTACCAACCAACAGTTCCCGACGAGTCCTGTCCAGTGTACTCGTAACCTAACGAGCACCCGCATACTATCCCAAGTACGACGTACTAACGGCTGTGGGACAGACCGTCTCCCACACTGGGATGAGAAGCGCATACGCTAGTCTACTCCGGAGTATCGATGCCCTGTCTCGATAGTCCAACGACCAGGGACCTGTATAAGGATGTGCTTATAGATTACCCAGCTCCCACGAGTGCGAGCGCCATCACAACGCTGGTAATCAAGCAAAGATCCTAAGGGCTCTACTAATATGTATACCAGCAATATGCTAAAAGAAACACATGCACATATTAAAGCAGAGACAAACCAAGTAGCATACTACCATTTCGAGCAAGATTGTATATACAACGGTGAATATCCCAAGCTTCCATTAAGTAATATATAAGCTAGTATGATACAGTAATGGCCTCTAGGGCATATACACTAACAATCTCCCACTTGCACTAAGGCCATGTACTGGCGTATCGAAGACCTATCATCTCGATCAGCCGCTCGAACTGAGTCTGGGGCAAGGCCTTGGTGAATGGATCTGCTGTGTTATCCTCTGATGCAACTCTCCGGACCTCGATCTCCTGGCGATCCACGATCTCCCTGATCAGGTGATACCGCCTTAAGATGTGTCTGGATTTCTGATGGGACCTGGGTTCCTTCGCTAAAGCTATAGCCCCGTTGTTGTCGCAATACAGAGGTATTGGGTCAACAATGGACGGAACCACCTGAAGTTCTTTCAAGAACTTCCTCATCCAGACAGCTTCTTTTGCGGCATCAGATGCAGCGATGTATTCCGCTTCCATAGTCGAGTCAGCAACGGTTTCCTGTTTGGAGCTCTTCCAACACACCGCCCCTCCATTGAGGGTAAAGACAAAACCCGACATGGACTTGGAATCATCCTTGTCACTCTGGAAGCTGGAGTCAGCAAAGGCCTCAACCTGCAGGTCTTTTCCGCCATACACCAAGAACATCTCCTTAGTCCTTCTCAGGTACTTGAGAATGTTCTTTACTGCTATCCAATGTTTCTCCCCTGGGTTTGACTGATACCTGCTTACCACACTCAGTGCATAAGCCACATCCGGTCTGGTACATAACATCGCATACATTATAGAGCCTACCGCAGAAGCGTAGGGTATAATAGACATGCGATCCCTCTCCAAATCAGTCTTGGGAGACATCTCTTTGGAGAGGGTGATCCCGTGACAAGCCGGTAGATTACCGCGCTTGGAATCTTCCATACTGAATCTCTTCAGTATGGTGTCGATGTACCTGGACTGCGAGAGTCCTAATATCCTCTTGGATCTGTCACGGTAGATCCGGATACCCAGAATGTAGGAGGCATCACCCAGGTCTTTCATGGAGAACCTGTGTGACAAGAACCCCTTGACAGATTGTAGCATAGGAATGTCATTTCCTATTAAGAGAATGTCATCCACGTATAAAACGAGGAATACTACAGTTCTCGCTACAAATCTACAATAGATGCATGGTTCATCTGGATTTTTGATAAAGCCAAATTCTTTGACCGTCTCATCAAAACAGATGTTCCAACTCCACGATGCCTGCTTGAGTCCATAAATGGACTTGAGCAACTTGCACACCTTTCCGCTGCTCCCACCCTGAATGAAACCCTCTGGCTGGTCCATATAGACACACTCCTCTAAATGACCATTTAGAAAAGCTGTCTTTACGTCCATCTGCCAAATCTCATAATCGTGGAAAGCAGCGATGGCAAGAAGGATCCGAATGGATTTCAGCATAGCTACTGGAGAAAAGGTTTCGTCATAGTCCAAACCAGGTCGCTGACGAAAACCCTTTGCTACCAGTCTAGCTTTATAGGTCTCAACCTGTCCATCTACACCAATCTTCCTTTTGAAGATCCACTTGCATCCTACGGGTTTTACCCCGTCTGGAGCAATGTCCAACGTCCATACTTTGTTGGTGTACATGGACTCCATCTCGGTCCGCATTGCATCCAGCCATTTTACCGAGTCGACGCTCTGAATGGCTTGCTGGAAGCTAGTAGGCTCATCACAATCTAGGATGCAGTCCTCTCTATCCCCGTCAATGAGGAAACCGTAGTACCTCTCGGGCGGATGAGACTGCCTACTACTCCTGCGGAGTGGCATGGGAATGTCTTGTTCTTTCGAACCTTCTGGTTCCTCTAAGCTTTCAGTGATGGTTTGTGGTTCTGGAATTTCTTCCAGTTCTACTGCGTTCCCGCTTATCTGATTTTCTAAAAACTCAGTTTCCAAGAAGCGGGCATGACGAGAAACAAGGACTTTTTGCTCCTCTGCGTAATAGAAGAGATACCCCTTGGAGTTCTTTGGGTATCCCACAAACTTGCACTGTACAGAGCGTGCCTCGAGCTTGTCCGCATGCTGCTTTTTTACAAAAGCTGGACATCCCCATGTCTTAAAGGATTTAAGACAGGGTTTCTTCCCACTCCACATCTGATATGGTGTGGTAGGCACTGTTTTAGTAGGAACCTGGTTCAAGAGATGTGCAGCCGTTTCCAGTGCATAACCCCAGAAAGATCGCGGTAACTCAGCCTTACTCATCATGGACCGTACCATATCCAATAGGGTTCGGTTTCGTCTCTCCGATACACCGTTGTGTTGCGGAGTGTATGGAGGAGTAAGCTGAGAGAGAATTCCATTCTCTTTTAAGTAATTCAGGAATTCGGCACTTAAGTATTCTCCTCCTCGATCCGATCTTAGGATCTTGATACTTTTGCCGGTTTGTTTCTCTACTTCATTCTTATATTCCTGGAACTTTTCAAAGGCCTCGGACTTATGTTTCATTAAGAAGACATAACCGTACCTTGAAAAATCATCCGTAAAAGTAATGAAGTAAGAGTAACCGCTTCGCGCATGTGTAGACATTGGACCACACACGTCACTGTGTACGAGTCCCAAGAGCTCGCTCGCTCTTTCTCCGTGTCCAGTGAACGGAGCCTTTGTCATCTTTCCCATGAGACAAGATTCACAAGTGGCATAAGACTGATACTCGAACGGATCCAAGTATCCTTCTTTATGTAACTTAGTCAACCGTGTCTCATTGATGTGACCTAGTCTACAATGCCATAAGAAAGCCTGATTAATATCTGGAGACTTTCTTTTATGTGTATTCTGGATATTGAAAACCTGTGGTTGGTTTAAAACGTAAATACCGTTGTTCAATGTACCTGACCCAATCAACACTTGATTAAGGTGAATGTTCACTACATTACTTACAAATGCAAATTCATAACCTTCTTTAGATAATAAAGATACAGAAATGATATTACAGGTTGCATTTGGTACATAATAACAACTACGCAAAACCAAAAAGTGTCCATCTGATAATCCCAGGTGATAGTCCCCCACGGCCTCTGCATCCATGCTAGCACCGTTCGCAACTCTGAGGGTCATGTCACCTGCCTTCAAAACTCTACGCTTTCTCAACGCCTGCAAAGAATTACAGATATGAGATCCTGATCCGGTATCCAATACCCAGGATGTAGAGTTTATTGATAGACAGTTTTCAATAACATACACACCTGAAGCTGAAGCTGCAACTCGCTTCAAATCCTGTGTTCTGGCTTTCCAAGCCTTGCAATCTTGTTTCCAGTGGCCACTTTTGTGACAATAGAAGCATTCTTCCTTCCCCACCAGCTTCCCCGCTACCTTTGTTGCTTTACCCTTTCCCTTCGTATCCACTTTACCGACACCGCCTCTTGGTTTGGCGGGGGCTTTCTTCTTCTTGCCCTTGGCTTTCGCCCTGGACCTAGAAGAGGAAGATCCTCCTACAAACAAAGTGGATGTCTCCCTACCCTTCTGTAGGGTGCCCTCAGCAGTCCTCAACATGTTCAGAAGCTCGGCAAGTTCAACCTCCTTTCCTTGCATGTTGAAGTTAAGAATGAACTGGGCGTAAGTGGAAGGAAGGGACTGGAGAATCAGATCAGTATAGAGTTCATTCTCCAACGTGGTCCCGAGGTCCGCGAGCTCCTCTATGTAGCCGATCATCTTAAGCACGTGGTCCGCTACCGATGATCCGACGGCCAACCTTGCCGAAAAGAGCTTCTTCGACACTTCGTATCTTGCGATACGAGACTGCTCTCCATACAGTTCTTTTGTATGGAGAAATATGGACTCTAGGTCCATATTCTCGTGCCTCCTCTGATGTTCATTGTCCATCGAGGCTAGTACGAGGCATTTGGCCCTCGCGCAATCTATCTCCCATGTCTTACGGATTTCTACATCCGCGACGCTGGAGGTGGGACCTGGGACGGGGGGAGCTTTGGTGGTAAGTATATACCCCAGCTTGTCATAAGTGATAGCCATCTTGACATTCCTGAGCCAATCTTTGTAGTTTGGCCCTGTCAATATATTTTTATCTAACAGTAACTTAAGTCCGGTCATCTTGAATGGTCGCTGCAATTAGGAGAGAGAAAAGAAACACTTTAGCATGATGCTCTTGCAAGTTTAGAGTGGTTTTTAGTTTGTCTAAACTGGATGGCTCCCACTGTCTCTCGAATCCCTTCTCAAACCATAAAGAAAAGGATTAGCCGGGATCATTCCCACCGTACAATACTTGCTTAACCGTTCAGCCAGGCCAGTGTCGGTACTTCGAGGGAGGTTTTCCAACGCTTTCGCGAAGTTCCTTAATTAAGTAACCTCTTTTCCCTGTGGGCGTAGCCCCGCTAACACCTTTCTAGGCACCTACTAGGTTTATAGCATTGATCGTTAAGTGAGAGTTTTCCCGAGGAGTAGCATATACTCACAGTAGGATCGGGATCCAAATATCATCGCGTGATAAAACCGAAGGAATCCTACCAGAATCATCACACTCCAAATGGTATGCAACGCTAGCAAGTTTCAGTACTTATGAAACTCCCGATGTGGATTTTTGCCCCATGCTCTTATGACCTTGACTAAGGCCAACAAATCATAAGTCACATGTCAAGTTCTACCCGTCGTTATCCAGGTTAATTTGAACCCACCCGTATCCACCCTTGACTATGGCCAACAAGGCAATACGACTGTCTCAAACCAACGCATTCTATCTATGCAACATATGAATACCCACCAGCTACCAAACACTGTGCCTTGACTAAGGCCAACAAACACAGCTTGAATACCGTTGAATATTCATATGAAACGACGGAGGGCTACGGATGGTTTTGGCGAAACCGTGAACGTAGTGAACTTGATATAATCGATGAAACGAGATAGCTTTTAAAAGGAGTGGTTCAAGCTCCGCGTTTAAAAGTTTAGTTTTTGAAAAAGAACCGAGTGGTTTTCAAAGTGTTCCAATCGACTTTTACTTGGTTTATTTCTTGCATTAGTTCTTTTAATGCGTCCCATCATTTAATCCTACCATTGCAGAAAACAACCAAAATATGACGTACGCTTATGCCATTCGCATTCGCCACGGGGCCCCGTCATCACCCGTTAGGTTACTTAACTAACGACAGAGCGGGGGCTGGGCTAGCGCGGCTGTAAAACATAAGCAACGCCTAAATAGTTATTATATATAAATATATAGCAATGATAGACATTACAGATCACAGATGAATACATTGGATATACTAGGAATCCGCAATGCGTTCGAGCCTGCAACGCAAAGCGGATTACACGGTCGCGGTGAATAGCCAATACCCCACCCAAGACCCCTACGGGTGCGGCAAACTACCCGCCAAGCACCCGAAGCGAAGCAACCTCCCTCACCACCGTGAGTAGGCCACTCGGCGCTTCGAGATACCCGGTAGTTTGTGCACCCCCTCCATGGGTCTATCCTAGGAGCAAAAACAGTAAAAAGAATTATACAATGACGGCTACAACCCCGACCCGGTTGTGCGGCCATACAAAGAATATTATTACATCAATTTACATGTTACAAAAGAATGAAAGAAAATAACGCTCATCTCACATCCAACCCGGCTATTCACCCGCGACAATCCAATCCATTCATATCCACAAACCAACAATCACAGATCACAGAGATGTATAACCCCGACTAATCGACTTATAGCGATTAGCCGACGTTCAATACATACAAGCATCACAGATATAACCGATATAGTTAAAGTGTAGTGAAGTTCCGAAAAAAATACGGATTTATAGGCCCCCAAAAGTAAATTTTAGTTCTGGAAAATCTGGGCACATATAACATATCCTAAAAATCCTAAAACCAACTCAGAAACAAACTGCAGCAAAAACGATACAGAGAGTTGACAAGACGGCCGCGCTTCCGCGGCAAGAGCTTCCTTATGCCGCGGAAGCGCGGTCCTCTTGGCTCCTCTCTGGTTCGTATTTGGTGGTGTTTCACACAAAACCCTGAGACAATTTTACAAGTATAAATTTTTTCATTTTAACCAGGAAAAATTTTAACAGAAAGTTGGATTTTGAAAAAGTTTGGTTTTAGGGTTTTTCGGTTTCGAAACTTCGTTACACTTAACTACTTAGCTAGTTTAGGTTTAGTTAGGCTCTGATACCACTGTAAGTCCGTGTTGCCCACCCCGGTGCTTACGGGGAGGCGGAAAACATAATAAAAATCGGATTTTTAATGACTTAGGCAACATGGACTAAGCTTGTGAGGATCTTTGCTAAACATAAACTAGCTAACCCTAACTACAAAGTAGCTAAGTGAAGAAAGGTTATACCTTTGGTCTTTAGTCCTTCTCTCCTTGCTCCTAGGTATGGTAGAAAAGGTTCACCTTGCTAGTCCTCTCCCGTCAAAGAAGGATCCACCCGAAAGCCACCACCTTTAGCTTCAACTCCAAGCTAGGAGTAACTAGAGTGCAAGAAATGCTAAGACTTGAACCCTAGAAGTGAGTAGAGAAGATCAAGAGAGGGTTTTTCTCAAGCTTTTTGTTTCTCAACACATGAGAGGGAGAGAGCTTGAGGGAGAGGATGAGCAAGAGAGAGAAATAGAATGAGAGAATGAGAAAATAGTGAGCCATTCTCACTAATATGTGAGGATAATTTTAATTAGATAATTAGCTTGAAAATTGTCATGATAAATCATGAATTGACCATTATCATTTCATTTTTGCAAAGATCAAAGAGCATCTTCCAAATGAAATGATTATGGTCAAGTTGTCAACATGGTCAACAAGTCAATGAAGTCAAATTGTCAACAACAACCATGCACAATAATTAAGCTAATTATCAATTAACAATAATCCACACAAAAACAATAGGGTTAATAAAATGACAAAAGCCAATAACCCTAAACAAGGTCCTCTCCCCCAATCTCAAGCAACTGTGCATACGCACCCGCATTCGTGATCCGAGGAACACGAACACAATGAGAAAAACCAATCTCAAATCATATACTAGGATCCG
Organism: Agapanthus africanus; assembly: GCA_030015575.1. Taxonomy (NCBI): domain Eukaryota; kingdom Viridiplantae; phylum Streptophyta; class Magnoliopsida; order Asparagales; family Amaryllidaceae; genus Agapanthus; species Agapanthus africanus. The sequence continues at coordinate 279,901,409 of JASDDO010000029.1, read as the reverse complement.
GCTTAAACCAAAGCCCGCTAGTATAAACTGTCCGGACAACAAACGTGCACAAGTGCGCGAATGTGAACGAACCCTGTCGCAAAACCATGCGACCTCTACTCATTTAGCCTAAAGGCGAATAGCTCTCTGTGTGGGACTCTAAAGACTCGACACTACGCTGGCAGTGGGTTTAACCACAGACCGCAAGCGGCACTAGCTGTACGTAACGGTCCCCAGGTAGATGTCGATAAGAAGACTGACGAGGTGAACCCCATCTGCACTCCTACTGAGCCTGTATGTGACAGTCTCCGTACAGTCCGGTCTGTTCGTCTGATACATCGCATGGCGGGCCTAGGGGGCGGTGAACGTCAGTCCCCTAATAGCGGTACAAGTCGTGTCGGAGTGTAGCCCAGAACACCCTGAGATAACACTGGAAACCTACCAGTATATCTCGCTTGCCCTGGCCAGGGACTACTCGTGTAATGGCTCTCCTAGACACAGTGCGATGTCAACCCCCAATACCGGGAGAGACGAATCCTGTCTAACCGTCACTGCCTCCAAGTGCTTCGGGACTGCACCCAAAAACTACCTGTTTGCACAGCTCCTTTGAGCCGTGGTAGGGTAGTAATCAAAGTGCAGTGGGAACACACTCGAGGCGAAGTGACAGTGTCAAGTCAGCGGACTAAGCTGTACTCATGTCACCTGGGAACTGATAACTGACGATAGGTATATTACCAACCAACAGTTCCCGACGAGTCCTGTCCAGTGTACTCGTAACCTAACGAGCACCCGCATACTATCCCAAGTACGACGTACTAACGGCTGTGGGACAGACCGTCTCCCACACTGGGATGAGAAGCGCATACGCTAGTCTACTCCGGAGTATCGATGCCCTGTCTCGATAGTCCAACGACCAGGGACCTGTATAAGGATGTGCTTATAGATTACCCAGCTCCCACGAGTGCGAGCGCCATCACAACGCTGGTAATCAAGCAAAGATCCTAAGGGCTCTACTAATATGTATACCAGCAATATGCTAAAAGAAACACATGCACATATTAAAGCAGAGACAAACCAAGTAGCATACTACCATTTCGAGCAAGATTGTATATACAACGGTGAATATCCCAAGCTTCCATTAAGTAATATACAAGCTAGTATGATACAGTAATGGCCTCTAGGGCATATACACTAACAGGAAAAACAAGTCGCCAATGAAGAAGAGGGCAGAGAACCGGCTGATGAAAACATAAGTCCTTCCTCGGTGGACTATAATATCTTGGCACATCTCCGGAAGCTTCCGTCTCTCCTGAGCATCTACGACGCCTTGGTCCTATCTAAAGAGATTAGAGACATTCTCATCCACGCTCTACAAAATCCCGAGCGGTATCAGGCCCACTTTGCGGAAATTAATATGAAAGAAGCCCAGCACGATTTGCATGCCGCCACAGTCACATTTAAGGATGAAGACTTGCTACTGGGAATGGCTGAGCATAATCGGCCGCTTTACGTGACCGGGTACAGCGACGGAGATCGAATTAATCGCATATTGATTGATCCGGGGTCCTCAGTGAACATCATGAACTTGCGAACTCTGAAGAGTTTATCAATGGACGTCCGACACCTGTCAAGGGAAAGGATTGTCATTCAAGGGTTCAACCAAAATTGTCAGCAAGTTCTGGGGTCTATAGCTTTGCCAATCAAATTCGGGGATCTGCAAACTGAAGCTAAGATATACGTGATCGACGCCGACACGTCATAAGATTCTCTTGGGGTGGCCATGGCTCCACGATTATGGCATCATTCCATCAACTCTCCATCAATGCATGAAGTATACTAAAAATGGCGAAGAAAGACGCATTGACGGAGACATCCAGCCGTTCGGTGTGCATGAAGTCCTCTATGAAGATTCTCGGTACTTTATGAACCACCAAAATGCTAAGCCACAACTGACTGAGGATAGACCGGCCCCAAGACCCAAAAGCAAATCTGCGCCGGTTGTCACTTTCAAAAGTAAAAACGCCCAAGTGCGCCCACATTTCGGTAGCGACACTGACGAGTCCGACGCTGGAAGCCCGTCCTTCCGTAAAACTAACCCTCGTTTCGGCAGCGATACAGACGAATCTGTTACTGAAGGACCATCTAGCAGCAAATTCCGCCCTCATCTCGGCAGTGACACTGAAGAGTCAGAAGAAGAGGACCTGCCGTGCAACAGCTGTGCAGATCGGCCTCCCATGCAGCAAGCGAAACTACGAGAGACCTTCGAAGTCGCAGAAGGATCCCTGGCCATCACAAGGGTGCCGGAACGGATGTGCAAAGAGCTCGACGCATTGTCAGTCTCTACCGTGGACCAGCTGAAAACTTTCTACGTGCCCGGGAGAAAAAATGGACAGAAGGGCATCCTGTTTTACGGGTCAAACCCCGCTGTGCATCCGGACGATCTTTCTGTCGCGTGCCTTCCCTATGAGAGAGGCATAAGAGCCGTCCTCAATCCCAGATACTATGCGCCCGAGATGCGGGAATACTTTAAGAAGTGCGGATGCCGGTTATATCAAACGGAGCCCGAAGCAAAGTTTTACGAAGGGCTATGGTATCCTCCCCAGGTCCGAGCACTCATCGATGGGCGAATTCCGGATAGACGGGGCATAGGCTACATTCAACCTGATTCCAAAGCGTGCTACATGATCGATGTTAGTGAGGCCAGCGAAAGATCAAATGACGACGACGTGATAGCCGAGCCGGAAGAAGCTCCTCAAGAGCTCGAAGATGGCGGATGTTCAGACCATAATATTGCATTTATCATTCCCCTATTCTTATCCTTTTTATAAATAAACAGGTACTCTTGACGCACGTTTGTTGCATATTATAGGATACAGGTTTCAGGAGCAAATACAGTGAAAAAGACACAAAACAACAGAAAAAGGGATTTTTGACCAACTATTAGACGGATCCTAGTCAAGCCTAGACGAAGAACAGTACAAGGTCCAAAATGTCATGTGAACGGTTAAAAGATCGCTACAAGTATTCACTGAAATATCTGGAAGAGAATAAGAAGCCCAACAGAGAAACTACATATGGAAACAGAAGCCCAAAGAGCCACTGAACCAAGCCTAAAAAGCACAAAGCCCAACTCCATTCTTTGGCCGCGGATCCGCGGCCAAATCCAGCCTGGCGCCGCGGATCCGTGGCCATAAAGCGCCCGTGTCGGTGGAAAATCTCTGGGTTGTTGCGTCGGTGCAGATGTTAGGATTTAACGTGGGCAAATCTGTAATTTTGCATGTGCGAGAGTCTGTAGCCCCAGGTTTCCTATTTTCCTATAAATTGTAATCTTAGATCTAAAAATTGTATGCCTCTTTTCAATAAATAAAATTCAGAAATTCTGGAAGTGACATTCAGATCTGTTCTTTATCGCTTGGAGGGAGCCATCACTATTAGTAAGTATTTTATTCTTTTAATTATATGTCTTCTCATCCCCTAATGAGCGAGTAGTCTCCTCGCTTGTTAGGGTTAGCCTTAGGGAAAGGGTTGAGAGATGAGATCTCTCACCCCTTTCAATGCCATATTAAAATAACCCATTAAGAACTCCATGCATGCGCGCACAACCGCTCCCTGCGGCACCCTACCCCTCGAGGTAACGGTGAACCGCAGTATAAAGGGCCGGTTGCGCGCGTTTTCCATGGGGGTTAGGGTAATTAACGATAAAGGAAGGATACGAATCTAGAGGAAGAAAACATCTTCCCAAAAGAGTCGTATCCACTTTATCGATAATTACTATAACACCTAATGGATCTAAAATACGGTATTGAAAGCGGTGAGGAAACATCAATCTCCAAAACTTCCTCTAAGCCTAACCCTAGCAAGAATTTAAATTAGATTAATTAAGTTTTAGATCTAGATTTTTATAAAACCAAAACGACAAATAGAATCAACTCGTTAAGACACACTAAAGGAATTTACCCGTCTCTGTGGATCGACCCGCACTCACCGGCTAGCTGCGAAGCGACGCCGTTTCTGATTGCGGTAAATACAGTTTTTGACAACCAATCAAATGGCGCCGTTGCCGGGGACGGCGTAATATTTCTTTTTTGTGAATTTTCGGGTTGATATAAATTTAAAAAAATTATAAAAATCTGAAAATATAAAAAAAAATAAAAAAAATTATCAACTTTGATCTGTTTGAAGGGTGTATCTTTTGAATCTTGCAGGAACAGCGAAGAATTGAGGATCTGGAATTTTACAGAGGGCAAATCAAAATTTGGAACATAAAAACAGAGAGGAGTTGAAAGTGCAGAACCACAGAAAAATTTCCAGAACCCGATCCCTCTCCTCAGCTGCGTTTCCGCCGCATTTTGGGCCTACCGCCGTGTTTCCGCGCTTGAAGTGCCACGTCAGCGCACCAAATTTTTCTGGTTTGATTTTTCTCTCTCTCCTCTGGAATCTCCCATATATCTCTCTGTAAAAAGTTTTCTGCAGGATTTCTTTGCGTAAAAATCTTTTTCCCCCCTTCTAAATAACAGATTTCTGCAGGTTTCTTTGCGCCGCGCTAAAAAATTCTGATTGCAAGTCAAATTTTATTTGTTTTGCATAATTTAACCGGACTCTAAGGGGCTAATTGACCAAACTCAGATTGGGTGGGGATTTCATCACCCTTCCCAGGACCCCAGAAAACACCTAAAGCATTTTGCATCGACCACCTTTAATTAAAAAAGATTAGACTCAGACCTAAGGACAGCGAGCTCAATAGGAAAAGGACTAGGGTAGGCATCGGCCGTTTATCCTAACCGACATTGCGGTGTCTAGGCTAGTGGTTATTAATTAGGCCCACTGTAGTGGTGGTTCCTTCCCACTTACCTGGCCGTATTTGTCCGTGAAGAGACGGTTTGAGGTCTATTTCTAGCCCTAGTTAGGAGCTGTCTAGTAGACCTAGGCAACCCTAGATCTAGGCCTGATTGTGCATGTGTGGTTGATACATTTGTGTCATGAGTCCCGTTTTCTAAAGCCTTATTGCAAAACTCTCAATAAAAAAATTAAAGAAAAATCTTTTAAAAACTTGCAAAAATTTTGTCACTAAGAAATCCTTGCATTCTTCTATCATGGGTACCCCACATCATAAATCTCTTGCCGAATCTTGGTATCCCGAACCTAACTTTGCGTCATTCGTCAATTGTTTCGGTCAATTTAAAAACGATCCCTCCTTGCCAAAAATTTCGTTGAAAGATCAAATAGAGGCGTCTAGGAGAAATAGTTTGACTTTTCAACCCACTTTGTGTCAACCGAGTCAACCTTTACAACCTACATATGTTGATACCACTTCTTCAAGTCCTTCTGTCACTCCTAGGCCGATGTCCATTGCTGAGCATATTGCTCAATCTCGCAGTCGATCTTTCACCCCTCTCCACTCATCTAGTTTTAGGGATCCGCACGATTATTCACCTTCTTATCCATATGTTGACCCTACTCCTGTCTTACCACCCACTTCCTACCAGTCATACCCGACCTTCCCACCTTCACTAGACGCTGTTTCGACACAGCCATTAGGGAGTTTCACATACCCAACTAATTTTGAATCTTTTACTGAAACCCCCTCACCACCTAAGTCTAGTTTGGAAGAGTCGTTGGAAGCATATATTGCTGTAACAAATAAAATAATGAGGAATGTGGAAGCATCCATGGCCGCCCTTATGCAACCTAGTGAACCGGTAGCTAGTGTCCCGCTAGCTCCGAATTTTTCAATGTATAAGGCGGCTGTTGGACAGAGTGAGAATGAGAGAGGATTTTCAAATCAAACCTACCCTTACCCAATTGAAACCCACAGCTCCGGTTTTCCATCGATTGTTCCAAATGATTCACCAGTTGAAAATAAAAATGAGTTGTGCGATTTTGTAGTGTTTGATTTGCTAAATTGTGAGGAACCCCTTTCGAGTGAAACCGCACCTAATCCTTTCGATCTTTACACCTCCACTCTAGAACCTACATTGATAAATATACATGCTGTGGATGAGGTGTCTAAAGAAATTGATTTTCACTTGATTGAGGATATAGACGCCGGGAATATTTCGGATGATGAACCTGTCGATTTAATAGAAATTTTATGTTCAAATCATCATCCTGAGTTATTAAATGTTTCCCCCGAATCTCATATGCGTCTAGATTTTGATGACAATGGCATAGATGGATTAAATATTGAGGAGAGTCTTGAGGATAATATCGAGGTTGAACCATTTTTAATTGATGTGTCGGATTTTCCAATTCAGCCTCCTAAACCTTTGACTGTTATATCACCCTCCCTCCTTCCTATTGTTCCGACCGAACAAATGACCGTTACGCTTTCATCTCCTATACCAAGTTCGGCGTACCCATGTTTTCTTGCGAATCTTGAGGGATTTGACCCCATTGCACGACGAGTTTGTAGGTTAGCGCAATCGCTTTTAACACATCGGTCATCACAAATTGCGCTAATTTATTCACTCAATTTACACCCTCAAGATCGCACTCCACATCTTTCTTCTTTCCGTCTTTCTTCTCCCCCACCGAGACCAGATTCTACTATTCTTCTTTCCACACGGTCTCGCGTGCTTTTCATCTCCTTTCTTTCCATCCCATTCTTGCACCAACTCTACCATTACCATGATAAGATTTTTGAATGGTTGATGCTAACATTTGGCTTGTGTAAGGCCAAGCTTAAGTTTGGGGGGAACCTTTGTATATATGTATATATCCTTTTGTTTTCTTTTTCTATAAAAAAAATAAAAAAAAATAAAAAAAATTCAAAACATTAAAAAATTTATAAATAAATAAACAGGGGAGTACCGGTATTTTGACCTTCTTGGTTTAGCATGACAGTGAGGACACTGTTAAGTTCAAGTTTGGGGGTATGCTCGGTACGTCTTCTTCCTTCGCATTCATTTGTACATATTTTTGCATTTGCATACTTATTTGAAAACCCATAAAAATTTGAAAAATTTCAAAAATTATAAAAATAATTGTATTCAATTTTGGCTAATTGACTTGAGTTTGACAAATAAGTTAACTGGTTAGGAACAACTAGATCTTAGACTTAGTGAATTAAAAACCCTAAAAATAACATTCCTTAAAGTTTAACGGTAGAAAATATATGCCTTGTAGTTTATTTAGAAATAGGCAAATTTTGGGTTCACTTCTTGGGCTAAGTCGAAACAAGGGAAGAGTATTGATGTTCTAATTAAAGTATAAGTTTGAAAAATAGTTCCTAGCTTAAGTCTAGATTCTGAAAATGTATACCCTACAATTTGCACATTCACGCACCTTGAAACTTGGAATAGTAGAAGAGACCTTGAAATGCTCTTGTCTAAAGTCCTTAGTGCAATGAAAATGAAAAAATATATAAGTGTGAATAAAGAATAAAAAAATGGATACTGGTTTTTGTGATTACTTAAGGCTGTAAAAATAGAAAAATATTTAGCGAGGGTGCTTCATCACCTAGTGCCTTAGACCAACTGGTTTGGGAGTCACTGCTAAAGCCTTGGGTGTTGCAAGGACTAGGAAGTACGCTTTAAAGTGCAAACGCATTATGTAATCGGTCGTTGGTACCTCAAGAAGTATTAACGGTCGCATGAAGGATGTGTAAGCAAATTTCATTCACCAACTAATTAGTACTTTGGACAATGGACAAGGGCATGATTGCTTGAATTGAATTTCCAAGTGTAGGGGTGATTTATACACACACGTAGGGGTATGTGATTGGAATTTAGATAAAAGAGAGGAATGAAGAATAGAACTTGTATCTTTAATAGAGTTGATAGAAATTCCTAAGTGGAGATGAAACCCTAGAAGGAAGACTTAAGAAATGCCGAAAGCTAAGTAGATCTGCAGGATATATATAATCTTAAGTTAAATAATGAGGAAGCGTGAAGAATATGGGTGGATAATTTACAGGTAGAAGATAATAGAATTCCTTGTTAGAAAACCTAATTGGAGAACAAAAGTAAATGGGCCGAGTTGATAGGATTTTGTGGGTGTAATCCGCTGAAAACCCTCAGGAGACAACACTCCTCCTACTAGGGACACCTAGAGGTTTAACGGCTTGTTGCACGTGCTCAGTGCAATCGCGTTTCCCTGCGAAAGTGCGGTTAGGATTTTAGTGAATAAATAATAAGTTTGCTCGAGGACGAGCAAAAGGTAAGTTTGGGGGTATTTGTTCAGACCATAATATTGCATTTATCATTCCCCTATTCTTATCCTTTTTATAAATAAACAGGTACTCTTGACGCATGTTTGTTGCATATTACAGGATACAGGTTTCAGGAGCAAATACAGTGAAAAAGACACAAAACAACAGAAAAAGGGATTTTTGACCAACTATTAGACGGATCCTAGTCAAGCCTAGACGAAGAACAGTACAAGGTCCAAAATGTCATGTGAACGGTTAAAAGATCGCTACAAGTATTCACTGAAATATCTGGAAGAGAATAAGAAGCCCAACAGAGAAACTACATATGGAAACAGAAGCCCAAAGAGCCACTGAACCAAGCCCAAAAAGCACAAAGCCCAACTCCCTTCTTTGGCCGCGGATCCGCGGCCAAACCCAGCCTGGCGCCGCGGATCCGCGGCCATAAAGCGCCCGTGTCGGTGGAAAATCTCTGGGTTGTTGCGTCGGTGCAGATGTTAGGATTTAACGTGGGCAAATCTGTAATTTTGCATGTGCGAGAGTCTGTAGCCCTAGGTTTCCAATTTTCCTATAAATTGTAATCTTAGATCTAAAAATTGTATGCCTCTTTTCAATAAATAAAATTCAGAAATTCTGGAAGTGACATTCAGATCTGTTCTTTATCGCTTGGAGGGAGCCATCACCATTAGTAAGTATTTTATTCTTTTAATTATAATGTCTTCTCATCTCCTCGCTTGTTAGGGTTAGCCTTAGGGAAAGGGTTGAGAGATGAGATCTCTCACCCCTTTCAATGCCATATTAAAATAACCCATTAAGAACTCCATGCATGCGCGCACAACCGCTCCCTGCGGCACCCTACCCCTCGAGGTAACGGTGAACCGCAGTATAAAGGGCCGGTTGCGCGCGTTTTCCATGGGGGTTAGGGTAATTAACGATAAAGGAAGGATACGAATCTAGAGGAAGAAAACATCTTCCCAAAAGAGTCGTATCCACTTTATCGATAATTACTATAACACCTAATGGATCTAAAATACGGTATTGAAAGCGGTGAGGAAACATCAATCTCCAAAACTTCCTCTAAGCCTAACCCTAGCAAGAATTTAAATTAGATTAATTAAGTTTTAGATCTAGATTTTTATAAAACCAAAACGACAAATAGAATCAACTCGTTAAGACACACTAAAGGAATTTACCCGTCTCTGTGGATCGACCCGCACTCACCGGCTAGCTGCGAAGCGATGCCGTTTCTGATTGCAGTAAATACAGTTTTTGACAACCAATTAGCGGACAAGCAACCTTTGACGAGCTAACCGAGATTGACTTAGGAACGCCTGATAATCCAAGGCCGACCTACATCAGCTCACTCTTGTCGGAGGAAATGAAAGAGCAGATAATTGCCCTGCTGCGTGAGTTCGTCGACTGCTTCGCGTGGACATACAAAGAAATGCCTGGCCTTTCTCCTGAGGTAGCCGTGCATAAGCTGGCTATATCTCCTGATGCTAAGCCAGTCAAACAAGCTCCTCGAAGAATGAGAAGGGAGTTGGAAGAAAAGGTCATCGAGGAAACCAAGAAGCTCATCGATGCCGGCTTCATCAGGGAAGAGAAATATGCAGACTGGATCGCATGCATAGTCCCAGTGAAGAAGAAAAATGGGCAGATCCGAGTTTGTGTCGATTTCAGGGACCTCAACAAGGCATGTCCTAAAGACGACTTCCCGCTACCGTTCATGGAAATGATGGTCGATGACACCTCAAATTACGAGCTGTTCACCTTTATGGATGGCTCGTCTGGATATAATCAGATCAAGATGTTGCCTGAGGATGAGAAGCACACAGCATTTCGAACCCCGATCGGAATATATTGCTACAAGGTAATGCCATTCGGACTGAAGAACGCAGGTGCTACATATCAAAGGGCAATGACTAATATCTTTGATGACCTAATCCATAAAATCGTCGAATGTTATGTTGATGATCTGGTCGTCAAGACTAAAGCCGAGGCCGATCATATCCAAGATCTCAGGACCGTTCTCACCAGACTGAGGGAATACGATCTGAATATGAATCCTCTGAAGTGCGCTTTTGGCGTATCATCGGGAAAATTCCTGGGCTTCATAGTTCGACATCGAGGGGTCGAAGTTGACCCATCAAAGATAAAGGCCATTATGGAGATGCCCCCTCCGAAGAGTTTGACGCAGCTAAGATCTTTTCAAGGCAAGCTTGCTTATATACGGAGGTTTATCTCAAATTTATCGGGGAGATGTAGGCCCTTCTCAAAGCTCATGAAGAAAGGAGCTTCTTTTATCTGGGATGCCGAATGTCAAGCAGCGTTCGAAAGCATCAAACAATACTTGTTGCACCCTCCAGTGCTGGCTGCTCCCATTCCAAATAAACCGTTGATTCTCTACACTGCCGCGCTAGATGAGTCACTCGGTGCGCTCCTCGCCCAGAATAACGAGGAGGGAAAGGAAAATGCCCTCTATTACCTCAGTCGAACTCTAGTCGGGGCGGAACACAACTATTCCCCAATCGAAAAGCAATGCCTGGCTCTGATATTTGCTGTGAAGAAGCTGAGGCACTATCTGCTCGCTCATCGGGTTATGCTGATCTCCAAGGTCGACCCGCTCAAACACTTGATGACCAAAGCAAGCCTAGCCGGCAGAATGGCAAGATGGGCTGTTATGCTACTTGAGTTTGACATAGTTTACACTCCTCAGAAAGCAGTAAAAGGGCAAGCTCTTGCAGACTTTCTCGCTGCTCATCCCATACCAGAAGGGTCGCCGCTAAATTGTGAGTTACCCGATGAACAAGTGCTGCACCTTGAGGAAGATGAGCCATGTTGGGAGCTCTACTTCGATGGGGCCTCATCGATAAGGACCTCCAGTAAATCAAGTGTCCCGGAGATAAAAGCAGGGATAGGATTGGTATTCATCACGCCATCAATGGGGACCCTACGGCGTTCTTTTGCTCTCATCGAGCCTCGCACAAACAACGAAGCTGAGTATGAAGCTCTGATAGCTGGTTTGGAGCTCGCCGTAGAAATGGAAATCCGTCGGCTACGAGTCTACGGTGACTCCCAGCTTGTCGTCAACCAAGTAAGCGGCGACTATAAGATATACAAACCCGAGTTAGCTCGGTACAGAGGTCGAGTGGTGGAACTCATGAAACGGTTCACTCATATTGAACTAATGAGAGTCCCTAGAGCGTTGAACGGAAAGGCTGATGTACTCGCTCGCTTAGCCAAGGAGCTGGCTGATCCTGACATGGACGAAATTCTGATCACAGTCAGGAGCCGGCAAATCCTACCCCCTGTCTCTCTACGAGAAGAGGAAAGCACGGAACAGAAGAGCAATCCCGCCGAAGAAGCTTCGATCGTTCAAGACGAGCCCGATTGGAGAGAACCCTTCATAGAGTACCTCCGATATGACAAGCTTCCCGAAGAAAAATCTATGAGGATTCAGCTGAAGAAGAGAGCTCTCCGATACGTGTTTGTAAATGACACGCTATACCGCAGGTCATATGACCAACTCTGGCTCAGGTGCCTGTCATCAGCCGAAGCCTAAAAAGTCATGAAAGAAGTTCACTCAGGCGTTTGCGGTGCTCACCAATTTGGCCCCAAGATGCGACTGCAAATTAAACGGCTTGGGTATTACTGGCCCACCATGATACGGGATTGCGGAGAGCATGCAAAGAAATGTTATATCTACCAAATTCACGGTGATTTTATTCACAAGCATCCCAATCCATTGCATCCTACAGTGGCGTCGTGGCCCTTCGAAGTCTGGGGCACCGACATTGTTGGCCCAATTGATCCTCCGTCATCTAAAGGCCACCGGTTTATACTGGCCGCGACAGACTACTTCTCCAGATGGGCTGAAGCTGTCCCGCTAAAAGAAGTTAAGACAAAGGATATTCTGACATTCTTCCAGCATAATATTCTATACCGCTTCGGTACACCAAGAAGAATCATTTCTGACAACGGGCCTTCTTTCAAGAGCTTCAATGTCTCAAGGTTCGCTACTCAGCACAAGATAGACTGGAGATATTCCTCCATCTATAATCCAAGAGCCAATGGGCTAGCCGAAGCCTTCAATAAGACTCTATGCAAGCTCCTGAGGAAAAATGCTTCAGCCAACAAGAGAGACTGGAATCTCAAGCTTCACGAGGCGTTGTGGGCATATCGTACCACGCACCGTACTCCAACTCAGTCCACTCCATACTCATTGCTCTTCGGAGTGGAGGCAGTCCTCCCCCTCGAAGTCGAAGTTCCAAGCTTAAGAATGGCCGTTCAGCACGAGTTGATGGAGGAGGAAAACATGCTCCTTCGACTTGAAGAACTCGATGCCCTCGAAGAAAAGAGGCTCGCGGTGCAGCAAAATCTGGAGCTATACCGAGCCCAAATGTCACGGGCCTATGACAAGATAACCCATCTCCGCGCTTTCAAGAAAGGTGAATTGGTGTTGGTCCTCAAAAGACCGATCATTCCCAATCGACATGCCAAGGGAAAATTCGAGCCGAACTGGGAAGGACCATACGTCATCGAGAAAGTGTTCGACGGAGGATCCTACCAACTAATAAGTGCCGAGGGAGAAAGGCCCATGCCACCCATCAATAGCCGATATCTCAAGAAATACTACACATGAATGCTCCAAGTCGCAGGCGAATTGAGCACATCAGCCCTACGGTCTGGATCAGACATCCTGCAAAACCGTATACAATCCACGGGCGTAAATGACCCCTATTTCTCCCAAATCCTGCCGGTGAGGCTACTTTTAAAGTCCCACCAGCGGCAAAAAAAAGAAAAAAGAAAAAAAAAAGAAAAAGAGAAAAAGAAGAAGAAGAAATAAACGGTATGTCCACAAGCAAAATGGGCACGGATGAAAACCCGAAAGGGCTCCGTGAGTAAAAACAGCAGGACTACCGGCGAGTCTGTGAAAACCCGAAAGGGCGCAAACTCGTGAAAAGAGATGAAATACACTCGCAAAGTCCTCTCGACCTTGTGAGGAGAAACCCCCTGCGTGAGATCCTTACGACTCACAAAGGAGCAACACACTTAGGAATCCTCACGATTCCTAAGGAGAAAATACACCTGCGGGATCCTTACGACTCGTAGGGAGAAAATTCTTTTATGAGACCCTCACGGCCCATAAAATTGAAAAGCCTTAGGTGATAGGGACCCAAACCTGTCTCCTAAGCCATCGTTCCCCAACGGGCAATGGAAAATGATGAGTCGCTCCTGGCATTTCGCTTCAGTGTTAGCGGTGCTGATGCCGACCAAAAACCCAAATCCCAAGTCCTCCCAAGGCAAATGATGAGTTACTCCTGGCATTATTCCAGTGCAGCAATGCTGATGCCAAACAAGATCCAAATTCCAAGTCCCCAAACGGCGAATGATGAGTCGCTCCTGGTACCATATTCCAGTGCAGCGATGCAGACGCCAACCAAAATCCAATTTCTTAAAATTCTCCTGGCCCTACGGTGGGTCCCCAAATTGACCATCGTATACAATCCACGGGCTCAAATAATTCTCATCATACCCATGCCCCACCGTAATCACCAGTTACGCGGCCGGTCTCCGCTTTGGGAATGATGCTCCATTGATAAGACCCACTCATGTGTCCTCACGATATATGAGGAGAACAAATCTTTGTGGGATCCTTACGGCTCATAAAGGAAAAACACACTTAGGAGTCCTCACGACTCCTAAGGAGAAAATACACCTGTGGGATCCTTATGACTCGTAGGGAGAAAATGCTTTTATGGGACCCTCACGGCCCATAAAATTGAAAAGTCTTAGGCGATATGGATCTAAACCTGTCTCCTAAGCCATCGCTCCCCAATCCCTAAATGGCGAATGATGAGTCGCTCCTGGTACCATATTCCAGTGCAGCGATGCAGACGCCAACCAAATTCTAAATCCCATACCCCAACGGCGAATGATGAGTCGCTCCTGGTACCATATTCCAGTGCAGCGATGCAGACGCCGACAAAATCCCGAAATTTTTCCGGCCCTACGGTCTGGATCATACATCCTGCAAAACCGTATACAATCCACGGGCGTAAAACAATCCCAATTTCTCCCAAATCCTCTCAGGGCAAATGATGAGTTGCTCCTGCCATTATTCCAGTGCAGCAATGCAGATGCCAAACAAAAACCAAAATCCCAAAATCCTCTCCATGACAGATGATGATTCACTCCTGGTACCATATTCCAGTATAGCGATGCTGATGTCAATCCAAATCAAAATCAACAAGTCAACTTCCACTCCGACACCGCAAGAAGCGGAGCAAGTCAAGTCTACCCCTGACATTGCAAGAAGCAGAGCAAGTCAAATCAAGCACCGACCGTCCAAGTCGCTAAAATGGCAGCAACGACCGTCCACGTCGCTAAAATGGCAGCAACGACCGTCCAAGTCGCAAAAAGGGCAGAACCGACCGTCCAAGTCGCTAAAATGGCAGCAACGACCGTCCACGTCGCTAAAATGGCAGCACCGACCGTCCAAGTCGCAAAAAGGGCAGAACCGACCGTCCAAGTCGCAAAAAGGGCAGAACCGACCGTCCACGTCACTAAAATGGCAGCACCGACCGTCCAAGTCGCAAAAAGGGCAGAACCGACCGTCCACGTCGCTAAAAGGGCAGCACCGACCGTCCAAGTCGCTAAAAGGGCAGCAACGACCGTCCACGTCGCAAAAAGGGCAGCACCGACCGTCCAAGTCGCAAAAAGGGCAGTATCGACCGTCCAAGTCGCTAAAATGGCAGTATCGACCATCCAAGTCGCAAAAAGGGCAGAACCGACCGTCCACGTCGCTAAAAGGGCAGCACCGACCGTCCAAGTCGCAAAAAGGGCAGCGCAGGATTCCTACAAAGCGGGAACCAGATAACTCCGGGCCAGGGAAAACGTCTATCATGAACACTCCGTCTCGGAGACATGTCAAGCAACGACCGTCCATGTCGTAAAAAGGGCAGTGCCAGCTTCCCAAAAAGCGGGAACCAAATCAAGTCGCCTCCACGTGAAAGAAGATCCATCAATTTCATGCACACGACCCACATATGTGGTGTGCATTTATTGATGGGGGGCAATTTGTTGGGGTAAAAATTTACACCCCGGTTGACCAAGTCAAAATCCAAGTCAACCCCAAGCCAAGTGGGCCCAAGCCCAGACCCAGTGGGCCCATGCCCGGGTTGAGCCCGAATATGAAGCGGTCGGCCTCCCCCCATGCCAAGATAAAAATTTTGTGATAAATAATTTTGTTGCATTTTCTTTTATTTTATTTTACGAATGAATGTAAGAAAAATGGGCATAAAGCCAAATTTTTGTAAAGCCCATGGCTTATGTGTAAAAAGAAATGGCACATGAGCCATGGGATAGGCAAAATGCCATTTTGTGAAGCCCAAGGGGCTATGTGTAAAATGTATGGCCTATAAAGGCAAGGATAATGGAAATATCCAACGACTTTTTTCTCTCTCTAAAAAAGTTTTCAGATCTGAGATCTTTCTTTCTTCTTCAAGGTTCCAAAACCTTCTTCTTTCTCTTGAATTAAATCAAGAGTTTTACTCCTCTTTTTATAAAACAAATTAGTTTTTCACCACAAAACCCACAAAGGGGAACTTGGATCTGTCATCAGATCTTAAAAAGGGAGAGATTTTGAGATCTCACATCTCTTGATCTTCAAGATCCAGCTTAACAGAGGAGGAAGAAGAAGAACATCTTTCATTAAACCCCCAAAGAAAAGAATACATTCAGGAGTCCAACTCCTCTCTGATTTCTCTTTTGAGAAATATTTTTTTTGAGGCTAAAAGCCTCTTATCCTCGCCAGCGCGCAGCGCAAGTGCGCAAAGCGCCCGCGTGCCGACACGTGGCCCGCGTGCCGACACGTGCGTGCTTGCGCAAGTGCGCAAAGCGCCCGCGTGCCGACACGTGGCCCGCGCGCTTGCGCACCTGCGCAAAGCGCCCGCGTGCCGACACATGGCGCGCGCGCTTGCGCACCTGCGCGCAGCGCTCTTGCGCAAAGCGCCCGCGTGCCGACACGTGGCGCGTGCGCGCGCTTGCGCACCTGCGCGCAGCGCTTATGCGCAAAGCGCCCGCGTGACGACACGTGGCGCACGCGCGTTTGCGCACCTGCTCGCAGCGCTTATGCGCAAAGCGCCCACGTGCCGACACGTGGCGCGCTTGCGCCTGAGCGCACAGCACCTAAGCGCACAGCGCTCAAGGCGCTGGCCCCACGCATCCCTTGGATGCCTTTTCCCCCTCTTTTTATGTACATACATATACATATATATATGTATACAAATTCACACATATACATACTCCGCAACATTCTCCCCCTCCAAAAAAATTTTCGGGCCGGGGCGCTGCCCCGAACCCCGCAAGGGGGCTGCTAGCCCCTTGACCCCCAGCCCGCTATCCGGGTAGCGGGACCCCCGTAAAAACTCTGCGTGGCTCCCGATATATCCAAAACCCCCCTTCAGAACAGAACACACGTACACTGCACATTGAGTTCGCATGACCAGTTTAACCTGTTAATCGGAGGTTCCCTCGCCCCAAAGGCGAGGGGTAATTAACGGCAGCTTAGTCTGCGGCTGCCGGAGATTCGGATCCCTACAATCATTAAACCCCGGCCTACCCTAGGCAGGGGGAATCTGTAGTACGCCTGACAAGCGCGTGCGTATTCCCATCTCAATGGGGTGATGAAAAACACCCTATATCAGTTTTATGAAGTTGCCAGTTTGCTTTCCGGTTCGGCCAATTTTCTTTGTATCTTTCATTGGCTGAAAATTGGTGGAGGAGGGCTTATTTGCATTTGTGCAAATAAGCATTTTTGAGGGTGGTCTTTGCATATTATTGTATCATGATAGTTCCACCATCACATTGACTTCCTTGTTCATGATGATTCATGATGGCTTGACCTTTTGGAGTTATGATTGGTTGGTTGGAGTGTTGGGTTTTGTTGGTGATGATTATGTTCTCATGATTACTCATCATTCCTTCTTCCATAACACTCCAACACCCTCCTCTCTTTTGTGTTCACCACCCCCTTGGTTTTTTCCCTCACTCCCATTCTTTCATGGCAGGCCAAGTATATGGGGCTGTCCCAAAAATTTGGGTGGGGATTTTTGTTCTTTTGTATTGCACAAAATCCATTTTGCTCCATCTCCAAAACTTCATTCCTCCACCATCTCAAAAAAGGCAACTTCCTACAACCCCAAATGAGACATAGCACTACACTATTCTACAGCAATTCTTGAGCACGTCGACTCGCCAACTTCGTGCCCGAGTTGCCTCGGTCCAGAGGTGGGAGCCTGTAAAAGAAGCCGGCGATGTGGTGCCCTTCCGGCGAGGAGGTGGAGACCGGACATTCCGCGGGAGATCGGGACGACGACGAGAAGACCGAAGGACACGGATCGCTCGGTATATCTCTCTACCCGTTCTTTTAGTTAGCTAGGACTAGTTTAATGGCCCGATCCGGGATTTTTGTGTGCGGTGGTGCCGGTTTTCTAGTTTGAAAAGTTTTTCGTTTCCGCATTCCGGCGTCGGATTGACGGCCGGGGCGCCGCCGTGTACTTACACTGGTATCAGAGCCACGCCATTAACCTAATCTAGTTTTGTCTAATGTGTTTACATTTCCGATCGAACAAAATTCCAAAAACCGCGTTTTCATGTGCATCAGTTTCTGTCGAATTTTTTTTGGCTTCAAAATTTTTTCAGGTTGTTGCAGAATACTGTGCAGGGTGTTCTAAGAGCTCTGTAAAAATTTGGTCACATTTTTTTACTGTTCAGCCGCGGAACCGCAGCCAAAGCCATGCTTGGGCCACGGTTCCGCCGCCATTTAGCCTCCTCACTGGACCAATTTTTGACAGAGGGTCTTGGACAGGGAAATTGGGGTTTTGGTATATTCTATTTGGGCCTAGATTTTCTGTGTGCGCTACAGTAGTGCTTGGGGCCCACTTAGGTAAATTTGATCGATTGAAAATTTTAAACACATTAGTTCACAGTATTTACATTATATCTGCGACTGTGAATGTCACTTAATCGGTAAATCCTGTCTAACTGCTATAGCCCGGTTAGACGGATTTGCGAACGTGACATTCACGTTGATGTTCTGTGATTGTGCTGTGATGTTGCGGATTGGTCGTGGGGGATAGCCTGGACGCAATGCTAGTACAGTTTTTGTTGTATTATGTACATTTGATATTGCGGAGCGAGCGTCCGACATGTGGAATGCCGTCATTGCCTGTTTGTATATTATTCTTTTGGGAAACGACCGGGTCGAGGTCGATGTACCCGTTGTATGTATATTTTACTTTCTGTACTAGGATTACCCTAAGGTGGGGTGCACGGATAGCCGAGTTCTAGAGGGCAACGGGCCCGCATCTCATGGCATTGAGACGGAGGGGGCTTTACTCTAGAATTGGCAGGCTGTTCGCCGCACTCGTAGGGGGTACAGGTTGACCCAGGAGGGGTGCCCAAGTTACCGGATTCCGTGAAGTGCTGGGTGGTCCATTCACGTTGCTGAAGGGGGATGCCTTGCTTCAGGTTTTGGCGGGTAACTTGCCGCTCCCGTAGGGGTCTAGGATTTCATTGCACAGGCTATCCACACGACCAGGGGAACGTCGGGTTTCAGTAGCGGCTCTGTGAAACCCGGGGATCCCAGATATCTGTATTGTTCTGTGATGCTTATTACATTTCTGTGATGTTGCATTTTATCACGCCTTGAGCAAAATATTATATATTGATATATATACTAGTAGATGTTGTATATGTTTTGCATCCGCGCTAGTCCAGTCCCCGCTCTGTCGTTAGTTAACTAACCTAACTGGTAATGACGGGACCCAGTGGCGAATGCGGATGGCATATACGTACGTCATTATTTTCGTTCTTTATTGGTGTGATCAATTGATGGGACTGCGTTGATTCGGATCAATGCAAGTTAAACAAACCTAATCTGATGTTGTTGGAACACTTTTCAAAAAGCTGTTATTGCAAGGACGTTCACTTTTGTTTTGCACAGTGGTATTCAGTTGGAATATCCTGCTCCTCAGTCGACGAGGTAAGGGCCGAGATCCCTTCACCGGGAGTGACCCCTTGGACAAAAGTTTGCGTCAGGGCAATAACTTCACTATAGCCGATTACTTTTGCTTTGCATCGTAGTATTCAGTTGGAGTATCCTGCACCTCATTCTACGGGGAAAGAGCCGAGATCCCTTCACCGGAAGTGACCTCTTTAGCAAAGGTTTTCGTCACTATATTTTTAAAAGCTATCCGGTTCCTTCAACGATATCAAGTTCATTATGTTAAAGGTTTTCGCCAGAAACCATTCGTAGCCCTCCGTCGTTTCACATGGATAGTCAATCAGTATTCAAGCTATGTTTGTTGGCCAAAGTCAAGGCATAGTGATTGGTAGCTATTGGGTATTCATGTGCAGTATAGATAGATGCGTTGGTTTGGGGCAGTCGTATAGCCTTGTTGGCCAAAATCAAGGGCTTGTGCGGGTGGGCTCAAATTAACCTGGAGAATGACGGGTAGAACTTGACATGTGACTTATGATTTGTTGGCCAAAGTCAAGGTCATAAGAGCATGGGGCAAAAATCACATCGGGAGTTTCTAAAGAAACTGAAACTTGCCAGATATGCGCATACCTTCTGGAGTGTGATGACGTGAGCGGATTTCGTCATGTTATCATGCGATGATAGTTGGATCCCGATTCCCACTGATGAGTTGGTTTACTCCTCGGGTGATCCTGACTAATTCTTCTTTCAGGTTTGGAGGAGAATTTGACGTTACAGTGGGAGGTTTCCAGATTAGATAAATTGGTAACCATTCTGATCTAGGTTAGAGTGCACGCTGAGTGTTTCTTTTCTCTCTCTCTCTTTGGCAGCGACCATTGACCCGACCCTAGACTATGACTCAGTGACCAAGTTGACCGAACCTTCTTAAACACTGGCTTTTAGATTGTCAGAGTTGCATACCTCATTGCCACTCCTACTTTTACCCTTTTCTCCAGGACACCCCGTATTACTACGAACGTCCACTTCCATTGGACAAAACCATCGTATGGTTATATACGAACTCGAAGGAATTTATTCGAGGATGGTTTCTGGTTCTGGAGAAAACGGATAGGACTATTCAGTTGTCTTTTCCTTTTACCTTCTCTCAGCTTGCGAGTACTCCTTGGTTTAGGAGATAGTACACCTATTACGCAAATTGGATAGTCTTCTTCCAAACCTTAGACTGGTGCCGAATGGTGGGGAATGAAGAAAACCAATTAGCATAACGATGGTGTGCAGAAGGTATTAAGTAAAGACATATCAAGGAATTAGTAAGAGGGCAAAGTAAATTGCGAATGATATTCACGACCAAACCAGGTATTTCATTACCACTCCCACTTCACCTTTGTATTTCTCCAGGACACTCCGTATCACTACGAAGATCCACAGTTTATTGGATACTCCATCGTATGGTTATATACGAACTCGAAAGGAACTTGTTCCAATTCGGGGATGGATTCTGGTTCAGGAGAAATAGGAATAAGGTTTATTCAGTTGTCTTTTATCTTCACCTTCTCTTGCATTGCGAGTGCTCCTAGGATTAGGACAGTACACCCACTATGCTTATTGGATAGTCTTCTTCCAAACCATAGGCTGGTGCCGAAAGGTAGGGAAGGGAGAAAACCATTTGGCCTAAAGGGGTGTGCAGAAGGTAATGACTAAAGACATATAAAGGGATTTGGAGAGGTGGCAAAGAAATATACGGTTACAGTTGTGAATCTGGATAATGGAAGAGGCATTATTAGGAATACCGGGATACCCCATTGAAACATTTCAATGTTTCAGTTTCACTGTGTACTGTTAAAAGAAAACTGATTTCCCAATTAGACACTTGCTCCAGGGTATGTATTTACCAGGTATGATTCTCACATCTGTATGGTTTTACAGATGATGAGTGGGAGTAAGTTATTGGGAATTGGGTGATCATCCTCATTATATCGGGATTCATTGTAATCGGTGATATTTGAGGAAGTCACCTGGGTTGTTTGCCGGACGGCAAATATTTGGTTTTGAATATCCGCTGTTATGCACCATTTTCAAATTGATATATCTGTATGTCTATCTTTATAGAGTGAGATATAACTTTTTGAAATTATATCTATGACATTTACCTATATCAGTTGATGGTTAGGTAAGGAGCATTAAACAGCGGTGTAATTCTTCTTAACCATAAGTACAGTTTTCAAACTACGACACACAGGGAATGAGTTATTAGAATCAAAGGACTTGTACAAAGTATTGTATGTTGTCCAGCGTCCATGAGGACAGAAGGGTTGGTACTCGTACTAGATTCTGTTTACTTGTGACTTCTCTGGGTCTTAGACATGTGTTTCGTAGAAACACAAGGTCCAAGTTTTGAGAAGTTATAGGTATAAGAATAGAGTAGAGAACCAGGTGTTGCAAGTATCGGGATTCTTCAAGGTGATCGAAGATGTAGATACTTGTGTATGGTATTCAGTTGATAGTAATATTTAAGAGAACTTGCTTCTCTTTCAGGTTACTCATAATTGGAATCATTCCTAAGTTGAGTGACGCTGATCGGCCTTCTTCCATTTAGTTAACATGCACTGAAGACAGCTGCATGATTTGAATCTGGTTCAATTAAATCAGTGCCTCTGGTTCTATATTGGATATAGAACAGTTCATAACTTAACGATTGTTGGAGATAGTGCCCTCAGAGTCAACTATTAGGTCACAGGTACGTGATTGTAATGATTGAGGGAGGACCTATCCCGGTAGGACAGTCTTACTCGAGATGATAGTATGCTATCCGGTTTACCTTTATCATCGTGTATTGCTTTAGGTGACCTGACACGTCGCTATTACACGTTGATAGAGCCCCTAGGATTCTTGCTTGACCACCAGCAGTATGAGGGCGATCATATAAGTGGGAGCTGGGGGTCTACAAGCATATCCTTAAAAGGTCCCTAGTCGTGGGAGTTTCGAGACCGGGCATCGATGCTCCATTAGTAGACTAGTGTATACAGTCGAGACCCCGACGAGGGGCGGTGGCCGGTCTCACAAGCCACTGGTGTCAGTTGGATCACCTAAGATGTAAACAGGTGCTCATTGGGTTATGAGTACACCGGACAGGACTCGCCGGGAACATGCTAGTTGGTCATATACCAGACGTCAGATGGCAGTTCCCTGGTGACATGTGTGCAGGTTAGTTCATCGACCTGGGGATCGTCATTTGTCTCGTGTGAGTTCCCACTGTACTTTGATTACTACCCTACCACGGCTCAAAGGAGTCGTGCAAACAGGTTTTAGTTGGGTACAGTCCCGAGCCACATGGAGGCAGTGAGCGTATCTTCAGGGGTTCGTCTCTCCCGGTATTGGGGGTGAGGTCGTGCTGTGTCTGGGAGAGCCATTACACAAAGTCCTTGGCCAAGGCAAGGAGATTTACTGGTAGGTATTCCAGTAGTATCTCAGGGTGTTCTGGGCTACACTCCGACACGACTTGTACCGCTTTTGGGGGTCTGACTTTTACCAACCCCCTAGGCCCGCCATGCGATACTCATAGACGAACGGACCAGACTGCACGGATATTGTCACTGACAGGCTCAGTTGGGTGTCGGGGTGAGCTTCCTCATCGACGTCCCATTTGGTCAGTACCTGGTAGCCCGTCACGTATTGGCTTATACCTCTGACGTGCTAGTGGTTAAATCCACAACCAAGGTGTTGACGAGTCTTTAGAGTCTACCACACTTTCAGTTACTCAGCTTTCGGGCGAAACGCTGTAGAGGCCGTATGGAGATATGGCAGGGTCCGATCAGATACGTGCGGTATTGCACGGATCAGGATCGGACGGTTTGTACTAGTAGCCGTATAGGTATATGGCAGGGTTCGATCAGATACGTGCGGTATTGCATGGATCAGGATCGAACGGATATTACTAGCCGGCTTTGGTTTAAGCCGGATCCTAGTTTAGTACAGTGTAGATTTTGTCTTTTTGCATTTGTATCCGGACGGAATACAGATGCGGGTGTGTATGCATAGTATCGGGGTTTTCCTGTAATTTATTACGGGACCAGTTTTCTGGAGTTGCCAGTTTGCATTCCGTTCCGGCCGGTTTTCCTTTGCTTTTTCCCGGCCGGACTTTTCCAATGGAGGGGGTTATTTGCAATTGTGCAAATAATCTTTGTGGAGGGGGTTTCTTGCAAAACTATTGATTATGATATCTTGCTCCATGATTTTGCTTTAATGAGATTTGAAAGGGTATGGTTGGATTTAAATATGAAGCATGGTGTATGTTTCTTTGTCCCGTGGATGTGGTCACCTCTTCCATTCTCCTACACTCACCTCCCTCATATGATATATGTTGTTATCCCTCCACCATTTCAAGAAGACTTGGCCGGCCACTAATTTAGGAGAGAAGAAAAATGAGAGATTCATTTTTGTACTTCATTTGTTCATCTCATTTCCTTGCAAAAAATGATAGCATCTTTTGCCTCCAAAGTTTCATTCTTCCCTCCATCTAAAGGCAACTCCAAAACCCCAAAAGAGACATAGACGTTCTACACCACATTCTACAGCACTTCTTGGGCATGTCGAGTTGCCGGCTTCATGCCCGAGTTGCCTCGGTATTGAGGCGGGAGCCCGTAAAAGACGCAGGCGATGTGGTGCACTTCCGGCGACGAGGAGGAGACAGGACTTTCCGCAGGAGATCAGGACCATGATGAGAAGACCGGAGGACTTGGATCGTCGGTATATCTCTAATCCCTTTCTTGTAGATGGCTTAGACTAGTTAATGGTTCGATCCGGTTATAGTGCGCGGTGGTGCCGGTTTGCTAAGTCCGCAAAATTTAAGTTTTTCACCGCTTCCGCATTCCGGCGTCGGATTGACGGCCGGGGCGCCGCCGTGCACTTACAGTGGTATCAGAGCCTCGCCATTAACTTAGTCTAGCTTTGTGTAATGTGTTTGCATTTCCGATCGATCAAAAAGTCCAAAAACTCGTATTTTGTCGCATCAGTTTTCTGTTGGAAATTTTTAGTGTCGAAAAATTTTTCAGGTTGTAAAATATTGATGTACTAAAAACTATAAGACCACTGTTCAAATTCGATGCACTGATCTTCTGACAAGACCGCGGAAGGGCGGCCAAAACCCACTTGTGGCCGCGCTTCCGCGGCAGCATTAAGGAATCAGTGGGTTGGGTTTCTACAGTGGGCTTCTGAGGATATTTTAGGGTTTCTGGAACATTAACATTGGGCCCAGAATTTCTTTAACTGCTACAGTATTGCTTTGGGGCCCGCTTGTTATAATTTGATCGGTCGGATATTTTAAACACATTTTTCACAGTATTTACATTATATCTGCGACCGTGAATGTCACTCGATCGGTAAATCCTGTCTAACTGCTATAGCCCGGTTAGACGGATTTGCGAACGTGACTTTCACGTTGATGTTCTATGTTTATGCTGTGATGTTGCGGATCGGTCGTGGGGATAGCCTGGATGCAATGCTAGTACAGTGTTGTTGTATTATGTACATTTGATATTGCGGGGCGAGCGTCCGACATGTGGACTGCCGTCACTGCCTGATTGTATTATTCTTTTGGGGCACGACCTGGTTGCGGTCGATGTACCCGGTGTATGTATATTTTACTTTCTGTACTAGGGTTACCCCGCGGAGGGGTGCACGGATAGCCGGGTTCTAGAGGGCAACGGGCCCGCATCTCAGGGCATTGAGACGGAGGGGGCTTCACTCCAGGATTGGCTGGCTATTCGCCGCACTCGTAGGGGGTATAGGATTTCATTGCACAGGCTATCCACACGACCAGGGGAACGTCGGGTTTCAGTAGTAGCTCTGTGAAACCCGGGGATCCCAGATATCTGTATTGTTCTGTGATGCTGTACATTTCTATGATGTTGCATTTTATTCACGCCTTGAGCGAAATACTATATATTGGTATATATATTAGTAGATATTGTATATGTTTTTCATCCGCGCTAGTCCAGTCCCCGCTCTGCTGTTAGTTAGCTAACCTAACGGGTGATGACGGGACCCAGTGGCGAATGCGGATGGCATATACGTACGTCAGTATATTTTCGTTCTTTGTGGTGTGATCAATTGATGGGACTGCATTGATTCGGATCAATGCAAGTTAAACAAACCTATTCTGATGTTGTTGGAACACTTTTCAAAAAGCTGTTATTACAAGGACGTTCTCTTTTGTTTTGCATCGTGGTATTCATTTGGAATATCCTGCTCCTCAGTCGACGAGGCAAGGGCCGAGATCCCTTCACCGGGAGTGACCCCTTGGACAGAAGTTTGCGTCAGGGCATTAACTTCACTATAGCCGATTACTTTTGCTTTGCACAGTGATATTCGGTTATGAATATCCAGCACCCCATTCTACGGGGAAAGAGCCGAGATCCCTTCACCGGGAGTGACCTCTTTAGTAAAGGTTTTCGTCACTATATTTTCTAAAAAGCTATCCGTTCCTTCAACGATATCAAGTTCATTACGGTAAAGGTTTTCGCCAGAAACCATTCGTAGCCCTCCGTCGTTTCATATGGGTAATCAATAGTATTCAAGCTGTGTTTGTTGGCCTTAGTCAAGGCACAGTGTTTGGTAGCTATTGGGTATTCATATGCTGCATAGATAGATGCGTTGGTTTGGGACAGTCGTATAGCCTTGTTGGCCTTAGTCAAGGGCTTGTACGGGTGGGTTCAAATCAACCTGGACAATGACGGATAGAACTTGACATGTGACTTATGATTTGTTGGCCTTAGTCAAGGTCATAAGAGCATGGGGCAGAAATCACATCGGGAGTTTCAAAAGAACTGAAACTTGCCAGATATGCGCATACCTTCTGGAGTGTGATGACGTGAGCGGATTCCGTCACGTTGTCATGCGATGAGAGTTGGATCCCGATTCCCACTGATGAGTTGGTTTACTCCTCGGGTGACCCCGACTAATTCTTCTTTCAGGTTTGGAGGAAAATTTGAGGTACAGTGGGAGGTTTCCAGATTAGATAAATTGGTAACCATTCTGATCTAGGTTAGAGTGCACGCTTAGTGTTTCTTTTCTCTCTCTCTTTGGCAGCGACCATTGACCCGACCCTAAGACTATGACTCAGTGACCAAGTTGACCGAACCTTTTTAACACTGGCTTTTGGATTGTCAGAGTTGCAAACCTCATTGCCACTCCTACTTTTACCCTTTTTCTCCAGGACACCCCGTATTACTATGAACGTCCACTTCCATTGGACAAAACCATCGTATGGTTAGATACGAACTCAAAGGAATTCGAGGATGGTTTCCGGTTCTGGAGAAAATGGATAGGATTATTCAGTTGTCTTTTCCTTTTACCCTCTCTCAGGTTACGAGTACTCCTTGGTTTAGGGGTAGTACACCTATTACGCAAATTGGATTGTCTTCTTCCAAACCTTAGGCTGGTGCCGACCGGTAGGGAATGAAGAAAACCAATTAGCATAACGATGGTGTGCAGAAGGTATTAAGTTCAGACAAAGCAAGGGATTAGTAAGAGGGCAAAGTAAATTGCAACAGATATTCACGACCAAACCAAATATTTCGTTACCACTCCCACATCACCTTTGTATTTCTCCAGGACACTCCGTATCACTACGAAGATCCACAGTTTATTTGGATACTCCATCGTATGGTTATATACGAACTCGAATGGAACTTGTTCTAGTTCGGGGATGGATTTTGGTTCAGGAGAAATAGGAATAAGGTTTATTCGGTTGTCTTTTATCTTCACCCTCTCTCATTGCGAGTGTTCCTAGGATTGGGACAGTACACCCATTATGCTTATTGGATAATCTTCTTCCAAACCATAGGCTGGTGCCGAACGGTAGGGAAGGAAGAAAACCATTTGGCCTAAAATGGTGTGCAGAAGGTAAAGACTAAAGACATATGAAGGGATTTGGAGAGGTGGCAAAGAATTATACGGTTACAGTTGTGAATCTGGATAATGGAAAGGGCATTACTAGGAATACCAGGATACCCCATCGAAACATTTCAATGTTTCAGTCTCACTATGTACTGTTAAAAGGAAACTGATTTCCCGATTAGACACTTGCTCCAGGGTATGTATTTACCAGGTTTGATTCTCATATCTGTATGGTCTTACAGATGATGGGTGGGAGTAAGTTATTGGGAATTGGGTGATCATCCTCATTATATCGGGATTCGTTGTAATCGGTGATATTTGAGGAAATCACCTGGGCTGTTTGCCGGTCGGCAAATATTTGGTTTTGAATATCCGCTGTTATGCACCAATTTCAAATTGATATATCTGTACGTCTATTTTCATAGAGTGAGATATACCTTTTTGAAATTATGTCTACGACATTTACCTATATCAGTGGATGGTTAGGTAAGGAGCATTAAACAGCGGTGTAATTCTTCTTAACCATAAGTACAGTTTTCAACCTACGACACACAGTGAATGAGTTATCAGACTCAAGGGACTTATATAAAGGATTGTATGTTGTCCAGGGTCCATCAGGGCAGAGGGGTTGGTCCTCGTACTACATTCAGTTTACTTATGACTTCTCTAGTTTTTAGACAGGTGTTTCGTGGAAACACAGGGTCCGAATTTGGAGAAGTTATTGGTATTTGAATAGAGTGGAGAACCAGGTGTCACAAGTATCGGGATTCTTCAAAGTGATCGAAGATGTAGATACTTGTGTATGGTGTTCAGTTGATAGTAATGATTAAGAGAACTTGCTTCTCTTTCAGGTTACTCATAATTGGAAATGCTTCCTAAGTTGAGTAACGCTGATCGGCCTCCTTCCGTTTAGTTGACATGCACTGGAGACAGTTGCATGATTTGGATCTGGTTCAATTAAATCAGTGCCTCTGTTTCTATATTGGATATAGTACAGTTCATATCTTAACATTGTTAAGGTACGGGGAGTTGTCTGGTTTATGCTTAAAACCAGACACTGAACAACTCAAGGCACGTTTCTGTAATGGCTGTTTGTGGGTTGACCCAGGCTATGACGCGGGTTGACTTTCTACCATCTGGATGAACAATAGCAATATTGTTCTAGACTCGCCACAGTTTTATTAAAAAATGGATTTTTCAGAAAACAGAAGTGGGAGTATGGTAGAGCTGGAAGTGATTCCAGAACCGCAAACGATTACTGAAGATTTGATAAGGAACCTAAAGATTCAATCTGATTTGACATTCCATTGGCCACTCCGCAGATAAGGTGGGTAACTTCAGGCACCAGAGAGGTACTACGGTAGCCTCAAGGACGGTGACAGGGAAGTTCTTGTTTACCCACAATTACCATTGCTGTTGTTCCAGGCTGCGAGACCCGGCGGGAGAATGAGTACAGCGTCGTTCTAAACTAGTTTTAGAAGTGTACGTCTGTATGACTCTGCCAGAGGGTTGTCGTAGTCAGTGGGAGCAGCGGAAGCATTGGTGGACAAGTAGCTTATGTCTATTTATAGACTAAAGCAGATGTAGCGGAGATAGATCATCTATTTCTGACGTGACAGTCATGGGTTTGACTTCATCAGAATAGGAGATGGATCTGTTGAGAAGGTAGTAGGGTGTGATATCCTGGTATTTGGATGGCATACACAGAGTAGGAAAAGAAACTCCTATACTACGATCGGTTATATTTTGGTCGTCACACAGTAGTTTCTCCACAAAGGACTTGGACTTTATGTCAGACATGCTGGTTACTAGATCTATGGTTTTAGATCTAGATTTGGGTGGTTTCCCAATCAGGGTACTTGACAGCATTCTAAGAGTATTTAGAATGGACGACTCCTGGTACGGTAGTGTACCTGCAGGTGATGGAGTCATCCTCTCTAAAGGTGTCTTACAGACTAAAGGGGAGAGGGACGTGCATGATTGGCAGATCACTTGCTCAGGCAATTGAGTCAATCGTGAGATGTCAAGTACCACACCAGATGTTGTTCTTGCACTAGATGAAATAAGTTGACATTAATCCAATCCTGGAGAAACGGTAGGAAGCAGTTTTAGAACATAAGTGGATGTTCTAGGGATATGATAACGACAGCCTTATTCGGGAGACAGTTATCATTCCAGACTTCCAAGGTGACATGGACGACAAGAAGGTTGTCAGAGCTATAGTTTTCCTTCTGATGAGGGGCAGTATTTTGGACAGGTGGTCCAAGGCAATACTGAGGGAGACATGGCGCGCAGGATACTGATTAAGTTCAGTTGACGATACAGTCTAAGAAGTTTGGATTTGGAGTTCATTTATGAGCTATGTCCCATCAGACATCCATACACATTCTAAGACAGGTATTGCTCATTTCGGGTGATGGGTTTCTCCGCGAACATGAGATATAGAGAGACATAGAAAGAAACAACTAAGCGGATCCACTCACTGAGGCTATTCCTCGAACGCAATAGTTCCGCAAACGAGCTTTGTGAGACTGACTAGTAGAGGAGTTGGATGTTCGGTATCACACGGGCTGTGAGTATGCGACATCGGAATAATTAGCCTTGAGTGCAAGTGGGAGATTGTTGGAGATAGTGCCCTCAGAGTCAACTATTAGGTCACAGGTACGTGATTGTAATGATTGAGGGAGGACCTATCCCGGTAGGACAGTCTTACTCGAGATGATAGTATGCTATCTGGTTTACCTTTATCATCGTGTACTGCTTTAGGTGACCTGACACGTCGCTATTACACGTTGATAGAGCCCCTAGGATTCTTGCTTGACCACCAGCAGTATGAGGGCGATCATATAAGTGGGAGCTGGGGGTCTACAAGCATATCCTTAAAAGGTCCCTAGTCGTGGGAGTTTCGAGACCGGGCATCGATGCTCCATTAGTAGACTAGTGTATACAGTCGAGACCCCGACGAGGGGCGGTGGCCGGTCTCACAAGCCACTGGTGTCAGTTGGATCACCTAAGATGTATACAGGTGCTTATTGGGTTATGAGTACACCGGACAGGACTCGCCGGGAACATGCTAGTTGGTCATATACCAGACGTCAGATGGCAGTTCCCTGGTGACATGTGTGCAGGTTAGTTCATCGACCTGGGGATCGTCATTTGTCTCGTGTGAGTTCCCACTGTACTTTGATTACTACCCTACCACGGCTCAAAGGAGTCGTGCAAACAGGTTTTAGTTGGGTACAGTCCCGAGCCACATGGAGGCAGTGAGCGTATCTTCAGGGGTTCGTCTCTCCCGGTATTCGGGGTGAGGTCGTGCTGTGTCTGGGAGAGCCATTACACAAAGTTCTTGGCCAAGGCAAGGAGATTTACTGGTAGGTATTCCAGTAGTATCTCAGGGTGTTCTGGGCTACACTCCGACACGACTTGTACCGCTTTTGGGGGTCTGACTTTTACCAACCCCCTAGGCCCGCCATGCGATACTCATAGACGAACGGACCGGACTGCACGGATATTGTCACTGACAGGCTCAGTTGGGTGTCGGGGTGAGCTTCCTCATCGACGTCCCATTTGGTCAGTACCTGGTAGCCCGTCACGTATTGGCTTATACCTCTGACGTGCTAGTGGTTAAATCCACAACCAAGGTGTTGACGAGTCTTTAGAGTCTACCACACTTTCAGTTACTCAGCTTTCGGGCGAAACGCTGTAGAGGCCGTATGGAGATATGGCAGGGTCCGATCAGATACGTGCGGTATTGCACGGATCAGGATCGGACGGTTTGTACTAGTAGCCGTATAGGTATATGGCAGGGTTCGATCAGATACGTGCGGTATTGCACGGATCAGGATCGAACGGATATTACTAGCCGGCTTTGGTTTAAGCCGGATCCTAGTTTAGTACAGTGTAGATTTTGTCTTTTTGCATTTGTATCCGGACGGAATACAGATGCTGGTGTGTATGCACAGTATCGGGGTTTTCCTGTAATTTATTACGGGACCAGTTTTCTGGAGTTGCCAGTTTGCATTCCGTTCCGGCCGGTTTTCCTTTGCTTTTTCCCGGCCGGACTTTTCCAATGGAGGGGGTTATTTGCAATTGTGCAAATAATCTTTGTGGAGGGGGTTTCTTGCAAAACTATTGATTATGATATCTTGCTCCATGCTTTTGCTTTAATGAGATTTGAAAGGGTATGGTTGGATTTAAATATGAAGCATGGTGTATGTTTCTTTGTCCCTTGGATGTGGTCACCTCTTCCATTCTCCTACACTCACCTCCCTCATATGATATATGTTGTTATCCCTCCACCATTTCAAGAAGACTTGGCCGGCCACTAATTTAGGAGAGAAGAAAAATGAGAGATTCATTTTTGTGCTTCATTTGTTCATCTCATTTCCTTGCAAAAAATGATAGCATCTTTTGCCTCCAAAGTTTCATTCTTCCCTCCATCTAAAGGCAACTCCAAAACCCCAAAAGAGACATAGACGTTCTACACCACATTCTACAGCACTTCTTGGGCATGTCGAGTTGCCGGCTTCATGCCCGAGTTGCCTCGGTATTGAGGCGGGAGCCCGTAAAAGACGCAGGCGATGTGGTGCACTTCCGGCGACGAGGAGGAGACATGACTTTCCGCAGGAGATCGGGACCATGATGAGAAGACCGGAGGACTTGGATCGTCGGTATATCTCTAATCCCTTTCTTGTAGATGGCTTAGACTAGTTAATGGTTCGATCCGGTTATAGTGCGCGGTGGTGCCGGTTTGCTAAGTCCGCAAAATTTAAGTTTTTCACCGCTTCCGCATTCCGGCGTCGGATTGACGGCCGGGGCGCCGCCGTGCACTTACAACGATATTAAGGTACGGGGAGTTTTCCGGATTATGCTTAAAACCAGACTCTGGATAACTCAAGGCACGTTTCTATAATGGTTGTTTGTGGGTTGACCCAGGCTATGACGAGGGTTGACTTTCTACCATCTGGAAGATCAATAGCGATATTATTTTAGACTCGCCACAGTTTTAATAAAATGGATTTTTTCAGAAGACAGTAGTGGGAGTATGGTAGAACTGGAAGTGATTCCAGAACCGCAAACGATTACTGAAGATTTGAAAGGAACCTAAAGATTCAATCTGGTTTGACATTCCATTGGCCACTCCGCAGATACGGTGGGTAACCTCAGGCACCCGAGAGGTACTCCGGTAGCCTCAAGGACGGTGACAGGGAGGTTCTTGTTTACCCAGACTTGCCATTGCTGTTGTTCCAGACTATGAGACCCGGCAGGAGGATGAGTATAGCGTCGTTCTAAACTAGCTTTAGAAGTGTACGTATATATGACTCTGCCAGAGGGTTGTCTTAGTCAGTGGGAGCAGCAGAAGCATTGGTGGACAGGTGACTTATGTCTATTTATAGACTAAAGCAGATATAGCGGAGATAGATCATCTATTTCTGATGTGACAGTTATAGGTTTGACTTCATCAGAACAGGGGATGGATCTGTTAAGAAGGTAGTAGGGTGTGATGTCCTGGTGTTTGGACGACATACACAGAGTAGGAAGTGATATTCCTA
The DNA here is from genome assembly GCA_030015575.1 of Agapanthus africanus. NCBI lineage: Eukaryota > Viridiplantae > Streptophyta > Magnoliopsida > Asparagales > Amaryllidaceae > Agapanthus > Agapanthus africanus. Next base: position 279,868,831 of record JASDDO010000029.1, on the reverse strand, counting down.
TACTACGATCGGTTATACTTTGGTTGTCACACAGTGGTTTCTCCATATGGGACTTGGATATAATATCAAGGCATTCTGGTTACTGGATCTATGGTTTTAGATCTAGATTTAGGTAGTTTCCCAATCAGGGTACTTAGACAGCTTTCTAAGAGTTTTTAGAATGGACGACTCCAGGCACGGTAGTGTACCTGCAGGTGATGGAGTCACCCTCTCTAAAGGTGTCTTACAGACTAAAGTGGAGAGGGATGTGCATGATTGGCAGATCACTTGCTTAGGCAATTGAGTCAATCATGAGATGTCAAGTACCACACCAGATGTTGTTTTTGCAGTAGATGCAAGAAGTTGACATTAATCCAATCCTGGAGAAACAATCAGAAGCAGTTTTAGAACATAAGTGGATGTTCTAGGGATATGATAACGACAGCCTCATTCGAGAGACAGTTATCATTCCAGGCTTCCAAGGTGACCTGGATGACAGAGAGGTTGTCAGAGTTATAGTTTTCCTTCTGACGAGGGGCAGTATTTTGGACAGGTGGTCCAAGGGGATACTGAGGGAGGCATGGCATATGATACTGATTAAGTTCAGTTGACGATACAGTCTAAGAAGTTTGGATTTGGAGTTTATTTATGAGTTAGGTCCCATCAGATATCCAGACATACTCTAAGACAGGTATTGCTCATTTCGGGAGATAGGTTTCTCCACGAACTTGAGATATAGAGAGACATAGAAAGAAACATCAAAGCGGATCCACTCACTAAGGCTATTCCTCGAACGCAATAGTTTCGCAAACGAGCTTTGTGAGACTTACTAGTAGAGGAGTTGGGTGTTCGGTATCACACGGGCTGTGAGTATGCGGCATCGCAATAATTAGCCTTGAGTGCAAGTGGGAGATTGTTGGAGATAGTTCCCTCAGAGTCAATTATTGGATCACAGGCAGGTGATTGCAATGATTGAGGGAGGACCTATTCCGGTAGGACAGTCTTACTCAAGATGATAGTATGCTATCTGGTTTATCTTTATCATCGTGTACTGCTTTAGGTGACCTTACAGGTCGCTATTACACGTTGATAGAGCCCCTAGGATTCTTGCTTGACTGCCAGCAGTATGAGGGCGATCATATACGTGGGAGCTGGTAGTCTATAAGCTCATCCTTAAAAGGTCCTTAGTCGTGGGAGTTTCGAGACAGGGCATCGATACTCCAGAGTAGACTAGTGTATACAGTCGAGACCCCGACGAGGGGCGGTGGCCGGTCTCACAAGCCACTGGTGTCAGTTGGTTCACCTAAGATGTATACAGGTGCTCATTGGGTTATGAGTACACCGGACAGGACTCGCCGGGAACATGCTAGTTGGTCTTATACCTGACGTCAGATAGCAGTTCCCTGGTGACATGTGTATAGGTTAGTTCATCGACCTGAGGATCATCATTTGTCTCGTGTGAGTTCCCACTGTACTTTGATTACTACCCTACCACGCTCTAAGGAGACGTGCAAACAGGTTTTAGTTGGGTACAGTCCCGAGCCACATGGAGGCAGTGAGCGGATCTTCAGGGGTTCGTCTCTCCCGGTATTGGGGGTGAGGTCGTGCTGTGTTTAGGAGAGCCATTACACAAAGCCCTCGGCCGAGGCAGGAGATTTACTGGTAGGTATTCCAGCAGTATCTCAGGGTGTTCTGGGCTACACTCCGACACGACTTGTACCGCTTTTGGGGGTCTGACTTTTACCAACCCCCTAGGCCCGCCATGTGATGCTCATAGACGAACGGACCGGACTGTACGGATATTGTCACTGACAGGCTCAGTAGGGTGTCAGGATGAGTTCGCTCATTGACGTCCCTTTTGGTCAATAGCTGGTAGCCCGTCACGTATGGCTAATACCTCTGACGTGCTAGTGGTTAAATCCACAGCCATAGTTTTGACGAGTCTTTAGAGTCCCCCACAGACAGTTGCTCAAGTTTCGGGCGAAACGCTGTAGAGGCCGTATGGAGATATGGCAGGGTTCGATCAGATACGTGCGGTATTGCACGGATCATGATCGGACGGATAATACTAGCGGGCTTTGGTTTAAGCCGGATCCTAATATTGTACAGTGTAGATTTTGTCTCATTGCATTTGTATTTCGGTCGGAATACAAATGCGGGTATGTATATACAGTAGCGGGGTTTTCCTGTAATTTATTACGGGATCAGTTTTATGAAGTTGCCAGTTTGCTTTCCGGTTCGGTCAATTTTCTTTGTATCTTTCATTGGCTGAAGATTGGTGGAGGAGGGCTTATTTGCATTTGTGCAAATAAGCATTTTTGAAGGTGGTCTTTGCATATTATTGTATCATGATAGTTCCACCATCACATTGACTTCCTTGTTCATGATGATTCATGATGGCTTGACCTTTTGGAGTTATGATTGGTTGGTTGGAGTGTTGGGTTTTGTTGGTGATGATTATGTTCTCATGATTACTCATCATTCCTTCTTACATAACACTCCAACACCCTTCTCTCTTTTGTGTTCACCACCCCCTTGGTTTTTTCCCTCACTCCCATTCTTTCATGGCAGGCCAAGTATATGGGGCTGTCCCAAAATTTTGGGTAGGGATTTTTGTCATTTTGTATTGCACAAAATCCATTTAGCTCCATCTCCAAAACATCATTCCTCCACCATCTAAAAAAAGGCAACTTCCTACAATCCCAAATGAGACATAGTACTACACTATTCTACAGCAAATCTTGGGCACGTCGACTCGCCAACTTCGTGCTCGAGTTGCCTCGGTCCAGAGGTAGGAGCCCGTAAAAGAAGCCGGCGATGTGGTGCCCTTCCGGCGAGGAGGTGGAGACCGGACATTCCGCGGGAGATCGGGACGACGACGAGAAGACCGAAGGACACGGATCGCTCGGTATATCTCTCTACCCGTTCTTTTAGTTAGCTAGGACTAGTTTAATGGCCCGATCCGGGATTTTTGTGCGTGGTGGTGCCGGTTTTCTAGTTTGAAAAGTTTTTCGTTTCCGCATTCCGGCGTCGGATTGACGGCCGGGGCGCCGCCGTGCACTTACAAGATGTTAGGGTTAATTTGGGTTAATTAGAGGCTGGGGTTAATTTGGGTTAATTATTGATAATTTGAAAGGGTTAGAGTGTTGATTAGGGTTAATTTGGGTAAATTGGGTTAAGTTTGGGTTGATTAGGGTTAATTAGGTTAATTTGGGTAATTTGGGTTAAGTTTGGGTTGATTAGGGTTAATTAGGTTAATTTGGGTAAATTGGGTTAAGTTTGGGTTAATTAAGGATAATTTGTGTTAGGGTAACGATTATGGTTAATTGTGGTTAATTTGGTTAATTTGGGTTATTTAGGGTATTGGTTTTAGAGCGCACTAGTTCATTCAGTAGGATACTGGATGATAACGTATACGTACAACTTTACCGTAAACGCAAGAAAAATTTACACTAAATTAAAAACTTCGAACCCTTAATAACGAAACGTAAACGTAAAACATATTCAAGTTAAATTTTTAAGTTAAAACCAATATATGATACTCGATGATTATATGAAACTTTTATATTCTCATCGATACTCATATATAAAAATCAAAGCGTCACTTAGTCCCCGCCTATCGATTAACATAAGTTCGATGTTCGTCGTGACATAGAACTATACGAAGATTGTTAAATATCGGACGGTATAGTTCGATACTAACAACCGTCGTGTAGTCTTTATGACGAGAAGATTCAATTGTCACGACCCGAAATTTGGCACGTGACGGCTCTTAAACTACGCAACGTCTACAGGCGTAGCGCAATTTAAGTAAGCCGAAAACCCAACAATCTAAACCATCAAAAGTAGTAAGTGATAAGAACATTGTTAAAACTTTTGAAATCACAATTAAAATTCTTTAAACTCCAAATTAACTTTCTTTAAAATTTGGCAGCACCTCCTTTGTAAAAACTAGCCCCAAAAGGGTACAACAAAAGATATAAGTAAAGCATCCCCAAACGGGAGCAAATCCACGCCCAAAGACGGAAAACAACCACCACAACAAATATACGACGCCGTAGCGAAGAAAAAGACGATATAATTAAAACTTCATAAAAGACCTCCAAGTCACAAATAATATACAATATCGTCCTCATAATTCGACTCTAAGTCAATACATGAAATGGTAGATGGAGAGTACATGATACAACGAATATACAATAAGCAATATCGGATAACCACAAACCCACCTATAGCAAAACTGCACCAAGTCAGGCGTAGCGGTATCCGCTGCAAAAGATGATACGATAGAAGAAAGCCCTTCCGCGACTTCCCCGAGGGACTACCTGCAAAATACTGTGGCACAACGGGGGTGAGTTGCCAACTCGTGAATAGTAAATAACATATGCAGGTAATCGCAAGTATGCACGTACTGCGACATCTAACACATACAAGATGATAGCAATAAATGGCAATATGTATATGCAACAGTCATGAAAGGTACTTTATCAGGCACTACTAATACATGAAGCAATGCATATCAAATAAATGCGGAGTATGAAATAAAACATGTCATCCTCACGGAACCCTCATAGTGGGAAGACCAGTGTCCATCAATGACACACTAATCCCAATACCAAAGGCACCGCATCCTCCGATCGGCCCTCATATCCTGTAAGTCTCATGAAACCTGAGTGTTTAACATCGACACCCGAAAACATCATGAAAACTAGTGTCTAGCATCGACACATAAATACTCCTCTATCAGGTGCCGTCACCACAACTGGCCCTGATATGTACATACTATACGTCTCTCGGAAACCCGAGTGTCCAGTTTTGACACTCGTAATCCACGTATCCATACGTACATGACTTCGATCGGTATCCTCCAGATATCCGCCGAGTCCAAATAATATCACCGGTAAGTAGTATTCCCCCACAAACTCATCGCCATCACCCACGATCTTCTTGCCCCGGGGTACTTCTGGGCCCCACCATGTACCCGCACACGGCCCACTCCACTCCTCGCATGGGGTATATATCACAATCTCAGAATCGAGAAATCTCATGGTGGACGCATCGAAATATCATATCAAGAGAAACCGGGTTTTTCAAATAATGCATAATTTCATGAAACTACCACGGTCCTCAAATCCAGAAAACATCAAGTAATCAATAAGTATAATTGCATAGATCATTATGTTGATATATTATGTAGGTGTACAAATATAAGAGCGTCCCATACCACCGATACACACACACACACACATACATATATATATCAGCGTCCCATACCACTGATATATATACGCAGAAGTAAACCATCATATGAAATCCATATCTCAATGCGTAAATCCATGAAATATAATATATGCAACATGAAACACTAATATGAGCATATAAAGGAAAAACCGCTATTTAACTGCAACAAGTTATTAAATATATCATGCGATTCCTAATTTCTCCGAAACTATACGCAACATCATATGAAGATGAACATGTAGCTATAGCCAGGTATGCGTAACCATGTCGGTATAGAAAGATTTGTGAATCTACCTATCAATAATGATGTAATACCCTCCAGCTATATGTGTAGCTATATCATGGTATACGGGTGTACATGTAAGTATGTATGCAAGATGTACATGTAGCTATGTCTCATATGTGTATATACCTAACTCTAATGGTACAATACAATATAGGTATATGTGTAGCTAGCATGTAGTCATGGCAAGGCATATGTGTAAGTATGTAGGTATACAGGTGTGCTATATGTCATATGCATAATGAAATATGAATCAATGTCTCAATGTCCCTAACCAAACAATATCATATATGTATGTATGTTGTGCGTGTCATGGCAATTATTGACGGTGTGTGTGGCATACAATCAGTGCTCGTGCAACATGAGCCGTCAATAATGGTGTTGTGTCTCATTAATACTCTGTCCAAATGCAATAGGTAAATGAGATATGCAACAAGGTACACATGCACAATCAATGTCTATATACTGGTAACTAATAATCATGTCATTTAATCTAACCCAGACGCATAACGCCATGCCCTGTAGATGTTAAATCTACTCGCAGATGATCTTGGGCTAAGTAAAGCCAACCACTTACCTTCCCTTCTTCGCAGCGTCCGAAGTCCTCGCCTGCGTCCCTAAGATCATAAACAACAATAACAAGTGTATATTAGCAATCGACCAATAACACGTACAAACTACGTTTGACCGACGCACCAACTCCAAACATACTCTCAAGTGTTCGTCTAGTGGCTAATGTGCGTAGCGACACTACGAAACCAACCCAAGAGCAAAAACTACACAAAGTACACGCACCGTGTCGGATAACGTAACACACGTATTCGTAACACTAGAAACTAGCAAACTGATCCCAGATTTTGTATACAGTAAAAACATAAAAATCCAGCAAGACCAAAACACTAAAATAACCGCAGATAGCCACCCACCAAAAACCAAGCCCAAACTCCACCCAAAAACCGAGCTCGCCGGAATTTGCCTGAGTGTCGCCGGCCAAATCCGAGGGGATGGGGTTCGTGCTTCAGGTGAAGGCTTAGGGTCTCAGGTACAACACCACTACACTGCTAGATTTTCTAGTTCACACACTGGGTCACAGCAGATCACAGATATCACAAAATGGCACTAAAAATATGATATGTGCACGAAACTTTACTTTAAGTGTTCTAAACTGAAACGAATAAGTTACGCAACACTAAAAAGACCTACTTAATAGATAAAGATCATTACCTACTCCCACAAGCTCAAAGATCCTAGATTTCCAAGCTCCAAAGTATCTAGGGGTGTGATTTTGTGAAGTTTTGTGTAGGATTAGTGAAGGAAATGATAAGTGTTCAGTTGAGGTGATGAGGAGATGAAGGAAATGATGACAAAGAGATAGAGTGAGAGAGAATGAGAGGGTGAGGGTTAAGGAGAGAGAGAGGTGAGATTAAGGATGAGTGCACCATGCATTAACTCACTCACTAATGCAAACCATGCCCTCACATGAGTCACCATGCCACCTCCTCTCCAATCCAAAACACAAGAAATATCTCTCCACAAATATCTAGAGGTTTAGGGTTAAAGTAAAGCAAGGATTAGGATTAGCTTAAGGTTGTCATGGTTGCTAAACTAGATTAACACAAACAAAACCCTCACGTTAACATGCACAAGTGTGTACAAGCTATAACAAATAATAATAAATTATTAATTAAATGTTATAAAATGTGAGGAAACCGAATTGGTAAACTTTTTACAGAAAACCCGCACTATCACTTAATTAACACTAATCGAAATCCTAAGGTGTTACAATCTCCCCCCTTAAAGAAAATTCGTCCCCGAATTAAAATTCTTACTATGCATACCTTCAAAGAGATGAGCGCAAAACTTCCGCATCTCGCTCGCATCCTTCCAAGTGATTTCCTCACTAGACGGCTACGCCAAAGAAAATCTTCCACAGATGGCAAGATCCTTGACCGAAGCTTCTCCTACTGCCGATCCACTAACACCATCGGCTGCCGGTGAATGAAAAGATCACGTCAAAGCTAAATGGTCTGATGCTGAATCATGTGAGAAAGGTCATGAAGGTAATTGCAAGGTATCGACACAAGGAAAATGGGGTGAAACTCAAAAATCTGGGCGGAAGTGCCATATTATAGGTAACGGTACTAACTCGCTTCAAAGATCTCAAAAAGACCAACAATCTGGGAATAAACTTCCCAAAACTCAACACGCTATTCATTGGAAAAAATCCGTAGGAATACATGATCTCCCCCTGGGAACTCAAGTCTGCGACCACCACGGTCGGCATAAGACTTCTATCTGCACTGGGCTACTCTCATCCTGACCTGAATCAACTGGATCTTCTCCGAAGTCTCTGGACTAGCTGGGGTCCAAAAATCCTGCTCTCACGGAGTCAGTAAAACATACTGGCAATCGACACAACCTACCACACAAGGCCTGAAAGTTGCCAATTGAAATGTCTCCTGATAACTGTTATCGTAGGAGAATTCCATCAATGACAAGTGATGATCCTACAACCAACAAATAATTAGTACGTACGCACAAGCATATTCTTCAGAGTCTGTATAGTCCGCTCTATCTGACCATCGGCCTACAGATGGAAAAGCGGAGTTAAAGCTCAACCAGTACCCAAGGCTTCCTGAAACTTCTGCCAAAGACAGCCAGCGAACTCGGTGCCTTTATTGGATACAAGGCATGAAGGAACTCCATGCAAACGCACAAACTTAACAAAGAACAATAGAGCAAACTGAGTATAACCGGACAACAATCATCCGAAAGGAGTCATACCCTCGACTAGCCCTGGGTAGACCCACACCGAATTTCATGGAGATCTGCTCCCATTCCCACTCTGGAACGGTTAAAGGTTGCAACTCTCCAGCCGGTCTCCAATGCTCAACCTTAGCTCGTAACAAGTCAGACACTTCGAAACAAAATCCAAAACTCCACTCTTCATCCCTGCCCACCCGTAACTATCTCTCAAGTTACGTTACATCTTGGTGGCACTTGGGGGTGAACGCAGAAAGCTGACTGATGTGCCTGCTCTAGGACCTCGCGTCTCTACCCGTCAGTATCAGGTACACACAAACGAGTCCCGTAACGTAGCACACCCTGGTCATAAATCAAGAACTCTGAATCTCTACCCAGCCGAACATGCTCAAGAATTTCAGACAAATGCATCGACGGGCTGTGCCTCACGAAAACGATTAAGTAAAAGTGGACGGACGTGGACATGAGCAAGCTGTCCCCTCAGCAGAGGCGAATTTAAGCTGTACTCAACGGTCGCATAAGAACTGTAAATCTGCATAAGACTGTCTATGAACTGCGCACAACTGGAACAAGCTACCCCCGGGCCTACGACTCAAAGCATCAGCTACCACAATTGCCTTGCCCTGGGCAATAAAGGATCTCACAATCACAATCCTTCACAAGCTCCATCCAACGGCGCTGTCTCAACTTCAGATCCCGCTGCAGGAAGATGAACATTAAGCTCTGGTGGTCCGTGAAAATCTGACATGACTCTCCGTACAAGTAGTGTCTCCAAATCTTCAACGCATGACCACCGCGGCCATCTCCAGATCATGAGTGGGATAACCCCGCTCGTACTTCTACCAACTGTCGGTAAGCATAAGCGATAACTCTATAGTGTCACATTAGTACACAATCGAGCCCCATTCGCGAAACATCACAGTAAACAACAAAGTCACCCGATCCAGAAAGCAAAGATAGAACTGGTGCAATCGTTAACCGAGTCTTCAACTGCTGAAAACTCAGCACGCATGCCTCAGTCCAAGAAAAGGAACTCCCTTCCTGGTCAGCCCGATCAACGGTGCAGCGATACTTAAGAAATCTTGCACGAAACGGCGGTAAAAACTGGCTAAGCCCAAAAATCTGCGGACCTCTGTCCCTGATACAAGTCTGGGCTAAACCCGTACGGCCTCGATCTTCTTCGGGTCCATACGAATACCGTCTCCCGTAACCATATGACCTAGGAAGTCAACACTATCAAGCCTGAAGGAACACTTCGAGAATTTAGCAAACAGCTGGTACTCTCCCAATGTCTGCAAAGAAAATCCTCAAGTGCTGCTCATGTTCCTCACGACTCTTGGAAAAGAGCAGAATGTCATCTATAACACAACAATACACTGGTCGAGGAACGGCCTGAAGAATCTGGTTCATCACATTATGAATGCTGCTAGGGCACTGGTGAGTCCAACGACACCACCAAAACTTATAAAGCCCATAGCGCGCACAAAAGCAGTCTTCGGAATGTCATCACTCTGAACCCGCAACCAATGATGACCCGATCCCAAACAAACTTAGATAATGTCTCACACTTTGGAGCTGATCAAAGAAATCGTCAATGCGAGGTAAAGGATACCTATCCGCACCGTAACTCGGTTCAATTGATGATCAATCAAAACACAACCTCAATCTGCCGTCCTTCTTTTGACGAACAGAATAGGAGCTCTCCAAAGCGAAACACTTGGACGTACAAGTCCCCCTATCTAGCAACTCTGCAGCTGATCCTTAAGCTCCCTAAGGTCCGCCGGCTCATCTGGAACAACGTCGGAACACTCTTGCACAAAAGGAACCCGGTTCAATGAATCCACTGTGGCTTCGGTATCACAAATGAAAGCCAAGAATTCTCGACATCTTCTCCTCAAAAGCCAACTAGCGGAAAAAGGCTGAATTCAAGCTGTGAGAGGCGGCACCACTATCCATCTGCACAACAAGAACTGGCTCGCTAGGAAGACAAAACCTGACTGTCTTCTCGCGACAGTCTATAGATGCATAACACGTAGCTAACCAGTCCGTGCCCAGGAGAACGTCAAAGTCCAACATCTCTAGAAGGATCAAATCGACGGACGAATCTCTATCTCCTAACCAACTGGCACACGACCGAAACACGTCTCGTGCAACCAAAGGTTCGTTAACAGGATTAAACACAACAAACGGCTGATCTAGCAAAAACGACCCTCGGCCCAACCATGGCACGAAGTGTGTAGAACAAACGAGTGCATAAATCCCGAACTAAACAAATAAGTGCAACAAAAGAACCTACGAAAATGAATACCTGAAACTCTGCATTGGACGCTCGCGCGCGCGTCCCGATGAGCAGAAGCAAATGCTCGTGCCTGCTCTCTACCCGCAACTGGCTGAACTCCTCCTCCACCATCCTGTACTCTCGGAACAAAACCTCCGCGACCACGACCTCTCTGAACATAAGTCTAACGCGGATCAACAACATGCGCAATAGGCGACTCCCCCTGAGGTGAAGGTGATACGGTATCACATGGTACAGCTGCCTCGCGCTCACGTGGGTCAGTACAATCTCGAACCCGATGACCTAGACTCCCGCACCGGTAACATCCAGATAAAAACTGCTGACCCTCCTGGGGATACGAGCTAAATGACTGTCCTCGTCCCAAGCCTCTGCTACTCTCGCATTGTGCACGAAACCTATCACGGCGACTGAACCTCTGTCTCTGGGCTGGTACACCTGCACGAGCCCTCTTCTGTCCTCGAACTCCCAAAGTCTCGGAAAGATGGTCCTCATCTAAACGGGCTGCGTCCCCTGGTGCTGTGTAAGTAACACAACGCTGTGTGCTGGTCACAAGGAATAACTGGGTAACAGGGGTGACAACCTCCTGTCGCTGCGCTCGACTGACCTCAACCAACGACCTCATCATCTGGCGCAAGTCCTGCATATCTGCCTCAAGCCTAGCGATACGATCTATCGAAAGCGGATCAATCTGTTCCTGTACAGCGAGCGTACCGTCCTGGTCAGTCCTCATCCCAAACGAGTCAACTCTGACCTCGGCTCTCGCTGCTTCTCTCCGAGCCCTCAAAGTCATCGGCGGCAAAAGGATATAAATGGAAATAGGATTCGATAAGAACACGGAAATCGAATAACAAGGATATGTATCATCAAGAAAGGAATTTCAAGCAATTAGCACTTAGGTCACTTAGGCGGAGTACCGTGTCGTAAGTATGCTGCGGACATACACACGCTACATCACTCTGCTTAAGCTACTTACTCCATCATACCAAGGTCATCCTACATTCCGAAAGGTAAAACCTAGCGCTCTGATACCAACTTTGTCACGACCCGAAATTTGGCATTGTTAGTTATGTATATGCCCTAGAGACCATTGTTGTACATGTGATGTATATTATAATAGATGCTTGGATATATATAGAGAGGACTTTCTTGCTCGATATGATAATATGCTATCTGATTTCACTTTATCTTAACGTGTTAACAAATACTGTTTTGTGATCATACGTTGTTAAAGCCCTTAGGATATGTACTCGACTACTAGGACTATGATGAGATCATACTAGTGGGGCCAGGGTAGTCCACGAGTACATCCTATAACTGTTCCTAGTCGAGGGTGTATCGAGACAGGGCATCGATACTCCAGAGTAGACTAGCGTACGCACATCTTGACCCATATGATGGGTGATGGATGATCCTATATCCATTGGTGTTGGACATCAAAGATGGTGTACGGGTGCTCAGTGGAGACTGGGTATACTGAACGGACTCACCGAGAACTCCTGGATGGTATTATACCTATCGTCAGATAGCAGTTCTCCGGTGACACTGGTACAAGTTAGTCTGTAGACCCAAGATCGTCATAGAGTCTTGTGTGATTCCCACCGTGCTTTGATTTCCACCTTACCACGTCCAAACGGGCGAGCAAAACGGTGGCTTTTGGGTACAGTCCTGAATCACATGGAGGCAATGAGTGATAGGAGGGGTTTCGTCTCTCCCGGTATAGAGAGTTGATGTTGTGCTGTGTTCGATTGGCTATAATTGGAAGTCCCTGGCCAGGGCTGATATGAAGATTTACTGGTAAGTATTATCAGTAGTTTCTCGACCCGTTATGAGCCTTACATCGACACGACTTATCGGTTACCGGGATCTGACGTTTACCACCCCTAGACTAGATATGCAACATATCAGACGAAGAGACCGGACTATATGGTAGTGTTACTGATTGGATTCACAGGAGAATGTACAAGCTTGCTTGTTGATCTTCTGATTTCTCAATACACGGGTGGCTATTACATTTAGATGACCGCTTTCAGCTTGTGGGTGTTTGATATGATCATCAGCTACTGCCGGCGTATTGACGATTCTTTAGAGTCCTACACAGAGGTTTCCTGGCTCAGGCAAAACGGAGTAGGAGCACATATGTGATATGTGCGGGACCGAGAATAATAGGATATGAGTTACCGTATTATATTCTTGCGATATGAGATATCGGCCGAGTATATGCGATATAGCCGGGTCATCGGATCAAGTGTTGATTCGATGAATTGGTACATGTTATATTAGTCGGTTATATGCAATATAGCCGGATTTTCGGATCAAGAGTTGATTCGATAATTTAATGTATAATTATATATATGATATATTACATTACGTTAACTAATATAAGCTCGCTTTATTGATTCATTTTCTCACTGGATAATACATTGATGTATATGCGATATATGTTAATTGTATTATTTTCTTTTGTTGCAAAATATATTGTATATGTGATATATAATATTGTAACAAGTTAGGGTTACAAATGCAACATGGTTGTTAAGTTTAAATAAAGTTAGGGTTTGGTTTGGGTTAGCTTTTGGGCTAGCTTTTTCATGAAGCTTCATGAAGCTTTCTTTTTGTCATTTTACTTTGATATTTTGTGTAGATATTTGTTAACCCAACCCAAACCCTTAACTCTAGTTTATTCTCTACATGAGTTAAAGCCTTCATTTTATTAACTCATGGTTGTAATTGTAACCAAAACAATAATTCATTATTCATCACAAAAGCTTTCTTCTTCTTCTTCCTCATTGAAAAAGCTTTCTAGCCTTTTGTGTTGTGATGATTAAAAGTGAGAAATTGAAATAAAAGAGAGCAAAATGTTAGTTGTATGTATGCCCTAGAGGCCATTACTGTACATAGGATCTATATTGTAGTGGATGCTGGGACATATATAGGGAGGACTTTCTTGCTCGACATGATAATATGCTATCTGGTTACCCTTTACCTTTACGTGTATGCTGATTGTCTCTCTGTTACATGTTGGTAAAGCCCTTAGGATCTGTACTTGACTACCTGGACTATGATGCGGATCATACTAGTGGGGACATGGTAGTCCATAAGTACATCCTTCAAAGTCCCTAGTCGTGGGTGTATCGAGACGGGGCATCGATATACCAGAGTAGACTAGCGTGTACCTTCTCGACCCATACAGATGGGCGATGGATGATCCCATATCCATCGGTGTTTGACATCAGAGGAGATATACGGGTGCTCAGTAGAGACTGGGTACACTGGACGGACTCGCCGAGAACTCCCAGATGGTATTATACCTCACGTCAGATGGCAGTTCTCTGGTGACACTGGTACAGAGTAGTCTGTTGACCCGAGATCGTCATAGAGTCTTGTGTGGTTCCCACTGTGCTTTGATTTCCATCTTACCACGTCCAAGAGGGCGTGCAAAACGGTGGTTTTTGGGTACAGTCCCGAGTCACATGAAGGCAATGAGCGATAGGAGGGGATTCGTCTCTCCCGGTATAGGGGGTTGATGTTGCGCTGTGTTCGATTGGCTATAACAGGAAATCCCTGGCCAGGGTTGCTGAGATTTACTGGTAAGTGTTACCAGTAGTATCTCGAATGGTTATAGACCTCATATCGACACGACTTATTGAGCTATTGGGGTCTGACGTTTACCACCCCTAGGCGAGATATGCGACATATCAGACGATCAGACCGGACTGTACGGTAGTGTTACTTGTCGGATTCACTGGAGTGTGAGCGGGCTTGCTCGTCGATCTTCAGATCGCTCAATACCCGGGTGGCCGTTACGTTTAGCAGACCGCTTGTGGCTTGTGGGTGTTTGATATGATCATCATCTGCTGCCGGCGTATTGACGAGTCTTTAGAGTCCTACACAGAGGTTTCCTGGCTCAAGCGAAACGAAATAGGAGCGCATATGAGATATGTGCGGGATCGAGAATAATGCGTGTATGTGATACCGTATTTCATTCTCGCGATGAATGTGTCGAATGGTTGTATACGATATAACCTAGTTATCGAATCAAGGATTGATTCGATAAGCCGATACATTGTATACTAGTCGGTTGTGTGCGACATGACCGGATCATTGAATCAAGTGTTGATTTAATTATTTAATGCATAATTATATATTTGATATATTACTTTGCATTAACTAGTATCGGTTCACTTTAAATGGATTTTCTCGCTCGGATGTGCAAGTTGTATATGTGATATACTTTTGTGCATTTGATTGTATCATGTTTGATGATACATGATTGTTTAGTGTATGGTTTAAACCATGGTTGGTCAATGGTTAGGGTTTTCTTTTGCTTCATTTACTTATTTATTTATTCTTTTATTTATCCATTTTGTTATTTTAGCAAAAGAAATATGATGAAGAGAAAATGGTGGCTTTATTTGTTTGTATTCTTTGAAGCTTCATGAACATTTGACCAAAGCAACCATTTTTGTCTTCTTGTCTAAACCTAACCATTCTTTAACCATGATTAACTCTCTACATCTAACCATGGTTTAGTTATGATAAGAATGGATAATTCTTTTCTTTTTGAATTAACTTATCATAACTATTTCCTTCTTCTTCTTCATTCTTCAAGTGAAGAAAACCAAGGTCCATCAATGGTGATTGTTGGAAAAGAGTGAGAAATCCAAAACTAAAGTCTACCCACTTCCTATTTCTTCATCCTCTACCTCTTGCCAAGTAGTAGAGTGTGTTTACTTCACAAGTTTCTTGACTTGGTGAAGTTGTGAGCTTGATCTAGCGATGCCTCGACGTAGATCATCTTCGGCATGGACATCGACGACCTAGCTTGCCCATTCTCCGACGAAGCCGATCCTAGAGCCCGGATTTGATTTGGACAGCGGAGAGGACCTCGTTGCAGAGCTATGGAGGTGGAGCACCGGATCTACAAAGGTTGTATTTCCGTTTTCTGATTAGTTAAGTGTTAACTAGTTCTTTTTCGCCTAAACATCTAGCAAACGATCCGTAGTTTAGGGTTTCTCGGCACCATAATTTTTGAAATTGCCATGGTTGATGGCTTGGGAGACCTCACTAGCGTGCCTAGGAACCCTACAGTGGTATCAGAGCCTAGCTAGAGCCTTAGGCGAAGTCTAGACGGAATTTGAAGTCCGAACGAACCCGAAACCCCGATTCAAACATGCTCTCTGTCCAATTTTTAAAATCTGGTATTTTTCCACATTAAAAATGTTCAGAAAAATAAGCAGAGAATCCTAAGAATAACTGTGCAGCACGAGTTCCTAAATCCATCATTCAGCCGCGGTTCCGCGGCACGAGCTTGGCTCGTGCGGCGGATCCGCGGCATTTTTGTCGTTTTGTGTGTATCATTCTGCACAGTAATTCTTAGTTTTGTATGCTGGTGTTTCTGGGAATTTTTAAATTTTATTCAAGAGTTGAATTTTCTGCAGTTGTTTTGGGGATTCGGTGTTTCGATCGGGGTATCAAATTTTGTCTGTGTGGCTTTCCGGATAAATTTTAGAATATGTTAAAAAGTTCGACCGGATATAAATACCCACTTTTTCCCCTGTCGGGAAATTTCCAAGTGTTGGATTTTTCCGCAGTTTAACGACGTTCTAAGTAGTGCAAGTAACGCGATGGTCCTCTAGAAGATAACAAACCTTAACTCGATTATGTGACCGTCTTGAACTGCCCTTTGAACCTTCGGGTTTGGGGCAGTACGGCGTGCCACATGTGAGGCGTTGGCTTGACCCTTCTACGGCTGGACCGTTGGTACTGAGGTACGAACGGAATGTTCTTAGACTTATTTCATATGTTGAGCTGTATCGGGAAAACTTGGGTGTTCGATTGTTCGATCGAAAAGTTTAACATTTTCTATTTATCTGGAATGGGATACAATAATTGGAATTCACAATGAGTTATGAGATAACTGAATGAATGATATAAACATAGCAGTTTAGTCTCAATTGATCGGTTGCCACGGAATTTTGATGTGATCAAAAGTCCGTCGCAATCACGTAGCGTACGCGGATACTCGCCGGGTAAACTTAATAGACAGCTTCACTCCATAGCCCCGACCAAGTGACTGTAGGAGAACCCCGTCGCCGAAAGCATCCGTTCGGGTGCTCGCGGTGGCGGTGTTCCGCCTTGGTGCACTTCGTCGATGGTATCGGGGGTGCGGCCGCCTACTAAAGTTTGCGACGAGTATTCGATCAGACTGTCGGGAATCTTGTTGAATTGCCCGACTCCATATTGAAAAGTGTTTTCGATAATGAGACTAAAATGAAGGGTTTATAATTGTTAGGCATGCGATGTCTAAGGAATTCATTTTGTCAGGCATGCGATGTCTGAGATGGTTGCGGATTCCAACTGTTATAGTTTTACACTTTCTTTTCTGTGACCGTAAGTGTAATATGTGATATCGCCGGTTTCGTTGCTATATGTCAACGACAATTGGGATGCGCATATTTACTTACGTTGATGACATGTGATGTTATGTGTTGCTGGATATGTTATATTGGATCGTCGTGTTTGAATAGCCGGGGGTTTTTATGTGAGATGAGTGTTTTTCATTTTCATTCATGTAAAAACTTGTATGTAATATTCTTTTATTGGGGCGCTTCCAGGTTGCGGAAGTTGTCACCCATTGTATATTATTTACTTTTCCGCACTTGGATAGACCCAAGGAGGAGGGCACAAGTAACCGGGTTCTGGAGTCCAGTGGGAGACCAACTCGAGGAGTCGGGTCCGGGTCTCCTAACTCCAGAATTGGTAGGGTTGCTTGCCGCTCTCGTAGGGGTCTAGGGGTGTGGGTTTGGCTATTCATCACGACCGTGGAATCCGTGTTTTATACTGGCTCGTATTGAAAACACGGACGTCCTAGTATATCCAATATTTCATATGATTCTTCTGCTGCCATATCTGTGATGTGATCATGTGATGTTTCTGTGATAGATACTTTATATAGTATATATGATATATTATATAGACGTTACTTATGTTTTACACCCGTGCTAGCCCTGCCCTGCTCTGCCGTTAGTTACCTAACCTAACGGTGCACGAGGGGACATCGAGGCGAATGCGGATGGCATAAGTGTACGTCGTATTTATCTGTGATGTTTAGGTAATTTAAATGATGGGACTTCATTAATGTGATTAATGAAATAAAAGAAACCTAAGATGTTGTAGAATCGAATTTCAAAATAAAACAGGTAGCTACAGTTCTTGCTTTGCACAGCGGTATATATGATATATCCTGCACCTTATTCGATGAGGAAAGGACCGAGATCCCTTCACCGGGAGTGACTCCTTTAGCAATAACTGGCAGATGCTACACACTCGGTTTGTCTTTTGATTGCTTTTAAGAGTTCTGCTTTGCACAGTGATATATATGATATATCCCGCACCTCATTCGACGAGGAAAGGACCGACGATCCCTTCACCGGGAGTGACTCCTTTAGCAAAACTAGAAAAGCCTCAAAAGCACTCCATTTCAAAATCATTCGATCCTACAACGATATCAAGTTCATTACGCAATAGGTTTTCAGAAAAACCTGTCGTAGCCCTCCGTCATTTCAGATAAATCCTGTTTAGTATTCGTGCTGCGTTTGTTGACCTTGTCAAGGCGCAGTATGCGGTAGCTAACCAGTATTTATCTGCTTATGCATATGATGCAGATTGGGTTAGGGTAGTCGTGCGGCCTTGTTGACCTTGTCAAGGGTCGTGCGGGTGGGTTTGATTCAATCAAGAAATGACGGGTTGAACTTGACTTGCGGTCTATGGTTTGTTGACCTTGTCAAGGTCATAGATCGTTCGGGGCAAAATATTATCGGGAATTTCAAGTGTTGAAATTTGCAATGAGATTGCATACCTTCTATGAGATAGTTGGATCCCGATACCCACTGCGAGTAAGAGTTACTCCTGGGAGAGTTTTATACATTACAATTAGCCGATCAAGTAGGTGTCTAGAAAGGTGTCAACGGGGTTACGCCTCTGGGAAAACGAAGTTTACAGTAATTAGGTTCGTGCGAAAGCACGGGGGACCTCCCTCAAAGTACCGACACTGGCCTGGCTGAAAGATTGGCGAACTTGTAGTGTGTAATTAATCCCGGCTAGTGTTTCCTTTTAGGGTTTGAAGGAAGATTTGATAAAAAGCAGTGGGAGCCATCCTGATTAGATAAAATTATAACCAATCTATTCTTGCAAGAGCGCACGCTGAGTGTTTTCTTCTCTCTCTCTCCAGGTAGCGACCATATCACGCCTTAATCAAGATAATAATACGGAATATTGACCGAACCCGCTTGTTATACTGAGCTGGGGAACGTTGGTCCCGCTCCAACTTATAATTGTTATAAGACAGAGCAGGAAATTGGGGAATACCAGATTTCCCGTGCAGCCCAAACGAAGAGAGTGCATGCTGATGCATCATCTTCGGGTGTGTTCGTTACAAAGAACTGTTTCTCCGTATCCTCTACGTCCTGGGTATATGATACCAGATCAGGATCCCAGATATGTAATCTGTTACATAGGGCTACAGAAAGGTAGAGAACTGAGAACGGGTGATAAGTTTCATGAGGCAGAATACGGGGCAAGTGTTGCAGCCAAGTCTGTCGGTCACTGTCACCCTGTATTACAATACATTGATTCTGAACGAATGTTGTTAGATACCGAACCTGATATACAAAATCATATCAGTCTCTTTATTGGTAAAGAAATGATAAAATTTTGTATTGTTGGATAATGTTTTGAACATTTCCTATATCAAAAGTTGATCGGTTCAGGCACGTTATCTAAAAGCATTAATGTTCTAAATCAAACTACAGTTCTAAGTATACAGAACACACACAAGAGGAAGAGTTCAGAAATGAACGAATCCTTCTTGAGGTATTGTAGACTAGGTCAGATCAATGCGACCCGACTGGCTAGAGTTACATATAGATGTATATTTAAATCAGTTTGAATTTACATCTTGTGAAACTCGCCAGTCATGTCACAAAGATAAGATGACCATAGCTCCGTTTATTGGAAACAGAGAAAGAGTTAGTGAACTCTTGGGATGATACATGTTGATGTATGTGGGTCCCCTGTCTACACATGCCAGGACTGGTTCTTTATACTTCATTATGTTCTCTGATAATCTCTCAAGATTCAGACATATGTTCCTGTTGAAACACAAGTCCGAACCTTTTGAGATATTCACAGAATATAAGCTAGAAGTAGAGAACCAAATACGGGTAAAAGTATTATGTCCTATGATTAGATCAAGGAGGAGAATACTTGAGCACGAAATTCTTGGACTTTTCTAAAAGAGAATGAGGTTCTCTCTCAGCATTACTCCTCCGCATACACCATAGCACGATGGTATATCGGGGCGGAGCAATCACACCCTATTTGATATGGTGTGCTCTATGATGAGTACTGCTGAGTTACCTATTTCCTTTGGGGAGTTATGCACTTGAGAAGCTGCATACCTATTGAATAGGGTTCCAATCAAATCAATTTCCTACCACTTCATATGTGATATGGAAAGGGAAGAGCCCATGTCTTAAGTTAGTTAAGATTTGGGGTTGTCCGGCCTATGTCTAAAAGCAAAATCCGGACAAACTCGAGGCAAGGTTAGTTATATAGAACTGGAAATGTTCCAGCTATACAAACTGCAGCAGATGATTTGTTAGAGCCAAAGGATTCAGTAGATTCCAACGAACCTCGGCCTCTCCGCCGATCTAGTAGGGTTCCTCACCCATCTGAGAGATACTTCGGTTCCTCTATGACAGTGGGAGCGAGGATTGCATCATGAGATGATGACCCAACTAGCTTCGAGCAGGCCATCGAGAGTAAGACTCTGTAAGAATGGCTGGATGTTTAGCGATCTGAGATGGAATCCTTATACACCAGCAAAGTATGGACTTTAGCTGCTATATCTGAAGGGTTAAATCCCCATCAGGAGCAAGTATATCTTGAGAAGATTACTCGGTGTACATGGAAAAGTTGAGACTTTCAAAGCTATACTTGTTAAAAGTGTGCATCATTGACCAGGTGTGGATAATGATGAAACCTTTTTCAAGTAGCTATGCTTAAGTCCATCCAGATCCTACTTACCACGGCTGCATACCATGACTACGATCTCTGGTAGTTGGGTGTCTTGACTGCTTTTCTAAATAATGTTTTGGAAGAGAGAGTCTATAAGTACACATCCAGAGGGCTTCGTAGACAGTGGGAGCAGCGGAAACGTGTGCAAGATGCTTTATAGGATAAAGCAGGCATCGCGGAGTTGGAACATCTGTTTTGATGGATTAGTCAAAGAAGTTGACATCATCAAAATGGTAGATGAACCTTGTATATACAAAAAGGTAGTAGGGAGTATGGTGATGATCCTTGTAGAGTACATGGATGACATACTCTTGATAGGGAAGGAGTTTCCTATGCTACGCTCGGTCAATCTCCGTTTATCACAATGATTATCCATATAGGATCATAATGATACCTACTAACTCCTGGATTTTGGATCTATGAGATAGATCTAAATGGATGTTAGGATTCTCACTAGTTGTAGTGAGATGGTATCAATCGATCCTGGGGAGAATCACTGGAAGGGTTCCAGGGTGATAAAGACGACTGGATGTCAGTCGCAGGCATTGTCTTTACCCTCAGTAAAGGGACGGTATGTTGGAAGAGTTCCAAGCTAGATACCGTGGCATACTAGACGATAAAGGCACGATACATCGCTACTTAAGATGCTACCAAAGAGGCTGTTTGGGTGTATATTTGTTCATGAGATGAACTTCGTTCCTCCCATTGTGTGACAATGGAGTTGTGGCTTATGCCAAGGAACGCGGGTCCCATCAGTGATCCAGACATATTCTAAGGCAGTATCACTTGATCATGGAGATGGTTGATCTCCAGGGAGATCGAGGTTAGGAGAGTAGACTCAGAGGACAACACAGCGGATCCACTCACAAAGGCCTGTTCCCAGAGCGAGACTTTTATAGGATGGTTGAGTATGAGATACTGCAACCACTGCTACAGATGGCCCTAGTGCAAGTGGGAGATTGTTAGTTGTATGTATGCCCTAGAGGCCATTACTGTACATAGGATGTATATTGTAGTGGATGCTGGGACATATATAGGGAGGACTTTCTTGCTCGACATGATAGTATGCTATCTGGTTACCCTTTACCTTAACGTGTATGCTGATTGTCTCTCTGTTACATGTTGGTAAAGCCCTTAGGATCTGTACTTGACTACCTGGACTATGATGCGGATCATACTAGTGGGGACATGGTAGTCCATAAGTACATCCTTCAAAGTCCCTAGTCGTGGGTGTATCGAGACGGGGCATCGATATACCAGAGTAGACTAGCGTGTACCTTCTCGACCCATACAGATGGGCGATGGATGATCCCATATCCATCGGTGTTTGACATCAGAGGAGATATACGGGTGCTCAGTAGAGACTGGGTACACTGGACGGACTCGCCGAGAACTCCCAGATGGTATTATACCTCACGTCAGATGGCAGTTCTCTGGTGACACTGGTACAGAGTAGTCTGTTGACCCGAGATCGTCATAGAGTCTTGTGTGGTTCCCACTGTGCTTTGATTTCCATCTTACCACGTCCAAGAGGGCGTGCAAAACGGTGGTTTTTGGGTACAGTCCCGAGTCACATGAAGGCAATGAGCGATAGGAGGGGATTCGTCTCTCCCGGTATAGGGGGTTGATGTTGCGCTGTGTTCGATTGGCTATAACAGGAAATCCCTGGCCAGGGTTGCTGAGATTTACTGGTAAGTGTTACCAGTAGTATCTCGAATGGTTATAGACCTCATATCGACACGACTTATTGAGCTATTGGGGTCTGACGTTTACCACCCCTAGGCGAGATATGCGACATATCAGACGATCAGACCGGACTGTACGGTAGTGTTACTTGTCGGATTCACTGGAGTGTGAGCGGGCTTGCTCGTCGATCTTCAGATCGCTCAATACCCGGGTGGCCGTTACGTTTAGCAGACCGCTTGCGGCTTATGGGTGTTTTATATGATCATCATCTGCTGTCGGCGTATTGACGAGTCTTTAGAGTCCTACACAGAGGTTTCCTGGCTCAAGCGAAACGAAATAGGAGCGCATATGAGATATGTGCGGGATCGAGAATAATGCGTGTATGTGATACCGTATTTCATTCTCGCGATGAATGTGTCGAATGGTTGTATGCGATATAACCTAGTTATCGAATCAAGGATTGATTCGATAAGCCGATACATTGTATACTAGTCGGTTGTGTGCGACATGACCGGATCATTGAATCAAGTGTTGATTTAATTATTTAATGCATAATTATATATTTGATATATTACTTTGCATTAACTAGTATCGGTTCACTTTAAATTGATTTTCTCGCTCGGATGTGCAAGTTGTATATGTGATATACTTTTGTGCATTTGATTATATCATGTTTGATGATACATGATTGTTTGGTGTATGGTTTAAACCATGGTTGGTCAATGGTTAGGGTTTTCTTTTGCTTCATTTACTTATTTATTTATTCTTTTATTTATCCATTTTGTTATTTTAGCTAAAGAAATATGATGAAGAGAAAATGGTGGCTTTATTTGTTTGTATTCTTTGAAGCTTCAGGAACATTTGACCAAAGCAACCATTTTTGTCTTCTTGTCTAAACCTAACCATTCTTTAACCATGATTAACTCTCTACATCTAACCATGGTTTAGTTATGATAAGAATGGATAATTCTTTTCTTTTTGAATTAACTTATCATAACTATTTCCTTCTTCTTCTTCATTCTTCAAGTGAAGAAAACCAAGGTCCATCAATGGTGATTGTTGGAAAAGAGTGAGAAATCCAAAACTAAAGTCTACCCACTTCCTATTTCTTCATCCTCTACCTCTTGCCAAGTAGTAGAGTGTGTTTACTTCACAAGTTTCTTGACTTGGTGAAGTTGTGAGCTTGATCTAGCGATGCCTCGACGTAGATCATCTTCGGCATGGACATCGACGACCTAGCTTGCCCATTCTCCGACGAAGCCGATCCTAGAGCCCGGATTTGATTTGGACAGCGGAGAGGACCTCGTTGCGGAGCTATGGAGGTGGAGCACCGGATCTACAAAGGTTGTATTTCCGTTTTCTCATTAGTTAAGTGTTAACTAGTTCTTTTTCGCCTAAACATCTAGCAAACGATCCGTAGTTTAGGGTTTCTCGGCACCATAATTTTTGAAATTGCCATGGTTGATGGCTTGGGAGACCTCACTAGCGTGCCTAGGAACCCTACACAAAATTCCTACTTCATCATCCTCATCTATTCTAGCCACTTAGATTAGGGTGTTCACTTCACTAATACTTGATTAGATAAGTGAGAGCTTGAGTTTGAGATTCTTCAAGGTAGATCATCTTCGAAAAGGAAGACTTCTAGCAAGCATGGATCATTCGACTTGTGGAGCCTCTCTAGAGTCTGGAAGTTCATGGATCGCGGCGAAGGGACTACTACTCGAAACTTATGAAGCGAAGGAACGGACTACAAAGGTTGTAATCCCTCTCTCTTAAATGTAAAGTTGTTTACATGCATGTTAACCCTAATTCTCTAGTTAAGATCTTGGTTAGGGTTTATTTAGCACCCAAAAATTTTAAAGTAGCATGATTGATGCTTGCCAAAACCTTCACAATGTGCTATGCTAACCCTACAGGCACGTGACGGCCCTTAAACTACGCAACGTCTACATGCGTAACGCAATTTAAGTAAGCCGAAAACCCAGCAATCTAAACCATCAAAAGTAGTAAGAGATAAGAACATTGTTAAAACTTTTGAAATCACAATCAAAATTCTTTAAACTCCAAATTTACTTTCTTTAAAATTTGGCAGCACCTCATTTGTAAAAACCAGCCCTAAAAAGGGTACAACAAAAGATATAAGTAAAGCATCCCCAAACGGGAGCAAATCCACGCCCAAAGGAGGAAAACAACCACCACAACAGATATACGACGCCATAGCGAAGAAAAAGACGATATAATTAAAACTGCATAAAAGACCTCCAAGTCACAAATAATATACAATATCGTCCCCACAACTCGTCTCTAGTCAATACATGAAATGGTAGATGGAGAGTACATGATACAACGAATATACAATAAGCAACATCGGATAACCGCAAACCCACCTATAGCAAAACTGCACCCAGTCAGTCATAGCGGTATCCGCTGCAAAAGATGATACGATAGAAGAAAGTCCTGCCGCGACTGCCCTGTGGGACTACCTGCAAAACACTGTGGCACAACGGGGGTGAGTTGCTAACTCGTGAATAGTAAATAACATATGCAGGTAATCGTAAGTATGCACGTACTGTGACATCTAACACATACAAGATGATAGCAATAAATAGCAATATGTATATGCAACAGTCATGAAAGGTACTCTATCAGGAACTACTAATACATGAAGCAATGCATATCAAATAAATGCGGAGTATGGAATAAAACATGTCATCCTCACGGAACCCTCATCGTGGGAAGACCAGTGTCCATCAATGACACACCAATCCCAATACCAAAGGCACCGCATCCTCCGATCGACCCTCATATCCTGTAAGTCTCATGAAACCTGAGTGTCTAACATCGACACTCGAAAACATCATGAAAACTAGTATCTAGTGTTGGAGATAGTGCCCTCAGAGTCAATTATTGGATCACAGGCACGTGATTGCAATGATTGAGGGAGGACCTATCCCGGTAGGACAGTCTTACTCGAGATGATAGTATGCTATCTGGTTTATCTTTATCATCGTGTACTGCTTTAGATGACCTGACATGTCGCTATTACACGTTGATAGAGCCCCTAGGATTCTTGCTTGACTGCCGGCAGTATGATGGCGATCATATACGTGGGAGCTGGTAGTCTATAAGCACATCCTTAAAAGGTCCCTAGTCGTAGGAGTTTCGAGACAGGGCATCGATACTCCATTAGTAGACTAGTGTATACAGTCGAGACCCCGACGAGGGGCGGTGGCCGGTCTCACAAGCCACTGGTGTCAGTTGGTTCACCTAAGATGTATACAGGTGCTCATTGGGTTATGAGTACACCGGACAGGACTCGCCGGGAACCTGCTAGTTGGTCTTATACCAGATGTCAGATAGCAGTTCCCTGGTGACATGTGTACAGGTTAGTTCATCGACCTGAGATCGTCATTTGTCTCGTGTGAGTTCCCACTGTACTTTGATTACTACCCTACCACGGCTCAAAGGAGTCGTGCAAACAGGTTTTAGTTGGGTACAGTCCCGAGCCACTTGGAGGCAGTGAGCGGATCTGCAGGGGTTCGTCTCTCCCGGTATTGGGGGTGAGGTCGCGCTGTGTCTAGGAGAGCCATTACGCAAAGCCCTCGGCCGAGGCAGGAGATTTACTGGTAGGTATTCCAGTAGTATCTCAGGGCGTTCTGGGCTACACTCCGACACGACTTGTACCGCCTTTGGGGGTCTGACTTTTACCAACCCCCTAGGCCCGACATGCGATCCTCGTAGACGAACGGACCGGACTGTACGGATATTGTCACTGACAGGCTCAGTAGGGTGTCAGGATGAGTTCACTCATCGATGTCCCTTTTGGTCAATAGCTGGTGGCCCGTCACGTATTGGCTTATACCTCTGACGTGCTAGTGGTTAAATCCACAGCCATAGTATTGACGAGTCTTTAGAGTCCACCACACTTACAGTTACTCAAGCTTTCGGGCGAAACGCTGTAGAGGCCGTATGGAGATATGGCAGGATCCGATCAGATACGTGCGGTATTGCACGGATCAGGATCGGACAGTTTTGTACTAGTGGCCGTATAGTTATATGGCAGGGTTTGATCTGATACGTGCGGTATTGCACGGATCAGGATCGAACGGATTTTACTAGCCGGCTTTGGCTTAAGCCGGTCCTAGTTTAGTACAGTGTAGATTTTGTCTCATTGCATTTGTATCCGGTCGGAATACAGATGCGGGTGTGTATGCACAGTGTCGGGGTTTTCCTGTAATTTATTACGGGACCAGTTTTCTGGAGTTGCCAGTTTGCATTCCGTTCCGGCCGGTTTTCCTTTGTTCTTTCCCGGCCGGACTTTTCCGATGGAGGGGGTTATTTGCAATTGTGCAAATAACATTTTGTGGAGGGGTTTTATTGCAAAAGTGTTGATTATGATATCTTGCTCCATCACTTGCTTTAATGATGATTGAAAGGGTATGGGTTGGTTTTAATGTAAGCATGGTGTATGTTTGGATGTGGTCACCTTTTTCTTCACTCCTACACTCACCTTCCTTCATACTACATATCCATTCACTCCACCACCATTCCATTATTCATGATGGCCGGCCACTTAGGAGTGAGGAAGAGAGAAATTTTATTGTTGGCATGACACAAATTTCTTCATATCATTCATCTAGTTTTGGAAAAATGAAAGCACCAATTTTCCATAACCTTATTCCTCCATCAAGGCAACAACAAACCCCAAATGAGACAAGCATCATCTACACTACATCCTACAGCAAATCTTGGGCACGTCGACTTGCCAGCTTCGTGCCCGAGTTTCCTCGGTATTGAGGTGGGAGCCCGTAAAAGACGCAGGCAATGTGGTGCCCTTCCGGCAAGGATATGACGACCGGAGGATCCGCGGGAGATCGGGACGACGACGAGAAGACCGGAGGACTCGGATCACTCGGTACATCTCTCACCCCATCTCTTGTTAGCTAGTATCGGTTAATGGTTACGATCCGGGTTAATTGTCCGCGGTAGCGCCAGTTTCCAAGTAAGAAAAATTTTTGATTCCGCATTTTGGCCTCGAATAGACGGCCGGGGCGCTGCCGTGGCGCAACATGGTATTAGAGCCAGGCCATTAACCTTACCTAGCTTCGTTTGATGTGTTTGCGTTTCCGATCGACCAAAATTTCCAAAAACCGAATTTTCTAGCACAATCAGTTTCTGTCGAAATTTTTTTGAGTCTAAAAATTTTTCAGGTGGTCTCAGAATGATGTGCAGGGAGTTCTAAGAATACTGCAAAAATTTGGTAATACGATCACTCCGTACGACCGCGGAAGCTCGGCCATAACCCCCTTTTGGCCGCGCTTCCGCCGCAGTAGTGTGGGTTCGTATGATTATTTTTTTGCAGTGGGCTTATGGGCTGTAATTAGGGGTTTTGGAATATTAAAATTGGGCCCAGGTTTTCTGTGAGTGCTACAGTTTTGATTGGGGGCCCACTTGTTAATTTTTGGTCAATCGGAAAATTTTAAACACATTATTTCACAGTATTTACATTATATCTGCGACCGTGAATGTCACTCGATCGGTAAATCCGGTCTAACTGCTATAGCCCGGTTAGACGGATTTGCGAACGTGACTTTCACGTTGATGTTCTATGTTTATGCTGTGATGTTGCGGATCGGTCGTGGGGGATAGCCTGGTTGCAATGTTAGTACTGTGTTGTATTATGTACATTTGATATTGCGGGGCGAGCGTCCGACATGTGGACTGCCGTCACTGCCTGTTTGTATTATTCTTTTGGGGCACGACCTGGTTGTGGTCGATGTACCCGGTGTATGTATATTTTACTTTCTGTACTAGATTTGCCCCGCGGAGGGGTGCACGGATAGCCGGATTCTAGAGGGCAACGGGCCCGCATCTCATGGCATTGGGACGGAGGGGGCTTCACTCCAGGATTGGCGGGCTATTCGCCGCACTCGTAGGGGGTACAGGTTGACCCAGGAGGGGTGCCCAAGTTACCGGATTCCGTGAAGTGCTGGGTGGTCCATTCACGGTACTGAAGGGGGCTGCCTCGCTTCAGGTTTTGGCGGGTGACTTGCCGCGCCCGTAGGGGTCTAGGATTTCATTCCACAGGCTATCCACACGACCAGGGGAACGTCGGGTTTCAGCAGCGGCTCTTTGAAACCCGGGGCTTCCAGATATCTGTATTGTTCTGTGATGCTGTACATTTCTGTGATGTTGCATTTTATTCACGCCTTGAGCGAAATACTATATATTGGTATATATATTAGTAGATGTTGTATATGTTTTTCATCCGCGCTAGTCCAGTCCCCGCTCTGCCGTTAGTTAGCTAACCTAACGGGTGATGACGGGACCCAGTGGCGAATGCGGATGGCATATACGTACGTCAGTATATTTTCGTTCTTTGTGGTGTGATTAATTGATGGGACTGCGTTGATTCGGATCAATGCAAGCTAAACAAACCTATTCTGATGTTGTTGGAACACTTTTCAAAAAGCTGTTATTGCAAGGACGTTCGCTTTTGTTTTGCATCGTGGTATTCATTTGGAATATCCTGCTCCTCAGTCGACGAGGCAAGGGCCGAGATCCCTTCACCGGGAGTGACCCCTTGGACAGAAGTTTGCATCAGGGCATTAACTTCACTATAGCCGATTACTTTTGCTTTGCATCGTGGTATTCAGTTGGAATATCCTGCACCTCATTCTACGGGGAAAGAGCCGAGATCCCTTCACCGGGAATGACCTCTTTAGCAAAGGCTTTCGTCACTATATTTTTATAAAAATTATGCAGTCCTTCAACGATATCAAGTTCATTACGGTAAAAGGTTTTTCGCCAAAAACCATCCGTAGCCCTCCGTCATTTCAGATTAGTATTGCTTAGTATTCGTGCTACGTGTGTCGTGCATTGCCGAGGCGTAGTGTTCGGTAGCTATGTAATATTTTTCTGTCGCTTGGATAAGTGGATTGGTTAGGACAGTCGTACGGTTATGTTGGCATTGTCAAGGACTCGTACGGGTGGGTTTAACGCAATCAAGATAATGACGGGTTGAACTTGACTAGGACTCTTTGATATGTTGGCATTGTCAAGGTCACTTGGGTCCTAGGGGTAAAAATCACATCGGGAGTTTCAAAAGAACTGAAACTTGCCAGATATGCGCATACCTTCTGGAGTGTGGTGACTTGAGTGGATTCCGTCAAGTTATCATGCGATGATAGTTGGATCCCGATTCCCACTGATGAGTTGGTTTACTCCTCGGGAGATCCCGACTAATTCTTCTTTCAGGTTTGGAGGAGAATTTAAGGTACAGTGGGAGGTTTCCAGATTAGACAAAGTGATAACCATTCTGATCTAGGTTAGAGTGCACGCTGAGTGTTTCTTTTCTCTCTCTCTTTGGCAGCGACCATTGACCCGACCCTAGACTATGACTCAGTAACCAAGTTGACCGAACTTTCTTAACACAGGCTTTTGGATTGTCAGAGTTGCAGACCTCATTGCCACTCCTACTTTTACCCTTTTCTCCAGGACACCCCGTATTACTACGAACGTCCACTTCCATTGGACAAAACCATCGTATGGTTATATACGAACTCGAAGGACTTCGAGGATGGTTTCTGGTTCTGGAGAAAACGAATAGGATTATTCAGTTGTCTTTTCTTTTCACCTTCTCTCATTGCGAGTACTCCTTGGTTTAGGAGATAGTACACCTATTACGCAAATTGGATAGTCTTCTTCCAAACATTAGGCTGGTGCCGAACGGTGGGGAATGAAGAAAACCAATTAGCATAACGATGGTGTGCAGAAGGTATTAAGATTAAGACAAAGTAAGGGATTAGTAAAAGGGCAAAGTAAATTGCGACTACTATTCACGACCAAACCGAGTATATCTTCGCCAAATCTAAATCACCTTTGTATTTCTCCAGGACACTTCGTATCACTACGAAGATCCACAGTTTATTTGGATACTCCATCGTATGGTTATATACGAACTCGAAAGGAACTTGTTCCAGTTCGGGGATGGATTCTGGTTCAGGAGAAATAGGAATAAAGTACATTCAGGTGTCTTTTATCTTCACCTTCTCTCGCATTGCGAGTGCTCCTAGGATTAGGACAGTACACCCATTATGCTTATTGGATAGTCTTCTTCCAAACCATAGGCTGGTTTCGAACGGTAGGGAGGGAAGAAAACCAATTGGCCTAAAGGGGTGTGCAGACGGTAATGACTAAAGACATATAAAGGGATTTGGACAGATGGCAAAGAGATATACGGTTACAGTTGTGAATCTGGATAATGGAAGAGGCATCACTAGGAATACCAGGATACCCCAACGAAACATTCCAATGTTTCAGTTTCACTGTGTACTGTTAATAGAAAACTGATTTCCCGATTAGACACTTACTCCAGGGTATGTATTTACTAGGTATGATTCTCACATCTGTATGGTTTTACAGATGATGAGTGGGAGTAAGTTATTGGGAATTAGGTGACCATCTTCATTATATTGGGATTCGTTGTAATCGGTGATATTTGAGGAAGCCACCTGGGTTGTTTGCCGGTCGGCAAATATTTGGTTTTGAATATCCGCCGTTGTGCACCAATTTCAAATTGATATATCTGTACGTCTATTTTTCATAGAGTGAGATATACCTTTTGATATTATGTCAATGACATTTACCTATATCAGTGGATGGTTAGGTAAGGAGCATCAAACAGCGGTGTAATTCTTCTTAACCATAAGTACAGTTTTCAACCTACGACGCACAGTGAAATAGTTGTTAGACTCAGCGGACTTATACAGAGTATTGTATGTTGTCCAGTGTCTATTGGGACAGAGGGGTTGGTCCTCATACTATATTCTGTTTACTTTTAACTTCTCTAGTTCTTAGACATGTGTTTCGTAGAAACACAGGGTCTAAGTTTTGAGGAGTTATAGGTATTTGAATAGAGTAGAGAACCAGGTGTAGCAAGTATCGGGATTCTTCAAGGTGATCGAAGATATAGATACTTATGTATGGTGTTCAGTTAATAGTAATGATAAAGAGAAATTGCTTCTCTTTCAGGTTACTCATAATTGGAAGCATTCCTAAGTTGAGTAACGCTGATTGGCCTCTCTCCATTTAGTTGACATGCACTGGAGACAGCTGCATGATTTGAATCTGGTTCAATTAAATCAGTGCCTCTGGTTCAATATTGGATATAGTACAGTTCATATCTTAACATTGTTAAGGTACGGGGAGTTGTCCGGCTTATGATTAAAACCAGACTCTGGATAACTCAAGGCACGTTTCTGTAATGGCTGTTTGTGGGTTGACCCAGGCTATAACGAGGGTTGACTTTCTACCATCTGGAAGATCAATAGTGATATTGTTCTTAACTCGCCACATTTTAAAAGGAAATGGTTATTTTTCAGAAAAACAGTAGTGGGAGTATGGTAGAACTGGAAGTGATTCCAGAACCGCAAACGATTACTGAAGATTTGATAAGGAACCTAAAGATTCAATCTAATTTGACATTCCATTGGCCACTCCGCAGATACGGTGGGTAACTTCAGGCACCCGAGAGGTACTCCGGTAGCCTCAAGGACGGTGACAGGGAAGTTCTTGTTTACCCACACTTGCCATTGTTGTTGTTCCAGGCTGCGAGACCCGGCAGGAGGATGAGTATAGCGTCGTTCTAAACTAGCTTTAGAAGTGTACGTCTATATGACTCTGCCAGAGGGTTGTCGTAGTCAGTGGGAGCAGCGGAAGCATTGGTGGTCATCAGGCTTATGTCTATTTATAGATTAAAGCAGATATAGCGGAGATAGATCATCTATTTCTGATGTGACAGTCATAGGTTTGACGTCATCAGAATAGGGGATGGATCTGTTAAGAAGGTAGTAGGGTATGATGTCCTGGTTCTGGATGACATACACAGAGTAGGAAGTGATATTCCTATACTACGATCGGTTATACTTTGGTCGTCACACAGTGTTTTCTCCACATGGGACTTGGACATTATATCAGACATACTGGTTACTAGATCTATGGTTTTAGATCTAGATTTGGGTGGTTTCCCAATCTGGGTACCTTGACAGCATTCTATGAGTATTTAGAATGGACGACTCCTGGCACGGTAGTGTACCTGCAGGTGATGGAGTCACCCTCTCTAAAGGTGTCTTACAGACTAAAGGGGAGAGGGATACGCATGATTGACAGATCACTTGCTTAGGCAATTGAGTCAATCATGAGATGTCAAGTACCACACCAGATGTTGTTCTTACAGTAGATGCAATAAGTTGATATTGATCCAATCCTGGAGGAACAGTCGGAAGCAGTTTTAGAACATAACTGAATGTTCTAGGGATATGATAACGGCTGCCTCCTTTAGGAGACGGTTATCACTCCAGGCTTCCAAGGTGATATGGACGACAAGGAGGTTGTCAGAGTTATAGTTCTCCCTCTGACGAGGGGCAGTATTTTGGACAGGTGGTCCAAGGCAATACTGAGGGAGGCATGGCGCGGGATACTGATTAGTTTCAGTTGATGATACAGTCTAAGAAGTTTGGATTTGGAGTTCGTTTATGAGCTAGGTCCCATCAGACATCCAGACATTCTAAGACAGGTATTGCTCATTTCGGGAGATGGTTTTCTCTACGAACTTGAGATATAGAGAGACATAGAAAGAAACATCACAGCGGATCCACTCACTGAGGCTATTCCTCGAACGCAATAGTTTCGCAAACGAGCTTTGTGAGACTGACTAGTAGAGGAGTTGGGTGTTCGGTATCACACGGGCTGTGAGTATGCGACATTGCAATAATTAGCCTTGAGTGCAAGTGGGAGATTGTTGGAGATAGTGCCCTCAGAGTCAATTATTGAATCACAAGCACGTGATTGCAATGATTGAGGGACGACCTATCCCGGTAGGACAGTCTTACTCGAGATGATAGTATGCTATCTGGTTTATCTTTATCATCGTGTACTGCTTTAGGTGACCTGACATGTCGCTATTACACATTGATAGAGCCCCTAGGATTCTTGCTTGACTGCCGGCAGTATGATGGCGATCATATACGTGGGAGCTGGTAGTCTATAAGCACATCCTTAAAAGGTCCCTAGTCGTAGGAGTTTCGAGACAGGGCATCGATACTCCATTAGTAGACTAGTGTATACAGTCGAGACCCCGACGAGGGGCGGTGGCCGGTCTCACAAGCCACTGGTGTCAGTTGGTTCACTTAAGATGTATACAGGTGCTCATTGGGTTATGAGTACACCGGACAGGACTCGCCGGGAACCTGCTAGTTGGTCTTATACCAGATGTCAGATAGCAGTTCCCTGGTGACATGTGTACAGGTTAGTTCATCGACCTGAGATCGTCATTTGTCTCGTGTGAGTTCCCACTGTGCTTTGATTACTACCCTACCACGGCTCAAAGGAGTCGTGCAAACAGGTTTTAGTTGGGTATGTTAGTGTATATGCCCTAGAGGCCATTACTGTATCATACTAGTTTGTATATTACTTGATGGAAGCTTGGGATATTCACCTTGTATAAACAATCTTGCTCAATATAGTAGTATGCTACTTGGTTTGTTTCTACTTCAATGTGTACTTGTGTTTATTTCAGTATATCACTTATACGCATTAGTGGAGCCCTTAGGATCTTTGCTTGATTACCAGCGTTGTGATGGCAGTCACACTAGTGGGGGCTGGGTAATCTATAGGCACATCCTTATACAGGTCCCTAGTCGTAGGACTATCGAGACAGGGCATCGATACTCCGGAGTAGACTAGCGTATGCGCTTCTCATCCCAGTGTGGGAGATGGTCTGTCCCACAGCCATCAGTACGTCGTACTGGAGATAGTATACGGGTGCTCGTTGGGTTACGAGTACACTGGACAGGACTCGTCGGGAACTGACAGGTTGGTATTATACCTATCGTCAGTTATCAGTTCCCAGGTGACATGAGTACAGCTTAGTCCGCTGACTTGACACTGACACTTCGCCTCGAGTGTGTTCCCACTGCACTTTGATCACTACCCTACCACGGCTCAAAGGAGTCGTGCAAACAGGTGGTGGTTGGGTGCAGTCCCGAAGCACTTGGAGGCAGTGACGGTTAGACAGGATTCGTCTCTCCCGGTATTGGGGGTTGACATCGCGCTGTGTCTAGGAGAGCCATTACACGAGTAGTCCCTGGCCAGGGCAAGCGAGATATACTGGTAGGTTTCCAGTGTTATCTCAGGGTGTTTTGGGCTTCACTCCGACACGACTTGTACCGCTATTGGGGGACTGACGTTTTACCGCCCCCTAGGCCCGCCATGCGATGTATCAGACGAACAGACCGGACTGTACGGAGAATGTCACATTCAGACTCAGTAGGAGTTCAGATGGGGTTTCACCTCGTCAGCCTTCTTGTCGGCATCTACCTGGGGACCGTTACGCACAGCTAGTGCCGCTTGCGGTCTGTGGTTAAACCCACTGCCAGCGTAGTGTCGAGTCTTTAGAGTCCCACACAGAGGGTATTCGCCTCTGGGCAAAACAGAGTAGAGGTCGCATGGTTTTGCGACAGGGTTCGTTCTCATCCGCGCACTTGTGCACGTTTGGAGTCCGGACGGATTATACTGGCAGGCTCTGGTTTGAGCCAGATACTGGTATATATTTTGGGGGTTGCTTTTATCTCTTGGTATTCTTGTTCCTCGGAACGAGAATGCAGGTGTGTATGCACAGTTGCTTGAGGCGGAGAATGAGGTTTTTCATTAGGGTTTCGGAACGGGTGCGTATGCACAGTTGATAGTCTTCATTTTCCAAACCCTAATGGATTTATATATTATCTATTAATAATAGTAATTAAATGAGAATTATGTTATGGTTGATTTTTTTGTTGACTTGTTGACCTTGGTTGACTTGTTGACCATTGACCACCATCATGCCTTGAAAGTCTTCCTTGATTCATGCTTACACTTCATTTAAAGAAGCATGATAGTGGTCATTCCAAAATTACCATCAACTATTCTTATTTCAATTATTATCATTTAGATAATATTTTTCTTTTGCATTATGGTTGCAAGAAAGAGAAAAGATATCTCATTCTATCATAACCTCTCTCTCTCCTCATTTCATCTTCTTCTTCCTCTAGCAAAGAGAAACCTTCTCACGTGTTGAGAATCCTTCTCTTTAAAAAGAAAAGCAAACCCTAGTCACTCTCTACTCACTCTAGGTTAAAGGTTTAGCAAGCCGGAAACCCTAGTTCACTCAAAGATCGAGGAAGAGCCCAAAGGTCGAACCTTCGAGGTGGATCCATCTTCGACGGAAGAAGGCGACGAAAAGAGAACTATCAACCTCTACAAGGTTTGAAGAAGAAGGAGTTCAAGTTTAGGTATAACCATCTTCCATAGTAGCTAACTCTCTTTAGCAAGAATACTAGTTTTAGTTTAGACAACGATCCCGACCTTGTTTAGTCCATGTTGCCTCTTGCGATAAAAATTCGTTTTTTATACCGTTTCCGCCTCCCCGTAAGCACCGGGGGTCGCAATATGGACTTACAGTGGTATCAGAGCCTAACTAAACTTAAACTAGCTTGGTAGTGAGGTGTAACGAAGTTCGGAACCGAAAAATCGCAAAACCGGAAAACCAAAACCCTAAGTTTCTGTTGAAATTTTTTCTGCTCAAAATGAAAAACTTTATACTTGTAAATTCGTCTCAGGGTTTTCTAAGAACACCCACCAAAAACGATTGCATAATTCTTCCAAAGAGCCGCGCTTCCGCGGCCTCACCTGTTCATTAGGCCGCGGAACCGCCGCAGGTTGTTTTCATCGTTGCATCGTTTTTCGTGCAGTGTTCTTCTGTGTTGGTTTTGGGATTTTTAAAATATATTATATGTGCCCAGATTTTCCAGAACAGAAATTCACTTTTGGGGTCCTATAATTCTGTATTTTTTTCCGAACTTCACTGCACTTTGGCTATGTTGGTTATATCTGTGATGTTTGCATGTATTGAACGTCGGCTAATCGCTATAAGCCGATTAGTCGGGGTTATACATGATCTGTGTTTGATATTGGAATGTGTATATGAATGTGTTGGACTGTCGCGGGTGAATAGCCGGGGTGGATGTGAGATGAGCTTTTGTTTTTCTTTCATTCATTGTAAATGTAAATTGATGTAATAATATTATTTGTTTGGCCGCACAACCGGGTCGGGGTTGTAGCCGTCATTGTATAATTCTTTTTACTGTTTCTGCTCCTAGGATAGACCCATGGAGGGGTGCACAAACTACCGGGTTCTTGGCGGGTAGTTTGCCGCACCCGTAGGGGTCTTGGGTGGGGTATTTGCTATTCACCGCGACCGTGTAATCCGCTTTTCGTTGCAGGCTCGAAAGGATTGCGGATTGCTAGTATATCCAATGTATTCATCTGTGATCTGTAATGTCTATCATTGCTTTCTATTTAGGCGTTGCTTATGTTTTACAGCCGCGCTAGCCCAGCCCCCGCTCTGTCGTTAGTTAAGTAACCTAACGAGTGATGACGGGACCCCGTGGCGAATGCGAATGGCATAAGCGTACGTCATATTTTGGTTGTTTTCTGCAATGGTAGGTTTAAATGATGGGACGCATTAAAAGAACTAATGCAAGAATATCACGCATTAAAAGAACTAATGCAAGATAATAAACCAAGTTTAAGTCGATGGAACACTTTCGAAAAACCACTCGGTTCTTTTCAAAAACTAACTTTTAAATGCGGAGCTTGAGCCACTCCTTCTAAAAGCTATCTCGTTCCATCGATTATATCAAGTTCACTACGTTCACGGTTTCGCCAAAACCATTCGTAGCCCTCCGTCGTTTCACATAAAGAGTCAATAGTATTCAAGCTGTGTTTGTTGGCCAAAGTCAAGGCATAGTGATTGGTAGCTATTGGATATTCATGTGCAGCATAGATAGATGCGTTGATTTGGAACAGTCGTACTGCCTTGTTGGCCAAAGTCAAGGGTATGTACGGGTGGATTCAAATTAACCTGGAGAACGACGGGAAGAACTTGACATGTGACTTTTGATTTGTTGGCCAAAGTCAAGGTCATAAGAGCATGGGGCAAAAATCCACATCGGGAGTTTCATAAGTACTGAAACTTACTAGATTTGCATACCATTTGGAGTGTGATGATTATGGTAGGATTCCTTCATTTTCGTCACGCGATGATATTTGGATCCCGATCCTACTGTGAGTATATGCTACTCCTCGGGAAATTTCTCACTAAACGATCAATGCTATAAACCTAGTAGGTGCCTAGAAAAGTGTTAGCGGGGCTACGCCCCCAGGGAAAAGAGGTTCTTAAATTAAAGAACTTCACGAAAGCGTTGGAAAACCTCCCTCGAAGTACCGACACTAGCCTGGCTGAACGGTTAAGCAAGTATTGTACGGTGGGATTGATCCCGGCTAATTCTTCCTTTGTGGTTTGAGGAGGGATTCGAGAGACAGTGGGAGCCATCCTGTTTAGACAAATTAAAAACCATTCTAAACTTGCAAGAGCATCGTGCTAAGTGTTTCTTCTCTCCCCCTGCAGCGACCAAATCGAAATGACTGGACTTAAGTTACTTCTAGATAAAAACATATTGACAGGGCCAAACTACAAAGATTGGCTCAGGAATGTCAAATTGGCAATCTCTTACGACAAGTTGGGGTATCTTCTTACCACCAAAGCTCCCCCCGTCCCAGGTCCCACCTCCAGCGTCGCGGATAAGGAAATCCGTAAGACTTGGGAGATTGACAGCGCGAAGGCCAGATGCCTCGTACTTGCCTCGATGGACAACGACCATCAGAGGAGGCACGAGAATATGGATTTGGAATCCATATTTCTTCATACAAAAGAACTGTATGGAGAGCAGTCTCGTATCGCAAGATACGAAGTGTCGAAGAAGTTATTTTCGACTAAGTTGGCCGTCGGATCATCGGTAGCGGACCACGTGCTTAAGATGATTGGCTACACTGAGGAGCTCGCGGAACTTGGGACCACGTTGGACAGTGAACTTTATACGGATATAATTCTCCAGTCCCTTCCATCCACTTACGCCCAGTTCATACTGAATTTCAACTTGCAAGAAAAGGAAGTTGAACTTTCAGAACTCCTCAACCTGCTGAGGAGCGCAGAGGGCACCCTACAGAAGGGTAGGGATACACCCGCTTTGTTTGTAGGAGGATCTTCTTCCTCTAGGTCCAAGGCGAAAGCCAAGGGAAAGAGGAAGAAAGCCCCCGCCAAACCAAGAGGCGGTGTTAGTAAAGTGGGTACGAAGGGAAAGGAAAAGGCAACAAAGATAGCGGGGAAGCTTGTTGGTAAAGAGGAATGCTTCTATTGTCACAAGAGTGGACACTGGAAGAAAGATTGCAGGGCTTGGAAAGCCAGGACACAGGAACTGAAGCAGGTTGCGGCTTCAGCTTCAGGTGTGTATGTTATTGAAAACTGTCTTTCTATAAACTCTACTTCCTGGGTATTGGATACCGGATCAGGATCTCATATCTGTAATTCTTTGCAGGCGTTGAGAAACCGTAGGTTTTTGAAGGCAGGTGACATGACCCTCAGAGTTGCGAACGGAGCTAGCATGGATGCTAAAGCCGTGGGGGACTATCACCTGGGAATGACAGATGGGCATGTTTTGGTTTTGCGTAATTGCTTTTTTGTACCCAACGCAACTTGTAATATCATTTCTGTATCTTTGGTTTCTAAAGAAGGTTATGAATTTGCGTTTGTAAGTAATGTTGTAAACATTCACCTTAATCAAGTTCTGATTGGGTCAGGTACACTGAGCAATGGTATATACGTATTAAACCAACCACAGATTTTCAATGTCCAGAATACACACAAAAGAAAGTCTCCAGATATCAATCAGACTTTCTTATGGCATTGTAGACTGGGTCACATCAATGAGAGAAGGTTGACTAAGTTACATACAGAAGGATATTTGGATCCGTTCGAATATCAATCGTATGCCACTTGTCAATCCTGTCTCAAAGGAAAGATGACAAAGACTCCGTTCACTGGACACGGAGTAAGAGCGAGCGAGCTCTTGGGACTCGTACACAGCGACGTGTGCGGTCCAATGTCTACACATGCGCGAAGCGGTTATTCTTACTTCATTACTTTTACGGATGATTTTTCAAGATACGGTTATGTCTTCTTAATGAAACATAAGTCCGAAGCTTTTGAAAAATTCCAGGAATTTAAGAATGAAGTAGAAAAACAAACCGGCAAAAGTATCAAGATTCTAAGATCGGATCGAGGTGGAGAATACTTAAGTGCCGAGTTCCTGAATTATTTAAAAGAGAATGGGATTCTCTCTCAGCTTACTCCTCCATACACTCCGCAACACAACGGTGTATCGGAGAGACGGAACCGAACCCTATTGGATATGGTACGGTCCATGATGAGTAACGCTGAGTTACCGCGATCATTGTGGGGGTATGCGCTAGAATCAGCTGCGTACCTTTTGAACCGAGTTCCTACTAAGACTGTGCCTACTACACCATATGAGATGTGGAGTGGGAAGAGACCCTATCTTAAGCACATTAAGACGTGGGGATGTCCAGCTTTTGTTAAAAAGCAGCATGCGGACAAGCTCGAGGCACGCTCAGTACAGTGTAAGTTCGTAGGATATCCAAAGAACTCCAAGGGATATTTCTTCTACTGTGAAGAGGAACAAAAAGTCCTTGTTTCTCGTCATGCCTACTTCTTGGAAACTGAGTTTTTGGAAAACCAGATAAGTGGGAGCACAGTAGAACTGGAAGAAATTCCAGAACCACGAGCTATTACTGAAAGCTTAGAGGGACCAGAAGGTTCAAAAGAACAGGACATTCCTATGCCGCTCCGCAGAAGTAGTAGGCAGTCTCATCCGCCCGAGAGATACTACGGTTTTCTCATAGACGGGGATAGAGAGGATTGCATCATAGACTATGATGAGCCTACTAGCTTCCAGCAGGCCGTTCAGAGCGTTGACTCGGTAAAATGGCTGGATGCAATGCGGACCGAAATAGAGTCCATGTACACCAACAAAGTATGGACGTTGGACATTGCTCCAGACGGGGTAAAACCCGTAGGATGCAAGTGGATCTTCAAAAGGGAGATTGGTGTAGATGGACAGGTAGAGACCTATAAAGCTAGACTTGTAGCAAAGGGTTTCCGTCAAAGACCTGGCTTGGACTACGACGAAACCTTTTCTCCAGTGGCTATGCTGAAATCCATTCGGATCCTTCTTGCCATTGCTGCCTTCCACGATTATGAGATTTGGCAGATGGACGTAAAAACCGCTTTTCTAAATGGAAATTTAGAGGAGTGTGTCTATATGGATCAGCCAGAGGGTTTCATTCAGAGTGGGAGCAGCGGAAAGGTGTGCAAGTTGCTTAAGTCCATCTATGGACTAAAGCAGGCATCGCGGAGTTGGAACATCTGTTTTGATGAGACGGTCAAGGAATTTGACTTTATCAAAAATCCAGATGAACCATGCATCTATAGTAGATTTGTAGCGAGAACTGTAGTATTCCTTGTTTTATACGTGGATGACATTCTCTTAATAGGAAATGACATTCCTATGATACAATCTGTCAAGGGTTTCTTGTCACACAGGTTCTCCATGAAAGACCTGGGTGATGCCTCTTACATCCTGGGGATCCGGATCCATCGTGATAGATCCAAGAGGATATTAGGACTTTCACAGTCCAGGTACATCGACACTGTACTGAAAAGATTCAGTATGGAAGATTCCAAGCGCGGTAACCTACCGGCTTGTCACGGGATCACCCTCTCTAAAGAGATGTCTCCCAAGACTGATTTGGAGAGGGATCGCATGTCTATTATACCCTATGCTTCTGCGGTAGGCTCTATAATGTATGCGATGTTGTGTACCAGACCGGATGTAGCTTATGCACTGAGTGTAGTAAGCCGGTATCAGTCAAACCCTGGGGAGAAACATTGGATAGCGGTAAAGAACATTCTCAAGTACCTGAGGAGGACTAAGGAGATGTTCTTGGTGTATGGCGGAAAAGACCTCCAGATTGAGGCCTTTGCTGACTCCAGCTTCCAGAGTGACAAGGATGATTCCAAGTCCATGTCGGGTTTTGTCTTTACCCTCAATGGAGGGGCGGTGTGTTGGAAGAGTTCCAAACAGGAAACCGTTGCAGACTCGACTATGGAAGCGGAATACATCGCTGCATCTGATGCCGCAAAAGAAGCTGTCTGGATAAGGAAGTTCTTAAAAGAACTTCAGGTGGTTCCGTCCATTGTTGACCCAGTACCTCTGTATTGCGACAACAACGGGGCTATAGCTTTAGCAAAGGAACCCAGGTCCCATCAAAGATCCAGGCACATCTTGAGGCGGTATCACCTGATCAGGAAGATCGTGGATCGCAAGGAGATCGAGGTTCGGTGGGTTGCTTCAGAAGAGAACACTGCAGATCCATTCACCAAGGCCCTACCCCAGACTCAGTTCGAGCGGCTGATCGAGATGATAGGTCTTCGATACGCCAGTACATGGCCTTAGTGCAAGTGGGAGATTGTTAGTGTATATGCCCTAGAGGCCATTACTGTATCATACTAGTTTGTATATTACTTGATGGAAGCTTGGGATATTCACCTTGTATAAACAATCTTGCTCAATATAGTAGTATGCTACTTGGTTTGTTTCTACTTCAATGTGTACTTGTGTTTATTTCAGTATATCACTTATACGCATTAGTGGAGCCCTTAGGATCTTTGCTTGATTACCAGCGTTGTGATGGCAGTCACACTAGTGGGGGCTGGGTAATCTATAGGCACATCCTTATACAGGTCCCTAGTCGTAGGACTATCGAGACAGGGCATCGATACTCCGGAGTAGACTAGCGTATGCGCTTCTCATCCTAGTGTGGGAGATGGTCTGTCCCACAGCCATCAGTACGTCGTACTGGAGATAGTATACGGGTGCTCGTTGGGTTACGAGTACACTGGACAGGACTCGTCGGGAACTGACAGGTTGGTATTATACCTATCGTCAGTTATCAGTTCCCAGGTGACATGAGTACAGCTTAGTCCGCTGACTTGACACTGACACTTCGCCTCGAGTGTGTTCCCACTGCACTTTGATCACTACCCTACCACGGCTCAAAGGAGTCGTGCAAACAGGTGGTGGTTGGGTGCAGTCCCGAAGCACTTGGAGGCAGTGACGGTTAGACAGGATTCGTCTCTCCCGGTATTGGGGGTTGACATCGCGCTGTGTCTAGGAGAGCCATTACACGAGTAGTCCCTGGCCAGGGCAAGCGAGATATACTGGTAGGTTTCCAGTGTTATCTCAGGGTGTTTTGGGCTTCACTCCGACACGACTTGTACCGCTATTGGGGGACTGACGTTTTACCGCCCCTAGGCCCGCCATGCGATGTATCAGACGAACAGACCGGACTGTACGGAGAATGTCACATTCAGACTCAGTAGGAGTTCAGATGGGGTTTCACCTCGTCAGCCTTCTTGTCGGCATCTACCTGGGGACCGTTACGCACAGCTAGTGCTGCTTGCGGTCTGTGGTTAAACCCACTGCCAGCGTAGTGTCGGGTCTTTAGAGTCCCACACAGAGGGTATTCGCCTCTGGGCAAAACAGAGTAGAGGTCGCATGGTTTTGCGACAGGGTTCGTTCTCATCCGCGCACTTGTGCACGTTTGGAGTCCGGACGGATTATACTGGCAGGCTCTGGTTTGAGCCAGATACTGGTATATGTTTTGGGGGTTGCTTTTATCTCTTGGTATTCTTGTTCCTCGGAACGAGAATGCAGGTGTGTATGCACAGTTGCTTAAGGCGGAGAATGAGGTTTTTCATTAGGGTTTCGGAACGGGTGCGTATGCACAGTTGATAGTCTTCATTTTCCAAACCCTAATGGATTTATATATTATCTATTAATAATAGTAATTAAATGAGAATTATGTTATGGTTGATTTTTTTGTTGACTTGTTGACCTTGGTTGACTTGTTGACCATTGACCACCATCATGCCTTGAAAGTCTTCCTTGATTCATGCTTACACTTCATTTAAAGAAGCATGATAGTGGTCATTCCAAAATTACCATCAACTATTCTTATTTCAATTATTATCATTTAGATAATATTTTTCTTTTGCATTATGGTTGCAAGAAAGAGAAAAGATATCTCATTCTATCATAACCTCTCTCTCTCTCCTCATTTCATCTTCTTCTTCCTCTAGCAAAGAGAAACCTTCTCATGTGTTGAGAATCCTTCTCTTTAAAAAGAAAAGCAAACCCTAGTCACTCTCTACTCACTCTAGGTTAAAGGTTTAGCAAGCCGGAAACCCTAGTTCACTCAAAGATCGAGAAAGAGCCCAAAGGTCGAACCTTCGAGGTGGATCCATCTTCGACGGAAGAAGGCGACGAAAAGAGAACCATCAACCTCTACAAGGTTTGAAGAAGAAGGAGTTCAAGTTTAGGTATAACCATCTTCCATAGTAGCTAACTCTCTTTAGCAAGAATACTAGTTTTAGTTTAGACAACGATCCCGACCTTGTTTAGTCCATGTTGCCTCTTGCGATAAAAATTCGTTTTTTATACCGTTTCCGCCTCCCTGTAAGCACCGGGGGTCGCAATATGGACTTACAGGGTACAGTCCCGAGCCACATGGAGGCAGTGAGCGGATCTGCAGGGGTTCGTCTCTCCCGGTATTGGGGGTGAGGTCGCGCTGTGTCTAGGAGAGCCATTACGCAAAGCCCTCGGCCGAGGCAGGAGATTTACTGGTAGGTATTCCAGTAGTATCTCAGGGCGTTCTGGGCTACACTCCGACACGACTTGTACCGCCTTTGGGGGTCTGACTTTTACCAACCCCCTAGGCCCGACATGCGATCCTCGTAGAAGAACGGACCGGACTGTACGGATATTGTCACTGACAGGCTCAGTAGGGTGTCAGGATGAGTTCACTCATCGATGTCCCTTTTGGTCAATAGCTGGTGGCCCGTCACGTATTGGCTTATACCTCTGACGTGCTAGTGGTTAAATCCACAGCCATAGTATTGACGAGTCTTTAGAGTCCACCACACTTACAGTTACTCAAGCTTTCGGGCGAAACGCTGTAGAGGCCGTATGGAGATATGGCAGGATCCGATCAGATACGTGCGGTATTGCACGGATCAGGATCGGACAGTTTTGTACTAGTGGCCGTATAGTTATATGGCAGGGTTTGATCTGATACGTGCGGTATTGCACGGATCAGGATCGAACGGATTTTACTAGCCGGCTTTGGCTTAAGCCGGTCCTAGTTTAGTACAGTGTAGATTTTGTCTCATTGCATTTGTATCCGGTCGGAATACAGATGCGGGTGTGTATGCACAGTGTCGGGGTTTTCCTGTAATTTATTACGGGACCAGTTTTCTGGAGTTGCCAGTTTGCATTCCGTTCCGGCCGGTTTTCCTTTGTTCTTTCCCGGCCGGACTTTTCCGATGGAGGGGGTTATTTGCAAT
Source organism: Agapanthus africanus (assembly GCA_030015575.1). NCBI lineage: Eukaryota > Viridiplantae > Streptophyta > Magnoliopsida > Asparagales > Amaryllidaceae > Agapanthus > Agapanthus africanus. The sequence continues at coordinate 279,824,086 of JASDDO010000029.1, read as the reverse complement.
TGTGCAAATAACATTTTGTGGAGGGGTTTTATTGCAAAAGTGTTTATTATGATATCTTGCTCCATCACTTGCTTTAATGATGATTGAAAGGGTATGGGTTGGTTTTAATGTAAGCATGGTGTATGTTTGGATGTGGTCACCTTTTTCTTCACTCCTACACTCACCTCCCTTCATACTACATATCCATTCACTCCACCACCATTCCATTATTCATGATGGCCGGCCACTTAGGAGTGAGGAAGAGAGAAATTTTATTGTTGGCATGACACAAATTTCTTCATATCATTCATCTAGTTTTGGGAAAATGAAAGCACCAATTTTCCATAACCTTATTCCTCCATCAAGGCAACTACAAACCCCAAATGAGACAAGCATCATCTACACTACATCCTACAGCAAATCTTGGGCACGTCGACTTGCCAGCTTCGTGCCCGAGTTGCCTCGGTATTGAGGTGGGAGCCCGTAAAAGACGCAGGCAATGTGGTGCCCTTCCGGCAAGGATATGACGACCGGAGGATCCGCGGGAGATCGGGACGACGACGAGAAGACCGGAGGACTCGGATCACTTGGTACATCTCTCACCCCATCTCTTGTTAGATAGTATCGGTTAATGGTTACGATCCGGGTTAATTGTCCGCGGTAGCGCCAGTTTCCAAGTAAGGAAAATTTTTGATTCCGCATTTTGGCCTCGAATAGACGGCCGGGGCGCTGCCGTGGCGCAACATCTAGCATCGACACATAAATACTCCTCTATCAGGTGTCGTCACCACGACTGGCCCTGATATGTACGTACTATACGTCTCTCGGAAATTCGAGTTTCCAGCTTCGACACTCGTAATCCACGTATCCATACGTACATGACTCCGATCGGTATCTTCCAGATATCCGCCGAGTCTAAATAATATCACCGGTAAGTAGTATTCCCCCACTAACTCATCGCCATCACCTGCGATCTTCTTGCCCCGGGGTACTTCCGGGCCCCACCATGTACCCGCACACGGCTCACTCCACTCCTCGCATAGGGTATATATCACAATCTCAGAACCGAGAAATCTCATGGTGGACGCATCGAAATATCATATCAAGAGAAACTGGGTTTTTCAAATAATGCATAATTTTATGAAACTACTACGTTCCTCAAATCCAGAAAACATCAAGTAATGAATAAGTATAATTGCATAGATCATTATGATGATATATTATGTAGGTGTACATATATAACATCGTCCCATACCACTGATATATACACACACACATATATATATACATATATATATATATATATCAGCGTCCCATACCACTGATATATATACGCAGAAGTAAAACATCATATGAAATGCATATCTCAATGCGTAAATCCATGAAATATAATATATACAACATGAAACAGTAATATGAGCATATAAAGGAAAAATCTCTATTTAACTTCAGCAAGTTATTAAATATATCATGCGTTTCCTAATTTCTCCGAAACCATACGCAACATCATATGAAGGTGAACATGTAGCTATAGCCAGGTATGCGTAACCATGTCGGTATAGCAAGATATGTGAACCTATCTATCAATAATGATGTAATACCCTCCATGTTAGTTATATGTATGCCCTAGAGGCCATTACTGTACATTGGATGTATATTGTAGTGGATGCTGGGACATATATAGGGAGGACTTTCTTGCTCAACATGATAGTATGCTATCTGGTTACACTTTACCTTAACGTGTATACTGATTGTCTCTCTGTTACATGTTGGTAAAGCCCTTAGGATATGTACTTGACTACCTGGACTATGATGCGGATCATACTAGTGGGGACATGGTAGTCCATAAGTACATTCTTCAAGGTCCCTAGTCATGGGTGTATCGAGATGGGGCATCGATATACCAAAGTAGACTAGCGTATACCTTCTCGACCCATACAGATGGGCGATGGATGATCCCATATCCATTGGTGTTTGACATCAGAGATGATATACAGGTGCTCAGTGGAGACCGGGTACACTGGACGGACTCGCCGAGAACTCCCAGATGGTATTATACCTTACAACAGATGGCAGTTCTCTAGTGACACTGGTAAAGAGTAGTCTGTTGACCCGAGATCGTCATAGAGTCTTGTGTGGTTCCCACTGTGCTTTGATTTCCACCTTACCACGTCCAAGAGGGCGTGCAAAACGGTGGTTTTTGGGTACAGTCCCGAGTCACTTGGAGGCAATGAGCGATAGGAGGGGATTCGTCTCTCCCGCTATAGGGAGTTGATGTTGCGCCGTGTTCGATTGGCTATAACCGGAAATCCCTGGCCAGGGTTGCTGAGATTTACTGGTAAGTGTTACCAGTAGTTTCTCGAATTGTTATAGACCTCATATCGACACGACTTATCGAGCTATTGGGGTCTGACGTTTACCACCCCTAGGCAAGATATGCGACATATCAGACGAACAGACCGGACTGTACGGTAAGTGTTACTGGTTGGATTCACAGGAGTGTGAGCGGGCTTGCTCGTCGTTCTTCTGATCGCTCAATACCCGGGTGGCCGTTACGTTAAGCAGACCGCTTGCGGCTTGTGGGTGTTTGATATGATCATCATCTGCTGCCGGCGTATTGACAAGTCTTTAGAGTCCTACACAGAGGTTTCCTGGCTCAAGCGAAACGAAATAGGAGCGCATATGAGATATGTGCGGGACCGAGAATAATGCGTGTATGTGATACCGTATTCCATTCTTGCGATTAATGTATCGATTGGTTATATGCGATATAACCTAGTTATCGAATCAAGGATTGATTCGATAAGCCGATACATTGGATACTAGCCGGTTATATGCGACATGACCGGATCATTGAATCAAGTGTTGATTTAATGATTTAATGTATAATTATATATTTGATATATTACTTTTCATTAACTAGTAGTGGTTCACTTTAAATGGATTTTCTCACTTGGATTGTGCACATTGTATATGTGATATACTTTTGTACACTAGTTTGTATCATATTTGATGATACATGCTCACTAGGGTTTGTGTAAAGATTAAACCATGGTTGTATATCGGTTAGGGTTTTCATTTTCTTATTCATTTATTTATTTATTTATTCTTTTTGGAAAATGAAAAGCATAAAGAGAAAATGGTGGCTAACTTTGTTTGATTTTGAAGCTTCATGAAGCTTTGACTAAGTCACCATTTTGTTTCATGCTTAACCCTAACCATTCCACTTAACCATGATTCATTCTCTACACTTAACCATGGTTTGAATATGATAAGTATTCATTTTTCTTTTGGATTTAATTAACTTATCATATTCATTTCTTTCTTCTTCTTCTTCATGAGCAAGAAAGAAAAGCTTTCTACTTCAATGGAAACTTGAGCAAATGAGTGAGAAATCCAATTCTAAAGTGAACCCACTTCCTATCTTTTCATCCTCTACCTCTTGCCAAGTAGTATAGGGTGTTCTCTTCACAAGTTTCATGACTTGGTGAAGTGGGAGCTTGATCCAGTGATGCCTCGACGTAGATCATCTTCGGCACGAAGCCGACGACCTTGCCCGCCCATTTCTCCGATGAAGCCGACGCTAGAGCCCGGGATTCCATTTGGACAGCGAGGAGACTTCATTACGGAGCTATGGAGGTGGAGGACCGGATCTACAAAGGTTGTATTTCCGTTCTTTTAGTTAAATTTGTTAACTAGTTGCTTGTTTCGCCTAATCTCTAGTCAACGATCTGTATTAGGGTTTGTAGGCACCCGTAAAATTTGAAATTGGCATGGTTGATACCTTGTGAGACCTCATTAGAGTGCCTAGGAACCCTACAGTGGTATCAGAGCCTATCTAGTGCCTTAGGCGATGTGTAGACGAAGTTTGAAACCCGAACGAACCCGAAACCCCAATTTTTCACCCTCTCTGGACTTTTTCTGAAAAAGTGGTTTTTTCCAAATTAAAAATTCTTAAAAAATTCAGCAGGGAATATTATGAATTACTGTGAAGCATGTGACATTGATTCGACAGAAGAGCCGCGGAACTGCGGCCACACCCTGGCTTGTGCGGCGGTTCCGCGGCAAAAGTGCTGAATCAATGCACTTGCTTTGCACAGTAATTAGTTTCTGGATGTGCTGTATTTTATGGGAATTTTTAAAAATTATTCAAGAGTTGAATTTTCTTGGGTTGTTTTGGGGATTCGATGATTCGATCGGATTATCAGATTTTGTCTATGTGGCTTTCCGGATAAATTTTAGAATATGTTAAAAAGTTCGACCGGATATAAATACCCAACTTTTTCCCTGCCGGAAAATTTCCAAGTGTTGGATTTTTCCGTGGTTTAAAGACGTTCTAAGTAGTGCAAGTAACGCGATGGACTCTCTAGAAGACAACAAACCTTAACTCGATTATGTGACCGTCTTGAACTGCCCTTTGAACCTTAGGGTTTGGGGCAGTACGGCGTGCCACATGTGAGGCGTTGGCTTGGCCCTTCTACGGCTGGACCGTTGGTATTGAGGCACAAACTGAATGTTTTTAGACTTGTTTCATGTGTTGATCTGTATCGGGAAAACTTGGGTGTTCGAATGTTCGATCGGAAAGTTTTACATTTTCTATTTATCCGGAATTGGATACAATAATTGGAATTCACAAACAGTTATGAGATAACTGAATGAATGTTATAAATCTAGCGGTTTAGTCTCACTTGATCGGTTGCCACGGAATTTTGATGTGATCAAAAGTCCATCGCAATCACGTAGAGTACGCGGATACTCGCCGGGTAAACTTAATAGACAGCCTCGCCCCATAGCCCCGACCAAGTGACTGTAGTTGAACCCCGTCGCCGAAAGCATCCGTTCGGGTGCTCGTGGTAGCGGTGTTCCGCCTTGGTGCACTTCGTCGACGGTATCGGTGGTGCGACCGTCTACTAAAGTTTGCGACGAGCATTCGATCAAAATGTCGGGAATCTTGTTGAATTTCCCGACTTGCTATTGAAAAGTGTTTTCGATAATGAGACTAAAATGCGGGGTTTATAATTGTTAGGCATGCGATGTCTAAAGAATTCATTTGGTCAGGCATGTGATGTCTGAGGAGGTTGCGGATTCCAACTGTTGTAGTTTTACACTTTCTTTTCTGTGACCGTAAGTGTAATTTGTGATATCGCCGGTTTCGTTGCTATATGTCAACGACAATTGGGATACGCATGTTTACTTACGTTGATGACATGTGATGTTATGTGTTGCTGGATATGTTATATTGGATCGTCGTGTTTGAATAGCCGGGGTTTTTTTTATGTGAGTTGAGTGTTTTTCATTTTCATTCATGTAAAAACTTGTATGTAATATTCTTTTATTGGGACACTTCCAGGTTGCGGATGTTGTCACCATTTGTATATTATTTGCTTTTCCGCACTAGGATAGACCCAAGGAGGAGAGCACAAGTAACCGGGTTCTGGGGTCCAGTGGGAGACCAACTCGAGGAGTCGAGTCCGGGTCTCCTAACTCTAGAATTGGTAGGGTTGCTTGCTGCTCTCGTAGGGGTCTAGGGGTGTGGGTTTGGCTATTCATCACGACCGTGGAATCTGTGTTTTATACTGGCTCGTATTGAAAACACGGATGTCCTAGTATATCCAATATTTCATATGATTCTTCTTCTGCGATATCTGTGATGTGATCATGTGATGTTCTGTGATAGATACTGTATATAGTATATATGATATATTATATAAACGTTGCTTATGTTTTACACCCGCGCTAGCCCTGCCCCGCTCTGCCGTTAGTTACCTAACCTAACGGTGCAGACGGGACATCGAGGTGAATGCGGATGGCATAAGTGTACGTCGTATTTATCTGTGATGTTTAGGTATTTAAATGATGGGACTTCATTAATGAGATTAATGAAATAAAAGAAACCTAAGATGTTGTAGAATCGAATTTCAAAACAAAACAGGTAGCTACAGTTCTTGCTTTGCACAGCGGTATATATGATATATCCTGCACCTTATTCGATGAGGAAAGGACCGAGATCCCTTCATCGGGAGTGACTCCTTTAGCAATAACTGGCAGATGCTACACACTCAGTTTGTCTTTTAATTGCTTTTAAGTTTTTTTGCTTTGTACAGTGATATATATGATATATCCCGCACCTCATTCGACGAGGAAAGGACCGACGATCCCTTCACCAGGAGTGACTCCTTTAGCAAAACTAGAAAAGCCTCAAAAGCACTCCATTTTTAAAATCGTTTGATTCTACAACGATATCAAGTTCATTACGCAATAGGTTTTCAGAAAAACCTGTCGTAGCCCTCCGTCATTTCAGATAAATCCTGTTTAGTATTCGTGTTGCGTTTGTTGACCTTGTCAAGGCGCAGTGTGCGGTAGCTAACCAGTATTTATCTGCTTATGCATATGATGTAGATTGGGTTAAGGTAGTCGTGCGGCCTTGTTGACCTTGTCAAGGGTCGTGCGGGTGGGTTTGATTCAATCAAGAAATGACGGGTTGAACTTGACTTGCGGTCTATGGTTTGTTGACCTTGTCAAGGTCATAGATCGTTCGGGGCAAAATATTATCGGGAATTTCAAGTGTTGAAATTTGCAATGAGATTGCATACCTTCTATGAGATAGTTGGATCCCGATACCCGCTGCGAGTAAGAGTTACTCCTGGGAGAGTTTTGCACATTACAATTAGCCGATCAAGTAGGTGTCTAGAAAGGTGTCAACGAGGTTACGCCTCTGGGAAAACGAGGTTTACATTAATTAGGTTCGTGCGAAAGCACGGGGGACCTCCCTCAAAGTACCGACACTGGCCTGGCTGAAAGATTGGCGAACTTGTAGTGTGTAATTAATCCCGGCTAGTCTTTCCTTTTAGGGTTTGAAGGAAGATTTGATAAAAAGCAGTGGGAGCCATCCTGATTAGATAAAATAATAACCAATCTATTCTTGCAAGAGCGCACGCAGAGTGTTTTCTTCTCTCTCTCTCCAGGTAGCGACCATATCACGCCTTAATCAAGATAATAATACGGATTATTGACCGAACCCGCTTGTTATACTGAGCTGGGGGACGTTGGACCCGCTCCAACTTATAATTGTTATAAGACAGAGCAGGAAATTGGGGATTACCAGAATTCCCGTACGGCCCAAACGAAGAGAGTGCATGTTGATGCATCATCTTCGGGTGTGTTCATTACAAAGAACTGTTTCTCAGTATCCTCCGCATCCTGGGTATATGATACCAGATCAGGATCCAAGATATGTAATCTGTTACATAGGGCTACAGAAAAGTAGAGAACTGAGAACGGGTGATAAGTTTCATGAGGCAGAAAACGGGGCAAGAGTTGCAGCCAAGTCTGTCGGTCACTGTCACCCTGTATTATCAATACATTGATTCTGAACGAATGTTATTAGATACCGAACCTGATATACAAAATCATATCAGTCTCTTTATTAGTAAAGAAATGATAAAATTTTGTATTGTTGGATAATGTTTTGAACATTTCCTATATCAAAAGTTGATCGGTTCAGGCACGTTATCTAAAAGCATTGATGTTCTAAATCGAACTACAGTTCTTAGTATATGGAACACACAAAAGAGGAAGAGTTCAGAAATGAACGAAATCTTCTTAAGGTATTGTAGACTAGGTCATATCAATGCGACCCGATTGGCTGAAGTTACATTTAGATGTATATTTAAATTAGTTTGAATTTACATCTTGTGAAACTTGCCAGTCATGTCACAAAGATAAGATGACCATAGCTCCGTTTACTGGAAACAGAGAAAGAGTTAGTTGAACTCTTGGGATGATACATGTTGATGTATGAAGGTCCCCAGTCTACACATACCAAGAACAGTTCTTTTTACTTCATTACATTCTCTGATGATCTTTCGAGATTCAGACCTATGTTCCTGTTGAAACACAAGTCCGAACCTTTTGAGATATTCACAGAATATAAGTTAGAAGTAGAGAACCAAAATACGGGTATAAGTATTATGTCCTTTGATGAGATCAAGGAGGAGAATACTTGAGCACGGAAATCCTGGATTATTCTAAAGGAGAATGAGATTCTCTCTCAGCATTACTCCTCCGTATACACCATAGCACGATGGTATGTCGGGGCGGAGCAGATACACCCTATTTGATATGGTGTGCTCTATGATGAGTACTACTGAGTTACCCTTTTCCTTTTGGGTGTTATGCGCTTGTGAAGTTGCATACCTATTGAATAGGGTCACGATCAAATCAGTTGCCTACTACTTCATATGTGATATGGAAAGGGAAGAGCCCATATCTTAAGATGGTTAAGATTTGGGGTTGTCCGGCCTATGTCTAAAAGCAAAATCCGGACAAGATCGAGGCAAGGTCTGTAATGTAGAATTGGAAAGGTTTCAGCTATACAAACTGAAGCTGATGATTTGGTAGAACCGAAGGATTCAATAGTAACCAACGAACCTCAGCCTCTCCGCCGATCTAGTAGGGTTTCTCACCCACCTGAGAGATACTTCTGTTTCTCTATGACAGTGGGAGCGAGGATTGCATCATGAGATGATGACCCAACTAGCTTCGAGCTGGCCATCAGGAGTAAGACTCTATAAGAATGGCTGGATGTTTAGTGATCTGAGATGGAATCCTTATACACCAACAAAGTATGGACTTTGGTTGCTATATCTGAAGGGTTAAATCCCCATCAGGAGCAAGTATATCTTGAGAAGATTACTTGGTGTACATGGAAAGGTTGAGACTTTCAAAGCTAGACTTGTTAAAGGTTTTCGTCATCGACCAGGCGTGGATAATGATGAAACCTTTTCCAGTACCTATGCTTAAGTCCATCCAGATACTACTTGCCACGGCTACATACCATGACTACGATATCTGGCGGTTGGGTGTCATGACTGCTTTTCTAAATGATGTTTTAGAAGAGTGCGTCTATAAGTACACAGCCAGAGGGCCTCGTAGACAGTGGGAGCAGCGGAAACGTGTGCAAGATGCTTTATAGGATAAAGCAGGCATCGCGGAGTTGGAACATCTGTTTTGATGGATTAGTCAAAGAAGTTGACATCATCAAAATGGTAGATGAACCTTGTATAAACAAAAAGGTAGTAGGGAGTATGGTGACGATCCTCGTAGAGTACGTGGATGACATACTCTTGATAGGGAAGGAGTTTCCTATGCTACGCTCGATCAATCTCCGCTTATCACAATGATTCTCCACATAGGATCAAAGTGATACCTCCTAAATCCTGGGTTTTGGATCTATGAAATAGATCTAATTGGATATTAGGATACTCACTAGTTGTAGTGAGATGGTATCAATCGATCCTGGGGAGAATCACTGGAAAGGTTCCAGGGTGATAAAGATGACTGAATGTCAGTCACAGGCATTGTCTTTACCCTCAGTAAAGGGACGGTATGTTGGAAGAGTTCCAAGCTAGATACCGTGGCATACTAGACGATAAAGGCAGGATACATCGCTACTTAAGATGCTACCAAAGAGGCCGTTTGGGTGTATGTTGGTTCATGAGATGAACTAGGTTCCTACCATTGTGTGACAATGGAAGTGTGGCTTTGGCCCGGGAACCCCGGTCCCATAAGTGACCCAGACATATTCTAAGGCAGTATCACCTGATCATGGAGATGGTTGATCTCCAGGGTGATCGAGGTTAGGAGAGTAGACTCAGAGGACAACACGGCGGATCCACTCAAAAAAGCCTTTTCCCAGAGAGAGACTTTTATGGGATGGTTGAGTATGAGATACTACAACCACTGCTATCAGATGGCCTCAGTGCAAGTGGGAGATTGTTAGTTATATGTATGCCCTAGAGGCCATTACTGTACATTGGATGTATATTGTAGTGGATGCTGGGACATATATAGGGAGGACTTTCTTGCTCAACATGATAGTATGCTATCTGGTTACACTTTACCTTAACGTGTATACTGATTGTCTCTCTGTTACATGTTGGTAAAGCCCTTAGGATATGTACTTGACTACCTGGACTATGATGCGGATCATACTAGTGGGGACATGGTAGTTCATAAGTACATCCTTCAAGGTCCCTAGTCGTGGGTGTATCGAGACGGGGCATCGATATACCAGAGTAGACTAGCGTATACCTTCTCGACCCATACAGATGGGCGATGGATGATCCCATATCCATTGGTGTTTGACATCAGAGATGATATACAGGTGCTCAGTGGAGACTGGGTACACTGGACGGACTCGCGGAGAACTCCCAGATGGTATTATCCTTACGTCAGATGGCAGTTCTCTGGTGACACTGGTACAGAGTAGTCTGTTGACCCGAGATCGTCATAGAGTCTTGTATGGTTCCCACTGTGCTTTGATTTCCACCTTACCACGTCCAAGAGGGCGTGCAAAACGGTGGTTTTTGGGTACAGTCCCGAGTCACTTGGAGGCAATGAGCGATAGGAGGGGATTCGTCTCTCCCGGTATAGGGAGTTGATGTTGCGCCGTGTTCGATTGGCTATAACAGGAAATCCCTGGCCAGGGTTGCTGAGATTTACTGGTAAGTGTTACCAGTAGTTTCTCGAATTGTTATAGACCTCATATCGACACGACTTATCGAGCTATTGGGGTCTGACGTTTACCTCCCCTATGCAAGATATGCGACATATCAGACGAACAGACCGGACTGTACAGTAAGTGTTACTGGTTGGATTCACAGGAGTGTGAGCGGGCTTGCTCGTCGTTCTTCTGATCGCTCAATACCCGGGTGGCCGTTACGTTTAGCAGACCGCTTGCGGCTTGTGGGTGTTTGATATGATCATCATCTGCTGCCGGCGTATTGACGAGTCTTTAGAGTCCTACACATAGGTTTCCTGGCTCAAGCGAAACGAAATAGGAGCGCATATGAGATATGTGCGGGACCGAGAATAATGCGTGTATGTGATACCGTATTCCATTCTTGCGATTAATGTATCGATTGGTTATATGCGATATAACCTAGTTATCGAATCAAGGATTGATTCGATAAGCCGATACATTGGATACTAGCCGGTTATATGCGACATGACCGGATCATTGAATCAAGTGTTGATTTAATGATTTAATGTATAATTATATATTTGATATATTACTTTGCATTAACTAGTATTGGTTCACTTTAAATGGATTTTCTCACTTGGATTGTGCACATTGTATATGTGATATACTTTTGTACACTAGTTTGTATCATGTTTGATGATACATGCTCACTAGGGTTTGTATAAAGATTAAACCATGGTTGTATATTGGTTAGGGTTTTCATTTTCTTATTCATTTATTTATTTATTTATTCTTTTTGGAAAATAAAAAGCATAAAGAGAAAATGGTGGCTAACTTTGTTTGATTTTGAAGCTTCATGAAGCTTTGACTAAGTCACCATTTTGTCTCATGCTTAACCCTAACCATTCCACTTAACCATGATTCATTCTCTACACTTAACCATGGTTTGAATATGATAAGTATTCATTTTTCTTTTGGATTTAATTAACTTATCATATTCATTTCTTTCTTCTTCTTCTTCATGACCAAGAAAGAAAAGCTTTCTACTTCAATGGCAACTTGAGCAAATGAGTGAGAAATCCAATTCTAAAGTGAACCCACTTCCTATCTCTTCATCCTCTACCTCTTGCCAAGTAGTATAGGGTGTTCTCTTCACAAGTTTCATGACTTGGTGAAGTGGGAGCTTGATCCAGTGATGCCTCGACGTAGATCATCTTCGGCACGAAGCCGACGACCTTGCCCGCCCATTTCTCCGATGAAGCCGACGCTAGAGCCCGGGATTCCATTTGGACAGCGAGGAGACTTCATTGCGGAGCTATGGAGGTGGAGGACCGGATCTACAAAGGTTGTATTTCCGTTCTTTTAGTTAAATTTGTTAACTAGTTGCTTGTTTCGCCTAATCTCTAGTCAACGATCCGTATTAGGGTTTGTAGGCACCCGTAAAATTTGAAATTGGCATGGTTGATGCCTTGTGAGACCTCATTAGAGTGCCTAGGAACCCTACAGTCCAGGTATATGTGTAGCTATATCAAGGTATACGGGTGTACATGTAAGTATGTATGCAAGATGTACATGTAGCTATGTCTCATATGTGTATATACCTAACTCTAATGGTACAATACCATATATGTATATGTGTAGCTAGCATGTAGTCATGGCAAGGCATATGTGTAAGTATGTAGGTATACAAGCATGCTATATGTCATATGCATAATGGAATAGGAATCAATGTCTCAATGTCCCTAACCAAACAATATCATATATGTATGTGTGTTGTGCGTGTCATGACAATTATCAATGGTGTGTGTGGCATACAATCAGTGCTCGTGCAACATGAACCGTTAATAATGGTGTTGTGTCTTATTAATACTATGTCTAAATGCAATAGGTAATTGAGATATGCAACAAGGTACACATGCACAATCAATGTCCATATACTGGTAACTAATAATTATGTCATTTAATCTAGCCCAGACGCATAACGCCATGCGGGCGATTCCCCTGTAAATGTTAAATCTACTCACAGATGATCTTTGTCTAAGTAAAGCCAACCACTTGCTTTCCCTTCTTCGCAGCGTCCGAAGTCCTTGCCCGCGTCCCTAAGATCATAAACAACAATAACAAGTGTATATTAGCAATCGACCAATAACACGTACAAACTACGTTTGACCGACGCACCAACTCCAAACATACTCTCAAGTGTTCGTCTAGTGGCTAACATACGTAGCGACACTATGAAACCATCCCAAGAGCAAAAACTACACAAAGTACACGTACCGTGTCGGATAACGTAACACATGTATTCGTAACACTAGAAACTAGTAAAGTGATCCCAGATTTTGTATACAGTAAAAACATAAAAATCTAGCAAGACCAAACACACTAAAATAACCGCAGACAGTCACCCACCAAAAACCAAGCCCAAACTCCACCTAAAAATCGAGCTCGCCGGAATTTTCCTGAGTGTCGCCGGCCAAATCCGAGGGGATAGGGTTCGTGCTTCAGCTGAAGGCTTAGGGTCTCAGGTACAACACCACTACACTGCTAGATTTTCTAGTACATACACTGGGTCACAGCAGATCACAGATATCACAAAATGACACTAAAAATACGATATGTGCATGAAACTTTACTTTAAGCGTTCTAAACTAAAACGAATAGGCTACGGAATACTAAAAAGACCTACTTAAGAGATAGAGATTATTACCTACTCTCACAAGCTCAAATATTCTAGCTTTCTAAGCTCCAAGGCATCTAAGAGGCAAAACAAGGATTAAGAAATGATTTGGGTGTGATTTTATGAATTTTTGTGTAGGATTAGTGAAGGAAATGATAAGTGTTCAGTTGAGGTGATGAGGAGATGAAGGAAATGATGAGAAATAGATAGAGTGAGAGAGAATGAGAGGGTGAGGGTTAAGGGGAGAGAGAGGTGAGATTAAGGGTGAGTGCATCATGCATTAACTCACTCATTAATGCAAACCATGCCCTCACATGAGTCATCATGCCACCTCCTCTCCAATCCAAAACACAAGAAATATCTCTCCACAAATATCTAGAGGTTTAGGGTTAAAGTAAAGCAAGGATTATGATTAGCTTAAGGTTGTCATGGTTACTAAACTAGATTAACACAAGCAAAACCCTCACATTAACATCTACAAGTGTGTGCAAGCCATAACAAATAATAATAAATTATTAATTAAATGATATAAAATGTGAGGAAACCAAATTGGTAAACTTTTTACAGAAAGCCCGCACTATCGCTTAATTAACACTAATCGAAATCCTAAGGTGTTACATCAATCGTATGATAACCGATAGATTTGTCCAGTGTGGACAAGTTAGGAATGTATAAAGCAAACATCTGCATTCACTTGTGTTTTCATCTGTTTCGAGTTATTTCGTAGGTACTTTTCCGCTGGTTCTCCGTGTACAAAGATAGATTAGATGTTCATTTTAACGTTGTTTCACAGCTTTGAAATGATTATCTATTCTATTACAGTGTACTCGGAGAACGGGGGGAGGTGCTGCCGAAATTTGCTCGAAACGGTTGAAAGTACAAGCGAATGGGTGTTTGTTCTTTACATTCTTAATGGGATAGAAGCCTTACCCCCGACAGTCGAAACACACACATACAACATGAATACACAAGAAACACACACACAACATATACACACTAACAACCCTGTAAGTCCATGTCACGCACCCCACGATCTTGCGGGGAGGCGGAATATATGAAAAACGATTATCGAAGCTTCGTAACACGGACTTGAGCGCATGAATCGTATCTAAACCGTTACCAGCAAACTACGAGAGGTTTAACTACTCGGATTCGAAGTTATACCTCACGTTACTTGTCCTTCGAGTCTTCATCGCTGTCCTCCACTCCTCGTAGGCTCCTTGGAATATCGGCACCTCAACGGCCTCCTCGAGTCAAAGACGATCCACCTGAGAGCTCATTCTCCAAGCTTGATCTCTAACTTGAGATAACTAGGTTGCTCAAAGTGCTAATCTATGCTACCTAGGGGATATAGAGTGAGGTTATAGATGTATTAGTCTAGCTAACCCTTGATCTCAACACATAAGAGGTTAGGGTTAGGGTTTCAAGAATGAGAGAGCTTAAGGAGAGAGAAGGTGATGATAAGAATGATATTGAAAAATGAACTCATTAGAATATAACAACCATAACAATTTATCAAATAAATAATATAAATGATTAATCATCATGGTTGATGCATTCACCTTGTGTGATTCATCACATGAGTCATAAGCTCAATAAATGAAGCATTAACTCCAATGATGAATCACACAAATGAGTCATTAAGCAATAACTGCTTATGCCACATTAATCCCTAAGTCACCATGCTTCTAGAAGCTTCCCGGAAAATTACGAGAACGCCCCTCCAATCCGTGAAAACACGGAAAAACTTTAGACTGTATAAATCCAATAACCTTATACTAGAATCTGGCTTAAACCAAAGCTGGCTAGTAAAAACTGTCCGAACGTCGTACGTGCGTTTAAACACGTATGTGTCCGAACCCTTGTCGTAAAACCATACGGCCTCTATATCGTTTCGCCTGGAGCAGGGAAACTCTCTGTGTGGGACTCTAAAGACTCGACACTACGCTGGCAGTGGGTTTAACCACAGACCGCAATCGGCACTAGCTGTACGTAACGGTCCCCAGGTAGATGTCGATAAGAAGGACGATGAGGAAACCCATCCGAACTCCTACTGAGCCTGATGTGACAATCTCCGTACAGTCCGGTCTGTTCGTCTAAAACTATCGAATATCGAGCTTCGGGGGCGCAAGCGTCAGTCCCCTAATAGCGGTATTAGTCGTGTCGGAGCGTAGCCCATTACACCCTGAGAAACTACTGGAACCTACCAGTAAATCTCGCTTGCCCTGGCTAGGGACTTTGCGTAATGGCTCTTTGACACAGTGCGATACCAACTCCCAATACCGGGAGAGACGAATCCTGTCTAACCGCCACTGCCTCCAAGTGCTCGGGACTGCACCTAACTGCTGCCTGTTTGCACGACTCCTTTGAGCCATGGTAGGGTAGCAATCTAAGAACAGTGGGACACACTCGAGGCGAAGTAGCAGTGTCAAGTCTGCGGACTATGCTGTACTCTTGTCACCTGGAAACTGTTAACTGACGATGGGTATAATACCAACCAACAGTTCCCCTGCGAGTCATGTCCGGTGTACCCGTAACCTAACGAGCACCTGTATACTATCTCCAGTAAGACGTACTGATGGCTGTGGGACAGACCATCCCCCAACTGGGATGAGAAGCATACACACTAGTCTACTCCGGAATATCGATGCCCTGTCTCGATAATCCTACGACCATGGACAAGTATAAGATGTTGCTTATAGACTACCCAACCCCCACTAGTGTGACTGCCATCATAACGCTGGTAATCAAGCAAAGATCCTATGGGCTCTACTAATATGTATAAGTGATACGTTACAAGAAACATATTAAAGTAGACACAAACCAAGTAGCATACTACCATGTTTAGCAAGACTGTTATATAAATGTGAATATCCCAAGCTTCCATTAAGTAATATACAACCTAGTATGATACAATAATGGCCCCTAGGGCATATACACTAACAATCTCCCACTTGCACTAGGGCCATGAGCTGGCATATCGTAGACCTATCATCTCGAATAGCCTCTCGAACTGCGTCTGAGGAATGGCCTTTGTGAATGGATCAGCAGTGTTATTCTCTGTATCTACTCTCTTTACCTCGATCTCCCGGCGATCTACGATCTCCTTGATCAGGTGATACCACCTTAAGATGTGTCTGGACTTCTGATGGGACCTGGGTTCCTTCGCTAAAACTATAGCGCCGTTGTTGTCGCAATACAGAGGTATTCTGTGAGGAACTTCTTCATCCAGACAGCTTCTTTTGCGGCATCGCAAGCAGCTATGTACTCCGCTTCCATCGTTGAGTCAGCAACGGTCTCCTGTTTGGAACTCTTCCAACAGACCGCCCCTCCATTGAGGGTAAAGACATAACCCGACATGGACTTGGAGTCATCCTTGTCACTCTGGAAGCTGGAGTCGGCAAAGGCCTCGATCTGGAGGTCTTTTCCGCCATACACCAAGAACATCTTCTTAGTCCTCCTTAGGTACTTGAGAATGTTCTTTACTGCTATCCAGTGCTACTCCCCTGGGTTTCCCTGATACCGGCTTACAACGTTTAATGCGTATGCTACATCTGGTCTGGTACATAACATCGCATACATTATAGAGCCTACCGCAGAAGCGTAGGGTATAATCGACATGCGATCCCTTTCCAAATCAGTCTTGGGGGACATCTCTTTGGAGAAGGTGATTGCGTGACAAGCCGGTAGGTTACCGCGCTTAGAATCATCCATACTGAATCTCTTCACTATGGTGTCTATGTACCTGGACTGCGAAAGTCCCAACATCCTTTTTGATCTATCACGATAGATCCGGATCCCCAGAATGTAGGTGGCATCACCCATGTCTTTCATGGAGAATTTCTGTGATAAGAATCTTTTGACTGACTGTAACATAGGAATATCATTTCCTATTAGGAGAATGTCATCTACGTACAAGACGAGGAATACTACAGCTCTCCCTACAATCTTACTGTATATGCAAGGTTCATCTGGATTTTTGATAAAGTCGAATTCTTTGACAGCATCATCAAAACAGATGTTCCAACTCCGCGATGCCTGCTTTAGCCCATAAATGGACTTAAGCATCTTGCATACTTTACCGCTGCTCCCACTCTGAATGAATCCCTCTGGCTGATCCATATAGACGCACTCTTCCAAATTACCATTTAGAAAGGCCGTCTTTACGTCCATCTGCCAGATCTCATAATCGTGGAAGGCAGCAATAGCAAGAAGGACCTGAATGGATTTGAGCATAGCTACTGGAGAAAAGGTTTCGTCATAGTCCAAACCAGGTCTTTGACGGAAACCCTTTGCAACAAGTCTAGCCTTATAGGTTTCAACCTGTCTATCTACACCAATCTTCGTTTTGAAGATCCATATGCATCCTACGGGTTTTACCCTGTTCACACCATAATATTGCATTATTATATTCCCCATTCTTATTCTTTTTATAAATAAACAGGTGCTTTTGACGCATGTCTGCTACATATTACAGGTTACAGGTTCTTGGACAGAAAACAGTGAAAATAATGAAAAGACGACGTAAAAGTGAGACTTTGACCGACAAACAGGGAATCTTGATCGAGCCTATACAAAGATTATTACAAAGCAGCGCAATGTTCAAGACTTCGTCACGAAGCAACGGTAAAAGTCCGCTATAATGTTCACTGTGAAGATCTGAAGAAGATGTAGAACCCAATCCGAGAAAAGACCTGTATAACTAGGAATTACAAGTCAGCAGGAGCCAACACAAGAAAGACCAGCAGTCAACTCCCTAGTTTGACCGCGGAACCGCGGCCAAACTAGGCCTCGGGCCGCGGTTCCGCGGCGGGGTTGAGTCTGAAGAGAATAAAAATTGTACCAAAATTCTTGTGCGGTGCTGAAAAGATTTTCTAGGGCTATTTTTGTAAATGTAGACATGCGAGTCATTGTAACCCTAGGGTTTCCTATTCTTTATAAATAGGAACTCTAATCATTGTAATTTCTTATGCCTCCTTTTAATAATAAAATTCAGATCTCTTTATGGAGAGCATCGGTGTTTCTTTTCAATTCATGGATTCAGATCTGACAAACCTGCGTTGATGATTGGAGAGAGCATCTGTAAGTAGATTTAATTCCTTGCTCTAGTTTAGATTTCAATTCTTTGCCCTAGCTAGATTTAATTCCTTGCCGTAGATTAATTGTTTAGAGTTAGCTTTGGGGAATGATTTTGAGAGATGTGATCTCTCATCCCTTTCTTACCAATAATATATAATCAATAGGACTCCATGCATACACGCACACACCGTGCCCTACGGCACCCTATCCCTCGAGGTAGCGGTGACACCGTAGTATAAAAGCCCGGTTGCGCGCGTTTTCATGGAGGTTAGGGTAAGAATCTCTAAAGGAAGGACAAGAACGTAGTGGAAGGAACACCTTCCCGAATGGATCTAATCCCCTTTATTGATAATTACCATAACTCCTCATAGATCTTCATTCGGGTATAGAAAGCATTGAGATTTACCTGCATTTCCAGACCATCCCTAAACCTAACCCTAGCAAGACTAGATCTAGATAATCGTAGTATAGAATAATTAGGTTTTTAGATTTAATAATCAATCCGAACCCTCTTCGGAATTAACTCGTTAGCGCGACTAGGAGATTCACAACATCCCTGTGGACCGACCCGTACTCACCGGCTAGCTGCAAAGCGACGCCGTTCTTGATTGCGGTAATAGATAGTTTTTGAGATCAATCAAATGGCGCCGTTGCCGGGGATGGCGTAGAAATTTCCTTTTTGCAATTTCGGGTTAATCAAAATTAAAAAAAAATCATAAAAATCTGAAAAATAAAAAAAAAATATATAAAAATATATCATTTGTTATTTTTGTGAAGGGTATTTTTGTGAATTTTGCAGGATCTACGAACAAATTCGGATCTGGAAATCTACAGAGATAAAAACAGCAAATATCAAATCCGAACAAACAGAAGATCACAACAACCGAGGAACAGAAGAAATTTGGAGGACCAAGCCAAAAAAAAGAAGAATCGCGGTGATCTGGTCCAAAAAAAAAAAAGGCCGGCGACCCCATTCCGGCCGCTGAACCGCCGCGTGACCCCGCTTTTGGCCGCGGAACCACCGCGGCCTGGTCGATTCAGGGTTTGAAGGAAAAAAAAAAACTCTGTAAGTCTTATGATCTCCTCCTCTGCAAATCTCGATATATCTTCTGTAAAATCTCCTGCAGGATTCTTTGCGCTTAAAAAATCTGCCCCCTTCCAAATAACAATCTTGTGCAGGATTCTTTGCGCCGCGCATAAAATAAAAAGATTTGATTGCAAGTGATTTACTGTTTTGCATATCTTTAATCGGATTTTAAGGGGTTTTTGACCAATTCAAATTGGGTGGGGATTTTATCACCCTTCCCAGGACCCCAGAAATCACATAAGGTATTTGCATTGACCATTCTTAATTAAAAAATATTAGACTCAGCCCTAAGGAGTTCGAGCTCAATAAGACATAGGACTAGTTATAGGCATTAGCTATTTATCCTAACCTGACTTTGCGGTGTCCAGGCAAGTGTGTCAAGGTAAGTGGTTACTTAATTAGGACCGCTACTTGTAGCGGGGAGCCTCCCACATACCTGGCACTTACCTGGCCGCAATTGGCGGTGAAGAGGCGGTTTGAGGTCCTATCTCTAGCCCTTTGGAACAGTTAGGAGCTGTCTAGCTGACCTAGGTGACCCTAGAGTTAGGTCTGATTGTGCATTTTTGGTTGATCGAAAGTGTGACTTAGCCCTTTATCAAATTTTTTTTTTGCAAACGGTTCCAAATAAAAAATAAAAGAAGAAAAAGAAAAAATCTTTTATAAAAAAAACTTGCAGCTTGTCGCGTAAAATCCTTGCACCCCACCACCTACCTTCTTCATCTTCTCTTTCTTCTATCATGGGTACCCCACCTCATAAATCTCTTGCCGAACTTTGGTATCCCGAACCTAATTTTGCGTCGTACGTCAATTTGTTCGGTCAATTTAAAGACGATCCTTCCTTGCCTAAAATATCTTTGAAAGATCAAATAGAGGAGTCTAGGAGAAACAGTTTGACTTTTCAACCCACTTTGTGTCACCCAAGCCAACATTTACCACATCCATATGTTGATACCTCTTTTTCAAGTCCTTCTGTCACTCCTAAGACGATGTCCATTGCTGAGCATATTGCTCAATCTCGCAGTCGATCTTTCACCCCTCTCCACTCATCTAGTTCTAGGGATCCACATGACTATTCACCTTTTTATCCATATGTTGACCCTACCCCTGTCCAATCACCTACTTCTTACCAGTCCTACCCGACCTTACTACCCTCACTAGACACTGTTTCTGCACAGCCATTAGGGAGTTTTGCATATCTACACAATTTCGAATCTTTTCCCGAAACCCCCTTACCACCAAAGTCTAGTTTGGAAGAGTCGTTGGAGGCGTATATCGCAGCAACAAACAAAATGGTTAGGAATGTGGAAGCGTCCGTGGCCGCTCTTATGCAACCTACTGAACCGGTAGCTAGTTTCCCGCTAGCTTCAAATTTTTCAATGTATAAGGAGGCGGTTGGACAGAGTGAGAATGAGAGAGGGTTTCCAAATCAAACCTACCCATACCCAATTGAATCCAACAACTCCAATTTTCAAACATGGGTCCAAAATGATGAGTTGTGCGATTTTGTAGTGTTTGATTTGCCAAATTGTGAGGAACCCCTTTCGAGTGAAACCGCACCTAATCCTTTCGATCTTTACACCTCCCATCTAGAACCTAAATCGATAGTTATCCATGCTTTTGATGAGGTGTCTAAGAAAATTGACTTTCACTTGATTGAGGATATAGACGCCGGGAATATTTCGGATGATGAACCTGTCGATTTAATTGAGATTTTAGGTTCAAATCATCATCCCGAGTTATTAAATGTTTCTCCCGAATCTCATATGCGTCTTGACTTTGATGATAATGGCATGGATGAGTTGAATCTTGAGGAGAATTGTAAGGATAGTATTGAGGATCATATTGAGGTTGAACTATTTTTGTTTGATATGTCTGATTTTCCAATTCATCCTCTTGAACCTTTACCTAAATCACCCTCCCTCCTTTACATCGTTCCGACCACGCTTGAAGACTGTGAGCTTGAAAAATTTTTCTTTGAATCTGACACAGTTCTCACAGCCGATAACACTTACGAGTGTTTCACTTTTTCGGACGATGTTGAAAACTCATCTCCCGAGTTTGAGTCCTTTACATTTTCAGATGAGTTAATTGAACCATCAGACTCGGTTGCTTACAGTAGTTTCGAACCATTGATGGAATCTTTCAAGTTCGAGACAGTTTACTACGGTGAGAATGATACTATCTCTAATTCACTCCCTTTCGTCCTTCCTATTGTTCCGACCGTACAAGAGACCGTTACGCTTTCATCTCCAATACCAAGTTCGGCGTACCCATGTTTTTTTGCGAATCTTGAGGGATTTGACCCCATTTCTCGACGGGTTGATAGGTTAGCGCAATCGCTTTTAACACATCGGTCATCATAAATTGCGTTAATTTATTCACTCGATTTACACCCTCAAGATCGCGCGGCCCATCTTTCTCCTTTCCGCCATTCTTCTCCTCCACCGAGACCATATTCCACCCTTCTTCCCATTCGGTCTCGTGTGCTTTTCATTTCTTTCCTTTACATCCCATTCTTTCACCAACCCTACCATTACCACGATAAGATCTTTGAATGGTTGGTGCTAACCTTTGGCTTGTGTAAGGCCAAGCTTAAGTTTGGGGGAACCTTGTTGTATAAATGTATATATATTTTTGTTTTCTTTTTCTATAAAAAAAAATAAAAATTCAAAACAATAAAAAAAAATTATAAATAAATAAACAGGGAAGTGCCGGCATTTTGACCCTTTTGGTGTAGCATGACAGTGAGGACACTGTCAAGTTTAAGTTTGGGGGTGTGCTCGGTACGTCTTCTTCCTTCGCATTCATTTGTACATATTTTTGCATTTGCATATTTATTTGAAAACCCATAAAAATTGAAAAATCTCAAAAATTATAAAAATTAATGTATTCAATTTTGGCCTTATTTGACTTAAGTTTGACAAATAGGTTAACTGGCTAGGAACAACTAGATCTTAGACTTAGTAAGTTAAAAACCCTAAAAATAACCTTCTTTAAAGTTTAACGATGGAAAGTATATGTTTTTGTAGTTTATTTAAAAATAGGCAAATTTTGGGTTCACTTCTTGGGCAAAGTCGAAACAAAGGAAAAGTATTGATATTCTTATTAGAGTATAAGCTTGAAAAATAGTTCCTACCTTAAGTCTAGATTCTGAAAATGTATACCCTACAATTTGCACTATCACGCATCTTGAATCTTGGAATAGTAGAAGAGACCTTGAAATGCTTTTGTCTAAAGTCCTTAGTACAATGAAAATAAAAGAAAAAAGTGAATAAAGAAAAAAAAATGAACACTGGTTTTTGTGATTACTTAAGGCTGTAAAAATAGAAAAAATATTTAGCGAGGGTGCTTCATCACCTATTGCCTTAGACCAACTGGTTTGGGAGTCACTGCTAAAGCCTTGGGTGTTGCAAGACTAGGAATTATGCTTTAAAGTGTAAACGCATGTTGTAATCGGTCGTTGGTACCTCAAGAAGTATTAACGGTCGCATGAAGGATGTGTAAGCAAAATTCAATTAAAAATTCACCTACTAATAAGTACTTTGGACAACGGACAAGGGTATGATTGCTTGATTTGAATTTCCAAGTGTAGGGGTGATTTATACACACACGTGGGGATATGTGATTGGAGTTTAGATGAGAGAAAGAGATGAAGACTAGAACTTGTGTCTTTAGTAGAGTTGATAAAAATTCCTAAGTGGAGATGGAACCCTAGAATGAAAACTTAAGAAATGCCGAAAGCTAAGTAAGTCTATAAAACATATATAATCTTAAGTTAAATAATGAGAAAGTGTGAAGAATGTGGGTGGATAATTTACGAGTTGAAGATAATAGAATTCCTTGTTAGAAAACCTAATTGGAGAACAAAAGTCAATGGGCCAAATTGATAGGATTTTGTGGGTGTAATCCGCTGAAAACCCTCAGGAGACAACACTCCTCCTACCAGGGACACCTAGAGGTTTAACGGCTTGTTGCACGAGCTCAGTACAATCTCGTTTCCCTGCGAAAGTGCGGTTAGGATTTTAGTGAATAAAAATAAGTTTGCTCGAGGACGAGCAAAAGATAAGTTTGGGGGTATTTGTTCACACCATAATATTGCATTATTATATTCCCCATTCTTATTCTTTTTATAAATAAACAGGTGCTTTTGACGCATGTCTGCTACATATTACAGGTTACAGGTTCTTGGACGGAAAACAGTGAAAATGATGAAAAGACGACGTAAAAGTGAGACTTTGACCGACAAACAGGGAATCTTGATCGAGCCTATACAAAGATTATTACAAAGCAGCGCAAGGTTCAAGACTTCGTCATGAAGAAATGGTAAAAGTCCGCTATAATGTTCACTGTGAAGATCTGAAGAAGTTGTAGAAGCCAATCTGAGAAAAGACCTGTACAAGTAAGAATTACAAGTCAGCAGGAGCCAACACAAGAAAGACCAGCAGTCAACTCCCTAGTTTGACCGCGGAACCGCGGCCAAACCAGGCCTCAGGCCACGGTTCCGCGGCGGGGTTGAGTCTGAAGAGAATAAAAATTGTACCAAAATTCTTGTGCGGTGCTGAAAAGATTTTCTAGGGCTATTTTTGTAAATGTAGACATGCGAGTCATTGTAACCCTAGGGTTTCCTATTCTTTATAAATAGGAACTCTAATCATTGTAATTTTTTATGCCTCCTTTTAATAATAAAATTCAGATCTCTTTATAGAGAGCATCGGTGTTTCTTTTCAATTCATGGATTCAGATCTGACAAACCTGCGTTGATGATTGGAGAGAGCATCTGTAAGTAGACTTAATTCCTTGCTCTAGTTTAGATTTCAATTCTTTGCCCTAGGTAGATTTAATTCCTTTCCGTAGATTAATTGTTTAGAGTTAGCTTTGGGGAAGAATTTTGAGAGATGAGATCTCTCATCCATTTCTTACCCATAATATATAATCAATAGGACTTCATGCATACACGCACACACCGCGCCCTACGACACCCTATCCCTCGAGGTAGCGGTGACACCGTAGTATAAAAGCCCGGTTGCGCGCGTTTTCCATGGAGGTTAGGGTAAGGATCTCTAAAGGAAGGACAAGAACGTAGAGGAAGGAACACCTTCCCGAATGGATCTAATCCCCTTTATTGATAATTACCATAACTCCTCATAGATCTTCATTCGGGTATAGAAAGCGTTGAGATTTACCTGCATTTCCAAACCATCCCTAAACCTAACCCTAGCAAGACTAGATCTAGATAATCGTAGTATAGAATAATTAGGTTTTTAGATTTAATAATCAATCCGAACACCCTTCGGAATTAACTTGTTAGCGCGACTAGGAGATTCACAACATCCCTGTGGACCGACCCGTACTCACCGGCTAGCTGCAAAGCGACGCCGTTCTTGATTGCGGTAATAGATAGTTTTTGAGATCAATCATACCCCATCTGGAGCAATGTCCAAAGTCCATACTTTGTTAGTGTACATGGACTCCATTTCGGTCCGCATTGCATCCAGCCATTTTACTGAGTCACCGCTCTGAATGGCTTGCTGGAAGATAGTAGGCTCATCATAGTCAATAGTGCAATCATCTCTATCCCCGTCTATGAGAAAACCGTAGTATCTCTCGGGTGGATGAGACCGCCTACTACTCCTGCGAAGTGGCGTCGGGATGTCCCTTTCTTCTGAAATCTCTGGTTCTACCATACTTTCAGTAGTAGTTTGTGGTTCTGGAATTTCTTCCAGTTCTATTTCGCTCCCATTCTTCTGATTTTCTAAAAATTCAGCTTCTAAGAAATGAGCATGACGAGAAACAAAAACCTTTTGTTCCTCTGCGTAATAGAAATAATATCCCATGGAGTGCTTTGGATATCCCACAAACCTACACTGCACTGAGCGTGCCTCGAGCTTGTCCGCATGCTGCCTTTTTACAAAAGCTGGACATCCCCATGTCTTAAAATGTTTTAGACAGGGTTTCTTCCCACTCCACATCTGATATGGTGTGGTAGGCACAGTTTTGGTAGGAACATGGTTCAAAAGATATGCAGCTAATTCTAGTGCATATCCCCAGAATGATCGCGGTAACTCAGCCTTACTCATCATGGAACGAACCATATCCAATAGGGTTCGATTCCTCCTTTCTGATACACCGTTGTGTTGTGGTGTGTATGGAGGAGTAAGCTGAGAGAGAATTCCATTCTCTTTTAAGTAACCCAGGAACTTGGCACTTAAGTATTTACCACCTCGATCAGATCTCAGTGTCTTGATACTTTTAATGTTTTGGTTTTCCACTTCATTCTTGTATTCTTGGAATTTCTCAAAGGCCTCGGATTTATGCTTCATTAAGAAGACATATCCATACCTAGAGAAATCATCCGTAAAAGTAATGAAGTAGGAATAACCTCCTCGCGCATGTGTAGACATTAGACCGCACACGTCACTGTGTACGAGTCCCAAGAGCTCGCTTACTCTTACTCCGTGTCCAGTAAACGGAGTCTTTGTCATCTTTCCTATGAGACAAGATTCACAAGTAGCATAAGATTGATATTCGAACGGATTCAAATATCCTTCTCTATGTAACTTAGTCAACCTTCTCTTATTGATGTGACCCAGTCTACAATGCCATAAGAAAGCCTGATTTAATTCCGGAGACTTTCTTTTAAGTGTGTTCTGGACACTGAAAATCTGAGTTTGATTTAATACGTATATTCCATTTTCTAATGTACCTGACCCAATCATAACTTGATTTAGGTGGATGTGGACCATATCGCTTATAAAAGTAAAATCATATCCTTCCTTAGAAAGTAAGGATATAGATATGATATTACAAGTTGTACCTGGTACATAAAAACAGTTACGCAGAACCAATATCTGCCCAGTTGTCAGTCCAAGATGATATTCCCCTACGGATTCAGCGTCCATGCTCATTCCGTTAGTAACCGTGAGGGTCATATCACCTATCCCGATAACCCTACGGTTTCTCAGAGCCTGTAACGAATTACAGATGTGAGATCCTGACCCGGTATCCAATACCCAGGAAGTAGGGTTAACTGACATACAGTTCTCTATCACAAACATACCCGAAGCCGAAGCCACAACATGCTTCGAATCCTGGCTACTGGCTTTGCTAGCCCTGCAATCATTCTGCCAATGCTCATTCCTGTAACAATAGGAATGACCCTCTTTTACTATATCCAGTCCCGAAACTTTTGATCTTCCCTTTCCTCCTACTTTACTGGTGTAAGTAGAGGGTAGGGACTGTGGAAATAAGTCAACATATGACCTGTTTCCCAACGTAGTCTCCAAGTCCTTGAGCTCATCAATATAGCTAGTCATTGTAAGGACGTCGTTCCCTACAGATGACCCGACAGCCAACCTCGCTTGAATTAATTCGTTCGTGGTCTCATATCTTGTGATATGAGATTGCTCTCCATATAAATCTTTGTTATGGAGAAAGATGGAAACTAAGTCCATCTTCTCGTGCTGCTTCTGGTATACACCATCAACTGAAGCTAACACGAGGCCCTTATCTTTCGCTTTATCCTTTTCCCTTGTCTGACGGATATTCATATCCGTGACAGTGGAAACTGGACCCAGGACGGCGGGATCTTGAATAGTAATAGGGTGGTCCAGCTTGTCATAGGCAATGGACATTTGGACAGACCTTTGCCAGTCATATAAGTCAGATTCAGTCAATTTGTTATCTAGATGTAACCTAGTCGTGGTCACAGGGTCGCTGCAATTAAGAGAGAGAGAAGAAAACATTTTTAGCATGATGCTCTTGCAAGTTTAGACTGGTTTTTAATTTATCTAAACAGTATGGCTCCCACTGTTTCTCGAATCCTTCCTCAAACTTTAAAAGAAGAATTAGCCAGGACTATTCTCACCGTACAATTCTTGTTTAACCGTTCAGTTAGGCTAGTGTCGATATTTCGAGGGAGGTTTTCCAACGCTTTCGCGAAGTTCCTTAATTAAATAACCTCTTTTCTCTGGGGGCGTAGTGTTAGGTTTACCTAGCACCTCATGAAGGGTTTGGAAGCATCACATGTACCAAAGATTAAATTTTTAGGGTGCTAAGTAAGCATGCAAAGAATCAATCCTAGAAAATTAGGGTTTCATAACTTTAATCTACATCTTAAGCAATAAAGGTTAGGGTTTTGAGAGTACAACCTTTGTAGCTCCCTACGCTAGACTCCTTGGCCACTTGAGTGTTGGAGAAGGGTTCGCTTGAGGTCTTCTAGTGTCCACGACGATCCATCCGAAGCTCCTTTGTCCAAGCTTGCAACTTCGCTTGATCAAGAGAAAGAAATGAAGCTAACACTCTAAACAAGTGGGCAAGACTTGTGTAGAATGATATTGTGGTGGCTTTTCTCACTTCAAAATCCTAACTTGGTGAGTAATTTGCTCACTAGAGAAATCTAGAGAGCAAAGGAAGAAGGAGGAAGAAGATGATGGCCTTTTTAGAACAAGAGAAAAGATAATCTCATAAGAAAAAATGGAAAATATATGTATATATATTTTCCACTCTTCATCTCAAACCATGGTTATATTATATGGATATTTATTTCACTTGAGTTAAAACAAAAGAGGAAGATTAACTCATGGTTAATAAGTAGGTGAGCATGGTTAGTTGAAGAAGAATGTAGAAACCATGTATTAATCTTTATCTTTTCTTTTGTTTTAAAACAAATGCAAATATATATATATATATCTATATATATATATATATATATATCCATATATATAAACATAGTGTGTGATTCTTATATTGCCATCATTTTCTATGTATATACAACCATGAAGGATGATGTATGTATGTATGTGTGCATGCACATCCATATGTGCATGAATCAAGAAAGAATGCATATATGCATGCATACATCCAAAAATACAAGAAATGATTTCTAGTGAGAAACTAATGGTTAAATGATAAATCAATACTTGATTTATCAATCCGGCCATATCACATACGACCCGACCAAAAGCAAGCCGCCCGATCAATATACAGTATCTTATACGCGCATTTTGACCGGGTCCATATGCATATCGCATACGCGCACCACAACGTTTCGCCTGGACTAGGTAATTCCTTTGTGGGACTCTAATACGCCGGCAGTGGGTGATGATCATATCAAGCACCCCCAAGCCGCAAGCGGTCAGCTAAACGTAATGGCCACCCGGGTATTGAGCGATCAGAAGAAAACAAGCGAACCTGCTACAACTCCCGTCGAGCAACCCGGCAACACTACCCGTGCAGTCCGGTCTCCTCGTCTGATATGTCGCATATCAAGTCTAGGGGTGGTAAACGTCAGACCCCAATAACCGATAAGTCGTGCCGATGTGAGGCTCATAACAGGTCAAGAAACTACTGGTAACACTTACCAGTAAATCTCTAATCAGCCCTGGCCAGGGACTTCCCTGTTACGGCCAATCGAGCACAGCGCAATATCAACCCCCAATACCGGGAGAGACGAAACCCCTCCTATCGCTCATTGCCTCCATGTGACTCGGGACTGTACCCAAAAACCACCGTTTTGCACGTCCTCATGGACGTGGTAAGGTGGAAATCAAAGCACGGTGGGAATCACATAAGACTCTATGACGATCTCGGGTCTACAGACTAACCTGCACAAGTGTCACCTGAGAACTGCCATCTGACGTGAGGTATAATACCATCTGGGAGTTCTCGGCGAGTCCATCCAGTGTACCCGGTCTCCACTGAGCACCCGTATACCATCTTTGATGTCAAACACCAATGGATATGGGATCATCCATCGCCCATCTCATGGGTCGAGAAGCGTATACGGTAGTCTATACTGGTATATCGATGCCCCATCTCGATACACCCACGACTAGGGACCTTGAAGGATGTACTTATGGACTACCATGTCCCCACTAGTATGATCCGCATCATAGTCCAGGTAGTCAAGTACACATCCTAAGGGCTTTACCAACATGTAACTATAAGACAGTATAAAGAGACAAGTATACATGTTAAGATAAAGAGCAACCAGATAGCATACTATCATATTGAGCAAGAAATTCATCTCTATATATGTCCAAGCATCCAATATAATATACATCATCTGTACAATACTGGCCTCTAAGGCATACATACAGCTAACACGTAGCCCCGCTGACACCTTTCTAGGCACTTACTTGGTTTATAGCATTGATCGTTTAGTGACGAATCTCCTGATAAGTAGCATGTACTCACAGTAGGATTGGGATCCAAAATATCATCGTATGATAATGTTGAAGGAATCCTACCAACATTCATCAAACTCCAAAATGGTATGCATCTCTCTGCAAATTTCAGTTTCTTTAGAAATTCCCGATGTGGATTTGGATTTTTGCCCCATGCTTTTATAACCTTGACTAAGGGCCAACAAATCATAAGTCACATGTCAAGTTCTACCCGTCATTATCCAGGTTAATTTGAACCCACCCGTGCATACTCTTGACTAAGGGCCAACAAAGTAATACGACTGTCCCAAACCAACGCATCTATCTATGCAACAAATGAATACCCCAGCAGCTACCAAACACTATGTCTTGACTAAGGGCCAACAAACATAGCTTGAATACTACTGACCATCCATAAGAAATGACGGAGGGCTACGAATGGTTTTGGCAAAACTGTGAACGTAGTGAACTTGATATAATCGAAGGAACCTGATACTTCTTAAAAAAGGAGTGGTTAAAGCTCCGCAATTAAAAATTCTGATCTTTTAAAATAACCGAGTGGTTTCTTTTAAATTTGTTCCAACGATTGAACTTTGGTTTATTTTCTTTGCATTATAATAATGCGTCCCATCTTTTGTCCTATCATTGCAGAAAACAACGAAAATACCACGTCCTCTTATGCCATCCGCATTTGCCACGGGGTCCCGTCATCACCCGTTAGGTTACTTAACTAACGACAGAGCGGGGGATAGGCTAGCGCGGGTGTAAAACATAAGTGACGTCTAATAGCTATCATATATAGTTATTGTACATTCGTCAGACGCAATAATAGGCATTCCAGATCACATATGAACTTTATTGGATATACTAGCAATCCGCGTTTGCTTTGAGCCTGCAACAAAAGACGGATTACACAGTTGTGATGAATAGCCTTTACCCCACCCTAGACCCCTACGGGTACGGCAAACTACCCGCCAAGTACCCGAAGTAAAGCGGTCTCCCTCAACAAAGTGAGTAGGCCACTAAACACTTCAAAGTACCCGGTAGTTTGTGCACCCCACCTTAGGTCTATCCTAGGAGCAAAAACAGTAAAAAAGAAATAATATAACGTTGGCTACAACCGCAACCTGGATGTGCCCCGCAAAAGAATATTACATCATATTACATTTACATCGAATGAATAAATATTAAACCCATCTCAAACCCCGGCTAATCATCACAACATTCCAATCAAGTCCATATACACAAACAGTAAATATTACAGAAATGTGCAACCCCCTACCAACCGACATACTAGCAGTTAGGGAAGGTTTACGAACACATTAAACATTACAGATAAAAAACCCAATTAGCAAATAACTTAGAACAACGATCGACTACCATTTTCTGTGTCTACCCCAAAAGCAAACCAGCACAGAAGTAACCTGGGCAGAAACAAAATATACTGGAAAACAAAACACAAAAATATATGAATTGTAGAGCAAATCGAAGTCAACTTGGGGTTGACTCCGCCGCGGATCCGCGGCCAAAAGCACACTCTTGCCGCGGATCCGCGGCCATCAAGCCGAGTTAGAACTTCGTATTTTCCCAGAACTCTTATATTTCCCTGCTGTGAATTTTAAGGCATATCAAATATTTTTTCGACAAGTTTAAAATTTACAGAAACTGTTAGGGTACCCAGGGTTTCGTTTTCGCGTTTTCTGACGATCGAAGTTCTAATCAGTTGCTAACAAGCTAGTAATGGTTTAGTTGGCTCTGATACCACTGTAAGTCCATGTCACGCACCCCACGATCTTGCGGGGAGGCGGAATATATGAAAAACGATTATCAAAGCTTCGTAACACGGACTTGAGCGCATGAATCGTATCTAAACCGTTACCAGCAAACTACGAGAGGTTTAACTACTCGGATTCGAAGTTATACCTCACGTTACTTGTCCTTCGGGTCTTCATCGCTGTCCTCCACTCCTCGTAGGCTCCTTGGAATATCGGCACCTCAACGGCCTCCTCGAGTCAAAGACGATCCACCCGAGAGCTCCTTCTCCAAGCTTGATCTCTAACTTGAGATAACTAGGTTGCTCAAAGTGCTAATCTAAGCTACCTAGGGGATATAGAGTGAGGTTATGGATGTATTAGTCTATCTAACCCTTGACCTCAACACATGAGGGGTTAGGGTTAGGGTTTCAAGAGTGAGAGAGCTTGAGGAGAGAGAAGGTGATGATAAGAATGATATTGAAAAATGAACTCATTAGAATATAACAACCATAACAATTTATCAAATAAATAATATAAATGATTAATCATCTTGGTTGATGTATTCACCTTATGTGATTCATCACATGATTCATAAGCTCAATAAATGAAGCATTAACTCTAAGGATGAATCACACAAATGAGTCATTAAGCAATAAATGTTTATGCCACCTTAACCCCCAAGTCACCATGCTTCTAGAAGCTTCCCGGAAAATTATGAGAACGCCCCTCCAATCCGTGAAAACACGGAAAAACTTTAGACTGTATAAATCCAATAACCTGATACTAGAATCTGGCTTAAACCAAAGCTGGATAGTAAAAACTGTCCGAACGTCGTACGTGCGTTTAAATACGTATGCGTCCGAACCCTTGTCGTAAAACCATACGACCTCTATATCGTTTCGCCTGGAGCAGGGAAACTCTCTGTGTGGGACTCTAAAGACTCGACACTACGCTGGCAGTGGGTTTAACCACAGACCGCAACCGGCACTAGCTATACGTAACGTTCCCCAGGTAGATGTCGATAAAAAGGCCGATGAGGAAACCCATCCGAACTCCTACTGAGCCTGATGTGACAATCTCCGTACAGTCCGGTCTGTTCGTCTAAAACTATCGCATATCGAGCTTAGGGGGCGGCAAGCGTCAGTCCCCTAATAGCGGTATAAGTCATGTCGGAGCGTAGCCTATTACACCCTGAGAAACTACTGGAACCTACCAGTAAATCTCGCTTGCCCTGGCCAGGGACTTTGCGTAATGGCTCTCTGACACAGTGCGATACCAACTCCTAATACCGGGAGAGACGAATCCTGTCTAACCGCCATTGCCTCCAAGTGCTCGGGATTGCACCCAACTGCTACCTGTTTGCACGACTCCTTTGAGCCATGGTAGGGTAGCAATCTAAGAACAGTGGGACACACTCTAGGCGAAGTAGCAGTGTCAAGTCCGCGGACTATGCTGTACTCATGTCACCTGGGAACTGTTAACTGACGACGGGTATAATACCAACCAACAGTTCCCCTGCGAGTCATGTCCGGTGTACCCGTAACCCAACGAGCACCTGTATACTATCTCCAGTACGACGTACTGATGGCTGTGGGACAGACCATCCCCCAACTGGGATAAGAAGCGTACACACTAGTCTACTCCGTAATATCGATGCCCTGTCTCGATAATCCTACGACCAGGGACAAGTATAGGATGTTGCTTATAGACTATCCAGCCCCCACTAGTGTGACTGCCATCACAACGCTGGTAATCAAGCAAATATCCTATGGGCTCTACTAATATGTATAAGTGATACGTTACAAGAAACATATTAAAGTAGACACAAACCAAGTAGCATACCACCATGTTTAGCAAGACTGTTATATAAATATGAATATCCCAAGCTTCCATTAAGTAATATATAACCTAGTATGATACAATAATGGCCCCTAGGGCATATACACTAACAAACCCTACACTTAAGCGAAATCATAAATTGAAATACACATATATAGAATACAACTCATACATGGGTATTCTCAAATCGAACTTTGATTATCGATAATTTATTCTTTTCAAGCATATACACGGATTTTCTCCTTTGTCAGTAACCACCCCGTTTTTAGATTTATCAATATAGTCATCATAACCAACAATTTATATGTTATATAGTCTAACATGGCCAATGAGTACATCAGAGTTAAGGACTGGATGTATGTGGATTGACAGCAAAGTATGTAACATAAGTTTGTCGCAGGAGTTGCTGCTTTTATTGAATTTGCACGCGCACATAATAAGATCGTGATAGGGAAGATTCTCTACTCGTGCGATAGATGTGGGTATAAGTACTAGCAGAAGATAGAATTTGCAGAGCTTCATATCATTAAATATGGTTTTACTAGACTTTATACAACTTGGCTATATCACGGGGAAGGAGAAGAACACAGTAATGCGGTAGAAGAAGAAGAAGGAGAAGATGGTAATGCGGCAGAAGAAGAAGGAGAAGACGGTTATGCGGCAGAAGAAGAAGATGGTAATTTCTTTTCAGGAGAAGAAATGGAGGATATGGTAGAGGCTGCCCTAGGTGAATCTATTCGTACCGAAGATGACATTCCTTCCGGTCAAGGACCGCGTGCGGATAAGTATGAAAATTTTATGAATGATACTAGAAAACCAATTTATGAGAATGCAAAGTATTCCACCCTCTCATGGTTCGTCCAACTTTTCCAGATTAAGTGCCTAAATGGATGGAGCAACAAGTCATTCACAATGCTTCTTTTGTTCTTGAAAGATTCTATGCCCCTGGAAAATAACGTGCCCGACAGCTGGTACGGAGCCCAGAAGATGATGTCTGATTTGGGTATGAAGTATGAGAAGATTCAAGCATATCCTAAAAATTGAGTGTTGTACCGGAAAAGGGATTCAGATTTGAAAGAGTATCCAACATGCGGAGAGGCCAGGTATAAGACGAAAGATTCTGATAAGAAGCCCGATATACCTGTTAAGATAGCACGATACTTTCCCATAACACAGAGGCTGCAGAGGCTATTCAGGTGCAAGAAAACAGCCGATGCAATGATTTTGTATCACCGTGCTCCTCCAAGTGAAGATGGAAAAATGAGTCATCCAAGAGATTTACCGGCATGGAAGGATTTCGATAGGAGGCATGAAATATTCAGTAGAGATCCTCACAATGTCAGGCTCGGACTCACTAGTGATGGCTTCTGCCCATTCAACTATATGGCTAGAAGCCACAACACATGGCACGTTGTAATGATGGTTTATAATCTGTCGTCTTGGTTGGCTATGGACCAGTCATACTTTATGATGCCTTTTTTATCGACGGACCAAACTCACCAGGAAACAATATCGACTTCTATCTCCGACATCTGTTCGAGAAGTTAAAATCTTTATTCATTGATAGTGTAGAGACTTACGATGCAAACACAAATACAACTTTCATATTGCATGCGGCTTTAATGTGGACAATTAATGACTTTCCTGTTGCGCCACGGCAGCGCCCCGGCCGTCTATCCGAGGCCAAAATGCGGAATCAAAATTTTTCTTAACTTTAAACTGGCGCTACCGCGGACAATATACCCGGATCGAAAACCATTAACCTATACCAGCTAACTAGAGATGGGGTGAGAGATATACCGAGTGATCCGAGTCCTCCGGTCTTCTCGTCGTCGTCCCGATCTCCCGCGGATCCTCCGGTCGTCACGTCCTTGTCGGAAGGGCACCACATCGTCTGCATCTTTTACGGGCTCCCACCTCAATACCGAGGCAACTCGGGCACGAAGCTGGCAAATCGACGTGCCCAAGATTTGCTGTAGAATGTGTAGTGCTTAGTCTCTTTGGGGTTATGTTGCCTTGATGGAGGAATCAAGATGATATGAACTTGGGGATTTTTGTGGCAATGGAAAATGATATGAATGATTAATTTTCCCACACCCTCACAAAATCAAATGAACCTCTCTCTCCTTCTCTCAAAATGGTGGCCGGCCAAAACTAGCTAGGAAATGGTGGAGGAAAAGAATTTGTAGCAAGAAGGGAGGTGATGGTAGGAGAAGAGAAAAGGGTGACCATAAACAAACATTATCATCACAAACTTACATCAAACCCATATCCTTTCATATCACCATAAAATCACCATTATGGATGAAAAACAAAAATGCTTATCATAATGAATACAAGTGCAAGAAACCCCTCCACAATGTGTTATTTGCAAACTTGCAAATAACCCCCTCCATCGGAAAAGTCCGGCCGGGAAAAAACAAAGGAAAACCGGCCGGAACGGAATGCAAACTGGCAACTCCAGAAAACTGGTCCCGTAATAAATTACAGGAAAACCCCGATACTGTGCATACACACCCGCATCTATATTCCGACCGGATACAAATGCAATGAGACAAAATCTACACTGTACTAAACTAGGATCTGGCTTAAACCAAAGCCGGCTAGTAAAATCCGTTCGATCCTGATCCGTCCAATACCGCACGTATCTGATCGAACCCTGCCATATATCCATACGGCCATAAGTACAAACCGTCCGATCCTGATCCGTGCAATACCGTACGTATCTGATCGGACCCTGCCATATCTCCATACGGCCTCTACAGCGTTTCGCCCGAAAGCTTGAGTAACTGAAAGTGTGGTGGACTCTAAAGACTCGTCAATACTATGGCTGTGGATTTAACCACTAGCACGTCAGAGGTATAAGCCAATACGTGACGGGCCACCAGCTATTGACCAAAAAGGACGTCGATGAGCGAACTCATCCTGACATCCTACTGAGCCTGTCAGTGACAATATCCGTACAGTCCGGTCCGTTTGTCTATGAGCATCGCATGGCGGGCCTAGGGGGTTGGTAAAAGTCAGACCCCCAAAGGCGGTACAAGTCGTATCGGAGTGAAGCCCAGAATACCCTGAGATACTACTGGAATACCTACCAGTAAATCTCCTGCCTCGGCCGAGGGCTTTGTGTAATGGCTCTCCTAGACACAGCGCGACCTCACCCCCAATACCGGGAGAGACGAACCCCTGCAGATCCGCTCACTGCCTCCATGTGGCTCGGGGTTGTACCCAACTAAAACCTGTTTGCACGACTCCTTTGAGCCGTGGTAGGGTAGTAATCAAAGCACAGTGAGAACTCACACGAGACAAATGACGATCTCAGGTCGATGAACTAACCTGTACACATGTCACCTGGGAATTGCTATCTGACGTCTGGTATAATCCCAACTAGCAGGTTCCCGGCGAGTCCTGTCCGGTGTACTCATAACCCAATGAGCACCTGTATACATCTTAGGTGAACCAACTGACACCAGTGGCTTGTGAGACCGGCCACCGCCCCTCGTCGGGGTCTCGACTGTATACACTAGTCTACTAATGGAGTATCGATGCCCTGTCTCGAAACTCCTACGACCAGGGACCTTTTAAGGATGTGCTTATAGATTACCAGCTCCCACGTATATGATCGCCATCATACTGCTGGCCATCAAGCAAGAACCCTATGGGCTCTATCAACGTGTAATACTGACATGTAAGGTCACCTGAAGCAGTACACGATGATAAAGGTAAACCAGATAGCATACTATCATCTCGAGTAAGACTGTTCTACCGGGATAGGTCCTCCCTCAATCATTGCAATCACGTGCCTGTGATCCAATAATTGACTCTGAGGGCACTATCTCCAACAATCTCCCACTTGCACTCAAGGCTAATTATTGCGATGTCGCATACTCACAGCCCGTGTGATACCGAACACCCAACTCCTCTACTAGTCAGTTGCACAAAGCCTGTTTGCGAAACTATTGCGTTCGAGGAAAAGCCTCAGAGAGTGGATCCGCCTAGATGTTTCTTTCTATGTCTCTCTATATCTCAAGTTCGCGGAGAAAACCATCTCCCGAAATGAGCAATACCTGTCTTGGAATGTCTGGATGTCTGATGGGACCTAGTTCATAAATGAACTCCAAATCCAAACTTCTTAGACTGTATCGTCAACTGAACTTAATCAGTATCCTGCGCCATGCGTCCCTCAGTATCTGCCTGGATCACCTGTCCAGAATACTGTCCCTCGTCAGAGGGAGAACTATAACTCTGACAACCTCCTTGTCGTCCATGTCACCTTGGAAGCCTGGAATGATAACCGTCTCCTAAAGGAGGCAGCCATTATCATATCCCTAGAACATTCATTTATGTTCTAAAACTGCTTTCGACTGTTTCTCCAGGATTGGATTAATATCAGCTTATTGCAGCTACTGCAAGAACAACATCTGGTGTGGTACTTGACATCTCATGATTGACTCAATTGCCTAAGCAAGTGATCTGTCAATCATGTGTATCCCTCTCCCCTTTAGTCTGTAAGACACCTTTAGAGAGGGTGACTCCATTACCTGCAGGTGTACTACCGTACCAGGAGTCATCCATTCTAAATATTCTTAGAATGCTGTCAAAGTACTCTGATTGGGAAACCACCCAAATCTAGATCTAAAACCATAGATCTAGTAACCAGTATGTCTGATATAATGTCTAAGTCCTTTGTGGAGAAACCACTGTGTGACGACCAAAGTATAGCCGATCGTAGTATAGGAATATCACTTCCTACTACCTTCTTAACAGATCCATCCCCTATTCTGATGACGTCAAACCTATGACTGTCACATCAGAAATAGATGATCTATCTCCGCTACGTCTGCTTTAGTCTATAAATAGACATAAGCCTGATGTCCACCAATGCTTCCGCTGCTCCCACTGACTACGACAACCCTCTGGCAGAGTCATATAGACGTGCACTTCTAAAGCTAGTTTAGAACGACGCTATACTCATCCTCCTGCCGGGTCTCGCAGCCTGGAACAACAACAATGGCAAGTGTGGGTAAACAAGAACTTCCCTGTCACCGTCCTTGAGGCTACCGGAGTACCTCTCGGGTGCCTGAAGTTACCCACCTTATCTGCGGAGTGGCCAATGGAATGTCAAATCAGATTGAATCTTTAGGTTCCTTATCAAATCTTCAGTAATCGTTTGCGGTTCTGGAATCGCTTCCAGTTCTACCATACTCCCACTTCTGTTTTCTGAAATATAACCATTTCCTTTTAAAATGTGGCGAGTTAAGAACAATATCACTATTGATCTTCCAGATGGTAGAAAATCAACCCTCGTCATAGCCTGGGTCAACCCACAAACAGCCATTACAGAAACGTGCCTTGAGTTGTCCAGTGTCTGGTTTTAAGCATAAGCCGGACAACTCCCCGTACCTTAACATCGTTAAGATATGAACTGTTCTATATCCAATATAGAACCAGAGGCACTGATTTAATTGAACCAGATTCAAATTATGCAGCTGTCTCCAGTGCATGTCAACTAAATGGAGAGAGGCCGATCAGCGTTACTCAACTTAGGAATGCCTCCAATTATGAGTAACCTGAAAGAGAAGCAATTTCTCTTTATCATTACTATCAACTGAATACCATACACAAGTATCTACATCTTCGATCACTTTGATGAACCCCGATACTTGCTACACCTGGTTCTCTACTCTATTCAAATACCTATAACTCCTCAAAACTTAGACCCTGTGTTCCAACGAAACACATGTCTAAGAACTAGAGAAGTTAAAAGTAAACAGAATATAGTATGAGGACCAACCCCTCTGTCCTAATGGACACTGGACAACATACAATACTCTGTATAAGTCCGCTGAGTCTAACAACTCTTTCACTGTGCATCGTAGGTTGAAAACTGTACTTATGGTTAAGAAGAATTACACCGCTGTTTAATGCTCCTTACCTAACCATCCACTGATATAGGTAAATGTCATTGACATAATATCAAAAGGTATATCTCACTCTATGAAAATAGACGTACAGATATATCAATTTTAAATTGGTGCACAACAGCGGATATTCAAAACCAAATATTTGCCGACCGGCAAACAGCCCAGATGATCTCCTCAAATATCACCGATTACAACGAATCCCGATATAATGAGGATGATTACCCTATTCCCAATAACTTACTCCCACTCATCATCTGTAAAACAATACAGATGTGAGAATCAAACCTGGTAAATACATACCCTGGAGCAAGTGTCCAATCGGGAAATCAGTTTTCTTTTAATAGTACACAGCTGAACTGAAACATTGAAATGTTTCGATGGGGTATCCTGGTATTCCTAGTAATGCCTCTACCATTATCCAGATTCACAACTATAACCGTATAATTCTTTTCCACCTCTCCAAATCCCTTTATATGTCTTTAGTCATTACCTTCTGCACACCCCTTTAGGCCAATTGGTTTTCTTCCTTCCCTACCGTTCGGCACCAGCCTATGGTTTGGAAGAAGAATATCCAATAAGCATAAAAGGTGTACTGTCCTAATCCTAGGAGCACTCGCAATGCGAGAGAAGGTGAAGAGAAAAGAAAACCGAATAAACCGTATACCTATTTCTTCTGGACCAGAATCCATTCCCGAACTGGAACAAGTTCCTTTCGAGTTCGTATATAACCATACGATGGAGTATCCAATAAACTGTGGATCTTCGTAGTGATACAGAGTGTCCTGGAGAAATACAAAGGTGATTTAGGATTGGCGAAGAAATATTTGGTTTGGTCGTGAATAGCAGTCGCAATTTACTTTGCCCTCTTACTAATCCCTTTCTTTGTCTTAACTTAATACCTTCTGCACACCATCGTTATGCTAATTGGTTTTCTTCATTCCCCACCGTTCGGCACCAGCCTAAGGTTTGGAAGAAGACTATCCAATTTGCATAATAGGTGTACTATCTCCTAAACCAAGGAGTACTCACAACTTGAGAGAAGGTAAAAGGGAAAAGACAACTGAATAATCCTATCCGTTTTCTCCAGAACCAGAAACCATCCTCGAAGTCCTTCGAGTTCGTATATAACCATACGATGGTTTTGTCCAATGGAAGTGAACGTTCGTAGTAATACGGGGTGTCCTGGAGAAAAGGGTAAAAGTAGGAGTGGCAATGAGGTTTGCAACTCTGACAATCCAAAAGCCTGTATTAAGAAGGTTCGGTCAACTTGGTCACTGAGTCATAGTCCAGGGTCGGGTCAATGGTCGTTGCCAAAGAGAGAGAAAAGAAACACTCAGCGTGCACTTTAACCTAGATCAGAATGGTTATCACTTTATCTAATCAGGAAACCTCCCACTGTACCGTCAAATTCTCCTCCAAACCTGAAAGAAGAACTAGTCGGGATCACCCGAGGAGTAAACCAACTCATCAGTGGGAATCGGGATCCAACTATCATCGCATGATAACTTGACAGAATCCACTCAAGTCACCACACTCCAGAAGGTATGCGCATATCTGGCAAGTTTCAGTTCTTTTGAAACTCCCGATGTGGGTTTTTACCCCTAGGACCCAAGTGACCTTGACAATGCCAACAAATCAAAGAGTCCTAGTCAAGTTCTACCCTTCATTATCTTGATTGCGTTAAACCCACCCTACGAGTCCTTGACAATGCCAACAAGACCGTACGACTGTCCTAACCAATCCACTTATCCATGTGACAGAAAAGCATTACATAGCTACCGAACACTACGCCACGGCAATGCACGACAAACGCAGCACGAATACTAAGTAATACTAATCTGAAATGACGGAGGGCTACGACTGGTTTTTGGCGAAAAACCTTTAACGTAATGAACTTGATATCGTTGAAGGAACTGGATAACTTTTTATAAAATTATAGTGACGAAAACCTTTACTAAAGAGGTCACTCCCGGTGAAGGGATCTCGGCTCTTTCCCCGTAGAATGAGGTGCAGGATATTCCAACTGAATACCATGATGCAAAGCAAAAGTAATCGGCTATAGTGAAGTTAATGCCCTGACGCAAACTTCTGTCCAAGGGGTCACTCCCGGTGAAGGGATCTCGGCCCTTGCCTCGTCGACTGAGGAGCAGGATATTCCAAATGAATACCACGATGCAAAATAAAAGTGAACGTCCTTGCAATAACAGCTTTTTGAAAAAGTGTTCCAACAACATCAGAATAGGTTTGTTTAGCTTGCATTGATCCGAATCAATGCAGTCCCATCAATTGATCACACCACAAAGAACGAAAATATACTGACGTACGTATATGCCATCCGCATTCGCCACTGGGTCCCATCATCACCCGTTAGGTTAGCTAACTAACGGCAGAGCGGGGACTGGACTAGCGCGGATGAAAAACATATACAACATCTACTAATATATATACCAATATATAGTATTTCGCTCAAGGCGTGATAAAATGCTACATCACAGAAATGTACAGCATCATAGAACAATACAGATATCTGGGATCCCCGGGTTTCACAGAGCCGCTGCTGAAACCCGACGTTCCCCTGGTCGTGTGGATAGCCTGTGCAATGAAATCCTAGACCCCTACGGGCGCGGCAAGTCACCCGCCAAAACCTGAAGCGAGGCAGCCCCTTTCAGCACCGTGAATGGACCACCCAACACTTCACGGAATCCGGTTACTCGGGCACCCCTCCTGGGTCAACCTGTACCCCCTACGACTGCGGCGAATAGCTCGCCAATCCTGGAGTGAAGCCCCCTCCGTCCCAATGCCATGAGATGCGGGCTTGTTTCCCTCCAGAACCCGGCTATTCGTGCACCCCACCGCGGGGCAATCCTAGTACAGAAAGTAAAATATACATACAACGGGTACATCGACCGCAACCAGGTCGTGCCCTAAAAGAATAATACAAACAGGCAGTGACGGCAGTCCACATGTCGGACGCTCGCCCCGCAATATCAAATGTACATATAAAACAAAACTGTACTAGCATTGCATCCAGGCTATCCCCACCGACCGATCCGCAACAACACAGCATAAACATAGAACATCAACGTGAAAAGTCACGTTCGCAAATCCGTCTAACCGGGCTATAGCAGTTAGACCGGATTTACCGATCGAGTGACATTCACGGTCGCAGATATAATGTAAATACTATGAAATAATGTGTTTAAAATATCCAATCGATCAAAAATTAACAAGTGGGCCCCCAAGCAATACTGTAGCACTCACAGAAATTCTGGGCCCAATTTTAATATTCCAAAACCCCTATTTTTAGCCCACAAGCCCACTGCAGAAAAACGACGACATGATCCCTCATTACTGCGGCGGATCCGCGGCCTGAGAAAGGTTAATGGCCGCGGATCCGCGCTCTTACTGAGGGATCATGTTGTCGAATTTTCCCAGTGTTCTTAGAACTCCCTGCACATCATTCTGAGACAACCTGAAAAATTTTTGGAGACCAAAAAATTTCAACAGAAACTGATGCTAACAAAAATGTAGATTTTGGAATTTTGGTCGATCGGAAATGAAAAACACATTAGAACAAACTAGACAAGGTTAATGGCGTGGCTCTGATACCATGTTGTGCCACGGCAGCGCCCCGGCCGTCTATCCGAGGCCAAAATGCGGAATCAAAATTTTTCTTAACTTTAAACTGGCGCTACCGTGGACAATATACCCGGATCGAAAACCATTAACCTATACCAGCTAACTAGAGATGGGGTGAGAGATATACCGAGTGATCCGAGTCCTCCGGTCTTCTCGTCGTCGTCCCGATCTCCCGCGGATCCTCCGGTCGTCACGTCCTTGTCGGAAGGGCACCACATCGTCTGCATCTTTTACTGGCTCCCACCTCAATACCGAGGCAACTCGGGCACGAAGCTGGCAAATCGACGTGCCCAAGATTTGCTATAGAATGTGTAGTGCTTAGTCTCTTTGGGGTTATGTTGCCTTGATGGAGGAATCAAGATGATATGAACTTGGGGATTTTTGTGGCAATGGAAAATGATATGAATGATTAATTTTCCCACACCCTCACAAAATCAAATGAACCTCTCTCTCCTTCTCTCAAAATGGTGGCCGGCCAAAACTAGCTAGGAAATGGTGGAGGAAAAGAATTTGTAGCAAGAAGGGAGGTGATGGTAGGAGAAGAGAAAAGGGTGACCATAAACAAACATTATCATCACAAACTTACATCAAACCCATATCCTTTCATATCACCATAAAAGCACCATTATGGATGAAAAACAAAAATGCTTATCATAATGAATACAAGTGCAATAAATCCCTCCACAATGTGTTATTTGCAAACTTGCAAATAACCCCCTCCATCGGAAAAGTCCGGCCGGGAAAGAACAAAGGAAAACCGGCCGGAACGGAATGCAAACTGGCAACTCCAGAAAACTGGACCCGTAATAAATTACAGGAAAACCCAGATACTGTGCATACACACCCGCATCTGTATTCCAACCGGATACAAATGCAATGAGACAAAATCTATACTGTACTAAACTAGGATCCGGCTTAAACCAAAGCCGGCTAGTAAAATCCGTTCGATCTTGATCCGTGCAATACCGCACGTATCTGATCGAACCCTGCCATATATCCATACGGCCATAAGTACAAACCGTCCGATCCTGATCCGTGCAATACCGCACGTATCTGATCGGACCTTGCCATATCTCCATACGGCCTCTACAGCGTTTCGCCCGAAAGCTTGAGTAACTGAAAGTGTGGTGGACTCTAAAGACTCGTCAATACTATGGCTGTGGATGTAACCACTAGCACGTCAGAGGTATAAGCCAATACGTGACGGGCCACCAGCTATTGACCAAAAGGGACGTCGATGAGCGAACTCATCCTGACACCCTACTGAGTCTGTCAGTGACAATATCCGTACAGTCCGGTCCGTTCGTCTATGTGCATCGCATGGCGGGCCTAGGGGGTTGGTAAAAGTCAGACCCCCAAAGGCGGTACAAGTCGTGTCGGAGTGAAGCCCAGAACACCCTGAGATACTACTGGAATACTTACCAG
The DNA here is from genome assembly GCA_030015575.1 of Agapanthus africanus. Taxonomy (NCBI): domain Eukaryota; kingdom Viridiplantae; phylum Streptophyta; class Magnoliopsida; order Asparagales; family Amaryllidaceae; genus Agapanthus; species Agapanthus africanus. The sequence goes on along the minus strand of JASDDO010000029.1, from coordinate 279,780,037 downwards.
TAAATCTCCTGCCTCGGCCGAGGGCTTTGTGTAATGGCTCTCCTAGACACAGCGCGACCTCACCCCCAATACCGGGAGAGACGAACCCCTGCAGATCCGCTCACTGCCTCCATGTGGCTCGGGGCTGTACCCAACTAAAACCTGTTTGCACGACTCCTTTGAGCCGTGGTAGGGTAGTAATCAAAGCACAGTGGGAACTCACACGAGACAAATGACGATCTCTTGTCGATGAACTAACCTGTACACATGTCACCTGGGAACTGCTATCTGACGTCTGGTATAATCCCAACTAGCAGGTTCCCGGCGAGTCCTGTCCGGTGTACCCATAACCCAATGAGCACCTGTATACATCTTAGGTGAACCAATCGACACCAGTGGCTTGTGAGACCGGCCACCGCCCCTCGTCGGGGTCTCGACTGTATACACTAGTCTACTAATGGAGTATCGATGCCCTGTCTCGAAACTCCTACGACTAGGGACCTTTTAAGGATGTGCTTATAGATTACCAGCTCCCACGTATATGATCGCCATCATACTGCTGGCCGTCAAGCAAGAATCCTATGGGCTCTATCAACGTGTAATAGTGACATGTAAGGTCACCTGAAGCAGTACACGATGATAAAGGTAAACCAGATAGCATACTATCATCTCGAGTAAGACTGTTCTACCAGGATAGGTCCTCCCTCAATCATTGCAATCACGTGCCTGTGATCCAATAATTGACTCTGAGGGCACTATCTCCAACATTTCCTGCGTATGGAATGCTATCAGGTTGGTTCGTACATGGTCACAAAGCATGTCCTTATTTCCATCAACATACACCATCGAAATTCTTGAATTTTAGCAGGAAGGTTTATTATTGCGGCCATCGACGTTTCCTGCCTGTAGACCACCCCTACAGGTTAGACGCTGTTCACTTTGATGGTCATCAGGAGTTTCTTAGAACTCCAGCCCCATTGTCCGGAGAGGACGTGCCTGCTCAGTGGGATGGTTACAATAATGTGACCTTCGGGATGGATCCGACAAAACAGGTCAAACCACCATTCTGGAACAAGTTAAGCATTTTCTTCGAGCTTCCGTACCGGTCAACAAATTTAGTGCATCATTGTCTGGATATCATGTACATAGAGAAGGGAGTATCCGAGCACATACTCAACTTGCTTATTTGTAAAGACGGGAAATCGAAAAACATCCTCAATGCTCGGATGGATCTACAGGACTGGAAAATAAGAAGTGAATTGCATCCTAAACCGGTAGCGGGTAAACCAGGCAAGTTTGTACTTCCCAATGCCGCGTATCGTATGTCACAACCGGAGAAGAAAATATTCCTGCAGGTGTTGCATGATTTGAAAGTTTTCACAGGATTCTCAGGATCATTCAGCAAGAAGATAAAAATTGTGAAAGACAAGATCGATGGGCTGAAAATTCATGATCACCATGTTATTATGGAGCACCTTCTCCCATTAGCCCTCAGGACTTCCCTTCCCGAATCGGTTGGTCTTGTAATCAATGACCTATGTTGTTTTTTCAGATAATTATGCGCTAAAACACTGGATGTTGTGACGCTGGAGAAACTAGAAAATTCTATTTCGTTAATACTTTGCAACTTTGAGCGTATTTTCCCACCGTCATTCTTCGATATCATAATACACCTGACGGTTCATCTTGCAACTGAGGCTAAGTTAGCCGGACCGGTACAATATCGATGGATGTATCCCGTCGACAGGTACGTGGAATTTTTCGTTTCACGCAATTTGTAAAATTATTGTTGTCCTGTATGCCCGTATTTATTTATCAACATATTTTTCTTTAGGTACCTCTACACTCTTAAAAAGTATATACGCAATAGAAATCGACCAGAGGGTTCTATCATGCAAGGTTATCTTCTAGATGAAGCAACCACATTTTGTTCCCGCTATCTGGACGAGAACATTGAGACGAGACTTTACCGGTCTCGAAGAATTCAGGACGGGCCATATGGTAAAGCCGATTATAAGTGGTAGACACTATGTTAATCAACAAGATATATCGGTTTATCCTCCTCAATAGCGCATGTCTTGAAAAAATTAGAGGGTAAGTTTTTTTGGATTAATTGTTATATTTGTGTTTGTGTGTATATGAAATGATATAATATTAATGCCATAATTTATTGTCGAGAACATAATTCATTTTAACAAGGTACGTGAGGGGATCCTGATTGGAACGATGAACTATTGGAAAAATATCATCAGGATAATTTTTGCGATTGGGTTGCAGATCATGTAAGTTATTCGACTACCATGTTATTGCTATCAGTTTTAATCTAAACTTATATCGTTATGTATTTGTCATAAAATTTGTTTTGTTAGATCCACGATCCGAACTTGTCTGCATCATTAGAGAGTGATTCAAGATGTTTAGCTTAGTTTCCTAGTATGGAGGTTGCATATTATAAAGGATTCGGTGTCCTTGGATATAAATTCGAAGTTAAGGATATATAAACATCTAGAACCACTCAGAATAGTGGGATTGCGACGGTAGGATCGAATGGTGTGATTTATTATGGATACTTAAATTGTATACTTGGCATCCAATATCCCGGACGATCAGAACCGTTTTATATATTTCAGTGTACTTGGTACGATCACGAACCGATACAGATAAGTGGAGAAATAATCTCGGGACTTGGAAAGATGAATATGGATTGACCAGTGTGAACACACTTCGATTTTACGGTCAGGACGATCCGTTTATCTTTCCGAACCAAGCGTTCCAAGTATACTACTCACAGTGTTTGAAGCATCCGGGATGGAGTGTCGTATGCCGTTGGAAACCCAGGGATGTTTACGATGTCCCGGAATTCGAGGACAATGATGAGGATGAAGAAGAGAGAAGACTTAGAGTGCTCCGACCATCTTTTTCAAAAGACGGGTTGTCTTCGGCTGATCATGAAGTTACGTGGGTTAGAAATGATATCGATTATGAAATCCAAGTAGATATGTCTAATGCGTCTATGAAACGAAAAAGGTTATCAGTAATGTTATATTATTACTTTACATTTTACAATCTATACATATATAGTCAATGTTTGTAATGATTGTTTAATGCGTCCACGAACCGTTTTATCTAGATTTGATGCCGATGACGGGAGCAGCGAGGGGATGCAGGAGCCCTAGCCGCGGCACCGGCAGATGCAGAGGCAGAGGCAGAGACAGAGCGGTTCTGCCGTCAGGAGAGCTGCGTAGGGAGCTTCAGAAGGCCGGTCTTGCACCCTGATCGGAGACCCCTTCGGATGGCTCATTCCGTGTGAACTTTGCCACACCTCCAGGTATATTGCACACATATTCATTTTGAATGTAATATTATAGATATACATGCATATTTATGTCAAAGTTACTTATATAGTCAATGTTTGATTGTTTAGCTGTTGGTGGTGCGTCCACATCAGGGACATAGGCCACTCCCGTACCTCCAGGTATGTTTATATGTCCTATAGTGCATGCATATTGATTCAGAATGCTATATCATAAATATACATACATTGTTTTTGCTCTTACATACTTAGATAATCCTTTTTTAATTGTCTAGCTGTAGGTGGTGCCTCCACATCTCGGGCAGAGGCCACCACCGCACCTGCGGGTATGTTTATATATATATATATATATATATATATATATATATATATATATCCTATAGTGTATACATGTTGATTTAGAATGCAATTACTTATATAGTCAATGTTTAATTGTCTAATTATAGGTGGTGCGTCCACGTCTGGTGCAAGGGCCACTCCCACTTCCATACTCTCCGCTCAGTCTGCAGGTTAGTATGAATAAATATAAAATATTTATTCATTTTACATATTCTTTAAGAATAAACATGAACTACATGTAATTTTATCGATATTTATTTTCTAGTTGGAGGGGATGCGTCCATGTCCGTGTCACTGGCTGTTCCTCGCCGGAGGAACTATCTTCCCGCTCGTGCTGCTGCCCGCGCCCAAGCTCATGCTTCTATTGCCGGAGGTATATATCACACTTCAATTTTTGTTAAACCTTGATTTCTTAATACCACTTTGTCTTAATATTGATTGTCTTGATATTTCTTGTAGACGCAGGGCATCCCCATCCCGAGCGGGGGACTCAAGGCTCGAATCAGTCCCACAGGCTGAGGCCCGACAGAGATAGGGGAGAGGCAGCATTTCCCCTCTTCTTTACCCCTGATTCTCGCTATACCGGCAATTATGCCGACAGGTTCGGCCGGTGGGGATGAGAGCCGCCTCCTGAAAAAGTATCCACTTCACGTTGAGTGGGGCGACCAGCACCGGCGCTCATTCGCTCTCTTTTGGGATCAGGCTCGGGTATTAATATATATTTTCATTTGATTTATGCAATATATTTATTATTAACACTTGCAATTTAATAAGATTGTTTTTTTTTTTGTCTTTGTAGTTGGATTACGATTTTCAGCCTGTACCCGACCCTGATTACCCTGGAAGGGTGCTCGATTTTCATGCTCTGTACCATGGCCTGATGAAAACATGCAATCAAGCTCCGCTACAATAGAAACGAGCTGAAGATCGACTGCTATTCCCTGTGGATGGCGACCCCTAAGACAGAGAGCGGCTTTCCTGCATACTTCGGCCTTTGCGAGAGTCGACGTAGATACATGGCCTCTCTTATGCCAATATTTCGACTCTCAGCGCAAACAGGTTTATATTTTAATTGTAATTCATTGTTTAGTATATAATTTTTTTTGTTGCTTAATTAGAAAACTAAATCTGAATGTGTTGTACAGAAACAAACCGATCAAAATAAAGAGAATAGGAAGTCGGCGAAGAGGGGTCGCCTCATATACAGGTGGCTCAAAGAATATTACTCGTGCCATGGAGGTATCGGTAAATTACAATAGATCTACTGTGATAATATAATATTAAGAGTTATTTTATAATATATGTAAATTTTTTGCGAATTGCAAAGAGCTCAGACCCTGGCGCAGGGTGGTACACCGACCGTGCTGATCGAGTATCTTGCCGTCCACGGCACCTCGACAGATCCCTCCACGGGCGAGCTTCGATTCCCCGACACCGCTACCCAGGAGTATTGCGTAAGTGTTAATATTTATTCAACCCCTATTTGAAATTTTTGTTTTGAAAAGTTCAAATTTAAATGATATACTTATATTTTACTGGTTAATGTGGGTGTAGGAGCGGGTGGTTGAGCAGGTGGAGGTATGGGGGATCGATTTTACTGGACAGAATGATCCGATGCTACTGATCCTAGTCCTAGACGCCGCACACGGAGGGCACCACGGAGGTTGGGAGAGAGGCCGGGGACTGGGTCCTAGCGTGGCCCAAATGAGGTTGGACTCCACTCCGATGGTTACTTCCTCTATCTCCCGTGAGCGACGTCTAGAGCAAGATTTTGCTACCTTAAAGGCCACCGTCCAGGAGTTGAAGGAGATGATGGTATGTATACTACTTAATAGTAAAATATCATATCATATTATAGATAGCAACATATCCAATATTAGTACGTAGCCTGAGCTTATTTGGTTGTAAACATAGCTTTGATTAATCATACATACATAGAACTGTCTAATTAAAATAAACTACAGTTTTCCAAACTAGATATCCAAACGAGGCCTAAGTTCCTAAGTATTCATAGATTGGGGTTTCGCAATAACCTAATAATGATACAAATTCGACTAATAAACAGTTCTTACTCGTTTATTACACAAAAAACTGAACAGACCCGACAGGGTACTTCGACTGAGACTCCACATGCATCTCCTTCGGCTGCGGCTCCGCAAGCCACTACTTCGACTGCGGTTGCGCAGACCACTCCTACAGTTCCACAGCTAGCTCAGACTCCCGCACAGTCCGCATTGGTCGAGTTGTTGACTCAGGGTTTATCCGAGGAGCAGATGGGCCAGATTACGGCGATTATCAGAGGTGGAGCTGGACCGAGCTAGGGTAGCTTTTTGATTTTTATATTTTAAGCATGTATATACTTATATGATACACATTGTATATATTTTGGACAATATTCGAGGTGTTTGCGTGTTCACGATGATTTAGATTTATATAGTATTCTGTTTGTTGAATTCTTGTACATGTTCATGTTGATTATGAATACTGCGGTATATATTCTGCTTTTTGATTACTTTCATATATGATGTATACATTATTGTGCACAGGACGAGGAAAAAATAGTCAGCCCTTTTTTTTAAAAAAACCCTGATAATATGTCCCTACGGATTAATCCGTAGGGACACATGTTGCACCCACCGTTTAATTCGTAGGGTCCAATTTTGCCACTACAAATTTATCCGTAGGGAAAAAATATCAGGATACCTGATATTTTGCCCCTATGGACTCAGTAACAGGTGTTAGACTTGTCCCTACGGAATAATTCTTAGGGGCATAAACTTTGCCCCTACACATTTATCCCTACACATTTATTCGTAGGGGCATAGATATGGACCTACGGAAGAATATATCTGGACCTACGCATTACTCCGTAGGGGCATGTATTTGTCCCTACGGCGTTATCCGGAGGGGCAACTGTTTTATTTTATAAACTGATAAATTAAATAAATATTTTGTCCCTACGGATTCCACCGTAGGGACATATGGACCTATGAATTAATCCGTAGAGGCTATTATTCTCCGTAGGGGCAAGTTTAAGACAAAAACTTGCACCTACGGTGTGTGCACCTACGGTGTATTTTTGTGCCCCTACGAATATATCCGTAGGGGCAATAGTTTGCTTTTACGGTTTTATCCGTAGGAGCAACCCCTATTTTTAGTAGTGAGGGTATAATTTTTCGACGTATTGGAGGATCCCATGCTAACTTACCTTCGTTGCCCTCTCTCTTTCTCTCTCTCTCTCTCACACACACACATATACACACACATGAGGTTAATAGAGGAAAGAGGCCATAGGAGGGAATTTCCTCCTATGACGTCGAAAAAATACTCTCTCATTTTTTCCGATGATCGGCACCCACCATTTTCATCGTTATCATCTACGATGTGGGTACAACAAATTTCATGTGATTCTACAACTTTTTCACCGTTGATTTAGTGGGTTCAAAATTAACGGTTTACCGATGATAGAACTTTTTACATTGCTAAATCAACGGTGAAATGGTTGTAAAATCACATGAAATTTGGTGTATCCGCATCTTAGATGATAACAATGAAGATGGTGGGTAGCGATCGGCGGAAAAAAATGAGCGAGTGTGTATTTTTTGGACGCCATAAAAGGAAATTCTCTCCTCCGGCACCTCTCTCTCTCTCTCTCTCTCTATATATATATATATATATATAGATATATATATATATATAGAGAGAGAGAGGGGTTAATGGAGGAAAGGTTCCATATGAGGGAATTTCCTCCTATGGTGTCGGAAAAATGCACCCTCCATCATTTTTTTCGACGATCAGCATACATCATGTCCATCTTTATCATCTAAGATATGGATACACCAAATTTCATGTGATTATACCATTTTTTCACCGTTAATTTAGTTGGTGCAAAATTAATGGTTTACCGACAATAGAACATTTTATATTGCTAATTCAACGGTGAAAAAGTGGTGGAATCACAAGAAATTTGGTGTATGCAAATCTTAGATGATAACGATGATGATGCTGTATGCCGATCGTCGGAAAAAATGGTGGAGATTGTATTTTTTTGACGCCATAGGAGGAAATCCCCTTCTATGGTCTCTTTTCTCCATTATATATATATATATATATATATATTTTAATGGACCAAGAAAACAAGGTAACTTCTTCAACCACGCTCATTTTAAGTTGTTTTTAAATACGCTTGACAAACATAATTTACGAATAGATTGTTTTTTCCCAAGATTTGCAAGCACTTAATGAAACGACTGCTGCAATCTTTTAATGTCTTTATTTAGGTAGATTTCTAGCAAGTAACATGAAAAGAAATTAGAAATTTTTGGTATAGGCACTTGGCGAAAACAAGTGATAAAAATTTCTTGCTAAATGTTGGAAAACAATAGCAACAAGAACCTTATCCAGTTTTCTAGATAACAAAAGAATATTCTAAAGTGTTGTAGAAGATGCAAGAAATGTCTAGAACATTCTAAGTATAACTTCTAAATATTTTTGAAGAATTGTCATGAAGAGTATCAAGAACTATGAAGGTCCTAATTCATGTCTGTATCTAGAAGCTTCTATCTAGTGTCATGATTAGAAGCTTTAGGAAGATCTATTTTTAGACAATTTCTATGATCTCTATAAACATAAAATGAGGCTTTAAGTTGTATCCAGGGTAACAAGATTCAACAACTAGGTTGTTGGAGATAGAAACTCCAACCGCCACTTTATATAAGTTTCACTTTATATAAGTTGGAGAGAAAATATGCTCCAACAGCGAGAAATCGATATATTTTAGAATCATCAACAACTATGTCATTCTTAATAAAATTCCTATTTTCTTTATATGCTTTACTCACATCCATCAACTATCAATTTTTTTTTATCAATACTCCTTCACTTACTGAATCTATTTTACCATTACAATATTAATACCAGATATGCTACAAATGGTATCATAACTGATCTCTGAATTCTGACAAGTAGTATTAAAGCCACATATTCTAAAATAAATGAATCGGAGGAAGGATAAATACGTCACAAACTTCAAACGAGCATCTTGCCATAACTTTATGGTTGCCCTTTGTTTTGTGGAAGAGTGGCACATAAACTTCAATTTCATTAGATTCATCTTTGTTGTCTCCTGTTGTAAAAGCATTATAGATCAATTTTATCACATATTATGGCCTTCGACAGGACATGGTCTATGTGCCTATTAGCATTGTAAGGATTACGTATCTATACGCAACGGAAATTTAAGAGTTTTGTTTTAAGAAAGATTGAAAAAGACCATCCGACGGATACTAAATCACAAGAAATGAACACACCAAAAACACACAAGATTTACTTTGGTTTGGCACAACTAGCACCTAATCCTGCAAACCACGATAAGAACTTCCACCATGAGAAAAAATTACAAGAGATTACACCGACTACTAACCTCCTTTACAAAAAAATACCCTTTGTCACAAAACCTCTCTCAATCCACGAACGCGCTTGGCCGCTCTCTCCCGCTCTAATCAAAACCTAAGTTATTAAACCTAAAGAAAGTCTCATATATATAGGGTATATAAATACCAGGAGATAAATCCATATTTAAACTAGAGATAAATATAAATTTAATCTAGAGATTAGATTTAAATATAAACTAAAGAGATTATATTTAAACCCTAACTAATCCGAATTTAAATTAAATTTAACAATCTCCACCTTGATTCAAATTCACCATAATCTCTTCACTTTCTCAACATCTTGGAACTCCATTCTCGTCGCTTTGAGCCCTAAGGCACCTCAACAATCTACTAGGCAAAACTTGAACTTAGATCGGAACCATCTCATAAACGTGTCTGTCGGATTCTCATGGGTACCAATATTAGTAAGAGACGTTATCTTCTTTTCGATCTTCAAGAAGAACACTCTCACCTCTTATGGAACTCCCATACCGAAAATCTCCGCAAATCGATGGCCTCCTTAACCGCCTGCATGACAGCTATCAACCATCCTTCCATTATTGAAACCGTTATACCAGCCTGAAGTATCGATCTACCTGGCACTGCATTCGTGCCCAATATGTAGCTCGTCGTCGACCTCCATATGCCCCTATCACCAGCATAATCTATACCTGATGATAACATTCCCGAAAACCTGAAGTGCACCTTTAAATGAGAAGACACAGGCCGAGTCTTCTTCATCCTATACTGAGCTAGAACCTGCTCGATAGACTACTGCAATCGACGCAACTCCCTATCCATGAAACTCTCCATGCCATGAATCAAACGTTTAGTCTTTCTGCCGAACTCTCGATCCTCTTGTTTTGGAGATTCGTCCCTATCCACTTCTATGCATCGAATTGTCTTCGACCTCTGCACTACTGGCTCTACTGGACCCTCCACCTGAATCAAAATACCGATCACCTCATCTCTCGTAACCTGGATTGGGACTTCGAACTCCACATCGCTTGGCAGCATACCCGTTCTCTATTCATCATCTGACTGAGTCTATCTTCTACGAAATATCGCAGACTCAACAAATGTCACTTTGTTGATTACTCCACTTTGGGTCCCAAAACACCATGATCTGTACCCTTTTATTTTGCCTCCAAAGCCGACAAGAGAACATCTTTCGACACTCAGCTTCTCGATGTATCGAATCCCATGAAGCCCTGAGTAATCTCTATCCCCTCCAGTCCATATTTCCTTAGGAATTTCCATATCTACCACTGTCGATGATGATCGATCAATGAGGTACTCGGTAGTTGTAACACCCTAGTTCATTTATACCATATTTTATTTGGGTATTTTCTAATCTTTCGACTATCTCTTGATTATTATCGTTTTGGGTGCGGATAGTGCATTTGGTATATGTAGTTAGTATCCAACCCGACCCGCATGATCGAAACCCATCATGGTTCTAGTTTACGTCATATAATTATTAGTATAGAGAATCCGTGCACATTTAGATTTGATATACATGTATAATATGTTTGGTATCTGCATTTCGCTTAAATAATACAAATTATAGCAAAATAATATATTTTAATATCTAGTATGACCTGTTATCATACCCTATATCTTGTGAGCGCATCCATATATCGTATTCCTGTCCAGATTGATAAAACAGGCTCGTTTGGATCGCTACGTGTATTTACGTGTATCCGTTCTTATGGGTATGCATTTTATTTAACTGGACATTGTATTATGGTTTTAGCTTGTACGTATATTATTCATATTTTAAAACTAGAATTTTAGAAGAGATCCGGATATTTTTCGGAGTATTTTGTTATTAGCTATATAATCCTATAATATATTATAATATTATTTTAAAACTTAAACAAATATAACATTTTATGAATATGAATATAAAATAAAATATTATAACTAATAATTATTCTCTCTATCTCTCTTTTCTCTCTTTCCTCAGTCCCTCTCTCCCCCATATGTTATATATTTATTAACCCTATATTCTATTAACGCCTTCCTCTCTCTCTCTCTCCCCTCTAATTTCATTCCTTTTCCTTCACCCGCGAGAAACCCAACCCTAGCTCCCTCACGTCGCGGCCGAACTCCACACAACCTAGTCAGCAACACCTCGCCACCCTCGTTACACCCTTTATCACCTCCTCCCCTCTTCCTCCTCTACCCGAGCTCTCTGCACCTGATGACCCATGACCCGAGAACACCCTGCACTCTACAACACCCAACGCCGGCACCCCTCATCGCCGGAGACCTCGTCGACGACCTTACCCCATCACCCTCATCACCACACCACCTCCATCACCTCCTCTCATCCCTCTCCTCCTTCACCCGAGAACCCAAGAACCCTGACGAACCCAAACCTCAACCCTCATCGCCGGCGACTCGACGTCGCCATCACCTCGACCTCATCAACCTACACTCACCTCTCCCCGACACCATAAACCACCACCATCTTCACCAGCGGCTGCAACCATAATCCCCGACGGCCCAAATAGTAACCCTTAAGCCCAAGAATCCCATTGCCCATCACCGTAGACATCGTCGCCGATGGCTACCCATCGTCGCCGTTACCCATCCTCTGTCTCCTGAGCCTAGAACTCGACACCAGACCACCACCTAACCATGCATCAGACCACCACCGGACCATGCACCAGATCACGACCAGACACCACCAGACCATGCACCAGATCGCGACCAGACCACCACCAGACCATGCACCAGACCATGCACCAGACTCGGACCATGCCATGACTGTGTCATCACCGTACCCAGTTTGTGTCACGCCATGTGCCCTGTTCCTGTGCCACGCCATGCCTGCTTTGTGCTCAGCTCATGCCACTTATGTGCCACCATCGCATCAGTCCTATGTCACCACAAGGCCCACGCACCATGTTGTGTCGCACCAAGCCGCATGCACATCGACCGTTGTTTCCGAAGCAAGTTTATCTTGCAACATGCTACGATATATATATATATATATATATATATATATATATATAAATATATAACATGTATTTCATCATGCAACAAATATTATAGTTTGACCGTTTTACAGTATCCGTTCGTATCCGTGTTAATCATAGATCCTCTAGTTGCATGCCGGAATGTCCTAATATCATTTTACTATTACATTATTATAACGTGTTATCTAGATTGCATCATACATAGTCATGGACGTATAAAAGGTTATTACAGATAGACACATATGTATCCTGGCATCAACACTATTTACCGTAATTCCAATATCGATTGCAGTTTCACATTGGGTATCCATTTGATACATATGCATTACATGACATGTTCACGACACCCTACCTGACTCGTTACTTGATCTTGTTACTAATACAAACAATCCTGACTTGTTGTCCTGATGGACGTAACATGTTGCCTGCATAGACAAAACCCGTACCTGCTTGATCCTGTGTTGGCATTAGATTCATATCATAAATACCTGACTTGAACACATAATCTTGGAGGTAAGGGGAAATCAATAATGAAATCTGACTTGTAACTCAACAGTTCGATACTTATACTGATCATGTTAGTTGTATGTATGCCCTAGAGGCCATTATTGTACATAATTGTATATTATAGTGGATGCTTGGACATATATTGAGAGGATTTTCTTGCTCGACATGATAGTATGCTATCTGGTTGCTCTTTATCTTAACATGTAGACTTGTATTATGATACTGTCTTGCTCTTACATGTTGGTAAAGCCCTTAGGATGTACTTGACTACCAGAAATATGATGCAGATCATACTAGTGGGGCCAGGGTAGTCCACAAGTACATCCTTTAATTGTTCCTAGTCGAGGGTGTATCGAGACGGGGTATCGATATTCCAGAGTAGACTAGCGTGTACGCTTCTTGACCCATTTGATGGACGATGGATGATCCCATATCCATTGGTGTTTGACATCAAAGATGGTATACGGGTGCTCAATGGAGACTGGGTATGATTGATCATATCTTTGTGTGTATTTTGAAAAGTTTTAATCACAACCAAAGAAATTTATACTGCAATCAATTAACGGTGTCGATGTAGCGCGTTAATGAATATGGATCGTCCACTGAGATGTGTGTTTTGATCGATCTTGTTTTAGATGAGTCGAAATGAAAAGATAAAAGAAAATGCAAGAAAAATGATTCAAGATTTGTGAGTTTTAATTTCAAGAAACATAAAGAAACTAAAGATCTAGAATCAAGAATTAAGAAATGTCCCAATCAATTTAGTTATCAAGATTTGTAAAATGGCTTGTAGGAATCGATCGAATTGGTAGCAATGATGATTTTAATAATGACTAATTTTATCTATGGATAATTTGTAGCTAGATCGATGGCGATGAATGAAGATTATGGATTTATTGAAGCAACTAGGGTTTCTCCTTCTCTATCCCTTGTCTTTTCATTGATCATCATTCGGATCTAGCCTCTAGCAAAGAGATTCATCAATCGTTTGATCCCTAATTTGCAATGAGATTCGCAAGAATGTGATTTCGATCCAAAATAGGTCATGGATGATTCTTTTTCCTAAAGTTCACAAATCTCATAAGACTTAAGATTAGTATTAGGATTTTATCATCATTAGATCTACCATATCTCTCTATTCCGTAACAAGCGGAGATTTACTCAAGCATCATGAAAATAAAAGATTCAAGATCTAGAAATTTCATAGCACAAGAATATAAAGAAAGAAAGAATTAACTAATTATCACCTTTATTAAATCGACGACTAATTACACATTCCCTCAATTCGAGATTACAAGATGTTGCTCTCAATCACTCTTTTGAAGAGGTAACTAGATCCGTCGAAGTTTGCTACGCTCGATCTCCATGAGAATTGGATCATCGTGGATCTCGCGTTCTTGATGAAGATTGGCTTCGCGAATAAAGGATCGATTGTTGCTTGCTTGATTTGCATCTCAAAATGATCTTGATTTGGCTTTGGGCTAGGGTTTTGGATCAAGTTGTGTCACTCAACTTGTGGAAATTTGGCTCAATGTTCAACCTTAATCGTGTAACCCCAAAACCCTTGTCACGACCTGAAAGAGCACGTGACTGGCCCTTAAATCCTATGAAGTCTATAGGACTCCATCTGATCCAAGTAAGCCAAAAGCCCAGAAATCTAAAACCATTTAAGGAGTAAATAAAGGAACTGGTTTTTAATAAGTAAAGAAAGCATGTTTGAAATCAAAGTTTTCAAATAACTAAGCCGAAAATACATTTTAAAAATGTGTAGTCTTTTCTGAAAATTTCGGCAGAGTTTCCCTTGTAAAAACTGGCCCCGAACGGGGTACAACAAGAATAATATATATGAAATGATAAAAGGCATCCCCAAGCGGGAGCTAGCTCTTCGTCAATCTATGGTCATAACCACGCAAGAAATAATAATATACAATGCCAAATGGCGAGGATCAAAACCCAAAAAGGAACTCAAAACAGCCAGAAAACCATAACACTACAAGTGCGGCTCTAAGGTCGAAATAATACATCACGGTGTCTAAGTCTGAAACAATATACAAGTTTTGGTTGATGGAATTTCTAGATACAATGAATAATACATGTACAATGGCGGTTCTGATACAAAAGAACCCACCTACCAAAGCAAGTCACTCGTATGGAAGCAGTGTGCCAGAAAAGCCGCTATGGAATCTGTACGGCAAAAACCTGCAAGAACTGTGGCACAACGGGGGTGAGTTGCCAACTCGTGAATAGAAAATATCTACAAGCAGAGATCGAATGTATGACCCATCCTAGGTCAATACAATCAGATATAAATAAACCTTACTATGAATAAGTCTGAAGCATGCTAAACTGGCAATGTAATCTCTTTACATGAGTGTAGTGCCAAGTGCTCGTGCCAGTGCCTCAGGTAATAACATATCATAAATATGAGGTATGATCAATGTATCTGCATGTACGTGGATCCCGTCCACTCGTCATCCAATGACAATAACCATCATGCATGAAAATATCATCAGCATATGCATGGAAATATGAGGATATAAACCACCTGTGTCCCTCGCGACACGTCAAAATCATGGAACCGGAGTGTCCAGTATCGACACTCTAAAACATCATGAAAACTGTGCCCAACATCGGCACGTAAATCCTCATATATGGGACTCCATCTGCGGAATCGGCCCTCGGCCCCAGCAGTACGCCCATATCCATCTATCGACTCTGGTCGGTATCCTCCGGATAACCGCTAGGTCCAACCAATCACCGGTAGGTACTCGCCCACCTCCAGGCTCAATCGGCAAAGTCCTTCGATCATCTTGCCGAGGGAAACCATACCGGGTCCACCATGTACCCGCAATCGGCTCGTCCACTCATCGAATCGGGTTTCACATGTCGCTCTCAGCACAGAGAAAACACATGGTGGACGCACTGAAATATCATATCAAGGGTAACCGGGTTTTTAAAGCAATGACATATTCTTTTTTGAAATACCCACGGTTCCCAAAATCCAAAAATATCATGGAACAACAACTCTCAATGCGTATAATCAGAAAGCATGATGTATGTGACATGTAAAAGAAATGTAAGCACATCAGTCTGTCATGCAAGAATCATATCCTGAATGCAACAGTACTACAGTGTAGTGACATGACAATTATCGATGATGAAGTGTGTGAGCCGGCAAACAAGTGTACGTGGAACATACGCATCATCGATAATGGTGCTGGTGTCCTAGCAGCATGACTGTAATATATCAATAAACACAAGCAATGCAATGCAAATAGCATGAGTATGCGGAATCGAATAATCAACGCAACAGTACAGACTCTATCTCAATAAATATATCATGCAGCCTTGCCTTTTGAAATAAGACAAATCAGGGTTTTTGGTAAAATAAGGGCTACGGTGTTTTAAGAAAAGATGTGTCGTTTGAAAATATCCGTAGAATCCCTTTTGCCTATCTTTAAAATATCCCCGATTCATTAGTTTTGAAATAGGTATCACTCGGGTCCAGTCTAACGCCTACTATGCGAACTACGGACCCAACAATCAAGTCAATCGAGAGGGGTATGAAAACCACCTAAATCTGAGTCAATATATACATGTATATGCAATAGTCGGTGATCCCGCCTTAATAGTATCACGTACGATACAGTATATCATATAATATCCTCGAGTCATGAGTGCAGATCTAACATCAATACAAAGCTCGTACGGTAAATCGTCGTACGGCATCCCAAATCTGGGGTACGGGTCAATATCACATTATCTCATCACATATCATGTATCACTACCATCATATCACATAATCTAGGGTACATATCTAAGTTTAGTACAATCGATACCATCTATATAAGTATGAATGCAGGGTAAAACACATGCCCAAAGGCCCGCTAAAGCATCTTGTCGTATCTCCCATACGAATCCTGTCATATCGCCGAATCTCACGGCCTCAATCAAACCTCATCGACTCATCTCAATCCCACGTATCATCCTCAAATCCCGTATATGAACACATAGTCCCATACCCATGTGTAGATATACATACCTCCATATGCGCACAGGTAAAAGAAAGAATGTATGCAAGTATATGTGTACGTGTATATGTGGGTGTAACCACTACTCTAGGGTTTCGCACTATACTAAACTAATACATCCTTATCATCAATAATCTTAAACAACACATAATAAATATACGTGTGTATACGTATTCGTATACATCACCACGGACTGCGGGGGTGCTATACGCCATCCACCCGACTTCCCCGTAGATATAATCTACTCACCTTGCGTCCTTATCTGTCGACGTCGCCACGCGTTTACTTATCGTCTCGAAGTCTTCATGGTGTACCTACACATTAACGTATCGCAAATGCGTATCAAAACCTATTCAAAACTAAAACGGCATACGAAACCCAAAACGATACGCTAAGGCCTATAGGTTAGAACCTATGGACAACGCCTTCCAAAACCATCAACAACTCTCGATATCGTCGTATAAACGCCAAGTAGTCGAGGTAAAACACCATACACAAATTCAGAATTACAATACGGAATACGGAAACACGAATCCAAAACAGCAACTAAGGAAATAGGCTCCAGATTTCACCCTAGGTCAAATTACACAAATCTACACATGCCAGGGGTCTAATCTATACATGTAGGAGCTACAGAACCAAAGCGAGGAAAAATGGTGGGGTCCAGGCCGCAATTTGCGGCCAAACAGGATAAATCTACGGCCTGAAGAAGGAGTTAGGGGCTGGGGTTTTGTGTGGTGGTCCTAGGGTGCCTGCACATCTCACTGTCCAACCAATTTTATTTTAGGATGTCTCGGGTGATAGCAGATTACAAAATACACTCCCAGATTTACAGTTTTCCCCGATATCGATTCCGTAAATCCGTATTCTGGTTTCCAGTTCAGGTTTGGGTCCAAATTAACATCACACCAGGAGTTCTAAGGTCATCACAAGCCTCAATTCCACTTTTGATTTCAGATCCACCCTAAACCCTAACTTGGTTTTCCTTAAGTCCACAAACACACGCAATATCGGTTCTAAACTTGCACGGGGGTATAAGTAATGCAAAAATTAATCTAATGGTTCAGTAAATACCTCATTTGTCAACTCAAGAAAATTCTTGAGTTGCCCCTAGTGGCCAAAATCCTTGCTTCCTTGGTCCAATGTGTAGATCTTGGGCTTGTGCACACTTTTAATGAAATGAGAGTGGTGTTTTGGTGTTGTTTTCATGGTGATTTGGAGCTTGAAGAGGGGAGGGAGAAGAGCAACAACAGCAGCAGCAAATGAGGAAGGGGAAGAGTAGATGACGGGAGAGAAATAATGGGAGAATGGTTCATAGTCAAACATAATCCCCTCCTTCTCTCACACTCCTACCTACTACAAATTCTTTATTCAAAACCCTTTTTCTTTTCTTCTCTTTTTTCCCAATTTCCTTTCTCACAAGAATAGTAACCCCAAAGTAAAACCATGGCAAGTAAAAATGTAACATAAGTGTAGAAAAAGATATGTGCATGTTTTGCACAAAATTTGCTAAAAAACCGATTAGCGATTTTTAATCGCGATTAGCACTAAATTAGCATATAAATGATCACAAAAACTTTAAAATGGCATAATTATAATAAATACCCCTTTTTAGAATTTTCCTAATTTCCCCCCATTTATTTGTATTTAATTATACCGGAATATTAAAGTATTCATTAAAATAATATTAAATTATAAAAATTCCCAAAAATAATATTTTATTATTTTGAAACGTTACAACCCTAGATCTAGATCTCCTTTTATAACCACCTCATTTGAATTTTCCTTCCAAAGCTAGGTTGTTAGAGAGAGACTTCTACAATGAGTTTGTTAGAGGGAATATTCTAGAGGAAGGTTGTTACAAGGAATATTCTAGAGTGAGTTTGTTATGCAGAGCCTTCTGGAAGAAGCCACGTGGTAATTTAAGTGTCCTGAAGAAGCGAGGCCATTGAGAAGAAGCTTCTGGAGACAATCTTATTGGGACGCGGCAGCGCCCCGACCGTCTTTCCGAGGCCAAATGCGGAACAAAAACTTTTTACGAACTGGCGCTAACCGCATCCGAATCCCGGATCGTTCCATTAATCGTAAACTAGTATACAGTAAAGAGGGTTTAGAGATTATACCGATCGATCCGTGTCCTTCGGTCTTTATCCTCTGCCCCTAGCATGTTGCGGTTGCGTCGACGAAGCTCGCTCTCCGATCTCGATCGATCTACTGTCTCCTCCTCGCCGAAAGTTGCGCCACGTCAACGAATCTTTATACGGGCTCCCGCCTCTGAACCGAGGCAACTCGGACACGAAGTTTTCTAGCCGACGTGTCCAAGGTTGCTGTAGAATAAGTGTAGAATACTTTTTCTCGAGTCACCCAACGAATCGGGTGAGGGTTAATCGAAGTTTCCACAAAGGAGAAGTGTGATGGAAATGAGCTTTGGAATTTTGTGTTACAATGAAATGAAAATCCCTCACACACAAAGAATGGGGCTCCCTCATTTTGTGCTCTCGGCCAAAAGCAGTAGATGCTTGCTGGAAAAGAAGTGGGGGGTAAGCACAAAGCAATGTAAGTGGTGATTATAAGGAAAAGATCTCAACAAATATCCAATTCATTTCCAAAAGCAATCAATGCTTCAATAATGCACACAAAGAAGTCAAGCCCATCTAGAAAACACAAGGAAGTTGCTGGAAGTTCCCTGGAGCCCCGACACCACACAAAAGCCCCTCCTTTACTAATTGCCGCATTTGCAAAAAGCCCCCCTCACTTACTATTTCAGCCAAAGAAAGATGGAAACAAATTTGGCCAGAAGAAGATACAAACTGGAAACCTCAAAAAGCGATCCCGTAACAAAATTACAGGATAACTCCGCAACTGTATATACATACCCGCATTTGTATTACGACCGAATACAAATGCAATGAGACAAAATCTACACAGGATAATACTAGGATCCAGCTTAAACCAAAGCCCGCTAGTATTATCCGTCCGCACCTGACACGTGCACAAGTGCACGCGTATGTTCGAACCCTGCCATAAAACCATACGGCCTCTACAACGTTTCGCCCGAACTGGAAAACTTTCTGTGGGGGACTCTAAAGACTCGTCAATACTCTGGCAGTGGGTTTAACCATAAGCCGTCAGTGGTACTAGCTGTACGTAACGGCTGCCCATGTACTGAGTGAAAGGGAGTCCGATGAGCGAACTCATCCTGGAACCCTACTGAGCCTATGTATGATAATATCCGTACAGTCCGGTCCGTTCGTCTATGAGTATCGTATATCGGGCCTAGGGAGCTGGTAAACGTCAGACCCTCAAAAGCGGTATAAGTCGTGTCGGAGTATAGCCCAAAACACTTGAGATACTACTGGAATACCTACCAGTAAATCTCACTTACCATGGCATGGATTTTGTGTAATGGCTCTCCTAGACACAGCACGATCTCACTCCCAACATAGGGAGAGACGAATCCCCTGCCGATCCGCTCTCTGCCTCCATGTGGCTCGGGACTGTACCAAACTAGAACCTGTTTACACGACTCCTTTGAGCCGTGGTAGGGTAATAATCAAAGTACAGTGGGAACTCACACGAGACAAATGACGATATCAGGTCGATAGACTAACCTGTACAAATGTCACCTGGGAATTGCTATCTGACGACAGGTTTCAAAAACCAGCTAGCATATTCCCGGCGAGTCCTGTCCGGTGTACTCATAACCCAATGAGCACCTGCATACATCTTAGGTGAACCAACTGACACCAATGTCTTGTGAGACCGGCCACCGCCCCTCGTCGGGGTCTCGACTGTATACACTAGTCTACTCCGGAGTATTGATACCCTATCTCGAAACTCCCGCGACTAGGGACCAATTTTAAGGATGTGCTTATAGACTACCCAACTCTCACGTATATTATCGCCATCATACTGCTGGTAGTCAAGCAAGAATCCTATGGGCTCTATCAACGTATAATAGTGATACATATCATGTCACCTAAAACAGTACATGATGATAAAGATAAACCAAATAGCATACTATCATCTCGAGTAAGACTGTCCTACCGGTATAGGTCCTCTCTCAATCATTGCAATCACGTATCTGCGATCCAATAATTGACTTTGAGGGAACTATATCCAACAATCTCCCACTTGCACTTAAGGCTAATTATTGCGATGTTGCATACTCACAGCCCGTGCGATACCCAACACCCAACTCCTCTACTAATCAGTGTCACAAAGCTTGTTTGTAACACTATTGTGTTCGAGAAATAGCCTCAGTGAGTGGATCCGCTCTGATGTTTCTTTCTATGTCCCTCTAATTCTCAAGTTCGCGGAGAAACCCATCTCCCGAATATGAGCAATATCTGTCTTAGAATATGTCTGGATATCTGATGGGACCTAGTTCATGAATTAACTCCAAATCCAAACTTCTTAGACTGTATCGTCAACTGAACTTAATCAGTATCCTGCGCCATGCCTCCCTCAGTATCCGCTTGGACCTCCTGTCCAAACTACTGCCCCTCGTTAGAGGGAAAACTATAACTCTGGCAGTCACTCTGTCATCCATGTCACCTTGGAAGCCTGAAATGATAGCTGTCTCCCGAAGGAGCCTACTATTATCAAATCCCAAGAACATTCACTTATGTTCTAAAACTGCTTCCGAAAGTTTCTCCAGAATTGGATTAATATCAACTTATTGCATCTAGTGCAAAAACAACATCTGGTGTGGTGCTTGACATCTCATGATCAACTCAATTGCCTAAGCAAGTGATCTGCCAATCATGCACATCCCTCTCCCCTTTAGTCTGTAAGACACCTTTAGAGAGGGTGACTCCATTACCTGTTGGTACACCACCATGCCAGGAGTCGTCCATTCTAAATACCTTTAGAATGCTGTCTAAGTACCCAGATTGGGAAAATACCCAAATCTAGATCTAATACCATAGATCTAGTAACCAGAATGTCTGATATAATATCCATATCCTATGTGGAGAAACCACTGTGTGACAACCACAGTATAACCGATCGTAGTATAGAAATTTTACTTTCTACTATGTGTATGTCATCCAAATACGAGGACATCACACACTACTACTTTCTTAACAGATCTATCCCCTATTATGATGAAGTCAAAGCCCATGACTGTCACATCAAAAATAGATGATCTATCTCCGCTATATTTGCTTTAGTCTATAAATAGACATAAGCTACTTGTCCACTATTTTTCCGCTGCTACCACTGACTACGACAACCCTCTGGCAGAATAATATACACGTGCACTTCTAAAACTAGTTTAGAACGATGCTATACTTATCCTCCTGCCGGCTTTTATAGTCTAGAACAGCAGTAATGGCAAGTCTGGGTAAACAAGAACCTCCCTGTCACCGTCCTTGAGGCTACCGGAGTACCTCTCGGGTGTCTGAGGTTACCTACCATATCTGCGGAGTGGCTAATGGAATGTCAAACCTGATTGACTCTTTATATCCTATTAAATTTTCCGTAATCGTTTGCGGTTCTGGAATCTCATCCAGTTCTACCATACTCCCACTTCTGTTTTCTGGAAAAATCCATTTTACTAAAACTGTGGTGAGTCAAGAACAATATCACCATTGATCTTCCAGATGGTAGAAAGTCAACCTTCGTCAAAGCCAAGGTCAACCCACAAACAGCCATTACAGAAACGTGCATTGAGTAATCCAGAGTCTGGTTTTAAGCATAAGCCGGACAACTCCATATACCTTAACATTGTTAAGATATGATCTATTCTATATACAATATAGAAACAGAGGCACTGATTTAATTGGAACCAGATTCAAATCATGCAGCTGTCTCCAGTGCATGTCAACTGAATGGAAAGAGGCCGATCAGCATTACTCAACTTAGGAGTGTATCCAATTATGAGTAACCTGAAAGAGAAGCAAGTTCTCTAAAACATTACTATCAACTGAATACCATACACAATTATCCACATCTTCGATCACCTTGAAGAATCCCGATACTTGCTACACCTGGTTCTCTACTTTATTCTTATACCTTTAACTTCTCAAATTTGGACCATGTATTTGTACGAAACACATGTCTAAAACTAGAGAAGTCACAAGTAAACAGAATATAGAACGAGGACCAACCCCTTTGTCCTAATAGACACTGGACAACATACAATACTTTGTACAAGTCCCCTGAGTTAAATAACTCAAACCCTGCCGTCGTAGGTTGAAAACTGTACCCAGGCGATTTCCTCAAATATCACCAATTACAACGAATTCCGATACAATGAGGATGATCACCAAATTCCCAATAACTTACTCCCACCCATCATCTGTAAAACCATACAGATGTGAGAATCATACCTGGTAAATTCATACCCTGGAGCAAGGACTAATTGGGAAATCAGTTTTCTATTAACAATACACAGTGAAACTGAAACATTAATATGTTCCGAAGGGGTATCCGGGTATTTCTAGTAATGCCTCTTCCATTATCCAGATTCATGACTATAACTGTGTATTTCCTTGCCATCTCTCCAAATCCCTTTATTTGACTTTAGTCATTACTTTCTGTACACCATCGTTAGGCTTAATGGTTTTTCTTCCTTCTATACCGTTCGGCACCAGCCTATGGTTTGGAAGAAGACTATCCAATAAGCATAATAGGTGTACTCTCCTAATCCTAGGAGTACTCGCAACCTGAGAGAAGGTGATGATAAAAAACAACTGAATAAACCTTATTCTATTTCTCCTGAACCAGAATCCATCCCCGAAATGGAACAAGTTCCATTGTGTTCGTATATAACCATACGATGGATTATCCAAATAACTGTGGATCTTCGTAGTGATACGGGGTGTTCTGGAGAAATACAAAGGTGAAGTAGAAGTGGCGATGAAATACTTGGTTTGGTCATGAATAGCACTCGCATTTTACTTTTCCCTCTTTCTAATCCCTTTATTTGTTTTTACCTATTACCTTCCGTACACCACCGTTAGGCTAATTGGTTTTCTTCATCCCATACCTTTCGACACCTGCCTATGGTTTGGAAGAAAACTATCCAATAAGCGTAATAGGTATACTGTCCCCTAATCCTAGGAGCCCTCATGTAACATTTCAAAAAAAAAAAATATTATTTTTGGGAATTTTTATAATTTAATATTAATTTTTAATGAATATTTTAATATTTCGGTATAATTAAATACCGATAAATGGGGAAAATTTTGGAAAAATTATGGGAAATTCTAAAATAGGGTATTTTATAGAATTATATCATTTTAAAGTTTTTATGGTTAGTTATATGCTAATTTAGTGCTAATCGCGATTAAAAATCGCTAATCGGTTTTTTAGTATTTTTGGGCAAAACATGCACATATCATTTTTATACTTGTGTTTCATTTGTTTCTTTTCCTTCTCTTCATGTAGCATGGTTGCTTAGGGTTGACCATTGAGTGAGAAGGATATGAAAAGAAAAGAAAAGAAAAAGGTATGGTATGATGAAGAGCGAGAAAGGGTAAGTCAACTTTTTCCTTTTGAACCATGACCCCATCATTTCCCCATCCCATTTTTCTCTCCCTCTCCCTCATGAGTTGCTGCCCTCTCCCTCTTCTTCCTCCTCCCTCTTCAAGCCTAGACCCACCATGAAATTCACCCCAAACCCTATTCCCATTTCACAAATATTGTTCCCAAGCTCACTAGCTATACATTGGACTAATAAGAGATGGTTTTGAGGACTTTGAGCAACTCAAGAATTTTCTTGAGTTGCCAAAGGAGGTAAATTCTACACCCTTAGAGTAGTATTTCGATTTCTTGTGCATCTATACTTGTTTCATGTCGATTTTGTGTGTTTTGATGAACTTTGGAAAATTCAAGTTAGGGTTTAGGGTTTAATCTGAAATCAAAGGTGAATTGAGGTGTAATTAGAGACTACAACCCCTGGTGTGATGTTACATTGGACCAAAACTGAGATTAAAACCTGGAATACGGATTTACGGAAACGATATTGGGGAAAACTGTAATTCTGCGAGTGCTTTTGGAAATCTGCTTTCACCCCGAGACTCCTAAAATAATTCTGGTTTGACAGTGAGATGTGCAGGCACCCTGGAACCACCACACAAAACCCTAGCCCCTCTCCCCTCTTCCAGGCCACCAATAAATTCTTTCTGGCCGCAATTTGCGGCCAGAGCAGGTTGGAACCCCCTCGTTTTTGTTTCTGGGCCATATTTCCAGTAAACTTGACCCTTGGCATGTGCAATTTTGACTGATTCCATCTAGGGTAGAATATGGGGTAGTTTTCTTATGTTGGCGCATGGTTTACGACTTGTTTTAGCATGGATTTTGGTATTTGGTGATTCGTTTCTGTCGGGTGGCGTTTGAACGTCAACGGCAAAAGGTTATTAGTCGCTTTTGCATGCGAGACTATAGGTTTTTACCTATGGGCTTAGCGTATGCCGTTTTGGTTACCGATGTGATTTTCATGTGCTTTAGCGCTTGTGATATCCTTGTAGGTACCCCACGTGACGTCGAGGCGTTGAAGATAAAGATGGCGACATCGGTATCGGCACACAAGAAGCAAGGTGAGTAGATTTATATCTACGGGGAGAAGTCGGGTGGATGGCGTATAGCACCCCCGGAGTTCGTGGTGATGTATACGAATACGTATACACACACATATTGATTATATATTGTTTGAGATTATTGATGATAAAGATGGATTCTAGGTGTGATTGGATTGGTTTAGTGTTGCGAAACCCTAGAGTAGTGGTTGCACCACATACACACACACACCCACACTTGCATACATTCTTCTTTCATATGTGCGTATATAGGATTATATTTTTATGTGTTCACATAGGTATGGGACTATGTGTTCATATACTGGATTGAGGATAGTACTTGGGATTTGAGGCGAGTCGATGAGGTTTGATTTGAGACCGTGAGATCGGTGGTATGGCAGGATTCATATTTGAGATATGTCATGATGTTATAGCGGATCTTTGGACGACGATACCATGTGAATAGTGATATAAATGAAATGGTCGACATGTGATCGTGATATGAGTTATGATATGTTAAGATAATTATAATGGGTCGCATTGGGTGATGTATACTTCTTTATGATGATATGTGCTGATGATATCGGTTTGTACGAGACTGTCGATCAGTAGTCAGATCATGATTATATTGATGATATTAATATTGTACTAGACGTAGATCAGTACCCGGATTATGATCTTTGATAAAGAGGATACCGGATGAATAATATGATGAATATGATATTGACCCGTACCCAGATTTGGGGATGCCGTACGACGGATTTATGTACGAGCTATATATTGATGATTGATCCGCACTCTTGACTTGGGAATATCTGATTATAGATATGGTATCGAATGTGATATTATTGAGGCGGGATCACTGACTAATATATATATATATATATATATATATATATATATATGTATCGACTCAGATGTTAGGCGGTTTCCTCACCTTTCATTTAGCCTGTTAGCTCAGCCTTATAGTTTAGTGTAGTTGTTAGACCATATTAGTTATCGTTGTGTCTAGTATTCAGCTCCCGCGCATTATTGCTGTTCGCTCCGCATCGCATACTTATGTTGTGATTTCATATTCCACTGTTGATATCATGCTGTTAGGACACCAACACCATTACCGATGATGCGTATGTACCACGTACACTTACTTGCCGGCTCACACACATCTTCATCGGTAATTGCCATGTCACGTACACTTTAGAGAATACTATTACATTGACATAGCTTGTTAGCTAATAGTTTCGACATGATATTAGTGTACTTGCCTTATATGCCAGTTTAGACATTGCAGTTACTACTTGCTACTTCATGCATATTGTTATTCACTGTTATGCCGCATTCATGGATTTTATGCCTATATTTATTGTTTTACATGCCATCGATGATTTGGATTCGGATTTTCATGAGATTTCCTGGATTTGGGGGAAAACCGCAAGAACATTTATAAACTTCTTTTCTCTCTCTTTAAATGAAAAGTGCGGTTTTCCCATGATGTATGAGTCGTCCACCATGAGTTTGCTGATGGATTTCGAGTCCCGATTCGAGGAGTTGGATGAACCGTTTCGGGTACATGGTGGGCCCGGTAAGGTACCTCGGGGCAAGAAGCTCGAGTAGTAGACGATGAGCCTGGCAGGGGAGCACTACCGACGGTGATTTTACCCGACGCGTCGGATGTCCGGAGGATACCGTCGTGGTCTTGAGATTGATGGTAGGGGCCGGTCTGGACTGACGGCGCCCTAGATAGTGAGATTGAGAGATTGAGATTTTGAGATATTGAGGTACTGAGATTTGATGATCCAGGCCAGTCCGGATAGCCGGAGCCTGAGATATTGAGATATTGGGATTTATGTTTTGTGTCGATGCTAGACACTGTTTATACTGATTTCATTTATGATACCTCGCTTTAAAAATACAGTAATCTCACTAAGTTATGAAAGCAGTTTCTTCAGTACATGTATTCTGTTTTCTTGCATTCATACATCATCCATATGATATATTGCTATCTGAGGCACTGACATGAGCACTTGGTATTACTGTTGTTTAGAGGTATACCCTAGCCATTGTTATAGGCTGCTGGTTATATATTTGAGGATATATATTGATCGTATGACCTAAGATTGCGTTGTTCATGGGATTTCTTTTCGTAGATGTATTCTATTCACGAGTTGGCAACTCACCTCCGTTGTGCCACAGTTTCTTGCAGGTTTTGCCGTACAGGTTTCATTACAGCTTTGCTAGCACTACTTTCATTTCCGGATGATTTGCTAGTAGGTGGGTTCACTTTTATCATGACCATCAGTATATTTTATATATTATTATTTAGTTGTATCTAGAAGTTCCATCAACCAAACATGTATTTATTCAGATAGAGACCAGTGATGTTTATTCTTCCGACCTTAGAGTCGCGCGTTGTATTTCTATGGATTTCATGCTGTTTTGAGTTTCCTTTTCTGTTATGATCCTCGCCTTTTGGCGTTGTATATTATATTGTTTGCGTGGTTGTGACCGTCGATTGACGAAGAGCTAGCTCCCGCTTGGGGATACCTTTATTCATTTTATATGCTTTATCAGGTTTTGTACCTGTTTGGGGTCTGTTTTTACAAAGGAAACTCTGCCGAAATTTTTAGAAAAGACTTGTGATTTTAAAAATGCAAATTTCAGCATATGTTGCAAACTACTTGATTTAAAATTGGTTTTTCCTCCACTCTACTACTTTTCTTGGTTTGGATTTTCTGGGTTTTCGGCTTAGTTAGATTACGTACGCCTCGAGACGTTTAGTAGTTTAAGTGCCAGTCATGTTCCGTACTTTCGGGTCGTGACAAAGTTGGTATCAGAGCGTTAGGTTTTACCTTCGGAGCGTAGGATGACCCTTGGTTGATGGAGTAGGTAGCTTGAGTAGAGTGATGTACCGTACGTATGTTCCGCGGCATATTTACGATACGCTACTCCACTTAAGAAGTCTTAGGATGTACATTTCTTTGTTCAGTATTATATTCATTCATGATCTAGCCTCATCAGTACCAGTTATGGTTTTGCTGCCACAGTTACGGGCAGGGAGAGCTACGGCTAGAGTTGCGGTCAGCACGATCTCGTCACGAACAAGGACAGACCATGGCGTAATTCCGGCGACACACGATTCCAGAGATGTATCTTTTTATTGTGTTTTCGTACCACGAGCGTTTGATGGACCACTGTATGAGATTACTCGGACGTGCAGATCAGCACCAGAGGATTGGGCCACGGAAAGAGGCCAGCCAGATTTTGATGACCGTTGATGTATTGCTTATTCATGATGATTGAGGCACTGTTCAGCGTGCAGATGAGTGAGCCAGTCGTTGCTGCGAACGACGAGATATCGCCCTAGATGCTGGAGCTACTGCAGTGCGAGTTGTACTAAGAGATGATAGAAGGTCGCTAGTCACCGAGGATGAATGACTAGGACATGTAGTTCGTTCTCTACCCTGATGCGAGGTCATCAGATAGATTGATTCCAGTTGGAGACGACTTCACGCGGATACGTGGAGAGTCGACAGAGGCGATCGAATATCAGAAACCTATTATTCCAAGTTTAAAGTATTCGGAAAGACATGCAGGCAATTCTATGGACCCTCTAGAAGAAGGAAACCCTAACTCGACATAATGACCGTGTGAAAACCTTTGAACCTTAGGGTTTGCGGCAGTTCCGCGACGCCATTAGTGAGGCTTGGGTTTGCCCTTCTACGGCTGGACCACCGATGCTGTGGTATGTACTCAATACTATTAAACTGTACCTAAGATGTTGAGCTCTTGGGGGATTATGAGGTTTTGATGAATCGATCGGATGGTTCGACTTCATTCGGATGCTAGGTGGTGAGATGCACTTCTTGGGAGACTCTAGATACGAGGATAGCCGTTGGAGCTAAGTCCATGCAGCCACGACGAGACGAGTCCGAAGCAGTCAACATTAGAGAAAAGTGGAGTAAGAGGTTCGTACAAGATCTGGATAAGATGACATTCCACTCTGCCGACATCAGAGATGTGATATGCATGCCGAGGCATTGTACTTGGATATACTTTCCAGAAGGAGTCGCGATGAGTATGCAGCTGTTCCGGAATGAGAAACAGATTTAGTAAAGGACGATGACTTCCGGACAGTTCGGCAGAGACGAGATTTGGGAGAGACCTCGACATGACCTTTCTGGAATAAATTACGAGAAGAATTCGACCCGGGAGTGGTCATGTTACGCACACCAGCAGGCCAGATTTCAGGATCGTCGACAAGACATGCTATGAGTGACCACGACAGTTGGCCAGAGACTTTTAGAGGATGTGCTTGAGCGGGACTATTCCGCCATACTTGATTTCGGTATTTTGGGCGATCTATTCGCATGATTGATTTTGATGATTGAGTTTCATGATATTTGTTTTCATACACCATGGTTGCACCTACGGAGTAATTACGATTTTGCACAGTTGTTGCACTTGATATCGTTTTCGTGCCTTGGTTTCTCATGTTTATGATTTTATGGATTTCATACAGTTAAGTTGATTTTGTGCATATGTACGCACATGATTTGGTTTTTGCACTCGGTATAGGTCACATATGCTTGTAATGCAGTGATTCGTATTTTATGCACTTAGTTGCACTGGACTTCGATTTCGATTGTGATGTTCGATATTTATTTTGTGCACCTCGTGCACCTGATTGGATTTTTGCGCATGTTCGGCGCTTGATATTGGATTTCATGATTTCGTGCACGATGGATGCACCTGATTTGGATTTTCGCGCATGTTGGGCGCATGTTATGAGATGCGATTTTGGTGCACACCAGATGCACTAAACCGAGATTCTTCGTGCATATCAGATGCACCTTTTTTTGCTGTCAGACACACCTGTTGCCTTTGATAGATGTTTCGTGCACACCCGATGCACTTAGATATTGTTTCTGTACGCATGCATGGCACATTCATGGATTTTGATCTCCGTGCGCACCAGACGCACGTAGTATTCATATGCACATTTGGGGATTAGTTCTTATGGAGCAGTACGTTTTTATGATATTTGCTATGTGTTTTCGTACTGAGCAGGACTAGTCAGAGGACAGTACCTGGATATATTTCGCATGCATTGATAAATTTCAAAGAGATTTCCAAAAAGCGAGCTATAGTCTCAGTATTTACCTACATGTCCGATATGACACGAAACGTTTAAAACAAGGAAACCCTTCTAACTTGTTTCTAAAACGGCGGAACGTACATATTAAACAAGAGATATATACGTATATGGTTATTTTCTTACGATAGAAGTCCGCCACTGTGCAGTGTTATGCGCATTGCACAACGACTTTAAAAGATCTGGCATGCATTTCCTTCAGATAATTACATATATAGCTTTGATATTTACATGTATAGATGTGGTATTTACATGTATAGTTCCGATTTATAGCATATCGGTTTTGCTTTGGATTTGGCATTTGTGTCTTTACCTTGACTCCGATGATTGCGGGATGCTTGACGGAGTTTCAATTTTGAGTTATCTGCTCATTACTCATGCACATGCATTGCGCTATGATGCGTTTTATGTATTGATGATTTCGGAGCCCCGACGACTTGGACATTTTGTTAAAATGTTTTAGAATTTGGGGGTTTAAATTTAAATTCGAGGACCGAATTTCTTTAAGGGGGGAAGATTGTAACATTTCAAAAAAAATAAAATATTATTTTTGGGAATTTTTATAATTTAATATTAATTTTTAATGAATATTTTAATATTTCGGTATAATTAAATACCGATTAATGGGGAAAATTTTGGAAAAAATTCTAAAATAGGGTATTTTATGGAATTATACCATTTTAAAGTTTTTATGGTTAGTTATATGCTAATTTAGTGCTAATCGCGATTAAAAATCGCTAATCGGGTTTTTAGCATTTTTGGGCAAAACATGCACATATCATTTTTATACTTGTGTTTCATTTGTTTCTTTTCCTTCTCTTCATGTAGTATGGTTGCTTAGGGTTGACCATTGAGTGAGAAGGATATGAAAAGAAAAGAAAAGAAAAAGGTATGGTATGATGAAGAGAAAGAAAGGGTAAGTCAACTTTTTCATTTTGAACCATGACCCCATCATTTCCCCATCCCATTTTTCTCTGCCTCACCCTCATGAGCTGCTGCCCTCTCCTTCTTCTTCCTCCTCCCTCTTCAAGCCTAGATCCACCATGAAATTCACCCCGAAACCCTATTCCCATTTCACAAATATTGTTCCCAAGCTCACTAGCTATACATTGGACTAATAAAGAGATGGTTTTGAGGACTTTGAGCAACTCAAGAATTTTCTTAAGTTGCCAAAGGAGGAAAATTCTACACCTTTAGAGTAGTATTTCGATTTCTTGTGCATCTATACTTGTTTCATGTCGATTTTGTGTGTTTTGATGAACTTTAGAAAATTCAAGTTAGGGTTTAGGGTTTGATCTGAAATCAAAGGTGAATTGAGGTATAATTAGAGACTACAACCTCTGGTGTGATGTTACATTGGACCAAAACTGAGATTAAAACCTGGAATACAGATTTATGGAAACGATATCGGGGAAAACTGTAATTCTGCGAGTGTTTTTGGAAATCTACTTTCACCCTGAGACTCCTAAAAAAATTCTGGTTTGACAGTGAGATGTGCAGGCACCCTGGAACCACAACACGAAACCCTAGCCCCTCTCCCCTCTTCCAGGCCACCAATAAATTCCTTCTGGCCGCAATTTGCGGCCAGAGCAGGTTGGAACCCCCTCGGTTTTGTTTCTGGGCCATATTTCCAGTAAACTTGACCCTTGGCATGTGCAATTTTGACTGATTCCATCTAGGGTAGAATCTGGACTAGTTTTCTTATGTTGGCGCATGGTTTACGACTTGTTTTAGCATGGATTTTGGTATTTGGTGATTCATTTCTGTCGGGTGGCGTTTGAACGTTAACGGCAAAGGGTTATTAGTCGCTTTTGCATGCGAGACTATAGGTTTTTACCTATGGGCTTAGCGTATGTCGTTTTGGTTTTCGATGTGATTTTCATGTGCTTTAGCATTTGTGATATCCTTGTAGGTACCCCACGTGACGTCGAGGCATTGAAGATAAAGATGGCGATGATTGAATGAATTTCTCGTTGTGTGTCGGTTTAGAAAATTGTATAGAAATCACAACCAAAAATATTTTGACCGCAATCAATAACGGTGTCGAATGTAGCGCGTTAGTAAGTGCGGATCGTCCACAGGAAAAGTGTAATCGTTCGTGTTTCGATTTAGATGAGTTGAAACTTTAAAGGAAAGAAAACAAACAATTCATGATTTGTAAATTGAATTTCAAGAATTAGAAAAATCTAGATCTAAGAAAACATTAAAATCAAGAATTGAGATGTGATGATTTCTAAACCAAATATCAAGAATCGAAATGAGGCTCGTAGGAATCGATCGGATCTATAGATGTGATGAAATCTAGCTATTACGTATTCTTATCCATCGATGAATTGATACTAGATCGATGATGATCAACGAGAATTAGGGATTTCTTGTGAAACTAGGGTTTCATCATTTATCCCTTGTTCCTTCATCGATATCATTCACATTCTAGCCTCTAGTAAATTCAAGAATCGATCGTGGATCCCTAGATTCGAGCGATCACAATCAAGAAAGCATCGCAACGAAACTAGGTCGTCCATTCTTCAATTTGCTAGGGTTTACAAAACTCGTAGGACTTAAGAATCGTTTTAAGATTTATTACATCATCATTCTATTGATCGTCTCGACTCCTTTACGAGCGGAGTTTTACTCAAACATCACAACAAGAACCACAATCACAAATTGAGATGAATCATGATGCAAGAATTTAAAGAAAGCAAGATTAAAGAATTTCACCTTTTATTTATATCAACAATTCCGTTACAAATCGCTCAAGAACTACAAGAGGAAGAACTCGATCGTCGATTTGGCTTCGCTCGTCTCCTTGAGTCGCGGATCGGCTTGGATCACTTGCTCGATTGAAGATCGGCTCCGCTCCTAAAAGGTTGAAGGCTTCTCGCTGGAATGGTATTCGGGATCTTGAATTTGGCTTGGATTTTGGATTAGGGTTTGAGGCACAAGTTGTGTCACTCAACTTGTGTTAGAAATGGGGGAGAGAATGAGGAACTAATGAACAACCCTTAACCTTAGATCTAGGCTCCCTTTTATAAGCTTTCATAATCCTAGATCTAGAATTCAAATTTCAAATTTCCCTCCAAAATGAACAACTTTTCCCTCCAAAATGAACCACCTCATTTGAATTTTCCCTCCAAAATGAACTACCTCATTTGAATTTTCCCTCCAAAATGAACCACCTCATTTGAATTTTCCCTCCAAAATGAGGTTGTTAGAAAGAATCTTCTAGAAGAAGTTTGTTGGAGGGAATATTCTAGAATGAGGTTGTTACAAGGAGTCTTCTAGAAGAAAGTTGTTATAAGGAGGCTTCTAGAAGAAGGTTGTTGGAGAGAGCTTTCTAGAACAAGGTTGTTATAAGGAGGCTTCTAGAAGAAGTTAGTTGGAGGGAGGTTTCTAGAACTAGGTTGTTAGGCCGAGCCTTCTATATGAAGCCACGTGGAGTTTCTGGAGAGTTCTGGAAGCTTTGCCGTTAGAAATAAGCACATGGGAAAAATCTGCTTCTCTGCTGACGTCATCATGCCGCGGATCCGCGGCGGGAAGCGCCCATTTGCCTTGAATAAATTTCTGGAATAGTTTTACACCTTATTGTTTACTGCCAGATCACCAGACTTAGACTTGGTGTAATTTTGATCAATTTGGCTCGGTTTCTGGAATTTCCTGCACAGACTTCGAAACAAGTGTTGTGCTACACAAGAATGATGCGATGCCATGATAAACAGTCAATTTCCCTAAAAATGCCGGTTTTAGAGTATAACACATGTAATCTTGTATTTTACAACCGTTCTGCTAATATGTGCAATATGAATACCGAACACCTCTAGATGAGTGCAAATGATAGGGAAATTGCCGTGTTAAACATGCAGTATTTTCGACTGATCAAATTCCCCCAAACTTATTTTCGGTCGTCTCGAGCGAACTGTTTTATTAAAGAGAGAAGGAGAAAATAAAGAAAGAGAAAAACTAGCTAGCACACTTTCGTAGGCAACATGATTGCACTGAGTACGTGCAACAAGCCTTTAAACCTCTAGGTGTCCCTAGTAGGAGGAGTGTTGTCTCCTGAGGGTTTTCAGCGGATTGCACCCTCAAAATCCAATAATAAAAGAAAGATCATGAATATTACATTTAAAGACAAGAATTGTAAAAGAAAAGCTTTGAAAATTAGGGTTTCCAACTAAGCTAGCTTTTCGGTTGTCATGAGCCCTATCTTAATAGTCATGAAAAGATGTCAGAAATCATGTCCTCCCTCAATAAAACATCGTCTTATTCTTCATTCCTATCTTTTTTCCAAACATCGATCATATCACCCTATGTGTGTAAAGAACATCCCTACACCCGGAGAATTCAATTCAAGCTATCATACTCTTGCCCATCAGCCTCAGTACTTTTTTAATTAATGAATATTTAGAAGAATTTGTTCACACACTTTCATGCGAACGTTAATACTTCTTGAGGTACTAACCGACCGATTACTCATGTGCTTGCTTAATTGGTGTATTTTCTTCGTCTTGCACCACCTAAGGATTAGCAGTGACTCCCAGACCAGTTGGCCTTAGGGCACTAGGTGAAGAGGCACCCTCGCTATATTTTTTTATTGCTTCCTTGGCGATAACAAAACCACTGTCCATTTTTCTCACCATTTTTTATATTTTCTTTATTTTTTTATTTCCTTCATACATCGGCTTTAAGACAAGAGTATTTCAAGATATCCTCTACTATCCCGAGTTTCAAGACGTGTGTAAGTGCGAATAGTAGGGTATCAACGTTCAAATGTTTGGCTTCCAGAATAGAAACTATTTTTCAGACTTTTTTTTATCCTCAGATTAGTGACTTTCTTCATCTTACTAACCCTTGGGACAACGGCTCATAACTACTTATTACTAGTTCGTATAAGAAAACTTCTAATTTTCTTGGTTTTCTTTAAATTTTTCTAATCTCATGGATGTAATTTTTCACTATCTAATCTTTTATTATCTTATTTATGTACAAAAATATTTTTATATTTTGAATTTTTTTTATAAATTTTTATAGGTTTTCAAAAAAATGTTTTGTGCTTATGCAAAGTATGATGCAAATGATGCAAAAATAAGCACAAACCTCCCCCAAACTTGTTTTCTCGAAAAACCTGTAAGCTTGGGAGGAAATTTATTAAATGGGGGCAAAATATTTAAGTGAAGACCCTCCCCCAAACTTATTTTTGGCTCATCATTTTGTAAAAATTTTCTTTTCAAGAGCCAGAAAAAATGCCCCCAAACTTGAGTTATGCAATGTTAATCTTTTGAAAATCACATGAGGGGGTCAAAAATCATTGGTCGATGCCAAGCTTTGCAAAGACCGAAGGTTAACACCAACCATTCAAAATTTTTATCAATGCAGTGCTCTGGTTGGTGGAAGAAGAAGTGGTGAAAGGGTAAGTGGTGGAATAGAATGCGTGTGCGTCTCGTTTTGGAGAGACGATGCAGTGAATGTGATGGATTACTCGCATTCTTTTTACAGTTCAGAAGAAGAGGTGGAGGTTCAATTTCATTGATTGGGAGATGATTCATCTCAACACCCGTGTTATTCAAAAATGCGAGTTCATCAGCGAAGATTTCCTCAAAAGTCTCATCAATACCCCGAATAATAATGTCATCACAAAGCACGGGGTGATCTTCAGACTCTAAAAACGGTTCATAATCAGTGTTAGTTGTTGACCCGGACATCTCGGTGGAAGAGTCCGTATGTGTATGATACATAGTTGGGTCAAACAACAACGTATGAAAAGAGTTAAGATTGGTATCATGAGGATCATCAAATTCGCTGCTGTCGACATCCATTAAGTCGACAGAACAGACCTGAGCAGTAGGTTCGGACGGTACACTTCCCAACTTGTAAATGTTCAGCTCAATTGACCTATTCCCGAAAGATAGGGTCATAGAACCATTACGACAGTTGATTATAGCGTTGGAAGTGGCCAAAAAGGGGCGACCTAAAATCACCGGAATTTGATTCTGTGGGTTCGCTACAGGCTGTGTGTCACGACCCGAAAGTACGGAACGTGACCGGCACTTAGATTACGAAGCGTCTAGAGGCGCCACGTGACCTAAGTAAGCCGAAGCCCAGAAATCTAAACCATAAAAGAAGAAAAAGAAAAAAAAGAAAATAAAACAAGTATAAAAACATCAGCAAATTTTACCAGAAATTTCGGCAGAGTCTCCTCTGCAAAACTGGCCCCCAAACGGGTACAACAAGTATAATATGAATAAACAATAAAAAGCATCCCCAAACGGGTGCTAGCTCAACGCCAACGGGCGGAGACAACCACAACAATCACAAAAATATACAACGCCAAAGGGCGAGGCTCAAATCTCAAAAGAAAACACAAACCACCAGATCAGAATAATACATGCGCGACTCTAAGGTCGAAATAAAAGACTGGTCCAATAAACTTATCAAGTAATACAAATATGGTTGATGGAGCTTTCTAGATACAAATGAAATAATAAAAATACAACGGCGGTTCAGATACAAATGAACCAACCTACCGTGCAAATCACCTGAAATGAAAATGATGTGCCAGCAACTACCAAGGGAGACCTGTACATCGCACCTGAAAAGAATTTGGCACAACGGGGGTGAGTTGCCAACTCGTGAGTAGAAGACATCTACGAAAAGAAATCGAATGCACGACGCTATCCTAGGTCATAATAATACACTACTATATCTTAAACATCTAGTAAAAGCAGGGTAATACTACGTGTAAGTGCAGATAATCCGTGTTCGTGTCAGTGCTTAATATAATACTATGTCATATGAAATGAAATGCATGCACCATGAATGTAAAGTAACAAATCCTGAAATCCAGATATACATGTATAAGAACTTTTTATCTATTATCATAGTAAAGTGTGTATAAGCATCTGAAATCTCAACAATGAAATCCATAGAAAT
Organism: Agapanthus africanus; assembly: GCA_030015575.1. Lineage (NCBI taxonomy): Eukaryota > Viridiplantae > Streptophyta > Magnoliopsida > Asparagales > Amaryllidaceae > Agapanthus > Agapanthus africanus. Next base: position 279,742,845 of record JASDDO010000029.1, on the reverse strand, counting down.
CCGTGTCAAGCATCGACACAACACATGTAATCTCAAGTCTCAATATGTCGGGCTCCGTCAGTCCGGATCGGCCCATATCATCAAATCTCACGACAACGGTCGGTATCCTCCGGATATCCGCCGCGCCAGACATCACCGGTAGGTAGCCTTCCCCTGCCAGGCTCATCGTCTACAACTCGATCTTCTTGCCCCGGGGTACCATACCGGGCCCACCATGTACCCGAGACGGTTCATCCACTCCTCGAATCGGGTCTCGAAATCCATCAGAAAACATGAAATACTCATGGTGGACGACACATACATCACGAGAAAACCGCATCTTATTTTAAAAAGAGAAGAGGAGAGAGAGAGAAGTTTTTATATATATTCTTGCGGTTTTCCCCAAAAATCCAGAAAATCTCACAGAAATCCAAATCTCAAAATCAAGAGTAGTATATGATAAATGTCGGCATATGCTCATAATACTGTGCGATAACATGAAAATATGAATGCAGGAATGTCTAAGTTATGAATATCATGTCTATACTAACATCAGAGAGTAATCACAATATTATATCGGTTTAGTTGTTAACTGATTCTATCAACAAAATATAATATGATCTAAAGTGTACGTGACATAGCAATTACCGATGATGATGTGTGTGAGCCGGCAAATAAGTGTGTGTGGAATATGCGCATCATCGGTAATGGTGCTGGTGTCCTAACCGGTAAAGTTTATATTGATTATAGCAACATATAAAAGAACATGCACCATGATGATTATAGTATGAATGTAAATGCAGGTGTGCATTATCCACTCCTCTGAGAGATACGAGTACAACTACCACTGTGTGAGTCGAACCTAAACCAGTATCCATCTAACATCCTAAGGAACTAAACCTAAGAGACTAGTCAGTAGGAAACTAGAATCTACCTAAGGTCTGAATCATTATCTCCAATAGTCGGCAATTCCGCCTCAATAGCATCACGTACGTAGTACGGCTTCCTCGAATCAAGAGTGCGGATCAATCACCAAATCTAAGCCTCGTACGGTAAGATCCCTCGTACGGCATCCCAATATCGGGGTACGGTCAAGTATCTCCTGGTGTCCCCTCATTCGTATAATGTCATATGTATCTTATTGTGATTAAGTTATACGTATATGATATCGACATCAGGTCACACCATTATAATGTCGTAATCAAGTTATACATATATCATATAGTGATCAGTCACAAGTTACAGTCCGGGTACTATTCTAGCGTCCCATGTACATCAATATCACCACCACTCCTTATAACTTATATAATCATGATCATTATCTCATTCTCTAATGATCCGCTAACACTCAATACGACTGTATAGTCAAGAATCACGGCATCAAGCCAGTTATACTGTTTCATCATATCTCGGGTATCATATCACATCAATGAATCACCTATACGTGTTGTACATATATGTATATACCTATACCTAGTTCTATATATATCCGCATACACGCACCCCATGTCGAGTTTCAGTGTGTGCGTGGGTGTGTTTCTATCTGAAACCTACGAACCCCCTTCCAAGGTACTCATCCTCTGATTTGGCTTTCCTAAATCGGTCTAATCCAGCCTAGGGTCAATACTAGAGTCCTACTAGGGTCACGTCTGGTTTCCTAATGTCAATAAGTACTAATCCAATTCTACGTTGCGGGGGTGCTAAACGCCATCCACCCGACTTCCCCCCGTAGATATGCATCTACTCACCTGGTCCATGTCTGCCGACGACGGTGTCGCGATCCTCCTCTTCATCGCCCGTAGTCCACTTGAAGGGTACCTAAACGCAAACATATAAATAACATCGTAAACCGAATCACATACAAAAGTCAAACGATACAAGGAACAAGCATAGGTTAAAACCTATGTCTCGTCCACACAAAAGCACCAAATACCGCTCGATATCGGTGTACAAACGCCGACTGATCGAGGTAGAAACCAATAAACAACCCGTAGTTTCAAAACCCATTACTTATAATATTAAACTTGGTTCAAATCATCGGAACCCTATAATCGATCAAATCATCCAATTCCGAAAACCTTGAAAATATCAATTCAACATTTTACTTCAAAACTTGACGTTTAATGAAACTAATGGTCATAATATTCATTAAATAACATAACTAAGTTATATAAACCTTTACCATATTTTTATTACACTAATTTATATTACAAATAAATTTCAAGTTTGCAATTTTATCAATTTTCCACAACTTACAAGCAAAATTCCACAATTCCACAACAACACTTGATTTTGTATGAATTAATGTTTCAAACTACAATTTACAATGATAATGATATAATAAAACCTTAATTTATATTTTAAATCTCATTTATTTAATAATTTCCAAAAACTAGTTAGCAAAAATAGCAATTTTTATCAAAATTTATCAATTATCAATAATACTAGTAACTAAAATAAGTTTTCCATTCCTTTAACATGTCAATATCCTCATTTAAACAACAATCTATTGTTACAAACATTCATTGGAATTTATATCACCAATATATAAAATATATAGAAATCTAGTTTATTAAAAATGGTTTAATTTAAGAAATTTGGATCACAATTTGCAATATATCAACTATGCATGATTTTCCATTTGTAAAAGTGCTACTCTAGTTACTATAAACCTAATGATATAATAAAACCCCAACTTAATTTTACAAACCCTCACTTGAATTTTTAAAAGTAGTAAATAGAATTAACATATTAAATCTAATTAAGCTTAATGAAACATCTAATAATAATAAAACAAAAGAAGGAAATTTATACCTCCAAAATTATGAAATCCAACATGAAAATGAGCCTCAAAATTGCATGCTTCCCATCTCCAAAATCCATGTAAAATGAGCAAAGAATAAAGGGTAGAGAATAAATAGGATTTTGTGCATTTTATATTGAATTTTGGTGGATTTTTAATGATTTTTTGTAATAAAATGAGGTGGGAAATTGGGGGGGGCTGCCATGGGGATCATGGCCGGCCACATGAAGAGGAAGAGAGGGAGAAAAAGAAAGAGGGAAGAATTGTGTAGAAGGTTCACACAATATGATGTATACATATGTCTTTTCATGATTTATTAATTTTCTTTTCATTTCTTCACTATAGCAACTAAAGAAAAGTCTAGAAAATTGGAAAAGTTTGCAAATAAATTTTGCATGATACACACTAAATTCTAATATGCCATGGTTCATTTTTACAAATTAAAACCATTCAAATTTGTAATTTTCACTAATTTAGCGTAAAATAAAGCTTATGTTAATATTTAAAATAATTAATTTAGGAAAAATATTTAATTAAACTAAAATTTTATAAGTGGCTAAATAAACACCATTTACTAATAATTACATAATTTAAATAGGTATTTTTGAATTTATAATGAAAAACAATTGCGGTTTGATTTTACGAAAAAATACATTTTGCTTTACCGAAAAATCAAAATTTCACTTAAACAATTTTATTCATTTAATTATTTATTTAATTATTTTTAAAACGTTACAATCTTCCCCCCTTTAGGAAATTCGGTCCCCGAATTTAAATTAACACACCCCTTTCAAATACTAAAACATTTAGCAAAATACTCAAATCGTCGGGGCTCCGAATCATTAATACATAACAAAAATCAACTCCGTCAAGCATAATGCAATCATCGGAGTTATGGCGAGAATAAAATATCATAACCCAATATGAAAACCATTATAATATACATCAATCTATAACTTATATATAGTGTGCATCATAGTGAAACCGTACAAATATCCGGATAAGGAAATATGCAAACCCCCTTTTTGAAAATTGCCATGTGATGCACGTGTCACGGCATAAGTAGCGGACGTTTATTTTTTAAAAAAAATAGCTATATATATATCTTTTATTTAGCATACACGTCCCGCCTGGTTACTAAATCAAATAATAATGATTATGAAAATATACTGCTCAAACTGAAATCAACCCCAATCACATCAATAAAATGTCATGTGCGTCCGGTGCGCACTGAAATCGAAACCAAATGCAGAAACCATGAATACCCATAAAACAAAACTAAGTGCAACAGGTGTGCACCAAAAACATCTGTCAAGTGCAACGGGCGTGCACGACTCAAAATCAGGTGCATCTAATCTGCACAAAACCCCGATTTAGTGCATCTGGTGTGCACAAAATCGCATCAAGTGCGCCAAGTATGCGCAAGAATCCTAATCAGGTGCACATGGAGCACGAAAACATACATCGAATATCAAAATCGAAATCACAGCACAAAAATGCATGAAAACTAGGTCGAAACATATGTCAAAATCATGTGTAACCCCTATGCACGAAGTCAAATCAAAAATCTCAATATATATAAAACCAAATCAAGTGTACTGGGTGTGTACTAAACAACATCAATACAACTGGTATATGAAACACAACTAGAATGTAATGAAGGTACACACATGAAATACCAATCGTAAAACGAATTCCTCAAATGCCAAAATCCAATAACAGAAAATATGGAATTCAAATCACTAAATCACAATCGTAAACACTATCGTCAATGTGCGCCTCTTCCCTCTGATGTCGACTGCTTCAAACTCGTTCCTTCATAGGTGTGCTGAATGCGCTACCAACGGCAATACTCGTGTCTAGAGCCTCCCACATAGTCGATCCCTTCACTTGATATCCGGACTACATTAAACTTTTTGATCGATCCATCAAAATCCCATAATTCCCCGAGAGCTCAACACTCAAATACAGTTTAAAAATATCCGGTACATACCCCAGTATCGATGATCCAGCTGTAGAAGGGCAAACCCAAGCCTCACTAATAGCACAGCGGAACAGCCGTAAACCCTAAGGTTCAAGGGTGTTCTCGTGGTCATTATGTCGAGTTAGGGTTTCATTCTTCTAGAGGGTCCATCGAAATACCTGCATGTTCTTCCGAATACTTTAAACTTGGGAAAATGGTTTCCTGATAATCGTTCGAACCCTTTAACTTCATCCGGACGGCATGCGACTACCCTTCGTCCGCACGTTAAGCAATGCTTCAATCCTCAAGAATAACCAATACTCTAATGGTTATCGCATTCGAGCCGCAACTTCCTCTGCCCGCGCGCCCGTGGTAATAAAACCACCCTCCGACATCGACGAAGATAGATCAAAGGAGCGAATGAAATACGGTGCAAACAAATGTACATCCTAAGGTTCCTTAAGCAGAGTAGCGTATCGTAAGTATGCCGCGGACCATACCCACGGTACGTTACTCTACCTAAATCGCCTACTCCATCAACCAAGGGTCACCTAGACTTATACAGGGTTAAACCTAGCGCTCTGATACCAATTTTGTCACGACCCGAAAGTACGGAACGTGACCGGCACTTAGATTACGAAGCGTCTAGAGGCGCCACGTGACCTAAGTAAGCCGAAGCCCAGAAATCTAAACCATAAAAGAAGAAAAAGAAAAAAAAGAAAATAAAACAAGTATAAAAACATCAGCAAATTTTACCAGAAATTTCGGCAGAGTCTCCTCTGCAAAACTGGCCCCCAAACGGGTACAACAAGTATAATATGAATAAACAATAAAAAGCATCCCCAAACGGGTGCTAGCTCAACGCCAACGGGCGGAGACAACCACAACAATCACAAAAATATACAACGCCAAAGGGCGAGGCTCAAATCTCAAAAGAAAACACAAACCACCAGATCAGAATAATACATGCGCGACTCTAAGGTCGAAATAAAAGACTGGTCCAATAAACTTATCAAGTAATACAAATATGGTTGATGGAGCTTTCTAGATACAAATGAAATAATAAAAATACAACGGCGGTTCAGATACAAATGAACCAACCTACCGTGCAAATCACCTGAAATGAAAATGATGTGCCAGCAACTACCAAGGGAGACCTGTACATCGCACCTGAAAAGAATTTGGCACAACGGGGGTGAGTTGCCAACTCGTGAGTAGAAGACATCTACGAAAAGAAATCGAATGCACGACGCTATCCTAGGTCATAATAATACACTACTATATCTTAAACATCTAGTAAAAGCAGGGTAATACTACGTGTAAGTGCAGATAATCCGTGTTCGTGTCAGTGCTTAATATAATACTATGTCATATGAAATGAAATGCATGCACCATGAATGTAAAGTAACAAATCCTGAAATCCAGATATACATGTATAAGAACTTTTTATCTATTATCATAGTAAAGTGTGTATAAGCATCTGAAATCTCAACAATGAAATCCATAGAAATCCGTGTCAAGCATCGACACAACACATGTAATCTCAAGTCTCAATATGTCGGGCTCCGTCAGTCCGGATCGGCCCATATCATCAAATCTCACGACAACGGTCGGTATCCTCCGGATATCCGCCGCGCCAGACATCACCGGTAGGTAGCCTTCCCCTGCCAGGCTCATCGTCTACAACTCGATCTTCTTGCCCCGGGGTACCATACCGGGCCCACCATGTACCCGAGACGGTTCATCCACTCCTCGAATCGGGTCTCGAAATCCATCAGAAAACATGAAATACTCATGGTGGACGACACATACATCACGAGAAAACCGCATCTTATTTTAAAAAGAGAAGAGGAGAGAGAGAGAAGTTTTTATATATATTCTTGCGGTTTTCCCCAAAAATCCAGAAAATCTCACAGAAATCCAAATCTCAAAATCAAGAGTAGTATATGATAAATGTCGGCATATGCTCATAATACTGTGCGATAACATGAAAATATGAATGCAGGAATGTCTAAGTTATGAATATCATGTCTATACTAACATCAGAGAGTAATCACAATATTATATCGGTTTAGTTGTTAACTGATTCTATCAACAAAATATAATATGATCTAAAGTGTACGTGACATAGCAATTACCGATGATGATGTGTGTGAGCCGGCAAATAAGTGTGTGTGGAATATGCGCATCATCGGTAATGGTGCTGGTGTCCTAACCGGTAAAGTTTATATTGATTATAGCAACATATAAAAGAACATGCACCATGATGATTATAGTATGAATGTAAATGCAGGTGTGCATTATCCACTCCTCTGAGAGATACGAGTACAACTACCACTGTGTGAGTCGAACCTAAACCAGTATCCATCTAACATCCTAAGGAACTAAACCTAAGAGACTAGTCAGTAGGAAACTAGAATCTACCTAAGGTCTGAATCATTATCTCCAATAGTCGGCAATTCCGCCTCAATAGCATCACGTACGTAGTACGGCTTCCTCGAATCAAGAGTGCGGATCAATCACCAAATCTAAGCCTCGTACGGTAAGATCCCTCGTACGGCATCCCAATATCGGGGTACGGTCAAGTATCTCCTGGTGTCCCCTCATTCGTATAATGTCATATGTATCTTATTGTGATTAAGTTATACGTATATGATATCGACATCAGGTCACACCATTATAATGTCGTAATCAAGTTATACATATATCATATAGTGATCAGTCACAAGTTACAGTCCGGGTACTATTCTAGCGTCCCATGTACATCAATATCACCACCACTCCTTATAACTTATATAATCATGATCATTATCTCATTCTCTAATGATCCGCTAACACTCAATACGACTGTATAGTCAAGAATCACGGCATCAAGCCAGTTATACTGTTTCATCATATCTCGGGTATCATATCACATCAATGAATCACCTATACGTGTTGTACATATATGTATATACCTATACCTAGTTCTATATATATCCGCATACACGCACCCCATGTCGAGTTTCAGTGTGTGCGTGGGTGTGTTTCTATCTGAAACCTACGAACCCCCTTCCAAGGTACTCATCCTCTGATTTGGCTTTCCTAAATCGGTCTAATCCAGCCTAGGGTCAATACTAGAGTCCTACTAGGGTCACGTCTGGTTTCCTAATGTCAATAAGTACTAATCCAATTCTACGTTGCGGGGGTGCTAAACGCCATCCACCCGACTTCCCCCCGTAGATATGCATCTACTCACCTGGTCCATGTCTGCCGACGACGGTGTCGCGATCCTCCTCTTCATCGCCCGTAGTCCACTTGAAGGGTACCTAAACGCAAACATATAAATAACATCGTAAACCGAATCACATACAAAAGTCAAACGATACAAGGAACAAGCATAGGTTAAAACCTATGTCTCGTCCACACAAAAGCACCAAATACCGCTCGATATCGGTGTACAAACGCCGACTGATCGAGGTAGAAACCAATAAACAACCCGTAGTTTCAAAACCCATTACTTATAATATTAAACTTGGTTCAAATCATCGGAACCCTATAATCGATCAAATCATCCAATTCCGAAAACCTTGAAAATATCAATTCAACATTTTACTTCAAAACTTGACGTTTAATGAAACTAATGGTCATAATATTCATTAAATAACATAACTAAGTTATATAAACCTTTACCATATTTTTATTACACTAATTTATATTACAAATAAATTTCAAGTTTGCAATTTTATCAATTTTCCACAACTTACAAGCAAAATTCCACAATTCCACAACAACACTTGATTTTGTATGAATTAATGTTTCAAACTACAATTTACAATGATAATGATATAATAAAACCTTAATTTATATTTTAAATCTCATTTATTTAATAATTTCCAAAAACTAGTTAGCAAAAATAGCAATTTTTATCAAAATTTATCAATTATCAATAATACTAGTAACTAAAATAAGTTTTCCATTCCTTTAACATGTCAATATCCTCATTTAAACAACAATCTATTGTTACAAACATTCATTGGAATTTATATCACCAATATATAAAATATATAGAAATCTAGTTTATTAAAAATGGTTTAATTTAAGAAATTTGGATCACAATTTGCAATATATCAACTATGCATGATTTTCCATTTGTAAAAGTGCTACTCTAGTTACTATAAACCTAATGATATAATAAAACCCCAACTTAATTTTACAAACCCTCACTTGAATTTTTAAAAGTAGTAAATAGAATTAACATATTAAATCTAATTAAGCTTAATGAAACATCTAATAATAATAAAACAAAAGAAGGAAATTTATACCTCCAAAATTATGAAATCCAACATGAAAATGAGCCTCAAAATTGCATGCTTCCCATCTCCAAAATCCATGTAAAATGAGCAAAGAATAAAGGGTAGAGAATAAATAGGATTTTGTGCATTTTATATTGAATTTTGGTGGATTTTTAATGATTTTTTGTAATAAAATGAGGTGGGAAATTGGGGGGGGCTGCCATGGGGATCATGGCCGGCCACATGAAGAGGAAGAGAGGGAGAAAAAGAAAGAGGGAAGAATTGTGTAGAAGGTTCACACAATATGATGTATACATATGTCTTTTCATGATTTATTAATTTTCTTTTCATTTCTTCACTATAGCAACTAAAGAAAAGTCTAGAAAATTGGAAAAGTTTGCAAATAAATTTTGCATGATACACACTAAATTCTAATATGCCATGGTTCATTTTTACAAATTAAAACCATTCAAATTTGTAATTTTCACTAATTTAGCGTAAAATAAAGCTTATGTTAATATTTAAAATAATTAATTTAGGAAAAATATTTAATTAAACTAAAATTTTATAAGTGGCTAAATAAACACCATTTACTAATAATTACATAATTTAAATAGGTATTTTTGAATTTATAATGAAAAACAATTGCGGTTTGATTTTACGAAAAAATACATTTTGCTTTACCGAAAAATCAAAATTTCACTTAAACAATTTTATTCATTTAATTATTTATTTAATTATTTTTAAAACGTTACACTGTGTATCAATTACAATAAAGTCCACAGGGAATACAAATTCCCCGATTTTTATTAACACATCCTCCAGTTCACCCCTAGGTTTGGTGCTTGATCGGTTAGCCATCTGGAGAGTGCAATGTGTTGGTTTCAACTCTCCGATCCCTAACTGCTCATAGACTGAGAAAGGAAGCAGGTTAACACTTGCGCCAAGGTCAAGTAGAGCACGATTGATGTGTTTTTCCCCGATAGAAATGGAAATAGTAGGATAGCCAGGATCCTTACGTTTCTTCGGTAATTGCTGGGGGAAAGCTGTGTCTACTGTCTTTGCCATGAAAATCTTCTTGGGCACTTGAGTCTTCCTCTTTCTAGTGCCCAAGTCCTTAAGAGTTTTCGCATAGGACAGAACTTGTTGGATGGCATCTAGGAGAGGGATGTTGATGTTAACTTGCTTAAACATGTCCATAATCTTCTCCATATGTGGACTCGATGTGTTAGCCCTTAACCGATTAGGATAAGGTGCTTTAGCAATAAGCGCTGGGTCCATCATAGGAGAAGGAAGTGTGTGTGGACCTGATCCCAGAATAGAAGTGGGGATCGTCCGTGGAGAACTAGAAGAGATGGGCTGAGGTGGCGAGCCTTGTGGGAAACGAAGAATAGGCTCGCAGAAAGGTGGTGGGGTAGAAGAACTGGGGTTAGAATTAGAAGTAGAAGTGGAAGGAAATGTCTCAGCCGGGGTATCATCGATAGATTTTTCAGTGTCATCAATCTCTTCCCCAACGTGATTGTCAAGCACTCTTCCAGATCTCAACGTGATTGCATTCACATGATGTGAATAGCCAGGATTGGGTAAAGGTTGAGCTGGATGTTTCCCTTTCTCTCTTGCACTCATTTCGGCTTTTAGTTGTGCAATTTGTGCTTCCATCGATTTGATATTCTCATTTTGAGAGACAATGATCTTCATTTCATTCTCGACGGAAGATTGCAAACTTGCCGTCCCTTGGATGGATTGTTTCATGAAAGTATCCAAGGTTTGTGCTAGTGCAGAGGTATTATCTGTACCGGTTTATTGCAAAGAGTTTTCATGTGGTGCAAAAGTGTTGGCTGGAGTTTGGAAGTTTTGTGATTGGAAGGGGTGCTGACTCAATTGAAGTGGTTGCTGTTGTGGTGGAGGGACCATTTGGAAATTGTTTTGAGTTGGAACCGTGTTTTGAGATTGTGATTGGTTCCAAGCAAAATTAGGGTGATTCCTCCAACCCTAATTATATGTGGAAGAAAATGGATCGTTCCTAGGTCTTTGAAATGCGGCATTGTTATGCTCATGACCTTGAAACGGAGAATTTCGAGGTCATTCTTCCGTCAAATGAGAAGGATCAGAACAACATCCACATACAGTTTTGGAGAGTGACATTTGATTTAGGGCGGCGGCTACAAATTTGTTTTCCATATTGTCGAATTTCTTGTGTAAAGCTGAAATTTCAGCTCTAACTCCTATGGAAATATCATTGCCATCCCTAGACGATTGACTCACACCCTCCCACTGTAAAGATTTTTCAGCGAAATCTTCTAGAAATTTCCAGGCTTCCCCATCATCTTTGGTCATGAAGTTGCCTTGACACATGGATTCAAGGGTCTGTCTTGTGTTAGGATTAATGCCCTCATAAATGATTCTGCATAGTTCCCATCTAGGGATTCCGTGATGTGGACATTGGACTAACAGATCCTTGAAGCGTTCAAGACATTTTGAAAATGGTTCATTTGGAAGCTGGGTGAATTGATTTATTTCGCTACGGACTCGAGCTGTTTTATGATGTGAGTAGAATTTCTCAAGGAATGCTTTGACGAATTCTTCCCAATTTGAAATGGAATGTGCGGTTGTGTTGTAAAGCCACTTCTCGGCTATATCACACAAGGTGAATGGGAGAAGACGTAGACGCATAGCATCCATAGAAAGTTGTGAGGTACCCATCATTGCGCATACATTTTCAAATTTGGTGATAAAGGCATATGCGTCTTCAGACTCGAGACCGTGAAATTTTGGTAGAAGGTTGATGTATTGGGGTTTAATTTCAAAATTTTCCCCGTTGGCTGGTGGAATGGAAAGACAGGTCGAAAGAGGACCCCGTGTAGGATAGCACCTCTTTTGGAGAGAGATGCGGGGTGGATTTTGCGCACCAATGGACGGCGGCAGAGTAGTAGTAAAGAAGTTCGATGGAGACGGATCCATCGATGTGGGTGTGGTGGTGGGTAAAGAAGAGGTAAATGTAGAAATACCGACTTTAGGGTCGATGGGAGGAACGCGGACTAAACGGGCACTAGAATCCCGTGTCCAGCCTATCTTGCACTAAAAAGGGTTAGTACAAGTGGCAGCGTGACTTATAATTAGGGGAAAGAATGAATGTGATTGGTATTTGTTTTGAAAAATATACGGCTTTTTGAAAAAATGATGCGATCACAACAAATGCAACAAGCAAAACCCTAAAATCTAGTGGTCACCTAGGTCAAAACTCTAGACCGCTCCTAACTGCCAAAAGACAAGTCGCAGGATAAACCCTCCACTGCCTCTTTGTCTCTCCTATGGCCAGGTAAGTGCCAGGTAAGTGGGAGGTTCTCCACTACATAAGTAGTGGGCCTAATTAAGTAACCACTAGCCTTCGATACACTTGCCTTAGACACCACAAAAGAAATGCGGATAAGCAATGAATTACCCACGGCTTTCTCTTATCCTAAGTGAGCGCGACGGTCCTTAGAGTCATCTCTAGATTTCTTTTAGTTAATGAGGGTAAATGAGGATGCAAGTTTGTGATTTTTGGGGCTTAGGAAGGGTAATGAACTCCCCACCTAATCTGGATTTGGTCGTGCCCCTTAAATTCTGTATTAATATGCAAACAACCAAAACTCAAAAACACGCACAATTTTTTATTGCTTTTTGCGGCGCTGCGATTTACATGCTATTGATGATTTGGATTCGGATTTTCATGAGATTTCCTGCATTTGGGGGGAAACCGCAAAAACATTTATAAACTTCTTTTCTCTCTCTTTTAAATGAAAAGTGTGGTTTTCCCATGATGTATGAGTCGTCCACCATGAGTTTTGCTGATGGATTTCGAGACCCGAGTTCGAGGAGATGGAGGAACCGTTTCGGGTACATGGTGGACCCGGTAAGGTACCCCGGGGCAAGAAGCTCTTGGTGATGACGATGAGCCTGGTAGGGGAAGACTACCGACCGGTGATTTTACCCGACGCGTAGGATATCCGGAGGATACCGTCGTGGTCTTGTTATGGATGGTAGGGGCCGGTCTGGACTGACGGCGCCCTAGATAGTGAGTTTGATACTAAGATTTTGAGATATTGAGGTACTTAGATTTGATGATACATGCCAATCCGGATAGCCGGAGCCTGGGATTTTGAGACATTGGGATTTATGTTTTGTGTCGATGCTAGATACTGTTTATGCTGATTTCATTTATGTTAGCTCATTTTAAAAAGGCAGAAATCTCACTAAGTTATGAAAGCGGTTTCTTCAGTACATGTATTCTGTTTTCATGCATTCATACATCATTCATATGATATATTACTATCTAAGGCACTGACACGAGCACTTGGTATTACTGTTGTTTAGAGGTATACCCTAGCCATTGTTATAGGCTGCTGGTTATATATTTGAGGATATATATATTGATCGTATGACCTAGGATTGCGTCATACATACGATTCCTGTTCGTAGATGTATTCTATTCACGAGTTGGCAACTCACCCCCGTTGTGCCACAGTTTATTGCAGGTTTTGCCGTACCGGTTTCATTACGGCTTTGCTGGCACTACTTCCATTTCCGGGTGATTTGCTAGTAGGTGGGTTCACTTGTATCGTGACCATCAGTATACTTTGTATATATTATTATTCAGTTGTATCTAGAAGTTCCATCAACCAAACATGTATTTATTTCAGGGATAGAGACCAGTGATGTTTATTCTTTCGACCTTAGTGTCGCGCGTTGTATTTCAATGGATTTCATGCTGTTTTGAGTTTCCTTTTCTGTTGTGATCCTCGCCTTTCGGCGTTGTATATTATATTGCTTGCGTGGTTGTGACCGTCGATTGACGAAGAGCTAGCTCCCGCTTGGGGATGCCTTTATTCATTATATATGCTTTATCAGGTTTTGTACCCATTTGGGGTCAGTTTTTACAAAGGAAACTCTGCCGAAATTTTTAGAAAAGACTTGTGATTTTAAAGTGCATATTTCGGCGTATGTTGCAAACTATTTGATTTAAAAATGGTTTTTTTCCTTCACTCCACTACTTTTCTTGGTTTGGATTTCTGGGTTTTCGGCTTACTTAGATTACGTACGCCTTGAGACGTTTCGTAGTTTAAGTGCCGGTTATGTTCCGCACTTTCGGGTCGTGACACCGAGTTATCGGATCAAGCGTTGATTCGATAAGATGTTATATTCGATATTAGTCGGTTATATGTAATATAGCCGGATTATTAAATCAAGTGTTGATTTATTAATTTAATGTATAATTATATATTTGATATATTAAATTACATTAACTAGTATTAGCCCACTTAAGATTTCTTTTCTCACATATGATATACTTTACATATATGTGATATATGTATTGTTTTATTTTTGGAATAAAATATATATATGTGATATATATAAGTGTGTCATGCTAGGTTACACATGCAACATAGATGTATGAGACTTATAACATGCTAGGGTTAATTTAGGGTTTTTATTTATCTTAAGCTAATTCAAAAGAGTGTGAGTTTGTCATGGTTAAGCTTGGACAAAAGCTTTTGGATAACCATTGACAAAGTCAGCTCTTTTGTCAAGTTTAGGATATTTATTTAACCCAACCTTTAACCTTAGTGTATGGTTTATTCTCTACATGAGTTAGCCATGATATTTTATGACCATGGTTGCATTTGTAACCTCATGAGTTCATTCTTGAGTTCATCACTTGCTTCATCTTCTTCTTCCTTTCAAGCTTTCTAGCTTCAATGGAAAGTGATGATTTCTTGTGAGAAAATGAAAACTAAAGTGAGACCACTTCCTATTTTATCATCCTCTACTACATGCCATTTAGTATATGGTGTTTGCTTCACTAATTCCATAGTTAGTGAAGAGATAGCTTGGGTTAGTGTCTCCTCGACGTAGATCATCTTCAACCTCGAAGTTTTCGAAGCAAGCATGTTCGTTTCTTCAAGAGAGCCTCTCTAGAGTCCAGAGTTCATGATCGTAGCGAAGGGGACTACTACACGGAACTATTGAAGTGAAGGACCGGTCTACAAATATTGTATTCCTTGCTCACTTCTTATGAAAAGTTGTTTGCATTACTTTCCGTACGATTTCTAGTTAACGATTCATAGTTAGGGTTAGCTAGAACGGCAAATTTTTGAATTTGGCATGGACGATGCCTCTCGAAACCTTGCTGCCGTCTTAGTCAACCCTGCAGTGGTATCAGAGCCATGCTAGAAATTAATATGGATTTTGTTAAGATTACGAAACCGAAATACTCCGAAACTTGCATCGCCAAAACCTTCTTGCTGTCGATTTTAAAATGTTGTCAAAATTTTTTTTTAAACAAGTACAGAGTGCTATGTATGATATAACATGAACACCGACAAAATTTCATGCATTTTGGAGAATTTTTGGCCGAGCCCCATACCCTTGATCTCGGCCAAATTCCGAGCTCACCCCCTGATTTTTTGACTGTGTTCCAGTGACTGGGTTTTGGTGTTTCAGGTGTTGTTTGTTTTTGCTAATTTTGCATGTGATGAATCTTACACTATAAACAATTCGGAGTGTTTCGTATTCGTAGTTTTAACATTGTTTCGGGTTTTTCGCATGCTGTCTAGACGAAGTTAAAAAGTTCGATCAAATGTCAAAAACCCATTTTTCCAAATTTAACGTATTCGGAAAAATATGCAAGTGATCCTATGAACCCTCTAGAAGAATGAAACCCTAACTCGACTTTTTTGGATCGCGGAACCACAGTCAAACCCTAGGGTTTTCTGTAGTTCCGTGGCGACATGAGTAAGGCTTGGGTTTACCCTTCTACGGCTGGTGCATGGGTACTGTGGCATATTCTGGGTATTATTAAAACTGTGCTCAAGTGTTGAGCTGTCGGGAAATTATGGGACTTTAATGAATCGATCGAAAAGTTTAACGTTCGTCCGGGTATCATGTGATGGGATACTATAATTGGAATCCACAAGTAATTATGAGATAACTAATTTGAATTTTATAAATCTAGCAGTTTAGTCTCATTTGATCGGTCGCCACGGGATTTTGATGCGATCAAAAGTCTGTCGCAATCACGTAGCGTACGCGGATACTCGCCTGGTAAACTTAATAGATAGCCACACCCCATAGCCCCGACCAAGTGACTGTCGGAGAACCCTGATCAGTCGAAAATATTGCATTCTTAACACATCAATTTCCTTATTCTTTCTAATCATCTAAAGGTGTTTGGTATAAATATAGCACATATTAGCAATTCGTCTGCGAAATATCAATTAACATGTGTTATACATTATAACCGGCATTATGAGGGAAATTTTGTGTTTATTATTACATGCATGATCTTTGTATATATCAACACCTGTCTCGAGATTATGTGCAGGAAATTCTCCAGGTTAAAGAGCCGGAATCACAAAGTGCTGATAAAACGCATCAAGTCCAAGACTTGAGATCTGGCAGTAAATTAGAAAGAACTATAAGATTCCAGACATCAGGAAACACCCCTAAAGCCAACACCAGAATACCCTGAAGATTTGATGCAGTGATCTCACTAAACGGTCGCGGATCCACGGCCGAGTCAGGCCGATCCGCCGCGGATCAGCTGCCGAATTGACTCGTCGGCGGTTGGAACTTTTTGCAGGGCTCTATATTTAACGGCCAAACTTCTCCAATACGCTTCGAATTGTGTAGATTTCTCCAGAATCTTCCCTTCTAACAGCCAAGCTTCTTGTGCAAGTTTTATACCAACCAAGCTTCTCATGTAAGCCTCATAACAACCAAGCTTCTAAGAGAAGCTAAAGGGAAAAATATAAAAGGGGACCTAGGGCTTCATTACAAAGGTTGTTGAGTTGTTGATTAGTGGTTCGGTAGTTGTTCATTAGTTCATTAATTTTGGGGTTCAATCAATTCACCCACAAGTTGAGTGACACAACTTGTAACTCAAAACCCTAGCCCAAATCCAATTCCAAAGCCAAATCAAGATCCATCGAGAAGCGTCTCAAGCAAGCCTTCAACGAGCCTTTGAAGCAACGCCGACCTTCATCCGAGTAAGAGATCCACGACGATCAGCGACTCAAGAAGATCGATGCGAAGCTAATTTCGGCGGGTCTAGTTACCTCCTCAAATCTTGTAACCTTGAATTGAGTGAATGTGTATCTAATCGTCGATTAATAAAGGTGAAAATTATAAATCTTGCTTTTCTTTACATTCTTGCATTATGAAAAGTTATTAATTCTTGATTCTTTCCTTTTTCATGACGTGTGAGTGAAATCTCCGCTTGTAGCGGAATCGAGAGAATAGGTAGATGATGATGATGAAATTCTTGAACAATTCTTAAGTCTTATGAGTTTTGTAAACTTTAAGAAATTGAATCATCGAAGACCTAATTTGAGCGAGATCGCTTTCTTGAAAGTTTTTGCTCCAAATTAGAGATCAACGATCGGTGATTTAATTTGCTAGAGGCTAGAATTTGAATGATAATCAATAAAAGGACAAAGGATGGTGAAGGAGAAATCCTAGTTTCTTCAATAGATCCCTAAACCTTATTGATCGTCATCGATCTAGCAACAAATCTTCAATAGATAAGAATTCGTAATCATTAGTATTCATCATCACTATCAATTTGATCGATTCCTACAAGCTACTTTACAAATCCTGAGAATTTAATTGGTTTGGACATTTTCTTGATCTTTACTAATTCTTGATTTTAGATCTATTTCTTTATGTTCTTGAAACTAAAATCTCACAAATATGGAATCGTTTTCTTTTATCTTTTTCTATTCAACTCAAATAAAATGATTTCAAACAAATTCACACTTTCTCAGTGGACCGCTATCGCTAACGAAACTACAATAGGCACCGTTATTGATTGCGGTATAAATTTCTTTGGTTGTGATTAAAAGTTTTCCATACACACAAAGATGATCAATCAAATGGCGCCGTTGCCGGGGATCGTGTGCTAATTTGTTTGTTTTTGTAATTTGAGTTGAAAATTTTATTATTCCATCAGAATTTTTAAGATCAAAATCGCACAAGTGCTTAACGATTTGTTGTGAACTGTTGCAAGGAGATCTGGAATCTCTGGAGCGAGAGAAAAAATCTTCAGAGCATCTCAGAGAGCTCGATGAAGGTACAGGTGCATCTGCACTAATTTCTGTGCAGGGATCTTATCATCTTGCGGCGGAACCGCGGTGAATTGAGGGATTCAGTGCACCAAATTTTTTAGGACCATCTCTTTCTTTCTTATCTCTTCCCTGCTCTGTCCATTAACCAATTTCTGCAGGATTCTTTGCAAAAAAATTCACAGGGCCGCGAAAAGAAAAATTGTGTGTGTTTGATCTTGGTTGTTTGCATTTTTAACACGGAAATTAAGGGGCAAAAGGCCAAATTCAGATTAGGTAGAGATTTCATTACCCTTCCTAAGCCCCAAAAATCACAAACTTGCATCCGCATCACCCTCATTAACTAAAAAATATCTAAACAAGACTCTAAGGACCGTCGCGCTCAATTAGGACAGAAGAAGGTCGTGGGTAATCTATTGCTTATCTGCGTTTCCTTTGTGGTGTCTAAGGCAAGTGTGTCTAAGACAAGTGGTTACTTAATTAGGCCCACTACTTACGTAGTGGAGAACCTTCCACTTACCTGGCACTTACCTGGCCATAGAAGGGGCAAAGTGGCAGTAGAGGATCTATCTTGCGACTTATCTTCTGGAAGTCTAGGAGCGGTCTAGAGCCTTGACCTAGGTGACCACTAGATTTAGGGTTGCTTGTGCATTGTTTGTGTGAATTTTTCAAAAATCTATCTTTTTTCAAAAAATAAACACCAACTCATCTTTTCCTTAATTATCACTTAACGCTGCCACTTGTGCTAAACCATTTAGTGCATGCTCGGCTAGACACGGGATTCTAGTGCCCGTCTTGTCCGCGTTCCTCCTATCGACTCCGAAGTCGGTAATTCTACGTCTACTTTTTCTTCACCCACCACCACACCCACTTCGATGGACGGTTCTCCATCGAACTTCTTTAACACTACTCTGCCACTATCTGCAGGTGCGCAGAATCTGCCCCGCATCTCTCTCCAAGAGAGATGCTACCCTATGCGAGGTCCTCTTTCGACCTATCTCACCATTCCACCAGCCAATGGGAACAATTTTGAAATCAAACCACAATACATCAATCTTCTACCAAAATTTCACGGTCTCGAGTCTGAAGACGCATATATCTTTATTACCAAATTTGAAAATGTCTGCGCTATGATGGGTACTTCACAGCTTTCTGTGGATGCTATGAGATTACGTCTTCTCCCATTTACTCTGTGCGATATAGCCGAGAAGTGGCTTTATAACACAGCCGCACATTCTATTTCGAACTGGGGAGAATTCGTAACAGCTTTCCTTAAGAAATTCTACCCTAATCATAAAACAACTCGAGTCCGTAGCGAAATAAATCAATTTACCCAGCTTCCAAATGAACCATTCTCGAAGTGTTTTGAACGCTTCAAGGATCTGTTAGTTCAATGTCCTCATCACGGAATCACTAGATAGGATCTATGCAGAATCATATATGAGGGCATTAATCCTACAACAAAATAGATTCTTGAATCCATGTGTCAAGGCACTTTCATGAATAAAGATGATTGTGAAGCCTGGAGATTTTTAGAAGATTTCGCTGAAAAATCTTTACAGTGGGAGAGTGTAAGTCAATCATCGTCTAGGGTGGTAACCACCAATCTGATGTTTCCATAGGAGTTAGAGCTGAAATGGCAGCAATGCAAAAGAAATTCGAAATTATGGAACATAAATTTTTATCAGCCTCCCTAAATCAGATGTCACTCTCCAAAACTGTTTGTGGATACTGTTCTGATCCATCTCATCTTACGGAAGAATGTCCATTGAATTCTCCGTTTCAAGGTCAAGAGTATATCAATGTTGCTTTCCAACAAAGACCTAGAAACGATCCGTATCCTTCCACTTATAATCAGGGTTGGAGGAATCACCCTAACTTTGCGTGGAACCAATCACAAACTCAAAACATGGTTCCAAATTAAAACAATTTCCAAAGGGGTCCTCCACCATAGCAGCAACCACTTCAAATAAGTCAGCACCCCTACCAATCACAAAATTTTCAAAATCCGATCAACATACCTGCACCATATAACAATTCTTTGCAAGTGACCGGTAATGATAACTCCTTTTCACTCGAACAAACCATGAATTTGCTTCTGACAAATTTCATGCAAGCTTCGGCTGAGATGAAGTCTTTCGTCGATAAGATCCAGAAAAACTCGGACTCCCAAGTTGAGAGTATTAAATCGATGAAGCACAAATTGCATGATTAAATGCCGAGATGAGTGCTAGAGAGAGGGGGAAACTTCCAGCTCAACCTTTACCCAATCCTGGCTATTCACATCATGTGAACGCTATCACCACATTGAGATCTGGAAGAATGCTTGACAACCATGTCGGTGAAGAGATTGATAATAATGAAGAATCAACCAATGATACCCCGGCTGAGACTTTTCCTTCCACTTCTACTTCTACTTCTGACCCCAGTTCGTCTACCCCACCATTTTCTTCCGAGCCTATTCTCCGTTTTCCCCAAGGCTCGAACCCTCAGCACACTTCTTCTAGCCCACCAAAGACGATCCCCATCCCTATTCTTGGATCTTTCCTACCCACACGATCTTCTCCAATGTTGGACCCCGCTATTATTGCTAAAGCTCCTTATCCGAATCGGTTAAGGGGAAACAGACCAAGTCCGCAAATGGAGAAGATCACTGAAATTTTTAAATGGGTTAGCATCAATATCCCTCTCCTAGATGCTATACAATAAGTCCCGGCTTATGTGAAAATTCTCAAGGACTTGTGCACTAGGAAGAGGAAGACTCAAGTGCCAAAAAAGGTGTTCATGTCAAAGACTGTAGACACAGCTTTTCCCCAACAATTACCTAGAAAACATAAGGACCCTGGCTGTCCTACAATTTCAATTCCTATTAGAGGTAAACACATTAACCGTGCTCTACTTGAACTTGGTGCAAGTGTTAACCTGCTTCCTTACTTGGGTTATGTGCAGTTAGGGATTGGAGAGTTAAAACCAGCTCACTGCACTCTCCAGATGGCAGATCGATCAATCACCAAACCTAGGGGTGAGCTGGAGGATATGTTAATAAAAATCGGGGAATTTGTATTCCTTGTGGACTTTATTGTTCTCGATACACAGCCTATAGTGAACCCATGGAATCAAATTTCGGTGATTCTCGGTCGACCCTTTTTGGCCACTTCCAATGCTATAATCAACTGTCGTAATGACTCTATGACCCTATCCTTCGGGAAGATGTCAATAGAACTGAACATTTACAAGTTAGGAAGTGTACCCTCCGAACCTTCTGTCGAATTAATGGATGTCGACAGCAGCGAATTTGATCAGCCTCATGATACTAATCTAAACTCTTTTAATATGTTATTGTTTGACCCAACTATGTATCATACACATACGAGCTCTTCCACCGAGTTGTCCGAGTCAACAACTAACACTGATTTTGAACTTTTTATGGAGTCTGACGACCAACCCTCTTTTTCTGATGACATTATTCATCGGGGTATCGATGAGAGCTTTGAGGATATTTTCGCTGATGAACTCTCATTTTTAGCAAACATGGGTGTTGAGATGAATCATCTCCAAAATAAAGAAATTGAACCTCCACCCCTTCTTCTGGACAATTACAAAAATGCGAGTAATCCATCATAATCACTGTGTTGTCTCTGCAAAATGAGACGCAAACACATTCTATCACACCACTGATCTTTTCCCCACTTCTTCCAGGCTCCTTATAACATGTTCTTCCACCAACCGATACACTATACTGATAAATCTTTGAATGGTTGGTGTTGACTTTCGGTCTTTGTAAGGCTTTGCATTGACCAATAACTTTGACCCCATCTTGTGATTTTAAAAGATTAGCATTGTTTAACTCAAGTTTGGGGGGGGTATAATCCGGCTCTTGAAAATAAAAATTGCCCTCAAAATTGTGAGCCAAAAATAAGTTTGGGGGAGGATTTTCATGATTCATATATTATTGCCCCCGTTGATAAATTTCCTCCCAAGCGTACAGGTTTTTGAGGTTTAACAGATAGCAACAGTGAGGACACTGTTGTAAACAAGTTTGGGGGAGGTTTGTGCTTATTTACTCATCACTTTGCATCATACTTTGCATAAGCACAAAACATAAAAAAATATTTAATATTTAATTTTATAATAAAAGATTAGATAGTGAAAAATTACATCCAAAAGATTAGAAAAATTTAAGAAAACTTAGAAAGTTAGAAGTTTTCTTAAACGGAACTAGTAATAAGTAGTTATGAGCCGTTGTCCCAAGGGTTAGTAAGGTGAAAGAAGTCACTAATCTGAGGTTAAAAATAAGTCTGAAAAATAGTTCCTATTCTGGAAGCCAAACATTTGAATGTTGATACCCTACTATACACACTTACACACATCTTGAAACTCGGGATAGTAGTCTATACCTTGAAATGCTCTTGTCTAAAAGCCAAAGTATGAAAGAAATAATAAATGAAGAAAATATAAAATGGTATAGAAAAATTAACACTGGTTTTGTTATCACCAAGGTAGCATAAAAAAATATAGCGAGGGTGCTTCATCATCTAGTGCCTTAGATCAACTGGTTTAGGAGTCACTGCTAAGCCTTAGGTGTTGTAAGACGAGGAAAATACTAATTACACCTAATCAGCAAGCACATGAGTAATCGGTCGGTTAGTACCTCAAGATGTATTAACGGTCGCATGAAAAATGTATGAGCAATTTCATCTAAATATTCATCAATTTAAAAGTACTGAGGTAGATGGACAAGAGTATGATAGCTTGAATTGAATTCTCTGAGTGTAGGGATGTTCTTTACACACATGTAGGAATATATGATCAATATTTGGAAGAAAGGTAGGAATGAAGAATAAAGACGATATTTTATTGAGAGATGATGTGATTTCTAACATCTTTTCATGACTATTAAGATAGGGCTCATGACAACTGAAAAGCTAGTGTAGTTGAAAACTCTAATTTTCAAAGTCTTTCTTTTACAATTCTTATCTTTACATGTAACTTTCACAGTCTTCCTTTTATTATGGGATTTTGTGGGTGCAATCCGCTGAAAACCTTAAGGAGACAACACTCCTCCTACTAGGGACACCTAGAGGTTTAAAGGCTTGTTGCACGTGCTCAGTGCAATCGTGTTTGCCTACGAAAGTGTGCTAGTTAGTTTTTTTTTATAATATATTTTCTCCTTCTCTTAATAATAAAACAAGTTTTCACGAGACGACCAAAATTAAGTTTGGAGGAATTTGATCAGTCAAAAATAATGCATTCTTAACACATCAATTTCCTTACTCTTTCTAATCATCTAAAAGTGTTTGGTATAAATATAGCACATATTAGCAATTCGTCTGTGAAATATCAATTAACACGTGTTATACATTATAACCGGCATTATGAGGGAAATTGTGTGTTTATTATTACACGCATGATCTTTGTATATATCAACACTTTTCTCAAGATTGTGTGCAGGAAATTCTCCAGGTTAAAGAGCCGGAATCACAAAGTGCTGATAAAACGCATCAAGTCCAAGACTTGAGATATGGAAGTAAATTAGAAAGAACTATATGATTCCAGACATCAGGAAACACCCATAAAGCCAACACCAGAATACCCTGAAGATTCGATGCAGTGATCTCACTAAACGGCCGCGGATCCGCGGCCGAGTCAGGCCGATCCGCCGCGGATCCGCGGCCGAGTTGACTCGTCGGCGGTTGGAACTTTTTGCAGGGCTCTTCTTTTAACGGCCAAACTTCTCCAAGACGCTTCGAATTGTGTAGATTTCTCCAGAAGCTTCCCTTCTAACAGCCAAGTTTCTTATGCAAGTTTTATACCTACCAAGCTTCTCATGTAAGCCTCATAACAACCAAGCTTCTAAGAGAAGCTAAAGGGAAAACTATAAAAGGGGACCTAGGGCTTCATTACAAAGGTTGTTGAGTTGTTGATTAGTGGTTCGGTAGTTGTTCATTAGTTCATTAATTTTGGGGTTCAATCAATTCACCCACAAGTTGAGTGACACAACTTGTAACTCAAAACCCTACCCCAAATCCAAATCCAAAGCCAAATCAAGATCCATCGAGAAGCGTCTCAAGAAAGCCTTCAATGAGCCTTTGAAGCAACGCCGACCATCATCTGAGCAAGAGATCCACGACGATCCGTGACTCAAAAAGATCGATGCGAAGCTAATTTCGGCGGATCTAGTTACCTCCTCAAATCTTGTTACCTTGAATTGAGTGAATGTGTATCTAATAGTCGATTAATAAAGGTGAAAATTATAAATCTTTCTTTTATTTACATTCTTGTATTATGAAAAGCTATCAATTCTTGATTCTTTCCTTTTTCATGATGTGTGAGTGAAATCTCCGCTTGTAGCGGAATCGAGAGAATATGTAGATGATGATGATGAAATCCTTGAACAATTCTTAAGTCTTATGAGTTTTGTAAACTTTAAGAAATTGAATCATCGAAGACCTAATTTGAGCGAGATCGCTTTCTTGAATGTTTTTGCTCCAAATTAGAGATCAACGATCGGTGATTTAATTTGCTAGAGGCTAGAATTTGAATGATAATCAATGAAAGGACAAGGGATGGTGAACGAGAAATCCTAGTTTCTTCAATTGATCCCTAAACCTCATGGATCGTCATCGATCTAGCAACAAATCCTCAATAGATAAGAATTTGTAATCATTAGTATTCATCATCACTATCAATTTGATCGATTCCTACAAGTTACTTTACAAATCTTGAGAATTCAATATGTTTGGATATTTTTCTTGATCTTTATTAATTCTTGATTTTAGATATATTTCTTTATGTTCTTGAAACTAAAATCTCATAAATATTGAATTATTTTCTTTTATCCTTTTCTTTTCAACTCAAATAAAACGATTTCAAACAAATTCACACTTTCTCAGTGGACGATCCGCTCTCGCTAACGAAACTACAATAGACACCGTTATTGATTTCGGTATAAATTTCTTTGGTTGTGATTAAAACTTTTCCATACACACGAAGATGATCAATCAAACCCCGTCGCCAAAAGCATCCGTTCGGGTGCTCGCGGCAGCGGTGTTCCGCCTTAGTGCACTTCGTCGACGGCATCGGGGTGTGTGGCCGTCTACTAAAGTTTCCGATGAGTATTCGATCAGGATGTCGGGAATCTTGTTGAATTGCCCGACTAGATATTGAAAAGTATTTTGGAGATCGAGACTAAAATGCGGGGTTTATAATTGTAGACATGTGATGTCTAAGGAATTCATTTGGTTAGGCATGAAATCCGAATATGAGTTATTTCGGGTTTATGATGTCTAAGGGGGTTGCGGATTCCAACTGTTGTAGTTTTTCACTTTCTTTTCTGCGATCGTAAGTGTAATATGTGGTGTATCGCCGGTTTCGGTGCTATATGCCAATGACAATTGGGATACTCATATTTACTTACGTTGATGACATGTGATGTTATGTGTTGCTGGGATATGTTATATTGGATCGTCGTGATTGAATAGCCATGGGTTTTATGTGAGATGAGAGTTTTTTTTATTTTCATTCATGTAAAATTCATTGTATGTAATATTCTTTTATTGGGGCACTTCCGGGTTGAGGATGATGTCACCATAGTATATTATTTACTTTTCCGCATTAGGATAGACCCAAGGTGGGGAGCACAAGTAACCGGGTTCTAGGGTCCAGTGGGAGAACATCTCGAGGAGTCGAGACTGGGTCTCCTAACTCTAGAATTGGTAGGGTTGCTTGCCGCTCTCGTAGGGGTCTAGGGGTGTGGGATTGGCTATTCATCACGACCGTGAAATCCGTATTTTATACAGGCTTAATTTAAAATTCGGAAATTCTAGTATATCCAATATTTCATATGTTATCTTCTGCTGCAATGTTCTGTGATGAGATCATATTACTGTTCTGAGAAGAATGCTTATATTATATATATATGATATATATTATATTTTACTGCTTTCGTTTCATATCTGATGCTTGGGAAGTATAATAAAATGGGACTTCATTAATAAGATTAATGAAATAAAAGAAAGCTAAAGATGTTGTAGAAACTTGTCTCGAAAATTGGTAGCTCTAGTTCTAGCTTTGCATAGAGGTATTCCTTGTAGAATATCCAGCACCTTATTCGATATGGAAAGAGCCGAGATCCCTTCACCGGGAGTGACCTCTTTAGCGAAACCAGCAGATGCTACATATTCAGTTTGTCTTTTGATTGCTTTTATGATTTTTGCTTTGAATAGCGGTATTCCTTGTAGAATATCCTGCACCTTATTCAATAAGGAAAGAGCCGAGATCCCTTCACCGGGAGGTACCTCTTTAGCAAAACTAGTAAAAGCCTCAAAAGCGCTCCTTTTCAAAATCACTCGATTCTACGACGATATCAAGTTCATTACGCAAAAGGTTTTCATAAAAGCCTGTCGTAGCCCTCCGTCATTTCAGATAAGTACTTCATAGTATTCGTGCTACGTTTGTTGGCATGTGTTGAGGTGTAGTGTGCGGTAGCTATTTATGCTTATCTGCTAAAGCATATTATGCGATTGAGTTAGGGTAGTCGTGCGCCTTTGTTGGCCTATGTTAAAGGTCGTGCGGGTGGGTTTAATTCAATCGGGAAATGTACGGGTTGAACTTGACTAGCGGACTATGGTTTGTTGGCCTGCGTCATGGTCATAGGACGCTAGGGGAAGAATATTATCGGGAATTTCAAATGTTGAAATTTGCAATGAGATTGCATATCTTCTATAAGATAGTTGGATCCTGATACCCACTGTGAGTAAGAGTTACTCCTGGGAGAGTTTTACACATTATAATTAGCCGATCAAGTAGGTGTCTAGAAAGGTGTTAACGGGGTTACGCCCCTGGGAAAATGAGGTTTATTTTAATTAGGTCCGTGCGAAAGCACGGGGAACCTCTCTCAAAGTACCGACACTGGCCTGGCCGAAAGATTGGCGAACTTGTAGAGTGTAATTAATCCTGGCTAGTCTTTCTTTTTAGGGTTTGAAGGAAGATTTGACTAAAACAGTGGGAGCCATCCTGATTAGATAAATTAATAACCAATCTAATCTTGCAAGAGCATACGCTAAGTGTTTTCTTCTCTCTCTCTCCAGGTACCGACCATGTCACACCTTAATCAAGATAATAATACGGATGTATTGACCGAACCCGCTTGTTATACTGAGCTAGGGGAACTTTGGTCCCGCTCCAACTTATAAATGTTATAAGACCGAGCAGGAAATAGCGGATTACCAGGATTCCCGTGCCGCCCAAATGAAGAAAGTACATGATGATGCATCTTCTTCGGGTGTATTCAATACCGAGAACTGTTTCTCAGTATCCTCTACGTCCTGGGTATGTGATACCTGATCAGGATCGCGCATAAGTAATATGTTACATGGGCTACAGAAATGTAGAGAACTGGGAACGGGTGATAAGTTTCAAGAGTTGGAAACGGTGCAAATGTTGCAGCTAAGTTGTTGGCAGTTATCACCCTGTATTACCAAATACATTGATTCTAAATGAATGTTATTAGATACCGAAGCTGATATACAACATCATATCAGTCTCTTTATTTAGTAAAGAAGAATATAATTTTGTATTGTTGAATAATGTTTTGAATATTTCCTATATCAAAAGTTGATCGGTTTAGGCACGTTATTTAAAAGCATATACGTTCTAAATCAAACCTCAGTTCTTAACGTACAGAACACACACAAGAGGAAGAGTTCAGAAATGACGAATCCTTCTTGAGTCATTGTAGAGTAGGTCATATCAATGCAACCCGACTAGCTAAATTATATTTAGATGCATATTTAAATCAGTTTGAATTTACATCTTGTGAAACTTGCCAGTCATGTCATAAAGATAAGATGACCATAGCTCTGTTTATTAGAAACAGAGAAAGAGTTAGTGAACTCTTGGGATTGAAACATGATGATGTATGAGGTCCCCTGTCTATACATGCCAGGACTGGTTCTTTGTACTTCATTACATTCACTGATGATCTCTCAAGATTCGCACATGTGTTCCTGTTGAAACACAAGTCTGAAGCTTTTGAGAAATTTAAAGAATATAAGATAGAAGTAGAGAACCAAAACGGGTATAAGTATTATATCCTTTGATGTGATCAAGAAGGAGAATACTTGAGCACGAAATTCCTGGACTATTGTAAAGGAGAATGAGATTCTCTCTCGGTATTACTCCTCCGTATACACCACAACACATTGGTATATCGGGGAGGAGCAATCATACCCTATGTGATATGGTGTGCTCTATGATGAGTACTACTGAGTAGCCTATTTCCTTTTGGGGGTTATGCACTTGAGAAGATGCATACTTATTGAATAGGGTTCCAACCAAATCAGGTGCCTACCACTCCATATGTGATATGGTATGTGAAGAGCCCATCTCTTAAGGATTTTAAGATTTGGGGTTGTCCAGCCTATGTTTAAAAGCAAAATTCGGACAAGCTCAAGGCAAGGTCGGTTCTGTGGAAGTTTGTTGGATATCCCAAGCATTCGCAAGGGAATATCTTCTACCATACTGAGGAGCAAAAGGTTTTTTTTTTCTCAGCATACCACCTTTGGGAAAAGGAATTTCTTGTGAAGAATTTAGTGGTCATGAGGTAGAACTGGAAGCAGTTCTAGCTATACAAATTGCAGCTAATGATTTGGTAGAACTGGAAGATTCAATAGATCCCAACGAAACTCAGCCTCTCCGCCGATTTGGTAAGGTTCCTCACCCACCTGAGAGATACTTCGGTTTTCTCTATGACAGTGGGAGCGAGGATTGCATTATGAGATGATGACCCAACTAATTTCGAGTAGGTCATCAAGAGTGGGGACTCTGTGAGAATGGCTGGATGCTAAGCGATCTAAGATGGAATCCATATACACCAACAAAGTATGAACTTTGGTTGCTTTATCTTAAGGGTTAAATCCCCATCAGGAGAAAATATATCTTGAGAAGATTACTTGGTGTACATGGAAAATTTGAGATTTTCAGAGCTAAGACTTGTTGCAAAAGGTTCTCGTCATCGACCAGATGTGGATAATGATGAAACCTTTTCTAGTCCCTATGCTTAAGTCCATCCAGATCCTACTTGCCATTGCTACATACCATGACTATGATATCTGGAAGTTGGGTGTCATGACTGCTTTTCTAAATGTTGATTTAGAAGAGAGCGTCTATAAGTACACAGCCAGAGAGTTTCATAGACAGTGGGAGAAGCGGAAACGTGTGCAAGTTTCTTTATGGGATAAAACAGGCATCGCGGAGTTGGAACATCTGTTTTGATGTGGTAGTCAAAGCGTTTGACTTCATCAAAATGGTAGATGAACCTTGTATATAAAAAAAAGGTAATAGGGGGAATAGTGGTGATCCTCGTATTGCACGTGGATGACATACTCTTGATAGGAAAGGAGTTTCCTATGCTACGCTCGGTCAATCTCCTCTTATCACAAGGATTCTCCATATAGGATCAAGGTGATACCTCCTAAATCCTGGGTTTTGGATCTATGACATAGATCTAAATAGATGTAAGGAATCTCACTAGGTGTAGTGAGATGGTATCAATAGATCCTGGGGAGAATCACTGGATAGATTCTAGGGTGGTAAGGTCGACTGAATGTCAGTCGCAGGCATTGTCTTTACCCTCAGTGGAGGATGGTATGTTGGAAGAGTTCCGAGCTAGATATCGTGGCAAACTAGACGATAAAGGCTGGATACATTGCTACCAAGGATAATACCAAAGATGTAGTCTGGACGTATGTTAGTTCATGAGATGAACTTCGTTCCTACCAATGTCTGACAATGGAGTTGTGGCTTGGGCCTAGGAACCCCCGTCCCATCTGTGGTCCAGATATATTCTTAGGTAGTATCACCTGATTATGGAGATAGTTGATCTCCAGGGAGATCGAGATTAAGAGAGTAGACACAGAGGAGAACAGGGCGGATTCATTCACAAAGGCCTATTCCCAGGAGAGACTTTTATGGGATGGTTGAGTATGAGATACTTCAACCACTGCTGATTGTTGGGTATGGGATACTACAACAGATGGCCTTAGTGCAAGTGGGAGATTGTTAGTTATATGTATGCCCTAGAGGCCATTACTGTACATACGATGTTTATTGTAGTGGATGCTTGGACATATATTATGAGGACTTTCTTGCTCGACATGATAGTATGCTATTTGGTTGCTCTTTATCTTAACATGTACGATGATTGTCTCTATGTTACATGTTGATAAAGCCCTTAGGATGAGTACTTGACTACCAGGACTATGATGCTGATCATACTAGTAGGGACAGAGTAGTCGTTAAGTACATCCTTCAAATGTTCCTAGTCGAGGGTGTATCGAGATAGGGCAACGATATACCAGAGTAGACTAGCGTATAGCTTCTCGACCCATGTAGATGGCCGATGGATGATCCCATATCCATTGATGTTTGACATCAGAGACAATATACAGGTGGTCAGTGGAGACTGAGTACACTGAGCGGACTCGCCGAGAACTCCTAGATGGTATTATACCTCACGTCAGATGGCAGTTCTCTGGTGACACTGGTACAGGTTAGTCTGTAGACCCGAGATCGTCATAGAGTCTTGTGTGATTCCCATTGTGCTTTGATTTCTACCTTACCACGTTCAAGAGAACGTGCAAAACGGTGGCTTTTGGGTACATTCCAAGTCAAATGGAGGCAATGAGCGATAGGAAGGGTTTTGTCTCTCCCGGTATAGGGAGTTGATGTTGCGCGATGCTCGATTGGCCATAACAGGAAATCCCTGGCCAGGGTTGTTGAGATCTACTGGTAAGTGTTATCAGTAGTTTCTCGAACCGTTATGGACCTTGCATCGGCATGACTTATCAGGCTATTGGGGTCAGACGTTACACCACCCCCAGGCTGTGATATGCGACATATCAGACGAAGAGACCGGACTGTACGGTAGTGTTACTGATCGGATTCGCAGGAGTACGAGCAGGCTTGCTTGTTGATCTTCTGATCGCTCAATAACCGGGTGGCCGTTACGTTTAGCAGATCACTTGCGGCTTGTGGGTGTTTGATATGATCATCACCTACTGCCGGCGTATTGACGAGTTTTTAGAGTCCTACACAGAGGTTTCCTGGCTCAAGCGAAACGGAGTAGGAGCGCATATGTGATATGTGCGGGACCGAGATTAATACGATATAAGATACCGTATTCTATTCTTTCGATGTGTGACATGATTGGTTATATGTGATATAGCCGAGTTATCGGATCAAGCGTTGATTCGATAAGATGTTACATTCGATATTAGTCGGTTATATGTAATATTGCCGGATTATTAAATCAAGTGTTGATTTAATAAATTAATGTATAATTATATATTTGATATATTACATTACATTAACTAGTATTAGCTCACTTAAGATTTCTTTTCTCGCATATGATATACTTTACATATATGTGATATATGTATTGTTTTCTTTATGGCACAAAATATATATATGTGATATATATAAGTGTGTCATGCTAGGTTACATATGCAACATGGATGTATGAGACTTATACCATGGTAGGGTTAAGTTAGGGTTTTTATTTATCTTAAGCTAATTCAAAAGAGTGTGAGTTTGTCATGGTTAAGCTTGGACAAAAGCTTTTGGATAACCATTGACAAAGTCAACTCTTTTGTCAAGTTTAAGATATTTATTTAACCCAACCTTTAACCTTAGTGTATGGTTTATTCTCTACATGAGTTAGCCATGATATTTTATGGCCATGGTTGCATTTGTAACCTCATGAGTTCATTCTTGAGTTCATCACTTGCTTCATCTTCTTCTTCCTCTTAAGCTTTCTAGATTCAATGGAAAGTGATGATTTCTTGTGAGAAAATGAAAACTAAAGTGAGCCCACTTCCTACTTCATCATCCTCTACTACTTGCCATTTAGTATATGGTGTTTGCTTCACTAATTCCATAGTTAGTGAAGAGATAGCTTGGGTTAGTGTCTCCTCGACGTAGATCATCTTCGGCCTCGAAGTCTTCAAAGCAAGCATGTTCGTTTCTTCAAGGGAGCCTCTCTAGAGTCCGGAGTTCACGATTGCAGCGAAGGGGACTACTACACGGAGCTATTGAAGTGAAGGACCAGTCTACAAAGGTTGTATTCCTTGCTCACTTCTTATGCAAAGTTGTTTGCATTATTTTCCGTACGATTTCTAGTTAACGATTCACGGTTAGGGTTAGCTAGAATGGTAAATTTTTGAATTTAGCATGGATGATGCCTCCCGAAACCTTGCTGCCGTCTTAGGCAACCCTGCCAGATTAGTGAAGCTAACACCCTGTACTAAAGTGCTAATCTAGTAGAGGATGATGAAGTAGGAAGTTGGCTCACTTTAGTTTTATTTTTCTCACAATATTTTCTCACTTTGCAAAAATCTAGCAAGGTTTTTCTCAAGGTTGAAGAAGATGAGATCAAGAGAAGAGAATGAACTAATGAGATGAGTGAATCAACCATGGGTGGGTTTCTATCATATAGCTAACTCATGTAGAGACATAACCATGGCTAAATTATAATGGTTAGGTTAATAAATATCTTAAGTAAAACAAAATTAGTGGACCAAGTCAATGCATCCACAGGCTTCTACAAGCTTCATGCATGTGACCATTTATCCACTAATTGGGATTTACTTTAAATAATTAAACCCCATATTATAATTAGTATGGCGTAAGTCTCATACACCCATGTAGTGTGTATCAACAACCATGACACAAAAAATAACACAATTAATATATATCACATATATATTAAGTGTGCACATGTGAGAAAAATAAATGCTTAAGTGAGCTAATATTAGTTAATGTAAACTAGTATATCAAATATACAATTATACACTAAATTATCAAATCAGCACTTAATTTAATAATCCGGTTATATCACATATAACCGACTAATATTATATGTACCATCTTATCGAATCAACACTTGATTCGATAACCCGGCTATATCACATTTAACCGACCGATAAAAATATCGCGAGAATAGAATACGGTATCACATACTCGTATCATTATCGGTCCCGTACATATCACATATGTACTCCTACTTCGTTTTTCCTAAGCCAGTAAAACCTCTATGTTGGACTCTAAAGACTCGTCAATACGCCGGCAGTAGGTGATGATCACATCAACACCCATAAGTCATCAGCGGTAGTAGCTGGACGTAACGGCTACCCGGGTATTGATCGATCAGAAGATCGGCAAGCAAGCCCGCTCTAACTCCTGCAAAAGCCTGTCAGTAACACTACCGTACAGTTCGGTCTCTTCGTCTAAGATGTCGCATATCAAGTCTAGGGGTTGTAAACGTCAGACCCCAATAACTCGATAAGTCATGCCGATATGAGGCTCATAACGTGTCGAGAAACTACTAATAACACTTATCAGTAAATCTCTAAATCATCCCTGGCCAGGGACTTCCAGTTATAGCCAATCGAGCACAACACGACATCTACCCCCAATACCGGGAGAGACGAAATCCCTTCCTATCGCTCATTGCCTCCATGTGTCTCGGGACTGTACCTAAAAACCACCGTTTTGCACGTCCTCTTGAACGTGGTAAGGTGGAAATCAAAGCACAGTGGGAATCACACAAGACTCTATGAAAGATCTCGGGTCTACAGACTAACCTGTACCAGTGTCACCAGAGAACTGCTATCTGACATCAGGTATAATACCATCTCGGAGTTCTCGGCGAGTCTGTCCAGTATACCCAGTCTCCACTGAGCACCCGTATATCATCTCTGATGTCAAACACCAATGGATATGGGATCATCCATCGCCCATCTACATGGGTCGAGAAGGTATACACTAGTCTACTCTAGTATATCGATGCCCCATCTCGATACACCCACGACTAGGGACAGTAAAGGATGTGCTTACCGACTACCTTTGTCCTACTAGTATGATCCACATCATAATCCAGGTAGTCAAGTACTCATCCTAAGGGCTTTACCAACATGTAACAGAGAGATAATCAGTGTACATGTTAAGATAAAGAGTAACCAGATAGCATGCAATCATGTCAAGCAAGACAGTCCTCCCTATATATGTCTAAGTATCCACTACAGTATACATCTCATGTACAGTAATGGCCTCTAGGGCATACATATAACTAACAATATAGGCATTGAGTATACTGTTGGCACATATATAGATACGGTCACCCTAGATATCATAGTATTACCTTTATGATATAGTTGACCTACGAATCGTTATTTTATTCGATTTCTACCTGATGATGTTTTCTACTCACGAGTTGGCAACTCACCCCCGTTGTGCCACAGTTCTTGCAGGTTGACCGCATAGATCAGTGGCGGCATCGCTGGCACATAGCTGCATTCGGGTGTTTTGCTTTGGTAGGTGGTACCTGTTGGATCGTACCCCTCTTGTATTTATTATTCCTGTTGTATCTAGTTAACTCCATCAAATCAGAAACTAGTATTTGTATATGTAGTACGACTTAGCAAGACTTGTAGTTGCGAGACTTGAGCGATGGGTTATATGTTCGCTTGGTGGGTTTGATGTCTTGCTTTACATTATTCTTTGTGTTGATCTTCGCCGTTGGACGTCTTATACTTATTTTCTGTCTTGCGTGGTTGTGATTCTGCCGATTGGTGAAGAGCTAGCTCCCGCTTGGGGATGCCTTTATTATTATTGTGTATATATGGTTTTAGATCAAAATATACAAATGAGGTGCTGCCCAAATTTTTAAAAGACGAAACATGCTTTTCAACTACTAAAATCCACTTGCATTTTTCATGTTCCACTATTTATGTATTTAAGAAAATGACTTGATTTTCATCATACCTTTATTTCAAAACTTCACCTCTTCTATTTTCTTAAAAGGGTTTATATTTCTGGGCTTCGGCTTACTTGAATTATGTTACGTCTTTAGATGTTGCGTGGTTTAAGTGCCGGTCACGAACAATATTTTCGGGTCTTGACAAAGTTGGTATCAGAGCGCTAGGTTTTGTAGGGTTACTAGGCACTCTAATGAAGCTCTACAAGGCATCAACCATGCCGGATTAAAATTTTAGCCGTGCCGAATAACTCTAAACAAGATCGTTTGCTAGAAAATTAGGGTTTCACATGCAAGTAAATCACATTTACACTAAGTGAATACGAAATATAATCTTTGTAGATCGGTCCTTCACTTCTTAAGCTCCTTGTAGTAGTCCCTTCGTTGCGATGATCGAACTTCCGGACTCTCGGACGGCTCCATGAGAAAGTTGCAACGGGATTGCTTGAAGTCTTCGAGGCCGAAGAAGATCTACGTCGAGAGAATACGAAATCAAGCTTCTACTTCACTAACCATAGAATTAGTGAAGCAAACACCCTAAACTAAAGTGCTAGTCTAGTAGAGGATGGTGAGATAGGAAATGGGTACACTTTAGAATTTTATTTCTCACTTTGTATCTCTCTCTTTTACAAACCCTAGAAAGAAAATGAAGGAGGAAGAAGAAGAGCTCAAATGAGAAATGAAACTTATCAAGAGAGAGAATCAACTAACCATGGTGAGTGAGTATCATATACTTAACTCATGTAGAGACATAACCATGGCTAATAATAGTGGTTGGGTTAATTAAATATCATAAGTAAAACAAATTGAGTTGAATTTTTCAAAGCACTAAAAGCTTCTACAAGCTTCATGCACTTAACAAATTCAATCAATTTAGATTTACCTTAAATACAATAACCCCTCCACTAAAATTAGAATGGTGTATGTCTTATACACCCATGTCAAGTGTATCAACAACCATGATACAAATAGTAAACACAAATAAATATATATATCACATATATATATCAAGTTGTGCACAAGTGAGAAAAAATCAATGCTTAAGTGAACCAATGTTAGTTAATGTAAATTAGTATATCACATATACAATTATACACTTAATTATTAAATCAACACCTGACTTAATAATCCAGTTATATCACATATAACCGACTAACATCCAATGTATCGACTTATCGAATCAACACTTGATTCGATATCCCGGTTATATCGCATACAACCGATCGATACAAACATCGCGAGAATAGAATATGGTATCACATACACGCATTATTCTCGGTCCCGCACATATCACATATGCGCTCCTATTTCGTTTTGCCTGAGCCAGTACAACCTCTATGTAGGACTCTAAAGACTCGTCAATACACCGGCAGTAGGTGATGATCATATCAAGCACCCACAAGCCGTCAGCGGTACTAGCTGGACGTAACGGCCACCCGGATATTTAGCGATCAGAAGATCAGCAAGCAAGCCCGCTTCAACTCCTGTAAAAGCCTGACAGTGACACTACCGTACAGTCCGGTCTCCTCGTCTGATATGTCGCATATCAAGTCTAGGGGTGGTAAAACGTCAGACCCCAATAACCGATAAGTCATGCCGATATGAGGCTCATAACGGGTCGAGAAACTACTGGTAACACTTACCAGTAAATCTCTAAACCAGCCCTGGCCAGGGACTTCCCTGTTATGGCCAATCGAGCATAGCGCAACATCAACCCCCAATACCGGGAGAGACGAAACCCCTCCTATCGCTCATTGCCTCCATGTGACTCGGGACTGTACCCAAAAACCACCGTTTTGCACGCCCTCTTGGACGTGGTAAGGTGGAAATCAAAGCACAGTGGGAATCACACAAGACTCTATGACGATCTCGGGTCTACAGACTAACCTGTACCAGTGTCACCAGAGAACTGCCATTTTACGTAAGGTATAATACCATTTGGGAGTTCTCGGTGAGTCCGTCCAGTGTACCCAGTCTCCACCAGCACCCGTATATCATCTCTGATGTCAAACACTAATGGATATGGGATCATCCATTGCCCATCTGTATGGGTCGAGAAGGCATACGCTAGTCTACTCTGGTATATCGATGCCCCGTCTCGATACACCCACGACTAGGGACCTTGAAGGATGTACTTGTGGACTACCATGTCCCCACTAGTATGATCCGCATCATAGTCCAGGTAGTCAAGTACACATCCTAAGGGCTTTACCAACATGTAATAGAGAGACAATCAGTGTACACGTTAAGGCAAAGAGTAACCAGATAGCATACTATCATGTCGAGCAAGAAAGTCATCCCTATATATGTCCAAGCATCCATTACAATATACATCACATGTATAGTAATGGCCTCTAGGGCATACATATAACTAACAATCTCCCACTTGCACTAGGGCCATCTGATAACAGTGGTTGTAGTATCTCATACTCAACCATCCCATAAAAGTCTCTCTCTGGGAAATGGCCTTTGTGAGTGGATCCGCCGTGTTGTCCTCTGAGTCTACTCTCCTGACCTCGATCCTCTAGAGATCAAACATCTCCATGATCAGGTGACACTGCCTTAGAATATGTCTGGATCACTGATGGGACGGGCGTTCCTAGGCATAGGCCACAACTCCATTGTCATACAATGGTAGGAACGAAGTTCATCTCATGAACTAATATACACCCAGACTTCCTCTTTGGTAGCGTCTTTGGTAGCGATGTATCTAGCCTTTATCGTCTAGTATGCCACGGTATCTAGCTTGGAACTCTTCCAACATACCGTCCCTTTACTTAGGGTAAAGACAATGCCTGTGACTGACATTCAGTCGTCCTTATCACCCTGGAACCTTTCCAGTGATTCTTCCCAGGATCGATTGATATTGTCTCACTACAACTAGTGAGAATCCTAACATCCAATTATATCTATCTCATAGATCAAAACTCAGGATTTAAGAGGTATCATTTTGATCCTATATGGAGAATCAGTGTGATAAGCGGAGATTGATCGAGCGTAGCATAGGAAACTCCTTCCCCATCAAGAGCATGTCATCCACGTACTCTACGAGGATCACCACCATACTCCCTACTACCTTTTTGTATATACAAGGTTCATCTACCATTTTGATGATGTCAAACTCTTTTACTAACACATCAAAACAGACGTTCCAACTCTGCGATGCCTGCTTTATCACATAAAACATCTTGCACACGTTTCCGCTACTCCCACTGTCTACGAAGCCCTCTGACTGTGTACTTATAGACTATCTCTCCTAAAACATCATTTAGAAAAGCAGTCATGACACCCAACCGCCAGATATCGTGGTCATGGTATGTAGCCGTGGCAAGTAGGATCTGGATGGACTTAAGCATAGCTACTTAGAAAAGGTTTCATCACAATCCATACCTGGTCAAATGATGAAAACCTTTAACACGTCTAGCTTTGAAAGTCTCAACTTTTCCATGTACACCAAGTAATCTTCTCAAGATATACTTGCTCCTGATGGGGATTTAACCCTTCAGATAAGGCAACCAAAGTCCATACTTTGTTGATGTATAAGGATTCCATCTCAGATCACTAAGCATCCAGCCATTCTTACAGAGTCCCACTCCTGATGGCCAGCTCGAAACTAGTTGGGTCATCATCTCATGATGTAATCCTTGCTCCCACTGTCATAGAGAAACCAAAGTATCTCTCAGGTGGGTGAGGAACCCTACTAGATCGGCGGAGAGGCTGAGGTTCGTTGGAAGCTATTGAATCCTTTGGTTCTACCAAATCATCATCTGCAGTTTGTATACCTAGAACTCTTTCCAGTTCTACCTCATGACCACTAATTTCTTCACAAGAAATTTCCTTTCACAAAGGTGGCATGCTGAGAAACAAAACATCTTTTGTTCCTCGGTTTGGTAGAAGATATTCCTTTGCGAATGCTTGGGATATCCAACAAACTTTTACAGAACTGACTTTGCCTCGAGCTTGTCCGGATTTCAGTTTTCGACATAGGCCGGACAATCCCAAAGCTTAACAAACTTAAGATATGGTCTCTTCCCAATCCATATCTCATATGAAGTGGTAGGCAACTGATTTGACCGGAACTCTATTCAATAGGTATGCAACTTCATAAGTGCGTAACTCCCAAAAGGAAATAGGTAACTTAGTAGTACTCATCATAGAGCACACCTTATTATATAGGGTGTGATTGCTCTGCCCCGATACACCGACGTGCTGTGGTGTATACGGAGGAGTAATGCTGAGAGAGAATCACATTCTCCTTTAGAATAGTCCAGGAATTCCGTGCTCAAGTATTCTCCTCTTTGATCACATCAAAGGACATAATACTTATACCCGTTTTGGTTCTCTACTTCTAACTTATATTCTGTGAATATCTCAAAAGGTCCGGACTTGTGTTTCAACAGGAACATATGTCTGAATCTTGGGAGATTATCAGAGAATGTAATGAAGTACAAAGAACCGGTCTTGGTATGTATAGACAGGGGACCTTCATACAACAGTATGTATCATCCCAAGAGTTCACTAACTCTTTCTCTGTTTCCATTAAACAGAGCTGTGGTCATCTTATCTCTGTGACATGACCGGCAAGTTTCACAAGATGTAAATTCAAACTAATTTAAATATGCATCTATATGTAACTTTAGCTAGTCGGGTCGTATTGATATGACCTAGTCTACAATACCTCAAGAAGGATTCGTTAATTTCTGAATTCTTCCTCTTGTGTGTGTTCTGTATACTAAGAACTGCAATTTGATTTAGAACATCAATGCTTTTAGATAACGTGCCTGAACCGATCAACTCTTGATATAGGAAATGTTCAAAACATTATCCAACAATACAAAATTATATCCTTTCTTTACTAATAAAGAAACTGATATGATGTTGTATATCAGGTTCGGTATCTAACAACATTCGTTCAGAATCAATGTATTCTGGTAATACAGGGTGATAGTGACCAACAGACTTGGCTGCAACGCTTGCACCGTTTTCTATCTCATGAAACTTATCACCCGTTCTCAGTTCTCTACCTATCTGTAGCCCATGTAACAAATTACATATGAGGGATCCTGATCCGGTATCTCATACCCAGGACGTAAAGGATACTGAGAAACAGTTCTCTGTAATGAACACACCCGAAGATGATGCATCGGCATGCACTTTCTTCGTTTGTGCGGCACGGGAATTCTGGTAATCCCCAATTTCCTGCTCTTTCTTATAACATTTATAAGTTAGAGCGGGACCAACGTTCCCCAGCTCAGTATAACAAGCGGGTTCGTTCAATTCATCCGTTTTATTATCTTGATTAAGGCGTGACATGGTCGCTACCTGGAGAGAGAGAGAAGAAAACACTCTGTGTGCGCTCTTGCAAGATCAGATTGGTTATTATTTTATCTAATCAGGATGGCTCCCACCGTTTTTATCAAATCTTCCTTCAAACCCTAAAAGGAAAGACTAGCCGGGATTAATTACACCCTACAACTTCGCCAATCTTTCAGCCAGAACAGTGTCGGTACTTTGAGGGAGGTTCCCCGTGCATTCCCACGGACCTAATTAAAGTAAACCTCGTTTTCCCAGAGGTGTAACCCCGTTAACACCTTTCTAGACACCTACTTGATCGGCTAATTGTAATGTGTAAAACTCTCCCAGGAGTAACAATTACTCACAGTGGGTATCGGGATCCAACTATCTTATAGAAGGTATGCAATCTCATTGCAAATTTCAACACTTGAAATTCCCGATAATTTTGCTCCTAACGTGCTATGACCTTGACGAAAGCCAACAAACCATAGCCCGCTAGTCAAGTTCAACCCGTACATTTCTTGACTGAATTAAACCCACCCGCACGACCCTTGACGAAAGCTAACAAAGCCGTACGACTACCCTAATCCAATCGCATCGTATGCAGCAGATAAGCAGCATATAGCTACCACACACTACACCTTGACGAAAGCCAACAAATGTAGCACGAATACTATATACAACTTATCTGAAATGACGGAGGGCTACGACAGGTTTTTCTGAAAACCTATTGCGTAATGAACTTGATATCGTTGTAGAATCAAATGATTTTAAAATGGAGTGTTTTTGAGGCTTTTACTAGTTTCGCTAAAGAGGTCACTCCCGGTGAAGGGATCTCGGCTCTTTCCTCGTCGAATGAGGTGCAGGACATATCATATATATCACTGTGCAAAGCAAGAACTAGAAAAGCAATCAAAAGACAAAACCGAGGGGTGTAGCATCTGCCAGTCATTGCTAAAGGGGTCACTCCCGGTGAAGGGATCTCGGCCCTTTCCTTATCGAATAAGGTGCAGGATGTTCTACAAGGAACACCGCGATGCAAAGCAAGAAATGTAGCTACCTGTTTTTGAAAATTCGATTCCACAACATCTTTTAGGTTTCTTTTCTTTCATTAATCATATTAATGAAGTCCTATCATTTAAGTCACCTAAACATCACAGATAAATACGACGTACACTTATGCCATCCGCATTCGTCTCGATATCCCCTCGTGCACCGTTAGGTTAGGTAACTAACGGCAGAGCGGGGCAGGGGTAGCGCGAGTGTAAAACATAAGTAACGCCTATATAATATATCATATATACTATATACAGTATTTATCACAGCACATCAAATGATCACATCACAGATATTGCAGCAGAAGAAACATATGAAACATTGGATATACTAGGACGTCCGTGTTTTATTTTGAGCCACTATAAAACAAGGATTCCACGGTCGCGATGAATAGCCAAACCCACACCCCTAGACCCCTACGAGAGCGGCAAGCAACCCTACCAATTCTAGAGTTAGGAGACCCGGACTCGACTCCTCGAGTTGGTCTCCCACTGGATCCCAGAACCCGGTTACTTGTGCTCTCCTCCTTGGGTCTATCCTAGTGCGGAAAAGTAAATAATATACAAATGGTGATATCAACCTCATCCCGGAAGTGCCCCAATAAAATAATATTACATACATTAAATTTTACATGAATGAAAATAAAAACCCTCATCTCACATAAAACCCAAGGCTATTCAAAACGCGACGATCCAATATAACATATCCAGCAACACATAACATCATATGTCATCAACGTAAGTAAATATGCGCATCCCAATTGTCGTTGACATATAGCAACGAAACCGGCGATATCACATATTACACTTACGGTCGCAGAAAAGAAAGTGTAAAACTACAACAGTTAGAATCCGCAACCTCCTTAGACATCGCATGCCTAACAATTATAAACCCCGCATTTTAGTCTTTATATCGAAAACAATTTTCAATATTGAGTCGGGCAATTCAACAAGATTCCCGATATTCTGATCGAATGCTCGTCGCAAACT
This sequence comes from Agapanthus africanus, assembly GCA_030015575.1. NCBI lineage: Eukaryota > Viridiplantae > Streptophyta > Magnoliopsida > Asparagales > Amaryllidaceae > Agapanthus > Agapanthus africanus. The sequence continues at coordinate 279,700,572 of JASDDO010000029.1, read as the reverse complement.
TTAGTAGACGGCCGCATCCCCGGATGCCGTCGACGAAGTGCACTAAGGCGGAACACCGCTGCCGCGAGCACCCGAACGGATGCTTTTGGCGACGGGGTTCTCCTACAGTCACTTTGTCGGGGCTTTGGGGTGTGGCTGTCTATTAAGTTTATCCGGCGAGTATCCGCGTACGCTACGTGATTGCGACGGACTTTTGATCGCATCAAAATTCCGTGGCAACCGATCATTTGAGACTAAACTGCTATGTTTATAACATCCAAATCAGTTATCTCATAACTACTTGTGGATTCCAAATATTGTATCACATTCCAGATAAATAGACAATGTTAAACTTTCCGATCGAATAATCAAACACCCAAGTTTTCCAAATATTCTCAACACTTGAGGGGAGTTTAAAAACATCCATCACATGCCACAGTACCAATGGTCCAGCCGTAGAAGGGTCAAGCCAACGCCTCACATGTGGCACGCCGTACTGCCCCAAACCCTAAGGTTCAAAAGGCAGTTCAAGATGGTCACATAATCGAGTTAAGGTTTGTTGTCTTCTAGAGGGTCCATCGTGTAACTTGCACGATTTAGACGTACTTAAACAAACGGAAAAATCCAACACTTGGAAATTTTCCGGGTCGGGAAAAAGTGAGTTATTGATATCCGTTCGAACTTTTTAACACGTTCTAAATATCCGGAAAACAAAACGAAATTAAATATTCCGATCGAATCAACGAATACAAAATAAACCCCAAAAATACTCAACACTTGAGTCATTCTAAAAAATACCTAGAAAATAGCAATTTTAGATACGGGTGTTACTGTGGCAAAACGAGTCAATAGCTCATTCGTACGGCCGTGGTTCCGCGGAAGTATGTACGGCTTATTGCATCGTTTTTCACAGTTATTCTTAGAAAACCCTGCTAAATTTTTTAGGTATTTTTAATTCAGAAAAATCCCAGTTTTGAAAATTTTTCTGGAGAGGGGGTTAACTTTGACATTATCGGGTTCGATCGGGGTTTTAACTTCGTTAACACATCGCCTAATGCTCTAGCTAGGCTCTGATACCACTGTAGGGTTACTAGGCACTCTAATGAGGTTCTACAAGGCATCAACCATGCCGGATTAAAATTTTAGCCGTGCCGAATAACTCTAAACAAGATCGTTTGCTAGAAAATTAGGGTTTCACATGCAAGTAAATCACATTTACACTAAGTGAATACGAAATACAACCTTTGTAGATCGTTCCTTCACTTCTTAAGCTCCTTGTAATAGTCCCTTCGCTGCGATGATCGAACTCCCGGACTCTCGGACGGCTCCATGAGAAAGTTGCAACGGGATTGCTCGAAGTCTTCGAGACCGAAGATGATCTACGTGGAGGGAATACGAACTCAAGCTTCTACTTCACTAACCATAGAATTAGTGAAGCAAACACCCTAAACTAAAGTGCTAGTCTAGTAGAGGATGGTGAGATAGGAAATGGGTACACTTTAGAATTTTATTTCTCACTTTGTATCTCTCTCTTTTACAAACTCTAGAAAGAAAATGAAGGAGGAAGAAGAAGAGCTCAAATGAGAAATGAAACTTATCAAGAGAGAGAATCAACTAACCATGGTGAGTGAGTATCATATACTTAACTCATGTAGAGACATAACCATGGCTAATAATAGTGGTTGGGCTAACTAAATATCATAAGTACAACAAATTGAGTTGAATTTGTCAAAGCACTAAAAGCTTCTACAAGCTTCATGCACTTAACAAATTCAATCAATTTAGATTTACCTTAAATACAATAACCCCTCCACTAAAATTAGAATGGTGTATGTCTTATATGTGAGCCCGCGGGGGCGCCCCGGCCGTCGATCGGACGCCGGAAACGCGGAAAACAAAAGACTTGCGAACTTTGCAAAACGGCACCACCGCGGACTTTTTACCCGGATCGGGCCATTAACCTAGCTAGCTAGCAAAATAGAAAAGAGTAGAGATGTTATACCAAGCGATCCGTGTCCTTCGGTCTTCGTCTCCACTCCGATCTCCCGCGGAATCTTCGTCACCTCCTCGCTCGTCGGAAAGGGCACCACGTAGCCGGAGTCTTTTACGGGCTCCCGCCTCTTGACCGAGGCAACTCGGGCGCGAAGTTGGCCAGCCGACGCGTCCAAGGCTTGCTATAGAAATAGTGTAGAAGGTTATCTCTTTGGGGTTTCATGAAGTTGCCATGATGTTTGGAGGAAAGGAATGAGCTTGAGAGAAGGAAAAATGGAGCTCTCAATTTTTCAAGACATGAAAATGAAGATAATGTTTCACACCCACAAATGAAGCTCTCTCATTCTCTCCCCTCATAAGTGGCCGGCCCCTCTTCTAATGGTGGAGATTGGAGAGAGAAAAAAGGGCATCTCCAAAATGTATATGGGAAAAAGAAATGATAATGTGAAAAAGAAATCATAAAGGAAAAAGGTTCACATCCATTTCAAATCCACCAAATCAAACAACCATCAAAAGAAAAGCAAATGATTGATTCAAAAGGAATCTCATGATGAAATAACAATCATGATGCCACAAATATGCATGAAAGTCCTCAACAAATAAGTTAATTGCAAACTGCAATTAACCCCCTCCAACGAAAGTCCGGCTGAGAAGGAACGAAAGAAAACCGGCCGGAACGGAATGCAAATAGGCAACTTTAGAAAACCGATCCCGTAATAAATTACAGGAAAACCCCACTACTGCAAATACATGCCCGCATTTGTATTCCCACTGAACACAAATGCAAAGAGACAAAACTACACTATCAAATACTAGAATCCGGCTTAAGCCAAAGCCGGCTAGTAAAAACTGTCCGATCACGATCCGTGCAATACCGCACGTATCTGATCGAACCCTGCCATATCTCCATACGGCCTCTACAGCGTTTCGCCCGAAACTTGAGTAACTGTCTGTGTGGTGGACTCTAAAGACTCGTCAATACTGTGGCTGTGGATTTAACCACTAGCACGTCAGAGGTATAAGCCAATACGTGACGGGCCACCAGGTATTGACCAAAAGGGACGTCGATGAGCGAACTCATCCTGACACCCTACTGAGCCTGTCAGTGACAATATCCGTACAGTCCGGTCCGTTCGTCTATGAGCATCGCATGGCGGGCCTAGGGGGTTGGTAAAAGTCAGACCCCCAAAAGCGGTACAAGTCGTGTCGGAGTGTATCCCAGAACACCCTGAGATACTACTGGAATACCTACCAGCAAATCTCCTGCCTTGGCCAAGGACTTTTCATGTTCTGGCTCTCCTAGACACAGCACGACCTCACCCCCAATACCGGGAGAGACGAACCCCTGCAGATCCGCTCACTGCCTCCATGTGGCTCGGGACTGTACCCAACTAAAACCTGTTTGCACGACTCCTTTGAGCCGTGGTAGGGTAGTAATCAAAGTACAGTGGGAACTCACACGAGACAAATGACGATCCCAGGTCGATGAACTAACCTGTACACATGTCACCTGGGAACTGCTATCTGACGTCTGGTATATCCCAACTAGCAGGTTCCTGGCGAGTCCTGTCCGGTGTACTCATAACCCAATGAGCACCTGTATACATCTTAGGTGAACCAACTGACACCAGTGGCTCGTGAGACCGGCCACCGCCCCTCGTCGGGGTCTCGACTGTATACACTAGTCTACTGTGGAGAATCGATGCCCTGTCTCGAAACTCCCTCGACTAGGGACCATTTAAGGATGTGCTTATAGACCCCAGCTCCCACTTATATGATCGCCCTCATACTGCTGGAAGTCAAGCAAGAATCCTAGGGGCTTTATCAACGTGTAATAGCGACTCGTAAGGTCACCTAAAGCAGTACACGATGATAAAGATAAACCAGATAGCATACTATCATCTCGAGTAAGACTGTCCTACCGGGATAGGTCCTCCCCTCAATCATTGCAATCACGTGCCTGTGACCCAATAATTGACTCTGAGGGCACTATCTCCAACAATCTCCCACTTGCACTCAAGGCTAATTATTGCGATGTCGCATACTCACAGCCCGTGTGATACCGAACACCCAACTCCTCTACTAGTCAGTCTCACAAAGCTCGTTTGCGAAACTATTGCGTTCGAGGAATAGCCTCAATGAGTGGATCCGCTTTGATGTTTCTTTCTATGTCTCTCTATATCTCATTTTCGCAGAGAAAACTATCTCCCGAAATGAGCAATACCTGTCTTAGAATGTCTGGATGTCTGATGGGACCTAGCTCATAAGTGAACTCCAAATCCAAACTTCTTAGACTGTATCGACAACTGAATTTAATCAGTGTCCTGCGCCATGCCTTCCCTCAGTTTCCACCTGGACCACCTGTCCAAAATACTGCCCCTCGTCAGATGGAAAAACTATAACTCTGACAGCCATTCTGCCATCCAGGTCACCTTGGAAGCCTGGAATGATAACTGTCTCCCGAAGAAGACTGCCGTTATCATATCCCTAGAACATTCACTTATGTTCTAAAACTGCTTCCGACTGTTTCTCCAGGATTGGATCAATATCAACTTATTGCACCTACTGCAAGAACAACATCTGGTGTGGTACTTGACATCTCATGATTGACTCAATTGCCTAAGCAAGTGATCTGTCAATCATGCGTATCCCTCTCCCCTTTAGTCTGTAAGACACCTTTAGAGAGGGTGACTCCATTACCTGCAGGTATACTACCGTGTCAGGAGTCGTCCATTCTAAATACTTATAGAATGCGGTCAAAGTACCCAGATTAGGAAACCACCCAAATCTAGATCTAAAACCATAGATCTAGTAACCAGAATGTCTGATATAATGTCCAAGTTTTATGTGGAGAAACCACTGTGTGACGACCAAAGTATAACCGATCGTAGTATAGGAATATCACTTCCTACTCTGTGTATGTCATCAAATACCAGGACATCACACCCTACTACCTTCTCAACAGATCCATCCCCTATTCTGATGAAGTCAAACCTATGACTGTCACATCAGAAATAGATGATCTATCTCCGCTATATCTGATCTAGTCTATAAATAGACATAAGCCTGACATCCACCAATGCTTCCGCTGCTCCCACTGACTACGACAACCCTCTGGCAGAGTCATATAGACGTGCACTTCTAAAGCCAGTTTAGAACGACGCTATACTCATCCTCCCGCCGGGTCTCGCAGCCTGGAAAAACAGCAATGGCAAGTCTGGGTAAACAAGAACCTCCCTGCCACCGTCCTTGAGCATACCGAAGTACCTCTCGGGTGCCTGAGGTTGCCCACCTTATCTGCGGAGTGGCCAATGGAATGTCAAACCAGATTGAATCTTTAGGTTCTTATGAAATCTTCAGTAATCGTTTGTGGTTCTGGAATCACTTCCAGTTCTACCATACTCCCACTACTGTTTTTCTGAAAAAAAATCCATTTTTGATAAAACTGTGGCGAGTCAAGAACAATATCACTATTGATCTTCCAGATGGTAGAAAGTCAACCCTCGTCATAGCCCGGGTCAACCCACAAACAGCCACTACTGAAACGTGCCTTGAGTTGTCCAGAGTCTGGTTTTAAGCATAAGCCGGACAACTCCCCGTATCTTAACAATGTCAAGATATGAACTGTTCTATATCCAAGAAACAGAGGCACTGATTTAATTGAACCAGATTCAAATCATGCAGCTGTCTCCAGTGCATGTCAAGTAAATGGAGGAGAGGCCGATCAGCGTTACTCAACTTAGGAATGCTTCCAATTACGAGTAACCTGAAAGAGGAGCAAGTTCTCTTAATCATTACTATCAACTGAATACTATACACAAGTATCTACATCTTCGATCACCTTGAAGAATCCCGATACTTGCAATATCTGGTTCTCTACTTTATTCTTATACCTATAACTCCTCAAAACTTAGACCCTGTGTTTCTACGAAACACATGTCTAAGAACTAGAGAAGTTAAAAGTAAACAGAATATAGTACGAGGACCAACCCCTCTGTCCTTATGGACACTGGACAATATACAATACTCTGTATAAGTCCCCTGAGTCTAGTGACTCATTCACTGTGTGTCGTAGGTTGAAAACTGTACTTTTGGTTAAGAAGAATTACACCGCTGTTCAATGCTCCTTACCTAACCATCCACTGGTATAGGTAAATGTCATAGACATAATTTCAAAAAGGTATATCTCACTCTATAAAAATAGACGTACAGATATATCAATTTGAAATTGGTGCATAACAACGGATATTCAAAACCAAATATTTGCCGACCGGCAAACAACCCAGGTGACTTCCTCAAATATCACCGATTACAACGAATCCCGATATAATGAGGATGGTCACCTAATTCCCAATAACTTACTCCCACTCATCATTTGTAAAACCATACAGATGTGAGAATCCAACCTGTTAAATACATACCCTGGAGTAAGTGTCTAATCGGGAAATCAGTTTTCTTTTAACAGTACACTGTGGAACTGAAACATTGAAATGTTTCGATGGGGTATCTTGGTATTCTTAGTAATGCCTCTTCCATTATCCAGATTCACAACTATAACCGTAAAATTCTTTGCCATCTTTCCAAATCCCTTTATATGTCTTTAGTCATTACCTTCTGTACACCCCTTTAGGCCAAATAGTTTTCTTCCTTCCCTACCGTTCGGCACCAGCCTATGGTTTGGAAGAAGATTATCCAAAAAGCATAATGGGTGTACTGTCCTAATCCGAGGAGCACTCGCAATGCGAGAGAAGGTGAGGATAAAAGACAACCGAATGTACTTAATTCATAGGTGATTTAGGATTGACAAAGAAGTACATGGTTTGGTCGTGAATAGCAGTCGCAATTTGCTTTGCCCTCTTACTAATCCCTTGCTTTGTCTGAACTTAATACCTTCTGTACACCGTTTAGGCTAATTGGCTTTCTTCATTCCCTACCGTTCGGCACCAGCCTAAGGTTTGGAAGAAGACTATCCAATTTGCGTAATAGGTGTACTATCTCCTAAACCAAGGAGTACTCGCAACCTGAGAGAAGGTAAAAGGTAAAGACAACTGAATAGTCCTATTCGTTTTCTCCCGAACCGGAAACCATCCTCGAAGTCCTTCGAGTTCGTATATAACCATACGATGGTTTTGTCCAATGGAAGTGGACGTTCGTAGTAATACGGGGTGTCCCGGAGAAAAGAGTAAAAGTAGGAGTGGCAAAGAGGTCTGCAACTCTGATAATCCAAAAGCCAGTGTTAAGAAGGTTCGGTCAACTTGGTCACTGAGTCATAGTCTAGGGTCGGGTCAATGGTCGCTACCAAAGAGAGAGAGAAAAGAAACACTCAGCGTGCACTCTAACCTAGATCAGAATGGTTGTCACTTTATCTAATCTGGAAACCTCCCACTGTAACGTCAAATTCTTCCCCAAACCTGAAAGAAGAATTAGCCGGGATAACCCGAGGAGTAAACCAACTCATCAGTGGGAATCGGGATCCAACTCTCATCGCATGATAACGTGACGGAATCCGCTCACGTTATCACACTCCAGAAGGTATGCGCATATCTGGCAAGTTTCAGTACTTTTGAAACTCCCGATGTGGATTTTTGCCCCATGCTCTTATGACCTTGACTTTGGCCAACATATCATAAGTCACATGTCAAGTTCTACCCGTCATTTTCCTGGTTAATTTGAACCCACCCGTACATACCCTTGACTTTGGCCAAAATGGCAGTACGACTGTCCCAAACCAACGCATCTATCTATGCTGCATATGAATACCCAACAGCTACCAAACACTGTGCCTTGACTTTGGCCAACATACACAGCTTGAATACTATTGACCATCCATATGAAACGACGGAGGGCTACGAATGGTTTCTGGCGAAAACCTTTAACGTAATGAACTCGATATCGTCGAAGGAACTGATAGCTTTATAAAAATATAGTGACGACAACCTTTGCTAAAGAGGTCACTCCCGGTGAAGGGATCTCGGCTCTTTCCCCGTAGAATGAGGTGCAGGATATTCCAACTGAATACCACGGTGCAAAGCAAAAGTAATCGGCTATAGTGAAGTTAATGCCCTGACGCAAACTTTTGTCCAAGGGGTCACTCCCGGTGAAGGGATCTCGGCCCTTGCCTCGTCGACTGAGGAGCAGGATATTCCAACTGAATACCACTGTGCAAAACAAAAGAGAACGCCCTTGCAATAACAGCTTTTTGAAAAAGTGTTCCAACAACATCAGAATAGGTTTGTTTAACTTGCATTGATCCGAATCAATGCAGTCCCATCAATTGATCACACCACAAAGAACGAAAATATACTGACGTACGTATATGCCATCCGCATTCGCCACTGGGTCCCGTCATCACCCGTTAGGTTAGCTAACTAACGACAGAGCGGGGACTGGACTAGCGCGGATGCAAAACATATACAACGTCTACTAATATATATATAATATATAATTTTCGCTCAAGGCGTGATAAAATGCAACACAGAAATGTATAGCATCACAGATCAATACAGATATCTGGGATCCCCGGGTTTCACAGAGCCGCTACTGAAACCCGACGTTCCCCTGGTCGTGTGGATAGCCTGTGCAATGAAAACCCTAGACCCCTACGGGCGCGGCAAGTCACCCGCCAAAACCTGAAGCGAGGCAGCCCCTTTCAACGACGTGAATGGACCACCCAGCACTTCACGGAATCCGGTAACTTGGGCACCCCTCCTGGGTCAACCCTATACCCCCTACGAGTGCGGCGAATAGCCCGCCAATCCTGGAGTGAAGCCCCCTCCGTCTCAACGCCATGAGATGCGGGCTTGTTGCCCTCCAGAATCCGGCTATCCGTGCACCCCTCCGCCGGGTAATCCTAGTACAGAAAGTAAAATATACATACAACGGGTACATCGACCGCAACCAGGTCGTGCCCCAAAAGAATAATACAAACAGGCAGTGACGGCAGTCCACATGTCGGACGCTCGCCCCGCAATATCAAATGTACATAATAAAACAGAACTGTACTACCACTGCAACCAGGCTATCCCCCACGACCGATCCGCAACAACACAGTACAATCACAGAACATCAACGTGAAAGTCACGTTCGCAAATCCGTCTAACCGGGCTATAGCAGTTAGACGGGATTTACCGATCAAGTGACATTCACGGTCGCAGATATAATGTAAAAACTGTGAACTAGCATGTTTAAAATATCCGATCGAACAAATTTATCAAGGTGGGCCCCACACACTACTGTAGCACTTACAGAAAATCTGGGCCCAAACAAAATATCCCAAAAGCCCTATTTTCAAGTCCAAAACCTACTGAGAAATTTTGGTACAGTGATGAAACCTTTCCACCGCGGAACAGCGGCCAAACCATGGGTTTGGCCGCGCTTCCGCGGCCGTACTAAGAGATCAGTGTATGAAAATTTCCCAGAAGTCTTAGAATTGTCCACACATGTTTCTGAAATGGCCTGAAAAATTTTCTGAGACAAAATAAAATCGACAGAAACCTGAAGCATGGGAAAATACGGTTTTTGGGGATTTTTGTTCGATCGAGCACTAAACATACTAGAGCAAGCTAGGTAGGTTAACGGCGTGGCTCTGATACCATTGTGAGCCCGCGGGGGCGCCCCGGCCGTCGATCGGACGCCGGAAACGCGGAAAACAAAAGACTTGCGAACTTTGCAAAACGGCACCACCGCGGACTTTTTACCCGGATCGGGCCATTAACCTAGCTAGCTAGCAAAATAGAAAAGAGTAGAGATGTTATACCAAGCGATCCGTGTCCTTCGGTCTTCGTCTCCACTCCGATCTCCCGCGGAATCTTCGTCACCTCCTCGCTCGTCGGAAAGGGCACCACGTAGCCGGAGTCTTTTACGGGCTCCCGCCTCTTGACCGAGGCAACTCGGGCGCGAAGTTGGCTAGCCGACGCGTCCAAGGCTTGCTATAGAAATAGTGTAGAAGGTTATCTCTTTGGGGTTTCATGAAGTTGCCATGATGTTTGGAGGAAAGGAATGAGCTTGAGAGAAGGAAAAATGGAGCTCTCAATTTTTCAAGACATGAAAATGAAGATAATGTTTCACACCCACAAATGAAGCTCTCTCATTCTCTCCCCTCATAAGTGGCCGGCCCCTCTTCTAATGGTGGAGATTGGAGAGAGAAAAAAGGGCATCTCCAAAATGTATATGGGAAAAAGAAATGATAATGTGAAAAAGAAATCATAAAGGAAAAAGGTTCACATCCATTTCAAATCCACCAAATCAAACAACCATCAAAAGAAAAGCAAATGATTGATTCAAAAGGAATCTCATGATGAAATAACAATCATGATGCCACAAATATGCATGAAAGTCCTCAACAAATAAGTTAATTGCAAACTGCAATTAACCCCCTCCAACGAAAGTCCGGCCGAGAAGGAACGAAAGAAAACCGGCCGGAACGGAATGCAAATAGGCAACTTTAGAAAACCGATCCCGTAATAAATTACAGGAAAACCCCACTACTGCAAATACATGCCCGCATTTGTATTCCCACTGAACACAAATGCAAAGAGACAAAACTACACTATCAAATACTAGAATCCGGCTTAAGCCAAAGCCGGCTAGTAAAAACTGTCCGATCACGATCCGTGCAATACCGCACGTATCTGATCGAACCTTGCCATATCTCCATACGGCCTCTACAGCGTTTCGCCCGAAACTTGAGTTACTGTCTGTGTGGTGGACTCTAAAGACTCGTCAATACTGTGGCTGTGGATTTAACCACTAGCACGTCAGAGGTATAAGCCAATACGTGACGGGCCACCAGGTATTGACCAAAAGGGACGTCGATGAGCGAACTCATCCTGACACCCTACTGAGCCTGTCAGTGACAATATCCGTACAGTCCGGTCCGTTCGTCTATGAGCATCGCATGGCGGGCCTAGGGGGTTGGTAAAAGTCAGACCCCCAAAAGCGGTACAAGTCGTGTCGGAGTGTAGCCCAGAACACCCTGAGATACTACTGGAATACCTACCAGCAAATCTCCTGCCTTGGCCAAGGACTTTTCATGTTCTGGCTCTCCTAGACACAGCACGACCTCACCCCCAATACCGGGAGAGACGAACCCCTGCAGATCCGCTCACTGCCTCCATGTGGCTCGGGACTGTACCCAACTAAAACCTGTTTGCACGACTCCTTTGAGCCGTGGTAGGGTAGTAATCAAAGTACAGTGGGAACTCACACGAGACAAATGACGATCCCAGGTCGATGAACTAACCTGTACACATGTCACCTGGGAACTGCTATCTGACGTCTGGTATATCCCAACTAGCAGGTTCCCGGCGAGTCCTGTCCGGTGTACTCATAACCCAATGAGCACCTGTATACATCTTAGGTGAACCAACTGACACCAGTGGCTCGTGAGACCGGCCACCGCCCCTCGTCGGGGTCTCGACTGTATACACTAGTCTACTGTGGAGAATCGATGCCCTGTCTCGAAACTCCCTCGACTAGGGACCATTTAAGGATGTGCTTATAGACCCCAGCTCCCACTTATATGATCGCCCTCATACTGCTGGAAGTCAAGCAAGAATCCTAGGGGCTTTATCAACGTGTAATAGCGACTCGTAAGGTCACCTAAAGCAGTACACGATGATAAAGATAAACCAGATAGCATACTATCATCTCGAGTAAGACTGTCCTACCGGGATAGGTCCTCCCCTCAATCATTGCAATCACGTGCCTGTGACCCAATAATTGACTCTGAGGGCACTATCTCCAACATTATACACCCATGTCAAGTGTATCAACAACCATGATACAAATAGTAAACACAAATAAATATATATATCACATATATATATCAAGTTGTGCACAAGTGAGGAAAAAATCAATGCTTAAGTGAACCAATGTTAGTTAATGTAAATTAGTATATCGCATATACAATTATACACTAAATTATTAAATCAACACTTGACTTAATAATCCGGTTATATCATATATAACCGACTAACATCCAATGTATCGACTTATCGAATCAACACTTGATTCGATATCCCGGTTATATCGCATACAACCGATCGATACAAACATCGCGAGAATAGAATACGGTATCACATACACGCATTATTCTCGATCCCACACATATCACATATGCGCTCCTATTTCGTTTTGCCTGAGCCAGTACAACCTCTATGTAGGACTCTAAAGACTCGTCAATACGCCGACAGTAGGTGATGATCATATCAAGCACCCACAAGCCGTCAGCGGTACTAGCTGGACGTAACGGCTACCCGGGTATTGAGCGATCAGAAGATCAGCAAGCAAGCCCGCTCCAACTCCTGTAAAAGCCTGACAGTGACACTACCGTACAGTCCGGTCTCCTTGTCTGATATGTCGCATATCAAGTCTAGGGGTGGTAAAACGTCAGACCCCAATAACCGATAAGTCATGCCGATATGAGGCTCATAACGGGTCGAGAAACTACTGGTAACACTTATCAGTAAATCTCTAAACCAGCCCTGGCCAGGGACTTCCCTGTTATGGCCAATCGAGCATAGCGCAATATCAACCCCTAATACCGGGAGAGACGAAACCCCTCCTATCGCTCATTGCCTCGATGTGACTCGGGACTGTACCCAAAAACCACCGTTTTGCACGCCCTCTTGGACGTGGTAAGGTGGAAATCAAAGCACAGTGGGAATCACACAAGACTCTATGACGATCTCGGGTCTACAGACTAACCCGTACCAGTGTCACCAGAGAACTGCCATCTGACGTAAGGTATAATACCATCTGGGAGTTCTCGGCGAGTCCGTCCAGTGTACCCAGTCTCCACTGAGCACCCGTATATCATCTCTGATGTCAAACACCAATGGATATGGGATCATCCATCGCCCATCTGTATGGGTCGAGAAGGCATACGCTAGTCTACTCTGGAATATCGATGCCCCGTCTCGATACACCCACGACTAGGGACCTTGAAGGATGTACTTATGGACTACCATGTCCCCACTAGTATGGTCCGCATCATAGTCCAGGTAGTCAAGTACACATCCTAAGGGCTTTACCAACATGTAACAGAGAGACAATCAGTGTACACGTTAAGGCAAAGAGTAACCAGATAGCATACTATCATGTCGAGCAAGAAAGTCATCCATATATATGTCCAAGCATCCACTACAATATACATCACATGTATAGTAATGGCCTCTAGGGCATACATATAACTAACAGGTTTAACCTTGGTTCGAGTCTAGGTTTGATTATGTGGAGTTTGGGGCGTAATCTATTTCGGAACCTAGGCTTGACCTTACGAAACTTATACTTGAACAGGAGGGTATAAGACCCGAACTTTCGTTTCATAGGCTGATCCTGATTGATGAAGTAGGTAGCTTGAGTAGAGTGACATACTATACATATGTTCCGCGGCATATTTACGATACGATACTCCACTTTAGAAATCTTAGGATGTTTATATTTTGAGATCTGTGATTCTCTTCGTCCCCATGATTATACATCCCTTTGAGATCCTTGATTTTATTCGTTTCCATGATCATACTCTCACTGATTCCGTTCCTCCTTATGATCATGTATCCATTTTGGGATCTGTTGATTCTTTTCATCCCTTTGATCTATTTTCGTCGATACTTGATTGAGGCTCCTGTCACCAGGGTTTGAGCACAGATTGAGCTGCTGCTCGTGATGCGGTCAAGACGAGCTCGTCATGGAAGAGGACTGACCATTGTGTTTTCTGGTAACATGGGAACGTCTCGAGTTAGTGTTTGATTTGTGACTTCTCGTTTGAGGCGAGTGTTCGGTTTTGCACTGGATGATCAGGCCACTGATTGAGGCTGCCGGATTGTGAGAGGACTGTTGATGTACAGCCTACCTCAGAGATCGTGATGTCGTCTACCATGCAGACAGATGACCCAGCTGTTGCTGAGATTGATGGGATGTCGCTTCCAGAGCTTACGAGCTGAGATCGCCGGAGTTTCCAGGCAGAGATGCGACAGGTGATAGCTAGTCTATCTTGAGTTGAAAGACGAAGGTGATTCATCAGATTTGATGCGCCGACGCAGGCTCAGTTGAGTTGAAGATTTCCAGTGTGGAGAATCTTATTCAGATCTAGAGTAGATCGATCCAGAGATGACGTTGTTCGTTGGATGATCCGATAAGAGATCAGTGAGTAGACCAGCTTCAGATAGAGGACCTCACCCAGTTACGTTGTGAGTTGATCGAGAACGGATGAATATAGAGTATTCCTCCGATGGTTGGGGCGAGTTCCCGAGGACGTGTTCGGCAAGATATCTTCTACAGAGTGATGAAGATACCGAGTTCGTAAATTCGAGTCCGTGTGAGAGACTCCGGATTGACTGTATCCAAGAACCATTGCAGTACGCATATAGCATGACGTGACGTCGAAGTGGACGATAATAAAGTTGAGTGGAACAAGAGGTTCGTGCGAGATGTTAACGAGCCGTGGTTACTCCCCGTCGAGATTACAGATCTGATATGTATACATAGGCGTTGGGATACTGCCAGTTTCCGAAGAAATGTTGTGCTGAGAACACAGATGTCCAGAGAACGAGAAAAGATTATGCAAGAGTACCAGCCTCCGTACAGTTCGGCATAAGCGAGATCGAAAGAGACCTTGAGCAGGTTCCTTCCAGGACACTGCTGCAATAAGATTTGCACCGAGAATCAGTTGTGTCACACGTATTCAGAGGGCCAGAGGCCAACGCCAGTGACGTGCTGCTTTACGAGTGGTCATGCAAATTGGCCGAGAGATGAACAGAGAAGTGTCAGAGCGGAATCGTTTCCGTTAGTACACCTGACCGGACCGTCGAGCCGATGGATTGCGAGATTGGTAATCCACAAAGAAATGAGGACCCAGAGACAGAGGACGCCAGACCGTGAGCAGGAGGCAAGCGGATGTTCTTACTCTGCCCGTTTGTGCGCACCGATATTTTTCGACATTGTAGGAGGTGTAACTCATTATCATTTGTTGCGATTTGCATTGTGATCCAAGTATTACGCTTATATCGCTTGGATTTGAGTTTCATGAATTTTTTTTCATGCACCATGGCTGCACCTACTGGGTATTTACATTTTGTGCATAGTTATTGCACTTAATATATATTTTATACACCGTGTGTTGATTTGCGATTTGTGCATATCTATTACCCTTGATTTCAATTTTGTGCCTTGGTAGCACGTGTTCATGATTTCGTGGATTTTCATACAGTTGATTTGATTTTTGCACTCGGTATAGCTCACATGTGCTTGCAGTGCATTGATATGTGTTTTGTGTATGCAGTTGCATACGTTTATAATTTTATACACCCTGGCACGCTCGGTATTGCTTTTTACGCATTTGAGTTATTGATTTGTATTTCGTGCACTGGATGCACCAGGATTGTATTTTGTGCATTTGATGCATCAGATTTGTATTTTGTGCACTTGATGCACCAGAGTTGTATTTCGTGCACTAGATGCACTGGAGTTGTATTTCGTATATTTGTTGCACCAGATGGGTATTTCGTGCATTGGTTGCACTAGATTTATACTCCGTATCTTGGTTGCACCGAATTATGTCTTGAGCATTTTTTTACCGGATTTATGTTTTAGTGCGTGTTACCTCTGACGTTCGTTTTCGTGCATGATACTGCACTAGACGCTTTTTACCGACCTGACACGTTTGGGTTATATTTTTGCGCATGTTAGGCGCTTGATATTAGATTTTGTGCCCATCGGATGCACTTCAGTGAGATTTTTCTCGTGCATGTTGGATGCCCTTTATTTAGATTTTTATCCGTGCATATTGGATGCGATTTCATTCGTGCATGTTGGATGCACTTGACTTGGATTTTATTCGTGCAAGAGGGATGCACTTTCGATTTCATTCGTGCATGACGGATGCACTTGATTTGGATTTTCATGCATGTTGGGCGCATGATATGAGATGTGATTTTGTTCACACTGGATGCACTCGATTGGGATTTTCATTCGTGCATGTTAGTTGCACTGGATTGAGATTTTCGTGCACTATAGATGCACTAGATGTTGTTATCGTGCACACCCGTTGCACTGGACAGATGCTTTCGTGCACACCCGTTGCACTTAGTTTAGTTTTGTGCATATTCGTAGCACTTGTATTTGGATTTGATTTCTGTGCGCACCCAACGCATGTGATTGTTGGATACGCCTTTCGAGGCTGATTTTGCTCTTGAGCACCTTGTTTTCATGATGAGTCACTATACTTATAGTAACCAAACAAGACTGATCTGATGACAGTACCTGAGTACTTTTCATGCATTAAAAGTTTACCAAGAGGTTTTCAAAAAGGAGCTATAGTCTCGCTAATTCTTACGTGTCCGCGAGCGACATGAACGTTTATAAAAGAAAACCTTTTGGGATATATTTAAAGGGGCGTAAAGTATATTTTAGCAAAACCTATACGAACATATATTTATTACCTTACAATGAAAGTCTGTCACTTATGCCGTGAGTTACGCATCACACGGCGATTCAGAAAATATTTTGCATGAGTTTTATTCAGTTTTTAGAAGATTTTCAAGGATGCGTATTATATATGTATTATAGTATTTGACTAGTGTATATTGGATTTCAGTGTTGAATTTCGAGATCTGTATCTCCATTGTAACTCCGATGATATGCGTGCAAATCTGATGATTTGCATGACGCTTGACGGAGTTCGATTTTGAGTTTCGTACTCGTTTTCAGGCGCACGCGATGCACTGTGATATTTCTGTACCTTCCGTGATTTCGGAGCCCCGTAACGATTATCGAAATATTTTAGTATTTGAGGGTTTAAATTTAAATTCGGGAACCGAATTTATTTAAGGGGAGAAGATTGTAACATTTCAGAAAATATAAAATATTATTTTTGGGAATTAATATTAAAACAATATATTTCGCGAAAATTACCCGATTTGCGAAATTGGGGTTTTCGTAAAATGGTATAAATATATACCAATATTTGTGAAATAATTGGAGATTAAAATGATTTATTCATTTAAAAATATATTTATTTGATTTGGCATTTTTATAATTAATTATATGCGAGTTTAAAATTAAACCCGATTAGTGCACTGCTGCCAAATCCGTGTTTCTACAGTTTTCCATGGCTAGTGCACCATGTCATGTTTCATTTTGATTACATGTTTTTTCCTTATGTGGTTTTTGTGGTATTATGTGATTTGGTTTTAAAAAGAAAAGAAAAAGAAAAGGGTTAAAAAGAGAATGATTGGAGAGAGAAAGAGAGAGAGTGAGACATGAGTGTGAGAGGGTGAGAATAAGAAGAGAGAGAGAGAGGGCAACCACCATATCCTCACCCCATTTGTTTCCTCATCTCTTTCTTCTTCCTCATCTCCCTCCACCTTCACCCCCATGCTTCATCTCAATTTCCTTTCCAAAACCCTATACCCTCTTCATTAAAAATGATCCCCACCTCACCCTCAACGCTATGAACCAATCAAAGTTGGATTTTGGAGATGTGGGATAGCTAGGGTTTTTCTTGAGTTGCCCAAATAAGGAATAAATTCCACTTCTCATCTTGTAATTAATTCCTTAACCTTATAGTGTAGTTTAGAGTTCATTTTAGTGTGGATTGTGATCTCGGATTCTTCCAAGTTGTTGTTGAGGGATAAGTAGAGGGGTAGTCAGTTTTTTAAGACCATAAGGATTGATTTCAAGACCTGGAACGGAGTATAGAACACGAAATACGAACTTAGAACTTTCCGACAATGGTTAATTGACAGTTTATGAGTGTATCTGGAAATCTGGGATGTCCCGAGACCACCAAAAAATTATTTACAAAGAGATGAGCATGTAGGGTTCTTAGGAACAACTACAAGATTTTGCAAGGTATCAAACATGTTGTTTTTAAAAAATTTAGTGTTTCAAACAACCCTAACCAAGGATCTAACTAGTGTTTTAGGAGCAAAACAAGAAAGTAAACTACTTTACTTCTAAGTGATAACAGAATACAACCTTTGTAGACCGGTCCTTCACTTCAATGGCTTCTTGTAGTGGTCCCTTCGCTGCGATCATGGAACTCCTGGACTCTTGCATGGCTTCTCAAGGTGAAAGGAACGATCTTGCTTGAAATCTTCGAGGCCAAAGATGATCAACGTCGAGGAGACACTAACTCAAGCTACTACTTCACTAATGAAAGATTAGTGAAGCTAACACCCTATACTAAAGTGCTAATCTAGTATAGGATGATGAAGTAGTAAGTGAGCTCACTTCAGTTTTATTTTTCTTACGATATTTTCTTACTTTGGAAAAACCTAGCAAGCTTTTTTCCAAGGATGAAGAAGATGAAGCAAAGAGATGAGAATGAACTAATGAAGTGAGAGAATCAACCATGGGTGAGTTTGTATCATATAGCTAACTAATGTAGAGATAAAACCATAGCTAAGTTATAATAGTTACGTTAATAAATATCTTTAGTAAAACAAAATTAGTGGACCAAGTCAATGCATCCACAAGCTTCTACAAGCTTCATGCATGTGACCATTTATCCACTAATTTGGATTTACTTTAAATATTTAAACCCTACATTATAATTAGTATGCTGTAAGTATCATACACCCATGTAGTGTGTATCAACAACCATGACACAAAAATAAAACATAATTAATATATATCACATATATATTAAGTGTGCACATGTGAGAAAAATAAATGGTTAAGTGGGCTAATATTAGTTAATGTAAACTAGTATATCAAATATACAATTATACACTAAATTATCAAATCAACACTTGATCTAATAATCCGGTTATATCACATATAACCGACTAATATTATATGTACCATCTTATCCAATCAACACTTGATTTGATAACCCGGCTATATCACATATAACCGACCGATACAAATATCGCGAGAATAGAATACGGTATCACATACTCATATTATTATCGGTCCCGCACATATCACATATATTCTCCTACTGCGTTTTGCCTGAGCCGGTAAAACCTCTATGTAGGACTCTAAAGACTCGTCAATACGCCGGCAGTAAGTGATGATCACATCAAACACCCACAAGCCGTCAGCGGTACTAGCTGGACGTAACGGCTATCCGGGTATTGAGCGATCAGAAGATCAACAAGCAAGCCTGCTCTAGCTCCTGTAAATCCTGTCAGTAACACTACTGTACAGTCCGGTCTTCTCGTATGAGATGTCGCATATCAAGTCTAGAGGTGGTAAACGTCAGACCCCAATAACTCGATAAGTCATGCGATACGAGGCTCATAACGGGTTGAGAAACTACTGGTAACACTTACCAGTAAATCTCATAAACAGCCCTGGCCAGGAACTTCCTGTTATAGCCAATCGAGCACAGCGCAACATCAACTCCCAATACCGGGAGACGAATCCCCTCCTATCGCTCATTGCCTCCATGTGACTCGGGACTGTACCCAAAAACCACCATTTTGCACGTCTTCTTGAATGCGGTAAGGTGGAAATCAAAGCACAATGGTAATCACACAAGACTCTATGACGATCTCGGGTCGACAGACTAACCTGTACCAGTGTTACCAAAGAACTGCCATCTGACGTGAGGTATAATACCATCTTGGAGTTCTCGGCGAGTCCGTCCAGTGTACCCAGTCTCCACTGAGCACCCGTATACTATCTATGATGTCAAACACCAATGGATATGGGATCATCCATCGCCCATCTCATGGGTCGAGAAGCGTATATGCTAGTCTACACTGGTATATCGATGCCCTGTCTTGATACACCCATGACTAGGAACATTAAAGGATGAACTTAGGGACTACCATGGCCCCACTAGTATGATCTGCATCATAATCCTGGTAGTCAAGTACACATCCTAAGGGGTTTACCAACATGAAACCATGAGACAGTAAGAGACAAGTATACATGTTAAGATAAAGAGCAACCAGATAGCATACTATCATGTCGAGAAAGAAAGTTCTCTCTATAAATGTCCAAGCATCCACTACAATATATATCATATGTACAATAATGGCCTCTAGGGCATACATACAACTAACAATCTCCAACTTGCACTAGAGCCAACTGCTGTAGTATCGCATACCCAACATCCCGAAGAGTCTCTCAAACTGTATCTGGGGAATGGACTTCGTGAGTGGATCCACTGTGTTATTCTTTGTGTCAACTCTCCTGACCTCGATCTCCTGGCGATCAACTATCTCCCGGATCAGGTGATACTGCCTCAGAATATGTCTGGATCGCTGATGGGACTTGGGTTTCTTGGCCAAAGCCACCGCTCCATTGTTATCACAATACAAAGGTATTGGATACTCAATGGATAGAACCACTCCAAGTTCAGTTATGAACTTCTTCATCCAGACAGCCTCTTTGGCAGCATCATTAGCAGCTATATATTCAGCCTCCATCGTCGAGTCTGCCAAGGTTTCCTGCTTAGAACTCTTCCAGCATACCGCCCCTCCATTGAGGGTAAAGACAAATCCCGAGTGCGACTTAGAGTCGTCCTTATCACTCTGGAAGATCGAATCGGTAAAGGACTACAATTGGAGTTCTCCGTTACCATACACCAAGAGCATCTCTTTAGTCCTTCTCAATTACTTGAGAATGCTCTTCACAGCTGTCCAGTGACTCTTTCCAGGATCTGCATGATACCTACTCACTATACTTAGTGAGTATGCTACATCGGGTCTGGTATATAGCATCGCGTACATGATAGAGCCTACTTCCGAAGCATAGGGTATCCCTTGCATGCGAGCTCTTTCCAAATCAGTCTTGGGAGACATCTTTTTGGAGAGAGTGAGTCCTGAGATCGTGGGTAAAAATCCACGCTTGGATTCTTCCATACTAAAACGCTTTAGTATGGTGTCAATGTACCTGGATTGGGACAATCCCAGTATCCGTTTAGATCTATCTCTATAGATCTTAATCCCCAAGATGTAGGAGGCATCACCTAGATCTTTCATCGAGAATCTATGTGATAAGAAGAGCTTGACCGATTGCATCATAGGAATATCATTTCCTATCAAGAGTATGTCATCCACGTACAATACGAGGAAGACAACCTTACTCTCTACCACCCTTTTGTATATACAATGTTCATTTATGTTTTTGACGAAATCAAACTCTTTGATAACGACATCAAAATAGATGTTCCAGCTCCGCGATGCTTGCTTTAACCCTTAGATGGATTTAAGCAGCTTGCACACTTTTCCGCTGCTCCCACTGTCTACAAAGCCCTCTGGCTGAGTCATGTACACGCATTCTTCCAAATCACCATTTAGAAAGGCGGTCTTAACATCCATTTGCCAGATTTCGTAGTCATGGTATGCAGTGATGGCAAGCATGATCCGGATGGATTTAAGCATAGCCACTGGAGAAAAGGTTTCATTATAATCCACACCTGGTCGTTGATGAAAACACTTTGCAACAAGTCTAGCTTTGAAAGTCTTCACTTTCCCATCTACACCAAGTTTTTTCTTGAAGATCCACTTGCTCCCAATGGGTTTTACCCTTTCAGGAGCATCTTCTAAAGTTCATACTTTGTTGGTGTACATGGATTCCATCTCGGACCGCATTGCATCCAGCCACCTCACTGAGTCCCCACTCGTGATGGCCTGCTTGAAGCTAGTTCGGTCATCATCCTCCATGATGCAATCCTCGCTTCCACCATCAATGAGAAAACCATAGTATCTCTCAGGTGGACGAGGAACCCTACTAGATCGGTGGAGAGGCTGGGGTTCGTTGGGCACTATCGAATCCTCTGGTTCCACTAAATCTTCTGTTACAGCTCTTGCAGCTGGAACCTCTTCCAGTTCTACCTCATGGCCATTAATCTCTTTTGCAAGAAATTCCTTTTCTAAAAAGGTGGCATGCCGAAAAACAAACACCCTTTGTTCCTCGGTGTGGTAGAAGATATACCCTTATGAATTTTTGGGATATCCAACAAATTTGTACAGAACAGAACGTGCCTCAAGTTTGTCCGGATTTTGCTGTTTGACATAGGCCGGACAACCCCATATCTTAACATAATTAAGACGTGGTCTCTTCCCCATCCATATCTCATATGGAGTGGTAGGCACTGATTTTGTGGGGACCATATTCAATAGATGTATGGCTGTCTCCAGCGCATACCCCCAGAAGAAAATAGGTAACTCAGCTGTGCTCATCATAGAGCGCACCATATCTAATAGGGTGCGGTTCCTCCGTTCCGATACACCGTTGTGCTGTAGTGTATATGGAAGAGTTAGCTAAGAGAGAATCCCATTCTCTTTTAGGAAGTCCAGGAATTCATTGCTCAAGTATTCACCTCCTCGATCAGATCGAAGGACTTTAATACTTTTTCCCGTTTGGTTCTCGACTTCTTGTTTATATACTCTAAATTTCTCAAAAGCTTCAGACTTGTGTTTCATAAGGAACAGATGTCCGTATTTTGAGAGATCGTCAATGAATGTAATGAAGTACGAGGAACCATCCCTGGCATGTGTAGACATGGGACCGCATACATCACTAAGTATTAGTCCCAAGAGTTCACTAACTCTTTCTCCGTGTCTACTAAATGGAGTTTTGATCATTTTCCTTTTGAGACAGGACTGGCAAGTGTCATAAGATGAAAATTCAAACGAATTCAAATAACCATCTTTATGTAACTTAGCGAGTCGTGTCGCATTTATATGACCCAGTCTATAATACCACAAGAAGGATTCGTTCATCTCTGAACTCTTCCTCTTGTGTGTGTTTGTTATGCTCAGAACTGTTGATTGATTTAGAACAAAAATGCCATTTCACAACGTGCCTGATCCAACCAACTTTTGGTTCAGGAAAATGTTCATAATATTATCCTGTAGTAAAAAATTATATCCCTCTTTACTTAATAAAGAAACTGATATAATGTTGCATATCAGGTTCGGCATGTAATAGCATTCGTTCAGAATCAACGTATTACAACTTGGTAATACAAGGTGATATTCCCCGACGGATTTAGCTGCAACAATTACACCATTTCCAACCCTTATGCCTTTATCACCTTCTCCCAGTTCTCTACATTTCCTTAGCCCATGTAACAGATTACATATATGGGATCCTGACTCGGTATCCAATACCCAGGACGTAGAGAAAAGGGAGAAACAGTTCTCTGTAATTAACACATCCAAAGAAAATGCATCAACATGTACTTTCTTCAATCGGGTGGCATGGGAATCATTGCATTCCACTATATCCTGTTCAGTCTTATAACTCTTATAAGAAAGAACAGAACCAACGTTCCCCTGCACAGTATAACATGCGGGTTCGGTCAAAACATCCATATTATTATCTTGATTAAGACGTGACATGGTCGCTACCTGGAGACAGAGAGAAGAAAACAATTTAGCGTATGCTCTTGCAAGATCAGATTGGTTATTATTTTATCTAATCAGGATGGCTCCCACTGTTTTTGTCAAATCTTCGTTCAAACCCTAAAAGGAAAGAATAGCCGGGATTAATTATGTTGGAGATAGTGCCCTCAGAGTCAATTATTGGATCACAGGCACGTGATTGCAATGATTGAGGGAGGACCTATCCCGGTAGAACAGTCTTACTCGAGATGATAATATGCTATCTGGTTTACCTTTATCATCGTGTACTGCTTTAGGTGACCTGACAGGTCGCTATTGCACGTTGATAGAGCCCCTAGGATCCTTGCTTGACTGCCAACAGTATGAGGGCGATCATATAAGTGAGAGCTGGAGTCTATAAGCACATCCTAAAAAGGTCCCTAGTCGTGGGAGTTTCGAGACAGGGCATCGATTCTCCAGAATAGACTAGTGTATACAGTCGAGACCCCGACGAGGGGCGATGGCCGGTCTCACAAGCCACTGGTGTCAGTTGGTTCACCTAATATGTATACAGGTGCTCATTGGGTTATGAGTACACCGGACAGGACTCGCCGGGAACCTGCTAGTTGGGATTATACCAGACGTCAGATAGCAGTTCCCAGGTGACATGTGTACAGGTTAGTTCATCGACCTGAGATCGTCATTTGTCTCGTATGAGTTCCCACTGTGCTTTGATTACTACCCTACCACGGCTCAAAGGAGTCATGCAAACAGGTTTTAGTTGGGTACAGTCCCGAGCCACATGGAGGCAGTGAGCGGATTGCAGGGGTTCGTCTCTCCCGATATTGGGGGTGAGGTCGCGCTGTGTCTAGGAGAGCCATTACACAAAGCCCTCGGTCCAGGCAGGAGATTTACTGGTAGGTATTCCAGTAGTATCTCAGGGTGTTCTGGGCTTCACTCCGACACGACTTGTACCGCCTTTTGGGGTCTGACTTTTACCAACCCCCTAGGCCCGCTATGCGATGCTCATAGACGAACGGACCGGACTGTACGGATATTGTCACTGACAGGCTCAGTAGGGTGTCAGGATGAGTTCGCTCATCGACGTCCCTTTTGGTCAATATCTGGTGGCCCGTTACGTATTGGCTTATACCTCTGACGTGCTAGTGGTTAAATCCACAGCCATAGTATTGACGAGTCTTTAGAGTCCACCACACTTTCAGTTACTCAAGTTTTCGGGCGAAACGCTGTAGTAGCCGTATGGAGATATGGCAGGGTCCGATCAGATACGTGCGGTATTGCACGGGTCAGGATCGGACGGTTTGTACTTGTGGCCGTATGGATATATGGCAGGGTTCGATCTGATACGTGCGGTATTGCACGGATCAGGATCGGACGAACATTACTAGCCGGCTTTGGTTTAAGCCGGATCCTAGTTTAGTACAGTGTAGATTTTATCTCATTGCATTTGTATCCGGTCGGAATACAGATGCGGGTGTGTATGCACAGTATCGGGGTTTTCCTGTAATTTATTACGGGACCAGTTTTCTGGAGTTGCCAGTTTGCATTCCGTTCCGGCCGGTTTTCCTTTGTTCTTTCCCGGCCGGACTTTTCCGATGAAGGGTGTTATTTGCAAGTTTGCAAATAACACATTGTGGAGGGGTTTCTTGCAAATGTATTAATTATGATGGCATCTTTTCTTTTGCACCATCACTTGCATTAATGGTGATTTGAGAGGGTATGGTTTGGGTGTAAGTTTGTGATGATAATGTTTGGATGTGGTCACCTCTTTTCTTCTCCTACCATCACCTCCCTTCATGTTTGTTTTATCCCTCCACCATTCTCATTTTTGTTCATGGCCGGCCACATTTTGAAGGAAGGAGGAAAAATGAGAGTTTCATTTTGATGTGGAAAATTTATCATCCATCTCATTTTTCCATTGCTACAATAAAACCCCATGTTCATATCTTGTTGATTCCTCCATCAAGGCAACTACAAACCCCAAATGAGACTTGCATGATCTACACCACATTCTACAGCAAACCTTGGGCACGTCGAGTAGCCAGCTTCGTGCCCGAGTTGCCTCGGTATTGAGGTGGGAGCCGTAAAAGATGCAGACGATGTGGTGCCCTTCCGGCAAGGATACGACGACCGGAGTTTCCGCGGGAGATCGGGATGATGACGAGAAGACCGGAGGACTCGGATCACTCGGTATATCTCTCACCCTCTCTCTTGGTAGCTAGTATCGGTTAATGGTTACGATCCGGGTGTATTGTCCGCGGTAGCGCCAGTTTGAAAGTTTAGAAAATTTTGATTCCGCATTTTGGCCTCGGATAGATGGCTGGGGCGCCGCCGTGGCGCAACAAATTACACCCTACAACTTCGCCAATCTTTCAGCCAGGCCAGTGCCGGTACTTTAAAGGAGGCTCCCCATGCTTACGCACGGACCTAATTAAAATAAACCTCATTTCACACGGGCGTAACCCCGTTGCCACCTTTCTAGACACCTACTTGATCGGCTAATTGTCTTGTGTAAAACTCTTCCAGGAGCAACTTATTAGTTATATGTATGCCCTAGAGGCCATTACTATACATAGGATGTATATTGTAGTGGATGCATGGACATATATAGGGAGGAATTTCTTGCTCGACATGATAGTATGCTATCTGGTTGCTCTTTACCTTAACGTGTACATTGATTGTCTCTCTGTTATATATTGGTAAAGCCCTTAGGATGTGTACTTGACTACCTGGACTATGATGCGGATCATACTAGTGGGGACATGGTAGTCCATAAGTACATCCTTCAACATCCCTAGTTGTGGGTGTATCGAGACGGGGCATCGATATACCAAAGTAGACTAGCGTATACCTTCTCGACCCATACAGATGGGCGATGGATGATCCCATATCCATTGGTGTTTGACATCAGAGGTGATATGCGGGTGCTCAGTGGAGACTGGGTACACTGGACGGACTCGCCGAGAACTCCCAGATAGTATTATACCTTACGTCAGATGGTAGTTCTCTGGTGACACTGGTACAGGTTAGTCTGTAGACCCGAGATCGTCATAGAGTCTTGTGTGATTCCCACTGTGCTTTGATTTCCACCTTACCACGTCCAAGAGGGCGTGCAAAACGGTGGTTTTTAGGTACAGTCCCGAATCACATGGAGGCAATGAGCGATAGGAGGGGATTCGTCTCTCCCGGTATAGGGAGTTGATGTTGCGCTGTGTTCGATTGGCTATAAACGGAAATCCCTGGCCAGGGTTGCTGAGATTTACTGGTAAGTGTTATCAGTAGTTTCTCGAACTGTTATAGACCTCATATCGACACGACTTATCGAGCTACTGGGGTCTGACGTTTACCACCCCTAGGCGAGATATGCGACATATCAGACGACGAGACCGGACTGTACGGTAAGTGTTACTGGTTGGATTCACAGAAGTGTGAGCGGGCTTGCTCGTTGATCTTCTGATCGCTCAATACCCGGGTGGCCGTTACGTTTAGCAGACCGCTTGCGGCTTGTGGGTGTTTGATATGATCATCACCTGCTGCCGGCGTATTGACGAGTCTTTAGAGTACTACACAGAGGTTTCCTGGCTCAAGCGAAACGAAATAGGAGCGCATATGAGATATGTGCGGGACCGAGAATAATACCAGTATGTGATACTGGATTCTATTCTCACGATTTGTATCATCGGACGATTACATAAGATATAGCCGGGTTACCGAATCAAGTGTTGATTCGATATATTGATACACATGATATTAGTCGGTTATGACCGGATCGTTAAATCAAGTGTTGATTTAATGATTTAATGTAGAATTATATATTTGATATATTACTTTACATTAACTAGTATTGGTTCACTTAAGATTATTTTTTCTCACTAGTTTGTATCATGTTTGATGATACATGCAAACTTGGGTGTGTATGCTTTAAGCCATAGTTTAGGTTAATGGTTAAGGTTTTATTTATTTATTTATTTATTTAATTTGGCAAAAACCAAAATGGTGGCTTTATTTGTTTTCTTGCTTGAAGCTTCATGAAGTTTCTTTTAAGCATCTTTGAAAATTCTAACCATTTTGTTTTATGCCTTAACCTAACCATCAACCTAAACCTTAGTTTATTCTCTACACAAGTTAACTCACCCATGGTTGCTAAATGATAGACTTCTTGAATTTCTTTTTGAAAATAATTGATTTATTCTTTTCTTCTTCTTCTTCTTCTTCATGAAGAAAAGAAGAAAGCTTTCTTGAAAAATTTCAAGTGTTGAAATCAAGTGAGAAATCCAAATCCAAAGTGAACCTACTTCCTATTTCGTCATCCTCTACCACTTGCCATGTTGTATAGGGTATTTTCTTCACAAGGTTCATGACCAAGTGAAGATGGAGCTTGAGTTTGAGTCGCCTCGACGTAGATCATCTTCGGCATCGAAGTCAACGACCTAGCCAGATCATTTCTCTGACGAAACCATCGCTAGAGTCCGGGATCCCGGTGATCGCAGCGAAAGGACGTCATCACGGAGCTAAAGAAGTGGAGGACCGGATCTACAAAGGTTGTATTTCCATTCACTTAGTAGCAAAGTAATTTGCTTGCTTGTATTTCTCCTTACCTCTAGTTAACGATCTAGTTTAGGGTTTCTCAGCACATGGAAATATTTGAATTTGGCATGGTTGATGCCTTGTGGGACCTCTTGAGTGTGTCTAGTAACCCTACAGTGGTATTAGAGCCTAGCTAGAGCTTTAGGTGAAGTGTAGACGATGTTAGAAATCCGATCGAACCCCGAAACCCTAACTCAAACCCTTCTCTGTACATTTTCTGAAAATGTGGATTTTTCCAAATTAAAAATATCCAAAAAATTCAGCAGACTGTTCTAGGAATTACTGTGCTTCACATGCCCCCAGATCGTTTAAAGAGCCGCGGAATCGCGGCCTCACCCTGGGTTATGTGGCGGTTCCGCGGCCATAATGATAATTCATAGCACGTGATTTGCACAGTAATGTCTTTATGCAAGTGCTGTGTTTTCTGGGAATTTTTAAATTTTACTCAAGAGTTGAGTTTTCTGGGTTGTATTGGGGACTCGATGTTTCGGTCGGAAAGTTTAACTTCGTCTGTGTTTCTCCGGATAATTTTAGAACATGTTGAAAAGTTCGACCGGATATAAATACCTAATCCTCTGCCTGGAAATTTCCAAGTGTTGGATTTTTCCGTAGTTTGAAAACGTTTTAAGTAGTGCAAGTAACGCGATGGACCCTCTAGAAGACAACAAACCTTAACTCGATTATGTGACCGTCTTGAACTGCCCTTTGAACCTTAGGGTTTAGGGCAGTACGGCGTGCCACATATGAAGCGTTGGCTTGACCCTTCTACGGCTGGACCGTTGGTACTGTGGCATGAAGTGAATGTTTTTAAACTTATTTCATTTGTTGAGTTGTTTCGGGAAAACTTGGGTATTTGATTGTTCGATCGGAAAGTTTAACATTTTCTATTTATCTGGAATGTGATACAATATTTGGAATCCACAAGTAGTTATGAGATAACTGATTTGAATGTTATAAACATAGCACTTTAGTCTCACTTGATCGGTTGCCGCGGAATTTTGATGTGATCAAAAGTCCATTGCAATCGCGTAGCGTACGCGGATACTCGCCGGTAAACTTAATAGATAGCCATGCCCCATAGCCTTGACTAAGTGACTGTAGGAGAACCCCGTCGCCGAAAGCATCCGTTCGAGTGCTCGCGGCAGCGGTGTTCCGCCTTAGTGCACTTCGTCGACGGTATCGAGGGTGCAGCCGTCTACTAAAGTTTGCGACGAGCAATAGTTCAGGATGTCGGGAATCTTGTTGAATTGCCCGACTAGATATTGAAAAGAGTTTTCGATGATGAGACTAAAATGCGGGGTTTATAATTGTTAGGCATGCGATGTCTAAGGAATTCATTTGATTAGGCATGCGATGTCTAAGGAGGTTGCGGATTCCAACTGTTGTAGTTTTACACTTTCTTTTCTGCGACCGTAAGTGTAATATGTGATATCGCCGGTTTCGTTGCGATATGTCAACGACAATTGGGATGGACATATTTACTTACGTTGATGACATGTGATGTTATGTGTTGCTGGATATGTTATATTGGATCGTCGTGTTTGAATAGCCGGGTTTTTTTTATGTGAGATGAGTGTTTTTCATTTTCATTCATGTAAAAACTTGTATGTAATATTCTTTTATTGGGGCACTTCCAGGTTGCGGAAGATGTCACCTTTTGTATATTATTTACTTTTCCACACTAGGATAGACCCAAGGAGGAGGGCACAAGTAACCGGGTTCTGGAGTCCAGTGGGAGATCAACTCGAGGAGACGAGTCCGGGTCTCCTAACTCTAGAATTGGTAGGGTTGCTTGCCGATCTCGTAGTGGTCTAGGGGTGTGGGTTTGGCTATTCATCGCGACCGTGGAATCCGTGTTTTATACAGGCTCGTATTGAAAACACGGACGTCCTAGTATATCCAATGTTTCATATGTTTCTTCTGCTGCGATATCTGTGATGTGATCATTTGATATGTTGTGATAGATACTGTATATGATATATATGATATATTATATAGAAGTTACTTATGTTTTACACCCGCGCTAGCCCTTCCCCGCTCTGCCGTTAGTTACCTAACCTAACGGTGCACGAGGGGACATCGAGGCGAATGCGGATGGCATAAGTGTACGTCGTATTTATCTGTGATGTTTAGGTGATTTAAATGATGGGACTTCATTAATATGATTAATGAAATAAAAGAAACCTAAATGTTGTTGTGGAATCGAATTTTCAAAAACAGGTAGCTGCAGTTCTTGCTTTGCATCGCGGTGTTCCTTATAGAACATCCTGCACCTTATTCGATAAGGAAAGGGCCGAGATCCCTTCACCGGGAGTGGCCCCTTTAGCAATAACTGGAAGATGCTACACCCCTCGGTATGTCTTTTGATTGCTTCTATAGTTTTTTCTTCGCACAGCGGTATATATGATATATCTTGCACCTTATTCGATGAGGAAAGGGCCGACGATCCCTTCACCGGGAGTGACCCCTTTAGCAAAACTAGAAAAGCCTAAAAAACACTCCATTTTAAAATCATTTGATTCTACAACGATATCAAGATCATTACGCAATAGGTTTTCAGAAAAACCTGTCGTAGCCCTCCGTCATTTCAGATAAGTCCTACTTAGTATTCGTGCTACGTTTGTTGGCCTGCATCAAGGCGTAGTGTGCGGTAGCTAACTAGTATTTATCTGTTTATGCATATGATGCAGATTGGATTAGGGTAGTCGTGCGACTTTGTTGGCCTGCGTCAAGGGTCGTGTGGGTGGGTTTAATTCAATCAAGAAATGACGGGTTGAACTTGACTAGCGCACTGTGGTTTGTTGGCCTGCGTCAAGGTCATGGGACGCTAGGGGAAAAATATTATCGGGAATTTCAAGTGTTAAAATTTGCAATGAGATTGCATACCTTCTATGAGATAGTTGGATCCCGATACCCGCTGCGAGTAAGAGTTACTCCTGAGAGAGTTTTACACATTACAATTAGCCGATCAAGTAGGTGTCTAGAAAGGTGTCAACGGGGTTACGCCTATGGGAAAACGAGGTTTACTTTAATTAGGTCCGTGTGAAAGCACGGGGAACCTCCCTCAAAGTACCGACACTGGCCTGGCTGAAAGGTTGGCGAACTTGTAGCGTGTAATTAATCCCGGCTAGTCTTTCCTATTAGGGTTTGAAGGAGATTTGATAAAAACAGTGGGAGCCATCCTGATTAGATAAAATAATAACCAATCTGATCTTGCAAGAGCATACGATGAGTGTTTTCTTCTCTCTCTCTCTCTCTCGGTAGCGACCATATCATGCCTTAATCAAGATAATAAAACGGATATATTGACCGAACCCGCTTGTTATACTGAGCTGGGGAACGTTGGTCCCGCTCCAACTTATAATTGTTATAAGACAGAGCAGGAAATTGGGGAATACCAGATTTCCCGTGCCGCCCAAATGAAGAAAGTGCATGTTGATGCATCATCTTCGGGTGTGTTCGTTACATAGAACTGTTTCTCTGTATCCTCTACGTCCTGGGTATTTGATACCGGATCAGGATCCCAGATATGTAATCTGTTACATAGGGCTACAGAAAGGTAGAGAACTGAGAACGGGTGATAAGTTTCATGAGACAGAAAATGGTGCAAGTGTTGCAGCCAAGTCTGTTGGTCACTGTCACCCTGTATGACCAGTACATTGATTCTGAACGAATGTTATTAATTAGATACCGAACCTAATATACAAAATCATATCAGTCTCTTTATTAGAAAAGAAATGATAAAATTTTGTATTGTTGGATAATGTTTTGAACATTTCCTATATCAAAAGTTGATCAGATCAGGCACGTTATCTAAAAGCATTAACGTTCTAAATCAAGCTACAGTTCTTAGTATACAGAACACACACAAGAGGAAGAGTTCAGAAATGAACGAATCCTTCTTGAGGTATTGTACACTAGGTCATATCAATGCGACCCGACTAGCTAAAGTTACATTAAGATGCATATTTAAATCAGTTTGAATTTACATCTAGTGAAACTTGCCAGTCATGTCACAAAGATAAGATGACCATAGCTCTGTTTATAGGAAACAGAGAAAGAGTTAGTATACTCTTGGGATGATACATGTTGATGTATGAAGGTCCCCTGTCTACACATGCCAAGATCGGTTCTTTGTACTTCATTACATTCTCTGATGATCTCTTTAGATTCAGACATATGTTCCTGTTGAAACACAAATCCGAACCTTTTGAGATATTCACAGAATATAAGTTAGAAGTAGAGAACCAAAAATGGGTATAAGTATTATGTCCTTTGATGTGATCAAGGAGGAGAATACTTGAGAACGGGATTCCTGGACTATTCTAAGAATGAGATTCTCTCTCAGCATTACTCCTCCGTATACACCACAGCACCTCGGTGTATCGAGGCGGAGCAATCACAACCTATTAAATATGGTGTGCTCTATGATGAGTACTAATGAGTTTCCTATTTCCTTTTAGGGAGTTATGCACTTATGAAGTTGCATACCTATTGAATAGGGTTCCGATCAAATCAACTGCCTACTACTTCATATGAGATATGGAAAGGGAAGAGCCCATATCTTAAGTTTGTTAAGATTTGGGGTTGTCCGGCCTATGTCTAAAAGCAAAATCCAGACATGCTCGAGGCAAGGTTTGTTTTGTAGAACTGGAAATGTTCCAGCTATACAAACTGCAGCTGATGATTTAGTAGAACCAAAGAATTCAGTAGATTCCAACGAACCTCAGCCTCTCCGCCGATCTAGTAGGGTTCCTCACCTACCTGAGAGATACTTCGGTTTCTCTATGACAGTGGGAGCGAGGATTGCATCATGAGATGATGACCCAACTAGTTTCGAGCTGTCCATCAGGAGTGGGACTTTGTAAGAATGGCTGGATGCTTAGCGATCTGAGATGGAATCCATGTACACCAACAAAGTATGGACTTTGGTTGCTATATCTGAGGGGTTAAATCCCCATCAGGAGCAAGTATATCTTGAGAAGATTACTTGGTGTAGATGGAAAAGTTGAGACTTTCAAAGCTAGACTTGTTAAAGGTTTGCATCATTTGACCAGGTATGGATTGTGATGAAACCTTTTCTAACTAGCCATGCTTAAGGTTTTCGTCATCAACCAGGCGTGGATTATGATGAAACCTTTTCCGGTGGCTATGCTTAAGTCCATCCAGATCCTACCTGCCATGGCTACATACCATGACTACGATATCTGGAGGTTGGGTGTCATGGCTGCTTTTCTAAATGATGTTTAAGAAGAGACCGTCTATAAGTACACAGCCAGAGGGCTTCGTAGCAAGTGGGAGCAGCGGAAACGTGTGCAAGATATTTTATGTGATAAAGCAGGCATCGCGGAGTTGGAACGTCTGTTTTGATGTGTTAGTTAAAGAATTTGACATCATCAAAATGGTAGATGAACCTTGTATATACAAAAAGGTAGTAGGGAGTATGGTGGTAATCCTCGTAGAGTACGTGGATGATATACTCTTGATAGGGAAGTAGTTTCCTATGCTACGCTCGGTCAATCTCCGCTTATCACAAGGATTCTCCATATAGGATCAAGATGATACCTCCTAAATCCTGAGTTTTGATCTATGAGATAGAAGTAATTGGATGTTAGGATTCTCACTAGTTGTAGTGAGATGGTATCAATCGATCCTGTGAAGAATCACTGGAAATGTTCCTTGGTGATAAGGACGACTGAATGTCAGTCACAGGCATTATCTTTACCCACAGTAAAGGGACGGTATGTTGGAAGAGTTCTAACTTCGTCTACTCTTGCCATGTTGTATAGGGTGTTTTCTTCATAAGGTTCATGACCAAGTGAAGATGGAGCTTGAGTTTGAGTCGCCTCGACGTAGATCATCTTCGGCATCGAAGTCAACGACCTAGCCCGATCATTTCTCCGACGAAACCATCACTAGAGTCCGGGATCCCGGTGATCGCAGCGAAGGGACGTCATCACGGAGCTAAAGAAGTGGAGGACCTGATCTACAAAGGTTGTATTTCCATTCACTTAGTAGCAAAGTAGTTTGCTTGCTTGTATTTCGCCTTACCTCTAGTTAACGATCTAGTTTAGGGTTTCTCGGCACATGGAAAAATTTGAATTTGGCATGATTGATGCCTTGTGGGACCTCTTGAGTGTGCCTAGTAACCCTACACAACTCTTGCTCACAGCGGGATCGGGATCTAACTATCTCATAGAAGGTATGCAATCTCATTGCAAGTTTCAACACTTGAAACTCCCGATATATTTTGCCCCTAGCGTACTATGGCCTTGACGAAAGCCAACAAACCATAGTGCGCTAGTTAAGTTCAACCCGTAAATTTCATGATTGAATTAAACCCACCGCACGACCCTTGATGAAAAACAACAAAGCCGTATGACTACCCTAATCCAATCACATCATATGCAGCAGATAAGCAGTAAGTAGCTACTGCACACTACACCTTGACGAAAGCCAACAAATGTAGCACGAATACTAGATACTACTTATCTGAAATGACGGAAAGCTGCGACAGGTTTTTCTGAAAACCTTTTGCTTAATGAACTTGATATCTTTGCGGAATCGAGTGATTTTGAAAAAGAGTGTTTTTAGGCTTTTCCTAGTTTCGCTAAAGAGGTCACTCCCGGTGAAGGGATCTCGGCTCTTTCCTTATCGAATAAGGTGCATGATATATCACATATATCACTATGCAAAGCAAATACTCTAAAAGAAATCAAAAGACAAACCGTATGTTGTAGCATCTGACAGTTATTGCTAAAGAGGTCACACCCGGTGAAGGGATCTCGGCTCTTTTCTTATCGAATAAGGTGCAAGATATATCACATATATCACTATGCAAAGCAAATACTGTAGCTATCCTTTTTGAAAATTTGATTCCACAACATCTTTTAGGTTTCTTTTTTTCATTAATCTCATTAATGTTGTCCCATCATTTAAGCTTCCTAAGCATCACAGAAGAAATGAAAATACAACGTACGCTCATGCCATCTGCATTCGCCACAGTGTCCCGTTATGCACCGTTAGGTTACTTAACTAACGGCATACCGGGACGGGACAAGCGCGTGTGCAAAACATAAGCAACGTCTACTATATATCTCATATATAATATGTATCCATTCGTCTCAGAATCCACAGTGATCACATCACAAAGCAGCAGAAGAAACATATGAAATATTGGATTACTAGAAGGTCCGTGTTTTATTTTGAGCCTGTATAAAACACGGATTCCACGGTCGCGATGAATAGCCAAACCCACATCCTTAGACCCCTATGAGAGCGGCAAGCAACCCTACCAATTTTAGAGTTAGGAGACCCGGACTCGACTCCTTGAGTTGGTCTCCCACTGGACTCTAGAACCCGGTTACTTGTGCTCCCCTCCTTGGGTCTATTCTAATGCGGAAATGTAAATAATATACAACAATGCTGACATCATCGTCGACCCGGAAGTGCCCCAATAAAAGAATATTACATACATTGAATTTTACATGAATAAAAAAATCTCATCTCACATAAACCCCCCGGCTATTCAAAAACGCGACGATCCAATATAACATATACAGCAACACATAACATCACATGT
Source organism: Agapanthus africanus (assembly GCA_030015575.1). Taxonomy (NCBI): domain Eukaryota; kingdom Viridiplantae; phylum Streptophyta; class Magnoliopsida; order Asparagales; family Amaryllidaceae; genus Agapanthus; species Agapanthus africanus. The sequence continues at coordinate 279,665,124 of JASDDO010000029.1, read as the reverse complement.
CATCAACGTAAATAAATATGCGTATCCCAATTGTCATTGACATATAGCAACAAAACCGGTGATACACCACATATTACACTTACGGTCGCAGAAAAGAAAATGTCAAACTACAACATTTGGAATTCATAATAACCTTAGACATCATAAACTCGAAATATCACATATTACGGATTTCATGCCTAACTATATGAATTCCACATATTGTATCGCATTCCATAAATAGCTAGACGATGTTAAACCTTTCAATCGAATCAATGAACTCCCAAAATTTCCCAGAAAGCTCAACACTTGAGCAGTATTAAAAATACCCAGAAGCATGCCCCAGTACCAATGGACCAACCGTTGAAGTGTCGTTCCTTGCCTCCTTAGTGGCGCCGCGGAACCGTCGCCAAAACCATGTTTTGGCCGCGGTTCTGCGGTCACTAAAGCGAGTTAGGGACTCGTTCTTCAAGAGGGTCCATAAAATTACCTGCATGATTTTCTGAAGATTTTTAATGTGAAATATTCTAACATTTTGAAAAATTTCTAGAAAGTGGGTGATATCGGGTTTTCGGAGTTCGTTCGAACTTCTAACTTCGCCTAGACAACTCTTAATGCTCTAGCAAGGCTTTGATACCACTGTAGGGTTCTTAGGCACAACCACAAGGTTTTGCAAGGTATCAAACATGTCATATTTAAAAAATTTAGTTTTCCAAACAACCCTAACCAAGGATCTAACTAGAGTTTTAGGAGCAAAACAAGAAAGTAAAATACTTTACTTCTAAGTGATAATGGAATACAACCTTTGTAGACCGGTCCTTCACTTCAATGTCTCCTTATAGTGGTCCCTTCGCTATGATCATGGAACTCCCGGACTCTTGCATGGATTCTCAAGGTGAAAAGAACGATCTTGCTTGAAGTCATCGAGACCGAAGAAAATTTACGTCGAGAAGACACTAACTCAAGCTATTACTTCACTAATGAAAGATTAGTGAAGCTAACACCCTATACTAAAGTGCTAATCTAGTAGAGGATGATGAAGTAGGAAGTGGGCTCACTTTAGTTTTATTTTTCTCACAATATTTTCTCACTTTGGAAAAACCTAGCAAGCTTTTTTCCAAGGATGAAGAAGATGAAGCAAAGAGATGAGAATGAACTAATGAGGTGAGAGAATCATCCATGGGTGAGTTTGTATCATATAGATAACTCATGCAGAGAAATAACCATGGCTAAGTTATAATGGTTAGTTAATAATGAAAGGTTCCTAGGCACCCTATAGAGGTCTCACAAGGCATCGAACATGCCAATTTCAAAAATTATGGGTGCCGCGAAACCCTAACGCGGATCTTAGACTAGAATTCTAGGCGAAACACAAAACTAGTTAACTATTTAACTAGAAGTTAGATGCTACAACCTTTGTAGATCCGGATTTCCACTTCCTTAGCTCCACGTGGGTGTCCTCTCGCTGTCCATCTTGAATCCCGAACCCAATCGTCGGCTTCATCGGAGAAACGGGCGAGCTAGGTCGTCGGCTTCGTGTCAAAGACGATCTACGTCGAGGTTGCACTAGTTCAAGCTCCGACTTCACCAAGTAGTGAAACTTGTGAAGAAAACACCCAAAACCACTTGGCAAGAGGTAGAGGATGAAGAAATAGGAGGTGGGTTCACATTAGATTTGGATTTCTCTCACTAGAACTCAAGTTGCCATTAAAGTAGCAAGCTTTTCTTTTGAAGAAGAAGATGAAGAAGATGATAGAATATGATAAAAAACTTAATCAAAATAGAAAAGAAAATGATATTTATCATATCCTAACCATGGTCAAGTGTAGAGAATTTACCATGGTTAGTGGGAGTGGTTAGGTTTAAGTATGAAGACAAAATGGCATCATTAGTAAATGCTTCATGAAGCTTCACCATTCTTCATGATAAATGAAACCATTTTATTTTCATAAAACCAATTAATAAATAATGAATGGATTAAATAATAAGTGAATAAATCATAAACCCTAACCACTCTCATAACCATGGTTCAATTCTTTTACACAAAGTCAAGTCAACATGCATCATCAAACATGATACAATCATGTGCACAAAAGCATATCACATATACAATGTGCATCAAGTGAGAAAAATCCGTTTAAAGTGAACCAATACTAGTTAATGCAAAGTAATATATCAAATATATAATTATACATTAAATCATTAAATCAACACTTGATTCAATGATCCGGTCATGTCGCACATGACCGACTAGTATTCAATGTATCGACTTATCGAATCGATCTTCGATTCGATAACTAGGTTATATCATATACAACCAATCGAAACATTAATCGCGAGAATCAAATACGGTATCACATACACGAATTATTCTCGGTCCCGCACATATCTCATATGCATTCCTATTTCGTTTCGCTTGAGCTAGGAAACCTCTTTGTAGGACTCTAAAGACTCGTCAATACGCCGGTAGCAGATGATGATCATATCAAGCACCCACAAGCCGCAAGCGGTCTGCTAAACGTAACGGCCACCCGGGTATTGAGCGATCAGAAGATCGACAAGCTAGCCCGCTCACACTCCTGCGAATCCGACCAGTAACACTTACCGTACAGTCCGGTCTCTTCGTCTGATATGTCGCATATCAAGTCTAGGGGTGGTAAACGTCAGACCCCAATAACCCGATAAGTCGTGCCGATGTGAGGCTCATAACGGGTCGAGAAACTACTGGTAACACTTACCAGCAAATCTCTGATCAGCCCTGGCCAGGGACTTCCCTGCTACGGCCAATCGAGCACTGCGCAACATCAACTCCCAATACCGGGAGAGACGAAACCCCTCCTATCGCTCATTGCCTCCATGTGACTCGGGACTGTGCCCAAAGACCACCGTTTTGCACGCCCTCATGGACGTGGTAAGGTAGAGATCAAAGCACAGTGGGAATCACACAAGACTTTATGACGATCTCGGGTCTACAGACTAACCTGTACAAGTGTCACCTGAGAAATGCCATCTGACGTGAGGTATAATACCATCTGGGAGTTCTCGGCGAGTCCGTCCAGTGTACTCAGTCTCCACTGAGCACCCGTATACCATCTCTGATGTCAAACACCAATGGATATGGGATCATCCATCGCCCATCACATGGGTCGAGAAGCGTATACGCTAGTCTACACTGGTATATCGATGCCCCGTCTCGATACACCCACGACTAGGGACCTTAAAGGATGTACTTATGGACTACCATGTCCCCACTAGTATGATCTGCATCATAGTCCAGGTAGTCAAGTACATATCCTAAGGGCTTTACCAATATGTAACTATAAGACAGTATAAAGAGACTAGTGTACATGTTAAGATAAAGAGTAACCAGATAGCATACTATCATATCGAGCAAGAAAGTCATCTCTATATATGTCCAAGCATCCAATATAATATACATCATCTGTACAATACTGGCCTCTAGGGCATACATACAACTAACAATCTCCCACTTGCACTAGGGCCAGCTGCTGTAGTATCGCATACCGAGCATCTCGAAGAGTCTCTCAAACTGTATCTGGGGAATGGCCTTCGTGAGTGGATCCGCGGTGTTGTTCTTCGTGTCAACCCTCCTGACCTTGATCTCCTGGCGATCAACTATCTCCCGGATCAGGTGATACCGCCTCAGAATATGCCTGGATCGCTGATGGGACCTGGGTTCCTTGGCCAAAGCCACTGCTCCATTGTTATCGCAATACAAAAGTATTGGATGCTCAATGGATGGAACCACACCAAGTTCAGTAATGAACTTCTTGATCCAGACAGCCTCTTTAGCAGCATCGTTGGCAGCGATGTATTCAGCCTCCATCGTCGAGTCTGCCACGGTTTCCTGCTTGGAACTCTTCCAGCTAACCGCCCCTCCGTAAAGGGTAAAGACAAAGCCCGACTGCGACTTAGAGTCGTCCTTATCACTCTGGAAGCTCGAATCGGTAAAGGACTCCACTTGGAGCTCTCCGTTACCATACACCAAGAACATATCTCTAGTCCTTCACAAGTACTTGAGAATGCTCTTCACATCTGTCCAGTGACTCTCTCCAGGATCAGCTTGATACCTGCTCACTATACTTAGTGAGTATGCTACATCGGGTCTGGTACATAGCATCGCATACATGATAGAGCCTACTGCCGAAGCATAGGGTATCCCTTGCATGCGAGCTCTCTCCAAATCAGTCTTGGGAGACATCTCTTTGGAGAGAGTGACTCCAGAGATCGTGGGCAAGTTCCCACGCTTGGACTCTTCCATACTAAACCTCTTTAGTATGGTGTCAATGTACCAGGATTGGGACAATCCCAATATCCGTTTGGATCTATCTCTATAGATCCTGATTCCCAATATGCAGGAGGCATCACCAAGATCTTTCATTGAGAATCTTTGTGATAAGAAGAGCTTGACCGATTGCAGCATAGGAATATCATTTCCTATCAAGAGTATGTCGTCCACGTACAATACGAGGAATACAACCTTACTCTCTGCCACCTTTTTGTAGATACAAGGTTCATCTGGATTTTTGACGAAATCAAACACTTTGATAACGACGTCAAAGCAGATGTTCCAACTCTGCGATGCTTGCTTTAATCTATAAATGGATTTAAGCAGCTTGCACACCTTCCCGCTGCTCCCACTATCTACGAAGCCCTCTGGCTGAGTCATGTACACGCACTCTTCTAAATCACCATTTAGAAAGGCGGTCTTAACATCTATTTGCCAGATTTCGTAATCATGATATGCAGCGATGGCAAGCATGATCCGGATGGATTTAAGCATAGCCACTGGAGAAAAGGTCTCGTCATAGTCCACACCTGGTCTTTGATGAAAACCCTTTGCTACAAGTCTAGCTTTGAAAGTCTCCACTTTCCCATCTACACCAAGTTTCTTCTTGAAGATCCACTTGCTCCCAATGGGTTTTACCCCTTCAGGAGCAACTTCCAAAGTCCATACTTTGTTGGTGTACATGGATTCCATCTCGGACCGCATAGCATCCAGCCATTTCACTGAGTCCCTACTCGTGATGGCCTGCTCGAAGCTAGTTGGGTCATCATCCTCCATGATGCAATCCTCGCTCCCTCCATCCATGAGAAAACCGTAGTATCTCTCAGGTTGGCGAGGAACCCTACTAGATCGGCGGAGTAGCTGGGGTTCATCGGGAACTACGGAATCCTCTGGTTCAACCAAATCTTCTGTTGTAGTCTGTGTCGCTGGAACCTCTTCCAGTTCTACCTCAATGCCACTTATCTGTTTTATAAGAAAACTTTTTTCTAAGAAAGTGGCTTGTCGAGAAACAAACACCTTTTGTTCCTCGGGGTGGTAGAAGATATACCCTTGTGAATTTTTGGGATATCATACAAACTTACATAAGACAGATCTTGCCTCGAGTTTGTCCGGATTTTGTCTTTTGACATAGACTGGACAACCCCATATCTTAATATAATTAAGATGTGGTCTCTTCCCTTTCCATATCTCTTATAGAGTGGTAGGCACTGATTTGGTAGGAACTCTATTCAATAGGTCCATGGCTGTCTCAAGCGCATATCCCCAGAAGGAAATAGGTAACTCAGCTGTACTCAACATTGAGCGCACCATATCTAATAGGGTGCGGTTTCTCCGTTCAGATACACCGTTGTGCTGTGGTGTATAAGGAGGAGTAAGCTGAGAGAGAATCCCATTCTCTTTTAGGGATTCCAGGAATTCATTGTTTAAGTATTCTCCTCCTCGATCAGATCGTAGGATTTTAATACTTTTTCCGGTTTGGTTCTCGACTTCTTGTTTATATTCTCTAAATTTCTCAAAAGCTTCTGATTTGTGTTTCATCAGGAACACATATCCGAATCTAGAGAGATCGTCAGTGAATGTAATGAAGTACGAAGAACCATCCCTGGCATGTGTAGACATGGGACCGCATACATCACTATGTATCAGTCCCAAGAGTTCGGTAACTCTTTCTCCATGTCCCGTAAACGGAGCTTTGGTCATCTTGCCTTTGAGACATGACTGGCAAGTGTCATAGGATGAAAATTCAAACGGATTTAAATATCCATCCTTATACAACTTAGCCAGTCGTGTCGCATTGATGTGACCTAGTCTACAATGCCACAAGAAGGATTCGTTCAGTTCAGAACTCTTCCTCTTGTGTGTGTTTGTTATGCTCAAAACTGTTGATTGGTTTAGAACATAAATGCCATTGCACAACGTGCCTGATCCAACCAACTTTTGGTTACGGAAAATGTTCATAACATTATCCTGTAATACAAAATTATATCCCTCTTTACTCAGTAAAGAAACCGATATAATGTTGCATATCAGGTTCGGCATGTAATAGCATTCGTTCAGAACCAATGTATTACCAGTTGGTAATGAAAGGTGATATTCCCCGACAGTCTTAGCTGCAACAATTGCACCATTTCCGACTCTAATGTCTTTATCACCTTCTCCAAGTTCTCTATCTTTCCTAAGCCCATGTAACTGATTACATATATGGGATCCTGACCCGGTATCTAATACCCAGGACGTGGAGCAAATGGAGAAACAGTTCTCTGTAACGAACATACCCGAAGAAAATGCATCAACATGTACTTTCTTCATTCGGGTGGCATGGGAATCCTGGTATTCCCCTATTTCCTGTTCATTCCTATAACTCTTATAAGAAGGAACGGAACCAACGTTCCCCAGCATAGTATAACATGCGGGTTCGGTCAATACATCCATATTATTATCTTGTTTAAGGCATGAAATGGTCGCTACCTGGAGAGAGAGAGAAGAAAACACTTTAGCATAAGCTCATGCAAGATTAGATTGGTTATTATCTTATCTAATCAGGATGGCTCCCACTGCTTTTTATCAAATCTTCCTTCAAACCCTAAAAGGAAAGACTAGCCGGGATTAATTACATACTACAAGTTCGCCAATCTTTCAGCCAGGCCAGTGTCGGTACTTTGAGGAAAGTCCCCCGTGCTTTCGCACGAACCTAATTAATGTAAACCTCGTTTTCCCAGAGGCGTAACCTCGTTAACACCTTTCTAGACACCTACTTGATCGGCTAATTGTAATGTGTAAAACTCTTCCAGGAGTAACTCTTACTCGCAGTGGGTATCGGGATCCAACTATCTCATAGAAGGTATGCAATCTCATTGCAAATTTCAACACTTGAAATTCCCGATAATCTTTTGCCCCTAGCGTGCTATGACCTTGACGCATGCCAAATAACCCATAGTACGCTAGTCAAGTTCAACCCGTCATTTCCTGATTGAATTAAACCCACCCGCACGACCCTTGACGCATGCCAAACAACGCCGTGCGAATACCCTAATCCAATCTGCATCATATGCATAAGCAGATAAATACTAGTTAGCTACCGTACACTACGCCTTGACACATGCCAAACAACCGCAGCACGAATACTAAATAGTACTTATCTGAAATGACGGAGGGCTACGACAGGTTTTTCTGAAAACCTATTGCGTAATGAACTTGATATCGTTGTAGAATCAAATGGAGTTTTGAAATGGAGTGATTTTGAGGCTTTTCTAGTTTTGCTAAAGGAGTCACTCCCGGTGAAGGGATCTCGGTCCTTTCCTCGTTGAATGAGGTGCGGGATATATCATATATATTGCTGTGCAAAAACCCAAAAGCAGTCAAAAGCAAACCGAGTGTGTAGCATCTGCCAGTTATTGCTAAAGGAGTCACTCCGGGTGAAGGGATCTCGGTCCTTTCCTCGTCGAATGAGGTGCGGGATATATCATATATATCGCTGTGCAAAGCAAAAACTGTAGCTACCTGTTTTTATTTTGAAATTCGATTCCACAACATCTTAGGTTTCTTATCTTTCATTAATCACATTAATGAAGTCCCATCATTTAAATACCTAAACATCACAGATAGATATGACGTACACTTATGCCATCCGCATTCGCCTCGATGTCCCCTAGTGCACCGTTAGGTTAGGTAACTAACGACAGAGCAGGGCAGGGCTAGCGCGGGTGTAAAACATAAGTAACGTCTATATAATATATCATATATACTATATACTATATCCATCACAGAACATCACATGATCACATCACAGATATCGCAGCAGAAGAAACATATGAAACATTGGATATACTAGGACGTCCGTGTTTTCAATACGAGCCAGTATAAAACACGGATTCCACGGTCGTGATGAATAGCCAATCCCACACCCCTAGACCCCTACGAGAGCGGCAAGCAACCCTGCCAATTCTAGGGTTAGGAGACCCGGACTCGACTCCTCGAGTTGGTCTCCCACTGGACCCCAGAACCCGGTTACTTGTGCTCCCCTCCTTGGGTCTATCCTAATGCGGAAAAGTAAATAATATACAAAAGGTGACAACTTCCGCTACCTGGAAGTGCCCCAAATAAAAGAATATTACATACAAGTTTTTACATGAATGAAAATGGAAAACACTCATCTCACATAAAAACCCCCGGCTATTCGAACACGACGATCCAATATAACATATCCAGCAACACATAACATCACATGTCATCAACGTAAGTAAGTATGCATACCCCAATTGTCGTTGACGTATAGCAACGAAACCGGCGATATGAACATACTACACTTACGGTCACAGAAAAGAAAGTGTAAAACTACAACAGTTGGAATCCGCAACCTCTTTAGACATCGCATGCCTAACAGATATAAATCCCGCATTTTAGTCTCATTATCGAAAACTCTTTTCAATATCATATGGGACTAAATTGCTAGATTTATAACATTCATTCAGTTATCTCATAACTACTTGAATTCCAATTATTGTATCACATTCCAGATAAACAGAAAATGTTAAACTTTTCGATCGAACAGTCGAATACCCAAGTTTTCCCGATACAGCTCAACACATGAAATAAGTCTAGCAACATTCAGTTCGTGCCTCAGTACCAACGGTCCAGCCGTAGAAGGGTCAAGCCAACGCCTCACATGTGGCACGCCGTACTGCCCCAAACCCGAAGGTTCAAAGGGCAGTTCAAGACGGTCACATAATCGAGTTAAGGTTTGTTGTCTTCTAGAGGGTCCATCGCGTTACTTGCACTACTTAGAACGTCGTTAAACTACGGAAAAATCCAACACTTGGAAATTTCCCGATAGGGAAAAATTGGGTATTTATATCTGATCGAACTTTTTAACATATTCAAAAGATTATCCGGAAAAACACAAAGATGAAATTTGATAATCCGATCGAAACTTTGATTCCCAATAGTACCCCAGAATACTCTTCTGTATAGTCACAACAAAAATATCCCAGAAAATTCAGCATTAAATTATATGAGTTACTGTGCAGAAATCATCACACAAAGGAACAGTACGGCCGCGGAACCGCCGCATCATGCATAGCACGTGCCGCGGTTCCGCGGTGGAAAAGTCGATTCAGGCCCTCGTATTTCACAGTAATTCAAATAACACCCTGCTTGATTTTCTGCATATTTTTAATTGACAAAAATCCTATTTTTTAGAAAAAGTCCAGAGAGCTATTTTGGGGTTAGGTTTTCGGTTCGTCCGGCTTTCAAACTCCGTCTAGACTTCGCCTAAGGCTCTAGCTAGGCTCTGATACCAGTGAAAGGTTCCTAGGCACCCTATAGAGGTCTCACAAGGCATCGAACATGCCAATTTTCAAAAATTATGGGTGCCGCGAAACCCTAACGCGGATCTTAGACTAGAATTCTAGGCGAAACACAAAACTAGTTAACTATTTAACTAGAAGTTAGATGCTACAACCTTTGTAGATCCGGATTTCCACTTCCTTAGCTCCACGTGGGTGTCCTCTCGTTGTCTATCATGAATCCCGAACCCAATCGTCGGCTTCATCGGAGAAACGGGCGAACTAGGTCGTCGGCTTCGTGTCAAAGACGATCTACGTCGAGGTTGCACTAGTTCAAGCTCCGACTTCACCAAGTAGTGAAACTTGTGAAGAAAACACCCAAAACCACTTGGCAAGAGGTAGAGGATGAAGAAATAGGAGGTGGGTTCACATTAGATTTGGATTTCTCTCACTAGAACTCAAGTTGCCATTAAAGTAGCAAGCTTTTCTTTTGAAGAAGAAGATGAAGAAGATGATAGAATATGATAAAAAACTTAATCAAAATAGAAAAGAAAATGATATTTATCATATCCTAACCATGGTCAAGTGTAGAGAATTTACCATGGTTAGTGGGAGTGGTTAGGTTTAAGTATGAAGACAAAATGGCATCATTAGTAAATGCTTCATGAAGCTTCACCATTCTTCATGATAAATGAAACCATTTTATTTTCATAAAACCAATTAATAAATAATGAATGGATTAAATAATAAGTGAATAAATCATAAACCCTAACCACACTCATAACCATGGTTCAATTCTTTTACACAAAGTCAAGTCAACATGCATCATCAAACATGATACAATCATGTGCACAAAAGCATATCACATATACAATGTGCATCAAGTGAGAAAAATCCGTTTAAAGTGAACCAATACTAGTTAATGCAAAGTAATATATCAAATATATAATTATACATTAAATCATTAAATCAACACTTGATTCAATGATCCGGTCATGTCGCACATGACCGACTAGTATTCAATGTATCGACTTATCGAATCGATCTTCGATTCGATAACTAGGTTATATCATATACAACCAATCGAAACATTAACCGCGAGAATCAAATACGGTATCACATACACGCATTATTCTCGGTCCCGCATATATCTCATATGCATTCCTATTTCGTTTCGCTTGAGCTAGGAAACCTCTGTGTAGGACTCTAAAGACTCGTCAATACGCCGGTAGCAGATGATGATCATATCAAGCACCCACAAGCCGCAAGCGGTCTTCTAAACGTAACGGCCACCCGGGTATTGAGCGATCAGAAGATCGACGAGCTAGCCCACTTACACTCCTGCGAATCCGACCAGTAACACTTACCGTACAGTCCGGTCTCTTCGTCTGATATGTCGCATATCAAGTCTAGGGGTAAACGTCAGACCCCAATAACCAGATAAGTCGTGCCGATATGAGGCTCATAACGGGTCGAGAAACTACTGGTAACACTTACCAGCAAATCTCTGATCAGCCCTGGTCAGGGACTTTCCTGCTACGGCCAATCGAGCACTGCGCAACATCAACTCCCAATACCGGGAGAGACGAAACCCCTCCTATCGCTCATTGCCTCCATGTGACTCGGGACTGTGCCCAAAGACCACCGTTTTGCACGCCCTCATGGACGTGGTAAAGTGGAGATCAAAGCACAGTGGGAATCACACAAGACTCTATGACGATCTCGGGTTTACAGACTAACCTGTACAAGTGTCACCTGAGAACTGCCATCTGACGTGAGGTATAATACCATCTGGGAGTTCTCGGCGAGTCCGTCCAGTGTACTCAGTCTCCACTGAGCACCCGTATACCATCTCTGATGTCAAACACCAATGGATATGGGATCATCCATCGCCCATCACATGGGTCGAGAAGCGTATACGCTTGGTATATCGATGCCCCGTCTCGATACACCCACGACTAGGGACCTTGAAGGATGTACTTATGGACTACCATGTCCCCACTAGTATGATCTGCATCATAGTCCAGGTAGTCAAGTACATATCCTAAGGGCTTTACCAACATGTAACTATAAGAGAGTATAAAGAGACTAGTGTACATGTTAAGATAAAGAGTAACCAGATAGCATACTATCATATCGAGCAAGAAAGTCATCTCTATATATGTCCAAGCATCCAATATAATATACATCATCTGTACAATACTGGCATCTAGGGCATACATACAACTAACAAATAAATATTTTTAGTAAAATAAAATTAGTGGACTAATTCAATGCATCCACAAGCTTCTGCAAGCTTCATGCATGTGACCATTTATCCACTAATTTGGATTTACTTTAAATATTTAAACCCTACATTATAATTAGTATGGTGTAAGTCTCATACACCCATATAGTGTGTATCAACAACCAAGACACAAAAATAAAACACAATTAATATATATCACATAATGTGTGCACATGTGAGAAAAATAAATGGTTAAGTGAGCTAATATTAGTTAATGTAAACTAGTATATCAAATATACAATTATAAACTAAATTATCAAATCAATACTTGATTTAATACTCCAGTTATAGCACATATAACCGACTAATATTATATGTACCATCTTATTGAATCAACACTTGATTTGATAACCCGGCTATATCACATATAACCCACCGATACAAATATCGCGAGAATAGAATACGGTATCACATACTCATATTATTCTCAGTCCCGCACATATCACATATATGCTCCTACTTGGTTTTGCCTGAGCTAATAAAACCTTTATGTAGGACAATAAAGACTCGTCAATACGCCGGCAGTAGGTGATGATCACATCAAACACCCACAAGCCGTCAGCGGTACTAGCTGGACGTAACGGCTACCCGGGTATTGAGTGATCAGAAGATCAACAAGCAAGCCCGCTCTAGCTCCTGTAAAGCCTGTCAGTAACACTGCCGTACAGTCCGGTCTCCTCGTCTGAGATGTCGCATATCAAGTCTAGGGGTGGTAAACGTCAAACCCCAATAACTCGATAAGTCATGCCGATACGAGGCTCATAACGGGTCGAGAAACCACTGGTAATACTTACCAGTAAATCTCATAAACAGCCCTGGCCAGGGACTTCCTGTTATAGCCAATCGAGCACAGCGCAACATCAACTCCCAATACCGGGAGAGACGAATCCCCTCCTATCGCTCATTGCCTCCATGTAACTCGGGACTGTAACCAAAAACCACCGTTTTGCACGTCCTCTTGAACGTGGCAGGTGGAAATCAAAGCACAGTGGGAATCACACAAGACTCTATGACGATCTCGGATCGACAGACTAACCTGTACCAGTGTCACCATAGAACTGCCATTTGACGTGAGGTATAATACCATCTCGGAGTTCTCGACGAGTCCGTTCAGTGTACCCAGTCTCTACTGAGCACCCGTATACCATTTTTGATGTCAAACACCAATGGATATGGGATCATCCATCGCCCATCTCATGGGTCGAGCAGTGTATACGCTATTCTACACTGGTATATCGATGCCCTGTATCGATACACCCACGACTAGGAACATTAAAGGATGAACTTATGGACTACCATGGCCCTACTAGTATGATCTGCATCATAATCCTGGTAGTCAAGTACTCATCCTAAGGGCTTTACCAACATGTAACCATGAGACAGTAAGAGACAAGTTTACATGTTAAGATAAAGAGCAACCAGATAGCATACTATCATGTCGAGCAAGAAAGTCCTCTCTATATATGTCCAAGCATCCACTATAATATACATCATATGTACAATAATGGCCTCTAGGGCATACATACAACTAACATATCAGGTGACCTAGAAGCAAACCCCAAGACCCGACACCCCAGCTCAACTTCTTGGCCGCAAATAAATTCCTTGTGACCTCAAATTGCGGCCACATCAGAGTGAAACTTGGAGATTTTTGGTGAGTGACTTTGTTATGTGATATTTAGAGCAACCTAATATGAAAAATGTTCTGGTTTGACCTAGTGTAAAATCTGGGATGGATTTCCTTAGTTGCTAATTTCGGGTTTGCGATTTCTGAGATTTGATTGTTGATATTTGAGTTTGGATTCCGTCGTTGGATGTTTGTACGTCAACGACAAGGGATAATTGGTTGATTTTGCATGCTTAGGCTATAGGTTCTAACCTATAGGCAATTTGTGTGCCGTAATGGTTTCCGGAATTAGTTTTAATAGAATTTCGATTGTGTATTGATTGTAGGTACCCTCGCATGGACTTCGGATGACGAAGAGGAGAATGGCGACATCGACTTCGGAAAGCAAGGATCAAGGTGAGTAGATCTATATCTACGGAGGAAGTCGGGTGGATGGCGTATAGCACTCCCTCAATTTGATGGAAACCGATATATAGAATATGGTTAAGGAAACCTATATTAGAAGACTATAGATTGGTTAAAAGATAGTTAGAGATGATATGATTGATGTTATATATATATATATATCGAGATATGAGATGAAAGCTATAGGGATAGGACGCCTTGACATGATAGGATAGAATTAATGTCTCGAATTGATATATAAGAATATGAAAAGTGAATGTGAATCACGACTTGTAGATATGTAGTTATAAGAGGATAAGTAGAAGAATTATAGTAGTATGACATGAGATTTATAAGATAGGATATATATATATATATATGTAAATGACTTGATGTGGGATATAAATGTGATGAAAATAATAGACGATGTGACATGATGAATTGATTGATATGTCGGTATTAGGATGCGAGTCTATATGAGAGGATTGATACATTTGCCGGTCCCTTGATATGAGATTGTTATGGATGCGACCTGGGATATATGTTTATAGATATATATAATGTTGTGAATCATGAGTGATATACCGTACGAGACGTTGGGTCCTTACCCTCTTTGTCAAATAGGTTGTTAGGATCGCAAATTGTTTAATGCCGCCGTATGATAATTTACCTTACATGATGAGTTTATCTGTTGATTGATTCATACCCTTGACTAGAGGATGTCATACGATGGATTATACCGTATGTGATGTTATGAGGCTGAATGCCGATTGATAAATTCACCGACTCGATCATGTTAGATACATATACCTTATAGCTTTTAGCTGACGATGTACTTTATACTACGTTCATGTCATTCTCATTGCATTACATCTACCTGTACTAGTACACCTACACCATTATCGATGATGCGTATGTTACACTTACACAGATTGGCCGGCTCACACACTTCATCATCGATAATTGCTATGTCACTTACACAGTAGAATTGCTGCATCATGATATGACTCCTTGCATGATTTACTTGCTATGTTCACACCACTGTTCTATGTTGCATGATATACGGATATGCTTACATTCTGTTATATGACGCATACATCATGCTTTATGATTAAACGCATTAAGATATGTTGTTTTCGTGAGATTTCTGGATTTGAGAACCGTGGCTATTTCAAAAGAAAGTATGTATTGTTTTAAAAACCCGGTTTCTCTTGATTTGATATTTCAGTGCGTCCACCATGCGTTTTCTCGGTTATGAGACGTGTGATATGTGAAACCTGATTCGAGGAGTTGGATAATCCATTTGCGGGTTCACGGTGGACCTGGTATGGTACCCCGGGGCGAGAATGGAAGGTTGTGCAGTAGACGATGAGCCTGGCAGAGGGACTACTACCTACCGGTGATTGGTTGGATCTAGAGGTTATCCGGAGGATAACGACCGGAGTCGAGAGATGGATATGGGATGATCCATACTGCCGGAGCCCGATGGCCGATCCCGCAGACGGAGCCCGTGGGCCGATCCGGACTGACGGAGCCCGATATATGAGGATTTACACGGCGATGTTGGACACGGGTTTCTTGATGTTTCGAGTGTCGATGTTGGACACTCAGGTTCCATGATTTTGATATGTCATTGATGGACACACTGCTTGATATCCTTATATTTACATACATATGCTTTCATGATATTTACATGCATGATGTTGTTGTGTCATTGGTTGACGCGTGGATGAGATCCATATGCATATAGGCATTGAGTAAACTTTTGGCACATATGTAGATACGGTCACCCTAGATATCATAGTATTACCCTTATGATATAATTGACCTAGGAATCGTTGTTTTATTCGATTTTTACCTGATGATGTTTTCTACTCATGAGTTGGCAACTCACCCCCGTTGTGCCACAATTCTTGTAGGTTGACCGCATGGATCAGTAGCGGCATCGCTGGCACATAGCTGCATTCAGGTGTTTTGCTTTGGTAGGTGGTACCTGTTGGATCATACCCCTCTTGTATTTATTATTCCTGTTTTATCCAGTTAACTCCATCAAATCAGAAACTAGTATTTGTATATGTAGTAAGACTTAGCAAGACTTGTAGTTGCGAGACTTGAGCGATGGGTTATATGTTCGCTTGGTGGGTTTGATGTCTTGCTTTACACTATTCTTTGTGTTAATCTTCGCCGTTGGGCGTCGTATACTTATTTTCTGTCTTGCGTGGTTGTGATTCAGCCGATTGGCGAAAAGCTAGCTCCCGCTTAGGGATACCTTTATTATTATTGTGTATATGTGGTTTTGGATCAAAATATACAAAAGAGGTGCTGTCCAAATTTTTAAAAGACGAAACATGTTTTTCAACTACTAAAATCCACATGCATTTTCATATTCCACTATTTACGCATTTAAGAAAATGATTTGATTTTCATCATACCTTTATTTTAAAACTTCACCTCTTCTATTTTCTTAAAAGGGTTTAGATTTCTGGGCTTCGGCTTACTTGAATTACGTTAATTTAGACGTTGTGTGGTTTAAGTGCCGGTCACGAACAATATTTTTAGGTCGTGGCATCTATGTTGCACGAGCACTGAATTGTATGCCACACACACTGTTGGTAATTTCCATGACACGCACAACATATACATATATATGGTACTGCATTCGTTATCGACATTGATGCAGTTGTTCTTGTACCACTTTACTAAGGGAATATGTATTGTACCGCCTTCATTATTATTAACAGTTAGACGTTGATTCTTGTTCTATTGCGCATATGAATTGCATCATGCATGCATACATACATACATGCATACATACAAACCTTGCTATAGCTACATATACACCTTTATATGATGCTGAAATTGACTTCGGGAATTTGGGAACCGTGTGATATCTTTAAAAACTTGACTCATTTAAAAGAGTGGTTTTCCCTTGATATGCTCATATTACTGTTCTATGTTGCATACTTCGTATTTCATGGATTTACGTATTGAGATACTGATTTCATGTGATTTATGGATTTGAGAACCGTGGTTATATTTCAAAGAAAGCATGCATTGTTTTGAAAACCCGGTTTCTCTTGATATGAAATTTTAATGCGTCCACCATGATTTTTCTACGTTCTGAGATTGGTTTTCGAAACCCGATTCGAGGAGATGGATGATCCATTTGCGGGTTCATGGTGGACCCGGTATGGTATCCCGGGATAAGAAAGGTATGTTGTGCAGTAGACGATGAGCTTGGAAGAGGGACTACTACCTACCGGTGATAGTTTGGACCCGGGCTATCCGGAGGATACCGACCGGAGTAGTGAGATGGATATGGGCCGATCCGGACAGATGGAGCCCGTGGGCCGATCCGGACTGACGGAGCCCGAGTTATATGGATTTACGTGTCGATGCTGGACACGGGTTTTTATGATGTTTCGAGTGTCGATGTTGGGCACTCAGGTTTCATGAGATTTACGGATATGATGGCCGGTCAAAGGGACGGTGCCTGAGGTTTTGGGATTTGGGGTGTCGTTGATGGACACCGGGTTTTTCCACGATGATGATTCATTGATGATGATTATATTTTATCCCCCACTCAGGATTATTTTATATGCATTTTTTCATATAGTTGTAGTACCTTGATGGTGTACCTTGATCATAATTATTGCATATCCATATTGCCATACTTAGGCTATCAGATTGCATGTGATAGATTATCGTTGTTCGTGCATACTTGCGATTATCTGTATGATGTTATTTACTATTCATGAGTTGGCAACTCACCCCCGTTGTGCCACAGTGTTTTGCAGGCTTGACCCTCAGAGTAGTCGCGGAAGGGCTCCTTATTGTATCTATTTATGCGGATACCGCTGCGGTGAGGCCTTTTTAGTGTAGGTGGGTTTGCAGTTATCCTAACACATCTATTGTATATCTCATTGTATCTAGTACTCTCTATCTACCACTTTCATGTATTGACTTAGAGACGAGTTTGTGACGATCGATATTGTATATTATGTGACTCTGGGTGTCGTGCTCATGTGAGCCGGCTTTTCTTTTGTAGCTTTATCTCTTTTATGTTATTTTCATTTTTATTGTCTATTTCTTCGCTACGGCGTCGTATATATATACTTGTGGTGATTGTTTTTCGCCTTTGGGCGTGATTTGCTCCTGTTTGGGAATACTTTATTTATATCATGTCTTTGTATCCATTTCGGGGCTAGTTTTTCAAAGAAGGTGCTGCCAAAATTTTTAAGAAAATACATTTAAGTTTTAAGATTTTTACTTGAGATTTCTAAATATTTTAACAATGTCTTTATCACTTACTTCTTTTTATGGTTTAGATTTCTGGGTTTTCGTCTTACTTAAATTGCGTTACGCCAGTTGACGTCACGTGGTTTAAGTGCCGGCCACGTTCCTAAATTGGGTCGTGATAGTATCGCATATCGGGTCTAGGGGGTGGATAAAGTCAGACCCTTATAACGCGATATTTAGTATCGGTATGAAGCCCATCACCCACTGAGAAACTACTGATCCAAATTAGTAATTCTCGTCCACCGTGTCCATGGATTTCTGGTGATGGCCACCCATGTACAACGGGACATCAACCCCCTATACCGGGAGAGACGAATCCCCGACGATCCGCTCACAGCCTCCATGGGACTCGGGACTGTACCCAACTAAAACCTGTTTGCACGACTCCTTTGAGACGTGGTAGGTGTCACAACCCTAAATATTAGCTCGTGACCAGCACTTGAATCACGCAACGTCAAAAGGCGTAACGGAATTCAAGTAAGTTGAAACCCAGAAATCTAAACCTTTTTAGAAAAATAAAGCAGGTGAGGTTTCGAAATAAAGGTATAATGAAAACAAGTTTTATTAATGCATAGAAAAGGAAGATGAATGATGCAAGGGAAATTTACTAGTTTGAAAACATGTTTCGTCTTTTAAAAATTTCGGCAGCACCTCCTTTGTATATTTTGATCCAAAACCACAAATACATAGTAAGAATAATGGCATCCCCAAGCGGGAGCTAGCTCTTCGCCAAACGGCGGATTATAATCACGCAATATAGCATAAATGAATATACGACGCCCAACGGCGAAGCTCAACACAAAAAGATAAAGAAATGAGCAAGATATAACCTCAAAAGTGAATATAAAACCCATCGCTCAAATCTCGCAACTACAAGTTTCACTAAGTCTCATCACTTATACAACTTACAACTTTTGATTGATGGAGTTAACTAGATACAATATGAAATATAGATACAAGAGTGGGAATGATACAAATATCCCACCTACCAATGTAAAACACCCAAATGCAACTGTGTGCCAGCGAAGCCGCTACTGATCCAAGCGGTCAACCTGCAAGAACTGTGGCACAACGGGGGTGAGTTGCCAACTCGTGAGTAGAAAAATATCAACAGATAGAAATTGAATAAACGACGACTCCTAGGTTAACTATATCATAAAGGTAATACTATGATATCTTGGGTGACCAGGTCTGTATATGTGCTAACAAGGTAGTCAATACCAATATGCATGTGGATAACATCCAACAGTAATAACCAATGCATGTATATGGATCTCGTCCAATCATAATCAAGATATGTATGCATGTGGGTCTCGTCCACCCAAAATCAATGTCTCCATGCACATAAATATCATAAAGGGTGTGCATGAAAGTATGAGGATATATATATATATCAGCGGTGTCCCTCCCAACACATCAAAATCATGGAACCTGAGTGCCTATCATCGACACTCGAAAACATCTTGAAAACCGTGCCCAGCATCGGCACATAAATCCTCATATATCGGGCTCCGTCGGTACGGATCGGCCCATCTCATCTCTCGACTCCGGTCGGTATCCTCCGGATATCCATCGAGCCCAAATACTATCACCAGTAGGTACTCGCCACTCTGCCAGGCTCATCGTCTGCTCTACGAAAAACATTTCTCGCCCCGGGAAACCATACCGGGTCCACCATGAACCCGCAAACGGATCATCCAACTCCTCGAATCGGGTTTCAAGCACGCGTCTCAGAACCGAGAAAACGCATGGTGGACGCACTGAAATATCATATCAAGAGAAACCGGGTTTTTAAAACAGTACATGCTTTCTTTGAAATAGCCACGGTTCTCAAATCCAGAAATCTCATAAAAACAGCATATCTCAATGCGTAAAATCATAAAGCATGATGTATGCGACATATGATGGAATGTAAGCATATCCGTATATCATGCAACAAGAAAACAGTGATATATCATATTAAGGGAAAACCGCTCCTTTAAAGAATCCCAGTTTTTAAAATATGCCTTGCGGTTCCCAATATCTCCAAAGTCAAATGCAACATCGTATATAAGTGCACGGGTAACTATAGAAAGTAAATGATGTATAGAGTCATATCATGATGCAGCAATCCTACTGTGTAGTGACATGGAAATTATCGATGATGAAGTGTGTGAGCCGGCAAATCTGTGTACGTGTAACATACACATCATCGATAATGGTGTAAGTGTACTAACACAGGTATATGCAATGCAATGAAAATAATATGAATGCAGCATAAGGTAAATCATATGCAATGCTGATGGGTATACGTATCTAATATGACCGAGTCGAGGAATTTATCAACCGGCATCCAGCCTAACAACATCGCGTACGGTATGATCCATCGTACGGTAATCTCTAGTGAAGGGTAAGGATCAATCATCAAATCAACTCGTCACGCACGGAAAATCATCGTACGGCGGCATTAAGCTAATAGGGATCCTATCATCCTATAAGACACGGGAGGGTACGGCCTAATATCATGTACGGCCTATCATCCATGATTCACAACATTCTATATATGTAAATATATCTATGTACCTATGTCCCGGGTTACATCCGCAATAATCTCATATCAGGGGACCGACAGGGTATAAATCATCTCGATCGACTCGCATCCGTATACCAACATATCATCAGATCATCATATCCGTCTTATAATCTTTTTACCACACTTATAACTCATATGAAGCCGAGTTTACCTAAACATTCCATCCTTACTATAAGTATAGGTATCTAATCTAACATACACACCCGAACCATACAATCAGACTTTAAAAGAAGCGAATCATAGTTTTCAAATTTGGGGTTACTGATTGATTCTTTTTAGGATTGTGTATGTTGGAAAATTGTAAAGAAATCACAACCAAAAATATTTGACCGCAATCAATAACGGTGTCGGTTTGTAGCGCATTAGTGAGTGCGGATCGTCCACAGGGATTGTGCGATTCGTTCGTATTTTGTTTTGTTTGAATTGAAAATTTAATAGAAAAGAAAAGCAAAAACGATTCAAGATTTATATCGATGAATTTCAAGAATCAACTAATCTATTCAAGAATCAAGAAAACGTTAAACATCAAGAATCAAGAAAGATAGAATTCCAATCGATTTAGGTTTCAAGATTTGAAGTAAAGCACGTAGGAATCGATTAGATCGTAGATGTGAAGAAGACTAGAAGTTACCGTTTCTTATCCATTAAAAAATTGATACTAAATCGATGTAGATTCATCGAGGATCAAGGATCTTGCGAAGAATTCGGGTTCCTCATCCTATCCTTTGTCCTTTCGATGAATCACATTCACAAGATAGCTTCTAGGAAATCGAATGATTGATCGTTGATCTCTAGATCGTGCGAAAAGAATCAAGAACGCATTTCGCATCGATCTAGATCATTGATCATTCAATTTTCAAGAATTTACAATTGTTATAGGACTTAAGAAAATGTTTAAAATCCATCAACATCATCATTCTACAATCATCTCGATTCCTCCACGAGCGGAGTTTTACTCAAGCATCATCACGAAGAATACATTCAAGAATTGAATATGAATCATAATGCTCGAATTGAAATATAACCAAGTTTAAAGAATCTTCACCTTTATTTATTCCACAAATTGTTACACATTGCTCAAGACTACAAGAATTTGAGAAGGAATAAGATTGTCGAATCTAGCGTTGCATTGGCTCCTTGAGTCATGGATCGGGTTGGATCTCGTGCTCCGTTGAAGTCCAGCTTCGCTTCTAAAGGATGATTGAAGACTTGCTTGCTAGAACTCAAAGGATCTTGAATTTGGAGTTTCTTGATTAGGGTTAGGGTTTGACACAAGTCGTGTCACTCGACTTGTGTTAGAAAATGGGGGAGATTAGAGATTGAAGAAGAAGTAACCCTAGATCTAGGCTCTCTTTTATAAACCATCAAAACCCTAGATCTAGGATTTCAAATTTGAATTTTCCCTCCAAAAGTTTGTTAAAGAGAGCCTTCTAGATGAAGTTTGTTAATCCGAGCCTTCTAGATGAGCCACGTGGATAATCGGGAGTCTTCTGGAAGCTTTAACCGTTATTAGAGACATGTGTAAGAAAATTGAGGAGCTGAAGCCATAGAGCCGCCGCGGTTCCGCGGCGCAAGCGGGCTCCCGCCGCGGAACCGCGGCGCTTGTGAAGCTTTAGGGCTTAGAACTTCTGGGCTTTTCTGATACTGACATTTGGGCCTTTTTGTGATATGTTGAATTGTGTTTTTCCCTCTAGATTGCTACCAGATCTCAAAACTTGGAGTTGGTGTATTTTTGATCAGTTTCTTTTGGCTTTGTTCCTACAATTTCCTGCACAGACTCCGAAACAAGTGTTGTGCAATACAAGGATGATGCGATGCCATGATAAACAGTCAATTTCTTTCATAAATGTCGGTTTTAGAGTATAACACATGCAATCTGGTATTTCAGGACTGTTTTGCTAATATGTGCAATATGAAGACCGAACACCTCTAGATGAATGCAAAAGATAGGGAAATTGCCGTGTTAAAAATGCAGTATTTTCGACTGATCAAATTCCCCCAAACTTATTTTCGGTCGTCTCGAGCGAACTGTTTTATTAAAAAGAGAAAGAGAAAATAAAGAAAGAGAACAACTAACTAGCATACTTTCGTAGGCAACACGATTGCATTGAGCACGTGCAAGAAGCCTTTAAACCTCTAGGTGTCCCTAGTAGGAGGAGTGTTGTCTCCTGAGGGTTTTCAGCGGATTGCACCCACAAAATCCAATAATAAAAGGAAGATCATGAATATTACATTTAAAGAAAAGAATTGTAAAAGAAGCCTTGAAAATTAGGGTTTCCAACTAAGCTAGCTTTTCGGTTGTCATGAGCCCTATCTTAATAGTCATGAATGTTGGAGATAGTGCCCTCAGAGTCAATTATTGGATCACAGGCACGTGATTGCAATGATTGAGGGTGGACCTATCCCGGTAGGACAGTCTTACTCGAGATGATAGTATGCTATCTGGTTTATCTTTATCATCGTGTACTGCTTTAGGTGACCTGACATGTCGCTATTACACGTTGATAGAGCCCCTAGGATTCTTGCTTGACGACCAGCAGTATGATGGCGATCATATACGTGGGAGCTGGGGTCTATAAGCACATCCTTAAAAGGTCCCTAGTCGTGGGAGTTTCGAGACTGGGCATCGATACTCCATTAGTAGACTAGTGTATACAGTCGAGACCCCGACGAGGGGCGGTGGCCGGTCTCACAAGCCACTGGTGTCAGTTGGTTCACCTAAGATGTATACAGGTGCTCATTGGGTTATGAGTACACCGGACAGGACTCGCCGGGAACCTGCTAGTTGGTCTTATACCAGATGTCAGATAGCAGTTCCCTGGTGACATATGTACAGGTTAGTTCATCGACCTGAGATCGTCATTTGTCTCGTGTGAGTTCCCACTGTACTTTGATTACTACCCTACCACGGCTCAAAGGAGTCGTGCAAACAGGTTTTAGTTGGGTGCAGTCCCGAGCCACATGGAGGCAGTGAGCGGGTCTGCAGGGGTTCGTCTCTCCCGGTATTGGGGGTGAGGTCGCGCTGTGTCTAGGAGAGCCATTACACAAAGCCCTCGGTCCAGGAAGGAGATTTACTGGTAGGTATTCCAGTAGTATCTCAGGGTGTTCTGGGCTACGCTCCGACACGACTTGTACCGCCTTTGGGGGTCTGACTTTTACCAACCCCCTAGGCCCGCCATGCGATACTCATAGACGAACGGACCGGACTGTACGGATATTGTCACTGACAGGCTCAGTAGGGTGTCAGGATGAGTTCGCTCATCGACGTCCCTTTTGGTCAATAGCTGGTGGCCCGTCACGTATTGGCTAATACTTGTTAGTTATATGTATGCCCTAGAGGCCATTACTATACATAGGATGTATATTGTAGTGGATGCTGGGACATATATAGGGAGGACTTTCTTGCTCGACATGATAGTATGCTATCTGGTTGAACTTTACCTTAACGTGTATGCTGATTGTCTCTCTATTACATGTTGGTAAAGCCCTTAGGATCTGTACTTGACTACCTGGACTATGATGCGGATCATACTAGTGGGGACATGGTAGTCCATAAGTACATCCTGCAAAGTCCCTAGTCGTGGGTGTATCGAGACGGGGCATCGATATTCCAGAGTAGACTAGCGTATACCTTCTTGACCCATACAGATGGGCGATGGATGATCCCATATCCATCGGTGTTTGACATCAGAGATGATATACGGGTGCTCAGTAGAGACTGGGTACACTGGACGGACTCGCCGAGAACTCCCAGATGGTATTATACCTCACGTCAGATGGCAGTTCTCTGGTGACACTGGTACAGAGTAGTCTGTTGACCCGAGATCGTCATAGAGTCTTGTGTGGTTCCCACTGTTCTTTGATTTCCATCTTACCACGTCCAAGAGGGCGTGCAAAACGGTGGTTTTTGGGTACAGTCCCGAGTCACATGGAGGCAATGAGCGATAGGAGGGGATTCGTCTCTCCCGGTATAGGGAGTTGATGTTGCGCTGTGTTCGATTGGCTATAACAGGAAATCCCTGGCCAGGGTTGCTGAGATTTACTGGTAAGTGTTACTAGTAATTTCTCGAACAGTTATAGACCTCATATCGACACGACTTATTGTGCTATTGGGGTCTGACGTTTACCACCCCTAGGCGAGATATGCGACATATCAGACGATCAGACCGGACTGTACGGTAGTGTTACTGGTCGGATTCACTGGAGTGTGAGCGGGCTTGCTCGTCGATCTTCAGATCGCTCAATACCCGGGTGGCCGTTACGTTTAGCAGACCGCTTGCGGCTTGTGGATGTTTGATATGATCATCGCCTGCTGCCGGCGTATTGACGAGTCTTTAGAGTCCTACACAGAGGTTTCCTGACTCAAGAGAAACGAAATAGGAGCGCATATGAGATATGTGCGGGACCGAGAATAATGCGTGTATGTGATACCGTATTCCATTCTCGCGATGAATGTATCGATTAGGTTATATGCGATATACCCTAGTTATCGAATCAAAGGTTGATTTGATAAGCCGATACATTATATACTAGTCGGTTGTGTGCGACATGACCGGGTCATTGAATCAAGTGTTGATTTAATGATTTAATGCATAATTATATATTTGATATATTACTTTGCGTTAACTAGTATTGGTTCACTTTATATGGATTTTCTCACTTGTAATGTGCACATTGTATATGAGATATACATTTGTACATTTGCTTGTATCATGTTTGATGATACATGATTGTTTAAGTGTACGTTAAGAATAAACCATGGTTATTTATATGATTAGGGTTTTATTTCCTTTTCTTATTTATTTATCTATTTATTTATTTTGGAAATAATTAGAAAAGGCATAAGAAGAAAATGGTGGCTATTTTTGTTTCATATTGAAGCTTCTTGAAGACTTTGACCTAGTGACCATTTTGTTCTTATCCTTAACCCTAACCATTCCATTAACCATGGTCTTTTCTCTACACTTAACTAGGGTTGAAGATATGATAAGTATTGATTTACTTATTCTTTTTAATTAACTTATCATATAACATTTCTTCTTCTTCTTCATTCTTCAAGTGAAGAAAAGCAAGGTCCATCAATGGTGATTGTTGGAAAAGAGTGAGAAATCCAAAACTAAAGTCTACCCACTTCCTATTTCTTCATCCTCTACCTCTTGCCAAGTAGTAGAGTGTGTTTACTTCACAAGTTTCCATGACTTGGTGAAGTTGTGAGCTTGATCTAGCGATGCCTCGACGTAGATCATCTTCGGCATGGACATCGACGACCTAGCTTGCCCATTCTCCGACGAAGCCGACTCTAGAGCCCGGATTTGATTTGGACAGCGGAGACGACATCGTTGCGGAGCCATGGAGGTGGAGCACCGGATCTACAAAGGTTGTATTTCCGTATTCTCATTAGCTAAGTTGTTAGCTAGCTTTCTTTTCGCCTAGAAATCTAGTTATCGATCCGTACACTAGGGTTTGTAGGCACCATATTTTTGAAATTGCCATGGTTGATGGCTTGGGAGACCTCACTAGAGTGCCTAGGAACCCTGCAGTGGTATCAGAGCCTAGCTAGAGCCTAAGGCGAAGTCCAGACGGAAATTGAAGTCCGAACGAACCCGAAACCCCGATTCAAAGTTGCTCTCTGTACAATTTTTAAAATCTGGTCTTTTTCCACATTAAAAATGTTCAGAAAAATCAGCAGGTGAATATATGAGGTACTGTGAAATTCGTGCCGATAATTCATTCTTCTTGCCGCGCTTCCGCGGCACGAGCTAGCCTCGTGCGGCGGTTACGCGGCGGTACGGCATGCTTATTTAATAGTTTTTACACAGTATCTCATAATTATTAGTGCTGGTATTCCTGGGTATTTTTAATATTTATTCCAGAGTTGAATTTTTCTGAGTTGATTTGGGGATTCGGTATTTCGATCGGGTATCAAATTTTGTCTGTGTGGCTTTCCGGATAAATTTTAGAATATGTTAAAAAGTTCGACCGGATATAAATACCCACTTTTTCCCCTGTCGGGAAATTTCCAAGTGTTGGATTTTTCCGTAGTTTAACGACTTTCTAAGTAGTGCAAGTAACGCGATGGTCCCTCTAGAAGACACAAACCTTAACTCGATTATGTGACCGTCTTGAACTGCCCTTTGAACCTTCGGGTTTGGGGCAGTACGGCGTGCCACATGTGAGGCGTTGGCTTGACCCTTCTACGGCTGGACCATTGGTACTGAGGTACGAACGGAATGTTGTTAGACTTATTTCATGTGTTGACCTGTATCGGGAAAACTTGGGTGTTAGAATGTTCGATCGGAAAGTTTAACATTTTCTATTTATCCGGAATGGGATACAATAATTGGAATTCACAAGTAGTTATGTGATAACTAAATGAATGTTATAAACACAGCAGTTTAGTCTCACTTGATCGGTTGCCACGGAATTTTGATGTGATCAAAAGTCCATCGCAATCACATAGCGTACGCGGATACTCGCCGGGTAAACTTAATAGACAGCTTCACGCCATTGCCCCGACCAAGTGACTGTAGGAGAACCCCGTCGCCGAAAGCATCCGTTTGGGTACTCGCGGCAGCGGTGTTCCGCCTTGGTACACTTCGTCGACGGTATTGGGGGTGCGGCCGCCTACTAAAGTTTGCGACGAGCATTCGATCAGGATGTCGGGAATCCTGTTGAATTGCCCGACTTGATATTGAAAAGTGTTTTCGATTTTGAGACTAAAATGCGGGGTTTATAATTGTTAGGCATGTGATGTCTAAGGTATTCATTTGATTAGGCATGCGATGTCTATGCAGATTGCGGATTCCAACTGTTTTAGTTTTACACTTTCTTTTCTGTGACCGTAAGTGTAATATGTGATATCGCCGGTTTCGTTGCTATATGTCAACGACAATTGGGATGGACATATTTACTTACGTTGATGACATGTGATGTTATGTGTTGCTGGATATGTTATATTGGATCGTCGTGTTTGAATAGCCGGGGGTTTTTATGTGAGATGAGTGTTTTTCATTTTCATTCATGTAAAAACTTGTATGTAATATTCTTTTATTGGGGCGCTTCCAGGTTGCGGGAGTTGTCACCTGTTGTATATTATTTACTTTTCTGCACTAGGATAGACCCAAGGAGGGGAGCACAAGTAACCGGGTTCTGGAGTCCAGTGGGAGACCAACTCGAGGAGTCGAGTCCGGGTCTCCTAACTCCAGAATTGGTAGGGTTGCTTGCCGCTCTCGTAGGGGTCTAGGGGTGTGGGTTTGGCTATTCATCGCGACCGTGGAATCCGTGTTTTATACTGGCTCGTATTGAAAACACGGACGTCCTAGTATATCCAATATTTCATATGATTCTTCTGTTGCGATATCTGTGATGAGATCATGTGATGTTTCTGTGATGGATATAGTATATAGTATATATGATATATTATATAGACGTTACTTATGTTTTACACCCGCGCTAGCCCTGCCCTGCTCTGTCGTTAGTTACCTAACCTAACGGTGCACGAGGGGTCATCGAGGCGAATGCGGATGGCATAAGTGTACGTCATATCTATCTGTGATGATTAGGTATTTAAATGATGGGACTTCATTAATGTGATTAATGAATTAAAAGAAACCTAAGATGTTGTAGAATCGAATTTCAAAATAAAACAGGTAGCTACAGTTCTTGCTTTGCATAGCGATATATGTGATATATCCTGCACCTTATTCGATGAGGAAAGGACCGAGATCCCTTCACCGGGAGTGACTCCTTTAGCAATAACTGGCAGATGCTACACATTCGGTTTGTCTTTTGATTGCTTTTAAGTGTTTTTGCTTTGCACAGTGATATATATGATATATCCCGCACCTCATTCGACGAGGAAAGGACCGACGATCCCTTCACCGGGAGTGACTCCTTTAGCAAAACTAGAAAAGCCTCAAAAGCACTCCATTTTAAAATCATTTGATTCTACAACGATATCAAGTTCATTACGCAATAGGTTTTCAGAAAAACCTGTCGTAGCCCTCCGTCATTTCAGATATGTACTGGTTAGTATTCGTGCTGCGTTTGTTGACCTCTGTCAAGGCGTAGTGTGCGGTAGCTGATTAGTGCTTATCTGCATAAGCATATGATGTGATTGATTTAGGGTAGTCGTGCGACCTTGTTGACCTCTGTCAAGGGTCGTGCGGGTGGGTTTACTTCAATCAGGAAATGACGGGTTGAACTTGACTAGCAGCCTATGGTTTGTTGACCTCTGTCAAAGTCATAGGACGCTAGGGGCAAAATATTATCGGGAATTTCAAGTGTTGAGATTTGCAATGAGATTGCATACCTTCTATGAGATAGTTGGATCCCGATACCCGCTGCGAGTAAGTGTTACTCCTGGGAGAGTTTTATACATTACAATTAGCCGATCAAGTAGGTGTCTAGAAAGGTGTCAACGGGGTTACGCCTCTGGGAAAACGAGGTTTACATTAATTAGGTTCGTGCGAAAGCACGGGGGACCTCCCTCAAAGTACCGACACTGGCCTGGCTGAAAGATTGGCGAACTTGTAGTGTGTAATTAATCCCGGCTAGTCTTTCCTTTTAGGGTTTGAAGGAAGATTTGATAAAAAGCAGTGGGAGCCATCCTGATTAGATAAAATAAAAACCAATCTATTCTTGACAGAGCGCATGCTGAGTGTTTTCTTCTCTCTCTCTCCTGGTAGCGACCATATCACGCCTTAATCAAGATAATAATACGGAATATTGACCGAACCCGCTTGTTATACTAAGCTGGGGAACGTTGGTCCCGCTCCAACTTATAACTGTTATAAGACAGAGCAGGAAATTGGGGAATACCAGATTTCCCGTGCCGCCCAAACGAAGAGAGTGCATGCTGATGCATCATCTTCGGGTGTGTTCATTATACAGAACTGTTTCTCAGTATCCTTTACGTCCTGGGTATATGATACCGGATCAGGATCCCAGATATGCAATCTGTTACATAGGGCTACAGATAGGTAGAGAACTGAGAACGGGTGATAAGTTTCATGAGACAGAAAACGGGGCAAGTGTTGCAGCCAAGTCTGTCGGTCACTGTCACCCTGTATTACCGATACATTGATTCTGAACGAATGTTGTTAGATACCGAACCTGATATACAAAATCATATCAGTCTCTTTATTAGTAAAGAAATGATAGAATTTTGTATTGTTGGATAATATTTTGAACATTTCCTATATCAAAAGTTGATCGGTTCAGGCACGTTATCTAAAAGCATTAATGTTCTAAATCGAACTACAGTTCTTAATATACGGAACACACACAAGAGGAAGAGTTCAGAAATGAACGAATTCTTCTTGAGGCATTGTAGACTAGGTCAGATCAAGGCGACCCGACTAGCTAGAGTTACATATAGATGCATATTTAAATCAGTTTGAATTTACATCTTGTGAAACTCGCCAGTCATGTCACAAAGATAAGAAGACCATAGCTCCGTTTACTGGAAACAGAGAAAGAGTTAGTGAACTCTTGGGATTGATACATGTTGATGTATGTAGGTCCCCTGTCTACACATGCCAGGACCGGTTCTTTATACTTCATTACATTCTCTGATAATCTCTCAAGATTCAGACATACGTTCCTGTTGAAACATAAGTCCGAACCTTTTGAGATATTCACAGAATATAAGTTAGAAGTAGAGAACCAATACGGGTATAAGTATTATGTCCTATGATGAGATCAAGGAGGAGAATACTTGAGCACGGAAATACTGGACTAGTCTAAAGGAGAATGAGATTCTCTCTCAGCATTACTCCTCCGTATACACCATAGCACGATGGTATATTGGGGCGGAGCAATCACACCCTATATGATATGGTGTGCTCTATGATGAGTAATACTGAGTTACCTTTTTCCTTTTGGGAGTTATGCACTTGAGAAGCTGCATACCTATTGAATAGGGTTCAAATCAAATCAGTTGCCTACCACTTCATATGTGATATGGAAAGGGAAGAGCCCATGTCTTAAGCCAGTTAAGATTTGGGGTTGTCTGGCCTATGTCTAAAAGCAAAATCCGGACAAGCTCGAGGCAAGGTCAGTTATGTAGAACTGGAAATGTTCCAGCTATACAAATTGCAGCTGATGATTTGAAAGAACCAAAGGATTCAGTAGATTCCAACGAACCTCAGCCTCTCCGCCGATCTAGTAGGGTTCCTCACCCACCTGAGAGATACTTCGGTTTCTCTATGACAGTGGGAGCGAGGATTGCATCATGAGATGATGATCCAACTAGTTTCGAGCTGGCCATCAGGAGTGAGACTCTGTAAGAATGGCTGGATGTTTAGTGATCTGAGATGGAATCCTTATACACCAACAAAGTATGGACTTTGGTTGCAATATCTGAAGGGTTAAATCCCCATCAGGAGCAAGTATATCTTGAGAAGACTACTTGGTGTAGATGGAAAAGTTGAGACTTTCAAAGCTAGACTTGTTAAAGGTTTTCGTCATCGACCAGGCGTGGATCATGATGATACCTTTTCAAGTGACTATCCTTAAGTCCATCCAGATCCTACTTGCCACGGCTACATACCATGACTGCGATATCTGGTGGTTGGGTGTCTTGACTGCTTTTCTAAATGATGATTTAGAAGAGAGCGTCTATAAGTACACAGCCAGAGGGCCTCGTAGACAGTGGGAGCAGCGGAAACGTGTGCAAGATATTTTATATGATAAAGCAGGCATCGCGGAGTTGGAACATCTGTTTTGATGAATTAGTCAAAGAAGTTGAGATCATCAAAATGGTAGATGAACCTTGTATAAACAAGAAGGTAGTAGGGAGTATGGTGACGATCCTCGTAGAGTACGTGGATGACATACTCTTGATAGGGAAGGAGTTTCCTATGCTACGCTCGATCAATCTCCGCTTATCACAAAGATTCTCCATATAGGATTAAAGTGATACCTACTAAATCCTGGATTTTGGATCTATGAGATAGATCTAATTGGATGTTAGGTATCTCACTAGTAGTAGTGAGATGGTATCAATCGATCCAAGGGAGAATCACTGGAAGTGTTCCAGGGTGATAAAGACGACTGAGTGTCAGTCACAGGCATTGTCTTTACCCTCAGTAAAGGGACGGTATGTTGGAAGAGTTCCAAGCTAGATACCGTGACATACTAGACGATAAAGGCTGGATACATCGCTACTTAAGATGCTACCAAAGAGACTGTTTGGGTGTATATTGGTTCATAAGATGAACTACGTTCCTACCATTGTGAGACAATGGAGTTGCGGCTTATGCCAAGGAACGCCGGTCCCATCAGTGATCCAGACATATTCTAAGGCAGTATCACCTGATCATGGAGATGATTGATCTCCAGGGTGATCGAGGTTTGGAGAGTAGACTAAGAGGACAACACAGCGGATGCACTCACAAAGGCCTGTTCCCAGAGAGAGACTTTTATGGGATGGTTGAGTATGAGATACTGCAACCACTGCTACAGATGGCCCTAGTGCAAGTGGGAGATTGTTAGTTATATGTATGCCCTAGAGGCCATTACTATACATAGGATGTATATTGTAGTGGATGCTGGGACATATATAGGGAGGACTTTCTTGCTCGACATGATAGTATGCTATCTGGTTGAACTTTACCTTAACGTGTATGCTGATTGTCTCTCTATTACATGTTGGTAAAGCCCTTAGGATCTGTACTTGACTACCTGGACTATGATGCGGATCATACTAGTGGGGACATGGTAGTCCATAAGTACATCCTGCAAAGTCCCTAGTCGTGGGTGTATCGAGACGGGGCATCGATATACCAGAGTAGACTAGCGTATACCTTCTTGACCCATACAGATGGGCGATGGATGATCCCATATCCATCGGTGTTTGACATCAGAGATGATATACGGGTGCTCAGTAGAGACTGGGTACACTGGATGGACTCGCCGAGAACTCCCAGATGGTATTATACCTCACGTCAGATGGCAGTTCTCTGGTGACACTGGTACAGAGTAGTCTGTTGACCCGAGATCGTCATAGAGTCTTGTGTGGTTCCCACTGTGCTTTGATTTCCATCTTACCACGTCCAAGAGGGCGTGCAAAACGGTGGTTTTTGGGTACAGTCCCGAGTCACATGGAGGCAATGAGCGATAGGAGGGGATTCGTCTCTCCCGGTATAAGGAGTTGATGTTGCGCTGTGTTCGATTGGCTATAACAGGAAATCCCTGGCCAGGGTTGCTGAGATTTACTGGTAAGTGTTACCAGTAATTTCTCGAACAGTTATAGACCTCATATCGACACGACTTATTGAGCTATTGGGGTCTGAC
Source organism: Agapanthus africanus (assembly GCA_030015575.1). Taxonomy (NCBI): domain Eukaryota; kingdom Viridiplantae; phylum Streptophyta; class Magnoliopsida; order Asparagales; family Amaryllidaceae; genus Agapanthus; species Agapanthus africanus. The sequence goes on along the minus strand of JASDDO010000029.1, from coordinate 279,632,085 downwards.
GTTTACCACCCCTAGGCGAGATATGCGACATATCAGACGATCAGACCGGACTGTACGGTAGTGTTACTGGTCGGATTCACTGGAGTGTGAGCGGGCTTGCTCGTCGATCTTCAGATCGCTCAATACCCGGGTGGCCGTTACGTTTAGCAGACCGCTTGCGGCTTGTGGATGTTTGATATGATCATCGCCTGCTGCCGGCGTATTGACGAGTCTTTAGAGTCCTACACAGAGGTTTCCTGGCTCAAGCGAAACGAAATAGGAGCGCATATGAGATATGTGCGGGACCGAGAATAATGCGTGTATGTGATACCGTATTCCATTCTCGCGATGAATGTATCGATTAGGTTATATGCGATATACCCTAGTTATCGAATCAAAGGTTGATTTGATAAGCCGATACATTATATACTAGTCGGTTGTGTGCGACATGACCGGGTCATTGAATCAAGTGTTGATTTAATGATTTAATGCATAATTATATATTTGATATATTACTTTGCGTTAACTAGTATTGGTTCACTTTATATGGATTTTCTCACTTGTAATGTGCACATTGTATATGAGATATACATTTGTACATTTGCTTGTATCATGTTTGATGATACATGATTGTTTAAGTGTACGTTAAGAATAAACCATGGTTATTTATATGATTAGGGTTTTATTTCCTTTTCTTATTTATTTATCTATTTATTTATTTTGGAAATAATTAGAAAAGGCATAAGAAGAAAATGGTGGCTATTTTTGTTTCATATTGAAGCTTCTTGAAGACTTTGACCTAGTGACCATTTTGTTCTTATCCTTAACCCTAACCATTCCATTAACCATGGTCTTTTCTCTACACTTAACTAGGGTTGAAGATATGATAAGTATTGATTTACTTATTCTTTTTAATTAACTTATCATATAACATTTCTTCTTCTTCTTCATTCTTCAAGTGAAGAAAAGCAAGGTCCATCAATGGTGATTGTTGGAAAAGAGTGAGAAATCCAAAACTAAAGTCTACCCACTTCCTATTTCTTCATCCTCTACCTCTTGCCAAGTAGTAGAGTGTGTTTACTTCACAAGTTTCATGACTTGGTGAAGTTGTGAGCTTGATCTAGCGATGCCTCGACGTAGATCATCTTCGGCATGGACATCGACGACCTAGCTTGCCCATTCTCCGACGAAGCCGACTCTAGAGCCCGGATTTGATTTGGACAGCGGAGACGACATCGTTGCGGAGCCATGGAGGTGGAGCACCGGATCTACAAAGGTTGTATTTCCGTATTCTCATTAGCTAAGTTGTTAGCTAGCTTTCTTTTCGCCTAGAAATCTAGTTATCGATCCGTACACTAGGGTTTGTAGGCACCATATTTTTGAAATTGCCATGGTTGATGGCTTGGGAGACCTCACTAGAGTGCCTAGGAACCCTGCAATACCTCTGACGTGCTAGTGGTTAAATCCACAGCCATAGTATTGACGAGTCTTTAGAGTCCACCACACTTACAGTTACTCAAGCTTTCGGGCGAAACGCTGTAGAGGCCGTATGGAGATATGGCAGGGTCCGATCAGATACGTGCGGTATTGCACGGATCAGGATCGGACAGTTTTGTACTAGTGGCCGTATAGTTATATGGCAGGGTTCGATCAGATACGTGCGGTATTGCACGGATCAGGATCGAACGCATTTTACTAGCCGGCTTTGGTTTAAGCCGGTACTAGTTTAGTACAGTGTAGATTTTGTCTCATTGCATTTGTATCCGGTCGGAATACAGATGCGGCTGTGTATGCACAGTATCGGGGTTTTTCCTGTAATTTATTACGGGACCAGTTTTCTGGAGTTGCCAGTTTGCATTCCGTTCCGGCCGGTTTTCCTTTGTTCTTTCCCGGCCGGACTTTTCTGTTGGAGGGGGTAATTTGCAGTTTTGCAAATTACATTTGTGGAGGATTTTCTTGCATATGTATTTGTTATGATAGCTTCTTTAGATGCCATTCTTTTCCTTCATCTTTTCATGCTTTATTATGATTAGAATTGATAAGAATGGTTGATGTAAGTTTGTGATGATGATGTTTAGGATATAGTCACCATTCTCTTTATCCTACACTCACCTCCCTTCTTATGGTTGATATTACCTCCTCCACCATTCTCATTTTAGATGATAAGTTTTTCATTAGAAAAGAGAGAAGAAGAAAAAGAAAGAGAGAAAGAAAAAGAATGAGAGTGTTCATCTGTGTTATGGGAGGAATTCTTCATCTCCTTCTTCTTCTTGTTTCGGAAAAATGAAAGCACCATTTTTCCTAACCCCATTCCTCCATCATGGCAACTACAAACCCCAAATGAGACTAGCATGATCTACTACACATTCTACAGCATATCTTGAGCATGTCGAGTTGCCGGCTTCATGCCCGAGTTGCCTCGGTATTGAGGCGGGAGCCCGTAAAAGACGCAGGCGTTGTGGTGTCCTTTCCGGCGAGGAGGCGACGATGTGGAGGCAAGACTTTCCGCGGGAGATCGGGACGATGACGAGAAGACCGGAGGACACGGATCACTCGGTATACTTCTCACCCTATCTCTTGATTGCTAGCATTAGGTTAATGGTTACGATCCGGGTTTTCATTGTCCGCGGTAGCGCCGGTTTCCGAGTAAGGAAAATTTTTGATTCCGCATTTTGGCCTCGAGTACGAGGCCGGGGCGCTGCTGTGGCGCAACATGGTATCAGAGCCACGCCATTAACCTTACCTAGCTTGTTCTAATGTGTTTTACTTATCCGATCGACCGAAATTCCAAAAACCGCGTTTTGTGTACATCAGTTTTCTGTCGATTTTTTCCGGGCTCGAAAAATTTTTCAGGTGATTGCAGAATGATATACAGGAAATTATAAGACAACTGGGAAAATTCGAGACACTGTTCACTTCATGGAAGCGCGGAACCGCGGCAGAACCCTACTTGGGGCCGCGGTTCCGCCGCCTATTGGAGAGATCAGTGGGTTGGATTTTTACAGTGGGCTTCTGGGGAGAATTTAGGGTTTTTGGAATATTAATATTGGGCCCAAAATTTCTGTGGGTGCTACAGTTTTTCTTGGGGGCCCACTTGTTAATTTTTGATCGATCGGATATTTTAAACACATTATTTCACAGTATTTACATTATATCTGCGACCGTGAATGTCACTTGATCGGTAAATCCGGTCTAATTGCTATAGCCCGGTTAGACGGATTTGCGAACGTGACTTTCACGTTGATGTTCTATGTTTATGCTGTGTTGTTGCGGATCGGTCGTGGGGGATAGCCTGGATGCAATGTTAGTACAGTTTTGTTGTATTATGTACATTTGATATTGCGGGGCGAGCGTCCGACATGTGGACTGCCGTCACTGCCTGTTTGTATTATTCTTTTGGGGCACGACCTGGTTGCGGTCGATGTACCCGGTGTATGTATATTTTACTTTCTGTACTAGGTTTGCCCCGCGGTGGGGTGCACGGATAGCCGGGTTCTGGAGGGCAACAAGCCCGCATCTCATGGCATTGGGACGGAGGGGGCTTCACTCCAGAATTGGCGGGCTATTCGCCGCACTCGTAGGGGGTCTAGGATTTCATTGCACAGGCTATCCACACGACCAGGGAAACGTCGGGTTTCAGCAGCGGCTCTGTGAAACCCGGGGCTTCCAGATATCTGTATTGTTCTGTGATGCTGTACATTTCTGTGATGTTGCATTCTTTTCACGCCTTGAGCGAAATACTATATATTGGTATATATATTAGTAGATGTTGTATATGTTTTTCATCCGCGCTAGTCCAGTCCCCGCTCTGCCGTTAGTTAGCTAACCTAACGGGTGATGACGGGACCCAGTGGCGAATGCGAATGACATAGACGTACGTCAGTATATTTTCGTTCTTTATGGTGTGATTAATTGATGGGACTGCGTTGATTCGGATCAATGCAAGATAAACAAACCTTTTCTGATGTTGTTGGAACACTTTTCAAAAAGCTGTTATTGCAAGGACGTTCACTTTTGTTTTGCATCGTGGTATTCATTTGGAATATCCTGCTCCTCAGTCGACGAGGCAAGGGCCGAGATCCCTTCACCGGGAGTGACCCCTTGGACAGAAGTTTGCGTCAGGGCATTAACTTCACTATAGCCGATTACTTTTGCTTTGCATCGTGGTATTCAGTTGGAATATCCTGCACCTCATTCTACGGGGAAAGAGCCGAGATCCCTTCACCGGGAGTGACCTCTTTAGCAAAGGCTTTCGTCACTATATTTTTATAAAAACTATGCAGTTCCTTCAACGATATCAAGTTCATTACGGTAAAAGGTTTTTCGCCAAAAACCATCCGTAGCCCTCCGTCATTTCAGATTAGTATTGCTTAGTATTCGTGCTACGTATGTCGTGCATTGCCGAGGCGTAGTGTTCGGTAGCTATGTAATATTTTTCTGTAGCTTGGATAAGTGGATTGGTTAGGACAGTCGTACGGTTATGTTGGCATTGTCAAGGACTCGTACGGGTGGGTTTAACGCAATCAAGATAATGACAGGTTGAACTTGACTAGGACTCTTTGATATGTTGGCATTGTCAAGGTCACTTAGGTCCTAGGGGTAAAAATCACATCGGGAGTTTCAAAAGAACTGAAACTTGCCAGGTATGCGCATACCTTATGGAGTGTGGTGACGTGAGTGGATTCCGTCACGTTATCATGCGATGATAGTTGGATCCCGATTCCCACTGATGAGTTAGTTTACTCCTCGGGTGACCCCGACTAATTCTTCTTTCAGGTTTGGAGGAGAATTTGAGGTACAGTGGGAGGTTTCCAGATTAGACAAAGTGGTAACCATTCTGATCTAGGCTAGAGTGCACGCTGAGTGTTTCTTTTCTCTCTCTCTGGCAGCGACCATTGACCCGACCCTGGACTATGACTCAGTGACCAAGTTGACCGAACCTTCTTAACACTGGCTTTTGGATTGTCAGAGTTGCAGACCTCATTGCCACTCCTACTTTTACCCTTTTCTCCAGGACACCCCGTATTACTACGAACGTCCACTTCCATTGGACAAAACCATCGTATGGTTATATACGAACTCGAAGGACTTCGAGGATGGTTTCTGGTTCTGGAGAAAACGAATAGGATTATTCAGTTGTCTTTTCTTTTCACCTTCTCTCAGGTTGCGAGTACTCCTTGACTTAGGAGTAGTACACCTATTACGCAGATTGGATAGTCTTCTTCCAAACCTTAGGCTGGTGCCGAACGGTGGGGAATGAAGAAAACCAATTAGCCTAAACGGTGTGCAGAAGGTATTAAGATTAAGACAAAGCAAGGGATTAGTAGGAGGGCAAAGTAAATTGCGACTGATATTCACGACCAAACCAAGTATTTCTTCGCCAATCCTAAATCACCTTTGTATTTCTCCAGGACACTCCGTATCACTACGAAGATCCACAGTTTATTGGATACTCCATCGTATGGTTATATACGAACTCGAAAGGAACTTGTTCCAGTTCGGGGATGGATTCTGGTCCAGGAGAAATAGGAATTCGGTTTATTCGGTTGTCTTTTCTCTTCACCTTCTCTCACATTGCGAGTGCTCCTAGGATTAGGACAGTACACCTTTTATGCTCATTGGATAGTCTTCTTCCAAACCATAGGCTGGTGCCGAACGGTAGGGAAGGAAGAAAACCAATTGGCCTAAAGGGGTGTGCAGAAGGTAATGACTAAAGACATATAAAGGGATTTGGAGAGGTGGCAAAGAATTATACGGTTATAGTTGTGAATCTGGATAATGGAAGAGGCATTACTAAGAATACCGGAATACCCCACCGACACATTTCAATGTTTCAGTTCAACTGTGTACTGTTAAAAGAAAACTGATTTCCCGATTGGACACTTGCTCCAGGGTATGTATTTACCAGGTTTGATTCTCACATCTGTATGGTTTTACAGATGATGAGTGGGAGTAAGTTATTGGGAATTGGGTGATCATCCTCATTATATCGGGATTCGTTGTAATCGGTGATATTTGAGGAGATCACCTGGGCTGTTTGCCGGTCGGCAAATATTTGGTTTTGAATATCCGCTGTTGTGCACCAATTTCAAATTGATATATCTGTACGTCTATTTTCATAGAGTGAGATATACCTTTTGATATTATGTCGATGACATTTACCTATATCAGTGGATGGTTAGGTAAGGAGCATCGAACAGCGGTGTAATTCTTCTTAACCATAAGTACAGTTTTCAACCTACAACGCACAGTGAAAGAGTTGTTAGACTCAGCGGACTTATACAGAGTATTGTATGTTGTCCAGTGTCCATTGGGACAGAGCGGTTGGTCCTCATACTATATTCTGTTTACTTTTAACTTCTCTAGTTCTTAGACATGTGCTTCGTGGAAACACAGGGTCTAAGTTTTGAGGAGTTATAGGTATTTGAATAGAGTAGAGAACCAGGTGTAGCAAGTATCGGGATTCTTCAAAGTGATCGAAGATGTAGATACTTGTGTATGGTATTCAGTTGATAGTAATGATAAAGAGAAATTGCTTCTCTTTCAGGTTACTCATAATTGGAAGCATTCCTAAGTTGAGTAACGCTGATCGGCCTCCTTCCATTTAGTTGACATGCACTGGAGACAGCTGCATGATTTGAATCTGGTTCAATTAAATCAGTGCCTCTGGTTCTATATTGGATATAGAACAGTTCATATCTTGACATTGTTAAGGTACGGGGAGTTGTCCGGCTTATGCTTAAAACCAGACACTGGACAACTCAAGGCACGTTTCTGTAATGGCTGTTTGTGCGTTGACCCAGGCTATGACGAGGGTTGACTTTCTACCATCTGAAAGATCAATAGAAATATTGTTCTAGACTCTCCACAGTTTTATTAAAAATGGATTTTTTCAAAAAACAGCAGTGGGAGTATGGTAGAACTGGAAGTGATTCCAGAACCGCAAACGATTACTGAAGATTTGATAAGGAACCTAAAGATTCAATCTGATTTGACATTCCATTGGCCACTCCGCAGATAAGGTGGGTAACTTCAGGCACCCGAGAGGTACTACGGTAGCCTCAAGGACGGTGACAGGGAAGTTCTTGTTTACCCACACTTGCCATTGTTGTTGTTCCAGGCTGCGAGACCCGGCAGGAGGATGAGTATAGCGTCGTTCTAAATTAGCTTTAGAAGTGCACGTCTATATGACTCTGCCAGAGGGTTGTCGTAGTCAGTGGGAGCAGCGGAAGCATTAGTGGACTTCATGCTTATGTCTATTTATAAACTAAAGCAGATATAGCGGAGATAGATCATCTATTTCTGATGTGACAGTCATAGGTTTGACGTCATCAGAATAGGGGATGGATCTGTTGAGAAGGTAGTAGGAAGTGATATTCCTATACTACGATCGGTTATACTTTGGTCGTCACACAGTGTTTTCTCCACATGGGACTTGGATATTATATCTGACATACTGGTTACTAGATCTATGGTTTTAGATCTAGATTTGGGTGGTTTCCCAATCAGGGTATTTTGACAGCATTCTATGAGTATTTAGAATGGACGACTCCTGGCACGGTAGTATACCTGCAGGTAATGGAGTCACCCTCTCTAAAGGTGTCTTACAGACTAAAGGGGAGAGGATGTGCATGATTGACAGATCACTTGCTTAGGCAATTGAGTCAATCATGATATGTCAAGTACCACACCAGATGTTGTTCTTGCACTAGATGCAATAAGTTGATATTGATCCAATCCTGGAGGAACAGTCGGAAGCAGTTTTAGAACATAAGTGAATGTTCTAGGGATATGATAACGGCTGCCTCCTTTAGGAGACGGTTATCACTCCAGGCTTCCAAGGTGACATGGACGACAAGGAGGTTGTCAGAGTTATAGTTCTCCCTCTGGCGAGGGGCAGTATTTTGGACAGGTGGTCCAAGACAATGCTGAGGGAGGCATGGTGCAGGATACTGATTAAGTTCAGTTGACGATACAGTCTAAGAAGTTTGGATTTGGAGTTCATTTATGAGCTAGATCCCATCAGACATCCAGACATTCTAAGACAGGTATTGCTCTTTTCGGGAGATGGCTTTCTCCGCGAACTTGAGATATAGAGAGACATAGAAAGAAACATCACAGCGGATCCACTCACTGCGGCTATTCCTCGAATGCAATAGTTTCGCAAACGAGCTTTGTGAGACTGACTAGTAGAGGAGTTGGGTGTTCGGTATCACACGGGCTGTGAGTATGCGACATCGCAATAATTAGCCTTGAGTGCAAGTGGGAGATTGTTGGAGATAGTGCCCTCAGAGTCAATTATTGGATCACAGGCACGTGATTGCAATGATTGAGGGAGGACCTATCCCGGTAGGACAGTCTTACTCGAGATGATAGTATGCTATCTGGTTTATCTTTATCATCGTGTACTGCTTTAGGTGACCTGACATGTCGCTATTACACGTTGATAGAGCCCCTAGGATTCTTGCTTGACGACCAGCAGTATGATGGCGATCATATACGTGGGAGCTGGGGTCTATAAGCACATCCTTAAAAGGTCCCTAGTCGTGGGAGTTTCGAGACTGGGCATCGATACTCCATTAGTAGACTAGTGTATACAGTCGAGACCCCGACGAGGGGCGGTGGCCGGTCTCACAAGCCACTGGTGTCAGTTGGTTCACCTAAGATGTATACAGGTGCTCATTGGGTTATGAGTACACCGGACAGGACTCGCCGGGAACCTGCTAGTTGGTCTTATACCAGATGTCAGATAGCAGTTCCCTGGTGACATGTGTACAGGTTAGTTCATCGACCTGAGATCGTCATTTGTCTCGTGTGAGTTCCCACTGTACTTTGATTACTACCCTACCACGGCTCAAAGGAGTCGTGCAAACAGGTTTTAGTTGGGTGCAGTCCCGAGCCACAAGGAGGCAGTGAGCGGATCTGCAGGGGTTCGTCTCTCCCGGTATTGGGGGTGAGGTCGCGCTGTGTCTAGGAGAGCCATTACACAAAGCCCTCGGCCGAGGCAGGAGATTTACTGGTAGGTATTCCAGTAGTATCTCAGGGTGTTCTGGGCTACGCTCCGACACGACTTGTACCGCTTTTGGGGGTCTGACTTTTACCAACCCCCTAGGCCCGCCATGCGATACTCATAGACGAACGGACCGGACTGTGCGGATATTGTCACTGACAGGCTCAGTAGGGTGTCAGGATGAGTTCGCTCATCGACGTCCCTTTTGGTCAATAGCTGGTGGCCCGTCACGTATTGGCTAATACCTCTGACGTGCTAGTGGTTAAATCCATAGCCATAGTATTGACGAGTCTTTAGAGTCCACCACACTTACAGTTACTCAAGCTTTCGGGCGAAACGCTGTAGAGGCCGTATGGAGATATGGCAGGGTCCGATCAGATACGTGCGGTATTGCACGGATCAGGATCGGACAGTTTTGTACTAGTGGCCGTATAGTTATATGGCAGGGTTCGATCAGATACGTGCGGTATTGCACGGATCAGGATCGAACGCATTTTACTAGCCGGCTTTGGTTTAAGCCGGTACTAGTTTAGTACAGTGTAGATTTTGTCTCATTGCATTTGTATCCGGTCGGAATACAGATGCGGCTGTGTATGCACAGTATCGGGGTTTTTCCTGTAATTTATTACGGGACCAGTTTTCTGGAGTTGCCAGTTTGCATTCCGTTCCGGCCGGTTTTCCTTTGTTCTTTCCCGGCCGGACTTTTCTGTTGGAGGGGGTAATTTGCAGTTTTGCAAATTACATTTGTGGAGGATTTTCTTGCATATGTATTTGTTATGATAGCTTCTTTAGATGCCATTCTTTTCCTTCATCTTTTCATGCTTTATTATGATTAGAATTGATAAGAATGGTTGATGTAAGTTTGTGATGATGATGTTTAGGATATAGTCACCATTCTCTTTATCCTACACTCACCTCCCTTCTTATGGTTGATATTACCTCCTCCACCATTCTCATTTTAGATGATAAGTTTTTCATTAGAAAAGAGAGAAGAAGAAAAAGAAAGAGAGAAAGAAAAAGAATGAGAGTGTTCATCTTTGTTATGGGAGGAATTCTTCATCTCCTTCTTCTTCTTGTTTCGGAAAAATGAAAGCACCATTTTTCCTAACCCCATTCCTCCATCATGGCAACTACAAACCCCAAATGAGACTAGCATGATCTACTACACATTCTACAGCATATCTTGAGCATGTCGAGTTGCCGGCTTTATGCCCGAGTTGCCTCGGTATTGAGGCGGGAGCCCGTAAAAGACGCAGGCGTTGTGGTGTCCTTTCCGGCGAGGAGGCGACGATGTGGAGGCAAGACTTTCCGCGGGAGATCGGGACGATGACGAGAAGACCGGAGGAAACGGATCACTCGGTATACTTCTCACCCTATCTCTTGATTGCTAGCATTAGGTTAATGGTTACGATCCGGGTTTTCATTGTCCGCGGTAGCGCCGGTTTCCGAGTAAGGAAAATTTTTGATTCCGCATTTTGGCCTCGAGTACGAGGCCGGGGCGCTGCCGTGGCGCAACAATGAAAAGATGTCAGAAATCACGTCCTCTCTCAATAAAACATCGTCTTATTCTTCATTCCTATCTTTCTTCCAAACATCGATCATATAACCCTACGTGTGTGTAAAGAACATCCCTACACCCGGAGAATTCAATTCAAGCTATCATACTCTTGTCCATCTGCCTCAGTACTTTTTAATTAATGAATATTTAAATGTGCTCACACACTTTCATGCGACCGTTTATACTGTAAGTCCACGTTACCTCTCCCGGTTCTTTCGGGCTTGCGGAAATGATGAAAAACGATTTTTCGGGTCATAGTAACATGGACTATAAAACACGGATCTTTGTTAAACTACACACTAGCAACTAACTAGAGCTTTTCCTACTCGGTTAGGGGTTATACCTCAACTTGAACTCCTTCTCTTGGGCTCTTTGTGGTGGTCGGATGGTTCGTTCCTCGTCGCCTTCTCTTGCCGAAGATGGATCCACCTGAGGGTCTCTACCTTGAGCTTCTTTCTCGAACTTGAGAAAACTAAAGTGTCCGACTTGCTAGACCTTCAACCTTAGGATGAGTAGAGAGTGGCTTTGGTAATTTATCTCCAAGGAAATGTTTCTCAACACATGAGATGAATTTTCCTTGAGCTAGAGCAAGAGGAAGAAGAAAGGATGAGAGAGAATCAAAATGATAGAATGAGAATGGTTTTTACAACCATAACAATATATGTGAATTATCTAATTAATAATATTAATCCAAAATGAAAAAAGTGATGGTTGGTTTGATAAGACCATTATCATTTCACATTAAATGTTTTTGCAAAGATCAAAGAGCATCTTTGGAAAGAAATGATGATGGTCAATGTTTCAACCTTGGTGAACAAGTCAACCTTGGTCAACAAGTCAACAACCCTAACCATAACCCAATTTCATTTAAATAACATTATCAATTGATATTTCACATATTCATTAGGGTTTGGTAAACGACAATCGTCAACTGTGCATACACACCCGTACCAAAACCCTAATGAGAATCCTCTTTCTCTGCCTCAGTCAACTGTGCATACACACCCGCATTCGTGTTCTGAGGAGCACGAATACTATGAGATAAAACTAACCCCAAAGCATATACTAGGATCTGGCTCAAACCAGAGCCCGCTAGTAATAACTGTCCGGACACTAAACGTGCACAAGTGCGTGGATGTGAACGAACCCTGTCGCAAAACCATGCGACCTCTACTCGTTTTGCCTAAAGGTGAATAACCCTCTGTGTGGGACTCTAAAGACTCGACACTACGCTGGCAGTGGGTTTAACCACAGACCGCAAGCGGCACTAGCTGTACGTAACGGTCCCCAGGTAGATGCTGATAAGAAGACGGACGAGGTGAAACCCATCTGAACTCCTACTGAGCCTTAATGTGACAATCTCCGTACAGTCCGGTATGTTCATCTAAGAACTTCGCATGGCGGGCCTAGGGGACGGTAAACGTCCGTCCCCTAATAGCGGTACAAGTCGTGTCGGAGTGTAGCCCAGAACACCCTGAGATAACACTGGAAACCTACCAGTATATCTCGCTTGCCCTGGCCAGGGACTTTGTGTAATGGCTCTCCCAGACACAGCACGATATCAACCCCCAATACCGGGAGAGACGAATCCTGTCTAACCGTCACTGCCTCCAAGTGCTTCGGGACTGCACCCAAAAACTACCTGTTTGCACGACTCCTTTGAGCCGTGGTAGGGTAGTAATCAAAGTACAGTGGGAACACACTCGAGGCGAAGTGACAGTGTCAAGTCAACGGACTGAGCTATACTCATGTCACCTGGGAACTGATAACTAACGATAGGTATAGTACCAACCAACAGTTCCCTGCGAGTCCTGTCCAGTGTACTCGTAACCTAACGAGCACCCGCATACTATCTCAAGTACGACATACTAACGGCTGTAGGACAGACCGTCTCCCCTGCTGGGATGAGAAGCGCATACGCTAGTCTACTCCGGAGTATCGATGCTCTGTCTCGATAGTCCTATGACTAGGGACCTGCATAAGGATGTGCTTGTGGATTACCTAGCCCCCACAAGTGTGACTGCCATCACAATGCTGGTAATCAAGCAAAGATCCTAAGGGCTCCACTAATGTGTAAAGGCGATATGCTATAATAAACACATGCACACATTAAAGTAGAAACAAACCAAGTAGCATACTACTATATTGAGCAAGATTGTCTATACAAGGTGAATATCCCAAGCTTCCATTAAGTAATATACAAACTAGTATGATACAATAATGGCCTCTAAGGCATATACACTAACAAATACTTCTTGAGGTACTAACCGACCGATTACTCATGTGCTTGCTTATTTGGTGTATTTCCTCATCTTGCACCACCTAAGGCTTAGCAGTGACTCCCAGACCAGTTGGCCTTAGGGCACTAGGTGAAGAGGCACCCTCGCTATATTTTTTTATTGCTGCCTTGGCGATAACAAAACCAGTGTTCATTTTTCTCACCATTTTATATTTTTTTTATTTTCTTTATTTCCTTCATACATCGGCTTTTAGACAAAAGCATTTCAAGGTATCCTCTACTATCCCGAGTTTCAAGACGTGTGTAAGTGCGTATAGTAGGGTATCAACGTTCAAAATGTTTGGCTTCCAGAGTAGGAACTATTTTTCAGACTTATTTTTATCCTCAGATTAGTGACTTCCTTCATCTTACTAACCCTTGGGACAACGGCTCATAACTACTTATTACTATTTTGTATAAGAAAACTTCTAATTTTCTTGGTTTTCTTCAATTTTTCTAATCTCATGGATGTAATTTTTCACTATCTAATCTTTTATTATCTTATTTTTGTACAAAAAAAATTTTTATTTTTGAAAATTTTTAAATTTTTATAGGTTTTGAAAAATGTTTTGTGCTTATGCGAAGTATGATGCAAATGATGCGAAAATAAGCACAAACCTCCCCCAAACTTGTTTTCAACAGTGTCCTCACTGTTGCCATCTGCTAAATCTCGAAAAACCTGTAAGCTTGGGAGGAATTTATTAGTGGGGGCAAAATATTTAAGTGAAGAACCTCCCCCAAACTTATTTTTGGCTCATCATTTTGTACAAATTTTCTTTTCAAGAGCCCGATTATACCCCCCCCCCAAACTTGAGTTATGCAATGTTAATCTTTTGAAAATCACATGAGGGGGTCAAAAATCATTGGTCGATGCCAAGATTTGGAAAGACCGAAGGTTAACACCAACCATTCAAAATTTTTATCAATGCAGTGCTCTGGTTGGTGGAAGAAGAAGTGGGGAAAAGGTAAGTGGTGGAATAGAATATGTGTCCGTCTCATTTTGGAGAGATGATGCAGTGAATGTGATGGATTACTCGCATTCTTTTTACAGTTCAGAAGAAGGGGTGGAGGTTCAATTTCATTGATTGGGAGATGATTCATCTCAACACCCGTGCTTTTCAAAAATGCAAGTTCATCAGCGAAGATTTCCTCAAAAGTCTCATCAATACCCCGGAGAATAATGTCTTCATAAAGCGCGGGGTGATCTTCAGACTCTAAAAGCAGTTCATAATCATTGTTGATTGTTGACCCGGACATCTCGGTGGAAGAGTCTGTATGTGTTTGATACATAGTTGGGTCAAACAATAACGTATGAAAAGAGTCAAGATCGATATCATGAGGATCATCAAATTCGCTGCTGTCGACATCCATTAAATCGACAGAACAGACCTGAGCAGTAGGTTCGGAGGGTACACTTCCCAACTTGTAAATGTTCAGCTCAATTGACCTATTCCCGAAGGATAGGGTTATAGAACCATTACGACAGTTGATGATAGCATTGGAAGTGGCCAAAAAGGGGCGACCTAAAATCACCGGAATTTGATTCCGTGGGTTCGCTACAGGCTGTGTATCAATTACAATAAAGTCCACAGGGAATATAAATTCCTCAATTTTTATTAACACATCCTCCAGTTCACCCCTAGGTTTGGTGATTGATCGGTCAGCCATCTAGAGAGTGCAATGGGCTGGTTTCAACTCTCCGATCCCTAACTGCTCATAGACTGAGAAAGGAAGCAGGTTAACACTTGCGCCAAGGTCAAGTAGAGCACGGTTGATGTGTTTCTCCCCAATAGAAATGGAAATAGTAGGATAGCCAGGATCCTTACGTTTCCTTGGTAATTGTTTGGGGAAAGCTGTGTCTACTGTCTTTGCTATGAATATCTTCTTGGGCACTTGAGTCTTCCTCTTTTTAGTGCACAAGTCCTTAAGAACTTTCGCATAAGCGGGGACTTGTTGGATAGCATCTAGAAGAGGGATGCTGATGTTAACCTGTTTCAAGATTTCAGTGATCTTCTCCATTTGTGGACTTGGTCTGTTTCCCCTTAACCGATTTGGGTAAGGAGCTTGGGCAATAAGCGCTGGGTCCATCAAAGGAGAAGGAAGTGTGTGTGGACCCGATCCCAGAATAGAAGTGGGGATCGTCCGTAGAGAACTAGAAGAGATGGGCTGAGGTGGCGAGCCTTGTGGGAAACGAAGAATAGGCTCGCAAGAAGGTGGTGGGGTAGAAGAACTGGGGTCAGAATTAGAAGTAGAAGTGGAAGGAAAGGTCTCAACCGGGGTATCATCGATAGATTTTTCAGTGTCATCAATCTCTTCCCCAACGTGATTGTCAAGCACTCTTCCAGATCTCAACGTGATTGCATTCACATGATGTGAATAGCCAGGATTGGGTAAGGGTTGAGCTGGAAGTTTCCCTTTCTCTCTTGCACTCATTTCGGCTTTTAATCGTGCAATTTCTGCTTCCATCGATTTAATACTCTCGCTTTGGGACGCAGAGTTTTTCTCAATTTTATCGATAGAAGACTTCATTTCAGCCGAAACTTGCATGATATTTGTTAAGACCAAATTCATGTATTGTGCAAATGAAGAGGATTCATCAGTCCCGGTCAACTGTAAAGGACTAGACAGTGCAGGTGTGTTGACCGGATATTGGAAGTTTTGTACTTGGAAGGGGTGCTGACTCAATTGTGGTGGTTGCTGTTGTGGTGGAGGGACCCTTTGGAAATTGCGTTGGTTTGGAACTGTATTTTGATTTTGTGATTGGTTCCAAGCAAAATTTGGGTGATTTCTCCAACCCTGATTATATGTGGAAGAAAATGGATCGTTTCTAGGTCTTTGAAATGCGGCATTGGTATGCTCGTGACCTTGAAACGGAGAATTTCGTGGACATTCTTCCGTCAAATGAGAAGGATCAGAACAGCATCCACATACAGTTTTGGAGAGTGACATTTGATTTAGGGCGGCAGCTAAAAATTTGTTTTCCATAGTCTCGAGTTTCTTGTGTATAGCTGAAATATCAACTCTAACTCCTATGGAAATATCATTGCCATCCCTAGACGATTGACTCACACCCTCCCACTGTAAAGATTTTTCAGCGAAATCTTCTAGGAATTTCCAGGCTTCCCCATCATCTTTAGTCACGAAGTTGCCTTGACACATAGATTCAAGGGTCTGTCTTGTGTTAGGATTAATGCCCTCATATATGATTCGGCACAGATTCCATCTAGGGATTCCGTGATGTGGACATGAACTAACAAATTCTTGAAACGTTCAAGACATTTTGAAAATGGTTCATTTGGAAGCTGGGTGAATTGATTTATTTCGCTACGGACTCGAGCTGTCTTATGATGTGGGTAGAATTTCTTAAGGAATGCTTTGACAAATTCTCCCCAGTTTGAGATGGAATATGCGGTTGTGTTGTAAAGCCACTTCTTGGCTATATCGCACAAGGTAAATGGGAGAAGACGTAGACGCATAGCATCCATAGAAAGCTGTGAGATACCCATCATTGCGCATACATTTTCAAATTTGGTGATAAAGGCATATGCGTCTTCAGACTCAAGACCGTGGAATTTTGGTAGAAGGTTGATGTATTGGGGTTTAATTTCAAAAAATTTCCCGTTGGCTGGTGGAATGGAAAGACAGTTGGAAAGGGGACCTCGTGTAGGATAGCACCTCTCTTGGAGAGTGATGCGAGGTGGATTCTGCGCACCAACGGACGGCGGCAGAGTAGTGGTAAAGAAGTTTGATGGAGAAGAATCCATCGATGTGGGTGTGGTGGTGGGTAAAGAAGAGGTAAACGTAGAAATACCGACTTTTGGGTCGATGGGAGGAACGCGGACTAAACGGGCACTAGAATCCCGTGTCCAGCCTATCTTGCACTAAAAAGGGTTAGTACAAGTGGCAGCGTGACTTATAATTAGGTGAATGAATGAATGAATTGGTGTTAGTTTTGAAAATATACGGATTTTTGAAAATATGATGCAAGCACAACAAATGCAACACACAAAACCCTAATTCTAGGGGTCACCTAGGTCAAAGATCTAGACCGCTCCTAACTGCCAAAAGACAAGTCGCGGGATAAATCCTCCACTGCCTCTTTGTCTCTCCTGTGGCCAGGTAAGTGCCAGTTAAGTGGGAGGTTCTCCACTACGTAAGTACTGGGCCTAATTAAGTAACCACTAGCCTTCGACACACTTGCCTTAGACACCACAAAAGAAACGCGGATAAGCAATGAATTACACACGGCCTTCTCTTGTCCTAAGTGAGCGCGACGGTCCTTAGAGTCATCTCTAGATATTTTTTAGTTAATTAGGGTAAATGCGGATGTAAGTTTGTGATTTTTGGGGCTTAGGAAGGGTAATGAACTCCCCACCTAATCTGGATTTGGTCTTTGCCCCTTAATGTCCGTATTAATATGCAAACAACCACAAAATAAAAAACACGCACAATTTAATTTTGCTTTTTGCGGCGCTGCGATTTTTGCAAAGAAGCCTGCAGAAAAATGTTATTTGGAGCAGACAGAGGAGGAGATAAGAAAGTTAGAAACTCACTGTGAAAAACTTGTGCAGAGAAGACCCCGGCAAGACGCGGAACCGCCGCAATAGGGGGCTTAGACCGCGGGTGCGCGGTCGTAGGTACTGCTCTCTGTACCAAAATTCAACAGCAAACTGCTGTTCACTCCTTGAGCTCTCTGGAAATGTCTGAAATTTTTTTTACTTTCTCCACAGCTTCCAGAATTCCTCGCAATCAAATCACAACAACACGTTTAAATTTTGCGCGAATTTTGATCACAAAATTGTAATGGAATAAATCTTTCAATTCAAATTTCAAATAAAGAACGAATTAGCGCGCGATCCCTGGCAACGGCGCCATTTGATTGATTCTTTTTAGGATTGTGTATGTTGGAAAATTGTAAAGAAATCACAACCAAAAATATTTGACCGCAATCAATAACGGTGTCGGTTTGTAGCGCATTAGTGAGTGCGGATCGTCCACAGGGATTGTGCGATTCGTTCGTATTTTATTTTGTTTCAATTGAAAATTTAATAGAAAAGAAAAGCAAAAACGATTCAAGGTTTATATCGATGAATTTCAAGAATCAACTAATCTATTCAAGAATCAAGAAAACGTTAAACATCAAGAATCAAGAAAGATAGAATTCCAATCGAATTATGTTTCAAGATTTGAAGTAACGCTCGTAGGAATCGATTAGATCGTAGTTGTGAAGAAGACTAGAAGTTACCGTTTCTTATTCATTAACAAATTGATGCTAAATCGATGTAGATTCATCGAGGATCGAGGATCTTGCGAAGAATTAGGATTCCTCATCCTATCCTTTGTCCTTTCGATGAATCACGTTCACAAGATAGCTTCTAGGAAATCGAATGATTGATCGTTGATCTCTAGATCGTGCGAAAAGAATCAAGAACGCATTTCGCATCGATCTAGATCATCGATCATTCAATTTTCAAGAATTTACAATTGTTATAGGACTTAAGAAAACGTTTAAAATCCATCAACATCATCATTCTACAATCATCTCGATTCCTCCACAAGCGGTGTTTTACTCAAGCATCATCACGAAGAATACATTCAAGAATTGAATATGAATCATAATGCTCGAATTGAAATATAAGCAAGTTTAAAGAATCTTCACCTTTATTTATTCCACAAATTGTTACACATTGCTCAAGACTACAAGAATTTGAGAAGGAACAAGATTGTCGAATCTAGCGTTGCATCTGCTCCTTGAGTCGTGGATCGGCTTGGATCTCGTGCTCCGTTGAAGTCCGGCTTCTCTTCTAAAGGATGGTTGAAGACTTGCTTGCTAGAACTCAAAGGATCTTGAATATGGAGTTTCTTGATTAGGGTTAGGGTTTGACACAAGTCGTGTCACTCGACTTGTGTTAGAAAATGGGGGAGATTAGAGATTGAAGAAGAAGTAACCCTAGATCTAGGCTCTCTTTTATAGACCATCAAAACCCTAGATCTAGGATTTCAAATTTGAATTTTCCCTCCAAAAGTTTGTTAAAGAGAGCCTTCTAAATGAAGTTTGTTAATCCGAGCCTTCTAGATGAGCCACGTGGATAATCGGGAGTCTTCTGGAAGCTTTAACTGTTATTAGAGACACGTGTAAGAAAATTGAGGAGTTGAAGCCATAGAGCCGCCGCGGTTCTGCGACACAAGTGGGCTCCCGCCGCGGAACCGCGGCGCTTGTGAAGCTTTAGGGCTTGGAACTTCTGGGCTTTTCTGATACTGACATTTGGGCCTTTTTGTGATATGTTGAATTGTGTTTTTCCCTCTAGATTGCTACCAGATCTCAAAACTTGGGGTGTATTTTTGATTAGCTTCTTTTGGCTTTGTTCCTGCAATTTCCTGCACAGACTCCGAAACAAGTGTTGCGCAATACAAGGATGATGCGATGCCATGATAAACAGTCAATTTACTTCATAAATGTCGGTTTTAGAGTATAACATATGCAATCTGGTATTTCAGGACTGTTTTGCTAATATGTGCAATATGAACACCGAACACCTCTAGATGAATGCAAAAGATAGGGAAATTGCCGTGTTAAAAATGCAGTATTTTCGACTGATCAGTTACGGTGTTTTAAGGAAAAGATATCATTTGAAAATCCGTAACATCCCTCGAAGTATATATTTAAAATACATATGATTCTTCGGTTTAGAAAAGGGTATGGTTCGGATGACGCCTCTACATTGACTATCCAGTCCTACAGTACCGTAAATGGCAATATCGACAAACGTCATCCTCGAATTCCGTCATCACATAATAGCCGTAACACATCACTGCTAACTATCCTCTAGTTTCTAATATGGTTTCGTAGCTATCCTCATTGTAACCCTAGTTTCCTAATCTAGGTTTCCAAACTATATTCTATAATCATTTTTCCATCAATACATTGCGGGGGTGCTATACGCCATCCACCCGATTTCCCTCGTGGATATAGATCCACTCACCTGGTCTTCGCTCGCTGAAATCGATGACGCCACGCTCCGTCGCCTCAGAATCCATGCGAAGGTACCTACAATAATCAATAGTCGCAATGCGTATTAAAATCGAATCCGGAAAACCAATATGGCGCACGGTATGCTCATTGGTTAGAACCTATGGCCTATACGTGCAAAACAATCAAACAACCCCTGTTGTCGATGTACAAACATCCGACAACCAAATACAAATCCAAGTATCAAGAAAGTGCATTTTAAAATACGGAAAACATTGCCTAAAACACACCAAAATGCTCCCAGATTTTCCCCAGGTGACAATTTGCCAAAACTGCATATAGGAGGGGTCTATTTTAGTGCAAAAGGAGCCATGGACCAAATCTGGGACCCTATTTCCCTGCTCTGGCCGTAAATTGCGGCAAGAATGAATGTATCTGCGGCCTGGGGTTGGAGTTAGGGGCTCGGGCCTCTGTGGTAGCTTCCTAGGTGCCTGCACGACTCCCAGTAATTGCAAAATCATTTCTAGTGCCCCCGGTTTGCTCCAGATTCCAAAATACCCTCTCAAATCATACATTTATCCGATGTCGGGGTTTCTAAATCCGTGTTTTGGGGTTTCTAGTCTCTGGTTTGATTCTTGATTCTAACACTAGGGGGTTTGTGTGGCCTCTACTGAGGTCAATTGCTCACCACAACTCACAATTCCTTCATACCCTAACTAGGTTTTTCTAAATCCACAAAATCACACGATATCGATTCTAATCTTAACATGGGGGTATAAGTATGTAAAAACTAAGCTAATGGTCAAGAAAAATACCTCATTTGGCAACTCAAGAATTTTCTTGAGTTGCCCCTAGTGGCCAAAATCTTTGCTTTCTAGGTCCCATGCGTTGGTCGTGAGTTTGTGCATCTTTTTTGTGAAAAGGGAGTGGGGTTTTGAAGTTGTTTTGGATGTGTTTTGGGGAGTTGAAGAGGGGGAGAAGGAGGGGGGCAGCAGCAGCTGCTGGAGCTGAAGAAGGAGAGGGAGTGATGAGGGAAGAAATGAGAAGAATGGCTAAGTCCAAGTCAACACACCTCACCCTCTCAATCTCTCACTTGCCCATACTCAATATAATATCCTTTTTCCTTTTCATTTCTTTTCTTTTCTCATCTAAATCCTTCTCACATAAATAGTAAACCAAAATGAAAAGCTATGCAAAAATGTAACACAAGTGTAAGAAAATGATATGTGCATGTTTTGCACAAAAATGCTAAAAATCCGATTAGCGATTTTTAATCGCGATTAGCACTAAATTAGTGTCAAATAACTCGTAAAACTTCATAATTTGCATAAATCCAATAAAGCACCCTCATTTTAGTAATTTCCATAATTTTCCAAATTTCCCACCAATTTATCGGTATTTAATTATACCGAAATATTAAAATATTCAATATAATATTATTTAATTATAAAAATTCCCAAAAATAATATTTTATTTTTCTGAAGTCTTACAATCTTCCCCCCTTAAAGAAATTCGGTCCCCGAATTTAAATTTAAACTCCTCAATACTAAAACATTTCAGTAAAAATCCAAGTCGTCGGGGTTCCGAAATCATGGAAAACGCTGAAATAGCACAACGCGCCAAGTGCGCGTGAAAACGAGTACAAAGCTCAAAATCGAACTCCGTCAAGCGTTACGCAAATCATCTCATTTTGCACGCATATCCTCGGAGTTACAATGGAGATACAGATCTTGAAATCCACTACTGAAATCCAATATACACTAGTTAAATACTATAATACGTGTATAGTACGCATCTTTGAAAAAACTCCAAATTCTGAATGAAATACATGCAAAATCTTTTTAAACCGCCGCGGAAATGCGTAACTCACGGCATAACTGACGGACGCTCTTTTTTAAAAATAATAATATATGTTCATATATGTTTTCTTACATACACGTTCCGTCGTTTTCAAAACATCCCAAAAGGTTTTCCTTTATAAACGTTCGTGTCGCTCACGGACACTTAAGAAAATAGCGAGACTATAGCTCCTCTTGAAAACCCTTTGGTAATCGTTTTAATGCATGCAGAGTACTCAGGTACTGTCCTCAGATCAGTCGCGTCTGGCTACTACACAATACAGTGCCCAACATGAAAACAAAGTGCTCAAAAGAAAAATCAGCCTCAAAAGGCGTATCCAATAATCACATGCGTCTGGTGCGCATGGAAATCAAATCCAAATACAGGTGCCACAATATGCACAAAGCAAAACTAAGTGCAACGGGTGTGCACAAAAGCATCTGTCCAGTGCAACAAATGCAAGAAATGCAAATCTAGTGCAACTAATGTGCGATATACAAATCTGGTGCAACAAATGCACGAAATACAAATACATAACTCCAATGCGTATAAAAGCAACACCAAGTGTACCAAGGTGTATAAAATCGTAAACGTGTGCAACTGCGTGCACATAACACATATCAATGCACTGCAAACGCATATAAGCTATACCGAGTGCAGAAATCAAATCATCCGTATGAAATCCATGAAATCATAAACACGTGCAGCCAAGGCACAAAACCGAATCTCAAGTGTAATAGATATGCACAAAGATGTAAATACCCAGTAGGTGCAGCCATGGTGCACGAAATCAAAATCAGGAAACTCATCATCAACACTCAAATCCAAGCGATATAAGCGTGATACTCGGATCACAAACGCAAATCGCAACAAAGGACATTGAGGTACACCTCCTACAATGTCAAAAAATAAATCGGTGTGCCTAAAACCGGCAGAACAAGAATATCTGCTCGCCTCCTGCTCACGGTTTGGCGTCCTCGGTCTCTGGGTACTCATCTTCTCCTCAGATTACCAATCTCGCAATCCATCGGCTTATCGGCCCAAATCAGGTGTGCTAACGGGGAAGATTCCGCTCTAGCACTTCTCTAGTCATCTTCCACTCATTCGTCACGACCAATCATAAAGCAGCACGTTGCTGGCGTCGGTCTCTAGTCCTCTGAATACACGTGACACATCTGATCCTGGGTGCAATTCTCATTGCAGCAGTGTCCTGGAAGGAATCCTGCTCAAGGTCTCTTCCGATCTTGCCTATGCCGAACTGTACGGAGGCTGGTACTCTCACATACTCTTTTCTCGTTTTCTGGACATCTGCGTGTTCCGCACCCATTTCCTCGGAAACTGGCCGTATCCCAACGCCTCTATTAGCATATCAGGTCTCTGATCTCGACGGGGAGTAATAACAGCTCGTCAGCGTCTCGCACGAATTTCCGGTTCCACTCGTCTTTATCATAGTCCACTATGACGTCACGCCATGCTATCTGCGCACTGCAACTATTCTCGGCCACGGTCAATCTGAAGTCTCTCACACGGACTCGAAATCGCGTACTCTGTAGCTTCATTACTCTATAGAAGATATCTGGCTGAACACGTCCTCGGGAACTTGTCCCAACCATCGGAGGAATACTCAATACTCGTCCGTTCTCGATTAACTCACAACGCCTCTGGGTGAGGTCCTCTATCCAAAGCTGGTCAGCTCACTGGTCTCTTATCACATGATATCCGGACGATGTCAAACTTTTCGATCGAGTCATCAAGGTCCTAAAATTTCCCGAAGGCTCAGCACCTGAGCACAGTCTAAAAATATCTGGTACATACCTCAGCACCTCTGGACCAGCCGTAGAAGGGAAAACCCAAGCCTCACTGATGGCACCGCTAAACTGCCACAAACCCTAAGGTTCCAAGCGGTTCCATGGTCATCATGTCGAGTTAGGGTTTCATTCTTCTAGAGGGTCCATAGAATTACCTGCATGTTCCTCCGAACACTTTAAACTTGGGAAAATGGGTTTCTGACACTCGTTCGAACCTTTTTGCTTAGCCTATACAACATGTGAATACCCTTCATCCACACGCTAAACAATGCCTCAATCCTCCAGGAAAGGCGATACATCGGCGGTCATCTCTGAATCGGTCTGCTCTAGGTCTGAGTAAGATTCTCTCCATACTGGAAATCTTCAACTCAACTGGGCCTGCGTCGGCGCATCAATATGACGAATCACCTTCTTCTCCCAATTCGGGGTAGACTAGCTATTATCTGTCGCATTTCTGCCTGGAAGCTCCGGCGATCTTAGCTCGTAAGCTCTGGAAGCGACATCCCATCATCTCAGCGACAGCTGGGTCACCTGTCTGCACTGTAGGAGACATCAAAATCTCCGATGTGCGATGTACATCAACAGTCCTCTCTCAACTAGAAACTCTAACAATGATCCGATCATCCGGTATAAAACCAAGCACCCGCCTCCACAAGAGGCCATAACACAACACTGCATCGAGACGTTCCCATGTCACCAGAAAACACAATGGTCAGCCCTCGTACCAAACGAGCTCTCCCTGACCGCAACACTAGCAGTAGCTCAAACTATGGTGACAGGAACCTCAATCGAGTATCGAAGAAAGCAGATCAACGGAATGAGAGGAAATGACAGGTCCAGAATGAATACATGATCATGAGAAGGAACATCATCAATGGGAGTATGATCATGGAAACAAATAGAATCGAGGATCTCGAATGGATGTATAACCATGGATACGAAGAGAATCATTGGTCTCAAAAATATGTGCATCCTAAGGTTTCTTAAGTGGAGTATCGTATCGTAAATATGCCGCGGAACATACGTACGGTACGTCACTCTACTCAAGCTACCTACTCTATCAATCAGGGTCAGCCTATGAAACGAAAGTTCGGGTCTAATACCGCCCGTCCAAGTCTAAGTTCCGTAAGGTCAAGCCTAGGTTTTGAAATACACTCCCGCCCTAGACTCCGCATAGTCAAACATAGACTCGAACAAGGTTAAACCTAGCGCTCTGATACCAACTTTGTCACGACCCGAAATATTAGCTCGTGACCAGCACTTGAATCACGCACGTAACGGAATTCAAGTAAGCTGAAACCCAGAAATCTAAACCTTTTTAGAAAAATAAAGGAGATGAGGTTTTGAAATAAAGGTATAATGAAAACAAGTTTTCTTAATGGGTAGAAAAGGAACATGAATGATGCAAGTGAAATTTACTAGTTCGAAAATATATTTCGTCTTTTAAAAATTTCGGCAGCACCTCCTTTGTATATTTTGATCCAAAACCATAAATACATAGTAAGAATAATGGCATCCCCAAGCGGGAGCTAGCTCTTCGCCAAACGGCGGATCACAATCACGCAATACAGCATAAATGAATATACGACGCCCAACGGCGAAGCTCACCACAAAAAGATAAAGAAATGAGCAAGATATAACCTCAAAAGTGAATATAGAACCCATCGCTCAAATCTCGCAACTATAAGTCTCACTAAGTATCATCACTTATACAATTTACAACTTTTGATTGATGGAGTTAACTAGATACAATATGAAATATAGATACAAGAGTGGGAATGATACAAATATCCCACCTACCAATGCAAAACACCCAAATGCAACTGTGTGCCAGCGAAGCCGCTACTGATCCAAGCGGTCAACCTGCAAGAACTGTGGCACAACGGGGGTGAGTTGCCAACTCGTGAGTAGAAAAATATCAACAGATAGAAATTGAATAAACGACGACTCCTAGGTCAACTATATAATAAAGGTAATACTATGATATCTAGGGTGACCGGGTCTGTATATGTGCCAATGTCATGACCCGAAAGTACGGAACGTGACCGGCACTTAGATTACGAAGCGTCTAGAGGCGCCACGTGACCTAAGTAAGCCGAAACCCAGAAATCTAAACCATAAAAGAAGAAAAAGAAGAAAAGAAAAGAAAACAAGTATAAAAACATCAACAAATTTTACCAAAAATTTCGGCAGAGTCTCCTCTGTAAAAACTGGCCCCCAAACGGGTACAACAAGCATAATTTACATAAACAACAATAAAAAGCATCCCCAAACGGGAGCTAACTCAACGGTAACAGGCGGAAACAAGCACAACAAGCACAATAATATACAACGCCAAAGGGCGAGGCTCAAAACTCAAAAGAAAACAAAACCACCAGATCAGAATAATACATGCGCAACTCTACGGTCGAAATAAAAGATTGGTCCAATAAACTTATCAAGTAATACAAGTATGGTTGATGGAGCTTACTAGATACAAATGAATGAATAAAATACAATGGTGGTTCAGATACAAGTGAACCAACCTACCGTGCAAATCACCCTGAAATAAAAGATTTGCCAGCAAGCTGCCCGGGAAACCTGTACCTCGAACATGTAATAAAATTTGGCACAACGGGGTGAGTTGCCAACTCATGAGTAGAAGACATCTACGAAAAGAAATTGAATGCACGACGCTATCCTAGGTCATAATAATACACTATTATATCCCAATCATCTAGTAATAGCAGGGTAAAACTATATGTAAATGCAGATACTCTGTGTTCGTGTCAGTGCCTCACATAGTACTATATTATATGAATGGATATGCATGCACCATGAATGTAAAATAAGAAATCCTGAAATCCAGGTATATCTGTATAAGAAATCTTTGGCTGTTATCATAGTAAAATGTGTATAAGAATCTGAAATCTCAATAATGAAATCCATGGAAATCCGTACCAAGCATCGACACAAACATGTAAATCTCAAGTCTCATAGTCTCAATACATCGGGCTCCGTCAGTCCGGATCGGCCCATATCATCAAATCTCACGACAACGGTCGGTATCCTCCGGATATCCGCCGCGCCAGACATCACCGGTAGGTAGCCTTCCCCTGCCAGGCTCATCGTCTACAACTCGATCTTCTTGTCCCGGGGTACCATACCGGGCCCACCATGTACCCGAGACGGTTCATCCACTCCTCGAATCGGGTCTCGAAATCCAACAGAAAACATGAAATACTCATGGTGGACGACACATACATCACGAGAAAACCGCATCTTATTTTAAAAAGAGAAGAGGAGAGAGAGAGAAGTTTTTATATATTTTTGCGGTTTTCCCCAAAAATCCAGAAATCTCATAGAAATCCAAATCTCAAAATCATGAGTAAGTATATGATAAGTGTCGGCATATGCCCATACTACTGTGCGATAACATGAAAATATGAATGCATGAATGTCTAAGTAATAAATATCATGTCTTATACTAACATCAGAAAGTAATCACAATATTATATCGGTTTAGTTGTTAACTGATTCTATCAATAAAAGATAATATGATCTAAAGTGTACGTGACATAGCAATTACCGATGATGATGTGTGTGAGCCGGAAAATAAGTGTGCGTGGAATATGCGCATCATCGGTAATGGTGCGGGTGTCCTAACAGATAAGGTTTATACTGATTATAGCAACATATGTAAGAACATGCACCATGATAATTACAGTATGAATGTAAATACAGATGTGCATTATCCACTCCTCTGCGAGATACGAGTACAACTACCACTATGTGAGTCTAACCTAAACCAGTGTCCATCTAACATCCTAAGGAACTAAATCTAATTGACTAGTCAGTAAGAAACTAGAGTCTACCTAAGGTCTGAATCAATATCTCTAATAGTCGGCGATCCCGCCTCAATAGCGTCACATACGTAGTATGGCTTCCTCGAATCAAGAGTGCGGATCAATCATCAAATCTAAGCCTCGTACGGTAAAATCCATCGTACGGCATCCCAATATCGGGGTACGGTCAAGTATCTCCTAGGTGTCTCCTCATTCGTATAATGTCATCATCAACACATCTCATGATCAAGGTGCTAAACTGTGATCGCATACATCAATCATATATCATTGCCATCATGATGAGCATCATTAGTTTATCCTCAGAAATATCATGTCATATGTATCATATTGTGATTAAGTCATAGTTATATGATATCGGCATCAGGTTACACCAATATAATGTCGTAATCAAGTTATACATATATCATATCGTGATCAGTCACAAGTTACAGTCCGGGTACTATTCTAGCGTCCCATGTACATCAATATCACCACCACTCTTTATAATTTATATATTCATGTTCATTATCTCATTCTCTAATGATCCGCTAACACTTTAATACGACTGTATAGCCAAGAATTACGGCATCAAGCCCAGTTACATTGTTTCATCATACCTCGGATATCATATCACATCAATGTATCCCATATACGTGTTGTATATATATATATATACCTATACCTCGTCCTATATATATATATACACATGCACGTATACACCATGTCGTGTTTCAGTGTGTGCGTGTGTGTGTTTCTACCTGAAACCTACGAACCTCTTCCAAGGTATTCATCTTCTGATATGTCTTCCTAAATCAATCTAGTCCAGCCTAGGGTCATTATTAGGGCCCTACTCATTATGAATCTAGGGTCACATCTGGTTTCCTAATGATAATAAATACTATTCCTATTCTACGTTGCGGGGGTGCTAAACGCCATCCACCCGACTTCCCCCCGTAGATATACATCTACTCACCTGGTCCATGTCTGCCGAAGACGGTGTCGCCATCCTCCTCTTCATCGCCCGCAGTCCACGTGAGGGGTACCTAAACGCAAACATATAAATAGCATCGTAAACCGAATCACATACAAAAGTCAAACGATACAAGGAACAAGCATAGGTTAAAACCTATGTCCCGTCCACGCAAAAGAACCAAATACCGCTCGATATCGGCATACAAACTCCGATGGATCGAGATAATATCAACAAACAACTTGTAGTTTTAAAACACATTACTTATACTATAAAACATGATTAAATCCATCGAAACCCGAAAATCTATCAAACCGTCCAATTTCGCAAAACCCGAAAATGCCAGTTTACCGTTTTTCATCAAAACTTAACATTTAAATGAAACTAATGGTCATAAAACTCATTAAATAGCATAACTAGACTATACAAACTATTACTATATTTTTATTACACAACTTTTATAAATTTGAAATTTCTAGTTTGCACCCTTTAACAATTTTCAACATTTTTCAAGCAAAATACCACAATTCCACCACAAAACATGATTTTGCATAAATTAATGACTTAAACCACAATTCATGATGATAATGATATAATGAAACCATAATTATATTTTTAATCTCATTTATATAGGAATTTCTAAAATCTAGTTTACAAAATTAGCAATTTTTATCACAATTTATCAATTAACCATAGAAACTAGCAATCAAACTAAGTTTTTCTTTCCATTAACATGCTAATATTTCCACTAAAACTATAATCCAATGATAACAACCCAAATTAGAATTTTATATTAACCACAACCACATTTTGCAAAAACCTAGTTAACTAAATTCGTAATTTAAAACAATTTTTGAATAAAAATTTGTTAAACAATAACCATGCAAGATTTCCTAATACTAAAAGTGTTAAACTAACTACTATAACCCTAATTAATTATTAAAAATCATAACTTGAATTTAGAACCCTAGCTTGCATTTTAAAAAAAGAACGTAGAATTAATTCATTAAATCTAATTAAGCTTAATATGAATATCTAATAACAATAAGTCAAAAGAAAGAAAATTATACCTTCAAAATGTGAAATCCAAACAAGAAATGAGCCTCCAAAATGCATGCTTTCCATCTCCAAATTTCATATAAAAATGAGCAAGGAATAAAGAGTATGGAATAAATAGGATTTTGTGGAATTTTAATTGAATTTTTGATGTGTTTTTGATGAATTTTGAAAAAAAATGATGTGGGAAATTGGGGGGGGGCAGCCATGGGGGGTTGTGGCCGGACCTAGAGAGGTGAGGGAGAGAAAGAAGAGAGTGGGAAAAGTGTGTAGAAGTTTCAAGAGAAAGAACAACACTTAAGTCTTTTCATGGTTTATTTAATTATTTATTTATTTACTATAGCAACTCAAGAAAGCTCTAGAAAATAGGAAAAATTTGCAAATAATTTTTGCATGATACACACTAAATTCTAATATGCCATGGTTCATTTTATAAATTAAAACCATTTAAATTTGTAATTTACACTAATTTAGTGTAAAAATAAAGCTTATGTTAATATTTAAAATAATTAATTTAGGAAAAATATTTTATTAAACTAATAATTTATAAGTGGCTAAATAAACACCATTTACTAGTAATTTCATAATTAAAATGGATATTCTTAAAATTATAATGAAAAACAATCACGGTTTGATTTTACGAAAAATACATTTTACTTTACCGAAAATCATAAAATTCACTTAAACAATTTTATTCATTTAATTATTTTTAAAACGTTACAATCTTCCCTCTAAGAAATTCGGTCCCCGAATTTAAATTAAAACTCCCCTTCCAAATACTAAATATTTAGCAAAACACTCAAATCGTCGGGGCTCCGAAATCATCAACACATAACAAAAATCAACTCCGTCAAGCATAACGCAATCATCGGAGTTATGGCGAGAATAAAATATCATAACCTAATGTGAAAACCATCATAATATACATCAATCTATAACTTATATATAGTTCGCATCCTAGTAAAATCGCCTAAACCTCATAATAAAGAAGCATACAAAAACCCCTCTTGAAAATCGCCGTGCAATGCACGTGTCACGGTATAAGTAGCGGATGTTTAATTTAAAAAAATAGCTATATATATATCTTTTATTTAACATACACGTCCCGCCTGATTACTAAATCAAATAATAATGATTATGAAAACATACTGCTCAAACTGAAATCAATCCCAATCGCATCAATAAAATATCATGTGCGTCCGGTGCGCACTGAAATCGAAACCAAATACAGATACCACGAATACACACAACAACAAAACTAAGTGCAACAGGTGTGCACCAAAAACATCTGTCAAGTGCAACGGGTGTGCACGACTCAATATCAGGTGCATCTAATCTGCACAAAATCCCGATTTAATGCATCTGGTGTGCACAAAATCGCATTAAGTGCGCCAAGTATGCGCAAGAATCCTAATCAGGTGCACATGGTGCACGAAAACATATATAGAATATCAAAATCGAAATCACAGCACAAAAATGCATGAAAACTAGGTCGAAGCATATATCAAAATCATGTGTAACCATATGCACGAAATCAAATCAAAAATCTCAAAATATATAAAACCAAATCAAGTGTACTGGGTGTATACTAAGCAACATCAATACAACTGATATATGAAGCACAGATAGAATGTAATGAAGGTACACATAAGAAATACCAATCGTAGAACAAAATCCTCAAAATACCAAAATCCAATAACAGAATATGAAATTCAAATCACCAAGTCACCTCGTAATCACTATCGTCAATGTGCGCCTCTTTCTTCTGATGTCGATTGCTTCGAACTCGTCTCTTTGTAACTGTGCTGACTGCGCTACCAACGACAATCCTCATATCTAGAGTCTCCCACGTAGTCGATCCCTTCACTTGATATCCGGACTACATTAAACCTTTCGATCGATCCATCAAAATCCCATAATTCCCCGAGAGCTCAACACTCAAGTACAGCTTAAAAATATCCGGTACATACCCCAGCATCGATGATCCAGCCGTAGAAGGGCAAACCCAAGCCTCACTAATGACACCACGGAACTACCGTAAACCCTAAGGTTCAAGGGCGTTCTCGTGGTCATTATGTCGAGTTAGGGTTTCATTCTTCTAGAGGGTCCATCGAAATACCTGCATGTTCTTCCGAATACTTTAAACCTGGGAAAATGGTTTTCTGATAATCGTTCGAACCCTTTAACTTCATCCGGACGGCATATGAATACCCTTCGTCCGCACGCTAAGCAATGCTTCAATCCTCAAGAATAACCAATACTCTAATGGTTATCGCATTCGAGCCGCAGCTCCTTCTGCCAGTGCGCCCGTGGTAACAGAATCACCCTCCGACATCGACGAAGATAGATCAAAAGAACGAATGAAATACGGTGCAAACAATGTACATCCTAGGGCTCCTTAAGCAGAGTAGCGTATCGTAAGTATGCCGCGGACCATACCCACGGTACGTTACTCTACCTAAATCGCCTACTCCATCAACCAAGGGTCACCTAGACTTATACAAGGTTAAACCTAGTGCTCTGATACCAACTTTGTCACGACCCGAAAGTACGGAACGTGACCGGCACTTAGATTACGAAGCGTCTAGAGGCGCCACGTGACCTAAGTAAGCCGAAGCCCAGAAATCTAAACCATAAAAGAAGAAAATGAAGAAAATAAAAGAAAACAAGTATAAAAACATCAGCAAATTTTACCAAAAATTTCGGAAGAGTCTCCTCTGTAAAAACTGGTCCCCAAACGGGTACAACAAGTATAATATACATAAACAACAATAAAAAGCATCCCCAAATGGGAGCTAACTCAACGCCAACAGGCGGAAACAACCACAACAAGCACAATAATATACAACGCCAAAGGGCGAGGCTCAAAACTCAAAAGAAAACAAAACCACCAGATCAGAATAATACATGCGCGACTCTACGGTCGAAATAAAAGCCTGGTCCAATAAACTTATCAAGTAATACAAGTATGGTTGATGGAGCTTACTAGATACAAATGAACGAATAAAATACAGTGGTAGTTCAGATACAAGTGAACCAACCTACCGTGCAAATCACCCTGAAATAAAAGATGTGCCAGCAAGCTGCCCGGGAAACCTGTACCTCGAACATGTAATAAAATTTGGCACAACGGGGTGAGTTGCCAACTCGTGAGTAGAAGACATCTACGAAAAGAAATCGAATGCACGAAGCTATCCTAGGTCATAATAATACATTATTATATCCCAATCATCTAGTAATATCAGGGTAAAACTATGTGTAAATGCAGATACTCCGTGTTCGTGTCAGTGCCTCACATAGTACTATGTTATATGAATGGATATGCATGCACCATGAATGTAAAATAAGAAATCCTGAAATCCAGGTATATCTGTATAAGAAATCTTTGGCTGTTATCATAGTAAAATGTGTATAAGAATCTGAAATCTCAATAATGAAATCCATGGAAATCCGTGCCAAGCATCGACACAAACATGTAAATCTCAAGTCTCATAGTCTCAATATATCGGGCTCCGTCAGTCCGGATTGGCCCATATCATCAAATCTCACGACAAAGGTCGGTATCCTCCGGATATCCGCCGCGCCAGACATCACCGGTAGGTAGCCTTCCCCTGCCAGGCTCATCGTCTACAACTCGATCTTCTTGTCCCGGGGTACCATACCGGGCCCACCATGTACCCGAGACGGTTCATCCACTCCTCGAATCGGGTCTCGAAATCCAACAGAAAACATGAAATACTCATGGTGGACGACACATACATCACGAGAAAACCGCATCTTATTTTAAAAAGAGAAGAGGAGAGAGAGAGAAGTTTTTATATATTTTTGCGGTTTTCCCCAAAAATCCAGAAATCTCATAGAAATCCAAATCTCAAAATCATGAGTAAGTATATGATAAGTGTCGGCATATGCCCATACTACTGTGCGATAACATGAAAATATGAATGCATGAATGTCTAAGTAATAAATATCATGTCTTATACTAACATCAGAGAGTAATCACAATATTATATCGGTTTAGTTGTTAACTGATTCTATCAATAAAAGATAATATGGTCTAAAGTGTACGTGACATAGCAATTACCGATGATGATGTGTGTGAGCCGGAAAATAAGTGTGCGTGGAATATGCGCATCATCGGTAATGGTGCGGGTGTCCTAACAGATAAGGTTTATACTGATTATAGCAACATATGTAAGAACATGCACCATGATAATTACAGTATGAATGTAAATACAGATGTGCATTATCCACTCCTCTGCGAGATACGAGTACAACTACCACTATGTGAGTCTAACCTAAACCAGTGTCCATCTAACATCCTAAGGAACTAAATCTAATTGACTAGTCAGTAAGAAACTAGAGTCTACCTAAGGTCTGAATCAATATCTCTAATAGTCGGCGATCCCGCCTCAATAGCGTCACATACGTAGTATGGCTTCCTCGAATCAAGAGTGCGGATCAATCATCAAATCTAAGCCTCGTACGGTAAAATCCATCGTACGGCATCCCAATATCGGGGTACGGTCAAGTATCTCCTAGGTGTCTCCTCATTCGTATAATGTCATCATCAACACATCTCATGATCAAGGTGCTAAACTGTGATCGCATACATCAATCATATATCATTGCCATCATCATGAGCATCATTAGTTTATCCTCAGAAATATCATGTCATATGTATCATATTGTGATTAAGTCATAGTTATATGATATCGGCATCAGGTTACACCAATATAATGTCGTAATCAAGTTATACATATATCATATCGTGATCAGTCACAAGTTACAGTCCGGGTACTATTCTAGCGTCCCATGTACATCAATATCACCACCACTCTTTATAATTTATATATTCATGTTCATTATCTCATTCTCTAATGATCCGCTAACACTTTAATACGACTGTATAGCCAAGAATTACGGCATCAAGCCCAGTTACATTGTTTCATCATACCTCGGATATCATATCACATCAATGTATCCCATATACGTGTTGTATATATATATATATACCTATACCTCGTCCTATATATATATACACATGCTTGTATACACCATGTCGTGTTTCAGTGTGTGCGTGTGTGTGTTTCTACCTGAAACCTACGAACCTCTTCCAAGGTATTCATCTTCTGATATGTCTTCCTAAATCAATCTAGTCCAGCCTAGGGTCATTATTAGGGCCCTACTCATTATGAATCTAGGGTCACATCTGGTTTCCTAATGATAATAAATACTATTCCTATTCTACGTTGCGGGGGTGCTAAACGCCATCCACCCGACTTCCCCCTGTAGATATACATCTACTCACCTGGTCCATGTCTGCCGAAGACGGTGTCGCCATCCTCCTCTTCATCGCCCACAGTCCACGTGAGGGGTACCTAAACGCAAACATATAAATAGCATCGTAAACCGAATCACATACAAAAGTCAAACGATATAAGGAACAAGCATAGGTTAAAACCTATGTCCCGTCCACGCAAAAGAACCAAATACCGCTCGATATCGGCATACAAACTCCGATGGATCGAGATAACATCAACAAACAACTTGTAGTTTTAAAACACATTACTTATACTATAAAACATGATTAAATCCATCGAAACCCGAAAATCTATCAAACCGTCCAATTTCGCAATACCCGAAAATGCCAGTTTACCGTTTTTCATCAAAACTTAACATTTAAATGAAACTAATGGTCATAAAACTCATTAAATAGCATAACTAGACTATACAAACTATTACTATATTTTTATTACACAACTTGTATAAATTTGAAATTTCTAGTTTGCACCCTTTAACAATTTTCAACATTTTTCAAGCAAAATACGACAATTCCACCACAAAACATGATTTTGCATAAATTAATGACTTAAACCACAATTCATGATGATAATGATATAATGAAACCATAATTATATTTTTAATCTCATTTATATAGGAATTTCTAAAATCTAGTTTACAAAATTAGCAATTTTTATCACAATTTATCAATTAACCATAGAAACTAGCAATCAAACAAAGTTTTTCATTCCATTAACATGCTAATATTTCCACTAAAACTATAATCCAATGATAACAACCCAAATTATAATTTTATATTAACCACAACCACATTTTGCAAAAACCTAGTTAACTAAATTCGTAATTTAAAACAATTTTTGAATAAAAATTTGTTAAACAATAACCATGCAAGATTTCCTAATACTAAAAGTGTTAAACTAACTACTATAACCCTAATTAATTATTAAAAATCATAACTTGAATTTAGAACCCTAGCTTGCATTTTAAAAAAAGAACATAGAATTAATTCATTAAATCTAATTAAGCTTAATATGAACATCTACTAACAATAAGTCAAAAGAAAGAAAATTATACCTTCAAAATGTGAAATCCAAACAAGAAATGAGCCTCCAAAATGCATGCTTTCCATCTCCAAATTTCATATAAAAATGAGCAAGGAATAAAGAGTATGGAATAAATAGGATTTTGTGGAATTTTAATTGAATTTTTGATGTGTTTTTGATGAATTTTGAAAAAAAATGATGTGGGAAATGGGGGGGGGGGCAGCCATGGGGGGTTATGGCCGGACCTAGAGAGGTGAGGGAGAGAAAGAAGAGAGTGGGAAAAGTGTGTAGAAGTTTCAAGAGAAAGAACAACACTTAAGTCTTTTCATGGTTTATTTAATTATTTATTTATTTACTATAGCAACTCAAGAAAGCTCTAGAAAATAGGAAAAATTTGCAAATAATTTTTGCATGATACACACTAAATTCTAATATTCCATGGTTCATTTTACAAATTAAAACCATTTAAATTTGTAATTTACACTAATTTAGTGTAAAAATAAAGCTTATGTTAATATTTAAAATAATTAATTTAGGAAAAATATTTTATTAAACTAATAATTTATAAGTGGATAAATAAACACCATTTACTAGTAATTTCATAATTAAAATGGATATTCTTAAAATTATAATGAAAAACAATCACGGTTTGATTTTACGAAAAATACATTTTACTTTACCGAAAATCATAAAATTCACTTAAACAATTTTATTCATTTAATTATTTATTTAATTATTTTTAAAACGTTACAGCCAACAAGGTAGTCAATACCTATATGCATGTGGATAACATCTAACAGTAATAACCAATGCATGTATATGGATCCCGTCCAATCATAATCAAGATATGTATGCATGTGGGTCTCGTCCACCCAAAATCAATGTCTCCATGCACATAAATATAATAAAGGGTGTGCATGAAAGTATGAGGATATATATATCAGCGGTGTCCCTCCCGACACATCAAAATCATGGAACCTGAGTGCCTATCATCGACACTCGAAAACATCATGAAAACCGTGCCTAGCATCGACACATAAATCCTCATATATCGAGCTCCGTTGGTCCGGATCGGCCCATCTCATCTCTCGACTCCGGTCGGTATCCTCCGGATATCCACCGAGCCTAAATACTATCACCAATAGGTACTCGCCACTCTGCTAGGCTCATCGTCTGCTCCACGAAAAACATTTCTCGTCCCGGAGAACCATACCGGGTCCACCATGAATCCGCAAACGGATCATCCAACTCCTCGAATCGGATTTCAAGCACACGTCTCAGAACCGAGAAAACGCATGGTGGACGCACTGAAATATCATATCAAGAGAAACCGGGTTTTTAAAACAGTACATGCTTTCTTTGAAATAGCCACGGTTCTCAAATCCAGAAATCTCATAAAAACAGCATATCTCAATGCGTAAAATCATAAAGCATGATGTATGCGACATATGATGGAATGTAAGCATATCCATATATCA
Organism: Agapanthus africanus; assembly: GCA_030015575.1. Classification (NCBI taxonomy): domain Eukaryota; kingdom Viridiplantae; phylum Streptophyta; class Magnoliopsida; order Asparagales; family Amaryllidaceae; genus Agapanthus; species Agapanthus africanus. Next base: position 279,594,968 of record JASDDO010000029.1, on the reverse strand, counting down.
TGCAACAAGAAAACAGTGATATATCATATTAAGGGAAAACCGCTCCTTTAAAGAATCCCAGTTTTTAAAATATGCCTTGCGGTTCCCAATATCTCCAAAGTCAAATGCAACATCGTATATAAGTGCACGGATAACTATAGCAAGTAAATGATGTATAGAGTCATATCATGATGCAGCAATCCTACTGTGTAGTGACATGGCAATTATCGATGATGAAGTGTGTGAGCCGGCAAATCTGTGTACGTGTAACATACGCATCATCGATAATGGTGTAAGTGTACTAACACCGGTATATGCAATGCAATGAAAATAATATGAATGCAGCATAAGATAAATCATATGCAATGCTGACGGGTATACGTATCTAATATGACCGAGTCGGGGAATTTATCAACCGGCATCCAGCCTAACAACGTCTCGTACGGTATCATCCATCGTACGGTAATCTCTAGTCAAGGGTAAGGATCAATCATCAAATCAACTCGTCACGCACGGAAAATCATCGTACGGCGGCATCAAGCTAATAGGGATCCTATCATCCTATAAGACACAGGAGGGTACGGCCTAATATCACGTACGGCCTATCATCCATGATTCACAACATTCTATATATGTAAATATATCTATGTACCTATGTCCCGGGTTACATCCGCAATAATCTCATATCAGTGGACTGACAGGGTATAAATCATCTCGATCGACTCGCATCTGTATACCAACATATCATCAGATCATCATATCCGTCTTATAATCTTTTCACCGCATTTATAACTCATATCAAGCTGAGTTTACCTAAACATTCCATCCCTACTATAAGTATAGGTATCTAATCTAACATGCACACTCGAACCATACAATCAGACTTTAAAAGAAGCGAATCGTAGTTTTGAAATTTGGGGTTACGGTGTTTTAAGGAAAAGATATCATTTGAAAATCCGTAACATCCCTCAAAGTATATATTTAAAATACATATGATTCTTCGGTTTAGAAAAGGGTATGGTTCGGATGACGCCTCTACATTGACTATCCAGTCCTACAGTACCCTAAACGGCAATATCGACAAACGTCGTCCTTGAATTCCGTCATCACATAATAGCCGTAACACATCACTGCTAACTATCCTCTAGTTTCTAATATGGTTTTGTAGCTATCCTCATTGTAATCCTAGATTCCTTATCTAGGTTTCCAAACCATATTCTATAATCAGTTTTCCATCAATACATTGCGGGGGTGCTATACGCCATCCACCCGACTTCCCTCGTGGATATAGATCCACTCATCTGGTCTTCGCTCGCTGAAATCAATGACGCCACGCTCCGTCGCCTCGGAATCCACGCGAAGGTACCTATAATAATCAACAATCGCAATGCGTATTAAAATCGAATCCGGAAAACCGATATGGCGCACGGTATGCTCATAGGTTAGAACCTATGGCCTATACGTGCAAAACAATCAAACAACCCCTGTTGTCGATGTACAAACATCCGACAACTAAATACAAATCCAAGTATCAAGAAAGTGCATTTTAAAATACGGAAAACATAGCCTAAAACACACCAAAATGCTCCCAGATTTTCTCCAGGTGACAATTTGCCAAAACTGCATATAGGAGGGGTCTATTTTAGTGCAAAAGGAGCCATGGACCCAATCTGGGACCCTATTTCCCTGCTCTTGCCTCAAATTGCGGCCAAAATGAATATATCTGCGACCTGGGGTTAGAGTTAGGGGCTCGAGTCTCTGTGGTAGCTTCCTAGGTGCCTGCACGACTCCCAGTAATTGCATAATCATTTGTAGTGCCCCCGGTTTGCTCCAAATTCCAAAATACCCTCTCAAATCATACATTTATCCGATGTCGGGGTTTCTAAATCCATGTTTTGGGGTTTCTAGTCTCTGGTTTGAGTCTTGATTCTAACACTAGGGGATTTGTGTGGCCTCTACTGAGCTCAATTGCTCACCACAACTCACAATTCCTTCAAACCCTAACTAGGCTTTCCTAAATCCACAAAATCACACGATATCGATTCAAATCTTAACATGGGGGTATAAGTATGCAAAAACTAAGTTAATGGTCCAGAAAAATACCTCATTTGGCGACTCAAGAATTTTCTTGAGTTGCCCCTAGTGGCCAAAATCTTTGCTTTCTAGGTCCCATGCGTTGGTTGTGAGCTTGTGCATCTTTTTTGTGAAAAGGGAGTGCGGTTTTGAAGTTGTTTTGGATGTGTTTTGGGGAGTTGAAGAGGGGGAGAAGGAGGGGGGCAGCAGCAGCTGCTGGAGCTGAAGAAAGAGAGGGAGTGATGAGGGAAGAAATGAGAAGAATGGCTAAGTCCAAGTCAACACACCTCACCCTCCCAATCTCTCACTTGTCCATACTCAATATAATATCCTTTTTTCTTTTCTTTTCTTTTCTCATCTAAATCCTTCTCACATAAATAGTAAACCCAAATGAAAAGCCATGCAAAAATGTAACACAAGTGTAAGAAAATGATATGTGCATGTTTTGCACAAAAATACTAAAAATCCGATTAGCGATTTTTAATCGCGATTAGCACTAAATTAGTGTCAAATAACTCGTAAAACTTCATAATTTGCATAAATCCAATAAAGCACCCTCATTTTAGTAATTTCCATAATTTTCCAAATTTTTCCCTAATTTATCGGTATTTAATTATATCGAAATATTAAAATATTCAATATAATATTATTTAATTATAAAAATTCCCAAAAATAATATTTTATTTTTCTGAAGTGTTACAGTAGGGTAGTAATCAAATCACAGTAGGAACTCACATGAGAAAAATGTCGATCTCAGGTCAACAGATTAACCTATACTCATGTCACCTGGAAGCTGCTATCTGACAATAGGTATAATACCAACTAGCATGTTCTCGGCGAGTCCGTCCAATGTACTCATAACCCAATAAGCTCTTAGGTGACTAACTGACACCAATGGCTTGTGAGACCGGCCACCGCCCCTCGTCAGGGTCTCGATAAGTATACACTAGTCTACTCCGGTGTATCGATGCCCAATCTCGATACTCCCACGACTAGGGACATTTAAGGATGTGATTATAGACCACCCAGCTCCTACGTATATGATCGCCATCATAATGCTGGTAGTCAAGAAAGAATCCTATTGGCTCTATCAACATGTAATGGTGATTTGTAATGCCACCTAATGCTGTATATGATGATAAAGACAAACCAGATAGCACACTATCATCTCGAGTAAGACTGTTCTCCCTGTATAGGTCCTCCCTCAATCATTACAATTGCGTGCCTGCGATTCAATAATTGACTTGAGGGAACTATAGCCAACATTCGGATCCTGGATTCTGGCTTTCCAAGCCCTTCATTTCTTCTGCCAATGCCCTTTCCCGTGACAATAGGAACAACCCTCCTTCCCTACTGTTAGCCCCGAAACTTTTGCCCTTTCCTTTCCCTCTACTATACTTACACCGCCTATCGGCATGGTGGAGGATTTCTTCTTCTCTCCCTTTGGTTTCGCCTTAGATCTAGAAGAGGAAGATTCCCCAATAAGCAGAACGGGTGTCTCCCTAGTTTCCTTCAGGGTGTAAGTAGAAGGTAGGGACTGTAGAATCAATTCAGCATATGACTTGTTTCCAACGTGGTCCCCGGATCCGTGAGCTCTTTAATATAGCTGATCATTGTAAGGACGCGGTCCCCTACAGATGACCCGAGAGCCAACCTCGCTTGAATCAATTCCTTCGAGGTCTCACATCTTGCGATACGAGATTGCTCTCCATATAAATCTTTGTTATGGAGGAAGATAGAAACTAAGTCCATCTACTCGTGTTGCCTCTGGTGTTCACTATTCATTGAGGCCAACACGAGACACTTAGAATTCACACAGTCTTTTTCCCTTGTCTTACGGATATCAACATCTGCGATGGTGGAAACTGGACCTGAGACGACGGAGGCTTTAGTAGTAAGGAGGTGGCCTAGCTTGTCATAGGTAATGGACATCTGGACAAATCTTTGCCAATCAATATAGTCTGGCTCAGTCAATTTATTATCTAGCTATAACCTATGTCCGATCACCTGGTCACTACAATTAGGAGAGAGAGGAGAAACACTCGGCATGATGCTCTTGCAAGTTTAGATTGGTTTTAAGTTTATCTAAACAGGATAGCTCCCAATGTATCTCGAATCCTTCCTCAAACCATAAAAGAAGAATTAGTCAGGATTAATCTCACCCTACAATACTTGCTTAACCTTTCAGCCAGGCTGGTGTTGGTACTTCGAGGGATGTTTTCCAACACTTTCGCGAAATTCCTTAATTACATAACCTCTTTTCTCTGGAGGCGTAGCCCCGCTAACACCGTTCTAGACACCTACTGGGTTTATAGCATTGATTGTTTAGTAAAAAACCTCCCGAGGAATAGCGGATACTCACAGTAGGATCGGGATCCAAATATCATTGTGTGATAATCCTGAAAGAATCCTACCAAAAGTATCGCACTCCAAATGGTATGCAACACCAGCAGGTTTCAGTTTCTTTATAAACTCCCGATGTGGATTTTTGCCCCATGCTCTTATAACCTTGATGAAGGCCAACATATCATAACTCACATGTCAAGTTCTACCTGTCATTATCCAGGTTAATTTGAACCCACCCGTGCATACCTTTGACGAAGGCCAAAATAGTAGTACGACTATCCCAAACTAACGCATCTATCTATGCAACAGATGAATATCCAGCAGCTATCAACCACTATGCCTTGGCGAAGGTCAAAATACATAGCTTGAATACTACTGATTATTCGTCTGAAATGATGGAGGGTTACGGCTAGTTTTGGCAAAACCGTGAACGTAGTGAACTTGATATAATCGAAAGGACCTGATAGCTTTTAAAGGAGTAGTTTAGGCTCTGCATTTATTAAAAGTTTGCTTTTTTTTATAAAAAAGACTAGTGGTTTTGAAATTGTTCCAATGATTCATCTTTGGTTTGTTTGCTTTGCATTAATCATATAATGCAGTTACATCATTTGTAAGTGCACGGCAGCGCCCCGGCCGTCTTTCCGAGGCCAAAATACGAAAACGAAACTTTTTCTAAACTTGTAAACCGGCGATACCGCATACTTAAACCCCGGATCGGACCATTAACCTACTACTAGTTAACAAGAGAAAGGGTAGATAGCTATACCGAGCGATCCGTGTCCTTCGGTCTTTGGCCACCATCCCGATCTCCTCGCGGCATCTCCGGTCTTCATCTCCTCGTCGGAAAGGGCACCACATCGAGAAGTCTTTCTACAGGCTCCCGCTTCATCCGAAGTAACTCGGGCGCGAAGTGTGCTAGCCGACGCGTCCAAGGTGTTGTAGAGAATGTTTGTGATCACTTTGCCTCTTGCATCCATGGCTTTGGATGGAGGTTAAAATGTTGCCATTGATGGAAGCAATGAGCTAGAGGAAGAAGAAGAAAAACAAAAGCTTTTCTTTTTCTTTTCTTTTCTTTTTTTGGAATGAGAGTGAGAGAGTGAGTTCAAGGAAAAATACAAGACCAAAGAATCCTTACCATGGCAGCCCCTCTCTCTCTCCATCTCATTTCAACACATTAAACAAAACACTAATGTGACATATTTGCTAAAAAAGAGACCATGAGTCATCTAAATGTCCATGTCACATTTAATGCAATGCATTATGAATTTCTAGCTCATTATTTCCATAAGCAAACATTAATCCAAATGTTTGCCATAACAAAGAAAATCCGGCAACATCTAAAGTAAACTCGTGACGGATCACAAGGTTACCCCTCACCTGTATATACATACCTGCATCCGCATTCCGACTGAATGCGAATGCGATGAGACTAAAGTAATCCAACAAATCTAATACTAGTATCCGGCTTAAACCAAAGCCCACTAGTATGATCCGTCCGATCAAGATCCGTGCAATACCGCACGTATAAGATCGAACCCTGCCATATATCATACGGCCTCTACAACGTTTCGCTCGAAACTTGAGAAACTGTCTATGGGGGACTCAAAAGACTCGTCAATACATTGGCTGTGGATTTAACCACTAGCACGTCAGAGGTATTAGCCATACGTAACGGGCTACCAAGGATTGACCAAAAGGGAGGTCGATGAGCGAACTCATCCTGACACCCTACTGAGCCTGTCAGTGACAATATCCGTACAGTCCGGTCTGTTCGTCTATGAGAATCGCAAGGCGGGCCTAGGGGGTTGGTAAAAGTCAGACCCCCAAAAGCGGTACAAGTCGTGTCGGAGTGTAGCCCAGAACACCCTGAGATACTACTGGAATACCTACCAGTAAATCTCCTGCCATGACCAAGGACTTCGTGTAATGGCTCTCCTAGACACAGCGCGACCTCACCCCCAATACCAGGAGAGACGAACCCCTGCAGATCCGCTCACTGCCTCCTTGTGGCTTGAGACTGTACCCAACTAAAACCTATTTGCACGACTCCTTTGAGCCGTGGTAGGGTAGTAATCAAAGCACAGTGGGAACTCACACGAGACAAATGATGATCTCAGGTCGATGAACTAACCTGTACACATGTCACCAGGGAACTGCTATCTGACGTCTAGTATAATCCCAACTAGCAGGTTCCCGGCGAGTCATGTCCGGTGTACTCATAACCCAATGAGCACCTGTATACATCTTAGGTGAACCAACTAACACCAGTGTCTTGTGGGACCGGCTACCGCCCCTCGTCGGGGTATCGACTGTATACACTAGTCTACTCTGGAATATCGATGCCCTGTCTCGAAAACTCCCATGACTAGGGACCTTTTAAGGATGTGCTTATAGACCCCAGCTCCCACATATATGATCGCCATCATACTGCTGGTCGTCAAGCAAGAATCCTAAGGGCTCTATCAACGTGCAATAGTGACCTGTAAGGTCACCTAAAGCAGTACACGATGATAAAGAGAAACCAGATAGCATACTATCATCTTGAGTAAGACTGTCCTACCGGTATAGGTCCTCCCTCAATCATTGCAATCACGTGCCTGTGATCCAATAATTGACTCTGAGGGCATATATCCAACAATCTCCCACTTGCACTCAAGGCTAATTATTGCGATGTCGCATACTCACAGCCCGTGTGATACCGAACACCCAACTCCTCTTCTAATCAGTCTCACAAAACCCGTTTGAGAAACTGTTGCGTTCGAGGAATAGCCTCAGTGAGTGGATCCGTCATGATGTTTCTTTCTATGTCTTTCTTTATCTCAAGTTCGCGGAGAAAGCTACTCCCGAAATGAGCAATACCTGTCTTAGAATATGTTTGGATGTCTGATGGGACTTAGCTCATAAATGAACTCCAAATCCAAACTTCTTAGACTGTATCGTCAACTGAAACTAATCAGTATCCTGCGCCATGCCTCCCTCAGTATCCGCTTGGACCACCTGTCCAAAATACTGCCCCTCGTTAGAGGGAAAACTATAACTTTACCAGTCACTCTGTCATCTAGGTCACTTTGGAAGCCTGGAATGATAACTGTCCCCTGAATGAGGCTGTCGTTATCATATCCCTAGAACATCCACTTATGTTCTAAAACCGCTTCCGAATGTTTCTCCAGTATTGGATCAATATCTTATTGCATCTACTGCAAAAACAACATCTGGTGTGGTACTTGACATCTCATGATTGACTCAATTGCCTAAGCAAGTGATCTGCCAATCATGTACATCCCTCTCCCATTTAGTCTGTAAGACACCTTTAGAGAGGGTGACTCCATCACCTGCAGGTACACTACCATACCTGGAGTCTTCCATTCTAAATACTTTTAGAATGCTGTCTAAATACCCAGATTGCGAAACTACCTAAGTCTAGATCTAAAACCATAGATCTAGTAACCAGAATATCTGATATAATATCCATGTCCTACGTGGAGAAATCACTGTGTGACAACCATAGTATAACCGATCGTAGTATGGGAATTTCACTTCCTACTCTGTGTATGTCATCCAAATACCAGGACATCACACCCTACTACATTCTTAAAAGATCCATCCCCTATTTTGTTGAAGTCGAACCTACGATTGTCACATCAGAAATAGATGATCTATCTCCACTTTATCTGCTTTAGTCCATAAATTGACATAAGCTACTTGTCCACTATGCTTCCGCTGCTCCCACTGACTACGACAACCCTATGGCAGAGTCATATACACATGCACTTCTAAAGCTAGTTTAGAACGACGCTATACTCATCCTCCTGCCGGGTCTCACAGTCTGGAACAACAGCAATGACAAGTCTGGGTAAACAAGAACCTCTCTGCCACCGTCCTTGAGCATACCGAAGTACCTCTCGAGCGCCTGAGGTTACCCACCATATCTGTGGAGTAGCTAATAGAATGTCAAATCAGATTGAATCTTTAGGTTCTTATCAAATTTTCAGTAATCGTTTGCGGTTCTGGAATCACTTCCAGTTCTACCATACTCCCACTACTATTTTCTGGAAAAAAAATCCATTTTTATTAAAACTGTGGCGAGTCAAGAACAATATCACTATTGATCTTCCAGATGGTAGAAAGTCAACCCTCGTCATAGCCTGGGTCAACCCACAAACAGCCATTACAGAAACATGCCTTGAGTTGTCCATAGTCTGGTTTTAAGCATAAACCGGACAACTCCCCATACCTTAACATCGTTAAGATATGAACCGTTCTATATCCAATATAGAAACAGAGGCACTGATTTAATTGAAACCAGATTCAAATCATGCAGCTATCTCCAGTGCATGTCAACTAAATAGAGAGAGGCCGATCAGCATTACTCAACTTAGGAGTGCTTCCAATTATGAGTAACCTGAAAGAGAAGCAAGTTCTCTTAATCATTACTATGAACTGAATACCACACTCAAGTATCTACTGTTGGAGATAGTGCCCTCAGAGTCAATTATTGGATCACAGGCACGTGATTGTAATGATTGAGGGAGGATCTATCCCGGTAGGACAGTCTTACTCAAGATGATAGTATGCTAACTGGTTTACCTTTATCATCGTGTACTGCTTTAGGTGACCTTACAGGTCACTATTGCACGTTGATAGAGCCCCTAGGATTCTTGCTTGACTACCGGCAGTATGAGGGCGATCATATACGTGGGAGCTGGTAGTCTATAAGCACATCCTTAAAAGGTCCCTAGTCGTGGGAGTTTCGAGACAGGGCATCGATACTCCGGAGTAGACTAGTGTATACAGTCGAGACCCCGACGAGGGGCGGTGGCCGGTCTCACAAGCCACTGGTGTCAGTTGGTTCACCTAAGATGTATACAGGTGCTCATTGGGTTATGGGTACACCGGACAGGACTCGCCGGGAACCTGCTAGTTGGGATTATACCAGACGTCAGATGGCAGTTCCCTGGTGACATGTGTACATGTTAGTTCATCGACCTGAGATTGTCATTTATCTCGTGTGAGTTCCCACTGTGCTTTGATTACTACCCTACCACGGCTCAAAGGAGTCGTGCAAACAGGTTTTAGTTGGGTACAGTCCCGAGCCACATGGAGGCAGTGAGCGGATCTGCAGGGGTTCGTCTCTCTCGTTATTGGGGGTGAGGTCGCGCTGTGTCGAGGAGAGCCAGAACATGAAAAGTCCTTGGCCAAGGCACGAGATTTGCTGGTAGGTATTCCAGTAGTATCTCAGCGTGTTCTGCGCTGCACTCCGACACGACTTGTACCGCTTTTGGGGGTCTGACTTTTACCAACCCCCTAGGCCCGCCATGCGATGCTCATAGACGAACGGACCGGACTGTACGGATATTGTCACTGACAGGCTCAGTAGGGTGTCAGGATGAGTTCGCTCATCGACGTCCCTTTTGGTCAATACCTGATAGCCCGTTACGTATTGGCTTATACCTCTGACTTTCTAGTGGTTAAATCCACAACTAAGGTGTTGACGAGTCTTTAGAGTCCACCACACACAGTTACTCAAGTTTCGGGCGAAACGCTGTAGAGGCCGTATGGAGATATGGCAGGGTTCGATCAGATACATGCGGTATTGCACGGATCGTGATCGGACGGTTTTTACTAGCCGGTTTTGGCTTAAGCCAGATTCTAGTATTTGATGGTGTAGTTTTGTCTCTTTGCATTTGTGTTCAGTGGGAATACAAATGCGGGCATGTATTTGCAGTAGCGGGGTTTTTCTGTAATTTATTACGGGATCGGTTTTCTGGAGTTGCCAGTTTGCATTCCGTTCCGGCCGGTTTTTCTTTGTTCTTTCGCGGCCGGACTTTTCGTTGGAGGGGGTTAATTGCAAGTTTGAAATTAACTTATTTGTGAGGGGCTTTCTTGCATAAGTGTGGCTTCTTAATCATGAGATTCCATTTGAATCAATCACTTTCATTTATGAGATGAGATTTTGTTGTGACCATTTTTCTTATTCTTTCTTGCATTTCTCCTCTTGGATTTATTCTTTCCTTTTTTGCCCCTCCTCATTGATTAGTGGCCGGCCACATTTTGTTGGTGAGATGGGAGTGGCATTCTTGTGAGTGTTTTGTTTTTCTTTGTTAATTTCCATTCATGCATTTCGTGGCCCCCACATTCAATGTGATGATGGATTAATATATAAAAGATTGCATTGTGCTAATGGGGGTGCTGGAGGTTATTATGACATGAGGGATTAATTTCTTAAGGTGGAATAAGCTAAAATGAGTGGGTTAGAGGCTGTTGGTTTTTTTTTGGCCGAGCTCATTTCCTTGGATGCTCCATTGTTCCCTCTAGCATCCATGAAAATTCTTCCCTCTAGCATCCATGAAAATTCTTGTGCATAAATTCCTTCATAAATGGCAACCTCATAAACCCCAACGAGACATGGCTACTACACTATTCTACAGTATCCTTTGGACGCGTCGGCTAGCCAACTTCGCGTCCGAGTTGCCTCGGTCAAGAGGTGGGAGCCCGTAAAAGATTCCGGGTACGTGGTGCTTTTCCGACGAGCGAGGAGGTGACGAACAATCCGCGGGAGATCGGAGTGGAGACGAAGACCGAAGGACACGGATCGCTTGGTATAACTTCTCTACTCTTTTCTTGTTTGCTAGTTAGCTAGGTTAATGGCCCGATGCGGGTGAAAAGTCCGCGGTGGTGCCGGTTTGCAAAGTTCGCAAAAGTTTTCGTTTCCGCGTTTCCGGCGTCGGATCGACGGCCGGGGCGCCCCCGTGGGCTTACATTGGTATCAGAGCCTCGCCATTAATATAGTCAAGCTTTGTTTAATGTGTTTGCATTTCCGATCGACCAAAATTCCAAAAACCCGCGTTTTCTTCACATCAGTTTTCTGTCGAATTTTTCCTGACTCTAAAAAATTTTTCAGGTTGTAGAAAACTGATGTACTAGAAGTCCTAAGAATTGTGGAGAAATTCGATACATTGATCTTTCAGGTAGAGCGCGGAACCGCGGCCAAACACCACTTGGCGCCGCGGTTCCGCGGCCGTCTGGAGGGATCAATGTGTCAAAAATTTTCAGTGGGTTTCTGGGGTGAAATTAGGGTTTCTGGAATATTAATTTTGGGCCCAGAATTTCTTGTTGTGCTACAATAGTGCATGGGGCCCACTTGTTAAAATTTGATCGATCGGATATTTTAAACACATTATTTCACAGTATTTATATTATATCTGCGACCGTGAATATCACTTAATCGGTAAATCCTGTCTGACTGCTATAGCCCGGTTAGACGGATTTGCGAACGTGACTTTCACGTTGATGTTTTGTGTTTTTTCTGTGATGTTGCGGATTGGTCGTGGAGAATAGCCTGGATGCAATGCTAGTACTGTTTTGTTGTATTATGTACATTTGATATTGCGGGACGAGCGTCCGACATGTGGACTGCCGTCACTGCCTGATTGTATTATTCTTTTGGGGCACGATCTGGTTGCGGTCGATGTACCCGTTGTATGTATATTTTACTTTCGGTACTAGGATTACCCCGCGGAGGGGTGCACGGATAGCCGGGTTCTAGAGGGCAACAAACCCGCATCTCATGGCATTGAGACGGAGGGGGCTTTACTCTAGAATTGGCGGGCTATTCGCCGCACTCGTAGGGGGTATAGGTTGACCCAGGAGGGGTGCCCAAGTTACCGGATTCCGTGAAGTGCTGGGTGGTCCATTCACGTCGCTGAAGGGGGCTGCCTCACTTCGGGTTTTGGCGGGTGACTTGCCGCACCCGTAGGGGTCTAGGATTTTCATTGCACAGGCTATCCACACGACCAGGGGAACGTCGGGTTTCAGCGGCTCTGTGAAACCCGGGGATCCCAGATATCTGTATTGTTCTGTGATGCTGTACATTTCTGTGATGTTGCATTTTATCACGCCTTGAGCGAAATATAATATATTGGTATATATATTAGTAGATGTTGTATATGTTTTTCATCCGCACTAATCCAGTCCCCGCTCTGTCGTTAGTTAGCTAACCTAACGGGTGATGACGGGACCCAGTGGCGAATGCGGATGGCATATACGTACATCAGTATATTTTCGTTTTTTGTGGTGTGATCAATTGATGGGACTGCATTGATTCGGATCAATGCAAGATAAAAAAACCTATTCTGATGTTGTTGGAACACTTTTCAAAAAGCTGTTATTGCAAGTACGTTCACTTTTGTTTTGCATCGTGGTATTCATTTGGAATATCCTGCTCCTCAGTCGACGAGGCAAGGGCCGAGATCACTTCACCGGGAGTGACACCTTGGACAGAAGTTTGCGTCAGGGCATTAACTTCACTATAGCCGATTACTTTTGCTTTGTACCGTGGTATTCAGTTGGAATATCCTGCACCTCATTCTACGGGGAAAGAGCCGAGATCCCTTCACCGGGAGTGACCTCTTTAGCAAAGGTTTTCGTCACTATATTTTTACAAAGCTATCCGTTCCTTCGACGATATCAAGTTCATTACGTTAAAGGTTTTCGCCAGAAACCATTCGTAGCCCTCCGTCATTTCAGTTAAATATTCGGTAGTATTCAAGCTATGTATTTTGACCTCACGCCAAGGCATAGTGTTTGGTAGCTGCCGGGTATTTATCTGTTGCATAGATAGATGCGTTGGTTTGGGACAGTCGTACTACTATTTTGGCCTACGTCAAGGGTATGTACGGGTGGGTTCAAATTAACCAGGATAATGACGGGTAGAACTTGACATGTGACTTATGATATTTTGACCTCACGCCAAGGTCATAAGAGCATGGGGTAAAATTCCACATCGGGAGTTTCAAAAGAACTGAGACTTGCCAGATATGCGCATACCTTCTGGAGTGTGATACCGTGAGCGGATTCCGTCACGTTATCATGCGATGAGAGTTGGATCCCGATTCCCACTGATGAGTTGGTTTACTCCTCGGGTATTCCCGACTAATTCTTCTTTTAGGTTTGGAGGAGAATTTGAGGTACAGTGGGAGGTTTCCAGATTAGATAAAGTGATAACCATTCTGATCTAGGTTAGAGTGCACGCTGAGTGTTTCTTTTCTCTCTCTCTTTGGCAGCGACCATTGACCCGACCCTAGACCATGACTCAGTGACCAAGTTGACCGAACCTTCTAAAACACTGGCTTTTGGATTGTCAGAGTTGCAGACCTCATTGCCACTCCTACTTTTACCCTTTTCTCCTGGACACCCCGTATTACTACGAACGTCCACTTCCATTGGACAAAACCATCGTATGGTTATATACGAACTCGAAGGACTTTGAGGATGGTTTCTGGTTCTAGAGAAAACGAATAGGACTATTTAGTTGTCTTTTCTTTCCCCCTTCTCTCAGGTTGCGAGTACTCCTTGGTTTAGGAGTAGTACACCTATTACGCAAATTGGATAGTCTTCTTCCAAACTATAGGCTGGTGCCGACCGGTAGGGAATGAAGAAAGCCAATTAGCCTAAATGGTGTACAGAAAGTATTAAGTTTAGACAAAGCAAGGGATTAGTAAGAGGGCAAAATAAATTGCGACTGCTATTCACGACCAAACCAAGTATTTCTTCGCCAATCCTAAATCACCTTTGTATTTCTCCAGGACACTCCGTATCACTACGAAGATCCCAGTTTATTGGATAATCCATCGTATGGTTATATACGAACTCGAAAGGAACTTGTTCCAGTTCGGGGATGGATCCTGGTTTAGGAGAAATAGGAATAAAGTACATTCAGGTGTCTTTTATCTTCACCTTTTCTCGCGTTGCGAGTGCTCCTAGGACTAGGACAGTACACCCATTATGCTTATTAGATAGTCTTCTTCTAAACCATAGGCTGGTGCCGAACGGTAGGGAAGGAAGAAAACCATTTGGCCTAAAGGGGTGTGCAGAAGGTAATGACTAAAGACATATAAAGGGATTTGGAGAAGTGGCAAATAATTATACGGTTACAGTTGTGAATCTGGATAATGGAAGAGGCATTACTAGGAATACCGGGATACCCCATCGAAACATTTCAATGTTTCAGTTTCACTATGTACTGTTAATGGAAAACTGATTTCCCGATTAGATACTTACTCCAGGGTATGTATTTACCAGATATGATTCTCACATCTGTATGGCTTTACGGATGATGAGTGGGAGTAAGTTATTGGGAATTGGGTGATCATCCTCATTATATCGGGATTCGTTGTAATCAGTGATATTTGAGGAAGTCACCTGGGTTGTTTGCCGGTCGGTAAGTATTTGGTTTTGAATATCCGCTGTTATGCACCAATTTCAAATCGATATATCTGTACGTCTATTTTCATAGAGTGAGATATATCTTTTTGAAATTATGTCTGTGACATTTACCTATATCAGTGGATGGTTAGGTAAGGAGCATTGAACAGCGGTGTAATTCTTCATAACCATAGTACAGTTTTCAACCTACGACACACAGTGAATGAGTCACTACACTCAAGGGACTTATACAGAGTATTGTATGTTGTCCAGTGTCCATTAGGACAGAGGGGTTGGTCCTCATACTATATTCTGTTTACTTTTAACTACTCTAGTTCTTAGACATGTATTTCGTAGAAACACAGGGTCTAAGTTTTGAGGAGTTATAGGTATAAGAATAAAGTAGAGAACCAGGTATTGCAAGTATCGGGATTCTTCAGGGTGATCGAAGATGTAGATACTTGTGTATGGTATTCAGTTGATAGTAATGATTAAGAGAACTTGCTTCTCTTTCAGGTTACTCATAATTGGAAGCACTCCTAAGTTGAGTAACGCTGATTGGCCTCCTTCCATTTAGTTGACATGCACTGGAGACAGCTGCATGATTTGATTCTGGTTCAATTAAATCAGTGCCTCTGGTTCTATATTGGATATAGTACAGTTCATATCTTAACGTTGTTAAGGTACGGGGAGTTGTCCGGCTTATGATTAAAACCAGACTCTGGATAACACAAGGCACGTTTCTGTAATGGCTGTTTGTGGGTTGACCCAGGCTATGACGAGGGTTGACTTTCTACCATCTGGCAGATCAATAGAAATATTGTTCTAGACTCGCCACAGTTTTTATTAAAAATGGATTTTTTCAGAAAACACTAGTGGGAGTATGGTAGAACTGGAAGTGATTCCAGAACCACAAACGATTACTGAAGATTTGATAGGAACCTAAAGATTCAATCTGATTTGACATTCCATGGCCACTCCGCAGATACGGTGGGTAACTTCAGGCACCCGAGAGGTACTCCGGTTGCCTCAAGGACGGTGACAGGGAAGTTCTTGTTTACCCACAATTGCTATTGCTGTTGTTCCAGGTTGCGAGACCCGGCGGGAGAATGAGTATAGCGTCGTTCTAAACTAGCTTTGGAAGTGTATGTATATATGACTCTGCAAGAGGGTTGTCGTAGTCAGTGGGAGCAGCGGAAGCATTGGTGGACAGGTAGCTTATGTCTATTTATAGACTGAAGCACCAGTAGCGGAGATAGATCATCTATTTCTGATGTGACAGTCATAGGTTTGACTTCATTAGAATAGGGGATGGATCTGTTGAGAAGGTAGTAGGGTGTGATGTCCTGGTATTTGATGACATACACAGAGTAGGAAGTGATATTCCAATACTACGATCGGTTATACTTTGGTCGTCACACAGTGGTTTCTCCACATGGGACTTAGACATTATATCAGACATACTGGTTACTAGATCTATGTTTTTAGATCTAGATTTAGGTGGTTTCCCAGTCTGGGTACTTAGACAACATTCTAAGAGTATTTAGAATGGACGACTCCTGGCACGGTAGTGTACCTGCAGGTAATGGAGTCACCCTCTCCAAAGGTGTCTTATAGACTAAAGGGGAGAGGGATGTGCATGATTGGCAGATCAATTGCTCCGGCAATTGAGTCAATCATGAGATGTCAAGTACCGTACCAGATGTTGTTCTTGCACTAGGTGCAATAAGATGATATTGAACCAATCCTGGAGAAACAATCGGAAGCAGTTTTAGAACATAAGAGAATGTTCTAGGGATATGATAACAGCATTCTCCATCGGGAGACAGTTATCATTCCAGGCTTCCAAGGTGACCTGGATGACAGAGAGGTTGTCAGAGTTATAGTTTTCCCTCTGACGAGGGGCAGTATTTTGGACAGGTGGTCCAGGTGGATACTGAGGGAAGGCATGGCGCAGGATACTGATTAAGTTCAGTTGACGATATAGTCTAAGAAGATTGGATTTGGAGTTCATTTATGAGCTAGGTCCCATCAGACATCCAGACATTCTAAGACAGGTATTGCTCTTTTCGGGAGATGGCTTTCTCCGCGAACTTGAGATATAGAGAGACATAGAAAGAAACACCAGAGCGGATCCACTCACTGAGGCTATTCCTCGAACGCAATAGTTTCGCAAACAGGCTTTGTGAGACTGACTAGTAGAGGAGTTGGGTATTCGGTATCACACGGGCTGTGAGTATGCGACATCGCAATAATTATCCTTGAGTGCAAGTGGGAGATTGTTGGAGATAGTGCCCTCAGAGTCAATTATTGGATCACAGGCACATGATTGCAATGATTGAGGGAGGACCTATCCCGGTAGGACAGTCTTACTCAAGATGATAGTATGCTATCTGGTTTACCTTTATCATCGTGTACTGCTTTAGGTGACCTTAAAGGTCACTATTGCACGTTGATAGAGCCCCTAGGATTCTTGCTTGACTACCGGCAGTATAAGGGCGATCATATACGTGGGAGCTGGTAGTCTATTAGCACATCCTTAAAAGGTCCCTAGTCGTGGGAGTTTCGAGACAGGGCATCGATACTCCGGAGTAGACTAGTGTATACAGTCGAGACCCCGACGAGGGGCGGTGGCCGGTCTCACAAGCCACTGGTGTCAGTTGGTTCACCTAAGATGTATACAGGTGCTCATTGGGTTATGGGTATACCGGACAGGACTCGCCGGGAACCTGCTAGTTGGGATTATACCAGACGTCAGATAGCAGTTCCCTGGTGACATGTATACAGGTTAGTTCATCGACCTGAGATCGTCATTTGTCTCGTGTGAGTTCCCACTGTGCTTTGATTACTACCCTACCACGGCTCAAAGGAGTCGTGCAAACAGGTTTTAGTTGGGTACAGTCCCGAGCCACATGGAGGCAGTGAGCGGATCTGCAGGGGTTCGTCTCTCCCGGTATTGGGGGTGAGGTCGCGCTGTGTCGAGGAGAGCCAGAACATGAAAAGTCCTTGGCCAAGGCAGGAGATTTGCTGGTAGGTATTCCAGTAGTATCTCAGGGTGTTCTGCGCTGCACTCCGACACGACTTGTACCGCTTTTGGGGGTCTGACTTTTACCAACCCCCTAGGCCCGCCATGCGATGCTCATAGACGAACGGACCGGACTGTACGGATATTGTCACTGACAGGCTCAGTGGGGTGTCAGGATGAGTTCGCTCATCGACGTCCCTTTTGGTCAATACCTGGTAGCCCGTTACGTATTGTCTTATACCTCTGACTTGCTAGTGGTTAAATCCACAACCAAGATGTTGACGAGTCTTTAGAGTCCACCACACACAGTTACTTAAGTTTCGGGCGAAACGCTGTAGAGACCGTATGGAGATATGGCAGGGTTCGATCAGATACGTGCGGTATTGCACGGATCGTGATCAGACGGTTTTTACTAGCCGGCTTTGGCTTAAGCCGGATTCTAGTATTTGATGGTGTAGTTTTGTCTCTTTGCATTTGTGTTCAGTGGGAATACAAATGCGGGCATGTATTTGCAGTAGCGGGGTTTTCCTTTAATTTATTACGGGATCGGTTTTCTGGGGTTGCCAGTTTGCATTCCGTTCCGGCAGGTTTTCCTTTGTTCTTTCGCGGCCGGACTTTTCGTTGGAGGGGGTTAATTGCAAGTTTGCAATTAACTTATTTATGAGGGGCTTTCTTGCATAAGTGTGGCTTCTTAATCATGAGATTCCATTTGAATCAATCACTTGCATTTATGAGATGAGATTTTGTTGTGACCATTTTTCTTATTCTTTCTTGCATTTCTCCTCTTGGATTTATTCTTTCCTTTTTTGCCCCTCCTCATTGATTAGTGGCCGGCCACATTTTGTTGGTGAGATGGGAGTGGCATTCTTGTGAGTGTTTTGTTTTTCTTTGTTAATTTCCATTCATGCATTTCGTGGCCCCCACATTCAATGTGATGATGAATTAATATATAAAAGATTGCATTGTGCTAATGGGGGTGCTGGAGGTTATCATGACATGAGGGATTAATTTCTTAAGGTGGAATAAGCTAAAATGAGTGGGCTAGGGGCTGTTGGTTTTTTTTTGGCCGAGCACATTTTCTTGGATGCTCCATTATTCCCTCTAGCATCCATGAAAATTCTTGTGCACAAATTCCTTCATAAATGGCAACCTCATAAACCCCAACGAGACATGGCTACTACACTATTCCACAGTATCCCTTGGACGCGTCGGCTAGCCAACTTCGCGCCCGAGTTGCCTCGGTCAAGAGGTGGGAGCCCGTAAAAGATTCCGGCTACGTGGTGCTTTTCCGACGAGCGAGGAGGTGACGAACAATCCGCGGGAGATCGGAGTGGAGACGAAGACCGAAGGACACGGATCGCTTGGTATAGCTTCTCTACTCTTTTCTTGTTTGCTAGTTAGCTAGGTTAATGGCCCGATCCGGGTGAAAAGTCCGCGGTGGTGCCGGTTTGCAAAGTTCGCAAAAGTTTTCGTTTCCGCGTTTCCGGCGTCGGATCGACGGCCGGGGCGCCCCCGCGGGCTTACATCTACATCTTCGATCACCTTGAAGAATCCCGATACTTGCAACATTTTGTTCTCTACTTTACTCTTATACCTATAACTTCTCAAAATTTGGACCTTGTGTTTCTACGAAACACATGTCTAAGAACTAGAGAAGTCACAAGTAAACAGAATATAGTACGAGTACCATCCCCTCTGTCCTAATGGACACTGGACAACATACAATACTCTGTATAAGTCCCCTGAGTCTAATAACTCATGCCCAGTGTGTCGTAGGTTGAAAACTGTACTTATGGTTAATAAGAATTACACCGCTGTTTAATACTCCTTACCTAACCATCCACTGATATAGGTAAATGTCATAGAAATAATTTCAAAAGGTTATATCTCACTTTATAAAAATAAACGTACAGATATATCAATTTGAAATTGGTGCATTTTAACGGATATTCAAAACCAAATATTTGCCGTCCGGCAAACAACCCAGACGATTTCCTCAAATATCACCAATTACAACGAATCCCGATATAATGAGGATGATCACCCAATTCCCAATAAGTTACTCCCACTCATCATCTGTAAAACCATACAGATGTGAGAATCAAACCTGGTAAATACATACCCTGGAGCAAGGGCTAATTGGGAAATCAGTTTTCTTTTAACATTACACAGTGAAACTAAAACATTGAAATGTTTCATAAGGGTATTCGGGTATTCCTAGTAATGCCTCTTCCATTATCCAGATTCACAACTGTAACCGTATATTTCTTTGCCATCTCTCCAAATCCCTTTATATGTCTTTAGTCATTACCTTCTGCACACCCCTTTAGGCTAAATGGTTTTCTTCCTTCCCTACCGTTCGGCACCAGCCTATGGTTTAGAAGAAGACTATCCAATAAGCATAATGGATGTACTGTCCTAATCCTAGAGCACTCGCAATGCGAGAGAAGGTAAAGATAAAAGACAACCGAATAAACCTTATTCCTATTTCTCCTGAACCAGAATCCATCCCCGAACTGGAACAAGTTCCTTCGAGTTTGTATATAACCATACGATGGAGTATCCAATAAACTGTGGATCTTCGTAGTGATACGGAGTGTTCTGGAGAAATACAAAGGTGATGTAGGATTGGCGAAAAAATACTTGGTTTGGTCGTGAATAGCAGTCGCAATTTACTTTGCCCTCTTACTAATCCCTTTATTTGTCTTTACTTAATACCTTCTATACACCATCGTTAGGCTAATTGGTTTTCTTCATTCCCCACCGTTCGGCACCTGCCTATGGCTTGGATGAAGACTATCCAATAAGCGTAATAGGTGTACTGCCCTAATCCAAGGAACACTCGCAACCTGAGAGAAGGTAAAAGGAAAAGACAACTGAATAGTCCTATTCGTTTTCTCCAGAACTGGAAACCATCCTTGAATAAGTTCCTTCGAGTTCGTATATAACCATACGATGGTTTTATCTAATGGAAGTGGATGTTCATAGTAATACAGGGTGTTCTGGAGAAAAAAAGGGTAAAAGTAGGAGTGGCAATGAGGTATGCAACTCTGACAATCCAAGAGCCAGTGTTTAAGAAGGTTCGGTTAATCTTGGTCACTGAGTCATAGTCATGGGTCGGGTCATGGTCGCTGCCAAAGAGAGAGAGAAAAGAAACACTCAGCGTGCACTCTAACCTAGATCAGAATGGTTACCAATTTATCTAATCAGAAAACCTCCCACCCCACTATACCGTCAAATTCTCCTCCAAACCTGAAAGAAGAATTAGTCAGGATCACCCGAGGAGTAAACCAACTCATCAGTGGGAATCGGAATCCAACTATCATCGCATGATAACGTGATGGAATCCACTCACGTTATCACACTCCAGAAGGTATGCGCATATCTGGCAAGTTTCAGTTTCTTTAGAAACTCCCGATGTGATTTTTACCCCATGCTCTTATGACCTTGACTTTGGCCAACAAATCATAAGTCACATGTCAAGTTCTACCCGTCATTATCCAGGTTGATTTGAACCCACCCGTACCTACCCTTAACTTTGGCCAACAAGGCAGTACGACTGTTCCAAACCAACACATCTATCTATGCTACAGAAAAGTAACAAATAGCTACTATACACTATGCCTTGACTTTGGCCAAAAAACATAGCATCAATACTACGTGCTACCCGTCTGAAATGACGGAGGGCTACGAATGGTTTTTGGCGAAAAACCTTTAACGTAATGAACTTGATATCGTTGAAGGAACCAGATAGCTTTTTATAAAAATATAGTGACGAAAACCTTTGCTAAAGAGGTCACTCCCGGTGAAGGGATCTCGGCTTTTTCCCCGTAGAATGGGTGCAGGATATTCCAACTGAATACCACGATGCAAAGCAAAAGGCAATCAGCTATAGTGAAGTTATTGCCCTGACGCAAACTTATGTCCAAGGGGTCACACCCGGTGAAGGGATCTCGGCCCTTGCCTCATCGACTGATGTGCTGGATATTCATAACCGAATACCACTGTGCAAAACAAAAGAGAACGTCCTTGCAATAACAGCTTTTTGAAAAGTGTTCCAACAACATCAGAATAGGTTTATTTTAGTTTGCATTGATCCGAATCAATGCAGTCCCATCAATTGATCACACCAATAAAGAAAGAAAATATGATGTACGTATATGCCACCCGCATTCGCCACTGGGTCCCGTCATCACCCGTTAGGTTACTTAACTAATGACAGAGCGGGGACTGGACTAGCGCGGATGCAAAAAATACACAACATCTACTAGTATATATATCAATATATAATAATCGCTCAAGGCGTGATAAAATGCAACATCACAGAAAAGTAATAAGCATCACAGAACAATACAGATATCTGGGATCCCCGGGTTTCATAGAGCCGCTACTGAAAACCCGACGTTCCCCTGGTCGTGTGGATAGCCTGTGCAATGAAATCCTAGACCCCTACGGGCGCGACAAGTTACCCGCCAAAACCTGAAGTGAGGTAGCCCCCTTCAACAACGTGAATGGACCACCCAGCACTTCACGGAATCCGGTAACTTGAGCACCCCTCCTTAGGTCAACCTGTACCCCCTACGAGTGCGGCGAATAGCCCGCCAATTCTAAAGTGAAGCCCCCTCCGTCTCAAAGCTATGAGATGCGGGCTCGTTGCCCACTAGAACCCGGCTATCCGTGCACCCCACCGTGGGGTAATCCTAGTACAGAAAGTAAAATATATACAACTGGTACATCGACCTCATCCCGGTCGTGCCCTAAAAGAATAATATACAAACAAGAAGTGACGGCAGTCCACATGTCGGACGCTCGCCCTGCAATATCAAATGTACATATACAACCAAACTGTACTAACATTGCATCCAGGCTATCCACCACGACAAATCCGCAACATCACAGCACAACACATAACATCAACGTGAATGTCACGTTCGCAAATCCGTCTAAAAGGGCTATAGTAGTTAGACAGGATTTACCGATCAAATGACATTCACGGTCGCAGATAAAATGTAAATACTGTGAACTAACATGTATAAAATTTTCGATTGACTAAATTTCCCGAAGTGGGCCCCAAGCACTACTGTAGCACTCAAAATAAATCTGGGCCCAAAAAGAATATACCAGAAACCCAATTTCCATGTCAGAAACCCACTGTAGAAATTTAGTGCAGTTTGGTCACAGTACGGCGGCGGATCCACGGCCAAAACGTGGTTTTGGCCGCTGATCCGCCGTGCTACAGTAATTTCAGCCGACCAAATTTTCACTGAATTCTTATAAAACCCTGTATGTATTTTTGCAATGTACCAAATAATTTATTAAGCACAGCAAAAATTCGACAGAAACCTGGACTTGAAAATGGGGTTTTTTGAAAATCCGTTCGATCGAACTTGTAAACACATTAGAACAAGCAAGACTGGGTTAATGGCGTGGCTCTGATACCAATATAAGTGCACGGCAGCGCCCCGTCCGTCTTTCCGAGGCCAAAATGCGGAAACGAAACTTTTTCTAAACTTGTAAACCGGCGCTACCGCGTACTTAAACCCCGGATCGGACCATTAACCTACTACTAGCTAACAAGAGAAAGGGTAGAGAGCTATACCGAGCGATCCGTGTCCTTCGGTCTTTGGCCACCATCCCGATCTCCTCGAGGCATCTCCGGTCTTCATCTCCTCGTCGGAAAGGGCACCAAATCGAGAAGTCTTTTTACAGGCTCCCGCTTCATCCGAAGCAACTCGAGCGCGAAGTGTGCTAGCCGACGCGTCCAAGGTGTTGTAGAGAATGTTTGTGATCACTTTGCCTCTTGCATCCATGGCTTTGGATGGAGGTTAAAATGTTGTCATTGATGGAAGCAATGAGCTAGAGGAAGAAGAAGAAAAACAAGAGCTTTTCTTTTTCTTTTCTTTTCTTTTTTTGGAATGAGAGTGAAAGAGTGAGTTCAAGGAAAAATACAAGACCAAAGAATCCTTACCATGGCAGCCCCTCTCTCTCTCCATCTCATTTCAACACATTAAACAAAACACTAATGTGACATATTTGCTAAAAAAGAGACCATGAGTCATCTAAATGTCCATGTCACATTTAATGCAATGCATGATGAATTTCTAGCTCATTATTTCCATAAGCAAACATTAATCCAAATGTTTGCCATAACAAAGAAAATCCGGCAACATCTAAAGTAAACTTGTGACGGATCACGAGGATACCCCTCACCTGTATATACATACCTGTATCCGCATTCCTACTGAATGCGAATGCGATGAGACTAAAGTAATCCAACTAATCTAATACTAGGATCCGGCTTAAGCCAAAGCCCACTAGTATGATCCGTCCGATCAAGATCCGTGCAATACCGCACGTATAAGATCGAACCCTGCTATATATTATACGGCCTCTACAACGTTTCCCCCGAAACTTGAGAAACTGTCTGTCGGGGACTCTAAAGACTCGTCAATACATTGGCTGTGGATTTAACCACTAGCACATCAGAGGTATTAGCCGTACTTAACGGGCTACCAAGTATTGACCAAAAGGGATGTTGATGAGCGAACTCATCCTGACACCCTACTGGGCCTGTCAGTGACAATATCCGTACAGTCCGGTCCGTTCGTCTATGAGCATCGCATGGCAGGCCTAGGGGGTTGGTAAAAGTCAGACCCCCAAAAGCGGTACAAGTCGTATCGGAGTGTAGCCCCGAACACCCTGAGATACTACTGGAATACCTACCAGTAAATCTCCTGCCTTGGCCAAAGACTTCGTGTAATGGCTCTCCAAGACACAGCGCGACCTCACCCCCAATACTTGGAGAGACGAACCCCTGCAGATCCACTCACTGCCTCCATGTGGCTCGGGACTGTACCCAACTAAAACCTGTTTGCACGACTCCTTTGAGCCGTGGTAGGGTAGTAATCAAAGCACAGTAGGAACTTACACGAGACAAATGACGATCTCAGATCGATGAACTAATCTGTACACATTTCACCAAGGAACTGCTATCTGACGTCTGGTATAATCCCAACTAGCAGGTTCCCGGCGAGTCCTGTCCGGTGTACTCATAACCCAATGAGCACCTGTATACATCTTAGGTGAACCAACTAACACCAGTGGCTTGTGATACCGGACACCGCCCCTCGTCGGGGTCTCGATTATATACACTAGTCTACTCTGGAGTATCGATACCCTGTCTCAAAAACTCCCACGACTAGGGACCTTTTAAGGCTGTGCCTATAGACCCCAGCTCCCAATTATGATCGCCATCATACTGCTGGTCGTCAAGCAAGAATCCTAAGGGCTCTATCAACGTGCAATAGTGACCTGTAAGGTCACCTAAAGTAGTACACGATGATAAAGATAAACCAGATAGCATACTATCATCTTAAGTAAGATTGTCCTACCGGTATAGGTCCTTCCTCAATCATTGCAATCATGTGCCTGTGATCCAATAATTGACTCTGAGGGCACTATATCCAACATCATTTACACCTACCATTGCAGAAAGAAACGAAAATACCACATACGCTTATTCCATCCACATTCACCACTGAGTCTCGTCTAACACCGTTAGGTTACTTAACTAATGCCAGAGCGGGCGCTAGACTAGCGCGGGTGCAAAATATAAGCAACATATATTATATAACATATATAATATACATTTGTCTCACGCAATAATAGGCATCCCAGATCACAGATGAACATATTGGATATACTAGGAATTCTGCGTTTCGTTTAAGCCTGTAACGAAAGACGGATTCCACGGTCGTGATGAATAGCCAAAACCCCTCCCTAGACCCCTACAGGTGCGGCAAACTTCCCGCCAAATTCCCGAAGTGAAGCAACTTTCCTCAGTAAAATAAGTAGGCCACTCGGCACTTCAAAGAATCCGATAGTTTGTGCACCCCACCTTGGGTATATCCTAAGAGCCAAAAAAAAACAGTAAAAGAAATAATACAACGACGGCTACAACAACCCGGATGTGCCCCGCAAAATAATATTACACCACTTTACAATTTACATCGAATGAAAGTTAAAACACTCATCTCACATCCCCAGCTATTCATCCACGACGATCCAATAAAGTTCATATCCACAAACTGTAGGGTTGCTAGGCACACGCACAAGGGTCTACGAGGCATCAACCATGCCCGATTAAAAATTTAGCCGTGCCGAACAACCCGAAGCCGGATCTTTAAACTAGAAATTAGGCGAAAACAAGCATGTTAAACACTTTAACACTAAGTGAGAAGGATGTAGATCCGGTCCTTCACTTCTAAAGCTCCGTGTTGAAGTCCCTTCGCTGCGATCATCGTGTTCCGGACTCTCGAGAGGTTCCACGAAGAGAAAGATGCAGTCTTGCTTCCGATCTTCGATACAAAGATGATCTACCTTGAAGTTTCGTTAACACAAGCTAACACTCATAATATGAAGTGAACACCCTCATCTAAATGGCAAGGATAGATGAGGATGATGAAGTAGAATTTTTGCTCTCATTTGTTTTCATATTCTCACTCATTTTCATCACAAAGCAAAAAGCTAGAAAGCTTTTGCTCAAAGGAAGAAGAAGGAAGAAGATGATGAATAATATCATTAGAAACCTTTTGTGATGAATAATGAAAGATAAATATGATGAATAATGCAACCATGGTTGAATAAACCATTGTAGAGAATTAACCAAGGCTAGGGCTTGGGTTAGGTCAAGAATGAGTCACCACAAAATATCTTTTACAAAACAAAACTAAACCTTCTAGAATCACCTAGAAAGTATTAACCCAAATCAAACCCTAATCTTGTTTAATCTCTACTAAACATGTTGCATTAGTTATCATATCATGTTACAATATTATATATCACATATATAATATTTATTGTAACCAAATAAAATACTACAATTAACATATATCGCATATATATCAATGTATTACCCGAGTGAGAAAAAGAATATTTTAGTGAGCAAATATTAGTTAATGTAATTTAATATATCATATATATTAATATACATTAAATTATTGAATCAACACTTGATCCGACAATCCAGCTATATCGCATATAACCGACTAATATTTATCCGTACCGATTCATCGAATCAACACTTGATCGGATGACCCGGCTGATATCAAATATCGCGAGAATAGAATACGGTATCTCATATCGTATTATCCTCAGTCCCTCACATATCACATATGTGCTCCTACTCCGTTTTGCCTGAGCCAAGAAACCTCTGTGTAGGACTCTAAAGAATCGTCAATACGCCGGTAGTAGGTGATGATCATATCAAACACCTACAAGCTGCAAGCGGTCAGCTAAACGTAACAGCCACCCAGGTATTGAGCACTCAGAAGATCAACAAGCAAGCCTGTACATTCTCCTGTGAATCCAAACAGTAACACTCCCGTACAGTCCGGTCTCGTCGTCTCATATGTCGCATATCTCGCCTAGGGGTGGTAAACGTCAGACCCCAGTAGCTCGATAAGTCGTGCCGATATGAGGTCTATAACAGTTCGAGAAACTACTGATAACACTTACCAGTAAATCTCAGCAACCCTGGCCAGGGATTTCCGGTTATAGCCAATCGAACACAGCACAACATCAACTCCCTATACCAGGAGAAACGAATCCCCTCCTATCGCTCATTGCCTCCATGTGATTCGGGACTGTACCCAAAAGCCACCTTTTTTCACGCCCTCTTGGACGTGGTATGATGGAAATCAAAGCACAGTGGGAATCACACAAGGCTCTATGACTATCTCGGGTCAACAGACTACTCTGTACCAGTGTCACCGGAGAACTGCCATCTGACGTAAGGTATAATACCATCTGGGAGTTCTCGGCGAGTCCGTCCAGTGTACCCAGTCACCACTGAGCACCCGTACACCATCCTTGATGTCAAACACCGATGGATATGGGATCATCCATCGCCCATCATATGGGTCAAGATGCGTATACGCTAGTCTACTCTGGTGTATCGATGCCCTGTCTCGATATACCCTCGACTAGGAACAGTTATAGGATGTACTCGTCGACTACCGTGACCCCACTAGTATGATCTCATCATAGTCCCAGTAGTCGAGTACATATCCTAAGGGCTTTATCAACATGTAACATAGAGACAATCAGAGTACATGTTAAGATAAAGTACAACCAGATAGCATACTATCATGTCGAGCAAGAAAGTCCTCCCTATATATGTCCTAGCATCCACTACAATATACATCGTATGTACAGTAATGGCCTCTAGGGCATACATATAACTAACAATCTCCCACTTGCACTAGGGCCATCTGTTGTGGTATCACATACCCAACAATTAGCTGTGGTTGAAGTATCTCATACTCCACCATCCCATAAAAGTCTTTACTGGGAAAAAGGCCTTTATGAGTGGATCTGCGCTGCTGTCCTCTGTGTCTACTCTCCTAACCTCGATGTCCCTGGAGATCAACCATCTCCATGATCAGGTGATACTGTCTAAGAATTATATCTGGATTTCTGATGGGACGGTAGTTCCTTGGCATAAGCCACAACTCCATTGTTACACAATGGTAGGAACGAAGTTCATCTCATGAACTTATATATCCAGACTGCCTCTTTGGTAGCATCCTTGGTAACGATGTATCTTGCCTTTAATCGTCTAGTAAGTCACGGTATCTAGCTTGGAACTCTTCCAACATACCGTCCCTCCACTGAGGGTAAAGACAATGCCTGCGACTGACATTCAGTCGTCCTTATCACCCTGGAACCTTTCCAGTGATTCTCCCCAGGATCGATTGATACCATCTCACTACTACTAGTGAGAATCCTAACATCCAATCAGATCTATCTCATAGATCCAAAACCCAGGATTTAGGAGGTATCACTTCGATCCTATATGGAGAATCCTTCCCTATCAAGAGTATGTCATCTACGTACTCTACGAGGATCACCAGCATACTCTCTACTACCTTTTTGTATATATAAGGTTCATCTACCATTTTGATGAAGTCAAACTCTTTGACTATCACATCAAAACAGACGTTCCAACTCCGCGATGCCTGCTTTATCCTATAAAGCATCTTGCACACGTTTCCGCTGCTCCCACTGTCTACGAAGCCCTCTGGCTATGTACTTATAGACGCTCTCTTTTAAAACATCATTTAGAAAAGCAGTCATGACACCCAACCACCAGATATCGTAGTCATGGTATGTAGCCGTGGCAAGTAGGATCTGGATGGACTTAAGCATAGCTTTGAAAGTCTCAACTTTTCCATGTACACCAAGTAATCTTCTCAAGATATACATGCTCCTGATGGGGGTTTAACCCTTCAGATAAAGCAACCAAAGTCCATACTTTGTTGGTGTATAAGGATTCCATCTCAGATCGCTAAGCACCCAGCCATTCTTACAGAGTCCCACTCCTGATGGCCTGCTCGAAACTAGTTGGGTCATCATCTCATGATGCAATCCTCGCTCCCACTGTCATAGAGAAACCGAAGTATCTCTCAGGTGGGTGAGGAACCCTACTAGATCGGCGGAGAGGCTGAGGTTCGTTGGAAACTATTGAATCCTTTGGTTCTACCAAATCATCAGCTACAGTTTGTATAGCTGGAACCTTTCCAGTTCTACATAACAGACCTTGCCTCGAGCTTGTCCGGATTTTGCTTTTAGACATAGTCCGGACAACCCCAAATCTTAACAAACTTAAGATATGGGCTCTTCCCTTTCCATATCACATATGAAGTGGTAGGCAACTGATTTGATTTGAACCCTATTCAATAGGTATGCAGCTTCTCAAGCGTATAACACCCAAAAGGAAATAGGAAACTCAGTAGTACTCATCATAGAGCACACCATATCACATAGGGTGCTATTGCTCCGCCCCGATACACCAACGTGCTGTGGTGTATACGGAGGAGTAATGCTGAGAGAGAATCTCATTCTCCTTTATAATAGTCCAGGAATTCCGTGCTCAAGTATTCTCCTTCTTGATCACATCAAAGGACATAATACTTTTACCCGTATTTTGGTTCTCTAATTCTAACTTACATTATGTGAATATCTCAAAAGGTTCGGACTTGTGCTTCAACAGGAACATATGTCTGAATCTTGAGAGATCATCAGAGAATGTAATGAAGTACAAAGAACCTTTCTTGGCATGTGTAGACGGGAGACTTTCATACATCAGCATGTATCAATCCTAAGAGTTCACTAACTCTTTCTCTGTTTCCAATAAACAGAGCTGTGGTCATCTTATCTTTTTGACATGACCGGCAAGTTTCACAAGATGTAAATTCAAACAAATTTAAATATGCAACTTAATGTAACTTCAGCTAGTCGGGTCGCATTGATATGACCTAGTCTACAATGCCTCAAGAAGGATTCGTTCATTTCTGAACTCTTCCGCTTGTGTGTGTTCCGTATACTAAGAACTGTAGTTTGATTTAGAACGTCAATGCTTTTAGATAACGTGCCTGAACCGATCAACTCTTGATATAGGAAATGTTCAAAACATTATCCAACAATACAAAATTATATCCTTTCTTTACTAATAAAGAGACTGATATGATGTTGTATATCAGGTTCGGTATCTAATAACATTCGTTCAGAATCAATGTATTCTGGTAATACAGGGTGATAGTGACCAACAGACTTGGCTGCAACACTTGCACCGTTTCTATCTCATGAAACTTATCACCCGTTCTCAGTTCTCTACCTTTCTGTAGCCCATGCAACAGATTACATATGCGGGATCCTGATCCGGTATCACATACCCAGGAGGTAAAGGATACTGAGAAACGGTTCTCTGTAATGAACACACCCGAAGATGATGCATCAACATGCACTTTCTACGTTTGGGCGGCACGGGAAATCTGGTATTCCCCAATTTCCTGCTCTGTCTTATAACAATTATAAGTTGGAGCGGGACCAACGTTCCCCAGCTCAGTATAACAAGCGGGTTCGGTCAATTCATCCATTTTATTATCTTGATTAAGGCGTGATATGGTCGCTACCTGGAGAGAGAGAGAAGAAAACACTCAGCGTATACTCTTGCAAGATTAGATTGGTTATCTAATATATCTAATCAGGATGTCTCCTACTGTTTTAATCAAATCTTCCTTCAAACCCAAAAAGGAAAGACTAGCCGGGATTAATTACACGCTACAAGTTCGCCAATCTTTCAGCCAGGCCAGTGTCGGTACTTTGAGGGAGGTTCCCCGTGCTTTCCAACGGACCTAATTAAAGTAAACCTCGATTTCCCAGAGGCGTAACCTCGTTAACACCTTTCTAGACACCTACTTGATCGGCTAATTGTAATGTGTAAAACTCTCCCAGGAGTAACTCTTACTCGCAGCGGGTATCGGGATCCAACTATCTCATAGAAAGTATGCAATCTCATTGCAAAATTCAACACTTGAAATTCCCCATAATATTTTACCCCTAGCCTCCTATGACCTTGACAAAGGCCAACAAACCATAGGCTGCTAGTCAAGTTCAACCCGTCATTTCCTGATTGAATTAAACCCACCCGCACGGCCCTTGACAAAGGCCAACAAGGTCGCACGACTACCCTAATCCAATCTGCATCATATGCATAAGCAGATAAGTACTATTCAGCTACCGCACACTACGCCTTGACAAAGGCCAACAAACGCAGCACGAATACTAAACAGTCCTTATCTGAAATGACGGAGGGCTACGACAGGTTTTTAAGAAAACCCTTTGCGTAATGAACTTGATATCGTTGTAGAATCGAGTGATTTTAAATGGAGTGTTTTTTAGCTTTTTCTAGTTTTGCTAAAGGGGTCACTCCCGGTGAAGGGATCGTCGGCCCTTTCCTCATCGAATAAGGTGCAGGATATTTCACAAATATCACTATGCAAAGCAAGAACTATAGAAGCAATCAAAAGACAAACCGAGTTTGTAGCATCTGCTAGTTTCACTAAAGAGGTCACTCCCGGTGAAGGGATCTCGGCTCTTTCTTTATCGAATAAGGTGCTGGATGTTCTACAAGGAACACCGTTATACAAAGCAAGAACTAGAGCTACCAGTTTTTAAACAAGTTTCTACAACATCTTTAGGTTTCTTTTATTTCATTAATCTCATTAATGAAGTCCCATTTTATTATGCTTCACAAGCATCACATTTGAAACGAAATCTGCAATATAACATATATCTCATATATATAATATAAACATTCGTCTCAGGCAGTAATATGATCTCATCACAGAACATTGCAGCAGAAGAACATATATGAAATATTGGATATACTAGGACGTCCGTGTTTTCAATACGAGCTTGTATAAAACACGGATTCCACGGTCGTGATGAATAGCCAAACCCACATCCCTAGACCCCTACGAGAGCGGCAAGAAACACTGCCAATTCTAGGGTTAGGAGACCCGGTCTCGACTCCTCGAGATGGTCTCCCACTGGACCCTAGAACCCGGTTACTTGTTCTCCCCGCCTTGGGTCTACCTAATGCGGAAAAGTAAATAATATACAATGGTGACATCATCCTCAACCCGGAAGTGCCTCAATAAAAGAATATTACATACAAATGAATTTTACATGAATGAAAAAGAAAAACTATCATCTCACATAAAACCCCCGGCTATTCAAAACGCGACGATCCAATATAACATATCACAGCAACACATAATATCTCATATCATCAACGTAAGCAAGTATGCGTATCCCGATTGTCGTTGATGTATAGTAACGAAGCCGGCGATACACCACATACTACGCTTACGGTCACAGAAAAGAAAGTGTAAAACTACAACAGTTGGAATCCGCAACCTCCTTAGACATCGCATGCCTAACCAAATGAATTCCTTAGACATCGCATGCCTAACAATTATAAACCCCGCATTTTAGTCTCATTATCGAAAACTCTTTTCAATATCAAGTCGGGCAATTCAACAAGATTCCCGACATCCTGATCGAATGCTCATCGCAAACTTTAGTAGACGGCCGCACCCCCGGATGCCGTCGACGAAGTGCACTAAGGCGGAACACCGCTGCCGCAAGCACCCGAATGGATGCTTTTGGCGACGGGGTTCTCCTACAGTCATTTGGTCGGGGCTGTGGGGCGTCGCTGTCTATTAAGTTTACCCGGCGAGTATCCGCGTACATTACGTGATTGCGACGGACTTTTGATCGCATCAAAATTCCATGGCAACCGATCATTTGAGACTGAAGTACTAGATTTATAACATTCAAATTAGTTATCTCATAACTACCTGTGGATTCCAATTATTGTATCGCATTCCAGATAAATAGACAATGTTAAACTTTCCGATCGAATAATCAAACACCCAAGATTTCCCCAATATATCTCAACACTTGAAATCAGTTTAAAAACATCCATCACATGCCACAGTACCAATGGTCCAGCCGTAGAAGCGTCAAGCCAACGCCTCACATGTGGCACGCCGTACTGCCACAAACTTTAAGGTTCAGAGGCAGTTCAAGACGGTCACATAATCGAGTTAAGCTTTGTTGTCTTCTAGAGGGTCCACCGCGTTACTTGCACGACTTAGAACGTTCTTAAACTCGAGAAAAAATCCAACTTTTGAAAAATTTTCCGACTAGGGAAAAAGTGAGTTATTGATATCCGGTCGAACATTTTAACAGTTTCTAAAAATTACCCGGACAAACTAAACAAAGTTAAATTATCCGATCGAATCAGCGAGTTCCCAATACAACCCTAGAAAACTCAACACTTGAGTGGAATTAAAATATTTCCAGAAAAAATTTCCAAGAAAGGACCTAAGAATAAATATATGAAATTCCAGGGACTAATTCACAATTTTGGCCGCGGAACCGCCGCCAAACCCTTGGTTTGGCCGCGGTTCCGCGGTCATGTGAGCGAATTAGTAGGCCGTACTTCACAGTAATTCTTAGTTTTTCCTGCTTAATTTACCGAGCATTTTTAATTCATAAAAAATCACATTTTTGGAAAATGTCCAGAGAAGGGTTCGTGTCGGGGTTTCTGGGTTCGATCGGACTTTAAACTTCGCTCAGACTACGCCTAAAGCTCTAGCTTGACTCTGATACCACTGTAGGGTTGCTAGGCATACGCACAAGGGTCTACGAGTCATCAACCATGCCCGATTAAAAATTTAGCCGTGCCGAACAACCCGAAGCCGGATCTTTAAACTAGAGATTAGGCGAAAACAAGCATGTTAAACACTTTAACACTAAGTGAGAGGGATTACAACCTTCGTAGATCCGGTCCTTCACTTCTAAAGCTCCGTGTTGAAGTCCCTTCGCTGCGATCATCGTGTTCCGGACTCTCGAGAGGTTCCACGAAGAGAAAGATGCAGTCTTGCTTCCGATCTTCGATACAAAGATGATCTATCTTGAAGTTTCGTTAACACAAGCTAACACTCATAATATGAAGTGAACACCCTCATCTAAATGGCAAGGATAGATGAGGATGATGAAGTAGGATTTTTGCTCTTATTTGTTTTCATATTCTCACTCATTTTCATCACAAAGCAAAAAGCTAGAAAGCTTTTGCTCAAAGGAAGAAGAAGGAAGAAGATGGTGAATAATATCATTAGAAACCTTTTGTGATGAATAATGAAAGATAAATATGATGAATAATGCAACCATGGTTGAATAAACCATTGTATAGAATTAACCAAGGCTAGGGTTTGGGTTAGGTCAAGAATGAGTCACCACAAAATATCTTTTACAAAACAAAACTAAACCTTCTAGAATCACCTAGAAAGTATTAACCCAAATCAAACCCTAATCTTATTTAATCTCTACTAAACATGTTGCATTATTTATCATATCATGTTACAATATTATATATCACATATATAATATTTATTGTAACCAAATAAAATAATACAATTAACATATATCGCATATATATCAATGTATTACCCGAGTGAGAAAAAGAATATTTTAGTGAGCAAATATTAGTTAATGTAATTTAATATATCATATATATTAATATACATTAAATTATCGAATCAACACTTGATCCGACAATCCAGCTATATCGCATATAACCGACTAATATTTATCCGTACCGATTCATCGAATCAACACTTGATCGGATGACCCGGCTGATATCAAATATCGCGAGAATAGAATACGGTATCTCATATCGTATTATCCTCGGTCCCGCACATATCACATATGTGCTCCTACTCCGTTTTGCCTGAGCCAAGAAACCTCTGTGTAGGTCTCTAAAGAATCGTCAATACGCCGGCAGTAGGTGATGATCATATCAAACACCTACAAGCTGCAAACGGTCAGCTAAACGTAACAGCCACCCAGGTATTGAGCACTCAGAAGATCACCAAGCAAGCCTGTACATTCTCCTATGAATCCAAGCAGTAACACTCCCGTATAGTCCGGTCTCATCATCTGATATGTCGCATATCTCTCCTAGGGGTGGTAAACGTCAGACCCCAGTAGCTCGATAAGTCGTGTCGATATGAGGTCTATAACAGTTCGAGAAACTACTGATAACACTTACCAGTAAATCTCAGCAACCCTGGCCAGGGATTTCCGGTTATAGCCAATCGAACACAGCACGACATCAACTCCCTATACCGGGAGAAACGAATCCCCTCCTATCGCTCATTGCCTCCATGTGATTCGGGACTGTACCCAAAAGCCACCTTTTTGCACGCCCTCTTGGACGTGGTATGATGGAAATCAAAGCACAGTGGGAATCACACAAGACTCTATGACGATCTCGGGTCAACAGACTACTCTGTACCAGCGTCACCGGAGAACTGCCATCTGACGTAAGGTATAATACCATCTGGGAGTTCTCGGCGAGTCTGTCCAGTGTACCCAGTCTCCACCGAGCACCCGTACACCATCCTTGATGTCAAACACCGATGGATATGGGATCATCCATCGCCCATCATATGGGTCAAGATGCGTATACGCTAGTCTACTCTGGTGTATCGATGCCCTGTCTCGATACACCCTCGACTAGGAACAGTTATAGGATGTACTCGTCGACTACCGTGGCCCCACTAGTATGATCTCATCATAGTCCCAGTAGTTGAGTACATATCCTAAGAGCTTTATCAACATGTAACATAGAGACAATCAGAGTACATGTTAAGATAAAGTACAACCAGATAGCATACTATCATGTCGAGCAAGAAAGTCCTCCCTATATATGTCCTAGCATCCACTACAATATACATCGTATGTACAGTAATGGCCTCTATGTCTTACATATAACTAACACAAACTAACATCATAGATATGTGCAACCCTTATCAATCGACATATGGAGATTAGCAGACGTTCAGTGCATATATCAAACACAGGAAACCCGATTAGCAAATAACTTAGAATTTCGATCAATAAACCAAATTTAAGTCTACCGCATGAATAATGTTATACACAAAAAATACTGGGAAGAAACAAAATATTCCCAAAATCACAATTCACAAAAATAGAAACATTGTAAAACTCGAATCGAGTCGCCCTTGACTCGGCCGTGGAACGGCAGCCAAACACACAGTTTGGACGCATTTCCGTGGCAGTCTTGAGGAATCAGGAACCCAAATTTCTCCAGTGTTCTTAGAAAACCCTGCACATATTTTTAAGGCCTCTGAAAAGATTTTAATACCAGTTTTAAATTCGACAGAAAACATGGTTTTCGAACATGATTTTCTGATTTTTTCGTCGATCGAATTTCTAACACTTTGCTAACTAGCTAGTAATGCTTTAGTAGGCTCTGATACCACTGTAAGTTGATGTCACACACCTCGCGGGTTCGTGGAGAGGTGGAATTTGCAAAAAAATGATTTTATATGCATCGCAACACCGACATGAACTCCAGGATCGATACTAAACCTTTACAAACTAAACTAATATGAGGTTTAACAACTCGGATGAAAGTTATACCTCCGTGTACTAGTCCTTCGGGTCTTCTCACTGTCCTGCTCCGCATCATAAACTCCTCGGATTGTTCGGATCGATGCATCCTCGTCGGCCTCCTCGAGTCAAAGACGATCCACCCGAGAGTCTATAGTCCGAGCTCCAACCTCAAAACCGAGGTAACTAGGGCACCTAGTTCGCTAAACTAGATATCCTAGATGATGTAGAGAGTGAATATGGATTAGTATGTTTCTAAATACCCTAGGTTTCTCAATACATGAGACATAAAGGGTTAGAAGAAGAAGAAGGGGAGCTTGAAGAAGTGAGAGTGCAGATGAGCATTGTAATGAAGAATTCCCTCTCTTGTGAATAATGAACCATACCAATAACGCATAAGAAAATATCTCACCTAAATATCAAGCATGGTTCATGAGTCACCTAGTGAGTCATGGCATGAGTCACCAAGTGGCATGCTTCATTTAATGTAAATCTCCACCTCATAAATCTTTTAATCAAAAGATTAAAACCCAAATGTAGTGTTTTCTTCTAGAAGCAATCTTGAGTAAATTATAAGAATACCCCTGATCCGTATATACGTACCCGTATCCGTATTCCGAAAAATGCGAATACAAAGAGACGAAAAACAATCCATCAATATAATACCAAGATTCGGCTTAAACCAAAACCCACTAGTATTATCTGTCCGAATCATCATCTGTGCACAAGTGCACGTATATGTTCGAACCCAGTCGTAAAACCATACGACCTCTACATCATTTGCCCGATGTAAGGAAACCCTCTGTGTGGGACTCTAAAGACTTGACACTACGCTGACGGTGGGTTTAACCACAAGCCGTCAGCGGTACTAGCTACACATAACGGCTACACAGGTATCTGTAGATAAGAAGGCCGATGAGAAAAACTCATCCGAACACCTACTGAGCCTATCTGTGACAATCTCCGTACAGTCCGGTCTGTTCGTGTAAGAGTATTGCATATCGAGCCTAAGGGACGGTACCCATCAGACCCCTAATTGTTAGTCAATGTTGCGCACCTCACGTGTTTGCGGGGAGGCGGAATTAGCAAAAAATGATTTTTACGAGCTTCGCAACATCGACTTTAAGCAAGGATCGAACATAAAACCCTAGCTAGCAAATTATATGAGGTTTAACTACTCGGATGAATGTTATACCTCGTAGTATCATATCCTTCTTGTCTTCTTGCTGTCCTCCTTCACCTCGCGAGATCCTTGGAGTGGAAATGGATAGCACCTCCTCGTTGGCTTCTCAAAGTCGAAGAAGATCCACCCGGGAGTTCCAACCTTGAGCTTAACCTCCAAGTTGAGGCAACTAGATCACTTGGTGTGCTAAACTAAGTAACCTAGAATGAGTAGAGTGTGATTTTGGGTATCTTAGTCTCACTAACCCTTGATTCTCAACACATGAGACACTAGGGTTTTGATAGGAAGAAGGAGAGGGTGAACTTGAGGAAAGAGAAATGATTTTTGATAATGATAATAGAAAATGAGATGGCTAACTTGACATGACCACAAGCATGGCATAATAAAATATCTCATCAAAATATCTAGGTCACAAAATATCTCACAAAAATATCTAAGTCAAATAGCCAAATGGTCAAAAACAAGTAGCCCTGCCACAATTATCATTTGAAAAAATAACATAAACTTTTCTCCACCTCATAATTGTTTTAATCAAGTCAATGGTCAAAACCCTAGTGAGGTGTCTCCTTCTATACCCCTCACATCCGTATATACATACCTGCATCCGTGTTCCGAGAAACACGAATACAATGAGACGAAACTAATCCAACAATAAAATACTAGGATCCGGCTTAAACCAAAGCCCACTAGTATTGTCCGCTCGAACATCACATGCGCACAAGTACACGTATGTGAACGAACCCTGTCGTAAAACCATACGACCTCTACATCGTTTCGCCCGAAGCTGGGAAACCTTCTGTGTGGGACTCTAAAGACTGGACAGTACGCTGGCAGTGGGTTTAACCACAAGCACGTCAGCGGTACTAGCTCCACGTAACGGCTACCCAGGTATCTGTCGATAAGAAGGCCAACGAGCATACTCATCCAAACTACTACTGAGCCTGTCTTTGGCAATCTCCGTACAGTCCGGTCTGTTCGTCTAAGAGTATCGTATATCGGGGCTAGGGGGCGGTAAACGTCAGACCCCTAATAGAGCAATAAGTCATATCGGAGTATAGCCCAAAACAGCCTAAGAAACTACCGGAGTTCCTACCAGTAAATCTCGCTTGCCCTGGCCAGAGACTTTGTATAATGGTGTTCTGAACATAGCACGACATCAACCCCCAATACCGGGAGAGACGAATCCTATCTAACCTCCACTGCCTCCAAGTGCTTCGGGACTTCACCCAACTACTACCTGTTTGCACGAATCAATAGACCCATGGTAGGGTAGCAATCTAAGAACCGTGGGTACACACTTGAGGCAAAGTAGCAGTGTCAAGTCAACGGACTAAGCTGTATTCATGTCACCTGGGAACTGCTACCTGAAGATAGGTATAGTACCAACCAGCAGTACCCCATGAGTCCGTTCAGTGTAACTCATAACCCAATGAGCACCTGCATAGTATCTCCAGTACGACGTACTGATGGCTATGGGACAAATCATCTCCCCTGCTAGGATAAGAAGCGTATACACTAGTCTACTCTGGAGTATCGATGCCCTGTCTCGATAATCCTACGACTAGGGACCTATATAAGGATGTGCTTATAGATTATCCAGCCCCCACTAGTGTGACTGTCATCACAACGCTGGTAGTCAAGCAAAGATCCTAAGGGCTCTATCAATATGTATTAGCGATACGTCAAAAGAAACATATACACATATTTAGATAGATACAAACCAAGTATAGCATACTACCATATTGAGCAACACTGTTAGAAATCCGTGTGTATATCCCAAGCTTCCAAAATGTAATATACAAACTATTACTATACAATAATGGAATCTAGGGCATATTACACTAACACTAATAGAGGAATAAGTCATGCCGGAGTGTAGCCCAAAACACCCTGAGAAACTACTGGAGTACCTATCAGTAAATCTCGCTTGCTTTGGCCAAGGTCTTTATGTAATGGCTTTCCGAACACAGCGCGATATCAACCCCCAATACCGGGAGAGACAAATCCTATCTAACCACCACTGCCTCTAAGTGTTTCGGGACTGCACCCAACTACTACCTGTTTGCATGACTCCTTTGAGCCGTGGTAGGGTAGTAATCTAAGAATAGTGGGAACATACTCGAGGCGAAGTAGCAGCGTCAAGTCGACGGACTAAGCTGTACTCATGTCCCCTATGAGTCCTGTCGAGTGCACTTATAACCCAGTGAGCACATGCATACTATCTCGAGTACGACGTATTAATGGATGTAGGACAAACCATCTCCCCTGCTGGGATGAGAAGCATATACACTAGTCTACTCTTGAGTATCGATGCCCCATCTTGATAATCCTGCGACTAGGGACATGTATAAGGATGTGCTTATAGACAACACAGCCCCCGCTAGTGTGACTGCCATCACAATGCTTGTAGTCAAGCAAAGATCCTAAGGGCTCTACCAATATGTATAAGCGATATGCTAAAAACACATTCACATATTAGGGTAGAAACAAACCAGGTAGCATACTACTATTTCGAGCAAGATTGTTACTATATCCGTGTATATCCCAAGCTTCCATTATGTAATATACAAACCCGTATGATATAATAATGGCCACTAGGGCATATATCACTAACAATATTATTATGTATTCTTGATTAAAACCAAAGATGACGCTTCAGAAAAATTTATAATTTTTAAGAATGAAGATGAAACTTAAACTGGTAAGAAACTTAAACGGATAAGCTCTGATAGAGGAGGAGAACACACCTCAAATCAGTTTACTCAATTATGTCAATCTTTTGGCATAGTGCATGAGGAAACTGCTCCATATTCTTCATAATCTAACGGTGTAGCAGAACGAAAGAACAGAAAGTTAAAAGAT
This sequence comes from Agapanthus africanus, assembly GCA_030015575.1. Lineage (NCBI taxonomy): Eukaryota > Viridiplantae > Streptophyta > Magnoliopsida > Asparagales > Amaryllidaceae > Agapanthus > Agapanthus africanus. Next base: position 279,554,466 of record JASDDO010000029.1, on the reverse strand, counting down.
ATGATTAATGGTTTACTTAAAAGTTCTAGACTTCTTAAATATATGTAGGAAAAGGCTTTGAATAAAGCTTGTCATATTCTAAATAGAGTCTCTCAGAAGCATAAAGAAAGTAGTGCATTCGAACTTTGGAGAGCTCGCAAGCCTAGCTTGAAATACCTTAAAGTGTAGGGGTGTCTTGGAAAATTACTAGTCACAGAACACAAAAGAAAAAAGCTTGGTCCTAAGACTGTAGACGCTATCTTTTTGGGCTATATGGAAAACACCTATGCATTGAGATTATTAGTGATTAAGTCTAAAGTCTCTGGTATAGATGTTAACACCATAGTTGAGTTTCGTGATACAAATTTCTTTGAGAATGTTTTCCCTATTAAAACGGGTATATATCTCAAAGTGCTACTAATGAAGATTCCACCATTGCCTCGACTTCCATTCCTGATCATGTGGAAAGGATGTCAAATGTTAGGGCAGAAAGTTCCAACTCTGGATCTCATAGAATTGAAATGTTGGATGAACCCAGAAGAAGCAAAAGATTCAGGATTTTAAGGACTTTGGAAATGATTTTGTCGTGTACAATGTCGAGGAAGATCCTGCTACTTACTGTACTGCTATAGGCTCGAAATATCCTCGGCACTGGAAAGATAGTATAAAAGTGAGATGGATTCCATTGTTTCTAATGGAACTTGGAAATTAGTATATCTCCCTCTTGGGTGCACCACCATTGGGTGTAGATGGGTCTTCAAAACGAAGATGAAACCAGATGGAACCGTTGATAAGTTTAAGACTAGACTTGTTACCAAGGGGTCTAAACAAATAGAAGGCATTGACTTCTTTGATACTTATTCTCCGGTTGCTCGCATGACAACAATCAGAGTGCTTATAGTATTGGCCTCCATATATAATTTCACTATCCACCAGATGGATGTGAAAACCACTTTTCTTCATGGTACTTTTGAAGAAGAGATTTATATGGATCGGCCTGAAGGATTTATAGATGTTGGTAATGAGAGAGAAGTATGTAAACTTATAAAGTATCTTTATGGACTTAAACAAGCTCTTAAGCAATGGAATGAGAAGTTTGACATTACTGTCACTTCTTTTGGCTTTAGTTCTGTTTAGTCTGATAAGTGTGTTTATTGCAAGATTAAAAGTGATTCATGTATAATCTTATCCATTTATGTTGATGATATCTTACTGTTTGGATCTAAATTAAGGATAATCAATGAGACTATGTCATTCTTGAGTAGTAAGTTTGATATGAAGGATATGGGTGTTGCTGACGTGATTCTTAGCTTAAAGTTGTTGAGGACAGCTGAAGGCATAGCCATTTCTCAATCTCATTACGTTAAGAAGATTATAAAGAAATTTGGCTATAAAAATGGTAGAACCATCAAAACCCCTTATAATCCTTCAGTGACTGTCTACAAGAACACTAGTGGTATTTGTGTATCTCAGTTGAGATATTCTCAGATCATTGGAAGCTTAATGTATCTTGCAAACTGCATGAGGCCGGATATTTCGTTCTCAGTGTCAAAATTAAATAGATAGACTAGTTGTCCAAATAGGACTCATTGGGAGGTCTTAGATGGAGTACTTCGATACTTGAAGGGAACCATTTCCCTTAGGCTGCATTATGAGAAATTCCCCGCTATACTTGAAGGATACAGTGATTCAAGCTGGATAGCTAATGGCTCTAGTAGCTCTGGTTGTAATGGTTATACAGGGTATGTACTTACCTTGGGCGGCGGAGCAGTCTCCTAGAGGTCTGTTAAACAGACAATTTTGTCTCAGTTGGATTTTGAGGCAGAGTTGTGTGCTTTGGAAACTACTAGATTAGAAGCTGAATGACTTAAGGGACTAATGTCCAAGTTGCCCATGATCAGCAAGCTAATTCTAGCTATTTCTGTACATTGTGATAATATGGTCACAGTTGAAAGAATTAAAAGTTCAATGAATAACAACAAAACAAAGGGTCATATCCAAGTGAGGATCAAGACCGTGAAACAATTTGTGAAAGACGGGGTGATGGCTGTGGACTTTTTTAAGTCTAAAGATAACACAGCAGATTCCTTCACTGAAGGACCTGAGTTGTCACTAGTACTGAAATCCAGGTTAGGGATGGGTCTGAAAACCCTACCTAATTCATCGACAGTAGCAACCTGATCAGTCGAAAATATTGCATTTTTAACACAGCAATTTCCCTAGTATTTGTAATCATCTAGAGATGTTTGGTATAAATATAGCACATATTAGCAATTTGTCTGCAAAATACCAAATAACATGTGTTATACATTATAACCAGCATTATGAAGGAAATTGTGTGTTTATTATTGCATACATGATCTTTGTATATCAAACACTTGTCTCGAGATTTTGTGCAGGAAATTCTCCAGGTAAAAGAGCCGGAACTACTAAAAGTGCTGATAAAACGCGTCAAGTCCAAGACTTGAAATCTGGCAGTGAACAAGAAAGTATAAAAATATTCCAGACATCAGGAAAGTGCCATAAAGCCAACACAAATAAACACTGGAAGTTTCATGCAGCAAAGACACCAAACGGCCGCGGATTCGCGGCCGAGTCAGACCGATCCCCCGCGGATCCGCGGCCGAGTTGACTCGTCGGCGGTTGGTCATTTTTGCAGAGGTCTCCTTTTAACGGCCAAGCTTCTCCAAGACGTTTCTAATTATATAGATTTCTCCATAAATTTCCCTTCTAATAGCCAAGCTTCTTGTGCAAGTTTCATAACTACCAAGCTTCTCATGCAAGCTAGCTAGCTATCTTAATCTAGAAACTTCTCTACCCTAGCTTCTTATGCAAGCCTCATAACAACCAAGCTTCCAAGGGAAGCTAGACAAAGCTTCTAGGGGAAGCTAAGGAAATCTATAAAAAGGGACCTAGTTGTTCATTAATTGGGTTGTTGAATATTGAGCCAAAATTCTGCAAGTTGAGTGACACAACTTGCAACTCAAAACCCTAGAACGAATCCAATTCCAAAGCCAAATCAAGATTCATCGAGTACCAAATCAAGCTAGCATTCAACGAGCCTTTGAAGCAACGCCGATCTTCATTCGAGCAAGAGATCCATGACGATCCGCGACTCACGACGATCGAGCCACGCAAAGATCGACGCCAAATTCCTTCTCAATTGAGTGAGCTAGAGCTAGTCTTGTAAGCTTGAGTGAGAGTTGTAATTTGAAGAAGATCTAAATAAAGGTGAAAATCTCTATTCTTGCTTTCTATTCATTCTCGCATTATGATATTCTTAGTTCTTGATTGCTTTACAATGATGCGTGAGTAAATTCTCCGCTTGTAGTGGAATCGAGAAAATAGGTAGATGATGATGATTAAATTCTTGAACAATTCTTAAGTCTTATGAGTTTTGTAAACTTTAGGAAATTGAATTATCGAAAACCTAATTTGAGAAAGATCGCTTTCTTGAATGTTTTCGCTCCAAATTAGAGATCAACGATCGGTGATTTACTTTGCGAAAGGCTAGAATTTGAATGAAAATAAATGAAAGGATAAGGGATGATGATGGAGAAACCCTAATTTCTTCAATAGTTCCCTAATTCTCATTGGTCGTCATCAATCTAGCAACAAATCTTCAATAGATAAGAATTTGTAATCATTAGTATTCATCATCACTATCAATTGGATCGATTCCGACAAGCCTCTTTACAAATCTTGATAATTCAAACGATTTGGACATTTTCTTGATCTCTATCATTTCTTGATTTTAGATCTATTTCTTGATGATTCTTGAAACTAAATTTCATAAATCTTGAATCAATTTTCTTTTATCTTTTAATTTTCAACTCAACTAAAACAATAACGAACAAATCACACTTTCTCAGTGGACGATCCGCCTTCACCGACGAAACTACAATAGACAACGCCAATTGATTGCGGTATAAATTTCTTTAGTTGTGAAACATTTCTAAACACGACACGGAAATGATCAATCAAATGGCACCGTTACCGGGGATCGTGTGCTAATTTGTTCATTTTTGTTAATTGAGTTGAAGAATTTATTATTACATCAGAATTTTTAGATCAAAATTCGCAACAAGCGCTTAACGATTTGTTGTGAATTGTTGCAAGGAGATCTGGAATCGCTGGAGCGAGAGGAAAAATTTTCAGGACATCTCAAAAAGTCCAGAGAGGCAATTTGAGCAGTTGCTGAAATTTTTGTGCAGGGATCTCACCATCTTGCGGCGGAACCGCGGCATTTATAAGCATCTCGCGGTGGATCCGTGGTGAATTTAGGGTTTCACTGCACCAAATTTTCTATGTGAATTTCTGTCTTTCTTATCTCCTCTCTGATCTGCTCCATTAACCAATTTTCTGCAGGTTTCTTTGCAAAAATTCGCAGTGCCACAAAAAGAAAAGAAAAAATTGTTGCGTGTTTTATCTTGGTTGTTTGCATATTTTAATACAGAAATTAAGGGGCAAAGACCAAATTCAGATTAGGTGGGGAGTTCAATACCCTTCCTAAGCCCCATCAAACCTATGGGACTTAAGGAATGATGGAAGGGAATAAAAAGAAAAGAGAGGGAAAGAAAATCGAAATGAAATAAAATAAAGAATAAAACAAAAAAAAATAAGTAGAAAATAGAAGAGCCCAGATTCCAAATGAACAAATTCAAACTCGAAAAGGATCTTTCTGATTCTCGAAGAATGAGGACTCCATAAGTGTAAGTGAAGGGATTTTTTTCCATTTGAAAGCCATTATCCATCCGAGGGTAATAAAGTCTAGCCTCTGTTCTTCCTTAGATACCCCTGAACTTGGTAAAATGAAATGGTTGAATAATTTAAAAATGAGATTATTCAGGAATACACATTGAATGCTGAGATTACGCATTGAATTCTGGTAGTAGATCCATAATCAAAAAAAATTTTATGATTGCTCCAGAAGAAATGAAACAAAAGATTCAAAAACTTGCATCCGCATCACCCTCATTAACTAAAAAATATCTAGACATGACTCTAAGGACGGTCGCGCTCAATTAGGATAGAAGGAGGTCGTGGGTAATCTATTGCTTATCCGCGTCTCTTTTGTGATGTCTAAGGCAAGTGTGTCTAAGGCAAGTGGTTACTTAATTAGGCCCACTACTTACGTAGTGAAGAACCTCCCACTTACCTGGCACTTACCTGGCCACAGGAGGGGCAAAGAGGCAGTAGAGGATCTATCTTGCGACTTGTCTTCTGGAAGTCTAGGAGCGGTCTAGAGACTTGACCTAGGTGACCACTAGATTTAGGGTTGTTTGTGCATTGTTTGTGTGAATTTTTCAAAAATCCATAATTTTTTCAAAACAAACACCAATCCAAAACTTTTCCCCTAATTATCACAACGCTACCACTTGTGCTAAATCATTTAGTGCATGCTCGGCTGGACACGGGATTCTAGTGCCCGTCTTGTCCTCGTTCCTCCTATCGACTCCGAAGTTGATATTTCTACGTCTACTTTTTCTTCACCCACTACCACACCCACTTCGATGGACGGTTCTCCATCGAACTTCTTTAACACTACTCTGCCACCGCCCGTAGGTGCGCAGAATCCGCCCCGCATCTCCCTCCAAGAGAGATGTTACCCTATGCGAGGTTCTCTTTCGACCTGTCTCACCATTCCACCAGCCAATGGGGACAATTTTGAAATCAAACCACAATACATCAATCTTCTACCCAAATATCACGGTCTCGAGACTGAAGATGCATACGTTTTTATTACCAAATTTGAAAATGTATGCGCTATGATGGGTACTTCATAGCTTTCTGTGGATGCTATGAGATTACGTCTTCTCCCATTCACTTTGTGTGATATAGCCGAGAAGTGGCTTTATAACACAGCCGCACATTCTATTTCGAACTGGGGAGAATTCGTAACAGCTTTCCTAAAGAAATTCTACCTCAATCATAAAACAGCTCAAGTCCGTAGCGAAATAAATCAATTTACCCAGCTTCCAAATGAACCATTCTCGAAGTGTTTTGAACGCTTCAAGGATCTGTTAGTTCAATGTCCTCATCACGGAATTCCTAGATGGGATCTGTGCAGAATCATATATGTGGGCATTAATCCTAAAAAAAACAGACCCTTGAATCCATGTGTCAAGGCACCTTCATGAATAAAGATGATTGTGAAGCCTGGAGATTTTTAGAAGATTTCGCTGAAAGAACCTTACAGTGGGAGAGTGTAAACCAGTCATCGTCTAGGGGTGGCATTCATCAACTTGATGTTTCCATAGGAGTCAGAGCTGAAACGGCAGCATTGCAAAAGAAAATCGAAGCTATGGAACATAAATTTTTAGCAGCCTCCCTAAATCAGATGTCGCTTTCCAAAACTGTCTATGGATGCTGTTCTGATCCATCTCATCTTACAGAAGAATGTCCTTTAAATTCTCCGTTTTAAGGTCAAGAGCATACCAATGCTGCTTTCCAACAAAGACCTAGAAACGATCCGTATTCTTCCACTTATAATCAGGGTTGGAGGAATCACCCTAATTTTGCTTGGAACCAATCACAAAATCAAAACACGGTTCCAAATCAAAACAATTTGCTTGGAACCAATCACAAACTCAAAACACGGTTCCAACTCAAAACACGGTTCCAAATCCAAAGGGCTCCTCCAACACAACAGCAACCACTACAATTGACTCAGCACCCCTATCAATCACAAAACTTTCAAAATCCAGTTAACACACCTGCACCATATAATCCTTTGCAGTTGACCGGTACTGATGAATCCTCTTCACTCGCACAAACCATGAATTTGATTCTGAAAAATTTCATGCAAGTTTCGGCTGAAATAAAGACTTCTGTCGATAAAATCCAGAAAAACTCTGATTACCATGATGAGAGTATAAAATCGATGGAAGCACAAATTGCACAATTAAAAACCGAAATGAGTGCTAGAGAGAAAGGGGAACTTCCGTTTCAACCTCTACCGAATCCTGGGAATTCGCAACACTACAATGTGAATACCATTACAACGTTGAGATCTGGAAGAGTGCTGAATAATCAAGTTAGGGAAGAGATTGATAATCATGAAGAGTTAATCAATAACACCCCGGCTTTCACTCCCACTTTTCCTTCCACACACACTTCTACTTCTGATCCTAGTTCTTCTACCCCACCACCTTCTTGCGAGCCTATTCTTCGTTTTCCTCAAGGCTCGAACCCTCGGAATACCTCTTCTAGTCCACAAAAGACGATCCCCACTTCTATTCTAGGATCAGTTCCACACACACCAACTTCTCCTACGTTAGACCCAGCTCTTATTGCTAAAGCTCATTATCCTAATCGGTAAAGAGGAAACAAATCGAGTCCACATATGGAGAAGATTATGGAAATATTCAAACAGGTTAACATCAATATCCCTCTCCTAGATGCTATCCAACAAGTCCCCGCTTATGCGAAAATTCTTAAAGACTTGTGCAATAGGAAGAGGAAGACTTAAGTGCCCAAAAAGATCTTCATGACAAATAATGTTAGCATTGCTTTTACCCCACAGTTACCAAAGAAACGTAAGGACCCAGGATGTCCTACGATATCGATTTCAATTGGGGGTAAAAACATTAACCGTGCTTTGCTTGACCTGGGTGCAAGTGTTAACCTGCTTCCATATTCGGTTTACGAGCAGTTAGGGATTGGAGAGTTAAAACTAGCTCATTGCACTCTCCAAATGGCAGACCATTCAATCACCAAACCTAGGGGTGAACTGGAGGATGTGTTGATAAAAGTCGGGGAATTTATATTCCCTGTGGACTTTATTGTTCTCGATACACAACCTGTAGAAAACCCACAGAACCAAATTCCGGTGATTCTTGGTTGACCATTCCTTGCCACTTCCAATGCTGTCATTAATTGTCGAAACGGTTCTATGAACCTATCTTTTGGAAAAATGACAATTAAACTGAACATCTATAAAATTGGAAGTCAGCCATCTGAACCCTCTGCTCACATACTTGATGTTTGTTCTGTCCAAGAGATTGCTCCCGAAAGTTGCGGAGTTGATGAACTTTGCTTTGAAAATCTCGACGACACTAGCACATCAATGTTTGATCTTGCACATCTTAGTGAGGACACTCTTTCCACTCCTGAGTCTGAAACTTTCGACTCATCACTTTCCGAGTCTGTATCCTTTGCAGGCTACGACCTTCTTTATGACTCCGAATATCATTCGATGACCCCACCTTCTATAGTTTCTCCGCCAGCATTAGATCTCAAACTTTTACCTTCTCATCTTAAATATGCATATTTAGGTGAGAATGAGTCTTTACCTGTGATCATATCTGCTTCTCTAGCCTCAGAGCAAGAGAATGCACTTTTGACAGTATTGAGATCTAATAGGCAGGCGTTTGGTTGGACTATGGCTGACATCAAAAGGATTAGTCCCTTGATAGTTGAACATCATATACATCTGATGGATGAAGCCAAGCCAACCCGAGTGATGGTTAAACCCCGTCATGAAGGATGCGGTGAAGAAAGAAATCGTCAAATGCCTTGACAATGGTATCATTTACCCAATCTCCGATACCCAATCTTAAATAAAAATAAAACAAGTTTGCTCTAGATGACCAAAATTAAGTTTGGGGGAATTTGATCAGTCGAAAATATTGCATTTTTAACACAGCAATTTCCCTACTATTTGTAATCATCTAAAGGTGTTTGGTGTAAATATAGCATATATTAGCAATTTGTCTGCAAAATACCAAATAACATGTGTTATACATTATAACCAGCATTATGAGGAAAATTGTGTGTTTATTATTGCATACATGATCTTTGTATATCAAACACTTATCTCGAGATTTTGTGCAGGAAATTCTCCAGGTAAAAAAGCCAGAACTGCTAAAAGTGCTGATAAAACGCGTCAACTCCAAGACTTGAAATCTGGCAGTGAACAAGAATGTATAAAAATATTCCAGACATCAGGAAAGTGCCATAAAGCCAACACAAATAAACACTGGAAGTTTCATGCAGCAAAGCCACCAAACGGCCGCAGATCCGCGGCCGAGTTGACTCGTCGGCGGTTGGTCATTTTTGCAGAGGTCTCCTTTTAACGGCCAAGCTTCTCCAAGACGTTTCTAATTATGTAGATTTTTCCAGAAGTTTTCCTTCTAACAGCCAAGCTTCTTATGCAAGTTTCATAACTACCAAGCTTCTCATGCAAGCTAGCTAACTACCTTAATCTAGAAACTTATCTATCCTAGCTTCCTATGCAAGCCTCATAACAACCAAGCTTCCAATGGAAGCTAGACCAAGCTTCTAGGGGAAGCTAAAGGAAATCTATAAAAAGGGACCTAGTTGTTCATTAATTGGGTTGTTGAATATTGAGCCAAAATTCCGCAAGTTGAGTAACACAACTTGCAACTCAAAAACCTAGACCGAATCCAATTCCAAAGCCAAATCAAGATTCATCGAGTACCAAATCAAGAAAGCATTCAACGAGCCTTTGAAGCAACGTCGATTTTCATCCGAGCAAGAGATCCATGATGATCCGCGACTCACGACGATCGAGCCACGCAAAGATCGACGCCAAATTCCTTCTCAATTGAGTGAGCTAGAGCTAGTCTTATAAACTTGAGTGAGAGTTGTAATTTGAAGAAGATCTAAATAAAGGTGAAAATTTCTATACTTGCTTTCTATTCATTCTCGCATTATGATATTCTTAGTTCTTGATTGCTTTATAATGATGCGTGAGTTAATTCTCCACTTGTAGCGGAATCGAGAAAATAGGTAGATGATGATGATTAAATTCTTGAACGATTCTTAAGTCTTATGAGTTTTGTAAACTTTAGAAAATTGAATCATCGAAAACCTAATTTGAGCGAGATCGCTTTCTTGAATATTTTCTCTCCAAATTAGAGATCAACGATCGGTGATTTACTTTGCTAGAGGCTAGAATTTGAGTGATAATAAATGCAAGGACAAAGGATGATGATGGAGAAACCCTAGTTTCTTCAATAGCTCCCTAATTCTCATTGATCGTCATCAATCTAGCAATAAATCTTCAATAGATAAGAATTTGTAATCATTAGTATTCATCATCACTATCAATTGGATCGATTCCGACAAGCCTCTTTACAAATCTTGATAATTCAAACGATTTGGAAATTTTCTTGATCTCTATCATTTCATGATTTTAGATCTATTTCTTGATGATTCTTGAAACTAAATTTCATAAATCTTGTATCAATTTTCTTTTATCTTTTAATTTTCAACTCGACTAAAACAATAACGAGCAAATCACACTTTCTCAGTGGACAATCTGCATTCACCGACGAAACTACAATAGACACTGTCAATTGATTGCGGTATAAATTTCTTTGGTTGTGAAACATTTCTAAACACGACACGGAAACGATCAATCACAACCAACCTATCTGAGTGGAGATCCCATGAAATAGGTTCAATGTTGTATTAACAAGCTATTGGGTGAATTGAACACCTTAAAATAGATTGATACTTTTGTGTCTGACTCTATCCCCTGATAAACCTGGAAGGTGTTAAATACTGATGGTATAGTAAGAACATTTAACTCTGAATGGGATCAAGTCTTTGTGACGAGATGTGAGTAGTACACCTCTGGAGATGTGCCCTACTATATGAATGTGATTGTGTGGCCGCAATTAGAGGGGTTATTTCTCGAATACATTCATGAATCGGGATAAGAATGAATGGCTATTGAAAGTGTGTCATAGAACCACCACTATGTTTAAACCGGCATCAAGTATGCAATTTTAAAAATTTTGGGTGCTAAGCTACACTAACTGATCAAGAGCAATGAGATATATGAAGCTAGTCTTTTTCAACCATGGAAAAATGAGATGAAGAATGGAAATTTCCCTCATACAAAAATGAAGCTCCCACACCTCTCCTCCTCATATGGGCCGGCCCTCTCTCCTCAAAGTGGGTGGAGAAAAAAAACCAAATTAATCAAAAAAGGAAAATGAGAGATAAGCATGGAAAAAAGTCACACTTCAATCTCATCAAAGTCCACTTACAAGATAAGCAAATGAAATGACCATAATAGAATATCATCATGAAGCTAGTCTCATCATAAAGCCACATATGCAAGAAAGCCCTTCACGACTAAGTTAATTGCAAACTTGCAATTAACCCCCTCCAACGAAAAGTCCGGCCAAGAAGGAATAAAAGAAAACCGGCCGGAACGGAATGCAAACTGGCAACTTCAGAAAACTGATCCCGTAATAAATTACAGGAAAACCCCGCTACTGCAAATACATGCCCGCATTTGTATTCCCACTGAACACAAATGCAAAGAGACAAAACTACACTATCTAATACTAGGATCCGGCTTAAGCCAAAGCCGGCTAGTAAAAACCGTCCGATTACGATCCGTGCAATACCGCACGTATCTGATCGAACCCTGCCATATCTCCATACGGCCTCTACAGCGTTTCTCCCGAAACTTGAGTAACTGTGTGTGGTGGACTCTAAAGACTCGTCAATACTATGGCTGTGGATTTAACCACTAGCACGTCAGAGGTATAAGCCAATACGTGACGGGCTACCAGGTATTGACCAAAAGGGATGTCGATGAGCGAACTCATCCTGACACCCTACTGAGCCTGTCAGTGACAATATCCGTACAGTTCGGTCCGTTCGTCTATGAGTATCACATGGCGGGCCTAGGGGGTTGGTAAAAGTCAGACCCCCAAAAGCGGTACAAGTCGTGTCGGAGTGTAGCCCAGAACACCCTGAGATACTACTGGAATACCTACCAGCAAATTTCCTGCCTTGGCCAAGGACTTTTCATGTTCTGGCTCTCCTAGACACAGCGCGACCTCACCCCCAATACCGGGAGAGACGAACCCCTGCAGATCCGCTCACTGCCTCCATGTGGCTCGGGACTGTACCCAACTAAAACCTGTTTGCACGACTCCTTTGAGCCGTGGTAGGGTAGTAATCAAAGCACAGTGGGAACTCACACGAGACAAATGACGATCTCAGGTCGATGAACTAACCTGTACACATGTCACCAGGGAACTGTTATCTGACGTCTGGTATAAGCCTAACTAGCAGGTTCCCGGCGAGTCCTGTCCGGTGTACTCATAACCCAATGAGCACCTGTATACATCTTAGGTGAACCAACTGACACCAGTGGCTTGTGAGACCGGCCACCGCCCCTCGTCGTGGTCTCGACTGTATACACTAGTCTACTCTGGAGAATCGATGCCCTGTCTCGAAATTCCCACGACTAGGGACCTTTTAAGGATGTGCTTATAGACTCCAGCTCTCACTTATATGATCGCCCTCATACTGCTGGTAGTCAAGCAAGAATCCTAGGGGCTCTATCAACGTGTAATAGCGACTCGTAAGGTCACCTAAAGCAGTACACGATGATAAAGATAAACCAGATAGCATACTATCATCTCGAGTAAGACTGTCATACTGGGACAGGTCCTCCCCTCAATCATTGCAATCACGTGCCTGTGACCCAATAATTGACTCTGAGGGCACTATCTCCAACAATCTCCCACTTGCACTCAAGGCTAATTATTGTGATGTCGCATACTCACAGCCCGTGTGATACCGAACACCCAACTCCTCTACTAGTCAGTCTCACAAAGCTCGTTTGTGAAACTATTGCGTTCGAGAAATAGCCTCAGTGAGTGGATCCGCTATGGTGTTTCTTTCTATGTCTCTCTATATCCCATGTTCACGGAGAAAGCCATCTCCCAAAATGAGCAATACCTGTCTTAGAATGTCTGGATGTCTGATGGGACCTAGTTCATAAATGAACTCCAAATCCAAACTTCTTAGACTGTATCGAAAACTGAACTTAATCAGTGTCCTGCACCATACCTTCCCTCAGTATCCGCCTGGACCATCTGTCCAAAATACTGCCCCTCGTCAGTGGGAAAACTATAACTCTGACAGCTACTCTGCCATCCATGTCACCTTGGAAGCCTGGAATGATAACCGTCTTCTAAAAGAGGCTGCCGTTATCAAATCCCTAGAACATCCACTTATGTTCTAAAACTGCTTCCGACTGTTTCTCCAGGATTGAATTAATATCAACTTATTGCATCTACTGCAAGAACAATATCTGGTGTGGTACTTGACATCTCATGATTGACTCAATTGCATAAGCAAGTGATCTGTCAATCACACGTATCCCTCTCCCCTTTAGTCTGTAAGACACCTTTAGAGAGGGTGACTCCATCACCTGCAGGTATACTACCGTGCCAGGAGTCGTCCATTCTAAATACTCATAGAATGCTGTCTAAGTACCCAGATTGGGAAACCACCAAATCTAGATCTAAAACCATAGATCTAGTTACCAGAATGTCTGATATAAAATCCAAGTCCTGTGTGGAGAAACCACTGTGTGACGACCAAAGTATAACCGATCGTAGTATAGGAATATCACTTCCTACTCTGTGTATGTCATCAAATACCAAGACATCACACTCTACTACCTTCTTAACAGATCCATCCCCTATTCTGATGAAGTCAAACCTATGACTGTCACATCAGAAATAGATGATCTATCTCCGCAATATCTGCTCTAGTCTATAAATAGACATAAGCCTGATGTCCACCAATGCTTCCGCTGCTCCCACTGACTACGACAACCCTCTGGCAGAGTCACATATACGTACACTTCTAAAGCTAGTTTAGAACGACGCTATACTCATCCTCCTGCCGGGCCTCACAGTCTGGAACAGCAGCAATGGCAAGTATGGGTAAACAAGAACCTCCCTGCCACTGTCCTTGAGCATACCGAAGTACCTCTCGAGTGCCTGAGGTTACCCACCGTATCTGCAGAGTGGCCAATGGAATGTCAAACCAGATTGAATCTTTAGGTTCTTATCAAATCTTCAGTAATCGTTTGCGGTTCTGGAATCACTTCCAGTTCTACCATACTCCCACTACTGTTTTCTGAAAAAAAAAATCCATTTTTAATTAAAACTGTGGCGAGTCAAGAACAATATCGCTATTGATCTTCCAGATGGTAGAAAGTCAACCCTCGTCATAGCCCGGGTCAACCCACAAACAGCCATTACAGAAACGTGCCTTGAGTTATCCGGAGTCTGGTTTTAAGCATAAGCCGGACAACTCCCCGTATCTTAACAATGTCAAGATATGAACTGTTCTATATCCAAGAAACAGAGGCACTGATTTAATTGAACCAGATTCAAATCATGCAGCTGTCTCCAGTGCATGTCAACTAAATGGAAGGAGGCCGATCAGCGTTACTCAACTTAGCAATACTTCCAATTATGAGTGACCTGAAAGAGAAGCAAGTTCTCATTACTATCAACTGAATACCATACACAAGTATCTACATCTTCGATCACCTTGAAGAATCCCGATACTTGCAATACCTGGTTCTCTACTTTATTCTTATACTTATAACTCCTCAAAACTTAGACCCTGTATTTCTACGAAACACATGTCTAAGAACTAGAGAAGTTAAAAGTAAACAGAATATAGTATGAGGACCAACCCCTCTGTCCTTATAGACACTGAACAATATACAATACTCTGTATAAGTCCCCTGAGTCTAGTGACTCTTTCCCTGTGTGTCGTAGGTTGAAAACTGTACCATGGTTATGAAGAATTACACCGCTGTTCAATACTCCTTACCTAATCATCCACTGATATAGGTAAATGTCATAGACATAATTTCAAAAAGGTATATCTCACTCTATAAAAATAGACGTACAGATATATCAATTTGAAATTGGTGCACAACAACGGATATATAAAACCAAATATTTGCCGACCGGCAAACAACCCAGGTGACTTCCTCAAATATCACCAATTACAACAAATCCCGATATAATGAGGATGATCACCTAATTCCCAATAACTTACTCCCACTCATCATCTGTAAAACCATACAGATGTGAGATCAAACCTGGTAAATACATACCCTGGAGCAAGTGTCTAATTGGGAAATCAGTTTTCTTTTAACAGTACACAGTGAAACTGAAACATTGAAATGTTTCGTTGGGGTATCCTGGTATTCATAGTAATGTCTCTTCCATTATCCAGGTTCACGACTGTAACCGTATAATTCTTTGCCACCTCTCCAAATCCCATTATATGTCTTTAGTCATTACCTTCTGTACACCCCTTTAGGCCAAATGGTTTTCTTCCTTCCCTACCGTTCGGCACCAGCCTATGGTTAGGAAGAAGACTATCCAATAAGCATAATGGATATACTGTCCTAATCCTAGAAGCACTCGCAATGCGAGAGAAAGTGAGGATAAAAGACAACCGAATGAACTTAATTCCTATTTCTCCTGAACCAGGATCCATCCCCGAACTGGAACAAGTTCCTTTCGAGTTCATATATAACCATACGATGGATTATCCAATAAACTAGGATCTTCATAGTGATACGGAGTGTCCTGGAGAAATACAAAGGTGATTTAGGATTGGCGAAGAATACTTGGTTTGGTCGTGAATAGCAGTCGCAATTTACTTTGCCCTCTTACTAATCCCTTTCTTTGTCTTAACTTAATACCTTCTGTACACCGTTTAGGTTAATTGGTTTTCTTCATTCCCTACCGGTCGGCACCGGCCTATGGTTTGGAAGAAGACTATCCAATTTGCGTAATAGGTGTACTATCTCCTAAACCAAGGAGTACTCGCAATGAGAGAAGGTGAAAGGAAAAGACAACTGAATAGTCCTATTCGTTTTCTCCAGAACCAGAAACCATCCTCGAATTCCTTCGAGTTCGTATATAACCATACGATGGTTTTGTCCAATGGAAGTGGACGTTCGTAGTAATACGGGGTTTCCTGGAGAAAAGGGTAAAAGTAGGAGTGGCAATGAGGTCTGCAACTCTGACAATCCAAAAGCCAGTGTTAAGAAGGTTCGGTCAACTTGGTCACTGAGTCATAGTCTAGGGTCGGGTCAATGGTCGCTGCCAAAGAGAGAGAGAAAAGAAACACTCAGCGTGCACTCTAACCTAGATCAGAATGGTTATCACTTTATCTAATCTAGAAACCTCCCACTGTAACGTCAAATTCTTCCCCAAACCTGAAAGAAGAATTAGCCAGGATCACCCGAGGAGTAAACCAACTCATCAGTGGGAATCGGGATCCAACTATCATCGCATGATAACGTGACGGAATCCGCTCACGCTATCACACTCCAGAAGGTATGCGCATATCTGGCAAGTTTCAGTTCTTTTGAAACTCCCGATGTGGATTTTTGCCCCATGCTCTTATGACCTTGGCAAAGGTCAACAAATCATAAGTCACATGTCAAGTTCTACCCGTCATTGTCCAGGTTAATTTGAACCCACCCGTACAAGCCCTTGACGAAGGTCAACAAGGCTATACGACTGTCCCAAACCAACGCATCTATCTATGCAGCAGAAAGGCAACAAGCAGCTACCATACACTATGCCTTGACGAAGGCCAACAAACATAGCATGAATACTACGTGCTACCCGTCTGAAATGACAGAGGGCTACGAATAGTTTCTGGAGAAAACCTTTAACGTAATGAACATGATATCGTTGAAGGAATGGATAGCTTTTAAAAATATAGTGACAAAAACCTTTGCTAAAGAGGTCACTCCCGGTGAAGGGATCTCGGCTCTTTCCCCGTAGAATGAGGTGCAGGATATTCCAACTGAATACCACGATGCAAAGCAAAAGTAATCGGCTATAGTGAAGTTATTGCCCTGACGCAAACTTCTGTCCAAGGGGTCACTCCCGGTGAAGGGATCTCGGCCCTTGCCTCGTCGACTGAGGAGCAGGATATTCCAACTGAATACCACGATGCAAAACAAAAGAGAACGCCCTTGCAATAACAGCTTTTTGAAAAGTGTTCCAACAACATAAGAATAGGTTTGTTTATCTTGCATTGATCCAAATCAACGCAGTCCCATCAATTGATCACACCACAAAGAACGAAAATATATTGACATACGTATATGCCATCCGCATTCGCCACTGGGTCCCGTCATCACCCGTTAGGTTAGCTAACTAACGACAGAGCGGGGACTGGACTAGCGCGGATGCAAAACATATACAACATCTACTAGTATATATACAATATATAATTTTCGCTCAAGGCGTGATAAAAGGCAACAGCACAGAAATGTACAGCATAATATAATAATACAGATATCTGGGATCCCCGGGTTTCACAGAGCTGCTGAAACCCGACGTTCCCCTGGTCGTGTGGATAGCCTGTGCAATGAAATCCTAGACCCCTACGGGCGCGGCAAGTTACCCGCCAAAACCTGAAGCGAGGCAGCCCCCTTCAGCTACGTGAATGGACCACCCAGCACTTCACGGAATCCGGTAACTTGGGCACCCCTCCTGGGTCAACCTGTAACCCTACGAGTGCGGCGAATAGCCCGCCAATTCTAGAGTAAAGCCCCTTCCGTCTCAATGCCATGAGATGCGGTCTTGTTGCCCTCTAGAACCCGGCTATCCGTGCACCCCTCCACGGGGTAATCCTAGTACAGGAAATAAAATATACATACAACGGGTACATCGACCGCAACCTGGTCGTGCCCCAAAAGAATAATACAAACAGGCAGTGACGGCAGTCCACATGTCGGACACTCGCCCCGCAATATCAAATGTACATAAAAAACAGAACTGTACTAACATTGCATCCAGGCTATCCCCCACGACCGATCCGCAACAACACAGCACAATCACAGAACATCAACGTGAATGTCACGTTCGCAAATCCGTCTAACCGGGCTATAGCAGTTAGACTGGATTTACCGATCGAGTGACATTCTCGGTCGTAGATATAATGTAAATATTGTGAACTAGTATGTTTAAAACATCCGATCGAACAAATTTATCAAAGTGGGCCCCAAGCAGTACTGTAGCACTTACAGAAAATATGGGCCCAAAAATAATATCCCAAAACCCCTAATTCCAAGTCTAAGACAATCTGTAAAAATTTGGTGAGCTGATCAGTCAAACTCGCGGCGGAACCGCGGCCCAAGCATGGGTTTGGCCGCGGTTCCGCGGCGGTATGGAGTGATCACGAGTCCAAATTTTCACACAATTCTTAGATTTTCATGCACAGTATTCTGAAACAACCTGAAAAATTTTTGGAGCTAAAAAAAATTAGACAGAAACACGATGCAAAGGAAAATACGGTTTTTGGGGATTTTTGTTCGATCGAGTTCTAAACATACTAGAGCAGGCTAGGCATGGTTAATGGCGTGGCTTTGATACCAATGTAAGTCTGCGGCGGCGCCCCGGCCGTCAATCCGACGCCGGAAACGCGGAAACAAAAACTTTGCAAACTAGCAAACCGGCACCACCGCGAACTTTTCACCCGGATCGGGCCATTAACCTAGCAACTAGCAAAAATAGAAAAGAGTAAAGATGCTATACCAAGCGATCCGTGTCCTTCGGTCTTCGCCTCCACTCCGACCTCCTGCGGAAAGTCCGTCCATCACCTCCTCGTCGGAAAGGGCACCACGCAGCCGGAATCTTTTACGGGCTCCCGCCTCTTGACCGAGGCAACTCGGGCGCGAAGTTGGCTAGCCGACGCGTCCAAGATTTGCTGTAGACTAGTGTAGTAGCCATGTCTCTTTGGGGTTTAGAAGTTGCCTTGCTGAAATGTGGAGGTGGAGAAAAATGAACTAAGGAAAAGTGCTTGGGAACTTTGGTGGCAACCATAAGAGATGAATGATAATTCTCTCACATCAAAAAATAAACTCCCACACCTCTCCTCCTCATATGGGCCGGCCCTCTCTCCTCAAAGTGGGTGGAGAAAAAAAAAACCAAATTAATCAAAAAAGGAAAATGAGAGATAAGCATGGAAAAAAGTCACACTTCAATCTCATCAAAGTCCACTCACAAGATAAGCAAATGAAATGACCATAATAGAATATCATCATGAAGCTAGTCTCATCATAAAGCCACATATGCAAGAAAGCCCTTCACGACTAAGTTAATTGCAAACTTGCAATTAACCCCCTCCAACGAAAAGTCCGGCCGAGAAGGAATAAAAGAAAACCGTCCGGAACGGAATGCAAACTGGCAACTTCAGAAAACTGATCCCGTAATAAATTACAGGAAAACCCCGCTACTGCAAATACATGCCCGCATTTGTATTCCCACTGAACACAAATGCAAAGAGACAAAACTACACTATCTAATACTAGGATCCGGCTTAAGCCAAAGCCGGCTAGTAAAAACCGTCCGATCACGATCCGTGCAATACCGCACGTATCTGATCGAACCCTGCCATATCTCCATACGGCCTCTACAGCGTTTCCTCCGAAACTTGAGTAACTGTGTGTGGTGGACTCTAAAGACTCGTCAATACTATGGCTGTGGATTTAACCACTAGCACGTCAGAGGTATAAGCCAATACGTGACGGGCTACCAGGTATTGACCAAAAGGGACGTCGATGAGCGAACTCATCCTGACACCCTACTGAGCCTGTCAGTGACAATATCCGTACAGTCCGGTCCGTTCGTCTATGAGTATCGCATGGCGGGCCTAGGGGGTTGGTAAAAGTCAGACCCCCAAAAGCGGTACAAGTCGTGTCGGAGTGTAGCCCAGAACACCCTGAGATACTACTGGAATACCTACCAGCAAATCTCCTGCCTTGGCCAAGGACTTTTCATGTTCTGGCTCTCCTAGACACAGCGCGACCTCACCCCCAATACCGGGAGAGACGAACCCCTGCAGATCCGCTCACTATCTCCATGTGGCTCGGGACTGTACCCAACTAAAACCTGTTTGCACGACTCTTTTGAGCCGTGGTAGGGTAGTAATCAAAGCACAGTGGGAACTCACACGAGACAAATGACGATCTCAGGTCGATGAACTAACCTGTACACATGTCACCAGGGAACTGCTATCTGACGTCTGGTATAAGCCCAACTAGCAGGTTCCCGGCGAGTCCTGTCCGGTGTACTGATAACCCAATGAGCACCTGTATATATCTTAGGTGAACCAACTGACACCAGTGGCTTGTGAGACCGGCCACCGCCCCTCGTCGGGGTCTTGACTGTATACACTAGTCTACTCTGGAGAATCGATGCCCTGTCTCGAAACTCCCACGACTAAGGACCTTTTAAGGATGTGCTTATAGACTCCAGCTCTCACTTATATGATCGCCCTCATACTGCTGGTAGTCAAGCAAGAATCCTAGGGGCTCTATCAACGTGTAATAGCGACTCGTAAGTTCACCTAAAGCAGTACACGATGATAAAGATAAACCAGATAGCATACTATCATCTCGAGTAAGACTGTCATACTGGGACAGGTCCTCCCCTCAATCATTGCAATCACGTGCCTGTGACCCAATAATTGACTCTGAGGGCACTATCTCCAACACTAACCTAGAATCTAACTAGGATATTAAGGTCTATATGAACATATAGGAAATTCAATACTAAGAGATGGAGACTACAACCTTTGTAGACCAAGTCCTTCTCTTCTAAAGATCCGGGTAGTAGTCCCTACGATTCCTCTAGGCTCCACTTGAAGAACGGATCGAGCTTGCTTCACAACCTTCGTGTCGAAAATGATCCACCCGAAGTTCCTCTAGGTCAAGCTACCTCTTCACTAATCTAGTATTAGTGAAGTAAACAACCTAGTCTAAAGTGCTAATCTAGATTAGGATGATGAAGTTGGGTGTTTATCTCACTAGGATTTTTCTAAAGCTCTAGGGTTCACAACACATGTGACGGTTAGAGCTAGAAGCAAGAGAAAGAACAAGAAGGAAATGGGAGAGAGCTAAAATGAACTAAGGCATGAACAACTGAAGAATGGCTACACTTGTATGTTCACTTATTGAAGCATACAATTTATTCCAATAATAAATTGCTCCTATGCTTCAATAGTGAATACAAATGAATAATATAATAGAAAAAAGCCATGCCTCACCGTTTCTCAAATATCTCCCCATTTTCCACCTCATTTCTATTTTCTCAAAATAGAAATTCCAACCATGCTTCATAATATATATACACACACATACATATATCACACATATATATATATATAAAGATATATATATATATATATATATATATTAAGATAAGAAAATAATTAGTGAGCTATAATATTAGTTAATATATAATTATATCAAATATAAATATATATATATATATATATATAATATTATTAAATCAACACTTGATTCAATAATCCTGTTATATCACATATAACAGACTAATATCATTTATCGCCAGATTAGAATACGGTACCACATATTCGTATTTAATCAGGCCCCCGCACATATCAGCATATATGCCCTACTTCGTTTCGCATGAACTAGGAAACCTCTGTGTGGGACTCTAAAGACTCATCAATACGCCAGCAGTAGGTAATGTTCACATCAGTTACCCACAAACCGTCAGCGGTACTTGATAGACATAACGGCTACCCAGGTATTGAGCGATTAGAAGATCAACAAGAAAGCTTGTCCAAACTCCCATGAAGCTTATTAGTAACACTTGTCGTACAGTTCGGTCTCTTCGTCTGGTATGTCGCATATCGAGTCTAGGGGTGGAATTGTCAGACCCCAATAACTTAATAAGTCATGCCGATGTGTAGCTCATAACGGTTCGAGAAACTACTGATAGCACTTACCAGTAAATCTCATCAGCCCTGGCCAGGGACTTACTGTTATAGCCAATCGAGCATAGCGCAACATCAACTCCCAATACCGGGAGAGACGAAACCCCTCCTATCGCTCACTGCCTCCATGTGACTCGGGACTGAACCCAAAATCCACCTGTTTACACGACTCCTTTGAGCCGTGGTAGGGAGGAAATCAAAGAACAGTGGAAACCACACAAGACACTATGACGATCTCGGGTCTACAGACTAACATATACAAGTGTCACCAGAGAACTGCTGTCCGACGATAGGTATAGTACCATCTATGAGTTCTCGGCGAGTCCTATTCGGTGTACTCTTTCTCTAATGAACACCTGTGTACAATCTTTGATGTCAAACGCCAATGGTTATGGTATCAACCATCGCCCCCTATAGGGTCAAGAAACGTACACACTAGTTTACTCTGTAATATCGATGCCCTGTCTCAACATCCCCTCGACTAGGAATAATTAAAGGATGTGCTTGTAGACTACACAAGTCCTAATAGTATGATCCGCATCATAGTCCTGGTAGTCAAGCAAACATCCTAACGACTTTATCAACATGTATCAGAGAGACAGCATAATAATATAAGTATACATGTTAAGATAAAGAGCAGCCAGATAACATACTATCATGTCGAGCAAGAAAGTCTTATATATATATATATATATATATATATATATATATATATATATATATATATATATATATATATATATGTGTGTGTGTGTGTCCAAGCATCCACTATATCATACAATAATGGCATCTAGGTCATACATATTCCTAACAATCTCCCACTTGCACTAAGGCTAGTTGTTGTTGTTAGTGTATATGCCCTAGAGGCCATTACTGTATCATACTAGTTTGTATATTACTTAATGGAAGCTTGGGATATTCACAGTTGTATAGACAATCTTGCTCAAAATAGTAGTATGCTACTTGGTTTGTTTCTACTTTAATGTGTACATGTGTTTATTTTAGTATATCACCTATACACATTAGTGGAGCCCTTAGGATCTTTGCTTGATTACCAGCGTTGTGATGGCAGTCACACTCGTGGGGGCTGGGTAATCCACAAGCACATCCTTATGCAGGTCCCTAGTCATAGGACTATCGAGACAGAGCATCGATACTCCGGAGTAGACTAGCGTATGCGCTTCTCATCCCAGCAGGGGAGACGGTCTGTCCCACAGCCGTCAGTACGTCGTACTTGAGATAGTATGTGGGTGCTCGTTAGGTTATGAGTACACTAGACAGGACTAGTGGGGAACTGTTGGTTGGTACTATACCTATCGTTAGTTATCAGTTCCCAGGTGACATGAGTACAGCTTAGTCCGCTGACTTGACACTGTCACTTCGCCTCGAGTGTGTTCCCACTGTACTTAGATTACTACCTTACCACGGCTCAAAGGAGTCATGCAAACAGGTAGTAGTTGGGTGCAGTCCTGAATCACTTGGAGGCAGTGACGGTTAGACAGGATTCGTCTCTCCCGGTATTGGGGGTTGATATCGCGCTGCGTCTAGGAGAGCCATTACACAAAGTCCTTGGCCAGGGCAAGCGAGATATACTGGTAGGTTTCCAGCGTTATCTCAGGGTGATCTGGGCTACACTCCGACACGACTTGTACCGCTATTAAGGGACTGACGTTTACCGTCCCCTAGGCCCGCCATGCGATATTCTCAGACGAACAGACCGGACTGTACGCAGATTGTCACATTCAGGCTCAGTAGGAGTTCAGATGGGTTTCACCTCGTCAATCTTCTTATCGGAATCTACTGGGGACCGTTACGCACAGCTAGTGCCGCTTGCGGTCTGTGGTTAAACCCACTGCCAGCGTAGTGTCGAGTCTTTAGAGACCCACACAGAAAGCTATTCGCCTTTAGGCAAAAGAGTAGAGGTCGCATGGTTTTGCGACAGGTCGCATGGTTTTGCGACAGGGTTCTGTCACATCCGTGCACTTGTGCACGTTTAGTGTCCGGGCAGTTAACACTAGCGGGCTTTGGTTTAAGCCAGATCCTAGTGTATGTTTTGGGATTGGTTTTATCTCGTTTGTATTCGTGTTCCTCGGAACGCGGATGCGAGTGTGTATGCACAGTTGACAGAGAGACAGAGGCAGAGGATTCTCATTGGGGTTGTTGACTGTTGACTATTGACTTTTGCAAAACCCTAATGAGAATAAGAAATATGATTAATGATAATATTAATTAAGTATTATTGTGTCATGGTTGAGATGAAGGGTTGACTTTGTTGACTTGTTGACTTTATTGACCGGTTGACTAGGTTGGACTAGTTGACCACCATCATTACAATGGCTATCATTTCATGGCAAAGACTTTTGCTTGCTTGTTTCTTTTTGCAAAATGAGTGCATGAAATGATATGGCCATTTTGACTTGAACCATCACATAATACTCAATCACTATTATGAGTTATCATGATTTTGGATTATGAGAGCTTGGATGGCAAAAGACTTGCTCACTCTCTCATTTGCTTTCTCTCTCTTGCTTGAGCTCTCCCTCTTCCTCTTGCTCTCTCTCTAGTCTATGGTTCACTTGTCTCATGAGTTGAGAAGAAAGAACCATAGAGATAAAACCCAACACACTCCTCTACTCATTCTAGTTCACAAGGTTTAGCAAACCAAATGTTCTAGTTTCTTCTAGTTTGAAGTGAAGCCAAAGGTACAAGCTTTCAGGTGGATCCATCTTCGGCGCAAGGAGACGACGAGGTGAGGCCGATTCGACCACCGCAAGGAGTTGAAGACGAAGGAGATCAAGTTAAGGTATAACCACCTAACCGAGTAGGTAAAACTCTTGTTAGGATTGTTAGGTAGTTGTTTAACAAAGATCCGTATTTTGAGTCCATGTTACCATCCTAAGAAAAATCGTTTTTCATCATTTCCGCAAGCCCGTAAGTACCGGGAGAGATAACGTAGACTTACAGTGGTATCAGAGCCTAGTTAAACAATATCTAACATGTTAGCAAAGTAACTAGAAGTTCGATCGGAGAAAAAGTCGCGAAACATGCCCGAAAAATCAAGTTTCTGCCGATTCTGTTTTTTGTACAAAAAATAATAAATCTTACACTAAAAGTCCGCTCAGGCTTTTTAGAACACACTGTAGAAAAATGGTCCCACGACTCGATCAAAGCGCCGCGGAACCGCGGCAGGAGCATGCTCCCGCCGTGGAACCGTGGCCGAGTTGACTCGGCCGTGGGCGATTTTTCATGCAGTGTGTTCAGTGGGGTGTTTTGGGATTTTTACAATATGTTTTTTCTGCCCAGATTTTCCAGAAAGCAAAATTTGTTTTTGGGGCTTAAAAATCCGTATTTTGATCGAACTTCTAAAGACTTAAGCTAACGGGTTATATCTGTGATGTGCTATATGTATTGAACGTCTGCTAATCGCTATACGTCGATTAGTGGGGGTTATACATATCTGTGATCTGTAATGTTGATGGTATGTGTATATGAATTCATTGGATTGTCGCGGATGAATAGCCGGGGGGTTGTGAGATGAGAGTTTTCTTTTTTCTTTCAATTCATGTAATTTGTTATTGATGTAATATTATTTATATGGCCGCAAAACCGGGATGGGGTTGTAGCCGTCATTGTATAATTTTTTTTACTGTTTTTGCTCCTAGGATAGACCCATGGTGGGGTGCACAAACTACCGGGTATCTCGAAGTGCCGAGTGGCCTACTCATGGTGTTGAGGGAGGTTGCTTCGCTTCGGGTACTTGGCGGGTAGTTTGCCGCACCCGTAGGGGTCTAGGGTGGGGTCTTGGCTATTCATCGCGACCCTGTAATCCGCTCTTCGTTACAGGCTCGTATGGATTCCTAGTATATCCAATGTGTTCATCTGTGATCTGGAATGGCTATCATTGCATGTGACGAATATGTATATCTATATATGATATCTATTTAGACGTTGTTTATGTTTTGCATCCGCGCTAGTCCAGCCCCCGCTCTGTCATTAGTTAAGTAACCTAACAGGTAATGACGGGGCCCCGTGGCGAATGCGGATGGCATAAGCGTACGTCATATTTTCGTTGTTTTCTGCAATGGTAGGATTAAATGATGGGACGCATTAAAATTAATGCAAGAAAATAAACCAAGTAAAAGTCGTTGGAACAATTTCAAAAACCACTCGGTTTCTTTTCAAAAACAACTTTTAAACGCGGAGCTTAAGCCACTCCTTTTAAAAGTTATCAAGGTTCCTTCGATTATATCAAGTTCACTACGTTCACGGTTTCGCCAAAACCATTCGTAGCCCTCCGTCGTTTCGTATGAATATTCAATAGTATTCAAGCTATGTTTGTTGACCTTCGTCAAGGCATAGTGATTGGTAGTTGTTGGGTGTTCATATGTAGCATAGATAGATGCGTTGGTTTGGGACAGTCGTATTACCTTGTTGACCTTCCTCAAGGGTATATATGGGTGGGTTCAAATTAACCTGGACAATGACGGGTAGAACTTGACATGTGACTTATGATTTGTTGACCTTCGTCAAGGTCATAAGAGCATGGGGCAAAAATCCACATCGGGAGTTTCAAAAGAACCGAAACTTGCTAGCGCTGCATACCATTTGGAGTGTGATGATTCTGGTAGGATTCCTTCAGTTTTATCACGCAATGATATTTGGATCCCGATCCTACTGTGAGTATATGCTACTCCTCCGGAACTTTCTCACTTAACGATCAATGCTATAAACCAAGTAGGTGTCTAGAAAGGTGTTATCGGGGCTACGCCCACAGGGAAAAGAGGTTATTTAATTAAGGAACTTCGCGAAAGCGTTGGAAAACCTCCCTCGAAGTACCGACACTGGCCTGGCTGAACGGTTAAGCAAGTATTGTAAGGTGAGATTGATCCCGACTAATTCTTCCTTTATGGTTTGAGGAGGGATTCGAGAGATAGTGGGAGCCATCCTGTTTAGATAAATTAAAAACCAATCTAAACTTGCAAGAGCATCATGCTGAGTGTTTTTCTTCTCTCTCTCTTAATTGCAGCGACCCAGTGACCACACATAGGTTACATCTAGATAAATAAAATGACTGAACCTGACTGTTATGATTGGCAAAGGTCTGTCCAGATATCCATTACCCATGACAAACTGGGACACCTCTTAACTAATCAAACCCTTGCCGTCTCAGGACCAGTTTCCCCTGTCATGGACATTGACATCCGTATGACATCGGAAAAAGACTGTGCGAAAGCCAAGTGCCTCTGTTAGCCTCAGTTGATGGTGCAAACCAGAGGCAGCACGAGAAGATGGACTCAGTATCTATCTTGCTCCATAACAAAGATTTATATGGAGAGCAATCTCGTATCGCAAGATATGAGATCTCGAACGAATTGCTTCAAGCGAGGTTGGCTGTCGGGTCATCTGTAAGTGGCAACGTCCTTACAGAGACCAGCTATTTTGAGCTCACGGACCTGAAGACCACGTTGGAGAACGGGTCAAATACTGACTTGATTCTACAGTCCCTGCCCTCTGCTTATACCCTGAAGGAAACCAGGGAAGAAGAAGGAAAGGGAAGGGCAAAAGTTTTGGGACTGGATGTAGTAAAAGAGGGAGGTTCCTATTGTTACGGGAATGAACATTGGTAGAAGGATTGCAGGGCTAGCAAAGTCAGTAGCCAGAATTTGAAGTATGTTGTGGCTTCGGCTTTGGGTGTGTTTATGATAGAGAACTGTATGTCAGTTAACCCTCCTTCCTGCGTATTGGATACCGGATCAGGATCTCACATCTGTAATTCATTACAGGCTCTGAGAAACCGTAGGGTTATCAGGAAAGGTGATATAACTCTCAGGGTTGCTAACGGAATGAGCATGGATGCTGAATCTGTAGGGGAATATCATCTTGGACTGACAGCCGGGAAGATATTGATTCTGCGTAACTGTTTGTATGTACCAGGTGCAACTTGTAATATCATATATGTATCCTTACTTTCTAAGGAACGATATGATTTTACTTTTGTAAGCGATATGGTCCACATCCACCTAAATCAAGTTTTGATTGGGTCAGGTACATTAAATAACGGGATATACGTATTGAATCAAGCTCAGATTTTCAGTGTCCAGAACACACTTAAAAGAAAGTCTCCGGGAACAAATCAGCTTTCTTATGGCATTGTAGACTGGGTCACATTAATGAGACAGGTTAACTAAGTTACATAAAGAGGGATACTTGAATCCGTTCGAGTATCAGTCTCATGCCACTTGTGAATCTTGTCTCATGGGAAAGATGACAAAGACTCCGTGCACTAGACACGGAGTAAGAGCGAGCGAGCTCTTAGGACTCATACACAGTGATGTGTGTGGTCCAATGTCTACAAATGCGTGAAGTGGTTATTCATACTTCATTACTTTAATAGATCATTTCTCTAGGTATGGACATGTCTTCTTAATGAAGCACAAATCCGAGACCTTTGGGAAATTTCGGGAATACAAGAATGAACTTGAAAAACAAACAGGCAAAAGTATAAAGACACTGAGATCTTATCGAGGTGGTGAATACTTGAGTGCCGAGTTTCTGGACTACTTAAAAGAGAATGGAATTCTCTCTCAGCGTACTCCTCCATATACACCACAACACAACGGTGTATCTGAAAAGCGGAATCGAACCCTATTGGATATGGTTCGTTCCATGATGAGTAAGGCTGAGTTACCGCAAACTTTCTGGGGTTATGCACTAGAAACAGCTGCATATCTCGTGAACAAGGCTCCAACCAAGACTGTGCCTACCACCCCATATCAGATGTGGAGTGGGAAGAAACCCTGTCTTAAGTATCTTAAGACATGGGGATGTCCAGCTTTTGTAAAAAAGCAGCATGCGGACAAGCTCGAGGCACACTCAGTACTGTGTAAGTTTGTGGGATACCCAAAGAACTCCAGGGGGTATCTTTTCTATTCCGCAGAAGAACAAAAAGTTTTTGTTTCTCCGCATGCCCACTTCATGGAAACTGAATTTTTGGAAAATCAGATAAGTGGGAGCGCAATAGAACTGGAAGAAATTCCAGAACCACAAGCTATTACTGAAAGCTTGGAAGAACCAGAAGTTTCAGGAGAACCGTACATTCCTGCGCCGCTCCGCAGGAGTAGTAGGCAGTCTCATCCGCCCGAGAAATACTACGGTTTTCTCATAGACGGGGATAGAGAGGATTGCACTATTGATTATGATGAGCCTACTAGCTTCCAGCAAGCCATTCAGAGCAGTGACTCGGTAAAATGGCTGGATGCAATGCGGACCGAAATGGAGTCCATGTACACCAACAAAGTATGGACGTTGGACGTTGCTCCAGATGGGGTAAAACCCGTAGGATGCAAGTGGATCTTCAAAAGGAAGATTGGTGTAGATGGACAGGTTGAGACCTATAAGGCTAGACTTGTTGCAAGGGGTTTTCGTCAAAGACCTGGTTTGGACTATGACGAAACCTTTTCTCCAGTGGCTATGCTGAAATCCATTCGGATCCTTCTTGCCATTGCTGCCTTCCACGATTATGAAATCTGGCAGATGGACGTAAAGATGGCTTTCCTAAATGGATATTTGGAAGAGTGCGTCTATATGGATCAGCCAGAGGGATTCATTCAGAGTGGGAGTAGCGGTAAAGTGTGCAAGTTGCTCAAGTCCAACTATGGACTGAAGCATGCAACGTGGAGTTGGAACATCTGCTTTGATGATACTGTCAAAGAATTCGACTTTATCAAAAACCCAGATGAACCATGCATTTACAGTAAGATTGTGGGGAGAAATGTGGTATTCCTCGTCTTGTACGTCGATGACATTCTCCTAATAGGAAATGATATTCCTATGTTACAGTCAGTCAAAGGATTCTTGTCACAGAGGTTCTCCATGATGGACCTGGGCGATGCCAACTACATTCTGGGGATCCAGATCTATCGTGATAGATCTAAAAGGATGTTGGGACTTTCACGGTCCAGGTACATTGAGACCATACTGAAACGATTCAGTATGGTAGATTCCAAGTGCGGTAATCTACCGGCTTGTCACGGAATCACCCTCTCCAAAGAGATGTCTCCCAAGACTGATTTGGAAAGGGCTCGCATGTCATCAATACCCTACGCATTTGCGGTAGGCTCTATTATGTATGCGATGTTGTGTACCAGACCAGATGTAGCATACGCATTGAGCGTTGTAAGCCGGTATCAGTAGAACCCGGGGGAGAAACACTGGATAGAAGTAAAGAACATTCTCAAGTACCTGAGAAGGACTAAGAAGATGTTCTTGGTGTATAGCGAAAAAGACCTCCAGATCGAGGCCTTTGCTGACTCCAGCTTCCAGAGTGACAAGGATGACTCTAAGTCCATGTCGGGTTATGTCTTTTCCCTCAATGGAGGGGCGGTTTGCTGGAAGAGCTCCAAGCAGGAAATCGTTGCTGACTCAACTATGGAAGCGGAGTACATAGCTGCTTGCGATGCCGCAAAGGAAGATGTGTAGATGAAGAAGTTCCTCACGGAGCTTCAGGTGGTTCCTACCAGTGTTGATCCAATACCGCTGTATTGTGACAACAACGGCGCTATAGCTTTAGCGAAGGAACCCAGGTCCCATCAGAAGTCCAGGCACATTTTGAGGCGGTACCACCTGATCAGGGAGATCGTAGATCGCCGGGAGATCGAGGTGAAGAGAGTAAATACGGAAGATAACACTGCTGATCCACTCACGAAGGCCTTACCCCAGACTCAGTTCGAGCGGCTGATCGAGATGACAGGTCTTAGATACGCCAGTACATGGCCTTAGTGCAAGTGGGAGATTGTTAGTGTATATGCCCTAGAGGCCATTACTGTATCATACTAGTTTGTATATTACTTAATGGAAGCTTGGGATATTCACAGTTGTATAGACAATCTTGCTCAAAATAGTAGTATGCTACTTGGTTTGTTTCTACTTTAATGTGTACATGTGTTTATTTTAGTATATCACATATACACATTAGTGGAGCCCTTAGGATCTTTGCTTGATTACCAGCGTTGTGATGGCAGTCACACTCGTGGGGGCTGGGTAATCCACAAGTACATCCTTATACAGGTCCCTAGTCGTAGGACTATCGAGACAGGACATCGATACTCCGGAGTAGACTAGCGTATGCGCTTCTCATCCCAGCAGGGGAGACGGTCTGTCCCACAGCCGTCAGTACGTCGTACTTGAGATAGTATGCGGGTGCTCGTTAGGTTACGAGTACACTGGACAGGACTCATGGGGAACTGTTGGTTGGTACTATACCTATCGTCAGTTATCAGTTTCCAGGTGACATGAGTACAGCTTAGTCCGCTAACTTGACACAGTCACTTCGCCTCGAGTGTGTTCCTACTGTACTTAGATTACTACCCTACCACGGCTCAAAAGAGTCGTGCAAACAGGTAGTAGTTGGGTGCAGTCCCGAAGCACTTGGAGGCAGTGACGGTCAGACAGGATTCGTCTCTCTCAGTATTGGGGGTTGATATCGCGCTGTGTCTAGGAAAGCCATTACACAAAGTCCCTGGCCAGGGCAAGCGAGATATACTGGTAGGTTTCCAGCGTTATCTCAGGGTGTTCTGGGCTACATTCCGACACGACTTGTACCGCTATTAGGGGACTGACGTTTACCGCCCCTAGGCCCTCCATGCGATATTCGCAGACAAACAGACCGGACTGTACGCAGATTGTCACATTCAGGCCCAGTAAGAGTTCAGATGGGTTTCACCTCGTCAGTCTTCTTGTCAGCATCTACCTGGGGACCGTTACGCACAGCTAGTGCCCCTTGCGGTCTGTGGTTAAACCCACTGCCAGCGTAGTGTCGAGTCTTTAGAGTTCCACACAGAAAGCTATTCGCCTTTAGGCAAAAGAGTAGAGGTCGCATGGTTTTGCGACAGGTCGCATGGTTTTGCGACAGGGTTCGGTCACATCCGTGTACTTGTGCACGTTTAGTGTCCAGGCAGTTAACACCAGCGGGCTTTGGTTTAAGCCAGATCCTAGTGTACGTTTTGGGATTGGTTTTATCTCGTTTGTATTCGTGTTCCTTGGAATGCACAGTTCACAGAGAGACAGAGGCAGAGGATTCTCATTGGGGTTGTTGACTGTTGACTATTGACTTTTGCAAAACCCTAATGAGAATAAGAAATATGATTAATGATAATATTAATTAAGTATTATTGTGTCATGGTTGAGATGAATGGTTGACTTTGTTGACTTGTTGACTTTGTTGACCGGTTGACTAGGTTGGACTAGTTGACCACCATCATTACAATGTCTATCATTTCATGGCAAAGACTTTTGCTTGCTTGTTTCTTTTTGCAAAATGAGTGCATGAAATGATATGGCCATTTTGACTTGAACCATCACATAATACTCAATTACTATTATGAGTTATCATGATTTTGGATTATGAGAGCTTGGATGGCAAAAGACTTGCTCACTCTCTCATTTGCTTTCTCTCTCTTGCTTGAGCTCTCCCTCTTCCTCTTGCTCTCTCTAGTCTATGGTTCACTTGTCTCATGAGTTGAGAAGCAAGAACCATAGAGATAAAACCCAACACACTCCTCTACTCATTCTAGTTCACAAGGTTTAGCAAACCAAGTGTTCTAGTTTCTTCTAGTTTGAAGTGAAGCCAAAGGTAGAAGCTTTCAGGTGGATCGATCTTCGACGCAAGGAGACGACGAGGTGAGGCCGATCCGACCACCGCAAGGAGTTGAAGACGAAGGAGATCAAGTTAAGGTATAACCACCTAACCGAGTAGGTAAAACTCTTGTTAAGATTGTTAGGTTGTTGTTTAACAAAGATCCGTATTTTGAGTCCATGTTACCATCCTAAGAAAAATCATTTTTCATCATTTCCGCAAGCCCGTAAGTACCGGGAGAGGTAACGTGGACTTACAGTTGTAGTATCTCATACCCAACATCCTAAAAAGTCTCTTAAACTGCGTCTGGGGGAGAGCCTTCGTGAATGGATCCGCTGTGTTGTCCTTCATGTCAACTCTCCTGACCTTGATCTCTCGTCGATCTACTATCTCCCGGGTCAAATGATACCGCCTAAGAATATGTCTGGATCTCTGATGGGACCGGGTTTGTTTTGCTAAAACCACAGCTCCATTGTTATCACAATACAAAAGTATTGGATGCTAAATGGATGGAACCATACCAAGTTCAGCAATAAACTTCTTGATCCAGACAGCCTCTTTGGCAGCATTGTTGGCAGCGATGTATTCAGCCTCCATCGTCGAGTCTACTACGGTATCTTGCTTGGAACTCTTCCAACATACTGCCCCTCCGTTGAGGGTGAAGACAAAACCCGAGACCGACTTACCGTCGTCCTTATCACTCTGGAAACTTGAATCGGTAAAGTACTCCACCTGGAGTTCACCGTTTCCATACACCAAGAACATTTCTTTAGTCCTTCTTAAGTACTTAAGAATGTTCTTCATAGTTGTCCAGTGTTTCTCCCCAAGATCTGATTGATACCTACTCACTACACCTAGTGAGTAAGCTACATCCGGTCTAGTACATAACATCGCATACATAATAGACCCGACTGCCGAAGCATAGGATATCCCTTGCATGCGAGACCTCTCCAAATCAGTCTTAGGAGAAATCTCTTTAGAGAGAGTGATTCCTGAATAAGCGGGTAAATTACCACACTTAGAATCTTCCATACTAAAGCTCTTTAGTATGGTGTCAATGTACCTAGATTGGGATAATCCCAACATCCGCTTAGATCTATCTTTATAGATCTTTATCCCCAGGATGTTGGAGGCATCACCTAGATCTTTCATGGAGAACTTTTGTGATAAGAAGAGCTTGACCGAGTGTAGCATAGGAACATCGTTTCTTATCAAGAGTATGTCATCCACGTACAATACGAGAAAGACAACCTTACTCTCTACAACCTTTTTGTATATACAAGGTTCATCTTTGTTTTTGATGAAGTCAAACTCTTTGATCGCTTCATCAAAACAGATATTCCAACTCTGCGATGCCTGCTTTAATCTGTAGATAGATTTAAGCAACTTGCACACCTTTCCACTGCTCCCACTGTCTATGAAGCCCTCTGGCTGTGTCATGTACACGCTCTCTTCTAAATAACCATTTAGAAAAGCGGTCTTGACATCCATCTGCCAGATTTTGTAGTCATGGTATGTAGCAATGGCAAGTAGGATCTTGATGGACTTAAGCATAGCAACAGGAGAAAAGGTTTCATCATAGTCGACACCTGATCGTTGACGAAAACCTTTTGCTACAAGTCTAGCTTTGAAGGTCTCAACCTTTCCATCTACACCAATTTTCTTTTTAAAGATCCACTTGCTCCCGATGGGTTTTACCCATTCAGGAGCAACTTCTAAAGTCCATACTTTGTTAGTGTACATGGATTCCATCTCAGATCACATAGCATCCAGCCATTTCACAGAGTCTCTACTTATGATGGCCTTCTTAAAACTAATTAGTTCACCATCTTCCATGATGCAATCCTCACTCAACCTTCTATGAGAAAACCGTAGTATCTCTCAGGTGGATGAGGAACCCTACTAGATCTGCGAACTGGCTGAAGTTCGTTGGAGACTATTGGATCCTCCGGTTCTATCAAATCATCGGTTGTAGCTAGTGTAGCTAGAAATTCATCCAGCTCTACCTCATTACCACTAATTTCTTTTACAAGAAATTCCTTTTCTAAAAAGGTGGCATATTGAGAAACAAAAACTTTTTGTTCCTCGGTGTGGTAGAAGATATATCCATGTAAGTTCTTTGGATATCCCACAAACTTGCAAAGAACTGATCGTGCCTCGAGTTTGTCCGGATTCTGTTTTTTAACATAGGCCGGACAACCACATATCTTAACTCGTTTAAGATATGGTCTCTTTCCACTCCATATCTCATATGGTGTTTTAGGCACAGATTTTGATGGAACTTGATTCAATAGGTATACAGCTGTCTCATGTGCATAACTCCAAAAGGAAATAGGTAACTCGGCATTACTCATCATAAAGTGCACCATATCTAATAGGGTGTGATTCCTCTGCTCTGATACTCCATTGTGATGTGGTGTATACGGAGAAGTAAGCTAAGAGAGAATCCCATTCTCTTTTAAGTAGTCTTGGAATTTCGTGCTCAAGTATTCTCTTCCCCGATCAGATCGAAGGATTTTAATACTTTTAACCGTTTGGTTTTCTACTTCGTACATATATTCATTGAATTTTTTAAAAGCTTCAGATTTGTGTTTCAACAAGAACATATATCCAAATCTTGAGAGATCATCGGTGAATGTAATAAAGTATGAAGAACCATTCCTCCCATGTGTAGACATAGGACCGCATACATCACTATGTATCAGTCCCAAGAGTTCGGTAGCTCTTTCTCTATGTCCTGTAAACGGAGTTTTGGTCATTTTACCTTTGAGACATGACTGGAAAGTTCCATAAGATATAAATTCAAACGGATTTAAATATCCATCTTTATGCAACTTGGCTGGTCTTGTCGCATTGATATGACCTAGTCTACAATGCCACAAGAAGGTTTCGTTCATTTCTGAACTTTTTCACCTAAGTGTGTTATGTATGTTTAGAACCGTCGTTTGATTTAGAACGTATATACCGTTATACAACGTACCAAACCCAATCAACACATGATTTAGGAAAATGTTCATAACATTATCCTCCAATACAAAATTATATCCTTCTTTATGCAAAAAAGAAACTAATATAATATTGCACATCATGTTTAGTACGTAATAACATTCATTTAAATGCGGAAAAGTAAAATATACATCAATGGAGACATCATCATCACCCCGGATATGCCCCAATAAAAGAATAATATATATACAATAAATTTTACATGAATGAAATGATAAACTCTCGTCTCACATAAAACCCCCGACCATTCGATCACGACGATCTTATACATCATATCACATCAACAATTGAAAAACATAGACGACGTTAAAATATATCAATCAACACATCAACATACCCACTGTTGTAATAGATCTCAACACTTGAACCTGCATAAAAAATTCCCAGAGAGCATATATAGTACCTACGGATCAACGCAAGAACGCACGGTCCAAGCCTCACTAACGGCGCCGCGGAACCACCGCAAATACCCTATTTGTCCGCAGTTCCGCGGTCGTTGTGTCGAGTTAGGCGCTCTTTTTTTCTTGGGGATCCACATAAAACCCTGGTCTATTTTCTGAATATTTTTAATTACAAAAATTCCAACTTTTGAAAAAATTTCCAGTGAGCATGCAAAAATATCATTTTTCATGTTCGATTGAGTTTTTAAACGTCATCCGGTTTAGCCTAAAGCTCTAGCTAGGCTCTGATACCATATTGGTGTGTGATAGCATCTCTAGTTAGGTTGCAACATCATAAAGTAGTGAACTTTCAAAATTCTAAAGGGCTATTACAAACGAACTACGAATCGTAACTAGAGATTAGGGTAAAAGCATCAATATGTGAAGTCTAAGCTAAAAGGAAATACAACCTTTGTAGCCAACTCCTTCGGTCTTTAGGACTCCTACGGCTTTGCTCGAAGCTTGGATCAACTCCGCTCAAGGTTCTTCGTCGTCTACGATGATCCACCCGGAGATTCCTAGGTCAAGCTCTTTGCCTCACTAAATCAAGATGAAGTGGGGCAAATACTCTACACTAAAGGGCTAGGGTAGTGTAGAATGGTTATGTGGTTTGTAAACTCACTTAAAAAACCCTTTCTTTTTAGTTCCTTACTCTTTTAACAAACTCAAGTGAGCTAGAGAGAGGAGGAAGATGAAGATGGCAAAAGCTTTTGTGAATATAATGAAAAACTTATCTTCAATAATTGAAAAGAAAAGATTATATATGAGATACTCTCAAATATAACCATGGTTGGCTAAATATCTAGATATTATTTTGATGGGTAAAAGAACAAAGGAAATATAACCATAGTTAAAGTCAATGGTCAAAGAAGAAGTGTGTAGAAAAATGAGCCATTATAGCTAATTTCCTTTTCTTTAAATCATTAACAAATTCTAGATATTTATCAACCAGGTAAGTATTGCATTGCCATCTCCTTTGTATCATCAACCATGACACATATGTATGTGTGTATGTGTGCATGCACATCATCATGTGTATGTGTAAACATACATGCATACATCCAAAAGAAAAAAGGTTAATTAAAAGTAAGCTAAAAGATAATATTAAATCAACACTTGATTTAATAAATCGGTCATATCAAATACGACCCAACCAATAGTGAACGCCCGACTAAAATACGGTATCACATATTCGTATAAAATCGAGCTCCCGCATATCACATATGCACACCACATCATTTCGCCTGAGCTAGAAAAATCCTGTGTGGGACTCTAAGACTCGTCAATACGCCGGAAGTAGGTGATGATCATGTCAAAACACCTACAAGCCGCAAGCGGTCAGCTAAACGTAACGGCCATCCGGGTATTGAGCGATCAGAAGAAAAACAAGCGAACTCGTCAAAACTCCCGTCGAGCCATTGGCAACACTTACCATACAGTCATGTCTCTTCATCTGATATGTTGCATATCAAGTCTATGGATGGAATCGTTGAGCCTTAATAACTCAATAAGTCATGTCGATATGAACTATGACCGGTCGAGATACTACTGATAACACTTATCAGTAAATCTCATCAGCCCTGGCCAGGGACTTCAAGTCAGAGCCAATCGCACATTGCACAACATCAACTCCCAATACCGGGAGAGACGAAACCCCTCCTATCGCTCACTATCTCCATGTGTCTCGGGACTATATCCAAAAGCCACCTGTTTGCACGACTCAGTAGAGCTGTGGTAGGGTGAAAATCAAAGTACAGTGGGAGAACACACAAGACTCTATGACGATCTCGGGTCTACAGACTAACATGTACCAGTGTCACCAGAGAACTGCTATCCGACGATAGATATAATACCATATAGGAATTCTCGGTGAGTCCGTTCAGTGTACCCAGTCTCCACTGAGCACCCGTATACAATCTTCGATGTCACAACACCAATGGATATAGGATCATCCATCGCCCGTCATATGGGTCAAGAAACGTATACGCTAGTCTACTATGGAATACCGATGCCATGTCTCGATATACCTATGACTAGGAACATTTAAGGATATGCTTATAGACCACACATGCCCCACTAGTATGATCTCCATCATAGCCATGGAAGTTAAGCAAATATCCTCAGGGCTTTATCAACATGTATCAAATGAACAGTATCAAGTAAACATGTCAGATAAAGTAAAACCAGATAGCATACTATCATGTCGAGCAAGAAAGTCATATATATAAATATACATATATACATGTTCAAGCATCTGTTAGTGTTTATGCCCTAGACGGCCATTACTGTATCATACTAGTTTGTAAATTACTTAATGGAAACTTGGGATTTTCACAGTTATATAACAGTCTTGCTAAATATGGTAGTATGCTACTTGGTTTTATCTATCTTAATATGTGAGTATACGTATTGATAGAGCTCTTAGGATCTTGCTTGACTACCAGCGTTATGATAGCAGTCACACTAGTGGAGGCTGGGTAGTCTACAAGCATATCCTTATTCAGGTCCCTAGTCGTAGGATTATCGAGACAGGGCATCGATACTCCGGAGTAGACTAGTGTGTACGCTTCTCATCCCAGTTGGGGAGATGGTCTGTCCCACAGCCGTCAGTACGTCGTACTGGAGATATTATACAGGTGCTCGTTAGGTTACGGGTACACCGGACAGGACTCACGGGGAACTGTTGGTTGGGATTATACCCGTCGTCAGTTAACAGTTCCCAAGTGACATGAGTACAGCATAGTCTACAGACTTGACACTGCTACTTCTCCTCGAGTGTGTCCCACTGTTCTTAGATTGCTACCCTACCACAGCTCAAAGGAGTCGTGCAAACAGGTAGCAGTTGGGTGCAGTCCCGAGCACTTGGAGGCAGTGGCAGTTAGACAGGATTCGTCTCTCCCGGTATTGGGAGTTGATATCACGCTGTGTCAGAGAGCCATTACGCAAAGTCCCTGGCCAGGGCAAGCGAGATTTACTGGTAGGTTTTCCAGTAGTTTTTCAAGGTGTAATGGGCTACGCTCCGACACGACTTATACCGCTTTTAGGGGACTGACGCTTGCCGCCCCCTAGGCCCGATATGCGATAGTCTTAGACGAACAGACCGGACTGTACGGAGATTGTCACAGCAGGCTCAGTAGGAGTTCGGATGGGTTTACTCATCGGTCTTCTTATCGACATCTACCTGGGGACCGTTACGTACAGCTAATGCCGCTTGCGGTCTGTGGTTAAACCCACTGCCAGCGTAGTGTCGAGTCTTTAGAGTCCCACACAGAGAGTTTCCCTGCTTCGGGCGAAACGATATAGAGGTCGTATGGTTTTACGACAGGGTTCGGACGCATACGTGTTTTTACGCACGTACGATGTTCGGACAGTTTTTACTGGTCGGCTTTGGTTTAAGCCAAATTCTAGTATCAGATTATTGGATTTATACAGTCTAAAGTTTTTCCGTGTTTTTACGGATAGGAGGGGCGTTCTCGTAATTTGTCGGGAAGCTTCTTGAAGCATGGTGACTTGGGGGTTAAGGTGGCATTTGCATTAATTGGATAAGTGAGTCATGGTGTGATTCATACATGGAGTTAATGAATCAATTATGATTTATATGACTCATGTGATGAATCACTTAGTGTATTAATGAAACATGATGATATATCATTATTTGTTATTCATTTAATATATATGTTATGTTTCATATATACACACATGATCTATTCATCCAAAAGGATTCTCACTCTCACCTTCTCTCTCCTCAAGCTCTCCATCTTCAAACCCTAATCCTAACCTCTCATGTGTTGAGATCAAGGGTTAGCTAGACTAATACTTCCATAATCCAACTCTATATCACCTAGGTTGCTTAGATTAGCACTTTGGGTAACCTAGTTACCTCAAGTTAGAGGTTAAGCTTGGAGTAAGAGCTCTCGGGTGGATCGTCTTTGACTCGAATAGGCTGTTGAGGTGCCGACATTCCAAAGAGCCTACAGGGAGTGGAGGATAGTGATGAAGACCCGAAGGATAAGAAACGTGAGGTATAACTTCGAATGAGAGTAGTTAAACCTTTCGTAGTTTGCTAGTAACGGTTTAGATACGATTCATGCGCTCAAGTCCGTGTTACGAACCTTTGATGATCGTTTTTCATATATTCCGCCACCCCGCAAGTTCGTGGGGTGCATGACATGGACTTACAGCATCCACTATACATATAATGGCCTCTAGGGCATACATATATCTAACAATCTCCCACTTACACTAAGGCCAATTATTGGCGTATCTCATACCCAACATCTCAAAAAATCGCTCATGTTGCGGCTGTGGAAGGGCCTTGGTGAGTGGATCCGCGGTGTTATCCTTTGTATCTACTCTCCGAATCTCGATCTCTTGGCGATCAACTATCTTCCGGATCGAATGATATCGCCTGAGGATGTGTCTGGACTTTTGATGGGATCTGGGTTCTTTGGCCAACGCCATAGCTCCATTATTATCACAATACAATGGTATTGGATTAATAATGGTTGGAAATACTCCCAGCTCCGCGACGAACTTCCTCATCTAGATGGCTTCCTTGGCAGCATCATTTGCAGCAATATACTCAGCTTCCATCATGGAGTCTGCAACGGTATCCTGTTTGGAACTCTTCCAACATACCGCCCCTCCATTGAGGGTAAATAGAAACCCTGAGATAGATTTACTGTCATCCTTATCACTTTGGAAGCTGGAATCGGTAAAGGCCTCCATTTGGAGATTCCCAATACCATACACCAAGAACAATTCTTTAGTCCTTCGTAAGTACTTAAGAATGTTCTTCACGGCTATCCAATATTGTTACCTTAGGTTGGATTGATACCTGCTTACTATAGCTAGTGCATAAGCTACATCATGGCGAGTACATATCATCACATACATTATAGATCCTACGGCTGAAGCGTAGGGTATAATGCTCATGCGAGCTCTCTCTTCATCAGTCTTCGGACAGAAGTCCTTAGAGAGAGTAATTCCATGGCAGGCAGGCAAGGCACCACGCTTGGAATCTTCCATACTAAACCTTTTTAGGATGGTATCAATGTACTTTGATTGGGACAATCCTAATAACCTATTGGATCTATTTCTATAGATCCTTATGCCCAAAATGCATGAGGCATCACCCAGGTCCTTCATGGAGAACCTTTGTGATAAGAATAGTTTGACCGATTGTAGCATAGGAATATCATTTCCTATCAAGAGAATGTCATCGATGTACAATACGAGGAAAGTGACTGTTAGTTGTATGTATGCCCTAGAGGCCAGTATTGTACAGATGATGTATATTATATTGGATGCTTGGACATATATAGAGATGACTTTCTTGCTCGATATGATAGTATGCTATCTGGTTGCTCTTTATCTTAACATGTATACTAGTCTCTTTATACTGTCTTATAGTTACATGTTGGTAAAGCCCTTAGGATGTGTACTTGACTACCTGGACTATGATGCAAATCATACTAGTGGGGACATGGTAGTCCATAAGTACATCCTTCAAGGTCCCTAGTCGTGGATGTATCGAGACGGGGCATCGATATACCAGAGTAGACTAGCGTATACGCTTCTCGACCCATGAGATGGGCGATGGATGAT
Source organism: Agapanthus africanus (assembly GCA_030015575.1). Classification (NCBI taxonomy): domain Eukaryota; kingdom Viridiplantae; phylum Streptophyta; class Magnoliopsida; order Asparagales; family Amaryllidaceae; genus Agapanthus; species Agapanthus africanus. Next base: position 279,513,216 of record JASDDO010000029.1, on the reverse strand, counting down.
CCCATATCCATTGGTGTTTGACATCAGAGATGGTATACGGGTGCTCAGTGGAGACTGGGTACACTGGACGGACTCGCCGAGAACTCCCAGATGGTATTATACCTCACGTCAGATGGCAGTTCTCAGGTGACACTTGTACAGGTTAGTCTGTAGACCCGAGATCGTCATAGAGTCTTGTGTGATTCCCACTGTGCTTTGATCTCCACCTTACCACGTCCATGAGGGCGTGCAAAACGGTGGTCTTTGGGTACAGTCTCGAGTCATATGGAGGCAATGAGCGATAGGAGGGGTTTCGTCTCTCCCGGTATTGGGAGTTGATGTTGCGCTGTGCTCGATTGGCCGTAACAGGGAAGTCCCTGGCCAGGGCTGATCTGAGATTTGCTGGTAAGTGTTACCAGTAGTTTCTCGACCCGTTATGAGCCTCACATCGGCACGACTTATCGGTTATTGGGGTCTGACGTTTACCACCCCTAGACTTGATATGCGACATATCAGACGAACAGACCGGACTGTACGGTAAGTGTTACTGGTTGGATTCACAGGAGTGTGAGCGGGCTAGCTCGTCGATCTTCTGATCGCTCAATACCTGGATGGCCGTTACGTTTAGCAGACCGCTTGCGGCTTGTGGGTGCTTGATATGATCATCATCTGCTACCGGCGTATTGACGAGTCTTTAGAGTCCTACACAGAGGTTTCCTGGCTCAAGCGAAACGAAATAGGAGCGCATATGAGATATGTGCGGGACCGAGAATAATGCGTGTATGTGATACCGTATTTCATTCTCGCGATGAATGTTTCGATTGGTTGTATGCGATATAACCTAGTTGTCGAATCATTGATTCGATAAATCGATACATTGCATACTAGTCGGTTATGTGCGACATGACCGGATCAATGAATCAAGTATTGATTTAATGATTTAATGTATAATTATATATTTGATATATTAATTTGCATAAACTAGTATTGGTTCATTTTAAAAGGATTTTCTCACTTGAAGTGCACATTGTACATGTGATATGCTTTTTTGTGCACTTGATTGTATCATGTTTGATGATACAAATATACTTGGGTTTGTGCAAAGAATTAAACCATGGTTATGATAATGGTTAGGGTTTTGAGTTATTCATCTATTTATTTATCCATTCTTTATTTATTTAAATGGATAAAAGAAAATAAAATGGTTTCTTTTTGTCATGAAGCTTGTTGAAGCTTCATGAAGCTTTGACTAAAGAGACCATTTTGTCTTCATGCTTAACCCTAACCATTCCCACTTATCATGGTCTATTCTCTACACTTAACCTTAGTTAGGATATGATAAGTATTGTTTTCTTTTTCATTTTAAAAGAACTTATCATATTCTTTCTTATTCTTGACCTTCTTCTTCAAGATAAAAAGCTTGATGCCATCAATGGCAACTTGAGATCTAAAGTGAGAAATCCAATTCTAAAGTGAACCCACCTCCTATTTCTTCACCCTCTACCTCTTGCCAAGTTGTTTTGGGTGTTTTCTTCACAAGTTTCACAAATTTGTGAAGTCGGAGCTTGAACTTGTGATGCCTCGACGTAGATCATCTTCGGCACGAAGCCGACGACCTAGTCCGCCCAATTCTCCGATGAAGCTGACGTTTGAGTTCGGGATTCGAGATGGACAGCGAGAGGACACCTACGTGGAGCTTAGGAAGTGGAGAACCGGATCTACAAAGCTTGTAGCCTCTCTCCTTTAGTTAAGTTGTTAACCAGTTTCGTTTATCGCCTAAACTTCTAGTCAACGATCCGTGTTAGGTTTTCTCGGCACCCTAAAAATTTGAAATTGGCATGGTTGATCCTTGTGAGACCTCTATAGTGTGCCTAGGAACCCTACAGTGGTATCAGAGCCTAGCTAGAGCCTTAGGCGAAGTCCTGACGACGTTTGAAGTCCGATCGAACCAAAACTCTAACCCGAAAACGGCTCTCTGTACATTTTTTAAAAAATGGGTTTTTTCCAAATTAAAAATATGCAGAAAACTCAGCAGAGAATTCTAAGAATTACGGCGCAAAGTTGAACCCATGAACAGTGCAACCTGCGGCGGAACCGCGGCAGAAGCCTGCCTTAGGCGGCGGTTCCGCGGCAGCTTGATGACGTCATCCCTATCAGTTTACACAGTAATTCCTATTTAACAGTGCTGAGTTCTCTGGGTATTTTTTTTATTTATTCCAGAGTTTCATTTCCTGGGGTGTTTTAGAGCTTTGATGTTTCGACCGGATTATCAAATTTCGTCTTTGTGTATTTCCGGATAATTTTTGAATTTGTTAAAAAGTTCGACCGGATATAAATACCCAACTTTTTCCCTGTCGGGAAATTTCCAAGTGTTGGATTTTTCCGTAGTTTAACGACGTTCTAAGTAGTGCAAGTAACGCGATGGACCCTCTAGAAGACAACAAACCTTAACTCGATTATGTGACCGTCTTGAACTGCCCTTTGAACCTTCGGGTTTGGGGCAGTACGGCGTGCCACATGTGAGGCGTTGGCTTGACCCTTCTACGGCTGGACCGTTGATACTGAAGCACGAACTGAATGTTGTTAGACTTATTTCATGTGTTGAGCTGTATCGGGAAAACTTGGGTATTCGACTGTTCGATCGGAAAGTTTAACATTTTCTGTTTATCTGGAATGTGATACAATAATTAGAATTCACAAACAGTTATGAGATAACTGAATGAATGTTATAAATCTAGCGGTTTAGTTTCACTTGATATTGAAAAGAGTTTTCGATAATGAGACTAAAGTGCGGGTTTATAACTGTTAGGCATGTGATGTCTAAGTATTTCATTTGATTAGACATGTGATGTCTAAAGAGGTTGCGGATTCCAACTGTTGTAGTTTTACACTTTCTTTTCTGTAACCGTAAATGTAGTATGTTCATATCGCCGGTTTCGTTGCTATACGTCAACGACAATTGGGGTATGCATACTTACTTACGTTGATGACATGTGATGTTATGTGTTGCTGGATATGTTATATTGGATCGTCGTGTTTGAATAGCCGGGGGTTTTTTATGTGAGATGAGTGTTTTTCATTTTCATTCATGTAAAAACTTGTATGTAATATTCTTTTATTTGGGGCACTTCCAGGTAGCGGATGTTGTCACCTTTTGTATATTATTTACTTTTCCGCATTAGGATAGACCCAAGGAGGGGAGCACAAGTAACCGGGTTCTGGGGTCTAGTGGGAGACCAACTCGAGGAGTCGAGTCCGGGTCTCCTAACCCTAGAATTGGTAGGGTTGCTTGCCGCTCTCGTAGGGGTCTAGGGGTGTGGGATTGGCTGTTCATCACGACCGTGGAATCCATGTTTTATACTGGCTCGTATTGAAAACACGGACGTCCTAGTATATCCAATATTTCATATGTTTCTTCTGCTGCGATATCTGTGATGTGATCATGTGATGTTCTGTGATGGATACAGTATATAGTATATATGATATATTATATAGACGTTACTTATGTTTTACACCCGCACAAGCCTTGCCCTACTCTGTCGTTAGTTACCTAACCTAACGGTGCACGAGGGGACATCCAGGCGAATGCGGATGGCATAAGTGTACGTCGTATTTATCTGTGATGTTTAGGTATTTAAATGATGGGACTTCATTAATGTGATTAATGAAAGAAAAGAAACCTAAGATGTTGTAGAATCAAATTTTAAACAAAACAGGTAGCTATAGTTCTTGCTTTGCATAGCGGTATATATGATATACCCTGCACCTTATTCGATGAGGAAAGGACCGAGATCCCTTCACCGGGAGTGACTCCTTTAGCGATAACTGGCAGATGCTACACACTCGGTTTGTTTTTTATTGCTTCTATAGTTTCTGCTTTGCACAGTGATATATATGATATATCCCGCACCTCATTCGACGAGGAAAGGGCCGACGATCCCTTCACCGGGAGTGACCCCTTTAGCAAAACTAGAAAAGCCTCAAAATCACTCCATTTCAAAACTTCATTTGATTCTACAACGATATCAAGTTCATTACGCTCATGGTTTTTATGAAAAACCTGCGTAGCCCTCCATCATTTCAGATAAGTACTAGTTAGTATTCGTGCTGCGGTAGTTTGGCCTCCGTCAAGGCGTAGTGTACGGTAGCTAACTAGTGCTTATCTGCTAGCATATGATGCGATTGGATTAGGGTATTCGTACGGCGTTGTTTGGCCTCCGTCAAGGGTCGTGCGGGTGGGTTTAATTCAATCAGGAAATGACGAGTTGAACTTGACTAGCGGATTATGGGTTGTTTGGCCTCCGTCAAGGTCATAGGACGCTAGGGGCAAAACATTATCGGGAATTTCAAGTGTTGAAATTTGCAATGAGATTGCATACCTTCTATGAGATAGTTGGATCCCGATACCCACTGCGAGTAAGAGTTACTCCTGGGAGAGTTTTACACATTAAAATTAGCCGATCAAGTAGGTGTCTAGAAAGGTGTTAACGAGGTTACGCCTCTGGGAAAACGAGGTTTACATTAATTAGGTTCGTGCGAAAGCACGGGGGACCTCACTCAAAGTACCGACACTGGCCTGGCTGAAAGATTGGCGAACTTGTAGTGTGTAATTAATCCCGGCTAGTCTTTCCTTTTAGGGTTTGAAGGAAGATTTGATAAAAAGCAGTGGGAGCCATCCTGATTAGATAAGATAATAACCAATCTGATCTTGCACGAGCATACGCTAAAGTGGTTTCTTCTCTCTCTCTCCAGGTAGCGACCATTTCATGCCCTAATAAAGATAATAATATTGATGTATTGACCGAGCCCGCATGTTATACTGTGCAGGGGAACGTTGAACCCATTCTATCTTATAAGTGTTATAAGAATGAACAGGAAACAGGAGAATATCTGGATTCTCACACCGCCCAAAAGGAGAACATGCATGATGATGCATCGTCTTCAGGTGTGTTTGTCATTGAGAACTGTTTCTCAGTTCACCCTACGTCCTGGGTATTAGATACCGGATCAGGATCCCACATATGTAAAATGTTACATGGGCTACGGAAAGGTAGAGAACTGGGAAAAGGTGATCATTCCATTCAAGTAGGGAATGGTGCAAATGTTGCAGCCAAAGCAGTTGGCGAATATCACCTAGTATTACTAAGTGGTGATACGATGATTCTGAATGAGTGCTATTATATACCGAACATGATGTGCAACATTATATCAGTTTCTTTATTGAGCAAAGAAGGATATAATTTTGTAGTACAGGATAATGTTATGAACATATTCCTAGATCAAAAGTTGATTGCATCAGGCTCGTTACATAATGGCATATTCATTCTAAATCAAAATACAGTCCTCAATTTACAAAACACACACAAGAGGAAGAGTTCTGAACTGAACGAATTCTTCTTGTGGCATTGTAGACTGGGTCACATCAATGCGACACGACTAGCTAAGTTGCATAAGGATGGATATTTAAATCCGTTTGAATTTTCATCTTATGACACTTGCCAGTCATGTCTCAAAGGCAAGATGACCAAAACTCCGTTTACTGGACACGGAGAAAGAGTTACCGAACTCTTGGGACTAATACATAGTGATGTATGCGGTCCCATGTCTACACATGCCAGGGATGGTTCTTCGTACTTTATTACATTCACTGACGATCTCTCTAGATTCGGATATGTGTTCCTGATGAAACACAAATCAGAAGCTTTTGAGAAATTTAGAGAATATAAACAAGAAGTAGAGAACCAAATGGGCAAAAGTATTAAGATCCTTCGATCTGATCAAGGAGGAGAATACTTAAGTAACGAATTCAGAGATTATTTAAAAGAGAATAGGATTCTCTCTCAGCTTACTCCTCCTTATACACCAAAACACAACGGTGTATCGGAGCGGAGAAATCGCACCCTATTAGATATGGTGCGCTCTATGATGAGTGCAGCTGAGTTACCTATTTCCTTCTGGGGATATGCACTGGAGACTGCTGCATACCTATTGAACAGAGTTCCAACCAAATCAGTGCCTACCACTCCATATGAGATATGGAATGGTAAGAGACCATGTCTTAATTTTATTCAGATATGGGGTTGTCCGGCCTATGTTAAGACACAAAATCCGGACAAACTCGAGGCAAGGTCTGTTCTATGTAAGTTTGTTGGATATCCCAAACATTCGCGAGGGTATATCTTCTACCACTCCGAGGAACAAAAAGTGTTTGTTTCTCGACATGCCACTTTCTTAGAAAAGAGTTTTCTTATGAAACAGATAAGTAGCATTCAGGTAGAACTGGAAGAGGTTCCAGCAATACAAACTAAAACAGAAGACTTGGTAGAACCAGAGGATTCAGTAGAACTCGACGAACCCCAGCCTCTCCGCCGATCTAGTAGGGTTTCTCGTCCACCTGAGAGATACTACGGTTTTCTCATTGACGGTGGAAGCGAGGATTGCATCATGGAGGATGATGACCCAACTAGCTTCGAGCAGGCCATCACGAGTAAGGACTCAGTGAAATGGCTGGATGCTATGCGGTCCGAGATGGAATCCATGTACACCAACAAAGTATGGACTTTAGATGTTGCTCCTGAAGGGGTAAAACCCATCGGGAGCAAGTGGATCTTTAAGAAGAAACTTGGTGTAGATGGGAAAGTGGAGACTTTCAAAGCTAGACTTGTTGCAAAAGGTTTTCGTCAAAGACCAGGTGTGGACTATGACGAAACCTTTTCTCCAGTGGCTATGCTTAAATCCATCCGAATCATGCTTGCCATCGCTGCATATCATGACTACGAAATCTGGCAAATGGATGTTAAGACCGCCTTTCTAAAGGGTGATTTAGAAGAGTGCGTGTACATGACTCAGCCAGAGGGCTTCGTAGACAGTGGGAGCAGCGGGAAGGTGTGCAAGCTGCTTAAATCCATTTATGGATTAAAGCAAGCATCGCGGAGTTGGAACATCTGCTTTGACGTCGTTACCAAAGAGTTTGATTTCGTCAAAAACCCAGATGAACCTTGTATTTACAAGAAGGTGGCAGAGAGTAAGGTTGTCTTCCTCGTATTGTACGTGGACGACATACTCTTGATAGGAAATGATATTTCTATGCTGCAATCGGTCAAGCTCTTCTTATCACAAAGATTCTCAATGAAAGATCTTGGTGATGCCTCCTGCATATTGGGAATTAGGATCTATAGAGATAGATCCAAATGGATTTTAGGATTGTCCCAATCCAGGTACATTGACACCATACTAAAGAGGTTTAGTATGGAAGAATCCAAGCGTGGGAACTTGCCCACGATCTCTGGAGTCACTCTCTCCAAAGAGATGTCTCCCAAGACTGATTTGGAGAGAGCTCGCATGCAAGGGATACCCTATACTTCGGCTGTAGGCTCTATCATGTATGCGATTCTATGTACCAGACCCGATGTAGCATACTCACTAAGTGTAGTGAGCAGGTATCAAGCCGATCCTGGAGAGAGTCACTGGACAGCTGTGAAGAGCATTCTCAATTACTTATGAAGGACTAAAGAGATGCTCTTGGTGTATGGTAACGGAGAACTCCAAGTAGAGTCCTTTACCGATTCCAGCTTCCAGAGTGATAAGGACGACTCTAAGTCGCAGTCGGGATTTATCTTTACCCTTTACGGAGGGGCGGTTAGCTGGAAGAGTTCCAAGCAGGAAACCGTGGCAGACTCGACGATGGAGGCTGAATACATCGCTGCCAACGATGCTGCTAAAGAGGCTGTCGGGATCAAGAAGTTCATTGCTGAACTTGGAGTGGTTCCATCCATTGAGCATCCAATACCTTTGTATTGCGATAACAATGGAGCGGTGGCTTTGGCCAAGGAACCTAGGTCCCATCAGCGATCCAGGCATATTCTGAGGCGGTATCACCTGATCCGGGAGATAGTTGATCGCCGGGAGATCGAGGTCAGGAGGGTTGACACGAAGAACAACACGGCGGATCCACTCACGAAGGCCATTCCCCAGATACAGTTTGAGAGACTCTTCGGGATGCTCGGTATGCGATACTACAGCAGCTGGCCCTAGTGCAAGTGGGAGATTGTTAGTTGTATGTATGCCCTAGATGCCAGTATTGTACAGATGATGTATATTATATTGGATGCTTGGACATATATAGAGATGACTTTCTTGCTCGATATGATAGTATGCTATCTGGTTTCTCTTTATCTTAACATGTATACTAGTCTCTTTATACTGTCTTATAGTTACATGTTGGTAAAGCCCTTAGGATGTGTACTTGACTACCTGGACTATGATGCAGATCATACTAGTGGGGACATGGTAGTCCATAAGTACATCCTTCAAGGTCCCCAGTCGTGGGTGTATCGGACGGAGCATCGATATACCAGAGTAGACTAGCGTATACGCTTCTCGACCTATGAGATGGGCGATGGATGATCCCATATCCATTGGTGTTTGACATCAGAGATCGTATACGGGTGCTCAGTGGAGACTGGGTACACTGGACGGACTCGCCGAGAACTCCCAGATGGTATTATACCTCACGTCAGATGGCAGTTCTCAGGTGACACTTGTACAGGTTAGTCTGTAGACCCGAGATCGTCATAGAGTCTTGTGTGATTCCCACTGTGCTTTGATCTCCACCTTACCACGTCCATGAGGGCGTGCAAAACGGTGGTCTTTGGGTACAGTCCCGAGTCACATGGAGGCAATGAGCGATAGGAGGGGTTTCGTCTCTCCCGGTATTTGGAGTTGATGTTGAGCTGTGCTTGATTGGCCGTAACAGGGAAGTCCCTGGCCAGGGCTGATCTGAGATTTGCTGGTAAGTGTTACCAGTAGTTTTTCGACCCGTTATGAGCCTCACATCGGCACGACTTATCGGTTATTGGGGTCTGACGTTTACCACCCCTAGACTTGATATGCGACATATCAGACGAACAGACCGGACTGTACGGTAAGTGTTACTGGTTGGATTCACAGGAGTATGAGCGGGCTAGCTCGTCGATCTTCTGATCGCTCAATACCTGGATGGCCGTTACGTTTAGCAGACCGCTTGCGGCTTGTGGGTGCTTAATATGATCATCATCTGCTACCGGCGTATTGACGAGTCTTTAGAGTCCTACACAGAGGTTTCCTGGCTCAAGCGAAATGAAATAGGAGCGCATATGAGATATGTGCGGGACCAAGAATAATGCATGTATGTGATACCGTATTTCATTCTCGCGATGAATGTTTCGATTGGTTGTATGCGATATAACCTAGTTGTCGAATCACTGATTCGATAAATCGATACATTGTATACTAGTCGGTTATGTGCGACATGACCGGATCATTGAATCAAGTGTTGATTTAATGATTTAATGTATAATTATATATTTGATATATTAATTTGCATAAACTAGTATTGGCTCATTTTAAAAGGATTTTCTCACTTGAAGTGCACATTGTATATGTGATATGCTTTTGTGTGCACTTGATTGTATCATGTTTGATGATACAAATATACTTGGGTTTGTGCAAAGAATTAAACCATGATTATGATAATGGTTAGGGTTTTGAGTTATTCATCTATTTATTTATCCATTCTTTATTTATTTAAATGGATAAAAGAAAATAAAATGGTTTCTTTTTGTCAAGAAGCTTGTTGAAGCTTCATGAAGCTTTGACTAAAGAGACCATTTTGTCTTCATGCTTAACCCTAACCATTCCCACTTACCATGGTCTATTCTCTACACTTAACCTTAGTTAGGATATGATAAGTATTGTTTTCTTTTTCATTTTAAAAGAACTTATCATATTCTTTCTTCTTCTTGACCTTCTTCTTCAACATAAAAAGCTTGATGCCATCAATGGCAACTTGAGATCTAAAGTGAGAAATCCAATTCTAAAGTGAACCCACCTCCTATTTCTTCACCCTCTACCTCTTGCCAAGTTGTTTTGGGTGTTTTCTTCACAAGTTTCACAAATTTGTGAAGTCGGAGCTTGAACTTGTGATGCCTCGACGTAGATCATCTTCGGCACGAAGTCGATGACCTAGTCCGCCCAATTCTCCGATGAAGCCGACGTTTGAGTTCGGGATTGGAGATGGACAGCGAGAGGACGCCTACGTGGAGCTAAGGAAGTGGAGAACCGGATCTACAAAGGTTGTAGCCTCTCTCCTTTAGTTAAGTTGTTAACTAGTTTCATTTATCGCCTAAACTTCTTGTCAACGATCCGTGTTAGGTTTTCTCGGCACCCTAAAAATTTGAAATTGGCATGGTTGATGCCTTGTGAGACCTCTATAGTGTGCCTAGGAACCCTACAGTGACAGTACTTTCTACAATTTTCTTATAAATGCATGGTTCATCTATATTTTTGATAAAATCAAATTCTTTGATTGTATCATCAAAACAGATGTTCCAGCTCCGAGATGCCTGCTTTAATCCATAAATGGATTTAAGCAACCTACATGCTTTTTCGCTGCTCCCACTGTCAATGAAGCCCTCTGGCTGATCCATAAAAACGCACTGTTCTAAATCACCATTTAGAAATACAGTCTTAACGTCCATCTGCCAGATTTCATAGTCGTAGTGAGCAGAAATAGCAAGTAGGATCCGAATGGATTTAAGCATTGCTACTGGAGAGAAAGTTTCATCATAGTCCAGTCCTGGTCTTTGACGAAAACATTTCGCTACAAGCCTTGCTTTATAGATCTCTACCTGTCCATCTACACCAATCTTTTTCTTAAAGATCCATTTGCACCCTACGGGTTTTATCCCAAGAGGTGCAACGTCCAAAGTCCATACTTTGTTGGTGTACATGGACTCCATTTCAGATCTCATGGCATGCAGCCACTTCACTGAGTCTCCACTCGTTATAGCCTGTTGAAAACTAGTAGGGTCATCATCATCCATGATGCAATCTTTTTTATCACCATCAATGAGAAAACCATAGTATCTCTCCGGTGGGCGAGAAGTTCTACTAGATCCCCGGAGCGGCTGAGGTTCTTGATGTTCTACTGCAACATCAGGTTCAACCAATTCTTCATGGGTAATTTGTGTCTCTAGAACCTCTTCTAGTTCTACCTCATTGCCATCAGTATTATTTGCAAAAATTTTATTTTCCAAAAATGTGGCATGTTGAGAAAAAAACACTTTTTGTTCCTCTTTGTGGTAGAAAAGATATCCATATGAATGTTTTGGATATCCCACAAATGTACACATGACCGATCGTCTCTCGAGTTTATCCGAATTCTGCTTATTGACATAAGCTGGACAACCCCATATCCTAAATCTTTTAAGAGATGGTCTCTTCCCACACCACATCTCATATGGAGTGGTAAACACGGTCTTGGTTGGAACCCTGCTCAATAGATAAATTGTTGTCTCTAATGCATGTCCCCAAAAGGAAAGTGGTAACTCAGCATCACTCATCATGGACCGTACCATACCTAATAGGGTACGATTCCTCCGTTCTGACACACCGTTGTGCTGTCGTGTGTAAGGAGGAGTGAGCTGAGAGAGAATCCCATTCTTTTTTAAGAAGTCTGAAAACTCAGTGTTTAAATACTCTCCACCTCGATCTAATCGAAGTTTCTTGATACTCGAGCCAGTTTGCTTTTCTACTTCAAGTTTGTACTCCTTGAATTTCTCGAAAGCTTCGGATTTATGCTTCAATAAAAATAAGTGTACGAATCTTGAGAAATCATCAGTAAAAGTGATGAAGTATGAAAACCCGTCTCTAGCATGTGTAGACATTAGTCCGCATGCATCACTATGTATGAGGCTTAAGAGTTCTGTAGCTCTCTCTCTCTGTGTCCTATAAACGGAGTTTTGGTCATTTTACCTTTGATACAAGACTGACAAGTCGCATAAGATTTATATTCAAAAGGTTTTAAATATCCATCTTTATGTAACTTGTTTAATCTTGTTTCATTAATAGGACCAAGTCTATAATGCCAAAAAAAAGATTCATTTATATCTGAAATCTTTCTTTTATTTGTATGTTGTATAATGAAAACCGTGTGTTGGTTTAGGACGTAAATTCTGTTACTTAGTGTACCATACCCAATCAACTGTTGATTCAAGTTAATGTTCATAACATTATTTTGCAACACAAAATGATATCCTTCATTGTTCAACAAAGATATGGATGTTATATTACATAGCATACCAGGTACAAAATAACAAGGGTTCAAAACCAAAATACATCCTGAAAGCAACCCCAGATGATACTCTCCTACGGATACAGCATGTACATTGGAACCATTTCCAACGCATAGAGTGTGGTCCCCAGTCTTCAAAACTCTACTTGTTAGTGATATGTATGCCCTAGAGGCCATTACTGTACATACGATGTATATTATAGTGGATGCTTGGACATATATAGGGAGGACTTTCTTGCTTGACATGATAGTATGCTATCTGGTTGCCCTTTATCTTAACATGTACTCTGATTGTCTCTATGTTACATGTTGATAAAGCCCTTAGGATGAGTACTTGACTACCAGGACTATGATGTAGATCATACTAGTGGGGACAGTGTAGTCGCTAAGTACATCCTTTAAATGTTCCTAGTCGTGGGAGTACCGAGACAGGGCATCGATACTCCAGAGTAGACTAGCGTATGCGCTTATTGACCCATATGATGGGCAATAGATGATCCCATATCCATTGGTGTTTGACATCAAAGAAGGTATACGGGTGCTCAGTGGAGATTGGGTACACTGGACAGACTCGCCGAGAACTCCCAGATGGTATTATACCTCACGTCAGATGGCAGTTCTTTGGTGACACTGGTACAGGTTAGTCTGTAGAACCGAGATCGTCATAGAGTCTTGTGTGATTCCCACTGTGCTTTGATTTCTATCATACCACGTCCAAGAGGGCGTGCAAAATGGTGGCTTTTGGGTACAGACCCGAATCACATGGAGGCAATGAGCGATAGGAGGGGTTTCGTCTCTCCCGGTATAGGGAGTTGATGTTGCGCTGTGTTCGATTGGCTATAACTGGAAATCCCTGGCCAGGGTTGCTGAGATTTACTGGTAAGTGTTATCTGTAGTTTCTCGAACTGTTATGGACCTCATATCGACACGACTTATCGGTTACTGGGGTCTGACGTTTACCACCCCTAGACTGGATATGCGACATATCAGACGAAGAGACCGGACTGTACGGGAGTGTTACTGATTGGATTCGCAGGAGAATGTACAGGCTTGCTTGTTGATCTTCTGATTGCTCAATACCTGGGTGGTTGTTACGTTTAGCTGACCGCTTGCAGCTTGTGGGTGTTTGATATGATCATCACCTACTACCGGCGTATTGACGATTCTTTAGAGTCCTACACAGAGGTTTCCTGGCTCAAGAAAAACGGAGTAGGAGCATATATATGATATGTGCGGGACCGAGAATAATACGTGTATGTGATACCGTATTAGATTCTCGCGATATGTGATATCGGCCGGGTATATGTGATATAGCCGGGTCATCGGATCAAGTGTTGATTCGATGAACTGATACAGATTATATTAGTCGGTTATTTGTGAAATAGCCAGATTATCGGATCAAGTGTTGATTCGATAATTTAATGTATAATTATATATTTGATATATTATATTACATTAACTAATATATGCTCACTTAAAGATTCTTTTTCTCACATAGATAATACATTGATGTATATGCGATATATGTTAATTGTATTATTTTATTTTGTTACAAAATATATTATATATGTGATATATAATATTGTAACAAGTTAGGGTTACAAATGCAACATGTTTTGTGGAGTTTAAACATGGTTGGGGTTTGGATTAGGGTTAAGCTTGAATGAACCTTTCATGAAGCTTCATGAAGGTTTGACTTTGACCTTTGTTATTTTTTGTTGATATTTATTAACCCAACCCAAACCTTAGCCTCTAGTTAATTCTCTACAAGGGTTAAGTCTATCATTCTTAACCCATGGTTGATTTGTAACCACAACAATTATTTTCATTATTCATCACAAATGGATTGCTTCATCTTCTTCTTCTTTCTTCATGAAGAAAACCTTCACTAGTTTTTTCTTTGGTGATGAAATAAAGTGAGAAATTGAAAACAAAAGAGAGCTAAATTCCTACTTCATCATCCTCATCTATTCTAGCCACTTAGATTAGGGTGTTTGCTTTGCTAATACTTGATTAGTGAAGCATGAGCTTGGGTTTGAGATTCTTCAAGGTAGTTCATCTTAGTTGTTGAAGATTGGAAGCAAGCTTGCATCTTTCTCTTCATGGAGCCTTTCTAGAGTCCGGGTACATGATGATCGCGGCGAAGGGACCTCAACACGGAGCTTATAAAGCGAAGGACCGTACTACAAAGGTTGTAATCCCAAACTCTTAGAAGTAAAGTTGTTTACTTGCTTTGTTAACCCTAAGTCTCTAGTTAAGATCTTGGTTAGGGTTTGTTTAGCATCCCAAAAATTTTAAAGTAGCATGATTGATGCTTGCCAAAACCTTCACAAGGTGCTATGCTAACCCTACAGTGCTATCAGAGCCAAGCTAGAGCATTAGGCGTCGTGTAGGCGAAGTTTAAAGTCCGATCGAACTCCGAAACCCCGAAAAATCCCACATTCTGGAAAAGTTTTTCAAAAGTTGAAATTTTTCGTATTAAAAATACTCAGAAAATCATGCAGGGAATTCTAAGGATTACTTTGAAGTACGAAGCCATAACTCACTCAAGTGACCGCGGAACCGCGGCCAAACCATGCGTTTAGCGGCGGTTCCGCGGCCAACTTTTAGAGTTAGGGGCGAATACTTCAGGGGTTTATTCTTGGGTATTTTTTCATGCTTCTGGGAATTTTTAATTCTACTCAAGTGTTGAGATTTCTGGGAAATATTGGGAACTCGTTGATTCGATCGGAAAGTTTAACTTCGTTTAAGTTTTTCCGGGTAATTTAGAACGTGTTAAAAGGTTCGAACGGATATCAATAACTCACTTTTTCCCCTGTCGGAAAACTTTCAAGTGTTGGATTTTTCCTTAGTTTAAAACTTTCAGAAAATCATGCAAGCGAATCTGTGGACCCTCTAGAAGAACGTAATCTTAACTCGATTATATGACCGTCAAAACCGCCACTGAACCATATGGTTTGTGGTAGTTTAGCGTTGCCATATGTGAGGCATTGGTTTGACCCTTCTACAGCTGGTTCATAGCGGTTATGACATGTTCTGGGACTTTTTGAACTTCGCTCAAGTGTTGAGCTATTTGGGAAATCTTGGGTGTTTGTTTATTCGATCGGAAAGTTTAACATTGTTTATTTATCTGGAATATGATACAATATTTGGAATCCACAAGTATTTATAAGATAACTAATTTGAATGTTATAAATCTAGCAGTTTTTAGTCTCATTTGATCGGTTGTCACGGGATTTTGATGTGATCAAAAGTCCGTTGCAATCACGTAGCGTACGCGGATACTCGCCGAGTAAACTTAATAGATAGCCATGCCCTAAAGCCCCGACCAAGTGACTGTAGGAGAACCCTGTCACCAAAAGCATCCGTTCGGGTGCTCACGGCAGCGGTGTTCCACCTTAGTGCACTTCGTCGACGGCATCCGGGGGTGCGGCCGTCTACTAAAGTTTCCGACGAGCATTCGATCAGGATGTCGGGAATCTTGTTGAATTGCCCGACTTCATATTGAAAAGAGTTTTCGATATTGAGACTAAAATACGGGGTTTATAATTGTTAGGCATGCGATGTCTAAGGAATTCATTTGGTTAGGCATGAGATGTCTAAGGTGGTTGCGGATTCCAACTGTTGTAGTTTTACACTTTCTTTTCTGCGACCGTAAGTGTAATATATGGTGTATCGCCGGTTTTGTTGCTATACATCAATGACAATTGGGATACACATATTTACTTACGTTGATGACATGTGATGTTATGTGTTGATGTGATATGTTATATTGGATCGTCGCGTTCTGAATAGCCGGGGGTTTTATGTGAGATGAGAGTTTTTCTTTTTCATTCATGTAAAATTCATTGTATGTAATATTCTTTTATTGAGGCACTTCCGGGTTGAGGATGATGTCACCATTGTAAATTATTTACTTTTCCGCATTAGGATAGACCCAAGGTGGGGAGCACAAGTAACCGGGTTCTAGGGTCCAGTGGGAGACCATCTAGAGGAGTCGAGACCGGGTGTCTTAACTCTAGAATTGGTAGGGTTGCTTGCTGCTCTCGTTGGGGTCTAGGGTTGTGGGATTGGGTATTCATCGCGACCGTGGAATCCGTGTTTTATACAGGCTCGTATTAAAACACGGACCTCCTAGTATATCCAATATTTCATATATGTTCTTCTGCTGTAATGTTCTGTGATGAGATCATATTACAGCCTGAGACGAATGTTTATATTATATATATGAGATATATATTATATATTGTTGATTTCGTTTCAAATGTGATGCTTGTGAAGCATAATTAAAATGGGACTTCATTAATGAGATTAATGAAACTAAAAGAAACCTAAAGATGTTGTGGAATTGAATTTTCAAAAAAAAACAGGTAGCTCTAGTTCTTGTTTTGCATAGCGGTGTTCCTTGTAGAACATCCAGCACCTTATTCGATAAGGAAAGAGCCGAGATCCCTTCACCGGGAGTGACCTCTTTAGCGAAACTAGTAGATACTACACACTCGGTTTGTCTTTTGATTACTTTTATAGTTCTTGCTTTGCACAGCGATATTTGTGAAATATCCTGCACCTTATTCGATAAGGAAAGAGCCGAGATCCCTTCACCGGGAGTTACCTCTTTAGAAAAACTAGCAAAGGCCTAAAAACACTCCATTTAAATCATTTGATACTACAACGATATCAAGTTCATTACGCCAAGGGTTTTCTTAAAAATCTGCCGTAGCCCTCCGTCAATTCAGATAAGTACTAGTTAGTATTCGTACTACGTTTGTTGACTATGTTAAGGCGTAGTGTGCGGTAGCTGATTAGTGCTTATCTGTATAAGCATATGATGCGATTGGATTAGGGTAGTCGTGTGACTTTGTTGACTATATTAAGGGTCGTGCGGGTGGGTTTAATTCAATCGGGAAATGACGGGTTGAACTTGACTAGCACTTATGATTTGTTGACTATGTTAAGGTCATATAGGGGCAAAATATTATTGGGAATTTCAAGAGTTGAAATTTGCAATGAGATTGCATACCTTTTATGAGATAGTTGGATCCCAATATCCGCTGCGAGTAAGAGTTACTCCTGGGAGAGTTTTACACATTACAATTAGCCGATCAAGTAGGTGTCGAGAAAGGTGTCAACGGGATTACGCACCTGGAAAAATGAGGTTTATTTTAATTAGGTCCGTGCGAAAGCACCGGGAACCTCCCTCAAAGTACCGGCACTGGCCTGGCTAAAATATTGGCAAACTTGTAGAGTGTAATTAATCCCGGCTAGTCTTTCCTTTTAGGGTTTGAAGAAAGAATTGACTAAAACAGTGGGAGACATCCTGATTAGATATATTAATAACCAATTTAATCTTGCAAGAGCATACGCTGAGTGTTTTCTTCTCTCTCTGTCCAGATAGCGACTATGTCACGCCTTAATCAAGATAATAATACGGATGTATTGACCAAACCCGCTTGTTATATTGCGCTGGGGAATGTTGGTCCCGCTCCAACTTATAATTGTTATAAGACAGAGCAGGAAATTGGGGATTACCAGAATTCTCGTGCCGCCCAAACGAAGAAAGTACATGCTGATGCATCTTCTTCGGGTGTGTTCATTACCGAGAACTGTTTCTCAGTATCCTTTACGTCCTATGTATGAGATACCGGATCAGGATCCCGCAAATGTAATTTGTTACATGGGCTACAGATAGGTAGAGAACTGAGAACGGGTGATAAGTTTCAAGAGTTAGAAATGATGCAAGTGTTGCAGCCAAGTCTGTTGGCAGTTATCACTCTGTATTACCAGAATACATTGATTCTGACCGAATGTTAATAGATACCGAACCTGATATACAACATCATATCAGCCTCTTTATTAGTAAAGAAGGATATAATTTTGTATTGTTGGATAATGTTTTGAACATTTCCTATATCAAGAGTTGATCGGTTCAGGCATACGTTTTCTAAAAGCATAGACGTTCTAAATCAAACCACAGTTCTTAACGTACAGAACACACACAAGAAGAAGAGCTCAGAAATGAACGAATCCTTCTTAAGGCATTGTAGACTAGGTCATATCGATGCGACCCGACTAGCTAAACTTACATAAAGATGCATATTTAAATCAGTTTGAATTTACATCTTGTGAAACTTACCGGTCATGTCACAAAGATAAGATGACCATTGCTCCATTTATTGGAAACAGTGAAAGAGTTACTGAACTCTTGGGATTGATACATGCTGATGTATGAAAGTCCCCTGTCTACATATGCTAGGACTGGTTCTTTGTACTTCATTACATTCACTGATGATCTCTCAAGATTCAGACATATGTTCCTATTGAAACACAAGTCCGAAACTTTTGAGATATTCACAGAATATAAGTTGGAAGTAGAGAACCAAAAACGGGTATAAGTATTATGTCCTTTGATGAGATCAAGGAGGAGAATACTTGAGCACGGAATTCCTGGACTATTCTAAAGGAGAATGAGATTCTCTCTCAGCATTACTCCTACGTATACAACACAGCACGTCGGTGTATCGGGGTGGAGCAATTACACCCTATATGATATGGTGTGCTCTATGATGAGTACTACTGAGTTGACTATTTTCTTTTGGGGTTATTGTAACGTCTTCAAAATAATAAAATATGATTTTTGGGAAATTTTATAATTTAATATTATTTTAATGAATATTTTAATATTCTGGTATAATTAAATACAGATAAATGGGGAAAAATTATGGAAAATTCTAAAATAAGGTATTTTAAGGAATTGCCTCGTTTTCTGTTCATGCCCCCATTTCCTCTAGTATTGACCCTGGGTACTTCTAGTTTTGACTGATTCCATCTAGGGTGAAATCTGGGTTGATTTTCCTATGTTGGTGTATGTTTTACGACTTGATTTAGCATGGATTTTGGTATTTGGTGATTCATTCCTGTCGGATGGCGTTTGGACGTCAACGACAAGTGGATATTGATTGTGTTTACATGCGAGTCGATAGGTTTTTACCTATGCAGGTAGCGTGTGCTATTTTGGTTTCCGATGTGATTTTCATGTGCTTTAGCATTGTGATATACTTGTAGGTACCCCGCGTGATGTTGAGGCAAAGGAGGTGAAGATAGCGACATCGGTATTGGCACACGAGAAGCAAGGTGAGTAGATTATATCTACAGGGGGAAAGTCGGGTGGATGGCGTATAGCACCCCCGCAGTCCGTAGATAGATTACTATGCAGTTTATTATGATAATAGGTGTATTTTGGATAGTTTAGGGTTAGTAGTGACTAGTGTAGTCATAGTCGCGAACCCTAGGATAGAATTACACCTATACACACACACCCTTGCTTATCACTTATACTTGCACTGTGATGACTTTGGAGATGAGTCGCTGATGTGGGCGTGGTGCCGTGAGATCGGTGATCTGATACGATTCATATGTGGGATATGACTTGTGATTCCTTGCGGGCTTGGGATATGTGTTTACCCCCGCATGCACACTTCTTTGATGGTATCGTTTTGTACTAGACATAGAGTAGTACCCCAGACTATATGATCTGATGATACTGATACCTGTTATGTGACGAGATAGTGAGATATTGACCTGTACCCAGCTTTTGGGGATGCCGTACGATGATTTACCGTACGAGCCGATATTGATGATAGATCCGCACTCATAACTCGAGGATATCTTACGATATGACATTGAGGCGAGATCACCGACTATATATCTATATATATATACATTGACTCAGTTTTAGGTGGTTTCCACACCTACCCCTCCTGATTGACCGGATACTTAGATGTAGTTTGCATAGTAGATACTTCACTGTGGTGTTGACTACTAGATATCTGCATTTTCTGCTATTCGCATTGCTGGCATATGTTCATTGTTATATTATCTTCATGCTGTTAGGACACCAGCACCATTATCGATGATGCGTATGTTTCACGTACACTATTTGCCGGCTCACACACTTCATCATCGATAATTGCCATGCCACTACACTGTAGTACTGTTGCATTCATGATATGATTACTGCTTGGCATATTGTACACATGTACCTGTACACAAACATAGATGATTCTGACTTGATTGAGATTGAGGACCGCAAGATATTCTTTAAAACTGATTCATTCTAAAAGAGCGGTTCCTCCCGACATATGTACATTACTATTCCATGTTGCATGATTTCCGATATGATTATCTCTCTTTACATGTCGCATACATCATGGATTGATTGCATAGCACATTGCATTGGATTTACTTCTTGATGTGGATTTTCATGTGATTTCTGGTTTTGAGGACCGTGGGATTATTTAAGAAAAGATGTTCTTTTATGAAAAACCCGGTACCTCGTGATATGATATTTGGTGCGTCCACCACGCGTTTTCTCGGTGCTGAGACGTGTGCTTGAAACCCGATTCGAGGAGTGATGATCCGTTTGCGGGTTCGTGGTGGGCCCGGTATGGTTCCCCTCGGCGAGATGATTGATGGGTTATGCCGATTGAGCCTGGAGGCGGGCGAGTACCTACCGGTGATTGTATTTGAGCTCGGCGGATATCCGGGGGATACCGCCTGGAGCCGAGAGATGGGCGTACTGCCGGGGCCGACGGGCCGCTACCGCAGACGGAGCCCAGAGATGGACATGGGTTGACTCGTACTGCCGGGGCCGAGGGCCGATACCGCAGACGGAGCCCCATATGGATGAGGATTTACGTGTCGATGCTAGGCACGGGTTTCATGATGTTTTCCATGATATTGTTTATATCCTCACATTGCATACATGATGCTTATCGTCAGTGGGTGACGAGTGGACGGGTTCCACATATTTACAGACATGGATCATATACAGACTGGATTTACACTTATCTTACACCAATATTAGTGGTATGGGACGCTAATATATGTGTATTGATATCTTTGATATTTCATCATATCTACTTCATGCAAACATACCTTATACTGATGTCATGTTATTACCTGAGTACCTGGCACTACATACATGATTAGATGTTACCTTGCCACCTTATTACACTCAGATGCACTCTTGTGGATTGTATTACTGATCGTTGGCTTAGGTTTATGTCTTGCATTCGGTTTCTGCTTGTAGATATTTCTATTCACGAGTTGGCAACTCACCCCCGTTGTGCCACAGTCCTTGCAGGTTCTGCCGTACAGGTTTCATTGCGGCATTTCTGGCACACTGCCTTCTTGCAGGTGATTTGCTTTGGTAGGTGGATTCTTTCGTATCAAGAATCACCATTTTATTCATGTATTTCATTGTATCTAGAAATTTTCCATCAACCAAAACTTGTATATTCTTTCAGACTTAGAGACAATGTTGTATTATTCGACCTTAGAGTCGCGCTTAGTTGTATTGCGGATTTCCTTGTTGCTTTTGAGCTTTCTTTTGGATTTGATCCTCGCCACTTGGCGTTGTATATTATCATATCATTGTGTGGTTGTGACCGTCGATTGACGAAGAGCTAGCTCCCGCTTGGGGATGCCTTTATCATTGCATATATATTGTTATCCTTGTTGTACCCCATTCGGGGCCAGTTTTACAAAGGAAACTCTGCCGAAATTTTTAGAAAAGACTTATTGTTTTCAAAACGTACCTTCGGCTTAGTTATTTAAAAACCTTGATTTCAAACCTGTATTTCATCACTTCTTTAAACCAGTTTTCTTTATTTATTCTTCAAAATGGTTTTAGATTTCTGGGCTTTTGGCTTACTTGGATCAGATGGAGTCCTATAGGCTTCATATGGTTCAAGTGCCAGTCACGTGCTCTTTCGGGTCGTGACAAAGTTGGTATCAGAGCGCTAGGTTGACCTTGGTTCGAGTCTAAGTTTGACTATGTGGAGCCTAGGGAGTTGTTTATATACGGAACTTAGGCTTGACCTTACGGAACTTAGACTTGGTCGAGGGGGTGTAAACCCGAACTTTCGTCGTTTTAGGATGACCCTTGGTTGATGGATTAGGTGACTAAAGTAGAGTGACGTACCGTTGGTATGTTCCGCGGCATACTTACGACACGCCACTCCGCTTAAGGAACCTTAGGATGTACATACTTTCGAGATCAGTGATTCTCTTCATATCCAGGATTATTCATCCATTTGAGATCCCCGATTCTATTAGTTTCATGATCATACCTTCATTGATACTGTTCCTTCCTATGATCATGTATCCACTTTGGATCTGTTGTTTTCCTTCTTGCCACTGATGTGCTCTCTTTGATACTCGATTGAGATTCCTGTCACCGTGTTTGAGCGCAGTTTGGGCTGCTGCTAGGGTTACGGCCGGTGTGAGCTCGTTTGGTACGAGAGCCGACCCTTGTGTTTTCTGGTGACATGGGAATGTCTCGAGTTAGTGTTGGTGATTGTGACCTCTAGTGGAGGCGAGTGCTTGGTCTTGCACCGGATGATCGGGCCATTGTTAGAGCTGCCAGTTGAGAGAGGACTGTTGATGTACAGCATACCTCAGAGATTGTGATGTCGCCTACCGTGCAGACAGATGGACCAGCTGTCGCTGAGATTGACAGGATGTTGCTTTCGGAGCTTACGAGCTGAGATTGCCGGAGCTTTCAGGCAGATATGCGACAGATGATAGCTAGTCTACCCGATTTGAGAGACGAAGGTGATTCGTCCGATTTTGCGCCAGAGCGGGCCCAGTTGAGTTGAAGATTTCCAGTGTGGAGAGTCTTACTCAGATCTAGAGCAGGCTGATTCAGAGATGACCGCTTATGTATTGCCTTTCCTGGAGGATTGAGGCGTTGTTCGGCGTACAGGCGTATGAGCCAGTTGTTGCTGCAAATGATAAGATATCGCCCAGATGATTGGAGCTACTGCAGCATTGGCATGTTCTTAGAGAGATGATAGCGAGTTGCTAGTCACCGAGGATGGATGACTAGGACGTGTGGTGAGTTCGCTTACCCCGATGCGAGGTCATCAGGTGGATTGATTCCAGCTAGAGACGACTTCACGCAGATTCGTTGAGAGTCGATTGAGACGATCGAATGTCAGGAGCCTATTTTCCAAGTTTAAAGTATACGGAAAGACATGCAGGTGATTCTATGGACCCTCTAGAAGAATGAAACCCTAACTCGACTTAATGACCGTGTGACAGCCTTTGAACCTTAGGGTTTACGGCGGTTCCGCGGCGCCATTAGTGAGGCTTGGGTTTGCCCTTCTACGGCTGGACCACCGACGCTGTGGCATGTACTCGATACTATTAAACTGTACCCGAGATGTGAGCTCTTGGGGGATTATGAGGATCTGACGAGTCGATCGGATGGTTTGACATCTTTCGGATATCGTGATGGGACACTGTTTGGGAGACTCCAGATGCGAGCATAGCCGCCGGAGCGCAGTTCGTGTAGCCACGATGAGTTAAGTCCGAATCAGTCGGCATTTGAGCAGAGTGAAGAAAAGAGTTCGTACGAGATTTCGACGAGATGACGTCCCACTCCGCTGACATTAGAGATGTGATACGCACCCCGAGGCGTGGTATATGGATATATCTTCCAGAAAGAAGCGTGATAAGTATGCAGCCGTTCCGGAATAAGCTTCAGCTTCAGCATTGGATGATGACTTCCGGGCATTTCGGCAGGATTGAGATTTGAGAAAGGAACCTCGACAGGACCTTTCTGGAGTACGATACGAGAAGACCTAGACCAGGAGTGGTCGTGTTGCGCACACCCAGCAGGCCAGAGTTCGGCATTGTCGACGAGGTAGTTGACCAGAATCGGATAAAGGAACTTACCCAGATGCGTTGCGAATTGATCAAGTACGGATGAGTGATGAGTTTTCCTCCGATGGTTGGGACGTGTTCCCGAGGACCTGTTCGGCCTGACATCTGCTACAGAATGATGAAGCTACAGAATACGCGATTTCGAGTCCGTGTGAGAGACTTCGGATTGACCGTGGCCAAGAACAGTGCAGTGCATAGTAGCTGGCATGACGTCATAGTGGACGACGATAGAGACAGGTGAAACCAGAAGTTCGTGTGGGACACCGACGAGCTGTCATTGCTTCCCGTCGAGACTAGAGACCTGATATGCTTACAGAGACGTTGGGATGCGACCGGTTTCCGAGAAATGTTGTGCTGAGGACACCGATGCCCTTTGAGCGAGAAGAGGTTGTGCAGGAGAGCCAGCCTCCGTACAGATCGGCATAGGCAAGATCAGAAGAGACCTTGAGTAGGATTCCTTCCAGTACACTGCTGCAATAAGAGTTGCATCCAGGATCGGATGTGTGATATGCATTCAGAGGACCCGAGGTCGGCGCCAGAGATGTGCTGCTTTACGAGCGGTCGTGAGGATTGACCGAGAGATGACCAGGGAAGTGCAAGAACGGAATCGTTCCTGTCAGCACACCTGACCGGGCCGATGAGCCGATGGATTGCGAGTTGGTAATCTACAGGGAAGATCAGGAACCAGAGGCAGAGGACGCCAGCCGCGAGCAAGAGGCAAGTAGATATCTTGTGCCGCTAGCATCGGATGTACCGGTACCTTCTCGACCCTGAAGGAGGGTATACCGACGACGGTAATTATGATTTGTGATTTTGTGATTTGATTATCACGTATCCGTTGCTTTGGATTTCGGTATTTTGGGCGATCTATTCGCATGATTTAGTCTTGATGACTGAGTTTCATGATATTTGATTTTGTGCACCATGGTTGCACCTACTGGGTATTTATACCTTGTACATAGTTATTACTCTTGAGCTGTTGATTGCGATTTCATGCCTATTTTATGCCGGTGATTTGATTTACGCTTCCAGCAGAGTTTCATGTACTTTTAGTGTTTTGATTTTGCACTCGGTATAGCTTATATGTGCTCGTAGTGCATCGATATGTGTTTTGTGCACGCAGCTGCACAGGTTTATGATTTTCTTATATCTGGGTACACTTGGTGTTGCTGCTTACGTATTTGAGTTATTGCTTGGTATTTGTGCATGGGATGCACCAGTTTTATGTTTCTTGCGTTTATCGCATCAGATTTATATTTCGTGCCTTTGTTGCACCGGATTTATATTTTGTGCATTACGATTGCACCTGACTTCGATTTGATGCCTTTCGGTATGTCGATTTTGATTGTGATATTGAGGTGGATTCTTGCACTCCGTGCTTTTGAATGGACTTACGCATATTCGGCGTTGCTATTGGATTTTGTGATTCCGTGCATGTTGAGTGCGCAGGGTTTAGATTTTCATTCGTGCATGATGGATGCACCGATTTGGATTTTCGCGCTTGTTGGGCGCATGTTTTGAGATACGATTTTGGGGCACACCAGATGCACTAAATCGAGATTCTTCGTGCATGTCAGATGCACTGGATTTTTGACTGCCAGGCACACACGTTGCCTATGACAGATGCTTCGTGCACACCCGTTGCACCTAGATGTTGTTTTGTGCACATGTTTAGTGCATATATGGATTTTGATTTCCGTGCGCGTCAGACGCACAGGATGGTGTTATGTGCATTTTTGGAATTTATTCCTTTTGGAGCAGTACATTTTTATGATGTGGGATATTTGCTTTCATACTGAGCAGGACTAGTCAGTGGACAGTGCCTGGATATATTTTGCATGCATCGATAGTTATCGAAGGGATTTCCGAAAAGCGAGCTATAGTCTCAGTATATACCTACGTGTCCGATATGACACAAAACGTTTTAAAAATAAGGAAACCCTTCTGATTATTTTCAAAATGGTGGAACGTGCTTATTAAACAAAGGATATATATACATATATAGTTATTTTCTTATGAGAAACGTCCGCCACTGTGCAGTGTTACGCGCATCGCACAGCGACTTAAAAAGATTTGGCATACATTTGCATCAGCTATTTACATGTATAGATTGGATGTCTACATGTATAGTCTGATCCATATCATATTGGTTTTGTATTGGATTTGACATTTGTGTCTTTACCATGACTCCGATGATCGCGGGATGCTTGATGGAGTGTTGCTTTTGAGTTATCTACTCAGTACTCATGCGCATGCATTGCGCTATGATGTTTTATGTATAGATGATTTCGGAGCCCCGATGACTTGGAATTTGTATTGAAATATTTTAGTATTTGGGGGTTTAAATTTAAATTCGGGGACCGAATTTCTTTAAGGGGGGTAGATTGTAACGTCTTCAAAATAATAAAATATGATTTTTGGGAAATTTTATAATTTAATATTATTTTAATGAATATTTTAATATTCTGGTATAATTAAATACAGATAAATGGGGAAAAATTATGGAAAATTCTAAAATAAGGTATTTTAAGGAATTGCCTCGTTTTCTGTTCATGCCCCCATTTCCTCTAGTATTGACCCTGGGTACTTCTAGTTTTGACTGATTCCATCTAGGGTGAAATCTGGGTTGATTTTCCTATGTTGGTGTATGTTTTACGACTTGATTTAGCATGGATTTTGGTATTTGGTGATTCATTCCTGTCGGATGGCGTTTGGACGTCAACGACAAGTGGATATTGATTGTGTTTACATGCGAGTCGATAGGTTTTTACCTATGCAGGTAGCGTGTGCTATTTTGGTTTCCGATGTGATTTTCATGTGCTTTAGCATTGTGATATACTTGTAGGTACCCCGCGTGATGTTGAGGCAAAGGAGGTGAAGATAGCGACATCGGTATTGGCACACGAGAAGCAAGGTGAGTAGATTATATCTACAGGGGGAAAGTCGGGTGGATGGCGTATAGCACCCCCGCAGTCCGTAGATAGATTACTATGCAGTTTATTATGATAATAGGTGTATTTTGGATAGTTTAGGGTTAGTAGTGACTAGTGTAGTCATAGTCGCGAACCCTAGGATAGAATTACACCTATACACACACACCCTTGCTTATCACTTATACTTGCACTGTGATGACTTTGGAGATGAGTCGCTGATGTGGGCGTGGTGCCGTGAGATCGGTGATCTGATACGATTCATATGTGGGATATGACTTGTGATTCCTTGCGGGCTTGGGATATGTGTTTACCCCCGCATGCACACTTCTTTGATGGTATCGTTTTGTACTAGACATAGAGTAGTACCCCAGACTATATGATCTGATGATACTGATACCTGTTATGTGACGAGATAGTGAGATATTGACCTGTACCCAGCTTTTGGGGATGCCGTACGATGATTTACCGTACGAGCCGATATTGATGATAGATCCGCACTCATAACTCGAGGATATCTTACGATATGACATTGAGGCGAGATCACCGACTATATATCTATATATATATACATTGACTCAGTTTTAGGTGGTTTCCACACCTACCCCTCCTGATTGACCGGATACTTAGATGTAGTTTGCATAGTAGATACTTCACTGTGGTGTTGACTACTAGATATCTGCATTTTCTGCTATTCGCATTGCTGGCATATGTTCATTGTTATATTATCTTCATGCTGTTAGGACACCAGCACCATTATCGATGATGCGTATGTTTCACGTACACTATTTGCCGGCTCACACACTTCATCATCGATAATTGCCATGCCACTACACTGTAGTACTGTTGCATTCATGATATGATTACTGCTTGGCATATTGTACACATGTACCTGTACACAAACATAGATGATTCTGACTTGATTGAGATTGAGGACCGCAAGATATTCTTTAAAACTGATTCATTCTAAAAGAGCGGTTCCTCCCGACATATGTACATTACTATTCCATGTTGCATGATTTCCGATATGATTATCTCTCTTTACATGTCGCATACATCATGGATTGATTGCATAGCACATTGCATTGGATTTACTTCTTGATGTGGATTTTCATGTGATTTCTGGTTTTGAGGACCGTGGGATTATTTAAGAAAAGATGTTCTTTTATGAAAAACCCGGTACCTCGTGATATGATATTTGGTGCGTCCACCACGCGTTTTCTCGGTGCTGAGACGTGTGCTTGAAACCCGATTCGAGGAGTGATGATCCGTTTGCGGGTTCGTGGTGGGCCCGGTATGGTTCCCCTCGGCGAGATGATTGATGGGTTATGCCGATTGAGCCTGGAGGCGGGCGAGTACCTACCGGTGATTGTATTTGAGCTCGGCGGATATCCGGGGGATACCGCCTGGAGCCGAGAGATGGGCGTACTGCCGGGGCCGACGGGCCGCTACCGCAGACGGAGCCCAGAGATGGACATGGGTTGACTCGTACTGCCGGGGCCGAGGGCCGATACCGCAGACGGAGCCCCATATGGATGAGGATTTACGTGTCGATGCTAGGCACGGGTTTCATGATGTTTTCCATGATATTGTTTATATCCTCACATTGCATACATGATGCTTATCGTCAGTGGGTGACGAGTGGACGGGTTCCACATATTTACAGACATGGATCATATACAGACTGGATTTACACTTATCTTACACCAATATTAGTGGTATGGGACGCTAATATATGTGTATTGATATCTTTGATATTTCATCATATCTACTTCATGCAAACATACCTTATACTGATGTCATGTTATTACCTGAGTACCTGGCACTACATACATGATTAGATGTTACCTTGCCACCTTATTACACTCAGATGCACTCTTGTGGATTGTATTACTGATCGTTGGCTTAGGTTTATGTCTTGCATTCGGTTTCTGCTTGTAGATATTTCTATTCACGAGTTGGCAACTCACCCCCGTTGTGCCACAGTCCTTGCAGGTTCTGCCGTACAGGTTTCATTGCGGTATTTCTGGCACACTGCCTTCTTGCAGGTGATTTGCTTTGGTAGGTGGATTCTTTCGTATCAAGAATCACCATTTTATTCATGTATTTCATTGTATCTAGAAATTTTCCATCAACCAAAACTTGTATATTCTTTCAGACTTAGAGACAATGTTGTATTATTCGACCTTAGAGTCGCGCTTAGTTGTATTGCGGATTTCCTTGTTGCTTTTGAGCTTTCTTTTGGATTTGATCCTCGCCACTTGGCGTTGTATATTATCATATCATTGTGTGGTTGTGACCGTCGATTGACGAAGAGCTAGCTCCCGCTTGGGGATGCCTTTATCATTGCATATATATTGTTATCCTTGTTGTACCCCATTCGGGGCCAGTTTTACAAAGGAAACTCTGCCGAAATTTTTAGAAAAGACTTATTGTTTTCAAAACGTACCTTCGGCTTAGTTATTTAAAAACCTTGATTTCAAACCTGTATTTCATCACTTCTTTAAACCAGTTTTCTTTATTTATTCTTCAAAATGGTTTTAGATTTCTGGGCTTTTGGCTTACTTGGATCAGATGGAGTCCTATAGGCTTCATATGGTTCAAGTGCCAGTCACGTGCTCTTTCGGGTCGTGACAGTTATGCACTTGAGAAGTTGCATACCTATTGAATAGGGTTCCAACCAAATCAGCTGCCTACCACTCCATATATGATATGGTATGGGAAAAGCCCATCTCTTAAGAAAGTTAAGATTTGGGGTTGTCCAGCCTATATCAAAAACAAAATCCGGACAAGCTCGAGGCAAGGTCAGTTCTGTGAAAATTTGTTGGATATCCCAAGCATTCGCAAGGGAATATCTTCTACCAAACTGAGGAACAAAAGATGTTTTCTGAGCATGCCACCTTTGGCAAAGGGAATTTCTTGTGAAGAAATTAGTGGTCATAAGGTAGAACTGGAAGTAGTTCCAACTAAAACAAACTGCAGCTGATGATTTGGTAGAACCAGAGGATTCAATAGTTTCCAATGAACCTCAGCCTCTCCTCCGATCTGGCAGGGTTCCTCATCCACCTGAGAGATACTTCAGTTTCTTTATGACAGTGGGAGCGAGGATTGCATCATGAGATGATGACCCAACTAGTTTCGAGTAGGCCATCAGGAGTGGGGACTCTGTGAGAATGGCTGGATGCTTAGCGATCTGAGATGGAATCCTTATACACCAACAAAGTATGGACTTTGGTTGCTTTATCTGAAGGGTTGAATCCCCATCAGGAGCAAGTATATCTTGAGAAGATTACATGGTGTACATGGAAAGGTTGAGACTTTCAAAGCTATGCTTAAGTCCATCCAGATCCTGCTTGCCACTGCTACATACCATGACTACGATATCTGGCGGTTGGGTGTCATGACTGCCTTTCTAAATAATGATTTGGAAGAGAGCGTCTATAAGTACACAGCCAGAGGGCTTCGTAGACAGTGGGAGCGGCGGAAACGTGTGCAATATGTTTTATGGGATAAATCAGGCATCGCGGAGTTGGAACGTCTATTTTGATGTAGTAGTCAAAGAGTTTGATTTCATCAAAATGGTAGATGAACCGAGTGTATACAAAAAGGTTGTAGGGAGTATGGTGGTGATCCTCGTATAGTACGTGGATGACATACTCTTGATAGGGAAGGAGTTTCCTATGCTACGCTCGGTCAATCTCCTCTTATCACAAAGATTCTCCATATAGGACCAAGGTGATACCTTCTAAATCCTGGGTTATGGATCTATGAGATAGATCTATTTGGATGTTAGGATTCTCACTAGTTGTAGTGAGATGGTATCAATCGCTCCTGGGGAGAATCACTGGAAAGTTTCCAGGATGATAAGGACGACTGAATGTCAGTCGCAAGCATTGTCTTTACCCTCAATGGAGAGACGGTATGTTGGAAGAGTTCCAAGCTAGATACCGTGACTTACTAGACGATTAAAGGCAAGATACATCGTTACCAAGGATGCTACTAAAGAGACAATCTGCACATATATAAGTTCATGATATGAACTTCGTTCCTACCATTATGTGACAATGGAGTTGTGACTTTTGCCTAGGAACCCCAAGTCCCATCAAAGATCCAGACATATTCTTAGGCAGTATCACCTGATCATGGAGATGGTTATCTCCAGGGAGATCGAGGTTAGGAGAGTAGACACAGAGGACAACAGCGCGGATCCACTCACAAAGGCCTATTTCCCAGTAGAGACTTTTATAGGATGGTTGAGTATGAGTTACTTTAACCACAGCTGATTGTTGGGTATGCGATACCACAACAGATGGCCCTAGTGCAAGTGGGAGATTGTTAGCGATATGTATGCCCTAAGGGCAATTACTGTACATACGATATATATTGTAGTGGATGCTTGGACATATATAGGGAGGACTTTCTTGATCGACATGATAGTAACTATCTGGTTGCCCTTTATCTTAACATGTACTCTGATTGTCTCTATGTTACATGTTGATAAAGCCCTTAGGATGAGTACTTGACTACCAGGACTATGATGTAGATCATACTAGTGGGTACAGTGTAGTCGCTAAGTACATCCTTCAAATGTTCCTACTCGTGGGAGTACCGAGACAGGGCATCGATACTCCAGACTAGACTAGCGTATGCGCTTCTTGACCCATATGATGGGCGATGGATGATCTCATATCCATTGGTGTTTGACATCAGAGAAGGTATACGGGTGCTCATTGGAGACTGGGTATACTGGACGAACTCGCTGAGAACTCCCAGATGGTATTATACCTCACGTCAGATGGCAGTTCTCTGGTGACACTGGTACAGGTTAGTCTGTAGACCCGAGATCGTCATAGAGTCTTGTGTGATTCCCACTATGCTTTGATTTCCATCATACCACATCCAAGAGGGCGTGCAAAACGGTGGTTTTTGGGTACATTCCCGAATAACATGGAGGCAATGAGCGATAGGAGGGGTTTCGTCTCTCCCGGTATAGGGAGTTGATGTTGCACTGTGTTCGATTGGCTATTGTAAGTCGACGTTAGACACCCCACATGATGCGGGGAGGCGGAATAGGTAAAACAATCATTTTGTTCAAGTTAACATCGACTAACTTTACGGATCTTTGCTAAACGCTAACTAACAACTGTCTAGAAGTGCTAAACTACTATGATAGATGATTATACCTCAAGTTACTAGTCCTTCTTGTTCTTGTTGTTCACCTCATCGTCGGCCTCCTCGATGTGATAGAAGATCCACCCGAGAGTTCCTCCTCCAAGCTTTAACCTCTCACTTGAGGTAACTAAGTGGCTAGAATTGCTAATCTGAGTGACCTAGAAGATATAGAAGTGGATTAAGGATCTATTAGTCTTGCTAACCCTTGGGATCTCAACACATGAGAGGATTAGGGTTAGGTTTAAGAAAAGGAGAGCTTGAGGAAAGAGAGTGTGTATGTAAGAATGAAATGAATTATAACTCAATTGTGTATATATTATGAAGCATAAAATATCTTGCACAAATATCTTCATGCTTCATTTAATACAAATGAATGAATCATAAAATGAGTCATTAAAACAATTAATGCTTCATTAACTCACTTGGATGAATCATCTCATGAGTCACTAATTCATTTAATGCAAATTACACATAAGCTCTCCACCTCACCTTTCTTCTAGAAGCTTCTCGACTAATTACGAGAATGCCCCTCCCATCCGTAAAACACAGATATTCTGAGACTGCATAAATCCAATAATCCAATACTAGAATCTGGCTTAAACTAAAGCCCGCTAGTATAATCTGTTCGAACATCATACGTGCACAAGTACACGTATATGTCCGAACCCTGTCGTAAAACCATGCGACCTCTATATCGTTTCGCCTGAAGCAGGGAAACTCTCTGTGTGGGACTCTAAGGACTCGACACTACGCTGGCAGTGGGTTTAACCACAGGCCGCAAGCGGCACTAGCTGTACATAACGGTCCCCAGGTAGATGTCGATAAGAAGGCCGAGGAGGAAACCCATCCGAACTCCTACTGAGCATGATGTGACAATCTCCGTACAGTCCGGTCTGTTCGTCTAAGACTATCATATATTGAGCCTAGGGGGCGGCAAGCGTCAGTCCCCTAAAAGCTGTATAAGTCATGTCGGAGATAAGCCCATTACACCTTGAGAAGCTACTGGAAATCCTACCAGTAAATCTCGTTTGCCCTGGCTAGGGACTTTGCGTAATGGCTCTCCAAACATAGTGCGATATCAACTATCAATACCGGGAGAGACGAATCCTTTCTAACTGCCACTGCCTCCAAGTGCTTCGGGACTGCACCCAACTGCAACCTGTTTGCACGACTCCTTTGAGCCGTGGTAGGGTAGCAATCTAAGAACAGTGGGAACACACTCGAGGCGAAGCAGCAGTGTCAAGTCTACGGACTATGTTGTACTCATGTCACCTGGGAACTGTTAACTGACGACAGGTATAATACCAACCAATAGTTCCCTGCGAGTCCTATCCGGTGTACCCGTAACCCAACGAGCACCTGCATACTATCTCCAGTACAACGTACTAATGGCTGTGGAACAGACCATCTCCCCTGTTGGGATGAGAAGCCTATACACTAGTCTACTCTGGAGTATCGATGCCCTGTCTCGATAATCATACGACTAGGGACCTGAAAAAGGATGTGCTTGTAGATTACCAAGCTCCCACTAGTATGACTTCCATCACAACGCTGGTAGTCAAGCAAGATCCTAAGGGCTCTATCAATATGTATTCGCGATATGCTAAAAGAAACATATACACATATTAAGATAGATATTAACCAAGTAGCATACTACTATGTTGAGCAAGACTGTTAATGCAACTGTGAATAACCCAAGCTTCTATTAAGTAATATACAAGCTAGTATGATACAATAATGGCCCCTAGGGCATATACACTAACAATCTCCCACTTGCACTAGGGCCATATACTGGCATATCGAAGACCTATCATCTCGAATAGCTTCTCGAACTGTGTCTGAGGTAAGGCCTTTATGAATGGATCTGCAGTGTTCTCCTCTGTAGCAACTCTTCGGACCTCGATCTCCTGGCGATCTATGATCTCCCTGATTAGGTGATACCGCCTTAAGATGTGTCTGGACTTCTGATGGGACCTGGGTTCCTTCGCTAAAGCTATAGCGTCGTTGTTATCATAATACAGCGGTATTGGATTAATAATGGTAGGAACCACTTGAAGTTCTGTTAGGAACTTCTTCATCCAGGCTGCTTCTTTTGCGGCATCACAAGCAGCTATATACTCCGCTTCCATCATCGAGTCAGAAACGGTGTCCTTCTTGGAACTCTTCCAGCACACCGCCCCTCTATTGAGGGTAAAGACATAACCTGACATGGACTTGGAGTCATCCTTGTCACTCTGGAAGCTGGAGTCAGCAAAAGCCTCGATCTGGAGGTCTTTTCTGCCGTAAACCAAGAACATATCCTTAGTCCTTCTCAGGTACTTGAGAATGTTCTTTACTGCTATCCAGTGCTTCTCCCCTAGGTCTGACTCATACCGGTTTACCACGCTCAGTGCGTAAGCTACATCTGGTCTGGTACACAACATCGCATACATTATAGAGCCTACTGCAGAAGCGTAGGGTATAACTGACATGCGATCCCTTTCCAAATCAGTCTTGGGAGACATCTCTTTGGAGAGGGTGATTTCATGACAAGCCGGTAAATTACCGCGTTTAGAATCTTCCATACCGAATCTTTTCAGTATAGTGTTGATATACCTAGACTGCGAAAGTCCCAACATCCTCTTAGATCTATCACAATAGATCTGTATCCCCAGAATATAAGAGGCATCACCCAGGTCTTTCATGGAGAACCTGTATGACAAGAATCTTTTGACAGATTGTAGCATAGGAATGTCATTTCCTATCAAGAGAATGTCATCCACGTACAAGACAAGGAATACGACAGTTCGTGCTACAATTTTACTATATATACATGGTTCATCTGGATTCTTGATAAAGTCATATTCTTTGACCGTTTCATCAAAACAGATGTTCCAACTCCGCGACGCCTGCTTTAGTCCATAAATGGACTTAAGCAACTTGCACACTTTCCCGCTGCTCCCACTCTGATTGAAACCTTCTGGCTGATCCATATAGACGCACTCTTCTAAATTACCATTGAGAAAAGCCGTCTTTACGTCCATCTGCCAGATCTCATAATCATGGAAGGCGGCAATGGCAAGAAGGATCCGAATGGATTTGAGCATAGCCACTGGAGAAAAGGTTTCGTCATAGTCCAAACCAGGTCTTTGATGAAAACCCTTTGCAACAAGTCTAGCCTTATAGGTTTCCACTTGTCCATCTACACCAATCTTCTTCCTAAAGATCCACTTGCATCCTATGGGTTTTACCCCATCTGGACCAAAGTCCAAAGTCCATACTTTGTTGGTGTACATAAACTCCATCTCGGTCCGCATTGCATCCAGCCATCTTACTGAGTCGCCGCTCTGGATGGCCTGCTGGAAGCTAGTAGGTTCATCATTATCAATGACGCAATCCTCTCTATCCCCGTCTATGAGAAAACTGCAGTATCTCTCAGGCGGATGAGACGGCCTGCTACTCCTGCGAAGGGGTGCGGGAATGTCCTGTTCTTCTGGAACTTCTGGCTCTACCAAACTTTCAGTAGTAGTTTGTGGTTCTGGAATTTCTTCCAGTTCTATTGCGCTCCCACTTGTTTCCTTTTCTAAAAACTGTTGTTCTAGAAAATGGGCATTATGAGAAACAAAAACCTTTTGTTCCTCTGCGTAATAGAAAAAATACCCCTTGGAGTTCTTTGGATATCCCACAAACTTACACTGTACTGATCGTGCCTCGAGTGTGTCCGCATCTTCTTTTTAACAAAAGCTGGAAATCCCCATATCTTCAGATACTGAAGATAGGGTTTCTTCCCACTCCACATCTGATATGGTGTGGTAGGCACAGTCTTGGTAAGAACCCTGTTCAAAAGATATGCTGCTGATTCTAGTGCATAACCCTAGAAAGATTGCGGTAACCCAGCATTACTCATCATGGAACGTACCATATTCAATAGGGTTCGGTTCCGTCTCTCCGATACACCGTTATGTTGTGGAGTGTATGGAGGAGTAAGCTGAGAGAGAATTCCTTTCTCTTTTAGGTAACCCAGGAACTCGGCACTAAAGTATTCACCACCTCGATCAGATCTCAGTGTCTTGATACTTTTGCCGGTTTGGTGTTCTACTTCATTCTTATATTCTCGGAATTTCTCAAAGGCATCGGATTTATGTTTCATTAAGAAAATGAATCCATACCTAGAGAAATCATCCGTAAAAGTAATGAAATATGAAAAACCGCCTCTTTCATGTGTAGACATTGGACCACATACATCGCTGTGTATGAGTCCTGAGAGCTCGCTCGCTCTTACTCCATGTCCAGTGAATGTTGTCTTTGTCATCTTTCCTTTGAGACATGATTGACAAGTGGCATAAGTTTGATATTCGAACAGATTCAAATATCCTTCTCTATGTAACTTAGTTAACCTTGTCTCATTGATGTGACCCAGTCTACAATACCATAAGAAAGCCCGATTTATATCTGGAGACTTTCTTTTTAGTGTGTTCAGGACATTGAAAATTTGTAATTGGTTTAACACGTATATACCGTTATCTAGTGTACCGGACCCAATCAAACCATGATTAAGGTGGATGTTAACAACATCGCTTACAAACGTGAAATCATAACCTTCTTTTGATAACAACGATACTGATATGATATTACACGTTAAACTAAGTACACAAAAACAGTTGCGCAAAACCAAAATATGTCCACTCGTCAATCCAAGGTGATAATCCCCTACGGACACAGCATTCACGCTAGCTCCGTTAGCAACCTGGAGAGTCATATCACCAACCTTCAGCACTCTACGGTTTCTCAGTGCCTGCAATGAATTGCATATATAAGATCCTGATCCGGTATCCAATACCCAGGAAGTAGAGTTGATTGACAGACAATTTTCAATTACAAATACACCTGAAGCCGAAACCATAACTTTCCTCGGGTCCTGGTTCTTGGCAATCAAAGCTTTGCAATCTTTCTTCCAATGGCCTTTCCTACGACAGTGGAAGCACTCGTCCTTTGCCACTACTGGCTCCACAACCTTTGCCTTTCACTTGACTCCCACCTTACCAACACCACCTCTCGGTTTGGTAGCGGCCTTCTTCTTCCTTCCTTTGGCCCTTGCCTTGGACCTGGAAGAGGAAGCACCACGAACAAACATAGTGGGTGTTTCCTTTGCCTTCTGCAAGGTGCCCTCTGCACTCCTCAACATGTTAAGGAGTTCTGGAAGTTCAACTTCTTTACCTTTAATTTTGAAATTCAAGATAAACTGGGCGTAGATGGAAGGAAGGGACTGGAGAATCAAGTCTGTACACAGCTCGTTCTCTAATGTTGTCCTGAGGTCTGCGAGCTCTTTAATATAGCCAATCATCTTAAGGACATGTTCCCCTACAGATGATCCGACGGCCATCCTCGACTGAAACAAGTTCTTCGAGGTCTCGTATCTAGCTATACGAGATTGCTCTCCATACAGTTCCTTGGTGTGGAGAAATATGGATTCTAGATCCATATTCTCGTGCCTCCTCTGATGTTCATTATTCATAGAGGCAAGCATGATGCACTTAGCCTTCGCGCAGTCTAACTCCCAGGTCTTGCGGATTTCCTTATCCGCGACACTGTATTCAGGACCGGGGATGGCAGGGGCCTTTGTAGTAAGGACATGCCCCAATTTTTCAAAGGTAATAACCATCTTAACATTCCGGAACCAATCTTTATAGTTTGGCCTTGTCAAAATATTTTAATCTAATAATAACTTAAGGCCTGTCATATTCTGGGTCGCTGCAATAAGAGAGAGAGGGAACACTTTAGCATGATGCTCTTGCAAGTTTAGAGTGGTTTTTAGTTTATCTAAACAGGATGGCTCCCACTGTTTCTCGAATCCCTCCTCAAACCAAAAAGGAAGAACTAGTCAGGACTATTCTTACCGTGCAATACTTGCTTAACCATTCAGCCAGGCCAGTGTCGGTACTTTGAGGGAGGTTTTACGACGCTTTCGCGAAGTTCCTTAATTAAATAACTTCTTTTCTCTGGGGGCGTAGCCCCGCTGACACCTTTCTCGACACCTACTTGGTTTATAGCATTGATCGTTTAAGTGAAAGGATCTCCTGATGAGTAGCATATACTCACAGTAGGATCGAGATCCAAATATCATCGTGTGATAAAGTTGAAGGAATCCTACCAAAATTATCACACTCCAAATGGTATGCAACACTAGCAAGTTTCAGTTTCTTTAGAAACTCCCGATATCGATTTCTGCCCCATGCTCTTATGACCTTGGCGTTGGTCAAAATGTCATAAGTCACATGTCAAGTTCTACCCATCATTATCTTATTAATTTGAACCCACCCGTACATACCCCTGACGTTGGCCAAATGGCAGTACGACTGTCCCAAACAAACTCATCTATCTATTCAACAGATGAATACCCAGCAGCTACCAAATACTATGCCTTAGCGTTGGTCAAAATACATAGCTTGAATACTACTGAATACCCAAATGAAATGACGGAGGGCTAGGAATGGTTTTGGCGAAACCGTGAACGTAGTGAACTTGATATGATCGAAGGAACCTGATAGCTTTTAAAAGGAGTGGTTTAAACTCCGCAATTAAAAAAATATCTTCTGTTTTAAAATAACCGAGTGGTTTCTTTTAAACTGTTCCAACGATTCAACTTTGGTTTATTTTCTTTGCATTAATATAATGCGTCCCATCAATTAACCTATCATTGCAGAAAAGAACGAAAATACAACGTCCTCTTATGCCATCTGCATTCACCACTGGGCCCCGTCATTCACCCGTTAGGTTACTTAACTAACGACAGAGCGGGGGCTGGGCTAACGCGGGTGCAAAACATAAGTGACGCTAGATATCATATATAGATATTGTACATTCGTCAGACGTAATAATAGGCATTCCAGATCACAGATGAACATATTGGATTTTCTAGGAATCCGTATTCCTTTTAAGCCTGCAAAGAAAGACGGATTACATAGTCGCGATGAATAGCCAAAACCCCACCCTAGACCCCTACGGGTACGGCAAACTACCCGTCAAGTACCCAAAGTGAAGCGGTCTCCCTCAACGACTTAAGTAGGCCACTAAACACTTCAAAGTACCCGGTAGTTTGTGCACCCCATCTTGGGTCTATCCTAGGAGCAGAAAACAGTAAATGAAATAATACAACGGTGGCTACAACCTCAACCCGGATGTGCCTCGCAAAAGAATATTACAACAAATTACAATTTACATTTGAATGAAAGAAACACTCGTCTCACATCCCCGGCTATCCATTCATGACAATCCAACAAGTTCATATTCACAAACCAATAAAAACCATTACAGAAATGTGCAACCCCCTGCTAACCGACATACTAGCAGTTAGGGGAGATTTACGAACACATTAAACACAACACAGATATAATCCAGTTAGCCAAACATCTTAGAATTTTGATCAAACAATACTTATGAATCCACTCCAAACAATTCTCTGTGCACATAAAACCTTAGCAAAAACAAATCATCCCAGAAAATACAACATCAACACAGAAAAATAACTGAGCAAATTTGGGTTGACTCGGTGTCAACTCGGCCGCGGATCAGTGGCGGATCGCTTGGATCGGCCGCGGTTCCACGGTGGTTTGGACGAGTCATGATCCCAAATTTCTTCACAATTCTTAAAGAACCCTGCTTGTATTTTGAAGGGTCCTTGAAAAATTTTTAGACCCCGTTTTAAAATCGGCAAAACCTAGGTGAAAATGTCGTATTTTTGGGTTCGTTTTGCGATCGAATTTCTAAAGACTTTTCTAACATGTTAGTTATGGTTTAGCTAGGCTCTGATACCACTGTAAGTCGACGTTAGACCCCCACATGACGCGGGGAGGCGGAATAGGTAAACAATCATTTTGTTCAAGTTAACATCGACTAACTTTGCGGATCTTTGCTAAACCCTAACTAACAACTATCTAGAAGTGCTAAACTACTATGATAGATGATTATACCTCAAGATACTAGTCCTTCTTGTTCTTGTTGTTCACCTCCTCGTCGGCCTCCTCGATGTGATAGAAGATCCACCCGAGAGTTCCTCCTCCAAGCTTTAACCTCTCACTTGAGGTAACTAAGTGGCTAGGATTGCTAATCCAAGTGACCTAGAAGACATAGAAGTGGATTAAGGATCTATTAATCTTGCTAACCCTTAGGATCTCAACACATGAGAGGATTAGGGTTAGGTTTAAGAAGAAGAGAGCTTGAGGAGAGAGAGTGTGTATGTGAGAATGAAATGAATTATAACTCAATTGTGTATATATTATGAAGCATAATATATCTTGCACAAATATCTTGCACAAATATCTTCATGCTTCATTTAATACAAATGAATGAATCATTTAATGAGTCATTAAAACAATTAATACTTCATTAACTCATTTGGATGAATCATCTCATGAGTCACTAATTCATTTAATGCAAATTACACATAAGCTCTCCACCTCACCTTTCTTCTAGAAGCTTCTCGACTAATTACGAGAATGCCCCTCCCATCCGTAAAACACGGATATTCTGAGACTGCATAAATCCAATAATCCAATACTATAATCTGGCTTAAACTAAAGCCCGCTAGTATAATCTGTCCGAACATCATAGTGCACAAGTACACGTATATGTCCGAACCCTGTCGTAAAACCATACGACCTCTATATCGTTTCGCCTAAAGCAGGGAAACTCTCTGTGTGGGACTCTGAAGACACGACACTACGCTGTCAGTGGGTTTAACCACAGGCCGCAAGCGGCACTAGCTGTACGTAACGGTCCCCGGGTATATGTCGATAAGAAGGCCGATGAGGAAACCCATCCGAACTCCTACTGAGCCTGATGTGACAATCTCCGTACAGTCCGGTCTGTTCGTCTAAAACTATCGCATATCGGCCAAGGGGGGCGGCAAGCGTCAGTCCCCTAAAAGCTGTATAAGTCATGTCAGAGCGAAGCCCATTACACCTTGAGAAGCTACTGGAAATCCTACCAGTAAATCTCGTTTGCCCTGGCCAGGGACTTTGCGTAATGGCTCTCCAAACACTGTGCGATATCAACTCCCAATACCGGGCGAGACAAATCCTTTCTAACTGCCACTGCCTCAAAGTGCTTCAGGACTGCACCCAACTGCTACCTGTTTGCACGACTTCTTTGAGCCATGGTAGGGTAGCAATCTAAGAACAGTGGGAACACACTCGAGGTGAAGGAGTAGTGTCAAGTCTACGAAC
Organism: Agapanthus africanus; assembly: GCA_030015575.1. Taxonomy (NCBI): domain Eukaryota; kingdom Viridiplantae; phylum Streptophyta; class Magnoliopsida; order Asparagales; family Amaryllidaceae; genus Agapanthus; species Agapanthus africanus. Next base: position 279,472,093 of record JASDDO010000029.1, on the reverse strand, counting down.
TATGCTGTACTCTTGTCACCTGGGAACTGTTAACTGACGATGGGTAGAATACCAACCAACAGTTCCCTGTGAGTCCTGTCCGGTGTACCCGTAACCCAACGAGCACCTGCATACTATCTCCAGTACATCGTACTAATGGCTGTGAAACAGACCATCTCCTTTGCTGGGATGAGAAGCGTATACACTAGTCTACTCTGGAGTATCGATGCCCTGTCTCGATAATCATACGACTAGGGACCTGAAAAAGGATGTGCTTGTAGACTACCCAGCTCCCACTAGTGTGACTGCCATCACAACGCTGGTAGTCAAGCAAGATCCTAAGGGCTCTATCAATATGTATTCGCGATATGCTAAAAGAAACATATACACATATTAAGATAGATACTAACCGAGTAGCATACTACTATGTTGACCAAGACTGTTAATACAACTGTGAATATCCCAAGCGTCCATTAAGTAATATACAAGCTAGTATGATACAATAATGGCCCCTAGGGCATATACACTAACAGCTATAACTGGAAATCCCTGGCTAGGGTTGCTGAGATTTACTGGTAAGTGTTATCAGTAGTTTCTCGAACTGTTATGGACCTCATATCGACACGACTTATCGGTTACTGGGGTCTGACGTTTACCACCCGTAGACTGGATATGCGACATATCAGACGAAGAGACCGGACTGTACGGGAGTTGTTAGGGCACGGCGGTGCCCCGGCCGTCAATCCGACGCCGGAATGCGAAAATGATAATTTTACAAAACTTGTAAACCGGCACCACCGCGCACTATAATACCCGTATCGGGCCATTAACCTACTCCTAGCTAACAAGAGAAGAGGTAGAGAGATATACCGAGTGATCCGTGTGAAAGGTTTACCTAGCACCTCATGAAGGGTTTGGAAGCATCACATGTACCAAAGGTGGAGTCTTTAGGGTGCTAAGTAAACTTACAAAGGATCTATCCTAGAAAATTAGGGTTTCTAAATTTTTCACATCATCATATGAAAGAAGGCTAGGGTTTTGAGAGTACAACCTTTGTAGCTCCCTACGCTAGACTCCTCGGCTACTTGGGGTTTTAAAAAGCTCCGCTTGAACTCCTCGAGGTCACCGATGATCCACCCGGAGTCCGCTTTGTCCAAGCTTGCAACTTTATCCGATCAAGTGAACGAAATGAAGCTAACACTCTAAACAAGTTGGCTAAACTTGTGTAGAATGATGTTGTGGTTCTTATTCTCACTTCAAAATCCAATATTGATAAGTATATTGCTCACTATAAAAAACTAGAGAGCAAAAATGAGAGAGGAAGAAGAAGATGATGGCAATTTTAGAAGAAGATAAGTTCAACACTCAAAAGAAAATAGAAAATATATCAATATATATTTTCCTCTTCTCATATTAAACCATGGTTAGGATATTATTGAATTTGAGTTAAAAACACAAAAGGAAAAGTAATCCATGATCAAATGGTGGGTGAGAATGGTTAGGTCAAGAAGGATGTAGAAACTAGTCATGAATTATCTTTTCCTTTTTCCATTTTGTTTTAACCAAAAATCAAATAATAATCCAAATGAAAACCCATGGTGTGAGTCTTATATTGCCACCATTTTCTTTGTATAAGAAACCATGAAGGATGTATGTATGTATGTATGTGTATATGTACATCCATATGTGCATGAAACTAAAAGAAAGAAAACATACATGCATGCATACATCCATCATGCACAAGAAAAGATTTCAAGTGAGAAAACTAATGGTTAAATGATAAATCAACACTTGATTTATCAATCCGGCCATATCACATACGACCCCTACCAAAAGCAAGCCGTCCGATCAATATACGGTATCCTATACGCGCATTTTAATCGGGTCCTTGCGCATATCGCATACGCACACCACAACGTTTCGCCTGGACAAGGAAACTCCATTGTGGGACTCTGAGACTCGTCAATACGCTGGCAGTGGGTGATGATCATATCAAGCACCCCCAAGCCGCAAGCGGTCAGCTAAACGTAACGGCCACCCGGGTATTCATCGATCAGAAGAGAACAAGCGAACCTGCTACAACTCCCGTCGAGCCGATCGGCAACACTTCCCGTACAGACCGGTCTCCTCGTCTGATATGTCGCATATCAAGTCTAGGGGTGGTTAACGTCAGACCCCAATAACCGATAAGTCGTGCCGATGTGAGGCTCAAAACGGGTCGAGAAACTACTGGTAACACTTACCAGCAAATCTCTGAACAGCCCTGGCCAGGGACTTCCCTGTTGCGGCCAATCGAGCACAGTGCAACATCAATCCCCAATACCGGGAGAGATGAAACCCCTCCTATCGCTCATTGCCTCCATGTGACTCGGGATTGTACCCAAAAACCACCGTTTTGCACGCCCTCATGGACGTGGTAAGGTGGAAATCAAAGCACAGTGGGAATCACACAAGACTCTATGACGATCTCGGGTCTACAGACTAACCTGCACAAGTGTCACCTGAGAACTGCCATCTGACGTGAGGTATAATACCATCTGGGAGTTCTCGGCGAGTCCGTCCAGTGTACCCAGTCTCCACTGAGCACCCGTATACCATCTCTGATGTCAAACACCAATGGATATGGGATCATCCATCGCCCATCTCATGGGTCGAGAAGCGTATACGCTAGTCTACTCTGGTATATCGATGCCCCGTCTCGATACACCTACGACTAGGGACCTTGAAGGATGTACTTATGGACTACCATGTCCCCACTAGTATGATCTACATCATAGTCTATGTAGTCAAGTACACATCCTAAGGGCTTTACCAACATGTAACTATAAGACAGTTTAAAGAGACTAGTATACATGTTAAGATAAAAAGCAACCACATAGCATACTATCATATCGAGCAAGAAAGTCATCACTATATATGTCCAAGCATCCAATATAATATACATCATCTGTACAATACTGGCCTCTAGGGCATACATACAACTAACACCGTGTCCTTCGGTCTTCTCGTCGTCGTCCCGATCTCCCCGCGGAATCTCCGGTCTTCATTTCCTCGTCGGAAGGGCACCACATCGCTGGGTTCTTTTACGGGCTCCCACCTCTGGACCGAGGCAACTCGGGCACGAAGTTGGCTAGTCGACGTGTCCAAGAATTGTTGTAGAATAGTGTGGAACTCTATGTCTCATGGGGTTGTAAGAAGTTACCTTTAGAATGGAGGAATGAACTATGGAGATGAACTAGAATTTTGTTGCAAAACAAAAATGAGACCAACATTTTTCCCTTCCCCTAAAAATTGGACAGCCTCCCTCTTGTGTGGACGACCAAGCTCAAAGAAGAGGAGAGAGTGAATAATGCAAGAAAAAGAAAAGGGTTATCATGAGAAATGATGATCACAACCCCATCCATATCAACTCTCATCACCAACAACCAAGTAATGATGAGCAAAGAAGGCCAAAGTCAATCAAAAACCATCATGATACTACTACTTGCAAATAACACCCTCCACTAATCAAATTTGCATGCTTGCAAATAAGCCCTCCTCCACCAATTTTCAGCCAAGGAAAGAAACAAAGGAAAATAGCCGAAACGGAAAGCAAACTGCCAATTTCAAAAAACCGATCCCGTAATAAATTACAGGAAAACCCCGCGACTGTATATACATACCCGCATTTGTATTCCGACCGAATACAAATGCAATGAGACAAAATCTACACTGTACAATACTAGGATCCGGCTTAAACCAAAGCCCGCTAGTATTATCCGTCCGATCATGAGCCGTGCAATACCGCACGTACATGATCGAACCCTGCCATATCTCCATACGGCCTCTACAGCGTTTCGCCCGAAACTTGAGAAACGGTCTGTGGGGGACTGTAAAGACTCGTCAATCCCATGGCTGTGGATTTAACCACTAGCACGTCAGAGGTATTAGCCATACGTAACGGGCTACCAGATATTAACCAAAAGGGACGTCGATGAGCGAACTCATCCTGACACCCTACTGAGCCTGTCAGTGACAATATCCGTACAGTCCGGTCCGTTCGTCTATGAGTATCGCATGGCGGGCCTAGGAGGTTGGTAAAAGTCAGACCCCCAAAAGCGATACAAGTCGTGTGGAGTGTAGCCCAGAACACCTTGAGATACTACTGGAAAACCTACCAGTAAATCTCCTGCCTCGGCCGAGGGCTTTGTGTAATGGCTCTCCTAGACACAGCGCGACCTCACCCCCAATACCGGGAGAGACGAACCTGTTAGTTATATGTATGCCCTAGAGGCCATTACTGTACATAGGATGTATATTGTAGTGGATGCTGGGACATATATAGGGAGGACTTTCTTGCTCGACATGATAGTATGCTATCTGGTTACCCTTTACCTTAACGTGTACACTGATTGTCTCTCTGTTACATGTTGGTAAAGCCCTTAGGATGTGTACTTGACTACCTGGACTATGATGTGGATCATACTAGTGGGGGACATGGTAGTCCATAAGTACATCCTTCAAAGTCCCTAGTCGTGGGTGTATCGAGACGGGGCATCGATATACCAGTGTAGACTAGCGTATACCTTCTCGACCCATACAGATGGGCGATGGATGATCCCATATCCATTGGTGTTTGACATCAGAGATGATATACGGGTGCTCAGTGGAGACTGGATACACTGGACGGACTTGCCGAGAACTCCCAGATGGTATTATACCTTACGTCAGATGGCAGTTCTTTGGTGACACTAGTACAGAGTAGTCTGTTGACCCGAGATCGTCATAGAGTCTTGTGTGGTTCCCACTGTGCTTTGATTTCCATCTTACCACGTCCAAGAGGGCGTGCAAAATGGTGGTTTTTGGGTACAGTCCCGAGTCACATGGAGGCAATGAGTGATAGGAGGGGATTCTTCTCTCCCGGTATAAGGAGTTGATGTTGCGCTGTGTTCGATTGGCTATAACCGGAAATCCCTGGCCAGGGTTGCTGAGATTTACTGGTAAGTGTTACCTGTAGTTTCTCGAATTGTTATAGACCTCATATCGACACGACTTAAGCTATTGGGGTCTGACGTTTACCACCCCTAGGCGACATATGCGACATATCAGACGATCAGACCAGACTGTACGGTAAGTGTTACTGGTTGGATTCACAGGAGTGTGAGCGGGCTTGCTCGTCGATCTTCTGATCGCTCAATACCCGGGTGGCCGTTACGTTTAGCAGACCGCTTGCGGCTTGTGGGTGTTTAATATGATCATCATCTGCTGCCGGCGTATTGACGAGTCTTTAGAGTCCTACACAGAGGTTTCCTGGCTCAAGCGAAACGAAATAGGAGCGCATATGAGATATGTGCGGGACCGAGAATAATGCGTGTATGTGATACCGTATTCTATTCTCGTGATGAATGTATTGATTGGTTGTATGTGATATAACCTAGTTATCGAATCAAGGATTGATTCGATAAGTCGATACATTGCATATTAGTCGATTATATGCGATATGACCGGATCGTTAAATCAAGTGTTGATTTAATGATTTAATGCATAATTATATATTTGATATATTACTTTGCATTAACTAGTATTGGTTCACTTTAAATGGTTTTTCTCACTTGTTTGTGCACATTGTATATGTGATATATTTTTGTGCACAAGTTTGTATCATGTTTGATGATACATGATTGCTAGGGTTTGTGTAAAGAATTAAACCTTGGTTAAATAAATGGTTAGGATTTTTATTTGATTATTCATTCATTTATTTATTTATTTTTGGATTAAAGAAAAGAGTAAAGAAAAACAAAAGGTTTCTTTCTTTCATGAAGCTTGTTGAAGCTTCATGAAGCTTTGACCAAAGAAACCCTTTTGTCTTCATGTCATTAACCCTAACCATTCATTTAACCTTAGTCAATTCTCTACACATTACCATGGTTAATATTATGATAAGAATTGATTTTTCTATTCTATTCTAAGAACTTATCATAATATTTCTATTTTCTTTTTCTTCTTCTTCACATGAAGAAAGCTTGCCTCATCAATGGCAAGTGAAGAAATCAAGTGAGAAATCCAATTCTAAAGTGAACCCACTTCCTATTTCTTCATCCTCTACCTCTTGCCAAGTAGTAGAGTGTATTCTCTTCACAAGTTTCATGACTTGGTGAAGTGGGAGCTTGATCTAGTGATGCCTCGACGTAGATCATCTTCGGCACGAAGCCGACGACCTTGGCCGCCCATTTCTCCGATGAAGCCGACGCTAGAGCCCGGGATTCCATTTGGACAGCGAGGAGACTTCATTGCGGAGCTATGGAGGTGGAGGACCGGATCTACAAAGGTTCTATTTCCGTTCACTTAGAGTAAAGTCGTTTACTTATTTTTGTTTCGCCTAAAATTCTAGTTAACGATCCGTATTAGGGTTTCTCGGCACTTGTAAAATTTGAAATTGGCATGGTTGATGCCTTGTGAGACCTCTTGAGAGTGCCTAGGAATGCTACAGTGGTATCAGAGCCTAGCTAGAGCCTTAGGCGACGCGTAGACAGAATTAGAAGTCCGATCGAATCAAAACCAAAACCCTAAAATGCTCTCTGGACAATTTCTGAAATCTGGTCTTTTTCGAAATTAAAAATATGCAGAAAAATTAGCAGGGAATCCTAAGAATTACTGTGCAACACGTGTCCATGATTCAACAACATTGCGGCAGAACCGCGGCAGAAGCAAGGCTTCTGCGGCGGTTCCGCGGTCGTATTGTCACAATGCCCAATACTTTTTGCACAGTAATTCCTATTTTCTGGTACTGGATTTTCTGGGATATTTTAATATTTATTATACAGTTGAGTTTTCTGGGGTTGTATTGGGACTTCGGTGATTCGATCGGATTGTCTAATCTTGTCTGTGTTCTTCCGGATAATTTTTTTTTGAATATGTTAAAAAGTTCGACCGGATATAAATACCCACTTTTTCCCCCTGTCGGGAAATTTCCAAGTGTTGGATTTTTCCGTAATTCAACGACGTTCTAAGTAGTGCAAGTAACGCGATGGTCCCTCTAGAAGACAACAAACCTTAACTCGATTATGTGACCGTCTTGAACTGCCCTTTGAACCTTCGGGTTTGGGACAGTACGGCGTGCCACATGTGAGGCGTTGGCTTGACCCTTCTACGGCTGGACCGTTGGTACTGAGGCACGAACTGAATGTTGTTAGACTTATTTCATGTGTTGAGCTGTTTCGGGAAAACTTGGGTGTTCGAATGTTCAATCGGAAAGTTTAACATTTTCTGTTTATCCGGAATGTGATACAATAATTGGAATTCACAATAAGTTATGAAATAACTGAATGAATGTTATAAATCTAGCAATTTAGTCTCACTTGATCGGTTGCCACGGAATTTTGATGTGATCAAAAGTCCGTCGCAATCACGTAGCGTACACGGATACTCGCCGGGTAAACTTAATAGACAGCCTCACTCCATAACCCCGACCAAGTGACTGTAGGAGAACCCCGTCGCCGAAAGCATCCGTTCGGGTGCTCGCGGCAGCGGTGTTCCGCCTTGGTGCACTTCGTCGACGGTATCGGGGGTGCGGCCGCCTACTAAAGTTTGCGACGAGCATTCGATCAGGATGTCGGGAATCTTGCTGAATTGCCCGACTTGATATTGAAAAGTGTTTTCGATAATGAGACTAAAATGCGGGGTTTATAATTGTTAGGCATGCGATGTCTAAGGAATTCATTTGATTAGGCATGCGATGTCTAAAGAGATTGCGGATTCCAACTGTTATAGTGTTACACTTTCTTTTCTGTGACCGTAAGTGTAATATGTGATATCGCCGGTTTCGTTGCTATATGTCAACGACAATTGGGATGCGCATATTTACTTACGTTGATGACATGTGATGTTATGTGTTGCTGGATATGTTATATTGGATCGTCGTGTTTGAATAGCCGGGAGTTTTTATGTGAGATGAGTGTTTTTCATTTTCATTCATGTAAAAACTTGTATGTAATATTCTTTTATTGGGGCACTTCCAGGTTGCGGAAGATGTCACCGTTTGTATATTATTTACTTTTCCGCACTAGGATAGACCCAAGAAGGGGAGCACAAGTAACCGGGTTCTGGAGTCCAGTGGGAGACCAACTCGAGGAGTCGAGTCCGGGTCTCCTAACTCTAGAATTGGCAGGGTTGCCTGCAGCTCTCGTAGGGGTCTAGGGGTGTGGGTTAGGCTATTCATCGCGACCGTGGAATCCGTGTTTTATACTGGCTCGTATTGAAAACACGGACGTCCTAGTATATCCAATATTTCATATGATTCTTCTGCTGCGATATCTGTGATGTGATCATGTGATGTTCTGTGATAGATACTGTATATAGTATATATGATATATTATATAGACGTTACTTATGTTTTACACCCGCGCTAGCCCTGCCCCGCTCTGCCGTTAGTCACCTAACCTAACGGTGCACGAGGGGACATCGAGCCGAATGCGGATGGCATAAGTGTACGTCGTATTTATCTGTGATGTTTAGGTATTTTAAATGATGGGACTTCATTAATATGATTAATGAAATAAAAGAAACCTAAGATGTTGTAGAATCGAATTTCAAAAATAAAACAGGTAGCTACAGTTCTTGCTTTGCACAGAGGTATATGTGATATATCCTGCACCTTATTCGATGAGGAAAGGACCGAGATCCCTTCACCGGGAGTGACTCCTTTAGCAATAACTGGCAGATGCTACACACTCGGTTTGTCTTTTGATTGCTTTTAAGAGTTTTTGCTTTGCACAGTGATATATATGATATATCCCACACCTCATTCGACGAGGAAAGGACCGACGATCCCTTCACCGGGAGTGACTCCTTTAGCAAAACTAGAAAAGCCTCAAAAACACTCCATTTTTAAAATCATTTGATTCTACAACGATATCAAGTTCATTACGCAATAGGTTTTCAGAAAAACCTGTCGTAGCCCTCCGTCATTTCAGATAAGTTGTATATAGTATTCGTGCTGCATTTGTTGGCTTTCGTCAAGGTGCAGTGTGCGGTAGCTATATGCTGCTTATCTGCTAGCATACGATGCGATTGGATTAGGGTAGTCGTGCGGCTTTGTTGGCTTTCGTCAAGGGTCGTGCGGGTGGGTTTAATTCAATCAAGAAATGTACGGGTTGAACTTGACTAGCGGGCTATGGTTTGTTGGCTTTCGTCAAGGTCATAGCACGTTAGGGGCAAAATATTATTGGGAATTTCAAGTGTTGAAATTTGCAATAAGATTGCATACCTTTTATGAGATAGTTGGATCCCGATACCCGCTGCGAGTAAGAGTTACTCCTGGGAGAGTTTTACACATTACAATTAGCCGATCAAGTAGGTGTCTAGAAAGGTGTTAACGAGGTTACGCCTCTGGGAAAACGAGGTTTACATTAATTAGGTTCGTGCGAAAGCTCGGGGAAGCTCCCTCAAAGTACCGACACTGGCCTGGCTGAAAGATTGGCGAACTTGTAGTGTGTAATTAATCCCGGCTAGTCTTTCCTTTTAGGGTTTGAAGGAAGATTTGATAGAAAGCAGTGGGAACCATCCTGATTAGATAAAATAATAACCAATCTATTCTTACAAGAGCGCACGCTGAGTGTTTTCTTCTCTCTCTCTCCTGGTAGCGATCATGTCACGCCTTAATCAAGATAATAATATGGATTATTGACCGAACCCGCTTGTTATACTGAGCTGGGGAACGTTGGTCCCGCTCCAACTTATAATTGTTATAAGACAGAGCAGGAAATTGGGGATTACCAGAATTCCCGTGCCGCCCAAACAAGGAGAGTGCATGATGATGCATCATCTTCGGGTGTGTTCATTACAGAGAACTGTTTCTCAGTATCCTTTACGTTCTGGTTTGTGATACCAGATCAGGATCCCAGATATGTAATCTGTTACATAGGGCTACAGAAAGGTAGAGGACTGAGAACGGGTGATAAGTTTCATGAGGCAGAAAACGGGGCAAGAGTTGCAGCCAAGTCTGTTGGTCACTGTCACCCTGTATTACCAATACATTGATTCTGAACGAATGTTATTAGATACCGAACCTGATATACAAAATCATATCAGTCTCTTTATTAGTAAAGAAATGATAAAATTTTGTATTGTTGGATAATGTTTTGAACATTTCCTATATCAAAAGTTGATCGGTTCAAGCACGTTATCTAAAAGCGTTGATGTTCTAAATCAAACTACAGTTCTTTAGTATACGGAACACACACAAGAGGAAGAGTTCAGAAATGAACGAATCCTTCTTGAGGCATTGTAGACTAGGTCATATCAATGTGACCCGACTAGCTGAAGTTACATGTAGATGCATATTTAAATCAGTTTGAATCTACATCTTGTGAAACTTGCCAGTCATGTCACAAAGATATAATGACACCAGCTCTGTTTATTGGAAACAGAGAAAGAGTTAGTAAACTCTTGGGATGATACATGTTGATGTATGAAAGGTCTCCTGTCTACACATGCCAAGACCGGTTCTTTGTACTTCATTACATTCTCTGATGATCTTTCGAGATTCAGACCTATGTTCCTGTTGAAACACAAGTCCGAACCTTTTGAGATATTCACAGAATATAAGTTAGAAGTAGAGAACCAAATAAAGGTAAAAGTATTATGTCCTATGATGAGATCAAGGAGGAGAATACTTGAGCACGAAATTCTTGGACTTTTCTAAAGGAGAATGAGATTCTCTCTCAGCATTACTCCTCCGCATACACCATAGCACGATGGTATATCGGGGTGGAGCAATCACACCCTATATGATAAGGTGTGCTCTATGATGAGTACTAGTGAGTTACCTATTTCCTTTTTGGGAGTTATGCACTTGAGAAGCTGCATACCTATTGAATAGGGTTTGAATCAGATCGCAGCCTACCACTCCATATGAGATATGGTATGGGAAGAGCCCATGTCTTAAAGTAGTTAAGATTTGGGATTGTCCGGCCTATGTCTAAAAAGCAAAATCCGGACAAGCTCGAGGCAAGGTCAGTTATGTAGAACTGGAAAGGTTCCAGCTATACAAACAACAGCAGATGATTTGGTAGAACCAAAGGATTCAATAGTTACCAACGAACCTCAGCCTCTCCGCCGATCTAGTAGGGTTCCTCACCCACCTGAGAGATACTTCGGTTTCTCGATGACAGTGGGAGTGAGGATTGAATCATGAGATGATGACCCAACCAGTTTCGAGCTGGCCATCAGGAGTGGGACTCTGTAAGAATGGCTGGATGCTTAGCGATCTGAGATGGAATCCTTATACACCAACAAAGTATGGACTTTTGGTGCTATATCTGAAGGGTTAAATCCCTATCAGAAGCAAGTATATCTTGAGAAGATTACTTGGTGTAGATGGAAAAGTTGAGACTTTCAAAGCTAGACTTGTTAAAGGTTTTCGTCATCGACCAGGCGTGGACAATGATGAAAATTTTTCAAGTGGCTATGCTTAAGTCCATCCAGATCCTACTTGCCACGGCTACATACCATGACTACGATATCTGGTGGTTGGGTGGCATGACTGCTTTTCTAAAATGATGTTTTAGAAAAGAACGTCTATAAGTACACAGCCAGAGGGCTTCGTAGACAGTGGGAGCAGCGGAAACGTATACAAGATGCTTTATAGGATAAAGCAGGCATCGCGGAGTTGGAACATCTGTTTTGATGGATTAGTCAAAGAAGTTGGCATCATCAAAATGGTAGATGAACCTTGTATAAACAAAAGGGTAGTAGGGAGTATGGTGACGATCTTCACAGAGTACGTGGATGACATACTCTTGATAGGGAAGGAGTTTCCTATGCTACGCTCGATCAATCTCCGCTTATCACAATGATTCTCCACATAGGATCAAAGTGATACCTACTATATCCTAAGCTTTGGATCTATGAGATAGATCTAAATGGATGTTAGGATACTCGCTAGTCATAGTGAGATGGTATCAGTTGATCCTGGGGAAAATCACTGGAAGTGTTCCAGGGTGATAAAGACGACTGAATGTCGGTCACAGGCATTGTCTTTACCCTAAGTAAAGGGACGGTATGTTGGAAGAGTTCCAAGCTAAATACCGTGGCTTACTAGACAATAAAGGCAGGATACATCGCTACTTAAGATGCTACCAAAGAGGCTGTTTGGGTGTATAATGGTTCATGAGATGAACTAGGTTCCTACAATTGTGTGACAATGGAAGTGTGGCTTTGGCCCGGAAACCCAGGTCCCATCAGTGATCCAGACATATTCTAAGGCAGTATCACCTGATCATGGAGATGGTTGATCTCCAGGGTGATCAAGGTAAGGAGAACAGACTCAGAGGACAACACGGCGGATCCACTCACAAAGGCCTTTTCCCAGAGAGAGACTTTTATCGAATGGTTGAGTATGAGATACTACAACCACTGCTATCAGATGGCCCTAGTGCAAGTGGGAGATTGTTAGTTATATGTATGCCCTAGAGGCCATTACTGTACATAGGATGTATATTGTAGTGGATGCTGGGACATATATAGGGAGGACTTTCTTGCTCGACATGATAGTATGCTATCTGGTTACCCTTTACCTTAACGTGTACACCGATTGTCTCTCTGTTACATATTGGTAAAGCCCTTAGGATGTGTACTTGACTACCTAGACTATGATGCGGATCATACTAGTGGGGACATGGTAGTCCATAAGTACATCCTTCAAAGTCCCTAGTCGTGGGTGTATCGAGACGGGGCATCGATATACCAGTGTAGACTAGCGTATACCTTCTCGACCCATACAGATGGGCGATGGATGATCCCATATCCATTGGTGTTTGACATCAGAGATGATATACAGGTGCTCAGTGGAGACTGGGTACACTGGACGGACTCGCCGAGAACTCCCAGATGGTATTATACCTTACGTCAGATGGCAGTTCTCTAGTGACACTGGTACAGAGTAGTCTGTTGACCCGAGATCATCATACTGTCTTGTATAGTTCCCACTATGCTTTGATTTCCATCTTACCACGTCCAAGAGGGCATGCAAAACGGTGGTTTTTGGGTACAGTCCCGAGTCACATGGAGGCAATGAGCGATAGGAGGGGATTCGTCTCTCCCGGTATAGGGAGTTGATGTTGCGCTGTGTTCGATTGGCTATAACCGGAAATCCCTGGCCAGGGTTGCTGAGATTTACTGGTAAGTGTTACCTATAGTTTCTCGAATTGTTATAGACCTCATATCGACACGACTTATCGAGCTATTGAGGTCTGACGTTTACCACCCCTAGGCGAGATATGCGACATATCAGACGATCAGACCGGACTGTACGGTAAGTGTTACTGGTTGGATTCACAGGAGTGTGAGTAGGCTTGCTCGTCGATCTTCTGATCGCTCAATACACGGGTGGCCGTTACGTTTAGCAGACCGCTTGCGGCTTGTGGGTGTTTGATATGATCATCATCTGCTGCCGGCATATTGACGAGTCTTTAGAGTCCTACACAGAGTTTTCCTGGCTCAAGCGAAACGAAATAGGAGCACATATGAGATATGTGCGGGACCGAGAATAAATCATGTATGTGATACCGTATTCTATTCTTGCGATGAATGTATTGATTGGTTGTATGCGATATAACCTAGTTATCGAATCAAGGATTGATTCGATAAGTCGATACATTGCATATTAGTCGGTTATATGCGATATGACCGGATCGTTAAATCAAGTATTGATTTAATGATTTAATGCATAATTATATATTTGATATATTACTTTGCATTAACTAGTATTGGTTCACTTTAAATGGTTTTCTCACTTGTTTGTGCACATTGTATATGTGATATATTTTTGTGCACAAATTTGTATCATGTTTGATGATACATGATTGCTAGGGTTTGTGTAAAGAATTAAACCTTGGTTAAATAAATGGTTAGGGTTTTTATTTGATTATTCATTCATTTATTTATTTATTTTTGGATTAAAGAAAAGAGTAAAGAAAAACAAAAGGTTTCTTTCTTTCATGAAGCTTGTTGAAGCTTCATGAAGCTTTGACCAAAGAAACCCTTTTGTCTTCATGTCATTAACCCTAACCATTCATTTAACCTTAGTCAATTCTCTACACATTACCATGGTTAATATTATGATAAGAATTGATTTTTCTATTCTATTCTAAGAACTTATCATAATATTTCTATCTTCTTCTTCTTCTTCACATGAAGAAAGCTTGCCTCATCAATGGCAAGTGAAGAAATCAAGTGAGAAATCCAATTCTAAAGTGAACCCACTTCCTATTTCTTCATCCTCTACCTCTTGCCAAGTAGTAGAGTGTGTTCTCTTCACAAGTTTCATGACTTGGTGAAGTGGGAGCTTGATCTAGTGATGCCTCGACGTAGATCTACTTCGGCACGAAGCCGACGACCTTGCCCGCCCATTTCTCCGATGAAGCCGACGCTAGAGCCCGGGATTCCATTTGGACAGCGAGGAGACTTCATTGCGGAGCCATGGAGGTGGAGGACCGAATCTACAAAGGTTGTATTTCCGTTCACTTAGAGTAAAGTCGTTTACTTGTTTTTGTTTCGCCTAAAATTCTAGTTAACGATCCGTATTAGGGTTTCTCGGCACTTCTAAAATTTGAAATTGGCATGGTTGATGCCTTGTGAGACCTCTTGAGAGTGCCTAGGAACCCTACAGAACCCCTGCAGATCCGCTCACTGCCTCCATGTGGCTCGGAACTGTACCTAACTAAAACATGTTTGCACGACTCCTTTGAGCCATGGTAGGGTAGTAATAAAAGTATACTGGGAACTCACACGAGATAAATGAAGATCCCAGGTCGATTAACTAACCTGTACACATGTCACCAGGAAACTTCTATCTGACGTCAGGTATATGACCAACCAGCATGTTCCCGGCGAGTCCTGTCCGGTGTACTCATAACAAAATGAGCACCTGTATACATCTTATGTGAACCAACTGACACCAGTGGCTTGTGAGACCGGCCACCGCCCCTCGTTGGGGTCTCGACTGTATACACTAGTCTACTCTGGAGTATCGATGCCCTGTCTCGAAACTCCCACGACTAGGGACCTTTTAAGGATGTGCTTATAGACTACCAGCTCCCACGTATATGATCGCCATCATACTGCTGGCTGTCAAGCAAGAATCCTAAGGGCTCTATCAACGCGCAATAGTGACCTGTAAGGTCACCTAAAGCAGTACACGATGATAAAGATAAACCAGATAGTATACTATCATCTTGAGTAAGACTGTCCTACCGGCATAGGTCATCCCTCAATCATTGCAATCACGTGCCTGTGATCCAATAATTGACTCTGAGGGCACTATATCCAACAATCTCCCACTTGCACTCAAGGCTAATTATTGCGATGTCGCATACTCACAGCCCGTGTGATACCAAACACCCAACTCCTCTACTAATCAGTCTCACAAAACCTGTTTGCGAAACTAGTGCATTCGAGGAATAGCCTCAGTGAGTGGATCCGCCCTAATGTTTCTTTCTATATCTCTCTTAATCTCAAGTTCACGGAGAAACCCATCTCCCGAAATGAGCAATACCTGTCTTAGAATATGTCTGGATATCTGATGGGACCTAGTTCATAAATGAACTCCAAATCTAAACTTCTTAGACTGTATCATCAACTGAACTTAATCAGTATCCTGCGCCATGCCTCCCTCAGTATCCGCTTGGACCTCCTGTCCAAACTACTGCCCCTCGTCAGAGGGAAAACTATAACTCTGACAGTCACTCTGTCATCCAGGTCACCTTGGAAGCCTGGAATGATAACTGTCTCCCGAATGAGCCTGTCGTTATCATATCCCTAGAACATTCTCTTATGTTCTAAAACTGCTTCCGATCATTTCTCCAGGATTGGATTAATATCAACTTATTGCATCAACTGTAAAAACAACATCTGGTGTGGTACTTGACATCTCATGATTGACTCAATTGCCTAAGCAAGTGATCTGCCAATCATGCACATCCCTCTCCCCTTTAGTCAGTAAGACACCTTTAGAGAGGGTGACTCCATCACCTGCAGGTACACTACCGTGCCAGGAGTCGTCCATTCTAAAATACCTTTAGAATGCTGTCTAAATACCCAGATTGGAAAACTACCCAAATCTGGATCTAAAACCATAGATCCAGTAACCAGAATGTCTTGATATAATATCCAAACCCATGTGGAGAAACTACTGTGTGACAACCAAAATATAACCGATCGTAGTATAGGAATATCACTTCCTACTCTGTGTATGTCATCCACAAATCAGGACACCACACCCTACTATCTTCTTAACAGATCCATCCCCTATTCTGATGAAGTCAAACCTATGACTGTCACATCAGAAATAGATGATCTATCTCCGCTATATCTGCTTTAGTCTATAGACATAAGCTACTTGTCCACCAATGCTTCCGCTGCTCCCACTGACTACGATAACCCTCCGGCAGAGTCATATACTCGTGCACTTCTAAAGCTAGTTTAGAACGACGCTATACTCATCCTCCTGCCGGGTCTCATAGCCTGAAACAACAGTAGTGTCAAGTCTGGGTAAACAAGAACCTCCCTGTCACTGTCTTTGAGCATACCGAATTACCTCTCGAGTGCCTGAAGTTACCTACCATATCTGCGGAGTGGCCAATGGAATGTCAAATCAGATTGAATTTTTAGGTTCTCATCAAATTTTCCGTAATCGTTTGTGGTTCTGGAATCACTTCCAGTTCTACCATACTCCCACTACTGTTTTCTGAAAAATTCCATTTTTGTCAAAGTTGTGGCGAGTCAAGAACAATATCACTATTGATCTTCCAGATGGTAGAAAGTCAACCCTCGTCATAGCCCGGGTCGACCCACAAACAGCCATTACAGAAATGTGCCTTGAGTAGTCCGGAGTCTGGTTTTAAGCATAAGCTGGACGACTCCCCGTACCTTAACATCGTTAAGATATGAACTGTTCTATATCCAATATAGAAATAGAGGCACTGATTTAATTGAACCAGATTCAAATCATGCAGCTGTCTCTAGTGCATGTCAACAAAATGGAGAGAGGTCGATCGGCATTACTCAACTTAGGAGTACTTCCAATTATGAGTAACCTGGAAGGGAAGCAAGTTCTCTTAATCATTACTACCAACTGAATACCATACACAAGTATCCACATCTTCGATCACCTTGAAGAATCCTGATACTTGCAACACCTGGTTCTCTACTTTATTCATATACCTATAACTTCTCAAAACTTAGACCTTGTGTCTCTACGAAACACTTGTTTAAGAACTAGAGAAGTCATAAGTAAACCGAATATAGTACGAGGACCAACCCCTCTGTCCTAATGGACACTGGACAATATACAATACTCTGTATAAGTCTCTTGAGTCTAATAACTCATTCCCTGTGTGTCGTAGGTTGAAAACTGTACTTATGGTTAAGAAGAATTACAACGCTGTTTAATGCTCCTTACCTAATCAACCACTGATATAGGTAAATGTCATGGACATAATTTCAAAAAGTTACATCTCACTCTATAAAAATAGACGTATAGATATATCAATTTGAAATTGGTGCATTACAACGGATATTCAAAACCAAATACTTGCCGTCTGGCAAACAACCCAGGTGATTTCCTCAAATATCACCAATTACAACGAATTCCGATATATTGAGGATGATCACCTAATTCCCAATAACTTACTCCCACTCATCATCTGTAAAACCATACAGATGTGAGAATCATACCAGGTAAATACATACCCTGGAGCAAGTGTTTAATTTGAAAATCAGTTTTCTTTTAACAGTACACAGTGAAACTGAAACATTAAAATGTTTCGTAGGGGTATCCTGGTATTCCTAGTAATACCTCTTCCATTATCCAGATTCACAACTGTAACCGTATATTTCTATGCCATCTCTCCACATCCCTTCATATGTCTTTAGTCATTACCTTCTGCACACCCCTTTAGGCCAAATGGTTTTCTTCCTTCCCAACCGTTCGGCACCAGCCTATGGTTTGGAAGAAGACTATCCAATAAGCATAATGGGTGTACTGTCCTAATCCTAGGAGCACTCGCAATGCTAGAGAAGGTGAAGATAAAAGACAACCGAATAAACCTTATTCCTATTTCTCCTGAACCAGAATCCATCCCCGAACTGGAAACAAGTTCCTTTTGAGTTCGTATATAACCATACGATGGAATATCCAAAATAACTGTGGATCTTCGTAGCGATACAGAGTGTCCTAGAGAAATACAAAGGTGAAGTGGGAGTGGTAATGAAATACTTGGTTTGGTGGTGAATAGCAGTCGCAATTTACTTTGCACTCCTTCTAATCCCTTTATTTGTCTTTACATAATACCTTCTGTACACCATCGTTAGGCTAATTGGTTTTCTTCATTCCCTACCGGTCGGCACCCGCCTATGGTTTGGAAGAAGACTATCCAATTTGCGTAATAGGTGTACTATCCCCTAATCTAAGGGACACTCGCAACCTGAGAGAAGGTAAAAGGAAAAGACAGCTGAATAGTTCTTATTCGTTTTCTCCAGAACCAGAAACCATCCTCGAATAAATTCCTTCGAATTCGTATATAACCATACGATGGTTTTATCCAATGGAAGTGGACGTTCGTAGTAATACGGGATTTCCTGGAGAAAAGGGTAAAAGTAGGAGCGGCAATGAGGTATGCAACTCTGACAATCCAAAAGCCGGTGTTTAAGAAAGTTCGGTTAATTTTGGTCATTGAGTCATAGTCAAGGGTCGGGTCATGGTCGCTGCCAAAGAAAGAGAGAAAAGAAACACTCAGCGTGCACTCTAACCTAGATCAGAATGGTTACCAATTTATCTAATCAGGAAACCTCCCACAGTACCGTCAAATTCTCCTCCAAACCTGAAAGAAGAATTAGTCGGGATCACCCGAGGAGTAAACCAACTCATCAGTGGGAATCGGGATCCAACTATCATCGCATGACAACGTGACGGAATCCGCTCACGCTATCACACTCCAGAAGGTATGCGTATGCCTGGCAAGTTTCAGTTTCTTTAGAGACTCCCGATCTTATTTTTGCCCCTAGGACCCAAGTGACCTTGACACAGTCAACAAATCAAAGAGTCCTAGTCAATTTCAACCCGTCATTATCCTGGATTGCAATAAACCCACCCGTACGAGCCCTTTACATAGTTAACAAGGCCGTACGACTGTCCTAACCAATCCCATTAATATGCCACAAACGAACACTACTTAGCTACCGTACACTACGCCTTGACACAGTCAACAAACGCAGCACGAATACTAAATAATACCCGTAAGAAATGACGGAGGGCTACGTTTAGTTTTTGGCGAAAAACTTTTAACGTAGTGAACATGATATCGTTGAAGGAACTGCATAGCCTTTTATAAAAATATAGTGACGAAAACCTTTGCTAAAGAGGTCACTCCCGGTGAAGGGATCTCGGCTCTTTCCCCGTAGAATGAGGTGCAGGATATTCCAACTGAATACTACGATGCAAAGCAAAAATAAACGACTATAGTGAAGTTATTGCCCTGACGCAAACTTCTATCCAAGGGGTCACTCCCGGTGAAGGGATCTCAGCCCTTGCCTCGTCGACTGAGGTGCTGGATATTCATAACCGAATACCACTGTGCAAAACAAAAGAGAACGTCCTTGCAATAACAGCTTTTTGAAAAATGTTCCAACAACATCAAACAGGGTTGTTTAACTTGCATTGATCCGAATCAACGCAGTCCCATCAATTGATCACACCAATAAAGAACGAAAATAATGATGTACATATATGCCATCCGCATTCGCCACTAGGTCCCGTCATTACCCGTTAGGTTACTTCACTAACGACAGAGCGGGGACTGGACTAGCGCGGATGCAAAACATATACAACATCTACTAGTATATATATCAATAGATAATATTAGCTCAAGGCGTGATAAAATGAAACATCACAGAAATGTAATAAGCATCACAGAACAATACAGATATCTGGGATCCCCGGGTTTTATAGAGCCGCTACCGAAACCCGACGTTCCCCTGGTCGTGTGGATAGCCTGTGCAATGAAATCCTAGACCCCTACGGGCGAGGCAAGTTACCCGCCAAAACCTGAAGCGAGGCAGCCCCCTTCAGCAACGTGAATGGACCACCCAGCACTTCACGGAATCTGGTAATTTGGGCACCCTTCCTGGGTCAACCTATACCCCCTACGAGTGCGGCGAATAGCCCGCCAATTCTAGAGTAAATCCCCCTCCGTCTCAATGCCATGAGATGCAGGCCCGTTGCCCTTTAGAACCCGGCTATCCGTGCACCCCTCCGCGGGGTAATCCTAGTACAGAAAGTAAAATATACACAACGGGTACATCGACCTCAGCCCGGTCGTGCCCCAAAAGAATAATATACAAACAGGCAGTGACGGCAGTCCACATGTCGGACGCTCGCTCCGCAATATCAAATGTACATAAAAATACCAAAACTGTACTAACATTGCATCCACGCTATCCCCCACGACCAATCCGCAACATCACAGCACAACACAGAACATCAACGTGAATGTCACGTTCGCAAATCCGTCTAAAAGGGCTATAGCAGTTAGACAGGATTTACCGATCAAATGACATTCACGGTCGCAGATATAATGTAAATACTGTGAACTAACATGTTTAAAATTTTCGATCGACTAAATTTCCCGAAGTGGGCCCCAAGCACAATACCCAGTACTCAGAAAAATCTGGGCCCAAACTGAATATACCATAAACCCCAATTCCAAGTCAGAGACTTACTGAAGAAATTTGGTACACTGAGGCAATAGAATGGCGGCGGATCCGCGGCCAAAACGTGGTTTGGGCGGCGGATCCGCCACGCTACAGTAAAATCAACATGCCAAATTTTCTCAGTTTTCATAAAATTGCCTGCACATATTTATGCAATGTACCAAATAATTTTTCGAGCACAGCTGAAAATCGACAGAAACTGTCAAATTGAAATCGGGGTTTTTGGAAATTTTTTCGATCGAAGTTTTAAACATACTAGAGCAAGCTAGACTGGGTTAATAGCGTGGCTCTAATACCATGTTAGGGCACGGCGGCGCCCCGGCCGTCAATCCGACGCCGGAATGCGGAAACGATACTTTTACAAAACTTGTAAACCGGCACCACCGCGCACTATAAAACCCGGATCGGGCCATTAACCTACTCCTAGCTAACTAGAGAAGGGGTAGAGAGATATACCGAGCGATCCGTGTCCTTCGGTCTTCTCGTCGTCGTCCCGATCTCCCCGCGGAATCTCCGGTCTTCATCTCCTTGTCGGAAGGGCACCACATTGCCGGGTTCTTTTACGGGCTCCCACCTCTGGACCGAGGAAACTCGGGCATGAAGTTGGCGAGTCGACGTGTCCAAGAATTGCTGTAGAATAGTGTGGAACTCTATGTCTCATGGGGTTGTAAGAAGTTTCCTTTAGAATGGAGGAATGAACTATGGAGATGAACTAGAATTTTGTTGCAAAACAAAAATGTGACCAACATTTTTCCCTTCCCCCAAAAATTGGACAGCCTCCCTCTTGTGTGGCCAGCCAAGCTCAAAGAAGAGGAGAGAGTGAATAATGCAAGGAAAAGAAAAGGGTTATCATGAGAAATGATGATCACAACCCCATCCATATCAACTCCCATCACCAACAACCAAGTAATGATGAGCAAAGAAGGTCAAAGTCAATCAAGAACCATCATGATACTACTACTTGCAAATAACACCCTCCACTAATCAAATTTGCATGCTTGCAAATAAGCCCTCCTCCACCATTTTTCAACCAAGGAAAGAAACAAAGGAAAATGGCAGAAACGGAAAGCAAATTGGCAACTTCAAAAAACCGATCCCGTAATAAATTACAGGAAAACCCCGCGACTGTATATACATACCCGCATTTGTATTCCGACCGAATACAAATGCAATGAGACAAAATCTACACTGTACAATACTAGGATCCGGCTTAAACCAAGGCCCGCTAGTATTATCCGTCCGATCATGATTCGTACAATACCGCACGTACATGATCGAACCCTGCCATATCTCCATACGGCCTCTACAGCGTTTCGCTCGAAACTTGAGAAACGGTCTGTGGGGGACTCTAAAGACTCGTCAATCCCATGGCTGTGGATTTAACCACTAGCACGTCAGAGGTATTAGCCATACGTAACGGGCTACCAGGTATTGACCAAAAGGGACGTCGATGAGCGAACTCATCCCGACACCCTACTGAGCCTGTCAGTGACAATATCCGTACAGTCCGGTCCGTTCGTCTATGAGTATCGCATGGCGGGCCTAGGGGGTTGGTAAAAGTCAGACCCCCAAAAGGGGTAAAAGTCGTGTCGGAGTGTAGCCCAGAACACCCTGAGATACTACTGGAATACCAACCAGTAAATCTCCTGCCTCGGCCAAGGGCTTTGTGTAATGGCTCTCCTAGACACAGCGCGACCTCACCCCCAATACCAGGAGAGACGAATCCCTGCAGATCCGCTCACTGCCTCCATGTGGCTCGGGACTGTACCTAACTAAAACCTGTTTGCACGACTCCTTTGAGTTGTGGTAGGGTAGTAATCAAAGTACAGTAGGAACTCACACGAGACAAATGACGATCCCAGGTCGATTAACTAACCTGTACACATGTCACCAGGGAACTGCTATCTGACGTCAGGTATAAGACCAACTAGCATGTTCCCGGCGAGTCCTGTCCGGTGTACCCATAACCTAATGAGCACCTGTATACAACTTAGGTGAACCAACTGACACCAGTGGCTTGTGAGACCGGCCACCGCCCCTCGTCGGGGTCTCGACTGTATACACTAGTCTACTCTGGAGTATCGATGCCCTGTCTCGAAACTCCCACGACTAGGGACCTTTTAAGGATGTGCTTATAGACTACCAGCTCCCACGTATATGATCGCCATCATACTGCTGGCTGTCAAGCAAGAATCCTAAGGGCTCTATCAACGCGCAATAGTGACCTGTAAGGTCACCTAAAGCAGTACACGATGATAAAGATAAACCAGATAGTATACTATCATCTTGAGTAAGACTGTCCTACCGGCATAGGTCCTCCCTCAATCATTGCAACCACGTGCCTGTGATCCAATAATTGACTCTGAGGGCACTATATCCAACAGGAGTGTTACTGATTGGATTCGCAGGAGAATGTATAGGCTTGCTTGTTGATCTTCTGATTGCTCAATACCTGGATGGCTGTTACGTTTAGCTGACCGCCTGCAGCTTGTGGGTGTTTGATATAATCATCACCTACTGCCGGCGTATTGACGATTCTTTAGAGTCCTACACAGAGGTTTCCTGGCTCAGGAAAAACGGAGTAGGAGCACATATTGATATTTGCGGGATCGAGAATAATACGTGTATGTGATACCGTATTAGATTCTCGCGATATGTGATATCGGCCGGGTATATGTGATATAGCCAGGTCATCGGATCAAGTATTGATTCGATGAATTGATACAAATTATATTAGTCGGTTATTTGTGAAATAGCCGAATTATCGGATCAAGTGTTGATTCGATAATTTAATGTATAATTATATTTATGATATATTATATTACATTAACTAATATAAGCTCACTTAAAGATTCTTTTTCTCACATGGATAATACATTGATGTATATGCGATATATGTTAATTGTATTATTTTATTTTGTTACAAAATATATTATATATGTGATATATAATATTGTAACAAGTTAGGGTTACAAATGCAACATGTTTTGTGGAGTTTAAACATGGTTGGGGTTTGGATTAGGGTTAAGCTTGAATGAAGCTTTTATGAAGCTTCATGAAGGTTTGACTTTGACCTTTGATATTTTGTGTTGATATGTTTTAACCCAACCCAAACCTTACCCTCTAGTTAATTATCTACAGGGGTTAACTCTATCATTCTTAACCCATGGTTTATTTGTAACCACAACAATTATTTTCATTATTCATCACAAATGGATTGCTTCATCTTCTTCTTCTTTCTTCATGAAGAAAACCTTCAAAAGCTTTTTCTTTGGTGATGAAATAAAGTGAGAAATTGAAAACAAAAGAGAGCTAAATTCCTACTTCATCATCCTCATCTATTCTAGCCACTTAGATTAGAGTGTTTTCTTTGCTAATACTTGATTAGTGAAGCATGAGCTTGGGTTTGAGATTCTTCAAGGTAGATCATCTTAGTTGTTGAAGATTGGAAGCAAGCTTGCATCTTTCTCTTCATGGAGCATTTTTAGAGTCCGGATACATGATGATCGCAGCGACTGGACCTCAACACGGAGTTTATGAAGCGAAGGAACGGACTACAAAGGTTGTAATCCCAAACTCATAGAAGTAAAGTTGTTTACTTGCTATGTTAACCCTAAGTCTCTAGTTAAGATCTTGGTTAGGGTTTGTTTAGCACCCCAAAAATTTTAAAGTAGCATGATTGATACTTGCCAAAACCTTCACAAGGTGCTATGCTAACCCTACACTACTGTTTCTCAATCCATGCATACAATTATAGATGTGAGAACCAGAACCGGTATCTAATACCCAAGATGCAGAGTTTAATGAAAAACAGTTTTCAGTTACAAACACACCTGAAGTGGAAACATCAACATGCGTCTTCTTCTTGAGATCTGCAAGGTACAAAGCACAATTGCGTTTCCAGTGTCCCGACTTGTGGCAGTAAAAACATTCTCCTTTTCCACTTCCCATGGTCCCAGACTTGTCTTTCCCCTTCGCCTTTTCAACTCCACCTCTCGGCTTGGTGGGATTCTTCTTCTTCTTTCCCTTGGCCTAGGCTTTCGGGACTGAAGAGGAAGATGGCCCATAAAGCAGAGCGGGAGTTTTCGCTATTTTAAACGTGCTCTCTGCATTTCTCAACATATTGAGAAGTTCAGGAAATGATTTTTCCAAATCGTTCATATTGAAATTTACTATGAACGGAGTAAAGGCAGGGGAGAGAGACTGCAGAACAATATCTTTATGTTGCTCATTATCCATAGTCCATCCCAGTTCCTCAAGTTCTTCTATAAGACTAATCATATTCAGAACATGTTCTTCTACTGATGCGCCGGGGGCCATCCGCATCTGAAACAACTTTCGAGATGCCTCGTATCGTAAAGTACGAAATTGCTCTTCATACAACTTCTTTGTATGAAGAAAGATGGATTGTACATCCATCTTCTTATGCTGTTTCTGATGGATACTGTCCATAGATGCAAGCGCGAGGCTGTTGGAGATAGTGCCCTCAGAGTCAATTATTGGATCACAGGCACGTGATTGCAATGATTGAGGGAGGACCTATCCCGGTAGGACAGTCTTACTTGAGATGATAGTATGCTATCTGGTTTATCTTTATCATCGTGTACTGCTTTAGGTGACCTGACATGTTGCTATTTCACGTTGATAGAGCCCCTAGGAGTCTTGCTTGACGACCAGCAGTATGATGGCGATCATATACGTGGAAGCTGGGGTCTATAAGCACATCCTTAAAATGTCCCTAGTCGTGGGAGTTTCGAGACTGTGCATCGATACTCCATTAGTAGACTAGTGTATACAGTCGAGACCCCGACGAGCGGCGGTGGCCGGTCTCACAAGCCACTGGTGTCAGTTGGTTCACCTAAGATGTATACAGGTGCTCATTGGGTTATGAGTACACCGGACAGGACTCGCCGGGAACCTGCTAGTTGGTCTTATACCAGATGTCAGATAGCAGTTCCCTGGTGACATGTGTACAGGTTAGTTCATCGACCTGAGATCGTCATTTGTCTCGTGTGAGTTCCCACTGTGCTTTGATTACTACCCTACCACGGCTCAAAGGAGTCGTGCAAACAGGTTTTAGTTGGGTACAGTCCCGAGCCACATGGAGGCAGTGAGCGGATCTGTAGGGGTTCGTCCCTCCCGGTATTAGGGGTGAGGTCGCGCTGTGTCTAGGAGGGCCATTACGCAAAGCCCTCGGCCGAGGCAGGAGATTTACTGGTAGGTATTCCAGTAGTATCTCAGGGCGTTCTGGGCTACGCTCCGACACGACTTGTACCGCTTTTGGGGGTCTGACTTTTACCAACCCCCTAGGCCCGCCATGCGATGCTCATAGACGAACGGACCGGACTGTACGGATATTGTCACTGACAGGCTCAGTAGGGTGTCAGGATGAGTTCGCTCATCGACGTCCCTTTTGGTCAATAGCTGGTGGCCCGTCACGTATTGGCTTATACCTCTGACGTGCTAGTGGTTAAATCCACAGCCATAGTATTGACGAGTCTTTAGAGTCCACCACACTTTCAGTTACTCAGCTTTCGGGCGAAACGCTGTAGAGGCCGTATGGAGATATGGCAGGGTCCGATCAGATACGTGCGGTATTGCACGGATCAGGATCGGACAGTTTTGTACTAGTGGCCGTATAGTTATATGGCAGGGTTTGATCTGATACGTGCGGTATTGCACGGATCAGGATCGAACGGATTTTACTAGCCGGCTTTGGCTTAAGTCGGTCCTAGTTTAGTACAGTGTAGATTTTGTCTCTTTGCATTTGTATCCGGTCGGAATACAGATGCGGGTGTGTATGCACAGTGTCGGGGTTTTTCCTGTAATTTATTACGGGACCATTTTTCTGGAGTTGCCAGTTTGCATTCCGTTCCGGCCGGTTTTCCTTTGTTCTTTCCCGGCCGGACTTTTCCGATGGAAGGGGGTTATTTGCAAGTTTGCAAATAACACTTTGTGGAGGGTTTTATTGCAAATAGATTGATTATGATGGCTTCATTTTCTTTGCACCATTACTTGCATTTATTGTGATTAGATGAATGGGTATGGGTTTGATAGTAACAAGCATGGTTCATGTTTGCTTGTGGTCACCTTTCTACATCTCCTACACTCACCTCCCTTCATGTGATTTGTATATCCCTCCACCCTTTTCACAATTGAATGGCCGGCCACTAATTGGAGAGAAGAGAAAAATGAGAGGTTCATTTTTTTGCTTCATTTGTTCATCTCATTTCCTTGCAAAATTGATAGCATCATTTGCCTCCAAAGTTTCATTCTTCCCTCCATCTAAAGGCAACTCCAATACCCCAAAAAGAGACTACGATTCTACACTACACTTCCTACAGCATACCTTGAGCATGTCAAGTTGCCGGCTTCATGCCCGAGTTGCCTCGGTATTGAGGCGGGAGCCCGTAAAAGACGCAGGCGATGTGGTGCCCTTTCCGGCGAGGAGGCGACGATATGGAGACTACACTTTCCGCGGGAGATCGGGACGATGACGAGAAGACCGGAGGACTCGGATCACTCGGTATACTTCTCACCCCATCTCTAGTTAGCTAGTATAGGCTAATGGTTTCGATCCGGGTAATTGTCCGCGGTAGCGCCGGTTTCCAAGTAAGGAAAAATTTTGATTCCGCATTTTGGCCCCGGATAGACGGCCGGGGCGCTGCCGTGGCGCAACAGAAGCACGTGGCCGTGTTGCAATCAATATCCCATGTTTTTCGGATCTCTTTATCCGAAACAGATTATTCAGGTCCTGGGACGGGTGGGGCTTTGGTAGTGTGGACATATGATACTTTATCATATGTGAGTGCAATGTTCAAGTTCCTTAACCATTCTTTATAATTTGGTCCAGTCAGTTTGTTTTTCTCTAAAAGAAGCTTAAGTCCCGTTATCGGTATCTGCCATTAGGAGAAAGAAAAGAATATACTCAGCGAAATGCTCTTGCAAAGAATTAGATTGGTTATTATCTTATCTAATCGATGTCTCCCACTGCTTTTATCAAATTTTCTTTCAAAACCTGAAAAGAAAACTAGCCAGGATTAATTGCATTCTACAATTTCGCTAACCGGTCAGCCAGGCCAATGTCGGTACTTTGAGAGAGGTTCCCCGTGCTTTCGCACGGACCTAATGTAACGTTTTAGAAATCGTTTTGCGAATTTTTCCGTTTTAGGGCAAAATAGTCGGTATTTTCCGTTTTAACTCGATTTCGATCAAACGTCCGTATAAACTTGTCGGCACCTATTTTAGCTAAAATAAAGCTTGTGCGTGAACTTTGGGGGTATTTGAAAGGTTTTGGTTCAGATAGAAATTTTCCTAAATAAAATATTATTTTAGCCGGTAAAATATGCACGTAAATCGGGAAATTTTTTCTAAATGAAAATTCTTGAAAATCATCATAACAATTATTTTAGAACGTTCTTTTTAAATATCTAAATTTTTTTGGTCAAAGGATTTAATTTTTTTTAAAGAAAAAGAAAAAGAAAGAAAGATGGCAAAATGCATTTAATGAAGCATTTATTGTTTTTTTTACTAGAACTTTCTTCACAAAAATTCACAAAAACACCCCCCACACCCTCATGGCCGGCCACTTCTTGTTCTTGGCTGCCCTTTTCTTTTCTCACTCCATTTTCATCATTTCTTGCACAAATAAATCATGAAAAATCCAAATAAAATCACAAAAATTCAAATATAATCATTTTCCTTCATTTCCTTAACCCTAAACCATGCTTGGTTCTTCATGAAGTCTTGATTTTGGAGGCTAATCTTGGTTTTCTTGTTGCAAATTTTTGAATCATTTGTAAGTATAAAATCCTAACCCTAATATCTAATTGTTAAGTTTAAATCTTTATGCTAGCTTAATTAGATGTTAATTTAAGCTTTAAATTTCATGTTTCAAAATTCTAGAAATGGTTTTAGAAATTCAAGTTAAGTTTAAAACTTGATTTAAGTGTTTAATGTTTTATTGAAGTGTTAATTTGTGATTAGGAAAAGCTTAGCCTAGTAGAAAATGTTAATTATTGTTAATGAATACTTTGTTTAATTATGCAATTTTGCTTACTAGGTTTTTGCTAAAATTTATTTAGCAAGTGTTAAAAATTTAGAAATGGTTTAGATAGCTTAGTTAAGATATTATAAGGTGTTTTTAATCGCTAGATATACGTTAGCTTGAAACTAGTGCGAAATATTGCGATAAGTTGCTTACTAGGTTTCGGGGGTTTTCCGACGTGGGTTCGATTTGTCGTTGCGAGGTTATATCTATTTTATTCCTCGTAATTGTTTGTATTGTGTTGCGCGATCAGGACGATCGGGGTCTAGACTTGGTGTTTTATAGTTTAGCGACCCCAGTTAGGATTTTTGGCCGATGTCGTGCGTGATAGATGCGCTAAGCGCAGTGTAATTTTCCAGGCGTTTCGTTGTCTTTTCGTCATTGTAGGATGTTTTGCTTATGTGTTGTGTTTGTGAAATTTTAGGTTCGCGGGCGGGGACTACGGACACTGCTACAAAGGGAAAACATGTGGTAGGATTCACCTAGCTTGGAGCGTTGGTGAGTAGATTTAACATCTGCAGGGGAATCGCCCGCATGGCGTTATGCGTCTGGGCTAGAAATGACTTGACTTGTCCCATATTCTATTTCATATTTAGAATTGCGCATTCACCCTACTGCTTAGTTAATTGTTGTGCTTGGACTAGTATCCTTAGGACACTGCACTATTATTGACGGCTCATGTTGCACGAGCACTGATTGTATGCCACACACACCGTCAATAATTGCCATGTCACACACAACCCACATATAGAAATGCTATGGTTTGGTTAGGGACATTGAGACATTGATTCATATTTCTTTATGCATATGACTTATAGCATACCTGTATACCTACATACTTACACATATGCTCTGACATACTTACATTCCAGTTACCTGTATACCTATAGAGTATTGTACTATTAGTGATAGGTACATGCACACTTTATGACATAGCTACAGGTATACCTTGCACACCTATTTCACTTATACCCAGGGGGTATACTACATCATTACTTATAGGTAGATACATATATCTTGCTATACCTTTATGTTTTCACATACATCTGGTTATAGCTACATGTTTACCTTTACCTGATGTTATTTTAGAATTGGAGAAAATTAGGAACCGCATGATATTTATGTTAACTTGTTGCAGTTAATTAGCCGCTTTTTCTTTATATGCTTACATTTCCGTTTATGTTGCATATATTATATTCATGGATTTTTGCATTGTGATATGGATTTTTCATGATGTTTTCTGGATTTGGGGACCGTGGGAGTTCATGAAATTATGCATTATTTGAGAAACCCGGTTTCCCTTGATTTGAGATTTCAGCAGCCACCATGAGATTTATCAGTTCTGATATATATATAACCCACGCGAGAAAAGGAGGGGTCCGTGTGCGGGTACATGGTGGGGCCCGGAGGTACCCCGGGAAAAGAATTTCGTGGAGCTAGACGATGAGTTAGTGGGGGAACCATACCATCCGGTGACATTACCAATGACTCAGCGGTTATCATAGGGATACCGACGGGAGTTATGTACGTATAGATACATGGAAAGACAAGGGTCAGAGCTAGGCACTCATGCTTTTCGGATAGCGTGTGATACGTACCTATCAGGGTGCCAGTCTTGGTGACAGCACCTGATAGATCAGTAATTCTGTGTCGATGCTTGACACATTGTTTTCATGATATTTCTTTTTACTTCTTTGTATATATAACAGTGGAATGGGACGCTGTTATATATGCCCTTACACCAATATTAGTGGAATGGGACACTAATATATGTGTATTGACATTAAATTATATACATCATCATACTTATTCATGCAAATATTTTTAGGATGTTAGATTTTTACTTGATAATTTGATTTGGGATATAGGTGATTCATTTGATATTAGATACAGGATATTTATGAGATTGCTGATTTGTACATTCAGGATATATGAGATTTATTCGATATTGTACATTCAGGATTTGTGAGACTTATATGTTATGAGAGCCAATTTGGGGGCTGATTTGAGGAATTGGGATTTGGATTTGTCATGATGGATTGTGATCCTACCACGATCTCAGGATTCCGTGGAAACTCCACATTTAATTCCATACTCCACATTTATTGTTTATGCACTGCTTCATGTATTAGTAGTACCTGTTAGAGTACATTTCATGACTGTTGCATTTACATACCTTTATTTATATGCATTGCTTCATGTATTAGTTGTATCTTTAATGATTAATGCATTCATATGACTTTTTATTGCTATTAATTGCACATGTTAGATTCACGCTGTACGTGCATACTTACGATTACCTGCATATGTTATTTACTATTCACGAGTTGGCAACTCACCCCCGTTGTGCTACAGTTTGTTTTGCAGGGTGTTCCCCAGAGTAGTCGAGGCAGGCTACTCTTATCATCTTTTGCTACGGATACCGCATCAGCTCACAGTGTGCAGTTTGCTTAGGTGGGTTTTGTGGTTATTCGTTTGTTGTATTGTATATTCGTTGTATCCTTGTACTCTCCATCTACTATATTTTCTTGTTGACTTAGAGACTTGGTGAGGACGATATTGTATATTATTTGTGACTTGTTGTCTTTTATACAGTTTCCTTTCTATTGTCTTTTATTTCTTCGCTACGGCATCGTCTATTTGTTGTGGTGGTTGTTTTATGCCTTTCGGCGTGTATTTGCTCCCGTTTGGGGATGCTTTACTTTATATTTATGTTGCTGCCAAAATTTTAAAGGAAATAAAGTTGGACCTTTAAAGAATTTGGGTTGTGATTTCAAAGACTTTTAAACAATGTTTCTTATCTTTTCTTGTCTTTTAATGGTTTAGATTTCTGGGTTTTGGCTTTCTTTTACTGCGTTACGCCTATAGACGTTGCGTAGTATTAGGGCCGTCACATGCCAATTTCGGGTCGTGACACCTAATTAAAATAAACCTCATTTTCCCAGAGGTCATACCCCATTGACACTTTTCTAGACACCTACTGGATTAGCTAATTGTAAAGTGCAAAATTCTCCCAAGAGTAACTCTTACTCACAGTGGGATCGGGATCCAAATATCATATAGATGGTATGCAATCTTATTGCAAATTTCAACTCTTGAAACTCCCGATTTAGTTTTTACCCCTAAATGCTTATGACCTTGGCTATGGTCAACATATCATAAGCACTAGTCAAGTTCTACCCGTTATTTTGAGATTAACTAGACCCACCCATATGACCCTTGACTATGATCAACATAATCACATGAATGTCCTAACCGATCGCATCATATGCTTTGTAGGAAGACATCACTTAGCTACCGTACACTACGCCTTAACTATAATCAATAAATACGTAGCACGAATACTAAGTACTCTGCTTCCTAAAATGACAGAGGGTTGCGGATGGTTTTTATGAAAACTTTTAACGCTTTGAATTTGATTTCGTTGTAAAATCTAAATAGTTTTAGAATAAGGAGTGGCTTAAGCTCCGCATCTTTTGAAACTTTCTTTTTCATAAAAAGAGCCGAGTGGGTTTCAAATCCGATTCTACAACATCATTAGGTTTCTTTTCTTTTATATTAATCTCATTAATGTATTCCCATCATTTAAGTTCTTAAGATATTATAGAAAGAAACGAAAAACAGTATTACATATCACATATATAACAATATTACATTCGTCTCAGATACTAAGCAATCACATCACAGAATAATCAGCAGCAGAAACACATATATGAAATATAGGATATACTAGGAACTCCGTATTTTATATTTAGCCTACGATAGAAAATACGGATTCCACGGTCGTGATGAATAGCCAAGCCCACACCCTTAGACCCCTACGAGAGCGGCAAGTGACCCTTCCAATTATGGAGTTTAGGAGACCCGGTCTCGACTCCTCGAGATAGCCTCCCACTGAACTCCAGAACACGGTCACTCGTGCTCCCCTCCTTGGGTCTATCCTAATGCGGAAAAGTAAAATATACATCAATGGAGACATCATCCTCAACCCGGATGTGCCCCAATAAAAGAATAATATATATACAATGAATTTTACATGAATGAAAAGATAAACTCTCGTCTCACATAAAATCCCCGGCCATTCGATCATGATGATCCTATACATCATATCATATCAATAATTGAAAAACATAGACGACGTTAAAATATATCAATCAACACATCAACATACCCACTGTTGTAATAGATCTCAACAATTGAACCTGCATAAAAAATTCCCAGAGAGCATATATAGTACCTACGGATCAACGCAAGAACGCACGGTCCAAGCCTCACCAACGGCGCCGCGGAACCACCACAAATACCCTATTTGGCCGCGGTTCCGTGGTCGTTGTGTCAAGTTAGGTGCTCTTTTTTCTTGGGGATCCACAGAAAACCCTGCTCTATTTTCTGAATATTTTTAATTACAAAAATTCCAACTTTTGAAAAAAATTCCAGAGAGCATGCAAAAATATCATTTTTCATGCTCGATTGAGTTTTTAAACGTCGTCCGGTTTACCCTAAAGCTCTAGCTAGGCTCTGATACCATGTTGATGTATAGTAGCGCCTCTAGTTTGGTTGCAATATCATAAAATAGTGAACTTTCAAAATTCTAGAGGGTTATTACAAACGAACTACGAATCGTAACTAGAGATTATGGTAAAAGCATCAATATGTGATGTCTAAGCTAAAGGAAAAGGAAATACAACCTTTGTAGCTAACTCTTTCGGACTTTAGGACTCCTACGACTTTGCTCAAAACATGGATCAACTCCGCTCAAGGTCCTTCGTCGTCTACGATGATCCACCCGAAGATTCCTAGGTCAAGCTCTTTGCCTCACTAAATCAAGATGAAGTGGAGCAAACACTCCACACTAAAGGGCTAGGATGGTGTAGAATGGTTATGTGGTTTGTAAACTCACTTAAAAACCCTTTCTTTTTGGTTCCTTACTCTTTTAACAAACTCAAGTGAGCTAGAGAGAGGAGGAAGATGAAGATGGCAAAATCTTTTGTGAATATAATGAAAAACTTATCTTCAATAATTGAAAAGAAAAGATTATATATGAGACACTTTCAAATATCACCATGGTTGGCTAAATATATAGATATTATTTAGATGGGTTAAAGAACAAAGGAAATATAACCATAGTTAAAGTCAATGGTCAAAGAAGAAGTGTGTAGAAAAATGAGTCATTATAGCTAATTTCCTTTTCTTTAAATCATTAAGAAAATCTGGATATTTATCAACCATGTAAGTCTTGCATTGCCATCTCCTTTGTATCATCAACCATGACACATATGTATGTGTGTATGTGTGCATGCACATCATCATGTGTATGTGTAAACATACATGCATACATCCAAAAGAAAAAGGGTTAATTAAAAGTGAGCTAAAAGATAATATTAAATCAACACTTGATTTAATAAATCGGTCATATCAAATACGACCTAACCAATAGTGAACGCCCGACTAAAATACGGTATCACATATTCGTATTTAATCGAGCTCTCGCATATCACATATGCACACCACATCATTTCGCCTGAGCTAGAAAAATCCTGTGTGGGACTCTAAGACTCGTCAATACACCGGCAGTAGGTGATGATCATATCAAAATACCTACAAGCCGCAAGCGGTCAGCTAAACGTAACGGCCACCCGGGTATTGAGCGATCAGAATAAAAACAAGCGAACCCGTCAAAACTCCCGTCGAGCCATTGGCAACACTTACCGTACAGTCATGTCTCTTCATCTGATATGTTGCATATCAAGTCTAGGGATGGAATCGTCGAGCCCTAATAACTCAATAAGTCATGTCGATATGAACTATGACCGGTTGAGAAACTACTGATAACACTTATCAGTAAATCTCATCAGCCCTGGCCAGGGACTTCAAGTCAGAGCCAATCGCACATTGCACAACATCAACTCCCAATACCAGGAGAGACGAAACCCCTCCTATCGCTCACTGTCTCCATGTGTCTCGGGACTATACCCAAAAGCCACCTGTTTGCACGACTCAGTAGAGCTGTAGTAGGGTGTAAATCAAAGTATAGTTGGAGAACACACAAGACTCTATGACGATCTCGGGTCTACAGACTAACCTGTACCAGTGTCACCAGAGAACTGCTATCCGACGATAAATATAATACCATATAGGAATTCTCGGTAAGTCCGTTCAGTGTACCCAGTCTCCACTGAGCACCCGTATACAATCTTCGATGTCACAACACCAATAGATATGGGATCATCCATCGCCCATCATATGGGTCAAGAAACGTATACGCTTGTCTACTCTGCAATACCGATGCCCTGTCTCGATATACCTACGACTAGGAACATTTAAGGATATGCTTATAGACCACACATGCCCCACTAGTATGATCTCCATCATAGCCATGGAAGTTAAGCAAATATCCTCAGGGCTTTATCAACATGTATCAAATGAACAGTATCAAGTAAACATGTCAGATAAAGTAAAACCAGATATCATACTATCATGTCGAGCAAGAAAGTCATATATATAAATATATATATATACATGTCCAAGCATCCACTATACATATAATGGCCTCTAGGGCATACATATATCCAACAGGGAGAAACTCAACAAAAAATGGCTAAGTGTTGAGAATGAGCAAGAATGAATGGCAACACTTGACCCCTCACTCATTCAAGCATGGAATTATGCAATATAAAATTGCAACCATGCTTGAATAGTGGGTCAAGATGAATAAACAAGAGTAAATCGCATGCTTGCAACCATGCTTACACTTTCCACCTCATTTCTATTTTCACAAAATAGAAATATAAATGCCATGCTTCATTATATATATATATATATATATATATATATATATCATATATATTAATAGGAATAATTAGTGAGCTAATGATATTAGTTAAGATATAATTATATCACATATATTATATATCACATTATTAAATCAACACTTGATTTAATAATCCGGTTATATCACATATGACCGACTAATATCATTTATCTGTATATCACATTATCAAATCAACACTTGATTCAACAATCTGGTTATATCACATATAACCGAACCGATAACAGATGGCTGCCAGATTACAATACGGTATTACATACTCGTATTTAATCAGGCCCACACACATATCACATATGTGTCATACTTCGTTTCGCTTGAACCAGGGAACTTCTGTGTGGGACTCTAAAGACTCGTCAATACGCCGGCAGTTGGTGATGATCATATCAGTCACCTACAAGCCGTCAGCAGTACTAGCTGGACGTAACAGCTACCCGGGTATTGAGCGATATGAAGATCAATAAGCAAACCTGTCTATAGTCTCTATGAAGCTTATCAGTAACACTACCGTACAGTCTGGTCTCTTCGTCTGATATGTTGCATATCATGTCTACGGGTGGAAATCGTCAGACCCCAGTAACATGATAAGTCATATCGATGTCTGGCCTATAACGGTTCGAGAAACTACTGATAACACTTATCAGTAAATCTCGGCAGCAGCCCTAGCCAGGGACTTCCAGTTATAGCCAATCAAGCATAGCGCAACATCAACCCCCAATACTAGGAAAGACGAAACCCCTCCTATCGCTCATTGCCTCCATGTGACTCGGGACTGTACCCAAAATCCACCTGTTTGTACAACTCCTCTTGAGCGTGGTAGGGAGGAAATCAAAGCACAGTGGGAGCCACACAAGACTCTATGACGATCTCGGGTCTACAGACTAACCTGTACCAGTGTCACTAGAGAACTGCTATCTGACGATAGATATATTACCATATAGGAGTCCTCGGCGAGTCCTGTTCAGTGTACCCAGTCTCCACTGAGCACCCGTATACCATCTCTGATGTCAAACACCAATGGATGTGGGATCATCCATCGCCCATCATATGGGTCAAGAAGCATATACGCTAGTCTACTCTGGAATATCGATGCCCTGTCTCGATATTCCCTCGACTAGGAACAATTAAAGGATGTACTAGTGAACTACCCTGGCCCCACTAGTATGATCTCCATCATAGTCCTGGTAGTCAAGTACATATCCTAAAGTCTTTATCAACATGTGAGAGCAAGACAGTATAAATACCAGTCTACATGTTAAGATAAAGGTAACCAGATAGCATACTATCATGTCGAGAAAGAAAGTCCTCTCTGTATATGTCCAAGCATCCACTATAATATACATCATATGTACAATAATGGCCTCTAAGGCATACATATAACTAGCAATCTCCCACTTGCACCAAGGCCAGTTGTTATAGTATATCATACCCAACGTCCCAAAAGTCTCTCGAATAGCATCTGGGGAATTGCCTCGGTGAGTGGATCCGCTGTGTTATCCTCTGTGTCAACTCTCCAGAC
This sequence comes from Agapanthus africanus, assembly GCA_030015575.1. NCBI lineage: Eukaryota > Viridiplantae > Streptophyta > Magnoliopsida > Asparagales > Amaryllidaceae > Agapanthus > Agapanthus africanus. The sequence goes on along the minus strand of JASDDO010000029.1, from coordinate 279,434,977 downwards.
CTCGATCTCCCGGAGATCAACTATCTCCCTGATCAGTTGATACTGTCTAAGAATGTGTCTGGATCGCCGACGGGACAAGAGTCCCTAGGCCAAAGCCACAGCTCCATTGTCATCCCAATACACAGGTATTGGATGCCCAATGGTAGGAACCAAGTTCATCATATGAACCTTATTCATCCAGACAAATTCTTTGGTAGCATCATTGGTAGCGATATAATTGGCCTTTATCGTCTAGTCTGTCACGGTATCTAGCTTGGAACTCTTCCAACATACTGTCCCTCCACTGAGAGTAAAGACAATGCCTGTGACTGACTTTCAATCGACCTTATCACTCTGGAAGCTCGAACCAAGAAAACATTCTTTTAGTACTTCTCAAGTACTTAAGAACATCCTCCACAGCTGTCCAGTGATTCTACCAAGATCCGATTGATTCCTGATCACTACTCCTAGTGAGTCAGCTATATCTAGTCTGGTACATAATATCGCATACATGATAGTGTCTACCGCCGAAGTATACGGTATCCCTTGCATGCGAGCTCTCTTCAAATCAGTCTTGGGAGACTTCTTTTTGGAGAGGGTGATTCCTGAGTAAGTGGGCAAACCACTACGCTTAGAATCCTCCATACTAAACCCCTTTAGTATGGTGTTAATGTACCTGGATTTTGGGACACTCCCAACATCCACTTAGATCTATCACCATAGATCATAATCCACAAGATATAGTAGGTATCATCCAGATCTTCTATGGAGAATCCTCATGATAAGAGGAGCTTGACCGAGGGTAGCATAGGAAACCATTTCCTATCAAGAGTATGTCATCTACGTACAATACGTGGAAGACAACCTTACTCTCTACAACCTTCTTGTATATACAAGGTTCATCTACCATTTTGATGAAGTCAAACTCTTTGACTGTCACATCAAAACAGATGTTCCATCTCCGCGATGCTTGCATTGATCTTGATGGACTTAAGCATAGCTTTGAAAGTCTCAACTTTTCCATTTACACCAAGAATCTTCTCAAGATCCATTTGCTCCCAATGGGTTTTACCCCTTCAGGTGCAACATGCAAGGTCATATTTTGTTGGTGTACATGGATTCCATCTTTGATCGTATAGCATCCAGCCTTTTCACAGAGTCCCCACTCATGATGGCCTGCCTGAACCTAGTTGGGCCATCAACTACCATGATGCAATCCTTGCTCCCACTATCACCGAGAATACCGTAGTATCTCTTAAGTGGATAAGGAACCCAACCAGATTCGCGGAGAGGCTGAGATTCGTTGGAGACTATTGAATCCTTTGGTTTCACTAAATCAGCAGCTGTTAGTTTGTCAAGCTGGAACGACTTCCAGTTATACCTCATGTCCAAAAATTTCTTCACAAGTAATTCCTTTTCTAAAAAGGTGGCATGCTGAGAAACAAAACACCTTTTGCTCCTCACTTAGGTAGAAGATAAACCCTCGCAAACGTTTGGGATATCCTAACAAACTTACAGAACTGACATTGCCTCGAGCTTGTCCAGATTCTTCTTTTCAACATAGGCCGGACAACCCCATATCTTAACTCGTTTAAGACATGGTCTCTTTCCATTCCATATCTCATATGTAGTGGTAGGCACTGATTTGGTTAGAACTCCAATCAATAGGTATGCAGCTTCTTAAGTGCATAACACCAAAAGAAAACAGGTAACTCAGCAATACTCATCATAGAGCGCGCCATATCTCATAGGGTGCGAGACCTCCACTCTGATACACCGTTGTGATGTGGTGTATTCGAAGGAGTAAGCTGAGAGAGAATCCCAATCTCCTTTTAGAAATTCCAGGAACTCCATGCGCAAGTATTCTCCTCATTGATCACATCAAAGGACTTAATACTTCTACCCGTCTAGTTCTTAATCTTTAAGCTTATATTCCTTGAATTTCTCAAAAGTTTCAGACTTGTGTTTCATCAGGAACATATATCCGAATCCTGAGAGAAGATCAGTGAATATAATGAAGTACGAAGAACAACCTTGGCATTTATAGATATAGGACCGTATACATCATCATGTATCCGTCCCAAGAGTTTAATAACTCATTCTTTGTTTCCAGTAAATGGAGTATTGGTAATTTTACCTTTGAGATAAGACTGGTAAGTATCATGAGATGAAAATTTGAACAGATTCTCATATTCTGTAACATTTCAAAAAAAATAAAATATTATTTTTAGGAATATTTGTATAATTAAATAATAAAATATTGAATATTTTAATAAAGCGGTATAATTAAATACCGATAAATTGGGGAAAAATTTGGAAAATTATGGAAATTACTAAAAAGATGGTATTTTATGTGAATTATGCAAATTATAAGTTTTTTTGATTAATTATACGCTAATTAGTGCTAATCGCGATTAAATATCGCTAATCGTGCATTAGGCTTGTTTTGTGCAAAACATGCACCATATCATTTTTACACTTGTGTTACATTTTCCTACATGGCTTTCTCTTCATTTTTCATTCATGGCTTCGGTTTTGTGAGAAAAGAAAAGAATAGGGAAAGGAATAAACAAATAGGTATGGGTGAGAGAGAGAAAGGTGAGGGGTTAACTTTGACTTGGCCATTCTCTCATCTCACCATCTTCATCACATTCTCTCCTCTCCCTCACTCTCTTGCTGCTGCTGCTGCTGCTCTTTCTCTCCCTTTGCCTCTCTACCTCCTCACAATCATGCAATAAAACCCATTAAAACCCCATCTCCTCTTCACAAAAAATGTGCATGAGCTCACAAGCTACACTATGAACCAAGAAAAATTTGATTTTGGTGCCCTAGATGATTCATGGGTGCAAAATGAGGTAATTATTCCATCATTAGTGTAGAATTTCCTTTCCTTTAGCATCCATGTTAAAGTAGAACCGATATTGTGTGGTTTTGGGAACTTTGGAAACTTGAGTTGAGGATTAGGGTTTTACTTGAACCCAAAGGTGAAATTAAGGTTACTAGAGGCTATACAACCCCTGTGGTGATTGATTGGAGACCCAAACCAGAGACTAGATCCCCGGAATACGAACTTAGAAGCCCGATATCGGAGGAATTGAGGATTCTGTGAGTGTAAAATGAAATCTGCTATCACCCGGAACCTCTGAAAATTATTTAGCAAACACAGAGAGATGTGGAGGCATCCAGGAAGCTAACCCCAAGACCCGAGCCCCTGACTCCATTCTTTGGCCGCAGATTTAATCATTCTGGCCGCAATTTGCGGCCACAGTAGGTTGGATATGGTTCGTGTTTGGTCTGTAGCTCCATCTCCTGTAAACTAGACCGTTGGCATATGCAAAATTGGATGATTTGACCTAGGGTAAAATCTGGAACCATTTTCAAGAGTTGCTGTTTTGATTCGGGGTTTCGTTTTGCGTATTTTGAATTCTGGATTATTGTGATTTGTGTCGTATTCGATCGCTTGACGTTTGTATGTCGAAATCGAGTGTTATTTGGTGGTTTTGAAAGCGTAGTCCATAGGTTCTAACCTATAGGCCTTTAGCGTGTCGTTTTGGTTTTCCGATGTGAGTTTGATATGCATTTGCGATTATGTTATATGTGTAGGTACCCCATGAGTACTTCGAGACGACAAGCAAGCACGTGGCGACGTCGGCAACGGCAAGCGAAGAGCAAGGTGAGTAGATTATATCTACGGGGAAAGTCGGGTGGATGGCATATAGCACCCCCGCAGTTCGATGTGTAGTATGCTATATATATACACTATATATATGATATCTTTTAAGTGTGACATGGATATTCAAGATATGTTAAGGTGTTCAATGGTTAGATTAGGGTTTTTAGAAGTAAACTAGTATAGCTTCTTAGTTGCGAACCCTAGAATAGGTTTACACCCACACGCACACACATGCTTACTTTTATATACTCGTATACCTACACTTGGATGATGAGGATAGTGGATGATATTTGGAGATGAGTCGATGAGTTTGGGCATGGTGCCACGAGATCGGTGATATGATGTGGTTCGTATTATGAGATACGACATGAGTTATAGTGGACTTTTAGACGTGTGTTTTCATACACGCGCGCGCACACACACACACACACACACACACACACACACACACACACACACACATATATATATATATCGATGGTATCAGTTTGTACTAGACTTAGATCAGTACCCCTGTTTATGAGATATGATGATATGGATAGTAGATAAATGATGAGATGAATATGATATTTGACACATACCCAGAATTGGGATGCCGTACGACGGATTTACGTACCAATAATATATTGATGATAAATCCGCACTCTTGACTCGAGGATGTCATATTGTATATTGTATCGTATGTGATACTATTGAGGCGGGATCACCGACTATTATATGTATATATATATATATATATATATATATATATCGACTCAGATTTAGGTGGTTTTCATACCCTTTCGATTAGCTTGTTAGTTAGATCTGTAGTTTACTTAGTAGATTTTAGACTAGACACGAGTCATACCTATTTCAAAACTAACGAATCGTGAGTATTTTAAAGACAGGCTAAGGGATTCTACAGATATTTTCAAATGACGCATCATTTCTTAAAAACACTGTAGCCCTTATTTTTCTAAAAAGCCTGATTCGTCTTATTTCAAATGGCAAAACTGTATGACATTTACATATTGATGTAGATTCTTCACTGTTGCATTTACTATTCAATTTCCGCATATTCTTACTATTCGCATCGCATTGCATGTGTAAATGTGTTTATTGTTATATTAAACCCATGCTGTCAGGACACCAGCACCATTATCGATGATGCGTATGTTCCACGTACACCTGCTTTCCACTCACACACTTTATCATCGATAATTGCCATGTCACTACACAGTAGGATTGTTGCATCAGGATATGACTCCTTGTATGACATAATGCCGTACATACATATTGTACACCCATACTTGCATACATACGTATTTGCACATACATAGATGATTCTGGCTTGATCTTGGAGATTTGGGAACCGCAAGATATATTTTAAAACTGGATTCATTTGAAAGAGCAGTTTTCCCTTGATATGTGCATATTACTATTCCATGTTGCATGATATACTGATATGCTTACATTTCTTTTATATGTCGCTTACGTCATGCTTTACGATTATACGTATTGAGATATGTTGTTTCCATGAGATTTCTGGATTTGAGAACCGTGGGTATTTCAAAAGAAAGTATGTACTGTTTTAAAAACTCGGTTTCTCTTGATATGATATTTCAGTGCGTCCACCATGCGTTTTCTCGGTTCTGAGACGTGTGATATGTGAAACCCGATTCGAGGAGGAGGAGGATTCCGTTTGCGGGTACATGGTGGACCCGGTATGGTACCCCGGGGCGAGAGAGAGATTTCGTGTGGATGACGATGAGCCTGCCAGAAGGACCACTACCTACCGGTGATAGTATTTGGGCTCGGCGGATATCCGGAGGATACCGACCGGAGTCGAGAGATGATATGGGACGATCCGGACTGACAGAGCCCGTGGGCCGATCCGGACTTACAGAGCCCGATATACGAGGATTTACGTGCCGATGCTGGGCACGGGTTTCATGATGTTTTCGAGTGTCGATACTGGACACTCAGGTTCCATGATTTTTATGTGTCGCGAGGGACACATGTTGATTGATATCCTCATACTTTCATGCATATGCTTTTATGACTTTCACATGCATGATGTTGTTATGTCATTGGTTGACATGTGGACGAGATCCACATGCATATAGACATTGATTACATAGTTGGATGATATCCACATGCTCATAGACTTCATGATATAGTTGACACTGGTTACATTGATCATACCTCATATTTATGATATGTTGCTACCTTATGCACTGGCACGAGCACTTGGTACTACACTTATGTATAGATGTTTACCCTTGCCACCTTATCATGCTTCAGACTTATTCATATTGAGGATATATTATTACTGATCGTTTGACCTAGGATTGAGTCATACATACGATTTCTGCTCTGTGATGTTTTCTACTCACGAGTTGGAAACTCACCCCCGTTGTGCCACAGCTTCTTGCGGGTTTTTGCCGTACAGGTTTCATTGCGGCTTTCAGGCACACTGCTTCCTTTCTGGGTGATTGCTTTGGTAGGTGGGTTCACTCGCATCGTGACCACCATTGTACTTATTTATTTTTAGTTGTATCTAGTAAATTCCATCAACCAGACTTGTATATTTATTTCAGACTTAGAAAACCAGTTGTGTATTATTTCGACCTTAGAGTCGCGCGTTGTAGTATTATGCTTTTCATGATGATTTTGAGTTTTCTTTTGAGTTTTAATCTTCGCCCTTCGGCGTTGTATATTATATTGCTTGCGTGGTTGTGACCGTCGATTGACGAAGAGCTAGCTCCCGCTTCGGGATGCCTTTTATCATTATGCATATATTATTCTTGTTGTACTCCGTTTGGGGCCAGTATTTACAAAGGAAACTCCGCCGAAATTTTCAGAAAAGACTTGAGAATTTAAAAAATGCATATTCGGCTTACTTATTTAAAAACATTGTTTTTAAAATATGTTTTCTTCACTTCTTTAAAACTAGTTTTCCTTCATTTATTATTTAAAATGGTTTTAGATTTCTGGGCTTTTGGCTTACTTGAATTAGATGAGGTCCTATAGACTTCATATGATTCAAGGTCCAGTCACGTGCTATTTCGGGTCCTGACAAAGTTGGTATCAGAGCGCTAGGTTAACCTTAGTTCGAGTCTAAGTTTGACTATGCGGAGCCTAGAGCGTTTGTATATATTCGGAACTTAGGCTTGACCTTACGGAACTTGGACTTAGTCGAGGGGGTATTAGACTCGAACTTTCGTCGCGTAGGTTGACCTTGGTTGATGGAGTAGGTGACTTGAGGAGAGTGACGTACCGTGTGTATGTTCCGCGGCATACTTACGATACGCTAGTCCGCTTAAAGGGCCTTAGGATGTACATTTCCTTGCACAGTATTATATTCATTCCTATGATCTATCCTCATCGATATTGGTTATGTTTTTGCTGCCATGATTACACGGACAGAGAGAGCTACGGCTAGAGTTGCGTCAGCATGAGCTCGTTGCGGACGAGGACTGACCAGGGCGTGATTCCAGGGACATACGATTGCATAGAGTCGTCGTTTTATTATGTTTTCGCGCCATGAGCGTTTGACGGATCGCTTTTACGAGACTTCTCGGACGTGCAGATCAGCACCATAGGATTGAGCCACTGATAGAGGCCATCCAAAATGTGATGACCATTGAAGTATCGTTTATTCATGATGATTGAGGCACTGTTCAGCGTGCAGACGAATGAGCCAGTTGTTGCTGCTAACGACGAGATATTGCCCCAGATGTTGGAGCTATTGCAGTACGAGTTGTACTTAGAGAAATGATGGAAGGTCAGTAGTCACCCGAGGATGAATGACTAGGACATGTGGTTCGTTCGCTTACCCCGACGTGAGGTCATCAGATTGATCGATTCTAGCTAGAGACGACTTCACGCAGGTACGTTGAGAGTCGATGGAGACGATCGAATGTCAGGAGCCCATTTTCCAAGTTTAAAGTATTCAGAGACAAATGCAAGTAATTCTATGGACCCTCTAGAAGAATGAAACCCTAACTCGACGTAATGACCATGGAACACCTTTGAACCTTAGGGTTTGCGGCAGTTTAGCGGTGCCATTTGTGAGGCTTGGGTTTGCCCTTCTACAGTTGGTCCACAGGTGTTGTGGCATGTACTGGAATACTATTAAACTAAACTCAAGATGTAGAGCTCTTGGGGGATTATGAGGTTTTGACGAATCGATCGAAATGTTCGACATCCTTCGGATATCATGTGATGGGATGCATTGCTTGGGAGACTCCAGATACGAGTATAGCCGTCGGAGCACAGTCCATGCATCCCCGATGAGACGAGTCCGAAGCAGTCGACAGCAGAGAAAAGTGGAATAAAGAGTTCGCACGAGATTTCGACGAGATTACGTTCCAATCCGCTGACGTCAGAGATGTGATACACATGCAGAGGCGTTGATTATTGATATATCTTCCAGAAGGAGTCACGATGAGAATACAGCCATTCCGGAACAAGGAATTGATTTAGAAAAAGATGATGGCTTCCGAATAGTTCGGCAGAAACGAGAATTGGGAGATACCTCGACAGGACCTTTCTGGAATACTAAACGAGAAGACTTGGACCCAGGAGCGGTCGTATTGCGAACACCCAGCAGGCCAGAGTTCGGCATCGTCGACGAGATAGTTGGCCAGAGATCTGTAGAGGATGTGCCAGAGCGGGACTGTTTCCGTCGTCATTCCATATTGGGCCGTTGAGCCGAGGAGCTATATCTAGCAATGCACAGTGAGAGACAAGAGCCTAAAAGCACCAGGCGCCAGATCATGAACAGGAGGCAAGTAGATATCTAGCTCTACTAGCATTGGATGCACCGACACCTTCTCAACTTTGAAGGAGGAAATATCGACGACGGTATTTATGATTTGTGATTTGGTGATTCGATTATAACGCATCCGTCATCTTGGATTTCGGTATTTTGGGCGATCTATTCGCATGATTGAGTGTTGATGACCGAGTTTCATGATATTTGTTTTCGTGCACCATGGTTGCATCTACTGGGTATTCATATTTTGTGCATATGATACGCACACGATTTGGTTTTTGCACTCGGTATAGTTCACAAATGCTTGCAGTGCATTGATACGTATTTGTCCACCATAGTTACACCTAACTTTGGTTTGATGTCATTCGATATGTTGATTTTGATTTTCATGCCTATGTTATGTATGCGATTTGCCTTATGCTTGCGGCATAGTTTTCATGCACTTTTAGTTTTTTGATTTGATTTGTACACGCTGATGCACATGGTTGTGAGATTATATACCGCGGTATACTTGATCTGGATTAAGCTGTATTGTATACCGTTGATTTCGATTCTGATATTGATGTTGATTTCGTGCACTCTATGCATTTGATTTGGATTCTTGCGCATATTTGGCGCGCTTGGATTGGATTTTGCACATGTTCGGCGCTTGATATTGGATTTCGTGATTTCGTGCATGTTGGATGCACATGATTTAGATTTTATTCGTGCATGATGGATGCACCTGATTTGGATTTTCGCGCATGTTGGGCGCGTGTTATGAGATACGATTTGTGTGCACGCCAGATGCACTAAATCGAGATTCTTCGTGCATATCAGATGCACCTGATTTTGCTGTCAGGCACACACGTTGTCTTGGACAGGTGTTTCATGCACACCCGTTGCACTTAGATGTTGTTTCTGTGCACATGTATGGCACATAGATGGATTTTGATTTCTGTGCACACCAGACGCACGTAGCATTCATATGCACATTTTGGGGTTGATTTCTTATGGAGCAGTACGATTTTATGATATTTGCTATTTGTTTTCGTACTGAGCGGGACTAGTCAGGGTACAGTACCTGGATATATTTTGCATGCATTGATAGTTATCGAAAGGATTTCCAAAAAGGGAGCTATAGTCTCAGTATTTACCTACGTGTCTGATATGACACGAAATGTTTAAAACAAGGAAACCCTTCTAAATTGTTTTCAAAACGGCGGAACGTACATATTAAACAACAGATATATACATATATGGTTATTTTCTTACAATAGATGTCCGCCATTGTGCAGTGTTATGCAAATCGCACAGCGATTTAAAAAGGTTTGGCATGCATTTCCTGCAGATGTGTACATTTGTGTTGATTTATATCATATTGGTTTCGTATTGGATTTGACATTTGTGTCTTCACCATGACACGGATGATTTCAGGATGCTTGACGGAGTTTTGATTTTAAGTTATCTACTCATTGTTCATGCGCATGCATTGCGCTATGATGCGTTTTATGTATTGATGATTTCGGAGCCCCGACGACTTAGACTTTTTACTGAAATGTTTTAGTATTAAGGGGTTTAAAATTTAAATTTAAATTCGGGGACCGAATTTCTTTAAGGGGGGAAGATTGTAACATTTCAAAAAAAAATATTATTTTTAGGAATTTTTTTATAATAAAATATTAAATATTTTAATAAGACGGTATAATTAAATACCGATAAATTGGGGAGAAATTTGGAAAATTATGGAAATTACTGAAAAGAGGGTGTTTTTTGTGAATTATGCAAATTATAAGTTTTTATGATTAATTATACGCTAATTAGTGCTAATCGCGATTAAATATCGCTAATCGCGCATTAAGCTTGTTTTGTGCAAAACATGCACCATATCATTTTTACACTTGTGTTACATTTTCCTACATGGCTTTCTCTTCATTTTTCATACATGGCTTTGGTTTTGTGAGAAAAGAAAAGAATAGGGAAAGGAATAAACAAATAGGTATGGGTGAGAGAGAGAAAGGTGAGGGGTTAACTTTGACTTGGCCATTCTCTCATCTCACCATCTTCATCACATTCTCTCCTCTCCCACACTCTCTTGCTGCTGCTGCTGCTCTCTCTGTCCCTTTGCCTCTTTACCTCCTCACAATCATGCAATAAAACCCATTAAAACCCCATCTCCTATTCACAAAAAATGTGCATGAGCCCACAAGCTACACTATGAACCAAGAAAAATTTGATTTTGGTACCCTAGGGGATTCATGGGTGCAAAATGAGATAATTATTCCATCATTAGTGTAGAATTTCCTTTCCTTTAGCATCCATGTTAAAGTAGAACCGATATTGTGTGGTTTTGGGAACTTTGGAAACTTGAGTTGAGGATTAGGGTTTTAGTTGAACCCAAAGGTGAAATTAAGGTTACTAGAGGCTATACAACCCCTGTGGTGATTGATTGGAGACCCAAACCAGATATTAGAACCCCGGAATATGAACTTAGAAACCCAATATCGGAGGAATTGTGGATTCTGTGAGTGTAAAATGAAATCTGCTATCACCCGGAGCCTCTGAAAATTATTTAGCAAACACAGAGAGATGTGCAGGCACCCAGGAAGCTAACCCCAAGACCCCAGCCCCTGACTCCATTCTTTGGCCGCAGATTTAATCATTCTGGCCGCAATTTACGGCCACAGTAGGTTGGATATGGTTCGTGTTTGGTCTGTAGCTCCATCTCCTGTAAACTAGACCGTTGGCATATGCAAAATTGGATGATTTGACCTAGGGTAAAATATGGAACCATTTTCAAGAGTTGCTGTTTTGATTCGGGGTTTCGTTTTGCGTATTTTGAATTCTGGATTTTTGTGATTTGTGTCGTATTCGATCGCTTAACATTTGTATGTCGAAATCGAGTGTTATTTGGTGGTTTTGAAAGCGTAGTCCATAGGTTCTAACCTATAGGCCTTTAGCGTGTCGTTTTGGTTTTCCGATGTGAGTTTAATACGCATTTGCGATTATGTTATATGTGTAGGTACCCCACGAGTACTTCGAGACGACAAGCAAGCGCGTGGCGACGTCGGCAACGGCAAGCGAAGAGCAAGGTGAGTAGATTATATCTACGGGGGAAGTCGGGTGGATGGCGTATAGCACCCCCGCAGTTCGATGTGTAGTATGCTATATATATACTATATATATGATATATTTTAAGTGTGACATGGATATTCAAGATATGTTAAGGTGTTCAATGGTTAGATTAGGGTTTTTAGAAGTAAACTAGTATAGCTTCTTAGTTGCGAACCCTAGAATATGTTTATACCCATACGCACACACATGCTTACTTTTATATACTCGTATACCTACACTTGGATGATGAGGATAGTGGATGATATTTGGAGATGAGTCGATGAGTTTGGGCATGGTTCCACAAGATCGGTGATATGATGTGGTTCGTATTATGAGATACGACATGAGTTATAGCGGACTTTTAGGCGTGTGTTTTCATACACGCACGCACACACACACACACACACACACACACACACACACACACATATATATATATATCGATGGTATCAGTTTGTACTAGACTTAGATCAGTACCCCAGTTCATGAGATATGATGATATGGATAGTAGATAAATGATGAGATGAATATGATATTTGACCCATACCCAGAATTGGGATGCCGTACGTCGGATTTACGTACGAGCTATATATTGAAGATAAATCCGCACTATTGACTCGAGGATGTCATATTGTATATTGTATCGTATATGATACTATTGAGGCAGGATCACCGACTATTATATGCATATATATCGACTTAGATTTAGGTGGTTTCCATACCCTTTCAATTAGCTTGTTAGTTAGATCTGTAGTTTACTTAGTAGATGTTAGACTAGACCCGAGTCATACCTATTTCAAAACTAACGAATCATGAGTATTTTAAAGACAGGCTAAGGGATTCTACGGATATTTTCAGAAGACGCATCTTTTCTCAAAAACACCGTAGCCCTTATTTTTCTAAAAACCCCGATTCGTCTTATTTCAAATGGCAAAACTATATGACATTTACATATTGATGTAGATTCTTCACTGTTGCGTTTATTATTCGATTTCCGCATATTCTTACTATTCGCATCGCATTGCATGTGTAAATGTGTTTATTGTTATATTAAACTCATGCAGTCAGGACACCAGCACCATTATCGATGATGCGTATGTTCCACGTACACCTGCTTGCCGGCTCACACACTTCATCATCGATAATTGCCATGTCACTACACAGTAGGATTGTTGCATCAGGATATGACTCCTTGTATGACATACTGGCACACATACATATTGTACACCCATACTTACATACACACGTATTTGCACATACATAGATGATTCTGGCTTGATTTTGGAGATTTGGGAACCGCAAGATATATTTTAAAACTGGATTCATTTGAAAGAACGGTTTTTCCTTGATATGTGCATATTACTATTCCATGTTGCATGATATACTGATATGCTTACATTTCTTTTATATGTCGCTTACATCATGCTTTACGATTATACGCATTGAGATATGATGTTTCCATGAGATTTTTGGATTTGAGAACCGTGGGTATTTCAAAAGAAAGTATGTACTATTTTAAAAACCCGGTTTCCCTTGATATGATATTTCAATGCGTCCACCAAGCATTTTCTCGGTTTTGAGACGTGCGATATGTGAAACCCGATTCGAGGAGGCGGAGGATTCTGTTTGCGGGTACATGGTGGACCCGGTATAGTACCCCTGGGCGAGAGAGAGATTTCATGTGGATGACGATGAGCCTGCCAGAAGGACCACTACCTACCGATGATAGTATTTGGGCTTGGCGGATATCCGAAGAATACCACCGGAGTTGAGAGATGATATGGGTCGATCCGGACTGACGGAGCCCGATATATGAGGATTTACGTGCCGATGCTAGGCACGGGTTTCATGATGTTTTCGAGTGTCGATGGTGGACACTCAGGTTCCATGATTTTAATGTGTCGCGAGGGACACATGTTGACTTATATCCTTATACTTTCATGCATATGGTTTTATAACTTTTACATGCATTATGTTGTTATGTCATTGGTTGACATGTGGACGAGATCCACATGCATACAGACATTGATTACATAGTTGGATGTTGTCCACATACTCATAGACTTTATGATATAGTTGACACTGATTACATTGACCATACCTCATATTTATGATATGCTGCTACCTGAGGCACTGGAACGAGCACTTGGTACTACACTTATGTATAGATGTTTACCCTTGCCACCTTATCATGCTTTAGACTTATTCATATTGAGGATATATTATTACTGATCATTTGACCTAGGATTGAGTCATACATACGATTTCTGCTCTGTGATGTTTTCTACTCACGAGCTGGCAACTCACCCATGTTGTGCCACAGTTTCTTGCCGGTTTTTGCCGTACAGGTTTCATTGCGGCTTTCTGGCACACTGCTTCCTTTCTGGATGATTGCTTTGGTTGGTGGGTTCACTCTCATCGTGACCACTATTGTACTTATTTATTTTCAGTTGTATCTAGTAAATTCCATCATCCAGACTTGTATATTTATTTCAGACTTAAAAAACCAGTTGTGTATTATTTCGACCTTAGAGTCGCGCGTTGTAGTTTTATGGTTTTCATGATGGTTTTGAGTTTCATTTTGAGTTTTGATCCTCGCCCTTCGGCGTTGTATATTATATTGCTTGCGTGGTTGTGACCGTCGATTGACGAAGAGCTAGCTCCCGCTTGGGGATGCCTTTTATCATTATGCATATATTATTCTTGTTGTACCCCGTTTGGAACCAGTATTTACAAAGGAAACTCTACCGAAATTTTCAGAAAAGACTTGAGGATTTAAAAAATGCATATGCGTCTTACTTATTTAAAAACCTTGTTTTTAAAACATGTTTTCTTCACTTCTTTAAAACTAGTTTTCCTTCATTTATTATTTAAAATGGTTTTAGATTTCTGGGCTTTTGGCTTACTTGAATTAAATGAGGTCCTATAGACTTCATATGATTCAAGGGCCAGCCACGTGCTATTTCGGGTCGTGATAAGTTCATCCTTATGTAACTTAGCTAGTCGTGTCGCATTGATATGACCTAGTCTATAATGCCACAAGAAGGATTCGTTCATTTCTAAACGACTCATCTTGTGTGTATTCTATATACATTGAACTGTGGTTTGATTTAGAACTTATATGCTATTACATAACGTGCCTGATCCAATCAACTCTTGATTAAGAAAAAATGTTCACAACATTATCCGCCAATACAGAATTGTAACATTTCAGAAAAATAAAATATTATTTTTGGTAATTTTTATAATTTAATAATAAATATTATGAATATTTTAATAATGCGGTATAATTAAATACCGATAAATTGGAAAACATTTGGAAAATTATAGGAATTACTGAAATGAAGGCGTTTTATATGATTTATGCAATTTACAAATTTCTATAATTAATTATACTTCATTTTAATGCTAATCGCGATTAAATATCGCAAATCTTGCATTAATCCGGTTTTGTGCACATGACATGCACCATATCATTTTTCACACTTATTACATTTTTTCCTACCATGATTCTTGTGTGTATGGTTTATTTGTTTTGGGTTTCCAAAAGAAAAGAAAAGAAAAGGAAAATGAATATAGAATTGAGGCATGGGCAAGAAAGAGAGAGAGAGAGTGAGGTGAGGGGTCTCATTGACCAAGACCTTTGTTTTCTTTCATCCTCTTCATCTTTTCTCTCCACTTTCTTTCTCCTATGGCTGCTGCCTTCCTCTTTCCCCCCTCCTCTTCATCCTCACAAACACCATAAAAAAACAACTCAAAATCTCATATTGCCTTCATAAAAAACATGCACAAGCTTCTCACAAACACTTTGGACCAAGAAAAATTGGATTTTGGAGACATGGGGCAACTCAAGAAAATTCTTGAGTTGCCAAATGAGGTAATCCCTTCACCATTAGTATAGTATTTCATTCCATTAGCTTCTACGTTTAGTTTAGAATCGATATATTGAGGTTTAGTAGACTTTGAAATTTCCAAGTTAGGGTTTTGATGAAAACTTGAGTAGTGAAGTGTAATTGATGTTAGTAGAAGCCATACAACCCCTATAGTGATGGTATATTGGACTAAACCTGAGAGTAAACCCCCAATTCATAAACTTAGAAACCCCGATATCGTATTTTTGTGGAAATTGTGATGGAAATTGGAGATCTGCTAACACCCAGGTGACCTGAAAATTATTTAGCGAAGCCTGAGAGATATGCAGGCAACATAGAAGCTACCCTAGAAACCCGAGACCATATGCTCATGTTTAGGCCGCCATTTTTCTCATTTTGGCCGTAATTTACGGCCTTGGTACGTTGGAATCGTTCCATGCTTGGTCCATGGCTTTATCTTAGGCAAATTAGACCTACCCAATGTGCAGAATTGGCTAATTTCACCTGAAACAAAATCTGGGACTATTTCCTTGAGTTGCTGTTTTGAAATGTGACTTTTAAATGACTTGAACTTGTGATATTTCATTTTGTCTCGATCGATTGGAGTTTATACGTTGATGTCGAGGATTATTGGTTCTTCTTGCATATGTAGACCATAGGTTTTAAACCTATGTGTGATACGTGCACCGTTTTGGTTTTGTGCGAGATTTCTGTTTACGATGCTATATGTGTATATATGTAGGTACCCTCAAGTGGAATTCGGACGACGAGTAAGAGGAAGGCGACATCGATTTCGACAAGAGAGGATCAAGGTGAGTAGATATATATCTACGGGGGAAGTCGGGTGAATGGTGTATAGCATCCCCGCAGTTTCGTTGTGTCGTATACGAATACGTACACGTATATATATATATATATATATATATATATATATATATATATTTGTGTGTGTGTGTGTTTATTGTGGGACCATGATTATCTTGATAGGTTTATGTGTTCATGGGTTAGTTTAATGTAATTAGAAGTAACTTAGTTTAGCTTCTTAGTCGCAAAACCCTAGTTTTATGTTTTGCATACACGCGTGCACACACACTTGCATACAGTTTATTACTTGTGCGTATATGGGGATATTTATGTACACACACATAGGTATGGGACTATGTGTGTGTGTGTGTGTGTGTGTATACATGGATGATGAGGATAGTATATGGTATTTGGAGATGAGTCGATGAGGTAGGGCATGGTGCCATGAGATCGGTGATATGACGTGGTTCGTATTATGAGATATGACACGATATTATAGCGGGTCCTTAGGCGATGTGTTTCATAAACACGCACGTATATATGTAGATGGTATCAGTATTGTACTAGACTTAGATGAGTACCCCAGTTCACGATATGTGATGATAAGGATACCAGATGAATAATGAGATAAATGTGATATTTGACCCGTACCCAGATTTGGAATGCCGTACGATAGATTTACCGTACGAGCTATATATTGATGATAGATCCGCACTCTTGACTCGAGGATGTCATGTTATATATTGTATCATATGTGAAACTATTGAGGCGGGATCATCGACTATTATATGTTATATACATATCGACTCAGACTTAGGTGGTTTTCCTTACCCTTTTGTTTAGTCCTGTAATTTACTTGTAGGTGTTAGACTAGATTTGAGTCATACCTATTTCAAAACTAACGAATCATGAGTATTTTAAAGATAGGCCAAAGGATTCTACGGATATTTCAAAGGATGTACCTTTTCTTAAAAACACCTTAGCCCTTATTTTCAAAACACCACGATTCTTATTATTCCAAATGGAAAAACGGTATGACACATATATAGAAATGTAGATTCTTTATTGTTACGTTATTATTCATGTTCCGCATATTATTGTTGCATTTAGTATTCATTTGCCATTTATTATGTTGCTATCATCGCATTGCATGTTTATAGTGTACTTTAGTGATTATGAAACCATGCTGTCAGGACACCAGCACCATTACCGATGATTCGTATGCTCCACATACACTTGCTTGCCGGATCACACACATCATCATCGGTAATTGCCATGTCACGTACACTTTAGAGAATATTATTTCATTGACATAGTTTGCTAGCTGATAGTTCCTATATTTTATTGTTTCATATGTTAGTTCATATTGCATTCATTGCTTGATATTTCGTGCATATTTTTATATTCATTAGTCATACAATAGTATAATGGCCAGTCCGGATTGCTGGAGCCCAGTATTCATTATTATTGACTTTTATTTTAGATTTCGGTTTTTCCATGAGATTTCTGCATTTGGAGAAACCGCAAGATTTAATAAACTCATTTATCATTTTAAAAGATAAAAGTGTGGTTTTCTCATGTTATGATTGTGATATGTCCACCATGAGTTTTCTCGGCTCTTGAGCGATATCATACATCCGATTCGAGGAGGAGATTAACCGTCTGCGGGTGCATGGTAGACCCGGTGCGGTACCCCCGGGCGAGAAGATCGCAGAGAATGGCATTTAAGCCTGTGACAGGGGAGCATTGCTGACCGGTGATTTTATTGAGATTTATGATACAGGCCAGTCCGGATAACCGGAGCCTGAGATATTAAGATTTGATGATACAGGCCTGTCCGGATAGCCAGAGCCTGAGATATTGAGATATTGGGATATTGAGATATATATTTTGTGTCGATGCTTGACACTGATTTTCTGATGATTTTATTGATGATACTTAAATGTTTATACAGAAATCTCACTTTACTAAGAAAACAGTTTTCTCATTCATGATGTATTCTGTTTTCATTATACCGCATTCATACCTCATATTTACGATATACTGCTACCTGAGGCACTGACACGAGCACATGGAATTACACTTATGCATTGATGTTTACCCTTGCCTTTATATTATGCTTCAGGCCATATTATCATTGAGGATATATTTTTTTTGATCGTATTGACCTAGGATTGAGTCATACATACGATTTCTGCTCTGTGATCTTTTCTACTCACGAGTTGGCAACTCACCCCCGTTGTGCCACAGTTCTTGCAGGTTTTGCCGTACAGGTTTCGTTGCGGCTTTGCTGGCACACTGCTTTCATTCCGGGTGATTGCTTTGGTAGGTGGGTTCACTTGTATTGTAAGCACCATTGTACATTTATTATTCAGTTGTATCTAGTAAACTCCATCAACCAGACTAGTATATTTATTTGACGTAGAAGACTAGTTGTTTATTCTTTCGACCTTAGAGTCGCGCATTGTATCATTATGGTTTTCTTGATGATTTTGAGTTCCCTTTTGAGTTTTGATCCTCGCCCTTCGGCGTTGTATATTATATTGCTTGCGTGGTTGTGACCGTCAATTGACGAAGAGCTAGCTCCCACTTGGGGATGCCTTTATTCATATTATGCATATTGTACCCTTTTGGGGCTAATATTTACAAAGGAAACTCTGCCGAAATTTTCAGAAAAGACTTAAGATTTAAAAATGCATATTCGGCTTATGTTATTAAAACCACTTGCTTTAAAATAGTTTTCTTCACTTCTAATTAAAATGGTTTAGATTTCTGGGATTTTTTTGGCTTACTTGAATTAGATGGGGTCCTATAGACTTCATATGATTCAAGTGCCAGTCACGTGCCATTTTGGGTCGTGAGAAAGTTGGTATCAGAGCGCTAGGTTAACCTTGGTTCGAGTCTATGTTTGACTATGCGGAGCCTACGGCGTTTGTATATATACGGAATCTAGGCTTGACCTTACGGAACTTAGACTTGGTCGAGGAAGTATTAGACCCGAACTTTCGTCGCGTTGGATGACCTTGGTTGATGGAGTAGGTAAGTTAAGGAGAGTGACGTACCGTGTGTATGTTCCGCGGTATACTTACGTTACACTACTCCGCATAAGAAGCCTTAGAATGTACATTTCCTCGCACAACATTATATTCATTCCTATGATCTATCCTCATCGATATTGGTTTATAGGTTTTGCTGCCACGATTACACGGGCAGAGAGAGCTATGGATAGAGTTGCGTCAGCATGAGCTCGTCACGGACGAGGACTGACCATGGCGTGATTCCAGGGACATATGATTGCATAGAGGTATCGTTTATTTGTGTTTTCATGCCATGAGCGTTTGATAGATCGCTTTTGCAAGATTTCTCGGACGTGCAGATCAGCACCAGAGGATTGGGCCACTGCTAGAGGCCAGCCAGAATGTGATGACCGTCAAGCACCGATTATTCTTGATGATTGAGGCACTGTTCAGCGTGCGGACAAATGAGCCAGTTGTTGCTGCGAATGACAAGATATCACCCCAGATTTTGGAGCTATTGGCGCACAGTTGTACTTAGAGATATGATAGAAGATCGCTAGTCACCAAAGATGAAAGACTAGGACATGTAATTCGTTGCCTATCCCGATTCGAGGTCATCAGATTGATTGTGTAACACCTTAGAATGTGTTTTTGGGATAATTATATTTTAATATATAGTTTTTAATAAAAAAAAGTTTACTAAATTGATTTTCAATTATTTTATCCTATTTAATGAATATTTTATTAGATTTTTCCTATGCTTGCACACACTTGTGCATGTTAACTAGGGTTGTAATTTGGGGTTTAGCTATGATTAGCAAACATGGTGAGCTAACCATTTCCCTAATGTAGTTTTATAATTTGTTTTAAGTGTTTTGGGTTTTAAGTTGTATGGTTGTTTTAAAAGAAAAAAATGAAATGAAAAGGATTTTAAATGGGGTTGAATTGTTGACCATGAGAGAGAGAGAGAGCATGGTGCTACATGGTTTAGGCCATGCCTCATTTAATGAGGGAAGAGAAAGAGAAGGGAGGGTTTTTGCCTTGATCTCATTTTTCCTCCTCATTATCATTCCCTCATTCCCACACACACTCACACACATCAGCAGCAAAGGCAGCAGCAGCACCAGCAGCTCAAGAAGCAGCAGCAACAACAGAAACAACATCAGCATCAGCAGCAAGCAGCTTTAGCAGCAGCAACATGCACCTGCAGGAGCCCCAGCAGCAGTAGCAACCTCTCATCCTCTCCTTCCACTCCTTCTCCTGCTTCCTAGGGTCCATTAGGGTATAATTTCTGAACTCAACTCCCTTTCTTGTTAAGCTTATATGTTAATTAGCATCGGTTTGTGTTAAATAGTGAGTTTAGTGCTATATATGGTGATTTGTGAGAGGTTGTGGCAAATTGATGATTGTGTTGGTTAACCCTGCCTATTTTAGTGTTATTAGGGTCACCTTAACTGAGATTAACCCAGATTTCACTAAAATACCATAGGGTTTCCATTTTGTGCAAAATTAACGTTTTTAAGCGACATTGTGGCTTTCTGTGATCTGCTTTTGACCCGGACCTTTCAGGATAAAATTGAGAAGACTAAAGCATGTACATTAGGTATAGACCACATCACCAAAGCACGAGCCACCCATTCCTAAACCTGGCCGCAAATTTAAGGGTTTTGGCCCCAAATTGCGGCCAGGAAGAGGTCTTGGGTCTTGGCTAAGGTAGTCTGCTATGTTTTACAGTGTTTTGGTATGTGCAATTTTGTATGATTTTACCTGTAGCAAAATCTGGCACTATATATCGTATTTCTAGTTCGTTTTGTTTGCACGATACGCGCGATACGTGAGTGGGTTCTATGATCCAGCGTGTCGCGGTAGTTTTAGACGCGTATACACACGTTTCCGCGTTTCGTGCACACACGCGTTTAGTTCGCGACGCGAGTTTCTCGTTTGGTGTTGATATCGTGTTTTGCGAGATATTTTGCTTATATATGGACTCCTTGTCTCATTTTCAGGTTTGCAGGCGAGTATATCGGACGCAGCAACGAAAGGGAAACAGGTGGTAGGATTCACCTAGCTTGGAGCGTTGGTGAGTAGATTTAACATCTACAGGGGAATCGCCCGCATGGCGTTATGCGTCTGGGCTAGGAATGTTAATACCTGTCGCATCTTCTAGGTTATAATTAGAATTGTGCATTCACCCTATTACTTAGATGTTGTTGTATTGTGACTAGTAGCCGTAGGACACTGCACATATTATTGACGATTCATGTTGCACGAGCACGGATTGTATGCTACACACACACCGTCAATAATTGCCATGTCACACACAAACCACTTATAGATATTATATTGCTTGGTTAGGGACTTTGCGACATCGATTCACATTACTTATCACATATGACTTTTAGCTACATGTATACCTTACTCACATATTCCACTTATACCCAGGGGGTATACTACATCAGTTCTTATAAGTAGATAACTATACCTTGCTACACCTGTATGTTACATATATATTCAGTTACAGTTACATTTTTACCTTACTGATGTTACTTAGCGGTTTTCCTTTTATATGCTTACATTTCGGTTATGTCGCACATATTGTATTCATGGATTTGTGCATTCTTATATGGATTTTTCATGATATTTCCTGGATTTGGGAACCGCGGGAGTTCATGAAATTATGCATTAATTGAAAAACCCGGTTTCCTTGATATGATATTTGCGCATCCACCATGAGTTTTATCGGTTCTGATTTATATATACCCCTACGAGGAAGCGTCGAGGCCGTAGAGGGTACATGGTGGGGCCCGGAGGTATCCCGGGGTAAGAATGGGATGTCGATGTACCACGCCGATGAGCCCAGTAGGGGAACCATACCATCCGGTGACAGTACCAATGACTCGGCGGTAATCAAGGGGATACCGTTGGGAGTCATGTACGTATTGATACGTGAAAAGACGAGGGTCAGAGCTAGGCACTCATGCTTTTCGGGATAGCGTATGATACGTACCTATCAGGATGCTAGTCTTGGTGACGGCATCTCATAGATCAGTATTTCTGTGTCGATACTTGGCATATTGGTTTCATGAAATTTCTAATTACTCTTTGTATATATAACAGGGGATTCAGCCGTTGTTATATATACCCTTACACCATTATTAGTGGAATGGTACGCTAATATATGTGTATTGACCCCATCATATTTATTTCTGCAAATATATATTTAGGATGTTAGAATTTTACTTGAGATTTGATTTGGGATATAGGTGATTCATTGAGATTGGGTACTGGATATATATGAGATTGCTGATTTGTACATTCGGGATATAGGAGATTTATTCGATATTGTATATTGAGGAGATATGAGACTGATATGATATGAAAGCCGATAAAGGGATGATTTGAGGAATTGGGATTTTGAGTGTCTCGATGGATTGTGATCCTACCACGATGTCAGGATTCCGTGGAAATGACATATTTCTCTCCATACCTCACACCTATTTATTTATGCACTGTTTCATGTATTGGTAGTACCTGTTAGTGTACCCTTCATGATTATTGCATATTTACATTCTCATATCCTTATTGCATGATTATTGCATATTGATTGTCATATCATTATTGCTTCATATATTTATTGTACCTGCTAGTGTACTTTCTATTATTCTGCATTCATATGACATGTTATTACTGTTAATTGCATATCTTAGATTCATGTTGTACGTACATACCTGCGATTACCTGCATATGTTATCTACTATTCACGAGTTGGCAACTCACCCCCGTTGTGCCACAGTTGTTTTGCAGGGTGTTTCCCCAGAGTAGTCGAGGCAGGCTATTCATCTATCATCTTTTGCTACAGATACCGCATCGGCTCACAGTGTGCTATTTTGCTTAGGTGGGTTTTGGTGGTTATCTGTATTTTGTATTGTGTATTGTTGTATCCTTGTACTTTCCATCTACTATTATGTTGTTGACTTAGAGACTTGGTAAGGACGATATTGTATATTATTTGGGGATTTGTTGTCTTTTATACAGTTTCCTTTCTATTGTCTTTGTTTCTTCGCTACGGCGTCGTATATTTGTTGTGATTGTTGTTTTCCACCTTTGGGCGTGTATTTGCTCCCGTTTGGGGATGCTTCATTTATATTTATGTTGTACTCATCATTGGGCTAGTTTTTACAAAGGGGGTGTTGCCAAAATTTTAAAGAAAGAAAGTTAGACTTTTAAAGAATTTGGGTTGTGATTTCAAATGTTTCAAAACTGCTATTATCTTTTCTTGTCTTTTTTTAATGGTTTAGATTTCTGGGTTTTGGCTTTCTGTTACTGCGTTACATCTTTAGGCATTGCGTAGTATTAGGGCCGTCACGTGGCAATTTCGGGTCGTGACAAAGTTGGTATCAGAGCGCTAGGTTTTACCTTTCGGAGTGTTGGATGACCTTGGTATGATGGAGTAGGTAGCTTAAGCAGAGTAACGTAGTGTGTGTATGTCTGTAGCATACCCACGATGCGGTACTTCGCCTAAAGTGACCTAAGTACAAATTGCTTGAAATTCCTTCCTTGATGATTCATATCCTTGTGATTCGATTTCCGTGTTCTTATTGAATCTTATCTCTATTTATAGCCTTGCCTCTGATGACTATGGGAACTCAGAGTGATGCAGCGAGGGCCGAGGTTAGAGTTGGTTCGAGTGAGACGAGCACTGACCAGGATGGCACTCTAGTTGCACCGGTGCAGACAGATCAGCCTTCGACAGATCAGCTCGCTAGGATTGTGGTCGAGATGCAGGACTTGCGCCTGACGATGAGTTCATTTGTTGAGAACGTTCGAGTGCTACGATAGGAGGTTGTTACCCCTGTTACTCAGTTATTCCTTGGGATCAGCATGCAGCAGTCAGTCACCTACATAGCACCAGTGGATGCAGCTCCAGTTGACGAGGCACATATTCCAGAGACTCTGAGGGTTCCAGGACAGAGGAGGACTCGTACCAGTGTACCAGCCCAGAGCCAGAGGCTTAGTCGTCGAGACAGATTTCGTGGCCGTCGTGAGAGTAGCAGAGGCTTAGGACGAGGACAGTCGTTCAGCTCTCATTCCCAGGAGGGTCAGCAGTCAGCGCGTGGATGTTTTCGATGCGGAAGCCTTCATCACCTCGTCAGACATTGTTCCTTAGTACCACGTCAGGCTTATGTGCAGAGAGGTCATGGACGTAGAAGGTTCGCTCAGAGGGGTCAGTCTACCAGAGGAGTTCAGCCAGTTGCGGGTAGGGGGCAGACACAGGAGTTTGCTTCTACTCATCGGGACGCGCAGGCGTCCAATTCAAAGTTTTCAGGTATCCTTAATTCGTATGTTCTTTTGATGTGTTTGTTTGTTTTTCCACCCTTGTGCCGTGGTTGGTACGAGAGTCGTGTTAGGTAGATTAGCCATTTATTTGAGTTAACTTCTGTCAGCGATTCTTTTGTTGCGCGGCACGTATTTCAGTTGTGTGCCAATCGGATAGGAGATAGAGATTCGTCCGTCGTTTTGGTCCTTCTAGAGATGTTGGATTTGACGTTCTCCTGGGCATGGACTGGTTAGCTACATGCTAGGCGTCTGTGGACTACCATGAGGAAACAGTCAGGTTTTGTTTTCCCCGGCGAGTCAGTTCTTGTTGTGCAGGTGGACAGTGGTGCTGCCTCTCACAGCTTGAATCCAGCCTGTTTCGTTAGTCGGCTTTTGAAGAGATGTCATGGATTTGTGGCATTTATTCGTGATACCGTAGCCATAGTTGGTTTGTTGGACCGGGTTCCTTTCGTGCGAGAGTGTTCCGACGTTGTTCTAGATGAGCCGGCGAAGCTTAGGGAGCTTAAAGATCAGCTGCAGAGTTGTTTGTTGGGGGATTTTTGTGCGTCTGAGTGTTTCGCTTTTGGAAGCTCCTATATCTGTTCGTCAAGAAGAAAGACGGCAATTGAGGTTGTGTATCGATGGACCGTCAATTGAATCGGCTTACGGTGCGGATATGTATCCTTTACCTCGCATTGACGATTTCTTCGATCAGCTCGAGAGTGCGAGACATTTTATAAGTTTGTTCAGGATCAGGTCATCATTGTTGCGGGATCGGAGTGATGACATTCCGAAGAATTCCTTATGCGTGCTACGGGCTTTGTGTGTCTTGGTGTGTTATTGGACTCACCAGTGCCCTAGTAGCATTCGTAGATATGATGAACCGGATTTCTTCAGGCCGTTCCTCGACCAGTTATTGTTGTGTTATTTACGAAATTCTGGACTATTTAATGTGTCTTGAGGAACAGGAACAGCACTTGAGGATTTGTTATGCAGATATTGGGAGAGCCCCAGCGGTTTGCTAGATTCTCGGAGTGTTCCTTTAGGCTTGCTTGTGTTGACTCCTAGGTCTTGTTGTCACGGGAGACGGTTTCGTATGGTTCCGAGGAAGATCGTGGCCGTACAGCTTGGGCCCAGACTTGTGTGCAGGGCAGAGGTCCGCAGATTTTGGGCTTAGCAGGTTTATACCGCCGTTTCGTGCAGGATTGCTAGTGTAGTGTTGCACCGTTGACTGAATTGACCGGAATAGAGGATTCTTTTCTTTGGAATGAGGCATGTGTGCGGAGTTTTCAGCAGTTGGAGATTCGGTTAATGTAGTATCAGTTCTTTCTTTGCTTTTGGTTCGGGCGACCTTGTGGTTTAACTGTGATGTTTCTTGAGTGGGGCTCGAGTGTGTACTGAGGTGACACTATAGAGTTATCGCTTTTGCTTCCCTATATTGGAGGAAGTACGAGAAGGATATTCCACCCATGATCTGGAGATGTCCGCGGTGGTTTTGCGTTGGAGATTTGGAGACACTATTTGTTCGAGAGTCGTGTCAGATTTTCACGGGCCACCAGAGCTAATGTACATCTTCCTGCAGCGGATTTTGATTGTTGTGATAGTCTTCTGCAGATTTACAGTTCTTGTGCGATCGTTGAGTACAGCTTAAGTTCGCCTCTACGGAGGGGACAGCTTACTCATGTCCGCGCCCGACCACTTTTCCTTAATCGCTTTCGCGAGACACTGCCCGCCGATGCTCGTTCGTCGGTGATACTTGAGAAACTCGGCTGGGTAATGATTCGGAGTCCTTGATTTGTGATAATGGTGTGCTATGTTAGGGACGCGTTTGTGTACCTAATGTTATCGGGTAGAGACATGAAACCCTAGAGCAAATACATCAGTCAACTCTCTGTATTCATTCAAGTTCCATCAGCATTGACGTGGCTTGTGAGATAGTTACGGGTGGGCAGAGATGTAAAGAGAAGCTTTGGGTTTCGTTTCAAGGTGTCCGTCTTGTTGTGTGTTTGGGTTGAGTATCTGAAACCGGCTGGAGAGTTGCAACTTTAACCGTTCCGAAGAGGGAGTGGGAGCAGTTCTCCACGAACTTCGTTATGGTGTCTACCTAGGTTTAGTCAGGGTGTGACTCCTTTCGGATTCTTGTCATTCGGTTTTACTCAGTTTGCTCAGTTGTTCTTTGTTAAGTTTGTGCGTTTGTGTTAATTGTTTTCGGCAGTTGGGATCGTCACTTGCCATCGATAGGATACTTCTTTGATAGCAGTTATCAGGGAGCGTTCCAATTGGCAACCTTTAGGTTTAGAGGTTAGGTCGTGTCGATCACCAGTCTGTTGTTTTTCTGACTCTGCGTAAGTAGGATTTGGACCCCAGCTAGTCTAGAGACTTCGGAGATGATCCAGTTGATTCAGATTAGGATGAGAGTAGCCCAGTGCAAATAAAGGTCCTATGCCGACTGTGTTGGTCGTAGACTTAAGTGCGCAGTGGCAAATCATGTATTCCTGCGGATTTTTCCGATAAATGACGTGTTGAGTTTTGGGAAGCTTATCCCAGGATTTAGGTTCTTCTGAGATCCTTTAAGAGAGTTAGTTTTGTTGCCTTTAATTTGGCACTTCCGCCCAGATTATTGAGTTTTCACCCCGTATTCCTTGTGATGATACTTTACAATTACCTTCATGACCTTTCTCACATGATTTGGCATCAGACCATTTGGCTTGGACGCGATCGTTTCGCTCACCGGCAGCCATTTGTGTTAATGGCCCGGCAGGTGGAGAAACGTCGGTCAAGGATCTTGCCATCTGTGAAAGGCTTTCTTGGACGTAGCCGTATAGTGAGGTAATCACTTGGGAGGCTGCGAGTGAGATTTGAGAGTTATAATCTTCTCTCTGAAGGTACGCGTAGCAGTATATTTTTAAATTCGGGGATGAATTTCTTTTAAGGGGGGAGATTGTAACACCTTAGAATGTGTTTTTGGGATAATTATATTTTAATATATAGTTTTTAATAAAAAAAAAGTTTACTAAATTGATTTTCAATTATTTTATCCTATTTAATGAATATTTTATTAGATTTTTCCTAAGCTTACACACACTTGTGCATGTTAACTAGGGTTGTAATTTGGGGTTTAGCCATGATTAGCAAACATGGTGAGCTAACCATTTCCATAATCTTGTTTTATAATTTGTTTTAAGTGTTTTGGGTTTTAAGTTGTATGGTTGTTTTAAAAGAAAAAAATGAAATGAAAAGGATTTTAAATGGGGTTGAATTGTTGACCATGAGAGAGAGAGAGAGCATGGTGCTACATAGTTTAGGCCATGCCTCATTTAATGAGGGAAGAGAAAGAGAAGGGAGGGGTTTTGCCTTGCTCTCATTTTTCCTCCTCATTATCATTCCCTCATTCTCACACACACTCACACACATCAACAGCAAAGGCAGCAGCAGCACAAGAAGCTCAAGAAGCAGCAGCAACAACAGAAACAACATCAGCATCAGCAGCAAGCAGCTTTAGCAGCAGCAACATGCACCTGCAGGAGCACCAGCAGCGGTAGCAACCTCTCATCCTCTCCTTCCACTCCTTCTCCTGCTTCCTAGGGTCCATTAGGGTATAATTTCTGAACTCAACTCCCTTTCTTGTTAGGCTTATGTGTTAATTAGCTTCGGTTTGTGTTAAATAGTGGGTTTAGTGCTATATATGGTGATTTGTGAGAGGTTGTGGCAAATTGATGATTGTGTTGGTTAACCCTGCCTATTTTAGTGTTATTAGGGTCACCTAAACTGAGATTAACCCAGATTTCACTAAAATACCATAGGGTTTCCATTTTGTGCAAAATTAGCGTTTTTAAGTGACATTGTGGCTTTCTATGATCTGCTTTTGACCCGGACCTTTCAGGATAAAATTGAGAAGACTAAAGCATGTACACTAGGTATAGACCACATCACCAAAGCACGAGCCACCCATTCCTAAACCTGGCCGCAAATTTAAGGGTTCTGACCGCAAATTGCGGCCAGGAAGAGGTCTTGGGTCTTGGCTAGGGTAGTCTGCTATGTTTTACAGTGTTTTGGCATGTGCAATTTTGTATGATTTTACCTGTAGCAAAATCTGGCACTATACATCGTATTTCTAGTTCGTTTTGTTCGCGCGATACGCGCGATACGTGTGTGGGTTCTGTGATCCAGCGTGTCGCGGTAGTTTTAGACGCGTATACACACGTTTCAGCGTATCTTGAACACGCGCGTTTAGTTCGCGACGCGAGTTTCTCGTTTGGTGTCGATATCGTGTTTTGCGAGATATTTTGCTTATATATGGACTCCTTGTCTCATTTTCAGGTTTGCAGGCGAGTACATCAGACGCAGCAACGAAAGGGAAACAGGTGGTAGGATTCACCTAGCTTGGAGCGTTGGTGAGTAGATTTAACATCTACAGGGGAATCGCCCGCATGGCGTTATGCGTCTGGACTAGGAATATTAATACATGTCGCATCTTCAAGGTTATATTTAGAATTGTGCATTCACCCTATTACTTAGATGTTGTTGTATTGTGACTAGTAGCCGTAGGACACTGCACATATTATTGAAGGTTCATGTTGCACGAGCACGGATTGTATGCTACACACACACCGTCAATAATTGCCATGTCACACACAAACCACCTATAGATATTATATTGCTTGGTTAGGGACTTTGCGGCATCGATTCACATTACTTATCACATATGACTTTTAGCTACAGATATACCTTACTCATATATTCCACTTATACCCAGGGGGTATACTACATCAGTTCTTATAGGTAGATACCTATACCTTGCTACACCTGTATGTTACACTTGTATTCAGTTACAGTTACATATTTACCTTAATGATGTTACTTAGCGGTTTTCCTTTTATGTGCTTACATTTCGGTTATGTCGCACATATTGTATTCATGGATTTGCGCATTCTTATATGGATTTTTCATGATGTTCCCTGGATTTGGGAACCGCGGGAGTTCATGAAATTATGCACTAATTGAAAAACCCGGTTTCCTTGATATGATATTTGCGCATCCACCATGAGTTTTATCGGTTCTGATTTATATATACCCCTACGAGGAGGCGTCGAGGCCGTAGAGGGTACATGGTGGGGCCCAGAGGTACCCCGGGGCAAGAAAAGGATGTCGATGTACCACGCCGATGAGCCTGGCAGGGAAACCATACCATCCGGTGACAGTACCAATGATTCGGCGGTAATCAAGAGGATACCGTTGGGAGTCATGTACGTATTGATACGTGAAAAGACGAGGGTCAGAGCTAGGCACTCGTGCTTTTCGGGATAGCGTATGATACGTACCTATCAGGAAGCTAGTCTTGGTGACGGCATCTGATAGATCAGTATTTCTGTGTCGATGCTTGGCATATTAGTTTCATGATATTTCTAATTACTCTTTGTATATATAACAGGGGATTCAGCTGTTGTTATATATACCATTACACCAATATTAATTGAGTGGGACGCTAATATATGTGTATTGACCCCATCATATTTATTTCTGCAAATATATATTTAGGATGTTAGAATTTTACTTGAGATTTGATTTGGGATATAGGTGATTCATTGAGATTGGGTACTAGATATATATGAGATTGTTGATTTGTAAATTCGGGATATAGGAGATTTATTCGATATTGTACATTGAGGAGATATGAGACTTATATGATATGAAAGCCGATTGGGGGTTGATTTGAGGAATTGGGATTTTGAGTGTCTCGATGGATTGTGATCCTACCACGATGTCAGGATTTCGTGGAAATGACATATTTCTCTCCATACCTCACACCTATTTGTTTATGCACTGTTTCATGTATTAGTAGTACCTGTTAGTGTACCCTTCATGATTGTTGCATATTTACATTCTCATATCCTTATTGCATGATTATTGCATACTGATTGTTATATCATTATTGCTTCATATATTTATTGTACCTGCTAGTGTACTTTCCATTATTCTGCATTCATATGACCTGTTATTACTGTTAATTGCATATCTTAGATTCATGTTGTACGTGCATACCTGCGATTACCTGCATATGTTATCTACTATTCACGAGTGGGCAACTCACCCCCGTTGTGCCACAGTTGTTTTGCAGGGTGTTTCCCCAGAGTAGTCGAGGCAGGCTATTCATCTATCATCTTTTGCTACAGATACCGCATCGGCTCACAGTGTGCTATTTTGCTTAGGTGGGTTTTGGTGGTTATCTGTATTTTGTATTGTATATTGTTGTATCTTTGTACTCTCCATCTACTATTATGTTGTTGACTTAGAAACTTGGTGAGGACGATATTGTATATTATTTGGGGATTTGTTGTCTTTTATACAGTTTCCTTTCTATTGTCTTTGTTTCTTCGCTACGGCGTCGTATATTTGTTGTGATTGTTGTTTTCCGCCTTTGGGCGTGTATTTGCTCCCGTTTGGGGATGCTTCATTTATATTTATGTTGTACTCATCTTTGGGCTAGTTTTTACAAAGGGGGTGTTGCCAAAATTTTAAAGAAAGAAAGTTAGACTTTTAAAGAATTTGGGTTGTGATTTCAAATGTTTCAAAACTGCAATTATCTTTTCTTGTCTTTTTTTTAATGGTTTAGATTTCTGGGTTTTGGCTTTCTGTTACTGTGTTATGTCTTTAGGCGTTGCGTAGTATTAGGGCCGTCACGTGCCAATTTCGGGTCGTGACAGATTGATTCCAGCTAGAGACGACTTCACGCAGGTACGTTGAGAGTCGATAGAGACGATCGAATGTCAAAAATCCATTTTCCAAGTATAAAGTATTCGGAAAAACATGCAAGTAATTCCGTGGACCCTCTAGAAGAATGAAACCCTAACTCGATATAATGACCATGAGAACACTTTGAAACCTTAGGGTTTGCAGTAGTTCAGCGGTGCCATTAATGAGGCTTGGGTTTGCTCTTCTACAGCTGGTCCATAGGTACTGTGGCATGTACTAGAATACTATTAAACTGTACTCAAGATGTTGAGCTCTTGGGGGATTATGGAACCTTGACAAATCGATCGAAATGTTCGACGTCATTCGGATATCATATGATGGGATACATTGCTTGGGAGACTCCAGATACGAGTATAGCCGTTGTAGCGCAGTCCATGCAGCCACGAAGAGACGAGTCCGAAGCAGTCGACATTAGAGAAAAGTGGAGTAAGAGGGTCGCACGAGATCTTGATGAGATGACGTTCCACTCCGCTGACATCAGAGATGTGATACGCATGCAGAGGCGTTGTACATGGATATATCTTCCAGAAGGAGTCACGATGAGTATGCAGCCGTTCCGGAATAAGAAATAGATTTAGCAAAAGGATGATGACTTCCGGGAAGTTCGGCAGAAATGAGATTTGGGAGAGACTTCGACAGAACCTTTCTGGAATACTATACGAGAAGACTTGGACCCAGGATCGGTCATATTATGCACACCCAGTAGGCCAGAGTTCGGCATCGTCGACGAGACATGTTATGAGTGACCATGAGAGTTGGTCAGAGATCTTTAGAGGATGTGCCAAAGCGGGACTGTTTCCGCCATCTTTGATTTTGGTATTTTGGGCGATTTATTTGCATGATTGAGATTTTTTGCCCCACAGTTGCACTTGACTTCGATTTGATTCGAGATGTTGATTTTAATATCATGCCTATGGTATGCATGTGATTTGACTTATGCTTTCGGCATAGTTTTCATGCACTTTTAGTATTTTGATTTGATTTTGTGCATGCTGATGCACATGGTTGTGAGATTATATACCACGGTATACCTGATGTGGATTTGGATTAAAATGTGTTGTATACCGTCGAATTTGATTGTGATATTTGATATTTGTTTTCGTGCACTGGATTTGGATTCTTGCGCATATTTGGGCGCTTGATGCGATTTTGATGCACACCAGATGCACTCAATCGAGACTCTTCGTGTATATCAGATGCACCTGATATTGCTGTCAGGCACACCCGTTTCCTTTGACAGGTGTTTCGTGCATAACCGTTGCACTTAGATTTTGTTTCTGTGCACATGTATGGCACATGTAAGTCTACGGTAGCGCCCCGGCCGTCGATCCGAGGCCAAAATGCGGAAACAAAAACTTTTTATAAACTTGAAACTGGTGCTAACGCAGACTTTAATCCCGGATCGAACCATTAACATTAAACTAGCAATCTAAAGAGGGTTAGAAAGGCTATACCGATCGATCCGTGTCCTTCGGTCTTTAGCCACCATCTTCAGCTCCTTGCGGCATCTTCGAGTTCGCTCAATCTCCAATCTCCTCGTCGGAAGGGCACCACGTCTAGAAATCCTTTTACGGGCTCCCGCTTCGAACCGAAGCAACTCAGACACGAAGTTTGCTAGCCGACGTGTCCAATGTGATGTAGAGAATGTGTGTGATAACTTTGTCTCAAGCATCCATTGATTCTCAACGCATGAGAATGTATGGATGGAGGTTGAAGTGGATGCCATTAATGGAGATAGTGAGCTCAAGAAAGAAGAGGAAGAAGAAGAGCTTTCTTTTTCTTTTGTGTTGGAATGATAATGAGAGTGAGCTAGAAATTATCAACACAAGAGCAAACCTCAAGCCATATGGCTGCCCTCTCTCTCTCCTCTTATCATTTCAACACATAAATCAATCCAAAATGTGACATATGCGCAAATAAAGAGACCATGAGTCATCACTTGTGCATGCGTCATAATTAATGCTCCTAATCATGACTTTGAGCTCACAATTTCCATTTGCAAACATTAATCCAAATGTTTGCAACAATAAAAAGAGAATGGCATCTACTAAAGTAAACTCGTTACGGATCACAAGGATACCCCTCACCTGTATATACATACCTGCATCCGCATTCCGACTGAATGCAAATGCGATGAGACGAAAGTAATCCAACAAATCTAATACTAGGATCCGGCTTAAACCAAAGCCCACTAGTATGATCCGTCCGATCATGATCCGTGTACGACTGTACGTATATGATCGAACCCTGCCATAATACCATATGGCCTCTACAACGTTTCGCCCGAAACTTGAGAAACTGTCTGTGGGGGACTCTAAAGACTTATCAATACACTGGCTGTGGATTTAACCACTAGCACGTCATTGGTACTAGCTGTACGTAACGGGCTACCAGGTATTGACCAAAAGGGAGGCCGGTGAGCGAACTCATCCTGACACCCTACTGAGCCTGTCAGTGAAAATATCTGTACAGTCCGGTCTGTTCGTCTATGAGTATTTCATGTCGGGCCTAGGGGGTGGTAAAAGTCATACCCCCAAAACCGGTACAAGCCGTGTCGGAGTGTATCCCAGAACACCCTGAGATACCACTGGAATACCTACCAGTAAACCTCCTTCCTTGGCCAAGGACTTTGTGTAAT
Organism: Agapanthus africanus; assembly: GCA_030015575.1. Classification (NCBI taxonomy): domain Eukaryota; kingdom Viridiplantae; phylum Streptophyta; class Magnoliopsida; order Asparagales; family Amaryllidaceae; genus Agapanthus; species Agapanthus africanus. The sequence continues at coordinate 279,401,073 of JASDDO010000029.1, read as the reverse complement.
GGCTCTCTTAGACACAGCGCGATCTCACCCACATTACCGGGAGAGACGAAACCCCTGCCGATCCGCTCACTGCCTCCATATGGCTCGGGACTGTACCCAACTAAAACCTGTTTGCACAACTCCTTTGAGCCGTGGTAGGGTAGTAATCAAAGCACGGTGGGAACTCACACGAAACAAATGACGATCTCAGGTCGATGAACTAACCTGTACACATGTCACCAGGGAACTGCTATCTAACGTCAGGTATAATACCAACTAGCATATTCCCGGCGAGTCATGTCCGGTGTACTCATAACCCAATGAGCACCAGTATACATCTTAGGTGAACCAACTGACACCAATGGCTTGTGAGACCGGCCACCGCCCCTCGTCGGGGTCTCGACTGTATACACTAGTCTACTAATGGAGTATCGATGCACAGTCTCGAAACTCCCACGACTAGGGACCTCTTTAAGGCTGTGCTTATAGACTACCCAACTCTCACGTATATGATCGCCATCATACTGCTGGTAGTCAAGCAAGAATCCTAAGGGCTCTATCAATGTGTAATAGTGATCTGTAATATCACATAAAGCATGTACACGATGATAAAGACAAACCAGATAGCATACTATCATCTTGAGTAAGACTGTCCTACCGGCATAGGTCCTCCCTCAATTATTGCAATCGCGTGCTTGCGATCCAATAATTGACTTTGAGGGCACTATATCCAACAATCTCCTACTTGCACTCAAGGCTAATTATTGCGATGTCGCATACTCACAGCCCGTGTGATACCGAACACCCAACTCCTCTACTTGATCAGGCTCACAAAGCCCGTTTGCGAAACTGATGCGTTCGAGGAATAGCCTCAGTGAGTGGATCCGCCCTGATGTTTCTTTCTATATCTCTCTTTATTTCAAGTTCGCGGAGAAAGCCATCTCCCGAAATGAGCAATACCTGTCTTAGAATATGTCTGGATATCTGATGGGACCTAGTTCATAAATGAACTCCAAATCCAAACTTCTTAGACTATATCGTCAACTGAACTTAATCAGTATCCTGCGCCATGCCTCCCTTAGTATCCGCTTGGATCTCCTGTCCAAACTACTGCCCCTCGTCAGAGGAAAAACTATAACTCTGACAGTCACTATGTCATCCAAGTCACCCTGGAAGCCTGGAATGATAACTGTCTCCCGAAGGAGGCTGTCGTTATCATATCCCTAGAATATCCACTTATGTTCTAAAATTGCTTCCGAACGTTTCTCCAGGATTGGATTAATATCACAACTTATTGCAACTAGTGCAAAACCAACATCTGGTGTGGTACTTGACATCTCATGATTGACTTAATTGCCTAAGCAAGTGATCTGCCAATCATGCACATCTCTCTCCCCTTTAGTCTGTAAGACACCTTCAGAGAGGGTGACTCCATCACCTGCAGGTACACTACCATGCCTGGAGTCGTCCATTCCAAAGCACCTTTAGAATGATTTCTAAGTACCCAGATTGGGAAACTACCCAAATCTAGATCTAAAACCATAGATCTAGTAACCAGAATGTCTGATATAATACCTATATCCTATGTGGAGAAACCACTGTGTGACAACCAAAGTATAACCGATCGAAGTATAGGAATTTCACTTCCTACTCTGTGTATGTCATCCAAATACCAGGACATCACACCCTACTACCTTCTTAATAGATCCATTCCCTATTTTGATGAAGTCAAAACCTATGATTGTAACATCAAAAATAGATGATCTATCTCCGCTATATCCGCTTTAGTCTATAAATAGACATAAGCTACTTTTCCACTATGCTTCCGCTGCTCCCACTGACTACAACAACCCTCTGGTAGAGTCATATACACGTACACTTCTAAAGCTAGTTTAGAACGACGCTATACTCATCCTCCTCCCGAGTCTTACGGTCTGGAACAACAGCAATGGCATGTCTGGGTAATCAAGAACCTCCCTGTCACCGTCTTTGAGCATACCGAAGTACCTCACGAGTGCTTGAGGTTACCCACCAGATCTGCGGAGTGGCTAATGGAATGACAATCCAGATTGAATCTTTAGGTCCTATTAAATTTTCAGCAATCGTTTGTAGTTCTGGAATCACTTCCAGTTCTACCATACTCCCACTACTGTTTTCTGAAAAAAATCCATTTTACTAAAACTGTGGCGAGTCAAGAACAATATCACTATTGAACTTCCAGATGTTAGAAAATCAACCCTCGTCATAGCCAGGGTTAACCTACAAACAGCTATTACAGAAACGCGCCTTGAGTTATCCAGAGTCTGGTTTTAAGCATAAGCCGGACAACTCCCCATACCTTAACATTGTTAAGATATGAACTATTCTATATCCAATATAGAAATAGAGGCACTTATTTAATTGGAACCAGATTCAAATCATACAGCTGTCTCCAGTGCATGTCAACTAAATGGAGAGAGGCCGATCAGCATTACTCAACTTAGGAATACATCCAGATATGACTAACCTGAAAGAGAAGTAAGTTCTCATAATCATTACTATCAACTGAATACCATACACAAGTATCTATATCGTTGATCACCTTGAAGAATCCTGATACTTGCGATACCTGGTTCTCTACTTTATTCATATACCTATAACTTCTCAAAACTTGGATCTTGTATTTCTATGAAACACATGTCTAAGAACTAGAGAAGTCACAAGTAAACAAAATATAGTACGAGTACCAATCCCTCTGTCCTAATGGACACTGGACAACATACAATACTCTGTATAAGTCCCTTGAGTCTAATAACTCATTCCCTGTGTGTCGTAGGTTGAAAACTGTACTTAAGGTTAAGAAGAATTACACCGCTGTTGAATACTCCTTACCTAACCATCAACTGATATAGGTAAATGTCATGGACATAATTTCAAAAAGTTATATCACACTTTATAAAAATAAACGTACAGATATATCAACTTGAAATTGGTGCATAACAACGGATATTCAAAACCAAATATTTGTCGTCCGGCAAACACCCAGGCGATTTCCTCAAATATCACCAATTACAATGAATCCCGATATAATGAGGATGATCACCTAATTTCCAATAACTTACTCCCACTCATCATCTGTAAAATCATACAGATGTGAGAATCAAACCTGGTAAATACATACCCTGGAGCAAGGGCTAATTGGGAAATCAGTTTTCATTTAACAATACACAGTGAAACTGAAACATGTAAATGTTTCGAAGGGGTATCTGGGTATTCCTAGTAAAGCCTCTTCCATTATCCAGATTCATGACTGTAACCGTATATTTCTTTGCCATCTCTCCAAATCCCTTTATATGTCTTTAGTCATTACCTTCTGTACACCACCTTTAGGCCAAATGGTTTTCTTCCTTCCCTACCGTTCGGCACCAGCCTATGGTTTGGAAGAAGACTATCCAATAAGCATAATATGTATACTCCCCCAATCTTAGGAGCAATCGCAATGCGAGAGAAGGTAAAGATAAAAGACATCTGAATAAACCTTATTCCTATTTCTCCTGAACCAGAATCCATCCCCGAACTGGAACAAGTTCCTTCGAGTTCGTATATAGCCATACGATGGATTATCTAAATAACTGTGGATCTTCGTAGTGATACAAAGTGTTCTGGAGAAATACAAAGGTGAAGTAGGAGTGGCGATGAAATACTTGGTTTGGTCATGAATAGCAGTCGCAATTTACTTTGCCCTCTTTCTAATCCCTTTATTTGTCTTTACTTATTACCTTCTGTACACCTCACTTAGGCTAATCGGTTTTCTTCATTCCCTACCTTTCGCCACCTGCCTATGGTTTGGATGAAGACTATCCAATTAGCGTAATAGGTGTACCGTCCTAATCCAAGGAGCACCCGCAACCTGAGAGAAGGTAAAAGGAAAAGACAACTGAATAGTCCTATTCATTTTCTCCAGAACCGGAAACCATCCTCGAATCTGGAACAAGTTCCTTCGAGTTTGTATATAACCATACGATGGTTTTATCCAATGGAAGTGGACGTTCGTAGTGATACGAAATGTTCCGGAGAAAAAGGGTAAAAATAGGAGTTGCAATGAGGTATACAACTCAGATAATCTAAAAGCCAGTGTTTTAAGAAGCTTCGGTTAATCTTGGTCACTGAGTCATAGTCAAGGGTCGGGCCATGGTCGCTGCCAAAGAGAGAGAGAAAAGAAACACTCTCCGTGCACTCTAACCTAGATCAGAATAGTTATCAATTTATCTAATCAGGAAACCTCCCACTGTATTCTCAAATTCTCCTCCAAACCTGAAAGAAGAATTAGTCGGGATCACCCGAGGAGTAAACCAACTCATCAGTGGGAATCGGGATCCAACTATCATCGCATGATAACATGATGGAATTCACTCACATTATCACACTCCATAAGGTATGCGCAAATCTGGCAAGTTTCAGTTTCTTTAGAAACTCCCGATGTGATTTTTACCCCATGCTCTTATGACCTTGACTGAGGCCAACAAATCATAAGTCGCATGTCAAGTTCTACCCGTCATTGTCCAGGTTAATTTGAATCCACCCGTACAAGCCCTTGACTAGGACCAAGAAGGCTGTACGACTGTCCCAAACCAACGCATCTATCTATGCAACAGAAAAGTAACAAATAGCTACCATACACTATGCCTTGACGAAGGCCAACAAACATAGCATGAATACTAAGTGCTACCCGTATGAAATGACGGAGGGCTAAGAATGGTTTTTGGCAAAAAACCTTTAACGTAATGAACTTGATATCGTTGAAGGAACGAGATAGCTTTTTATAAATATAGTGGAGAAAACCTTCGCTAAAGAGGTCACTCCCGGTAAAGGAATCTCGGCTCTTTCCTCGTAGAATGAGGTGCAGGATATTCCAACTGAATACCGCAATGCAAAGAAAAAAGTAATCAACTATAGTGAAGTTATTACCCTGACGCAAACTTCTGTCCAAGGGGCCACTCCAGGTGAAGGGATCTCGGCCCTTGCCTCATCGACTGAGGTGCTGGATATTCATAACCGAATACCACTGTGCAAAACAAAAGAGAACGTCCTTGTAATAACAGCTTTTTGAAAAATTGTTCCAACAATATCAAACAGGTTTGTTTAGCTTATATTGATCCGAATCAATGCAGTCCCATCAATTGATCACACCAATAAAGAACGAAAATATGATGTACGTATATGCCATCCGCATTCGCCACTGGGTCCCGTCATCACCCGTTAGGTTACTTAACGAACGACGGAGCGGGGACTGGACTAGCGCGGATGTAAAACATATACAACATTTACTAGTATATATATCAAAATATAATAATCGCTCAAGGCGTGATAAATGCAACATCACAGAAATGTAATAAGCATCACAGAACAATACAGATAATCTGGGATCCCCGGGTTTCGTTTGAGCCGCAACTGAAACCCGGTGTTCCCCTGGTCGTGTGGATAGCCTGTGCAATGAAATCCTAGACCCCTACGGGTGCGTCAAGTTACCCGCCAAAACCTGAAGCGAGGCACCCCCCTTCAACAAAGTGAATGGACCACCCAGCACTTCACGGAATCCGGTAATTTGAGCACCCCTCCTTGGGTCAACCTATACCCCCTACGAGTGCGGCAAATAGCCCGCCAATTCTAGAGTGAAGCCCCCTCCATCTCAAAGCCATGAGATGCGGGCTAGTTGCCTTCTAGAACCCGGCTATCCGTGCACTCCACCGCGGGGTAATCCTATTACAGAAAATAAAAATATGTACAACGGGTACATCGACCTCAACCCGGTCGTGCCCCAAAAGAATAATATACAAACAGGCAGTGATGGAAATCCACATGTCAGACGCCCACCCCGCAATATCAAATGTACAAATATAACCAAACTGTACTACCATTGCATCCAGGCTATCCACCACGACAAATCCGCAACATCACAGCACAACACAGAACATCAATGTGAATGTCACATTCGCAAATCCGTCTAAAAAGGCTATAGCGATTAAGCAAGATTTACCGATCAAATGACATTCATGAAAACAGATATAATGTAATGCACTGTAAACTTTAAACAATATTATAAAATATCGAATCCGAAAAAAACCCCGAATAGCCACGAAAAACTGATAAAACCATATCCAAATTGGGCCTAACAAACAATACCACTGCACCAAAATCCCAGAGACCAGAGTACAGCCCAAAAACCAAACCCAGAATCCCCTTAATGGCTGGCCTGACCGGAATTCCAAGGTGAGTGGCCGGTTTTGGTCCGAGGGGTGGGGCTCGTTTTTGGGCTGTGGACTTGTGGTCTCGGGAGTGTTCTTCTGCAGTTGTTTAAAAAAATTTCTGAACACTTTTTAAAATTAACAGAGAGCATGACAGCAGTGGTAGTGTTTGGGTTTCGTTACGGTTTTGATACATTAACATTGTTTAAAATGAGCTAGCTAAGATTAATGGCGTGGCTCTCATACCATGTAAGTCTACGGTAGCGTCCCGGCTGTCGATCCGAGGCCAAAATGCGGAAACAAAAACTTTTCATAAACTTGAAACTGGAGCTAACACAAACTTTAATCCTGGATTGAACCATTAACATTAAACTAGAAATCTAAAGAGGGTTAGAAAGGCTATACCGATCGATCCGTATCCTTCGGTCTTTAGCCACCATCTTCAGCTCCTTGCGGCATCTTCGATCTCGCTCGATCTCCAATCTCCTTGTCGGAAGGGCGCCATGTCTAGAAATCCTTTTACGGGCTCCCGCTTCGAACCGAAGCAACTCAGACACGAAGTTTGCTAGCCGACGTGTCCAAGGTGATGTAGAGAATGTGTGTGATAACTTTGTTTCAAGCACCTATTGATTCTCAACGCATGAGAGTGTATGGATGGAGGTTGAAGTGGATGCCATTAATGGAGATAGTGATCTCAAGAAAGAAGAGGAAGAAGAAGAGCTTTCTTTTTCTTTTGCGTTGGAATGATAATGAGAGTGAGCTAGAAATTATCAACACAAGAGCAAACCTCAAGCCATATGGCTGCCCTCTCTCTATCTTTTTATCATTTCAACACATAAATCAATCCAAAATGTGACATATGCACAAATAAAGAGACCATGAGTCATCACTTGTGCATGTGTCACAATTAATGCTCCTAATCATGACTTTGAGCTCACAATTTTCATTTGCAAACATTAATCCAAATGTTTGCAGCAATAAGAAAAGAATGGCATCCACTAAAGTAAACTCATGACGGATCACAAGGATACCCCTCACCTGTATATACATACCTGCATTCGCATTCTGACTGAATGCAAATGCAATGAGATAAAAGTAATACAACAAATCTAATATTAGGATCCGTCTTAAACCAAAGCCCACTAGTATGATCCGTCCGATCATGATCCGTGTACGACTGCACGTATATGATCGAACCCTGCCATAATACCATAAGGCCTCTACAACGTTTCGCCCGAAAGTTGAGAAAATGTCTGTGGGGGACTCTAAAGACTCGTCAATACACTGGCTGTGGATTTAACCACTAGCACGTCAATGGTACTAGCTGTACGTAACGGGCTACCAGGGATTGACCAAAATAGAGGCCGGTGAGCGAACTCATCCTGACACCCTACTGAGCCTGTCAGTGACAATATCCATACAGTCCGGTCCATTCGTCTATGAGTATCGCATGTCGGGCCTAGGGGGTTAGTAAAAGACAGACCCCCAAAAGCGGTACAAGTCGTGTCGAAGTGTAGCCCAGAACACCCTGAGATACTACTGGAATACCTACCAGTAAACCTCATGCCTTGGCCAAGGAATTCGTGTAATGGCTCTCCTAGACACAGCGCGATCTCACCCCCAATACCGGGAGAGACGAAACCCCTGCCGATCCGCTCACTACCTCCATATGGCACGGGACTGTACCCAACTAAAACCTGTTTGCACGACTCCTTTGAGCCGTGGTAGGGTAGTAATCAAAGCACAATGGGAACTCACACGAGACAAATGACGATCTTAAGTCGATGAACTAACCTTTACACATGTCACCAGGGAACTGCTATCTAACGTCAGGTATAATACCAACTAGCATGTTCCCGGCGAGTCATGTCCGGTGTACTCATAACCCAATGAGCACCTGTATACATCTTAGGTGAACCAACTGACACCAATGGCTTGTGAGACCGGCCACCATCCCTCGTCGGGGTCTCGACTGTATACACTAGTCTACTAATGGAGTATCGATGCCCCGTCTCGAAACTTCCACGACTAGGGACCACTTTAAAGATGTGCTTATAAACTACCCAACTCTCACGTATATGATCGCCATCATACTGTTGGTAGTCAAGAAAGAATCCTAAGGGCTCTATCAACGTGTAATAGTAATCTGTAATATCACCTAAAGCATGTACACGATGATAAAGACAAACCAGATAGCATACTATCATCTTGAGTAAGACTGTCCTACCGACATAGGTCCTCCCTCAATCATTGCAATCACGTGTCTGCGATCCAATAATTGACTTTTAGGGCACTATATCCAACAGCACATTCATGGATTTCGATTTCCATGAGCACCAGACGCACGTGGCATTCTTATATACATTTTGGGATTGATTTTGAGCAATACGTTTTTATAATATTTACTATTTGGTAAAGTAGCTGAGCAGGACTAGTCCGAGGACAGTACCTGAACATATTGTTGCATGCATTGATAGTTATCGAAGAGATTTCCAAAAGGGAGCTATAGTCTCAGTATTTACCTACGTGTCCGAGATGACACGAAACTTTTTTACAAAGGAAACCCTTCTAAATTATTTTTTCAAAACGGCGGGACGTATATGTTAAACAAAGTGTATATATATACACACACACACACACACACACACACACACATATATATATAATTATTTTCTTACAATAAACGTCCGCCACTGTGCAGCGATATGCGCATCGCACAGCAATATGAAAGGTTTGGCATGTATTTATTTCAGATGTTTTGACGAGTTTACACCGACGCATACTATGTACGAGTTATAGTTTCGATGTTTATCCTGTCGGTTTTCGTATTGGACTTTGACTTTGGTGTCTTCACCATAACTCCGATGATTGTGGGATGCTTGACGGAGTTTTGATTTTTAATTATATGCTTATTTTTCATGCGCATGCTTTGCGCTACGATATATTTCATGTATTTATGATTTCGGAGCCCCGGCGACTTGATCATTTTACTAAAATGTTTTAGTATTTGATGGGTTTAAATTTAAATTTGGAGACCGAATTTCTTTAAGGGGGGAAGACTGTAACATTTCAGAAAAATAAAATATTATTTTTGGGAATTTTTATAATTTAATAATAAATATTATGAATATTTTAATAATGCGGTATAATTAAATACCGATAAATTGGAAAACATTTGGAAAATTATAGGAATTACTGAAATGAGGGCGTTTTATGTGATTTATGCAATTTACAAATTTCTATAATTAATTATATTTTATTTTAATGCTAATCGCGATCAAATATCGCTAATCTTGCATTAATCCGGTTTTGTGCACATGGCATGCACCATATCATTTTTCACACTTATTACATTTTTTCCTACCATGATTCTTGTGTGTATGGTTTATATGTTTTGGGTTTCTAAAACAAAAAAAGGAAAAGAAAAGAAAAGGAAAATGAAAATAGAATTGAGGCATGGACAAGAGAGAGAGAGTGAGGTGAGGGGTCTCATTGACCAAGACCATTGTTTTCTTTCATCCTCTTCATCTTTTCTCTCCTCTTTCTTTCTCCTATAGCTGCTGCCCTCCTCTTTCCCCCCTCATCTTCATCCTCACAAACACCATAAAAAAACAACTCAAAATCTCATATTGCCTTCACAAAAAACATGCACAAGCTTCTCACAAACACTTTGGACCAAGAAAAATTGGATTTTGGAGTCATGGGGCAACTCAAGAAAATTCTAGAATTGCCAAATGAGGTAATCTCTTCACCATTAGTACATTATTTCATTCCATTAGCTTCTACGTTTAGTTTAGAATCGATATATTGAGGTTTAGTGGACTTTAAAATTTCCAAGTTAGGGTTTTAATGAAAACTTGAGTAGTTAAGTGTAATTGATGTTAGTAGAGGCCATACAACCCCTGTAGTGATGGTATATTGGACTAAACCTGAGAGTAAACCCCCAATTCACAACTTAGAAACCCCGATATCGTATTTTTGTGGAAATTGTGATGGAAATTGAAGATGTGCTAACACCCGGGTGACCTGAAAATTATTTAGTGAAGCCTGAGAGATGTGCAGGCAACCTAAAAGCTACCCTAGAAACCCGAGACAATATGCTCATGTTTAGGCCACAATTTTTCTCATATTGGCCGCAATTTACAGCCTTGGTACGTTGGAATCGTTCCGTGCATGGTCCATGGCTTTATCTTAGGCAAATTAGACCTACCCCATGTGCAGAATTGGCTAATTTCACCTGAAACAAAATCTGGGACTATTTCCTTGAGTTGCTATTTTGAAATGTGACTTTTAAATGACTTGAACTTGTGATATTTCATTTTGTCTCGATCGATTGGCATTTGTATGTCGATATCGAGGGTTATTGGTTCTTCTTGCATGTGTAGACCATAGGTTTAAGCCTATGTGTGATACGTGCACTCTTTTGGTTTTGTGCGAGATTTCTGTTTACGATGCTATATGTGTATATATGTAGGTACCCTCAAGTGGACTTCAGACGACGAGTAAGAGCAAGACGACATCGACTTCAGCAAGCGAGGATCAAGGTGAGTAGATATATATCTACGGGGGAAGTCGGGTGAATGGCGTATAGCACCCCCGCAGTTTCGTTGTGTCGTATACGAATACGTACACACACACACACACACACACACATATATATACGTTTATTGTGGGACCATGATTATCTTGATAGGTTTATGTGTTCATGGGTTAGTTTAATGTAATTAGAAGTAACTTAGTATAGCTTCTTAGTCGCGAAACCCTAGTTTTATGTTTTGCATACACGCACACACACACTTGCATACATTTTACTACTTGTGCATATATGGGGATATGTATGTATGTATATACACACATATAGGTATGGGACTATGTGTATATATATATATACACACACGTATACATATACATGGATGATGAGGATAGTATATGGTATTTGGATATAAGTCGATGAGGTGGGGCATGGTGCCATGAGATCGGTTATATGACGTGGTTCGTATTATGAGATACGATACGATATTATAGCTGGTCCTTAGGCGACGTGTTTCATACACACGCATGTATATATGTAGATGGTATCAGTATTGTAAAAGACTTAGATCAGTACCCCAGTTCACGATATGTGATGATAAGTATACCAGATAAATAATGAGATAAATGTTATATTTGACCCGTACCCAGATTTGGGATGTCGTACGATGGATTTACCGTACGAGCTATATATTGATGATAGATCCGCACTCTTTACTCGAGGATGTTATGTTATATATTGTATCATATGTGATACTATTGAGGCGGGATCACCGACTATTATATTATATATATATATATATATATATATCGACTCAGACTTAGGTGGTTTTCCTTACCCTTTTGTTTAGTCCTGTAGTTTACTTGTAGATGTTAGACTAGATTCGAGTCATACCTTTTTCATAACTAACGAATCGTGAATATTTTAAAGACAGGCTAAGGGATTCTATGGATATTTCAAAGGATGTGCCTTTTTCTTAAAAACACAGTAGCCCTTATTTTCAAAACACCACGATTCGTATTATTCCAAATGGAAAAACGGTATGACACATATATAGAAATGTAGATTCTTTATTGTTACTTTATTATTCATGTTCCACATATTATTGTTGCATTTACTATTCATTTGCCATTTATTATGTTGCTATCATCGCATTGCATGTTTATAGTGTACTTTAGTGAGTATGAAACCATGCTGTCAGGACACCAGCACCATTACCGATGATGTGTATGCTCCACATACACTTGCTTGCCGGCTCACACACATCATCATCGGTAATTGCCATGTCACAAACACTTTAAAGAATATTATTTCATTGACATAGTTTCCTATAGCTGATAGTTCCTATATGTTATTGTTTCATATGTTAGTTCATATTGCATTCATTGCTTGATCTTTCGTGCATATTTTTATATTCATTAGTCATGCAATAGTATAAGGGCCGGTCCGGATTGCCGGAGCCCAGTATTCATTATTATTGACTTTTATTTTGGATTTCGGATTTTCCATGAGATTTCTGGATTTATAGAAACCGCAAGATTTAATAAACTCATTTATCATTTTAAAAGATAAAAGTGCGATTTTCTCATGTTATGATTGTGATAAGTCCACCATGAGTTTTCTCGGCTCTTAAGCGATATCATACACCCAATTCGAGAAGGAGATGAACCGTCTGCGGGTGCATGGTGGACCCGGTGCGGTACCCCAGGGCAAGAAGATCGCAGAGAATGGTGTTTGAGCCTATGACAGGGGAGCATTGCTGACCGGTGATTTTATTGAGATTTATGATACAGGCCAATCCGGATAGCCGGAGCCTGAGATATTGAGATTTGATGATACAGGCCAGTCCGGATAGCCGGAGCCTGATATATTGAGATATTGGGATATTGAGATATATATTTTGTGTCGATGCTTGACACTAATTTTCTTATGATTTTATTGATGATACTTAAATGTTTATACAGAAATCTCACTATATTAAGAAAACAGTTTTCTCATTCATGATGTATTCTGTTTTCATTATACCGCATTCATACCTCATATTTACGATATACTGCTACCTGAGGCACTGACACAAGCATATGGAATTACACTTATGCATAGATATTTACCCTTGCCTTTATATTATGCTTCAGGCCATATTATCATTGAGGATATATTTTTTTTGATCGTATTGACCTAGTATTGAGTCATACATACGATTTCTGCTCTGTGATGTTTTCTACTCACGAGTTGGCAACTCACCCCCACTGTGCCACAGTTCTTGCAGGTTTTGCCATATAGGTTTCGTTGCGGCTTTGCTGGCACACTACTTTCATTCCGGGTGATTGCTTTGGTAGGTGGGTTCACTTGTATTGCGACCACCATTGTACATTTATTATTCAGTTGTATCTTGTAAACTCCATCAACCAGACTTGTATATTTATTTGACGTAGAAGACTAATTGTTTATTCTTTCGACCTTAGAGTCGCGCATTGTATCATTATGGTTTTCTTGATGATTTTGAGTTCCCTTTTGAGTTTTGATCCTCGCCTTTCGGAGTTGTATATTATATTGTTTGCGTGGTTGTGACCGTCAATTGACGAAGAGCTATCTCCTACTTGGGGATGCCTTTATTCATATTATGCATATTGTACCCTTTTGGGGCCTGTATTTACAAAGGAAACTCTGTCGAAATTTTTAGAAAAGACTTAAGATTTAAAAATGCATATTCGGCTTATGTTATTAAAACCACTTGCTTTAAAATAGTTTTCTTCACTTCTATTTAAAATGGTTTAGATTTCTAGGATTTTTTTGGCTTACTTGAATTAGATGGGGTCATATAGACTTCATATGATTCAAGTGCCAGTCACGTGCCATTTCGGGTCGTGAGAAAGTTGGTATCAGAGCGCTAGATTAAACTTGGTTCGAGTCTATGTTTGACTATGCGGAGCCTAGGGCGTTTGTATATATACGGAATCTAGGCTTGACATTACGGAACTTAGACTTGGTCGAGGGGGTATTAGACCCGAACTTTCGTCGCGTAGGTTCACCTTGGTTGATGGAGTAGGTAACTTAAGGAGAGTGACGTACCATGTGTATGTTCCGCGACATACTTACGATACGATACTCCGCTTAAGAATCCTTAGGATGTGCATTTCCTTGCACAGCATTATATTCATTCCTATGATCTATCCTCATCGATATTGGTTTATGGGTTTTGCTGCCACGATTACACGGACAGACAGAGCTACGGCTAGAGTTGCGTAAGCATGAGCTCGTCACGGACGAGGACTGACCAGGACGTGATTCCAGGGATATACGATTGCATAGAGGTATCGTTTATTTGTGTTTTCGTGCCATGAGCGTTTGATGGATCGCTTTTGCAAGATTCCTCGGATGTGCAGATCAGCACCAGAGGATTGGGCCACTGCTAGAGGCCAGCCAGAATGTGATGACCGTCAGAGCACCGATTATTCTTGATGATTGAGGCACTGTGCAGCATGCAGACAAATAAGCCAGTTGTTGCTGCGAATGACGAGATATCGCCCCAGATGTTGGAGCTATTTCCGCACGAGTTGTACTTAGAGATATGATAGAAGATCGCTAGTCACCAAAGATGAAAGACTAGGACATGTGATTCGTTGCCTACCCCGATGTGAGGTCATCAGATTGATTGATTCCAGCTAGATACGACTTCACGCAGGTACGTTGAGAGTCGATAGAGACGATCGAATGTCAAAAACCCATTTTCCAAGTTTAAAGTATTCGGAGAAACATGCAAGTAATTCCGTGGACCCTCTAGAAGAATGAAACCATAACTCGATATAATGACCATGAGAACACTTTGAAACCTTAGGGTTTGCAGCAGTTCAGCGGTGCCATTAATGAGGCTTGGGTTTGCCCTTCTACTGTTGGTCCATAGGTACTATGGCATGTACTAGAATACTATTAAACTGTACTCAAGATGTTGAGCTTTTGGGGGATTATGGAACCTTGACAAATCGATCGAAAAGTTCGACGTCATTCGGATATCATGTAATGGGATACATTGCTTGAGAGACTCCAGATATGAGTATAGCCGTTGGAGCGCAGTCCATGCAGCCACGAAGAGACGAGTCCGAAGCAGTCGACATTAGAAAAAAGTGGAGTAAGAGGGTCGTACGAGATCTTGATGAGATGATGTTCTACTCCGCTGGCATCAGAGATGTGATACGCATGCAGAGGCGTTGTACATGGATATATCTTCCAGAAGGAGTCGCGATGAGTATGAAGCCGTTCCGGAACAAGAAATAGATTTAGCAAAAGGATGATGACTTCTGGGCAGTTCAGTAGAAATGAGATTTGGGAGAGACTTCGACAGAACCTTTCTAGAATACTATACGAGAAGACTTGGACCCAGGATCGGTCATACTACGCACACCCAGTAGGCCAGAGTTCGGCATCATCGACGAGACATGTTATGAGTGCCTATGACAATTGGCCAGAGATCTTTAGAGGATGTGCCAGAGCGGGACTGTTTCTGCCATCTTTGATTTCGGTATTTTGGGAGATTTATTTGCATGATTGAGATTTTGTGCACCACAGTTGCACTTGACTTTGATTTGATTCGAGATGTTGATTTTGATTTCATGCCTATGGTATGCATGTGATTTGACTTATGCTTTCGGCATAGTTTTCATGCACTTTTAGTATTTTGATTTGATTTTGAGCACACTGATGCACATGGTTGTGAGATTACATACCACGGTATACCTGATCTGGATTTGGATTGAAATGTGTTGTATACCGTCGAATTCGATTGTGATATTTGATATTTGTTTTCGTGCACTGGATTTGGATTCTTGCGCATATTTGGGCGCTTGATGCGATTTTGATGCACACCAGATGCACTCAATTGAGATTCTTCGTGCATATAAGATTCACCTGATATTGTTGTCAGGCACACCCATTGCCTTTGACAGATGTTTCGTGCATAACCGTTGCACTTAGATTTTGTTTCTGTGCACAAGTATAGCACATTCATGGATTTCGATTTCTGTGAGCACCAGACGCATGTGGCATTCTTATATACATTTTGGGATTGATTTTGAGCAGTATGTTTTTATGATATTTACTATTTGGTATAGTAGCTGAGCAGGACTAGTCCGAGGACAGTACCTGAACATATTATTGCATGCATTGATAGTTATCGAAGGGATTTCCAAAAGGGAGCTATAGTCTCAGTATTTACCTACGTGTCCGAGATGACACGAAACTTTTTTACAAAGGAAACCCTTCTAAGTTATTTTTTCAAAACGGCGAGACGTATATGTTAAACAAAGTGCGCGCGCGCGCGCACACACACACATACATATATATAATTATTTTCTTATAATAAGCGTCCACCACTGTGCCGCGATATACGCATCACACAACAATATGAAAGGTTTGGCATGCATTTCTTTCAGATGTTTTAACGAGTTTGCACTGACGCATACTATGTACATGTTATAGTTTCGATGTTTATCCTGTCGGTTTTTGTATTGGACTTTGACTTTGGTGTCTTCACCATAACTCCGATGATTGCGGGATGCTTGACGGAATTTTGATTTTTAATTATATGCTAATTTTTCATGCGCATGCTTTGTGCTACGATATATTTTATGTATTTATGATTTCGGAGCCCCGACGACTTGATCATTTTACTGAAATGTTTTAGTATTTGAGGGGTTTAAATTTAAATTCGGGGACCGAATTTTTTTAAGGGGGGGAAGACTGTAACATTTCAGAAAAATAAAATATTATTTTTCGGAATTTTTATAATTTAATAATAAATATTATGAATATTTTAATAATGCGGTATAATTAAATACCGATAAATTGGAAAACATTTGGAAAATTATAGAAATTACTGAAATGAGGGCGTTTTATGTGATTTATGCAATTTACAAATTTCTATAATTAATTATATTTCATTTTAATGCTAATCGCGACTAAATATCGCTAATCTTGCATTAATCCGGTTTTGTGCACATGGCATGCACCATATCATTTTTCACACTTATTACATTTTTTTCTTACCATGATTCTTGTGTGTATGGTTTATTTATTTTGGGTTTCCAAAAGAAGAAAAGGATAAGAAAAGAAAAGGAAAATGAATATAGAATTGAGGCATGGACAAGAGAGAGAGAGAGAGAGAGAGAGTGAGTGAGGTGAGGAGTCTCATTGACCAGGACCATTGTTTTCTTTCATCCTCTTCATCTTTTCTCTCCTCTTTCTTTCTCCTATGGCTGCTGCCCTCCTCTTTCCACCCTCCTCTTCATCCTCACAAACACCATAAAAAACAACTCAAAATCTCAAGGCGGGGAGCACAAGTAACCGGGTTCTAGGGTCCAGTGGGAGACCATCTCGAGGAGTCGAGAACGGGTCTCCTAACCGAAGAATTGGCAGTGTTGCTTGCCGCTCTCGTAGGGGTCAAGGGCTGTGGGTTTGGATATTCATCGCGACCGTGGAATCCGTGTTTTATACAGGCTCGTATTAAAAATACGGACCTCCTAGTATATCCAATATTTCATATATGTTCTTCTGCTGCAATATTCTGTGATGAGATCATATTACTGCCTGAGACGAATGTTTATATTATATATATGAGATATATGTTATATTGCAGATTTCGTTTCAAATGTGATGCTTGTGAAGCATATTAAAATGGGACTTCATTAATGAGATTAATGAAAATAAAAGAAACCTAAAGATGTTGTAGAAATTTGTTTAAAAACTGGTAGCTCTAGTTCTTGCTTTGCATAGCGGTGTCCCTTGTAGAACATCCAGCACCTTATTCGATAAGGAAAGAGCCGAGATCCCTTCACCGGGAGTGACCTCTTTAGCGAAACTAGCAGATGCTACAAACTCGGTTTGTATTTTAATTGCTTCTATAGTTCTTGCTTTGCATAGTGGTATTTGTGAAATATCCTGCACTTTATCCGATAAGGAAAGAGCCGACGATCCCTTCACCGGGAGTGACCTCTTTAGCAAAACTAGAAAAGCCTTAAAAACACTCCATTTAAAATCAATCGATTCTACAACGATATCAAGTTCATTACGCAAAAGGGTTTTCTTAAAAACCTGTCGTAGCCCTCCGTCATTTCAGATAAGTAATAGTTAGTATTCGTACTACGTTTGTTGACCTCTGTCTAGGCGTAGTGTGCGGTAGCTGATTAGTGCTTATCTGTATAAATATATGATGAGATTGATTTAGGGTAGTCGTGCGACCTTGTTGACCTCTGTCAAGGGTCGTGCAGGTGGGTTTACTTCAATCAGGAAATGACGGGTTGAACTTGACTAGCAGCCTATGGTTTGTTGACCTCTGTCAAGGTCATAGGACGCTTGGGGCAAAATATTATTGGGAATTTCAAGTGTTGAAATTTGCAATGAGATTTCATACTTTCTATGAGATAGTTGGATCCCGATACCCGCTGCGAGTAAGAGTTACTCCTGGGAGAGTTTTACACAATACAATTAGCCGATCAAGTAGGTGTCTAGAAAGGTGTTAACGGGGTTACGCCCCTGGGAAAACGAGGTTTACTTTAAATAGGTCCGTGCGAAGAACCTCCCTCAAAGTACCGGCACTAGCCTGGCTAAAAGATTGGTGAACTTGTAGCGTGTAATTAATCCCGGCTAGTCTTTCCTTTTAGGATTTGATGGAAGATTTGACTAAAACAGTGGGAGCCATCCTTATTAGATAAATTGATAACCAATCTAATCTTGTAAAAAGCACACGCTGAGTGTTTTCTTCTATCTCTCTCCTGGTAGCGACCATGTCACGCCTTAATCAAGATAATAATACGGATGTATTGACCGAACCCTCTTGTTATACTGCGCTGAGGAACGTTGGTCCCGCTCCAACTTATAATTGTTATAAGACAGAGCAGGAAATAGGGGATTACCAGAATTCCCGTGCCACCCAAACGAAGAAAGCGCATGCTGATGCATCTTCTTCGGGTGTGTTCATTACAGAGAACTGTTTCTCAGTATCCTTTACGTCCTGGGTATGAGATACCGGATCAGGATCCCACATATGTAATTTGTTACATGGGCTACAGACAGGTAGAGAACTGAGAACGGGTGATAAGTTTCATGAGATAGAAACGGTGCAAGTGTTGCAGCCAAGTCTGTTGGCAGTTATCACCCTGTATTACCAGAATACATTGATTCTGAACGAATGTTATAGATACCGAACCTGATATACAACATCATATCAGTCTCTTTATTAGTAAAGAAGGATATAATTTTGTTTTGTATTGTTGGATAATGTTTTGAACATTTCCTATATCAAGAGTTGATCGGTTCAGGCCCGTTATCTAAAAGCATAGACGTTCTAAATCAAACCGCGGTTCTTAGTATACAGAACACACACAAGAGGAAGAGTTCAGAAATGAACGAATCCTTCTTGAGGTATTGTAGACTAGGTCATATCATTGTGACCCGACTAGCTGAAGTTACATTTATATGCATATTTAAATTAGTTTGAATTTACATCTTGTGAAACTTGCTGGTCATGTCACAAAGATAAGATGGCCACAGCTCTGTTTATTGGAAACAGAGAAAGAGTTAGTGAACTCTTGGGATTGATACATGTTGATGTATGTAAGGTCCCCAGTCTACACATACCAGGACCGGTTCTTTGTACTTCATTACACTCACTGATAATCTCTCAAGATTCGGACTATGTTCTTGTTGAAACACAAGTCTGAACCTTTTGAGAAATTCAATGAATATGAGTTAGAAGTAGAGAACCAAAACGGGTATAAGTATTATGTCCTTTGATGTGATCGGGTAGGAGAATACTTGAGCACGGAATTCCTTGACTATTCTAAAGGAGAATGAGATTCTCTCTCAGCATTACTCCTCCGAATACACCACAGAACGTCGATGTATCGTGGCGGGGCAATCACACCTTATTTGATATGGTGCACTCTATGATGAGTACTACTGAGTAGCCTATTTCCTTTTTGGAGTTATGCACTTGTGAAGCTGCATACCTATTGAATAGGGTTCCAATCAAATCAGTTGCCTACCACTTCATGTGTGATATGGAAAAGGAAGAGCCCATATCTTAAGTTTGTTAAGATTTGGGGTTGTCTAGCCTATGTCTAAAAGCAAAATCCGGACAAGCTCGAGGCAAAGTCAGTTCTGTGAAAGTTTATTGGATATCCCAAGCATTCGCAAGGGAATATCTTCTACCAAACCGAGGAACAAAAGATATTTTGTTTCGCAGCATGCCACCTTTGTGAAAGGGAATTTCTTGTGAAGAAATTATTGGACATGATGTAGAACTGGAAAGAGTTCCAGCTATACAAACTGCAGCTGATGATTTGGTAGAACCAAAGGATTCAATAGTTTCCAACGAACCTCAGCCTCTTCGCCGATCTAGTAGAGTTCCTCACCCACCTGAGAGATACTTCGGTTTCTCTATGACAGTGGGAGCAAGGATTGCATCATGAGATGATGACCTAACTAGTTTCGAGCAGGCCATCAGGAGTGGGACTCTGTAAGAATAGCTGGATGCTTAGCGATCTGAGATGGAATCCTCATACACCAACAAAGTATAGACTTTGGTTGCTTTATCTAAAGGGGTAAATCCACATCAGGAGCAAGTATATCTTGAGAAGATTACTTGGTGTACATAGAAAAGTTGAGACTTTCCGAGCTATGCTTAAGTCCATCCAGATCCTATTTGCCACGGCTACATACCATGACTACGATATCTGGCGATTGGGTGTCATGACTGCTTTTCTAAATGTTGTTTTGGAAGAGAGCGTCTATAAGTACACAGCCAGAGGGCTTCGTAGACAGTGGGAGCAGCGGAAACGTGTGCAAGATGATTTATGTGATAAAGCAGGCATCGCAGAGTTGGAACATCTGTTTTGATGTGGTAGTCAAAGAGTTTGACTTCATCAAAATGGTAGATGAACCTTGTATATACAAAAAGGTAGTAGAGAGTATGGTGGTGATCTTCGTAGAGTACGTGGATGACATACTTTGATAGGGAAGAAGTTTCCTATGCTACGCTCGGTCAATCTCCTCTTATCACAAAGATTCTCCATATAGGATCAAAGTGATACCTTCTAAATCCTAGCTTATGGATCTATGAGATAGATCTAATTGGATGTTAGGATTCTCACTAGTTGTAGTGAGATAGTATCAATCGATCCTGGGGAGAATCACTGGAAAGGTTCCAGGGTGATAAGGACGACTGAATGTCAGTCGCAGGCATTGCCTTTACCCTCAGTGGAGGGACGGTATGTTGGAAGAGTTCCAAGCTAGATACCGTGACATACTAGACGATTAAAGGCAAGATACATCGTTACTGAGGATGCTACCAAAGAGGCGGTCTGGATAAATATAAGTTCATCAGATGAACTTTGTTCCAACCATTGTGTGACAATGGAGTTATGGCTTTGGCCTAGGAACCCCCGTCCCATCAGAAATCCAGATATAATTCTTAGGCAGTATCACCTTATCATGGAGATGGTTAATCTCCAGGGAGATCGAGCTTAGGAGAGTAGACACAGAGGACAACAGTGCGGATCCACTCACAAAGGCCTATTTCCCAGTAGAGACTTTTATGGGATGGTTGAGTATGAGATACTTCAACCACAGCTAATTGTTGGGTATGTGATACCACAATAGATGGCCCTAGTGCAAGTGTAACATTTCAAAATAATAAAATATTATTTTTGGGAAAAATTATGGAAAGTTATGGAAAATTCTAAAATGGGGTAATTATTGGAATTATGCCATTTTTAAGTGTTTGTGATCATTTATATGCTAATTTAGTGCTAATCGCGATTAAAAATCGCTAATCGGATTTTTAGAAATTTTGTGCAAAACATGCACATATCTTTTTCTACACTTGTGTTACATTTTTTCTTGCCATGGTTTTACTTTGGGGTTACTATTCTTGTGAGAAAGGAAATTGGGAAAAAAGAAAAGAAAAGGGTTTTGAATAAAGAACTTGTAGTAGGTAGGAGTGTGAGAGAAGGAGGGGGTTATGTTTGACTATGAACCATTCTCCCATTATTTCTCTCCCCTCATCTCCTCTTCCCCTTCCTCATTTGCCGCTACTGTTGTTGCTCTTCTCCCTCCCCTCTTCAAGCTCCAAATCACCATGAAAACAACACCAAAACACCACTCTCATTTCATTAAAAGTGTGCAAAAGCCCAAGATCTACACATTGGACCAAGGAAGCAAGGATTTTGGCCACTAGGAGCAACTCAAGAATTTTCTTGAGTTGCCAAATGAGATAATTACTGAACCATTAGTTGAGTTTTAGCATTTCTTATACCCCCGTGCAAGTTTAGAACCAATATTGTGTGTGTTTGTGGACTTAAGGAAAACCTAGTTAGGGTTTGAGGAAATTGTGAGTGGTAAGGTAAAATTGAGCTTAGTAGAGGCCGCACAAACACCCTAGTGATGTTATTTTGGACCCGAACCAGAACTAGAAACCAGAATATGGATTTACGGAATCGATATCGGGGAAAACTGTAAATCTGGGAGTGTATTTTGTAATCTGCTATCACCCGAGACATCCTAAAATAAAATTGGTTGGACAGTGAGATGTGCAGGCACCTTAGGACCACCACACAAAACCCCAGCCCCCAACTCCTTCTTCATGCCGCAGATTTATCCTGTTTGGCCGCAAATTGCGGCCTGGACCCCACCATTTTGCCTCGTTCTGGTTCTGTAGCTCCAACATGTATAAATTAGACCCCTGGCATGTGTAGATTTGTCTAATTTGACCTTGGGTGAAATCTGGAGCCTATTTCCTTAGTTGCTGTTTTGGATTCGTGTTTCCGTATTCCGTATTTATAATTCTGAATTTGGGTATGGTGTTTTACCTCGACTACTTGGCGTTTGTACGACGACATCGAGGGTTGTTGATGGTTTTGGAAGGCGTTGTCCTTAGGTTCTAACCTATAGACCATAGCGTATCGTTTTGGGGTTTCGTATGCCGTTTTAGTTTTGAATTGGTTTTGATACGCATTTGCAATACGTTAATGTGTAGGTACCCCAAGACTTCGGGACGACAAGCAAAAGCGTGGTGACGTCGACAGATAAAGACGCAAGGTGAGTAGATTATATCTATGGGGGAAGTCGGGTGGATGGCGTATAGCACCCCCGCAGTCCGTGGTGATGTATACGAATACGTATACACACATATATTTACTATATGTTCCTTGAGATTATTGATGATAGGATGGATAGATTTAGTGTAGTGCGAAACCCTAGAGTAGGGGTTGCACCCATACACGCATGCACACACTTGCATACATACTTTCTTTCGCATGTGTATATGGGAATATATATATTTGTATGTGTTCATATGGGTATTGGACTATGTGTACATATACTGGATTATAAGGATAGTACTTGGGATGTGAGTTGAGTCGATGAGATTCGATTTGAGGCCGTGAGATCGGCGATATGACTGGATTCGTATGGGAGATACGACGGAATGCTTTGGCGGGCTTTGGGACGTGTGTTTACACACGCATTTATATAGATGGCATCGATTGTACTAGATTTAGATCTGTACCCTATATTATGTGATATGATGGTAGTGATACCTGATATGTGATGAGATAATGTGATATTGACCCGTACCCAGCTATTGGGATGTCGTACGACGATTTACCGTACGAGCCTATATTGATGATAGATCCCCGCTCATGACTCGAGGATGTTATATCGTTTGTGATACTATTGAGGCAGGATTACTGAATATTATTTTATATATATATATATATATATATATATATATATATATATATATCGACCCAGATGTAGGTGGTTTCATACCCCTCCTGTTTAGATTACTTAGTAGACATTAGACTAGACCCGAGTCATACATATTTCAAAACTAACGAATCGGGAATATTTTAAAGATAGGCAAAAGGGATTCTACGGGTATTTTCAAACGAAGCATCTTTTCTTAAAACACCGTAGCCCCTATTTTATTAAAAACCCTGATTCGTCTTATTTCAATGTCAAGGCTGCATGATATATTTATTGAGGTAGATTCTTTACTGTTGCGTTGATTATTCGATTCCGCATATTCATGCTATTTGCATTGCATCGCTTGTGTTGTTGATATATTACAGTCATGCTGCTAGGACACCAGCACCATTATCGATGATGCGTATGTTCCACGTACACTTGTTTGCCGGCTCACACACTTCATCATCGATAATTGCCATGTCATTACACTGTAGTGCTGTTGCATTCAGTATATGATTCTTGCATGACATAATGATATGCTTACATTTCTTTTACATGTCGCATACATCATGCTTTTTGATTATACGCATTGAGATATGTTGTTTCCATGATATTTCTGGATTTGGGAACCGTGGGTATTTCAAAAGAGAATATGTAATTGTTTTAAAAACCCGGTTACCCTTGATATGATATTTCAGTGCGTCCACCATGTGTTTTCTCGGTGCTGAGAGCGACATGTGAAACCCGATTCGAGGAGTGGACAAAGCCGATTGCGGGTACATGGTAGACCCAGTATGGTTCCCCTCGGCAAGATGATCGATGGACTTTTCCGATTGAGCCTGGAGGTGGGCGAGTACCTACCGGTGATTGGTTGGACCTGGCGGTTATCCGGAGGATACCGACCAAAGTCGATAGATGGATATGGGCGTACTGATGGGGCCGAGGGCGATTCCGCAGACGGAGCCCGTGGGCTGATCCGGACTAACGGAGCCCGTTATATGAGGATTTACGTGCCGATGCTGGGCACAGTTTTCATGATGTTTTCGAGTGTCGATGCTGGACACTCCGGTTCCATGATTTTGACGTGTCGCGAGGGACACAGGTGGTTTATATCATCATATTTCCATGCATATGCTGATGATATTTACATGCATGATGGTTATTATCATTGGGTGACGAGTGGATGGGATCCACGTACATGCAGATTGATTTCATTGATCATACCTCACATTTATGATATGCTATTACCTGAGGCACTGGCACGAGCACTTGGCACTACACTCATGTATAGAGATTACATTTCCAGTTTAGCATGTTGCAGACTTATTCATATTGAGGTTTATTTATATCTGATCGTATTGACCTAGGATGGGTCATACATTCGATCTCTGCTTGTAGATATTTTCTATTCACGAGTTGGCAACTCACCCCCGTTGTGCCACAGTTCTTGCAGGTTTTTGCCGTACAGATTCCATAGCGGCATTTCTGGCACACTACTTTTATATGGGTGACTTGCTTTGGTAGGTGGGTTCTTTTGTATCAGAACCGTCATTGTACATGTATTATTTATTGTATCTAGAAATTCCATCAACCAAAACTTGTATATTGTTGCAGACTTAGAAATAGTGATGTATTATCTCGACCTTAGAGTCGCGCTTGTAGTATTATGGTTTTCTGGCTGTTTTGAGTTTCTATTTGAGTTTCGATCCTCGCCCTTTGGCGTTGTATATTATATTGCTTGCGTTGTTGTGACCTTCGATTGACGAAGAGCTAGCTCCCGCTTGGGGATGCCTTTTATCATCTCATATACATTATTCTTGTTATACCCCGTTCGGGGCCAGTTTTTACGAAGGAAACTCTGCCGAAATTTTCAGAAAGGACTACACTTTTTTTTAAATGCATTTTCGGCTTAGTTATTTAAAAACTTGATTTCGAACATGCTTTCTTTACTTATTAAAAACCAGTTTCTTTATTTACTCCTTAAAATAGTTTTAGATTTCTGGGCTTTTGGCTTACTTGGATCAGATGGAGTCCTATAGACTTCATATGGTTCAAGGGCCAGTCACGTGCTCTTTCGGGTCGTGACAAAGTTGGTATCAGAGCGCTAGGTTAACCTTGGTTCGAGTCTAAATTTGACTATGTGGAGCCTAGGGCGTTTATATATACGGAACTTAGGCTTGACCTTACAGAACTTAGACTTAGTCGAGGGGGTATTATACCCGAACTTTCGTCGCATAGGATGAACCTTGGTTGATGGAGTAGGTAGCTTGAGTAGAGTGACCGTACGTATGTTCCGCGGCATACTTACGACACGCCACTCCGCTTAAGAAACCTTAGGATGTAAATTTCCTTGCACAGTATTATATTCCTTCCTATGATCTATCCTTATCGATACTGGTTATGGGTTTGCTGCCATGATTGCACGGGCAGAGTGAGCTACGGCTCGAGTTGTGTCAGCATGAGCTCGTCGTGGACGAGGACTGACCAGGGCGTGATTCCAAAGACATACGATTTCATATAGAGGCGTCGTCTTATTGTGTTTTCGCGCCATGAGCATTTGACTGATCGCTTTTACGAGATTTCTCGGACGTACCGATCGGTAACAGAGGATTGAGCCACTGATAGAGGCCATCCAAGATGTGATGACCATTGATATATCGCTTATTCATGATGATTGAGGCGTTGTTCAGCGTACGGACGAATGAGTTAGTTGTTGCTGCAAATGACGAGATATCGCCCCAGATGTTGGAGTTACTGCAGCTTGAGCATATACTTAGAGATGTGATGGTGAGTCGATAGTCACCGAGGATGAATGACTAGAACATGTGGTTCGTTCGCTTACCCCGATGCGAGGTCATCAGATAGATTGTTTCCAGCTAGAGACGAATTCACGTAGATTCGTTGAGAGTCGATTGAGACGATAGAATGTCAGGAACCCATTTTCCAAGTTTAAAGTATTCGGAAAGACATGCAAGCGATTCTATGGACCCTCTAGAAGAATGAAACCGTAACTCGACATAATGACCGTGTGAAAGCCTTTGAACCTTATGGTTTGCGGCAGTTCCGCGGCGCCATTAGTGAGGCTTGGGTTTGCCCTTCTACAGCTGGACCACCAATGCTGTGGTATGTACTCGATATTATTAAACTGTACCCAAGGTGTTGAGCTCTTGGGGGATTATGAGGTTCTGACGAGTCGATCGGATGGTTCGACACCTTTCGGATATTGTGATGGGACACTGCTTGGGAGACTCCAGATACGAGCATAGCCGTTGGAGCGTAGTCCATGCAGCCACGAGTAGACGAGTCCGAATAAGTCGACCTTGGAACAAGTAGAGTAAAGAGTTCGCACGAGATTTCGACGAGATGACGTTCCACTCCGCTAACGTCAGAGATGCGATATGCACGCTGAGGACGTGTTCGGATAGATATCTTCTACTGACTGATAAAGATACCGAGTTCGTGATTTCGAGTCCGTGTGAGGGACTTCGGATGGACCGTAACCGAGGACATTGCAGTGCGCAGATAGAGACGCGACGTCGAAATGGACGATGGTACAAACAAGCGGGACAAGAAGTTCGTGCGAGATACAGACGAGCTGTTACTACTCCCCGTTAAGATTAAAGGTCGGATGCGCATTCAAAGGACCAGAGGTCGGCGCCAGAGATGTGCTGCTTTACGAGCGGTCGTGAGGATTGACCGAGAAATGACCAGAGAAGTGCCAAAACGGAATCATTCCCGTTAGTATATCTGACAGGGCCGATGAGCCGGAGGATATACCGACGACGATATTTTTGATCTACGATTTTGTGATTCGATTATCACGTATCCGTCACTTTGGATTTCGGTATTTTGGGCGATCTATTCGCATGATTTAGTCTTGATGACTGAGTTCCATGATATTTGATTTTGTGCACCATGGTTGCATTTACTGGGTATTCATATTTTGTGCAGTGTTATTACGCTTGAGGTATTGATTGTGATTTCCTGCCTATTTTATGCCGGTGATTTGATTTACGCTTCCAGCATCGTTTTGAGGCACTTTTAGTGTTTTGATCTGTTTTGTGCATGCTGATGCACACGGTTGTGAGATTTTCCATCGCAGTACACCTGATTTTGATTGAGCGCATTGTATATCGTTGATTTTGACCCTGATATTGATGATTGATTCTTGCACTCCGTGCTTTTGATTGGACTTACGCATGTTCGGCGTTTGCTATTGGATTTCGTGATTTCGTGCATGTTGAGTGCGCAGGGTTTAGATTTATTTCGTGCATGATGGATACACCGATTTGGACTTTCGCGCATGTTTGGCGCGTATTTTGGGATACGATTTTGGTGCACACCAGATGCACTAAATCGGGATTCTTCGTTCATGTCAGATGCACCTGATTTGGCTGTCAGGCACACACGTTGCCTATGACAGATGCTTCGTGCACACCCGTTGCACCTAGATGTTGTTTCGGTGCACATGCATAGCACATATATGGATGTTGATTTCCATGCGCACCAGACGCATAGGGTATTCTTATATACCTTTTGGGATTGATTCTTATGAAGCAGTACGTTTTTATGATATTTGCTATGTGTTTTCGTACTGAGTAGGACTGGTCAGAGGACAGTACCTGGATATATATTTTGCATGCATTGATAGTTATCGAAAGGATTTCCGAAAAGCGAGCTATAGTTTCATTATATACCTACGTGTCCGATATGACACGAAATGTTTTAAAAACAAGGTAACCCTTCTAAACTGTTTTCAAAACGGCGGAACGTACCTATTAAACAAAAAGATATATACGTATATAGTTATTTTCTTATGAAAAGCGTCCGCCACTGTGCAGTGTTATGCGCATCGCACAGCGACTTAAAAAGATTTGGCATGCATTTATTTCATCTATTCACATGTATAGATTGGATGTCTACATGTATAGTTCTGATTATATCATATTGGGTTTATTTTGGACTTGACATTTGTGTCTTTATCATGACTCCGATGATTGCGGGATGCTTGACGGAGTTTCATTTTTGAGTTATCAGCTCAGTACTCATGCGCATGCATTGCGCTACGATGCGTTTCATGTATTAATGATTTGGAACCCCGACGACTTGGATTTGTATCGAAATGTTTTAGTATTTGGGGGTTTAAATTTAAATTCGATGACCGAATTTCTTTAAGTGGGGTAGATTGTAACATTTCAAAATAATAAAATATTATTTTTGGGAAAAATTATGGAAAGTTATGGAAAATTCTAAAATGGGGTATTTATTGGAATTATGCCATTTTTAAGTTTTTGTGATCATTTATATGCTAATTTAGTGCTAATCGCGATTAAAAATCGCTAATCGGATTTTTAGCAATTTTGTGCAAAACATGCACATGTCTTTTTCTACACTTGTGTTACATTTTTTCTTACCATGGTTTTACTTTGGGGTTACTATTCTTGTGAGAAAGGAAATTGGGAAAAAAGAAAAGAAAAGGGTTTTGAATAAAGAATTTGTAGTAGGTAGGAGTGTGAGAGAAGGAGGGGGTTATGTTTGACTATGAACCATTCTCCCATTATTTCTCTCCCCTCATCTCCTCTTCCCCTTCCTCATTTGCCGCTACTGTTGTTGCTCTTCTCCCTCCTCTCTTCAAGCTCCCAATCACCATGAAAACAACACCAAAACACCACTCTCATTTCATTAAAAGTGTGCACAAGCCCAAGATCTACACATTGGACCAAGGAAGCAAGGATTTTGGCCACTAGGGGCAACTCAAGAATTTTCTTGAGTTGCCAAATGAGGTAATTACTGAACCATTAGTTGAGTTTTAGCATTTCTTATACCCCCGTGCAAGTTTAGAACCAATATTGTGTGTGTTTGTGGACTTAAGGAAAACCTAGCTAGGGTTTGAGGAAATTGTGAGTGGTAAGGTAAAATTGAGCTTAGTAGAGGCCGCACAAACACCCTAGTGATGTTTTTTTGGACCCGAACCTGAACTAGAAACCAGAATATGGATTTACGGAATCGATATCGGGGAAAACTGTAAATCTGGGAGTGTATTTTGTAATCTGCTATCACCCGAGACATCCTAAAATAAAATTGGTTGGACAGTGAGATGTGCAGGCACCTCAGGACCACCACACAAAACCTCAGCCCCCAACTCATTCTTCAGGCCGCAGATTTATCCTGTTTGGCCGCAAATTGCGGCCTGGACCCCACCATTTTGCCTCGTTCTGGTTCTGTAGCTCTTACATGTATAAATTAGACCCCTGGCATGTGTAGATTTGTCTAATTTGACCTAGGGTGAAATCTGGAGCCTATTTCCTTAGTTGCTGTTTTGGATTCGTGTTTCCGTATTCCTTATTTATAATTCTGAATTTGGGTATGGTGTTTTACCTCGACTACTTGGCGTTTATACGACGATATCAAGGGTTGTTGATGGTTTTAGAAGGCGTTGTCCATAGGTTCTAACCAATAGACCATAGCGTATCGTTTTGGGGTTTCGTATGCCGTTTTAGTTTTGAATTGGTTTTGATACGCATTTGCGATACGTTAATGTGTAGGTACCCCATGAAGACTTTGGGACGACAAGCAAAAGCATGGTGACGTCGACAGATAAAGACGCAAGGTGAGTAGATTATATCTACGGGGGAAGTCGGGTGGATGGCGTATAGCACCCCCGCAGTCCATGGTGATGTATACGAATACGTATACACACATATATTTACTATATGTTCCTTGAGATTATTGATGATAGGATGGATTGACTTAGTGTAGTGCGAAACCCTAGAGTAGGGGTTGCACCCATACACGCACGCACACACTTGCGTACATACTTTCTTTCGCATGTGTATATGGGAATATATATATTTGTATGTGTTCACATGGGTATGGGACTATGTGTACATATACTGGATTATAAGGATAGTACTTGGGATGTGAGTTGAGTCGATGAGATTCGATTTGAGGCCCTGAGATCAGCGATATGACAGGATTCGTATGGGAGATACGACAGAATGCTTTGGCAGGCTTTAGGACGTGTGTTTACACACGCATTTATATAGATGGTATCGATTGTACTAGACTTAGATCTGTACCATATATTATGTGATATGATGGTAGTGATACCTGATATGTGATGAGATAATGTGATATTGACCCGTACCCAGCTATTGGGATGCCGTACGACGATTTACCGTACGAGCCTATATTGATGATAGATCCCCGCTCATGACTCGAGGATGTTATATCGTTTGTGATACTATTGAGGCGGGATTACTGACTATTATTTTATATATATATATATATATATATATATATATATATATATATATATATCGACCCAGATGTAGGCGGTTTCATACCCCTCCTGTTTAGATTACTTAGTAGACATTAGACTAGACCCGATTCATACCTATTTCAAAACTAACGAATCGGAAATATTTTAAAGATAGGCAAAAGGGATTCTACGGGTATTTTCAAACGAAGCATCTTTTCTTAAAACACCATAGCCCTTATTTTATTAAAAACCCCGATTCGTCTTATTTTAATGTCAAGGCTGCATGATATATTTATTGAGGTAGATTCTTTACTGTTGCATTGATTTTTCGATTCCGCATATTCATGCTATTTGCATTGCATCGCTTGTGTTGTTGATATATTACAGTCTTGCTGCTAGGACACCAGCACCATTATCGAAGATGCGTATGTTCCACGTACACTTGTTTGCCGGCTCACACACTTCATCAACGATAATTGCCATATCACTACACTGTAGTACTGTTGCATTCAGTATATGATTCTTGCATGACATAATGATATGCTTACATTTCTTTTACATGTCGCATACATCATGCTTTTTGATTATACGCATTGAGATATGTTGTTTCCATGATATTTCTGGATTTGGGAACCGTGGGTATTTTAAAAGAGAATATGTAATTGTTTTAAAAACCCGGTTACCCTTGATATGATATTTCAGTGCGTCCACCATGTGTTTTCTCGGTGCTGAGAGCGACATGTGAAACCCGATTCGAGGAGTGGACGAGGCCGATTGCGGGTACATGGTGGACCCGGTATGGTTCCCCTCGGCAAGATGATCGATGGACTTTGCCGATTGAGCCTGGAGGTGGGCGAGTACCTACCGGTGATTGGTTGGACCTGGCGGTTATCCGGAGGATACCGACCAGAGTCGATAGATGGATATGGGCGTACTGATGGGGCCGAGGGCCGATTCCGCAGAGGGAGCGCGTGGGCTGATCCGGACTGACAGAGCCCGTTATATAAGGATTTACGTGCCGATGCTGGGCACAGTTTTCATGATGTTTTCGAGTGTCGATGCTGGACACTCCGGTTCCATGATTTTGACGTGTCGCGAGGGACACAGGTGGTTTATATCATCATATTTCCATGCATATGCTGATAATATTTACATGCATGATGGTTATTGTCATTGGGTGACGAGTGGATGGGATCCACGTACATGCAGATTGATTTCATTGATCATACCTCAACCAAAACTTGTATATGTTGTAGACTTAGAAACAGTGATGTATTATCTCGACCTTAGAGTCGCGCTTGTAGTATTATGGTTTTCTGGTTGTTTTGAGTTTCTTTTTGAGTTTCGATCCTCGCCCTTTGGCGTTGTATATTATATTGCTTGCATGGTTGTGACCGTCGATTGACGAAGAGCTAGCTCCCGCTTGGGGATGCCTTTTATCATCTCATATACATTATTCTTGTTGTACCCCGTTCGGGGCCAGTTTTTACGAAGGAAACTCTGCCGAATTTTTCAGAAAGGACTACACTTTTTTAAAAATGCATTTTCGGCTTAGTTATTTAAAAACTTGATTTCGAACATGCTTTATTTACTTATTAAAAACCAGTTTCTTTATTTACTCCTTAAAATGGTTTTAGATTTCTGGGCTTTTGGCTTACTTGGATCAGATGGAGTCATATAGACTTCAAATGGTTCAAGGGCCAGTCACGTGCTCTTTCGGGTCGTGACCGCAAGTAGGAGATTGTTAGTTATATGTATGCCCTAGAGGCCATTACTGTACATATGATGTATATTGTAATGGAAGCTTGGACGTATATAGGAAGGACTTTCTTGCTCGACATGATAGTACGCTATCTGGTTGACCTTTATCTTAACATGTACTCTGATTGTCTCTATGTTACATGTTGATAAAGCCCTTAGGATGAGTACTTGACTACCAGGACTATGATGCAGATCATACTAGTGAGGACAGTGTAGTCGCCAAGTACATCCTTCAAATGTTCCTAGTCGTGGATGTATCGAGACAGGCATCGATATACCAGAGTAGACTAGCGTATGCGCTTCTCGACCTATATGATGGGCGATGGATGATCTCATATCCATTGGTGTTTGACATCAGAGAAGGTATACGGGTGCTCAGTGGAGACTGGGTACACTGGATGGACTCGCCGAGAACTCCCAGATGGTATTATACCTCACGTCAGATGGCAGTTCTCTGGTAACACTGGTACAGAGTAGTCTGTAGACCCGAGATCGTCATAGAGTCTTGTGTGATTCCCATTGTGCTTTGATTTCCATCATACCACGTCCAAGAGGGCGTGCAAAAAGGTGGCTTTTGGGTACAGTCCCGAATCACATGGAGGAAATGAGCGATGGGAGGGGATTCGTCTCTCCCGGTATAGGGAGTTGATATTGCGCTGTGTTCGATTGGCTATAACTGGAAATCCCTGTCCAGGGTTGCTGAGATTTACTGGTAAGTGTTACCAGTAGTTTCTCGAACTGTTATAGACCTCATATCGACACGACTTATCAAGCTACCGGGGTTTGACGTTTACCACCCCTAGGCGAGATATGCGACATATCAGACGAAGAGACCAGACTGTACGGGAGTGTTACTGATTAGATTCGCAGGAGAATGTACAGGCTTGCTTGTTGATCTTATGATCACTCAATATCTGGGTGGCTGTTACGTTTAGCTGACCGCTTGCAGCTTGTGGGTGTTTGATATGATCATCACCTACTGCCGGCGTATTAACGATTCTTTAGAGTCCTACACAGAGGTTTCTTGGCTCAGGCAAAATAGAGTAGGAGCACATATATGGTATGTGCGGGACCGAGAACAATACGTATATGTGATACCGTATTAGATTCTCGTGATATGAGATATCGGCCGGGTATATGAGATTTAGCCGAGTCATCGGATCAAGTGTCGATTCGATGAACTGATACAGATAATATTAGTCGGCTATTTATGAAATAGCCGGATTATCGGATCAAGTGTTGATTTGATAATTTAATATATAATTATATATATTTGATATATTAAATTACATTAACTAATATAAGCTCACTTATTGATTCATTTTCTCACTCGGGTAATACATTGATATATATGCGATATATGTTAATTGTATTATTTTCTTTTTTTACAAAAATATATTATATATGTGATATATAATATTGTAACAAGTTATGATTACTAATGCAACAAGGTTAGTGGAGATTAATCATGGTTAGGGTTTGATTTGGGTTAAACTTTTCTAGAAGGTTCTAGAAGCTTTTACTTTGTTTCTTGCAAAGATATTATGCTTGATATTTTGTGAGATATTTCCTAACCCAACCCACACCCTTTAACCCTAGTTAACTCTCTACATTGGTTATCCTTTTCTTTGGTCAACCATGGTTGCATTTGTAGTTATCATAACAATCCATTATTCATCACAAAAGGATTATTATTCATTCTTCTTCTTCTTCCTCCTTACAAAGCTTTCTAGCTTTGGGTTTTGTGATGGATTAGAGTGAGATTAAGTTAATAAATGAGAGCCAAAATCCTACTTCATCATCCTAATCTATCCTAGCCATTTAGATTAGGGTGTTCACTTCATTTGTGAGTGAGAGCTTGTGTTAAAGAAACTTCAAGGTAGATCATCTTAGTTATCGAAGATCGGAAGCAAGTTTGCATCATTCTCTTCGTAGAGCCTCTCTAGAGTCCGGGTACATGATGATCACAGCGAAGAGACCTCAACACGGAGCTTATGAAGCGAAGGACCG
The DNA here is from genome assembly GCA_030015575.1 of Agapanthus africanus. NCBI lineage: Eukaryota > Viridiplantae > Streptophyta > Magnoliopsida > Asparagales > Amaryllidaceae > Agapanthus > Agapanthus africanus. The sequence continues at coordinate 279,366,566 of JASDDO010000029.1, read as the reverse complement.
GACTACAAAGGTTGTAATCCCAAACTCTTAGATGTTAAAGTGTGTAACATGCTTTGTTTCGCCTAATCTCTAGTTTAAAGATCTTTGTTAGGGTTGTTCGGCATGTCTAAATTTTAAATCGGGCATGGTTGATGCCTAATAGACCCTTGTGAGAGTGCCTAGTAACCCTACAGTGATGGTATATTGGACTAAACCTGAGAGTAAACCCCCAATTGACAAACTTAGAAACCCTTATATCGTATTTTTGTGGAAATTGTGATGGAAATTAGAGATCTGCTAACACCCGGGTGACCTCAAAATTATTTAGCGAAGCCTGAGAGATGTGCAGGCAACCTAGAAGCTACCCTAGAAAACCGAGACCATATGCTCATGTTTAGGCCTCCATTTTTCTCATTTTGGCCGCAATTTACGGCCTTGGTACGTTGGAATCGTTCCGTGCTTGGTCCATAGCTTTATCTTAGATAAATTAGACGTGCCCCATGTGCAGAATTGGCTAATTTCACTTGAAACAAAATCTGGAACCATTTCCTTGAGTTGTTGTTTTGAAATGTGACTTTTAAATGACTTGAACTTGTGATATTTCATTTTGTCTCGATCGATTGGCATTTGTACGTCGATGTCGAGGGTTATTGGTTCTTCTTGCATGTGTAGACCATAGGTTTAAACCTATGTTTGATGCGTGCACTGTTTTGGTTTTGTACGAGATTTCTGTTTACGATGCTATATGTGTATATATGTAGGTACCCTGAAGTGGACTTCGGACGACGAGTAAGAGCAAGGCGGCATCGACTTCGGCAAGCGAGGATCAAGGTGAGTAGATGTATATCTACGGGGAAAGTCGGGTGGATGGCGTATAGCACCCCCGCAGTTTCGTTGTGTTGTATACGAATACATATACCTATATATATATATATATATATATATATATGTGTGTGTGTGTGTGTGTGTGTGTTTATTGTGGGACCATGATTATCTTGATAGGTTTATGTGTTCATGGGTTAGTTTAATGTAATTAGAAGTAACTTAGATTAGCTTCTTAGTCGCGAAACCCTAGTTTTATGTTTTGCATACGCGCGCGCACAGTTGCATACAGTTTATTACTTGTGCGTATATGGGGATATGTATGTATACATACACACACACACACATAGGTATGGAACTATGTATATATATATACGTATACATATACATGGATGATGAGGATAGTATATGGTATTTGGAGATGAGTCGATGAGGTGGGGACTGGTGCCATGAGATCGGTGATATGACGTGGTTCGTATTATGAGATACGACACGATATTATAGCGGGTCCTTAAGCGATGTGTTTCATACACACGTACGTATATATGTAGATGGTATCAGTATTGTACTAGACTTAAATCAGTACCCCGGTTGACGATATGTGATGATAAGGATACCAGATGAATAATGAGATAAATGTGATATTTGACCCGTACCCAGATTTAGGATGCCGTACGATGGATTTACCGTACGAGCTATATATTGATGATAGATCCGCACTCTTGACTCGAGGATGTCATGTTATATATTGTATCATATGTGATACTATTGAGGCCGGATCACCGACTATTATATGTTATATATATATATATATATATATATATATATATATATCGACTCAGACTTAGATGGCTTTCCTTACCCTTTTGTTTAGTCTTGTAGTTTACTTGTAGATGTTAGGATAGATTAGAGTCATACCTATTTCAAAATTAACGAATCGTGAGTATTTTAAAGACAGGCCAAGGGATTCTACGGATATTTCAAAGTATGTACCTTTTCTTAAAAACACCGTAGCCCTTATTTTCAAAACACCACAACTCGTATTATTCCAAATGGCAAAACGGTATGACACATATATAGAAATGTAGATTCTTTATTGTTACGTTATTATTCATGTTCCGCATATTATTGTTGCATTTACTATTCATTTGCCATTTATTATGTTGCTATCATCGCATTACATGTTTATAGTGTACTTTAGTGATTATGAAACCATGCTGTCAGGACACCAGCACCATTACCGATGATGCGTATGCTCCACATACACTTGCTTGCCGGCTCACACATATCATCATCGGTAATTGCCATGTCACGTACACTTTAGAGAATATTATTTCATTGACATAGCTTGCTAGCTGATAGTTCCTATATGTTATTGTTTCATATGTTAGTCATATTGCATTCATTGCTTGACGTTTCGTGCATATTTTTATATTCATTATTCATGCAATAGTATAAGGGCCAGTCCGGATTACCGGAGCCCAGTATTCTTTATTATTGACTTTTATTTTGGATTTCGGATTTTCCATGAAATTTCAGGATTTAGAGAAACCACAAGATTTAATAAACTCATTTATCATTTTAAAAGATAAAAGTGTGGTTTTCTCATGTTATGATTGTGATATGTCCACCATGAGTTTTCTCGGCTCTTGAGTGATATCATACACCCGATTCGAGGAGGAGATGAACCATCTGCGGGTGCATGGTGGATCCGGTGCGGTACCCCAGGGCGAGAAGATCCCAGAGAATGGCGTTTGGGCCTGTAACATGGGAGCATTGCTGACCGGTGATTTTATTGAGATTTATGATACAGGACAATCCGGATAGCCGGAGCCTGAGATATTGAGATTTGATGATACAGGCCAGTCCGGATAGCCGGAGCCTGAGATATTGAGATATTGGAATATTGAGATATATATTTTGTGTCGATACTTGACACTGATTTTCTGATGATTTTATTGATGATACTTAAATGTTTATACAGAAATCTCACTATATTAAGAAAACAGTTTTCTCAGTCATGATGTATTCTGTTTTCATTATACCACATTCATACCTCATATTTATGATATACTGCTACCTGAGGCACTGACATGAGCACATGGGATTACACTTATGCATAGATGTTTACCCTTGCCTTTATATTATGCTTCAGGCCATATTATCATTGAGGATATATTTTTTTTGATCGTATTGACCTAGGATTGAGTCATACAAACGATTTCTGCTCTGTGATGTTTTCTACGCACGAGTTGGCAACTCACCCCCATTGTGCCATAGTTCTTGCAGGTTTTGCCGTACAGCTTTCGTTGCGGCTTTGTTGGCATACTGCTTTCATTCCGGATGATTGCTTTGGTAGGTGGGTTCACTTGTATCGTGACCACCATTGTACATTTATTATTCAGTTGTATCTAGTAAACTTCATCACCAGACTTGTATATTTATTTGACGTAGAAGACTATTGTTTATTCTTTCGACCTTAGAGTCGCGCATTGTATCATTATGGTTTTCTTGATGATTTTGAGTTCCCTTTTGAGTTTTGATCCTCGCCCTTCGGCTTTGTATATTATATTGCTTGTGTGGTTGTGACCGTAAATTGACGAAGAACTAGCTCCCGCTTGGGGATGCCTTTATTCATATTATGCATATTGTACCCTTTTGGGGCAAGTATTTACAAAGGAAACTCTGCCGAAATTTTCAGAAAAGACTTAAGATTTAAAAATGCATATTCGGCTTATGTTATTAAAACCACTTGCTTTAACTTCTATTTAAAATGGTTTAGATTTCTGGGATTTTTGTGGCTTACTTTTAATAGATGGGGTCCTATAGACTTCATATGATTCAAGTGCCAGTCACGTGCCATTTCGGATCGTGACAGAGAATTATATCCTTCTTTAACTTAATAAAGAAACTGATGTAATATTGTATATCAGGTTCGGTATATAATAACATTAATTCAGAATCAATGTATTTAGTAACACAAGGTGATATCTGCCAATTGATTTGGCCGCAACACTTGCACCATTCTCTAACACTTAGAGATATATCACCCTTTCCCAGTTTTCTACCTTTTTGTAGCCCATGTAACATATTACATATGTGGGATCCTGATCCAGTATCACATACCCAGGATGTAGAGTGTACTGAGAAACAGTTCTTTGTAACTAACACATCCGAAGAAGATGCATCAACATGCTTATTCTTCGTCTGGGTGACGTGGTAATCCGGATATTCCCCTATTTCCTGCTCGGACTTATAACACTTATAATTTGTAGCGGAACCAACGTTCCCCAACTCAGTATAACAAGCGGGTTCGGTCAATACATCTATATTATTATCTAGATTAAGGCGTGACATTGGTCGCTACTAGGAGAGAGAGAAGGATAATCACTTTGCGTACGCTCTTTGCAAGATTAGATTAGTTATTATCTTATCTAATCAGGACGACTCCCACTGTTTTTATCAAATCTTCCTTCAAACCCTAAAAGGTAAGACTAGCCGGGATTAATTGCAGCTTACAAGTTCGCCAATCTTTCAGCCAGGCCAGTGCCGGTAGTTTGAGGGAGGTTCCCCGTGCTTTTGCACAGTCCTAATTAAAATAAACCTCGTTTTCCTAGGGGCATGACCCCGTTAATACCTTTCTTGACACCTACTTGATTGGCTAATTATGATGTGTAAAACTCTCCCAGGAGTAACTCTTACTCGCAGTGGGTATCGGGATCCAACTATCTTATAGAAGGAATGCAATCTCATTGCAAATTTCAACACTTGAAATTCCCGATAATACTTTTACCCCTAGCTTCCTATGACCTTGACGGAGGTCAACAAACCATAAGCCGCTAGTCAAGTTCAACCCGTTCATTTCTTGATTGAATTAAACCCACCCACACGACCCTTGACGGAGGTCAACAAGGCAATAAGACTACCCTAATCCAATCGCATCACATACGGCAGATAAGCATTAATCAGCTACCGCACACTATGCCTTGACGGAGGTTAACAAACGCAGCACGAATACTAAATAGTACCTATCTGAAATGACGGAGGGCTACGCAGGTCTTTAAGAAAACCATGAGCGTAATGAACTTGATATCGTTGTAGAATCTAGTGATTTTGAAAAGGAGTGTTTTTAGGCTTTTACTAGTTCCGCTAAAGAGGTCACTCCCGGTGAAGGGATCATGGCTCTTTCCTTATCGAATAAGGTGCTGGATATTCTACAAGGAATACCTCTATGCAAAGCAAGAACTAAAAAAGCAATCAAAAACAAAACCGAGTGGGTTGTAGTATCTGCTAGTTTTTCTAATGTGGTCATTCCCGGTGAAGAGATCTCGGCTCTTTCCTTATCGAATAAGGTGCTGGATATTCTACAAGGAATACCGCTATGCAAAACAAAAACTAGAGCTACCCTTTTTGAAAATTTGATTCTACAACATCATTTTGGTTTCTTTTCTTTCATTAATCTCATTAATGAAGTCCCATCAATTATTCTTCCTAAGCATCACAGAAGAAATGAAAGTACAACGTACGCTTATACCATCCGCATTCGCCACAGTGTCCCGTTATGCACCGTTAGGTTACTTAACTAACGTCATAGCGGGGCGGGACTAGCGCGGGTGCAAAACATAAGCAACGTTTATTATATATCATATATACAATAATAAAGCATTCGTCTCACGCATATAAAATGATTACATCACAGAATATCAGCAGCAGAAGATAACATATGAAATATTGGATATACTAGGAATTTCGTGTTTTAAATTAAGCCGGTATAAAACACGGAATCCACGGTCGCGATGAAGAGCCAAACCCATATTCCTAGACCCCTATGAGAGCGGCAAGCAACCCTACCAATTCTAGAGTTAGGAGACCCGGACTCGACTCCTCGAGATGGTCTCCCACTGGACTTTAGAACCCGGTTACTTGTGCTCCCCGCCTTGGGTCTATCCTAATACGGAAAAGTAAATAATATACAACAATGGTGACATCATCCTCAACCCGGAAGCGCCCCAATAAAAGAATATTACATACAATGAATTTTACATGAATGAAAATAAAAACTCTCATCTCACATAAAAAAAAAACTGACTATTCAAAACACGACGATCCAATATAACATATCCAAGCAACACATAACATCACATATCATCAAATAGCTAGAAGATGTTAAACATTCCGATCGAATCAACAAACACCCAAATTTTCCCAAAAAGCTCGACACTTGAGCGCGTTTTAAAAATACTCAGAACATGCCGCGGTACCAATGGTCCAACCGTAGAAGGGTCAACCCTTGCCTCACCTATGGCACCGCTGAACTACCGCAAACCCGAAGGTTTGGCGGAGGTTCTTACAGTGATAGAATCGAGTTAGGATTTCGTTCTTCTAGAGGGTCCATCGAATCACTTGCATGATATTTGAGTGTTCATTAACTATGAAAAAATCCAACTCATGGAAAATTTACCAGCGAGGGTTAAAGTGGGTATTTGATATCCGTTCGAACCTTTTAACACCGTCTAAAATAACCCGAAAAACTGTTAGAACTGTGACTACGAAACACTCCGAGTTTCCTTTGCAGAAAATTAACATCACATGGAAATTTAGCAAAAACAAACAACACCTGAAACACCAAAACCCAGATCCTGGAACACCAAAAAATTTTCAAGCCAAGAATACAAACAGGGGCCGGCCGACTCAGAAATTCCCTTCATGTGCTCGGCCAAAATCCGAGCAAATTGCTTGAAATTTTCATGGTGTTCATGCTATATCACATATAACATTCTGCAGTTATTTAAAAAAAAATTAGAGTCCATTTAAAAAATGACAGAAACCAGGTTTTGACGTTTTAAGTTTCGGAGTAGTTTCGGTTTCGTAATCCTACACAATCCATCTAAATCTCTAGCTTGGCTCTGATCCACTATAGGGTTTCCTAGCACGACATCAAGGTTTCTAAAGGCATCGTCCATGCCATTTTCAAAAAATTATCATGCTAAGAAACTCTAACTACGAATCTTTAACTAGAGATTTAGACAAAAGCTAATGTAAACTACTTTTACATCAAGAGAACAAGAATACAACCTTTGTAGACGGTCCTTCTCTTCACTTGCTCCGTATAGTAGTCCTGCGACTCCACTAGGCTTCTCTTGAGACTTTGAACAGGCTTCCTCCGATAACCTTCGTGCCGAAGATAATCCACGCGAAGTCCCTCCAATTCAAGCTAGCTATTACACTAAACACTTTAGCGTAAGAAACACGCTACACGTGATCGCTAGTCAAGTGTAGAATGGTGAAGTAGGGGATGTAAAGAGCTCACAAGTTTGTGTTCAAGCTTCATGATACACATCACATGTGAGGGTTGAAGCTTCAACCATGACAAGAGGAGGAAGAAGAAGGTAGAGAGCAACCATGGGAGAAACTCAACAAAAAAATGGCTAAGTGTTGAGAATGGGTAAGAATGAATGGCAACACTTGACCCCTCACTCATTCAAGCATGGAATTATGCAATATAAAATTGCAACCATGCTTGAATAGTGAGTCAAGATGAATAAACAAGAGTAAATCCCATGCTTGCAACCATGCTTACACTTTCCACCTCATTTCTATTTTCACAAAATAGAAATATAAATGCCATGCTTCATTATTATTATTATTATTATTATTATTATTATTATTATTATTATTATTATTATTATATATATATATATATATATAATGTAGAATAATTAGTGAGTTAATGATATTAGTTAGGATATAATTATATCATATATAATATATAACACATTATTAAATCAACACTTGATTTAATAATTCGGTTATATCACATATGACCAACTAATATCATTTATCTGTATATCACATTATCAAATCAATACTTGATTCGACAATCTGGTTATATCAACCTAACCGATAACAGATGACTGCCAGATTACAATACGGTATCACATACTCGTATTTAATCAGGCCCACACACATATCACATATGTGTCCTACTTCTGTGTAGGACTCTAAAGACTCATCAATACACCAGCAATAGATGATGATCATATCAGTCACCTACAAGCCGTCAGCGGTACTAGCTGGACGTAACGGCTACCCGGGTATTGAGGGATATGAAGATCAACAAGCAAGCCTGTCTATAGTCTCCATGAAGCCTATCAGTAACACTACCGTACAGTCCGGTCTGTTCGTCTGATATGTCGCATATCATGTCTAGGGGTGGAAATCATCAGACCCCAGTAACGTGAAAAATGATGCCGATGTCTGGCCTATAACGGTTCGAGAAACTACTGATAACACTTATCAGTAAATCTCGGCAGCAGCCCTGGCCAGGGACTTTCAGTTATAGCCAATCGAGCATAGCGCAACATCAACCCCCAATACCGGGAGAGACAAAACCCTTCCTATCGCTCATTGCCTCCATGTGACTCGGGACTGTACCCAAAATCCACCTGTTTGCACAACTCCTCTTGAGCATGGTAGGGAGGAAATCAAAGCACAGTGGGAGCCACATAAGACTCTATGACGATCTCGGATCTACAGACTAACCTGTACCAGTGTCACCAGAGAACTGCTGCCTGGCTATAGGTATACTACCACATAGGAGTTCTCGGCGAGTCATGTTCAGTGTACCCAGTCTCCACTGAGCACCCGTATACCATCTCTGATGTCAAACACTAATGGATGTGGGATCATCCATCGCCCATCATATGGGTCAAGAAGCGTATATGCTAGTCTACTCTAGAATATCGACGCCCCGTCTCGATATTCCCTCGACTAGGAACAATTAAAAGATGTACTTGTGAACTACCCTAGCCCCACTAGTATGATCTCCATCATAGTCCTGGTGGTCAAGTACATATCCTAAGGGCTTTATCAACATGTGAGAGCAAGACAGTATAAATACCAGTCTACATGTTAACATCAAGGTAACCATATAGCATACTATCATATCGAGCAAGATAGTCATCTCTATATATGTCCAAGCATCCACAATAATATTCATCATATGTACAATAATGGCCTCTAGGGCTTACATATAACTAAAACAACTATCTCATAGAAGGTATGCAATCTCATTGCAAATTTCAACACTTGAAATCCCCAATATCTATTTTTACCCCTAACTACTTATGACCTTAATAAGGTCAACAAATCATAAGCGCTAGCCAAGTTCAGCCCGCCATTTCGTGATTGAATTAAACCCATACGTACGACCCTTAACAAGGTCAACAAAGCCATACGACTACCCTAATCCAATCTCATCACATGCAGCAGATAAGCACTAATCAGCTACCGCACACTACGCCTTGACAAGGTTAACAAACGTAGCACGAATACTAAATAGCACTTATCTTAAATGACAGAGGGTTACGAATAGTTTTAATGAAAACCTTTAACGTAATGAACTTGATATCGTTGTAGAATCTTGTGTTTTGAAAAGGAGTGGTTTTTGTAGCATTTTGTAGTTTTGTTAAAGAGGTCACTCCCGGTGAAGGGATCTCGGCTCTTTCCTCATCGAATGAGATGCTGGATATTCATCAAGGAATACCACTATGCAAAACAAGAACTAGAGAAGCTATCAAAATAAAACTGAATGGGTTGTATCATTTTCTAGTTTTGCTAAAGAGGGCACTCCAGGTGAAGGGATCTCGGCTCTTTCTTCATCGAATGAGGTGCTGGATATTCATCAAGGAATACCACTATGCAAAGCAAGAACCAGAGCTACCTTTTTAAAAATTTTGATTCTACAACATTTTTAGGTTTCTTTTCTTTCCATTAATCTCATTAATGAAGTCCCATCATTTATGTTTCCCTAAACATCACAGAAAAGAAACAAAAATAGAACGTATGCTTATGCCATCCGCATTTGCCACGGGGCCCCGTCATGCACCGTTAATTTACTTAACTAATGGCAGAACGGGGGCTGAACTAACGCGGGTGAAAAACATAAGCAACGTTTAGTATATATATATATATATATATATATATATATATATATATACAGCAATCATCTCACGCGGTTATATAATCACATCACAGAACTCAAGAAGCAGAAGTCAACATATGAAATATTGGATATACTAGGAGGTCCATGTTTTAAATTCAGCTAGTCATGAAAAACACGGATTCCACGATCGTGATGAATAGCCAAACCCACATCCCTAGACCCCTACGAGAGCGGCAAGCAACCCTGCCAATTCTAGAGTTAGGAGAACTGGTCTCGACTCCTCGGGACGGTCTCCCACTGGACTCTAGAACCCGGTTACTTGTGCTCCCTGCCTTGGGTCTATCCTAATACGGAAAAGTAAATAATATACATCAATGGAGACATCATCCTCAACCCGGAAGTGTCCCAATAAAAGAATATTACATACATTTGATTACATGAATGAAAATTGAAAAACTCTCATCTCACGCAAAAAAAAAAACCCGGCTATTCAATCACGACAATCCAATATAACATATCACAGCAACACATAAACATCTCATGTCATAAACGAAGTAAATATGCGTATCCCAAATGTCGTTGACATATAGCAACGAGATCGGGGATACACCACATATTACACTTACGGTCACAGAAAAGAAATGAAAAACTACAATAATTAGAATCCGCAAACTCTTTAGACATCATAAACCCAGAATATCTCATATTCCGAATATCATGCCTAACCTATAAACCTTGCATTTAAGTCTCAAATTGAAAACACTTTTCAATAAGCAATCGAATAATTCAACAAGATTCTCGACTAAGTGTTCGCGTATTATACGCGATTGCGACGGAGTTTTGATCAGAATCAAAACTCCATTTCAATCGATCAACCGAGACTAAAACGCTAGACTTACAAAACACTAACTAGTTTTCACAAAACTAATTATTGTGGAAACTAAAAATTGTATCACATATCATCATAATCTAGACGACGTTAAACATTTCGATCGATTTATCAAACACCCAAAAAATCCAGAGACCTCAACAACTTGAGTCTCAATAAAAACATCCAGAAAGTGCCAAATATTACAATGGAGCAGCATAAGACAAACGATCCCAAAATACCCCAAAATTGCAGCGGAACCGCGGCCAAACATGGGGTTAGGCCGCGGTTTCACGGCGCTTTGATGGAATTAATGCTTCAAATTTCTTAGGGCTCCATTAAATACCCTGCACAATTTTCTGACTATTTTTAATCTGAAAATTTCCAACTTTTGAAAAAGGGCAGAAACTTGATAAAAATCGTGCTTCAAAAGCCGATCAAACACTTTAACGTCGTAAAGACTTCCCCTAATATTCTAGCTTGTCTCTGATACCATGAAAGTGTGTCCTAGCACCACCACTATGTTAAAACAGGCATCAAGCATCAATTTTAAAAATTTTGGGTGTTAAGGTACACTAACCTAGAATCTAACTAGAATATTAGGGTTTATATGAACATATAGCAAGTTCTATACTAAGAGATGGAGACTACAACCTTTGTATACCAAGTCCTTCTCTTCTAAAGCTCCGGGTAGTAGTCCCTACGACTCGTCTAGGCTCCACCAGAAGAATTGATCGAACTTGCTTCGCAAACATCGTGTCGAAGATGATCCACCCGAAGTTCCTCTAGGTCAAGCAATCTCTTCACTAATCTAGTATTAGTGAAGTAAACAACCTAGTCTAAAGTGCTAATCTAGATTAGGATGATGAAGTAGGGTGTTTAGCTCACTAGGATTTTGTAAAGCTCTAGGGTTCACAACACATGTGAGGGTTAGAGCTAGAAGCAAGAGGAAGAAGAAGAAGGAAATAGGAGAGAGCTAAAATGAACTAAGGCATGAACAAGTGAAGAATGGCTACACTTGTATGTTCACTTATTGAAGCATACAATTTATTCCAATAATAAATTGCTCTCATGCTTCAATAATGATACAAATGAATAATATAATAGAAAAAAACCATGTCTCACCATTTCTCAAATATCTCCCCATTTTCCATCTTATTTCTATTTTCTCAAAATAGAAATTCCAGTCATGCTTCGTAATATATATATATATATATACACACATACATATATCACACACACACACACACACACACACACACACACACACATATTAAGATATATATATATATATATATATATATATATATATATATTAAGATAAGAAAATAATTAGTGAGCTATCATATTAATTAATATATAATTATATCAAATATAAATATATATCATATTATTAAATCAACACTTGGTTCAATAATCCAGTTATATCACATATAACCGACTAATATCATTTATCGCTAGATTAAAATACGGTATCACATACTCGTATTTATTGGGTTTCCTACAACGGCAGCAAGGTATCTGGAGGCATCGTCCATGTCAAGTTTAAAAATTTGCCGTCTAGCTAACCCTAACCATGAATCGTTAACTAGAAATAGTACGGAAAACATATGCAAACACTTTGCATCTAAAAGTGAGCAAGGAATACAACCTTTATAGACCGGTCCTTCACTTCAAATAGCTCCATGTAGTAGTTTCCTTCACTGCGATCATGATCTCCGGACTCGAGAGAGGCTCCCTTGAAGAAACGAACATGCTTACTTCGAAGACTTCGAGGCCGAAGATGATCTACGTCGAGGAGACACTAACCCAAGATATATCTTCACTAATCATGTAATTAGTGAAGTAAACACACTCTACTAAATGGCAAGTAGTAGAGGATGATGAAATATGAAGTGGGCTCACTTTAGATTTCATTTTCTCACACTTTATATCATACCTCCATTGAAGCTAGTAAACTTTTTATGAAGAAGAAGAAGGTGAAGAAGAAACTCATATGAATAATTCATCCACATGAATTATTGTAACCATGGGTGAGTTAAAGCCATCATGCTTAACTCATGTAGAGAATAAACTACACACTATGGTTAAGGGTTGGATTTGATAAATATCTTTAACTAGACAAAAGAGTTGACTTTATCAAAGCTTATCCAAAAGCTTTTGTCCAAGCTTTACCATGACAAACTCAATCTTTTTTGAATTAGCTTAACATAAATAGAAACCCTAACGTAACCCTAGCATGGTATTAATCTCATACACCCATCCTGTATGTATCATCAAACATAACACAATACATGTACACAAATATACATATCACATATATACAATGTGCACATCTAGTGAGAAAAGAAATCATAAGTGAGCTAATACTAGTTAATGTAATGTAATATATCACATATATAATTATACATTAAATTATAAAATCAACTCTTGATTTAATAATCCGGCTATATCATATACAACCGACTAATACTATATGAACCAACTTATCGAATCAACACTTGATCCGATAACCCGGCTATATCATATATAACCGACCGATATCACATATCGCGAGAATAGAATACGGTATCATATATCGTATTAATCTCGGTCCCGCGCATATCACATATGCGCTCCTACTCTGTTTCGCTTGAGCCAGGAAACCTCTATGTAGGACTCTAAAGACTCGTCAATACGCCGGCAGTAGGTGATGATCATATCAAACACCCACAAGCCGCAAGCGGTCTGCCAAACGTAACGGCCATCCGGGTATTGAGCGATCAGAAGATCAAAGAGCAAGCCTGCTCATACTCCTGCGAATCCAATCAGTAACACTACCGTACAGTCCGGTCTCTTCGTCTGATATGTCACATATTACAGCCTAGGGGTGGTGTAACATCAGACCCCAATAGCTTGATAAGTCATGCCGATGCAAGGTCCATAACGGTTCGAGAAACTACTGATAACACTTACCAGTAGATCTCAGCAACCCTGCCCAGGGATTTCCTATTATGGCCAATCGAGCATAGCGCAACATCAACTCCCTATACCGGGAGAGACGAAACCCCTCCTATCGCTCATTGCCTCCATATGACTCGGGACTGTACCCAAAAGCCACCGTTTTGCACGTTCTATTGAACGTGGTAAGCTGAAAATCAAAGCACAGTGGGAATCACACAAGACTCTATGACGATCTCGGGTCTACAGACTAACCTGTACCAGTGTCACCAGAGAACTGCCATCTGACGTGATGTATAATACCATCTAGGAGTTCTCGGCGAGTCCGTTCAGTGTACCCAGTCTCCACTGAGCACCCATATACCATCTCTGATGTCAAACACCAATGGATATGGGATCATCCATCACCCATCATATGGGTCAAGAAGCGTATACGCTAGTCTACTTTGGAGTATCGATGTTCTGTCTCGATACTCCCTCGACCAGGAACAGTTATAGGATGTACTCGTTGAATACACTAGCCCCACTAGTATGATCTGCATCATAGTCCTATTAGTCAAGTACATATCCTAAGGGCTTTATCAACATGTGAGAGCAAGACAGTAAACCAGTACAAGTCCATATGTTAAGATAAAGAGCAACCAGATAGCATACTATCATGTCGAGCAAGAAAGTCCTCCCTATATATGTCCAAGCATCCACTACAATATACATCCCATGTTCAGTAATGGCCCCTAGGGCATACATATAACTAACAATCTCCCACTTGCACTAGGGCCATCTGTTGTAGTATCTCATACCCAACAATCAGCAGTGGTTGTAGTATCTCATACATAACCATCCCAAAATCTCTCAAAATAGTATTTGGGGAAGCAGGCCTTGGTGAGTGGATCCGCCTTGTTAACCTCCGTGTCTACTCTCCTAACCTCGATCCCTGGAGATCAAACATCTCCCTAATCAGGTGATACTTCCCTCAGAATATGTCTGGATCTCTGATGGGACGGGTGTTCCTAGGCCTAAGCCACAACTCCATTATCACACAATGGTAGGAACAAAGTTCATCTTATGAACAAGTGTACTTCCAGACTACCTCTTTGGTAGCATCCTTGGTAGCAATATATCCAACCTTTATCGTCTAGTATGTCACGGTATTTAGCTTGGAACTCTTCCAACATACCGTCCCTCCACTGAGGGTAAAGACAATGCCTGTGACTGACATTCAGTCGACCTTATCACCCTGGAAGCTATCCAGTGATTCTCCCAAGGATCAATTGATACCATCTCACTACACCTAGTGAGAATCCTAACATCCACTTAGATCTATCTCATAGATCCAAAATCCAGGATTTAGGAGGTATCATGTTGATCCTATATGGAGAATCATTGTGATAAGAGGAGATTGACCGAGTGTAGCATAGGAAACTCCTTTCCTATCAAGAGTATGTCATCCACGTACAATACGAGGATCACCACCATACTCCCTACTACATTTTTTGTATATACAAGGTTCATCAACCATTTTGATGAAGTCAAACTCTTTGACTACCATATCAAAACAGATGTTCCAACTCCGCGATGCCTGCTTTAACTCATAAAGCAACTTGCACACGTTTCTGCTGCTCCCACTGTCTACGAAGCCTTCTGGCTGTGTACTTATAGACGCTCTTTTCTAAATCACTATTTAGAAAAGTAGTCATGACACCCAACCGCCAGATATCGTATTCATGGTATGTAGCAATAGCAAGTAGGATCCAGATGGACTTAAGCATAGCTACCAGAGAAAAGGTTTCATCTTAAACCACACCTGGTCGATGACTAGAACCTTTTACAACAAGTCTAGCTTAGAAAGTCTCAACTTTTCCATCCACACCAAGTAATCTTCTCAAGATATACTTGCTTCTGATAAGGATTTAACCCTTCAGATAAAGCAACCAAAGTCCATACTTTGTTGGTGTATATGGATTCTATCTCAGATCGCTTAGCATCCAGCCATTCTTACAGAGTCCCCACTCTTGATGGCCTGCTCGAAACTAGTTGGGTCATCATCTCATGATGCAATCCTCGCTCCCGCTGTCATAGAGAAACTGAAGTATCTCTCAGGTGGATGAGGAACCCTACCAGATCGGCGGAGAGGCTGAGGTTCGTTGGGAGCTACTGAATCCTCCGGTTTTACCAAATCATCAGCTGCAGTTTGTATAGCTAGAACTCCTTCCAGTTCTACCTCATGACCACAAATTTCTTCCAAGATAAATTCCTTTTCTAAAAAGATGGCATGCCAAGAAATAAAACACCTTTTGTTCTTCGGTGTGGTAGAAGATATTCCCTTGCAAATGCTTGGGATATCCAACAAACTTCCACAGAACTGACTTTGCCTCGAGCTTGTCCGGATTTTGCTTTTAGACATAGACCGGACAACCCCAAATCTTAACTTACTTAACACATGGGCTCTTCCCATACCCTATCTCATATGGAGTGGTGGCACTGATTTGATTGGAACCCAATTCAATAGGTATGCAGCTTCTCAAGTGCATAACTCCTAAAAGAAAATAGGCAACTCAGTAGTACTCATCATAAAGCACACCATGTCTCATAGGGTGCGATTGCTCCGCCCCGATACACCAACGTGCTGTGGTGTATCCGGAGGAGTAATGCTGAGAGAGAATCTCATTCTCCTTTAGAATAGTCCAGGATCTCCATGCTCAAGTATTCTCCTCCTTGATCACATCAAAGGACATAATACTTATACCCATTTTGGTTCTCTACTTCTAACTTATATTCTTTGAATATCTCAAAAGGTTCAGACCTTTGTTTCAACAGGAACATATGCCCGAATCTTGAGAGATCATCAGTGAATGTAATGAAGTACAAAGAACCGGTCCTGCTATGTGTAGACAGGGGACTTACATACATCATCATATATCAATACCAAGAGTTCACTAACTCTTTCTCTGTTTCCAATAAACAGAGCTATGGTCATCTTTTCTTTGTGACATGACTGGCAAGTTTCACAAGATGTAAATTCAAACAGATTTAAATATGCATCTAATTGTAACTTGGCTAGTCGGGTCGCATTGATATGACCTAGTCTACAATGCCTTAAGAAGGATTCGTTCATTTCTGAACTCTTCCTCTTGTGTGTGTTCTGTACGTTAAGAACTGTAGTTTGATTTAGAACGTATATGTTTTTAGATAACGTGCCTGAACCGATCAACTCTTGATACAAGAAAATGTTCAAAACATTATCTAACAATACAAAATTATATCTTTCTTTAGTAAATAAAGAGACTGATATGATATTGTATATCAGGTTCGGTATCTAATAACATTCATTCAGAGGGTGATAACTGCCAACATACTTGGTTGCAACACTTGCACCATTTTTAACTCTTAAAACTTATCACCCGTTCTCAGTTCTCTACCTTTCTGTAGCCGATGTAACAGATTACATATGTGGGATCCTGATCCGGTATCTCATAATCAGGACGTAAAGGATACAGAGAAACAGTTCTCTGTAATGAACACACACCCAAAGAAGATGCATCATCATGTACTTTCTTCGTTTAGGCGGCACGGGAAATCTGGTAATCCCCTATTTCCTGCTCGGTCTTATAACAATTATAAGTTGGAGCGGAAACAACGTTCCCCAGCACAGTAAAACAAGCAAGTTCGGTCAGTACATCCGTATTATTATCTTGATTAAGGCGTGACATGGTCGCTACCTGGAGAGAGAGAGAAGAAAACACTCAGCGTATGCTCTTGCAAGATTAGATTGGTTATTAATTTATCTAATCAGGATGGCTCCCACTGTTTTAGTCAAATCTTCCTTCAAACCCTAAAAGTAATGACTAGCCGGGATTAATTACATCCTACAAGTTCGCCAATCTTTCAGCCATGCCAATGCCGGTACTTTGAGGGAGGTTCCCCGTGCTTTCGCACGGACCTAATTAGAATAAACCTCGTTTTCTCAGGGGCCTAACCCCGTTGACATATTTCTAGACACCTACTTGATTGGCTAATTGTAATGTGTAAAACTCTTCCAGGAGTAACTCTTACTCACAGTGGGTATCAGGATCCAACTATCTTATAGAAGGTATGCAATCTCATTGCAAGTTTCAACACTTGAAACTCCCGATAATCGTTTATACCCCTAGTACTTATGACCTTAACTATGGTCAACATATCATAAGCACTAGTCAAGTTCTACCCGTCATTTCATGATTAATTAGACCCACCCACATGACCCTCAACTATGGTCGACATAATCATATGACTGTCCTAATTAATCGCATCATATGCTGTGTAGGAAGACATCACTTAGCTACCGTACACTACGCCTCAACTATGGTCGACATACGCAGCACGAATACTAAGTACTCTACTTCCTAAAATGACGGAGGGCTACGACATGTTTTTAAGAAAACCTTTTGCGTAATTAACTTGATATCATTGTAGAATCAAATGTTTTAAATGGAGTGTTCTTTAAGCTTTTTGCTAGTTTCGCTAAAGAGGTCACTCCCGGTGAAGGGATCTCGGCTCTTTCCTCGTCGAATGAGGTGCAGGATATTCACAATACCACTATGCAAAGCAAGAACTAGAAAAGTAATCAAAAGACGAAACCGAGGGTTGTAGCATCTGCCAGTTATTGCTAAAGAGGTCACTCCCGGTGAAGGGATCTCGTCTCTTTCCTTATCGAAGAAGGTGCTGGATATTCTACAAGGAATACCGCTATGCAAAGCAAGAACTAGAGCTACCTGTTTTTGAAAATTTGATTCCACAACATCTTTAGGTTTATTTTCTTTCATTAATCTCATTAATGAAGTCCCATCATTTAAGTTCACCTAAACATCACAGATAAATACAACGTACGCTTATGCCATCCGCATTCGCCTCGATGTCCCCCCGTGCACCGTTAGGTTAGGTAACTAACGGCAGAGCGGGGCAGTGCTAGCGCGGGTGTAAAACATAAGCAACGTCTATATAATATATCATATATACTATATCTAGTATCTATCACAACATATCAAATGATCACATCACAGATATCGCAGCAGAACACAACATATGAAATATTGGATATACTAGGATTTCTGTGTTTTAATTTAAGCCTGTATAAAACACGGATTCCACAGTCATGATGAATAGCCAATTCCATACACCTAGACCCCTACGAGAGCGGCAAGCAACCCTACCAATTCTAGAGTTAGGAGACCCGGTCTCGACTCCTCGAGATGGTCTCCCTCTGGACACTAGAACCCGGTTACTTGTGCTCCCCGCCTTGGGTCTATCCTAATGCGGAAAAGTAAATAAAGTACAATGGTGACATCATCCTCAACCCGGAAGTGCCCCAATAAAAGAATATTACATACAATAAATTTTACATGAATGAAAATGAAAAACTCTCATCTCACATAAAACCCCATCTACTCAAACACGACGATCCAATATAACATATCACAGCAACACATAACATCGTATGTCATCAACGTAAGTAAATATGCGTATCCCAATTGTCGTTGACATATAGCACCGAAACAGGCGATACACCACATATTACACTTACGGTCGCAGAAAAAACTAGACGATGTTAAACATTCCGATCAAATCAACAAACACCCACAATTACCCAAAAAGCTCAACACTTGAGCGTAGTTTAAAATTATTCAGCACATGCCACAGTACCAATGGACCAGCCGTAGAAGGGTCAACCAACGTCTCACATGTGGCACCGCTGAACCACCACAAACCCGAGGGTTTAGTGGCGGTTCTGACGGTCACATAATTGAGTTAAGGTTTTGTTCTTCTAGAGGGCCTATCGCATAACTTGCATGATGTTTGAATGCTTTATAACTACGGGAAAAATCCGACACTTGGAAAAAATTTCGGCAAGGGTTAAAGCAGGTATTTGAATTCCGATCGAACTTTTTAACACCGTCTAAAGTAACCCGAAAACAGTTAGAATTACGACTATGAAACCCTTCGAGTTGCATTTGCATTGAGTTAATCATCACATGAAAAAGTAGCAAAAATAAACAACACCTGAAACCCCAAATCCCAGAGACCAGGGCATGAAAAAATTGGAACCAAAATAGCCACTGGGGGCCGGCCTCCTCGGAAATTATGGCCATGTGCTCGGCCAAAATCCAAGCACATGGTCCCAATTTTCCCCCATGTTCTTATATTTTCACAAATACGATTCTGCACTAGTTTGAAAAATTTTTGGAGCTCATTTTAAAATCGACAGAATGTAGGTTTTAGGATTTCAAGTTTCGGAGTTTGTTTCGGTTTCATAATCTAACATTATCCGTATGATTTTCTAGTTAGGTTCTGATACCACTGTTGGGTTTCCTACAACGGCAGTAAGGTATCGGGAGGTACCATCCAAGCCAAGTTCAAAAATTTATCGTTCTAGCTAACCCAAACCATGAATCGTTAACTAGAAATAGTACGAAAAACATATGCAAACACTTTGCATCTAAAAGTGAGCAAAGAATACAATCTTTGTGTTAGTTATATGTATGTCCTAGAGGCCATTACTATACATGAGATGTATATTGTAGTGGATGCTTGGACATATATAGGAAGGACTTTCTTGCTCGACATGATACTATGCTATCTGGTTACTCTTTATCTTAACGTGTACACTAATTGTCTCTCTGTTACATGTTGGTAAAGCCCTTAGGATGTGTACTTGACTACCTGGACTATGATGCGGATCATACTAGTGGGTACAAGGTAATCCATAAGTACATCCTTCAAGGTCCCTAGTCGTGGGTGTATCGAGACGGGGTATCGATATACCAGAGTAGACTAGTGTATACCTTCTCGACCCATGTAGATGGGCGATGGATGATCCCATATCCATTGGTGTTTGACATCAGAGATGATATACGGGTGCTCAGTGGAGACTGGGTACACTGGACGGACTCGCCGAGAACTCCTAGATGGTATTATACCTTACGTCAGATGGCAGTTCTCTGGTGACACTGGTACAGGTTATTCTGTAGACCCGAGATCGTCATAGAGTCTTGTGTGATTCCCACTGTGCTTTGATTTCCACCTTACCACGTCCAAGAGGGCGTGCAAAACGGTGGTTTTTGGGTACAGTCCAGAGTCACATGGAGGCAATGAGCGATAGGAGGGGTTTCGTCTCTCCCAGTATTGGGGGTTGATGTTGCGCTATGCTCGATTGGCCATAACAGGGAAGTCCCTGGCCAGGGCTGGTTTAGAGATTTACTGGTAAGTGTTACCAGTAGTTTCTCGACCTGTTATGAGCCTCGCATCGGCATGACTTATCGGTTATTGGGGTCTAATGTTTACCACCCCTAGACTTGATATGCGACATATCAGATGAGGAGACCGGACTGTACGGTAGTGTCACTGTCAGGCTTTTTGCAGGAGTTGGAGCGGGCTTGCTTGCTGATCTTCTGATCGCTCAATACCCGGGTAGCCGTTACGTCCAGCTAGTACCACTGACGGCTTGTGGGTGCTTGATATGATCATCATTTACTGCCGGCGTATTGACGAGTCTTTAGAGTCCTACATAGAGGTTTTACTGGCTCAGGCAAAACGAAATAGGAGCGCATATGTGATATGTGCGGGACCGAGAATAATGCATGTATGTGATACCGTATTCTATTCTTGAGACTATTGTTTCGGCCGGTTATATGTGATATAGTCGGGTTATCGAATCAAGTGTTGATTCGATAAGTTGGTACATTTTGTGTTAGTCGGTTATATGTGATATAACCGGATTATTAAGTCAAGTGTTGATTTAATAATTTAGTGTATAATTGTATATATGATATACTAATTTACATTAACTAACATTGGTTCACTTAAGCATTTGTTTTTCTCACTTGTGCACAACTTAATATATATATGATATATATTTATTTGTGTACATTTTGTATCATGGTTGTTGATACACACTACATGGGTGTATGAGACATACACCATTATAATTATATTGGTGGGGTTTTAATATACAAAGTAAATACAAAATTAGTGGATAATTGTTCAAGTGCATGAAGCTTCATGAAGCTTGTGAGTGCATTGACCAAGGTCTACTAGTTTTGTTTTACTTAGGATTTTTATAAACCTAACCACTATAATTAGCCATGGTTATGTGTCTACATGAGTTAGTATATGATACCCACTCACCCATGGTTAGCTCACTCTCTCTCTTGATTAGTTTTCATTCTCATTATGAGCTCATTTTCTTCCTCCTTCAAATTCTTTCTAGGGTTTGATAAAGAGAGAGAAATGTTGTGAGAAAAGAAATTCTAAAGTGTACCCATTTCCTATTTCATCATTCTCTACTAGACTAGCACTTTAGTTTAGGGTGTTTGCTTCACTAATTCTCTAGTTAGTGAAGTAGAAGCTTGAGTTCGTATTCCCTCAACGTAGATCATTTTCGGCCTCGAAGACTTCAAGCAAAACCGTTGCCCTCTTCTCATGGAGCCGTCCGAGAGTCCGGGAGCACGATGATCACAGCGAAGGGACTATAACAAGGGGCTTTAGAAGTGAAGGACCGATCTACAAAGGTTGTATTTCGTATTCACTTAGTGATAATTGTTATTTACTAGCATGTGTTACCCTAATTATCTAGCAAAGATCTTGTTTAGAGTTATTCGGCACGGCTAAAATTTTAATCGAGCATGGTTGATGCCTTGTAGAACCTTCTTAGAGTGCCTAGTAACCCTACAATGGTATCAGAGCCTAGCTAGAGCTTTAGACGACGTGTTTACGAAGTTAAAACTCCGATCGAACCCCGATACGACAATATTGAACCCCTCTCTAGAAAATTTTTCAAAACTGTGATTTTTCTGTATTAAAAATACCTAAAAATTCAGCAGGGTTTTCTAAGCATAACTGTGAAAAACGACAAAGCAAGTCGTACGGACCGCCGCAGAACCGCGGCAATACCCTGCTTGTGCCGCGGATCCACGGCCGTACAGTGAGACTTTGCTTTGGGTTTTGCACAGTAATGCCTGTATCTGTTATTTCTATTTTCTGGGTATTTTTTATCTGACTCAAGTGTTGAGTGTTCTGGGGATTATTTTGTATTCGTTGATTCGATCGGAAAATTTAATTTTGTTCTTTTTCCGGATAATTTAGAAAGTATTAAGAAGTTCGAACGGATATCAACAACTCACTTTTTCCCGACCCGGAAAATTTCCAAGTGTTGGATTTTTCCGTTGTTTAAGAACGTCTAAATCGTGCAAGTTACACAATGGACCCTCTAGAAGACAACAAACCTTAACTCGATTATGTGACCGTCTTGAACTTCCTTTTGAACCTTAGGGTTTGGGGCAGTACGGCGTTGCCACATGTGAGGCATTGGCTTCACCCTTCTACGGCTGGACCATTGGTACTGTGGCATGTGATGGATGTTTTTAAACTCCCCTCAAGTGTTGAGAACTATTTGGGAAAACTTGGGTGTTTGATCATTCGATCGGAAAGTTTAACATTGTCTATTTATCTGGAATGTGATACAATATTTGGAATCCACAAGTAGTTATGAGATAACTAATTTGAATGTTATAAACATAGCAGTT
The DNA here is from genome assembly GCA_030015575.1 of Agapanthus africanus. Taxonomy (NCBI): domain Eukaryota; kingdom Viridiplantae; phylum Streptophyta; class Magnoliopsida; order Asparagales; family Amaryllidaceae; genus Agapanthus; species Agapanthus africanus. The sequence goes on along the minus strand of JASDDO010000029.1, from coordinate 279,343,456 downwards.
TAGTCTCAAATGATCGGTTGCCACAGAATTTTGATGCAATCAAAAGTCCGTCGCAATCACGTAGCGTACGCGGATACTCGCGGGGTAAACTTAATAGGCAGCCACGCCCCAAAGCCCCGACCAAGTGACTGTAGGAGAACCCCGTTGCCAAAAGCATCCGTTCAGGTGCTCGCGGCAACGGTGTTCCGCCTCAGTGCACTTCGTCGACGGCATCCGGGGGTGCGGACGTCTACTAAAGTTTGCGACGAGCATTCGATCACATATCGGGAATCTTGTTTAATTGCCCGACTAGATATTGAAAATTGTTTTCGATATAGAGACTAAAATGCGGGGTTTATAACTGTTAAGCATGCGATGTCAAAGGAGGTTGCGGATTCCAACTGTTGTAGTTTTACACTTTCTTTTCTGCGACCGTAAGTGTAATATGTGTTATCGCCAGTTTCGTTGCTATATGTCAACGACAATTGGGATGCGCATGTTTACTTACGTTGATGACATGTGATGTTATGTGTTGCTGGATATGTTATATTGGATCGTCGCTTTTCTGAATAGCCGGGGGTTTTATGTGAGATGAGGGTTTTTATTTTCATTCATGTAAAATTCAATGTATGTAATATTCTTTTATTGGGGCACTTACGGGATGAGGTTGATGTCACCATTTGTATATTATTTACTTTTCCGCACTAGGATAGACCCAAGGAGGAGAGCACAAGTAACCGGGTTCTAGGGTCCAGTGGGAGACCAACTCGAGGAGTCGAGTCCGGGTCTCCTAACTCTAGAATTGGTAGGGTTGCTTGCCACTCTCGTAGGGGTCTAGGGATGTGGGTTTGGCTATTCATCGCGACCGTGGAATCCGTGTTTTATAGAGGCTCAAAATAAAACACGGACGTCCTAGTATATCCAATGTTTCATATGATTCTTCTGCTGCGATATCTGTGATGTGATCATTTGATATGTTGTGATAGATACTGTATATAGTATATATGATATATTATATAGACGTTACTTATGTTTTACACCCGTGCTAGCCCTGCCCCGCTCTGTCGTTAGTTACCTAACCTAACGGTGCACGAGGGGACATCGAGGCGAATACGGATGGCATAAGTGTACGTCGTATTTATCTGTGATGTTTAGGTGACTTAAATGATGGGACTTCATTAATGTGATTAATGAAAGAAAAAGAAACCTAAAAGATGTTGTGGAATCGAATTTTCAAAAACAGGTAGCTACAGTTCTTGCTTTGCATCGCGGTGTTCCTTGTAGAACATCCTGCACCTTATTCGATAGGGAAAGGGCCGAGATCCCTTCACCGGGAGAGACCCCTTTAGCAATAACTGGCAGATGTTATAGCACTCGGTTTGTTTTTGATTGCTTTTGGAGTTTTTTCTTTGCATAGTGATATATATGATATATCCTGCAACTCACTCGACGAGGAAAGAGCCAAGATCCCTTCACCGGGAGTGACCTCTTTAGCGAAACTAGCAAAAGCCTCAAAAACACTCCATTTTAAAATTATTTGATTCTACAACGATATCAAGTTCATTGCGCAATACGTTTTCAGAAAAACCTGTCGTAGCCCTCCGTCATTTCAGATAAGTCCTGCTTAGTATTCGTGTTGCGTTTGTTGACCTTATCAAGGCGCAGTGTGCGGTAGTTGACCAGTATTTATCTGTTTATGCATATGATGCAGATTGGATTAGGGTAGTTGTACGGCTTTGTTGACCTTGTCAAGGGTCGTGCGGGTGGGTTTAATTCAATCAAGAAATGACGGGTTGAACTTGACTTACGGTCTATGGTTTGTTGACCTTGTCAAGGTCATACATCGTTCGGGGCAAAATATTATCGGGAATTTCAAGTGTTGAAATTTGCAATGGATTGCATACCTTCTATGAGATAGTTGGATCCCGATACCAGCTGCGAGTAATTGTTACTCCTGGGAGAGTTTTACACATTACAATTAGCCGATCGAGTAGGTGTCTAGAAAGGTGTCAACGGGGTTACGCCTCTGGGAAAACAAGGTTAACTTTAATTAGGTCCGTGCAAAAGCACGGGGAACCTCCCTTAAAGTACCGACACTGGCCTGGCTGAAAGATTGGCGAAGTTGTAGGGTGTAATTAATCCCGGTCGGTCTTTCTTTTTAGGGTTTGAAGGAAGATTTGATAAAAAACAGTGGGAGCCATCCTGATTAGATAAAATAATAACAAATCTAATCTTGCAAGAGCGCACGCAGAGTGTTTTCTTCTCTATCTCTCCAGGTAGCGACCATGTCACGCCTTAATCAAGATAATAATACGGATGTATTGACCGAACCCGCTTGTTATACTGAGCTGGGGAACGTTGGTCCCGCTCCAACTTATAATTGTTATAAGACAGAGCAGGAAATAGGTGATTACCAGGATTCCCGTGCCGTCCAAACGAAGAAAGTGCGTGATGATGCATTTTCTTCGGGTGTGTTCATTACAGAGAATTGTTTTTCAGTATCCTTTACGTCCTGGGTATGAGATACCTGATCAGGATCCCACATATGTAATTTGTTACATGGGCTATAGATAGGTAGAGAACTGAGAACGGGTGATAAGTTTCATGAGATAGAAACGGTGCAAGTGTTGCAGCCAAGTATGTTGGTAGTTATCACCCAGTATTACCAGAATACATTGATTCTGAACGAAATTTATTAGATACCGAACCTGATATACAACATCATATCCGTCTCTTTATTAGTAAAGAAATGATATAATTTTGTATTGTTGGATAACGTTTTGAATATTTCCTATATCATGAGTTGATCGGTTCAGGCATGTTATCTAAAAGCATTGACGTTCTAAATCAAACTACAGTTCTTAGTATATAGAACACACACAAGAGGAAGAGTTCAGAAATGAACGAATCCTTCTTGAGGTATTGTAGACTAGTTTATATCAATGTGACCCGACTAGCTGAAGTTACATATAGATGCATATTTAAATTAGTTTGAATTTACATCTTTTGAAACTTGCCGGTCATGTCACAGAGATAAGATGACCATAGCTCTGTTTTAAAGAAACAGAGAAAAAGTTAGTGAACTCTTGGGATGATACATGTTGATGTATGAAGGTCCCCTGTCTGCACATGCCAAGACCGGTTCTTTGTACTTCATTACATTCTCTGATGATCTCTCAAGATTCAGACATATGTTCATGTTGAAACACAAGTCCGAAGCTTTTGAGATATTCACAGAATACAAGTTAGAAAGTAGAGAACCAAAACGGGTATAAGTATTATATCCTTGATGTAATCAAGGAGGAGAATACTTGATGTCACGACCCGAAAGTACGGAACGTGACCGGCACTTAGATTACGAAGCGTCCAGAGGTGCCACATGACCTAAGTAAGCCGAAGCCCAGAAATCTAAACCATAAAAGAAGAAAAAGAAGAAAAGAAAAGAAAACAAGTTTAAAAACATCAGCAAATTTTACCAAAAATTTCGGCAGAGTCTCCTCTGTAAAAACTGGCCCCAAACGAGTACAACAAGTATAATATAAATAACAATAAAAAGCATCCCCAAACGGGAGCTATCATCAATGCCAACAGGCGGAAACAACCACAACAAGCACAATAATATACAACGCCAGTAGGCGAGGCTCAAAACTCAAAAGAAAACAAAACCACCAGATCAGAATAATACATGCGCGACTCTAAGGTCGAAATAAAAGACTGGTCCAATAACTTAACAAGTAATACAAATATGGTTGATGGAGCTTACTAGATACAAATGAAAGAAAAAAAGTACAATGGTGGTTCGGATACAAGTGAACCAACCTACCGTGCAAATCACCCTGAAGAAAAGATGTGCCAACAAGCTGCCACGGAAACCTGTACATCGAACCTGTAAAGAATTTGGCACAACGGGGGTGAGTTGCCAACTCGTGAGTTGAAGACATCTACGAAAAGAAATCGAATGCACGACGCTATCCTAAGTTATAATAATACACTACTATATTTCAATCATCTAGAATAGCAGGGTAATACTACGTATAAGTGCAAATACTCCGTGTCTTGTCAGTGCCTCATATAGTACTATGTCATATGAAATGAAATGCATGCACCATGAATGTAAAGTAACAAATCCTGAAATCCAGATATATATGTATGAGAACTCTTTAGCTGTTATCATAGTAAAGTATGTATACGCATCTGAAATCTCAACAATGAAATCCATGGAAATCCGTGTCAAGCATCGACACAACACATGTAATCTCAAGTCTCAATATCTCGGGCTCCGTCAGTCCGGATCGGCCCATATCATCAAATCTCACGACAACGGTCGGTATCCTCCGGATATCCGCCGTGCCAGACATCACCAGTAGGTAGCCTTCCCCTGCCAGGCTCATCGTCTAGAACTCGATCTTCTTGCCCCGGGGTACCATACCGGGCCCACCATTTACCCGAGACGGTTCATCCACTCCTCGAATCGGGTCTCGAAATCCAACAGAAAACATGAAATACTCATGGTGGACGACACATACATCACGAGAAAACCGCATCTTATTTCAAAAAGAGAAGAGGAGAGAGAGAGAGAAGTTTTTATATATTTTTGCGGTTTTCCCCAAAAATCCAGAAATCTCAAAGAAATCCAAATCTCAAAATCATGAGTAACTATATGATAAGTGTCGGCATATGCCCATAATACTGCATGATAACATGAAAATATGAATGCATGAATGTCTAAGTAATGAATATCATGTCTTATACTAACATCAGAGAGCGATCACAATATTATATCGGTTTAGTTGTTAACTGATTCTATCAATAAAAGATAATATGATCTAAAATGTACGTGACATAGCAATTACCGATGATGATGTGTGTGAGCCGGCAAATAAGTGTGCGTGGAATATGCGCATCATCGGTAATGGTGCTGGTGTCCTAACAGGTAAATTTTATACTGATTATAGCAACATATAAAAGAACATGCACCATGATGATTACAGTATGAATGTAAATACAGGTGTGCATTATCCACTCCTCTGCGAGATACGAGTACAACTAACACTATGTGAGTCGAACCTAAACCAGTGTCCATCTAACATCCTAAGGAACTAAACCTAATAAACTAGTCAGTAAGAAACTAGAGTCTACCTAAGGTCTAAATCGATATCTCTAATAGTCGGCGATCCTGCCTCAATAGCGTCACGTACGTAGTACGGCTTCCTCGAATCAAGAGTGCGGATCAATCATCAAATCTAAGCCTCGTACGGTAAAATCCATCGTACGGCATCCCAATATCGGGGTACGGTCAAGTATCTCCTAGGTGTCTCATTATTCGTAATGTGTCATCATCAACACATCTCATGATCAAGGTGCTAAACTATAATCGCATACATCAATCATATATCATTGCCATCATGGAATAATCATTAGTTTATCCTCAGAAATATCATGTCACATGTATCATGTTGTGATTAAGTCATACTTATATGATATCGGCATCAGGTCACACCAATATAATGTCGTAATCAAGTTATACATATATCATATCGTGATCAGTCATAAGTTACAGTCCGGGTACTATTCTAGCGTCCCATGTACATCAATATCACCACCACTCTTTATAATTTATATATTCATGTTCATTATCTCATTCTCTAATGATACACTAACACTTTAATACGACTGTATAGCCAAGAATTACGGCATCAAGCCCAGTTACACTGTTTCATCATGCCTCAGATATCATATCACATCAATGAATCCCATATACGTGTTGTGTATATATATACACCTATACCTAGTTTTATATATACACACACATATACGTATACGCCATGTCAAGTTTTAGTGTGTGCGCGTGTGTTTCTATCAGAAACCTACGAACCTTTCCCAAAGTATTCATCCTCAGGTATGGTTTTCCTAAATCAGTCTAGTCCAGCCTAGGGTCATTACTAGGGTCCTACTCATTAAGAATCTGGGGTCACATCTGGTTTTCTAATATCAATAAGTACTATTCCTATTCTACGTTGCGGGGGTGCTAACCGCCATCCACCCGACTTCCCCCCGTAGATATACATCTACTCACCTGGTCCATGTCTGCCGAAGACAGTGTCGCCATCCTCCTCTTCATCACCCGCAGTCCACGTGGGGGTACCTAGACGCAAACATATAAATAGCATCGTAAACTGAATCACATACGAAAGTCAAACGATCTAAAGGAACAAGCATAGGTTAAAACCTATGTCCCGTCCACGCAAAAGAACCAAATACCGCTCGATATCGGCATACAAACTCCGATGGATCGAGATAACATCAAAAAACAACTTGTAGTTTTAAAACACATTACTTGTATTATAAAACATGATTAAATCCATCAAAACCCTAAAATCCATCAAACCGTCCAATTTCGTAAAAACCGAAATTGCCAATTAACCGTTTTTCATCAAAACTTGACATTTAAATGAAACCAATAGTTATAAAACTCATTATATAGCATAACTAGACTATACAAACCATTACTATATTTTTATTACACAAATTTATATTGATTTGAAATTTCTAGTTTGCAACCTTTAACAATTTTCAACATTTTTCAAGCAAAATACCACAATTCCACCATAAAACGTGATTTTGCATGAATTAATGTATTAAACCACAATTCATGATGATAATGATTTAATGAAACCATAAATTATATTTTTAATCTCATTTATTTAGAAATTCCTAAAATCTAGTTTACAAAATAATAACATTTTATTACTATTTTTCCAATTATCAAAGTAATCTAATGATCAAACTAAGTTTTTCATTCAATTAATGTGCTAATATTCTCATTAAAACTACCATCTAATGATAGCAACTTAAATTGGAATTTTATATTACCCACAAACACATTTTAGAAAAATCTAATTAGCTAATTTCCTTATTTAAAACAATTTTAAATGAAAATTTTACAATTTAACAACCATGCAATATTTTCCAATTCTAAAAGTGTTAAACTAACTATTATAACCCTAATTAATTATTAAAAACCCTAACTTGAATTTACAACCCTAACTTGCATTTTTTTTAAAAAAACATAGAACTAATTCATTAAATCTAATTAAGCTTAAATGAACATCTAAAACAATAAATCAAAAGAAAGAAATTATACCTCCCAAAATATGAAATCCCAACAAGAAATGAGCCTCCAAAATACATGCTTTCCCACTCCAAAATCCATATAAAGAAGGGTAGAGAATAAAGGGTATGAAGAAATTAGGATTTTGTGGAATTTTAATTGAATTTTTGAACTATTTTTGATGAATTTTGAACAAAATGAGGTGGAAAATGGGGGGGGGCTGCCATGGATGAGTTGTGGCCGACCTTGAGGGAATGAGGGAGAGAAAGAAATGATTAAGGAAAAGTGTAGAAGTTTCAAGAGAAGAAATATCACTTAAAGGTCTTTTCATGGTTTATTTAATTATTTATTTATTTGTTTACTATAGCAACTCAAGAAAGCTCTAGAAAATAGGAAAAATTTGCAAATAAATTTTGCATGATACACACTAATTTCTAACATGCCATGGTTCATTTTTACAAATTAAAACCATTTAAATTTGTAATTTACACTAATTTAGTGTAAAAATAAAGCTTATGTTAATATTTAAAATAATTAATTTAGGAAAAATATTTTATTAAACTAAAAATTTATAAGTGGCTAAATAAATACCATTTACTAGTAATTACATAATTAAATAGGTATTTTTGAATTTATAATGAAAAACAATTGCTGTTTGATTTTACGAAAAATACATTTTGCTTTACCGAAAATCATAAAATTCACTTAAACAATTTTATTCATTTAATTATTTATTTAATTATTTTTAAAACGTTACAATCTTCCCCCCTTTATGAAATTCGGTCCCCGAATTTTAATTAAAACTCCCCTTCCAAATACTAAAACATTTAGCAAAACACTCAAATCGTCGGGGCTCCGAAATCATCAATATATAACAAAATCAACTCCGTCAAGCATGACGCAATCATCGGAGTTATGGCGATAATAAAATATCATAACCCAACGTGAAAACCATCATAATATACATCAATCTATAACTTATATATAGTTCGCATCCTAGTAAAATCGCCAAATCATCATAATAAAGAAGCATACAAAAACCCCTACTTGAAAATCGCCGTGCAATGCACGTGTCACGGTCTAAGTAGCGGACGTTTAATTTAAAAAAATAGCTCTATATATATATATATATATATATATATATATATATATATATATATATATATATATATATATATATATATCTTTTATTTAACATACACGTCCCGCCTGGTTACTAAATCAAATAATAATGATTATGAAAACATACTGCTCAAACTAAAATCAATCCCAATCACATCAATAAAATGTCATGTGCGTCCGGTGCGCACTGAAATCGAAACCAAATGCAGAAACCATGAATACCCATAAAACAAAACTAAGTGCAACAGGTGTGCACCAAAAACATCTGTCAAGTGCAACGGGCGTGCACGACTCAAAATCAGGTGCATCTAATCTGCACAAAACCCCGATTTAGTGCATCTGGTGTGCACAAAATCGCATCAAGTGCGCCAAGTATGCGCAAGAATCCTAATCAGGTGCACATGGTGCACGAAAACATACATCGAATATCAAAATCGAAATCACAGCACAAAAATGGATAAAAACTAGGTCGAAGCATATATCAAAATCATGTGTAACCCATATGCACGAAATCAAATCAAAAATCTCAAAATATATAAAACCAAATCAAGTGTACTAGGTGCGTACTAAACCACATCAATACAACTGATATATGAAACACAGATAGAATGAAGGTACACACAGGAAATACCAATCGTAGAACAAAGTCCTCAAAATACAAAAATCCAATCAACGAAAATAGGAAATTCAAATCACTAAATCACAATCGTAAACACTATCGTCAATGTCCGCCTCTTTCCTTTGATGTCGGTTGCTTCGAACTCGTCTCTTCGTAGCTGTGCTGACTGCGCTACCAACGGCAATACTCATATCTAGAGTCTCCCACGTAGTCGATCCCTTCACCTGATATCCGGACTACATTAAACTTTTCGATCGATCCATCAAAATCCCATAATTCCCCGAGAGCTCAACACTCAAGTACAGTTTAAAAATATCCGGTACATACCCCAGCATCGATGATCCAGCTGTAGAAGGGCAAACCCAAGCCTCACTAATGGCACAGCGGAACTGCCGTAAACCCTAAGGTTCAAGGGCATTCTCGTGGTCATTATGTCGAGTTAGGGTTTCATTCTTCTAGAGGGTCCATCGAAATACCTGCATGTTCTTCCGAATACTTTAAACTTAGGAAAATGGTTTTCTGATAATCGTTCGAACCCTTTAACTTCATCCGGACGGCATGTGAATACCCTTCGTCCGCACGCTAAGCAATGCTTCAATCCTCAAGAATAACCAATTCTCTAATGGTTATCGCATTCGAGCCACAGCTCCCTCTGCCAGTGCGCCCGTGGTAACAGAATCACCCTCCGACATCGACGAAGATAGATCAAAGGAACGAAGGAAATACGGTGCAAACAATGTAAATCCTAGGGCTCCTTAAGCAGAGTAGCGTATCGTAAGTATGCCGCGGACCATACCCACGGTACGTTACTCTACCTAAATCGCCTACTCCATCAACCAAGGGTCACCTAGACTTATACAGGGTTAAACCTAGCGCTCTGATACCAACTTTTTCACGACCCGAAAGTACGGAACGTGACCGGCACTTAGATTACGAAGCGTCTAGAGGCGCCACGTGACCTAAGCAAGCCGAAGCCCAGAAATCTAAACCATAAAAGAAGAAAAATAAGAAAAGAAAAGAAAACAAGTTTAAAAACATCAGCAAATTTTACCAAAAATTTCGGCAGAGTCTCCTCTGTAAAAACTGGCCCCAAACGAGTACAACAAGTATAATATAAATAACAATAAAAAGCATCCCCAAACGGGAGCTATCATCAACGCCAACAGGCGGAAACAACCACAACAAGCACAATAATATACAACGCCAGTAGGCGAGGCTCAAAACTCAAAAGAAAACAAAACCACCAGATCAGAATAATACATGCGCGACTCTAAGGTCGAAATAAAAGACTGGTCCAATAACTTAACAAGTAATACAAATATGGTTGATGGAGCTTACTAGATACAAATGAAAGAAAAAAAGTACAATGGTGGTTCGGATACAAGTGAACCAACCTACCGTGCAAATCACCCTGAAGAAAAGATGTGCCAACAAGCTGCCACGGAATCCTGTACATCGAACCTGTAAAGAATTTGGTACAACGGGGGTGAGTTGCCAACTCGTGAGTAGAAGACATCTACGAAAAGAAATCGAATGCACGACGCTATCCTAGGTCATAATAATACACTACTATATTTCAATCATCTAGAATTGCAGGGTAATACTACATATAAGTGCAAATACTCCGTGTCGTGTCAGTGCCTCATATAGTACTATGCCATATGAAATGAAATGCATGCACCATGAATGTAAAGTAACAAATCCTGAAATCCAGATATATATGTATGAGAACTCTTTAGCTGTTATCATAGTAAAGTGTGTATAAGCATCTGAAATCTCAACAATGAAATCCATGGAAATCCGTGTCAAGCATCGACACAACACATGTAATCTCAAGTCTCAATATCTCGGGCTCCGTCAGTCCGGATCGGCCCATATCATCAAATCTCATGACAACGGTCGGTATCCTCCGGATATCCGCCGCGCCAGACATCACCGGTAGGTAGCCTTCCCCTGCCAGGCTCATCGTCTACAACTCGATCTTCTTGCCCCGGGGTACCATACCGGGCCCACCATGTACCCGAGACGGTTCATCCACTCCTCGAATCGGGTCTCGAAATCCAACAGAAAACATGAAATACTCATGGTGGACGACACATACATCACGATAAAACCGCATCTTATTTCAAAAAGAGAAGAGGAGAGAGAGAGAAGTTTTTTATATTTTTGCGGTTTTCCACAAAAATCCAGAATTCTCATAGAAATCCAAATCTCAAAATCATGAGTAACTATATGATAAGTGTCGGCATATGCCCATAATACTGCATGATAACATGAAAATATGAATGCATGAATGTCTAAGTAATGAATATCATGTCTTATACTAACATCAGAGAGCGATCACAATATTATATCGGTTTAGTTGTTAACTGATTCTATCAATAAAAGATAATATGATCTAAAGTGTACGTGACATAGAAATTACCGATGATGATGTGTGTGAGCCGGCAAATAAGTGTGCGTGGAATATGCGCATCATCGGTAATGGTGCTGGTGTCCTAACAGGTAAAGTTTATACTGATTATAGCAACATATAAAAGAACATGCACCATGATGATTACAGTATGAATGTAAATACAGGTGTGCATTATCCACTCCTCTGCGAGATACGAGTACAACTACCACTATGTGAGTCGAACCTAAACCAGTGTCCATCTAACATCCTAAGGAACTAAACCTAATAGACCAGTAAGAAACTAGAGTCTACCTAAGGTCTAAATCGATATCTCTAATAGTCGGCGATCCTGCCTCAATAGCGTCACGTACGTAGTACGGCTTCCTCGAATCAAGAGTGCGGATCAATCATCAAATCTAAGCCTCGTACGGTAAAATCCATCATACGGCATCCCAATATCGGGGTACGGTCAAGTATCTCCTAGGTGTCTCATTATTCATAATGTGTCATCATCAACACATCTCATGATCAAGGTGCTAAACTATAATCGCATACATCAATCATATATCATTGCCATCATGGAATAATCATTAGTTTATCCTCAGAAATATCATGTCACATGTATCATGTTGTGATTAAGTCATACTTATATGATATCGGCATCAGGTCACACCAATATAATGTCGTAATCAAGTTATACATATATCATATCGTGATCAGTCACAAGTTACAGTCCGGGTACTATTCTAGCGTCCCATGTACATCAATATCACCACCACTCTTTATAATTTATATATTCATGTTCATTATCTCATTCTCTAATGATACGCTAACACTTTAATACGACTGTATAGCCAAGAATTACGGCATCAAGCCAAGTTACACTGTTTCATCATGCCTCAGATATCATATCACATCAATGAATCCCATATACGTGTTGTGTATATATATACACCTATACCTAGTTTTATATATATACACACATATACGTATACGCCATGTCAAGTTTTAGTGTGTGCGCGTGTGTTTCTATCAGAAACCTACGAACCTTTCCCAAAGTATTCATCCTCAGGTATGGTTTTCCTAAATCAGTCTAGTCCAGCCTAGGGTCATTACTAGGGTCCTACTCATTAAGAATCTGAGGTCACATCTGGTTTCCTAATGTCAATAAGTACTATTCCTATTCTACGTTGCGGGGGTGCTAAACGCCATCCACCCGACTTCCCCCCGTAGATATACATCTACTCACCTGGTCCATGTCTGCCGAAGACAGTGTCGCCATCCTCCTCTTCATTGCCCGCAGTCCATGTGGGGGTACCTAGACGCAAACATATAAATAGCATCGTAAACTGAATCACATACGAAAGTCAAACGATCTAAAGGAACAAGCATAGGTTAAAACCTATGTCCCGTCTACGCAAAAGAACCAAATACCGCTCGATATCGGCATACAAACTCCGATGGATCGAGATAACATCAACAAACAACTTGTAGTTTTAAAACACATTACTTGTATTATAAAACATGATTAAATCCATCAAAACCCTAAAATCCATCAAACCGTCCAATTTCGTAAAAACCGAAATTGGCATTTTACTGTTTTTCATCAAAACTTGACATTTAAATGAAACCAATAGTTATAAAACTCATTATATAGCATAACTAGACTATAAAAACCGTTACTATATTTTTATTACACAAATTTATATTGATTTGAAATTTCTAGTTTGCAACCTTTAACAATTTTCAACATTTTTCAAGCAAAATACCACAATTCCACCACAAAACATGATTTTGCATGAATTAATGTATTAAACCACAATTAATGATGATAATGATTTAATGAAACCATAAATTATATTTTTAATCTCATTTATTTAGAAATTCCTAAAATCTAGTTTACAAAATAATAGCATTTTATTACTATTTTTCTAATTATCAAAGTAATCTAAAGATCAAACTAAGTTTTTCATTCAATTAATGTGCTAATATTCTCATTAAAACTACCATCTAATGATAGCAACTTAAATTGGAATTTTATATTACCCACAAACACATTTTAGAAAAATCTAATTAGCTAATTTCCTTATTTAAAACAATTTTAAATGAAAATTTTACAATTTAACAACCATGCAATATTTTCCAATTCTAAAAGTGTTAAACTAACTACTATAACCCTAATTAATTATTAAAAACCCTAACTTGAATTTACAACCCTAACTTGCATTTTTTTTTTAAAAAACATAGAACTAATTCATTAAATCTAATTAAGCTTAAATGAACATCTAAAACAATAAATCAAAAGAAAGAAATTATACCTCCCAAAATATGAAATCCCAACAAGAAATGAGCCTCCAAAATACATGCTTTTCCACTCCAAAATCCATATAAAGAAGGGTAGAGAATAAAGGGTATGAAGAAATTAGGATTTTGTGGAATTTTAATTGAATTTTTGAAGTATTTTTGATGAATTTTGAACAAAATGAGGTGGAAAATGGGGGAGGGGCTGCCATGGATGAGTTGTGGCCGACCTTGAGGGAGTGAGGGAGAGAAAGAAATGATTAAGGAAAAGTGTAGAAGTTTCAAGAGGAGAAATATCACTTAAAGGTCTTTTCATGGTTTATTTAATTATTTATTTATTTGTTTACTATAGCAACTCAAGAAAGCTCTAGAAAATAGGAAAAATTTGTAAATAAATTTTGCATGATACACACTAATTTGTAACATGCCATGGTTCATTTTTAAAAGTTAAAACCATTTAAATTTGTAATTTACACTAATTTAGTGTAAAAATAAAGTTTATGTTAATATTTAAAATAATTAATTTAGGGAAAATATTTTATTAAACTAAAAATTTATAAGTGGCTAAATAAACACCATTTACTAGTAATTACATAATTAAATAGGTATTTTTGAATTTATAATGAAAAACAATTGCGGTTTGATTTTACGAAAAATACATTTTGCTTTACCGAAAATCATAAAATTCACTTAAACAATTTTATTCATTTAATTATTTATTTAATTATTTTTAAAACGTTACACTTGAGCACGGAATTCCTGGATTATTCTAAAGGAGAATGAGATTCTCTCTCAGCATTACTCCTCCGTATACACCACAGCACGTCGGTGTATCGGAGCGGGGCTATCACACCCTATGTGATAAGGTGTGCTCTATGATGAGTACTACTGAGTTACCTATTTCCTTTTGGGAGTTATGCACTGAGAAGTTGCATACCTATTGAATAGGTTTCCGATCAAATCAGTTGCCTACCACTTCATGTGAGATATGGAAAGGGAAGAGCTCATATCTTAAGTTTGTTAAGATTTGGGGTTGTCTAGCCTATGTCTAAAAGCATAATCCGGACAAGCTCGAGGCAAAATCAGTTCTGTAGAAGTTTGTTGGATATCCCAAGCATTCGCAAGGGAATATCTTCTACCTAACCGAAGAACAAAAGATTTTTTGTTTCTCAATATGCCACCTTTGTGAAAGATAATTTCTTGGAAAGAAATTAGTGGACATGAGGTAGAACTGGAAGGAGTTCCAGCTATACAAACTGCAGCTGATGATTTGGTAGAACCAAAGGATTCAATAGCAACCAACGAACCTCAGCCTCTCCGCCGATCTAGTAGGGTTTCTCACCCGCCTGAGAGATACTTTGGTTTCTCTATGACAGTGGGAGCGAGGATTGCATCATTAGATAATGACTCAACTAGTTTCGAGCAGGCCATCAGGAGTGGGGACTCTGTAAGAATGGTTGGATGCTTAACGATCTGAGATGGAATCCTTATACACCAACAAAGTATAGACTTTGGTTGCCTTAT
Source organism: Agapanthus africanus (assembly GCA_030015575.1). Classification (NCBI taxonomy): domain Eukaryota; kingdom Viridiplantae; phylum Streptophyta; class Magnoliopsida; order Asparagales; family Amaryllidaceae; genus Agapanthus; species Agapanthus africanus. Next base: position 279,328,405 of record JASDDO010000029.1, on the reverse strand, counting down.
CTGAAGGGTTAAATCCCCATCAAGAGCAAGTATATCTTGAGAAGATTACTTGGTGTACATGAAAAAGTTGAGACTCTCAAAGCTATGCTTAAGTCCATCCAGATCCTACTTGCCACGGCTACATACCATGACTACGATATCTGACGGTTGGGTGTCATGACTGCTTTCCTAAATGATATTTTGGAAGAGAGAGTCTATAAGTACACAGTCAGAGGGCTTCGTAGACAGTGGAAGCAGCGGAAACGTGTGCAAGATATTTTATGTGACAAAGCAGGCATCGCGGAGTTGTAACGTCTGTTTTGATGTGTTAGTCAAAGAGTTTGACATCATCAAAATGGTAGATGAACCTTGAATATACAAAAAGGTAGTGGAGAGTATGGTGGAGATCCTCGTAGAGTACGTGGATGACATACTCTTGATAGGGAAGGAGTTTCCTATGCTACGCTCGGTCAATCTCCGCTTATCACAATGATTCTCCACATAGGATCAAAGTGATACCTACTAAATCCTGGGTTTTGGATCTATGAGATAGATCTAATTAGATGTTAGGATACTCACTAGCTGTAGTGAGATGGTATCAATTGATCCTGGGGAGAATCACTGGAAAGGTTCCAGAGTGATAAGGATGACTGAAAGTCAGTCACAGGCATTGTCTTTACTCTCAGTAGAGGGACGGTATGTTGGAAGAGTTCCAAGAAAGATACCGTGGCATACTAGACGATAAAGGCTAGATACATCGCTACCAAAGAGGCAGTCTGGGTGTATATTAGTTCATGAGATGAACTTCGTTCCTACCATTGTGTGACAATGGAGTTGTGGCTTATGCCAAGGAACGCCCGTCCCATCAGTGATCCAGGCATATTCTAAGGCAGTATCACCTGATCATGGAGATGGTTGATCTCCAGGGGATCAAGGTTAGGAGAATAGACTCAGAGGACAACACGGCGGATCCACTCACAAAGGCCTTTTTCCCAGAGAGAGACTATTATGGGATGGTTGAGTATGAGATACTTCAACCACTGTTATCAGATGGCCCTAGTGCAAGTGGGAGATTGTTAGTTAAATGTATGCCCTAGAGGCCATTCTATACATGAGATGTATATTGTAGTGGATGCTTAGACATATATAGGGAGGACTTTCTTGCTCGACATAATAGTATGCTATCTTGTTACTCATTACCTTAACGTGTACACTGATTGTCTCTCTGTTACATGTTGGTAAAGCCCTTAGGATGTGTACTTGACTACCTGGACTATGATGCGGATCATACTAGTGGGGACATGGTAGTCCATAAGTACATCCTTCAAGGTCCCTAGTCATGGGTGTATCGAGACGGGGCATCGATATACCAGAGTAGACTAGCGTATACCTTCTCGACCCATGTAGATGGGCGATGGATGATCCCATATCCATTGGTGTTTGACATCAGAGATGATATGCGGGTGCTCAGTGGAGACTGGGTACACTGGACGGACTCGCCGAGAACTCCCAGATGGTATTATACCTTATGTCAGATGGCAGTTCTCTGGTGACACTGGTACAGGTTAGTCTGTAGACCCGAGATCGTCATAGAGTCTTGTGTGATTCCCACTGTACTTTGATTTCCACCTTACCATGTCCAAGAAGGCATGCAAAACGGTGGTTTTTGGGTACAGTCCCGAGTCACATGGAGGCAATGAGCGATAGGAGGGGTTTCGTCTCTCCCGGTATTGGGGGTTGATGTTGCGCTATACTCGATTGGCTACACGGCTGGTTTAGAGATTTACTGGTAAGTGTTACAAGTAGTTTCTCGACCCGTTATGAGCCTCGCATCGGCATGACTTATCGGTTATTGGGGTCTGACGTTTACCACCCCTAGACTTGATATGCGACATATCAGACGAGGAGACCGGACTGTACGGTAGTGTCACTGTCAGGCTTTTTGCAGGAGTTGGAGCGGGCTTGCTTGCTGATCTTCTGATCGCTCAATACCCGGGTAGCCGTTACGTCCAGCTAGTACCGCTGACGGCTTATGGGTGCTTGATATGATCATCACCTACTGCCGGCGTATTAACGAGTCTTTAGAGTCCTACATAGAGGTTTTACTGGCTCAGGCAAAACGAAATAGAAGCGCATATGTGATATGTGCGGGACCGAGAATAATGCGTGTATGTGATACCGTATTATATTCTTGCGACTATTGTATCGACCGGTTATATGTGATATAGTCAGGTTATCGAATCAAGTGTTGATTCGATAAGTTGGTACATTTTGTGTTAGTCGGTTATATGTGATATAACCGGATTATTAAGTCAAGTGTTGATTTAATAATTTAGTGTATAATTGTATATGTGATATACTAATTTACATTAACTAACATTGGTTCACTTAAGCATTTGTTTTTCTCACTTGTGCACAACTTAATATATATGTGATATATATTTATTTGTGTACATTTTGTATCATGGTTGTTGATACACACTACAGGGTGTATGAGACATACACCATTATAATTATATTGGTGGGGTTTTAATATACAAAGTAAATACAAAATTAGTGGATAATTGTTCAATTGCATGAAGCTTCATGAAGCTTGTGAGTGCATTGACCAAAGTCCACTAGTTTTGTTTTACTTAGGATTTTTATAAACCTAACCACTATAATTAGCCATGGTTATGTCTCTACATGAGTTAGTATATGATACCCACTCACCCATGGTTAGCTCACTCTCTCTCTTGATTAGTTTTCATTCTCATTATGAGCTCATCTTCTTCCTCCTTCAAATTCTTTCTAGGGTTTGATAAAGAGAGAGAAATGTTGTGAGAAAAGAAATTCTAAAGTGTACCCATTTCCTATTTCATCATCCTCTACTAGACTAGCACTTTAGTTTAGGGTGTTTGCTTCATTAATTCTCTAGTTAGTAAAGTAGAAGTTTGAGTTCGTATTCCCTCGACGTAGATCATCTTCGGCTTCGAAGACTTCAAGCAAAACCGTTGCCCTCTTCTCATGGAGCCGTCCAGAGTCCGAGAGCATGATGATCGCAGCGAAGGGACTACAACAAGGAGCTTTAGAAGTGAAGGACCGATCTACAAAGGTTGTATTTCGTATTCACTTAGTGATAATTGTTATTTACTAGCATGTGTTACCCTAATTATCTAGCAAAGATCTTGTTTAGAATTATTCGGCACGGCTAAAATTTTAATCGGGCATGGTTGATGCCTTGTAGAACCTTCTTAAAGTGCCTAGTAACCCTACACTTTGTAGACCGGTCCTTCACTTCAAATGGCTCTATGTAGTAGTCCCCTTCACTGCGATCGTGATCTCCGGACTCTAGAGAGGCTCCCTTGAAGAAACGAACAAGCTTTCTTCGAAGACTTCGAGGCCGAAAATAATCTACGTCGAGGAAACACTAACCCAAGCTATCTCTTCACTAATCATGTAATTAGTGAAGTAAACACACTCTACTAAATGACAAGTAGTAGAGGATGATGAAATAGGAAGTAGGCTCACTTTAGATTTCATTTTCTAACACTTTATTTCATACCTCCATTGAAGCTAGTAAGCTTTTTATAAAGAAGAAGAAGATGAAGAAGAAACTCATATGAATAATTCATCCAAATGAATTATTGTAACCATGGGTGAGTTAAAGCCATCATGCTTAACTCATGTAGAGAATAAACCACACACTATGGTTAAGAGTTGTGTTTGATAAATATCTTTAACTAAAAAAAAGAGTTGACTTTGTCAAAGCATAACCAAAAGATTTTGTCCAAGCTTTACCATGACAAATTCAATCTCTTTTGAATTAGCTTAACATAAATAGAAACCCTAACTTAACTTTAGCATGGTATTAATCTCATACACCCATCTTGTATGTATCATCAAACATGACACAATACATGTACACAAATATACATATCACATATATACAATGTGCACATCTAGTGAGAAAAGAAATCATAAGTGAGCTAATACTAGTTAATGTAATGTAATATATCACATATATAATTATACATTAAATTATCAAATCAACTCTTGATTTAAAAATCCGGTTATATCATACACAACAGACTAATACTATATGAACCAACTTATTGAATCAACACTTGATCAGATAACCCAGCTATATCATATATAACCGACCGATATCACATATCATGAGAATAGAATACGGTATTACATACCGTATTAATTTCGGTCCCGCACATATCACATATGTGCTCCTACTCCGTTTCGCTTGAGCCAGGAAACCTCTATGTAGGACTCTAAAGACTTGTTAATACGCCGGCAGTAGGTGATGATCATATCAAACACCCATAAGCCGCTAGCAGTCTGCCAAACGTAACGGCCACCTGGGTATTGAGCGATCAGAAGATCAACAAGCAATCCTGCTTGTACTCCTGCGAATCCAATCAGTAACACTACCGTACAGTCCGGTCTCTTCGTCTGATATGTCGCATATCACAGCCTGGGGGTGGTGTAACGTCAGACCCCAATAGCCTGATAAGTCATGCCCATGCAAGGTCCATAACGGTTCGAGAAACTACTGATAACACTTACCAGTAGATCTCAGCAACCCTGGCCAGGGATTTCCTGTTATGGCCAATCGAGCATAGCGCAACATCAACCCCCTATACCGGGAGAAACGAAACCCCTCCTATCGCTCATTGCCTCCATGTGACTTGGGACTGCACCCAAAAGTCACCGTTTTGCACGTTCTATTGAACGTGGTAAGGTGGAAATCAAAGCACAGTGGGAATCACACAAGACTCTATGACGATCTCGGGTCTACAGACTAACCTGTACTAGTGTCACCAGAGAACTGCCATCTGACGTGAGGTATAATACTATCTAGGAGTTTTCGGCGAGTCCGTTCAGTATACCCAGTCTCCACTGAGCACCCGTATACCATCTCTGTTGTCAAACACCAATGGATATGGGATCATCCATCGCCCATCATATGGGTCGAGAAGCGTATACGCTAGTCTACTTTGGAGTATCAATGCCCTGTCTCGATACTCCCTCGACTAACAACAGTTATAGGATGTACTCGTTGACTACACTAGCCCCACTAGTATGATCTGCATCATAGTCCTAGTAGTCAAGTACATATCCTAAGGGCTTTATCAACATGTGAGAGCAAGACAGTAAACCAATAAAATTCCACTTGTTAAGATAAAAAGCAACCAGATAGCATACTATCATGTCGAGCAAGAAAGTCCTCCCTATATATGTCCAAGCATGCACTACAATATACATCCCATGTATAGTAATGGCCTCTAGGGCATACATATAACTAACTGTATTTAATCAGGCCCCCGCACATATCAGCATATATGCCCTACTTCGTTTCGCTTGAATTTGGAAAACTCTGTGTGGGACTCTAAAGACTCATCAATACGCCAGCAGTTGGTAATGATCACATCAGTTACCCATAAGCCGTCAACGGTACTAGCTGGATGTAACGGCTACCCAGATATTGAGCGATTTGAAGATCAACAAGAAAGCTTGTCCAAACTCCCATAAAGCCTTTAAGTAACACTTGTTGTACAGTCCGGTCTCTTCATCTGATATGCCGCATATCGAGTCTAGGGGTGGAATCGTCAAACCCCAGTAACTTGATAAGTCATGCTGATGTGTGGCTCGTAACGGTAAAAGAAACTAGTGATAACACTTACCAGTAAATCTCATCATCTCTTGTTAGTTATATGTATGCCCTAGAGGCCATTACTATACATAGGATGTATATTGTAGTGGATACTGGGACATATATAGGGAGGACTTTCTTGCTCGACATGATAGTATGCTATCTGGTTGCTCTTTACCTTAACGTGTACACTGATTGTCTCTCTGTTACATGTTGGTAAAGCCCTTAGGATGTGTGCTTGACTACCTGGACTATGATGCGGATCATACTAGTGGGGACATGGTAGTCTATAAGCACATCCTTCAAAGTCCCTAGTCATGGGTGTATCGAGACGGGGCATCGATATACCAGAGTAGACTAGCGTATACCTTCTCGACCCATACAGATGGGCGATGGATGATCCTATATCCATTGGTGTTTGACATCAGAGATGATATACGGGTGCTCAGTAGAGACTGGGTACACTGGACGGACTCGCCGAGAACTCCCAGATGGTATTATACCTCACGTCAGATGGCAGTTCTCTGGTGACACTGGTACCGAGTAGTCTGTTGACCCGAGATCGTCATAGAGTCTTGTGTGGTTCCCACTGTGCTTTGATTTCCATCTTACCATGTCCAAGAGGGCGTGCAAAACGGTGGTTTTTGGGTACAGTCCCGAGTCACATGGAGGCAATGAGCGATAGGAGGGGATTCGTCTCTCCCGGTATAGGGGGTTGATGTTGCACTGTGTTCGATTGGCTATAACAGGAAATCCCTGGCCAGGGTTGCTGTGATTTACTGGTAAGTGTAACCAGTAGTTTCTTGAATTGTTATAGACCTCATATCGACACGACTTATCAAGCTATTGGGGTCTGACGTTTACCACCCCTAGGCGAGATATGCGACATATCAGACGATCAGACCGGACTGTACGGTAGTGTTACTGGTTGGATTCACTGGAGTGTGAGCGGGCTTGCTCGTCGATCTTCAGATCGCTCAATACCCGGGTGGCCGTTACGTTTAGCAGACCGCTTGCGGCTTGTGGGTGTTTGATATGATCATCATCTGCTGCCGGCGTATTGACGAGTCTTTAGAGTCCTACACAGAGGTTTCCTGGCTCAAGCGAAATGAAATAGGAGCGCATATAAGATATGTGCGGGACCGAGAATAATACGCGTATGTGATACCGTATTCTATTCTCGCGATGAATGTATCGTATGGTTGCATGCGATATAACCTAGTTATCGAATCAAGGATTGATTCGGTAAGCCGATACATAGGATATTAGTCGGTTATATGCGATATGACCGGGTCATTAAATCAAGTGTTGATTTAATGATTTAATGCATAATTATATATTTGATATATTACTTTGTATTAACTAATATCGGTTCACTTTAAATGGATTTTCTCACTTGGTGTACAAGTTGTATATGTGATATACTTTTTGTGCAAATGTTTGTATCATGTTTGATGATACATGTTAACTTGGATTTGTGTGAAGATTAAACCATGGTTGTGAGAGTGGTTAGGGTTTTGTTTATTCTCCCATTATTTATTTATTCATTTATTTGTTTATTCTTTTGGAAAAGATAAAGAGAAAAGAATGGTGGCTAATTTTGTTTCATGTTGAAGCTTCTTGAAGTTTTGATCAAGTCAACCATTCTTATCTCATCCTTAACCCTAACCATTCCCACTAACCCTAGTTTAATCTCTACACTTCACCATGGTTACATTATGATAAGTATTCTTATTATTTCCTTTTTTGAAAATAACTTATCATATTCATTTCTTTCTTCTTCTTCTTCTTCATGACATGAAGAAGCTTGCTTCATCAATGGTGATTGATGAAAACAAGTGAGAAATCCAATTCTAAAGTCTACCCACTTCCTATTTCTTCATCCTCTACCTCTTGCTAAGTAGTAGAGTGTGTTTTCTTCACAAGTTTCTTGACTTGGTGAAGTTGGAGCTTGATCTAGCGATGCTTCAACGTAGATCATCTTCGGCATGGACATCGACGACCTAGCTCGCCTATTCTCCGATGAAGCCGACGCTAGAGCCCGGAATTTGTTTTGGACAGCGAGAGGACTTCATTGCGGAGCTATGGAGGTGGAGCACCGGATCTACAAAGGTTGTATTTCCGTATTCTTATAGTTAAGTGTTAACTAGTTTACTTTTCGCCTAGATTTCTAGCCAACGATCCGTATTAGGGTTTCTCGGCACCTAGATTTTTTGAAATTGGCATGGTTGATGCCTTGTGAGACCTCATTAGGGTGCCTAGGAACCTTACAGTGGTATCAGCTGTAAGTCCATATTGCGACCCCCGGTGCTTACGGGGAGGCGGAAACGGTATAAAAAACGAATTTTTATCGCAAGAGGCAACATGGACTAAACAAGGTCGGGATCGTTGTCTAAACTAAACTAGCAAATACGCTAAAGAGAGTTAGCTACTCGGATGAAGGTTATACCTAAACTTGAACTCCTTCTTCTTGAAATCTTGTAGAGGTTGATGGTTCTCTTTTCGTCGCCTTCTTCCGTCGAAGATGGATCCACCTCGAAGGTTCGACCTTTGGGCTCTTCCTCGATCTTTGAGTGAACTAGGCTTTCCGGCTTGCTAAACCTTGAACCTAGAATGAGTAGAGAGTGACTAGGGTTTGCTTTTGTTTTTAAAGAGAAGGATTCTCAACACATGAGAAGGTTTCTCTTTGCTAGAGGAAGAAGAAGATGAAGAGAGGAGAGAGAAGCTAAATGAGATAATGAGCTATGTTTTTCTTTCTTGCAACCATAATGCCAAAAGAAAAACAATTATCTAAATAATAATAATTCAAAATGAGAATAGTTGATGGCAATTTGGAATGACCACTACCATGCTTCATTTAATGAAATGTAAGCATGAATCAAGGAGGACTTTTTAAAGCATGATGGTGGTCAACATTCAACCATGGTCAACAAGTCAACCATGGTCAACAAGTCAACAAAATCAACCATAACATAATTCTCATTTAATTACTATTATTAATAGATAATTCATAAATCCATTAGGGTTTGGAAAATGATAACTGTCAACTGTGCATACGCACCCGTTCCGAAACCCTAATGAAATACCTCATCCTCCGCCTCAAGCAACTGTGCATACACACCTGCATTCTCGTTCCGAGGAACAAGAATACCAAGATATAAAAGCAACCCCAAATATATATACCAGTATCTGGCTCAGACCAGAGCCTGCCAGTATAATCCGTCCGGACTCCAAACGTGCACAAGTGCGCGGATGAGAACGAACCCTGTCGCAAAACCATGCGACCTCTACTCTGTTTTGCCCAGAGGCGAAAACCCTCTGTGTGGGACTCTAAAGACTCGACACTACGCTGGCAGTGGGTTTAACCACAGACCGCAAGCGGCACTAGCTGTGCGTAACGGTCCCCAGGTAGATGTCGACAAGAAGGCTGACGAGGTGAAACCCCATCTGAACTCCTACTGAGTCTGAATGTGACATTCTCCGTACAGTCTGGTCTGTTCGTCTGATACATCGCATGGCGGGCCTAGGGGGCGGTAAAACGTCAGTCCCCCAATAGCGGTACAAGTCGTGTCGGAGTGAAGCCCAAAACACCATGAGATAACACTGGAAACCTACCAGTATATCTCGCTTGCCCTGGCCAGGGACTACTCGTGTAATGGCTCTCCTAGACACAGCACGATGTCAACCCCCAATACCGGGAGAGACAAATCCTGTCTAACCGTCACTGCCTCCAAGTGCTTCGGAACTGCACCCAACCATCACCTATTTGCACAACTCCTTTGAGCCGTGGTAGGGTAGTGATCAAAGTGCAGTGGGAACACACTCGAGGCGAAGTGGTAGTGTCAAGTCAGCGGACTAAGCTGTACTCATATCACCTGGGAACTGATAACTGACGATAGGTATAATACCAACCTTTCAGTTCCCGACGAGTCCTGTCCAGTGTACTCGTAACCCAACGAGCACCCGTATACTATCTCCAGTACGACGTACTGATGGCTGTGGGACAGACCATCTCCCACACTGGGATGAGAAGCGCATACGCTAGTCTACTCCGGAGTATCGATGCCCTGTCTCGATAGTCCTGCGACTAGGGACCTGTATAAGGATGTGCTTATAGATTACCCAGCCCCCACTAGTGTGACTGCCATCACAACGCTGGTAATCAAGCAAAGATCCTAAGGGCTCCACTAATGCGTATAAGTGATATACTGAAATAAACACAAGTACACATTGAAGTAGAAACAAACCAAGTAGCATACTACTATATTGAGCAAGATTGTTTATACAAGGTGAATATCCCAAGCTTCCATTAAGTAATATACAAACTAGTATGATACAGTAATGGCCTCTAGGGCATATACACTAACAATCTCCCACTTGCACTAAGGCCATGTACTGGCGTATCGAAGACCTATCATCTCGATCAGCCGCTCGAACTGAGTCTGGGGTAGGGCCTTGGTGAATGGATCTGCAGTGTTCTCTTCTGAAGCAACCCTCCGAACCTCGATCTCCTTGCGATCCACGATCTCCCTGATCAGGTGATACCGCCTCAAGATGTGCCTGGATCTCTGATGGGATCTGGGTTCCTTTGCTAAAGCTATAGCCCCGTTGTTGTCGCAATACAGAGGTACTGGGTCAACAATGGACGGAACCACCTGAAGTTCTTTTAAGAACTTCCTTATCCAGACAGCTTCTTTTGCGGCATCAGATGCAGCGATGTATTCCGCTTCCATAGTCGAGTCTGCAACGGTTTCCTGTTTGGAACTCTTCCAACACACCGCCCCTCCATTGAGGGTAAAGACAAAACCCGACATGGACTTGGAATCATCCTTGTCACTCTGGAAGCTGGAGTCAGCAAAGGCCTCAATCTGGAGGTCTTTTCCGCCATACACCAAGAACATCTCCTTAGTCCTCCTCAGGTACTTGAGAATGTTCTTTACTGCTATCCAATGTTTCTCCCCAGGGTTTGACTGATACCGGCTTACTACACTCAGTGCATAAGCTACATCCGGTCTGGTACACAACATCGCATACATTATAGAGCCTACCGCAGAAGCGTAGGGTATAATAGACATGCGATCCCTCTCCAAATCAGTCTTGGGAGACATCTCTTTAGAGAGGGTGATCCCGTGACAAGCCGGTAGGTTACCGCGCTTGGAATCTTCCATACTGAATCTTTTCAGTACGGTGTCGATGTACCTGGACTGTGAAAGTCCTAATATCCTCTTGGATCTATCATGATGGATCCGGATCCCCAGGATGTAAGAGGCATCACCCAGGTCTTTCATGGAGAACCTGTGTGACAAGAAACCTTTGACAGATTGTAGCATAGGAATGTCATTTCCTATTAAGAGAATGTCATCCACGTATAAAACAAGGAATACTACAGTTCTCGCTACAAATCTACTATAGATGCATGGTTCATCTGGATTTTTGATAAAGTCAAATTCCTTGACTGTCTCATCAAAACAGATGTTCCAACTCCGCGATGCCTGCTTTAGTCCATAGATGGACTTAAGCAACTTGCACACCTTTCCGCTGCTCCCACTCTGAATGAAACCTTCTGGCTGATCCATATAGACACACTCCTCTAAATTTCCATTTAGAAAAGCGGTTTTTACGTCCATCTTCCAAATCTCATAGTCGTGGAAGGCAGCAATGGCAAGAAGGATCCGAATGGATTTCAGCATAGCCACTGGAGAAAAGGTTTCATCATAGTCCAAGCCAGGTCTTTTACGGAAACCCTTTGCTACAAGTCTAGCTTTATAGGTCTCAACCTGTCCATCTACACCAATCTTCCTTTTGAAGATCCACTTGCATCTTACGGGTTTTACCCCGTCTGGAGCAATGTCCAACGTCCATACTTTGTTGGTGTACATGGACTCCATTTCGGTCCGCATTGCATCCAGCCATCTTACCGAGTCAACGCTCTGAACGGCCTGCTGGAAGCTAGTAGGCTCATCATAGTCTATGATGCAATCCTCTCTATCCCCGTCTATGAGAAAATCGTAGTATCTCTCGGGCGGATGAGACTGCCTACTACTCCTGCGGAGCGGCGTAGGAATGTCCTGTTCATTTGAACCCTCTGGTTCCACTAAGCTTTCAGTAATAGTCCGTGGTTCTGGAATTTCTTCCAGTTCTACTGCGCTCCCACTTAATTTTTCTAAGAACTGATGTTCTAGAAAGTGGGCATGACGAGAAACAAGAACTTTTTGTTCCTCTTCGTAGTAGAAGAGATATCCCTTGGAATTCTTTGGATATCCCACAAACTTACACAGTACTGAGCGTGCCTCGAGCTTGTCCGCATGCTGCTTTTTAACAAAAGCTGGACTTCCCCAAGTCTTAATGTGACTGAGATGGGGTCTCTTCCCACACCACATCTCATATGGTGTAGTAGGCACAGTCTTAGTAGGAACTCGGTTTAAAAGGTACGCAGCTGATTCTAGCGCATACCCCCAGAATGATCGCGGTAACTCAGCGTTACTCATCATGGACCGTACCATATCTAATAGGGTTCGGTTCCGTCTCTCCGATACACCGTTGTGTTGCGGAGTGTATGGAGGAGTAAGCTGAGAGAGAATCCCATTCTCTTTTAAATAATTCAGGAACTCGGCACTTAAGTATTCTCCACCTCGATCTGATCTTAGAATCTTGATACTTTTGCCGGTTTGTTTTTCTACTTCATTCTTAAATTCCTGGAATTTTTCAAAAGCTTCGGACTTATGTTTCATTAAGAAGACATAACCGTATCTTGAAAAATCATCCGTAAAAGTAATGAAGTAAGAATAACCGCATCGCGCATGTGTAGACATTGGACCGCACACGTCGCTGTGTACGAGTCCCAAGAGCTCGCTCGCTCTTACTCCGTGTCCAGTGAACGGAGTCTTTGTCATCTTTCCTTTGAGACAGGATTGACAAGTGGCATACGATTGATATTCGAACGGATCCAAATATCCTTCTGTATGTAACTTATTCAACCTTCTCTCATTGATGTGACCCAGTCTACAATGCCATAAGAAAGTCTGATTGATATCTGGAGACTTTCTTTTGTGTGTATTCTGGACATTGAAAATCTGTGGTTGGTTTAATACGTATATACCATTGCTCAATGTACCTGACCCAATCAGAACTTGATTAAGGTGAATGTTTACAACATTACTTACAAACGCAAATTCATAACCTTCTTTAGAAACCAAAGATACAGAAATGATATTACAAGTTGCGTTGGGTACAAAAAAGCAATTACGCAAAACCAAAACATGCCCATCTGACATTCCCAGGTGATAGTCCCCCACGGCTTTAGCATCCATGCTAGCTCCGTTCGCAACTCTGAGGGTCATGTCACCTGCCTTCAAAACCCTACGGTTTCTCAACGCCTGCAAAGAATTACAGATATGAGATCCTGATCCGGTATCCAATACCCAGGAAGTAGAGTTTATAGAAAGACAGTTTTCAATAACATACACACCTGAAGCTGAAGCCGCAACCTGCTTCAGTTCCTGTGTCCTGGCTTTCCAAGCCCTGCAATCTTTCTTCCAGTGTCCACTCTTATGACAATAGAAGCACTCTTCCTTTCCAACAAGCTTCCCCGCAATCTTTGTTGCCTTTTCCTTTCCCTTCGTACCCACTTTACTAACACCGCCTCTTGGTTTGGCGGGGGCTTTCCTCTTCTTTCCCTTGGCTTTCGCCTTGGACCTAGAAGAAGAAGATCCTCCTACAAACAAAGTGGATGTTTCCCTACCCTTCTGTAGGGTGCCCTCTGCGCTCCTCAGCAGGTTGAGGAGTTCTGAAAGTTCAACTTCCTTTTCTTGCAAGTTGAAATTCAGTATGAACTGGGCGTAAGTGGATAGAAGGGACTGGAGAATTAAATCTGTATAGAGTTCACTATCCAACGTGGTCCCAAGTTCTGCGAGCTCCTCAGTGTAGCCAATCATCTTAAGCACGTGGTCCGCTACCGATGATCCGACGGCCAACTTTGTCGAAAACAACTTCTTCGACACTTCGTATCTTGCGATACGAGATTGCTCTCCATACAGTTCTTTTGTATGAAGAAATATGGATTCCAAATCCATATTCTCGTGCCTCCTCTGATGGTCGTTGTCCATCGAGGCAAGTACGAGGCATCTGGCCTTCGCGCTGTCAATCTCCCAAGTCTTACGGATTTCCTTATCCGCGACGCTGGAGGTGGGACCTGGGACGGGGGGAGCTTTGGTGGTAAGAAGATACCCCAGCTTGTCGTAAGCGATTGCCAATTTGACATTCCTGAGCCAATCTTTGTAGTTTGGCCCTGTCAGTATGTTTTTATCTAGAAGTAACTTAAGTCCAGTCATTTCGATTTGGTCGCTGCAGGGGGAGAGAAGAAACACTTAGCACGATGCTCTTGCAAGTTTAGAATGGTTTTAATTTGTCTAAACAGGATGGCTCCCACTGTCTCTCGAATCCCTCCTCAAACCACAAAGGAAGAATTAGCCGGGATCAATCCCACCGTACAATACTTGCTTAACCGTTCAGCCAGGCCAGTGTCGGTACTTCGAGGGAGGTTTTCCAACGCTTTCGCGAAGTTCCTTAATTTAAGAACCTCTTTTCCCTGGGGGCGTAGCCCCGCTAACACCTTTCTAGGCACCTACTAGGTTTATAGCATTGATCGTTTAGTGAGAAATTTCCTGAGGAGTAGCATATACTCACAGTAGGATCGGGATCCAAATATCATCGCGTGACGAAAATGAAGGAATCCTACCATAATCATCACACTCCAAATGGTATGCAAATCTAGCAAGTTTCAGTACTTATGAAACTCCCGATGTGGATTTTTGCCCCATGCTCTTATGACCTTGACTTTGGCCAAAATATCATAAGTCACATGTCAAGTTCTACCCGTCACTTTCCAGGTTAATTTGGATCCATCCGTACATACCCTTGACTTTGGCCAAAATGGCAGCACGACTGTCCCAAACCAACGCATCTATCTATGCTACACATGAACACCCAATAGCTACCAATCACTGTGCCTTGACTTTGGCCAAAATACACAGCTTGAATACTATTGCCTATTCATGCGAAACGACGGAGGGCTACGAATGGTTTTGGTAAAACCGTGAACGTAGTGAACTTGATATAATCGATGGTACGAGATAGCTTTTAGAAGGAGTGGCTCAAGCTCCGCATTTAAAAGTTAGTTTTTGAAAAGAACCGAGTGGTTTTTCGAAAGTGTTCCATCGACTTAAACTTGGTTTATTATCTTGCATTAGTTCTTTTAATGCGTGATATTCTTGCATTAGTTCTTTTAATGTGTCCCATCATTTAATCCTACCATTGCAGAAAACAACCAAAATATGACGTACGCTTATGCCATTCGCATTCGCCACGGGGTCCCGTCATCACTCGTTAGGTTACTTAACTAACGACAGAGCGGGGGCTGGGCTAGCGCGGCTGTAAAACATAAGCAACGCCTAAATAGAAAGCAATGATAGACATTACAGATCACAGATGAATACATTGGATATACTAGCAATCCGCAATCCTTTCGAGCCTGCAACGAAAAGCGGATTACACGGTCGCGGTGAATAGCAAATACCCCACCCAAGACCCCTACGGGTGCGGCAAACTACCCGCCATGTACTCGGCAGTTTGTGCACCCCCTCCATGGGTCTATCCTAGGAGCAAAAACAGTAAAAAGAATTATACAATGACGGCTACAACCCCGACCCGGTTGTGCGGCCAAACAAATAATATTATTACATCAATTTACATTTATAATGAATGAAAGAAAAACAAAAGCTCATCTCACATCCACCCCGGCTAAACACCCGCGACAGTCCAACACATTCATATACACATTCCAATATCAAACACAGATCATGTATAACCCCGACTAATCGACTTATAGCGATTAGCCGACGTTCAATACATGCAAACATCACAGATATAACCAACATAGCCAAAGTGCAGTGAAGTTTGGAAAAAATACGGAATTATAGGACCCCAAAAGTGAATTTCTATTCTGGAAAATCTGGGTACATATAATACATCTGAAAAATCCTAAAATCCCACCAGAAGAATGTAAGTCCATATTGCGACCCCCGGTGCTTACGGGGAGGCGGAAACGGTATAAAAAACGAATTTTTATCGCAAGAGGCAACATGGACTAAACTTGGTCGGGATCGTTGTCTAAACTAAAACTAGTTTACAAGCTAAAGAGAGTTAGCTACTATGGAAGATGGTTATACCTAAACTTGAACTCCTTCTTCTTCAAACCTTGTAGAGGTTGATGGTTCTCTTTTCCTCGCCTTCTCCCGTCGAAGATAGATCCACCTCGAAGGTTCGACTTTGGGCTCTTCCTCGATCTTTGAGTGAACTAGGGTTTCCGGCTTGCTAAACCTTCATCCTAGAATGAGTAGAGAGTGATTAGGGTTTGCTTTTCTATCTAAAGAGAATGATTCTCAACACATGAGAAGGTTTCTCTTTTCAAGAGGAGGAAGAAGATGAAATGAGGAGAGAGAGAGGTTATGATAGAATGAGCTCAATAATTTCTTTCTTGCAACCATATTGCAAAAGAAATGAATTATCTAAATAATAATAATTGAAATAAGAATAGTTGATGGTAAATATGGAATGACCACTATCATACCTCTTTTAATGAAGTGTAAGCATGAATCAAGGAAGACTTTCAAGGCATGAAAGTGGTCAATGGTCAACAAGTCAACCAAGGTCAACAAGTCAACAAAAAAACAACCATAACATAATTCTTATTTAATTACTATTATTAATAGATAATATACAAATCCATTAGGGTTTGGAAAATGATAACTGTCAACTGTGCATACGCACCCGATCCGAAACCCTAATGAAAAACCTCATTCTCCGCCTCAAGCAACTGTGCATACACACCTGCATTCTCGTTCCGAGGAACAAGAATACCAAGATATAAAAGCAACCCCCAAAACATATACCAGTATCTGGCTCAAACCAGAGCCTGCCAGTATAATCCGTCCGGACTCCAAACGTGCACAAGTGCGCGGATGAGAACGAACCCTGTCGCAAAACCATGCGACCTCTACTCTGTTTTGCCCAGAGGCGAATACCCTCTGTGTGGGACTCTAAAGACTCGACACTACGCTGGCAGTGGGTTTAACCACAGACCGCAAGCGGCACTAGCTGTGCGTAACGGTCCCCAGGTAGATGCCGACAAGAAGGCTGACGAGGTGAAACCCCATCTGAACTCCTACTGAGTCTGAATGTGACATTCTCCGTACAGTCCGGTCTGTTCGTCTGATACATCGCATGGCGGGCCTAGGGGGCGGTAAAACGTCAGTCCCCCAATAGCGGTACAAGTCGTGTCGGAGTGAAGCCCAAAACACCCTGAGATAACACTGGAAACCTACCAGTATATCTCGCTTGCCCTGGCCAGGGACTACTCGTGTAATGGCTCTCCTAGACACAGCGCGATGTCAACCCCCAATACCGGGAGAGACGAATCCTGTCTAACCGTCACTGCCTCCAAGTGCTTCGGGACTGCACCCAACCACCACCTGTTTGCACGACTCCTTTGAGCCGTGGTAGGGTAGTGATCAAAGTGCAGTGGGAACACACTCGAGGCGAAGTGTCAGTGTTAAGTCAGCGGACTAAGCTGTACTCATGTCACCTGGGAACTGATAACTGACGATAGGTATAATACCAACCTGTCAGTTCCCGACGAGTCCTGTCCAGTGTACTCGTAACCCAACGAGCACCCGTATACTATCTCCAGTACGACGTACTGATGGCTGTGGGACAGACCATCTCCCACACTGGGATGAGAAGCGCATACGCTAGTCTACTCCGGAGTATCGATGCCCTGTCTCGATAGTCCTACGACTAGGGACCTGTATAAGGATGTGCTTATCGATTAC
The DNA here is from genome assembly GCA_030015575.1 of Agapanthus africanus. Lineage (NCBI taxonomy): Eukaryota > Viridiplantae > Streptophyta > Magnoliopsida > Asparagales > Amaryllidaceae > Agapanthus > Agapanthus africanus. The sequence goes on along the minus strand of JASDDO010000029.1, from coordinate 279,310,891 downwards.
CCAGCCCCCACTAGTGTGACTGCCATCACAACGCTGGTAATCAAGCAAAGATCCTAAGGGCTCCACTAATGCGTATAAGTGATATACTGAAATAAACACAAGTACACATTGAAGTAGAAACAAACCAAGTAGCATACTACTATATTGAGCAAGATTGTTTATACAAGGTGAATATCCCAAGCTTCCATCAAGTAATATACAAACTAGTATGATACAGTAATGGCCTCTAGGGCATATACACTAACAATCTCCCACTTGCACTAAGGCCATGTACTGGCGTATCGAAGACCTATCATCTCGATCAGCCGCTCGAACTGAGTCTGGGGTAGGGCCTTGGTGAATGGATCTGCAGTGTTCTCTTCTGAAGCAACCCTCCGAACCTCGATCTCCTTGCGATCCACGATCTCCCTGATCAGGTGATACCGCCTCAAGATGTGCCTGGATCTCTGATGGGACCTGGGTTCCTTTGCTAAAGCTATAGCCCCGTTGTTGTCGCAATACAGAGGTACTGGGTCAACAATGGACGGAACCACCTGAAGTTCTTTTAAGAACTTCCTTATCCAGACAGCTTCTTTTGCGGCATCAGATGCAGCGATGTATTCCGCTTCCATAGTCGAGTCTGCAACGGTTTCCTGTTTGGAACTCTTCCAACACACCGCCCCTCCATTGAGGGTAAAGACAAAACCCGACATGGACTTGGAATCATCCTTGTCACTCTGGAAGCTGGAGTCAGCAAAGGCCTCAATCTGGAGGTCTTTTCCGCCATACACCAAGAACATCTCCTTAGTCCTCCTCAGGTACTTGAGAATGTTCTTTACCGCTATCCAATGTTTCTCCCCAGGGTTTGACTGATACCGGCTTACTACACTCAGTGCATAAGCTACATCCGGTCTGGTACACAACATCGCATACATTATAAAGCCTACCGCAGAAGCGTAGGGTATAATAGACATGCGATCCCTCTCCAAATCAGTCTTGGGAGACATCTCTTTAGAGAGGGTGATCCCGTGACAAGCCGGTAAGTTACCGCGCTTGGAATCTTCCATACTGAATCTTTTCAGTACGGTGTCGATGTACCTGGACTGTGAAAGTCCTAATATCCTCTTGGATCTATCACGATGGATCCGGATCCCCAGGATGTAAGAGGCATCACCCAGGTCTTTCATGGAGAACCTGTGTGACAAGAAACCCTTGACAGATTGTAGCATAGGAATGTCATTTCCTATTAAGAGAATGTCATCCACGTATAAAACAAGGAATACCACAGTTCTCGCTACAAATCTACTATAGATGCATGGTTCATCTGGATTTTTGATGAAGTCAAATTCCTTGACCGTCTCATCAAAACAGATGTTCCAACTCCGCGATGCCTGCTTTAGTCCATAGATGGACTTAAGCAACTTGCACACCTTTCCGCTGCTCCCACTCTGAATGAAACCCTCTGGCTGATCCATATAGACACACTCCTCTAAATTTCCATTTAGAAAAGCGGTTTTTACGTCCATCTGCCAAATCTTATAATCGTAGAAGGCAGCAATGGCAAGAAGGATCCGAATGGATTTCAGCATAGCCACTGGAGAAAAGGTTTCGTCGTAGTCCAAGCCAGGTCTTTGACGGAAACCCTTTGCTACAAGTCTAGCTTTATAGGTCTCAACCTGTCCATCTACACCAATCTTCCTTTTGAAGATCCACTTGCATCCTACGGGTTTTACCCCGTCTGGAGCAATGTCCAACGTCCATACTTTGTTGGTGTACATGGACTCTATTTCGGTCCGCATTGCATCCAGCCATTTTACCGAGTCAATGCTCTGAACGGCCTGCTGGAAGCTAGTAGGCTCATCATAGTCTATGATGCAATCCTCTCTATCCCCGTCTATGAGAAAACCGTAGTATCTCTCGGGCGGATGAGACTGCCTACTACTTCTGCGGAGCGGCATAGGAATGTCCTGTTCATTTGAACCTTCTGGTTCCACTAAGCTTTCAGTAATAGTCCGTGGTTCTGGAATTTCTTCCAGTTCTACTGTGCTCCCACTTATCTGGTTTTCCAAAAACTCAGTTTCCAAGAAGTAGGCATGACGAGAAACAAGGACTTTTTGTTCCTCTTCACAGTAGAAGAAATATCCCTTGGAGTTCTTTGGATATCCCACGAACTTACACTGTACTGAACGCGCCTCGAGCTTGTCCGCATGCTGCTTTTTAACAAAAGCTGGACATCCCCAAGTCTTGATGTGACTGAGATGGGGTCTCTTCCCACACCACATCTCATATGGTGTAGTAGGCACAGTCTTAGTAGGAACTCGGTTTAAAAGGTACGCAGCTGATTCTAGTGCATACCCCCAGAATGATCGCGGTAACTCAGCGTTACTCATCATGGACCGTACCATATCCAATAGGGTCTGGTTCCGTCTCTCCGATACACCGTTATGTTGCGGGGTGTATGGAGGAGTAAGCTGTGAGAGAATCCCATTCTCTTTTAAGTAATTCAGGAACTCGGCACTTAAGTATTCTCCACCTCGATCCGATCTTAGAATCTTGATACTTTTGCCGGTCTGTTTTTCTACTTCATTCTTAAATTCCTGGAATATTTCAAAAGCTTCGGACTTATGTTTCATTAAGAATACATATCCGTATCTTGAAAAATCATCCGTAAAAGTAATGAAGTAAGAATAACCGCTTCGCGCATGTGTAGACATTGGACCGCACACGTCGCTGTGTACGAGTCCCAAGAGCTCGCTCGCTCTTACTCCGTGTCCAGTGAACAGAGTCTTTGTCATCTTTCCTTTGAGACAGGATTGACAAGTGGCATATGATTGATATTCGAACGGATCCAAATATCCTTCTGTATGTAACTTAGTCAACCTTCTCTCATTGATGTGACCCAGTCTACAATGCCATAAGAAAGTCTGATTAATATCTGGTGACTTTCTTTTGTGTGTATTCTGGACATTGAAAATCTGTGGTTGGTTTAATACGTATATACCATTGCTCAATGTACCTGACCCAATCAGAACTTGATTAAGGTGAATGTTAACAACATTACTTACAAACGCAAATTCATAACCTTCTTTAGAAACCAAAGATACAGAAATGATATTACAAGTTGCGTTGGGTACAAAAAAGCAATTACGCAAAACCAAAACATGTCCATCTGACATTCCTAGGTGATAGTCCCCCACGGCTTTAGCATCCATGCTAGCTCCGTTCGCAATTCTGAGGGTCATGTCACCTTCCTTCAAAAACTTACGGTTTCTCAACGCCTGCAAAGAATTACAGATATGAGATCCTGATCCGGTATCCAATACCCAGGAAGTAGAGTTTTTAGAAAGACAGTTTTCAATAACATACACACCTGAAGCTGAAGCCGCAACCTGCTTCAGTTCCTGTGTCCTGGCTTTCCAAGCCCTGCAATCTTTCTTCCAGTGTCCACTCTTGTGACAATAGAAGCATTCCTCTTTACCAACAAGCTTCCCCGCTATCTTTGTTGCCTTTTCCTTTCCCTTCGCACCCACTTTACTAACACCGCCCCTTGGTTTGGCGGGGGCTTTCCTCTTCTTTCCCTTGGCTTTCGCCTTGGACCTAGAAGAAGAAGATCCTCCTACAAACAAAGTGGATGTATCCCTACCCTTCTGTAGGGTGCCCTCTGCGCTCCTCAGCAGGTTGAGGAGTTCTGAAAGTTCAACTTCCTTTTCTTGCAAGTTGAAATTCAGTATGAACTGGGCGTAAGTGGATGGAAGGGACTGGAGAATTATATCTGTGTAGAGTTCACTATCCAACGTGGTCCCAAGTTCCGCGAGCTCCTCAGTGTAGCCAATCATCTTAAGCACGTGGTCCGCTACCGATGATCCGACGGCCAACTTAGTCGAAAATAACTTCTTCGACACTTCGTATCTTGCGATACGAGACTGCTCTCCATACAGTTCTTTTGTATGAAGAAATATGGATTCCAAATCCATATTCTCGTGCCTCCTCTGATGGTCGTTGTCCATCGAGGCAAGTACGAGGCATCTGGCCTTCGCGCTGTCAATCTCCCAAGTCTTACGGATTTCCTTATCCGCGACGCTGGAGGTGGGACCTGGGACGGGGGGAGCTTTGGTGGTAAGAAGATACCCCAGCTTGTCGTAAGAGATTGCCAATTTGACATTCCTGAGCCAATCTTTGTAGTTTGGCCCTGTCAGTATGTTTTTATCTAGAAGTAACTTAAGTCCAGTCATTTCGATTTGGTCGCTGCAGGGGGAGAGAAGAAACACTTAGCACGATGCTCTTGCAAGTTTAGAATGGTTTTTAATTTGTCTAAACAGGATGGCTCCCACTGTCTCTCGAATCCCTCCTCAAACCACAAAGGAAGAATTAGCCGGGATCAATCCCACCGTACAATACTTGCTTAACCGTTCAGCCAGGCCAGTGTCGGTACTTCGAGGGAGGTTTTCCAACGCTTTCGCGAAGTTCCTTAATTTAAGAACCTCTTTTCCCTGGGGGCGTAGCCCCGCTAACACCTTTCTAGGCACCTACTAGGTTTATAGCATTGATCGTTTAGTGAGAAATTTCCCGAGGAGTAGCATATACTCACAGTAGGATCGGGATCCAAATATCATCGCGTGACGAAAATGAAGGAATCCTACCATAATCATCACACTCCAAATGGTATGCAAATCTAGCAAGTTTCAGTACTTATGAAACTCCCGATGTGGATTTTTGCCCCATGCTCTTATGACCTTGACTTTGGCCAACAAATCATAAGTCACATGTCAAGTTCTTCCCGTCGTTATCCAGGTTAATTTGAATCCACCCGTACATACCCTTAACTTTGGCCAACAAGGCAGTACGACTGTTCCAAATCAACGCATCTATCTATGCTGCACATGAATATCCAATAGCTACCAATCACTATGCCTTGACTTTGGCCAACAAACACAGCTTGAATACTATTGACTATTTATGTGAAACGACGGAGGGCTACGAATGGTTTTGGCGAAACCGTGAACGTAGTGAACTTGATATAATCGATGGAACGAGATAGCTTTTAGAAGGAGTGGCTCAAGCTCCGCATTTAAAAGTTAGTTTTGAAAAGAACCGAGTGGTTTTTCGAAAGTGTTCCATCGACTTAAACTTGGTTTATTATCTTGCATTAGTTCTTTTAATGCGTGATATTCTTGCATTAGTTCTTTTAATGCGTCCCGTCATTTAATTCCTACCATTGCAGAAAACAACCAAAATATGACGTACGCTTATGCCATTCGCATTCGCCACGGGGTCCCGTCATCACTCGTTAGGTTACTTAACTAACGACAGAGCGGGGGCTGGGCTAGCGCGGCTGTAAAACATAAGCAACGCCTAAATAGAAAGCAATGATAGACATTACAGATCACAGATGAATACATTGGATATACTAGCAATCCGCAATCCTTTCGAGCCTGCAACGAAAAGCGGATTACACGGTCGCGGTGAATAGCAAATACCCCACCCAAGACCCCTACGGGTGCGGCAAACTACCCGCCATGTACTAGTGTCACCAGAGAACTGCCATCTGACGTGAGGTATAATACTATCTAGGAGTTTTCGGCGAGTCCGTTCAGTATACCCAGTCTCCACTGAGCACCCGTATACCATCTCTGTTGTCAAACACCAATGGATATGGGATCATCCATCGCCCATCATATGGGTCGAGAAGCGTATACGCTAGTCTACTTTGGAGTATCAATGCCCTGTCTCGATACTCCCTCGACTAACAACAGTTATAGGATGTACTCGTTGACTACACTAGCCCCACTAGTATGATCTGCATCATAGTCCTAGTAGTCAAGTACATATCCTAAGGGCTTTATCAACATGTGAGAGCAAGACAGTAAACCAATAAAATTCCACTTGTTAAGATAAAAAGCAACCAGATAGCATACTATCATGTCGAGCAAGAAAGTCCTCCCTATATATGTCCAAGCATGCACTACAATATACATCCCATGTATAGTAATGGCCTCTAGGGCATACATATAACTAACTGTATTTAATCAGGCCCCCGCACATATCAGCATATATGCCCTACTTCGTTTCGCTTGAATTTGGAAAACTCTGTGTGGGACTCTAAAGACTCATCAATACGCCAGCAGTTGGTAATGATCACATCAGTTACCCATAAGCCGTCAACGGTACTAGCTGGATGTAACGGCTACCCAGATATTGAGCGATTTGAAGATCAACAAGAAAGCTTGTCCAAACTCCCATAAAGCCTTTAAGTAACACTTGTTGTACAGTCCGGTCTCTTCATCTGATATGCCGCATATCGAGTCTAGGGGTGGAATCGTCAAACCCCAGTAACTTGATAAGTCATGCTGATGTGTGGCTCGTAACGGTAAAAGAAACTAGTGATAACACTTACCAGTAAATCTCATCATCTCTTGTTAGTTATATGTATGCCCTAGAGGCCATTACTATACATAGGATGTATATTGTAGTGGATACTGGGACATATATAGGGAGGACTTTCTTGCTCGACATGATAGTATGCTATCTGGTTGCTCTTTACCTTAACGTGTACACTGATTGTCTCTCTGTTACATGTTGGTAAAGCCCTTAGGATGTGTGCTTGACTACCTGGACTATGATGCGGATCATACTAGTGGGGACATGGTAGTCTATAAGCACATCCTTCAAAGTCCCTAGTCATGGGTGTATCGAGACGGGGCATCGATATACCAGAGTAGACTAGCGTATACCTTCTCGACCCATACAGATGGGCGATGGATGATCCTATATCCATTGGTGTTTGACATCAGAGATGATATACGGGTGCTCAGTAGAGACTGGGTACACTGGACGGACTCGCCGAGAACTCCCAGATGGTATTATACCTCACGTCAGATGGCAGTTCTCTGGTGACACTGGTACCGAGTAGTCTGTTGACCCGAGATCGTCATAGAGTCTTGTGTGGTTCCCACTGTGCTTTGATTTCCATCTTACCATGTCCAAGAGGGCGTGCAAAACGGTGGTTTTTGGGTACAGTCCCGAGTCACATGGAGGCAATGAGCGATAGGAGGGGATTCGTCTCTCCCGGTATAGGGGGTTGATGTTGCGCTGTGTTCGATTGGCTATAACAGGAAATCCCTGGCCAGGGTTGCTGTGATTTACTGGTAAGTGTAACCAGTAGTTTCTTGAATTGTTATAGACCTCATATCGACACGACTTATCAAGCTATTGGGGTCTGACGTTTACCACCCCTAGGCGAGATATGCGACATATCAGACGATCAGACCGGACTGTACGGTAGTGTTACTGGTTGGATTCACTGGAGTGTGAGCGGGCTTGCTCGTCGATCTTCAGATCGCTCAATACCCGGGTGGCCGTTACGTTTAGCAGACCGCTTGCGGCTTGTGGGTGTTTGATATGATCATCATCTGCTGCCGGCGTATTGACGAGTCTTTAGAGTCCTACACAGAGGTTTCCTGGCTCAAGCGAAATGAAATAGGAGCGCATATAAGATATGTGCGGGACCGAGAATAATACGCGTATGTGATACCGTATTCTATTCTCGCGATGAATGTATCGTATGGTTGCATGCGATATAACCTAGTTATCGAATCAAGGATTGATTCGGTAAGCCGATACATAGGATATTAGTCGGTTATATGCGATATGACCGGGTCATTAAATCAAGTGTTGATTTAATGATTTAATGCATAATTATATATTTGATATATTACTTTGTATTAACTAATATCGGTTCACTTTAAATGGATTTTCTCACTTGGTGTACAAGTTGTATATGTGATATACTTTTTGTGCAAATGTTTGTATCATGTTTGATGATACATGTTAACTTGGATTTGTGTGAAGATTAAACCATGGTTGTGAGAGTGGTTAGGGTTTTGTTTATTCTCCCATTATTTATTTATTCATTTATTTGTTTATTCTTTTGGAAAAGATAAAGAGAAAAGAATGGTGGCTAATTTTGTTTCATGTTGAAGCTTCTTGAAGTTTTGATCAAGTCAACCATTCTTATCTCATCCTTAACCCTAACCATTCCCACTAACCCTAGTTTAATCTCTACACTTCACCATGGTTACATTATGATAAGTATTCTTATTATTTCCTTTTTTGAAAATAACTTATCATATTCATTTCTTTCTTCTTCTTCTTCTTCATGACATGAAGAAGCTTGCTTCATCAATGGTGATTGATGAAAACAAGTGAGAAATCCAATTCTAAAGTCTACCCACTTCCTATTTCTTCATCCTCTACCTCTTGCTAAGTAGTAGAGTGTGTTTTCTTCACAAGTTTCTTGACTTGGTGAAGTTGGAGCTTGATCTAGCGATGCTTCAACGTAGATCATCTTCGGCATGGACATCGACGACCTAGCTCGCCTATTCTCCGATGAAGCCGACGCTAGAGCCCGGAATTTGTTTTGGACAGCGAGAGGACTTCATTGCGGAGCTATGGAGGTGGAGCACCGGATCTACAAAGGTTGTATTTCCGTATTCTTATAGTTAAGTGTTAACTAGTTTACTTTTCGCCTAGATTTCTAGCCAACGATCCGTATTAGGGTTTCTCGGCACCTAGATTTTTTGAAATTGGCATGGTTGATGCCTTGTGAGACCTCATTAGGGTGCCTAGGAACCTTACAGTGGTATCAGCTGTAAGTCCATATTGCGACCCCCGGTGCTTACGGGGAGGCGGAAACGGTATAAAAAACGAATTTTTATCGCAAGAGGCAACATGGACTAAACAAGGTCGGGATCGTTGTCTAAACTAAACTAGCAAATACGCTAAAGAGAGTTAGCTACTCGGATGAAGGTTATACCTAAACTTGAACTCCTTCTTCTTGAAATCTTGTAGAGGTTGATGGTTCTCTTTTCGTCGCCTTCTTCCGTCGAAGATGGATCCACCTCGAAGGTTCGACCTTTGGGCTCTTCCTCGATCTTTGAGTGAACTAGGCTTTCCGGCTTGCTAAACCTTGAACCTAGAATGAGTAGAGAGTGACTAGGGTTTGCTTTTGTTTTTAAAGAGAAGGATTCTCAACACATGAGAAGGTTTCTCTTTGCTAGAGAAAGAAGAAGATGAAGAGAGGAGAGAGAAGCTAAATGAGATAATGAGCTATGTTTTTCTTTCTTGCAACCATAATGCCAAAAGAAAAACAATTATCTAAATAATAATAATTCAAAATGAGAATAGTTGATGGCAATTTGGAATGACCACTACCATGCTTCATTTAATGAAATGTAAGCATGAATCAAGGAGGACTTTTTAAAGCATGATGGTGGTCAACATTCAACCATGGTTAACCAGTCAACCATGGTCAACAAGTCAACAAAATCAACCATAACATAATTCTCATTTAATTACTATTATTAATAGATAATTTATAAATCCATTAGGGTTTGGAAAATGATAACTGTCAACTGTGCATACGCACCCGTTCCGAAACCCTAATGAAATACCTCATCCTCCGCCTCAAGCAACTGTGCATACACACCTGCATTCTCGTTCCGAGGAACAAGAATACCAAGATATAAAAGCAACCCCAAATATATATACCAGTATCTGGCTCAGACCAGAGCCTGCCAGTATAATCCGTCCGGACTCCAAACGTGCACAAGTGCGCGGATGAGAACGAACCCTGTCGCAAAACCATGCGACCTCTACTCTGTTTTGCCCAGAGGCGAAAACCCTCTGTGTGGGACTCTAAAGACTCGACACTACGCTGGCAGTGGGTTTAACCACAGACCGCAAGCGGCACTAGCTGTGCGTAACGGTCCCCAGGTAGATGTCGACAAGAAGGCTGACGAGGTGAAACCCCATCTGAACTCCTACTGAGTCTGAATGTGACATTCTCCGTACAGTCTGGTCTGTTCGTCTGATACATCGCATGGCGGGCCTAGGGGGCGGTAAAACGTCAGTCCCCCAATAGCGGTACAAGTCGTGTCGGAGTGAAGCCCAAAACACCATGAGATAACACTGGAAACCTACCAGTATATCTCGCTTGCCCTGGCCAGGGACTACTCGTGTAATGGCTCTCCTAGACACAGCGCGATGTCAACCCCCAATACCGGGAGAGACAAATCCTGTCTAACCGTCACTGCCTCCAAGTGCTTCGGAACTGCACCCAACCATCACCTATTTGCACAACTCCTTTGAGCCGTGGTAGGGTAGTGATCAAAGTGCAGTGGGAACACACTCGAGGCGAAGTGGCAGTGTCAAGTCAGCGGACTAAGCTGTACTCATATCACCTGGGAACTGATAACTGACGATAGGTATAATACCAACCTTTCAGTTCCCGACGAGTCCTGTCCAGTGTACTCGTAACCCAACGAGCACCCGTATACTATCTCCAGTACGACGTACTGATGGCTGTGGGACAGACCATCTCCCACACTGGGATGAGAAGCGCATACGCTAGTCTACTCCGGAGTATCGATGCCCTGTCTCGATAGTCCTGCGACTAGGGACCTGTATAAGGATGTGCTTATAGATTACCCAGCCCCCACTAGTGTGACTGCCATCACAACGCTGGTAATCAAGCAAAGATCCTAAGGGCTCCACTAATGCGTATAAGTGATATACTGAAATAAACACAAGTACACATTGAAGTAGAAACAAACCAAGTAGCATACTACTATATTGAGCAAGATTGTTTATACAAGGTGAATATCCCAAGCTTCCATTAAGTAATATACAAACTAGTATGATACAGTAATGGCCTCTAGGGCATATACACTAACAATCTCCCACTTGCACTAAGGCCATGTACTGGCGTATCGAAGACCTATCATCTCGATCAGCCGCTCGAACTGAGTCTGGGGTAGGGCCTTGGTGAATGGATCTGCAGTGTTCTCTTCTGAAGCAACCCTCCGAACCTCGATCTCCTTGCGATCCACGATCTCCCTGATCAGGTGATACCGCCTCAAGATGTGCCTGGATCTCTGATGGGATCTGGGTTCCTTTGCTAAAGCTATAGCCCCGTTGTTGTCGCAATACAGAGGTACTGGGTCAACAATGGACGGAACCACCTGAAGTTCTTTTAAGAACTTCCTTATCCAGACAGCTTCTTTTGCGGCATCAGATGCAGCGATGTATTCCGCTTCCATAGTCGAGTCTGCAACGGTTTCCTGTTTGGAACTCTTCCAACACACCGCCCCTCCATTGAGGGTAAAGACAAAACCCGACATGGACTTGGAATCATCCTTGTCACTCTGGAAGCTGGAGTCAGCAAAGGCCTCAATCTGGAGGTCTTTTCCGCCATACACCAAGAACATCTCCTTAGTCCTCCTCAGGTACTTGAGAATGTTCTTTACTGCTATCCAATGTTTCTCCCCAGGGTTTGACTGATACCGGCTTACTACACTCAGTGCATAAGCTACATCCGGTCTGGTACACAACATCGCATACATTATAGAGCCTACCGCAGAAGCGTAGGGTATAATAGACATGCGATCCCTCTCCAAATCAGTCTTGGGAGACATCTCTTTAGAGAGGGTGATCCCGTGACAAGCCGGTAGGTTACCGCGCTTGGAATCTTCTATACTGAATCTTTTCAGTACGGTGTCGATGTACCTGGACTGTGAAAGTCATAATATCCTCTTGGATCTATCATGATGGATCCGGATCCCCAGGATGTAAGAGGCATCACCCAGGTCTTTCATGGAGAACCTGTGTGATAAGAAACCTTTGACAGATTGTAGCATAGGAATGTCATTTCCTATTAAGAGAATGTCATCCACGTATAAAACAAGGAATACTACAGTTCTCGCTACAAATCTACTATAGATGCATGGTTCATCTGGATTTTTGATAAAGTCAAATTCCTTGACTGTCTCATCAAAACAGATGTTCCAACTCCGCGATGCCTGCTTTAGTCCATAGATGGACTTAAGCAACTTGCACACCTTTCCGCTGCTCCCACTCTGAATGAAACCTTCTGGCTGATCCATATAGACACACTCCTCTAAATTTCCATTTAGAAAAGCGGTTTTTACGTCCATCTTCCAAATCTCATAGTCGTGGAAGGCAGCAATGGCAAGAAGGATCCGAATGGATTTCAGCATAGCCACTGGAGAAAAGGTTTCATCATAGTCCAAGCCAGGTCTTTGACGGAAACCCTTTGCTACAAGTCTAGCTTTATAGGTCTCAACCTGTCCATCTACACCAATCTTCCTTTTGAAGATCCACTTGCATCTTACGGGTTTTACCCCGTCTGGAGCAATGTCCAACGTCCATACTTTGTTGGTGTACATGGACTCCATTTCGGTCCGCATTGCATCCAGCCATCTTACCGAGTCAACGCTCTGAACGGCCTGCTGGAAGCTAGTAGGCTCATCATAGTCTATGATGCAATCCTCTCTATCCCCGTCTATGAGAAAACCGTAGTATCTCTCGGGCGGATGAGACTGCCTACTACTCCTGCGGAGCGGCGTAGGAATGTCCTGTTCATTTGAACCCTCTGGTTCCACTAAGCTTTCAGTAATAGTCCGTGGTTCTGGAATTTCTTCCAGTTCTACTGCGCTCCCACTTAATTTTTCTAAGAACTGATGTTCTAGAAAGTGGGCATGACGAGAAACAAGAACTTTTTGTTCCTCTTCGTAGTAGAAGAGATATCCCTTGGAATTCTTTGGATATCCCACAAACTTACACAGTACTGAGCGTGCCTCGAGCTTGTCCGCATGCTGCTTTTTAACAAAAGCTGGACTTCCCCAAGTCTTAATGTGACTGAGATGGGGTCTCTTCCCACACCACATCTCATATGGTGTAGTAGGCACAGTCTTAGTAGGAACTCGGTTTAAAAGGTACGCAGCTGATTCTAGCGCATACCCCCAGAATGATCGCGGTAACTCAGCGTTACTCATCATGGACCGTACCATATCTAATAGGGTTCGGTTCCGTCTCTCCGATACACCGTTGTGTTGCGGAGTGTATGGAGGAGTAAGCTGAGAGAGAATCCCATTCTCTTTTAAATAATTCAGGAACTCGGCACTTAAGTATTCTCCACCTCGATCTGATCTTAGAATCTTGATACTTTTGCCGGTTTGTTTTTCTACTTCATTCTTAAATTCCTGGAATTTTTCAAAAGCTTCGGACTTATGTTTCATTAAGAAGACATAACCGTATCTTGAAAAATCATCCGTAAAAGTAATGAAGTAAGAATAACCGCATCGCGCATGTGTAGACATTGGACCGCACACGTCGCTGTGTACGAGTCCCAAGAGCTCGCTCGCTCGTACTCCGTGTCCAGTGAACGGAGTCTTTGTCATCTTTCCTTTGAGACAGGATTGACAAGTGGCATACGATTGATATTCGAACGGATCCAAATATCCTTCTGTATGTAACTTATTCAACCTTCTCTCATTGATGTGACCCAGTCTACAATGCCATAAGAAAGTCTGATTGATATCTGGAGACTTTCTTTTGTGTGTATTCTGGACATTGAAAATCTGTGGTTGGTTTAATACGTATATACCATTGCTCAATGTACCTGACCCAATCAGAACTTGATTAAGGTGAATGTTTACAACATTACTTACAAACGCAAATTCATAACCTTCTTTAGAAACCAAAGATACAGAAATGATATTACAAGTTGCGTTGGGTACAAAAAAGCAATTACGCAAAACCAAAACATGCCCATCTGACATTCCCAGGTGATAGTCCCCCACGGCTTTAGCATCCATGCTAGCTCCGTTCGCAACTCTGAGGGTCATGTCACCTGCCTTCAAAACCCTACGGTTTCTCAACGCCTGCAAAGAATTACAGATATGAGATCCTGATCCGGTATCCAATATCCAGGAAGTAGAGTTTATAGAAAGACAGTTTTCAATAACATACACACCTGAAGCTGAAGCCGCAACCTGCTTCAGTTCATGTGTCCTGGCTTTCCAAGCCCTGCAATCTTTCTTCCAGTGTCCACTCTTATGACAATAGAAGCACTCTTCCTTTCCAACAAGCTTCCCCGCAATCTTTGTTGCCTTTTCCTTTCCCTTCGTACCCACTTTACTAACACCGCCTCTTGGTTTGGCGGGGGCTTTCCTCTTCTTTCCCTTGGCTTTCGCCTTGGACCTAGAAGAAGAAGATCCTCCTACAAACAAAGTGGATGTTTCCCTACCCTTCTGTAGGGTGCCCTCTGCGCTCCTCAGCAGGTTGAGGAGTTCTGAAAGTTCAACTTCCTTTTCTTGCAAGTTGAAATTCAGTATGAACTGGGCGTAAGTGGATAGAAGGGACTGGAGAATTAAATCTGTATAGAGTTCACTATCCAACGTGGTCCCAAGTTCTGCGAGCTCCTCAGTGTAGCCAATCATCTTAAGCACGTGGTCCGCTACCGATGATCCGACGGCCAACTTTGTCGAAAACAACTTCTTCGACACTTCGTATCTTGCGATACGAGATTGCTCTCCATACAGTTCTTTTGTATGAAGAAATATGGATTCCAAATCCATATTCTCGTGCCTCCTCTGATGGTCGTTGTCCATCGAGGCAAGTACGAGGCATCTGGCCTTCGCGCTGTCAATCTCCCAAGTCTTACGGATTTCCTTATCCGCGACACTGGAGGTGGGACCTGGGACGGGGGGAGCTTTGGTGGTAAGAAGATACCCCAGCTTGTCGTAAGCGATTGCCAATTTGACATTCCTGAGCCAATCTTTGTTGTTTGGCCCTGTTAGTATGTTTTTATCTAGAAGTAACTTAAGTCCAGTCATTTCGATTTGGTCGCTGCAGGGGGAGAGAAGAAACACTTAGCACGATGCTCTTGCAAGTTTAGAATGGTTTTAATTTGTCTAAACAGGATGGCTCCCACTGTCTCTCGAATCCCTCCTCAAACCACAAAGGAAGAATTAGCCGGGATCAATCCCACCGTACAATACTTGCTTAACCGTTCAGCCAGGCCAGTGTCGGTACTTCGAGGGAGGTTTTCCAACGCTTTCGCGAAGTTCCTTAATTTAAGAACCTCTTTTCCCTGGGGGCGTAGCCCCGCTAACACCTTTCTAGGCACCTACTAGGTTTATAGCATTGATCGTTTAGTGAGAAATTTCCCGAGGAGTAGCATATACTCACAGTAGGATCGGGATCCAAATATCATCGCGTGACGAAAATGAAGGAATCCTACCATAATCATCACACTCCAAATGGTATGCAAATCTAGCAAGTTTCAGTACTTATGAAACTCCCGATGTGGATTTTTGCCCCATGCTCTTATGACCTTGACTTTGGCCAAAATATCATAAGTCACATGTCAAGTTCTACCCGTCACTTTCCAGGTTAATTTGGATCCATCCGTACATACCCTTGACTTTGGCCAAAATGGCAGCACGACTGTCCCAAACCAACGCATCTATCTATGCTACACATGAACACCCAATAGCTACCAATCACTGTGCCTTGACTTTGGCCAAAATACACAGCTTGAATACTATTGCCTATTCATGCGAAACGACGGAGGGCTACGAATGGTTTTGGTAAAACCGTGAACGTAGTGAACTTGATATAATCGATGGTACGAGATAGCTTTTAGAAGGAGTGGCTCAAGCTCCGCATTTAAAAGTTAGTTTTTGAAAAGAACCGAGTGGTTTTTCGAAAGTGTTCCATCGACTTAAACTTGGTTTATTATCTTGCATTAGTTCTTTTAATGCGTGATATTCTTGCATTAGTTCTTTTAATGCGTCCCATCATTTAATCCTACCATTGCAGAAAACAACCAAAATATGACGTACGCTTATGTCATTCGCATTCGCCACGGGGTCCCGTCATCACTCGTTAGGTTACTTAACTAACGACAGAGCGGGGGCTGGGCTAGCGCGGCTGTAAAACATAAGCAACGCCTAAATAGAAAGCAATGAATACATTGGATATACTAGCAATCCGCAATCCTTTCGAGCCTGCAACGAAAAGCGGATTACACGGTCGCGGTGAATAGCAAATACCCCACCCAAGACCCCTACGGGTGCGGCAAACTACCCGCCATGTACTCGGCAGTTTGTGCACCCCCTCCATGGGTCTATCCTAGGAGCAAAAACAGTAAAAAGAATTATACAATGACGGCTACAACCCCGACCCGGTTGTGCGGCCAAACAAATAATATTATTACATCAATTTACATTTATAATGAATGAAAGAAAAACAAAAGCTCATCTCACATCCACCCCGGCTAAACACCCGCGACAGTCCAACACATTCATATACACATTCCAATATCAAACACAGATCATGTATAACCCCGACTAATCGACTTATAGCGATTAGCCGACGTTCAATACATGCAAACATCACAGATATAACCAACATAGCCAAAGTGCAGTGAAGTTTGGAAAAAATACGGAATTATAGGACCCCAAAAGTGAATTTCTATTCTGGAAAATCTGGGTACATATAATACATCTGAAAAATCCTAAAATCCCACCAGAAGAATGTAAGTCCATATTGCGACCCCCGGTGCTTACGGGGAGGCGGAAACGGTATAAAAAACGAATTTTTATCGCAAGAGGCAACATGGACTAAACTTGGTCGGGATCGTTGTCTAAACTAAAACTAGTTTACAAGCTAAAGAGAGTTAGCTACTATGGAAGATGGTTATACCTAAACTTGAACTCCTTCTTCTTCAAACCTTGTAGAGGTTGATGGTTCTCTTTTCCTCGCCTTCTCCCGTCGAAGATAGATCCACCTCGAAGGTTCGACTTTGGGCTCTTCCTCGATCTTTGAGTGAACTAGGGTTTCCGGCTTGCTAAACCTTCATCCTAGAATGAGTAGAGAGTGATTAGGGTTTGCTTTTCTATCTAAAGAGAATGATTCTCAACACATGAGAAGGTTTCTCTTTTCAAGAGGAGGAAGAAGATGAAATGAGGAGAGAGAGAGGTTATGATAGAATGAGCTCAATAATTTCTTTCTTGCAACCATATTGCAAAAGAAATGAATTATCTAAATAATAATAATTGAAATAAGAATAGTTGATGGTAAATATGGAATGACCACTATCATACCTCTTTTAATGAAGTGTAAGCATGAATCAAGGAAAACTTTCAAGGCATGAAAGTGGTCAATGGTCAACAAGTCAACCAAGGTCAACAAGTCAACAAAAAAACAACCATAACATAATTCTTATTTAATTACTATTATTAATAGATAATATACAAATCCATTAGGGTTTGGAAAATGATAACTGTCAACTGTGCATACGCACCCGATCCGAAACCCTAATGAAAAACCTCATTCTCCGCCTCAAGCAACTGTGCATACACACCTGCATTCTCGTTCCGAGGAACAAGAATACCAAGATATAAAAGCAACCCCCAAAACATATACCAGTATCTGGCTCAAACCAGAGCCTCCCAGTATAATCCGTCCGGACTCCAAACGTGCACAAGTGCGCGGATGAGAACGAACCCTGTCGCAAAACCATGCGACCTCTACTCTGTTTTGCCCAGAGGGGAATACCCTCTGTGTGGGACTCTAAAGACTCGACACTACGCTGGCAGTGGGTTTAACCACAGACCGCAAGCGGCACTAGCTGTGCGTAACGGTCCCCAGGTAGATGCCGACAAGAAGGCTGACGAGGTGAAACCCCATCTGAACTCCTACTGAGTCTGAATGTGACATTCTCCGTACAGTCCGGTCTGTTCGTCTGATACATCGCATGGCGGGCCTAGGGGGCGGTAAAACGTCAGTCCCCCAATAGCGGTACAAGTCGTGTCGGAGTGAAGCCCAAAACACCCTGAGATAACACTGGAAACCTACCAGTATATCTCGCTTGCCCTGGCCAGGGACTACTCGTGTAATGGCTCTCCTAGACACAGCGCGATGTCAACCCCCAATACCGGGAGAGACGAATCCTGTCTAACCGTCACTGCCTCCAAGTGCTTCGGGACTGCACCCAACCACCACCTGTTTGCACGACTCCTTTGAGCCGTGGTAGGGTAGTGATCAAAGTGCAGTGGGAACACACTCGAGGCGAAGTGTCAGTGTCAAGTCAGCGGACTAAGCTGTACTCATGTCACCTGGGAACTGATAACTGACGATAGGTATAATACCAACCTGTCAGTTCCCGACGAGTCCTGTCCAGTGTACTCGTAACCCAACGAGCACCCGTATACTATCTCCAGTACGACGTACTGATGGCTGTGGGACAGACCATCTCCCACACTGGGATGAGAAGCGCATACGCTAGTCTACTCCGGAGTATCGATGCCCTGTCTCGATAGTCCTACGACTAGGGACCTGTATAAGGATGTGCTTATCGATTACCCAGCCCCCACTAGTGTGACTGCCATCACAACGCTGGTAATCAAGCAAAGATCCTAAGGGCTCCACTAATGCGTATAAGTGATATACTGAAATAAACACAAGTACACATTGAAGTAGAAACAAACCAAGTAGCATACTACTATATTGAGCAAGATTGTTTATACAAGGTGAATATCCCAAGCTTCCATCAAGTAATATACAAACTAGTATGATACAGTAATGGCCTCTAGGGCATATACACTAACAAAGAACACTGCACGAAAAACGATGCAGAGAGAAAAATAAACTGCGGCGCTTCCGCGGCACATGCCTACCTCGTGCCGCGGAAGCGCGGCGGTTTAAGTGAATTAGTGCATCATTTTTCTTGGCTGTTCAAACAAAACCCTGAGCCGAATTTACAAGTATAAAGTTTTTCATTTAGAGCAGAAAAAAATTCAACAGAAACTTAGGGTTTTGGTTTTTCCGGTTTTGCGATTTTTCGGTTTCGAACTTCCATACACTTCGCTACCAAGCTAGTTTAAGTTTAGTTAGGCTCTGATACCACTGTAAGTCTATATTGCGACCCCCGGTGCTTACGGGGAGGCGGAAACGGTATAAAAAACGAATTTTTATCGCAAGAGACAACATGGACTAAACAAGGTCGGGATCGTTGTCTAAACTAAACTAGCAAATACGCTAAAGAGAGTTAGCTACTCGGATGAAGGTTATACCTAAACTTGAACTCCTTCTTCTTGAAATCTTGTAGAGGTTGATGGTTCTCTTTTCGTCGCCTTCTTCCGTCGAAGATGGATCCACCTCGAAGGTTCGACCTTTGGGCTCTTCCTCGATCTTTGAGTGAACTAGGCTTTCCGGCTTGCTAAACCTTGAACCTAGAATGAGTAGAGAGTGACTAGGGTTTGCTTTTGTTTTTAAAGAGAAGGATTCTCAACACATGAGAAGGTTTCTCTTTGCTAGAGGAAGAAGAAGATGAAGAGAGGAGAGAGAAGCTAAATGAGATAATGAGCTATGTTTTTCTTTCTTGCAACCATAATGCCAAAAGAAAAACAATTATCTAAATAATAATAATTCAAAATGAGAATAGTTGATGGCAATTTGGAATGACCACTACCATGCTTCATTTAATGAAATGTAAGCATGAATCAAGGAGGACTTTTTAAAGCATGATGGTGGTCAACATTCAACCATGGTCAACAAGTCAACCATAGTCAACAAGTCAACAAAATCAACCATAACATAATTCTCATTTAATTACTATTATTAATAGATAATTCATAAATCCATTAGGGTTTGGAAAATGATAACTGTCAACTGTGCATACGCACCCGTTCCGAAACCCTAATGAAATACCTCATCCTCCGCCTCAAGCAACTGTGCATACACACCTGCATTCTCGTTCCGAGGAACAAGAATACCAAGATATAAAAGCAACCCCAAATATATATACCAGTATCTGGCTCAGACCAGAGCCTGCCAGTATAATCCGTCCGGACTCCAAACGTGCACAAGTGCGCGGATGAGAACGAACCCTGTCGCAAAACCATGCGACCTCTACTCTGTTTTGCCCAGAGGCGAATACCCTCTGTGTGGGACTCTAAAGACTCGACACTACGCTGGCAGTGGGTTTAACCACAGACCGCAAGCGGCACTAGCTGTGCGTAACAGTCCCCAGGTAGATGCCGACAAGAAGGCTGACGAGGTGAAACCCCATCTGAACTCCTACTGAGTCTGAATGTGACATTCTCCGTACAGTCCGGTCTGTTCGTCTGATACATCGCATGGCGGGCCTAGGGGCGGTAAAACGTCAGTCCCCCAATAGCGGTACAAGTCGTGTCGGAGTGAAGCCCAAAACACCCTGAGATAACACTGGAAACCTACCAGTATATCTCGCTTGCCCTGGCCAGGGACTACTCGTGTAATGGATCTCCTAAACACAGCGCGATGTCAACCCCCAATACCGGGAGAGACGAATCCTGTCTAACTGTCACTGCCTCCAAGTGCTTCGGGACTGCACCCAACCATCACCTGTTTGCACGACTCCTTTGAGCCGTGGTAGGGTAGTGATCAAAGTGCAGTGGGAACACACTCGAGGCGAAGTGGCAGTGTCAAGTTAGCGGACTAAGCTGTACTCATGTCACCTGGGAACTGATAACTGACGATAGGTATAATACCAACCTTTCAGTTCCCGACGAGTCCTGTCCAGTGTACTCGTAACCCAACGAGCACCCGTATACTATCTCCAGTACGACGTACTGATGGCTGTGGGACAGACCATCTCCCACACTGGGATGAGAAGCGCATACGCTAGTCTACTCCGGAGTATCGATGCCCTGTCTCGATAGTCCTGCGACTAGGGACCTGTATAAGGATGTGCTTATAGATTACCCAGCCCCCACTAGTGTGACTGCCATCACAACGCTGGTAATCAAGCAAAGATCCTAAGGGCTCCACTAATGCGTATAAGTGATATACTGAAATAAACACAAGTACACATTGAAGTAGAAACAAACCAAGTAGCATACTACTATATTGAGCAAGATTGTTTATACAAGGTGAATATCCCAAGCTTCCATTAAGTAATATACAAACTAGTATGATACAGTAATGGCCTCTAGGGCATATACACTAACATCAGCGCCAAGCTAGAGCCTTAGGCGAAGTCTAGACGGAGTTTGAAGTCCGAACGAACCCGAAAACCCATTTCAAAATTGCTCTCTGTCCTTTTTTCAAAAACTGGGATTTTTCCAAATTAAAAATTGCTAAAAAATTCAGCAGGGAAAAATAAGAATTACGATGCAAAAATTTTTTGATGAACAGTGTTTATTGCGGCGGAACCGCGGCAGAAGCCTAGCTTCTGCGGCGGTTCCGCGGCTATCTGGTGACGTCAGCCCTCATTGTTTGCACAGTAATTCCTGATAAATTATGCTGGATTTTCTGGGAATTTTTAATTTTTATTCAAGAGTTGAATTTTCTGGGTTTTTTTTTGGGGATTCGGTGTTTCGATCGGAGTATCAAATTTTGTCTGCGTGGCTTTTCGGATAAATTTTAGAATATGTTAAAAAGTTCGACCGGATATAAATACCCAATTTTTCCCCTGTCGGGAAATTTCCAAGTGTTGGATTTTTCCGTAGTTTAAAGACGTTCTAAGTAGTGCAAGTAACTCGATGGACCCTCTAGAAGACAACAAACCTTAACTCAATTATGTGACCGTCTTGAACTGCCCTTTGAACCTTCGGGTTTGGGGCAGTACGGCGTGCCACATGTGAGGCGTTGGCTTGACCCTTCTACGGCTGGACCGTTGGTACTGAGGCACGAACTGAATGTTGTTAGACTTATTTCATGTGTTGAGCTGTACCGGGAAAACTTGGGTGTTCGATTGTTCGATCGGAAAGTCTAACATTTTCTAATTATCTGGAATGTGATACAATAATTAGAATTCACAAAGAGTTATGAGATAACTGAATGAATGTTATAAACATAGCAGTTTAGTCTCACTTGATCGGTTGCCACGGAATTTTGATGTGATCAAAAGTCCGTCGCAATCATGTAGCGTACGCGGATACTCGCCGGGTAAACTTAATAGACAGCCTCACCCCATAGCCCCGACCAAGTGACTGTAGGAGAACCCCGTCGCCGAAAGCGTCCGTTCGGGTGCTTGCGGCAGCGGTGTTCCGCCTTGGTGCACTTCGTCGACGGTATCAGGGGTGCGGCCGCCTACAAAAGTTTGCGACGAGCATTCGATCAGTTTTTCGGGAATCTTGTTGAATTGCCCGACTTGATATTGAAAAGTGTTTTCGATAATGAGACTAAAATGCGGGGTTTATAATTGTTAGGCATGCGATGTCTAAAGAATTCATTTGGTCGGGCATGCGATGTCTGAGGTGATTGCGGATTCCAACTGTTGTAGTTTTACACTTTCTTTTCTATGACCGTAAGTGTAATATGTGATATTGCCGGTTTCGTTGCTATATGTCAACGACAATTGGGATGCGCATATTTACTTACGTTGATGACATGTGATGTTATGTGTTGCTGGATATGTTATATTGGATCGTCGTGTTTGAATAGCCGGGGGTTTTATGTGAGATGAGTGTTTTTCATTTTCATTCATGTAAAAACTTGTATGTAATATTCTTTTATTGGGGCACTTCTAGGTTGCGGAAGTTGTCACCCTTTGTATATTATTTACTTTTCCGCACTAGGATAGACCCAAGGAGGGGAGCACAAGTAACCGGGTTCTGAAGTCCAGTGGGAGACCAACTCGAGGAGTCGAGTCCGGGTCTCCTAACTCTAGAATTGGTAGGGTTGCTTGCCGCTCTCGTAGGGATCTAGGGGTGTGGGTTTGGCTATTCATCGCGACCGTGGAATCCGTGTTTTATACTAGCTCGTATTGAAAACACGGACGTCCTAGTATATCCAATATTTCATATGTTTCTTCTGCTGCCATATCTGTGATGTGATCATGTGATGTTCTGTGATAGATACAGTATATAGTATATATGATATATTATATAGGCGTTACTTATGTTTTACACCCGCACTAGCCCTGCCCCGCTCTGCCGTTAGTGTTGCGCCACGGGAGCGCCCCGGCCTCGTACTCGAGGCCAAAATGCGGAATCAAAATTTTTTCCTTGCTCGGAAACCGGCGCTACCGCGGACAATTACCCGGATCGTAACCATTAACCTAATGCTAGCAATCAAGAGATAGGGTGAGAAGTATACCGAGTGATCCGAGTCCTCCGGTCTTCTCGTCATCGTCCCGATCTCCCGCGGAAAGTGTAGTCTCCATATCGTCGCCTCCTCGCCGGAAATGGCACCACATCGCCTTCGTCTTTTACGGGCTCCCGCCTCAATACCGAGGCAACTCGGGCATGAAGCCGGCAACTCGACATGCCCAAGAAGTGCTGTAGAATGTAGTGTAGATGATGCTAGTCTCATTTGGGGTTTGTAGTTGCCATGATGGAGGATTGGGGTTAGGAAAAATGGTGCTTTCATTTTTCCGAAACAAGAAGAAGAAGGAGATGAAGAATTCCTCACAAAACAAAGATGAACTCTCTCATTCTTTTTCTTTCTCTCTTTCTTTTTCTTCTTCTTCTGTTCTAATGAAAAACTTATCATCTTAGAAAAAGGGTGGAGGATTGAATATGAAGCATAACATTAGAAGGAAGGTGAGTGTAGGAGAATGGTGGAGGTAACCACAACCAAAGACAAGAAAACATGCAACCATGCTTTTGCTTACAAACCCATACCCTCTCATCTAATCACAATAAATGCAAGTAATGGATGAAAGATTTGAAGCTATCATAATCAATCTATTTGCAATAAAACCCCTCCACAAAAGTAATTTGCAAAACTGCAAATTACCCCCTCCATCGAAAAAGTCCGGCCGGGAAAGAACAAAGGAAAACCGGCCGGAACGGAATGCAAACTGGCAACTCCAGAAAACTGGTCCCGTAATAAATTACAGGAAAACCCCGACACTGTGCATACACACCCGCATTTGTATTCCGACCGGATACAAATGCAATGAGACAAAATCTACACTGTACTAAACTAGTACCCGGCTTAAACCAAAGCCGGCTAGTAAAAACCGTTCGATCCTGATCCGTGCAATACCGCACGTATCTGATCGAACCCTGCCATATACCTATACGGCTACTAGTACAAACCGTCCGATCCTGATCCGTGCAATACCGCACGTATCTGATCGGATCCTGCCATATCTCCATACGGCCTCTACAGCGTTTCGCCCGAAAGCTGAGTAACTGAAAGTGTGGTGGAGTCTAAAGACTCGTCAATACAATGGCTGTGGATTTAACCACTAGCATGTCAGAGGTATAAGCCAATACGTGACGGGCCACCAGCTATTGACCAAAAGGGACGTCGATGAGCGAACTCATCCTGACACCCTACTGAGCCTGTCAGTAACAATATCCGTACAGTCCGGTCCGTTCGTCTATGAGTATCGCATGGCGGGCCTAGGGGGTTGGTAAAAGTCAGACCCCCAAAGGCGGTACAAGTCGTGTCAGAGTGTAGCCCAGAACGCCCTGAGATGCTACTGGAATACCTACCAGTAAATCTCCTGCCTCGGCCGAGGGCTTTGCGTAATGGCTCTCCTAGACACAGCACGACCTCACCCCCAATACCGGGAGAGACGAACCCCTGCAGATCCGCTCACTGCCTCCATGTGGCTCGGGACTGTACCCAACTAAAACCTGTTTGCACGACTCCTTTGAGCCGTGGTGGGGTAGTAATCAAAGCACAGTGGGAACTCACACGAGACAAATGACGATCTCAGGTCGATGAACTAACCTGTACACATGTCACCAGGGAACTGCTATCTGACATCTGGTATAAGACCAACTAGCAGGTTCCCGGCGAGTCCTGTCCGGTGTACTCATAACCCAATGAGCACCTGTATACATCTTAGGTGATCCAACTGACACCAGTGGCTTGTGAGACCGGCCACCGCCCCTCGTCGGGGTCTCGACTGTATACACTAGTCTACTAATGGAGTATCGATGCCCTGTCTCGAAACTCCTACGACTAGGGACCTTTTAAGGATGTGCTTATAGACTACCAGCTCCCACGTATATGATCGCCATCATACTGCTGGTAGTCAAGCAAGAATCCTAGGGGCTCTATCAACGTGTAATAGCTACATGTCAGGTCACCTAAAGCAGTACACGATAATAAAGGTAAACCAGATAGCATACTATCATCTCGAGTGAGACTGTCCTACCGGGATAGGTCCTCCCTCAATCATTGCAATCACGTGCCTGTGATCCAATAATTGACTCTGAGGGCACTATCTCCAACAATCTCCCACTTGCACTCAAGGCTAATTATTGCGATGCCGCATACTCACAGCCCGTGTGATACCGAACACCCAACTCCTCTACTAGTCAGTCTCACAAAGCTCGTTTGCGAAACTATTGCGTTCGAGGAATAGCCTCAGTGAGTGGATCCGCTATGATGTTTCTTTCTATGTCTCTCTATATCTCAAGTTCGCGGAGAAAGCCATCTCCCGAAATGAGCAATACCTGTCTTAGAACGTCTGGATGTCTGATGGGACCTAGCTCATAAATGAACTTCAAATCCAAACTTCTTAGACTGTATCGTCAACTGAACTTAATCAGTATCCTGCGCCATGCCACCCTCAGTATTGCCTTGGACCACCTGTCCAAAATACTGCCCCTCGTCAGAAGGAGAACTATAACTCTGACAACCTCCTTGTCGTCCATGTCACCTTGGAAGCGTGGAGTGATAACCGTCTCCTAAAGGAGGCAGCCGTTATCATATCCCTAGAACATTTACTTATGTTCTAAAACTGCTTCCGACTGTTTTTCCAGGATTGGATTAATATCAACTTATTGCATCTAGTGCAAGAACAACATCTGGTGTGGTACTTGACATCTCATGATTGACTCAATTGCCTAAGCAAGTGATCTGTCAATCATGCGTATCCCTCTCCCCTTTAGTCTATAAGACACCTTTAGAGAGGGTGACTCCATCAACTGCAGGTGCACTACCGTGTCAGGAGTCGTCCATTCCAAATACTCATAGAATGCTGTCAAGGTACCCAGATTGGGAAACC
This sequence comes from Agapanthus africanus, assembly GCA_030015575.1. Taxonomy (NCBI): domain Eukaryota; kingdom Viridiplantae; phylum Streptophyta; class Magnoliopsida; order Asparagales; family Amaryllidaceae; genus Agapanthus; species Agapanthus africanus. The sequence continues at coordinate 279,285,090 of JASDDO010000029.1, read as the reverse complement.
ACCCAAATCTAGATCTAAAACCATAGATCTAGTAACCAGTATGTCTGATATAATGCCCAAGTCCCTTGTGGAGAAACCACTGTGTGACGACCAAAGTATAACCGATCGTAGTATAGGAATATCACTTCCTACTACCTTCTCAACAGATCCATCCCCTATTCTGATGACGTCAAACCTATGACTGTCACATCAGAAACAGATGATCTAACTCCGCTATATCTACTTTAGTCTATAAATAGACATAAGCACGAAGTCCACCAATGCTTCCGCTGCTCCCACTGACTGTGACAACCCTCTGCCAGAGTCATATAGACGTGCACTTCTAAAGCTAGTTTAGAACGACGCTATACTCATCCTCCTGCCGGGTCTCGCAGCCTGGAACAACAACAATGGCAAGTGTGGGTAAACAAGAACTTCCCTGTCACCGTCCTTGAGGCTACCGAAGTACCTCTCGGGTGCCTGAAGTTACCCACCGTATCTGCGGAGTGGCCAATGGAATGTCAAATCAGATTGAATCTTTAGGTTCCTTATCAAATCTTCAGTAATCGTTTGCGGTTCTGGAATCACTTCCAGTTCTACCATACTCCCACTGCTGTTTTTGAAAAAAAAACATTTTTAATAAAACTGTGGCGAGTCTAGAACAATATTTCTATTGATCTGCCAGATGGTAGAAAATCAACCCTCGTCATAGCCTGGGTCAACCCACAAACAGCCATTACAGAAACGTGCCTTGAGTTATCCGGAGTCTGGTTTTAAGCATAAGCCGGACAACTCCCCGTACCTTAACATCGTTAAGATATGAACTGTTCTATATCCAATATAGAACCAGAGGCACTGATTTAATTGAACCAGATTCAAATCATGCAGCTATCTCCAGTGCATGTAAAGTAAATGGAAGGAGGCCGATCAGCGTTACTCAACTTAGGAATGCTTCCAATTATGAGTAACCTGAAAGAGAAGCAAATTCTCATTACTATCAACTGAATACCACACACAAGTATCTACATCTTCGATCACCTTGAAGAATCCCGATACTTGCAATACCTGGTTCTCTACTCTATTCTTATACCAATAACTCCTCAAAACTCAGACCCTGTGTTTCTACGAAACATATGTCTAAGAACTAGAGAAGTTAAAAGTAAATAGAATATAGTATGAGGACCAACCCCTCTGTCCTAATGGACACTGGACAACATACAATACTCTGTATAAGTCCGCTGAGTCTAACAACTCTTTCACTGTGCGTCGTAGGTTAAAAACTGTACTTATGGTTAAGAAGAATTACACCGCTGTTTGATGCTCCTTACCTAACCATCCACTGATATAGGTAAATGTCATAGACATAATATCAAAAGGTATATCTCACTCTATGAAAATAGACGTACAGATATATCAATTTGAAATTGGTGCATAACCGCGGATATTCAAAACCAAATATTTGCCGACCGGCAAACAACCCAGGTGACTTCCTCAAATATCACCGATTACAACGAATCCCGATATAAAGAGGATGATCACCCAATTCCCAATAACTTACTCCCACTCATCATCTGTAAAACCATACAGATGTGAGAATCATACCTGGTAAATACATACCCTGGAGTAAGTGTATAATCGGGAAATCAGTTTTCTATTAACAGTACACAGTGAAACTGAAACATTGAAATGTTTCGTCGGGGTATCCTGGTATTCCTAGTAATGCCTCTTCCATTATCCAGATTCACAACTGTAACCGTATAATTCTTTGCCACCTCTCCAAATCCCTTTATATGTCTTTAGTCATTACCTTCTGTACACCCCTTTAAGCCAAATGGTTTTCTTCCTTCCCTACCGTTCGGCACCAGCCTATGGTTTGGAAGAAGACTATCCAAAAAGCATAAAGGGTGTACTGTCCTAATCCTAGGAGCACTCGCAACGCGAGAGAAGGTGAAGATAAAAGACACCCGAATGTACTTTATTCCTATTTCTCCTGAACCAGAATCCATCCCCGAACTGGAACAAGTTCCTTTCGAGTTCGTATATAACCATACGATGGATTATCCAATAAAATGGGATCTTCGTAGTGATACGGAGTGTCCTGGAGAAATACAAAGGTGATTTAGGATTGGCGAAGAAATACTTGGTTTGGTCGTGAATATCAGTTGCAATTTACTTTGCCCTCCTACTAATCCCTTGCTTTGTCTTAACTTAATACCTTCTGCACACCATCGTTATGCTAATTGGTTTTCTTCATTCCCTACCGGTCGGCACCAGCCTAAGGTTTGGAAGAAGACTATCCAATTTGCGTAATAGGTGTACTATCTCCTAAACCAAGGAGTACTCGCAATGAGAGAAGGTGAAAAGAAAAGACAACTGAATAGTCCTATCCGTTTTCTCTAGAACCAGAAACCATCATCGAAATCCTTCGAGTTCGTATCTAACCATACGATGGTTTTGTCCAATGGAAGTGGACGTTCGCAGTAATACGGGGTGTCCTGGAGAAAAGGGTAAAAATAGGAGTGGTAATGAGGTCTGCAACTCTGACAATCCAAAAGCCAGTGTTAAGAAGGTTCGGTCAACTTGGTCACTGAGTCATAGTCCAGGGTCGGGTCAATGGTCGCTGCCAGAGAGAGAGAAAAGAAACACTCAGCGTGCACTCTATCCTAGATCAGAATGGTTACCACTTTGTCTAATCTGGAAACCTCCCACTGTACCTCAAATTCTCCTCCAAACCTGAAAGAAGAATTAGTCGGGATCACCCGAGGAGTAAACCAACTCATCAGTGGGAATCGGGATCCAACTCTCATCGCATGATAACGTGACGGAATCCACTCACGTCACCACACTCCAGAAGGTATGCGCATACCTGGCAAGTTTCAGTTCTTTTGAAACTCCCGATGTGATTTTTACCCCTAGGACCCAAGTGACCTTGACACAGTCAACAAATCAAAGAGTCTTAGTCAAGTTCAGCCCGTCATTATCCTGGATTGCATTAAACCCACCCGTACGAGCCCTTGACACAGTCAACAAGGCCGCACGACTGTCCTAACCAATCCCATTAATATGCTGCAAACAAACACTACTTAGCTACCGCACACTACGTCTTGACACAGTCAACAAACGCAGCACGAATACTAAGTAATACTTGTAAGAAATGACGGAGGGCTACGGCTGGTTTTTGGCGAAAAACCTTTAGCGTAATGAACTTGATATCGTTGAAGGAACTGCATAACCTTTTAGAAAATATAGTGACGAAAACCTTTACTAAAGAGGTCACTCCCGGTGAAGGGATCTCGGCTCTTTCCCCGTAGAATGAGGTGCAGGATATTACAACTGAATACCACGATGCAAAACAAAAGCGAACGTCCTTGCAATAACAACTTTTTTTTGAAAAATGTTCCAACAACATCAGAATAGGTTTGTTTAAACTTGCATTGATCCGAATCAATGCAGTCCCATCAATTGATCACACCACAAAGAACGAAAATATACTGATGTACGTATATGCCATCCGCATTCGCCACTGGGTACCGTCATCACCCGTTAGGTTAGCTAACTAACGGCAGAGCGGGGACTGGACTAGCGCGGATGATAAACATATACAACATCTACTAATATATATACCAATATATAGTATTTCGCTCAAGGCGTGAATAAAATGCAACATCACAGAAATGTACACCATCACAGAACAATACAGATATCTGGAAGCCCCGGGTTTCACAGAGCCGCTGCTGAAACCCGACGTTCCCCTGGTCGTGTGGATAGCCTGTGCAATGAAATCCTAGACCCCTACGGGCGCGGCAAGTCACCCGCCAAAACCTGAAGCGAGGCAGCCCCTTTCAGTACCGTGAATGGACCACCCAGCACTTCACGGAATCCGGTAACTTGGGCACCCCTCCTGGGTCAACCTGTACCCCCTACGAGTGCGGCGAATAGCCCGCCAATCCTGGACTGAAGCCCCCTCCGTCTCAATGCCCCGAGATGCGGGCCCGTTGCCCTCCAGAACCCGGCTATCCGTGCACCCCACCGCGGGGCAACCCTAGTACAGAAAGTAAAATATACATACACCGGGTACATCGACCGCAACCAGGTCGTGCCCCAAAAGAATAATACAAACAGGCAGTGACGGCAGTCCACATGTCGGACGCTCGCCCCGCAATATCAAATGTACATAATACAACACTGTACTAACATTGCAACCAGGCTATCCCCCACGACCGATCCGCAACATCACAGCATAAACATAGAACATCAACGTGAAATTCACGTTCGCAAATCCGTCTAACCGGGCTATAGCAGTTAGACCGGATTTACCGATCGAGTGACATTCACGGTCGCAGATATAATGTAAATACTGTGAAAAAATGTGTTTAAAATTTTCCGATTGACCAAAAATTAACAAGTGGGCCCCCCAATCAAAACTGTAGCACTCACAGAAAACCTGGGCCCAATTTTAATATTCCAAAAACCCCATTTTTAAGTGTAAGACAATCTGTAAAAAGTTGGTACAGTGAACAGTTTAACTCGCGGCGGAAGAGCGGCCAAAGCAATGCTTTGGCCGCGCTTCCGCGGTGAAAAGAAGGAATCAGGTTACCAATTTTTACCAGATCTCTTATATTTCCCTGCACATCATTCTGCAACCACCTGAAAAATTTTTAGACTTCAAAAAAATTCGACAGAAACTGATGTGCAATAAAAATACGGTTTTTGGAAATTTCGGTCGATCGGAAACGCAAACACATCAAACGAAGCTAGGTAAGGTTAATGGCGTGGCTCTGATACCATGTTGCGCCACGGGAGCGCCCCGGCCTCGTACTCGAGGCCAAAATGCGGAATCAAAATTTTTTCCTTGCTCGGAAACCGGCGCTACCGCGGACAATTACCCGGATCGTAACCATTAACCTAATGCTAGCAATCAAGAGATAGGGTGAGAAGTATACCGAGTGATCCGAGTCCTCCGGTCTTCTCGTCATCGTCCCGATCTCCCGCGGAAAGTGTAGTCTCCATATCGTCGCCTCCTCGCCGGAAAGGGCACCACATCGCCTTCGTCTTTTACGGGCTCCCGCCTCAATACCGAGGCAACTCGGGCATGAAGCCGGCAACTCGACATGCCCAAGAAGTGCTGTAGAATGTAGTGTAGATGATGCTAGTCTCATTTGGGGTTTGTAGTTGCCATGATGGAGGATTGGGGTTAGGAAAAATGGTGCTTTCATTTTTCCGAAACAAGAAGAAGAAGGAGATGAAGAATTCCTCACAAAACAAAGATGAACTCTCTCATTCTTTTTCTTTCTCTCTTTCTTTTTCTTCTTCTTCTTTTCTAATGAAAAACTTATCATCTTAGAAAAAGGGTGGAGGATTGAATATGAAGCATAACATTAGAAGGAAGGTGAGTGTAGGAGAATGGTGGAGGTAACCACAACCAAAGACAAGAAAACATGCAACCATGCTTTTGCTTACAAACCCATACCCTCTCATCTAATCACAATAAATGCAAGTAATGGATGAAAGATTTGAAGCTATCATAATCAATCTATTTGCAATAAAACCCCTCCACAAAAGTAATTTGCAAAACTGCAAATTACCCCCTCCATCGGAAAAGTCCGGCCGGGAAAGAACAAAGGAAAACCGGCCGGAACGGAATGCAAACTGGCAACTCCAGAAAACTGGTCCCGTAATAAATTACAGGAAAACCCCGACACTGTGCATACACACCCGCATTTGTATTCCGACCGGATACAAATGCAATGAGACAAAATCTACACTGTACTAAACTAGTACCGGCTTAAACCAAAGCCGGCTAGTAAAAACCGTTCGATCCTGATCCGTGCAATACCGCACGTATCTGATCGAACCCTGCCATATACCTATACGGCTACTAGTACAAACCGTCCGATCCTGATCCCTGCAATACCGCACTTATCTGATCGGATCCTGCCATATCTCCATACGGCCTCTACAGCGTTTCGCCCGAAAGCTGAGTAACTGAAAGTGTGGTGGACTCTAAAGACTCGTCAATACAATGGCTGTGGATTTAACCACTAGCACGTCAGAGGTATAAGCCAATACGTGACGGGCCACCAGCTATTGACCAAAAGGGACATCGATGAGCGAACTCATCCTGACACCCTACTGAGCCTGTCAGTGACAATATCCGTACAGTCCGGTCCGTTCGTCTATGAGTATCGCATGGCGGGCCTAGGGGGTTGGTAAAAGTCAGACCCCCAAAGGCGGTACAAGTCGTGTCGGAGTGTAGCCCAGAATGCCCTGAGATGCTACTGGAATACCTACCAGTAAATCTCCTGCCTCGGCCGAGGGCTTTGCGTAATGGCTCTCCTAGACACAGCGCGACCTCACCCCCAATACCGGGAGAGACGAACCCCTGCAGATCCGCTCACTGCCTCCATGTGGCTCGGGACTGTACCCAACTAAAACCTGTTTGCACGACTCCTTTGAGCCGTGGTGGGGTAGTAATCAAAGCACAGTGGGAACTCACACGAGACAAATGACGATCTCAGGTCGATGAACTAACCTGTACACATGTCACCAGGGAACTGCTATCTGACATCTGGTATAAGACCAACTAGCAGGTTCCCGGCGAGTCCTGTCCGGTGTACTCATAACCCAATGAGCACCTGTATACATCTTAGGTGATCCAACTGACACCAGTGGCTTGTGAGACCGGCCACCGCCCCTCGTCGGGGTCTCGACTGTATACACTAGTCTACTAATGGAGTATCGATGCCCTGTCTCGAAACTCCTACGACTAGGGACCTTTTAAGGATGTGCTTATAGACTACCAGCTCCCACGTATATGATCGCCATCATACTGCTGGTAGTCAAGCAAGAATCCTAGGGGCTCTATCAACGTGTAATAGCGACATGTCAGGTCACCTAAAGCAGTACACGATGATAAAGGTAAACCAGATAGCATACTATCATCTCGAGTGAGACTGTCCTACCGGGATAGGTCCTCCCTCAATCATTGCAATCACGTGCCTGTGATCCAATAATTGACTCTGAGGGCACTATCTCCAACAGTTAGTTACCTAACCTAACGGTGCACGAGGGGACATCGAGGCGAATGCGGATGGCATAAGTGTACGTCGTATTTATCTGTGATGTTTAGGTACTTAAATGATGGGACTTCATTAATGTGATTAATGAAATAAAAGAAACCTAAGATGTTGTAGAATTGAATTTCAAAATAAAACAGGTAGCTACAGTTCTTGCTTTGCACAGCGGTATATATGATATATCCTGCACCTTATTCGATGAGGAAAGGACCGAGATCCCTTCACCGGGAGTGACTCCTTTAGCAAAAACTGGCAGATGCTACACACTCGGTTTGTCTTTTGATTGCTTTTAAGTGTTTTTGCTTTGCACAGTGATATATATGATATATCCCGCACCTCATTCGACGAGGAAAGGACCGACGATCCCTTCACCGGGAGTGACTCCTTTAGCAAAACTAGAAAAGCCTCAAAAACACTCCATTTCAAAATTCATTCGATCCTACAACGATATCAAGTTCATTACGCAATAGGTTTTCAGAAAAACCTGTCGTAGCCCTCCGTCATTTCAGATAAGTACTAGTTAGTATTCGTGCTGCGGTTGTTTGGCATGCGTCAAGGCGTAGTGTACGGTAGCTAACTAGTGCTTATCTGCTAGCATATGATGCGATTGGATTAGGGTATTCGTACGGCGTTGTTTGGCATGTGTCAAGGGTCGTGCGGGTGGGTTTAATTCAATCAAGAAATGTACGGGTTGAACTTGACTAGCAGACTATGGGTTGTTTGGCATGCGTCAAGGTCATAGCGAGCTAGGGGCAAAATATTATCGGGAATTTCAAGTGTTGAAATTTGCAATGAGATTGCATACCTTCTATAAGATAGTTGGATCCCGATACCCGCTGCGAGTAAGAGTTACTCCTGGGAGAGTTGTATACATTACAATTAGCCGATCAAGTAGGTGTCAACAAGGTTACGCCTCTGGGAAAACGAGGTTTACATTAATTAGGTTCGTGCGAAAGCACGGGGGATCTCCCTCAAAGTACCGACACTGGCCTGGCTGAAAGATTGGCGAACTTGTAGTGTGTAATTAATCCCGGCTAGTCTTTCCTTTTAGGGTTTGAAGGAAGATTTGATAAAAAGCAGGGGGAGCCAACCTGATTAGATAAAATAATAACCAATCTATTCTTGCAAGAGCGCACGCTGAGTGTTTTCTTCTCTCTCTCTCCAGGTAGCGACCATATCACGCCTTAATCAAGATAATAATACGGATATTTGACCGAACCCGCTTGTTATACTGAGCTGGGGAACGTTGGTCCCGCTCCAACTTATAATTGTTATAAGACAGAGCAGGAAATTGGGGAATACCAGATTTCCCGTGCCGCCCAAACGAAGGAAGTGCATGCTGATGCATCATCTTCGGGTGTGTTCATTACAGAGAACTGTTTCTCAGTATCCTTTACATCCTGGGTATGTGATACCAGATCAGGATCCCACATATGTAATATGTTACATAGGGCTGTAGAAAGGTAGAAGAACTGAGAACGGGTGATAAGTTTCATGAGGCAGAAAACGGGGCAAATGTTGCAGCCAAGTCTGTTGGTCACTGTCACCCTGTATTACGAATACATTGATTCTGAACGAATGTTATTAGATACCGAACCTGTTATGAAAAATCATATATGTCTCTTTATTAGTAAAGAAACGATATAATTTTGTATTGTTGGATAATGTTTTGAACATTTCCTATATCAAAAGTTGATCGGTTCAGGCACGTTATCTAAAAGCATTGATGTTCTAAATCAAACTACAGTTCTTAGTATACGGAACACACACAAGAGGAAGAGTTCAGAAATGAACGAATTCTTCTTGAGGTATTGTAAACTAGGTCAGATCAATGTGACCCGACTAGCTAGAGTTACATAAAGATGCATATTTAAATTAGTTTGAATTTACATCTTGTGAAACTCGCCAGTCATGTCACAAAGATATAATGACACCAGCTCTGTTTATTGGAAACAGAGAAAGAGTTAGTAAACTCTTGGGATGATACATGTTGATGTATGTAGATCCCCAGTCTACATATACCAAGACCGGTTCTTTGTACTTCATTACATTCTCTGATAATCTCTCGAGATTCAGACATGTGTTCCTGTTGAAACACAAGTCCGAACCTTTTGAGATATTCACAGAATATAAGTTAGAAGTAGAGAACCAATACGGGTATAAGTATTATGTCCTATGATGAGATCAAGGAGGAGAATACTTGTGCACGGAAATCCTGGATTATTCTAAAGAAGAATGAGATTCTCTCTCAGCATTACTCCTCCGAATACACCATAGCACGATGGTATATCGGGGCGGAGCAATCACACCCTATATGATAAGGTGTGCTCTATGATGAGTACTACTGAGTTACCTTTTTCTTTAAGGGAGTTGTGCACTTAAGAAACTGCATACCTATTGAATAGGGTTCCAATCAAATCAATTGCCTACCATTTCATATGTGATATGGAAGGGGAATAGCCCATATCTTAAGTTAGTTAAGATTTGGGGATTTTCCGGCCTATGTCTAAAAGCAAAATCCGGACAAGCTCGAGGCAAGGTCTGTTATGTAGAACTGGAAATGTTCCAGCTATACAAACTGCAGCAGATGATTTGATAGAGCCAAAGGATTCAGTAGATTCCAACGAACCTCAGCCTCTCCGCCGATCTAGTAGGGTTCCTCACCCACCTGAGAGATACTTCGGTTTCTCTATGACAGTGGGAGCGAGGATTGCATCATGAGATGATGACCCAACTAGTTTCGAGCTGGCCATCCGGAGTGTGACTCTGTAAGAATGGCTGGATGCTTAGTGATCTGAGATGGAAAAGTTGAGACTTTCAAAGCTAGACTTGTTAAAGGTTTTCGTCATTGACCAGGCGTGGATAATGATGAAACATTTTCAAGTAGCTATGCTTAAGTCCATCCGGATCCTACTTGCCACGGCTACATACCATGACTACGATATCTGGCGGTTGGGTGCCATGACTGCTTTTCTAAATGATGATTTAGAAGAGTGCGTCTGTAAGTACACAGCCAGAGGGCTTCGTAAACAGTGGGAGCAGCGGAAACGTGTGCAAGATGTTTTATCTGATAAAGCAGGCATCGCGGAGTTGGAACATCTATTTTGATGGATTAGTCAAAGAAGTTGACATCATCAAAATGGTAGATGAACCTTGTATAAACAAAAAGGTAGTAGGGAGTATGGTGATGATCCTCGTAGAGTACGTGGATGACATACTCTTGATAGGAAAAGAGTTTCCTATGCTACGCTCGATCAATGTTCGCTTATCACAATGATTCTCCATATAGGATCAAAGTGATACCTCCTAAATCCTGGATTTTGGATCTATGAGATAGATCTAAATGGATGTTAGGATTCTCACTAGTTGTAGTGAGATCGTATCAATTGATCCTGGGGAAATTCACTGGAAGTGTTCCAGGGTGATAAAGACGACTGAATGTCAGTCACAGGCATTGTCTATACCCTCAGTAAAGGGACGGTATGTTGGAAGAGTTCCAAGCTAGACACCGTGACATACTAGACGATAAAGGCAGGATACATCGCTACTTAAGATGCTACCAAAGAGGATGTTTGGGTGTATATTAGTTCATGAGATGAACTACGTTCCAACCATTGTGAGACAATGGAGTTGTGGCTTATGCCAAGGAACGTCCGTCCCATCAGTGATCCAGATATATTCTAAGGCAGTGTCACCTGATCATGGAGATGGTTGATCTCCAGGGAGATCGAGGTTAGGAGAGTAGACTCAGAGAACAACACAGCGGATCCACTCACAAAGGCCTGTTCCCAGAGAGAGACTTATTATGGGATGGTTGAGTATGAGATACTGCAACCACTGCTATCAGATGGCCCTAGTGCAAGTGGGAGATTGTTAGTTATATGTATGCCCTAGAGGCCATTACTATACATAGGATGTATATTGTAGTGGATGCTGGGACATATATAGGGAGGACTTTCTTGCTCGACATGATAGTATGCTATCTGGTTGCTCTTTACCTTAATGTGTACACTGATTGTCTCTCTGTTACATGTTGGTAAAGCCCTTAGGATGTGTGCTTGACTACCTGGACTATGATGCGGATCATACTAGTGGGGACATGGTAGTCTATAAGTACATCCTTCAAAGTCCCTAGTCGTGGGTGTATCGAGACGGGGCATCGATATACCAGAGTAGACTAGCGTATACCTTCTCGACCCATACAGATGGGCGATGGATGATCCCATATCCATTGGTGTTTGACATCAGAGATGATATACGGGTGCTCAGTGGAGACTGGGTACACTGGACGGACTCGCCGAGAACTCCCAGATGGTATTATATCTCACGTCAGATGGCAGTTCTCTGGTGACACTGGTACAGAGTAGTCTGTTGACCCGAGATCGTCATAGAGTCTTGTGTGGTTCCCACTGTGCTTTGATTTCCATCTTACCACGTCCAAGAGGGCGTGCAAAATGGTGGTTTTTGGGTACAGTCCCGAGTCACATGGAGGCAATGAGCGATAGGAGGGGATTCGTCTCTCCCGGTATAGGGGGTTGATGTTGCGCTGTGTTCGATTGGCTATAACAGGAAATCCCTGGCCAGGGTTGCTGAGATTTACTGGTAAGTGTTACCAGTAGTTTCTCGAATTGTTATAGACCTCATATCGACATGACTTATCAAGCTATTGGGGTCTGACGTTTACCACCCCTAGGCGAGATATGCGACATATCAGACGATCAGACCGGACTGTACGGTAGTGTTACTGGTTGGATTCACTGGAGTGTGAGCGGGCTTGCTCGTCGATCTTCAGATCGCTCAATACCCGGATGGCCGTTACGTTTAGCAGACCGCTTGTGGCTTGTGGGTGTTTGATATGATCATCATCTGCTGCCGGCGTATTGACGAGTCTTTAGAGTCCTACACAGAGGTTTCCTGGCTCAAGCGAAACGAAATAGGAGCGCATATAAGATATGTGCGGGACCGAGAATAATACGCGTATGTGATATCGTATTCTATTCTCGCGATGAATGTATCGTATGGTTGTATGCGATATAACCTAGTTATCGAATCAAGGATTGATTCGGTAAGCCGATACATAGGATATTAGTCGGTTATATGCGATATGATCGGATCATTAAATCAAGTGTTGATTTAATGATTTAATGCATAATTATATATTTGATATATTACTTTGCATTAACTAGTATCGGTTCACTTTAAATGGATTTTCTCACTTGGTGTACAAGTTGTATATGTGATATACTTTTTGTGCAAATGTTTGTATCATGTTTGATGATACATGTTAACTTGGATTTGTGTGAAGATTAAACCATGGTTGTGAGAGTGGTTAGGGTTTTGTTTATTCTCCCATTATTTATTTATTCATTTATTTGTTTATTCTTTTGGAAAAGATAAAGAGAAAAGAATGGTGGCTAATTTTGTTTCATGTTGAAGCTTCTTGAAGCTTTGATCAAGTCAACCATTCTTATCTCATCCTTAACCCTAACCATTCCCACTAACCCTAGTTTAATCTCTACACTTCACCATGGTTACATTATGATAAGTATTCTTATTATTTCCTTTTTTGAAAATAACTTATCATATTCATTTCTTTCTTCTTCTTCTTCTTCATGACATGAAGAAGCTTGCTTCATCAATGGTGATTGATGAAAACAAGTGAGAAATCCAATTCTAAAGTCTACCCACTTCCTATTTCTTCATCCTCTACCTCTTGCCAAATAGTAGAGTGTGTTTTCTTCACAAGTTTCTTGACTTGGTGAAGTTGGAGCTTCATCTAGCGATGCTTCGACGTAGATCATCTTCGGCATGGACATCGACGACCTAGCTCGCCTATTCTCCGATGAAGCCGACGCTAGTGCCCGGAATTTGTTTTGGAAAGCGAGAGGACTTCATTGCGGAGCTATGGAGGTGGAGCACCGGATCTACAAAGGTTGTATTTCCGTATTCTTATAGTTAAGTGTTAACTAATTTACTTTTCACCTAGATTTCTAGCCAATGATCCGTATTAGGGTTTCTCGGCACCTAGATTTTTTGAAATTGGCATGGTTGATGCCTTGCGAGACCTCATTAGGGTGCCTAGGAACCTTACATCTCTGGCCAGGGACTTACTGTTATAGCCAATCGAGCATAGCGCAACATCAACTCTCAATACTGGGAGAGACAAAACCCCTCCTATCGCTCACCGCCTCAATGTAATTCGGGACTGTACCCAAAATCCACCTGTTTACATGACTCCTTTGAACCGTGGTAGGGAGGAAATCAAAGCACGGTGGGAACCACACAAAACACTATGATGATCTCGGGTCTACAGACTAACCTATACCAGTTTCACCAGAGAACTGCTATCTGACGATAGGTATAGTACCATCTAGGAGTTCTCGGCGAGTCTTGTTCGGTGTACCCATTCTCTAATGAGAACCTGTGTACAATCTTTGATGTCAAACACTAATAGTTATGGTATCAACCATCGCCCCCTACAGGGTCATGAAACGTACACACTGGTCTATTCTGTAATATCGAATCCCTGTCTCGATATCCTCTCGACTAGGAACAATTAAAGGATGTGCTTATGGACTACATAAGTCCCAGTAGTATGATCCGCATCATAGTCCTGGTAGTCAAGCAAACATCCTAAGGGCTTTATCAATATATATCAGAGAGACATTATAATAATACAAGTGTACATGTTAAGATAAAGAGCAACCAGATAGCATATTATCATGTCAAGCAAGAAATTCCTCTATATATATGTCCAAGCATCGACTATATCATACAATAATGGTCTCTAGGGCATACATATTCCTAACAGCTATAATGCATCAAAACCTAAAGATTGCTACTATATCATGTAGCATGCTATTACCAATGAACACCACCACACTAAAGGGTCAAGTTCAAGACTCGGTTTCACTTCGTCCCTGTGCTGGTAAAATTGGATAACTAAGGTGGTGGTTCAAACCGGAAGGTACCTTCACTGAAAACATGTTATAAATAGCTTCACTACTTTTTCATCTATGAAATTGTGGGGGGTTGTTGGAATTAATTGGGTTTATTTGGGTTGTGTTCCGTGAAGGGAAACCTAATTTGGTAAGATTTCATAGATGAAAAAGAGAGGAAAATGGGACTTTGAGAAAGGCTCTTTTGTAATAGAGCTTTTAATCCCACATCGATGATAGAGTAGAAAAGGGAGGGGTTTAATTAGCATAAGATGTTCTGTATCTTGTAAAAGAATTGTCTCATCCCGCTTCCCAAGAAAGGTAACTATGGCACGTGATAAAGCCAACCATACTACCTGTGGTTAGGAATCATCCCTCCACAGTCACATTACGGCTATCAAGCGGTTATCAAGAACAGTAAAATATATAATTTAGGTAACACATGTCTATCTGCCACAGTAAATATAATCAAGAAAATGCATAAAGCGGAAACGAATCAAGATCCAATAAACAATAGTATCTTAATCACGTCCCAATATAGGCTCACATCAATAGAAATAAAACTGCTGAAATAAAGAAAACTAAGCGTCTCTAAACTAAATGGTGTTGGAGATAGTGCCCTCAGAGTCAATTATTGGATCACAGGCACGTGATTGCAATGATTGAGGGGAGGACCTATCCCGGTAGGACAGTCTTACTCGAGATGATAGTATGCTATCTGGTTTATCTTTATCATCGTGTACTGCTTTAGGTGACCTTTCGAGTCGCTATTACACGTTGATAAAGCCCCTAGGATTCTTGCTTGACCACCAGCAGTATGAGGGCGATCATATAAGTGGGAGCTGGGGGTCTATAAGCACATCCTTAAATGGTCCCTAGTCGAGGGAGTTTCGAGACAGGGCATCGATTCTCCACAGTAGACTAGTGTATACAGTCGAGACCCCGACGAGGGGCGGTGGCCGGTCTCACAAGCCACTGGTGTCAGTTGGTTCACCTAAGATGTATACAGGTGCTCATTGGGTTATGAGTACACCGGACAGGACTCGCCGGGAACCTGCTAGTTGGGATATACCAGACGTCAGATAGCAGTTCCCAGGTGACATGTGTACAGGTTAGTTCATCGACCTGGGATCGTCATTTGTCTCGTGTGAGTTCCCACTGTACTTTGATTACTACCCTACCACGGCTCAAAGGAGTCGTGCAAACAGGTTTTAGTTGGGTACAGTCCCGAGCCACATGGAGGCAGTGAGCGGATCTGCAGGGGTTCGTCTCTCCCGGTATTGGGGGTGAGGTCGTGCTGTGTCTAGGAGAGCCAGAACATGAAAAGTCCTTGGCCAAGGCAGGAGATTTGCTGGTAGGTATTCCAGTAGTATCTCAGGGTGTTCTGGGCTACACTCCGACACGACTTGTACCGCTTTTGGGGGTCTGACTTTTACCAACCCCTAGGCCCGCCATGCGATGCTCATAGACGAACGGACCGGACTGTACGGATATTGTCACTGACAGGCTCAGTAGGGTGTCAGGATGAGTTCGCTCATCGACGTCCCTTTTGGTCAATACCTGGTGGCCCGTCACGTATTGGCTTATACCTCTGACGTGCTAGTGGTTAAATCCACAGCCACAGTATTGACGAGTCTTTAGAGTCCACCACACAGACAGTTACTCAAGTTTCGGGCGAAACGCTGTAGAGGCCGTATGGAGATATGGCAGGGTTCGATCAGATACGTGCGGTATTGCACGGATCGTGATCGGACGGTTTTTACTAGCCGGCTTTGGCTTAAGCCGGATACTAGTATTACATAGTGTAGTTTTGTCTCTTTGCATTTGTGTTCAGTGCGAATACAAATGCGGGCATGTATTTGCAGTAGTGGGGTTTTCCTGTAATTTATTACAGGATCGGTTTTTTCTGAAGTTGCCAGTTTGCATTCCGTTCCGGCCGGTTTTCTTTCATTCCTTCTCGGCCGGACTTTGTGATGGAGAGTGTTAATTGCAAGTTCGCAATTAACATGTTGTGAGGGGCTTTCTTGCATATGTTGCTTTTGATGAGACTTGCATCATCATGTTATTCCATTCTTGTCCATCTTTTTGCTTTTCATTTGAGATGAGTGAAAAAGGATTGATTTGTGAGGTTTGTATTATCTTTTGATATATTCTTTTCTTGCCTTTTTCTCTCTCCAATCTCCACCATGAGGAGAGGGGCCGGCCACTAAAGAGGGGAGAGAATGAGAGAGCTTCATTTTGTGGGTGTGAAACATTATCTTTTTTTTTCCATGTCTTGAAAAATTGAGAGCTCCATTTTTCCTTCTCTCAAGCTCATTCCTTTCCTCCAAACATCAAGGCAACTTCAAGAACCCTAAAGAGACATCTCACTACACTATTCTATAGCAAGCCTTGGACGCGTCGGCTAGCCAACTTCGCGCCCGAGTTGCCTCGGTCAAGAGGCGGGAGCCCGTAAAAGATTCCGGCTACGTGGTGCCCCTTTCCGACGAGCGAGGAGGAGACGGAGATTCCGCGGTAGATCGGAGTGGAGACGAAGACCGAAGGACACGGATCGTTTGGTATAGCATCTCTACTCTTTTCTTTTTGCTAGCTAGCTAGGTTAATGGCCCGATCCGGGTAAAAAGTCCGCGGTGGTGCCGTTTTGCAAAGTTCGCAAAGTTTTAGTTTTCCGCGTTTCCGGTGTCGGATCGACGGCCGGGGCGCCCCCGCGGGCTTACAATGGTATCAGAGCCACGCCGTTAACCTACCTAGCTTGCTCTAGTATGTTTAGTGCTCGATCGAACGAAAATCCCCAAAAACCGTATTTTGTGCACATGTGTTCTCTGTTAAAATTTTTTGAGCTCCTAAAATTTTTCTGGTGATTGCAGAGACATGTACAACCAATTTTAAGAAATCTGGGAAAATACGATCCACCAATTCCTCTTACAATGGTATCGATTAAGATATTTGCCACCAACAAAAATAATCCCTCTCCCTCACCATGAAGTGGCCGGCCCCCTTATCCCTGGTTTGGCCGCGCTTGCGCGGCGGAAATAGGGAATTGTGGCACCATATTTTCCCAGTAAGCTTATCAATTGGAAATAGGGCTTTTGGGATATTTTATTTGGGCCCAGTTTTTCTGTAAGTGCTACAGTAGTATTTGGGGCCCACTTGATAATATTTGTTCGATCGGATATTTTAAACATGCCAGTTCACAGTATTTACATTATATCTGCGACCGTGAATGTCACTCGATCGGTAAATCCGGTCTAACTGCTATAGCCCGGTTTGACGGATTTGCGAACGTGACTTTCACGTTGATGTTCTGTGATTGTACTGTGTTGTTGCGGATCGGTCGTGGGGGATAGCCTGGATGCAGTGGTAGTACAGTTTTGTTTTATATGTACATTTCATATTGCGGGGCGAGCGTCCGACATGTGGACTGCCGTCACTGCCTGTTTGTATTATTATTTTGGGGCACGACCTGGTTGCGGTCGATGTACCCGTTGTATGTATATTTTACTTTCTGTACTAGGATTACCCCGCGGAGGGGTGCACGGGTAGCCGGATTCTAGAGGGCAACAAGCCCGCATCTCATGGCATTGAGGCGGAGGGGCTTCACTCTAGAATTGGCGGGCTATTCGCCGCACTCGTAGGGGGTATAGGGTTGACCCAGGAGGGGTGCCCAAGTTACCGGATTCCGTGAAGTGCTGGGTGGTCCATTCACGTTGCTGAAGGGGGCTGCCTCGCTTCAGGTTTTGGCGGGTAACTTGCCGCGCCCGTAGGGGTCTAGGTTTTCATTGCACAGGCTATCCACACGACCAGGGGAACGTCGGGTTTCAGCGGCTCTGTGAAACCTGGGGATCCCAGATATCTGTATTGATCTGTGTTGCTGTACTTTTCTGTGCTGCATTGTTTATCACGCCTTGAGCGAAAATTATATATTATATATATTAGTAGATGTTGTATATGTTTTTCATCCGCGCTAGTCCAGTCCCCGCTCTGTCGTTAGTTAGCTAACCTAACGGGTGATGACGGGACCCAGTGGCGAATGCGGATGGCATATACGTACATCAGTATATTTTCGTTCTTTGTGGTGTGATCAATTGATGGGACTGCATTGATTCGGATCAGTGCAAGTTATACAAACCTATTCTGATGTTGTTGGAACACTTTTTCAAAAAGCTGTTATTGCAAGGGCGTTCTCTTTTGTTTTGCACAGTGGTATTCAGTTGGAATATCCTGCTCCTCAGTCGACGAGGCAAGGGCCGAGATCCCTTCACCGGGAGTGACCCCTTGGACAAAAGTTTGCGTCAGGGCTGTAACTTCACTATAGCCGATTACTTTTGCTTTGCACCGTGGTATTCAGTTGGAATATCCTGCACCTCATTCTACGGGGAAAGAGCCAAGATCCCTTCACCGGGAGTGACCTCTTTAGCAAAGGTTTTCGTAACTATATTTTAAAAAGCTATCAGTTCCTTCAACGATATCAAGTTCATTACGTTAAAGGTTTTCGCCAGAAACCATTCGTAGCCCTCCGTCGTTTCATATGGATGGTCAATAGTATTCAAGCTGTGTATTTTGGCCAAAGTCAAGGCACAGTGTTTGGTAGCTGTTGGGTATTCATATGCAGCATAGATAGATGCGTTGGTTTGGGACAGTCGTACTGCCATTTTGGCCAAAGTCAAGGGTATGTGCGGGTGGGTTCAAATTAACCAGGAAAATGACGGGTAGAACTTGACATGTGACTTATGATATGTTGGCCAAAGTCAAGGTCATAAGAGCATGGGGTAGAAATCCACATCGGGAGTTTCAAAAGTACTGAAACTTGCCAGATATGCGCATACCTTCTGGAGTGTGATAACGTGAGCGGATTCCGTCACGTTATCATGCGATGAGAGTTGGATCCCGATTCCCACTGATGAGTTGGTTTACTCCTCGGGTTATCCCGGCTAATTCTTCTTTCAGGTTTGGGGAAGAATTTGACGTTACAGTGGGAGGTTTCCAGATTAGATAAAGTGACAACCATTCTGATCTAGGTTAGAGTGCACGCTGAGTGTTTCTTTTCTCTCTCTCTGGCAGCGACCATTGACCCGACCCTAGACTATGACTCAGTGACCAAGTTGACCGAACCTACTTAACACTGGCTTTTGGATTGTCAGAGTTGCAGACCTCTTTGCCACTCCTACTTTTACTCTTTTCTCCGGGACACCCCGTATTACTACGAACGTCCACTTCCATTGGACAAAACCATCGTATGGTTATATACGAACTCGAATGACTTCGAGGATGGTTTCCGGTTCTGGAGAAAACGAATAGGACTATTCAGTTGTCTTTACCTTTTACCTTCTCTCAGGTTGCGAGTACTCCTTGGTTTAGGAGATAGTACACCTATTACGCAAATTGGATAGTCTTCTTCCAAACCTTAGGCTGGTGCCGAACGGTGGGGAATGAAGAAAGCCAATTAGCCTAAACGGTGTACAGAAGGTATTAAGTTCAGACAAAGCAAGGGATTAGTAAGAGGGCAAAGTAAATTGCGACTGATATTCACGACCAAACCATGTACTTCTTTGTCAATCCTAAATCACCTATGAATTAAGTTCATTCGGTTTTCTTTTATCCTCACCTTCTCTCGCTTTGCGAGTGCTCCTCGGATTAGGACAGTACACCCATTATGCTTTTTGGATAGTCTTCTTCCAAACCATAGGCTGGTGCCGAACGGTAGGGAAGGAAGAAAACCATTTGGCCTAAAGGGGTGTACAGAAGGTAATGACTAAAGACATGTAAAGGGATTTGGAAAGGTGGCAAAGAATTATACAGTTATAGTTGTGAATCTGGATAATGGAAGAGGCATTACTAAGAATACCAGGATACCCCATCGAAACATTTCAATGTTTCAGTTTCACTATGCACAGTTAAAAGAAAACTGATTTCCCGATTAGACACTTACTCCAGGGTATGTATTTACCAGGTTGGATTCTCACATCTGTATGGTTTTACAGATGATGAGTGGGAGTAAGTTATTGGGAATTAGGTGACCCTCCTCATTATATCGGGATTCGTTGGAATTGGTGATATTTGAGGAAGCCACCTGGGTTGTTTGCCGGTCGGCAAATATTTGGTTTTGAATATCCGTTGTTGTGCACCAATTTCAAATTGATATATCTGTACGTCTATTTTTATAGAGTGAGACATACCTTTTTGAAATTATGTCTATGACATTTACCTATATCAGTGGATGGTTAGGTAAGGAGCATTGAACAACGGTGTAATTCTTCTTAACCAAAAGTACAGTTTTCAACCTACGACACACAGTGAATGAGTCACCAGACTCAGGGGACTTATACAGAGTATTGTATATTGTCCAGTGTCCATTAGGACAGAGGGGTTGGTCCTCGTACTATATTCTGTTTACTTTTAACTTCTCTAGTTCTTAGACATGTGTTTCGTAGAAACACAGAGTCTAAGTTTTGAGGAGTTATAGGTATAAGGATAAAGTAGAGAACCAGATATTGCAAGTATCGGGATTCTTCAAGGTAATCGAAGATGTAGATACTTGTGAATAGTATTCAGTTGATAGTAATGATTAAGAGAACTAGCTTCTCTTTCAGGTTACTCATAATTGGAAGTACTCCTAAGTTGAGTAACGCTGATCGGCCTCTCTTCCATTTACTTGACATGCACTGGAGACAGCTGCATGATTTGAATCTGGTTCAATTAAATCAGTGCCTCTGTTTCTTGGATATAGAACAGTTCATATCTTGACATTGTTAAGATACGGGGAGTTGTCCGGCTTATGCTTAAAACCAGACTCTGGACAACTCAAGGCACGTTTCAGTAGTGGCTGTTTGTGGGTTGACCCGGGCTATGACGAGGGTTGATTTTCTACCATCTGGAAGATCAATAGTAATATTGTTCTTGACTCGCCACAGTTTTATCAAAAATGGATTTTTTCAGAAAAACAGTAGTGGGAGTATGGTAGAACTGGAAGTGATTCCAGAACTGCAAACGATTACTGAAGATTTGATAAGAACCTAAAGATTCAATCTGGTTTGACATTCCATTGGCCACTCCGCAGATATGGTGGGTAACCTCAGGCACTCAAGAGGTACTTCGGTATGCTCAAGGACGGTGGCAGGGAGGTTCTTGTTTACCCACACTTGCCATTGCTGTTGTTCCAGGCTGCGAGACCCGGCGGAAGGATGAGTATAGCGTCGTTCTAAACTTGCTTTAGAAGTGTACGTGTATATGACTCTGCCAGAGGGTTGTCGTAGTCAGTGGGAGCAGCGGAAGCATTGGTGGATGTCAGGCTTATGTCTATTTATAGACTAGAGCAGATATAGCGGAGATAGATCATCTATTTCTGATGTGACAGTCATAGGCTTGACTTCATCAGAATAGGGGATGGATCTGTTGAGATGGTAGTAGGGTGTGATGTCCTGGTATTTGATGACATACACAGAGTAGGAAGTGATATTCCTATACTACGATCGGTTATACTTTGGTCGTCACACAGTGGTTTCTCCACAAAGGACTTGGATATTATATCAGACATTCTGGTTACTAGATCTATGGTTTTAGATCTAGATTTGGGTGGTTTCCCAATCTGGGTGCTTTGACCGCATTCTATGAGTATTTAGAATGAACGACTCCTGGCACGGTAGTATACCTGCAGGTGATGGAGTCACCCTCTCTAAAGGTGTCTTGCAGACTAAAGGGGAGAGGGATGTGCATGATTGGCAGATCACTTGCTTAGGCAATTGTGTCAATCATGAGATGTCAAGTACCACGCCAGATGTTGTTCTTGCAGTAGATGCAATAAGTTGATATTGATCCAATCCTGAAGAAACAGTCGGAAGCAGTCTTAGAACATAGGTGAATGTTCTAGGGATATGATAACGGCAGTCTTCTTCGGGAGACAGTTATCATTCCAGGCTTCCAAGGTGACCTGGATGGCAGAGTGGCTGTCAGAGTTATAGTTTTCCCTCTGATGAGGGGCAGTATTTTGGACAGGTGGTCCAGGTGGATACTGAGGGAAGGCATGGCGCAGGATACTGATTAAGTTCAGTTGACGATACAGTCTAAGAAGTTTGGATTTGGAGTTCACTTATGAGCTAGGTCCCATCAGACATCCAGACATTCTAAGACAGGTATTGCTCATTTCGGGAGATAGTTTTCTCTGCGAGAATGAGATATAGAGAGACATAGAAAGAAACATCAAAGCGGATCCACTCACTGAGGCTATTCCTCGAACGCAATAGTTTCGCAAACGGGATTTGTGAGACTGACTAGTAGAGGAGTTGGGTGTTCGGTATCACACGGGCTGTGAGTATGCGACATTGCAATAATTAGCCTTGAGTGCAAGTGGGAGATTGTTGGAGATAGTGCCCTCAGAGTCAATTATTGGATCACAGGCACGTGATTGCAATGATTGAGGGGAGGACCTATCCCGGTAGGACAGTCTTACTCGAGATGATAGTATGCTATCTGGTTTATCTTTATCATCGTGTACTGCTTTAGGTGACCTTTCGAGTCGCTATTACACGTTGATAAAGCCCCTAGGATTCTTGCTTGACCACCAGCAGTATGAGGGCGATCATATAAGTGGGAGCTGGGGGTCTATAAGCACATCCTTAAATGGTCCCTAGTCGAGGGAGTTTCGAGACAGGGCATCGATTCTCCACAGTAGACTAGTGTATACAGTCGAGACCCCGACGAGGGGCGGTGGCCGGTCTCACAAGCCACTGGTGTCAGTTGGTTCACCTAAGATGTATACAGGTGCTCATTGGGTTATGAGTACACCGGACAGGACTCGCCGGGAACCTGCTAGTTGGGATATACCAGACGTCAGATAGCAGTTCCCAGGTGACATGTATACAGGTTAGTTCATCGACCTGGGATCGTCATTTGTCTCGTGTGAGTTCCCACTGTACTTTGATTACTACCCTACCACGGCTCAAAGGAGTCGTGCAAACAGGTTTTAGTTGGGTACAGTCCCGAGCCACATGGAGGCAGTGAGCGGATCTGCAGGGGTTCGTCTCTCCCGGTATTGGGGGTGAGGTCGTGCTGTGTCTAGGAGAGCCAGAACATGAAAAGTCCTTGGCCAAGGCAGGAGATTTGCTGGTAGGTATTCCAGTAGTATCTCAGGGTGTTCTGGGCTACACTCCGACACGACTTGTACCGCTTTTGGGGGTCTGACTTTTACCAACCCCCTAGGCCCGCCATGCGATGCTCATAGACGAACGGACCGGACTGTACGGATATTGTCACTGACAGGCTCAGTAGGGTGTCAGGATGAGTTCGCTCATCGACGTCCCTTTTGGTCAATACCTGGTGGCCCGTCACGTATTGGCTTATACCTCTGACGTGCTAGTGGTTAAATCCACAGCCACAGTATTGACGAGTCTTTAGAGTCCACCACACAGACAGTTACTCAAGTTTCGGGCGAAACGCTGTAGAGGCCGTATGGAGATATGGCAGGGTTCGATCAGATACGTGCGGTATTGCACGGATCGTGATCGGACGGTTTTTACTAGCCGGCTTTGGCTTAAGCCGGATACTAGTATTACATAGTGTAGTTTTGTCTCTTTGCATTTGTGTTCAGTGCGAATACAAATGCGGGCATGTATTTCCAGTAGTGGGGTTTTCCTGTAATTTATTACAGGATCGGTTTTTTCTGAAGTTGCCAGTTTGCATTCCGTTCCGGCCGGTTTTCTTTCATTCCTTCTCGGCCGGACTTTGTGATGGAGAGTGTTAATTGCAAGTTCGCAATTAACATGTTGTGAGGGGCTTTCTTGCATATGTTGCTTTTGATGAGACTTGCATCATCATGTTATTCCATTCTTGTCCATCTTTTTGCTTTTCATTTGAGATGAGTGAAAAAGGATTGATTTGTGAGGTTTGTATTATCTTTTGATATATTCTTTTCTTGCCTTTTTCTCTCTCCAATCTCCACCATGAGGAGAGGGGCCGGCCACTAAAGAGGGGAGAGAATGAGAGAGCTTCATTTTGTGGGTGTGAAACATTATCTTTTTTTTTCCATGTCTTGAAAAATTGAGAGCTCCATTTTTCCTTCTCTCAAGCTCATTCCTTTCCTCCAAACATCAAGGCAACTTCAAGAACCCTAAAGAGACATCTCACTACACTATTCTATAGCAAGCCTTGGACGCGTCGGCTAGCCAACTTCGCGCCCGAGTTGCCTCGGTCAAGAGGCGGGAGCCCGTAAAAGATTCCGGCTACGTGGTGCCCCTTTCCGACGAGCGAGGAGGAGACGGAGATTCCGCGGTAGATCGGAGTGGAGACGAAGACCGAAGGACACGGATCGTTTGGTATAGCATCTCTACTCTTTTCTTTTTGCTAGCTAGCTAGGTTAATGGCCCGATCCGGGTAAAAAGTCCGCGGTGGTGCCGTTTTGCAAAGTTCGCAAAGTTTTAGTTTTCCGCGTTTCCGGTGTCGGATCGACGGCCGGGGCGCCCCCGCGGGCTTACAAATGGCTATCTTCTCATTGCTCGACTTGATTGCTAAAGTAATCTTGATCTGCCTGCGATAAAAGTAGAGGAACTGGGCCATGCAAAACCCAGACGTCGGTGCGTCATAATATCAAAATAATAGTAATAACCAGGATATGTTGATATAATTAAACATGAATATAAATAATAAACACATATATGAATAGTGAGCTATATATATGTGATGTGTATCCTAAAGTCTGTACTTCTAGGTTATCTATTCTAGAAGTCTTTGAAATCAATTAATGTAATCCTCATCGTAACTCAATAGTGTATATTTCGTTCATGCCCCCATGGGACCATGGTACAATATATTCCGTTCATTCCCTACGGGACCACGGTACAATATATCCCGTTCATTTCCCACGGGACCACGGTACAATAAACAATGATTTATTCCATAACGCCCAGAATCATGGCAAACAATAATAATATCCTCCTGAGTTACGTTTCAGTTACATTCTTGATTTCCCCTTTTCCCCCAGGTTTCGTGTTCAAGTCAAGTATTGCCAATATAATCTAATGCAAACACAGGATCAAGCAGGTACAGTTCTTGTCTATGCAAACAACAAGTCATGTCCGTCAGGACAATAATCAGGATTGTTGGCATTAGCAATAAGATCCAAGTAACAGGTCCGGTAGTGTGTCGTGAACATGTCATGTACTGTATATTAACCAAAATAGATGCCAATGTAAAACTGTAATCAATATCGAAATACTATTAATGCCAGAATGTATATGCATCTATCTGTAATAACCATTATACGTCCATTACCATATATGATGCAATCTAGATAACGTATTAGACTAATATAGTAGTATGATAACATCGTGACGTTCTGGCATGCAACTAGATAAGCTATTATTAGTACGGATACTGGAAAACGGTAAATCGGTAATTTCTGCTGAATAGTAAACACATGCACTATCATTTATTAAATAAATATTGATATAATAGCATAGCATATTGAAAGTATAGAACTTGCCTGATCGGATCTCACGTCGAGGTACGAATATCACGTCCGACGTCGAAATAATGTTGCGATGCAAAACTTGCGTGTGCAGGACTGGACCTGGCTGAGCAGTGACATGACGTGGTAACAGGGATAGATGACGACGGTGACTGAGTCGTCTGGATCGTCGACGACATGCGCAACTCCGGCGAGACGGTCGGCAAGAAAGAAAAGAAAAGAAGGAAGGAAAAGAAAGAAGAAGAAGAAGAGAAAGATGTGGAGGTTGTTGTTGCTGGTTATGGGGTTAGCGAGAACAGAGGAGAGGGTGGCGACGAGGTGACAACGACGATGGCCGATGGAGATGACGAGAGGGACTAGGTCATAGGTTAGGGTTCTTCTCGCGGTCGGGGATGGCGCAGGGTTGTCGGTGGTGGCGTTCTTAGGTGCTGGGGAGGCGAAGACGTCAGTGGTGACAGTGATGATGGGTTTTCCGGTGAGGGTGTGGTCACAGGCGATGAGCATTAGGCTTTGGCGTCGGGAAGAGGTTGGGTGGTGCTTGGGGTTGTCGGGGAGAAGAGGAGAAGCAGGGGGTAATGACGAGAGGGCAAGAACGAGGTGAGGACAAGGGCAAGAGGACGAACGGTGGCAAGGGGTGGCGGCGAGCGTGGGTTAGGGCTCGGGGACGTGAAGAAGAAGGTAGGAAGAGAGAGTAAGGTTTATGTTTTAATAATAATTATATAATATAATATATTTATATATATATATTAGAGTGAGAGAGAGAGGTTAGAGAGAGAGACAGAGAAAGAGAGGAGAGAGAATGAGAGAGAGAGGATTTTTAATATTTAAATTAATTAATATATAATATATATAATATATAACAGTTTATTTTTATGTTTGTTATATAAATATTAGATATATACATATATATGGGATTATACAGATAATACCAGATTGCTCCAAATATTACCCTTAACTATTCTAAAATCTAGTTTTTAAATATGGAGAATATACGTAAAAGTTTAAACCATAATGTGATATCCAGTAAATAAAAATGTATAGCCCCAAGTACGGATCTACATAAATATACATAGCGATCGATAACGAATCTGTTTTAACAATTAGGGTCTGAACACGATATATGGTCGCAGCCACAAGATATGGGGTACCATGATATGCAGGGCTAGATATCAGAATATGTTATTTGATTTTTATTTTGTATTATAAAAGATATGCGGCATACTAAAATATATTATATATGTTTATAAAATCTCGATTTGCATGGATCCTCTGTACTAGCAAATATTTGATGTAATCTTGAACCTTGATGGGTTTCAACCATGCGGATCAGGTCGGATAATAACCATAACTGCTCATTGCACTATCTGCAACCCAAAAGCAATAATAATAAAGAAATTTGTCGCAAGACTTGAAATACCCCGCATAAAATAGTATAAATGCACTAAGGTGTTACATTATACCCAACTACAAAAGAATTTCGTCCTCGAAATTCCCGTAACAAGAAAGACAAGAAAACACGGATCTAAGAAAAGAAGTATGGAAACTTCTGTCGA
Organism: Agapanthus africanus; assembly: GCA_030015575.1. Lineage (NCBI taxonomy): Eukaryota > Viridiplantae > Streptophyta > Magnoliopsida > Asparagales > Amaryllidaceae > Agapanthus > Agapanthus africanus. The sequence continues at coordinate 279,258,086 of JASDDO010000029.1, read as the reverse complement.
ATCTCGTCTCCACGTTCCCAATTAGATTCTCTGTGCGAACGATTCCCCCCATGAAACAAGTACTAGTGGGATAACTTTATTCTTGAGGACTTTTTCTCGTCGATCGACAATGCCGTTGGTCGCTCTTCATACATTAAATCTTCCCTTACTGTCAGTTCCGAATGGACTAGGACGTGCGTCTCATCTCTAACATACTTGCGGAGTTGAGATACATGAAACACGTCAGGAACACCCGCCAAGGATGGTAGTAAATCCAATCGATAGGCTACCTCTCCAACACACTCGATAATGTCGAAAGGCCCCACGAATCGAGAACTAAACTTTCCTCGACTACCAAATCGGATAACTCCTCTGGTCGGTGATATCTTCAAGAACACAAGATCACCAACTGCGAACTCCAAAGGTCTTCGTCTAGTATCAGCCCAACTTTTCTGTCGATCTTGTGCCGCCTTCATATGATTTCTGATCACGTTAACTTTCTCCACCGTTTGCACAATAAGATCCGGTCCCAATAATCTTTTTTCTCCAACATCGTCCCAACAGATAGGCGAGCGAAACTTATGACCATATAATGATTTGAATGGAGCCATCTGTATAGTCGCCTGAAAACTATTGTTATAAGAAAACACCACTAAGTGCAAATGGTCCTCCCATGAACCCTCGAAGTCTAACATGCATGCTTTCAACATATCTTCAAGAGTTTGGATCGTTCTTTCAGACTGGCCATCTGTCTGAGGATGCTAGGCTGTGCTAAATTTCAAGCGAGTTCCCAAACTTTCTTATAGACACCTCCAAAAGTGTGATAGAAATCGAGTATCACGATCCGAAATGATGCTCACGGGTACTCCATGTAATCTCACAATCTCCTGCATATACCGCTCTGCCAAAGCCTCTATCGACTGACCAACTCAAAATGGTATAAAATGAGCTGCCTTAATGTCACGACCCAAATTTAGGCACGTGACCGGCACATAAACCACGTAACGTCAACAGGCGTACGCAATTTAAGTAAGCCGAAACCCAGAAATCTAAACCACCCAAAAAAGGATCGGTGGAGAAAAACATAGTTAAAAACATTCGGAAATCTCAAGTAAAATCTTTAACTTAAGTTTACTTTCTTGAATATTTCGGCAGCACCTCCTTTGTAAAGAATAGCCTCGAAAACGGGTGCAACATAATATATAAATAAAGCATCCCAAACGGGAGAAAATCACGCCCAACGGCGGAGACAACCACCACAAGCATATATACGATGTCGAAGCGAAGAAATATAAATGAAAACAGCATAAGGAGGTAAAACTTTACAACAAGACCAGCTCCCACAAGCACGGCACCCAAGTCACCAAAAAATAATACAACACCGATCCTCACAACTCGTCTCTAAGTCAAATACATGAAGGTGGTAGATGGAGAGTACTAGATACAAAGATATACAATGTACATCAACAGATAACCGCAATCCACCTAAAGCAAAAGGGTCTCACAGCCAACCGTAGCGGTATCCGCAAAAGTAGAGATAATAAGGCGCCCTGCCGCGACCACTCTGATGATCAAACCTGAAAAACCCTGCGGCACAATGGGAGTGAGTTGCCAACTCGTGAATAGTTAATAATATCATACTGTAATCGCAAGTATGCACTAACAGCGATAATCTACCACATGTAATCTGATAGCATAAGTATGGCAATATGAATATGCAACTATCATGATCAGGGTACACCACCACGGTATTACATATACATGAATCAAATGCATATCAAATAAATCCTGAGTGCGGGATAATTAATAATCTCATGCACAAATCATCAGCATGAAAAAAACATCGGTGTAAATCAACAACACCCCAAATCCCAAAATCCTCAGACGCCGTCACCAGGACTGGCCCCCATATCCTGTAAATCTCATGGAACCTGAGTGCCCAACATCGGCACTCAAAAACATCATGAAAATACTCGTGTCCAACATCGACACATAAAACCACATATCATATCTGTACATCTCGCGGAATATGAGCGCCCGATATCGACTCTCACAATCCTCGGAACATGAGTGTCCTACACCGACACTCGCAATCCCCATAGCCATATATCTCACGAAACATGAATGTCCAACCTTGACATTCGCAATCCAAGGAACATGAGTATCCAACATTGACACTCGCAATCCCCATATCCATACGTCTCACAGATCATGAATGTCAAACACCGACATTCGAAATCCAAATCTATATATCTCACGGAACATGAATGTCAAACACCGACATTCGAAATCCAAAACCATATATATCTCGGAACATAAGTACCCAACATCGACACTTGAAATCCCCAAATCGAATGAAAAACAAATCTCAATGCGTAAATCCATGTAGTATGACATATGCAACATAGAACAACAATATGCGCATATCAAGGGAAAATCCGCTATTTGATTTCATCAGGTCATTAATATATCACGCGGTTCCCAATTCTCCAAATCCAATATTATATATATACATATATAACAGCATCCCATACCACTGATATATATCATATAAAGATGAACATATAATTATAGCAAGGTATATGTGTGAACATGTAGGTATAGCAAAGCATATGTATAAGCATGTAGGTGTACAGGTATGCTATATTTCATATGCGCCATCGCACAAGAATAAATGCCTCAATGTCGCTAACCAATAGCAAGGTATATCATATGAATATTTATGTTGTGCGTATCATGGCAATTACTGACAGTGTGTGTGTAGCATACAATGAGTGCTCGTGCAACATGGACTGTCAATAATAGTGCAGTGTACAAGGGGTACAGGTTCAGGCACAACAAGTAACTATATGCAATGAAGTTCATGCTCCATTTCTATATGTGCATATAAACATGCGGCTAATATCATATCATATCTAGCCCTGACGCTTAACGCCATACGGGCGATTTTCCCGTAGATGTTAAATCTACTCACTAACAATCTCAAGCTAAGTAGATCCAATCATCCGCTTCCCTTTCGTCGCAGCGCTCGAAGTCCCCGCCTGCGATCCTAAAATTTCATAAACATATCACATAAGGCTAAATATCATACGCTGACACAAAGATAACGAAACACAAGGATAACGCCCATTAGATAATTACACTGTGCACCTAGTGCACAAAACGCGTACGACCTCGGCACAATCCTAGCTACGATCGCTAAACTACGCAACCACCAAGCCTAGACCCCGATCGTACCGATCACGCATTCACAACACAATATAACGTGAGGAAGATAATAAATATAATATCGCAACGTCCATTAGGACCCACGTCCAATTTAATCCGAAAAGCTAGTAAGCAACTTTATCACATATAAGCTCAAGTCTAGTAGTAACACAATTCTATCGATCACAAATATCGCAAAATAGCTTAGCTAAGTCATCCAAACCATTTCTACAATTTTAATCTCACCCAAATATGCTTTAGTAAAACTTAGTTTGCTAATTATCTCAATTAGACAAATTAGGAAATTAACAACTAACTTTCACCCACTAGGTTAAGTTTTCCAAGTCTTCACTTATAAATTAACCACTTCAACAATTTAAACCCTATCTTGATCTTCACAAAACTATCATGAATATTCTAAACATGCTAATTAAGCTATATTAAAAATCTAATAAGCTAGCTTAATGATTTGAACAACAATAAAAGATTAGGGTTAGGATTGTATACCTTCACTAGATCACAAATTAGCAATTAAACTCATCATTTTAGCCTCCAAAATGATGTCTTTCATGAAGATCTATGCTAGTTTAAAGTTGAAGAATTGGGGTAGGGATTTATTTATGAGTTTGTGGGATTATTTGAGGATTTGTGATGATTTTTGTGAGCTTGATGAAGTGAAAATGAGGCAAAGGAAGCAAGAGGGCAGCAAGGGGGTGCTCGGCCAAGGAGGAATAATGGAGAAGGTTAATGATTTGTGTGAAAATTTCTAGCTAAAACCACTAATAAATGCTCATTAATTCAAATAATATCCTATTCCACCTCAATTCTTTTCTTTTAAAATTTTCCTTTTAATCCACAAATATCTAGATATTTTGCATGGATGGATTAAACTTAATCTAGTGATTAAATTAGCATAGATTCACATTAGTAGTAATTAACCCAAACAAAATTGTAATTACCACTAACTAAATGCATAATTAACAACTTACAAAAATATTTTAATTAGGGAAAAATATCTATGTGAACCAACATTTTCAAGTGACCACTAAAATCCGCAAACTAGCACTATCTAGTTAAACTAAGTGCAGTCAAGTCTATACTAAAATTTGATCACATCCGGGTTTTTACGGAAAACACCTACTATTTTACCCTAAAAACGGAAAATTCGCATAACGATTTCTAAAACGTTACAATCTTCCCCCCTTAAAGAAATTTGGTCCCCGAATTAAAAATTTAACTGCGCGTACCTTCGAAAAGATGAGGGAATTTCTTCCGCATCTCGCTCTCGGCCTCCCAAGTGATCTCCTTACTAGTTGGGTCACGCCAAAGAACCTTCACAGATGGCAAGACCTTTGACCGAAGTTTCTTCACCTGCCGATCCAATATAACTACCGGTTGCTCGGTGAACGAAAGATCGTGCTCAAGCTGAACGGTCTGGTGCTAAATCATGCAAGAAGAATCATGAAGGTATTTACGAAGTATCGACACATGGAAAACGGGGTGAACATCCGGAAAACTGGACGGAAGTGCCAAACGATAGGCAACGGCTCCAACTCACTCAAGGATCTCGAAATGACCCACAAATCTGGGACTGAGCTTCCCCTTTTTCCCAAATCTCATAACGCCCTTCATCAGAGAAATCTGCAGGAATACATGATCCCCCACTGCAAACTCAAGTCTGCGACGACGACGATCGGCATAAGACTTCTGTCTGCACTGGGCTGCTCTCATCCTGTCCTGAATCAGCTTGATCTTCTCCGTAGTCTCCTGAACAAGCTAGGGTCCTAAAACCCTACTCTCGCTGAGTTCGGTCCAACAGACTGGAGATCGACACTTCCTACTATACAAAACCTCAAAAGGGACCATCTGAATCGTCTTCTGATAACTGTAGAGAATTCAACCAATGGCAAGTGACGATCCCAACTACCACCAAAATCAAGCACACACGCACGAAGCATATCCTCCAGAGTCTGTATAATCCGCTCCGACTGACCATCGGTCTGCGGATGAAAAGCGGTGCTAAAACTCAACCGGGTACCCAAAGCTTCCTGAAGCTTCTTCCAAAGATGACTAGTAAACTTGGTGCCCCTGTCGGATACGATGCATGTGGGAACGCTGTACAAACGCACAATCTCATCTATATACAACTGAGCATAACCGAAAGTGGTCTTCACTGGAAGGAAGTGAGACGCTTTCATCAACCGGTCAACAATCACCTAAATGGAGTCATACCCTCGACTGGTCCAGGGTAGACCCACAACAAAGTCCATGGAAATCTGCTCCTATTTCCACTCCGGAATGGGTAAAGGCCGCAACTCACCTGCCGGCCTCTGATGCTCGGCCTTGACTTGCTGACAAGTCAGGGACCTCGAAACGAAGTCTAAAATATCGCGCTTCATCCCTTCCTACCAGTAAAAGTATCTCAAGTCACGGTACATCTTGGTTGAACCTGGATCAACGCTAAAGGCTGACTGATGTGCATGCTCTAGGATATCGCGTCTCAACCCATCAGCATCTGGTACACACAAGCGAGTCCCGCATCGTAGCACACCCTGTGTTAGTGATATGTATGCCGTAGAGGCCATTACTGTACATACGATGTATATTGTAGTGGATGCTTCGACATATATAGGGAGGACTTTCTTGCTCGACATGATAGTATGCTATCTGGTTGCTCTTTATCTTAACATGTACTCTGATTGTCTCTATGTTACATGTTGATAAAGCCTTTAGGATGAGTACTTGACTACCAGGACTATGATGCAGATCCCTAGAAGGAAATAGGTAACTCAGTTGTACTCATCATTGAGCGCACCATATCTAATAGGGTGCGGTTCCTCCGTTCTGATACACCGTTGTGCTGTGGTGTATATGGAGGAGTCAGCTGAGAGAGAATCCCATTCTCTTTTAGGAAGTCCAGGAATTCATTGCTTAAGTATTCTCCTCCTCGATCAGATCGAAGGATTTTAATACTTTTTCCGGTTTGGTTCTCGACTTCTTGTTCATATTCTCTAAATTTCTCAAAAGCTTCTGATTTGTGTTTCATCAGGAACACATATCCGAATCTAGAGAGATCGTCAGTGAATGTAATGAAGTACGAAGAACCATCCCTGGCATGTGTAGACATGGGACCGCATACATCACTATGTATCAGTCCCAAGAGTTCGGTAACTCTTTCTCCGTGTCCCGTAAACGGAGTTTTGGTCATCTTGCCTTTGAGACATGACTGGCAAGTGTCATAAGATGAAAATTCAAAAGGATTTAAGTATCCATCCTTATGCAACTTAGCCAGTCGTGTCGCATTGATGTGACCCGGTCTACAATGCCACAAGAAGGATTCGTTCAGTTCTGAACTCTTCCTCTTGTGTGTGTTTGTTATACTCAGAACTGTTGATTGGTTTAGAACATAAATGCCATTGCACAACATGCCTGATCCAACTAACTTTTGGTTACGGAAAATGTTCATAACATTGCCCTGTAATACAAAATTATATCCCTCTTTACTCAATAAAGAAACCTATATAATGTTGCATATCAGGTTCGGCATGTAATAGCATTCGTTCAGAACCAATGTATTACCAGTTGGTAATACAAGGTGATATTCCCCGACAGTCTTAGCTGCAACAATTGCACCATTTCCAACTCTAATGTCTTTATCACCTTCTCCAAGTTCTCTACCTTTTCTAAGCCCATGTAACTGATTAAATATATGGGATCCTGACCCGGTATCTAATTCCCAGGACGTAGGGCAAATGGAGAAACAGTTCTCTGTAACGAACACACCCGAAGAAAATGCATCATCATGTACTTTCTTCATTCGGGTGGCATGGGAATCCTGGTATTCCCCTATATCCTGTTCAGTCCTATAACTCTTATAGGAAAGAACGGAACCAACGTTCCCCAGCACAGTATAACATGCGGGTTCGGTCAATACATCCATATTATTATCTTTATTAAGGCATGAAATGGTCGCTACCTGGAGAGAGAGAGAAGAAAACACTTTAGCGTATGCTCGTGCAAGATCAGATTGGTTATTATCTTATCTAATCAGGATGGCTCCCACTGCTTTTTATCAAATCTTCCTTCAAACCCTAAAAGGAAAGACTAGCCGGGATTAATTACACACTACAAGTTCGCCAATCTTTCAGCCAGGCCAGTGTCGGTACTTTGAGGGAGGTCCCCAGTGCTTTCGCACGAACCTAATTAATGTAAACCTCGTTTTCCCAGAGGCGTAACCTCGTTAACACCTTTCTAGACACCTACTTGATCGGCTAATTGTAATGTGTAAAACTCTCCCAGGAGTAACTCTTACTCGCAGTGGATATCGGGATCCAACTATCTCATAGAAGGTATGCAATCTCATTGCAAATTTCAACACTTGAAATTCCCGATAATATTTTGCCCCTAGCGTGCTATGACCTTGACGCATGCCAAACAACCCACAGTCCGCTAGTCAAGTTCAACCCGTACATTTCTTGATTGAATTAAACCCACCCGCATGACCCTTGACGCATGCCAAACAACGCCGTGCGAATACCCTAATCCAATCGCATCGTATGCTAGCAGATAAGCACTAGTTAGCTACCGTACACTACGCCTTGACGCATGCCAAACAACCGCAGCACGAATACTAACTAGTACTTATCTGAAATGACGGAGGGCTACGACAGGTTTTTCTGAAAACCTATTGCGTAATGAACTTGATATCGTTGTAGAATCAAATGAAGTTTTGAAATGGAGTGATTTTGAGGCTTTTCTAGTTTTGCTAAAGGGGTCACTCCTGGTGAAGGGATCGTCGGCCTTTTCCTCGTCGAATGAGGTGCGGAATATATCATATATATCGCTGTGCAAAGCAGAAACTATAGAAGCAATCAAAAACAAACCGAGTGTGTAGCATCTGCCAGTTATCGCTAAAGGAGTCACTCCCGGTGAAGGGATCTCGGTCCTTTCCTCATCGAATAAGGTGCAGGGTATATCATATATACCGCTATGCAAAGCAAGAACTGTAGCTACCTGTTTTGTTTAAAATTTGATTCTACAACATCTTAGGTTTCTTTTCTTTCATTAATCACATTAATGAAGTCCCATCATTTAAATACCTAAACATCACAGATAAATACGACGTACACTTATGCCATCCGCATTCGCCTCGATGTCCCCTCGTGCACCGTTAGGTTAGGTAACTAACGACAGAGCAGGGCAGGGCTAGTGCGGGTGCAAAACATAAGTAACGTCTATATAATATATCATATATACTATATACTGTATCTATCACAGAACATCACATGATCACATCACAGATATCGCAGCAGAAGAAACATATGAAACATTGGATATACTAGGACGTCCGTGTTTTCAATACGAGCCAGTATAAAACACGGATTCCACGGTCGTGATGAATAGCCAATCCCAGACCCCTAGACCCCTACGAGAGCGGCAAGCAACCCTGCCAATTCTAGGGTTAGGAGACCCGGACTCGACTCCTCGAGTTGGTCTCCCACTGGACCCCAGAACCCGGTTACTTGTGCTCCCCTCCATGGGTCTATCCTAATGCGGAAAAGTAAATAATATACAAAAGGTGACAACTTCCGCAACCTGGAAGTGCCCCAAATAAAAGAATATTACATACAAGTTTTTACATGAATGAAAATGAAAAACACTCATCTCACATAAAAACCCCCGGCTATTCAAACACGACAATCCAATATAACATATCCAGCAACACATAACATCACATGTCATCAACGTAAGTAAATATGCGCATCCCAATTGTCGTTGACATATAGCAACGAAACCGGCGATATCACATATTACACTTACGGTCACATAAAAGAAAGTGTAAAACTACAACAGTTGGAATCCGCAACCTCTTTAGACATCACATGCCTAATGAAATGAAATACTTAGACATCACATGCCTAACAGTTATAAACCCCGCATTTTAGTCTCATTATCGAAAACTCTTTTCAATATCAAGTGAAACTAAACCGCTAGATTTATAACATTCATTCAGTTATCTCATAACTGTTTGTGAATTCCAATTATTGTATCACATTCCAGATAAACAGAAAATGTTAAACTTTCCGATCGAACAGTCGAATACCCAAGTTTTCCCGATACAGCTCAATACATGAAATAAGTCTAACAACATTCAGTTCGTTCCTCAGTACCAACGGTCCAGCCGTAGAAGGGTCAAGCCAACGCCTCACATGTGGCACGCCGTACTGCCCCAAACCCGAAGGTTCAAAGGGCAGTTCAAGACGGTCACATAATCGAGTTAAGGTTTGTTGTCTTCTAGAGGGTCCATCGCGTTACTTGCACTACTTAGAACGTCGTTAAACTACGGAAAAATCCAACACTTGGAAATTTCCCGACAGGGGAAAAATTGGGTATTTATATCCGGTCGAACTTTTTAACATATTCTAAAATTTATCCGGAAAGCCACATAGACAAAATCTGATACTCCGATCGAAACACCGAATCCCCAAAACAATCCCAGAAAATTCAACTCTTGAATAAATATTAAAAATTCCCATAAAACTCAGCACCAGAAAAGAGGAATTACTGTGCAAAAATTATTGCGCATTGTGAACAGTAGGCGGCGGAACCACGGCAGAAGCCATGCTTCTGCCGCGTTTCCGCGGCGGTTTAGACGCATCATGAGCTCGTTTTGCACCATAATTCTTATATCTTCATGCTGATATTTTTAAGAATTTTTAATATGGAAAAATCCCAATTTTTAGAAAAATTCCAGAGAGCAATATTTGAGTTGGGGTTTCGGGTCGATCGGACTTCAAACTCCGTCTAGACTTCGCCTAAGGCTCTAGCTAGGCTCTGATACCACTGTAGGGTTCCTAGGCACACTATAGAGGTCTCACAAGGCATCAACCATGCCAATTTCAAATTTTATGGGTGCTGAGAAACCCTAATACGGATCGTTAACTAGAAATTTAGGCGATAAACGAAACTAGTTAACATCTTAACTAAAGGAGAGAGGCTACAACCTTTGTAGATCCGGTTCTCCACTTCCTTAGCTCCATGTAGGCGTCCTCTCGCTGTCCATCTCGAATCCCGAACTCAAACGTCGGCTTCATCGGAGAATTGGGCGGACTAGGTCGTCGGCTTCGTGCCGAAGATGATCTACGTCGAGGCATCACAAGTTCAAGCTCCGACTTCACAAAGTTGTGAAACTTGTGAAGAAAACACCCCTAACAACTTGGCAAGAGGTAGAGGGTGAAGAAATAGGAGGTGGGTTCACTTTAGAATTGGATTTCTCTCACTTTAGCTCAAGTTGCCATTGATGGCATCAAGCTTTCTATCTTGAAGAAGAAGATCAAGAAGAAGAAAGAATATGATAAGTGTTGAATTAAAATGAAAAATAATTCAATACTTATCATAAGCTAACAATAGTTGAGTGTAGAGAATAGACCATGGTTACTTGGATGGGTTAGGGTTAAGCATGAAGACAAGAATGGTTAAGAAGTCAAAGCTTCATGAAGCTTCAACTAAAAACAAACATAGCCACCATTCTTATCTAAATCTTTTCCAAATAAATAAACAAATAAATAAATGAAAAAGCAAAACCCTAATCATCTCTTAACCATGGTTCAATCCTTTACACTTAACCACATGATCAAGTATCATCAAACATGATACATATATGTGCACAAAAGTATATCACATATACTTTTTGCACATCAAGTGAGAAAATCCATTTAAAGTGAACCAATACTAGTTAATGCAAAGTAATATATCAAATATATAATTATACATTAAATCATTAAATCAACACTTGATTTAACGATCCGGTCATATCGCATATAGCCGACTAGTATCCTACGTATCGGCTTATCGAATCAATCCTTGATTCGATATCTAGGTTATATCGAATATAACCAATCGATACATTCATCGCGAGAATGAAATACGGTATCACATACACGCATTATTCTCAGTCCTGCACATATCTCATATGCGCTCCTATTTCGTTTCGCTTGAACCAGGAAACCTCTGTGTAGGACTCTAAAGACTCGTCAATACGCCGGTAGCAGATGATGATCATATCAAGCACCCACAAGCCGCAAGCGGTCTGCTAAACGTAACGGCCATCCGGGTATTGAGCGATCAGAAGATCGACGAGCTAGTCCGCTCACACTCCTGTGAATCCAACCAGTAACACTTACCGTACAGTCCGGTCTGTTCGTCTGATACGTCGCATATCAAGTCTAGGGGTGGCAAACGTCAGACCCCAATAACCGATAAGTCGAGCCGATGTGAGGCTCATAACGGGTCGAGAAACTGCTGGTAACACTTACCAGCAAATCTCTGATCAGCCCTGGCCAGGGACTTCCCTGTTACGGCCAATCGAGCACAGCGCAACATCAACCCCCAATACAGGGAGAGACGAAACCCCTCCTATCGCTCATTGCCTCCATGTGACTCGGGACTGTACCCAAAGACCACCGTTTTGCACGCCCTCATGGACATGGTAAGGTGGAGATCAAAGCACAGTGGGAATCACACAAGACTCTATGACGATCTCGGGTCAACAGACTAACCTGCACAAGTGTCACCTGAGAACTGCCATCTGACGTGAGGTATAATACCATCTGAGAGTTCTCGGCGATTCCGTCCAGTATACCCAGTCTCCACTGAGCACCCGTATACGATCTCTGATGTCAACCACCAATGGATATGGGATCATCCATCGCCCATCTCATGGGTCGAGAAGCGTATACGCTAGTCTACACTGGTATATCGATGCCCTGTCTCGATACACCCACGACTAGGGACCTTGAAGGATGTACTTATGGACTACCATGTCCCTACTAGTATGATCTGCATCATAGTCCAGATAGTCAAGTACACATCCTAAGGGCTTTATCAACATGTAACTATAAGAAAGTTTAAAGAGACAAGTGTACATGTTAAGATAAAGAGTAACCAGATAGCATACTATCATATCGAGCAAGAAAATCATCTCTATATATGTCCAAGCATCCAATATAATATACATCATCTGTACAATACTGGCCTCTAGGGCATACATACAACTAACAGGATGATCCCATATCCATTGGTGTTTGACATCAGAGAAGGTATACGGGTAATCAGTGGAGACTGGGTATACTAGACGGACTCGCCGAGAACTCCTAGATGATATTATACCTCACGTCAGATGGCAGTTCTCTGGTGACACTGGTACAGTTTAGTCTGTAGACCCGAGATCGTCATAGAGTCTTGTGTGATTCCCACTGTGCTTTGATTTCCACCTCACCACGTCCAAGGGGGCATGCAAAACAGTGGCTTTTAGGTATAGTCCCGAATCACATGGAGGCAATGAGCGATAGGAGGGGTTTCGTCTCTCCCGGTATAGGGAGTTGATGTTGCGCTGTGTTCGATTGGCTATAACTGGAAATCCCTGGCCAGGGTTGCTGAGATTTACTGGTAAGTGTTATCAGTAGTTTCTCGAACTGTTATGGACCTCATATCAACACGACTTATCGGTTACTGGGGTCTGACGTTTACTACCCCTAGACTTGATATGCGACATATCAGACGAAGAGACCGGACTGTACGGGAGTGTTACTGATTGGATTCGCAGGAGAATGTACAGGCTTACTTGTTGATCTTATGATCGCTCAATACCTGGGTAGCTGTTACGTTTAGCTGACCGCTTGCAGCTTGTGGGTGTTTGATATGATCATCACCTACTGCCGGCGTATTGACGATTCTTTAGAGTCATACACAAAGGTTTCCTGGCTCAGGAAAAACGGAGTAGGAGCACATATATGATATGTGCGGGACCGAGAATAATACATGTATGTGATACCGTATTAGATTCTCGCGATATGTGAGATCGGCCGGGTATATGTGATATAGCCGGGTCATCGGATCAAATGTTGATTCGATGAACTGATATAGATTATATTAGTCGGTTATTTATGAAATAGCCGGATTATCGGATCAAGTGTTGATTTGATAATTTAATGTATAATTATATATTTGATATATTATATTACATTAACTAATATAAGCTCACTTAAACATTCTTTTTCTCACTTGGATAATACATTGATATATATGTGATATATGTTAATTGTATTATTTTATTTTGTTACAAAATATATTATATATGTGATATATAATATTGTAACAAGTTAAGGTTACAAATGCAACATGATTTGTGGAGTTTAAACAAGTTAAGGTTTGATTTGGGTTAGCTTTTTCATGAAGCTTTCTTTTGTTTTTAGCTTAGATATTTTGTGTTGATATTTATTAACCCAACCCAAATTCTTTACCCTAGTTTACTCTCTACATGGGTTAAGCCTTCATTCCTAACCCATGGTTGATTTGTAACCATAACAATGATTTCATTATTCATCACAAATAGATTTCTTCTTCTTCCTCCTCTTAAAAAAAAGCTTTCTAGCTTTTTGTGATGTGATAAAATAAAGTGAGAAATTGAAAACAAAAGAGAGCATAATTCCTACTTAATCATCCTCATCTATTCTAGCCACTTAGATTAGGGTGTTCACTTAACTAATACTTGATTTGAGAAGTGAGAGCTTGAGTTTGAGATTCTTCAAGGTAGATCATCTTCGAAAAGGAAGATTTCAAGCAAGCATGGATTTTTCGGCTAGTGGAGCCTCTTGATTAGTCGAAAATATTGTATATTTTAGCCGGCAATTTCTTCATCATTTGCACTCAGTTAGAAGTGTACGGTATTCATATTTCACATATTAGCAAATCAGTCGTAAAATATCAGATTGCATGTGTTAGACTCTAAAACCGACATTTCCAAGGAAATTGACTGCATTGCATCATCTCTATATTGTGCAACACTTGTCTTGAGAAATTGTGCAGGAAAATCTGGAAGAAAAGCCAAAATTGTCAATTTGCTGATCAAACATGACGCCAACTCAAAGATTTGGAATCTGGTATTGATGTAAAAGGCATTGAGCAATTCAACATATCATAAAATACAGAGAAGGACATCAAAAGCAAGCACCAGAAATATGCAGCCCCAAGGAGCCCAAATGGCCGCGGAACCGCGGCCTAAGCCACCTATTGCCGCGGTTCCGCGGTGGTATTGCCCCTTCATCACCTCAATTTTGGTGCACAATGTCAATCTCAGCTCCCACACTTCAGAAAACCTATGCAAATTCCAGAAGACTCCAGAGAATTCTGCCAGATCAGCAAGCTTTGGGATCAACACTAAACTAGCCTTGTATTCTAGAAACTTCTTCCTAAACCCTAGCTTAAACCCTAAGCTAAGCCTAACTAACTACTTCTAGAAGTCTTTCAACAAACTTTTGGAGGGAACTCAAAGGCTTAGGGTTTGGATGCTCTATAAATAAAACCCTAGGCTCACTTGTAAGGGATATAATTGATGAGCTTGGAAAAATCAATCCATTAGTTCATTTGAGAGCCATTCTATCTCTTTTTTCATCTTCTTCTTCCACAAGTCTAGTGAGAGGACTTGTGTGAAACCCTAACCCTAAATTCCAATCAAAAGCCAAGATCCCGAGTACCCATCAAGCAAGAAGCCTTGCAACCTTTTATGAGCCGAGCCGATCTTCAACAGAGCAAGTGGTCCACCGATCCGCGACTCAAGGAGCCAAGCGACGCCAATTCAACAATTTAGTTCTTCCTCTTGTAGTTCTTGAGCGACTGTAATCAAATTGTTGATATAAATAAAAGGTGATATTCTTTTATCTTGTTTTCTTTAAATTCTCGCATCATGATATCTTTTCAATTCTTGAATACTTTCTGTGTGATGATGTTTGAGTAATACTCCGCTCGTCGAGGAGTCGAGACGATCAATAGAATGATGATGCAATATATCTTAAATCGATTCTTGAGTCCTACAAGTTTTGTAAACCCTAGCAATTTCAAGAACCGACGACCCATTTCGTTGCGATGCTTTCTTGATTGATATCGCTCGAGATTGGGGAGTTACGATCGTTTCTTGAAATTGTTAGAGGCTAGAATGCAAAAGATATCAACGAAAGAACAAGGGTTTAAAAGATGAAACCCTAGTTTCATCAAGAAAGCCCTAACTCTCGTCGATCATCATCAATCTAGTATCAATCCTTCGAAAGACAAGAACACGAAATCTTGAAATTACATCACGTCTATAGATCCAATCGATTCTTACGAGCCTCATTTAGATTCTTGACATTTGGTTGGAAATATCATCGAAACACCGATTCTTGATTTGTTTATCAGTTTCTTGATTCTTGATTAAACATCGTGACACCTGAATCAATCGATAAATTCTTGAATCACGTTTTCTTTTCTTTTCGATTAACTTTTCGATTCAAACAAATTAAACATAGAAACGAATCGCACAATCCCTGTGGACGATCCGCACTCGCTTACGATCTACAACTGACACCGTAGTTGATTGTGGTCAAATATAATTTTTTTGATTGTGATTTCTTTATAAAATTTTCTACATACCGATACAAGATACTGTTATCGATCAAATGAAACCGACATAGGGAAACAATTGATTCGATACTTGCTTTTACACACAATCCGGAAAACTACAACAATCAAAATGGCGCCGTTGCCGGGGATTACGCGTTAATTCGTTTCATATTATAGTTTGAATTGAAAGAATTATTCCATTGTTATTTTGAGATCAAAATTCGTGCAAACCCTAAACGATTTGTTGTGGTTCATTGCAAGGAAATCTGGAGCTGTTTGGCAATTGAGGAAAATTTTTGGAAAATTCCAGAGAGCTGGAGTTATCAACAGGAAGCTGCTGAAAAATTTTGGTGCAGTGTTCCTATTGTTTGACCGCGGAAGGGCGGCAATAAGCCCCTATTGCGGCGGAACCGCGGCTTGGTGGAGGGTTCTCTGTACCAAATTGCTTCAGGTGACTTCTTACCTTCTCCTCTCTCCTCTTTTTAGCTCCAACTAACAAATTTCTGCAGGTTTCTTTGCAAATAATCGCAGCGCCGCAAAAGCAAAAGTAAATTTGTGCGTGATTTTGATTTCTTGGTTGTTTGCATTCTAATACGGATATTAAGGGGCACGGCCAAATCCAAATTAGGTGGGGATTTCATTACCCTTCCTAGGCCCCGAAAATCGCAAAACTTGCATCCGCATTGACCCACATTAACAAAAAGAAATCTAGAGAAGACTCTAAGGACTGTCGCGCTCAATTAGGACAAGAGAAGGCCGTGGGTAATTCATTGCTTATCTGCGTTTTCTTGTGGTGCCTAAGGCGAGTGTGTCTAAGGCTAGTGGTTTTTAATTAGGCCCACTACTTACGTAGTGGAGTACCTTCACACTTACCTGGCACTTATCCGGCCACAGGGGGACAAAGAGGCAGTAGAGGATTCTATCCTGCGACTAGTCTTTTGGCAGTTAGGAGCGGTCTAGAGCCGGACCTAGGTGACCACTAGATTCTAGGGATTGTGTGCTGCATTTGTTTTGTCGCATCATTTTTTCAAAAATCCGTCCCTTTTTCAAAAGCAAACACCGCATTCATTCATACCCCTAATTATAAGTCAACGCTGCCACTTGTACTAACCCTTTTTAGTGCAAGATAGGCTGGACACGGGATTCTAGTGCCCGTTTAGTCCGCGTACCCTTTATCGACTCCGAAGTCGATATTTCTCCATTTACCTTTTCTTTACCCACTACCACATCCACACCGATGGATCCGAATCCATCAAACTTCTTTAACCCTAATCTGCCGCCGTCCGTTGGTGCGCAGAATCCACCCCGCATCTCTCTCCAGGAGAGGTGCTACCCTATTCGAGGTCCTCTTTCGACCTGCTTATCCACACCACCAGCCAATGGGGATAACTTTGAGATTAAGCCCCAGTATATCAATCTTTTACCCAAATTCCACGGACTCGAGACTGAGGACGGTTACGTTTTCATTACCAAATTTGAAAACGTATGCGCAATGATGGGTACGTCACAACTTTCAGTGGATGCTATGCGTCTACGACTTCTTCCATTTACATTGTGCGATATAGCCGAGAAGTGGCTATATAACACAACCGCACACTCTATTATGAATTGGGAAGAATTCGTCGCTGCATTCCTTAAGAAATTTTACCCAATACAAAAGACAGCTCGAATCCGTAGCGAACTGAATCAATTTGCCCAGCTCCCTACTGAACCATTTTCAAAATGCTTTGAACGTTTCAAGGATCTTTTGGTTCAGTGTCCTCATCACGGCATCCCGAGATGGGAGCTTTGCCGAATCATTTATGAGGGCATTAACCCAAGCACTAAACAGAGCCTTGAAAACATGTGTCAAGGTACTTTTATGACCAAAGATGATAGGGAAGTTTGGAAGTATTTAGAAGAGTTTGCTGAAAAATCACTACAGTGGGAGAGTGGAACCCAACCATTGAATAAGGGTGGCGTACACCAAATAGATATGTCCATAGGTGTTCGAGCTGAGATGGCAGCAATGCAAAAGAAGCTCGACGCTATGGAACACAAATTTGCAGCAGCCTCCCTAAACCCAGTGTCACTCCCCAAAACTGTTTGTGGGTGCTGTTCTGATCCGTCTCATTTAACGGAAGAATGTCCATTAAACTCTGCGTTTCAAGGTCACGAGCATTCTAATGCCGCATTCCAATGACCTAGAAACGATCCATATTCTTCCACGTACAATCAGGGTTGGAGGAATCACCCGAATTTCGCTTGGAACCAAAACCAATCTCAAAACACGATTCCAAACACGAATAATTTTCAAAGGGCTCTTCCTCCACCACAACAGCAACCCCTTCAACTCACTCAGCACCCCTATCAGTCACAAAATTTCCAAAATCAGGTCAACACTCCTGCACAGTCTAATCCTATGACCTGTTCTGACGAGTTCTCCCAATTCACTCAAACCATGAAATCACTTTTGTCAAATTTCATAGAGGTTTCGGCTGAGGTTAGATCTTCTGTCGGTGAGATAAAGAAAAACTCAGCGTCCCAAGCTGAGAGTATCAGAACGATGGAAGCTGAAATCGCACGACTTAAAGCCGAAATGAGTGCGAGAGAAAAAGGGAAACTTCCCTCTCAACCCCTACAGAATCCTGGGCAAACAATGTAAATGCCGTCACAACATTAAGATCGGGAAGAGTGCTGAACAATCATGTCGGGGAAGGTATTGATGATACTGAAAATCATATCAACACCCCGGCTGAGACCTTTCCACACACACATACTTCTCCTTCTGATCCTTCTTCTTCTACCATACCATCTTCTCGCGAGCCTATTCTCCATTTCCCATTAGGCTCGACACCTTCTACCAACCCTTATAGTTCTCCACAGACGGTCCCCACACCTCTTTTGGGACCTCGTCTACCCCCTCTTCCTTCTCCTGTGATGGACCCTGCGCTTATTGTGAAAGCTCCTTACCCGAACCGGTTAAGGGCTAATAGAACGAGTCCTCATATGGAGAAAATTTTGGAAATGTTCAAACAGGTTAACATCAATATCCCTCTCCTAGATGCTATTCAGCAAGTCCCCACTTATGCGAAAATTCTTAAGAACTTGTGCACTAGGAAGAGGAAGACTCAAGTGCCGAAGAAGGTCTTCATGTCTAATAATATTAGCACTGCTTTTATACCCCAACTTCCAAAGAAACGAAAGGACCCAGGATGTCCTACAATATCGATTTCGATTGGGGGTAAAAACATAAATCGTGCTCTTTTAGACCTTGGCACAAGTGTTAACCTGCTCCCTTATTCTGTCTATGAGCAATTAGGGATTGGAGAGCTGAAACCTGCTCACTGCACTCTCCAGATGGCAGACCAATCTATCACCAAACCAAGGGGTGAATTAGAGGATGTATTGATAAAGGTCGGGGAATTTGTTTTCCCTGTAGACTTCATTGTGCTCGACACACATTCTGTAGCAAACCCCCGGGGCCAAATTCCGGTGATTCTGGGTCGTCCTTTCCTTGCCACTTCCAACGCTGTTATAAATTGTAGAAATGGTTCAATGAATTTATCATTTGGAAATATGACCATTGAACTAAATATCTACAAAGTTGGAAGTCAGCCATCAGAACCCTCTGCTCATATTTTAGATGTGTGCTCTGTCCATGAGATCGCTCCCGATAGTTGTGGAGCCGAGGAACTTTGCTTTACTGATCTCGATGACATTACCACATCTCTGTTTGATTTCACACATGATCTTAGTGAGGACACTTTCTCTACACTTGAGTCCTGCACTCCTGACTTTACTCCACCCGAGTCTGTATCTTTCACAGGCTCTGAGCTTCTTTGTAAATCCAAAAATCACTCAATGATCCCTCCTTCTATCATTTCTCCGCCTGAATTAGATCTCAAAATTTTACCTTCTCACCTTAAATATGCATATCTAGGTGAGAATGAGTCTTTACCGGTTATCATATCCGCTTCTCTTGCATCAGAGCAAGAAAATGCACTTTTATCGGTATTGAGATCTAACAAAGAGGCGTTTGGTTAGAGTATGGCGGAAATCAAAGGGATTAGTCCCTTGATAGTTGAACATCATATACATGTGATGGATGATGCCAGACCGATCCGAGAACCACAGAGACGGTTGAATCCTGTCATGAAGGAAGCGGTCATGAAAGAGATTGTCAAATGCTTAGATAATGGTAACAAAGAGGCGTTTGGTTAGAGTATGGCGGACATCAAAGGGATTAGTCCCTTGATAGTTGAACATCATATACATGTGATGGATGATGCCAGACCGACCCGAGAACCACAGAGACGGTTGAATCCCGTCATGAAGGAAGCGGTCATGAAAGAGATTGTCAAATGCTTAGATAATGGTATTATATACCCCATCTCCGATAGCCAATAGGTAAGTCCTATACATGTCGTTCCTAAGAAATCCGGCATCACTGTTATAACCAATGAGGCAAATGAGTTGATTCAGACACGTGCCCAAACTGGGTGGCGTGTATGTATTGATTATAGAAAACTCAATGCTGCCACGAGGAAAGACCACTTTCCTCTACCATTCATTGATCAGATGCTGGAACGCTTAGCGGGACGAGAGTATTATTGTTTTATGGACGGATACTAATCAGGTCCCCATCGCCAAAAAGGATCAAGATAAAACCACTTTTACTTGTCCTTTTGGTACCTTTGCTTACAGTCGCATGACCTTTGGGTTATGCAATGCTCCCGCTACCTTTCAGCGGTGTATGATGGGGATATTCTCTGATATGGTAGAGAATTTTCTGGAGATCTTTATGGACGATTTCTCGATTTTTGGAGACTCTTTTTCTGATTGCCTAGCGAATCTTGACGCTGTTCTTACTCGTTGCAAAGAGAAGAACTTGACTTTGAACTGGGAAAAATGCCATTTTATGGTCCAAGAAGGAATAGTCCTTGGACATGTCATTTCACAGAAAGGCATTGAGGTTGACAGAGCTAAGATAGATGTCATTCAAAACCTCCCTCATCCCAAAAGCGTCAAAGATATTCGATCTTTCCTTGGCCATACGGGCTTTTATAGGAGATTCATTAAGGACTTTAGCAAAATTTCTAGACCTTTAACTCTTCTCCTGGCCAAGGATACGACCTTCCATTTTGACTCGGATTGCGAGACAGCTTTCGACTCACTTAAACACTCACTCACTTCAGCCCCCGTTTTATCATCACCAAACTGGGACTACCCCTTTGAGCTGATGTGTGACGCATCTGATTTTGCAGTAGGTGCAGTCTTAGGAAAGCACATCGAAAAGATGCCACATGTGATTTACTATGCTAGTAAGACCCTGAATGATGCGCAAATCAATTATACAACCACAGAAAAAGAACTCTTAGCGGTTGTATTTGCATTAGAGGCCTTACTTAATTGGCTCACCTATAGTTGTGTATACTGACCATTCCGCTTTAAAACATCTTCTGGCGAAGAAAGATGCAAAAGGTCGACTAATACGTTGGATCCTTCTGTTACAAGAATTCGATCTTGTTATCAAAGACAAGAAAGGATGTGAAAACGTAGTAGCTGACCATCTTTCACGCATCATTTCTTCTCCTGTGACCCTGCCGATCAATGATTCGTTCCCTGATGAACAACTCTTGAGCATATCCGCTGAACCATGGTTCAGGGATATTGTGAACTATCATGCCATGGGACTGATACCGAGCGATTGGTCAAAACAGGACAAATACTGTTTTCTTTCCCAACTAAAACACTTTTACTGGGACGAGCCTTATTTGTTTAAATATTGTCCTGATCAGATCATTCGCCGGTGTGTCCCGAATGAAGAGTTCAAGAGTGTTCTTTCATTTTGTCATGATCAGGCCTGTGGGGGTCACTTTGGTCCTAGAAAGACAGCGGAAAAGGTTTTGCAATATGGATTTTATTGGCCGACCTTATTCAAGGACGCATTTGACTATTGCAAAACCTGTACACAATGTCAGTACACGGGTAGAATATCCCAGAGGAATGAAATGCCTCAGCAACCCATCTTGGTTGTTGAAATATTTGATGTTTGGGGCATTGATTTTATGGGTCCCTTTCCCAACTCCTTTGGGAATTTGTACATACTGCTGGCGGTTGATTATGTCTCAAAGTGGGTAGAAACCATTCCATGTCGCACTAATGACAAGAAAGTTGTCATTAAGTTCTTAAAAGAGAATATCTTTTCGCGATTTGGACACCCACGAGCTATCATTAGCGATAATGGGACACATTTCTGCAACAGGTCTTTGGAGACTGATGCGAAAATACTTAATCAACCACCGACTTTCTACACCCTATCATCCCCAAACAAGCGGGCAGGCTGAAATCTCAAACAGACAAATCAAATTTATCCTGGAGAAAACTGTTGCTAAAAATAGAAAAGACTGGTCGACCAAACTGACGGATGCTCTTTGGGCATTCAGAACTGCATTTAAGACCGACCTAGGAATGTCTCCATATAGGATAGTGTTTGGAAAAGCATGTCATTTACCCGTCGAGATAGAGCATAAAGCATTGTGGGCTATAAAAGAAATAAATTTTGATCTGAACCTTGCTTGCAACTTTCGGAAGCTGCAACTTAATGAGCTAAGCGAACTCCGCGATGAAGCTTATGATAACGCTGTAATCACAAAGAATAGGACTAAGGTTTTTCACGATAAAAATATTTTGAGGAAAACATTTTCACCTGGTCAACGAGTCCTTCTTTATGATTCACGATTACACCTTCACGCGGGTAAGCTCCGATCTCGATGGAAGGGACCTTTTGTTGTGTGGTCTGTATATCCGCACGGGGCAGTAGAAGTAGAAAATATTAAAAACGGCACCTTTTTCAAAGTAAATGGATATAGACTAAAGCCGTATTTTTCCACTGACCCCACGGAGGAGCTCTTGTTCTTACAAGAGCCAGTTTATTTGGATTAAAATTCCTCCGTCTCACCTTCATGTCCAGTATATCATTGCATCATTTTTTGAATGAAGGTGAGTAAAAAGAGTAAGTTTGGGGGAAGTTCTTCACTTATATATTTTGCCCCCACTAATAATTCCCCCCAGGCTTACAGTTTTGTAGGTATAGCGGTTAGCAATAGTGAGGACACTGTTGAAAACAAGTTTGGGGGAGGTTTGTGCTTATTTTTGCATCATTTGCATATCATCTGCATAAGCACAAAACATTTCTTTAAAAATCTATAAAAATTTAAAAATTTTCAAAACCCATAAAAATATAAAAATTTTCAAGTAAAAAAATAATTTTAATATTTACACTTTTTTGTACATAAATAAGATAATAAAAGTTTAGATAGTGAACAATTACATCCATGAGATTAGAAAAATTTAAGAAAACTAAGAAAATTAGAAGTTTTCTTATACGAACTAGTAATAAGTAGTTATGAGCCGTTGTCCCAAGGGTTAGTAAGATGAAGGACGTCACTAATCTGAGGATAAAAATAAGTCTGAAAAATAGTTTCTATTCTGGAAGCCAAACATTTTGAACGTGGCTACTCTGCTATTCGCACTTACACACATCTTAAAGCCTGGGATAGTAGAGGATACCTTGAAATGCTCTTGTCTTAAAGCCGATGTATGAAGGAAATAAAAAGAAGAAAAAAAATGAATAAAGAAAATATAAAGTGGTGAGAAAAATGGACACTGGTTTTGTTATCACCGAGGGCAATAAAAAATATATAGCGAGGGTGCTTCTTCACCTAGTGCCCTAAGGCCAACTGGTCTGGGAGTCACTGCTATGCCTGAGGTGGTGCAAGACGAGGAAAATACACCAAGTAAGCAAGCACAGGAGTAATCGGTCGGTTAGTACCTCAAGAAGTATTAACGGTCACATGAAAGTGTGTAAGCAATCTCATCTAAATATTCATTAATTAAAAAGTACTGAGGCTGATGGGCAAGAGTATGATAGCTTGAATTGAATTCTCCGGGTGTAGGGATGTCTTTACACACACGCAGGGTTATATGATCGATGTTTGGAAGAAAGATAGGAATGAAGAATAAGACGATGTTTTATTGAGGGAGGACGTGATTCCTGACATCTTTTCATGACCATTAAGATAGGGCTCATGACAACCGAAAAGCTAGCTTAGTTGGAAACCCTAATTTTCGAAGCTTTTCTTTTACAATTCTTTTCTTTAAATGTAATATTCATGATCTTTCTTTTATTATTGGATTTTGTGGGTGCAATCCGCTGAAAACCCTCAGGAGACAACACTCCTCCTACTAGGGACACCTAGAGGTTTAAAGGCTTGTTGCACGTGCTCAGTGCAATCGTGTTGCCTACGAAAGTGTGCTAGTTAGTTTTTCTCTTTCTTTATTTTCTCCTTCTCTTTTTAATAAAACAGTTCGCTCGAGACGATCGAAATTAAGTTTGGGGGAATTTGATTAGTCGAAAATATTGTATATTTTAGCCGGCAATTTCTTCATCATTTGCACTCAGTTAGAAGTGTACGGTATTCATATTTCACATATTAGCAAATCAGTCGTAAAATATCAGATTGCATGTGTTAGACTCTAAAACCGACATTTCTAAGGAAATTGACTGCATTGCATCATCGCTATATTGCGCAACACTTGTCTTGAGAAATTGTGCAGGAAAATCCGGAAGAAAAGCCAAAATTGTCAATTTGCTGATCAAACATGACGCCAACTCAAAGATTTGGAATCTGGTATTGATGTAAAAGGCATTGAGCAATTCAACATATCATAAAATACAGAGAAGGACATCAAAAGCAAGCACCAGAAATATGCAGCCCCAAGGAGCCCAAATGGCCGCGGAACCGCGGCCTAAGCCACCTATTGTCGCGGTTCCGCGGTGGTATTGCCCTTTCATCACCTCAATTTTAGTGCACAATGTCAATCTCAGCTCCCACACTTCAGAAAACCTATGCAAATTCCAGAAGACTCCAGAGACTTCTGCCAGATCAGCAAGCTTTGGGATCAACACTAAACTAGCCTTGTATTCTAGAAACTTCTTCCTAAACCCTAGCTTAAACCCTAAGCTAAGCCTAACTAACTACTTCTAGAAGTCTTTCAACAAACTTTTGGAAGGAACTCAAAGGCTTAGGGTTTGGGTGCTCTATAAATAAAACCCTAGGCTCACTTGTAAGGGATATAATTGATGAGCTTGGAAAAATCAATCCATTAGTTTATTTGAGAGCCATTCTATCTCTTTCTTCATCTTCTTCTTCCACAAGTCTAGTGAGAGGACTTGTGTGAAACCCTAATCCTAAATTCCAATCAAAAGCCAAGATTCCGAGTACCCATCAAGCAAGAAGCCTTGCAACCTTTTATGAGCCGAGCCGATCTTCAACAGAGCAAGTGGTCTAAGCCGATCCGCGACTCAAGGAGCCAAGCGACGCCAATTCAACAATTTAGTTCTTCCTCTTGTAGTTCTTGAGCGACTGTAATCAAATTGTTGATATAAATAAAAGGTGATATTCTTTTATCTTGTTTTCTTTAAATTCTCGCATCATGATATCTTTTCAATTCTTGAATACTTTCTGTGTGATGATGTTTGAGTAATACTCCGCTCGTCGAGGAGTCGAGACGATCAATAGAATGATGATGTAATATATCTTAAATCGATTCTTGAGTCCTACGAGTTTTGTAAACCCTAGCAAGTTCAAGAACCGATGACCCATTTCGTTGCGATGCTTTCTTGATTGATATCGCTCGAGATTGGGGAGTTACGATCGTTTCTTGAAATTGTTAGAGGCTAGAATGCAAAAGATATCAACGAAAGAACAAGGGTTTAAAAGATGATACCCTAGTTTCATCAAGAAATCCCTAACTCTCGTCGATCATCATCAATCTAGTATCAATCTTTCGAAAGACAAGAACACAAAATCTTGAAATTACATCACGTCTATAGATCCGATCGATTCTTACGAGCCTCATTTAGATTCTTGACATTTGGTTGGAAATATCATCGAAACACCGATTCTTGATTTGTTTATCAGTTTCTTGATTCTTGATTAAACATCGTGACACCTGAATCAATCGATAAATTCTTGAATCATGTTTTCTTTTCTTTTCGATTAACTTTTCGATTCAAACAAATTAAACATAGAAACGAATCGCACAATCCCTGTGGACGATCCGCACTCGCTTACGATCTACAACTGACACCGTAGTTGATTGCGGTCAAATATAATTTTATTGATTGTGATTTCTTTATACAATTTTCTACATACCGATACAAGATACTGTTATCGATCAAATGAAACCGACATAGGGAAACAATTGATTCGATACTTGCTTTTACACACAATCCGGAAAATTACAACAATCACCTCTCTAGAGTTCGGGAGTTCATGGATCACGGTGAAGGGGCTACTACTCGGAGCTTATAAAGCGAAGGAATATACTACAAAGGTTGTAATCCATCTCTCTTAGATGTAAAGTTGTTTACATGCTTGTTAACCCTATGTCTCTAGTTAAGATCTTGGTTAGGGTTTGTTTAGCACCCCAAAAATTTTAAAGTAGCATGATTGATGCTTGCCAAAACCTTCTCAAGGTGCTATGCTAACCCAACAGTGGCATCAGAGCCAAGCTAGAGCATTAGGCGTCGTGTAGACGAAGTTTGAAGTCCGATCGAACTCCGAAACCCCGATAAATCCCACTTTCTGGAAAAAATTTCAAAAGTTGAAATGTTTCATATTAAAAATACTCCGAAAATCATGCAGGGAATTCTAAGAATTACTGTGAAGTACGAAGCCATAACTCACTCAAGCGACCGCGGAACCGCGGCCAAACCATGCGTTTGGCGGCGGTTCCGCAGCCAACTTTGGGAGTTAGGGGCTAATACTTCAGGGGTTTATTCTTGGGTACTTTTTCATGCTTCTGGGAATTTTTAATTCTACTCAAGTGTTGAGCTTTCTGGGATATATTGGGAACTCGTTGATTCGATCGGATAGATTAACTTCGTTTAAGTTTTTTCGGGTAATTTAGAACGTGTTAAAAGGTTCGAACGGATATCAATAACTCACTTTTCCCCTGTCGGAAAACTTTCAAGTGTTGGATTTTTCCTGAGTTTAAAACTTTCAGAAAATCATGCAAGCGAATCTGTGGACCCTCTAGAAGAACATAACCTTAACTCGATTATGTGACCGTCAAAACCGCCACTGAACCGTATGGTTTGTGGTAGTTTAGTGTTGCCACATGTGAGGAGTTGGTTTGACCCTTCTACGGCTGGTTCATAGCGGCTGTGACATGTTCTGGAACTTTTTGAACTCCGCTCAAGTGTAGAGCTATTTGGGAAATCTTGGGTGTTTCTTTAGTCGATCGGAAAGTTTAACATTGTCTATTTATCTGGAATGTGATACAATTTTTGGAATCCACAAGTAGTTATGAGATAACTAATTTGAATGTTATAAATCTAGCACTTTGGTCTCAGTTGATCGGTTGCCACGGGATTTTAATGCGATCAAAAGTCCATTGCAATCACGTAGTGTACGCGGATACTCGCCGGGTAAACTTAATAGATAGCCACGCCCCATAGCCCCGACCAAGTGACTGTAGGAGAACCCCGTCGCCAAAAGCATCCGTTCGGGTGCTCGCGGCAGCGGTGTTCCGCCTTAGTGCACTTCGTCGTCGGCATCGGGGGTGCGGCCGTCTACTAAAGTTTCCGACGAGCATTCGATCAGGATGTCGGGAATCTTGTTGAATTTCCTGACTTTATATTGAAAAGAGTTTTCGATATTGAGACTAAAATGCGGGGTTTATAATTGTTAGGCATGCGATGTCTAAGGAATTCATTTGGTTAGGCATGCGATGTCTAAGGAGGTTGCGGATTCCAACTGTTGTAGTTTTACACTTTCTTTTCTGCGACCGTAAGTGTAATATATGGTGTATCGCCGGTTTCGTTGTTATACATCAACGACAATTGGGATACACATATTTACTTACGTTGATGACATGTGATATTATGTGTTGTTGTGATATGTTATATTGGATCGTCGTGTTTTGAATACCCGGGGGTTTTATATGAGATGAGAATTTTTCATTTTCATTCATGTAAAATTCATTGTATGTAATATTCTTTTATTGGGGCACTTCCGGGTTGAGGATGATGCCACCATTGTATATTATTTACTTTTCCGCATTAGGATAGACCCAAGACGGGGAGCATAAGTAACCGGGTTCTAGGGTCCAATGGGAGACCATCTCGAGGAGTCGAGACTGGATCTCCTAACTTTAGAATTGGTAAGGTTGCTTGCCGCTCTCGTAGGGGTCTAGGGGTGTGGGATTGGCTATTCATCGCGACCGTGGAATCCGTGTTTTATACAGGCTCGCATTAAAACACGGACCTCCTAGTATATCCAATATTTCATATATGTTCTTCTGCTGCAATGTTCTGTGATGAGATCATATTACTGCCTGAGACGAATGTTTATATTACATATATGAGATATATATTGTATATTGTTGATTTCGTTTCAAATGTGATACTTGTGAAGCATAATAAAATGGGACTTCATTAATGAGATTAATGAAATAAAAGAAACCTAAAGATGTTGTAGAAACTTGTTTCGAAAAATGGTAGCTCTAGTCTTGCTTTGCATAGCGGTATTCCTTGTAGAATATCCAGCACCTTATTCGATAAGGAAAGAGCCGAGATCCTTTCACCGGGAGTGACCTCTTTAACAAAACTAGCAGATGCTACAAATTCGGTTTGTCTTTTGATTGCTTTTTATAGTTCTTGCATTGCACAGCAGTATTCCTTATAGAATATCCAGCACCTTATTCGATAAGGAAAGAGCCGAGATCCCTTCACCGGGAGTGGCCTCTTTAGCAAAACTAGTAAAAGCCTCAAAAACACTCCTTTTCAAAAAAATCACTCGATTCTACAATGATATCAAGTTCATTACGCAAAAGGTTTTCTTAAAAACCTGTCGTAGCCTTCCGTCATTCTAGGAAGTAGAGTACTTAGTATTCGTGCTGCGTATGTCGACTATAGTTGAGGCGTAGTGTACGGTAGATAAGTGATGTCTTCCTACACATCATATTATGCGATTAATTAGGACAGTCATGTGATTATGTCGACCATAGTTGAAGATCATGTGGCTGGGTCTAATTAATCATGAAATGACGGGTAGAACTTGACTAGTGCTTATGATATGTTGACCATAGTTAAGGTCATAAGTATTAGGGGCAAAATATTATCGGGAATTTCAATCGTTGAAATTTGCAATGGGATTGCATACCTTCTATGAGATAGTTGGATCTCGATACCCACTGCGAGTAAGAGTTACTCCTGGGAGAGTTTTACACATTATAATTAGCCGATCGAGTAGGTGTCTAGAAAGGTGTTAACAGGGTTACGCCCCTGGGAAAACGAGGTTTATTTTAATTAGGTCTGTGCGAAAGCACGGGGAACCTCCCTCAAAGTACCGACACTGGCCTGGCTGAAAAATTGGCGAACTTGTAGAGTGTAATTAATCCCGGCTAGTCTTACCTTTTAGGGTTTGATGGAAGATTTGACTAAAACAGTGGGAGACATCCTGATTAGATATATTTATAACCAATCTAATCTTGCAAGAGCATACGCTGAGTGTTTTCTTCTCTCTCTCTCTCTAGGTAGCGACCATATCTCGCCTTAATCAAGATAATAATACGAATGTATTGACCGAACCCGCTTGTTATACTGCGCTGGGGAACATTGGTCCCGCTCCAACTTATAATTGTTATTAAGACCGAGCAGGAAATAGGGGATTACCATAATTCCCGTGCCGCCCAAACGAAGAAAGTGCATGCTGATGCATCTTCTTCGGGTGTGTTCATTACCGAGAACTGTTTCGCAGTATCCTCTACGTCCTGGGTATGTGATACCGGATTAGGATCCCAAATATGTAATATGTTACATGGGCTGGAGACAGGTAGAGAACCGAGAATGGGTGATAAGTTTCAAAAGTTGGAAACGGTGCAATTGTTGCAAGCCAAGCAGTTGGCAGTTATCACCCTGTATTATTAGAATACATTGATTCTGAACGAATGTTATTAGATACCGAACTTGATATACAACATCATATCAGTCTCTTTATTAGTAAAGAAGGATATAATTTTGTATTGTTGGATAATGTTTTGAACATTTCCTATATCAAGAGTTGATCGATTCAGGCACGTTATCTAAAAGTATAGACGTTCTAAATCAAACCACAGTTCTTAACGTACAGAACACACACAAGAGGAAGAGTTCAGAAATGAACGAATCCTTCTTGAGGCATTGTAGACTAGGTCATATCAATGTGACCCGACTAGCTAAAGTTACATAAAGATGCATATTTAAATCAGTTTGAATTTACATCTTGTGAAACTTGCCGGTCATGTCACAAAGATAAGATGACCATAGCTCCGTTTATTGGAAACAGAGAAAGAGTTACTGAACTCTTGGGATTAATACATGCTGATGTATGAAAGTCCCATGTCTACATATGCCAGGACCGGTTCTTTGTACTTCATTACATTCACTGATAATCTCTCAAGATTCAGACATATGTTCCTGTTGAAACACAAGTCCGAACCTTTTGAGATATTCACAGAATATAAGTTAGAAGTAGAGAACCAAAAACGGGTAAAAGTATTATGTCCTTTGATGAGATCAAGGAGAAGAATACTTGAGCACGGAATTCCTGGACTATTCTAAAGGAGAATGAGATTCTTTCTCAGCATTACTCATCCGGATACACTACAGCACGTCGGTGTATCGGGGCAGAGAAATCACACCTTATTAGATATAGTGTGCTCTATGATGAGTACTACTGAGTTTCCTATTTCTTATTGGGGCTTATGCACTTGAGAAGCTGCATACCTATTGAATAGAGTTCTAATTAAATCAGGTGCCTGCCACTCCAAATGTGATATGGTATGGGAAAAGCCCATCTCTTAAGGATGTTAAGATTTGGGGTTGTCCGGCCAATGTCTAAAAGCAAAATCCGGACAAGCTCGAGAGAAAGTCAGTTCTGTGGAAGTTTGTAGGATATCCCAAGCATTCGCAAGGGAATATCTTCTACCACCCTGAGGAACAAAAGGTGTTTTGATTCTCAGCATGCCCCCTTTGGAAAGGGAATTTCTTGTGAAGAAATTAGTTGCCATGAGGTAGAACTGGAAGGAGTTCCAGCTATACAAACCGCAGCTGATGATTTGGTAGAACCGGAGGATTCAATAGTTTCCAACGAACCTCAGCCTCTCCGCCGATCTAGTAGGGTTCCTCACCCACCTGAGAGATACTTCAGTTTTCTCTATGACAGTGGGAGCGAAGATTGCATCATGAGATGATAACCCAACTAGTTTCGAACAGGCCATCAGGAGTAGGGACTCTGTGAGAATAGCTCGATGATATGCGATCTGAGATGGAATCCATATACACCAACAAAGTATGGACTTTGGTTGCTTTATCTGAAGGGTTAAATCCCCATCAGGAGCAAGTATATCTTGAGAAGATTACTTGGTGTACATGGAAAAGTTGAGACTTTCAAAGCTATGCTTAAATCCATCCAGATCCTACTTGCCACTGCTACATACCATGACTACGATATCTGGCGGTTGGGTGTCATGACTGCATTTCTAAATAGTGATTTAGAAGAGAGGGTCTATAAGTACACAACCAGAGGGCTTCGTAGAAAGTAGGAGCAGCGGAAACGTGTGCAAGATGTTTTATGGGATAAATCAGGCATCGCGGAGTTGGAACGTCTGTTTTGATGTAGGAGTCAAAGAGTTTGACTTCATCAAAATGGTAGATGAACCGAGTATATACAAAAAGGTAGTAGGGAGTATGGTGGTGATCTTCATATAGTACGTGGATGACATACTCTTGATAAGGAAGGAGTTTCCCATGCTACACTCAGTCAATCTTCTCTTATCACAAGGATTCTCCATATAGGATCAAAGTGATACCTCCTAAATCCTGGGTTATGGATCTATGAGATAGATCTAATTGGATGTTAGGATTCTCACTAGTTGTAGTGAGATGGTATCAATCGATCCTGGGGAGAATCACTGGAAAGGTTCCAGGGTGATAAAAACGACTGAATGTCAGTCACAGGCATTGTCGTTACCCTCAGTGGAGGGACGGTATGTTGGAAGAGTTCCAAGCTAGATACCGTGACATACTAGACGATTAAAGACTAGATACATCGTTACCAAGGATGCTACCAAAGAGACAGTCTGGACATATATAAGTTCATGAGATGAACTTCGTTCCTACCATTGTGTAACAATGGAGTTGTGGCTTAGTCCTAGGAACCCCCGTCCCATCAGAGATCCAGACATATTCTTAGGCAGTATCACCTGATCTTGGAGATGGTAGATCTCCAGGGAGATCAAGGTTAGGAGAGTAGACACAGAGGACAACAGCACGGATCCACTCACAAAGGCCTATTTCCCAGTAGAGACTTTTATGGGATGGTTGAGTATGAGATACTTCAACCACAGCTGATTGTTGGGTATGCGATATCATAACAGATGGCCCTAGTGCAAGTGGGAGATTGTTAGTGATATGTATGCCCTAAAGGCCATTACTGTACATACGATATATATTGTAGTGGATGCT
Organism: Agapanthus africanus; assembly: GCA_030015575.1. Taxonomy (NCBI): domain Eukaryota; kingdom Viridiplantae; phylum Streptophyta; class Magnoliopsida; order Asparagales; family Amaryllidaceae; genus Agapanthus; species Agapanthus africanus. The sequence continues at coordinate 279,225,907 of JASDDO010000029.1, read as the reverse complement.
TCGACATATATAGGAAGGACTTTCTTGCTCGACATGATAGTATGCTATCTGGTTTCTCTTTATCTTAACATGTACTCTGATTGTCTTTATGTAACATGTTGATAAAGCCCTTAGGATGAGTACATGACTACCGGGACTATGATGCAGATTATACTAGTAGGGACAGTGTTGTCACTAAGTACATCCTTCAAATGTTCCTAGTCGTGGGAGTACCGAGACAGGGCATCGATACACCAGAGTAGACTAGCGTATGCGCTTCTTGACCCATATGATGGGCGATGGATGATCCCATATCCATTGGTGTTTGACATCAGAGAAGGTACACGGGTGCTCAGTGGAGACTGGGTACACTGGACGGACTCGCCGAGAACTATTAGATGGTATTATATCTCATGTCAGATGGCAGTTCTCTGGTGACAATGGTACAGCTTAGTCTGTAGACCCGAGATCGTCATAGAGTCTTGTGTGATTCCCACTGTGCTTTGATTTCCACCTCACCACGTCCAAGGGGGCGTGCAAAACAGTGGCTTTTGGGTACAGTCCCGAATCACATGGAGGCAATAAGCGATAGGAGGGATTTCGTCTCTCCCGGTATAGGGAGTTGATATTGCGCTGTGTTCGATTGGCTATAACTGGAAATCCCTGGCCAGGGTTGCTGAGATTTACTGGTAAGTGTTATCAGTAGTTTCTCGAACTGTTATGGACCTCATATCGACACGACTTATCGGTTACTGGGGTCTGACGTTTACCACCCCTAGACCTTATATGCGACATATCAGACGAAGAGACCGGATGTACGGGAGTGTTACTGATTGGATTCGCAGAAGAATGTACAGGCTTGCTTGTTGATCTTATGATCGCCTCAATACCTGGGTAGCTGTAACGTTTAGCTGACCGCTTGCAGCTTGTGGGTGTTTGATATGATCATCACCTACTGCCGGCGTATTGACGATTCTTTAGAGTCCTACACAGAGGTTTTCTGGCTCAGGCAAAACAGAGTAGGAGCACATATGTGATATGTGCGGGACCGAGAATAATACGTGTATGCGATACCGTATTAGATTCTCGTGATATGTGATATCGGCCGGGTATATGTGATATAGCCGGGTCATCGGATCAAATGTTGATTCGATGAACTGATACAGATTATATTAGTCGGTTATTTGTGAAATAGACGGATTATCGGATCAAGTGTTGATTTGATAATTTAATGTATAATTATATATTTGATATATTATATTACATTAACTAATATAAGCTCACTTAAAAATTCTTTTTCTCACTTGGATAATACATTGATATATATGTGATATATGTTAATTGTATTATTTTATTTTGTTACAAAATATATTATATATGTGATATATAATATTGTAACAAGTTAAGGTTACAAATGCAACATGATTTGTGGAGTTTAAACAAGTTAGGGTTTGATTTGGGTTAGCTTTTTCTTGAAGCTTCATGAAGCTTTCTTTTGTTTTTAGCTTAGATATTTTGTGTTGATATTTATTAACCCAACCCAAAACCTTTACCCTAGTTTACTCTCTACATGGGTTAAGCCTTCGTTCTTAACCTATGGTTGATTTGTAACCATAACAATGATTTCATTATTCATCACAAATAGATTTCTTCTTCTTCTTCCTCTTTAAAAAAAGCTTTCTGGCTTTTTGTGATGTGATAAAATAAAGTAAGAAATTGACAACAAAAGAGAGCATAATTCCTACTTCATCATCCTCATCTGTTCTAGCCACTTAGATTAGGGTGTTCATTTCACTAATACTTGATTTGAGAAGTGAGAGCTTAAGTTTGAGATTCTTCAAGGTAGATCATCTTCGAAAAGGAAGACTTCAAGCAAGCATGGATTTTTCGGCTTGTGGAGCCTCTCTAGAATTTGGAAGTTCATGGATCGCGGTGAAGGGACTACTACTTAGAGCTTATGAAGCGAAGGAACGGACTACAAAGGTTGTAATCCCTCTCTCTTAGATGTAAATTTGTTTGCATGCTTGTTAACCCTATGTCTCTAGTTAAGATCTTGGTTAGGGTTTGTTTAGCACCACAACAATTTTAAAGTAGCATGATTGATGCTTGCCAAAACCTTCTCGAGGTGCTATGCTAACCCAACACCCTGGTCATCAATCATGAACTCTGAAACTGTATCCTGCCGAACAAGCTCAAGAATCTCAGACAAATGGGCATCACTGGGCTGCGCCACACGGATATAATCAAATAGTAGTGGACGGGCGCGGACATGAGCAAGCTGTCCCCCAGTGGAAGTGAACTCAAACTGTACTCTATCATCGCACAAGATCTGCCAATCTGCAGAAGACTGCTGCTGAACTGCGCTCAACTGGGACAAGCTACTCCCGGGCCTACGACTCAAAGCATCAGCTACCATATTCGCCTTGCCCGGATGATAAAGGATCTCACAATCATAATCCTTCATAAGTTCCATCCAACTGCGCTGTCTAAGATTCAGATCCCGCAATTGGGAGATGTACTTCAAGCTCTTATGGTCTGTGAAAATCTGACACGACTCCCGGTATAAGTAGTGTCTCCAAATCTTCAACGCAAAGACTACCGCAGCCATCTCAAGATCGTGAGTGGGATAATTCTACTCGTGCTTCTTCAGCTGCCTAGAAGCATAAGCAATCACTCTATCATGCTGTTAGTGTATATGCCCTAGAGGCCATTACTGTATCATACTAGTTTGTATATTACTTGATGGAAGCTTGGGATATTCACCTTGTATAAACAATCTTGCTCAATATAGTAGTATGCTACTTGGTTTGTTTCTACTTCAATGTGTACTTGTGTTTATTTCAGTATATCACTTATACGCATTAGTGGAGCCCTTAGGATCTTTGCTTGATTACCAGCGTTGTGATGGCAGTCACACTAGTGGGGGCTGGGTAATCTATAGGCACATCCTTATACAGGTCCCTAGTCGTAGGACTATCGAGACAGGGCATCGATACTCCGGAGTAGACTAGCGTATGCGCTTCTCATCCCAGTGTGGGAGATGGTCTGTCCCACAGCCATCAGTACGTCGTACTGGAGATAGTATACGGGTGCTCGTTGGGTTACGAGTACACTGGACAGGACTCGTCGGGAACTGACAGGTTGGTATTATACCTATCGTCAGTTATCAGTTCCCAGGTGACATGAGTACAGCTTAGTCCGCTGACTTGACACTGACACTTCGCCTCGAGTGTGTTCCCACTGCACTTTGATCACTACCCTACCACGGCTCAAAGGAGTCGTGCAAACAGGTGGTGGTTGGGTGCAGTCCCGAAGCACTTGGAGGCAGTGACGGTTAGACAGGATTCGTCTCTCCCGGTATTGGGGGTTGACATCGCGCTGTGTCTAGGAGAGCCATTACACGAGTAGTCCCTGGCCAGGGCAAGCGAGATATACTGGTAGGTTTCCAGTGTTATCTCAGGGTGTTTTGGGCTTCACTCCGACACGACTTGTACCGCTATTGGGGGACTGACGTTTTACCGCCCCCTAGGCCCGCCATGCGATGTATCAGACGAACAGACCGGACTGTACGGAGAATGTCACATTCAGACTCAGTAGGAGTTCAGATGGGGTTTCACCTCGTCAGCCTTCTTGTCGGCATCTACCTGGGGACCGTTATGCACAGCTAGTGCCGCTTGCGGTCTGTGGTTAAACCCACTGCCAGCGTAGTGTCGAGTCTTTAGAGTCCCACACAGAGGGTATTCGCCTCTGGGCAAAACAGAGTAGAGGTCGCATGGTTTTGCGACAGGGTTCGTTCTCATCCGCGCACTTGTGCACGTTTGGAGTCCGGACGGATTATACTGGCAGGCTCTGGTTTGAGCCAGATACTGGTATATGTTTTGGGGGTTGCTTTTATATCTTGGTATTCTTGTTCCTCGGAACGAGAATGCAGGTGTGTATGCACAGTTGCTTGAGGCGGAGAATGAGGTTTTTCATTAGGGTTTCGGAACGGGTGCGTATGCACAGTTGACAGTCTTCATTTTCCAAACCCTAATGGATTTCTATATTATCTATTAATAATAGTAATTAAATGAGAATTATGTTATGGTTGATTTTTTGTTGACTTGTTGACCTTGGTTGACTTGTTGACCATTGACCACCATCATGCCTTGAAAGTCTTCCTTGATTCATGCTTACACTTCATTTAAAGAAGTATGATAGTGGTCATTCCAAAATTACCATCAACTATTCTTATTTCAATTATTATCATTTAGATAATTCTTTTCTTTTGCAATATGGTTGCAAGAAAGAAAAAAGATATCTCATTCTATCATAACCTCTCTCTCTCCTCATTTCATCTTCTTCTTCCTCTAGCAAAGAGAAACCTTCTCATGTGTTGAGAATCATTCTCTTTAGAAAGAAAAGCAAACCCTAATCACTCTCTACTCATTCTAGGATGAGGTTTAGCAAGCCGGAAACCCTAGTTCACTCAAAGATCGAGGAAGAGCCCAAAGGTCGAACCTTCGAGGTGGATCCATCTTCGACGGGAGAAGGCGACGAAAAGAGAACCATCAACCTCTACAAGGTTTGAAGAAGAAGGAGTTCAAGTTTAGGTATAACCATCTTCCATAGTAGCTAACTCTCTTTAGCAAGAATACTAGTTTTAGTTTAGACAACGATCCCGACCTTGTTTAGTCCATGTTGCCTCTTGCGATAAAAATTCGTTTTTTATACCGTTTCCGCCTCCCCGTAAGCACCGGGGGTCGCAATATGGACTTACAGTGGTATCAGAGCCTAACTAAACTTAAACTAGTTTGGTAGTGAGGTGTAACGAAGTTCGGAACCGAAAAATCGCAAAACCGGAAAACCAAAACCCTAAGTTTCTGTTGAAATTTTTTCTGCTCAAAATGAAAAACTTTATACTTGTAAATTCGTCTCAGGATTTTGTAAGAACACCCACGAAAAACGATACCATGATTCATCCAAAGCGCCGCCCTTCCGCGGCCCCACCTCTTCATATGGCCGCGGAACCGCCGCAGTTTGGCATCTTCTCTGCATCGTTTTTCGTGCAGTGTTCTTCTGTGTTGGTTTTGGGATTTTTAAGATATATTATATGTACCCAGATTTTCCAGAACAGAAATTCACTTTTGGGGTCCTATAATTCCGTATTTTTTCCGAACTTTACTGCACTTTGGCTATGTTGGTTATATCTGTGATGTTTGCATGTATTGAACGTCGGCTAATCGCTATAAGTCGATTAGTCGGGGTTATACATGATCTGTAATGTGCTGGAATGTGTATATGAATGTGTTGGACTGTCGCGGGTGAATAGCCGGGGTGGATGTGAGATGAGCTTTTGTTTTTTTTTCATTCATTGTAAATGTAAATTGATGTAATTATATTATTTGTTTGGCCGCACAACCGGGTCGGGGTTGTAGCCGTCATTGTATAATTCTTTTTACTGTTTTTGCTCCTAGGATAGACCCATGGTGGGGTGCACAAACTACCGGGAACATGGCGGGTAGTTTGCCGCACCCGTAGGGGTCTTGGGTGGGGTATTTGCTATTCACCGCGACCGTGTTATCCGCTTTTCGTTTCAGGCTCGAAAGGAATGCGGATTGCTAGTATATCCAATGTATTCATCTGTGATCTGTAATGTCTATCATTGCTTTCTATTTAGGCGTTGCTTATGTTTTACAGCCGCGCTAGCCCAGCCCCCGCTCTGTCGTTAGTTAAGTAACCTAACGAGTGATGACGGGACCCCGTGGCGAATGCGAATGGCATAAGCGTACGTCATATTTTAGTTGTTTTTTGCAATGGTAGGAATTAAATGATGGGACGCATTAAAAGAACTAATGCAAGAATATCACGCATTAAAAGAACTAATGCAAGATAATAAACCAAGTTTAAGTCGATGGAACACTTTCGAAAAACCACTCGGTTCTTTTCAAAACTAACTTTTAAATGCGGAGCTTGAGCCACTCCTTCTAAAAGCTATCTCGTTCCATCGATTATATCAAGTTCACTACGTTCACGGTTTTACCAAAACCATTCATAGCCCTCCGTCGTTTCGCATGAATAGGCAATAGTATTCAAGCTGTGTATTTTGGCCAAAGTCAAGGCACAGTGATTGGTAGCTATTGGGTGTTCATGTGTAGCATAGATAGATGCGTTGGTTTGGGACAGTCGTGCTGCCATTTTGGCCAAAGTCAAGGGTATGTACGGATGGATCCAAATTAACCTGGAAAGTGACGGGAAGAACTTGACATGTGACTTATGATATTTTGGCCAAAGTCAAGGTCATAAGAGCATGGGGCAAAAATCCACATCGGGAGTTTCATAAGTACTGAAACTTGCTAGATTTGCATACCATTTGGAGTGTGATGATTATGGTAGGATTCCTTCATTTTCGTCACGCGATGATATTTGGATCCCGATCCTACTGTGAGTATATGCTACTCCTCGGGAAATTTCTCACTAAACGATCAATGCTATAAACCTAGTAGGTGCCTAGAAAGGTGTTAGCGGGGCTACGCCCCCAGGGAAAAGAGGTTCTTAAATTAAGGAACTTCGCGAAAGCGTTGGAAAACCTCCCTCGAAGTACCGACACTGGCCTGGCTGAACGGTTAAGCAAGTATTGTACGGTGGGATTGATCCCGGCTAATTCTTCCTTTGTGGTTTGAGGAGGGATTCGAGAGACAGTGGGAGCCATCCTGTTTAGACAAATTAAAAACCATTCTAAACTTGCAAGAGCATCGTGCTAAGTGTTTCTTCTCTCCCCCTGCAGCGACCAAATCGAAATGACTGGACTTAAGTTACTTCTAGATAAAAACATACCGACAGGGCCAAACTACAAAGATTGGCTCAGGAATGTCAAATTGGCAATCTCTTACGACAAGCTGGGGTATCTTCTTACCACCAAAGCTCCCCCCGTCCCAGGTCCCACCTCCAGCGTCGCGGATAAGGAAATCCGTAAGACTTGGGAGATTGACAGCGCGAAGGCCAGATGCCTCGTACTTGCCTCGATGGACAACGACCATCAGAGGAGGCACGAGAATATGGATTTGGAATCCATATTTCTTCATACAAAAGAACTGTATGGAGAGCAGTCTCGTATCGCAAGATACGAAGTGTCGAAGAAGTTATTTTCGACAAAGTTGGCCGTCGGATCATCGGTAGCGGACCACGTGCTTAAGATGATTGGCTACACTGAGGAGCTCGCGGAACTTGGGACCACGTTGGACAGTGAACTCTATACGGATATAATTCTCCAGTCCCTTCCATCCACTTACGCCCAGTTCATACTGAATTTCAACTTGCAAGAAAAGGAAGTTGAACTTTCAGAACTCCTCAACCTGCTGAGGAGCGCAGAGGGCACCCTACAGAAGGGTAGGGATACATCCACTTTGTTTGTAGGAGGATCTTCTTCTTCTAGGTCCAAGGCGAAAGCCAAGGGAAAGAAGAAGAAAGCCCCCGCCAAACCAAGAGACGGTGTTAGTAAAGTGGGTACGAAGGGAAAGGAAAAGGCAACAAAGATTGCGGGGAAGCTTGTTGGTAAAGAGGAATGCTTCTATTGTCACAAGAGTGGACACTGGAAGAAAGATTGCAGGGCTTGGAAAGCCAGGACACAGGAACTGAAGCAGGTTGCGGCTTCAGCTTCAGGTGTGTATGTTATTGAAAACTATCTTTCTATAAACTCTACTTCCTGGGTATTGGATACCGGATCAGGATCTCATATCTGTAATTCTTTGCAGGCGTTGAGAAACCGTAGGGTTTTGAAGGCAGGTGACATGACCCTCAGAGTTGCGAACGGAGCTAGCATGGATGCTAAAGCCGTGGGGGACTATCACCTGGGAATGTCAGATGGGCATGTTTTGGTTTTGCGTAATTGCTTTTTTGTACCCAACGCAACTTGTAATATCATTTCTGTATCTTTGGTTTCTAAAGAAGGTTATGAATTTGCGTTTGTAAGTAATGTTGTTAACATTCACCTTAATCAAGTTCTGATTGGGTCAGGTACATTGAGCAATGGTATATACGTATTAAACCAACCACAGATTTTCAATGTCCAGAATACACACAAAAGAAAGTCTCCAGATATCAATCAGACTTTCTTATGGCATTGTAGACTGGGTCACATCAATGAGAGAAGGTTGACTAAGTTACATACAGAAGGATATTTGGATCCGTTCGAATATCAATCGTATGCCACTTGTCAATCCTGTCTCAAAGGAAAGATGACAAAGACTCCGTTCACTGGACACGGAGTAAGAGCGAGCGAGCTCTTGGGACTCGTACACAGCGACGTGTGCGGTCCAATGTCTACACATGCGCGAAGCGGTTATTCTTACTTCATTACTTTTACGGATGATTTTTCAAGATACGGTTATGTCTTCTTAATGAAACATAAGTCCGAAGCTTTTGAAAAATTCCAGGAATTTAAGAATGAAGTAGAAAAACAAACCGGCAAAAGTATCAAGATTCTAAGATCGGATCGAGGTGGAGAATACTTAAGTGTCGAGTTCCTGAATTATTTAAAAGAGAATGGGATTCTCTCTCAGCTTACTCCTCCATACACTCCGCAACACAACGGTGTATCGGAGAGACGGAACCGAACCCTATTGGATATGGTACGGTCCATGATGAGTAACGCTGAGTTACCGCGATCATTCTGGGGGTATGCGCTAGAATCAGCTGCGTACCTTTTGAACCGAGTTCCTACTAAGACTGTGCCTACTACACCATATGAGATGTGGTGTGGGAAGAGACCCCATCTCAGTCACATTAAGACTTGGGGAAGTCCAGCTTTTGTTAAAAAGCAGCATGCGGACAAGCTCGAGGCGCGCTCAGTACTGTGTAAGTTTGTGGGATATCCAAAGAATTCCAAGGGATATCTCTTCTACTACGAAGAGGAACAAAAAGTTCTTGTTTCTCGTCATGCCCACTTTCTAGAACATCAGTTCTTAGAAAAAGAATTAAGTGGGAGCGCAGTAGAACTGGAAGAAATTCCAGAACCACGGACTATTACTGAAAGCTTAGTGGAACCAGAAGGTTCAAATGAACAGGACATTCCTATGCCGCTCCGCAGAAGTAGTAGGCAGTCTCATCCGCCCGAGAGATACTACGGTTTTCTCATAGACGGGGATAGAGAGGATTGCATCATAGACTATGATGAGCCTACTAGCTTCCAGCAGGCCGTTCAGAGCATTGACTCGGTAAAATGGCTGGATGCAATGCGGACCGAAATGGAGTCCATGTACACCAACAAAGTATGGACGTTGGACATTGCTCCAGACGGGGTAAAACCCGTAGGATGCAAGTGGATCTTCAAAAGGAAGATTGGTGTAGATGAACAGGTTGAGACCTATAAAGCTAGACTTGTAGCAAAGGGTTTCCGTCAAAGACCTGGCTTGGACTATGACGAAACCTTTTCTCCAGTGGCTATGCTGAAATCCATTCGGATCCTTCTTGCCATTGCTGCCTTCCACGATTATGAGATTTGGCAGATGGACGTAAAAACCGCTTTTCTAAATGGAAATTTAGAGGAGTGTGTCTATATGGATCAGCCAGAGGGTTTCATTCAGAGTGGGAGCAGCGGAAAGGTGTGCAAGTTGCTTAAGTCCATCTATGGACTAAAGCAGGCATCGCGGAGTTGAAACATCTGTTTTGATGAGACGGTCAAGGAATTTGACTTTATCAAAAATCCAGATGAACCATGCATCTATAGTAGATTTGTAGCGAGAACTGTAGTATTCCTTGTTTTATACGTGGATGACATTCTCTTAATAGGAAATGACATTCCTATGCTACAATCTGTCAAGGGTTTCTTGTCACACAGGTTCTCCATGAAAGACCTGGGTGATGCCTCTTACATCCTGGGGATCCGGATCCATCGTGATAGATCCAAGAGGATATTAGGACTTTCACAGTCCAGGTACATCGACACCGTACTGAAAAGATTCAGTATGGAAGATTCCAAGCGCGGTAACCTACCGGCTTGTCACGGGATCACCCTCTCTAAAGAGATGTCTCCCAAGACTGATTTGGAGAGGGATCGCATGTCTATTATACCCTACGCTTCTGCGGTAGGCTCTATAATGTATGCGATGTTGTGTACCAGACCGGATGTAGCTTATGCACTGAGTGTAGTAAGCCGGTATCAGTCAAACCCTGGGGAGAAACATTGGATAGCGGTAAAGAACATTCTCAAGTACCTGAGGAGGACTAAGGAAATGTTCTTGGTGTATGGCGGAAAAGACCTCCAGATTGAGGCCTTTGCTGACTCCAGCTTCCAGAGTGACAAGGATGATTCCAAGTCCATGTCGGGTTTTGTCTTTACCCTCAATGGAGGGGCGGTGTGTTGGAAGAGTTCCAAACAGGAAACCGTTGCAGACTCGACTATGGAAGCGGAATACATCGCTGCATCTGATGCCGCAAAAGAAGCTGTCTGGATAAGGAAGTTCTTAAAAGAACTTCACGTGGTTCCGTCCATTGTTGACCCAGTACCTCTGTATTGCGACAACAACGGGGCTATAGCTTTAGCAAAGGAACCCAGGTCCCATCAGAGATCCAGGCACATCTTGAGGCGGTATCACCTGATCAGGGAGATCGTGGATCGCAAGGAGATCGAGGTTCGGAGGGTTGCTTCAGAAGAGAACACTGCAGATCCATTCACCAAGGCCCTACCCCAGACTCAGTTCGAGCGGCTGATCGAGATGATAGGTCTTCGATACGCCAGTACATGGCCTTAGTGCAAGTGGGAGATTGTTAGTGTATATGCCCTAGAGGCCATTACTGTATCATACTAGTTTGTATATTACTTGATGGAAGCTTGGGATATTCACCTTGTATAAACAATCTTGCTCAATATAGTAGTATGCTACTTGGTTTGTTTCTACTTCAATGTGTACTTGTGTTTATTTCAGTATATCACTTATACGCATTAGTGGAGCCCTTAGGATCTTTGCTTGATTACCAGCGTTGTGATGGCAGTCACACTAGTGGGGGCTGGGTAATCTATAGGCACATCCTTATACAGGTCCCTAGTCGTAGGACTATCGAGACAGGGCATCGATACTCCGGAGTAGACTAGCGTATGCGCTTCTCATCCCAGTGTGGGAGATGGTCTGTCCCACAGCCATCAGTACGTCGTACTGGAGATAGTATACGGGTGCTCGTTGGGTTACGAGTACACTGGACAGGACTCGTCGGGAACTGACAGGTTGGTATTATACCTATCGTCAGTTATCAGTTCCCAGGTGACATGAGTACAGCTTAGTCCGCTGACTTGACACTGACACTTCGCCTCGAGTGTGTTCCCACTGCACTTTGATCACTACCCTACCACGGCTCAAAGGAGTCGTGCAAACAGGTGGTGGTTGGGTGCAGTCCCGAAGCACTTGGAGGCAGTGACGGTTAGACAGGATTCGTCTCTCCCGGTATTGGGGGTTGACATCGCGCTGTGTCTAGGAGAGCCATTACACGAGTAGTCCCTGGCCAGGGCAAGCGAGATATACTGGTAGGTTTCCAGTGTTATCTCAGGGTGTTTTGGGCTTCACTCCGACACGACTTGTACCGCTATTGGGGGACTGACGTTTTACCGCCCCCTAGGCCCGCCATGCGATGTATCAGACGAACAGACCGGACTGTACGGAGAATGTCACATTCAGACTCAGTAGGAGTTCAGATGGGGTTTCACCTCGTCAGCCTTCTTGTCGGCATCTACCTGGGGACCGTTATGCACAGCTAGTGCCGCTTGCGGTCTGTGGTTAAACCCACTGCCAGCGTAGTGTCGAGTCTTTAGAGTCCCACACAGAGGGTATTCGCCTCTGGGCAAAACAGAGTAGAGGTCGCATGGTTTTGCGACAGGGTTCGTTCTCATCCGCGCACTTGTGCACGTTTGGAGTCCGGACGGATTATACTGGCAGGCTCTGGTTTGAGCCAGATACTGGTATATGTTTTGGGGGTTGCTTTTATATCTTGGTATTCTTGTTCCTCGGAACGAGAATGCAGGTGTGTATGCACAGTTGCTTGAGGCGGAGAATGAGGTTTTTCATTAGGGTTTCGGAACGGGTGCGTATGCACAGTTGACAGTCTTCATTTTCCAAACCCTAATGGATTTCTATATTATCTATTAATAATAGTAATTAAATGAGAATTATGTTATGGTTGATTTTTTGTTGACTTGTTGACCTTGGTTGACTTGTTGACCATTGACCACCATCATGCCTTGAAAGTCTTCCTTGATTCATGCTTACACTTCATTTAAAGAAGTATGATAGTGGTCATTCCAAAATTACCATCAACTATTCTTATTTCAATTATTATCATTTAGATAATTCTTTTCTTTTGCAATATGGTTGCAAGAAAGAAAAAAGATATCTCATTCTATCATAACCTCTCTCTCTCCTCATTTCATCTTCTTCTTCCTCTAGCAAAGAGAAACCTTCTCATGTGTTGAGAATCATTCTCTTTAGAAAGAAAAGCAAACCCTAATCACTCTCTACTCATTCTAGGATGAGGTTTAGCAAGCCGGAAACCCTAGTTCACTCAAAGATCGAGGAAGAGCCCAAAGGTCGAACCTTCGAGGTGGATCCATCTTCGACGGGAGAAGGCGACGAAAAGAGAACCATCAACCTCTACAAGGTTTGAAGAAGAAGGAGTTCAAGTTTAGGTATAACCATCTTCCATAGTAGCTAACTCTCTTTAGCAAGAATACTAGTTTTAGTTTAGACAACGATCCCGACCTTGTTTAGTCCATGTTGCCTCTTGCGATAAAAATTCGTTTTTTATACCGTTTCCGCCTCCCCGTAAGCACCGGGGGTCGCAATATGGACTTACACATGCTGCATCAGAACACAACCTAGCCCCACTCGAGACGCATCACAGTAAACAACAAAGCCACCCGATCCAAAAGGTAAAGATAGAACTGGTGCAGTCGTCAACCGAGTCTTCAACTGCTGAAAACTCTGCTCGCACGCATCATTCCAAAGAAAAGGAACTCCTTTCCTCGTCAGTCCAATCAGCGGTGCAGCGATACTCGAAAAATCCTGCACGAAACGGCGATAATAACCAGCTAAGCCCAAAAGGCTGCGGACCTCTGTCACGGATACAAGTCTGGGCCAAAGATGCATAGCCTCGATCTTCCTCGGTTCCACAAGAATACCATCTCCAGTCACCACATGACCCAGGAAGTCAACTCTATCAAGCCAAAATGCGCACTTTGGGAATTTATCATACAGCTGGTGCTCTCTCAAAATCTACAAAGCAATTCTCAAGTGCTGCTCATGCTCCTCCCGACTCCTATAGTAGACCAGAATGTCATCAATAAACACAATAATTAACTGGTCAAGGAATGGCCTGAAAATCCAGTTCATCAGATCCATGAACGCTGGTGGGGCATTGGTGAGTCCGAACGACATCACTAAAGCAGTCTTCGGAACGTCATCATTCCGAACCCGCAGCTGATGATAACCCGAACGCAAATCAATCTTAGAAAAATGTTTTGCACCCTGGATTTGATCAAACAAATCGTCAATGCGAAGTAAAGGATAACTATTCCGCACCGTAACTCAGTTCAATTGACGATAATCAATACATAACCTCAAACTGCCGTCCTTCTTCTTGATGAACAGCACAGGAGCTCCCCAAGGCGAAACACTCGGACGCACAAGTCCCTTATCAAGAAACTCTTGCAATTGATCTTTAAGCTCTCTAAGCTCTTCCGGAGCCATCTGGTAAGGCGGTATAGAAATAGGCCCCGTGCCAGGAATCAGATCATTGCAAAACTCAATATCGCGCTCTGACGGCAAACCAGGTAACTCATCGGGAAAAACGTCGGGAAACTCTCGCACGATAGGAACCCGGTCCAATGACCCCACTGTGGCCCCAATATCACAAATAAAAGCCAAGAATCCCCGACATCCTGTAACATTTCAGAAAATATAAAATATTTTTTTTGGAATTTAATATTAAAATAATATTTTTCCCGAAAACTGCCCGATTTGCGAAATTGGGGTTTTCGAAATAGGGTATAAATATATACCGATATTTATGAAATAAATGGAAATTAAAATGATTTATTCATTTAATAATATAATTAAAGGATTTGGCATTTTTATAATTTATTATATGCAATTTTGATAAAAACTCGATTAGTGCACTGCTAATCGCGATTAAGCCAAATCCGCGTTTTCTACAGTTTTTCATGGTTAGTGCACCATGACATGTTTCATTTTGTTACATATTTCATTTCATTTGGGTTATTGGTGGAAGGAAAAGAAAAAGAAAAAGAAAAGGTCAAAGGGGACAAAATGATTAGGTTAGGTAGGCTTTTGGAGAGAGAGAAAGAGTGTGATTTTGGGAGAAAGAGGGAGGGGGCTGCTGCCATTCTTTCCCCCATCTTTGATTTCTTCTCCCTCTTCATCTCTTCAACCCCAAAACCCTCCTCAAAGAATCCCTAGATCTATCTCCTAATAAACCCCAAAACCCTACACACCCTTCACAAAAATTAATCCCCTCTTCAACCTCTACACATGAGACCAAGAAAATTCAGATTTTGATGACCTTAGGGATTCATGGGTGCTATATGAGGTAATACCTTCACCAATTGGGTAGTTTTTCATTTACTTTAGTATTCATATGTGTTTAGATGTGAGATTGTGAAGATTAGTGAACATTGTGAAACCCTAGTGAAGGTTTGAGTGTTGTTTGAAATTGATGATATTAGAGGCTGTTAACTAGACTTGGGTGCGGTTTAATGACCTGGACCAGAGCTTAGAAACCCAAAAAAACACGGATTTAGAAACCCAACATCAGATAAATGTGTGATTTGTGAGGGTATTTTGGGAATCTGGAGCAACCCGGGGACACTAGAAATGATTTTGCAATTACTGGGAGTCGTGCAGGCACCTAGGAAGCTACCATTGAGACCCAAGCCCTAAACTCCAACCCCAGGCCGCAGATTTATTCAATCTGGTCGCAATTTACGGCCAGGGTAGGTCAGAATTGAACCGTGTTTGTTCTGGGGTCCCTTTAGATGTAAATTAGGCCCTCCATATATGCAGAATTGACCAATTTGGCTTAGGGTAAAATCTGGGACCATTTCCATGAGTTGGTGCATTGTTTTACGACTTCGTTTTGACTTGATTTTGGTATTTGGTTTTGTGTTTCCGTCGTGTGGCGTTTGGACGTCCACGACCAGGGTTTTTGGTCGTGTTTTGCACGCAAAGCTATAGGTTTTGACCTATGAGCGAAACGTGTACCGTTTTGGTTTTCCGCCTTGATTTTAACACGCATTGCGATGGTTTATTATTGTAGGTACCTTCGCATAGATTCCGAGACGACGGAGCATGGCGTCATCGACTTCAGCGAACAAGAACCAAGGTGAGTGGATCTATATCCACGGGGGAAGTCGGGTGGATGGCGTATAGCACCCCCGCAATGTTTTGATGGAAAACTGATTATAGAATATGGTTAGGAAAACCTAGATTAGGAAACTAGTGTTAGAATGAAAATAGCTATGAAACCATATTAGAAACTAGAGGATAGTTAGAAGTGATATGTTACTACTATCATAGGATGACGTTTAGCGATATTGTCGTTTAGGGTACTGTAGGACTAGATAGTCGATGTAGATGCGTCATCCGAACCATACCTTTTTCTAAACTGAAGAATCGTATGTATCTATTAAATATGTACCTTGAGGGACGTTAAGGATTTTCAAATAATATCTTTTCCTTAAAACACCGTAACCCCTATTTTCAAAACTACGATTTGCTTCTATTAAAATCTGCTTGTATGGTTCGGGTGTGTATGCTAGATTAGATACCTATACTTATAGTAGAGATAGAAGGTTTAGGTAAACTCGGCTTGATATGAATTATAAATGCGATGAAAAGAATATAAGACGGATATGATGATATGATGATATGTTGGTATACGGATGCGAGTCGATCGAGATGATTTATACCCTGCCGGTCCCCTGATATAAGATTATTGCGGATCTGAACCGGGACATAGGTACATAGATATATATTCATATATAGAATGTTGTGAATCATGGATGATAGGCCGTATGTGATATTAGGCCGTACCCTCATTTGTCGTATAGGATGTTAGAATCCCTATTAGCTTAATGCCGCCGCACGATGATTTTCCATGCGTGATGAATTTGACTTGATGTTGATCCATACCCTTGACTAGAGGATGTCGTACGATGGATTATACCGTGCGTGATGCTGTGAGGCTAGGTGCCGATTGATAGATTCACCGACTCAGACATATGATAGTTACGTATACCTTATAGCTATTAGTTGATGATTTACCTTGTGCTGCATTCATGATATTACTATTGCATTGCATATACCTGTGATAGTACACCTGCACTATTATCGATGATGCGTATGTTACACGCACACAGACTGTAGGCTCACACACTTCATCATCGATAATTGCCATGTCACTATACAGTAGGATTGCTGCATCATCATATAACCCTTCACATAACCTGCTTGCGTATATACATTGATATATTCATACTTCCGCACATAAAGATTGTATATCCACATTGGTGCACATATACATTGATATATTAATACTTGCGCACATGCACATTGTATATCCACATTGGTGCACATATATATTGATATATTCATACATGCGCACATACACATTGTATATCCACATTGGTGCACATATATATTGATATATTCATACTTGCGCACATACACATTGTATATTCTCATTGGTGCACACATACATTGATATATTCACATTGGTGCACATATACAACGATATATTCATACTTGCGCACATACACATTGTATATTCACATTGGTGCACACATACATTGATATATTCACATTGGTGCATACATACATGATATATTCACATTGATGCACACATACATTGATATATTCACATTGGTGTACTTATACATTGATATATTCATACTTGCACACATACACATTGTATATTCACATTGGTGCACACATACATTGATATATCCACATTGGTACACATATATATTGATATATTCATACTTACGCACATACACATTGTATATTCATATTGGTGCACATATACATTGATACATCCATACTTGCGGATATACACATTTGTATATCCATATTGGTGCACATATACATTGATCATCTATACTTGCGGATATACCCATTTGTATATCCATATTGGTGCACATATACATTGATATATTCATACTTGCACACATACAAATTGTATATTCTCATTGGTGCACACATACATTGATATATTCACATTGGTGCACATATACATTGATATATTCATACTTGCGCACATACACATTGTATATTTACATTGGTGCACACATACATTGATATATTCACATTGGTGCACACATACATGATATATTCGTATTGGTGCACACATACATTGATATATTCACATTGGTGCACCTATACATTGATATATTCATACTTGCGCACATACACATTGTATATTCACATTGGTGCACACATACATTGATATATTCATATTGGTGCACATATACATTGATATATTCATACTTGCGCACATACACATTGTATATTCATATTGGTGCACACATACATTGATATATTCACATTGGTGCACACGTACATGATATATTTGTTATTGTATATACCCTAGAGGCCATTACTGTATCATACTAGTTTGTATATTACTTAATGGAAGCTTAGGATATTCACCTTGTATAGACAATCTTGCTCAAAATAGTAGTATGCTACTTGGTTTGTTTCTACTTTAATGTGTACATGTGTTTATTTTAGTATATCACCTATACACATTAGTGGAGCCCTTAGGATCTTTGCTTGATTACCGGCGTTGTGATGGTAGTCACACTCATGGGGGCTGGGTAATCCACAAGCACATCCTTATGCAGGTCCCTAGTCGTAGGACTATCGAGACAGGGCATCGATATTCCAGAGTAGACTAGCATATGCGCTTCTCATCCCAGTGTGGGAGACGGCCTGTCCCACAGCCGTCAGTACGTCGTACTTGAGATAGTATGCGGGTGCTCGTTAGGTTACGAGTACACTGGACAAGACTCGTCGGGAACTGTTGGTTGGTACTATACCTATCGTCAGTTATCAGTTCCCAGGTGACATGAGTACAACTTAGTCTGCTGACTTGACACTGTCACTTCGCCTCGAGTGTGTTCCCACTGTACTTAGATTACTACCCTACCACGGCTCAAAGGAGTCGTGCAAACAGGTAGTAGTTGGGTGCAGTCCCGAAGCACTTGGAGGCAGTGACGGTTAGACAGGATTCGTCTCTCCCGGTATTGGGGGTTGATATCGCGCTGTGTCTAGGAGAGCCATTACACAAAGTCCCTGGCCAGGGCAAGCGAGATATACTGGTAGATTTCCAGTGTTATCTCAGGGTGTTCTGGGCTACACTCCGACACGACTTGTACCGCTATTAGGGGACTGACGTTTACCGCCCCCTAGGCCCGCCATGCGATATTCTCAGACGAACAGACCGGACTATACGCAGATTGTCACATTCAGGCTCAGTAGGAGTTCAAATGGGTTTCACCTCATCAGTCTTCTTGTCGGCATCTACCTGGGGACCGTTACGCACAGCTAGTGCCGCTTGCGGTCTGTGGTTAAACCCACTGCCAGCGTAGTGTCAAGTCTTTAGAATCCCACACAGAAAGCTATTCGCAGAGGTCGCATGGTTTTGCGACAGGGTTCGGTCACATCCATGCACTTGTGCACGCTTAGTGTCCGGGCAGTTAACACTAGCGGGCTTTGGTTTAAGCCAGATCCTAGTGTACGTTTTAGGATTGGTTTTATCTCGTTTGTATTCGTGTTCCTCTGAACGCGGATGCGGGTGTGTATGCACAGTTGACAGAGAGACAGAGGCAGAGGATTCTCATTGGGGTTGTTGACTGTTGACTACTGACTTTTGCTAAACCCTAATGAGAATAAGAAATATGATTAATGAAAATATTAATTAAGTATTATTGTGTCATGGTTGAGATGAAGGGTTGACTTTGTTGACTTGTTGACTTTGTTGACCGGTTGACTAGGTTGGACTAGTTGACCACCATCATTACAATGGCTATCATTTTATGGCAAAGACTTTTGCTTGCTTGTTTCTTTTTGCACAATGAGTGCATGAAATGATATGGCCATTTTGACTTGAACCATCACATAATACTCAATTACTATTATGAGTTATCATGATTTTGGATTATGAGAGCTTGGATGGCAAAAGGCTTGCTCATTCTTTCATTTCTTTTCTCTCTCTTGCTTGAGCTCTCCCTCTTCCTCTTGCTCTCTCTCTAGTCTATGGTTCACTTGTCTCATGTATTGAGAAGCAAGAACCATAGAGATAAAACCCAACACATTCCTCTACTCATCCTAGTTCATAAGGTTTAGCAAACCAAGTGTTCTAGTTTCTTCTAGTTTGAAGTGAAGCCAAAGGTAGAAGCTTTCAGGTGGATCCATCTTCGGTGCAAGGAGACGACGAGGTGAGGCCGATCCAACCACCGCAAGGAGTTGAAGACGAAGGAGTTCAAGTTAAGGTATAACCACCTAACCGAGTAGGTCAAACTCTTGTTAGGTTTGTTAGATAGTTGTTTAACAAAGATCCGTATTTTGAGTCCATGTTACCACCTCTTGAAAAATTGTTTTTCATCATTTCCGCAAGCCCGTAAGTACAGGGAGAGGTAACGTGGACTTACAGTGGTATCAGAGCCTAGTTAAACACTATCTAACATGTTAGCAAAGTAACTAGAAGTTCGATCGGAGAAAAAGTCACGAAACACGCCCGAAAAATCAAGTTTCTGTCGATTTTGTATTCTGTTCAAAAAATAATAAATCTTGCACCAAAAATTGACTCAGGCTTTTTAATATAAACACAAGAAATTTGGTCCACCGACTCGGTCAAAGCGCCGCGGAAACGCGGCGGGAGCATGCTCCCGCCGCGGTTCCGTGGCCGAGTTGACTCGGTCGTGGAACAAGTTTCCTGCAGTGTTTTTCTGGGGCTGTTTTGGGATTTTTGGGATATGTTTTTTCTGCCCAGATTTTACAGAAAGAAAAATTTGTTTTTGGGGTCTAAAAATCCGTATTTTGATCGAACTTCTAAACACTTAAGCTAACGGGTTATATCTGTGATGTGATATATGTATTGAACGTCTGCTAATCGCTATACGTCGATTAGTGGGGGTTATACATATCTGTGATCTGTAATGTTGATGGTATGTGTATACGAATTCATTGGATTGACGCGGATGAATAGCCGGGGGGTTGTGAGATGAGAGTTTTCTTTTTCTTTCAATTCATGTAATTTGTAATTGATGTAATATTAATTATATGGCCGCACAACCGGGATGGG
The DNA here is from genome assembly GCA_030015575.1 of Agapanthus africanus. Classification (NCBI taxonomy): domain Eukaryota; kingdom Viridiplantae; phylum Streptophyta; class Magnoliopsida; order Asparagales; family Amaryllidaceae; genus Agapanthus; species Agapanthus africanus. The sequence continues at coordinate 279,205,585 of JASDDO010000029.1, read as the reverse complement.
GTTGTAGCCGTCATTGTATAATTTCATTTACTATTTTTGCTCCTAGGATAGACCCAAGATGGGGTACATAAACTACCGGGTATCTCGAAGTGCCGAGTGGCCTACTCACGGTGTTGAGGGAGGTTGCTTCGCTTCGGGTACTTAGCGAGTAGTTTGCCGCACCCGTAGGGGTCTAGGGTGGGGTCTTGGCTATTCATCACGACCGTGTAATCCGTGTTAGGTTAGTATAGCACCCTATGAAGAGATTTCAAGCATCACATGACCTAAAGTTTTCATTTTTAAGGTGCTAAACCAACATGCAAGTGGATCGATCCTAGAAATTAGGGTTAACAAACTATAAGTAAGTAAAGATTAGGGTTTAAAGGCTACAACCTTTGTAGCTCCCGTTTTTGCTTCACTCCTTAGGCTCTTTGAGTGTTGGATGAAGGTCCACTCGTCGTTCTCTTGCGTCCACGACGATCCACCCGGAGCTTCCCGTCCAAGCTCGCTACTTCGTCAAATCGAAGATAACACTCTAAACAAAACGGCTAAGCTTGTGTAAAATGTTGTTGTGGCTTTGGATCTCACTTCAAAAACCTTTCTTTGATTGTGTTTGACTCACTAGAAAAAACTAGAGAGGAGAAGATGAAGGAGGATGAAAATGGTGGCTATTTCTTTTCAAGAGATAAAATGATAACCATAAGGTTAACCTTCAAAAAGAAATAAATATCACTATATATATTTATTCCTTCTTGACTCCAACCATGATTAAATGATAGATGATTAATTTAACTTGGGTTTAGAATGATAAAGGAAAGGATAACCATGGTTTAGTGGTAGGTGAGCATGGTTAGGTTAGAAGAAGCATGTAGAAACTAGCATAATTATCCTTTCCTTTTCATTTTCTTTTTAAAACCAAAATTAAATAATTATCCATTGTTTAATCTATGGTGTGAGGCTTATATTGCCACCATTTCCATATATAATCAACCATGATGGTTTGATGTATGTATGTGTACATGTATGCACATTTACATGTGCATGAAACTAGAAAAGAAGAAAGAAACACATGCATGCATGCATACATACATCAAACCCTAGAAAGGTTTTAAGTGAGAAAACTAATGGTTAAATGATAAATCAACACTTGATTTATCAATCCGGTCATATCTCATATGACCCCACCAAAAGCAGTTCATCCGAACAATGTTCGGTATCATATACGCACATTTCAATCGGGTGCATGCGCATATCGCATATGCGCACCACAACGTTTCGCCTGGACTGGGTAACTCCTCTGTGGGACTCTAAGACTCGTCAATACGCCGGCAGAGGGTAATGATCATATCATTACCCTCAAGCCGCAAGCGGTCAGCTAAACGTAACGGCCACCCGGGTATTGATCAATCAGAAGACAACAAGCGAACCTGCTACAACTCCCGTCGAGCCATCCGGCAACACTACCGTACAGTCCGGTCTCTTCGTCAGATATGCTGCATATCGAGCCTAGGGATGGTCACGTCGACCCCAATAACTCAATAAGTCGTGTCGGTGAATGGTCTATAACAGATCGAGAAACTACTGATAACACTTATCAGCAAATCTCAGCAGCCCTGGCCAGGGACTTGCTGTTATGACCAGTCGAGCACAGCACAGCATCAACTCCCAATACCGGGAGAGACGAAACCCCTCCTATCGCTCATCGTCTTCGTGTGTCTCGGGACTGTACCCAACGGCCACCTGTTTGCACGACTCAGTAGAGCCGTGGTAGGGTGGCAATCAAAGTGCAGTGGGAGAACACACAAGACTCCATGACGATCTCGGGTCTACAGACTAACCTGTACCAGTGTCACCTGAGAACTGCTATCCGACGATAGATATAATTCCATATAGGAGTTCTCGGTGAGTCCGTCCAGTGTACCCAGTCACCACTGAGCACCCGTATATGATCTTGATGTCAAACATCGATGAATGTGGGAACATCCATCGCCCATTGTATGGGTCTAGTATCATATACGCTAGTCTACTCTGGTATATCGATGCCCCATCTCGATATACCTACGACTAGGGACGTTCCAGGATATGCTTATAGACTACAGATGTCCCACTAGTATGATCTCCATCATAATCAGAGTAGTCAAGCCGATATCCTCAGGGCTTTATCAGCATGTATGAATGAATAAAAGCATGATCAAATAAACATGTCAGATAAAGAAGAACCAGATAGCATACTATCATGTCGAGCAAGAATGCAAACTGAATATATATATACATGTATAGATACATCCACTATCACATAATGGCCTCTAGGGCATACATATATCCAACAATCCGCTCTTCGTTACAGGCTCGTACGGATTGCGGATTCCTAGTATATCCAATGTGTTCATCTATGACCTGGAATGGCTATAATTGCATGTGACGAATGTGTATATCTATATATGATATCTATTTAGGCGTTGCTTATGTTTTGCATCTGCGCTAGTCCAGCCCCGCTCTGTCGTTAGTTAAGTAACCTAACGGGTAATGACGGGGCCCCGTGGCGAATGCAGATGGCATAAGCGTACGTCATTTTTTCGTTGTTTTCTGCAATGGTAGGATTAAATGATGGGACGCATTAAATTAATGCAAGAAAATAAACCAAAGTTGAGTCGTTGGAACACTTTCAAAAACCACTTGGTTTCTTTTCAAAAACAACTTTTAAACGCGGAGCTTAAGCCACTCCTTTTAAAAGCTATCTCGTTCCATCGATTATATCAAGTTCACTACGTTCACGGTTTCGCCAAAACCATTCGTAGCCCTCCGTCGTTTCACATGGATGGTCAATAGTATTCAAGCTATGTTTGTTGGCCAATGTCAAGGCATAGTGATTGGTAGCTATTGGGTATTCATGTGCAGCATAGATAGATGTGTTGGTTTGGGACAGTCGTACTGCCTTGTTGGCCAAAGTCAAAGGTAGGTACGGATGGGTTCAAATTAACCTGGAGAATGATGGGTAGAACTTGACATGTGACTTATGATTTGTTGGCCAAAGTCAAGGTCATAAGAGCATAGGGCAAAAATCCACATCGGGAGTTTCAAAAGAACTGAAACTTGCTAGCGCTGCATACCATTTGGAGTGTGATGATTCTGGTAGGATTCCTTCAGTTTTGTCACGCAATGATATTTGGATCCCGATCCTACTGTGAGTATATGCTACTCCTCGAGAAATTTCTCACTTAACGATCAATGCTATAAACCAAGTAGGTGTCTAGAAAGGTATTAGCAGGGCTACGCCCACAGGGAAAAGAGATTATTTAATTAAGGAACTTCGCGAAAGCGTTGGAAAACCTCCCTCGAAGTACCGACACCAGCCTGGCTGAACGGTTAAGCAAGAATTGTACGGTGAGATTGATCCTGACTAATTCTTCCTTTTTGGTTTGAGGAGGGATTCGAGAGACAGTGGGAGCCATCCTGTTTAGACAAATTAAAAACCACTCTAAACTTGCAAGAGCATCATGCTAAAGTGTTTCTTCTCTCTCTCCTAATTGCAGCGACCAAACATCATGACTGGACTTAAGTTACTACTAGATAAAAACATACTGACAGGGCCAAACTACAAAGATTGGCTCAGGAATGTCAAAATGGCAATCACTTATGACAAGTTGGGGTATCTCCTTACCACCAAAGCTCCCCCCTGTCCCAGGTCCCAAAACCAGCGTCGCGGATAGGGAAATCCGTAAAACCTGGGAAATCGATTGCGCAAAGGCCAAATGCCTCATGCTTGCCTCTATGGACAATGAACATCAGAGGAGGCACGAGAATATGGACCTTGAATCCATATTTCTCCATACAAAAGAACTGTATGGAAAGCAATCCCGTATCTCCAGATACGAAGTCTCGAAAAAGCTGTTTTCGGCGAGATTGGCCGTCGGATCATCGGTAGCGGAACACGTGTTTAAGATGATTGGCTTCATTGAGGAGCTCACGGACCTTGGGACCACGTTAGAGAATGAGCTCTACACGGACTTGATTCTCCAGTCCCTTCCTTCCACTTACGCCCAGTTTATCCTGAACTTCAACTTGCAAGAAAAAGAAGTTGAACTTTCAGAACTCCTCAACATGCTGAGGAGTGCAGAGGGCACCCTACAGAAAGGTAGGGAAACATCCACTTTGTTTGTAGGAGGATCTTCCTCTTCTAGGTCCAAGGCGAGAGCCAAGGGAAAGAAGAAGAAAGCCCCCGCCAAACCAAGGGGCAGTGTTAGTAAAGTGGATACGAAGGGAAAGACAAAAGAAACAAAGGTAGAGGGAAAGCTTGTGGGAAAGGAAGAGTGCTTTTACTGTCACAAGAGTAGACACTGGAAAAAGGATTGCAGGGCTTGGAAGGCCAGAACCCAGGATCTGAAGCAAGTTGCGGCTTCAGCTTCAGGTGTGTATGTTATTGAAAACTGTCTATCAATAAACTCTACATCCTGGGTATTGAATACCGGATCAGGATCTCATATCTGTAATTCTTTATAGGCACTGAGAAGGCGTAGGGTTTTGAAGGCAGGTGATATGACCCTCAGAGTTGCAAACGGAGCTGGCATGGATGCTGAATCCGTGGGGGACTATCACCTGGGGTTGTCAGATGGACACGTTTTGGTTTTGCGTGATTGTTATTTTGTACCCAATGCAACCTGTAATATCATATCTGTATCTTTATTATCTAAAGAAGGTTATGAATTTGCATTTGTAAGTAATGTTGTAAACATTTACCTTAATCAAGTTTTGATTGGGTCAGGTACATTAAGCAATGGTACATACGTATTAAACCAACCACAGATTTTCAATGTTCAGAATACACACAAAAGAAAGTCTCCGGAAACAAACTAGGCTTTTTTATGGCATTGTTGACTGGGTCACATCAATGAGAGAAGGTTGACAAAGTTACATACAGAAGGATATTTGGATCCGTTCGAATATCAATCATATGCAACTTGTCAATCCTGTCTCAAAGGAAAGATGACAAAGACTCCGTTCACTGGACACGGAGTAAGAGCGAGCGAGCTCTTGGGACTCGTACACAGCGACGTGTGCGGTCCAATGTCTACGCATGCACGAAGCAGTTATTCTTACTTTATTACTTTTACGGATGACTTTTCAAGGTACGGATATGTCTTCTTAATGAAACATAAATCCGAAGCCTTTGGAAAATTCCAGGAATATAAGAATGAAGTAGAAAAACAAACCGGCACAAGTATCAAGACACTAAGATCTGATCGAGGTGGTGAATACTTGAGTGCCGAGTTCCTGGATTACTTAAAAGAGAATGGAATTCTCTCTCAGCTTACTCCTCCATACACTCCGCAACATAACGGTGTATCGGAGAGACAGAACCGGACCCTATTGGATATGGTACGTTCCATGATGAGTAACGCTGAGTTACCGCGATCTTTCTGGGGATATGCACTAGAATCAGCTGCATACCTTTTGAACCGAGTTCCAACTGAGACTGTGCCTACCACACCATATCAGATGTGGTGTGGGAAGAAACCCTATCTTAAGCACATTAAGACATGGGGATGTCCAGCTTTTGTCAAAAAGCAGCATGCGGACAAACTCGAGGCACGCTCAGTACAGTGCAAGTTTGTGGGATATCCAAAGAACTCCAAGGGATATTTTTTCTATTGCGAAGAGGAACAAAAGATTTTTGTTTCTCATCATGCCCACTTCTTGGAAACTAAGTTTTTGGAATATCAGATAAGTGGGAGCACAATAGAACTGGAAAAAATTCCAGAACCACGAGCTATTATTGAAAGCTTAGTAGAACCAGAGGGTTCGAAAGATCATGACATTCCTGCGCCGCTCCGCAAGAGTAGTAGGCAGTCTCATCCGCCCGAGAGATACTACGGCTTTCTCATAGACGGGGATAGAGAAGATTGCATCATTTATTATGATGAGCCGACTAGCTTCCAGCAGGCCATTCAGAGTGTTGACTAAGTAAAATGGTTGGATGCAATGCGGACCGAAATGGAGTCCATGTACACCAACAAAGTATGGACGTTGGACGTTGCTCCAGATGGGGTAAAACCCGTAGGATGCAAGTGGATCTTCAAAAGGAAGATTGGTGTAGATGGACAGGTTGAGACCTATAAGGCTAGACTTGTTGCAAAGGGTTTTCGTCAAAGACTTGGTTTGGACTATGACGAAACTTTTTCTCCAGTGGCTATGCTGAAATCCATTCGGATCCTTCTTGCCATTGCTGCCTTCCACGATTATGAGATTTGGCAGATGGACGTAAAGACCGCTTTTCTGAATGGAAATTTAGAGGAGTGTGTCTATATGGACCAGCCAGAGGGTTTCATTCAGAGTGGGAGCAGCGGAAAGGTGTGCAAGTTGCTTAAGTCCATCTATGGACTAAAGCAGGCATCGCGGAGTTGGAACATCTATTTTGATGATATGGTCAAAGAATTTGGCTTTATCAAAAATCCAGATGAACCATGCATCTATAGTAGATTTGTAGCAAGAACTGTCGTATTCCTCGTTTTGTACGTGAATGACATTCTTTTGATAGGAAATGACATTCCTATGCTACAATCTCTCAAGGGGTTCTTGTCGCACAGGTTCTCCATGAAAGACCTGGGTGATGCCTCTTACATTCTGGGGATCCGGATCTATCGTGACAGATCCAAGAGGATATTAGGACTTTCACAGTCCAGGCACATAGACACCATACTGAAAATATTCAGTATGGAAGATTCCAAGCGCGGCAATCTACCGGCTTGTCACGGGATCACCCTCTCCAAAGAGATGTCTTCCAAGACTGATTTGGAAAGGGATCGCATGTCTATTATACCCTACGCTTCTGCGGTAGGCTCTATAATGTATGCGATGTTGTGTACCAGACCAGATGTAGCTTATGCACTGAGTGTGGTAAGACGGTATCAGTCAAACCCTGGGGAGAAGCACTGGATAGCGGTAAACAACATTCTCAAGTACCTGAGAAGGACTAAGGAGATGTTCTTGGTGTATGGCAGAAAAGACCTCCAGATCGAGGCCTTTGCTGACTCCAGCTTGCAAAGTGACAAGGATGATTCCAAGTCCATGTCGGGTTATGTCTTTACCCTCAATGGAGGAGCGGTGTATTGGAAGAGTTCTAAACAGGTAACCGTTGCTGACTCGACGATGGAAGCGGAATATATCGCTGCTGCAGATGCCGCAAAAGAAGCCGTCTGGATAAGGAAGTTCTTAACAGAACTTCAGGTGGTTCCGTCCATTGTTGATCCAATACCTCTATATTGCGACAACAACGGGGCTATAGCTTTAGCGAAGGAACTCAGGTCCCATCAGAGATCCAGACACATCTTGAGGCGGTATCACCTGATCAGGGAGATCGTGGGTCGCCAGGAGATCGAGGTTCGGAGAGTTGTTACGGAAGATAACACTGCTGATCCATTCACAAAGGCTTTACCCTAGACTCAGTTTGAGCGGCTGATCGGGATGATAGGTCTTTGATACGCCAGTACATGGCCTTAGTGCAAGTGGGAGATTGTTAGTGTATATGCCCTAGAGGCCATTACTGTATCATACTAGTTTGTATATTACTTAATGGAAGCTTGGGATATTCACCTTGTATAGACAATCTTGCTCAAAATAGTAGTATGCTACTTGGTTTGTTTCTACTTTAATGTGTATATGTGTTTATTTTAGTATATCACCTATACACATTAGTGGAGCCCTTAGGATCTTTGCTTGATTACCGGCGTTGTGATGGCAGTCACACTCGTGGGGGCTGGGTAATCCACAAGCACATCCTTATGCAGGTCCCTACTCATAGGACTATCGAGACAGGGCATCGATACTCCGGAGTAGACTAGCATATGCGCTTCTCATCCCAGTGTGGGAGACGGCCTGTCCCACAGCCGTCAGTACGTCGTACTTGAGATAGTATGCGGGTGCTCGTTAAGTTACGAGTACACTGGACAGGACTCGTCGGGAACTGTTGGTTGGTACTATACCTATCGTCAGTTATCAGTTCCCAGGTGACATGAGTACAGCTTAGTCCGCTGACTTGACACTGTCACTTCGCCTCGAGTGTGTTCCCACTGTACTTAGATTACTACCCTACCACGGCTCAAAGGAGTCATGCAAACAGGTAGTAGTTGGATGCAGTCCCGAAGCACTTGGAGGTAGTGACGGTTAGACAGGATTCTTCTCTCCCGGTATTGGGGGTTGATATCACGCTGTGTCTAGGAGAGCCATTACATAAAGTCCCTGGCCAGGGCAAGCGAGATATACTGGTAGGTTTCCAGTGTTATCTCAGGATGTTCTGGGCTACACTCCGACACGACTTGTACCGCTATTAGGGGACTGACGTTTACCGCCCCCTAGGCCCGCCATGCGATATTCTCAGACGAACAGACCGGACTATACGCAGATTGTCACATTCAGGCTCAGTAGGAGTTCAGATGGGTTTCACCTCATCAGTCTTCTTGTCGGCATCTACCTGGGGACCGTTACGCACAGCTAGTGCCGCTTGCGGTCTGTGGTTAAACCCACTGCCAGCGTAGTGTCAAGTCTTTAGAATCCCACACAGAAAGCTATTCGCCTTTAGGTAGAGGTCGCATGGTTTTGCGACAGGGTTCGGTCACATCCGTGCACTTGTGCACGTTTAGTGTCCGGGCAGTTAACACTAGCAGGCTTTGGTTTAAGCCAGATCCTAGTGTACGTTTTGGGATTTTTGTATTCGTGTTCCTCTGAACGCGGATGCGGGTGTGTATGCACAGTTGACAGAGAGACAGAGGCAGAGGATTCTCATTGGGGTTGTTGACTGTTGACTATTGACTTTTGCTAAACCCTAATAAGAATAAGAAATATGATTAATGATAATATTAATTAAGTATTATTGTGTCATGGTTGAGATGAAGGGTTGACTTTGTTGACTTGTTGACTTTGTTGACCGGTTGACTAGGTTGGACTAGTTGACCACCATCATTACAATGGCTATCATTTTATGGCAAAGACTTTTGCTTGCTTGTTTCTTTTTGCAAAATGAGTGCATGAAATGATATGGCCATTTTGACTTGAACCATCACATAATACTCAATTACTATTATGAGTTATCATGATTTTGGATTATGAGAGCTTGGATGGCAAAAGGCTTGCTCATTCTTTCATTTCTTTTCTCTCTCTTGCTTGAGCTCTCCCTCTTCCTCTTGCTCTCTCTCTAGTCTATGGTTCACTTGTCTCCTGTGTTGAGAAGCAAGAACCATAGAGATAAAACCCAACACATTCCTCTACTCATCCTAGTTCATAAGGTTTAGCAAACCAAGTGTTCTAGTTTCTTCTAGTTTGAAGTGAAGCCAAAGGTAGAAGCTTTCAGGTGGATCCATTTTCGGCGCAAGGAGACGACAAGGTGAGGCCGATCCGACCACCGCAAGGAGTTGAAGACGAAGGAGTTCAAGTTAAGGTATAACCTCCTAACCGAGTAGGTTAAACTCTTGTTAGGTTTGTTAGATAGTTGTTTAACAAAGATCCGTATTTTGAGTCCATGTTACCACCTCTTGAAAAATCATTTTTCATCATTTCCGCAAGCCCGTAAGTACCGGGAGAGGTAACGTGGACTTACAATATTCGCATTGGTGCACACATACATTGATATATTCATATTGGTGCACACATACATTGATATATTCACATTGGTGCACATATACATTGATATATTGATACTTGCGCATATACGTATTGTGCTTACATAGATAACTGGTTTTATTGGAAAATTGGGAACCGCAAGATATATTTTAAAAACTGGAATCATTTAAAAGAGAGGCTTTCTCTTAATATTTCATATCACTGTTCCATGTTGCATGATATATTGATATGCTTACATTTCTGTTATATGTCGCATACATCATGCTCTATGATTTTTACGCATTGAGATATGCTCTTTTCATGAGATTTCTGGATTTAGAACCGTGGATATTTTAAAAGAAAGCATGTATTGTTTTAAAAACCCGGTTTCTCTTGATATGATATTTTAGTGCGTCCACCATGTGTTTTCTCGGTACTGAGAGCGACATGTGAAACCCGATTCGAGGAACGGTAGGCACCGTCTGCGGGTACATGGTAGACCCGGTGAGGTACCCTGGGGCAAGAAGACTCGTATATGTTAGACGGTGAGCCCGGCAGGTGAGCACTACCTACCGGTGATAGTATTTAGACTCAGCGGTTATCCGGAGGATACCGACCTGAGTAGCGAGATGGATATGAGGTCCGACCAGGGTGTGCGGCGCTTGAGATATATGAGAATTTACGTGTCGATGCTGGGCACGGTTTTCATGATGTTTCAAGTGTCGATGCTGGACCCTCAGGTTCCATGATTTTGAGGTGTCGCGAGGGACACATGTTGATTTATATCCTCACATTTTCATGCATATGCTTTATGATATTTACATGCATGATGTTGTTGTGTCAGTAGTTGACACGTGGACGAGATCCACATGCATACATACATTGATTATATGAGTGGACGAAATCCACATGCATACATACATTGATTATATGGGTGGACGAGATCCACATGCATACATACTTTGATTATATGGGCGGAGGAGACCCACTTGCATACATGCATTGACTATACTGTTGGATGTTATACACATGCATATAGGTATTGACTACCTTGTTGTCATATATACAGACCCGGTCACCCTAGATATCATAGTATTACCTTTATGATATAGTTGACCTAGAAATCGTTGTTTATTCGATTTCTATTTGTTGATATTTTTCTACTCACGAGTTGGAAACTCACCCCCGTTGTGCCACAGTTCTTGCAGGTTGACCGCTTGGATCAGTAGCGGCTTCGCTGGCACACAGTCGCATTCGGGTGTTTTGCATTGGTAGGTGGGACATTTGTATCATTCCCACTTTTGTATCTACATTTCATATTGTATCTAGTTAACTCCATCAATCAAAACTTGTAAATTGTATAAGTAATGAAACTTAGTGGGATTGTGGTTGCGAGACTTAGAGTGAAGGGTTTTCCGCTACTTGTGATTTATATGTCTTGCTTTTCTTTATCTTTTGTGGTGAACTTCGCCGTTGGGCGTCGTATACTTATATATATTGTCTTGTGTGGTTGTGATCCGCCGTTTGGCCAAGAGCTAGCTCCCGCTTGGGGATGCCATTATCATTATTATGTATTTGTGGTTTTGGATCAAAATATACAAAGGAGGTGTTGCCAAAATTTTTTAAAAAGACGAAACATGTTTTCAAACTAGTAAATTTCACTTGCATCATTCATGTTCCTTTTCTATGCATTAAGGAAACTTTATTTCATTATACCTTTATTTCAAAACTTCACCTCCTTTATTTTTCTTAAAAGGTTTAGATTTCTGGGTTTCAGCTTACTTGAATTCCGTTACGCCTTTAGACGTTGCGTGATTCAAGTGCTGGTCACGAGCTAATATTTCGGGTCGTGACACATCCCCTCCTCAAAAACCGACTAGCGCAAAGGGAAGAAATCAAACTGTGAGGGGCGTGTTCACACCATAATATTGTATTATTATATTCCCCATTCTTATTCGTTTTATAAATAAACAGGTGCTTTTGACGCATGTCTGCTACATATTACAGGTTACAGGTTCTTGGACAGAAAACAGTGAAAACGATGAAAAGACGATGCAAAAGTGGACTTTGACCAACAAACAGAAGACTCTTGATCAAGCCTACATCAAAGATAAAATTCACAAAGTACAAGGCAATGCAAGGTCCAAGATTACAAAGCGAACGGTTAAAAGTCCACCGCAATTATTCACTGGAGATCTGGAAGAAACATAGAAGCTATTTTAATAAAAGAACCAAATAATAAGGAAGCCCAAAGACAGAAGAGCCCACAAAGGAAATTTCAAGGCCCAATACTTCCTTTTAATAAAAGACAGAGACATAAAATTTTACCAAAACTTGGAGTCTACTTTGACTAGATCTTCCTAAGGATATTTTGGTAAATGTAGACATGCGAATCAATTGTAACCTAGGGTTTCCTATCCTCTATAAATAGGAACTCTAAATTATTGTAAAGGCTATGCCTCCCTATGCCTCTTTTTATAAATAAAATTTAGATTTCTTTTGAGAGCATCGATGCCTCTTTTCATTTCAGAAATTCAGATCTGACAAGTCTTGTGTTGATATTTGGAGAGAGCCATCTGTAAAGTAAGTAGGTAATTTCAATTCTTGCCCTAGATAATTTTTCATTCTCTGCCCTAGATTAAATTTAATTCCTTGCCCTGGTTAGATCTTTAATTCCTTGCCCTAGTTAAATTTAATTCTTTGCCCTAGATAAATGATAGATTTAGTTTTTAGATTTAATAAGAAATCCGAACACCCATCGGAATTAACTCGTTTGAGCGATTAGGAAATTCATAACATCCCTGTGGACCAACCCGTACTCACCGGCTAGCTGCAAAGCGACGCTGTTCTTGATTGCAGTAATAGATAGTTTTTGAGATCAATCAGGGCGGCACCATGGACCCCCTGCACAACCCGAACAGACTCGCCCGGAAAACTAAAACTGACTGTCTTCTCACGACAGTCCACTGACGCAAAACAAGCTACCAACCAGTCCATGCCAAGGAGAACGTCGAAGTCCAACATATCTAGAAGGATCAAATCGACGGACGACTCTCTATCTCCAATCTGAACGGCACACGACCGAAACACATAACGCGTGACAAAAGAATCGCCAACAGGTGTAATCACGACAAGCGGCTGATCTAGCAAACACGACTCTCGGCCCAAACTAGGCACGAAGTGCGTAGAAACATACGAATGCGTAGATCCCGGATCAAATAAAACGTTTGCATCAAAAGAACATATAGAAAGGGTACCTGAAACCACAGCATTAGAAGCCTGCGCGTCCTGATGAGTCAAGGCAAACACCCGAACCTGCCCTTTACCGGCGACTGGCTGACCTCCGCCTCTACCACCATGCCCTCTCGGCACAAAACCACCATGACCCCGACCTCTCTGAATATAAGTCTGGCGCGGAGCAACAACAGGCATAAGGGGCAATGCTATCAGAGGTGGAGAAGGTGGTAAGGTAACCTGGGGTATGGCTGCCTCTCTCTCACGTGGCTCAGTACAATCTCGAACCCGATGACCCAAACTCCTGCACCGGAAACATCCAGGTGAAAACTGCCGACTATCCTGGGGATAAGAGCTAAAAAGCTGCCCTCATCCCGGACTTCCACTACCCCCCAGTATCTGAACGGGAACTGTCACGACGTCTAAACGCCTGCCTCCGTGCTGAAACAACAGTACGAACCCTCTTCAGTTCTGAAGCAACTGACGTCTCAGAAAGACGCTCCTTAACCAACAGGGTTGCGTCCACCGCTGTTGCATAGGTGTCGCAATGCTGAATGCTGATAGCGAGGAACAACTGGGTAAGCAAGCCTCGAACAAACCTCTAGACCCACATCTCCTCCGTAGCTACTAATTACGTAGCATACATAGACAGCTCGGTAAACAGCACATCATACTCGGCCACCGTCATACCCTAAGTCTGGCGTAACGACTCGAATCTGCGCGCTCGAGCATCCCTGACGCTCTGCGGAAGAAAACGCGCAAGAAACACCGTCACGAACTCAGCCCTGGTCATAGGAGAAAGACATGTGGCTCTGCCCTTCTCTAAGGACTCACACCACTTCTGGGCCAAACCCTCCAGACGAAAGCTCACGAACTCTACCCATCTCGCGTCGGAGCATCTAAGCAAACGACATATCCTGGCCATCTGGTCGATAAACGACTGCGGATCCTCAGCTGCATCGGTGCGAGTGAAAACCGGAGGCCTCAGCCTCATGAACTCCGATAACGATACGGTGATCACCTCAGTAGCTGCAGGTACAATGGCCTGAACAGTAGGCACCAACACGGCCCCCGCAACAGGTGGAAAAACCTCCTACCCCTGCGCTCGAATGGCCTCAACTAACGACCCCATCATTTGGCACAAATCCTGCACACCAGCCCCTAGCATAGCCATATGGTCTTTCGAAGGCGGAACCATCTGCTCCTGCACAATGGGCGTACCGCCCGGGTCAGTCCTCGTCTCGGACGCGTCAACTCTGACCTCGGCCCTCGCGGCCGCTCTCTGCGCCCTTGTGGTCTTCGGCAGCATAAAGGCTGGAAATAAAAAACAGGATTCGATAAGGACACAGAAGCCGAATCACAAGGATGTATATACTCACGGAAGGAATTTCAAGCAATAAGTCCTAAAGTCACTTAGGCGGAGCACCGTGTCGTAAGTATGCCGCAGAACATACACACGCTACGTCGCTCTGCCTAAGCTACCTAAGCTACCTACTCCATCATGCCAAGGTCATGCTACACTATGAAAGGTAAAACCTAGCGCTCTAATATCGACTTTGTCACGACCCAAATTTAGGCACGTGACCGGCACTTAAACCATGTAACGTCAACAGGCATACGCAATTTAAGTAAGACGAAACCCAGAAATATAAACCACCCAAAAATGGATAAGTGGAGAAAAACATAGTTAAAAACATTCGGAAATCTCAAGTAAAATCTTTAACTTAAGTTTACTTTGTTGAAAATTTCGGCAGCACCTCCTTTGTAAAAACTAGCCCCGAAAACGGGTACAACATAATATATAAATAAAGCATCCCAAACGGGAGAAAATCATGCCCAACGGCGGAGACAACCACCACAAGCATATATACAACGCCGAAGCGAAGAAATATAAATGAAAACAGTATAAGGAGGTAAAACTTTACAACAAGACCCAAGTCACCAAAAAATAATACAACACCGATCCTCACAACTCATCTCTAAGTAAAATATATGAAGGTGGTAGATGGAGAGTACTAGATACAAAGATATACAATGTACATCATCAGATAACCGCAACCCACCTAAAGCAAAAGGGCCTCCTAGCCAACCGTACCGGTATCCGCAAAAGTAGAGATAATAAGGCGCCTTGCTGCGACTACTCTGATGATCAGACCTGAAAAACCCTGCGGCACAACGGGGGTGAATTGCCAACTCATGAATAATGAATAACATCATTCTGTAATCGCAAGTATGAATTAACAGCGATAATCTACCGCATGTAATCTGATAGCATAAGTATGGCAATATGAATATGCAACTATCATGATCAGGGTACACCACCACGGTACTACATATACATGAATCAAATGCATATCAAATAAATCCTGAGTGCGGGATAATTAATAATCTCATGCACAAATCATCAGCATGAAAAAACATCGGTGTAAATCAACAACACCCCAAATCCCAAAATCCTCAGACGCCGTCACCAGGACTGGCCCCATATCCTGTAAATCTCATGGAACCTGAGTGCCCAACATCGGCACTCGAAAACATCATGAAAATACTCGTGTCCAACATCGACACGTAAAACCACATATAATATCTATACATCTCACGGAACATGAGCGCCCGATATCGACTCTCGCAATCCTCGGAACATGAGTGTCCTACACCGACACTCGCAATCCCCATAGCCATATATCTCACGGAACATGAATGTCCAACCTTGACATTCGCAATCAACGGAACATGAGTATCCAACCTTGACAATCGCAATCCCTATATCCATACGTCTCACAGAACATGAATGTCAAACACCGACATTCGAAATCCAAATCCATATATCTCACGGAACATGAATGTCAAACACCGACATTCGAAATCCAAAACCATATATCTCTCGGAACATAAGTGCCCAACATCGACATTTGAAATCCCTAAATCGCATGAAAAACAAATCTCAATGCGTAAATCCATGTAATATGACAAATGCAACATAGAACAACAATATGTGCATATCAAGGGAAAATCCGCTATTTGATTTCATCAGGTCATTAAATATATCACGCGGTTCCCAATTCTCTAAATCCAATATTATATATATATATATATATATATATATACACACACACACATATATAACAGCGTCCCAAACCACTGATATATATATCATATAAAGCTGAACATATAACTATAGCAAGGTATATGTGTGAACATGTAGGTATAGCAAAGCATATGTGTAAGCATGTAGGTGTACAGGTATGCTATATTTCATATGCACCATCGCACAAGAATAAATGCCTCAATGTCGCTAACCAATAGCAAGGTATATCATATGAATATTTGTGTTGTGTGTATCATGGAAATTACTGACAGTGTGTGTGTAGCATACAATGAGTGCTCGTGCAACATGGACTGTCAATAATAGTGCAGTGTACAAGGGGTACAGGTTCAAACACAACAAGTAACTATATGCAATGAAGTTCATGCACCATTTCTATATGTGCATATAAACACGCGGCTAATATTATATGTGACGCTTAACGCCATACGGGCGATTTCCCCGTAGATGTTAAATCTACTCACCGACAATCTCAAACGAGGTAGATCCAATCACTCGCTTCCCTTTCGTCGCAGCGCTCGAAGTTCCCGCCTGCGATCCTAAAATTTCACAAACACATCAAAAAAGGATAAATATCCTACGCCGACACAAAGATAACGAAACGCAAGGATAACGCCCATAAGATAATTACACTGTGCACCAGTGCACAAAACGCGTACGACATCGGCACAACCCTAGCTAGGATCGCTAAACTACGCAACCACCAAGCCTAGACCCCGATCGTATCGATCGCGCATTCACAACACAATATAATGCGAGAAAGATAATATATATAATATCGCAACGTCCATTAAGACCCACGTCCAATTTAATCCGAAAACCTAGTAAGCAACTTTATCACATATAAGCTCAAGTCTAGTAGTAACACAATTCTATCGATCACAAATATCGTAAAGTAGCTTAACTAAGTCATCCAAACCATTTCTACAATTTTAAGCTCCCCCAAATATTCTTTAGTAAAACTTAGTTTGCTAATTATCTCAATTAGACAAATTAGGAAATTAACAACTAACTTTCACCCACTAGGTTAAGTTTTCCAAGTCTTCACTTATAAATTAACCACTTCAACAATTTAAACCCTATCTTGATCTTCACAAAAATATCATGAATATTCTAAACATGCTAATTAAGCTATATTAAACATCTAATAAGCTAGCTTAATGATTTGAACAACAATAAAAGATTAGGGTTAGGATTTTATACCTTCACTAGATCACAAATTAGCAACTAAACCCATCATTTTAGCCTCCAAAATGATGTCTTTCATGAAGATCTATGCTAGTTTAGAGTTGAAGAATTGTGGGTAGGGATTTATTTATGAGTTTGTGGGATTATTTGAGGATTTTTGATGATTTTTGTGAGGCAAAGGAAGCAAGAGGGAAGCAAGGGGGGTGCTCAGCCAAGGAGGAATAATGGAGAAGGTTAATGATTTGTGTGGAAATTTCTAGCTAAAAACACTAATAAATGCTCATTAATGCAAATAATATCCTATGCCACCTCAATTCTTTTCTTTTAAAATTTTCCTTTTGATCCACAAATATCTAGATATTTTGCATGGATGGATTAAGCTTAATCTAGTGATTAAATTAGTATAGATTCACATTAGTAGTAATTAACCCAAACAAAATTGTAATTATCACTAACTAAATGCATAATTAACAGCTTACAAAAATATTTTAATTAGGGAAAAATATCTATGTGAACCAAAATTTTTAAGTGACCACTAAAACCCGCAAACTAGCACTATTCTAGTTAAACTAGGTGCAGTCAAGTCTATACTGAAATTTGATCACATCCAGGTTTTTACGGAAAACACCGACTATTTTACCCTAAAAACGGAAAATTTGCATAACGATTTCTAAAACGTTACACTTAATCAATCGATCGACAATGACCCAAACTACATTATTGTTGGGTTATGCCGGCGCCCTGGCCATCTACCGTGGCCGAATGTGAAACAAAAATTTTATAAAACTGGCGCTAGAACAACCCCATAATACGGATTGAATCATAAACCTGAAGCTAGCAAACATATAGAGGAGTTTAGAAAGGTTATACCGAATGATCCGTGTCCTTCGATCTTTAACCATCATCCCAAGCTCCTAGAGGCCTCCATGATCAAGCTTGATCTCCGGTCTCCCTCCATCGAAGATGATCCACCTGAGGATTTGTATTCAGAGCTCCTACCTCATAGCCGAGATAACTAGGATACCTAGTTCGCTAAACTAGATAACCTAGAAGACGTAGAGTCTAATGATAGATTGATTTATCTCTAAACACCCTAGGTTTCTCAACACATGAGACTTGAAGGGTGAAGGTAGAAGAAGAAGCTTGAGGATGAGAGTGTGAAGCATGAAGCAACTCAAGAAAATGGTTAAGTGTTGTGAGCAATTATGAAGCCACAATAATATCTCAAGTCTCCAAAATCACTACTACAATAAGGGGTTGTCCCTACGGATTTATCCGTAAGGGGAAAAGCACTGCCCCTACGGATATATTCATAGGGAGAAAAAATACCCCGTAGGTGCAAAGGCCGCAGGTGCAAGTCTTCGTCCTGAACATGCCCCTACGGAGTAATAATTTCCCCTACGCCTTAATCCGTAGGGACACTTATCCCTACGGAGTAATCCGTAGAGCCAGATAAATATTTTAATTTATTGGTTTATAAAATAAAATAATTGCCCCTACGGATGTATCCGTGGGGCCTGATTGGTGCCTCTACGAATACATTCGTAGGTCCAGATAAATGCCCCTACGGATTAATTCGTAGGGGCAAGTTTTACTGAGTCCATAGGGACAAAATATCAGATATCCTGATATTTTGTCTCTACGGCTAACTGTGTATGGGGAAAACATTGGACCTACGGATTAATCCGTAGGTACAAATCCGTAGGGACAAAATATTAGGGTTTTTTTTTAAAAAGGGCTTCCTGTTTTTCCCCCGCTGTGTGCACAATAATATATACATCATATAACCAAATACAGAAATATTCATAATCAACATCTCACGCATAATATATAAAAGAAATAAACAAACTGAATACGATATCAAACTAAATCATCGTGAACAAGCAAACAACTACCAATATCGTCTAAAATTTATATAATATGTATCAGATAAGTACATACATCCTCAAAAATATAAATAAAGCTACCCTAGCTCGGTCCAGCTCCTCCACCTCTGATAATCGTCGTAATCTGGAGCATCTACTACTTGGTGTTTATTCTTAGAGGATATGTAAAATGAATAAATATTTTATATTTATTCATACTAACCTGAAGACTGAGCGGGGAGTACGGAAGTGGCGAGAGTGGCCCCTACGCCAGATGTGGACGCACCACCTATAATTAGACTTTTAAAAATAGATTATATAAATAATTGCAAAAAGAATGTGTAGATCAATAATATAATATTCTAAATCAATCTGCATGCACTATAGGATATATAAACATACCCACAGGTGTGATGGTGGCCTCTGCCCGAGATGTGGAGGCACCACCTACAACTAGACAATAAAAAAATGATTATCTAAGTAAGAGCAAAAAGAATGTGTGTATATTTATGATATAACATTCTAAATCAATATGCATGAACTATAGGATATATAAACAAACCTGGAGGTGCAGGAGTGGCCTCTGCCTCTGATGTGAATGCACCACCACAGCTAGACAATCAAACATTGACTATATAAGCAATTTTGAAAAAAAATATGCGCGTATATTTATAATATTACATTCAAAATGAATATGCGTGCAATATACCTGGAGGTGTGGCAAAGTCCACACGGAAGGAGTCATCCGAAGGGGTCTCTGATCGGGGTGCAACACCAGCCCTCTGAAGCTCCCTGCGCAGCTCTCCAGGCAGCAGAACCGCTCTGCCTCTGCCTCTGCCGCGGCTGGTGCTCCTGCCGCCCCTCACTGCTTCGGTCGTCTTCGTCAAATCTAGACAAGAGTACAATTATTGCATATGCATGATATATATGTATAGATTGTAAAAATGTGAAATAATATAACATTACTGATAACCTTTTTCGTTTCGTGGACGCATTAGACATATCTACTTAGATTTCATCATCGATATCATTTCTATCCCACGTAACTTCACGATCAGCGGAAGACAACCCGTCTTTTGAAACAGACGATCGGAGCACTCTAAGTCTTCTCTCTTATTCTTCCTCATCGCTATCCTCCATATGATCCTCGAATTTTGGGACATCGTAAACATCTCTGAGTTTCCAACGGCATACGACACTCCATCCCGGATGCTTCAAGCACTGTGAGTAGTATACTTGGAACGTTTGGTCCGGAAAGATAAATGGATCGTCCTGACCGTAAAATTGAAATGTGTTCACACTAGTCAATCCATATTCATCTTTCCAAGTCCCGAGATTGTTTCTCCACTTATCTGTATCGGTTCGTGTATCGTACCAAGTACATTGAAATATATAAAACGGTTCTGATCATCCAGGATATTGGATGCCAAGTATGCAATTTAAGTATCCATAATAAATCACACCATCCGATCCTACCGTCGTAATCCCACTATTCTGAGTGGTTCAAGATGTTTCTATATCCTTAACTTCAAATTTGTATCCAAGGACACCGAACGTTTATAATATGCAATCTCTATGCTGGGAAACTGAGCTAAACATCTTGAATCGCTCTCTAATGATGCAGACAAGTTTGGATCGTGGATCTGACAAAACAAATTTTACTATAAATACATAACGATATATGTTTAAATTAAGACTGGTAGCAATAACATATTATTCGAACTTACATGATCTGCAACCCGATCGCAAAAATTATTCTGATGATATTTTTCCAATCGTTCATCATTCCAATCAGGATGCCCCCCATGTACCTCATTAAAATGATTTCTGTTCTCATCAATAAATTTGTTTTCTTCTCCGGTTGTGACATATGATATGCGGCATTGGGAAGTACAAACTTTCATGGTTTACCCACGATCGGTTTAGGATGCAATTCACTTCTAATTTCCCAGTCCTGAAGATCCATCCGAGCATGGAGATTGTCTTTCGATTTTCCGTCCTTACAAAGAAGCAAGTTGAGTACGTGCTCGGATACTTCCTTCTCTATGTGCATGACGTCCAGACAATGACACACTAAATTTGTTGACCAGTACGGAAGCTCGAAGAAAATTCTTAACTTGTTCCAGTAGGGTGGTTTCACCTGTTTTGCCGGATCTATCCCGAAGGTCACATTATTGTAACCATCCCACTGAGCAGTCACGTCCTCTCCGGACAATGAAGCTAGAGGCCTAAGAAGCTCTTGATGACCATCAAAGTAAGCAGCGTTTAACCTGTAGGGATTGTCTAGTGGCAGGAAACGCCGATGACCACAATAACAAACATTCCTGCTAAAATTCAAGAATTTCGATGTTGTATATTGATGGCAATAAGGGCATGCTTTGTGACCATGTACGGACCAACCTGATAGCATTCCATACGCAGGAAAATCACTAATTGTCCACATGAAAGCCGCACGTAGTGTGAAAGTTGTATCTGTGTTTGCATCGTAAGTCTCTACACCATCAATGAATAAAGATTTTAACTCATCAATCAGAGGTCGGAGATAGACGTCGATATTGTTTCCCGGTGAGTTTGGTCCGTCGATAAGAAGAGGCATCATAAAGTACGATTGATCTATAGACAACCAAGGCGATAGATTATAAACTATCATTACAACGGGCCATGTGCTGTGGCTTCCAGCCATATAGTTGAATGGGCAGAAGCCATCACTAACGAGTCCGATCCTGACATTGCAAGGATCAATACTAAATATTTCGTGCCTCTTATCGAAATCTTTCCATGCCGGTGAATCTCTTGTGACTCATTTTTTCATCTTCACTTGGAGGAGCACGGTGATGCCAAATCATTGCCTCGGCTGTATTCTTGCACCTGAATATCCTCTGCAGCCTCTGTGTTATGGGAAAGTATTGTGCTATCTTGACAGGTATATCGGGCTTCTTATCATAATCTTTCGGTTTATACCTGGCATCTCCGCATATTGGATACTCTTTCAAATTTGAATTCTCTTTTCGGTACAACACGCAATTTTTGGGACATGCTTGAATCTTCTCACACTTCAGACCCAAATCAGACATCATCTTCTGAGCTCCGTACCATCTATCGGGCACGTTATTTTCTGGGGGCATAGAATCTTTCAAGAACTTCAGAAGTATCGTGAATGACTTGTTGCTACATCCATTTAGGCACTTAATCTGGAAAAGTTGGACGAACCATTATAGGGTGGAATACTTTTCATTCTCATAAATTGGTCTTCTAGCATCATTCATGAACTTTTCATACTTATCCGCACGCAGTCCTTGACCGGAAGGAATCTCATCTTCGGTACGAATACTATCACCTAGGGCAGCCTCTACCATATCCTCTAATTCTTCTCCTGGAAAGAAATTATCGTCTTCTTCTTCTACCGCATTACCGTCTTCTCCTTCTTCTTCTGCCGCATTACTGTCTTCTTCTTCTCTTTCCCCGTGATATAGCCAAGTTGTATATAGTCTAGTAAAACCATGCTTAACGATATAAAACTCTACGAATTCTACCTGTAGGGTTCCTAGGCACCCCAAGGAGGTCTCACAAGGCATCAACCATGCCCGTTTCAAATTTTACGGGTGCCGAGATACCCTAATATGGATTGTTGGCTAGATTTTTAGGCGACAAAGCAAACTAGTTAACACTTAACTACAAGAATACGGAAATACAACCTTTGTAGATCCGGTCCTCCACCTCCACGGCTCCGTGATGAAGTCCTCTCCGCTGTCCAAATCAAATCCCGGGCTCTAGCGTCGGCTTCATCGGAGAAAGAGCGGGCTAGGTCATCGACGACGTGCCGAAGATGATCTACGTCGAGGCATCGCTAGATCAAGCTCCAACTTCACCAAGTCTAGAAAACTTGTGAAGGAAACACACTCTACTACTTGGCAAGAGGTAGAGGATGAAGAAATTGTTGGAGATAGTGCCATCAGAGTCAATTATTGGATCACAGGCACGTGATTGCAATGATTGAGGGGAGGACCTATCCCGGTAGGACAGTCTTACTCGAGATGATAGTATGCTATCTGGTTTATCTTTATCATCGTGTACTGTTTTAGGTGACCTGACAAGTCGCTATTACACGTTGATAGAGCCCCTAGGATTCTTGCTTGACCACCAGCAGTATGAGGGCGATCATATAAGTGGGAGCTGGGGGTCTACAAGCACATCCTTAAAAGGTCCCTAGTCGTGGGAGATTCGAGACAGGGCATCGTTTCTCCAGAGTAGACTAGTGTATACAGTCGAGACCCCGACGAGGGGCGGTGGCCGGTCTCACAAGCCACTGGTGTCAGTTGGTTCACCTAAGATGTATACAGGTGCTCATTGGGTTATGAGTACACCGGACAGGACTCGCCGGGAACCTGCTAGTTAGGATTATACCAGACGTCAGATAGCAGTTCCCTGGTGACATGTGTACAGGTTAGTTCATCGACCTGAGACCGTCATTTGTCTCGTGTGAGTTCCCACTGTGCTTTGATTACTACCCTACCACGGCTCAAAGGAGTCGTGCAAACAGGTTTTAGTTGGGTACAGTCCCGAGCCATATGGAGGCAGTGAGCGGATCTGCAGGGGTTCGTCTCTCCCAGTATTGGGGGTGAGGTCGTGCTGTGTCTAGGAGAGCCAGAACATGAAAAGTCCTTGGCCAAGGCAGGAGATTTGCTGGTAGGTATTCCAGTAGTATCTCAGGATGTTCTGGGCTACACTCCGACACGACTTGTACCGCTTTTGGGGGTCTGACTTTTACCAACCCCCTAGGCCCGCCATGCAATGCTCATAGACGAACGGACCGGACTGTACGGATATTGTCACTGACAGGCTCAGTAGGGTGTCAGGATGAGTTCGCTCATCGACGTCCCTTTTGGTCAATACCTGGTGGCCCGTCACGTATTGGCTTATACCTCTGACGTGCTAGTGGTTAAATCCACAGCCACAGTATTGACGAGTTTTTAGAGTCCACCACACAGACAGTTATTCAAGTTTCGGGCGAAACGCTGTAGAGGCCGTATGGAGATATGGCAGGGTTCGATCAGATACGTGCGGTATTGCACGGATCGTGATCGGACGGTTTTTACTAGCCGGCTTTGGCTTAAGCCGGATCCTAGTACATGATAGTGTAGTTTTGTCTCTTTGCATTTGTGTTCAGTGGGAATACAAATGCGGGCATGTATTTGCAGTAGCGGGGTTTTCCTGTAATTTATTACGGGATCGGTTTTCTGGGGTTGCCAGTTTGCATTCCGTTCCGGCCGGTTTTCTCTTTTTCCTTCCCGGTCGGACTTTTCGTTGGAGGGTGTTAATTGCAAGTTTGCAATTAACATTTTGTGAGGGGTTTCTTTGCATGAGTGTGGCTTCATAATCATGAGATTCTATTCTAGTCTCATTCATGGCATTTATGGTGATGGTTTGTGAATGGATTGAGTTGGAATTTGGTTGTGACAATTTGATATTAGATTATGGTTTTTATTGTTTTGTATGGATTTATTCCATTCGTTTTTCCACTTGGACTTTTGGGTGGGCCGGCCACTGTGGAGGAATGGGTGTGAGGTTTTATTTTTGGTGTATGGTTTAATTCCCTTCATGCTTGCTTATTTTGGTGCCCCCCCCCTCATTTGAGTGTGCTGTTATTCTTTTGGGTGAAATGTTTTAATTAAAAGCTTGTTTTTAAGATATACACTTCACCCAAAAATTAGTTTACAGAGAGAGCACATTCCTTCTTTTGGCCGAGCTCATTTTCTATGAGATGCTCCATTTTTCATCAAGCATCCATCCATGAAATTTCTTGTGCAAAATTCCTCCAAAATGGCAACCTCATAAATCCCAAAGAGACATGCTTACTACACTATTCTACAGCATCCCTTGGACGCGTCGGCTAGCCAACTTCGCGCCCGAGTTGCCTCGGTCAAGAGGTGGGAGCCCGTAAAAGATCCCGGCTACGTGGTGCCCTTTTCCGACGAGCGAGGAGGTGACGGAGATTCCGCGGGAGATCGGAGTGGAGACGAAGACCGAAGGACACGGATCGCTTGGTATAGCATCTCTACTCTTTTCTATTTTGCTAGTTGCTAGGTTAATGGCCCGATCCGGGTAAAAAGTCCGCGGTGGTGCCGTTTTGCAAAGTTCGCAAAGTTTTTGTTTTCCGCGTTTCCGGCGTCGGATCGACGGCCGGGGCGCCCCCGCGGGCTTACATTGGTATCAGAGACACGCCATTAACCATGCCTAGCTTGCTCTTGTATGTTTAAAGGTCGATCGAACAAAAATCCCGAAAACCCGATTTTGTGTGCATGTGTTCTCTGTCGATTTTTTTCAAGCTCAAAAAATTTTTCAGGTTGTTTCAGAAACATGTACAGAGAATTCTAAGAACACGGAAAAAATTTGGTGACCTGATTCGTTTATACGGCCGCGGAACCGCGGCCATAACCCCACTTTGGCCGCGGTTCCGCCGCAGTAATATTGCCTCGTTACACCATTTTTTTCAGTGGGTCCTAGTCTGGAAAATAGGGGTTTTGGGATATTCTTTTTGGGCCCAGATTTTCTGTAAGTGCTACAGTACTGCTTGGGGCCCACTTTGATAAATTTGTTCGATCGGATTTTTTAAACATGCCAGTTCACAGTTTTTACATTATATCTGCGACCGTGAATGTCACTTGATCGGTAAATCCCATCTAACTGCTATAGCCCGGTTAGACGGATTTGCGAACGTGACTTTCACGTTGATGTTCTGTGATTGTACTGTGTTGTTGCGGATCGGTCGTGGGGATAGCCTGGTTGCAGTGGTAGTACAGTTTTGTTGTATTATGTACATTTGATATTGCGGGGCGAGCGTCCGACATGTGGACTGCCGTCACTGCCTGTTTGTATTATTCTTTTGGGGCACGACCTGGTTGCGGTCGATGTACCCGTTGTATGTATATTTTACTTTCTGTACTAGGATTACCCCGCGGAGGGGTGCACGGATAGCCGGATTCTGGAGGGCAACAAGCCCGCATCTCATGGCATTGAGACGGAGGGAGCTTCACTCTAGAATTGGCGGGCTGTTCGCCGCACTCGTAGGGGGTATAGGGTTGACCCAGGAGGGGTGCCCAAGTTACCGGATTCCGTGAAGTGCTGGGTGGTCCATTCACGGTGCTGAAGAGGGCTGCCTCGCTTCAGGTTTTGGCGGGTAACTTGCCGCACCCGTAGGGGTCTAGGATTTCATTGCACAGGCTACCCACACGACCAGGGGAACGTCGGGTTTCAGTAGCGGCTCTATGAAACCCGGGGATCCCAGATATTTGTATTGATCTGTGTTGCTATACATTTCTGTGTTGCTGCTTTTTTATCACGCCTTGAGCGAAAATTATATATTATATATATATTAGTAGATGTTGTATATGTTTTTCATCCGCGCTAGTCCAGTCCCCGCTCTGTCGTTAGTTAGCTAACCTAACGGGTGATGACGGGACCCAGTGGCGAATGCGGATGGCATATACGTACGTCAGTATATTTTCGTTCTTTGTGGTGTGATCAATTGATGGGACTGCATTGATTCGGATCAATGCAAGTTAAACAAACCTATTCTGATATTGTTGGAACAATTTTTCAAAAGCTGTTATTGCAAGGACGTTCACTTTTGTTTTCCACAGTGGTATTCAGTTGGAATATCCTGCTCCTCAGTCGACGAGGCAAGGGCCGAGATCCCTTCACCGGGAGTGACCCCTTGGACAGAAGTTTGCGTCAGGGCAATAACTTCACTATAGCCGATTGCTTTTGCTTTGCATCGTGGTATTCAGTTGGAATATCCTGCACCTCATTCTACGGGGAAAGAGCCGAGATACCTTCACCGGGAGTGACCTCTTTAGCAAAGATTTTCGTCACTATATTTTTTAAAAGCTATCCGTTCCTTCAACGATATCAAGTTCATTACGTTAAAGGTTTTCGCCAGAAACCATTCGTAGCCCTCCGTCATTTCATATGGATGGTCAATAGTATTCAAGCTGTGTATGTTGGCCAAAGTCAAGGCACAGTGTTTGGTAGCTGTTGGGTATTCATATGCAGCATAGATAGATGCGTTGGTTTGGGACAGTCGTACTGCCATTTTGGCCAAAGTCAAGGGTATGTATGGGTGGGTTCAAATTAACCAGGAAAATGATGGGTAGAACTTGACATGTGACTTATGATATGTTGGCCAAAGTCAAGGTCATAAGAGCATGGGGTAAAAATCCACATCGGGAGTTTCAAAAGTACTGAAACTTGCCAGATATGCGCATACCTTCTGGAATGTGATAACGTGAGCGGATTCCGTCACGTTATCATGCGATGAGAGTTGGATCCCGATTCCCACTGATGAGTTGGTTTACTCCTCGGGTTATCCCGGCTAATTCTTCTTTCAGGTTTGGGGAAGAATTTGACGTTACAGTGGGAGGTTTCTAGATTAGATAAATTGGTAACCATTCTGATCTAGGTTAGAGTGCACGCTGAGTGTTTCTTTTCTCTCTCTCTCTTTGGCAGCGACCATTGACCCGACCATAGACTATGACTCAGTGACCAAGTTGACCGAACCTTCTTAACACTGGCTTTTGGATTGTCAGAGTTGCAGACCTCTTTGCCACTCCTACTTTTACTCTTTTCTCCGGGACACCCCGTATTACTACGAACGTCCACTTCCATTGGACAAAACCATCGTATGGTTATATACGAACTCGAAGGACTTCGAGGATGGTTTCCGGTTCTGGAGAAAACGAATAGGACTATTCAGTTGTCTTTACCTTTTACCTTCTCTCAGGTTGCGAGTACTCCTTGGCTTAGGAGATAGTACACCTATTACGCAAATTGGATAGTCTTCTTCCAAATCTTAGGCTGGTGCCGAACGGTGGGGAATGAAGAAAGCCAATTAGCCTAAACGGTGTACAGAAGGTATTAAGTTCAGACAAAGCAAGGGATTAGTAAGAGGGCAAAGTAAATTGCGACTGCTATTCACGACCAAACCATGTACTTCTTTGTCAATCCTAAATCACCTATGAATAAAGTACATTCAGGTGTCTTTTATCTTCACCTTCTCTCGCGTTGCGAGTTCTCCTAGGATTAGGACAGTACACCCTTTATGCTTATGGGATAGTCTTCTTCTAAACCATAGGCTGGTGCCGAACGGTAGGGAAGGAAGAAAACCATTTGGCCTAAAGTGGTGTACAGAAGGTAATGACTAAAGACATATAAAGGGATTTGGAGAGGTGGCAAAGAATTATACGGTTATAGTTGTGAATCTGGATAATGGAAGAGGCATTACTAAGAATACCAGGATACCCCATCGAAACATCTTAATGTTTCAGTTTCACTGTGTACTGTTAACAAAAAACTGATTTCCCAATTAGACACTTGCTCCAGGGTATGTATTTACCAGGTATGAGTCTCACATCTGTATGGTTTTACAGATGATGAGTGGGAGTAAGTTATTGGGAATTGGGTGATCATCCTCATTATATCGGGATTCGTTGGAATTGGTGATATTTGAGGAGCCACCTAGGTTGTTTGCCGGTCGGCAAATATTTGGTTTTGAATATCCGTTGTTGTGCACCAATTTCAAATTGATATATCTGTACGTCTATTTTTATAGAGTGAGATATACTTTTTGAAATTATGTCTATGACATTTACCTATATCAGTGGATGGTTAGGTAAGGAGCATTGAACAACGGTGTAATTCTTCTTAACCAAAAGTACAGTTTTCAACCTACGACACATAGTGAATGAGTCACTAGACTCAGGGGACTTATACAGAGTATTGTATATTGTCCAGTGTCCATTAGGACAGAGGGGTTGGTCCTCGTACTATATTCTGTTTACTTTTAACTTCTCTAGTTCTTAGACATGTGTTTCGTAGAAACACAGGGTCTAAGTTTTGAGGAGTTATAGGTATAAGAGTAAAGTAGAGAACCAGGTGTTGCAAGTATCGGGATTCTTCAAGGTGATCGAAGATGTAGATACTTATGTATGGTATTCAGTTGATAGTAATGATTAAGAGAACTAACTTTTCTTTCAGGTTACTCATAATTGGAAGTACTCCTAAGTTGAGTAACGTTGATCGGCCTCTCTTCCATTTAGTTGACATGCACTGGAGACAGCTGCATGATTTGAATCTGGTTCAATTAAATCAGTGCCTCTGTTTCTTGGATATAGAACAGTTCATATCTTGATATTGTTAAGATACGGGGAGTTGTCCGGCTTATGCTTAAAACCAGACTCTGGACAACTCAAGGCACGTCTCAGTAATGGTTGTTTGTGGGTTGACCCGGGCTATGACGAGGGTTGACTTTCTACCATCTGGAAGATCAATAGTGATATTGTTCTTGACTCGCCACCGTTTTATCAAAAATGGATTTTTTCAGAAAAACAGTAGTGGGAGTATGGTAGAACTGGAAGTGATTCCAGAACCACAAACGATTACTGAAGATTTCATAAGATCCTAAACATTCAATCTGGTTTGACATTCCATTGGCCACTCCGCAGATATGGTGGGTAACCTCAGGCACTCGAGAGGTACTTCGGTATGCTCAAGGACGGTGGCAGAGAGGTTCTTGTTTACCCAGACTTGCCATTGCTGTTGTTCCAGACTGTGAGACCCGGCGGAAGGATGAGTATAGCGTCGTTCTAAACTTGCTTTAGAAGCGTACGTGTATATGACTCTGCCAAAGGGTTGTCGTAGTCAGTGGGAGCAGCGGAAGCATTGGTGGACATGTGGCTCATGTCTATTTATAGACTAAAGCAGATATAGCGGAGATAGATCATCTATTTCTGATATGACAGTCATAGGTTTGACTTCATCAGAATAGGGGATGGATCTGTTAAGAAGGTAGTAGGGTGTGATGTCCTGGTATTTGATGACATACACAGAGTAGGAAGTGATATTCCTATACTACGATCGGTTATACTTTGGTCGTCACACAGTAGTTTCTCCACATAGGACTTGGACATAATATCAGACATTCTGGTTACTAGATCTATGGTTTTAGATCTAGATTTGGGTGGTTTCCCAATCTGGGTACTTTGACCGCATTCTATGAGTATTTAGAATGGACGACTCCTGGCACGGTAGTGTACCTGCAGGTAATGGAGTCACCCTCTCTAAAGGTGTCTTACAGACTAAAGGGGAGAGGGATACGCATGATTGACAGATCACTTGCTTAGGCAATTGAGTCAACCATGAGATGTCAAGTACCACACCAGATGTTGTTCTTGCAGTTGGTGCAATAAGTTGATATTGATCCAATCCTGGAGAAATAATCGGAAGCAGTTTTAGAACATAAGTTGATGTTCTAAGGAATTGATAACGGCAGCCTCCTTTAGGAGACGGTTATCATTCCAGGCGTCCAAGGTGACCTGGATGGCAGAGTGGCTGTCAGAGTTATAGTTTTCCCTCTAACGAGGGGCAGTATTTTGGACAGGTGGTCCAGGTGGAAACTGAGGGAAGGCATGGCGCAGGATACTGAATAAGTTCAGTTGACGATACAGTCTAAGAAGTTTGGATTTGGAGTTCACTTATGAGCTAGGTCCCATCAGACATCCAGACATTCTAGGACAGGTATTGCTCATTTCGGGAGATAGTTTTCTCTGCGAACATGAGATATAGAGAGACATAGAAAGAAACATCAAAGCGGATCCACTCACTGAGGCTATTCCTTGAACGCAATAGTTTCGCAAACGAGCTTTGTGAGACTGACTAGTAGAGGAGTTGGGTGTTCGGTATCACACGGGCTGTGAGTATGCGACATCGCAATAATTAGCCTTGAGTGCAAGTGGGAGATTGTTGGAGATAATGCCCTCAGAGTCAATTATTGGATCACAGGCACGTGATTGCAATGATTGAGGGGAGGACCTATCCCAGTAGGACAGTCTTACTCGAGATGATAGTATGCTATCTGGTTTATCTTTATCATCGTGTACTGCTTTAGGTGACCTGACAAATCGCTATTACACGTTGATAGAGCCCCTAGGATTCTTGCTTGACCACCAGCAGTATGAGGGCGATCATATAAGTGGGAGCTGGGGGTCTACAAGCACATCCTTAAAAGGTCCCTAGTCGTGGGAGATTCGAGACAGGGCATCGTTTCTCCAGAGTAGACTAGTGTATACAGTCGAGACCCCGACGAGGGGCGGTGGCCGGTCTCACAAGCCACTGGTGTCAGTTGGTTCACCTAAGATGTATACAGGTGCTCATTGGGTTATGAGTACACCGGACAGGACTCGCCGGGAACCTGCTAGTTAGGATTATACCAGACGTCAGATAGCAGTTCCCTGGTGACATGTGTACAGGTTAGTTCATCGACCTGAGACCGTCATTTGTCTCATGTGAGTTCCCACTGTGCTTTGATTACTACCCTACCACGGCTCAAAGGAGTCGTGCAAACAGGTTTTAGTTGGGTACAGTCCCGTGCCACATGGAGGCAGTGAGCGGATCTGCAGGGGTTCGTCTCTCCCGGTATTGGGGGTAAGGTCGTGCTGTGTCTAGGAGAGCCAGAACATGAAAAGTCCTTGGCCAAGGCAGGAGATTTGCTGGTAGGTATTCCAGTAGTATCTCAGGGTGTTCTGGGCTACACTCCGACACGACTTGTACCGCTTTTGGGGGTCTGACTTTTACCAACCCCCTAGGCCCGCCATGCGATGCTCATAGACGAACGGACCGGACTGTACGGATATTGTCACTGACAGGCTCAGTAGGGTGTCAGGATGAGTTCGCTCATCGACGTCCCTTTTGGTCAATACCTGGTGGCCCGTCACGTATTGGCTTATACCTCTGACGTGCTAGTGGTTAAATCCACAGCCACAGTATTGACGAGTTTTTAGAGTCCACCACACAGACAGTTATTCAAGTTTCGGGCGAAACGCTGTAGAGGCCGTATGGAGATATGGCAGGGTTCGATCAGATACGTGCGGTATTGCACGGATCGTGATCGGACGGTTTTTACTAGCCGGCTTTGGCTTAAGCCGGATCCTAGTACATGATAGTGTAGTTTTGTCTCTTTGCATTTGTGTTCAGTGGGAATACAAATGCGGGCATGTATTTGCAGTAGCGGGGTTTTCCTGTAATTTATTACGGGATCGGTTTTCTGGGGTTGCCAGTTTGCATTCCGTTCCGGCCGGTTTTCTCTTTTTCCTTCCCGGTCGGACTTTTCGTTGGAGGGTGTTAATTGCAAGTTTGCAATTAACATTTTGTGAGGGGTTTCTTTGCATGAGTGTGGCTTCATAATCATGAGATTCTATTCTAGTCTCATTCATGGCATTTATGGTGATGGTTTGTGAATGGATTGAGTTGGAATTTGGTTGTGACAATTTGATATTAGATTATGGTTTTTATTGTTTTGTATGGATTTATTCCATTCGTTTTTCCACTTGGACTTTTGGGTGGGCCGGCCACTGTGGAGGAATGGGTGTGAGGTTTTATTTTTGGTGTATGGTTTAATTCCCTTCATGCTTGCTTATTTTGGTGCCCCCCCCCCTCATTTGAGTGTGCTGTTATTCTTTTGGGTGAAATGTTTTAATTAAAAGCTTGTTTTTAAGATATACACTTCACCCAAAAATTAGTTTACAGAGAGAGCACATTCCTTCTTTTGGCCGAGCTCATTTTCTATGAGATGCTCCATTTTTCATCAAGCATCCATCCATGAAATTTCTTGTGCAAAATTCCTCCAAAATGGCAACCTCATAAATCCCAAAGAGACATGCTTACTACACTATTCTACAGCATCCCTTGGACGCGTCGGCTAGCCAACTTCGCGCCCGAGTTGCCTCGGTCAAGAGGTGGGAGCCCGTAAAAGATCCCGGCTACGTGGTGCCCTTTTCCGACGAGCGAGGAGGTGACGGAGATTCCGCGGGAGATCGGAGTGGAGACGAAGACCGAAGGACACGGATCGCTTGGTATAGCATCTCTACTCTTTTCTATTTTGCTAGTTGCTAGGTTAATGGCCCGATCCGGGTAAAAAGTCCGCGGTGGTGCCGTTTTGCAAAGTTCGCAAAGTTTTTGTTTTCCGCGTTTCCGGCGTCGGATCGACGGCCGGGGCGCCCCCGTGGGCTTATAGAAATAGGAAGTGGGTTCACTTTAGAATTGGATTTCTCACCCTTTTTCATCAATCACCATTGATGGTCCAAGGTTTTCTTCTTTGAAGAAGATGAAGAAGAAGAAGAAGATATTATGATAAGTTAATAAAATAAAAAGGAAAAACAATACTTATCATAATACTAACCCTAGTTTAGTGTAGAGAATAGACCATGGTTAGATATGATGGTTAGGGTTAAGCAAGAGACAAGAATGGTGGACTAGGTCAAAGTTTCATGAAGCTTCAACTAAACTACAAATAAAACCACCATTCTTTTCTTATCATTTCCAAAATGAATAAACAAGTAAATAAATGAATAAGAAAATGAAAAGCAAAACCCTAACCATTATCATGTAACCATGGTTTGATCTTTACACAAAAACCCTAGGAAACATGTATCATCAAACATGATACAATCAAGTGCACAAAACTATATCGAAAATACAATGTGCACAAGCGAGTGACAAAATCCATTTAAAGTGAACCAATACTAGTTAATGCAAAGTAATATATCAAATATATAATTATGCATTAAACCATCAAATCAACACTTGATTTAACGATCCGGTCATATCGCATATAGCCGACTAATATTCAATGTATCGGCTTATCGAATCAATCCTTGATTCGATAACTAGGTTATATCGCATACAACCATTCGATACATTCATCGCGAGAATGAAATACAGTATCACATACACGCATTATTCTCGGTCCCGCACATATCTCATATGCGCTCCTATTTCGTTTCGCTTGAGCCAGGAAACCTCTGTGTAGGACTCTAAAGACTCGTCAATACGCCGACAGCAGATGATGATCATATCAAGCACCCACAAGCCGCAAGCGGTCTGCTAAACGTAACGGCCACCCGGGTATTGAGCGATCAGAAGATCGACGAGCAAGCCCGCTCACAATCCAGTGAATCCAACCAGTAACACTACCGTACAGTCCGGTCTGTTCGTCTGATATGTCGCATATCTCGCCTAGGGGTGGTAAACGTCAGACCCCAATAGCTCGATAAGTCGTGTCGATATGAGGTCTATAATAATTCGAGAAACTACTGGTAACACTTACCAGTAAATCTCAGCAACCCTGGCCAGGGATTTCCAGTTATAGCCAATCGAACACAGCGCAACATCAACTCCCTATACCGGGAGAGACGAATCCCCTCCTATCGCTCATTTCCTCCATGTGACTCGGGACTGTACCCAAAAACCACCGTTTTGCACGCCCTCTTGGACGTGGTAAGATGGAAATCAAAGTACAGTGGGAACCACACAAGACTCTATGACGATCTCGGGTCAACAGACTACTCTGTACCAGTGTCACCAGAGAACTGCTATCTGACGTAAGGTATAATACCATCTGGGAGTTCTCGGCGAGTCCGTCCAGTGTACCCAGTCTCTACTGAGCACCCGTATATCATCTCTGATGTCAAACACCAATGGATATGGGATCATCCATCGCCCATCTGTATGTGTCGAGAAGGTATACGCTAGTCTACTCTGGTATATCGATGCCCCGTCTCGATACACCCACGACTAGGGACTTTGAAGGATGTACTTATGGACTACCATGTCCCCACTAGTATGATCTGTTAGTTGTATGTATGCCCTAGAGGCCAGTATTGTACAGATTATGTATATTATATTGGATGCTTGGACATATATAGAGATGACTTTCTTGCTCGACATGATAGTATGCTATCTGGTTGCTCTTTATCTTAACATGTACACTAGTCTCTTTATACTGTCTTATAGTTACATGTTGGTAAAGCCCTTAGGATTTGTACTTGACTACCTGGACTATGATGCAGATCATACTAGTGGGGACATGGTAGTCCATAAGTACATCCTTCAAGGTCCCTAGTCGTGGGTGTATCGAGACGGGGCATCGATATACCAGAGTAGACTAGCGTATACGCTTCTCGACCCATGTGATGGGCGATGGATGATCCCATATCCATTGGTGTTTGACATCAGAGATGGTATACGGGTGCTCAGTGGAGACTGGGTACACTGGACGGACTCGCCGAGAACTCCCAGATGGTATTATACCTCACGTCAGATGGCAGTTCTCAGGTGACACTTGTACAGGTTAGTCTGTAGACCCGAGATCGTCATGGAGTCTTGTGTAATTCCCACTGTGCTTTGATCTCCACCTTACCACGTCCATGAGGGCGTGCAAAACGGTGGTCTTTGGGTACAGTCCCGAGTCATATGGAGGCAATGAGCGATAGGAGGGGTTTCGTCTCTCCCGGTATTGGGGGTTGATGTTGCGCAGTGCTCGATTGGCCGTAACAGGGAAGTCCCTGGCCAGGGCTGATCAGAGATTTGCTGGTAAGTGTTACCAGTAGTTTCTCGACCCGTTACGAGCCTCACATCGGCACGACTTATCGGGTTATTGGGGTCTGACGTTTACCACCCCTAGACTTGATATGCGACATATCAGACGAAGAGACTGGACTGTATGGTAAGTGTTACTGGTCGGATTCGCAGGAGTGTGAGCGGGCTAGCTCGTCGATCTTCTGATCGCTCAATACCCGGGTGGCCGTTACGTTTAGCAGACCGCTTGCGGCTTGTGGGTGCTTGATATGATCATCATCTGCTACCGGCGTATTGACGAGTCTTTAGAGTCCTACACAGAGGTTTCCTGGCTCAAGCGAAACGAAATAGGAGCGCATATGAGATATGTGCAGGACCGAGAATAATGCGTGTATGTGATACCGCATTTCAATCTCGTGATATATGTTTCGAATGGTTATATTCGATATGACCTAGTTATCGAATCATTGATTCGATAAATCGATGCATTGAATACTAGTCGGTTATGTGCGACATGACCGGATCATTGAATCAAGTGTTGATTTAATGATTTAATGTATAATTATATATTTAATATATTACTTTGTATTAACTAGTATTGGTTCACTTTAAACGGATTTTTCTCACTTGATGCACATTGTATATGTGATGTGCTTTCGTGCACTTTTTTGTATCATGTTTGATGATACTTGATCATTTAGTTAAGTTTATAGAATTAATCCATGGTTAATTTGATAATTAGGGTTTTTCATATTCATTTATTTATTAATTTGTTTATTTATTTATTTGAAATGAGTTATGATAAGAATGGTGGCTAAGTTTGTTTTATATTGAAGCTTCATGAAGCTTTGACTTTGCTAACCATCCTTATCTTCATGCTTAACCCTAACCCATCCAAGTGACCATGGTTAATTCTCTACACTTGACCCTAGTTCAAGTTATGATAAGTATTTGATTTAAAATTTATTTTTATCACAAGACTTATCATATTCTTTTCTTGAGCTCATCTTCTTCTTCTTCTTCAAGCTTGCTACAACAATGGCAACTTGAGTTCTAGTGAGATAAATCCAATTCTAAAGTGAACCCACCTCCTATTTCTTCACCCTCTACCTCTTGCCAAGTTGTTTTGGGTGTTTACTTCATAAGTTTCACAAGTTTGTGAAGTCGGAGCTTGAGTTTGTGCAACCTCGACGTAGATCGTCTTTGACTCAAAGCCGACGACCTATTCCGCACGTTTCTCCGATGAAGCCGTCACGAGAGTCCAAGCTTCAAGATGGACAGCGAGAAGACTTCGTTGCGGAGCCGTGGAGGTGGATATCCGGATCTACAAAGGTTGTAATTTCCGTATCCTAGTAGTTAAGTGTTAACTAGCTTTTAGGTTCGCCTAGAATTCTAGCGACGATCCGTAGTCTAAGGTTTCTCGGCACCAAAAATTTTAAAATGGCATGTTCGATGCCTTGTGAGACCACTATAGGGTGCCTAGGAACCTTTCACTGGTATCAGAGCCTAGCTAGAGCCTTAGGCGAAGTGTAGACGGAATTTGAAGTCCGAACGACCCAAAACCGAAACCCAAAATATGCTCTCTGTACTTTTTTGAAAACAGTGGATTTTTCCAAATTAAAAATTGCTAAAAAATTCAGCAGGAAAAAATAAGAATTACGGTGCAAAAAGTTTCTGGTGAACAGTGTTTTTCGCGGCGGATCAGCGGCAGAAGCATGGCTTCTGCGGCTGATCAGCGGCCAATTGGTGACGTCAGCCCACTTTGTTTGCACAGTAACTCCTGATAAATTCTGCTGAGTTTTCTGGGAATTTTTAATATTGATTCAAGAGTTGAATTTTCTGCAATTGTTTTGGGGATTCGGTGTTTCGATCGGGGTATCAAATTTTGTCTATTTGGCTTTCCGGATAAATTTTAGAATATGTTAAAAAGTTCGACCGCATATAAATACCCAATTTTTCCCCTGTCGGGAAATTTCCAGGTGTTGGATTTTTCCGTAGTTTAACGACGTTCTAAGTAGTGCAAGTAACTCGATGGTCCCTCTAGAAGACAACAAACCTTAACTCGATTATGTGACCGTCTTGAACTGCCCTTTGAACCTTCGGGTTTGGGGCAGTACGGCGTGCCACATGTGAGGCGTTGGCTTGACCCTTCTACGGCTGGACCGTTGGTACTGAGGTACGAACTGAATGTTGTTAGACTTATTTCATGTGTTGATCTGTATTGGGAAAACTTGGGTGTTCGATTGTTCGATCGGAAAGTTTAACATTTTTTGTTTATCTAGAATGTGATACAATAATTGGAATTCACAAGTCGTTATGAGATAACTGAATGAATGTTATAAATCTAGCAATTTAGTCCCATATGATATTGAAAAGAGTTTTCGATAATGAGACTAAAATGCGGGATTTATATCTGATTAGGCATGTGATGTCTAAAGCAGTTGCGGATTCCAATTGTTGTAGTTTTACACTTTCTTTTCTGTGACCGTAAGTGTAGTATGTTCATATCGCCGGTTTCGTTGCTATACGTCAACGACAATTGGGGTATGCATACTTACTTACGTTGATGACATGTGATGTTATGTGTTGCTGGATATGTTATATTGGATCGTCGTGTTTGAATAGCCGGGGGTTTTTATGTGAGATGAGTGTTTTTCATTTTCATTCATGTATAAAAACTTGTATGTAATATTCTTTCATTTGGGGCGCTTCCAGGTAGCGGAAGTTGTCACCCTTTGTATATTATTTACTTTTCCGCATTAGGATAGACCCAAGGAGGGGAGCATAAGTAACCGGGTTCTGGGATCCAGTGGGAGACCAACTCGAGGAGTCGAGTCCGGGTCTCCTAACCCTAGAATTGGCAGGGTTGCTTGCCGCTCTCGTAGGGGTCTAGGGGTGTGGGATTGGCTATTCATCACGACCGTGGAATCCGTGTTTTATACTGGCTCGTATTGAAAACACGGACGTCCTAGTATATCCAATATTTCATATGTTTATTCTGCTGCGATATCTGTGTTGTGACTCTGTGATGAATATAGTATATAGTATATATGATATATTATATAGACGTTACTTATGTTTTACACCCACGCTAGCCCTGCCCTGCTCTGTCGTTAGTTACCTAACCTAACGGTGCATGAGGGGACATCGAGGCAAATGCGGATGGCATAAGTGTACGTCATATCTATCTGTGATGTTTAGGTATTTAAATGATGGGACTTCATTAATGTGATTAATGAAAGATAAGAAACCTAAGATGTTGTAGAATCGAATTTTAAAATAAAACAGGTAGCTACAGTTCTTGCTTTGCACAGCGGTATATATGATATACCCCGCACCTTATTCGATGAGGAAAGGACCGAGATCCCTTCACCGGGAGTGACTCCTTTAGCAATAACTGGCAGATGCTACACACTCGGTTTGCTTTTGACTGCTTTTGGGTTTTTGCTTTGCACAGCGATATATATGATATATCCCGCACCTCATTCGACGAGGAAAGGACCGAGATCCCTTCACCGGGAGTGACTCCTTTAGCAAAACTAGAAAAGCCTCAAAATCACTCCATTTCAAAACATCATTTGATTCTACAACGATATCAAGTTCATTACGCTCATGGTTTTTATGAAAAACCTGCGTAGCCCTCCGTCATTTCAGATAAAGACTGTTTAGTATTCGTGCTGCGTTTGTTGGCCTTTGTCAAGGCGTAGTGTGCGGTAGCTGAATAGTGCTTATCTGTTTATGCATATGATGCAGATTGTTTCAGGGTAGTCGTACGACCTTGTTGGCCTTTGTCAAGGGTCGTGCGGGTGGGTTTGATTCAATCAAGAAATGACGGGTTGAACTTGACTAGCATCCTGTGATTTGTTGGCCTTTGTCAAGGTCATAGGACACTAGGGGCAAAATATTATCGGGAATTTCAAGTGTTGAAATTTGCAATGAGATTGCATACCTTCTATGAGATAGTTGGATCCCGATACCCACTGCGAGTAAGAGTTACTCCTGGGAGAGTTTTACACATTGCAATTAGCCGATCAAGTAGGTGTCTAGAAAGGTGTCAACGGGGTTACGCCTCTGGGAAAACGAGGTTTACATTAATTAGGTTCGTGCGAAAGCACGGGGGACCTCCCTCAAAGTACCGACACTGGCCTGGCTGAAAGATTGGCGAACTTGTAGTGTGTAATTAATCCCGGCTAGTCTTTCCTTTTAGGGTTTGGAGGAAGATTTGATAAAAAGCAATGGGAGCCATCCTGATTAGATAAGATAATAACCAATCTGATCTTGCACGAGCTTACGCTAAAGTGTTTTCTTCTCTCTCTCTCCAGGTAGCGACCATTTCATGCCTTAATAAAGATAATAAAATGGATGTATTGACCGAACCCGCATGTTATACTGTGCTGGGGAACGTTGGTTCCGTTCTTTCCTATAAGAGTTATAGGACTGAACAGGACATAGGGGAATACCAGGATTCCCATGCCACCCGAATGAAGAAAGTACATGATGATGCATTTTCTTCGGGTGTGTTCGTTACTGAGAACTGTTTCTCCATTTGCTCTACGTCCTGGGTATTGGATACCGGGTCAGGATCCTATATATGTAATCAGTTACATGGGCTTAGGAAAGGTAGAGAACTTGGAGAAGGTGATAAAGACATTAGAGTCGGAAATGGTGCAATTGTTGCAGCTAAGACTGTCGGGGAATATCACCTTGTATTACCAACTGGTAATACATTGGTTCTGAACGAATGTTATTACATGCCGAACCTGATATGCAACATTATATCAGTTTCTTTATTAAGTAAAGAGGGATATAATTTTGTATTACAGGACAATGTTATGAACATTTTCCATAACCAAAAGTTGGTTGGATCAGGCACGTTGTGCAATGGCATTTATGTTCTAAACCAATCAGCAGTCCTCAGCATAACAAACACACACAAGAGGAAGAGTTCTGAACTCAACGAATCCTTCTTGTGGCATTGTAGACTGGGTCACATCAATGCGACACGACTGGCTAAGTTGCATAAAGATGGATATTTAAATCCGTTTGAATTTTCATCCTATGACACTTGCCAGTCATGTCTCAAAGGCAAGATGACCAAGACTCCGTTTACGGGACACGGAGAAAGAGTTACCGAACTCTTAGGACTGATACACAGTGATGTATGCGGTCCCATGTCTACACATGCCAGGGATGGTTCTTCGTACTTCATTACATTCACTGACGATCTCTCTAGATTCGGATATGTGTTCCTGATGAAACACAAATCAGAAGCTTTTGAGAAATTTAGAGAATATAAACAAGAAGTCGAGAACCAAACCGGAAAAAGTATTAAAATCCTTCGATCAGATCGGGGAGGTGAATACTTGAGCAATGAATTCCTGGACTTCCTAAAAGAGAATGGGATTCTCTCTCAGCTAACTCCTCCATATACACCACAGCACAACGGTGTATCGGAGCGGAGGAACCGCACCCTATTAGATATGGTGCGCTCTATGATGAGTACAGCTGAGTTACCTATTTCCTTCTGGGGTCATGCACTGGAGACAGCAGCATACCTATTGAATCAAGTTCCATCTAAATCTGTACCTACCACACCATATGAGATATGGAGTGGGAAGAGACCATGTCTTAAACGAGTTAAGATATGGGGTTGCCCGGCCTATGTCAAAAGGAAAAATCCGGACAAACTCGAGGCACGGTCAGTTCTATGCAAGTTTGTGGGATATCCCAAACATTCACATGGATATCTTTTCTACCATACAGAGGAACAAAAGGTGTTTGTTTCTCGCCATGCCACCTTTTTGGAAAAGGAATTTCTTGCAAAAGAAATTAGTGGCGATGAGGTAGAACTGGAAGAAATTCCAGCAACACAAACTCAAACTGAAGATTTAGTGGAACCAGAGGATTCAGTAGCTCCCGACAAACCCCAGCCTCTCCGCCGATCTAGTAGGGTTTCTCGTCCACCTGAGAGATACTATGGTTTTCTCATTGATGGTGGTAGTGAGGATTGCATCATGGAGGATGATGACCCAACTAGCTTCGAGCAGGCCATCACGAGTGGGGACTCAGTGAAATGGCTGGATGCTATGCGGTCCGAGATGGATTCCATGTACACCAACAAAGTATGGACTTTGGAAGTTGCTCCTGAAGGGGTAAAACCCATTGGGAGCAAGTGGATCTTTAAGAAGAAACTTGGTGTAGATGGGAAAGTGGAGACTTTCAAAGCTAGACTTGTAGCAAAGGGTTTTCGACAAAGACCAGGTGTGGACTATGACGAGACTTTTTCTCCAGTGGCTATGCTTAAATCCATCCGAATCATGCTTGCCATTGCTGCCTTTCATGACTACGAAATCTGGCAAATGGATATTAAGACCGCCTTTCTAAATGGTGATTTAGAAGAGTGCGTGTACATGACTCAGCCAGAGGGCTTCGTAGACAGTGGGAGCAGCGGGAAGGTGTGCAAGCTGCTTAAATCCATTTATGGATTAAAGCAAGCATCGCGGAGTTGGAACATCTGCTTTGACGTCGTTATCAAAGAGTTTGATTTCGTCAAAAATCCAGATGAACCTTGTATCTACAAGAAGGTGGCAGAGAGTAAGGTTGTCTTCCTCGTATTGTACGTGGACGACATACTCTTGATAGGAAATGATATTCCTATGCTGCAATCGGTCAAGCTCTTCTTATCATAAAGATTCTCAATGAAAGATCTTGGTGATGCCTCCTGCATATTGGGAATTAGGATCTATAGAGATAGATCCAAACGGATTTTGGGATTGTCCCAATCTAGGTACATTGACACCATACTAAAGAGGTTTAGTATGGAAGAGTCCAAGCGTGGGAACTTGCCCACGATCTCTGGAGTCACTCTCTCCAAAGAGATGTCTCCCAAGACTAATTTGGAGAGAGCTCGCATGCAAGGGATACCCTACGCTTCGACGGTAGGCTCTATCATGTATGCGATGCTATGTACCAGACCCGATGTAGCATACTCACTAAGTGTAGTGAGCAGGTATCAAGCTGATCCTGGAGAGAGTCACTGGACAGCTGTGAAGAGCATTCTCAAGTACTTGCGAAGGACTAGAGATATGTTCTTTGTGTATGGTAACGGAGAACTCCAAGTGGAGTCCTTTACCGATTCGAGCTTCCAGAGTGATAAGGACGACTCTAAGTCGCAGTCGGGCTTTGTCTTTACCCTTTACGGAGGGGCGGTTAGCTGGAAGAGTTCCAAGCAGGAAACCGTGGCAGACTCGACAATGGAGGCTGAATACATCGCTGCCAACGATGCTGCTAAAGAAGCTGTTTGGATCAAGAAGTTCATTACTGAACTTGGTGTGGTTCCATCCATTGAGCGTCCAATACTTTTGTATTGCGATAACAATGGAGCGGTGGCTTTGGCCAAGGAACCCAGGTCCCATCAGCGGTCCAGGCATATTCTGAGGCGGTATCACCTGATCCGGGAGATAGTTGATCGCCGGGAGATCGAGGTCAGGAGAGTTGACAAGAAGAACAACACGGCGGATCCACTCACGAAGGCCATTCCCCAGATACAGTTTGAGAGACTCTTCGGGATGCTCGGTATGAGATACTACAGCAGCTGGCCCTAGTGCAAGTGGGAGATTGTTAGTTGTATGTATGCCCTAGAGACCAGTATTGTACAGATTATGTATATTATATTGGATGCTTGGACATATATAGAGATGACTTTCTTGCTCGACATGATAGTATGCTATCTGGTTGCTCTTTATCTTAACATGTACACTAGTCTCTTTATACTGTCTTATAGTTACATGTTGGTAAAGCCCTTAGGATTTGTACTTGACTACCTGGACTATGATGCAGATCATACTAGTGGGGACATGGTAGTCCATAAGTACATCCTTCAAGGTCCCTAGTCGTGGGTGTATCGAGACGGGGCATCGATATACCAGAGTAGACTAGCGTATACGCTTCTCGACCCATGTGATGGGCGATGGATGATCCCATATCCATTGGTGTTTGACATCAGAGATGGTATACGGGTGCTCAGTGGAGACTGGGTACACTGGACGGACTCGCCGAGAACTCCCAGATGGTATTATACCTCACGTCAGATGGCAGTTCTCAGGTGACACTTGTACAGGTTAGTCTGTAGACCCGAGATCGTCATGGAGTCTTGTGTAATTCCCACTGTGCTTTGATCTCCACCTTACCACGTCCATGAGGGCGTGCAAAACGGTGGTCTTTGGGTACAGTCCCGAGTCACATGGAGGCAATGAGCGATAGGAGGGGTTTCGTCTCTCCCGGTATTGGGGGTTGATGTTGCGCAGTGCTCGATTGGCCGTAACAGGGAAGTCCCTGGCCAGGGCTGATCAGAGATTTGCTGGTAAGTGTTACCAGTAGTTTCTCGACCCGTTACGAGCCTCACATCGGCACGACTTATCGGGTTATTGGGGTCTGACGTTTACCACCCCTAGACTTGATATGCGACATATCAGACGAAGAGACTGGACTGTATGGTAAGTGTTACTGGTCGGATTCGCAGGAGTGTGAGCGGGCTAGCTCGTCGATCTTTTGATCGCTCAATACCCGGGTGGCCGTTACGTTTAGCAGACCGCTTGCGGCTTGTGGGTGCTTGATATGATCATCATCTGCTACCGGCGTATTGACGAGTCTTTAGAGTCCTACACAGAGGTTTCCTGGCTCAAGCGAAACGAAATAGGAGCGCATATGAGATATGTGCAGGACCGAGAATAATGCGTGTATGTGATACCGCATTTCATTCTCGCGATATATATTTCGAATGGTTATATTCGATATGACCTAGTTATCGAATCATTGATTCGATAAATCGATGCATTGAATACTAGTCGGTTATGTGCGACATGACCGGATCATTGAATCAAGTGTTGATTTAATGATTTAATGTATAATTATATATTTGATATATTAGTTTGCATTAACTAGTATTGGTTCACTTTAAACGGATTTTTCTCACTTGATGCACATTGTATATGTGATGTGCTTTCGTGCACTTTTTTGTATCATGTTTGATGATACTTGATCATTTAGTTAAGTTTATAGAATTAATCCATGGTTAATTTGATAATTAGGGTTTTGCATATTCATTTATTTATTAATTTGTTTATTTATTTATTTGAAATGAGTTATGATAAGAATGGTGGCTAAGTTTGTTTTATATTGAAGCTTCATGAAGCTTTGACTTTGCTAACCATCCTTATCTTCATGCTTAACCCTAACCCATCCAAGTGACCATGGTTAATTCTCTACACTTGA
Organism: Agapanthus africanus; assembly: GCA_030015575.1. Classification (NCBI taxonomy): domain Eukaryota; kingdom Viridiplantae; phylum Streptophyta; class Magnoliopsida; order Asparagales; family Amaryllidaceae; genus Agapanthus; species Agapanthus africanus. The sequence goes on along the minus strand of JASDDO010000029.1, from coordinate 279,160,942 downwards.
CCCTAGTTCAAGTTATGATAAGTATTTGATTTAAAATTTATTTTTATCACAAGACTTATCATATTCTTTTCTTGAGCTCATCTTCTTCTTCTTCTTCAAGCTTGCTACAACAATGGCAACTTGAGTTCTAGTAAGATAAATCCAATTCTAAAGTGAACCCACCTCCTATTTCTTCACCCTCTACCTCTTGCCAAGTTGTTTTGGGTGTTTACTTCACAAGTTTCACAAGTTTGTGAAGTCGGAGCTTGAGTTTGTGCAACCTCGACGTAGATCGTCTTTGACACAAAGCCAACGACCTATTCCGCACGTTTCTCCGATGAAGCCGTCACGAGAGTCCAAGCTTCAAGATGGACAGCTAGAAGACTTCGTTGCGGAGCCGTGGAGGTGGATATCCGGATCTACAAAGGTTGTAATTTCCGTATCCTAGTAGTTAAGTGTTAACTAGCTTTTAGTTTCGCCTAGAATTCTAGCGACGATCCGTAGTCTAAGGTTTCTCGGCACCAAAAATTTTAAAATGGCATGTTCGATGCCTTGTGAGACCACTATAGGGTGCCTAGGAACCTTTCATGATCCGCATCATAGTCCAGGTAGTCAAGCACACATCCTAAGGGCTTTACCAACATGTAACAGAGAGACAATCAGTGTACACGTTAAGGTAAAGAGTAACCAGATAGCATACTATCATGTCGAGCAAGAAAGTCCTCCCTATATATGTCCAAGTATCCACTACAATATACATCCTATGTATAGTAATGGCCTCTAGGGCATACATATAACTAACAATCTCCCACTTGCACTAGGGCCATCTGATAGCAGTGGTTGTAGTATCTCATACTCAACCATCCCATAAAAGTCTCTCTCTGGGAATAGGCCTTCATGAGTGGATCCGCCGTGTTATCTTCTAAGTCTACTCTCCTAACCTAGATCCCTTGGAGATCAACCATCTCCATGATCAGGTGACACTGCCTTAGAATATGTCTGGATCACTGATGGGACGGACGTTCCTTTGCATAAGCCACAACTCCATTGTCTCACAATGGTTGGAACGTAGTTCATCTCATGAACCAATATACACCCAGACTGCCTCTTTGGTAGCATCTTAAGTAGCGATGTATCCAGCCTTTATCGTCTAGTTAGCCACGGTATATAGCTTGGAACTTTTCCAACATACCGTCCCTTTACCAAGGGTAAAGACAATGCCTGTGACTGACATTCAGTCGTCCTTATCATCCTGGAACACTTCCAGTGATTCTCCCCAGGATCGATTGATACCATCTCACTACAACTAGTGAGTATCCTAACATCCATTTAGATCTATCTCATAGATCCAAAACCCAGGATTTAGGAGGTATCACTTTGATCCTAGATGGAGAATCCTTGTGATAAGCGGAGATTGACCGAGCGTAGCATAGAAAACTCCTTTCTTATCAAGAGTATGACATCCACGTACTCTACGAGGATCACCACCATACTCCCTACTACCTTTTTGTTTATACAAGGTTCATCTACCATTTTGATGATGTCAGACTCTTTGACTAAGACATCAAAACAGATGTTCCAACTCCGCGATACCTGCTTTATCCTATAAAACATCTTGTACACGTTTCCGCTACTCCCACTGTCTACGAAGCCCTCTGGCTTTGTACTTATAGACGTTCTCTTCTAAAACATCATTTAGAAAAGCAGTCAAGGCACCCAACCGCCAGATATCGTAGTCATGGTATGTAGCCATGGCAAGTAGGATCTGGATGGACTTAAGCATAGCCACTTGAAAAGGTTTCATCATTATCCACGCCTGGTCGATGACTAAAACCTTTAACAAGTCTAGCTTTGAAAGTCTCAACTTTTCCATCTACACCAAGTAATCTTCTCAAGATATACTTGCTCCTGATAGGGATTTAACCCTTCAGATATAGCAACTAAAGTCCATACTTTGTTGGTGTATAAGGATTCCATCTCAGATCGATAAGCATCCAGCCATTCTTACAGAGTCATACTCCTGATGGCCAGCTCGAAACTAGTTGGGTCATCATCTCATGATGCAATCCTCGCTCCCACTTTCATAGAGAAACAGAAGTATCTCTCAGGTGGGTGAGGAACCCTACTAGATCGGCGGAGAGGGTGAGGTTCGTTGGAATCTACTGAATCCTTTGGTTCTATCAAATCATCTGCTGTAGTTTGCATAGCTGGAACATTTCCAGTTCTACATAACTGACTTTGCCTCGAGCTTGTCCGGATTATGCTTTTAGACATAGCCCGGACAACCCCAAATCTTAACCAACTTAAGATATGGGCTCTTCCCTTTCCATATCGCATATGAAATGGTAGGCAACTGATTTGATTTGAACCCTATTCAATAGGTATGCAGCTTCTCAAGTGCATAACTCCCAAAAAGGGAAAAGGTAACTCAGTAGTACTCATCATAGAGCACACCATATCAGATAGGGTGTATCTGCTCCGCCCCGACATACCATCTGTCAATGGTATATACGGAGGAGTAATGCTGAGAGAGAATCTCATTCTCCTTTAGAAAAGTCTAAGAATTTCGTGCTCAAGTATTCTCCTCCTTGATCTCATCATAGGACATAATACTTTTACCCGTATTTTGGTTCTCTACTTCTAGCTTATATTCTGTGAATATCTCAAAAGGTTCGGACTTGTGTTTCAACAGGAACATATGTCTGAATCTTGAGAGATTATCAGAGAATGTAATGAAGTACAAAGAACTAGTCTTGGCATGTGTAGACAGGGGACCTACATACATCAACATGTATCATCCCAAGAGTTCATTAACTCTTTCTCTGTTTCCAATAAATAGAGCTGGTGTCATTATATCTTTGTGACATGACTGGCAAGTTTCACAAGATGTAGATTCAAACTGATTTAAATATGCATCTACATGTAACTTCAGCTAGTCGGGTCGTATTGATATGACCTAGTCTACAATGCCTCAAGAAGGATTTGTTCATTTCTGAACTCTTCCTCTTGTGTGTGTTCCGTATACTTAGAACTGTAGTTTGATTTAGAACATCAATGCTTTTAGATAACGTGCCTGAACCGATCAACTTTTGATATAGGAAATGTTCAAAACATTATCCAACAATACAAAATTTTATCATTTCTTTACTAATAAAGAGACTGATATGATTTTGTATATCAGGGTCGGTATCTAATAACATTCGTTCAGAATCAATGTATTGTAATACAGGGTGACAGTGACCAACAGACTTGGCAGCAACACTTGCCCCGTTTTCTGCCTCATGAAACTTATCACCCATTCTCAGTTCTCTACCTTTCTGTAGCCCTATGTAACATATTACATATCTGGGATCCTGATCTGGTATCACATACCCAGGACGTAAAGGATACTGAGAAACAATTCTCTGTAATGAACACACCCGAAGATGATGCATCAACATGCACTCTCTTCGTTTGGGCGGCACTGGAATTCTGGTAATCCCTAATTTCCTGCTCTGTCTTATAACAATTATAAGGTGGAGCGGGACCAACGTTCCCCAGCCCAGTATAATAAGCGGGTTCGGTCAATCATCCGAATTATTATCTTGATTAAGGCGTGATATGGTCGCTACCTGGAGAGAGAGAGAAGAAAACACTCAGCGTGCGCTCTTGCAAGAATAGATTGTTTATTTATTTCATCTAATCAGGATGGCTTCCACTGCTTTTTATCAAATCTTCCTTCAAACCCTAAAAGGAAAGACTAGCCGGGATTAATTACACACTACAAGTTCGCCAATCTTTCAGCCAGGCCAGTGTCGGTACTTTGAGGGAGGTCCCCCGTGCTTTCGCACGAACCTAATTAATGTAAACCTCGTTTTCCCAGAGGCGTAACCCCATTGACACCTTTCTAGACACCTACTTGATCGGCTAATTGTAATGTATAAAACTCTCCCAGGAGTAACTCTTACTCGCAGCGGGTATCGGGATCCAACTATCTCATAGAAGGTATGCAATCTCATTGCAAATTTCAACACTTGAAATTCCCGATAATATTTTGCCCCTAATGTGCTATGACCTTGACGAAAGCCAACAAACCATAGCCCGCTAGTCAAGTTCAACCCGTACATTTCTTGATTGAATTAAACCCACCCGCACGACCCTTGACGAAAGCCAACAAAGCTGCACGACTACCCTAATCCAATCGCATCATATGCTGGCAGATAAGCAGCATATAGCTACCGCACACTGCACCTTGACGAAAGCCAACAAATGCAGCACGAATACTATATACAACTTATCTGAAATGACGGAGAGCTACGACAGGTTTTTCTGAAAACCTATTGCGTAATGAACTTGATATCGTTGTAGAATCAAATGATTTAAAAATGGAGTGCTTTTGAGGCTTTTCTAGTTTTGCTAAAGGAGTCACTCCCGGTGAAGGGATCGTCGGTCCTTTCCTCATCGAATGAGGTGCGGGATATATCATATATATCACTGTGCAAAGCAAAAACACTTAAAAGCAATCAAAAGACAAACCGAGTGTGTAGCATCTTCCAGTTATTGCTAAAGGAGTCACTCCCGGTGAAGGGATCGTCGGTCCTTTCCTTATCGAATAAGGTGCAGGATATATCATATATACCGCTGTGCAAAGCAAGAACTGTAGCTACCTGTTTTATTTTGAAATTCGATTCCACAACATCTTAGGTTTCTTTTATTTCATTAATCTCGTTAATGAAGTCCCATCATTTAAGTACCTAAACATCACAGATAAATACGACGTACACTTATGCCATCCGCATTCGCCTCGATGTCCCCTCGTGCACCGTTAGGTTAGGTAACTAAAGGCAGAGCGGGGCAGGGCTAGCGCGGGTGTAAAACATAAGTAACGTCTATATAATATATCATATATACTATATACAGTATCTATCAGAGAACATCACATGATCACATCACAGATATCGCAGCAGAAGAAACATATGAAATATTGGATATACTAGGAAATCCGTGTTTTCAATACGAGCCAGTATAAAACACGGATTCCACGGTCGCGATGAATAGCCAAACCCACACCCCTAGACCCTACGAGTGTTAGTTATATGTATGCCCTAGAGGCCATTACTATACATAGGATGTATATTGTAGTGGATGCTGGGACATATATAGTGAGGACTTTCTTGCTCGACACGATAGTATGCTATCTGGTTGATGTTTACCTTAACGTGTACACTGATTGTCTCCCTGTTACATGTTGGTAAAGCCCTTAGGATCTGTACTATCATACTAGTGGGGACATGGTAGTCCATAAGTACATCCTTCAAAGTCCTTAGTCGAGGGTGTATCGAGACGGGGCATCGATACACCAGAGTAGACTAGCGTATACCTTCTCGACCCATACAGATGGGCGATGGATGATCCCATATCCATTGGTGTTTGACATCAGAGATGATATACGGGTGCTCAGTAGAGACTGGGTACACTGGACGGACTCGCCGAGAACTCCCAGATGGTATTATACCTCACGTCAGATGGCAGTTCTCTGGTGACACTGGTACAGAGTAGTCTGTTGACCCGAGATCGTCATAGAGTCTTGTGTGGTTCCCACTGTGCTTTGATTTCCATCTTACCACGTCCAAGTGGGCGTGCAAAACGGTGGTTTTTGGGTACAGTCCCGAGTCACATGGAGACAATGAGCGATAGGAGGGGATTCGTCTCTCCCGGTATAGGGAGTTGATGTTGCGCTGTGTTCGATTGGCTATAACAGGAAATCCCTGGCCAGGGTTGCTGAGATTTACTGGTAAGTGTTACCAGTAGTTTCTCGAACAGTTATAGACCTCATATCGACACGACTTATCGAGCTATTGGGGTCTGACGTTTACCACCCCTAGGCGAGATATGCGACATATCAGACGATCAGACCGGACTGTACGGTAGTGTTACTGGTTGGATTCACTGGAGTGTGAGCGGGCTTGCTCGTCGATCTTCAGATCGCTCAATACCCGGGTGGCCGTTACGTTTAGCAGACCGCTTGCGGCTTGTGGATGTTTGATATGATCATCATCTGCTGCCGGCGTATTGACGAGTCTTTAGAGTCCTACACAGAGGTTTCCTGGCTCAAGCGAAACGAAATAGGAGCGCATATGAGATATGTGTGGGACCGAGAATAATGCGTGTATGTGATACCGTATTCTATTCTCGCGATGATTGTATCAAATGGTTGTATGCGATATAACCTAGGTATCGAATCAAGTATTGATTCGATAAGCCGTTACATTGAATACTAGTCGGTTGTGTGCGACATGACCGGATCATTGAATCAAGTGTTGATTTAATGATTTAATGCATAATTATATATTTGATATATTACTTTGCACTAACTAGTATTGGTTCACTTTAAACGGATTTTCTCACTTGGTTTGTGCACATTGTATATGTGATATACTTTTGTACACTTGATTGTATCATGTTTGATGATACATGTTTAACTATAGTTAAGTGTAATGAATTAAGCTATGGTTAAACTAATGATTAGGGTTTTCTTTTCTTACTTATTTATTTATTTATTTATTTTGAATAGATGAGAAAAGAATGGTTGCTAATTTTGGAGTTTAGTTGAAGCTTCATGAAGCTTTGACTTTGTAACCATTCTTGTCTTCATCTTTAACCCTAACCATTAATCTAACCTTAGTTAATTCTCTACACTTGACCATGGTTGATGATGATAAGTATTCTTTTATTTTTCTATTTTCAAAATAACTTATCATAACAATTTCTATCTTCTTCTTCCTTTCTTCACTTGAAGAAAGCAAGCTCCATCAATGGTGATTGATGGAAATGAGTGAGAAATCCAAAACTAAAGTCTACCCACTTCCTATTTTTTCATCCTCTACCTCTTGCCAAGTAGTAGAGTGTGTTTCCTTCACAAGTTTTCATGGCTTGGTGAAGATGGAGCTTGATCTAGCGATGCTTCGACGTAGATCATCTTCGGCATGGACATCGATGACCTAGCCCGTCCATTCTCCGATGAAGCCGACGCTAGAGCCCGGGACTTGTTATGGACAGTGAGGAGACTTCATTGCGGAGCTATGGAGGTGGAGAACCGTATCTACAAAGGTTGTATTTCCGTATCTCTTAGTTAAGTGTTAACTAGTTAGCTTTTTCGCCTAGTTTTCTAGCAAACGATCCGTAGTCGGGTTTCTCGGCACCCATAATTTTTTATATTGGCATGTTCGATGCCTTGTGAGACCTCTTGAGAGTGCCTAGGAACCCTACAGTGGTATCAGAGCCTAGCTAGAGCCTTAGACGAAGTCCAGACGGAATTTGAAGTCCGATCGAACCGAAAACACGAACCCAAAATTGCTCTCTGTCCAATTTTCAAAAACTGGGTTTTTTCAAGATTAAAAATATGCAGAGAAATAAGCAGGAAAATATAAGGATTACTGTAAAATTCGTGTTGCTAATTCCTTCATTGAGCCGCGGTTCCGCGGCACGAGCAAGGCTCGTGCGGCGGATCCGCGGCCATTTTGTCTTTTGTGGCATCCTATTTTACACAGTAATTCATTGTTTTTAGTGCTGACTTCTCTGGGTATTTTTAATCTTTATTCAAGAGTTGAATTTTCTGTAATTGTTTTGGGGATTCGGTGTTTCGATCGGGGTATCAAATTTTGTCTATTTGGCTTTCCGGATAAATTTTAGAATATATTAAAAAGTTCGACCGGATATAAATACCCACTTTTTTCCCTGTCGGGAAATTTCCAAGTGTTGGATTTTTCCGTAGTTTAACGACGTTCTAAGTAGTGCAAGTAACGCGATGGACCCTCTAGAAGACAACAAACCTTAACTCGATTATGTGACCGTCTTGAACTGCCCTTTGAACCTTCGGGTTTGGGGCAGTACGGCGTGCCACATGTGAGGCGATGGCTTGACCCTTCTACGGCTGGACCGTTGGTACTGAGGCACGAACTGAATATTGTTAGACTTATTTCATGTGTTGAGCTGTATCGGGAAAACTTGGGTGTTCGATTGTTCGATCGGAAAGTTTGACATTTTCTATTTATCCGGAATGGGATACAATAATTGGAATTCACAATAAGTTATGAGATAACTGAATGAATGTGCACGAGGGGACATCGAGGCGAATGCGGATGGCATAAGTATACGTCGTATTTATCTGTGATGTTTAGGTACTTAAATGATGGGAATTCATTAATGTGATTAATGAAATAAAAGAAACCTAAGATGTTGTAGAATCGAATTTCAAAATAAAACAGGTAGCTACAGTTCTTGCTTTGCACAGCGGTATATAAGATATATCCTGCACCTTATTCGATGAGGAAAGGACCAAGATCCCTTCACCGGGAGTGACTCCTTTAGCAATAACTGGCAGATGCTACACACTCGGTTTGTCTTTTGATTGCTTTTAAGAGTTCTGCTTTGCACAGAGATATATATGATATATCCCGCACCTCATTCGACGAGGAAAGGACCGACGATCCCTTCACCGGGAGTGACTCCTTTAGCAAAACTAGAAAAGACTCAAAAACACTCCATTTCAAAATTCATTTGATTCTACAACGATATCAAGTTCATTACGCAATAGGTTTTCAGAAAAACCTGTCGTAGCCCTCCGTCATTTCAGATAAGTACTAGTTAGTATTCGTGCTATGTTTGTTGACTATGTTAAGGCGTAGTGTGCGGTAGCTAATTAGTGCTTATCTGCATAAGCATATGATGTGATTGGATTAAGGTAGTCGTGCGACTTTGTTGACTATGTTAAGGGTCGTGCGGGTGGGTTTAATTCAATCGGGAAATGACGGGCCGAACTTGACTAGCACTTATGATTTGTTGACTATGTTAAGGTCATATAGCTGCTAGGGGCAAAATATTATCGGGAATTTCAAGTGTTGAAATTTGCAATGAGATTGCATACCTTCTATGAGATAGTTGGATCCCGATACCCGCTGCGAGTAAGAGTTACTCCTGGGAGAGTTTTATACATTACAATTAGCCGATCAAGTAGGTGTCTAGAAAGGTGTTAACGAGGTTACGCCTCTGGGAAAATGAGGTTTACATTAATTAGGTTCGTGCGAAAGCACGGGGGACCTCCCTCAAAGTACCGACACTGGCCTGGCTGAAAGATTGGCGAACTCGTAGTGTGTAATTAATCCCGGCTAGTCTTTCCTTTTAGGGTTTGAAGGAAGATTTGATAAAAAGCAGTGGGAGCCATCCTGATTAGATAAAATAATAACCAATCTATTCTTGTAAGAGCGCACGCTGAGTGTTTTCTTCTCTCTCTCTCCAGGTAGCGACCATATCACGCCTTAATCAAGATAATAATACGGATAATTGACCGAACCCGCTTGTTATACTGAGCTGGGGAACGTTGGTCCCGCTCCATCTTATAATTGTTATAAGACAGAGCAGGAAATTGGGGAATACCAAAATTCCCGTGCCGCCCAAACGAAGAGAGTGCATACTGATGCATCATCTTCGGGTGTGTTCGTTACAAAGAACTGTTTCTCTGTATCCTCTACATCCTGGGTATATGATACCGGATCAGGATCCCAGATATGTAATCTGTTACATAGGGCTACAGAAAGGTAGAGGACTGAGAACGGATGATAAGTTTCATGAGGCAGAAAACGGGGCAAATGTTGCAGCCAAGTCTGTTGGTCACTGTCACCCTGTATTACCAATACATTGATTCTGAACGAATGTTATTAGATACCGAACCTGATATACAAAATCATATCAGTTTCTTTATTAGTAAAGAAATGATAAAATTTTGTATTGTTGGATAATGTTTTGAACATTTCCTATATCAAAAGTTGATCGATTCAGGCACGTTATCTAAAAGCATTGATGTTCTAAATCAAACTACAGTTCTTAGTATAGGGAACACACATAAGAGGAAGAGTTCAGAAATGAACGGATCCTTCTTAAGGTATTGTAGACTAGGTCAGATCAATGTGACCCGACTAGCTGAAGTTACATGTAGATGCATATTTAAATAAGTTTGAATTTACATCTTATGAAACTTGCCAGTCATGTCACAGAGATAAAATGACCATAGCCCTGTTTATTGGAAATAGAGAAAGAGTTAGTAAACTCTTGGGACTGATACATGATGATGTATGTAAGGTCTCCTGTCTACATATGCCAGGACTGGTTCTTTATACTTCATTACATTCTCTGAAGATCTTTCGAGATTCAGACCTATGTTCCTGTTGAAACACAAGTCTGAACCTTTTGAGATATTCATAGAATATAAGTTAGAAGTAGAGAACCAGAATACGGGTAAAAGTATTATGTCCTTTGATGTGATCAAGGAGGAGAATACTTGAGCACGGAATTCCTGGACCATTCTAAAGGGGAATGAGATTCTCTCTCAGCATTACTCCTCCGTATACACCATAGCACGATGGTATATCGGGGCGGAGCACATACACCCTATTTGATATGGTGTGCTCTATGATGAGTACTACTGAGTTACCTGTTTCCTTTAGGGAGTTATGCACTTATGAAGTTGCATACCTATTGAATAGGGTTCCAATCAAATCAGTTGCCTACCGCTTCATATGTGATATGGTATGGGAAGAGCCCATGTCTTAAGTTAGTTAAGATTTGGGGTTGTCCGGGCTATGTCTAAAAGCAAAATCCGGACAAGCTCGAGGCAAGGTCTGTAATGTAGAACTGGAAAGGTTCCAGCTATATAAACTACAGCTGATGATTTGATAGAACCAAAGGATTCAGTAGATTCCAACGAACCTCAGCCTCTCCGCCAATCTAGTAGGGTTCCTCACCCACCTGAGAGATACTTCGGTTTCTCTATGACAGTGGGAGCGAGGATTGCATCATGAGATGATGACCCAACTAGCTTCGAGCTAGCCATCGAGAGTAAGACTCTGTAAGAATGGCTGGATGTTTAGCGATCTGAGATGGAATCCTTATACACCAACAAAGTATGGACTTTTGTTGCTATATCTGAAGGGTTAAATCCCCATCAGGAGCAAGTATATCTTGAGAAGATTACTTGGTGTAGATGGAAAAGTTGAGACTTTCAAAGCTAGACTTGTTAAAGCTTTTCGTCATCGACCAGGCGTGGACAATGATGAAACCTTTTCAAGTGGATATGCTTAAGTCCATCCAGATCCTACTTGCCACGGCTACACACCATGACTATGACATCTGGTGGTTGGGTGCCATGACTGCTTTTCTAAATGATGATTTAGAAGAGTGCGTCTATAAGTACACAGCCAGAGGGCCTCGTAGACAGTGGGAGCAGCGGAAACGTGTGCAAGATGTTTTATAGAATAAAGCAGGCATCGCGGAGTTGGAACATCTGTTTTGATGGATTAGTCAAATAAGTTGACATCATCAAAATGGTAGATGAACCTTGTATATACAAAAAGGTAGTAGGGAGTATGGTGGTGATCCTCGTAGAGTACGTGGATGACATACTCTTGATAAGAAAGGAGTTTCTTATGCTACGCTCGATCAATCTCCGTTTATCACAAAGATTCTCCGTGTAGGATCAAAATGATACCTCCTAAATCCTGAGTTTTAGATCTATGAGATAGATTTAATTGGATGTTAGGATTCTCACTAGTTGTAGTGAGATGATATCAATAGATCCTGGGGAGAATCGCTGGAAGGGTTCCAGGGTGATAAAGACGACTGAATGTCAGTCGCAGGCATTGTCTTTACCCTCAGTAAAGGGACGGTATGCTAGAAGAGTTCCAAGCTAGATACCGTGACATACTAGACGATAAAGGTAGGATACATCGCTACTTAAGATGCTACCAAAGAGGCTGTTTGGGTGTATATTGGTTCATGAGATGAACTATGTTCCTTCCATTGTGTGACAATGGAGTTGTGGCTTATCCCAAGGAACGCAGGTCCCATCAGTGATCCAGACATATTCTAAGGCAGTATCACTTGATCATGGAGATGGTTGATCACTAAGAGATCGAGGTTAGGAGAGTAGACTCAGAGGACAACACAGCGGATCCACTCACAAAGGCATGTTCCCAGAGAGAGACTTTTATGGGATGGTTGAGTATGAGATACTGCAACCACTGCTACAAATGGCCCTAGTGCAAGTGGGAGATTGTTAGTTATATGTATGCCCTAGAGGCCATTACTATACATAGGATGTATATTGTAGTGGATGCTGGGACATATATAGTGAGGACTTTCTTGCTCGACACGATAGTATGCTATCTGCTTGATCTTTACCTTAACGTGTACACTGATTGTCTCCCTGTTACATGTTGGTAAAGCCCTTAGGATCTGTACTTAACTACCTGGACTATGATGCGGATCATACTAGTGGGGACATGGTAGTCCATAAGTACATCCTTCAAAGTCCCTAGTCGAGGGTGTATCGAGACGGGGCATCGATACACCAGAGTAGACTAGCGTATACCTTCTCGACCCATACAGATGGGCGATGGATGATCCCATATCCATTGGTGTTTGACATCAGAGATGATATACGGGTGCTCAGTAGAGACTGGGTACACTGGACGGACTCGCCGAGAACTCCCAAATGGTATTATACCTTACGACAGATGGCAGTTCTCTGGTGACACTGGTACAGAGTAGTCTGTTGACCCGAGATCGTCATAGAGTCTTGTATGGTTCCCACTGTGCTTTGATTTCCATCTTACCACGTCCAAGAGGGCGTGCAAAACGGTGGTTTTTGGGTACAGTCCCGAGTCACATGGAAACAATGAGCGATAGGAGGGGATTCGTCTCTCCCGGTATAGGGAGTTGATGTTGCGCTGTGTTCGATTGTCTATAACAGGAAATTCCTGGCCAGGGTTGCTGAGATTTACTGGTAAGTGTTACCAGTAGTTTCTCGAACAGTTATAGACCTCATATCGACACGACTTATCGAGCTATTGGGGTCTGACGTTTACCACCCCTAGGCGAGATATGCGACATATCAGACGATCAGACCGGACTGTACGGTAGTGTTACTGGTTGGATTCACAGGAGTGTGAGCGGGCTTGCTCGTCGATCTTCAGATCGCTCAATACCCGGGTGGCCGTTACGTTTAGCAGACCGCTTGCGGCTTGTGGATGTTTGATATGATCATCATCTGCTGCCGGCGTATTGACGAGTCTTTAGAGTCCTACACAGAGGTTTCCTGGCTCAAGCGAAACGAAATAGGAGCGCATATGAGATATGTGTGGGACCGAGAATAATGCGTGTATGTGATACCGTATTCTATTCTCGTGATGATTGTATCAAATGGTTGTATGCGATATAACCTAGGTATCGAATCAAGTATTGATTCGATAAGCCGATACATTGAATACTAGTCGGTTGTGTGCGACATGACCGGATCATTGAATCAAGTGTTGATTTAATGATTTAATGCATAATTATATATTTGATTTATTACTTTGCACTAACTAGTATTGGTTCACTTTAAACGGATTTTCTCACTTGGTTTGTGCACATTGTATATGTGATATACTTTTGTACACTTGATTGTATCATGTTTGATGATACATGTTTAACTATAGTTAAGTGTAATGAACTAAGCCATGGTTAAACTAATGATTAGGGTTTTCTTTTCTTACTTATTTATTTATTTATTTATTTTGAATAGATGAGAAAAGAATGGTTGCTAATTTTGGAGTTTAGTTGAAGCTTCATGAAGCTTTGACTTTGTAACCATTCTTGTCTTCATCTTTAACCCTAACCATTAATCTAACCTTAGTTAATTCTCTACACTTGACCATGGTTGATGATGATAAGTATTCTTTTATTTTTCTATTTTCAAAATAACTTATCATAACAATTTCTATCTTCTTCTTCCTTTCTTCACTTGAAGAAAGCAAGCTCCATCAATGGTGATTGATGGAAATGAGTGAGAAATCCAAAACTAAAGTCTACCCACTTCCTATTTCTTCATCCTCTACCTCTTGCCAAGTAGTAGAGTGTATTTCCTTCACAAGTTTTCATGGCTTGGTGAAGATGGAGCTTGATCTAGCGATGCTTCGACGTAGATCATCTTCGGCATGGACATCGATGACCTAGCCCGTCCATTCTCCGATGAAGCCGACGCTAGAGCCCGGGACTTGTTATGGACAGCGAGGAGACTTCATTGCGGAGCTATGGAGGTGGATAACCGGATCTACAAAGGTTGTATTTCCGTATCTCTTAGTTAAGTGTTAACTAGTTAGCTTTTTCGCCTAGTTTTCTAGCAAACGATCCGTAGTAGGGTTTCTCGGCACCCATAATTTTTTATATTGGCATGTTCGATGCCTTGTGAGACCTCTTGAGAGTGCCTAGGAACCCTACAATGAGAGCGGCAAGCAACCCTACTGATTCTCAAGTTAGGAGACCCGGACTCGACTCCTCGGGTTGGTCTCCCACTGGACTCCAGAACCCGGTTACTTGTGCCCTCCTCCTTGGGTCTATCCTAGTGCAGAAAAGTAAATAATATACAATGGGTGACATCTTCCACAACCTGGAAGTGCCCCAATAAAAGAATATTACATACAAGTTTTTACATGAATGAAAATGAAAAACACTCATCTCACATAAAAACCCCCGGCTATTCAAACACGACGATCCAATATAACATATCCAGCAACACATAACATCACATGTCATCAACGTAAGTAAATATGCGCATCCCAATTGTCGTTGACATATAGCAACGAAACCGGCGATATCACATATTACACTTACGGTCACAGAAAAGAAAGTGTAAAACTACAACAGTTGGAATCCGCAACCAGTTCAGACATCGCATGCCTGACCAAATGAATTCCTTAGACATCGCATGCATAACAATTATAAACCCCGCATTTTAGTCTCATTATCGAAAACACTTTTCAATATTGAGTCGGGCAATTCAACAGGATTCCCGACATTTTGATCGAATGCTCGTCGCAAACTTTAGTAGGCGGCCGCACCCCTGATACCGTCGACGAAGTGCACCAAGGCTGAACACCGCTGCCGCGAGTACCCGAACGGATGCTTTCGGTGACGGGGTTCTCCTACAGTCACTTGGTCGGGGCTATGGAGTGAGGCTGTCTATTAAGTTTACCCGGCGAGTATCCTCGTACGCTACGTGATTGTGAAGGACTTTTGATCACATCAAAATTCCGTGGCAACCGATCAAGTGAGACTAAAGTGCTATGTTTATAACATTCATTCAGTTATCTCATAACTACTTGTGAATTCCAATTATTGTATCCCATTCCGGATAAGATAGAAAATGTTAAACTTTCCGATCGAACAATCGAACACCCAAGTTTTCCCGACACAGCTCAACACATGAAATAAGTCTAAAAACATTCAGTTCGTGCCTCAGTACCAACGGTCCAGCCGTAGAAGGGTCAAGCCAACGCCTCACATGTGACACGCCGAACTGCCCCAAACCCTAAGGTTCAAAGGGCAGTTCAATACGGTCACATAATCGAGTTAAGGTTTGTTGTCTTCTAGAGGGACCATCGCGTTACTTGCACTACTTAGAACGTCTTTAAACCACTGAAAAATCCAACACTTGGAAATTTTCCAACAGGGAAAAATTGGGTATTTTTATCCGGTCGAACATTTTAACATATTCTAAAAATACCCGGAAAAACACACTGCCAAAATTAGACAATCCGATCGATACACCGAGTCCCCAATACAACCCAGAAAATTCAACTCTTGAAAAAATATTAAAAATTCCCAGAAAAACCAGCACTGTAAACTAAGAATTATTGTGCAAAAAGTAAAACATGATCTGACTTCTTGGCCGCGGAACCGCCGCAATAGCCATGCTATTGCCGCGGTTCCACCGCAGTTTAGAGGAATTGGTCGCTCGAATTTCACAGTAATTCTTAAAATCACCTGCTGATTTTTCTGCATATTTTTAATTTGAAAAAATCCCAGATTTCGAAAAAAGTCCAGAGAGCATTTTCCGGGTTAGGTTTTGGTTCGATCGGACTTCTAACTCCGTCTACGCGTCGCCTAAGGCTCTAGCTAGGCTCTGATACCACTGTAGGGTTCCTAGGCACCCCAAGGAGGTCTCACAAGGTACAACCATGCCCGTTTCAAATTTTACGGGTGCCGAGATACCCTAATACGGATCGTTGGCTAGATTTTTAGGCGACAAAGTAAACTAGTTAACACTTAACTACAAGAATACGGAAATACAACCTTTGTAGATCCGGTCCTCCACCTCCACGGCTCCGTGATGAAGTCCTCTCCGCTGTCCAAATCAAATCCCGGGCTCTAGCGTCGGCTTCATCGGAGAAAGAGCGGGCTAGGTCATCGACGACGTGCCGAAGATGATCTACGTCGAGGCATCGCTAGATCAAGCTCCAACTTCACCAAGTCTAGAAAACTTGTGAAGGAAACACACTCTACTACTTGGCAAGAGGTAGAGGATGAAGAAATAGGAAGTGGGTTCACTTTAGAATTGGATTTCTCACCCTTTTTCATCAATCACCATTGATGGTCCAAGGTTTTCTTCTTTGAAGAAGATGAAGAAGAAGAAGAAGATATTATGATAAGTTATTAAAATAAAAAGGAAAAACAATACTTATCATAATACTAACCCTAGTTTAGTGTAGAGAATAGACCATGGTTAGATATGATGGTTAGGGTTAAGCAAGAGACAAGAATGGTGGACTAGGTCAAAGTTTCATGAAGCTTCAACTAAACTACAAATAAAGCCACCATTCTTTTCTTATCATTTCCAAAATGAATAAACAAGTAAATAAATGAATAAGAAAATGAAAAGCAAAACCCTAACCATTATCATGTAACCATGGTTTGATCTTTACACAAAAACCCTAGGAAACATGTATCATCAAACATGATACAATCAAGTGCACAAAACTATATCGAAAATACAATGTGCACAAGCGAGTGAGAAAATCCATTTAAAGTGAACCAATACTAGTTAATGCAAAGTAATATATCAAATATATAATTATGCATTAAACCATCAAATCAACACTTGATTTAACGATCCGGTCATATCGCATATAGCCGACTAATATTCAATGTATCGGCTTATCGAATCAATCCTTGATTCGATAACTAGGTTATATCGCATACAACCATTCGATACATTCATCGTGAGAATGAAATACGGTATCACATACACGCATTATTCTCGGTCCCGCACATATCTCATATGCGCTCCTAATTCGTTTCGCTTGAGCCAGGAAACCTCTGTGTAGGACTCTAAAGACTCGTCAATACGCCGGCAGCAGGTGATGATCATATCAAGCACCCACAAGCCGCAAGCGGTCTGCTAAACGTAACGGCCACCCGGGTATTGAGCGATCAGAAGATCGACGAGCAAGCCCGCTCACAATCCAGTGAATCCAACCAGTAACACTACCGTACAGTCCGGTCTGTTCGTCTGATATGTCGCATATCTCGCCTAGGGGTGGTAAACGTCAGACCCCAATAGCTCGATAAGTCGTGTCGATATGAGGTCTATAACAATTCGAGAAACTACTGGTAACACTTACCAGTAAATCTCAGCAACCCTGGCCAGGGATTTCCGGTTATAGCCAATCGAACACACCGCAACATCAACTCCCTATACCGGGAGAGACGAATCCCCTCCTATCGCTCATTGCCTCCATGTGACTCGGGACTATACCCAAAAACCACCGTTTTGCACGCCCTATTGGACGTGGTAAGATGGAAATCAAAGTACAGTGGGAACCACATAAGACTCTATGACGATCTCGGGTCAACAGACTACTCTGTACCAGTGTCACCAGAGAACTGCCATCTGACGTAAGGTATAATACCATCTGGGAGTTCTCGGCGAGTCCGTCCAGTGTACCCAGTCTCTACTGAGCACCCGTATATCATCTCTGATGTCAAACACCAATGGATATGGGATCATCCATCGCCCATCTGTATATGTCGAGAAGGTATACGCTAGTCTACTCTGGTATATCGATGCCCCATCTCGATACACCCACGACTAGGGACTTTGAAGGATGTACTTATGGACTACCATGTCCCCACTAGTATGATCCGCATCATAGTCCAGGTAGTCAAGCACACATCCTAAGGGCTTTACCAACATGTAACAGAGAGACAATCAGTGTACACGTTAAGGTAAAGAGTAACCAGATAGCATACTATCATGTCGAGCAAGAAAGTCCTCCCTATATATGTCCAAGCATCCACTACAATATACATCCTATGTATAGTAATGGCCTCTAGGGCATACATATAACTAACAATCTCCCACTTGTACTAGGGCCATCTGATAGCAGTGGTTGTAGTATCTCATACTCAACCATCCCATAAAAGTCTCTCTCTGGGAATAGGCCTTCGTGAGTGGATCCGCCGTGTTATCTTCTAAGTCTACTCTCCTAACCTAGATCCCTTGGAGATCAACCATCTCCATGATCAGGTGACACTGCCTTAGAATATGTCTGGATCACTGATGGGACGGACGTTCCTTGGCATAAGTCACAACTCCATTGTCTCACAATGGTTGGAACGTAGTTCATCTCATGAACCAATATACACCCAGACTGCCTCTTTGGTAGCATCTTAAGTAGCGATGTATCCAGCCTTTATCGTCTAGTTAGCCACGGTATATAGCTTGGAACTTTTCCAACATACCGTCCCTTTACCAAGGGTAAAGACAATGCCTGTGACTGACATTCAGTCGTCCTTATCATCCTGGAACACTTCCAGTGATTCTCCCCAGGATCGATTGATACCATCTCACTACAACTAGTGAGTATCCTAACATCCATTTAGATCTATCTCATAGATCCAAAACCCAGGATTTAGGAGGTATCACTTTGATCCTAGATGGAGAATCCTTGTGATAAGCGGAGATTGACCGAGCGTAGCATAGAAAACTCCTTTCTTATCAAGAGTATGACATCCACGTACTCTACGAGGATCACCACCATACTCCCTACTACCTTTTTGTTTATACAAGGTTCGTCTACCATTTTGATGATGTCAGACTCTTTGACTAAGACATCAAAACAGATGTTCCAACTCCGCGATACCTGCTTTATCCTATAAAACATCTTGTACACGTTTCCGCTACTCCCACTGTCTATGAAGCCCTCTGGCTGTGTACTTATAGACGTTCTCTTCTAAAACATCATTTAGAAAAGCAGTCAAGGCACCCAACCGCCAGATATCGTAGTCATGGTATGTAGCCGTGGCAAGTAGGATCTGGATGGACTTAAGCATAGCCACTTGAAAAGGTTTCATCATTATCCACGCCTGGTCGATGACTAAAACCTTTAACAAGTCTAGCTTTGAAAGTCTCAACTTTTCCATCTACACCAAGTAATCTTCTCAAGATATACTTGCTCCTGATGGGGATTTAACCCTTCAGGTATAGCAACTAAAGTCCATACTTTGTTGGTGTATAAGGATTCCATCTCAGATCGATAAGCATCCAGCCATTCTTACAGAGTCATACTCCTGATGGCCAGCTCGAAACTAGTTGGGTCATCATCTCATGATGCAATCCTCGCTCCCACTTTCATAGAGAAACAGAAGTATCTCTCAGGTGGGTGAGGAACCCTACTAGATCGGCGGAGAGGGTGAGGTTCGTTGGAATCTACTGAATCCTTTGGTTCTATCAAATCATCTGCTGTAGTTTGCATAGCTGGAACATTTCCAGTTCTACATAACTGACTTTGCCTCGAGTTTGTCCGGATTATGCTTTTAGACATAGCCCAGACAACCCCAAATCTTAACCAACTTAAGATATGGGCTCTTCCCTTTCCATATCGCATATGAAATGGTAGGCAACTGATTTGATTTGAACCCTATTCAATAGGTATGCAGCTTCTCAAGTGCATAACTCCCAAAAAGGAAAAAGGTAACTCAGTAGTACTCATCATAGAGCACACCATATCAGATAGGGTGTATCTGCTCCGCCCCGACATACCATCTGTCAATGGTGTATACGGAGGAGTAATGCTGAGAGAGAATCACATTCTCCTTTAGAAAAGTCCAAGAATTTCGTGCTCAAGTATTCTCCTCCTTGATCTCATCATAGGACATAATACTTTTACCCGTATTTTGGTTCTCTACTTCTAGCTTATATTCTGTGAATATCTCAAAAGGTTCGGACTTGTGTTTCAACAGGAACATATGTCTGAATCATGAGACATTATCAGAGAATGTAATGAAGTACAAAGAACCAGTCTTGGCATGTGTAGACAGGGGACCTACATACATCAACATGTATCATCCCAAGAGTTCATTAACTCTTTCTCTGTTTTCAATAAACAGAGCTGGTGTCATTATATCTTTGTGACATGACTGGAAAGTTTCACAAGATGTAGATTCAAACTGATTTAAATATGCATCTACATGTAACTTCAGCTAGTCGGGTCGTATTGATATGACCTAGTCTACAATGCCTCAAGAAGGATTTGTTCATTTCTGAACTCTTCCTCTTATGTGTGTTCCGTATACTTAGAACTGTAGTTTGATTTAGAACATCAATACTTTTAGATAACGTGCCTGAACCGATCAACTTTTGATATAGGAAATGTTCAAAACATTATCCAACAATACAAAATTTTATCATTTCTTTACTAATAAAGAGACTGATATGATTTTGTATATCAGGGTCGGTATCTAATAACATTCGTTCAGAATCAATGTATTTGGAATACAGGGTGACAGTGACTAACAGACTTGGCAGCAACACTTGCCCCGTTTTCTGCCTCATGAAACTTATCACCCATTCTCAGTTCTCTACCTTTCTGTAGCCCTATGTAACATATTACATATCTGGGATCCTGATCTGGTATCACATACCCAGGACGTAAAGGATACTGAGAAACAGTTCTCTGTAATGAACACACCCGAAGATGATGCATCAACATGCACTCTCTTCGTTTGGGCGGCACTGGAATTCTGGTAATCCCTAATTTCCTGCTCTGTCTTATAACAATTATAAGGTGGATAGGGACCAACGTTCCCCAGCCCAGTATAATAAGCGGGTTCGGTCAATCATCCGAATTATTATCTTGATTAAAGCGTGATATGGTCGCTACCTGGAGAGAGAGAGAAGAAAACACTCAGCGTGCGCTCTTGCAAGAATAGATTGTTTATTTATTTCATCTAATCAGGATGGCTCCCACTGCTTTTTATCAAATCTTTCTTCAAACCCTAAAAGGAAAGACTAGCCGGGATTAATTACACACTACAAGTTCGCCAATCTTTCAGCCAGGCCAGTGTCGGTACTTTGAGGGAGGTCCCCCGTGCTTTCGCACGAACCTAATTAATGTAAACCTCGTTTTCCCAGAGGCGTAACCCCATTGACACCTTTCTAGACACCTACTTGATCGGCTAATTGTAATGTATAAAACTCTCCCAGGAGTAACTCTTACTCGCAGCGGGTATCGGGATCCAACTATCTCATAGAAGGTATGCAATCTCATTGCAAATTTCAACACTTGAAATTCCCGATAATATTTTGCCCCTAATGTGCTATGACCTTGACGAAAGCCAACAAACCATAGCCCGCTAGTCAAGTTCAACCCGTACATTTCTTGATTGAATTAAACCCACCCGCACGACCCTTGACGAAAGCCAACAAAGCCGCATGACTACCCTAATCCAATCGCATCATATGCTGGCAGATAAGCCGCATATAGCTACCGCACACTGCACCTTGACGAAAGCCAACAAATGCAGCACGAATACTATATACAACTTATCTGAAATGACGGAGAGCTACGACAGGTTTTTCTGAAAACCTATTGCGTAATGAACTTGATATCGTTGTAGAATCAAATGATTTAAAAATGGAGTGCTTTTGAGGCTTTTCTAGTTTTGCTAAAGGAGTCACTCCCGGTGAAGGGATCGTCGGTCCTTTCCTCGTCGAATGAGGTGCGGGATATATCATATATATCACTGTGAAAAGCAAAAACACTTAAAAGCAATCAAAAGACAAACCGAGTGTGTAGCATCTGCCTGTTATTGCTAAAGGAGTCACTCCCGGTGAAGGTATCGTCGGTCCTTTCCTTATCGAATAAGGTGCAGAATATATCATATATACCGCTGTGCAAAGCAAGAACTGTAGCTACCTGTTTTATTTTGAAATTCGATTCCACAACATCCTAGGTTTCTTTTATTTCATTAATCTCGTTAATGAAGTCCCATCATTTAAGTACCTAAACATCATAGATAAATACGACGTACACTTATGCCATCCGCATTCGCCTCGATGTCCCCTCGTGCACCGTTAGGTTAGGTAACTAACGGCAGAGCGGGGCAGGGCTAGCGCGGGTGTAAAACATAAGTAACGTCTATATAATATATCATATATACTATATACAGTATCTATCAGAGAACATCACATGATCACATCACAGATATCGCAGCAGAAGAAACATATGAAATATTGGATATACTAGGACGTCCGTATTTTCAATACGAGCCAGTATAAAACACGGATTCCACGGTCGCGATGAATAGCCAAACCCACACCCCTAGACCCCTACGAGAGCGGCAAGCAACCCTACCGATTCTCGAGTTAGGAGACCCGGACTCGACTCCTCGAGTTGGTCTCCCACTGGACTCCAGAACCCGGTTACTTGTGCCCTCCTCCTTGTGTCTATCCTAGTGCAGAAAAGTAAATAATATACAATGGGTGACATCTTCCGCAACCTGGAAGTGCCCCAATAAAAGAATATTACATACAAGTTTTTACATGAATGAAAATGAAAAACACTCATCTCACATAAAAACCCCCGGCTATTCAAACACGACGATCCAATATAACATATCCAGCAACACATAACATCACATGTCATCAACGTAAGTAAATATGCGCATCCCAATTGTCGTTGACATATAGCAACGAAACCGGCGATATCACATATTACACTTACGGTCACAGAAAAGAAAGTGTAAAACTACAACAGTTGGAATCCGCAACCAGCTCAGACATCGCATGCCTGACCAAATGAATTCCTTAGACATCGCATGCCTAACAATTATAAACCCCGCATTTTAGTCTCATTATCGAAAACACTTTTCAATATTGAGTCGGGAAATTCAACAGGATTCCCGACATTTTGATCGAATGCTCGTCTCAAACTTTAGTAGGCGGCCGCATCCCTGATACCGTCGACGAAGTGCACCAAGGCTGAACACCGTTGCCGCGAGCACCCGAACGGATGCTTTCGGTGACGGGGTTCTCCTACAGTCACTTGGTCGGGGCTATGGAGTGAGGCTGTCTATTAAGTTTACCCGGCGAGTATCCGCGTACGCTACGTGATTGCGAAGGACTTTTGATCACATCAAAATTCCGTGGCAACCGATCAAGTGAGACTAAAGTGCTATGTTTATAACATTCATTCAGTTATCTCATAACTACTTGTGAATTCCAATTATTGTATCCCATTCCGGATAAGATAGAAAATGTTAAACTTTCCGATCGAACAATCGAACACCCAAGTTTTCCCGACACAGCTCAACACATGAAATAAGTCTATAAACATTCAGTTCTTGCCTCAGTACCAACGGTCCAGCCGTAGAAGGGTCAAGCCAACGCCTCACATGTGGCACGCCGTACTGCCCCAAACCCTAAGGTTCAAAGGGCAGTTCAAGACGGTCACATAATCGAGTTAAGGTTTGTTGTCTTCTAGAGGGACCATCGCGTTACTTGCACTACTTAGAACGTCTTTAAACCACGGAAAAATCCAACACTTGGAAATTTCCCAACAGAGAAAAATTGGGTATTTTTATCCGGTCAAACTTTTTAATATATTCTAAAAATACCCGGAAAAACACACTGCCAAAATTAGACAATCCGATCGATACACCGAGTCCCCAATACAACCCAGAAAATTCAACTCTTGAAAAAATATTAAAAATTCCCAGAAAAACCAGCACTGTAAACTAAGAATTACTGTGCAAAAAGTAAAACATGATCTGACTTCTTGGCCGCGGAACCGCCGCAATATCCATGCTATTGCCGCGGTTCCACCGCAGTTTAGAGGAATTGGTCGCTCGAATTTCACAGTAATTCTTAAAATCACCTGCTGATTTTTCTGCATATTTTTAATTTGAAAAAATCCCAGATTTCGAAAAAAGTCCAGAGAGCATTTTCCGGGTTAGGTTTTGGTTCGATCGGACTTCTAACTCCGTCTACGCGTCGCCTAAGGCTCTAGCTAGGCTCTGATACCACTGTAGGGTTCCTAGACACCCCAAGGAGGTCTCACAAGGCATTAACCATGCCCGTTTCAAATTTTACGGGTGCCGAGATACCCTAATACGGATCGTTGGCTAGATTTTTAGGCGACAAAGTAAACTAGTTAACACTTAACTACAAGAATACGGAAATACAACCTTTGTAGATCCGGTCCTCCACCTCCACGGCTCCGTGATGAAGTCCTCTCCGCTGTCCAAATCAAATCCTGGGCTCTAGCATCGGCTTCATCGGAGAAAGAGCGGGCTAGATCATCGACGACGTGCCGAAGATGATCTACGTCGAGGCATCGCTAGATCAAGCTCCAACTTCACCAAGTCTAGAAAACTTATGAAGGAAACACACTCTACTACTTGGCAAGAGGTAGAGGATGAAGAAATAGGAAGTGGGTTCACTTTAGAATTGGATTTCTCACCCTTTTTCATCAATCACCATTGATGGTCCAAGGTTTTCTTCTTTGAAGAAGATGAAGAAGAAGAAGAAGATATTATGATAAGTTATTAAAATAAAAAGGAAAAACAATACTTATCATAATACTAACCCTAGTTTAGTGTAGAGAATAGACCATGGTTAGATATGATGGTTAGGGTTAAGCAAGACACAAGAATGGTGGACTAGGTCAAAGTTTCATGAAGCTTCAACTAAACTACAAATAAAGCCACCATTCTTTTCTTATCATTTCCAAAATGAATAAACAAGTAAATAAATGAATAAGAAAATGAAAAGCAAAACCCTAACCATTATCATGTAACCATGGTTTGATCTTTACACAAAAACCCTAGGAAACATGTATCATCAAACATGATACAATCAAGTGCACAAAACTATATCGAAAATACAATGTGCACAAGCGAGTGAGAAAATCCATTTAAAGTGAACCAATACTAATTAATGCAAAGTAATATATCAAATATATAATTATGCATTAAATCATCAAATCAACACTTGATTTAACGATCCGGTCATATCGCATATAGCCGACTAATATTCAATGTATCGGCTTATCGAATCAATCCTTGATTCGATAACTAGGTTATATCGCATACAACCATTCGATACATTCATCGCGAGAATGAAATACGGTATCACATACACGCATTATTCTCGGTCCCGCACATATCTCATATGCGCTCCTATTTCGTTTCGCTTGAGCTAGGAAACCTCTGTGTAGGACTCTAAAGACTCGTCAATACGCCGGCAGCAGGTGATGATCATATCAAGCACCCACAAGCCGCAAGCGGTCTGCTAAACGTAACGGCCACCCGGGTATTAAGCGATCAGAAGATCGACGAGCAAGCCCGCTCACAATCCAGTGAATCCAACCAATAACACTACCGTACAGTCCGGTCTGTCCGTCTGATATGTCGCATATCTCGCCTAGGGGTGGTAAACGTCAGACCCCAATAGCTCGATAAGTCGTGTCGATATGAGGTCTATAACAATTCGAGAAACTACTGGTAACACTTACCAGTAAATCTCAGCAACCCTGGCCAGGGATTTCCGGTTATAGCCAATCGAACACAGCGCAACATCAACTCCCTATACCGGGAGAGAGGAATCCCCTCCTATCGCTCATTGCCTCCATGTGACTCGGGACTGTACCCAAAAACCACCGTTTTGCACGCCCTCTTGGACGTGGTAAGATGGAAATCAAAGTACAGTGGGAACCACACAAGACTCTATGACGATCTCGGGTCAACAGACTACTCTGTACCAGTGTCACCAGAGAACTGCCATCTGACGTAAGGTATAATACCATCTGGGAGTTCTCGGCGAGTCCGTCCAGTGTACCCAGTCTCTACTGAGCACCCGTATATCATCTCTGATGTCAAACACCAATGGATATGGGATCATCCATCGCCCATCTGTATGTGTCGAGAAGGTATACGCTAGTCTACTCTGGTATATCGATGCCCCGTCTCGATACACCCACGACTAGGGACTTTGAAGGATGTACTTATGGACTACCATGTCCCCACTAGTATGATCCGCATCATAGTCCAGGTAGTCAAGCACACATCCTAAGGGCTTTACCAACATGTAACAGAGAGACAATCAGTGTACACGTTAAGGTAAAGAGTAACCAGATAGCATACTATCATGTCGAGCAAGAAAGTCCTCCCTATATATGTCCAAGCATCCACTACAATATACATCATATGTATAGTAATGGCCTCTAGGGCATACATATAACTAACACTACCTTCTGCCAATATTTATTCCCACAATTATCGCACGGGCAGAGAATCTTCTCTAACACGATCTTATTATGTGCGCGTGCAAATTCAATGAAAGCAGCAACTTCTGCGACAAACTTAGGTTGCATACATTGTTGCCAATCCACGTACATCCAGTCCTTAATTCTGATGTACTCATGGGCCATGTTAGACTGTATAACATATAAATTGTATGTTATGATGACTATATTGAGAAATCTAAGAACGGGATGGTTACGGACAAAGAAGAAATTCCGTAGATACAAGTTTGTCGTTGAAAAGAATAAATTATCGATAAACAAAGTTAGATTTGAAGATACCCAAATATGAGTTGTATTCTGTGTATCTGTGTTTCAATTTATGATTTCGCTTAAGTTTAGGGTTGTTAGTGTGTATGTGCTTTGTGTAGGGTTGAAAAGAATAAATCATCATTTTTTTGAAGAACTAAGTTCTTTATATAGGGTTAAACCCAAATTTTTGGAGTAATTAAATTCCCATATGTTCCTGTTATTTCTTTTTGTTCGTTTGAAGCACTCATGTGGGGAACACGTGAGGCTTCAAAATAGTGCTAAGCACTAACGAGTCACCAAGCCATTCTTGTGTTTTCTTAGAGATATTGATCTCCTGTTAAAGACATTTTTAGTCATTGATGATCATCAAGATTTCGGATTTGAGGATCTTGGATCATCATCATTTTTTTGAAGAACTAAGTTCTTTATATAGGGTTAAACCCTAATTTTTGGAGGAATTAAATTCACATATGTTCCTGTTATTCCTTTTTAAGTTCTTATATGAAGGGTTAAGTTTATGGTAAAGTTGTACGTTTAAGTTATCATCGATTATCCTACTAAAGGAACTAGTGCACCCTAAACCCTAACCCTAATTTTTGGAGGAATTAAATTCCCATATGTTCCTGTTATTTCTTTTTAACTTAGTTCTTTTCCCCTAAGTTTTGAATCTACAGAACAAAATCTCCCCGATGAGAATTAAATTCTCAACTTGTAGGAAGATTTGCTTCTGCAAATCTCAATCAGAGGAAGAACTATGTTCTTATATGAAGGGTTAAATTTACGATAAAGTTGTGCGTTTACGTTATCATCGAGTATTCTACTGAAGGAACTAGTGCACTCTAAACCCTAACCCTAATTTTTGGAGGAATTAAATTCTCATATGTCCCTATTATTTCTTTTTAAGTTAGTTCTTTTTCCCTAAGTTTTAAATCTGCAGAACAAAATCTCCCCGATGAGAATTAAATTCTCAACTTGTGGGGAGTTTGCTTCTGCAAATCTCAACCAGAGGAAGAACTAAGTTCTTATATGAAGAGTTAAGTTTACGGTAAAATTGTGCATTTACGTTATCATCGAGTATCCTATTGAAGGAACTAGTGCACCTTAAACCCAACCCTAATTTTTGGAGAAATTAAATTCCCATATGTTCCTGTTATTTCATTTTAGCTTAGTTCTTTTCCCCTAAGTTTTGAATCTGCAGAACAAAATCTCCCCGATGAGAATTAAATTCTCAACTTGTGGGGAGATTTGCTTCTGCAAATCTCAAACAGAGGAAGAACTAAGTTGTTATATGAAGGGTTAAGTTTACGGTAAAATTGTGCGTTTACGTTATCATCGAGTATTCTACTGAACGAACTAGTGCATCCTAAACCCTAACTCTAATTTTTTGAAGAATTAAATTCCCATATATTCCTGTTATTTCTTTTTAAGTTAGTTCTTTTCCCCTAAGTTTTGAATCTGCAGAACAAAATCTCCCCGATGAGAATTAAATTCTCAACTTGTGGAGAGATTTGCTTCTGCAAATCTCAACCAGAGGAAGAACTAAGTTCTTATATGAAGAGTTAAGTTTACGGTAAAGTTATGCGTTTACGTTATCATCGAGTATCCTACTGAAGGAACTAGTGCACCCTAAACCCTAACCCTAATTTACCCAAATTATCTCTAATTAACCTAAAATTAAACCCTAATCATCACCATAACTCAAATTATCCCTAATTAACCCAAAATTAACCTAAATTAACCTAATTAACCCAAATTAACCCTAATCATCACCCTAACCCAAATAAATCCTAATCAACCCAAAATTAACCCAAATAAACCCTAATCAACACCCTAACACAAATACACTCTATTTTACCTAATTAACCCAAATTAACCCTAACCCAAATCAACCTAACCCTAATCATCACCCAAAACCCAACCCAAATTAACTCTAGCCCAAACCAAAATTAACCCTAATTAATCTAATTAACCCTAACCCTAACCCTAATCATCACCAACCCAATTTTACCTAATTAACCCTAAGTAACCCTAACCCTAAACCAAACCCTAGCCCTAAACCGAAACCTAACCCTAACCCTAACCTTAACCCCAAACCGAACCCTAACCCCAAACCAAACCCTAACCCTAACCTACCTAATTAACCATAACCCTAACCCTAACCCTAATTAACCCCCAATTAACCCGGAACTAACCCTAACCCTAAAATCAACAATAACACAAAAATTAAGAATAATTAATACTTCAAAATGGAAATTAACCCACCTCACTTGTAGTTTTGCTGGCGGATGGAGCTCGACGAAGTGGAGGAGGCCGGGGATGGAGCTCGACGAGGTGGTGGCGGCAAGATGGCGACGAGCAGGAAATTTTGGCGAGACTGTAGCGAGACTGAGGTGAAGGAGCTCGACGAGGTGGTGGCGAAGACTGAGGTGACAACGACGGCGGGAAGTTTTGGCAACGAGAAGTGGGTCCGGCGGGTGACGAGACGGCGGGAAGTTTTGACGACGCGCGGGGAAGATGGTGGGAAAATTTGGGGGTGAGGAATTTCTGGGCTTTATTTTTTTTATAAATAACCCTTAGTTGCCCCTACGGATTAATCCGTAAGGTCTTTTTTTGCGGCTTCGTAGGGCCAAATAAAAGATTACATTTTAATATTTTTAAATTAATCCATAGGGCACCGTAGGGGCAACCGGATGGCCCTACGGATTAATCCGTAGGGGCAATAAAAAGTTGCCCCGACGGATTCCTATAGCCGTAAGGGCAAACCCTTATTATAATAGTGAGTATCTCACAACACAAACACAAATATCAAGCATGCCACAATAGTAACCATGAGTCACCAAGTGAGCCATGCTCCAATAAATGCAATAAACACATCATCCTCCACCTCATTAACCTTTTAATCCAAAAAGGTTAAAGCATAAATGAGGTGGCATCTTCTAAAAGCAACTTGTAATAAATTACAAGAATACCCATCATCTGTATATACATACCCGTATCCGTATTCCGACAAAATACGAATACAATGAGACGAAAATAATCCAACAATATAATACTAGAATCCGGCTTAAACCAAAGCCCACTAGTATTATCTGTCCGAATCATGATACGTGCACAAGTGTACGTATATGATCAAACCCTGCCGTAAAACCATACGACCTCTACATCGTTTGGCCCGAAGCAAGGAAACCCTCTGTGTGGGACTCTAAAGACTCGTCAATACCTGGCGGTGGGTTTAACCACAAGCACGTCAACGCCACTAGCAGTACGTAATGGCTACCCAGGTATTGAGCGAAAGGAAGGCCGACGAGCAAACTCATTTGAACCCCTACTGAGCATGTTCGTGACAATATCCGTCTAGTCAGGTCTGTTCATCTAAGAGTATCGAATATCGAGTCTAGGGAGTGGATAAAGTCAGACCCCTAATAACGCGATATTTCATGTCGGTATAAAGCCCATCACCAACTGAGAAACTACTGATCCAAATTAGTAATTCTCGACTACCTTGGCTAAGGATTTCTGGTGATGGTCACCCGTGCACAACGCGACACCAACCCCCAATACCGGAAGAGACGAATACCCGACGATCGGCTTACTGCCTCCATGTGGCTCGGGACTGTACCCAACTAAAACCTGTTTGCACGACTCCTTTGAGCCGTGGTAGGGTAGTAATCAAAGCACAATAGAAACTCACACGAGACAAATGACGATCTCATGTCGACAGACTAACCTGTACACATGTCACCTGGGAACTTCTATCTGATAATAGGTATAATACCAACTAGCATGTTCTCGGCGAGTTCGTCCGGTGTACTCATAACCCAATGAGCACCTGTATACTATCTTAGGTGACTAACTGATACCAATGGCTTATGAGACCGGCCACCGCCCCTCGTCGGGGTCTCGATAAATACACACTAGTCTACTCTGGAGTATCAATACCCAGTCTCGATACTCTCTCGACTAGGGATATTTAAGGATGTGCTTATAGACCATCCAGCTCCCACATATATGATCGCCATCATAATAGTGATAGTCAAGCAAGAATCCTATGGGCTCTATCAATATGAAATAGTGATCTGTAATACCAGATAATGCATGACATGATGATAAAAACAAACCAAATAGCATACTATCATCTTGAGTAAGACTGTTCTATCCATATAGGTCCTTCCTCAATCATCATAATCACCTACCTGTGATTACAATAATTGTCTTGAGGGCACTATAGCCAACAATTATTGCCATTTGGACTCTGTGGTAATGCTGTCACGAAATCCATAGTTATATGTTCCCACTTCCATTGAGGAATCGGAAGTGGTTGCAACAAACCAGCTACCCTTTGATGTTCAGCCTTGACTTGCTGACACACCAAGCACTTCGATACGTAGCGAGTAATCTTCCTTTTCATACCTTCCCACTAGAAATGTTGTCGCAAAACTCTGTACATCTTCGTGCCTCCTGGATGTACGGAATATGTGGAACTATGAGCCTCCTTCATGACTTCTTCACGAACATCTCCTTTAGGCACACATAAACGACTCCCATATCGTAACGAACCATCTTCATGAATTAACAGATCCGTCTGAAGTCCCGCTACTACTTGTTCT
The DNA here is from genome assembly GCA_030015575.1 of Agapanthus africanus. Lineage (NCBI taxonomy): Eukaryota > Viridiplantae > Streptophyta > Magnoliopsida > Asparagales > Amaryllidaceae > Agapanthus > Agapanthus africanus. The sequence continues at coordinate 279,129,672 of JASDDO010000029.1, read as the reverse complement.
CGAAACTTTTGCAATCTTGAATCGTGTGACTGTGCTGCTTTAATGTTATCGATCAAGGATGACTGTACTTGCAACTGCATTAACTGTCCCGAAGAATTCGGTAGTACATTCTCCAATTCAAATCTCTGAAGATCAGCTATAATCTCCTTCTGTGCAATCAACATCCGTATCGCTGGCAACCGACTTAGAGCATCCGGCACTATATTAACTTTCCCCGGATGATATTTTAGATCAAGATCATAGTCAGCCATCAGCTCTAACCATCTACGCTGCTTCATGTTGAGCTCTTTTTGTATGAACACATACTTTAGGCTTTTGTGATCGGTAAATACTTCTACCCTTTCGCCCAATAAGTAGTGTCTCCAAATATTCAGAGCGAAAATCACTGCTGCTAACTCCAGATCACGAGTTGGGTAGTTCTTCTCATGAGACTTCAATTGTCTCGACGCATAAGCTATGACCTTCCCATGCTGCATTAGAACACATCCCAAGCCTTTCCTAGATGTGTCGCTGTGAATAACCAGTCCTCCGGAACCATCTAGCACTATCAAAATAGGAGCGGTGGTCAATTTTTGCTTCAACGCTTCAAAAGCTGACGCATGTTTCTCGGTCCATACGAATGGTACCTCCATTCGTGTTACCTTGGTCAATGGTTCTTCTATTCGAGTGAAGTTCTCTACAAACCTTCTATAGTATCCGGCAAGCCCAAGAAAACTTCTGATCTCCCTTACGTTCTTTGGAATCGGCCAATCATGAACAGCTGTAATCTTTTTAGGGTCAACGGCAATTCCATCTCCAGATATAACATAACCCAAGAACTTCACTTCTTCGAGCCAAAACTCGCACTTGCTCATCTTAGCATATAAATTTTCTTGTCTCAACGTTTGCAGTGCGATCCTCAAGTGTTCTGCATGCTTTTCTTTGCTCCTCAAATAGACCAGAATATTATAAATAAACACCACTACAAACTGGTCCAGATATGGTAAAAAGATTCGGTTCATTCAAGTCCATAAATATTGCCGGTGCGTTTGTAACTCCAAATAGAATCACTAAGTACTCGAAATGCCCATATCGAGTTCGGAACGTTGTCTTGTAAATATCTTCTGATTTTACCCGAACTTGATGATATCCGGATCGCAAATCCAACTTCGAGAATACCCTCACGCCACTGAGTTGATCAAATAATTCGCCGATGCAAGGGATTGGGTACTTGTTCTTAATAATCACCCGGTTTAATTCTCGATAATCAATGCACATTCTCTGCGTGCCATCCTTCTTCTTGACTAGAAGAACAGGAGCTTCTCATGGTGAACCGCTGCTGCGAATCCAACTCTTCTCTAGCAATTCGGCAACTTGTTTCTTTACCTCTTCTAGTTCCACTGGCGCCATTGGATAATAAGCCTTTGAAATCGATGCTGCTTTAGGAATAAGGTCAATTGCGAACTCCACATCTCGTTTTAGCGGTAAACCCGAGATGTCCTCAAACACATCCATGAAATCCCGAACTATTATCAGCGCTTCATCTGCAACTTGTTACGAACTTCATCTTTCAGTAAACGGTTTCCTTTATCATGAATTTGCAAGTTTTGTTCTAAAACTTGTTGGTTATTAGCCCACCACTCTTCCACTGCGCTATTCCGATAATTTGAGGCGGGTATGTCAAAACTTCTCCAATCAAACATCTGATCGTCCTTGAAGCGGTCTGTACCAGCTCCCGCTGGGGTTAATCTTAAACTACTGCAATCATCATATGTTCTCCTGTGTTTCTCGTTGAAACGCAGACGGAGCAGTCACTACGGGACAAGGGGAAAGATGAGAGGTATATCGTGGTTGTTGGATTCAAGTTCGTGATAAGACATAAACTCGTAAGCAATGACACCGAGAGGAAACAAGGTAATACAACGACCATAAGTCAAGAAAAAGAATCAAAATAGGACTCCAGATTACCTAAATAGAGTACCGCATTGTAATCATGTCACGGTACATAATTACAATCACATAACTCCATTTAAGTCGCCCAAATTCTACTATCAGAATCGAAGGAATAAGAAGGGAGAAACAATAAGGAATCAGGAGGATTCCAAGTTTGAGATGCAAAGTCATTTCCATATCGTCAAGATAAAAGAGTTAAGGGAAAGATAAGATTCAATAATTTGAATGACAAGACAATAATGTGTCAGGACATGTTCCTAATTCCGGGTTTCCCGATTAGTGTATTGGGTTCAATACCCAACTACAAAAAGAACTAAATCCGACTAACCCTAAATCCTATGGCTCTGATACCAAACAAACCATGTCACACTCCGCTTCCCAAGATACGTAACTACGGCAAATGACAGAGCCAACCATGCTACCTGTGGCTAGGAATCATCCCTCCACAGTCACATTACGACTGTCAAGCGATTATCAAGAACAGTAAAATATATAATCTAGCTAACACATGTCCATCTACCACAGTAAATAGAATCAAGAAAATGCATAAAGTGGAAACGAATCAAGATCCAATAAACAATAATATCTGAATCACGTCCCAATATGGGCCCACATCAATAGAAATAAAACTGCTGAAATAAATAAACTAAGCGTCTCTAAACTAAATGGCTAGCTCCTTATTGCTCGGCTTGATTGGTAAAATACTCTTGATCTGCCTGCGATAAAGGTAGATGAACTGGGCCATGCAAAACCCAAACGTCGGTGCGTCATAATATCAAAATAATAGTAATAACCAAGATATGATTAACACATATATAAATAATAAACTCATATATGAATAGTGAGCTATATATATGTGATGTGTATCCTAAAATCTGTGCTTCTAGGTTATCTATTCTAAAAGTCTTTGAAAGCAATTAATGTAATTCTCATCGTAACTCAACAGTATATATCCCGTTCATGGCCCATAGGACCACGGTACAATATATCCCGTTCATTCCCTCACGAGACCACGGTACAATATATCCCGTTCATTCCCCACGGGACCACGGTACAATAAACAATGATTTATTCCGTAACGCCTGGAATCATGGCAAATAATAATATCCTCCTGAGTTACGTTTCAGTTATATTCTTGATTTCCCCTTTTTCCCCGGTTTCGTGTTCAAGTCAGGTATTGCCAATATAATCTAATGCCAATACAGGATCAACCAGATACAGTTCTTATCTATGCAGACAACAAATCACGTCCTTCAAGACAACAATCAGGATTGTTGGTATTAACAATAAGATCCAAGTAATAGGTCCGGTAGTGTGTCGTGAACATATCATGTACTGTATATTAACCAAAATAGATACCAATGTAAAAGTGTAATCAATGTCGAAATACTATTAATGCCAGGATGTATATGTATGTAATAACCGTTATACGTCCATTACCATAAATTATGCAATCTAGATAACGTATTGGACTAATATAGTAGTATGATAATATCGTGACGTTCCGGCATGCAACTAGATAAGCTATTATCAGTACGGATACAGACGGATACTGGAAAACGGTAAATCGGTAATTTCTGCTGAATAGTAAACACATGCACTATCATTTATTAAATAAATATTGATATAATAATATAGCATGTTTCAAGTTTAGAACTTACCTGATCGGATCTCACGTCGAGGTAGGGATATCACGTCCGACGTTGAAATAACGTTGCGATGCAAAACTTGCGTGTGCAGGACTGGACCTGGCTAAGCAGTGACATGACGTGGTAACTGGGCTAGATGACGATGGTGACTGGGTCGTCTGGATCGTCGACAACGTGCGTAATTCCGGCAAGATGGCCGATAAGAAAGAAAAGAAAAGAAAGGAGGAAAAGAAATAAGAAGAAGAAGGGAAAGAAGTGGAGGTTGTTGCTGGTGGTTATGGGGTTGGCGAGGACAGAGGAGAGGGTGGTGACGATGGCCGACGGCGACGGCGAGAGGGATTAGGTCGTGGGTTAAGGTTCTGCTCACGGTCGGGGATAGTGCAGGGTTGTCGGTGGTGGCGATTTTGGGTGCTGGGGAGGCGAGGAGGTGAAGAGGTCGGTGGTGATGGTGGTGATGGGTTTTCCGGCGAGGGTGAGGTTGCATGCGATGGGCATTGGACTTTGGTGTCGGGAAAAGGTTAGGTGGTACTCGAGGTTGTCGGGGAGAAAAGGAGAAGGAGGGGGTGATGACGAGAGGGCGAGGACAAGGTGAGGACGAGGGCGAACGGTGGCGAGGGGTGGCGGCAAGCATAGGTTAGGGCTCGGGGACATAAGGAAGAAGAGAGGGAGAGAGAGGGAGAGTAAGGTTTAGGTTTTAATAATAATTATATTATATAATATATTTATATATATATATATATATATATATTAGAGTGAGAGAGAGAGAGGTTAGAGAGAGACAAATAAAGAGATGAGAGAGAATGAGAGAGAGGAATATTATATATATATGGGATTTTACAGATGATACGAGATTGCTCCGAATATTACCCGTAACCATTCTAAAATCTAGTTTTTAAATATGGAGAATATACGTAAAAGTTTAAACGATAATGTGATATCCAGTAAATAAAAATGTATATCCTCAAGTACGGATATACGTAAATATACGTAGCGATCGATAACGAGTCTGTTTTAACAATTAGGGTCTGAACACGATATATGGCCGCAGCCACAAGATATGGGGTACCATGACATGCATGGCTAGATATCAGAATATGTTATTTGATTTTTATTTTGTATTATACAAGATACGCGGATACTAAAATATATTATATATGTTTATAAAATCTCAATTTGCATAGATTCCCTGTACCAGCAAATAATTAATGTAATTTTGAACTATGATGGGTTTCAGCCATGCGGGTTGGGTCGGATAATAACCATAACTACTCATTGCACTATCTGCAACCCAAAAGCAATAATAATAAAGAAATTTGTCGCAAGACTTGAAATACCCCAAAAAAAATAGTATAAATGCACTAGGATGTTACAAGAATAACAAAGACACTATTAGAAAACCACATGCGCTCGCTCGCCTCTCCTCGCCGGACCCCTTAACTACTATGGTTAATGAGCTCTTTGATGGCCAAATTCAATTCGAATTTAAATGTGCATTTTAATGGGCTAATTTATTTTCGAATTAAAATTTCCTCTTAATACAATTAAATACAGGCCTTTGGTCTGTGCCTATATAATTCAGAACCCAGAGAATAGAAAATCTACTGAAAAAAATTCTTCTCGCTTCCAAATTTCCTCTGCGTATCATATTTCGAGTTTTGGAGCTGTGCTATTTGAAGTAGCTTTCGAAAAGCTAGCTACAAGTGCGCTGTTGGCTGGAACCATCTCATCCTATTGAAAACTATTGCAATACTCAACGCTACCAGGTTGATAATGAGTATTATTTCTGTTCGTTTAATTTTAATAAATTGATCATGTTCTGATTGTTCCTGATCGATTTGTTATGTTTTCTGAAACTGAATCTGGTTTATATAACTGTTATGATAATATTAATTTACCTGTATGCCTATGTTATTTTTGCAACAGTTGCCAAACAATTCTAAACTTCTGCAAACCCATTTTCACGAAACCACGGTTTGCATGCTTACAAACCACAATTTCATTTTAAATTAACAAAATCGGTGTTTTGGAAACCTTTGTTGCCAAACTGGGCCTTAATGGTCCCATGAATTTTGGTATCTAGACTAAATACCTCTAAACTCTTATGGCCCGTGAATTTCCCTATCTCGATTTTTTTTCCAACATCCTGTAAGCAGAGGGGGGCGTGATGGAATCCATTGGAAATTGCTCATATATTTGGTCGATAATTCCTTATTACCACATCAAATGGAAGGATTCGAACTGAGGACCTTCCATATAATGGGGTGTGCCTTTCCGGCTGTATGGAACAATATAAGTTTGATGATGATGATGATGATGATAATAGAAATTACCCATGATTTTGCTTGGTAGTTGGAACATGAAGAAATCTCATGGTTGTGCAGATACCATCGTTAATTAATGAGAAAATGGGACACGCAGAGTTTCTGAAGACCCAAAACTGCGGTGGTCTCTCATATGGATCAATGGGTCTAAGGGTCTAACCGTAAAAGAGCCAGCGGGTCCACCGGTCCATATGAGAAGCCACTTGAGTTTGGACCCGCAGAAGCCCCGTTTCCTCTTATTAATTAATTTATACAGATTCACCATCATTAATTAATATTAATGAACACCGTCAATGTAAGATAATTGCATATAAAGCTAATTATTTCAACCTTTAGGGAATACAAATTATGGAATACCGAATGATATCTCCACTTATACTCCCTTTGGTTTTAATATATTTTTCTAACACTCATTTTGCCTCTTTCCTGTTTACCTTCAACTGTAAGAAACCAATCTTTAGCCTTAAGAAATTGTTTTTTTTTTATAAGAAAACAATATTTAGCCCTATTCCCAACGCCCAATGATATTAATTCATATTCAATTACAACTCTAAATAGTTGTCCATTATCACTAGCTTATTTTTATTTTTGTAACCGCTTTCTTTATATGACTAAATTGCACTAAAATCCATCGATGTTTCACCACCTTTGCATCTAAAACTTACTGTTTTTCCTGGTGTTTAAGTACCCTAGCTATAGTTTCCCCACATTAGTTTTTTGGGATAGAGCAAACGGCCGGTGTGAACTTACAAATATACCCTTATTGGAAAATATTTCCAATCCCACGAACATCTACATGTACTTCACCGTCACCTCTCTTTCTTTAGCCTAATTCCCTATAACAAAAACTGCAGTAAAAATCCTCTATCCCCAAATTAAAACAATAAAATCATTAGATCTTTAGCTCTCGTTTCAAATGTCAAGTGACAATGATGGTGGGTTGAAGATGAAATTGTAGCGGTAAAACACATAGATCAATTGTGTTTTTTTAGTTTATTTTTTAACAATGAAGGTAATTAAATACTTGTTGATTGATGGAGGTTCTTTTCGGGTCTCCGTCGGATGTTGTCTTCCGTTGATCTCCCGGTGGAGTTTGGTGGTGGTCTTCTGTTGCGTGTGGATCTCAATGGGTTTTGATGAGAAAGGTGATTTGCGGAGTTTGGTGCCGAGTACCTGCAAAGAAGTCCCGGGGTGGTTTGGTACCACCGAGGACCCTCCGATGATCAAGTTAGTGCTAGATCCGAACAGAGTAACGGCTAAGTGGAATAAAAAATGGCTTACTTGACCCCTCTGTGATGGGGATTCATATAGTGGTGATGGCACGCAGCAGTAGGCGCAAGAATCTCGCCAGCAGTTACGCTCTCGACGTCACGCCCGCGTGGAGAGCGGATCGCCCATTAATGGGAATCACGGAACGTGGGATGTTGCTGGCGGAGAATCCGCGCATGGCGAGATTCGCGGAACGGCGGTTACGCCTATGAGCGGTGGAGCTGGTCGGAGGGACCGAGGAAGACGGCATGGCCAGGGAGCTCAGAGATGAGCAAGGAGGCGTCGAGGAGGCCAACTTGCAGAGGGCCCCGAGGAGGGCCGGTTTGTGCTTGTGGGCCGGGTACAGGGGTTGTCTGGTCGGCCCCTGTGGCCCTTCCTTCCGAGTTTTGGGACACGTCATCTGCCACGTGTCCAGATCTTGGAGACCGCCAATATTGAGCATCATCATTGATTTTCCTTCAACATTCATGTTAAAATTGTTTTGTTCTTGGTTGAAGATCTTGAAGCCTTTGAGCTTCTTGAAGAAGAGGCATAGTCCAATGCTTAACTGCAGAAGTGAGAAGAGAGCTATTTTATGCATGTTGATTTGGGGCTAAATTCTTATGTTGATGTAAGATATCATAATGGTCCATAATATATTACATGATAGTCATATTGGAATCTCCTAAAACCTATTCCCACGGCAGGACAACGCAAGGAATAAAGTGCTAAACGGAGAAAATTATAGTCCAAGTAAATGCTGGAAAAACAATAAAGTATTTATATCCAGAAGTGGTAAAACATGGGAGGGATTTAGTGCAATTTAGCCTCTTTATATTGGATACATGATGATAATGATGATATTTTGCATTCTCTCTCCATTATTTTTTTTCTAAATAATTGTTATTTCTTTAGTTGGTGTTGCTAAAAAATTCCTTTTCGTTTTCTTTTTTTGGTTTAGGTTTAGGTTTAAGATTATGAGTTGGCTGAAGAGAAGAAAGAAGGTGGTGTCAATATACTTTAGACCGATTCGGGCGATTTTAGGCATCACATATATAGTATCCGAAAGTATATTTGAAATACCATGATTTTTTGGTATTTCAATGATAAAAACTTGAAAAACAAAGACTCAGTTCAACATGCATATCCCAGTCAACCGTATATCGAATAGGGTAAGATTTAAAGAATTTACAAAGATTTTTCAAAAAGGAAATTCAAAAATAAAAAGAGGATATTACACTTGCGCACGCCCATCGTGGTTTTAGGGCGACTTTTCTAGATTTTAAATGATTTTTTAAAAAAAACTATGAATTAAAAATTCGTGAAAAATATATAATTACACATGCCCTCCATGGTCAACCGTATGTGCTTCTAGGTATTTATTTCGAGCTATTTATGAGGCATTATTTAATTTTGTGTTTTTAATAAAAAAAATCTAATAATTAAGAAATATCTGAAAATAATCTGAAGTAGAAATAATCCTTTAGTGGTTGTTATAAATATTTGACGGCTTGCAACAAATATTGCGAGATAAAATTAAATCTTTCAAAAAATTTAGAAACCCTTCGGCTCATGCGCATGATAATCGTCTCATGTGTAGAAGACATGCAAGAAAAGATTTAAATTGATACAAGTGTGGAATATTTGTAAAAGATCATCCTATTACACTTGCACACGTGCATGTGCTTTAAAGTCACTAAAAATTTACCAACGTATTTTGTTAAACCACTCATAAGAACCATATTTTGACTTTTCTCCGATCAATATCCAAACCGAAAGAGTTACCCTTAAATCAGTTTGTGACCTATAAATACCTCTCGTATACATTAATAACTCTTCATCCCCAAAACCATAGAGCTCTCTATGGCAAAATCAAGTCCTTTCTTTAATTTGCCAAGCAGGAATCCTTTCTTTAATTTCCCAAGCAGGGATCCTAGATGATACCAAGACCACAGGGACAGCGTTTTTTTGGAGTTCTACACATTCAAATCATAGTCACATAATTCGTGAATAATTCGGCGAATAGGTGAATAATTCGTGCATTTTTGATCGGCCGATTAATTCTCCGATTTAATCGTCATTGACGAACGCTTCAAATAATTCATGAATTATTCGTAAATAATTCAAATAAACAGCGAATAATTCGCAATATCAAAACCCAGTGCCTCATATATTAATTTCTTGCTCGAAATCCTTTCCGAACATTTCCCAAATACTTACCGAATTTTTCCTCCGATTTTTTTCGAACAGTTCTCCGAATCCGAATTTTCAACATCGCCGAATAATTCCCGAACTGCGATTTTATCAAATCAGGCTGATCTTCCTCTTTCTGTTCTTATTTTCATCTTTGCTTTATATCTGGTTTTAAATTTCATCTTGCATCATCAAAAAAAAGAAAAAAAGAAAGAAAGAAAAGAATAAAAAAAAAACCTCTCTTTTCAAAACAACACAATCATGCATATCAATCACGACTAAGAAGGGTTGGGAACAGCTTTTTCCAGTAAGTTTTTTCTTCTTCCTTTTTCCCCTTTTTTTGCATTTTTTTTAAATTTAATTTTAGGGTATTTTACTACACTTGAACTCATCCCTTAGAAACTTTTTTTTTGTCTTTTTAAGGAAACCTTACCGGCGAGGCCTTTCGTTTCACTTGGCATGTTCCAAGAAGCAGAATCTTTTAATACAGACTTCACCACTAGTGGCACTCACAATGTTTTAATCTTTCCAATCAGTGCAAGCTTTGCATGCAGACATAGAGCACGCGTTATCATCAGAAGCTCGGATTCTGAACTTTCAAAAGAGTAATCCAGATCAAGATTTCGAAGCTTGTAACATTATCAATCAAAAGATAAAAGCCAACCAACATAACAGTAAACATGGCTCTCAACTCTCACCTTGAAGAGCTCTACCGGCAAGGGAAAACTTTAATCCAGCACCATGACAGTACATTGAACCTTATACAATGCTTCCAATTGTTTTGGCAAGCTTTTGAAGTGCCAAAAAAAAAAGAAATTTCACTCATGGATATAGAAAAGTACCGCAACAAATTGGGTGCTACAGAACTTTTTATTATGGGTTTCATATAGGGATTGTTTGATCAAACCCTAATCCCCAATTCCGCCATCTTCGTTATCCTTTTCTCCTGCTCACGCCTTTGCTGTTTCATATCAGATGCCATCGAAGCCACCTGAGACGAATAGGTGCTTCAGATGTAAAACTTCGCAGAAATAAATAGATAAAAGTAGTTTTATAGCTACAACAGAAAGTAAATTCAGAATACTTGCCTCTGCCCGAAGTTTCAAGGCATTTCTCCCAGGAATTATCCGTAGTTCATCCATCAAATCTACAAATTCGGATTATTTCAATTATCAGAAAGGTGGCAAAGCAACAAATTAACCCAAAGCCTAAATTTGATATATCAACTGAGAAGATATCTCCCAATTGATGAAGCAATTAAGCAATTGTTCTCTGAGTTAAACACGATGTGAGATTTTCATGAAACTGCCCACATAAGAAACAAAAAATCGAAAGTGATTCTCCATTGTATAGGAGATAGCCGAACAAAGAAAAATAGAAAGCGAAAAATACCTGCTGCTTGGGATTCAGTCTTATAAATTGATTGGGAAAGCCTTTGGATTTCCTTACCCGCATCCCTATAAAAATGTATTAACAATTAGTGAAGCAGCCATGGAATTAGTGTGACTACAATATAGTGATGAAATGCAATGGGTCAAACTGGATAGGATCCATGCCATCAAATCAAGCATAAAGTCACATCTGTTCTTGTATTTAGACCCATAACTCTAGATAACATACTGCTTTATAAGGTGATGAAGTACAAAAATATGTGTTGAATGACAGGTGAATCACTCAAAAGAAAATAACCTAATCTTAGTGCGTCCTCGTAGCAGTTCCTCTTCACCAAAACTTGCCCTCAAGATCATATTTTTGCTCTCTTTCTTCAGTTTCTCGATTGATTGACCAAGTTCTTTTAAAGTATCTTCAACTTTTACAATCCTTGCCTGCAGGATACCAGAAAAAAAAAGAGAAAAAGTTAACACACTTATGAGGTTCCGTGTGATGTGGGAAATAATGAAGATGAATTCCATACGGTAATTCGTAAGAACACAAGAAACAACATGTAATCAATTAGTAAACTAGGCATGAAGAAGAAGGAAAAGTGCAATTGTTGTGCGATAACAATGACAAATAAACCAGCGGAGCATTTAAAAGTATTCACAATCTTATTACATATAATTAGCCTAAAATTTGAAATAAATTTTAGGAAGAAGCTAAAGTTATAATCGGTGACAAAATTATATATTGGAGGCACAACTGCCATCAAGAGATAATAGTAGCGAAAATGAGATATAACAATTTATCCTCCATACCCACAAATCTTTTTTATGCATTGTCTCAACAAAAAGCTATTAGCAGCCACCATATTTGGTCTAGGCATCAAACATGTCATACCTTAAACTGTCACAGGTTTTTCACCAAGATACCTTAAATTATTTTACTTGCGCTAATCTACCATACGATATAGGTTTACCAATTGGGTCCCTGACGTCGTTAACGAATGTGATCATTTACTCTTCTACCCTTGCCATGTCAATAATACTTTTTACATAAAATACTCTTAACAACCATCTTCATTAAAAATCTCTCAACTTAAAAAACACTAGTTGCATAGTCTATGCCCGATCTCCATCTTCCCTATCTCCACCATCCTTTCCCCATCTTTCGCAACTTTGTTTGGCCTTCTATCTGGACCTTGGGCATATTTGCCAGAAAATGCCCTCAAGTGGCCGTTTTCGCTACATAGGAGCAATCTGTTGGAAAAGCAATGGTTTTTTTTTTGGGATCTTTGGTGCTTTCAGTTGATTTCGTATTTAATTTTTTTTTACCAATCTTCAAATCTTGGTTGTGAGAAAAACTTTTGGTGCTAAGGTTAAGAATGTGTAGGGTTTTATGTTGAGGACCATGTTGTTATTTTTCTGCTTGAGGGCTTGGGGGCTTGGGGCCTAAGGGACCACATTAGGGTAAATTGGTGGAAGGATGAGGGCTTGAAGGACCAAGTTCTCTCACCCAACACTCGACGAAGAAGAAGCTGATATTAGAAGTAGTAGAGATAAGAAATAGGGAGAAAGAAGAGGGAAGAAATTGGAAGGAATAAATTGGTAAATAATTGGAGGAAAGAAAATGCAACGATTTGGGAGAATGGAGACTAAATTGGGAGGAACTGAGGGAATAAAGAGGAAAGAAGAGGAGCAAAAAAGAAAATGGCGGAAAAAGGAAAGAAGAAACGGAGGGAAAGTAAAGGAGAGAAGGAAAATGCCACCTCACCACTTAACAAAGGGTATTTTCGTCTATAACCAAGTCACGTATCAAGAAACTAATGGACTGGATGGAAATAAAACATAAAGCTATTTTGGTGAAAAAGTGAGGTATACTTAAAGACATATTAGCGTACTAACAATATTTGTTATGTTAGTAAAAAAACACAGCAGTTACAAGTAGTTTAGTGTAAAACAGCCTTCATTTTATAGAAAAATAAAAGGCTCTTAGGAGCATGACATGAAGCATTGTCACTCATGCCAATTTTTTTTGTGATGCTAACATCCATAACACATCATCATAAAGGCATGTACGAGCATTACTATGACTTATTTTCCACATAAATCATGGAAAATCTGACTTCAAAACACAGATTCATTTGTTATTTTAGTAAAAACCACAACAGGTACAAGTATTTTAGTGTGAAACAGCCTTCATTTTATAGGGAAAAAATGGCTCTTAGGAGCATGACATGAAGCATCGTCACTCATGCCAATTTTTTTGGTGATGCTAACATCCATAAAGCATCATCATAAAGGCATGTAAGAGCATTACTATGACTTATTTTCCAGATAAATCATGGAAAATCTGACTTCAAAACACAGATTTCAGGGTTTTAATGGATCTTTTAGACTCTCATTTCTGTTGAAAATGAAAATGTGGCATCTACATTGTGATCAACAGGATGCATATTAGGTATTTAGGTAGAATGACCAAATGATGTCAACTTTTGAAGAATGGTGAGAGAACTGGATTGCTTAGGACCGCGCCTTCAGCTTTATTTTGCTTCATAGTGGAGGGCATCATAAATGTCATCTGGATATTTCTCACATAATAAATTCCCTGAGTTCAATTTCTAAAGAAGGCGACAGCAAACTTTATTTTACATAAACTGATGCTAGTTTGACTACCACCACAAGCTGCATATATGATTGAAATAACCTAGCCTAAGAGACAAAATTGTGATTTTGCTGGAGCTAAATATGGCATATTATCACATGAAATAACTATAACAGAGAAGGAAATGACCCAATATAATCAAGTATTTAACTAGTAATTGATGACTAAATGAAATAAGTGGATTGCAAGCTTGTCAAGGGAACTTATTACCTATATTCAGAAAACAAGATACTGGCAAGTACAAGCATCCTATGGATGTTTGAATGCAATAAAGTTTACAAGAAAATTGTGATGATGAGAAAAGTCACCTCCTCACTTTGGAATCGTCCTAAAGTGTTACGCAAAAGAAATCTCCTAGGACCTGCAAATACGGAAAAACAAATCTCTATTAAGTTCAAATGAGAACCATGCACAGTTCAAAATGAATTGGGCAATGATGGCAACATGCAAGGGAGAAAGATGGGATTCATACTACCAGCTATGAAGCACGGATACTTGTATATGCCTCACGAATCATGTATCGGAGTCCGAAACTCTCGGATTCCCTCGGACTAGTAAATGTCTCACCAACCTCTCGACTCGACGCATCCTCTCTTTCTCCCGAAAATTTGGGCACTCAAAAGTTTGAAAGTGCATTGAATATCTAACATAATGCCATTATTTATTTATATTATTATATATTAGTATGTATACCTTAATATATATATATATATATATATATAGTTGATCTAAATATAAAACGTATCTCGTATCCTAGGGTTTTGGAAAATTGCGAATCCGCGAATTCGTATCGTATCGTATCCCATTTTCGTATTCGACCCCCCCATGTTACGTAGACTGCCAGTGCTATTTTCATTAACTACTCCATTATACCTGAAATGGCACCCATAACAGTGAACTGTGTTGGCAACAAGGCCATCAGTTATAAGTTTTTAATGGTCTCAAGAGTGAGACCTCGATAGCTGGTTTCCCATAAGTTTTAGTACTATCGTTCACTACACCCACCAGTTGTTAGTGGTTAGTGATCTTGATAAGGTGCTTGGCACTGGTCAGTGATCCATGGAAGAACAAGGAGGAGAATCGCTGGAGAAATCCAGGTTTTGTAATAATTATTAAAATGCAAGCTTCCGACACTTCAAAATAACAGAGTAAGAAAAGGGATTCATGTAAGTTATACCTCGCATGAGGAGCAATGCAGAAGCAACAATAATTCCACCTGCTGCAGCTGGGTTCTCTCTTACGATCATAAGCTCGTCTGAACAAGTCAGAAGTTATATAATGCATTGTGGAATTATAGGCATATATAAATTATTTAAATAGAACTTGGTCATAGCATGGTTCACCTTTAACTTTCTTCACAAAGGCATCTTCATAAAATTTGTACTGTGCCGCCAAACCAGGTATGATATTCTGCAAATGCACCAAAAAACAAGTAATATTCTCTGTCAAAAATATCATTGATGAGCAACTTACAAAATTTGATCATATATTCATGACATTAATTAATAGTACATCAGTACGTATATAAAGGGTTTACAGGGACACAGTCAGCCCCTAAAATAAAATGAACATTAGTACAACCTTATGTAAGAAACTAAGCTTGAGCATGCAATCAACATCTGGAACCATGCTGATTAGGCGTGAGCATGCACTCTATGTGGTAAAAAATCTAAAGACATGTTTCTTAGTGACATATCTGCCATCATCATTTCAACAAGAGATTATTTTTATTTATTTTTTTGCGGTCTAGTATAGTAATAATAATCTGCTAATAATTTACTATCCTAATAAAAATACAGTTAGAATGCATAATCAGTACTAAATGTCTGTGTGTGACCATGTCCCGTCTTTTAGAACCCATGGTGATGCCATAATACTTTGTATCCATGTCACGAGGCATGTTCTCAGTAACAAGCATGTGAGCACCCATGTCGATCTTCAACATCATGCACAATGAAACTTGTACTAGACGAACTTAACACATGTCATATATAGCCACAACAACAACAACTGAGCCTTTTATCCCAAGCATATAGGGTAGGCTACATGAACCAACATGAGAATCACGCCGGGTCCAGCACATGAATCCTCCGCCTCCACTCACTCCTATCGAACAATATACTTTCATTGAGTCCTTTGGCAACCATATCGTTTCGTAACACCTCCATCCATATTTTCTTTGGTCTTCCTTTTGCCCTTTTGCCATTGCCCATATCGAGAGTATCTATTCATCGAACCGGTACTTCCATAGGTCTGCGTCGCACATGACCAAACCATCTTAGCCGGTTTTCCCGCATCTTCTCCTCCACAGGTGCTACACCAACTTTTGCACGAATATCCTCATTTCGCACCTTATCTTTTCTAGTGTTACCGCACATCCAACAAAGCATGCGCATCTCCGCTACGTGCATCTTCTGTGTATGATTCTTCTTAGGAGCCCAGCATTCTGTACCATATAATTAGACAGGCCGAATAACGCTCCGATAAAACTTCACTTTCAATTTTAACGGAAAGTTACGATCACACAAAATCCCAGTTGCACTCCTCCATTTCAACCAACCAGCTTGGATTCTTAGATTAATATCACCATCGATCTCCTCATTCTTTTGGATGATAGAACCTAGATATCTAAACTGGTCGCTCGGTGATATCTTTTACCCTTCCAATGTTATACCAATATGGTTTTGATTTCTCTGGTTACTAAATTTGCAATGCATATACATTGTCTTGGATCTGCTCAATCTGAATCCCTGAGATTACAATGTTAAAGGTGATATGCAATGTCATATATAGCCAGAACATGAAATAAAAAAGAACAGTGACTTTGACGTGTCTGAAATACGCATGCCTGATCTGGTAATGAATTTGTCAGCTAATGTCAACAGGAGTTAGACAGATTAATTTCAGGCATTTTTACACCCAAGATATTAGTGGACAAAACACTGAAAATAGTGTAATTGATGTAACAAGAATTACAAATAGAATATTATTAATAAAAATTAAATTAGGAGAAGATGTAAATTATATTATCAGCACTTATGCACCTCAATTAGGTTTATCGGAGAGCATTAGAAGAATGGATTACTTAATTCAGACAGTCCGAGAAAATGAGAAGCCATTTCTAGGAGAAAATTTAAATGGTCATATCGGTATAGATACTGTCATACTGGTGGATATGAGAGTGTGCATGGAGAGCATGAGTATAGAGTAAAGAACGATATGAGAAATATGATATTGGATTCAATAGTGTCCTACAACCTTGTAATAGCAAGCCCTAGCCAATTCAAACTCGGATACGGAGTTAAGACAATTTTAAAAAAGAGAGATGAGTATTTGATTACAGGTAAGAGTTTGAGCAATCAACATAGATTAATGGTATTAGATATGCACATTAGAAGGTGGAAAAGAAATGCTAAAATAGATAAGAGATCTAAAACTAGATAGAGGAATTTAAAAATAAGATTTTATTTTATTTAAACATAAAATAATAAATGAAAACAATTGAAATTTCAAAGATAAAACTAACAGAGATAAATGACTAGTTGCATCAAAAAAGTACCTAAAGAAATTCTAGGTGAACCTAAAGGTAATGGAGTACCCAATAAAAAAATTGGTGATGAAATGAAAAGATTGAAAAGAAAATTAAAGGAAAAAAATCCTATAAAATTGGAAAAAATATAAAAACAAAAAAATTAAGAAATATAAATTAGCAAATAAAGAAACTCAAAAGGCGGCTAGTGAAGCTAAACCTAAAGCTTATGATAAATTTAATATGTGTGTGTGTGTGTGAGGATAATGAAGGAAATGTACCATAGGAGGGAATTTACTCCTATGACATCAAAAAAAATACATCCTCCACGATTTTTTCCTATGATCGGCGCCCATCTTCTTCTTCACCATCCAAGATATGGATACACCAGGTTTCATTTGATTCTACCACTTTTCACCATTGATTTAGTGGGCGCAAAATTAATGGTTTGCCGACAATAGAACTTTTTACATTGCTAATTTAACGGTGAAAAAGATATAGAATCGCATGAAATTTGGTGTATCCACATCTTACATGATAAAGATGATCATGACGGGTGCCACTCATCGAATAAAATGTTGGAGGGTGTAGTATTTTGACGCCACCTGACAAAAAAAAGCTCCTAAGGCCTCTTTCCTATATTATTCTCTCTTTATATATATATATATATATATATATATATATATATATATGAGTGCTCCATTGCAAACCGGACTGCGTTTTTTTAAAAACGGGAACTCTCGGTCTACGGCATATTTTAACGATCCGAGCCATTCAAGTTGAGTGTCGTACCCTCAAATGTATGTGTATAAAAAATCAAAGGATTTGAAGACCTCTAAACTATGCATCGATGGGTGAAAAAATGAACGTCTT
Source organism: Agapanthus africanus (assembly GCA_030015575.1). Taxonomy (NCBI): domain Eukaryota; kingdom Viridiplantae; phylum Streptophyta; class Magnoliopsida; order Asparagales; family Amaryllidaceae; genus Agapanthus; species Agapanthus africanus. Next base: position 279,111,886 of record JASDDO010000029.1, on the reverse strand, counting down.
TCAATAATTCAACATAAACTTCATCCAACGCATAGATTAGAGGTCTTCAAATCCTTTGATTTTTTATACACATATATTTGAGGGTAAGATGATCAACTTGAACGGCTCGGATCGTTAAAATATGCCGTAGACCGAGAGTTACCCGTTTTTAAAAAACGCAGACAGGTTTGCAATGGAGCACTCATATATACTCTCCTTTTCTTTTACTTTTATCTTGGCCAGCGTGTGTATCTTGGCCAATGTGTGTGTACACACTGGCCAAGATAAAAGTAAAAGAAAAAAAGAGTAGACATCTAAGGTAATATTAAGTGTATTTATAGTGAAGCTAAAAGAGCTAAATTAATTAGGATGAAATTAAAGAAAGATGGAGAAATTACTTTCATAATTTATTTAATAACAATAAAAATCACAAAGAAACAAACAATTTAGATTAGGGTGTTTTTGATTTGGATTTTGGACCCCAAAAACTTTGGTATCTTCAAAAAAGACGCCCAAAACTTGATATTTCTAAATAAGACGCTCAATTCTTCAAATCAAACTAAATTAGCCCTCCTTGTTGACTCTCATCCGCTTAACATTCGGTTTTCATTAATTAGGCATTAATTAGTGATTAGAGTTAGCAAATGACTAATTACCCATCTAATTGCTCGTCATGCATACGGCTGGCGTTTCTTATAGCCATCGGAGAGGATGATAAACAAGATGAAGGAAGAGGTGGAGGTGTGGAGAGGTTAGGATGGGGAGGGGAGAGCGGAGGAAAAGAGTGATGGTGAGATTTGGGTTTGGGTTTGAGATAGGAACATTGGAAGAAGAGGGGTGAGAATTGGGGTTGGGTTTGGGAGAGGAGTTGTGGAGGCAGTGGAGATTTGGGTTTTGGTTTGAGAGAGGATTGTATTAAAGAGATGGGCAATGAAGGATGAGGGCGATGGTAAGATTTGAGTTTGGGTTTGAGAGGAGCAATGGACATAAGGAAGGATTTGAGAAGAATGTAGGAAGGTGGAAAAATGGAAGAAACATAGAGGAGAAGAGTCAGAGAGATGAAAAGTAAGAGTAGATATAATTTCATTTGCTTATGTCTATTTTGTGATGAAGAGAGATGGTGAAGAGAAGAGGAAGAAGAAGATGGGTCAACGGTGAGGACGTAATTAAGCTATTAATTTAACCTTAGTTTACTTAACTAACCTTTAAACTAACGCCTTATGTTGATGGGCTTTTTTAGTTAATGGAGAAAAATTGGATGCCATTTTTAGAGATATCAAGTTTTGGTCGTCTTTTTTGAAAATATCAAAGTTTTGGGGGTCTAAAATTTAAAAACTCTTTAGGTTATAATAGGAATATTACGTAGTGTCATAAGATTAGCCTTAATGAAGTGATCTTCACTTTAAAAAAGATGACAAAGGGAAAGCAGTAGGACCCGATGATAATACTACTGAAGTTTGAAAGTATTTAGGAGATACAGATCAAATGTGATTAACTAAGTTATTATATAAATTATAGGTACAAAAAAATTCTGATGAATAAAGGATAAGTATCTTGATACATGTTTATAGAAATAAAAGAGATAAAATTGTTCAAACTATTGTGAAATTAAATTTATGAGTGATGAAACTATGGGAGAGTGAACATAGATTAAGAAAAGAAACTTCCGTATATGAAAATCAATATGATTTTACGTCAAGATCTACTGAGAAAACGATTTATTTATTAAGACGGTTGATGAGAAAATTTAAAAAAGAAGAAAAGAGATTTACATATAGTTGATATAAATTTAGCAGAATCTCTATAGAGATAATGGGATGGACCTACTAGTGTCCTATAGTATATTGATGTAATTAAAAATATATATGATATAGCAATTACTAGACTAGAGTTAAAACAAGGAGTCATTTCCTATCACCATATGTTTACACCAGGATCGACATTAAGTTGTTAGCCTTTTGCATTAGTTATAAATGAACTTACTAGACATATTCAGGATGATGTGTCATAATGTATGTTGTTTGCGGATGACATCATTTTATTAGATTAATCTAAAGAAGGGATAATTTCTGAAGTAGAAAAATGGAGAGAGACCATAGAATATAAAGGATTTAGAATTAGCAGGAAAAAAACTAGATATGTAATAAAATTTCATTTAAACGGTGAAAAAACAGGCATAGCAAATTGATTGCCATGAAGTATCTAGGAATAATCATTTTTGTTACTTAGGATATGTTAGAATACTCCTATTGTACACGAGTTTTTTATATGTAATTAGATGTTACGTATGGGTGTAATAGCAAAATAGCATTACCTAAATAAAAAGGATGATTATGCGTAGTCCAATCCATCCATTACATTTCCCTAAAACATTCTCTCTCATAATTCTCTCTCCTCTCATAATTCTCATGGTATCAGAGCAGATCTATAATTAATCATGATGAAAAGAGTGAAGAGGGTGTAGCTCATATGATCAAAGCGGGATAATTGAAATGGAAAAGTGCTTCAGGAGTGTTATGTGATCGTGGGATGCCTTAAAATTAAAAGAAAAATGTTACAACACGCCGATAAGACCGACAATTCTTTATGATAAAAAAGTTAGGCAATTAAAGAATATGTCCAAAAATTAAGTGTCGCTAAAAAAATAGTGTTAAGATGAATGAGTGCTAATACACTAAAAGATAAAATAAGATACGAGTGTATTCGTAACAAATTAGAAACAGCTCACATAGAGGGTAAGATTTGATAGAACTGATTGCAATGTTTTAAAAGCGGAAAAGAAAAGACGAGCGTCCGAGGAGCAAAACCGCTTTTGGGGTCGAGAAGCAATCATAAAAGTGGAGTTTCGTCAATTTTCTTTTTCTTGTAAATAAATATTGATTCTCATTAAGTTCTAACTATTTTTATGTTTATTTTGTACTAGCAAATGATTAAATTCAACCCAAAATTTGATAAATTTGCTCGGTAATACATTATTTACTAGAGTATGCTCAAATTGTTCAATACAAAATTGAAATTTTCTTAGAATTTATTAGCTTATAATGTTTATAAGCTTTTCAATGCCCTGCATAAAGCATCATTGCTCAAATCTGTAAAAAAAACTTATCAAATTATTATTTAAATACCTAAAAGATTGTACCCCGAAACAAGATGAAGTCGAAACCGAATTTGAATTTCAACATCGAAATTCAAAAATTACTCGAAATCGAAATAGAAAATTCTAGAATTACTCGAGGTCGATTCGAATCTCGATTTCTTAAATTTGATAAACCCAAAATTTTCGAGTTTTGAAACCAAAATCTTGAAGCGTCTCAAAATCAAGCAACTCGACAACTCTGGCCTCTATCGACTCGAGCAATAAGGAGAGAAACAACATGGAAAAAGAGAAAAAGAAAAGACAGAATGTTGCATTAATTGGTATTTGTGTTATTCTTACTCCAATAACAATATTCATATACCTATTATAACACTTATGATGTGTATAGATCAATAAAAATAGGCTATGCAATATAACCAACTTAAACAGGATAAAGCGGGACGGCGAAACCCGCTCGGCCGCTTAAGCGCCTAAGCGGCCGCTTTTTAAAACATTGACCGATTAAGACGATTTGGTCATGTGCAACGAAAACCAACCAATTTCCAGGTAAGAAGTGACAAAATTATAGTTAATGGCACAAGGAGGATTGAGGGTAGACCTAAACGAACATGGCTAGAGGCAATTAAGAATGACATGTTAATTATAAATTTAACCGAGAAAATAATCCTTAATAGAGTAGAATGAAAGAAAATGACTCGTGCTGCAGTCAAAAATTACAGCCCATTGACCAAAATTCAAAAGGTCAAACTCAAAGTCAAACCCCAAACAAGTGGACACAAGCTTAAACCCGGGACCAAGCCCAAACTCAAGTCAAGTCGGCCCAAGCTGGGTCCAAGCTCAAGCATGGGGTCGGCCCCATGCCAAGGATGAAAAATAAAGGAAGAAATGTAATAAATAGGTTTATTATGTAATTTAAAATAAATGTAAGAGAAATGGGCAAAAAGTCAATTTTGTAAAGCTCAAAGGATAAGGTGCAGAAGTATAAAATAGGAAAAAAAATCCAATTTGTAAAGCCTAAGGGCTCAAGTGCAAAATGTAAAATAGAAATGAACTTCTCATTCTATTCTTTCTAAGATTTTGACCACCTCCTTTGAGGTGATTTTCTCTCTCATCTCTCACTTCATCTTCAACCTCTAGAAACTCGTAAAAAGAGCTCATTTTCTCTTTAAAAACAAAAATAAAACTACATCAAGATCCAAAACGAGAGAAAAGACTCCATCAAATCGAAGAAAAATGGAAGAACTCATTGGGGTGAAAGCCAAGACTTTCACCCCAATCAAACACCATGGATGAAAAACCTTAGTGAAACCCATGGGTTTCACCATCAAAATGCATAAAATCGATATCTTTGAGATGAAATTTTATAGCTTTCACCCCTACGAACCCCCATCAGCGCAGGGTCTCTCATGAGATCCACGGGAATATGGGTCGCAACCAATATTCCTCATCGGAACTCCTTCAAGAAGGGAGTTCCCGCTCCTGAAACCCACCTGCAAAGGGGCTCCCGCCTTCGGAACTCCCCCAAGGGGAGTTCCCGCTTTCGGGATCCCCTTTTCGGGGTCCTGCTTTGGAAACCCCCCAAAGAGGGGTTTCCTTTTCAAGACCCCTCTCGAAAAGAGGGGTCCCGCCTTCGGAACCCCCTAAAGAAGGGTTCCCCTCTCAGGACCCCCCCAAACAGTGGATCCCGGCTTTCGGGACCCCCAAAAGAGGGATCTCGCTATCGGAGCCCCCGAAGGGGGTCTTCATGTCGGGAGCCCCAAAAGGGGTCCCACTGCCTTGGATGGCCTCCCGAACTCGGGAGGCCACTAAAATTCTCTCTTTCCCACTTTGGGAGCCGTTCGATACACTAAAAACACCTCCCCTTTCAAAAAAAATTCGACAAGGATCTGCCTTATACTCCTCAAGGGGGCTGCTAGCCCTCTTGACTCCCAACCAGCTGACCACGCAACGGGATCCCCGTAAACGCTGCGAGGCTTCCGAAATGTTCAATGAGGCCTAAAAGTCGTTCTCAAAAGCCGTACACGTACACATTCACATTGAATTCGTATGATCCGCATGACCCGTTAATCAGAGGTTCACTCGCCTCAAAGCGAGGGGTAGTTAATGGCAGTTTTGTCCGCTGCTATCGGAGTTCAGAATCCCCACGATCAATAAACTCTTGCCCACCATCGAGCAGGGGGAATCTGTACACGCCTGAAATACTTGTGCATCCTACCTCAATAGGATGACGAAAAACTCTACAATTCGTATAGTCAACCACAAAAATTAGGATAAAGGCTTGTTGTTTTTACAACCAAGAGGTCACATAAGTAAGAAGATAGGCTCTTTTATCATGTTATAACTTTGGTATTTGATACTTTCTTTTGTGTTCGGAAAAGAGAGGAGGCATAGCTCAGAAAACTTTTATCAAGACTCACAAAATCTATCTCAGGATATAACTTGAGAGATACAATCAGGGAGCTCATGGCTCATCCACTATCCCAAAAAGAAGGGTCACAAAAGTAAACAGATAACCTCCTTGTACCGTGTTATGGTTTTCGTGTTTAACTTTTAACTTCTATTTTTGAAAGAAAGGAATCAATGGATCATAGCTTGCTAACTTCTATTACAAATTAAAAATTCTATAGATCTCACAGCTCTTCCAATATCCATAAAGTTCTGACAAAATGGAGAGACGAGAAAAATTATACCTGAAACTATTGTTACGAGACATCTCTAATTTGAGGGATGGAGGTGAGTAGTCGAGAAGGTGGGAGATGGATAAAGCTCTTCAATGATTGGTAGCAAAAATTTGTTTAAGCATCATGCTTGGCTTATAGCATAGGTGTGAAATGTCTTTATCGCTAAATTTGCAAGTTTCCAGAATTGACCATATATAACTAATAGATATATTTTCTACCATGCATTTGAAAATATAAAGTTGTAAGGGTTAAAGCTACTTAGCTTTCCAGCCCATCCTGAATAAGTATTGATTGAACTATGTTTTCTTAACTTGTACCCGATACTGGTAGTTCACAAACCCCCTGAAAATGTCTGACATGCAATGGACATGATACAACCATGTTTTAATATATATTGCATTCAATAAGTTATGTTTTACTTTAGCCCTTGCACATTTTGTCGAGTTTACTGGAAACTTTTATTAAATATTAGTATTTTGCCTATTTATAATATATACAAGGATGTGAAATATAAAGTGCCACAATGCCCCTGTTGGAATCTCCTACAGTGGCGGAAAAAGTATACGCTTACAGCCAGGAAGGTGCCGAGACACGTGGCGATATACTATTTATTAATCCATATCACTTTACCTTTATCACTTAAATATTAACGATCTTGGATTTGCAAAACACAGCACATGGATCAACGACTTAGATTATGCTATGTCCACCGCCAACATACGAGACTTCTACGATGCCAATGAATACTCCGTTCTCTCATTCTTTTTTTGGACAATTGGCAACGACCATCTTCATCTTCATCATTAAGATGTAGATATAATAATTTTCATGTAATTCTAATATCTTTTGACCGTTAATTTAATAGAATCACAATGTACAAAGATCCGGAAACCGTTGATTTTGCACTCACTAAATCAACAGTTAAAAAGTATTAGAATCGCACGAAAATTGTTGTACCTACATCTTAAGCGATGAAGATGAAGATAGTCGATGTCGATCGTTCAAGAAAATTATGTAGGATTGACTTTTGACCACCACTGTAGGAGGATTTCTCTCATAGGGTCTATGTCCTCCATTATTCTTAGATATTTAGGTGTGTTAAATAAACCATAAAAATAGAGAGACAAAGATCGTTTCCAGATTGCAACATGTGTTGCGCTTTGTCCATCTAAGAAAAATTGTTTGCAGCTATTTAATCCTTATATTTGGATGGAAAATGTCTTAGATTATGATCTTAAGATTATAGCTACATATTGAAACATTAAAGTCCTATTTAGGAGAAAATGCATCCATCCATATAATCGTTGGCATAAAAAATGTTGGAATATGTTATTTAGCATTTAAAAATTTTGGGATAGGAAACAAGGGATTTCTCGCATGGGGGGACTCCTTTTGCACTCAATCACCCTCCTCGGCTGAGATCTTAATAAGGTAGTCATGTGTTCTTTTAGGGGAGGTTTTAACAAATGTCAACTTTATTTGTGGACCCCATAATCATGGACTAACTCTTGCGAGGCTATTTTTTAAACAATTTAAGGATTTTAGGTTGGTGTCATTGATGGATGGAAAATGTAAAGCATAGATCCAAGAGTTTTGGACTAATCAAAACCAAATAAATCTAACTAAAGTACTAAACCGAGGAAGCTAGGTGGCCAACATGCTTACAAATGCTTCATAAAATTAGATTCTAACTTCATGGCTTTCCTTAAACCTTGCGACCAATAAGGTGAAGTTGCTATGCTCTTAAAAAGCTTCGCGGTGACGTATTCAGAGAAGGAATTTGTTCTCTATTAATGGCAAGGGACTTGTTGCCTTAGTCTTATTATAAAATGACTAGAAGCTTCAAATTGCATGTCCAGCATAAAAGCCTTTGTAGAGTTTTAATAAGGTGTGAGGATGCTTATTCTTAAATTTAGTTGATCGATTTGAGTGAAACTCTAATAAAAAATAGTGTTAACAATAAATAAATATTTGTGAGAGATATGATTTGGTATTTGTGAGAGATTTGAGAGATTAGATTTGATTAGATTATGATTTATTTAGAAGTAAAATTAAGGTTGCTTGGTAATCAAGTATCAAGCTTTAAGAGTCTATTATAAATAGAAAGGTAGAGTTATTCTCCTTTCATATCATTGTAATCTTCTCTCCTATTAATAATAAAATATTGTTTTTCTTCCTTTTCTACAATAAAGTTCTCTAATAAATTGCTCCTTCTCTAATACTTATGTTTCTTTACATAATATCAAAGCACCACCTTCCTTTACGCCTCCATCAAAAACTCCCTAAAACCCTAGTCGTCGTAATCTCAACCAAATCCTAGCCACCATAGTCATTGCAGCAACCACTGCCGATCTCGTCTCCGCCATCAAAGCAGATCCAACCGACGATGATCCCTTCAAGCCACCGCTGTCGATGTTTCTTTTCGAAAACCCAAGTTGTTGTCATCTTCTCAAGTTCGAAGAAACCTAGCCTCTACAACGGAGTCTTTATCAAACCTTAGATACCGCCTCTTTCAAAACCCTAGCCACCATCAAGATCGTGACTTCAAAACCCTAGCCGCTGCAATAGGGACTTTTCTCAAAACTCTAAATTTTAAACCACCTTGAGGTAAACCCTTTCTACAAAAATCCAAAAAAAATGTTATAATAAAAAAATTTTGAAGATACAAATTTTTTGAATTCTAGAAAAAAAAAATATCCTTGTGCGTTTCCCTACTTTATTTGCTTGTTTGGTTACAACATTGGTCTAGAAAAACTCTCGCTGAAAACCCTTTTAGGTCGCTGGCACACAGTTGGGTAAGACCCAGGTCTTCGACTCAATACAATCTCTCCAAAGATCCGTGGTAGTAGAATTGCCATAAAGGTTGTAAAGCCTTTCCCAAATGCATTATGAGTATGTCAAGGCCCAGCTACCCAATAAAGTTAATAGTTGTGTGATTTTCATAAAAAAGGAGATTGTCAAAATTTAAATAAAAAAATTGATTCAGTTTAAATTTTGAAGTTGTTGAAAGTCGTGTCATTCCATATTTTCCGTGCTGGCTATTCGTTATGATAATTTGTAAACACGAATTTTAATTATCGGCATTCTCCATATGGACCTTTTTAAAGGTGTACATGATGGGGAGAATTAGATTATATGGATAAAGTACTTATTGATGTTGAAATTGAAGATGATGTTGAAGTTGAAGATGATGTTAAAATTGTGATTTGTTTTTAAAAAATAAAAAATATGCTTGTATGTGAAGATTTTGGAAGCTGAAAATTTAACTTTGTTAAAGTCGGAAGATTTTGGAAACTGAAATTTGAAATTTATTTGAAAATATGAAGTTTGTTGATATTGAAATTTGGAAGTTTGAAGGTTGTTGAAGTTCATTAATGATAGTTGTTGAGAATTAGCTTGTTCGTTCAAGCTGTTTTAGAAGTTCATTCAAGATTGAAGATTATTCAAGTTGTTTGTGACTTGTTGAGTCCGTGAAAGTTGATTATAGTTAAGGCTCGTCGTCAAAAGATTGTCTATTAAATCTAATTGGTTGAATTGTTAAAACTATCGTCGTTGAAATTGCTTATTTAAGATTGTTGAGGAAGAAATCGTATGTTGAAATTCGTTGAAGCTCCTTATTTGTCAACCTCTAAGTCATTCAACTGGTGATGTTGAGCTCTAAGTTATTAAACTGGTTGTTTGAAGAAGTTAGTAACGACTGTTCATGAAGACGTTGTGCGATATGACACATTTATGAAAGAGCAGTCTACAAGCACCGACTACAGTGAGTGCCTCTGAGAGATTAGCTCTACAAGTATTATTTGATTCATTAGATACTTCTGAGAGCTCTGTCCACAAGCACCAACTATGGGGAATGACTCTAACATATTAGCTTTACAGGTCCAACTATGGGGAATGCCTCTGAGATATTAGCTTTACAGGTGCCTTTGAAAATATTTGGAAAAAATATTTGAAGAAGCTATTGACAGCAGTTCACGGTTCAGCTCGTTCATGAGTTCAGTTCACGGAAAAGATTTTTCAAGATAGAAGTTTTCATCACAACTCAGCATAGGTACAAGAATATTCATGAAAGCCACAAATTTTCATTAAAAACAAGATCGGCTCAGTTCAAGTCAAGTTGCAAGATTATAAATTGAAGTGTTGAAAGTCAAGTTTTCAAGACAGCATGGAAGTCAAATTCAAGACAGCACGAAAGCCGCAAGAAGAAACACGGAAGTTGTGAGTTACAAGTTCAAGACATAATGGAAGTTGCAAAGTTATCAAGAAAGTTCATCAAAAAAGCAAGTTCAGTTTGCTCATACAGGCTTTCATCGGCATCATCAAAAATCATTTAGGAGTTTAAGAATGAGTAATCTTTTGTAACAAGCTTGGAACACATCATATGTGCACTCTAGCTTAATGGGAGTATAAGAATAAAATAGATATTTGTGAAAAATATGATTTGATATTTATGAGAAATTTGAGAGATTAAATTTGATTAAATTATGATTTACTTAGTAGTCAAGTTAGGGTTGTTTGGTAGTCAAGTATTAAACCCTAAAAGTCTATTATAAATAGAGAGGTAGGGTTATTCTCTTCTCATATCATTGTAGTCTTCTCAACATATCATTGTAGTCCTATTTTCTATCAATAATAAAACATTATTCTTCTTCCTTCTCTACAATGTAGTTCTCTAATAAATTGCTCCTCCTCTAATGCTTATGTTTCCTAAACATATAGAAATGATTTTCCATAGCTCATGAGATGAGATGCATGTGTACAACGGCCAACTACAAGAAGATTATGGTTAATATAGATCTGATTGGATTCAAACTAAATGGTGCGGGATTAATGTTGATAAATTCTCTCTTAACCAATATTATGCTTCTTCATATTTTATATCATTTGAACATTATAAAGAAAAAGAATCAATAAGAAGCCTAATATCTTTTATCCAAGGAGCACAAACACATATATGGGACCTAAACACGATATGATATAGGGACAACAACGGAGTCGTTCCTTTCAAAATGAAACACTGACAAATGCAAAAGATTGAATATATGGTAGAACGAATAAATATTATAATAAGAGTGTATACAAATACATGCATGTGTAGGCATCCATGCGCTTGCGCACAACATTATTCAAATAATTTTATGATATTTACACACATACACACAAGTACATACACAATAAAGCTAGTCCATAATATTATACATTTGCCTTAGGAATATCCTTTAATTATCAACTTTCTATCGGAAGCTCATTTTATCTCACTTCTTACAGTGAAACATACCATTTAATTGTTATTTTTTATACAAGCCACTAGTTTATTGTCCTTTTCGAATCACATATAATCTTGATATAAATGAAAGTAACTACATATGCAATTAGTATGGGAAAAAATATTTGAAAAGTATAGAAATGAATCCAAAAAGTGTCCAAGAAGTGTGCCATCTAGAATTACAAAAAGTACCATAAAACGAACACGCTTTTGAGAAGTGTCTATCACAGTTTCAAGGGATGTGACATTTTCAGTGTCCGCACACATTCATGACAAGGGTATGACTTTAGTACAGAGCTTTTTGAGCAAATAGTATTTGATAAATCAAGAGAATCAAATATGTTTTATCCCGGACAAGTTTTTGTCATTTTCAAAGAATGTTGAAGTAGAAATGTAGTTAGAGGCTAAGACCTCTCCAACCAATTCCAATATAATACAAGGAACACAAATATATCCATTATAACAATAACATCCAATTCATAGGCTCAAGAAACCCTTCAAAAGAATTTTTAAGAGCGCTCTCAAATAGAATCATAAAATCAAAGCAAAGACAATATTAAACGGAAACGGGGCCGGCACGGACCCTGCAGGCCCAAACTGCAATGGCCTCTCACATGGGCTAGTGGGGCCCGTTGGCTATTTAGCAGTTAGGCTCATGGACCCCGCTGGCCCATATGGGCGGCTACTGCAGTTTTGGGCCTGTAGGCAGGCCCCATTTTCTCCAATATTAAAGCAATTTATTTTTCTTCCTTTTTGAGTTAAGCCATATAAAATGCCTTTATGTCCATTCAACACGATCATCTTCTTTGTGAAAAAACGATTATGACATCCGTAGGTCATGCTCTTGAAATGTTCAAAACTTCAAATACCACAGGCATTACCTATCTAACTTATGGTCTGCTCTTACGAAGCCTTAAGGGAATGCCAACTAGAAGGAAAAAACCTTATACACTTTTAGCAGTAGGAAGTCTATTGCTATCCCAATGCTTATCAAGCGTCATCAAAATAAAATCTTTCCACACTTAAATGGATGTTATCGAGGTGTGGCAGAACTAGTGTGCAAGGTAGGGTCATAAGTCAATATCAATATACACAAACCGAATCAAGTTGATTTATGAAAACTATGTATTTCAATCATTTGAACTCATGCCGAACCCAAAAAAAATACACAATCTCATACTAATAGACTAACCATTAAAGGTTTCAATCCAAATGCTTAGATTTCATATCGCTTTCAGCATAAATAACCTGAAATCATATGTTTTGAAACAAATTAAAGTCCAACCGATTAACAAAGGGGAAGAGGATTCAAGAGCTTGATTGTAAACCTAGGTTAAACTAGTCACAAGATTCAATCCCCAAATGTATAAAGCCACATCATTATAGGGATCTCATGGATGAGAAAAACCCTAAGAAGAGATTAAGTTCGAAGAACAAAGAAGAGATCCCAAGGAAAAGTAAAAGAACCTGAAAATTTTTTAGAGGAGCGAAGGGAGATTGAGGAGGGGATCTGAGCGCAGACTCGAATGAATCGTCGGTGGAGGATGGGGGAGGACGAGAAGCCTCCGTCGCCATTTCTTGGTCTATTGACGAACGTTGATGAATCGACGGAGACCCAAAGATTTGTGGGTTTGCATAAGGCTCCAGGAATTTTTTGGAATCGCCCTCCAAAATTTTGGGATTTCTAAATAAGCACTCCAAGGAATCATTTTTTTTTAATTTTATTTAAATGTCCCCAGTTCTCTTATTTAGTTTATTGTAGGCTCCAATTACTTTAAGGTTCATCAGATGTTAAATAAATAATTATCTTAAGTAGGTAATTTTACAATATTTATTATCTTTGGCCCTCCAAGAACAAAAGAAGAAAACAAAAGAAACGGAGAAGATTTTAAAGACTACCACAACATCAATAACATGCAACACATCAATAATCGTAAAAAGAGAAGCAGAAAAGAAAGAGGAAAAAAAGAGCGTGCAAAAGAAGCTCATGATGGTCGATATCGGTGATCTCCCAAATCAGGACACATGGTAAATGACGTGTCTCAGGGCTCACAAAAAAGGACTTACAGTGGCTGACCAGACCACTCATGTGCCCGTCCTACAAGCAAACGCTGGCTCACCTCCGAGCCCCAAGTACAATTAGTGTAACATTTCAGAAAATATAAAATATTATTTTTGGAATTTAATATTAAAATAATATATTTCCCGAAAACTGTCCGATTTGCGAAATTGGAGTTTTCGAAAAAGGGTATAAATATATACCGATAATTGTGAAATAAATGGAAATTAAAATGATTTATTCATTTAATAATATATTTAAAGGATTTGGAATTTTTTAAAATTTATTATATGCAGTTTGGATAAAAACCCGATTAGTGCACTGCTAATCGCGATTAAGCCTAATCCGTGTTTTTACAGTTTTCCATGGCTACTGCACCACGTCATTGTAACATTTCAAAATAATAAAATATTATTTTTGGGGAATTTAAATATTGAATATTTTAAATAAGGCGGTAAAATTAAATACCGATAAATTGGGAAAAAATTGGAAAATTATAGAAATTACTAAAAGAGGGTGTTTTATGCGAATTATGCAAATTTTAAGTTTTTATGACTTATTTGACACTTTTTTAGTGCTAATCGCGATTAAAAATCGCTAATCACACTTTAAGCGTATTTTGTGCAAACATGCACCATATTTTTCCTTTAACACTTGTTGCATTTTCCTACATGTTTTGGGTGCATGGCTTGTTATTTTGGAGTTACTATTGAAGAGAGAAGGAAATTAGAAAAGAAAAGGGAAAAGAGTATAATATATAGGTATGGGTGAGAGAGAGAAAGGGAGAGTTTACCTTTGACTTGGACTTGGCCACTCCCTCACCATTTCATTCACTCATTTCCTCTCCCTCCTCATGTTGTTGCTGCTGCTGCTGCACCCTCTCTCCCTCTCCACAAAATCCCCCAAAACACCATGAAAATCACCTCAAAACCCAAATCCCATTTCACAAAAAAAGATGCACAAGCTCGAGGGAAGCACATTGGACCAAGAAAGCAAGGATTTTGGCCACTTGGGACAACTCAAGAATTTTCTTGAGTTGCCAAATGAGGTATTTCTGAACCATAAGCTTAGTGTTTCCATTACTTTTACCCCCATGTTAGATTGGAACCGATATCGAGTGGTTTTGTGGACTTAGAAGAATTCTAGTTAGGGTTAAAGGAATTTGAGAGTTGTGATGTGAAGTTGAGCTTAGTAGAGACCACACAAACCCCCTAGTACTAGAATTCAGGCCTAAACCAGAGACGAGAACCCCGGAATACGGATTTAGAAAAGCTGATATCAGAAAATTCTGAATTCTGTGGATGTAAAATGGAATCTACTATCATTAGAAGACTCTGAAAATTATTTTGTGAACACAGAGTGATGTGAGGCATCCAGGAAGCTAACCCCAAAACCCCAGCCCCTGACTCCACACTACGACCGCAGATTTAAAACCTCTGGCCGCAAATTGCGGCCAGACCTAGCCCATTTGGGTTCGTGTTTCTTCCATGGCCCCATCTCCAGTAAATTAGACCCCTGGCATGTGCAAAATTGACCAATTTGACTTAGGTAGAATCTGGAGCCTGTTTCCTGAGTTGCTGTTTTGATTCGTGTTTTCGTTTCTCTTATTTTGAATTCTGGAATTGCGTATTTGTGTTTTACCTCGATTACTTGGCGTTTGTACGACGATATCGAGGATTGTTTGATGGTTTTGAAAGCGTACACATAGGTTCTAACCTATAAGCTTTTAAGCGTATCGTTTTGGTTTTCGTGTGTCGTTTTGGTTTTGATTTGGTTTTAATGCGATGTAATATGTGTGACATGTAGGTACCCCCACGGTGATTCGAGATGATGAAGAAGATGAAGGCAACGTCGACATCGACAAACAAAGAACAGGTGAGTAGATTATATCTACGGGGGAAGTCGGGTGGATGGCGTATAGCACCCCCGCAGTTCGATACTTAGTATACTAGATATATACTATATATATGTATGATAGCGTTATATTCAGATATGAGTAAGTGTACTATGGATAGAATAGGGTTTAAATGTAAACTAGTATAGTTTCCTAGATGTGAACCCTAGAATAGGTTTACACCCCCCCCCACACACACATGCTTGCTTGTTATACTTATATCTTGATGATGAGGATAGTGGATGATATTTGGAGATGAGTCGATGAGATTGGGCACAGTGCCGTGAGATCGGTGATATGATGTGATTCGTATTTGGGATACGACATGAGATTTTAGCGGGCCACTGGACGTGTGTTTCACACACGCGTTTATATTTATATAGCTGGTATCGATTTGTACTAGACTTAGATCAGTACCCCAGATCGTGAGATATGATGATAAGGATACCAGATAATTGATGAGATGAAAGTGATATTGACCCATACCTAGCTTTTGGGATGCCGTACGATAATTTACCGTACGAGCTTTATATTGATGATAGATCCGCACTCATGACCCGAGGATGTCTTATGATATGGTATCGTACGCGGTACCTTTGAGGCGGGATCACCGACTATTATATTATATATATATATATATATATATATATATCGACTCAGATTTAGGTGGTTTCCATACCCCTCCTGATTGACTTGTTAGTTAAAGCTGTAGTTTTGCTAGTAGATGTTGGGCTAGGCCGATGTCATACCTATTTTAAAAACTAACGAATCGGGAATATTTTAAAGACAGGTAAAGGGATTTTACGGATATTTCAAAAGACGCATCTTTTCTTAAAAATACCGTAGCCCTTATTTTCCTAAAAACCCCGATTTGTCTTCTTTAAATGGAAAAACAGTATGACATAGATACATTGATATAGATTCTACACTGTTGTGTTTATTATTCATTTGCCGCATATTCTTATTGTTTGTATCGTATTGCATGTTAAATATGTTTATTGTTATATCAAAACCATGCTGATAGGACACTAGCACCATTATCGATGATGCATATGTTCCACATACACCTGCTTGCCGGCTCACACACTTCATCATCGATAATTACCATGTCACTACACAGTATGATTATTGCATCAGGATATGATCCCTTGCATGGCATACTTGTGTACTCACATGTTGTACACTCATACTTGTGCACATACCTATTGTACACTCATACATACTTGCACATACATAGACGATTCTGTCTTGATTTTGGAGATTTGGGAACCGCGGGATATATCTTAAAACCGTATTCATTTTAAAAGAGCGGTTTCCCTCAATATGTGTATATTGCTATTCCATGTTGCATGATATACTGATATGCTTACATTTCTTTTACATGTCGCATACATCATGCTTTTTGATTATACGCATTGAGATATGTTGTTTCCATAATATTTCTGGATTTGGGAACCGTGGGTATTTCAAAAGAGAGTATGTAATTGTTTTTAAAACCCGGTTACCCTTGATATGATATTTCAGTGCGTCCACTATGTGTTTTCTCGGTTCTGAGAGCGACATATGAAACCCGATTCGAGAAGGCGGATGAGGCCGATTGCGGGTACATGGTGGACCCGGTATGGTACCCCGGGGCGAGAATGGATCGCTGTGTGGTAGACGATGAGCTTGGCAGAGGGACTACTACCTAACGGTAGTAGTATTTTGGCTCGGCGGATATCCGGAGGATACCGACCGGAGTCGAGAGATGATATGGGCCGATCCGGACTGACGGAGCCCGTGGGCCGATCCGGACTGACGGAGCCCGATATATGAGGATTTACGTGCCGATGCTAGGCACAGGTTTCATGATGTTTTCGAGTGTCGATGCTTGACACTAAGGTTCCATGATTTTGATATGTCGCGAGCGACGCATGTTGATTTACATGCTCATACTTCCATGCATATACTTTATGATATTTACATGCATGATACTTATTGTCATTGGGTGACACGTGGACGAGATCCACACACATACAGACATTGTTCACATAGTTGGATAATATCCACACATTCATAAACTTCATGATATAGTCGACATTGATCATACCTCATATTTATGATACGTTATTACCTGAGGCACTGGCACGAGCACTTGGCACTACACTTATGTATAGATGTTACATTGCCACCTTATCATGCTTCAGACTTATTCATTGAGGTATATATATATATATATATATATATATATATATATATATATATATATATATATATTGATCGTATTGACCTAGGATTGTATCATACATACGATTTCTGCTCTGTGATGTTTTCTACTCACGAGTGGGAACTCACCCCCGTTGTGCCACAGTTCTTGCAGGTTTTTCCGTACAGATTCCATTGCGGCTTTTCCGGCACACTGCTTCCTTTCTGGGTGATTGCATTGGTAGGTGGGTTCACTCGCATCGTGACCACTCTTGTATTATTTTATTCAGTTGTATCTAGTAATTCCATCAACCAAACTTGTATATTGTTCAGACTTAGAAAACCAGTTGTGTATTATTTCGAACTTAGAGTCGCGCGTTGTAGTATTATGGTTTTCAGGCTGATTTGAGTTTTCCTTTAAGTTTTGATCCTCGCCCTTTGGCGTTGTATATTATATTGCTTGCGTGGTTGTGATCGTCGATTGACGAAGAGCTAGCTCCCGCTTGGGGATGCCTTTTCATTGTGCATATATATATATTATTCATGTTGTATCCCGTTTGGGGCCAGTATTTACAAAGGAAACTCTGCCGAAATTTTTAGAAAAGATATTGAGGATTTAAAATGCATATTCGGCTTACCTATTTTAAAACCCTTGTTTTTAAAACATGTTTTCTACACTTCTTTAAAACTAGTTTTCCTTATTTACTCCTTAAAATGGTTTTAGATTTCTGGGCTTTTGGCTTACTTGGATTAGATGGGATCTATATACTTCATATGATTCAAGTGCTAGTCACGTGCTATTTCGGGTCGTGACAGTCATGTTGCATTTGGTTGCATGTTATCGCATTTGTGTTGTTTTATAGGTATTTTGTGTTTTGGTTTTAAAGTTTATAAGAGAAGAAAATGAGAAAGGGTAGAAGGGTAAATAGTTGAGAGAGAGGGTTAGAATAAGAGAAGAGAAAGAGAGAGGGGCAGCCATAATTCCTTCCCCATTATCTCTTTGCATCTCCTCCTTCCTCAAGCTTCCCTCCACCTTCACCCCTAAAGATCATCTAAAAAGCTTCATCAAAACCCTAAACCCCTTTCATTAAAATTGATCCTCTCTTCACCCTCTACACTTTGGACCCATAAATATTTGATTTCGAAGACTTGGGACAACTAGGGTTTTTCTTGGGTTGCCCAAATGAGATATGAATTCTCCATCTAGTTTAATTTGAAGTCTAATAACACCCCATAGTAGTTTAGAGTTAAATGGGTATTGATTAGTGATGTTAGAAAATTTCCAGTGAAGGGTTTGAGTGTTGTGTGGATTGGGTGATGCCCAGTGGCTGTTAACAAGGCTTGAGTGGTGTTTTTACTGACCTAGAACAGAGGATGAAACCCAAAACACGGACTTAGAAACCCCGACATCGGATAAATGTGTGAATTGTGAGGGTATTTTGGAATCTGCTAACACTCAGGGGCCAGGAAAATTATTTAGCGAACACAGTGACATATGCAGGCACCCAGGAAGCTACCACAGAGACCCGAGACCCTAACTCCACCCAATGGCCGCAGATTTAATCATTCTGGCCATAATTTGCGGCCAGAGTAGGGTGGATTTGGTCCATGTTGGTTCCAGGGCTTTATCTCCAGTAAATTAGACCCTCCATATGTGCAGAATTGACTAATTTGACCTAGGATAAAATCTGGGACCATTTTCTTAAGTTGCTGCCTTGTATTTCGCGATGTTTTTGAATTTAAGTTTTGGTATTTGTCATTGTATTCCGTCGTGTGACGTTTGGACGCCAATGACTAGTGTTATCGGTCGTGTTTTTCAGGCGTAAGCTATAGGTTTTGACCTATGAGCGAGACGTGTGCCGTTTTGGTTTCCGAGTTAATTTTAATACGCAATTGCGATGTGTTATGATATTTGGGTATCCTATGAGGATTTCGAGACGATGAAGAAGAGGATGGCGACATCGACATCGGCAAGCAAGAGCAAGATGAGTAGATCTATATTTACGGGGGAAGTCGGGTGGATGGTGTATAGCACCCCCGCAAGTTTTTGATGGAAACCGATTCATAGTAATTGGTTAAGGAAACCTTTAATAGAAAACTATAGATAGACTTAAAAGATAGTTAGAGAAACTATATTAGAAACTAATTGATAGTTAGAATTGATATGATACGGCTAATATGTGATGACGGGATTTGAGGATGATATTTGATGATATTGTCGTTTAGGGTACTATAGGACTAGATAATCGATGTTGATGTGTCATCCGAACCATACCTATTTCCAAACTGAAGAATCGTATGCATCTTTTAAACAGATACCTTGAGAGACGTTACGGATTTTCAAATGATATCTTTTCTTTAAAAATACCGTAGCTCCTACTTTCAAAACTACGATTCGCATCTTTCAAAAACTGATTGTATGGTTCGGGTGTGTATGTTAGATTAGATACGTATGCTTATAGTAAAGGTAGAATGTATTGTAAAATTGACCTTTGTGAGATATAAATGCGATGAAAAGAGAATACGAATTGACATGTGATATGATGATATGTTGGTATGCGGATGCGAGTCGACTGAGATGATTGATACCTTGCCGGTCCCCTGATATGAGATTGTTATGGATGTGACTTAGGACATAGGTATATAGATATTTATAGAATGCCGTGAATCATGTGTGATATGTCGTACGAGACGTTAGGTCCGTACCTCTCATTGTCGTATAGGATGATGGGATCCCAAATGTTTTAATGCCGCCGTATGATGATTTTTCCGTGCGTGATGAGTTTGACTTGATGATTGATCCATACCCTTGACTTGAGGATGTCGTACGATGGATTATACCGTACAGAATGTTGTGAGGATGGATGCCGATTGATAGATTCACCGACTCGGTCATATTAGATACGTGTACCTGTCAGCATTTGCATGTGATTTATCTTATGTTGCATTCATGTTATTCGCATTGCATTACTTATACCTGTGCTAGTACACTTACACTATTATCGATGATGCGTATGTTACACGCACACACATTGCCGGCTTACACGCTTCATCATCGATAATTGCCATGTCACTATACAGTAGGATTGCTGCATCATGATATGACTCTTTGCATAATTTACTTGTTATAGTTACCTATGCACCTTTATACGATGTTGCATTTGACTTTGGAGATATTAGGAACCGCGGGACATATTTTCAAAACTGGAATCATTTAAATGAGCGGTTTTCCCTTAATATGATACATCACTGTTCCATATTGCATGATATACGGATATACTTACATTTCTATCATATGTCGCATACATCATACTTTATGATTTTATGCATTGAGATATGCCGTTTTCATGAGATTTCTGGATTTGAGAACCGTGGTCATTTTAAAAGAAAGTATGCATTGTTTAAAAACCCGGTTTCTCTTGATATGATATTTCAATGCGTCCACCATGCGTTTTCTCGGTTCTGAGATGTGTGACATATGAAACCCGATTCGAGGAGCTGGATGAGGCCGATTGCGGGTACATGGTGGATCCGGTATGGTACCCCGGGGCAAAAAAAGGATGCTGTGTATAAAGACGGTGAGCCTGGCAGAGGGACTACTACCTACCGGTGATAGTATTTGAGCTCGGCGGATATCCGGAGGATACCGACCGGAGTCGAGAGATGATATGGGCCGATCCGGACTGACGGAGCCTGTGGGCCGATCCGGACTGACGGAGCCCGAGATATGAGGATTTACGTGTCGATGCTGAACACGGGTTTCATGATGTTTTTGGGTGTCGATGTTGGACACTTAGGTTCCATGATTTTGATGTGTCGCGAGGGACACCATTGATTTATATCCTCATACTTTCATGCACACTCTTTTATGATATTTACGTGCATACAGACATTGATTATATGGTTGGATGATGTCAGCATACTTATAGACCTTGAGTATATTGTTGACACATATGATGACCCAGTCACCCTAGATATCATAGTATTACCCTTATGATATAGTTGACCTAGGAGTCGTTGTTTATTCGATTTTCTACTTGTAGATGTTTTTCTACTCACGAGTTGGCAACTCACCCCCGTTGTGCCACAGTTTTTGCAGGTTGACCGCATGGATCCGTAGCGGCATCGCTGGCACATAGCTTCATTTGGGTGTTTTGCATTGGTAGATGGGGCATTTGTATCATTCCCACTCTTGTATTTATATTTCATATTGTATCTAGTCAACTCCATCAATCAAAATTAGTAAATTGTATAAGTAATGAGACTTAGTGGGATTGTGGTTGCGAGACTTAGAGCGAGGGGTTTTCCGCTACTTGTGGTTTTTATGTCTTGCTTTTCTTTATCTTTGTGGTGATCTTCGCCGTTGGGCGTCGTATACTTATCTATATTGTCTTGCGTGGTTGTGATCCGCCGCTTGGCGAAGAGCTAGCTCCCGCTTAGGGATGTCTTTATCTTTAGCTTTTATATGCGGTTTTGGATCAAAATATACAAAGGAGGTGCTGCCCAAATTTTTAAAAGACTAAACATGTTTTTAAAATTGCATAATCCACTTGCATTTTTCATGTTCCTTTTCTATGCATTAGGAAAACTTGATTTCATTGTATCTTGATTTCACAAATTCACCTCCTTTATTTTCTTAAAAAGGTTTAGATTTCTGGGTTTCAGCTTACTTGAATTCCGTTACACCTTTAGACGTTGCGTGATTCAAGTGCTGGTCACGAGCTAATATTTCGGGTCGTGACAAAGTTGGCATCAGAGCGTTAGGTTTAACCTTGATTCGAGTCTATGTTTGACTATGCGGAGTCTAGGGCGGGTATGTATTTCGGAACGTAGGCTTGACCTCACGGGACTTAGACTTGAACGAGGGGGTATTAGACCCGAACTTTCGTTTCATAGGCTGACCCTGATTAATGGAGTAGGTAGTTTAGGTAGAGTGACGTACCGTACGTATATTCCGTGGCATATTTACGATACGATACTCCACTTAAGAAACCTTAGGATGTACATATTTTTAAGATCTATGGTTCTCTTCATACCCATGATTATACATCCATTTGAGATCTTTGATTCTATTCGTTTCCATGATCATACTCTCATTGATGCTGTTCCTTCTTATGATCATGTATCCATTCTGGATCTGTCGTTTTCTTTCTTGCCCTTGATCTGTTTTCTTGGATACTCGATTGAGGTTCCTGTCACCATGGTTTGAGTGCAGATTGACTTGCTGCTAGTGATATGGTCAGGGCGTGCTCGTCTGGTATGAGGGCTGACCATTGTGTTTTCTGGTGACATGGGAACGTCTCGATATAGTGTTATGTTGTGACCTCTTGTGGAGGCGAGTGCTTGGTTTTACACCGGATGATCGGGCCACTGTTAGAGCTGCCAGTTGTGAGAGAACTGTTGATGTACAGCATACCTCAGAGATTTTTATGTCGCCTACAGTGCAGACAGATGACCCAGCTGTTGCTGAGATGATGGGATGTCGCTTCCGGAGCTTACGAGCTGAGATCGCCGGAGCTTCCAGGCAGAAATGCGATATGTGATAGCTAGTCTACCCCGATGAGAGACAAAGGTAATTCGTCAGATTGATGCGCCGACGCAGGCCCAGTTGAGTTGAAGATCTTCAGGGCGGAGAGTCTTACTCAGATCTAGAGCAGACCGATCCAGGGATGACCGCCGATGTATCGCCTTTCCTGGAGGATTGAGGCATTGTTTAGCATGCGGACGAAGAGTATGCACATGTTGTATAGGCGAAGCTAAAAAGTTCGAACGAGTGTCAGAAACCCATTTTCCCCAAGTTTAAAGTGTTCGGAGGAACATGCAAGTGATTCTGTGGACCCTCTAGAAGAATGAAACCCTAACTCGACATGATGACCATGGAACCACTTTGAACCTTAGGGTTTGCGGCAGTTTAGCGGTGCCATCAGTGAGGCTTGGGTTTGCCCTTCTACGGCTGGTCCAGAGGTACTATGGTATGTGCCAGATATTTTAGACTGTGCTCAGGTGTTGAGCTTTCGGGAAATTTTAGGACCTCGATGACTCGATCGAAAAGTTTGACGTCGTCCAGATATCATGTGATAAGAGATCAGCAAGCTGACCAGCTTTGGATAGAGGACCTCACCCAGATGCATTGTGAGTTGATCGAGAATGGACGAGTATAGAGTATTCCCCTGATGGTTGGGACGAGTTACCGAGGATGTGTTCGGCCAGGTACCTTCTACAGAGTGATGAAGATACCGGGTTCATGATTTCGAGTCCGTGTGAGAGACTTCGGATTGACCGTGGCCGAGAACATTTGCAGTACGCAGATGGCATGACGTGACGTCGAAGCGGACGATAATACAGACGAGTGGAACCAGAGGTTTGTGCGAGATACTGACAAGCTGTTGTTACGTCCCGTTAAGATTAGAGATCTGATGTGTGGACAGAGGCGTTGGGATACGGCCAGTTCCCGAGGAAATGTTGTGGTGGGAACGCAGATGTCCAGAAAGCGAGAAAAGATTATGTGAGAGTACCAGCCTCCGTACAGTTCGGCATAGGCGAGATCGGAAGAGACCTTGAGCAGGATTCCTTCCAGGACACTGCTGCAATAAGATTTGCACCCAGGATCAGTTGTGTCACGTGTATACCGAGGACCAGAGACCGACGCCAGTGATTTGCTGCTTTACGAGTGGTTATGATAATTGGCCGAGGGATGACCAAAGAACTGCCAAAACGGAATCGTTCCTGTTAACACACATGACCGGGCCGATGAGCCGGTGGATTGCGAGATTGGTAATCCACAGAGAAAATGAGGACCCAGAGACAGAGGACGCCAGACCATGAGCAGGAGGCAAACGGATGTTCTTGCTCTGCCAGTTTTAGGTGCACCGGTACTTTTTCGACATTGTAGGAGGTGTACCTCAATGTCATTTGTTGCGATTTGCGTTTGTGATCCGAGTATCACGCTTATATCTCTTGAATTTGAGTTTTGAGGATTGAGTTCATGATATTGTTTTCATGCACCATGGTTGCACCTACTGGGTATTTACATTTTGCGCATAGTTATCGCACTTGATATATATTTTATACACCGTTGTGTTGATTTGCGATTTTTGCATATCTATTGCATTTGATGTCGATTTTGTACCTTCGTAGCTGTGTTTATGATTTCGTGAATTTCATACGGATGATGTGATTTTTGCACTCGGTATAGCTTATATTTGCTTGTAGTGCATTGATATGTGTTTTGTGCATGCAGTTGCACACGTTTATGATTCTATACACCTTGGTACACTCTGTGTTGTTTTTATACGCATTTGAGTTATGGATTTGTATTTCGTGCACTGGATGCACTGTATTCGTATTTCGTGCACTGATGTACTGTATTTGTATTTCGTGCACTGGATGCACTGTATTTGTATTTTGTGCATTTGCTGCACCAGATTCGTATTTCGTACATTAGTTGCACTAAATTTGCATTTCTTGCATTTGTTGCACCGGACGGGTATTTGTGCATTTTTCGCACTGGATTTATACTCCGTACCTTAGTTGCACCCGATTTATATCCTTGAGCATTCGTTTTACCGGATTTGTATTTTCGTGCGCGTTTGTACTTGATGTTCATTTTTGTGCATGCTGCGGCATTAGATGTTCCTTACGAACCTGACGCACTTTGGTTGGATTGTTGTGCATATTAGGCGCTTGATTTTGGATTTTTGTGCGCATTGGATGCATTTGAGTGAGATTTTTACTCGTGCACGTCGGATGCACTTGATTTAGATTTCTTTCGTGCATGATAGATGCACCTGATTTGGATTTTCGCGCATGTTGGGCGCATGATACGAAATGTGATTTTGTGCACACCGAATGCACTCGATTTGGGATTTTTATTCGTGCACGTTAGTTGCACTGAATTGAGATTTTCGTGCACTCTAGGTGCACTTGATATTATTGTCATGCACACCCGTTGCACTGGACAGATGTGTCACGACCCAAAATATGGATGTGACCGGCACTTAGATTGTAGCATATCTAAAGATATGCACACAGTCCAAGTAAGCCGAAAACCAAGATCAAAATACCTTGTTGCGGAATTCTTTATAAAAATTTAGTTTTTAAGTAAAAATCACAATTTATGAAGTTAAATTAATTAAACAAGTATAAAGTGTTATGTTTGATTGCATCCCTAGTTGGGATCAACAATATCAACAACAAAAATAAATCTTAACCTATAGGACATTAATATGAATCTCATATATAAAGAAAGAAATCACAATGTATCGACCAAACGATCACAACTGTCAATATATATATATATATATATATATATATATATATATATATATAACATCTCTCAATCTAAGTCATATACAGGTCTGATGGAGATTTTCTAGATACAAAATGCAATACCAAAAAGAAGGTTACTACATATGTAACCCACCTAGCAAAAGATATGAAAAAGCTGCAAACGTAGATCTACACCGCAGTCAACCGTCTACTCTACCCCTGCAAGGAACTGTGGCACAACGGGGGTGAGTTGCCAACTCATATAACGGTTAATAATGTAATTATGACGATCATACTAACTGAAATGTGAACAAGTATAATGTATGATTATATGTGAAATTCAATAATGTATAATGCAAATCTCATAGTACAACTGAAATCTCATCATTTATTCTTAATAAATTCATTTCCCCGTGTCCATCATCGACACAAAACTTCAATTTCTCACAGGCATTATTCCTCGAATGATCCTGAAACCAACAATACCGGTCGTTATCCTCTTAGATATACGCCGTATTTTTATTACTATCTCCGGTATCGAGTAACCTCGCTAGGCTCCCCCGTCTCAATACGGCTATCCTGTCCCTCGGTCTCGACCGGGTCCACCATGTATCCAACTGTATATCTCCCCCACTCAGTATGGATAACGTAAAATCCGTGACCGTATATCTCCCCCACTCGGTCCGGAATAAACCAAAACAGAAAACATCTCATGGTGGACATGACACATCAATCATGAAAACACTGGATTTATGTAATAGTATTCAAAACTCAAAACCAGAAATCCTCAATACTACAATTGCCTCTTGCATAAACAGGAAATACACATATAGTAACATGATATAAATGATGCAATTTACTACTATTATTGATATGTGAGATACGATATAAATTCATTTTAACAAGTATTATGCTTTAGTGTAAAGTGACATAGCAATATCGACGAGGTGTGTGTAACATATAAGACGTGCACATGTCATGACTCGTCGATAATTGTGAAGTGTTCTAACAACTAAGCAATTTATATGTGTAAATGATGAATGCATATTATCAATTTGGCATAACAATATAAAGCATTTAAGTTAAATAAAACTACGGGCGAAACACGCCATCTTTACAAAATTCCTCGGTAGATATTTAGTCTACTCACCGGAAATGTCGAATCTATTCAGGAATTGCTAATCCCTTCCCTTTTCTTGCCGCCTCCGAAATTCCCGTATTCGAATCTACATTCACAATTTAACGTATATAAGAAAACGGCTATTCCGATATGACGGAAATGAAAAACACCCGTTCCCACGTACTAGTTATATACTATACGATTATATCGAGTTATTAAACACTTAATCTTACTGGATTTTAACTTTAACCTGCATCGCTACAGAATTTAAATCGCGACGTATTTTAACCGTGTCGTATTTGGTGTTTTAAGATATCATTTCCGATATACGGTTCCAGATTCCATTTACAGTAAAAATAATTTACTTAAACAACACCAAAATAGCCAAAATTGTATACTGAAAACTACCGAACAGAACAAACCCACTTAGCTTCCTACCCGGCCGGCGACACCGGAATTCCTTTCATGGCCGCCGGCCTGAAACCAGTCCCCTGGTGTCGTGGTCCTATGGTTTATTCTAGTTGTTACCTACATCATTTTAACTCTGTTTAGTTAAGTTAATTATCTTCCAGATCAAAGCAGATTTTAACAGAGCTTAAATTTAACTAAAATATGATATTATGTGACTTGTTCAATTTAATCTAACTAATCTACAGAACCAAATTTATCTACTATGTGTTGCGCCACGGCAGCGCCCCGGCCTCTTACTCGAGGCCAAAAAGCGGAATCAAAATTTTTCCTTACTTGGAAACCGGCGCTACCGCGGACAATTACCCGGATCGTTTACCATTAACCTAATGCTAGCAATCAAGAGATAGGGAAGAGATGTATACCGAGTGATCCGAGTCCTCCGGTCTTCTCTTCATCGTCCCGATCTCCCGCGGAAAGTCTTGCCTCGACATCGTCGCCTCCTCGCCGGAAAGGGCACCACATCGCCTTCGTCTTTTACGGGCTCCCGCCTCAATACCGAGGCAACTCGAGCATGAAGCCGGCAACTCGACATGCTCAAGATTTGCTGTAGGAAGTGTAGAGTCAATGTCTCATTGGGGTATAGGAGTTGCCTTTGATGGAGGAATCAAGAATGAGTGAACTTGGGAATTATTTTGGTGGCAAACTAAAAATGAGATGGATGCTTAATTTCTTGCCACACCAAAATGAAAATTCCCCTCTCCCATGACCATGAAGTGGCCGGCCATTCCCTAAAAGAAATGGTGGTGGGGGTGAGAACAAAAGCAAGAGGGAGGTGATGGTAGGATGAAGGAAGTGGTGACCACATCAAGAGACAAGAAAACAAACAACCATGCTCCTTCTCACATCAAACCCATGCCCACTCAAATCACATTAATGCAAGCATGGAGCAAAAGATATGAAAGGTGTCATAATCAATATATATGCAAGAAAACCCCTCCACAAATGTAATTTGCAAAACTGCAAATTACCCCCTCCATCGGAAAAGTCCGGCCGGGAAAGAACAAAGGAAAACCGGCCGGAACGGAATGCAAACTGGCAACTCCAGAAAACTGGTCCCGTAATAAATTACAGGAAAACCCCGATACTGTGCATACACACCCGCATCTGTATTCCGTCCGGATACAAATGCAAAGAGACAAAATCTACACTGTACTAGACTAGGACCGGCTTAAGCCAAAGCCGGCTAGTAAAATCCGTTCGATCCTGATCCGTGCAATACCGCACGTATCTGATCGAACCCTGCCATATAACTATACGGCGACTAGTACAAACTGTCTGATCCTGATCCGTGCAATACCGCACGTATCTGATCGGACCCTGCCATATCTCCATACGGCCTCTACAGCGTTTCGTCCGAAAGCTTGAGTAACTGTAAGTGTGGTGGGCTCTAAAGACTCGTCAATACAATGGCTGTGGATTTAACCACTAGCACGTCAGAGGTATAAGCCAATACGTAACGGGCCACCAGCTATTGACCAAAAGGGACGTCGATGAGGAAGCTCACCCCGACGCCCAACTGAGCCTGTCAGTGACAATATCCGTACAGTCCGGTCCGTTCGTCTATGAGTATCGCATGGCGGGCCTAGGGGGTTGGTAAAAGTCAGACCCCCAAAAGCGGTACAAGTCGTGTCGGAGTGTAGCCCAGAACGCCCTGAGATACTACTGGAATACCTACCAGTAAATCTCCTGCCTCGGCCGAGGGCTTTGCGTAATGGCTCTCCTAGACACAGCGCGACCTCACCCCCAATACCGGGAGAGACGAACCCCTGAAGATCCGCTCACTGCCTCCATGTGGCTCGGGACTGTACCCAACTAAAACCTGTTTGCACGACTCCTTTGAGCCGTGGTAGGGTAGTAATCAAAGCACAGTGGGAACTCACACGAGACAAATGACGATCCTCAGGTCGATGAACTAACCTGTACACATGTCACCTGGGAACTGCTATCTGACGTCAGGTATAAGCCCAACTAGCAGGTTCCCGGCGAGTCCTGTCCGGTGTACTCATAACCCAATGAGCACCTGTATACATCTTAGGTGAACCAACTGACACCAGTGGCTTGTGAGACCGGCCACCGCCCCTCGTCGGGGTCTCGACTGTATACACTAGTCTACTAATGGAGTATCGATGCCCAGTCTCGAAACTCCCACGACTAGGGACCTTTTAAGGATGTGCTTATAGACCCACCCCAGCTCCCACGTATATGATCGCCATCATACTGCTGGTCGTCAAGCAAGAATCCTAGGGGCTCTATCAACGTGTAATAGCGACATGTCAGGTCACCTAAAGCAGTACACGATGATAAAGATAAACCAGATAGCATACTATTATCTCGAGTAAGACTGTCCTACCGGGATAGGTCCTCCCTCAATCATTGCAATCACGTGCCTGTGATCCAATAATTGACTCTGAGGGCACTATCTCCAACAATCTCCCACTTGCACTCAAGGCTAATTATTGCGATGTCGCATACTCACAGCCCGTGTGATACCGAACACCCAACTCCTCTACTAGTCAGTCGCACAAAGCCTGTTTGCGAAACTATTGCGTTCGAGGAAAAGCCTCAGTGAGTGGATCCGCTGTGATGTTTCTTTCTATGTCTCTCTATATCTCAAGTTCGCGGAGAAAGCCATCTCCCGAAATGAGCAATACCTGTCTTAGAATGTCTGGATGTCTGATGGGACCTAGCTCATAAATGAACTCCAAATCCAAACTTCTTAGACTGTATCGTCAACTGAACTTAATCAGTATCCTGCGCCATGCCACCCTCAGTATTGCCTTGGACCACCTGTCCAAAATACAGTCCCTCATCAGAGGGAGAACTATAACTCTGACAACCTCCTTGTCGTCCATGTCACCTTGGAAGCCTGGAATGATAACTGTCTCCCAAATGAGGCTGTCGTTATCATATCCCTAGAACATCCACTTATGTTCTAAAACTGCTTCCGACTGTTCCTCCAGGATTGGATCAATATCAACTTATTGCATCTAGTGCAAGAACAACATCTGGTATGGTACTTGACATCTCATGATTGACTCAATTGCCTAAGCAAGTGATCTGCCAATCATGAGTTTCCCTCTCCCCTTTAGTCTATAAGACACCTTTAGAGAGGGTGACTCCATCAACTGCAGGTGCACTACCGTGTCAGGAGTCGTCCATTCCAAATACTCATAGAATGCTGTCAAGGTACCCAGATTGGGAAACCACCCAAATCTAGATCTAAAACCATAGGTCTAGTAACCAGTATGTCTGATATAATATCCAAGTCCCATGTGGAGAAAACACTGTGTGACGACCAAAGTATAACCGATCATAGTATAGGAATATCACTTCCTACTACCTTCTCAACAGATCCATCCGCTATTCTGATGACGTCAAACCCATGACTGTCACATCAGAAACAGATGATCTAACTCCGCTATTTCTGCTTTAGTCTATAAATAGACATAAGCATGAAGTCCACCAATGCTTCCGCTGCTCCCACTGACTACGACAACCCTCTGCCAGAGTCATATAGACGTGCACTTCTAAAGCTAGTTTAGAACGACGCTATACTCATCTTCCTGCCGGGTCTCGCAGCCTGGAACAACAACAATGGCAAGTGTGGGTAAACAAGAACTTCCCTGTCACCGTCCTTGAGGCTACCGGAGTACCTCTCGGGTGCCTGAAGTTACCCACCGTATCTGCGGAGTGGCCAATGGAATGTCAGACCAGATTGAATCTTTAGGTTCCTTATCAAATCTTCAGTAATCGTCTGCGGTTCTGGAATCACTTCCAGTTCTACCATACTCCCACTACTGTTTTTCTGAAAAATCCATTTCTTTTAAAAATGTGGCGAGTCAAGAACAATATTTCTATTGATCTGCCAGATGGTAGAAAATCAACCATCGTCATAGCCTGGGTCAACCCACAAACAGCCATTACAGAAACGTGCCTTGAGTTGTCCAGTGTCTGGTTTTAAGCATAAGCCGGACAACTCCCCGTACCTTAACAATGTCAAGATATGAACTGTTCTATATCCAATATAGAAACAGAGGCACTGATTTAATTGAACCAGATTCAAATCATGCAGCTATCTCCAGTGCATGTCAACTAAATGGAAGGAGGCCGATCAGCGTTACTCAACTTAGGAATGCTTCCAATTATGAGTAACCTGAAAGAGAAGCAATTTCTCTTTATCATTACTATCAACTGAATACCATACACAAGTATCTACATCTTCGATCACTTTGAAGAATCCCGATACTTGCCACACCTGGTTCTCTACTCTATTCAAATACCTATAACTCCTCAAAACTTAGACCCTGTGTTTCCACGAAGCACATGTCTAAGAACTAGAGAAGTTAAAAGTAAACAGAATATAGTATGAGGACCAAGCCCTCTGTCCTAATGGACACTGGACAACATACAATACTCTGTATAAGTCCGCTGAGTCTAACAACTCTTTCACTGTGTGTCGTAGGTTGAAAACTGTACTTATGGTTAAGAAGAATTACACCGCTGTTTAATGCTCCTTACCTAACCATCCACTGATATAGGTAAATGTCATCGACATAATATCAAAAGGTACATCTCACTCTATGAAAATAGACGTACAGATATATCGATTTGAAATTGGTGCACAACAGCGGATATTCAAAACCAAATATTTGCCGACCGGCAAACAACCCAGGTGACTTCCTCAAATATCACCGATTACAACGAATCCCGATATAATGAGGATGATCACCCAATTCCCAATAACTTACTCCCACTCATCATCTGTAAAACCATACAGGTGTGAGAATCATACCTGGTAAATACATACCCTGGAGTAAGTGTCTAATCGGGAAATCAGTTTTCTTTTAACATTACACAGTAAAACTGAAACATTGAAATGTTTCTGTGGGGTATTCTGGTATTCCTAGTAATGCCTCTACCATTATCCAGATTCACAACTATAACCGTATAATTCTTTGCCACCTTTCCAAATCCCTTTATATGTCTTTAGTCATTACCGTTTGCACACCCCTTTAGGCCAATTGGTTTTCTTCCTTCCCTACCGTTCGGCACCAGCCTATGGTTTGGAAGAAGACTATCCAATAAGCATAAAGGGTGTACTGTCCTAATCCTAGGAGCACTCGCAATGCGAGAGAAGGTGAAGATAAAAGACACCTGAATGTACTTTATTCCTATTTCTCCTGAACCAGAATCCATCCCCGAACTGGAACAAGTTCCTTTCGAGTTCGTATATAACCATACGATGGAATATCCAATAAACTGTGGATCTTCGTAGTGATACGGAGTGTCCTGGAGAAATACAAAGGTGATTTAGGATTGGCGAAGAAATACTTGGTTTGGTCGTGAATATCA
This sequence comes from Agapanthus africanus, assembly GCA_030015575.1. NCBI lineage: Eukaryota > Viridiplantae > Streptophyta > Magnoliopsida > Asparagales > Amaryllidaceae > Agapanthus > Agapanthus africanus. The sequence goes on along the minus strand of JASDDO010000029.1, from coordinate 279,079,515 downwards.
GTCGCAATTTACTTTGCCCTCCTACTAATCCCTTTATTTGTCTGAACTTAATACCTTCTGCACACCGTTTAGGTTAACTGGTTTTCTTCATTCCCTACCGGTCGGCACCAGCCTATGGTTTGGAAGAAGACTATCCAATTTGCGTAATAGGTGTACTACTCCTAAACCAAGGAGTACTCGCAATGAGAGAAGGTGAAAAGAAAAGACAACTGAATAATCCTATCCGTTTTCTCCAGAACCAGAAACCATCCTCGAAGTCCTTCGAGTTCGTATCTAACCATACGATGGTTTTGTCCAATGGAAGTGGACGTTCGTAGTAATACGGGGTGTCCTGGAGAAAAGGGTAAAAGTAGGAGTGGCAATGAGGTCTGCAACTCTGACAATCCAAAAGCCAGTGTTAAAAAAGGTTCGGTCAACTTGGTCACTGAGTCATAGTCCAGGGTCGGGTCAATGGTCGCTGCCAAAGAGAGAGAGAGAGAAAAGAAATACTCAGCGTGCACTCTAACCTAGATCAGAATGGTTATCACTTTGTCTAATCTGGAAACCTCCCACTGTACCTCAAATTCTCCTCCAAACCTTAAAGAAGAATTAGTCGGGATCACCCGAGGAGTAAACTAACTCATCAGTGGAAATCGGGATCCAACTATCATCGCATGATAACTTGACGGAATCCACTCAAGTCACCACACTCCAGAAGGTATGCGCATGCCTGGCAAGTTTCAGTTCTTTTGAAACTCCCGATGTGATTTTTACCCCTAGGACCCAAGTGACCTTGACTGAGCCAACATATCAAAGGATCCTAGTCAAGTTCAACCCGTCATTATCTTGATTGCATTAGACCCACCCGCACGAGTCCTTGACTGAGCCAAAATGACCGTACGACTGTCCTAACCAATCACATATCCATGCAACAGAAAAGCACTACATAGCTACCGAACACTACGCCTCGGCTGAGCACGACATACGCAGCACGAATACTAAGTAATACTAATCTGAAATGACGGAGGGCTACGACTGGTTTTTGGCGAAAAACCTTTAACGTAATGAACTTGATATCGTTGAAGGAACTGCATAACTTTTTAGAAAATATAGTGACGAAAACCTTTACTAAAGAGGTCACTCCCGGTGAAGGGATCTCGGCTCTTTCCCCGTAGAATGAGGTGCAGGATATTCCAACTGAATACCACGATGCAAAGCAAAAGTAATCGGCTATAGTGAAGTTAATTCCCTGACGCAAACTTCTGTCCAAGGGGTCACTCCCGGTGAAGGGATCTCGGCCCTTGCCTCGTCGACTGAGGAGCAGGATATTCCAAATGAATACCACTATGCAAAACAAAAGAGAACGTCCTTGCAATAACAGCTTTTTGAAAAAGTGTTCCAACAACATCAGATTAGGTTTGTTTATCTTGCATTGATCCGAATCAATGCAGTCCCATCAATTGATCACACCACAAAGAACGAAAATATACTGACGTACGTATATGCGATCCGCATTCGCCACTGGGTCCCGTCATCACCCGTTAGGTTAGCTAACTAACGGCAGAGCGGGGACTGGACTAGCGCGGATGTAAAACATATACAACATCTACTAATATATATACCAATATATAGTATTTCGCTCAAGGCGTGAATAAAATGCAACATCACAGAAATGTACAGCATCACAGAACAATACAGATATCTGGAAGCCCCGGGTTTCACAGAGCCGCTGCTGAAACCCGACGTTCCCCTGGTCGTGTGGATAGCCTGTGCAATGAAATCCTAGACCCCTACGGGCGCGGCAAGTCACCCGCCAAAACCTGAAGCGAGGCAGCCCCCTTCAGTACCGTGAATGGACCACCCAGCACTTCACGGAATCCGGTAACTTAGGCACCCCTCCTGGGTCAACCTGTACCCCCTACGAGTGCGGCGAATAGCCCGCCAATCCTGGACTGAAGCCCCCTCCGTCTCAATGCCCTGAGATGCGGGCCCGTTGCCCTCCAGAACCCGGCTATCCGTGCACCCCACCGCGGGGCAACCCTAGTACAGAAAGTAAAATATACATACACCGGGTACATCGACCGCAACCAGGTCGTGCCCCAAAAGAATAATACAAACAGGAAGTGACGGCAGTCCACATGTCGGACGCTCGCCCCGCAATAACAAATGTACATAATACAACAAAGCTGTACTAGCATTGCATCCAGGCTATCCCCCACGACCGATCCGCAACATCACAGCATAAACAGAGAACATCAACGTGAAAGTCACGTTCGCAAATCCGTCTAACCGGGCTATAGCAGTTAGACCGGATTTACCGATCGAGTGACATTCACGGTCGCAGATAAAATGTAAATACTGTGAAATAATGTGTTTAAAATTTTCCGATTGACCAAAAAATTAACAAGTGGGCCCCAAACAATACTGTAGCACTCACAGAAAAATTAGCCCAATTTTAATATTCCAAAACCCCCAAAATAAGTCCAGAAGCCCACTAGAAAAATACGGCCCATTGATCCATATAAACTGCGGCGGAACCGCGGCCCAAAGGGGGTATTGGCCGCGGTTCCGCGCTCCTCTTGAAAGTTCAATGGCTCGTATTTTCCCAGATGTCTTAGAACTCCCTGCACATCATTCTGAGACCACCTGAAAAATTTTTAGACACCAAAAAATTTCAACAGAAACTGATGCGTGAGAAAATGCGGATTTTGGAATTTTGGTCGATCGGATAAGTAAAACACATTAGAACAAGCTAGGCTAGGTTAATGGCGTGGCTCTGATACCATGTTGCGCCACGGCAGCGCCCCGGCCTCTTACTCGAGGCCAAAAAGCGGAATCAAAATTTTTCCTTACTTGGAAACCGGCGCTACCGCGGACAATTACCCGGATCGTTTACCATTAACCTAATGCTAGCAATCAAGAGATAGGGAAGAGATGTATACCGAGTGATCCGAGTCCTCCGGTCTTCTCTTCATCGTCCCGATCTCCCGCGGAAAGTCTTGCCTCGACATCGTCGCCTCCTCGCCGGAAAGGGCACCACATCGCCTTCGTCTTTTACGGGCTCCCGCCTCAATACCGAGGCAACTCGAGCATGAAGCCGGCAACTCGACATGCTCAAGATTTGCTGTAGGAAGTGTAGAGTCAATGTCTCATTGGGGTATAGGAATTGCCTTTGATGGAGGAATCAAGAATGAGTGAACTTGGGAATTATTTTGGTGGCAAACTAAAAATGAGATGGATGCTTAATTTCTTGCCACACCAAAATGAAAATTCCCCTCTCCCATGACCATGAAGTGGCCGGCCATTCCCTAAAAGAAATGGTGGTGGGGGTGAGAACAAAAGTAAGAGGGAGGTGATGGTAGGATGAAGGAAGTGGTGACCACATCAAGAGACAAGAAAACAAACAACCATGCTCCTTCTCACATCAAACCCATGCCCACTCAAATCACATTAATGCAAGTATGGAGCAAAAGATATGAAAGGTGTCATAATCAATATATATGCAAGAAAACCCCTCCACAAATGTAATTTGCAAAACTGCAAATTACCCCCTCCATCGGAAAAGTCCGGCCGGGAAAGAACAAAGGAAAACCGGCCGGAACGGAATGCAAACTGGCAACTCCAGAAAACTGGTCCCGTAATAAATTACAGGAAAACTCCGATACTGTGCATACACACCCGCATCTGTATTCCGTCCGGATACAAATGCAAAGAGACAAAATCTACACTGTACTAGACTAGGACCGGCTTAAGCCAAAGCCGGCTAGTAAAATCCGTTCGATCCTGATCCGTGCAATACCGCACGTATCTGATCGAACCCTGCCATATAACTATACGGCGACTAGTACAAACTGTCTGATCCTGATCCGTGCAATACCGCACGTATCTGATCGGACCCTGCCATATCTCCATATGGCCTCTACAGCGTTTCGCCCGAAAGCTTGAGTAACTGTAAGTGTGGTGGGCTCTAAAGACTCGTCAATACAATGGCTTTGGATTTAACCACTAGCACGTCAGAGGTATAAGCCAATACGTAACGGGCCACCAGCTATTGACCAAAAGGGACGTCGATGAGGAAGCTCACCCCGACGCCCAACTGAGCCTGTCAGTGACAATATCCGTACAGTCCGGTCCGTTCGTCTATGAGTATCGCATGGCGGGCCTAGGGGGTTGGTAAAAGTCAGACCCCCAAAAGCGGTACAAGTCGTGTCGGAGTGTAGCCCAGAACGCCCTGAGATACTACTGGAATACCTACCAGTAAATCTCCTGCCTCGGCCGAGGGCTTTGCGTAATGGCTCTCCTAGACACAGTGCGACCTCACCCCCAATACCGGGAGAGACGAACCCTTGAAGATCCGCTCACTGCCTCCATGTGGCTCGGGACTGTACCCAACTAAAACCTGTTTGCACGACTCCTTTGAGCCGTGGTAGGGTAGTAATCAAAGCACAGTGGGAACTCACACGAGACAAATGACGATCCTCAGGTCGATGAACTAACCTGTACACATGTCACCTGGGAACTGCTATCTGACGTCAGGTATAAGCCCAACTAGCAGGTTCCCGGCGAGTCCTGTCCGGTGTACTCATAACCCAATGAGCACCTGTATACATCTTAGGTGAACCAACTGACACCAGTGGCTTGTGAGACCGGCCACCGCCCCTCGTCGGGGTCTCGACTGTATACACTAGTCTACTAATGGAGTATCGATGCCCAGTCTCGAAACTCCCACGACTAGGGACCTTTTAAGGATGTGCTTATAGACCCCAGCTCCCACGTATATGATCGCCATCATACTGCTGGTCGTCAAGCAAGAATCCTAGGGGCTCTATCAACGTGTAATAGCGACATGTCAGGTCACCTAAAGCAGTACACGATGATAAAGATAAACCAGATAGCATACTATTATCTCGAGTAAGACTGTCCTACCGGGATAGGTCCTCCCTCAATCATTGCAATCACGTGCCTGTGATCCAATAATTGACTCTGAGGGCACTATCTCCAACACTATGATTAAGGATTTTACCCTCCAATTAGCTGTAGGAATAACCCCTCCAAGATACTAAGTCCCTCCTAGCTTGATGGTGATGAAAAACCAAGACTAAAGCTTCCTTCTTCTTCTTCTTTCTCTTGTTCTCTCTTCTCTCTTTTAAAATTTTCTTTTTCTTTTATTCTTTTGAATTTTAATCTGAGCTTGTGAACTGAATGGGTGCTATATATATGAGAGGAGGAAGGGATAAGGTGAAGGAGGAGGTGTCAAGGGTTAAAGGGTGCTTAATTCATGCAAGGAGGAGGTGTGAGATGAGTGTGTGCATGCAAGCATGAGGCGTTTTTGCATTATCTTCATAATTTTTTTTTAATTTGTAATAAAATTATGAACTAAATTGTTTTATATCCACTTTCATTTATATCCACAACAATTTTTTATTTGTATAAAAACTTAACTTTACTTATACACCCTTCATAACTTAACTTATTATAAAACACACATTTTGTTAAAATGAAGCTAAATTTGTCACTAAAAGCCTTATAACTTATTTATTTTGCATACAAAAATTTTAATTTAAATTGTATTACATAAAATTTATGAAGATTGACTTATTTGATTTTAATAGTTTTGTGATTTATCATATTATTCTTCAATTAATTAATTTTATTTATTTTTTTAAATTTTCAAAATGCTACAATATTCCCCCCTTAAGAAAATTCGGTCCCCGAATTTAAAATAATTACTAGACATACCTTTGAAAAGATGTGGAAATTTCTTCCGCATCGTATCCTCGGTCTCCCAAGTAATCTCCTCGCGATTCTTTCCTTGCCAGAGAACCTTTACAGACGGAAGTACCCTCGATCGTAGTTTCTTTGCCTGCCTGTCAAGAATAGCAACTGGCTGCACAGTGTAGGATAAATCCGGCTCAAGCTGTAAGTCTGATGCTGGATCGCGTGAGATGGATCGTGAAGATACCTGCGAAGTATCGAAACGTGGAACACCGGATGCACGTCGGGAAAACTCGGTGGAAGTGCTAACCGATAAGCTACAGGACCCACTCTCTCCAGAATTTCGTAAGGTCCAACATATCTAGGGCTGAGCTTCTCTTTCTTCCCGAAACGCATCACGCTTTTCATTGGAGATACCCGAAGGAACACATGATCTCCCACGCCAAACTCAAGTCTACGACGTCGTCGATCTGCATATGATTTCTGTCTGCATTGGGCCGCCTTCATTCTGTCACGTATCAACTGAATCTTCTCTGTAGTCTCCTGTACTATCTGCGGTCCCAATATGCAACTCTCGCTAAGTTCCGTCCAGCAAACGGGCGATCGACATTTCCTCCCATACAAAGCTTCAAAGGGTACCATCTGAATCGTCTCCTGAAAACTGTTGTTGTATGAGAATTCTACCAAAGGTAGGTGACGATCCCAACTACCACCAAAATCAAGGCTACAAGCCCGAAGCACATCCTCTAGTATCTGAATGGTCCGCTCCGACCACCATCTGTCTGTGGGTGGAAAGCTGTACTAAAACTCAGCCGTGTACTAAGAGCGTCTTGAAGTTTCTGCCATAGCCTGCTAGTAAACTGGGTACCTTGATCTGATACTATGCATATCGGAACCCCATGTAGACGTACAATCTCATCGATATAAACCTGTGCATACTGAGCAAATCCATACGCCGTCTTCACTGGAAGAAAATGAGCGGCCTTTGTCAATCTATCTACAATCACTCAAATGGAATCATACCCTCTGCTAGTCCTAGGTAGACCCACCACAAAATCCATGGAAATCTGTTCCCATTTCCACTCTGAAATGGGTAAGGGCTGCAACTCTCCGGCTGGCCTCTGGTATTCTGCTTTGACTTGCTGACAAGTCAAGCATCTTGAAACATAATCCGTAACATCCTTCTTCATTCCTTCCCACCAGTAAACATCTTTCAAATCATGATACATCTTGGTGGAACCAGGATGAATACTGTATGCTGACCTGTGAGCTTCCTCTAAAATCTCACGCCTCAATCCATCGGAATCTGGTACACAGAGACGAGTCCTAAAACGTAATACTCCATGATCATCAATCACAAACTCTGTCTCCCTTCCCTGCCTAACCTGATCCATAATCTCCATCATAGGAGTATCTGTAGGCTGCGCCTCTCGAATGCGATCCACTAACTGAGGTCTGGTGCGAACATGTGCTAGCTGGCCTCCTGCCGATGTCAACTCAAACTGTATACGACTATCACATAAGATCTGCTAGTCTGTAGAAGACCGTCTCTGCAAAATGCTCAAATGAGATAAGCCACCTCTAGGTCTCCGACTCAAGGCATCTGCTACCACATTTGCCTTGCCTGGATGGTACAAGATCTCACAATCGTAATCTTTCACCAGTTCCATCCATCTATGCTGCCTTAGGTTCAGATCTCTCTGCTGAAAAATATACTTTAAGCTCTTATGATCTGTGAAGATTTGACATGATTCTCCATACAAGTAATGTCTCCAAATCTTCAATGCGAAAACCACAGCAGCCATCTCTAGATCATGAGTGGGGTAGTTTTGTTCATGCCTCTTCAACTGTCGAGAAGCATAAGCTATAACTCTGCATTGTTGCATCAACACACAACCTAAACCCACTCTAGAAGCATCATAATACACAACAAAACCTCCTGAACCGGAAGGTAAAAATAATACAGGTGCAGTCGTCAAGCGCGTCTTCAACTGCTGGAAACTCTGCTCACATGCATCTGTCCACTGAAATAGAACCTCCTTCCTAGTCAATCCGGTCAAAGGTGCCTCTATTCGTGAGAAATCCTGTACGAAGCGTCTGTAATAACCTGCCAGACCTAAGAAACTCCGAACCTCCGTAACTGACACAGGTCTGGGCCAGTACTGTACCGCTTCAATCTTCTTTGGGTCCACACATATACCTTCTCTCGTAACTATGTGACCCAAGAATTCCACACTATTGAGCCAAAAAGCACACTTAGAGAATTTTGCAAACAGCTGATGCTCCTTCAAGGTCTGCAACGTAGTACGCAAATGCTGCTCGTGCTCCGTCTGACTCCGAGAATAGACAAGAATATCATCTATGAATATTATAATAAACCGATCAATAAATGGTCTAAAGATACGGTTCATCATATCCATAAAAGCTGCTGGAGCGTTGGTGAGTCCGAACGATATCACCAGAAATTCATAGTGCCCATATCTCGTACGAAATGCCGTCTTCGGAATATCGTCCTTCCGAACCCTCAACTGGTGATACCCCGACCTCAAATCAATCTTTGAGAAAAACCCAGCTCCTTGCAACTGATCGAACAAGTCATCTATACGTGGTAGTGGATACCTGTTTCACACAGTGACGCAATTTAGTTGTCAGTAGTCGATGCACATTCTCATACTACCGTCTTTCTTCTTTACAAATAAGACAGGAGCTCCCCACGGTGATACACTGGGACGAACAAGCCCTCTATCTAACAACTCTTGCAACTGGCTTTTGAGTTCTTTCAATTCCGTCGGTGCCATAAAATAGGGTGGTATAGAAATAGGCCCCGCACCCGGAATCAAGTCAATGCAAAATTCAATGTCACGATCGGGTGGCAATCCTGGTAACTCAGCAGGAAATACCTCAGGAAATTCTCATGCGATCGGAATCTGGTCCAATGGAACCTCAGCTACCCCTAAGTCTTGAACGAATGCTAAGAACCCATGACAACCCTTCTTCAAAAGTCGCCCCGCACAAAGAGCAGAAATCATGTTGGCAGGAGTTGATTTACAATCCCCCTGCACAACAAACACCGGTTCACCTGGAAAACAAAATCTAACCGCCTTTCCCCGACAATCTACATAGGTATGACAAGCGGCTAACTAATCCATACCAAGAAGTATATCAAAATCTAACATATCCAGGATGATCAGATCAACTAGCGAATCTCTATCACCAATACGCACAGAACACGATCTGAATACGTGCCGAGCTATAAAAGAATCTCCCACCGGGGTAATCACTACTAAGGGTAACTCTAACAATGACGACTCTTTCCCTAAAGAAAGTGCAAATCGTGAAGATACAAAAGAATGTGTAGAACCGGGATCAAATAAAACATGTGCCTCTAACGAGCATACTGTAAGAGTACCTGTCACGACTGCATTTGATGCCTAGGCATCCTGTGGAGTCAATGCAAATACTCGTGCCTGGCTCCTTCCCGCATCCTATCATCCTCTACCTCTATCTCCTCGACCTCTCTGAGCACGTCCTGCAAAGCCCCGACCTCGTGGTGCAACTGCCTGGCATGTAGCGCCAACTGAGGGAGGAAGTAAAGCCATCGGCATAGGAGGTGGAAGGGGTAAAGCAGTCTGTGGAACAACGGTCCCTCCCTGAGATCTACAATCCCGTGCAAAGTGTCCGGGAAGTCCACAACTAAAACATGTAGATGGTGGTCTCTGATCATCGGGATAAGAACTGAACATCTGGCCCTGTGTCCAACCTCGTCCGATACTGCGGCCTGGAGTATATCTGCCTCTACCTCTGCCAAACTGTTTAGCAATCGGCACGATCGGTCTACTCCTCTTTGGCTCCGGAACAATTACTGACTCGCTCAAACGCTCCTCTACTCGAATTGCTGCATCCATGGCCTGTGCATACGTATCAAAATGCTGGGAGCCTATAGCCAGATACAACTGCGTGTCCAAACTCCTTAGGAACCTCTTCACCCGAAGCTCCTCCGTAGGTACTAAGTATGGGGCATAGCGCGACAACTGGGTGGATCGTAAGTCATAATCTGCTACCGACATACTTGCCGATTTCCGCAACGCTTCAAAACTGCTAGCTCTAGCATCCCTCACACTCTGGGGAAGAAATCTAGCAAGAAAGACCGTGGAAAAACTCGATCCACGACATCGGAGGAAGACTCATAGGTCGCCCTCTCTCCATCAACTCACACCATTCCTGTGCAAGTCCCTCCAAACGAAAGCTAGTCAGCTCAACTGACCTCGCATCAGAACATCGTAATGATCTGCCAATCCTTGCCATCTTATCAAGAAAAGACTGAGGATCTTCCGCCACATCGGTCCCTGTAAACACCGGAGGTCTCAATCTCATAAACTCTGCTAGTGATACCTCCATCACCCTCGTATCAACTAGTGCCACCGTCTGTGTAGGCTGTACCTCGGACTCTGCTGCGGTCGGTGCTGGATCCGGTCTCAGTACTCGAGTGGCCTCAGCTAACTGCCCTACCACTCGCTGTAATCCCAACATACCCTCCTCAATCCTAGTCATATGATCTGGAGGAGGAGGGTCAATATGCTCATGCACCTCCGGAACGTCCGGTGTACCAGTCATCGTCACAGGCGGACTCGCCCTAGCTGCATCTCTGGCTGCAGCTCGCCTACCCCGCGTAGCCATAGCAACTGGAAAAGGAAACGAGAGTTGATAAGGCATAGGAATAGGAACAATCAATAATGGAGAATCAACGGAAAAATAGATCAAGATATACCTCCTAAGGTTGTAGGGTTGCTAGGCACGCGCACAAGGGTCTATGAGGCATCAACCATGCCCGATTAAAATTTTAGCCATGCCGAACAACTCTAATACGGATCTTTAAACTAGGGTTTAGGCGAAAACTTGCATGTTAACAACTTTAACACTAAGTGAAAGAGATTACAACCTTTATAGATCCGGTCCTTCACTTCAATAGCTCCGTGTAGATGTTCCCTTCGCTGCGATCGTGAACTTCGGACTCTAGACAAGCTCTCTAAGAAGAACGAACGTGCTTGCTTCGTTGACTTCGAGGCCGAAGATGATCTACGTCGGGGAGACACAAACTCAAGCTATTCCTTCACTAGGTCATGAACTTTGTGAAGAGAACACACTCTACTACATGGCAAGTGGTAGAGGATGAAGAAGTAGGAAGTGGGCTCACTTTAGAATTGATTTTCTCACACTTTTTCTCATGGCACCATTAAAGCTAGCAAGCTTTTCATGGAGCTTGATGAAGAAGAAGAAGAAGAAGGAATAAAAATTCATCATATGAATTATTATCCTCCATTATTTAACCATGGGTGAGTTAAGCTATCATGCTTAACTCATGTAGAGAATTGACCAAGGGTTTAGGTTAAGGGTTAGGTTAAAGAATATCAAGACAAATGACAAAAGAGTGGACTTTGTCAAAGTTCCTCCAAGCTTCTTCAAGCTTGATTACTTTGACCAAGTTCAACCCTTTTGTTAAAATGTTATGATAAAAGAATAACCCTAATCTTAAAACTAATCTTGGTACAAGTCTCATACACCCATCTTTGATGTATCATCAAGTATGATACAAACATGTACACTTGCATATATCACATATAAACAATGTGCACAATCTTGTGAGAAAATAAATCTTAAGTGATCTAATACTAGTTAATGTAATGTAATATATCAAATATATAATTATACATTAAATTATTAAATCAATTCTTGATTTAATAATCCGGCTATAACCGACTAATATCAAAAGTAACAACTTATCAAATCAACACTTGATCCGATAACCCGGCTACATCGCATACAACCGATCAATGTCACAAATCGCGAGAATAGAATACGGTATCTCATATCGTATCAATCTCGGTCCCGCACATATCTCATATGCGCTCCTACTTCGTTTCGCTTGAGCCAGGAAACCCTTGTGTAGGACTCTAAAGACTCGTCCCTACGCCGGCAGTAGGTGATGATCATATCAAACACCCACAAGCCGCAAGCGGTGTGCTAAACGTAACGGCCACCCAGGTATTGAGCGATCAGAAGATCAACAAGCAAGCCCGCCAGTACTCCTGCGAATCCAATCAGTAACACTCCCGTACAGTCCGGTCTCATCGTCTGATATGTCGCATATCTCGCCTAGGGGTGGTAAACGTCAGACCCCAGTAGCTCGATAAGTCGTGTCCATATGAGATATATAACAGTTCGAGAAGCTACTGATAACACTTACCAGTAAATCTCAGCAACCCTGGCCAGGGATTTCCGGTTATAGCCAATCGAACACAGCACAACATCAACTCCCTATACCGGGAGAGATGAATCCCTTCCTATCGCTCATTGCCTCTATGTGATTCGGGACTGTACCCAAAAACCACCGTTTTGGACGCCCTCTTGGACGTGGTAAGGTGGAAATCAAAGCACAGTGGGAATCACACAAGACTTTATGACGATCTCGGGTCAACAGACTACTCTGTACCAGTGTCACCGGAGAACTGCCATCTGACGTGAGGTATAATACCATCTGGGAGTTCTCGGCGAGTCCGTCCAGTGTACCCAGTCTCCACTGAGCACCCGTACACCATCCTTGATGTCAAACACCGATGGATATGGGATCATCCATCGCCCATCATATGGGTCAAGATGCGTATACGCTAGTCTACTCTGGTGCATCGATGCCCTGTCTCGATACACCCTCGACTAGGAACAGTTATAGGATGTACTCGTCGACTACCGTGGCCCCACTAGTATGATCTCATCATAGTCCCAGTAGTCATACATATCCTAAGGGCTTTATCAATATGTAATATAGAGACAATCAGAGTACATGTTAAGATAAAGTGCAACCAGATAGCATACTATCATGTCGAGCAAGAAAGTCCTCCCTATATATGTCCTAGCATCCACTACAATATACATCTTATGTACAGTAATGGCCTCTAGGGCATACATATAACTAACAATCTCCCACTTGCACTAGGGCCATCTGTTGTGGTATCACATACCCAACAATTAGCTGCGGTTGAAGTATCTCATACTCTACCATCCCATAAAAGTCTCTACTGGGAAAAAGGCCTTTGTGAGTGGATCCGCGCTGTTGTCCTCTGTGTCTACTCTCCTAACCTTGATCTCCCTGGAGATCAACCATCTCCATGATCAGGTGATACTGCCTAAGAATTATATCTGGATTTCTGATGGGACAATAGTTCTTTGGCTAAACCCACAACTCCATTGTCACACAATGGTAGGAACGAAGTTCATCTCATGAACTTATATATCCAGACTGCCTCTTTCGTAGCATCCTTGGTAACGATGTATCATGCCTTTAATCGTCTAGTATGTCACCGTATCTAGCTTAGAACTCTTCCAACATACCGTCCCTCCACTGAGGGTAAAGACAATGCCTGCGACTGACATTCAGTCGTCCTTACCACCCTGGAACCTTTCCAGTGATTCTCCCCAGGATCGATTGATACCATCTCACTACAACTAGTGAGAATCCTAACATCCAATTAGATCTATCTCATAGATCCAAAAACCCAGGATTTAGGAAGTATCACTTTGATCCTATATGGAGAATCCTTGTGATAAGCGGAGATTGACCGAGCGTAGCATAAGAAACTCCTTCCCTATCAAGAGTATGTCATCCACGTACTCTACGAGGATCACCACCATACTCCCTACTACCTTTTTGTTTATACAAGGTTCATCTACCATTTTGATGAAGTCAAACTCTTTGATTACCACATCAAAACAGATGTTCCAACTCCGCGATGCCTGCTTTATCCTATAAAGCATCGTGCATATGTTTCCGCTGCTCCCACTGTCTACGAAGCCCTATGGCTGTGTACTTATAGATGCCCCTTTCCAAATTAATATTTAGAAAAGCAGTCATGACACCCAACCGCCAGATATCGTAGTCATGGTATGTAGCCGTGGCAAGTAGGATCTGGATGGACTTAAGCATAGCTTTGAAAGTCTCAACTTTTCCATGTACACCAAGTAATCTTCTCAAGATATACTTGCTCCTGATAGGGATTTAACCCTTCAGATAAAGCAACCAAAGTCCATACTTTGTTGGTGTATAAGGATTCCATCTCAGATCACTAAGCATCCAGCCATTCTTACAGAGTCCCACTCCTGATGGCCACCTCGAAACTATTTGGGTCATCATCTCATGATGTAATCCTCGCTCCCACAGTCATAGAGAAACCGAAGTATCTCTCAGGTGGGCGAGGAACCCTACTAGATCGGTGGAGAGGCTGAGGTTCGTTGGTTACTATTGAATCCTTTTGTTCTACCAAATCATCAGCTGCAGTTTGTATAGCTGGAACTCCTTCCAGTTCTACCACATGTCCACTAATTTCTTCATAAGAAATTCCCTTTCACAAAGGTGGCATGCTGAGAAACAAAACATCTTTTGTTCCTCGGTTTGGTAGAAGATATTCCCTTGTGAATGCTTGGGATATCCAACAAACTTCTACAGAACTGACTTTGCCTCGAGCTTGTCCGGATTTTGCTTTTAGACTAGGCCGGACAACCCCAAATCTTAACAAACTTAAGAAATGGGCTCTTCCCTTTCCATATCACATATGAAGTGGTAGGCAACTGAATTGATTTGAACCCTATTCAATAGGTATGCAACTTCATAAGTGCATAATTCCCAAAAGGAAATAGGAAACTCAGTAGTACTCATCATAGAGCACACCATATCATATAGGGTGCTGTTGCTCCGCCCCGATATACCATCGTGCTATGGTGTATTCGGAGGAGTAATGCTGAGAGAGAATCTCATTCTCCTTTAGAATAGTCCAGGATTTCCGTGCTCAAGTATTCTCCTCCCTGATCACATCAAAGGACATAATACTTATACCCGTTTTGGTTCTCTACTTCTAAAATATATTCTGTGAATATCTCAAAAGGTTCGGACTTGTGTTTCAACAGGAACATATGTCTGAATCTTGAGAGATTATCAGAGAATGTAATGAAGTACAAAGGACCGGTCTTGGCATGTGTAGACAGGGGATCTTCATACATCAGCATGTATCAATCCCAAAAGTTCACTAACTCTTTCTCTGTTTCCAATAAACAGAGATGTGGTCATCTTATCTCTGTGACATGATTGGTAAGTTTCACAAGATGTAAATTCAAACTAATTTAACTATGCATCTATATGTAACTTCAGCTAGTCGGGTCACATTGATATGACCTAGTCTACAATACCTCAAGAAGGATTTGTTCATTTCTGAACTCTTCCTCTTGTGTGTGTTCTGTACGTAAGGAACTGTAGTTTGATTTAGAATGTATATGCTTTTAGATAACGTGCCTGAACCCATCAACTATTGATATAGGAAATGTGCAAAACATTATCCAACAATACAAAATTATATCCTTCTTTAATAAATAAAGAGATTGATATGATTTTGTATATCAGGTTCGGTATCTAATAACATTCGTTCAGAATCAATGTATTGGTAATACAGGGTGACAGTGACCAACAGACTTGGCTGCAACACTTGGACCGTTTTCTGTCTCATGAAACTTATCACCCGTTCTCAGTTCTCTACCTATCTGTAGCCCATGTAACAGATTACATATGCGGGATCCTGATCCGGTATCTCATACCCAGGACGTAAAGGACACTGAGAAATTGTTCTCTGTAATGAACACACCTGAAGAAGATGCATCATCATGCACTTTCTTCGTTTGGGCGGCACGGAAAATCTGGTATTCCCCTAATTCCTGCTCTGTCTTATAACAATTATAAGTTGGAGCGGGACCAACGTTCCCCAGCTCAGTATAACAAGCGGGTTCGGTCAATACATCCGTATTATTATCTTGATTAAGGCATGATATGGTCGCTACCTGGAGAGAGAGAGAAGAAAACACTCAGCGTATGCTCTTGCAAGATCAGATTGGTTATTATTTTATCTAATCAGGATGGCTTCCACTGTTTTTATCAAATCTTCCTTCAAACCCTAAAAGGAAAGACTAGCCGGGATTAATTACACGCTACAAGTTCGTCAATCTTTCAGCCAGGCCAGTGTCGGTACTTTGAGGGAGGTGCCCCGTGCTTTCGCACGGACCTAATTAATGTAAACCGCGTTTTCCAAGAGGCATAACCCCGTTAACACCTTTCTAGACACCTACTTGATCGGCTAATTGTAATGTGTAAAACTCTCCCAGGAGTAACTCTTACTCGCAGCGGGTATCGGGATCCAACTATCTCATAGAAGGTATGCAATCTCATTGCAAATTTCAACACTTGAAATTCCCGATAATATTTTGCCCCTAACGTGCTATGACCTTGACGAAAGCCAACAAACCATAGCCCGCTAGTCAAGTTCAACCCGTACATTTCTTGACTGAATTAAACCCACCCTCATGACCCTTGACGAAAGCCAACAAAGCCATACGACTACCCTAATCCAATCGCATCATATGCAGCAGATAAGCAGCATATAGTTACCGCACACTGCACCTTGACGAAAGCCAACAAATGCAGCACGAATACTATATACAACTTATCTGAAATGACGGAGGGCTACGATAGGTTTTTCTGAAAACCTATTGCGTAATGAACTTGATATCGTTGCAGAATCAAATAATTTTAAAATGGAGTGTTTTTTAGGCTTTTTCTAGTTTTGCTAAATGGGTCATTCCCGGTGAAGGGATCGTCGGCCCTTTCCTCATCGAATAAGGTGCAGGGTATATCATATATACCACTATGCAAAGCAAGAACTATAGAAGCAATCAAAAGACAAACCGAGGGTTGTAGTATCTGCCAGTTATTGCTAAAGGGGTCACTCCCGGTGAAGGGATCTCGGCCCTTTCCTTATCGAATAAGGTGCAGGATGTTCTACAAGGAACACCGCGATGCAAAACAAGAACTGTAGCTACCTGTTTTTGAAAATTCGATTCCACAACATCTTTTAGGTTTCTTTTTCTTTCATTAATCATATTAATGAAGTCCCATCATTTAAGCACCTAAACATCACAGATAAATACGACGGACACTTATGCCATCCGCATTCGCCTCGATGTCCCCTCATGCACCGTTAGGTTAGGTAACTAACGGCAGAGCGGGGCAGGGCTAGCGCAGGTGTAAAACATAAGTAACGTCTATATAATATATCATATATACTATATACAGTATCTATCACAACATATCAATGATCACATCACAGATATCGCAGCAGAATAAACATATGAAACATTGGATATACTAGGACGTCCGTGTTTTATTTTGA
Organism: Agapanthus africanus; assembly: GCA_030015575.1. Lineage (NCBI taxonomy): Eukaryota > Viridiplantae > Streptophyta > Magnoliopsida > Asparagales > Amaryllidaceae > Agapanthus > Agapanthus africanus. The sequence continues at coordinate 279,062,560 of JASDDO010000029.1, read as the reverse complement.
GCCTCTATAAAACACGGATTCCACGATTGCGATGAATAGCCAAACCTACACCCCTAGACCCCTACGAGAGCGGCAAGCAACCCTACCAATTCTAGAGTTAGGAGACTCGAACTCGACTCCTCGAGTTGGTCTCCCACTGGACTCCAGAATCCGGTTACTTGTGCTCTCCTCCTTGGGTCTATCCTAGTGCGAAAAAGTAAATAATATACAAATGGTGACATCAAGCTCATCCCGGAAGTGCCCCAATAAAAGAATATTACATACAAGTTTTTTACATGAATGAAAAAGAAAAACACTCATCTCACATAAAACCCCCCGGCTATTTAGAACGCGACGATCCAATATAACATATCACAGCAACACATAATATCTCATATTATCAACGTAAGCAAGCATGCGTATCCAGATTGTCGTTGATGTATAGCAACGAAGCCGGCGATACACCACACACTACGCTTACGGTCACAGAAAAGAAAGTGTAAATCTACAACAGTTGGAATCCGCAACCTCTTTAGACATCGCATGCCTAACCAAATGAATTTCTTAGACATCGCATGCCTAACAATTATAAACCCCGCATTTTGTCTCATTATCGAAAACTCTTTTCAATATCAAGTCGGGTAATTCAACAAGATTCCCGACAATCTGATCGAATGCTCGTCGCAAACTTTAGTAGACGGCCGCACCCCCGATGCTGTCGACGAAGTGCACTAAGGCGGAACACCGCTGCCGCGAGCACCCGAACAGATGCTTTTTGGCGACGGGGTTCTCTTACAGTCACTTGGTCGGGGCTATAGGGCATGGCTGTCTATTAAGTTTACCTGGCGAGTATCTGCGTACGCTACGTGATTGCGACGGACTTTTGATCACATCAAAATTCCGTGGCAACCGATCATCTGAGACTAAACTGCTATGTTTATAACATTCAAATTAGTTATCTCATAACTTGATGTGGATTCAGATTATTGTATCACATTCCAGATAAATAGACAATGTTAAACTTTCCGATCGAATAATCAAACACCCAAGTTTTCCCAATATAAATCTCAACACTTGAGGGGAGTTTAAAAAACATCCATCACATGCCACAGTACCAACGGTCCAGCCGTAGAAGGGTCAAGCCAACGCCTCACATGTGACACGTCGTACTGCCCCAAACCCTAAGGTTTAAAAGGCAGTTCAAGACGGTCACATAATCGAGTTAATGTTTGTTATCTTCTAGAGGGTCCATCGCGTTACTTGCATGACTTAGAACGTTCTTAAACTACGGAAAAATCCAACACTTGGAAATTTTCCGGCAGGGGAAAAAGTGAGATATTGACATCCGGTCGAACTTTTTAACATGTTCTAAATATCCGGAAAACATAAACAAAGTTAAATAATCCGATCGAATCATCGAGTCCCCAATACAACCCAGAAAACTCAACTCTTGAGTACAAATTAAAAATTCTCAGAAAACACAGGAATTACAGACGGGCATTACTGTGCAAACCACGTGCCTTAATTCGACTTTATGGCCGCGGAACCGCCGCGTAAGCTAGGGTGGGGCCACGGTTCCGCGGCGCATTGGTTGATTTAGGGCCACGTGTTGCACAGTAACTCCTAGAAAACCCTGCTGAATTTTTTGGATATTTTTAATTTGGAAAAATCCACAGTTTCAGAAAAAGTACAGAGAAGGGTATCGATTAGGGTTTCGGGGTTCGATCGGGTTTCTAACTTCGTCTACACTTCGCCTAAAGATCTAGCTAGGCTCTGATACTACTGTAGGGTTGCTAGGCACGCGCACAAGGGTCTACGAGGCATCAACCATGCCCGATTAGAATTTTAGCCGTGCCGAACAACTCTAATACGGATCTTTAAACTAGGGTTTAGGCGAAAACTTGCATGTTAACAACTTTAACACTAAGTGAATGAGATTACAACCTTTGTAGATCTGGTCCTTCACTTCAATAGCTCCGTGTAGATGTCCCCTTCGCTGCGATCGTGAACTTCGGACTCTAGAGAAGCTCCACAAGAAGAACGAACGTGCTTGCTTCGTTGACTTCGAGGCCGAAGATGATCTACGTCGGGGAGACACAAACTCAAGCTATTCCTTCACTAGGTCATGAACTTTGTGAAGAGAACACACTCTACTACATAGCAAGTGGTAGAGGATGAAGAAGTAGGAAGTGGGCTCACTTTAGAATTGATTTTCTCACACTTTTTCTCATGGCACCATTAAAGCTAGCAAGCTTTTCATGGAGCTTGATGAAGAAGAAGAAGAAGGAATAAAAATTCATCATATGAATTATTATCCTCCATTATTTAACCATGGGTGAGTTTAAGCTATCATGCTTAACTCATGTAGAGAATTGACCAAGGGTTTAGGTTAAGGGTTAGGTTAAAGAATATCAAGACAAATGACAAAAGAGTGGACTTTGTCAAAGTTTCTCCAAGCTTCTTCAAGCTTGATTACTTTGACCAAGTTCAACCCTTTTGTTAAAATGTTATGATAAAAGAATAACCCTAATCTTAAAACTAATCTTGGTACAAGTCTTATACACCCATCTTTGATGTATCATCAAGTATGATACAAACATGTACACTTGCATATATCACATATAAACAATGTGCACAATCTTGTGAGAAAATAAATCTTAAGTGAGCTAATACTAGTTAATGTAATGTAATATATCAAATATATAATTATACATTAAATTATTAAATCAATTCTTGATTTAATAATCCGGCTATAACAGACTAATATCAAAAGTAACAACTTATCGAATCAACACTTGATCCGATAACCCGGCTATATCACATACAACCGATCAATGTCATAAATCGCAAGAATAGAATACAGTATCTCATATCGTATCAATCTCGGTCCCGCACATATCTCATATGCGCTCCTACTCCGTTTCGCTTGAGCCAGGAAACCCCTGTGTAGGACTCTAAAGACTCGTCAATACGCCGGCAGTAGGTGATGATCATATCAAACACCCACAAGCCGCAAGCGGTGTGCTAAACGTAACGGCCACCCGGGTATTGAGCGATCAGAAGATCAACAAGCAAGCCCGCTAGTACTCCTGCGAATCCAATCAGTAACACTCCCGTATAGTCCGGTCTCGTCGTCCGATATGTCGCATATCTCGCCTAGGGGTGGTAAACGTCAGACCCCAGTAGCTCGATAAGTCGTGTCGATATGAGGTCTATAACAGTTCGAGAAGCTACTGATAACACTTACCAGTAAATCTCAGCAACCCTGGCCAGGGATTTCCGGTTATAGCCAATCGAACACAGCACAACATCAACTCCCTATACCGGGAGAGACAGATCCCCTCCTATCGCTCATTGCCTCCATATGATTCGGGACTGTACCCAAAAACCACCGTTTTGCATGCCCTCTTGGACGTAGTAAGGTGGAAATCAAAGCACAGTAGGAATCACACAAGACTCTATGACGATCTCGGGTCAACAGACTATTCTGTACCAGTGTCACCGGAGAACTGCCATCTGACGTGAGGTATAATACCATCTGGGAGTTCTCGGCGAGTCCGTCCAGTGTACCCAGTCTCCACTGAGCACCCGTACACCATCCTTGATGTCAAACACTGATGGATATGGGATCATCCATCGCCCATCATATGGGTCAAGATGCGTATAAGCTAGTCTACTCTGGTGCATCGATGCCCTGTCTCGATACACCCTCGACTAGGAACAGTTATAGGATGTACTCGTCGACTACCGTGGCCCCACTAGTATGATCTCATCATAGTCCCAGTAGTCGTACATATCCTAAGGGCTTTATCAACATGTAATATAGAGACAATCAGAGTACATGTTAAGATAAAGTGCAACTAGATAGCATACTATCATGTCGAGCAAGAAAGTCCTCCCTATATATGTCCTAGCATCCACTACAATATACATCTTATGTACAGTAATGGCCTCTAGGGCATACATATAACTAACAAAGATTAGTTAGGCTGAATACGATAACGTAAATATGTCGCGGAACATACGTACGGTACTGCATTCATCCTAATTCACCTACTCCATCAAACCAAAGGTCATCCTAACTCACGGACTCACATCAAACCTATTGAAATCCCTTACTTAATTCCGTAAGGTTACTCCTAAGCTCTGATACCAACTTTGTCACAACCCAAAATGTGGATGTGACCGGCACTTAGATTGTAGCATATCTAAAGATATGCACACAGTCCAAGTAAGCTGAAAACCAAGATCAAAATACCTTGTTGCAGAATTTTTTATAAAAATTTAGTTTTTAAGTAAAAATCCCAATTTATGAAGTTAAATTAATTAAACAAGTATAAAGTGTTATGTTTGGTTGCATCCCTAGTTGGGATCAACAATATCAACAACGAAAATAAATCTTAACCTATAGGACATCAATATGAATCTCATATATAAAGAAAGAAATCACACTGTATCGACCAAACGATCACAACTGTCAATATATATATTTATAACATCTCTCAATCTAAGTCATATACAGGTCTAATGGAGATTTTCTAGATACAAAATACAATACCAAAAAGAAGGTTACTACATATGTAACCCACCTAGCAAAAGATATGAAAAAGCTGCAAACGTAAATCTGCACCGCAGTCAACCGTCCACTCTACCCCTGCTAGGAACTGTGGCACAACGGGGGTGAGTTGCTAACTCATATAACGGTTAATAATGTAATTATGACGATCATACTAACTGAAATGTGAACAAGTATAATGTATGATTATATGTGAAATTCAACAATGTATAATGCAAATCTCATAGTACAACTGAAATCTCATCATTTATTCTTAATAAATTCATTTCCCCGTGTCCATCATCGACACAAAACTTCCATTTCTCACAGGCATCATTCCTCGAATGATCCTGAAACCAACAATACCGGTCGTTATCCTCTTAGATATACGCCGTATTTTTATTACTATCTCCGGTATCGAGTAACCTCGCTAGGCTCCCCCGTCTCAATACGGCTATCCTGCCCCTCGGTCTCGACCGGGTCCACCATGTATCCAACTGTATATCTCCCCCACTCAGTATGGATAACGTAAAATCCGTGACCGTATATCTCCCCCACTCAGTCCGGAATAAACCAAAACAGAAAACATCTCATGGTGGACATGACACATCAATCATGAAAACACTGGATTTATGTAATAGTATTCAAAACTCAAAACTAGAAATCCTCAATACTACAATTGCTTTTTGCATAAACAGGAAATACACATATAGTAACATGATATAAATGATGCAATTTACTACTATTATTGATATGTGAGATACGATATAAATTCATTTTAACAAGTATTATGCTTAAGTGTAAAGTGACATAGCAATATCGACGAGGTGTGTGTAACATATAAGACGTGCACGTGTCATGACTCGTCGATAATTGTGAAGTGTTCTAACAACTAAGCAATTTATATGTGTAAATGATGAATGTATATTATCAATTTGGCATAACAATATAAAGCATTTAAGTTAAATAAAACTACGGGCGAAACACGCCATCTTTACAAAATTCCCCGGTAGATGTTTAGTCTACTCACCGGAAATGTCGAATCTATTCAGGAATTGCTAATCCCTTCCCTTTTCTTGCCGCCTCCGAAATTCCCGTATTCGAATCTAAATTCACAATTTAACGTATATAAGAAAACGGCTATTCCGATATGACGGAAATGAAAAACACCCGTTCCCACGTACTAGTTATATACTATACGATTATATCTAGTTATTAAACACTTAATCTTACTGGATTTTAACTTTAACCTGCATCGCTACAGAATTTAAATCGCGACGTATTTTAACCGTGTCGTATTTAGTGTTTTAAGATATCACTTCCGATATACGGTTCCAGATTCCATTTACAGTAAAAATAATTTACTTAAACAACACCAAAATAGCCAAAATTGTACACTGAAAACTACCGAACAGAACAAACCCACTTAGCTTCCTACCCGGCCGGCGACGCCGGAATTCCTTTCATGGCCGCTGTCCTGAAACCGGTCCCCTAGTGTCGTGGTCCTATGGTTTATTCTAGTTGTTACCTACATCATTTTAACTCTGTTTAGTTAAGTTAATTATCTTCCAGATCAAAGCAGATTTTAACAGAGCTTAAATTTAACTAAAATACGATATTATGTGACTTGTTCAATTTAATCTAACTAATCTACAGAACCAAATTTATCTACTATGATTAAGGATTTTACCCTCCAATTAGCTGTAGGAATAACCCCTCCAAGATGCTAAGTCCCTCCTAGCTTGATGGTGATGAAAAACTAAGACTAAAGCTTCCTTCTTCTTCTTCTTTCTCTTGTTCTCTCTTCTGTCTTTTAAAATTTTCTTTTTCTTTTATTCTTTTGAATTTTTAATCTGAGCTTGTGAACTGAATGGGTGCTATATATATGAGAGGAGGAAGGGATAAGGTGAAGGAGGAGGTGTCAAGGGTTAAAGGGTGATTAATTCATGCAAGGAGGAGGTGTGAGATGAGTGTGTGCATGCAAGCATGAGGTGTTTTTGCATTATCTTCATAATTTTGTTTTAATTTGTAATAAAATTCTGAACTAAATTGTTTTATATCCACTTTCATTTATATCCACAACAATTTCTTATTTGCATAAAATCTTAACTTTACTTATACACCCTTCATAACTTAACTTATTATAAAACACACATTTTGTTAAAATGAAGCTAAATTTGTCACTAAAACCCTTATAACTTATTTATTTCGCATACATTTTAATTTAAATTGTATTACATAAAACTTATGAAGATTGACTTATTTGATTTTAACAGTTTTGTGATTTATCATATTATTCTTTAATTAATTAATTTTATTTATTTTTTTAAAATTTCAAAATGCTACAAGATGCTTCTGTGCACACCCGTTGCACTTAGTTTTGCTTTTGTGCATATTGTGGTACCTGTATTTGGATTTGATTTCCATGCGCACCAGACGCACGCGATTGTTGGATACGCCTTTTGAGGCTGATTTTGCTTTTGAGCACTTTGTTTTCGTTTTGGGCACCATATTATATAGTGGCCAAACATGCCTAATCTGATGACAGTACCTGAGTACTTTCAATGCATTAAAAAGTTTACCAAGAGGTTTTTTGAAAAAGAGCTATAGTCTCGCTATTTCCTACGTGTCCGTGAGCGACACGAACGTTTATAAAGGAAAACCTTTTGGGATATTTTGAAAACGATGGAACGTGTATTTAGAAAAACATATATGGATATATATTTGTAACACCCGAGCCCAATACTACTATTTTCTGTTATTGGTTGAGCATTAGATATTACTCATTTAATTTATCTTGCTTATTTGGATCTTACTGTAAAATTTTATCTGGCTAAGTCATTCTGCATATAACAAATTTTAGCATCTAAAATAAAATTGAAAATATTCATCTTGGCCTACTTGACACTCTTAGCCTCGTGGTAGCGTCCGTGCATTGTGTTCTCGTCCCGTTCAGTGAAACGGGCGAGTTTGGATGGCTACGTGCACGTGCGTGTGTCCGTTTTGGGAGTATGCTTTTTAATCATAAAACATTTCATTTTAAAATTTGGAACCCGCCTAAAATCCTATTATTTGAATTTCGAATTTTGGACCCAACCCGGACGCAATTTGGAAATGTTTCATTTGGCGCCAAAATCCTAAATTTTAATATTATTAAAACCTTCGCATATATTTTTCTAACTAATCTGATATCTTACTGTTCATTACCTATCTTTTAAATCTTTAAGTTAACCATATGATATTTTTTACAATCTTTTATATCCTTCTCAATTTATTCTCTCAGCCAATCGCAACCTCCCCTTTAACCCCGTGGGCCCCACTTTCTCTCTCTCTCTCCACTTTTTCCTCTCTCTCCCTCTCCCTTATATATTCTCTCGTACTTCTCTTTATCATTTTTCTCTTCTTGCTTCATGTCTCGTTTCTCATTTCTTTTAACTGTTCTTTTGTTACCGGAATTCCGTCGTGCCGGTGACGTTTCTCGACGTTCCAGCGAGATACCCCGACCCGTGTGGTTCCTTTGTTCGTCGTTTGGGTTCATTCCGTGAACCGTGCGCCGTCGCGAGTTTTCCCCGCCGACGGTTAACGTTCCGTTTTCCCGATTCGCGACCCATCGAGGCAAGTTAATCTTGCTACATGCTATATACTTTTATAATCTTCATTTTATAATATTATACATTTGAAAATCTTATAGTTTACATATGAAATGTCGTTGAAAAATCGGATATGACAAATCTGAAATTTACTATACACCTTATCTTATAAAATTCATTATAAATCATAGAAAAATCATTAGGATACGTTCTTTAGTTTTTTACGAAGCTAATTCAGAATACTATAACTCTATGAAATATTTACTTGCAAAATAAATTATTTAATTAACGTAAAATGCAATTGAACACGTCTCTAAACTGCTGTCCAGGGAAATTCCAGCAGCAAACTTTCAACTTTGAATATTCATAACTTTTGTTAGGGATAACCTGAGATGCTTATACTTATAAAACTGAAATCCTTATTGAATTATCTTTGTTTTGGTATAAGATACGTCTCTTTTGGAGAACATTTGTTATTTTTAAGCTATTTTACAAATTAGGGTGACGCTAAATTTCTGAACGGAACCTTCTTGTGCATGGTTAATCAATACATCTTTTATAGTTACTATTCACTTTGAATATGCTATCCATATTAATATTATTATATCACATATTGTTTAGTTGTACATCCCACATTACCATTTTATAGTTTTATAACCTTTCGGATACCCGTTTACATCCATCGCATTTAAGATACATATAATTGCATCCATAGATCACATCACTACATAATAATATGATATTAACACTCCATGTTTAATAAATTGTATCCTAATTAATATTGGAACTATAAATGTAACCCTAATCGATAACTGTGCATCCATATCCTTGAAATTATATCTATTGGCATATCATATTACATGTTCTAGTTATTGTTCTGATAGTACTCATGCTTGTTTATTTATACACATGTTTGTGTTAGTTTGATTATGAGCACCCACATGACATCTTGTGCTTCCTGACATGACCTGTTACACTTCCTACTTGACATGACATGGTACCGTACACTCTTGACATGACATGACACCTTTATACATTACCTGGTTGACCTGATGTACCATAGCTTTACCTGTTACCTGATCTCATGCCTAATGCCGACAAACCTGACCATTCCCGCTGTCTATCCAGACAGACCTACTTTTACTCGATTTTGTGTTGGCATTAGTCCTTAACTACTGAATACCTGATCTGACATACATAGCTTGGGGGTATGGGGAAATCAAAGGTGAAACCGACTTGTAACTCAACAGTTCGATACTTGTTCTGATCAGTCTTACGGGCTTGGCCAGTCCGAGAGTGATGATGCTGACATCACTCGTCCATCCTACTACCTACTTTTACTGCTTAGCGGCACGTCTCGGGTTCAGCCCCGAGGGTCATGACCGTGGTCCCGGGCACGCACGGGATACTATTGAGTTACATCGACGATTCATCAATTGGTTTCAAAGACTATAGAGTAGCAAACCTGATAGGACAGTTTGGACACCATTGCACATTACCCTGCTTGTTATCTCTTATTACTGCTTTATTCATGTTCATGCTTGCATTGTTTATTACCATGTTTATATTATATTGTTGGTTGACATGACGCGCTGACGTCTTGGTTTTGTATGGCCCAGATTCTTTACCACTGTCTACGACCGAGCAGGAGTACTTCAGCCAGCAGGCTGAACTATGAGTTCCTTAGGGTTTAGTTTTTTCATTTCATTTCCAGATGTGAGCCCGCATTATGGGACATACTGTTTATTCATTGTATTGGATCATTAGCTTCCGCACTTATTGTTTATTGATTCTTGTTATTATGGATTTGGACATGTATTAGTTTAGTTTATTTTACTGTTCTTGATATCTCTACAACCGTAATGTGACTGTGGACGGATGCGTCCTACCCACAGGTGGCATGGTTGGCTATGTCACGTGCCCAATTTTGCGTACTCTGGGAAACGGAGCGTGACATGGTTTTTTTGGTATCAGAGCCATAGGTTAATTGGGTTGATTCTTTGTAGTTGGGTATTGTACCCAATACACGAATCAGAATACCCGTGTTTAGGAAACATGTCCAGCCACATTGACCGTTTTACCATTCTTGAATCACATTCCTCCTGATTATATCTTTTACGACGTGCAAACTTACTTTGCATGTCGACTCGGAAACCTGAATTATTGTTATCCCTAGGACTTGGGCGACTTGGGTGGAGTTAAGTAATTGCGGCTATGATACCGCGGCATAGCTACAATGCAGTACTCTATTTAAGTATCTTGGAGTTCTAGCCTTGATCTATACTCGAAATCTATCATCATACTAATGTTGGGTACTTTGATTTCCAGGATTTATGGCCAGTACGAATTTGAAGATGGACCAAAGAAGTGCGGTCTTAGCCGCCAGGCGTAGAGTGATAAGGGGATTGCTGGAGAGTCTAAAGGAACAGACCGAGCTGGAACCGGCTTTTGCACTGAACCAAACGCCGGTACGTAGAAGTATTCCTGTGAACAGGCGCAGCGTAGCGCCAATGAAGAAGCCTGTGATCGCTGATCGAAGGAAGAGCATAAGTTGTAACTACTGCAATTTACCGGGCCACATGAAAAGGGATTGTCGAAGAAGACTGGGACTCTGTTTTAGATGTGGAGCGGCAGATCACGCCGTTAATGCTTGTCCGTCGAAGCCTCCGCAGGGTTCGTTCCAAGGGCGGGAACGGCTTACCCAAGGACCAAATCAGACTCGAGCGTTCACGTTGACAGCTGAGGAAGCTAAGGCATCGGGAGAAGTGGTTTCAGGTAATTTACTCGTTCATGGTTTTCCCGCTTGGCATTACTTAATTTCGGAGCATCCCACTGTTTATGTCATCCAAATTTATAACTACACACTCGATCACCTGCACGACCCTGTCTAGTTTCTGGGACATACACACTGGGAATGGGAAAATCATAGCTAGTAAGGAATGTAGAGTTTGTACAGTCGTTGTTTGCGGACGAGAGCTTTTTGCAGATTTCTTGGTGATTGATACGGGCAGTTATGATGTAGTTTTGGGAATGGATTTTCTTGGCACTTTCCACGCACACATTGATTGTAGGGCAAGGAAAGTAATTTTCCAGATTCCCGGGCACCCTGAGTTTACTTTCATTGGAGGAAGCAGTTCTGTCGGGCCAGTCGAGTTTAGGGCTAGGCCGACGAACAGTGTTCTTGCGGCTATGGTAGTGGATAATAGTGAAGAGCCGGCAGTTGTCCGCGACTTTATGGATGTGTTTGAAGATATTTCGGGCTTACCGCCGAAGCGAGATGTGGAGTTTGCGATTGACCTTATTCCTGGTGCAGCGCCAGTATCAAAATCTTATTATCCGATGGCACCGGTGGAATTGGAAGAAGTTAAGAAACAAGTGGGTGAATTACTCGAGAAGGGATGGATTCGAAGCAGCAACTCGCCTTGGGGAGCTCCAGTCCTTTTAGTAAAGAAGAAGGATGGCACGAGAAGGATGTACATTGATTATCGAGAATTGAACCGGGTGACTATTAAGAACAAGTACCCGATCCCTCGCATTGGAGAACTCTTTGAGCAGCTTAGTGGCGCGAGGGTATTCTCAAAACTGGACTTGCGATCAGGATATCATCGGGTCCGAGTGAAGGCAGAAGACATTTGCAAGACAGCGTTTCGGACTCGGTATGGGCATTTCGAGTATTTAGTGATGCCCTTCGGAGTGACTAATGCGCCGGCAATATTTATGGATTTGATGAACAGGATCTTTTCACCGTTCTTGGACCAGTTTATTGTGGTATTCATTGACGATATTCTGGTGTACTCGAAAAGTCCGGAGGAGCATGCTGAGCACTTACGGATCGCACTGCAGACGCTGAGACAAGAGAAGTTATTAGCGAAGATGAGTAAGTGCGAATTCTGGATGGAAGAAGTGAAGTTTCTGGGGCATGTTGTGTCGGGCAATGGAATCGCCGTTGATCCCGAGAAGATTGCAGCAGTTCGAGATTGGCCTATTCCGAAGAATGTTGCGGAGATAAGGAGTTTTCTTGGACTCGCCGGATACTACAGAAGGTTTGTGGAGAACTTCGCTCGCGTAGCTGAGCCGTTAACCAAGCTCACGCGTAAGGAGGTACCGTTTGTTTGGACGGATGGATGTGCATTGTCCTTCGAGACGTTGAAGCAGAAGTTGATAACCGCCCCGATCCTGACCGTACCGGATAATTCAGGAGGACTGGTGTCACAGCGACGCATCTGGAAAGGGATTGGGATGTGTTTTAATGCAGAATAGGAAAGTCGTCGCTTACGCATTGAGACAACTGAAGACTCATGAGAAGAACTATCTGACTCATGACTTAGAGCTTGCAGCCGTGATCTTCGCCCTGAAGATTTGGAGACACTACCTATTGGGCGAGAGAGTCGAAGTCTTTACAGATCACAAGAGTTTGAAGTATGTGTTCACTCAGAAGGAGTTGAACATGAGACAACGCAGGTGGTTGGAGCTGATGGCCGACTACGACCTCGATCTTAAGGACCATCCGGGAAAAGTTAACGTCGTGCCAGATGCGCTAAGTCGGTTATCAGCAATTCAGTTATTGACTGCACAGAGAGAGATCATTGAGGAGTTTCGGAGATTTGACTTGGAGGTTGTGCTACCGCATGCTACAGGACAGTTGATGCAGTTGTAAGTACAATCGTCCTTAGTTGAGAAGATTAAAGCGACGCAATCGCAGGATCCTAGACTACAAAAGAATTTCGAGAGCAGGTGGAAGCCGGACTACGAACCGATTTACTGATCCATGAAGATGGTTCGTTGAGATATGGTAGCCGTGTGTGTGTGCCAAAAGGAGATGTGCGTGAAGAGCTTATGAAGGAGGCACACAGTTCAGCTTACTCTATACATCCAGGAGGGACAAAGATGTACCGAGATATTCGACAGCACTTCTAGTGGGAAGGTATGAAATGGGAAATTGCTCGCTTCGTGGCTAAGTGCTTGGTGTGTCAGCAAGTCAAGGCTGAACACCAAAGGGTTGCTGGTTTGTTGCAACCACTTCCGATTCCTCAATGGAAGTGGGAACATATAACCATGGATTTCGTGACGGCTTTACCGCGGAGTCCAAAGGGCAACAATGCTGTATGGGTGATTGTCGATCGGTTGACCAAGGCAGCTCACTTTATTCCTTTTCGGGTTGGTCAAGCGACGGAGGCTTTGGCAGAGCGGTACATGCAGGAGATTGTCAGATTGCATGGAGTACCGGTAAGCATCGTGTCCGATCGGGACACTCGGTTCTTGTCGCACTTTTGGAGGAGTTTACAAGAAAGTTTGGGGACTCGATTGAAGTTTAGCACAGCTTATCATCCCCAGACTGATGGACAATCAGAGAGAACGATCCAGACCCTTGAAGATATGTTGAGGGCCTGCATGTTGGACTTCAAGGGTTCTTGGGAAGATCATCTACACCTGGTGGAGTTTTCGTACAACAATAGCTTCCAAGCAACTATTCAGATGGCTCCGTTTGAAGCACTGTATGGGCGTAAGTGCCGTTCACCTGTTTGTTGGGATGATGTTGGTGAACGAAGGTTACTAGGACCAGATTTGGTGGTACAGACAGTCGAGAAGGTGAATACAATCAGGAAGCACATGAAGGCAGCTCAAGACAGACAGAAAAGTTGGGCCGACACGTCAAGAAGACCTCTAGAGTTCGCCGTGGGTGATTTGGTATTCCTTAAGATATCACCGACTAGAGGGGTGATTCGCTTTGGAAGTCGGGGAAAGCTTAATCCCCGATTCGTTGGACCCTTCGAGATATTGGAGCGTGTTGGAGAGGTAGCGTACCGGTTGGCGTTACCGCAGTCATTGGCAGGAGTGCACGATGTGTTTCATGTGTCTCAACTACGGAGGTATGTTCGTGATGATGCTCATGTATTGGATCATTCGGAGTTGACCATACGGGAGGATCTAACTTTTGAGGAGCGACCAGTTGAAATCAAGGATCGAAGAGAAAAGGTTCTTAAGAACAAGGTTATCCCTCTTGTGCTAGTTTCTTGGGGTAATCGATCGCATGGAGAATCCACTTGGGAGCGAGAAGACGAGATCCGACAGAAATTCTCTCACCTTTTCCAGTAGTTAGCTATCTTGTATTCTTGGAATTTCGAGGACGAAATTCTTTTGTAGTTGGGTATAATGTAACACCCGAGCCTAATACTACTATTTTCTGTTATTGGTTGAGTATTAGATATTACTCATTTCATTTATCTTGCTTATTTGGGTCTTACTGTAAAATTTTATCTGGCTAAGTCATTCTGCATATAACAAATTTTAGCATCTAAAATAAAATTGAAAATATTCATCTTGGCCTACTTGACACCCTTAGCCTCGTGGTAGCGTCCGTGCATTGTGTTCTCGTTCCGTTCAGTGAAACGGGCGAGTTTGGATGGCTACGTGCACGTGCGTGTGTTCGTTTTGGGAGTATGCTTTTTAATCATAAAACATTTCATTTTAAAATTTGGAACCCGCCTAAAATCCTATTATTTGAATTTCGAATTTTGGACCCAACCCGGACGCAATTTGGAAATGTTTCATTTGGCGCCAAAATCCTAAATTTTAATATTATTAAAACCTTCGCATATATTTTTCTAACTAATCTGATATCTTACTGTTCATTACCTATCTTTTAAATCTTTAAGTTAACCATATGATATTTTTTACAATCTTTTATATCCTTCTCAATTTATTCTCTCAGCCAATCGCAACCTCCCCTTTAACCCCGTGGGCCCCACTTTCTCTCTCTCTCTCTCCACTTTTTCCTCTCTCTCCCTCTCCCTTATATATTCTCTCGTACTTCTCTTTATCATTTTTCTCTTCTTGCTTCATGTCTCGTTTCTCATTTCTTTTAACTGTTCTTTTGTTACCGGAATTCCGTCGTGCCGGTGACGTTTCTCGACGTTCCAGCGAGATACCCCGACCCGTGTGGTTCCTTTGTTCGTCGTTTGGGTTCATTCCGTGAACCGTACGCCGTCGCGAGTTTTCCCCGCCGACGGTTAACGTTCCGTTTTCCCGATTCGCGACCCATCGAGGCAAGTTAATCTTGCTACATGCTATATACTTTTATAATCTTCATTTTATAATATTATACATTTGAAAATCTTATAGTTTACATATGAAATGTCGTTGAAAAATCGGATATGACAAATCTGAAATTTACTGTACACCTTATCTTATAAAATTCATTATAAATCATAGAAAAATCATTAGGATACGTTATTTAGTTTGTTACGAAGCTAATTCAGAATACTATAACTCTATGAAATATTTACTTGCAAAATAAATTGTTTAATTAACGTAAAATGCAATTGAACACGTCTCTAAACTGCTGTCCAGGGAAATTCCAGCAGCAAACTTTCAACTTTGAATATTCATAACTTTTTGTAGGGATAACCTGAGATGCTTATACTTATAAAACTGAAATCCTTATTGAATTATCTTTGTTTTGGTATAAGATACGTCTCTTTTGGAGAACATTTGTTATTTTTAAGCTATTTTACAAATTAGGGTGACGCTAAATTTCTGAACGGAACCTTCTTGTGCATGGTTAATCAATACATCTTTTATAGTTACTATTCGCTTTGAATATGCTATCCATATTAATATTATTATATCACATATTGTTTAGTTGTACATCCCACATTACCATTTTATAGTTTTATAACCTTTCGGATACCCGTTTGCATCCATCGCATTTAAGATACATATAATTGCATCCATAGATCACATCACTACATAATAATACGATATTAACACTCCATGTTTAATAAATTGTATCCTAATTAATATTGGAACTATAAATGTAACCCTAATCGATAACTGTGCATCCATATCCTTGAAATTATATCTATTGGCATATCATATTACATGTTCTAGTTATTGTTCTGATAGTACTCATGCTTGTTTATTTATACACATGTTTATGTTAGTTTGATTATGAGCACCCACATGACATCTTGTGCTTCCTGACATGACCTGTTACACTTCCTACTTGACATGACATGGTACCGTACACTCTTGACATGACATGACACCTTTATACATTACCTGGTTGACCTGATGTACCATAGCTTTACCTGTTACCTGATCTCATGCCTAATGCCGACAAACCTGACCATTCCCGCTGTCTATCCAGACAGACCTACTTTTACTCGATTTTGTGTTGGCATTAGTCCTTAACTACTGAATACCTGATCTGACATACATAGCTTGGGGGTATGGGGAAATCAAAGGTGAAACCGACTTGTAACTCAACAGTTCGATACTTGTTCTGATCTGTCTTACGGGCTTGGCCAGTCCGGGAGTGATGATGCTGACATCACTCGTCCATCCTACTACCTACTTTTACTGCTTAGCGGCACGTCTCGGGTTCAGCCCCGAGGGTCATGACCGTGGTCCCGGACACGCACGGGATACTATTGAGTTACATCGACGATTCATCAATTGGTTTCAAAGACTATAGAGTAGCAAACCTGATAGGACAGTTTGGACACCATTGCACATTACCCTGCTTGTTATCTCTTATTACTGCTTTATTCATGTTCATGCTTGCATTGTTTATTACCATGTTTATATTATATTGTTGGTTGACATGACGCGCTGACGTCTGGGTTTTGCATGGCCCAGATTCTTTACCACTGTCTACGACCGAGCAGGAGTACTTCAGCCAGCAGGCTGACCTGTGAGTTCCTTAGGGTTTAGTTTATTTATTTCATTTCATTTCCAGATGTGAGCCAGCATTATGGGACATACTGTTTATTCATTGTATTGGATCATTAGCTTCCGCACTTATTGTTTATTGATTCTTGTTATTATGGATTTGGACATGTATTAGTTTAGTTTATTTTACTGTTCTTGATATCTCTACAACCGTAATGTGACTGTGGACGGATGCGTCCTACCCACAGGTAGCATGGTTGGCTATGTCACGTGCCCAATTTTGCGTACTCTGGGAAACGGGGCGTGACAATATTATTATTTTAAAATGAACGTCCGTCACTTATGCCGTGAGTTACGCATTCACGCGGTGATTTAGAAAGATTTTTGCATGAGTTTTATTTAGTTCTTGAAAGTTTTTCAAGGATGCGTACTATACACGTATTATAGTATTTGACTAGTGTATATTGGATTTCAGTAGTGGATTTCGAGATCTTTATCTTCACTGTAACTTCGAAGATATGCGTGCAAATCGATGATTTGCGTGACGCTTGACGGAGTTCGATTTTGAGTTTCGTATTCGTTTTCAGGCGCACGCGATGCGCGGTGATATTTCTATATCTTCCATGATTTCGGAGCCCCGTCGATCTAAGCTGATTATTGAAATGTTTTAGATTTTGAGGGTTTAAATTTAAATTCGGGGACCGAATTTATTTAAAGGGGGAAGATTGTAACATTTCAGAAAATATAAAATATTATTTTTGGAATTTAATATTAAATAATATATTTCCCGAAAACTGCCCGATTTGCGAAATTAGGGTTTTCGAAAAAGGGTATAAATATATACCGATAATTGTGAAATAAATGGAAATTAAAATGATTTATTCATTTAATAATATATTTAAAGGATTTAGCATTTTTTAAAATTTATTATATGCAGTTTGGATAAAAACCCGATTAGTGCACTGCTAATCGCGACTAAACCAAATCCGTGTTTTTACAGTTTTTCGTGGCTAGTGCACCACATCATGTTGCATTCGGTTGCATGTTATCTCATTTGTGTTGTTTTATGGGTATTTTGTGTTTTGGTTTTAAAGTTTATAAGAGAAGAAAATGAGAAAGGGTAGAAGGGTAAATAGTTGAGAGAGGGGGTTAGAATAAGAGAAGAGAGAGGGGCAGCCACAATTCCTTCCCCGTTATTTCTTTGCATCTCCTCCTTTCTCAAACTTCCCTCCACCTTCACCCCTAGAGATCATCTAAAAAGCTTCATCAAAACCCTAAGCCCCTTTCATTAAAATTTATCCCCTCTTCACCCTCTACACTTTGGACACATCAATGTTTGATTTCGAAGACTTGGGACAACTAGGGTTTTTCTTGGGTTGCCTAATGAGGTATGAATTCTTTCATCTAGTTTAATTTGAAGTCTAATAACACCCCATAGTAGTTTAGAGTTAAATGGGTATTGATTAGTGATGTTAAAAAATTTCTAGTGAAGGGTTTGAGTGTTGTGTGGATTGGGTGATGCCTAGTGGCTGTTAATAAGGCTTGAGTGGTGTTTTTACTGACCTAGAACAGAGGATGGAACCCAAAACACGGACTTAGAAACCCCGACATCGGATAAATATGTGAATTGTGAGGGTATTTTGGAATCTGCTAACACTCGGAGACCTGGAAAATTATTTAGCGAACAAAGTGACATATGCATGCACCCAGGAAGCTACCACAGAGACCCGAGACCCCAACTCCACCCAATGGCCGCAGATTTAATCATTCTGGCCGCAATTTGCGGCCAGAGTAGGGTGGATTTGGTCCATGTTGGTTTCAGGGCTTTATCTCCAGTAAATTAGACCCTCCATATGTGCAGAATTGACTAATTTGACCTAGGGTAAAATCTGGGACCATTTTCTTGAGTTGCTGCCTTGTATTTCGTGATGTTTTTGAATTTAAGTTTTGGTATTTTTCATTGTATTCCGTCGTGTGGCGTTTGAACGCCAACGATTTGGGTTATTGGTCGTGTTTTGTAGGCGTAAGCTATAGGTTTTGACCTATGAGCGAGACGTGTGCCGTTTTGGTTTCCGACATGATTTTAATACGCAATTACGATGTGTTATGATATGTGGGTACCCCACGAGGATTTCAAGACGATGAAGAAGAGGATGGTGACATCGACATCGGCAAGAAAGAGCAAGCTGAGTAGATCTATATCTACGGGGGAAGTCAGGTGGATGGCGTATAGCACCCCCGCAAGTTTTGATGGAAACCGATTCATAGTAAATGGTTAAGGAAACTTTTAATAGAAAACTATAGATAGACTTAAAAGATAGTTAGAGAAACTATATTAGAAACTAATTGATAGTTAGAAGTGATATGATACGGCTAATATGTGATGACGGGATTTGAGGATGATATTTGATGATATTGCCGTTTAGGGTACTATAGGACTAGATAGTCGACGTTGATGTCATCCGAACCATACCTATTTCCAAACTGAAGAATCGTATGCATCTTTTAAACAGATACCTTGAGAGACGTTACTGATTTTCAAATGATATCTTTTCTTTAAAAACACCGTAGCTCCTACTTTCAAAACTACGATTCGCATCTTTCAAAAACTGATTGTATAGTTCGGGTGTGTATGTTAGATTAAATACGTATGCTTATAGTAAAGGTAGAATGTATTGTAAAATTGACCTTTGTGAGATATAAATGCGATGAAAAGAGAATATGAATTGACATGTGATATGATGATATGTTGGTATACGGATGCGAGTCGACTGAGATGATTGATACCTTGCCGGTCCCCTGATATGAGATTGTTATGGATGTGACTTGGGACATAGGTATATAGATATTTATAGAATGTCATGAATCATGTGTGATATGTCGTACGAGATGTTATGCCCGTACCCCTCATTGTCGTATAGGATGATAGGATCCCAAATGTTTTAATGCCGCCGTACGATAATTTTTCCGTGCGTGATGAGTTTGACTTGATGATTGATCCATACCCTTGACTTGAGGATGTCGTACGATGGATTATATAGTACGGGATGTTGTGAGGCTGGATGCCGATTGATAGATTCACCGACTCGGTCATATTAGACATATGTACCTGTCAGCATTTGCATGTGATTTACCTTATGCTGCATTCATGTTATTCACATTGCATTACATATACCTGTGCTAGTACACTTACACCATTATCGATGATGTGTATATTACACGCACACATTGCCGGCTCATACGCTTCATCATTGATAATTGCCATGTTACTACACAGTAGGATTGCTGCATCATGATATGACTATTTGCATAATTTACTTGCTATAGTTACCTATGCACCTTTATACGATGTTGCATTTGACTTTGGAGATATTGGGAACCGCAGGACATATTTTCAAAACTAGAATCATTTAAATGAGCGGTTTTCCCTTAATATGATACATCACTATTCCATGTTGCATGATATATGGACATGCTTACATTTCTATCATATGTCGCATACATCATGCTTTATGATTTTAAGCATTGGGATATGCTGTTTTCATGAGATTTCTGAATTTGAGAACCGTGGTCATTTTAAAAGAAAGTACGCATTATTTAAAAACCCGGTTTCTCTTGATATGATATTTCAGTGCGTCCACCATGCGTTTTCTCGGTTCTAAGACATGTGACATATGAAACCCGATTCGAGGAGCTGGATGAGGCCGATTGCGGGTACATGGTGGACCCGATATGGTATCCCGGGGCAAGAAAGGGATGCCGTGTATATAGACGGTGAGCCTGGCAGAGGGACTACTACCTACCGGTGATAGTATTTGGGCTCGACGGATATCCGGAGGATACCGACCGGAGTCGAGAGATGATATGGGCCGATCTGGACTGACGGAGCCCGTGGGCCGATCCGGATTGACGGAACCAGAGATATGAGGATTTACGTATCGATACTGGACACGGGTTTCATGATGTTTTTGGGTGTCGATGTTGGACACCCAGGTTCCATGATTTTGATGTGTCGCGAGGGACACCGTTGATTTATATCCTCATACTTTCATGCACATTCTTTTATGATATTTACGTGCATACAGATATTGATTATATGGTTCGATAATATCAGCATACTTATAGACCTTGAGTATATTCTTGGCACATATGATGACCCGGTCACCCTAGATATCATAGTATTATCCTTATGATATAGTTGACCTAGGAGTCGTTGTTTATTCGATTTTCTACTTGTAGATGTTTTTCTACTCACCAGAGCAACTCACCCCCGTTGTGCCATAATTTTTGCAGGTTGACCTCACGGATCCGTAGCGGCATTGCTGGCACATAGCTTCATTTGGGTGTTTTGCATTGGTAGGTGGGGCATTTGTATCGTACCCACTCTTGTATTTATATTTTATATTGTATCTAGTCAACTCCATCAATCAAAATTAGTAAATTGTATAAGTAATGAGACTTAGTGGGATTGTTGTTGCGAGACTTAGAGCGAGGGGTTTTCCGCTACTTGTGGTTTTTATGTCTTGCTTTTCTTTATCTTTGTGGTGATATTCTTCGTTGGGCGTCGTATACTTATATATATTATCTTGCGTGGTTGTGATCCGCCGTTTGGCGAAGAGCTAGCTCTCGCTTGGGGATGCCTTTATCTTTATCTTGTATATGTGGTTTTGGATCAAAATATACAAAGGAGGTGCTGCCCAAATTTCTAAAAGACAAAACATGTTTTTAAAATTGCACAATCCACTTGCATTTTTCATGTTCCTTTTCTATGCATTAGGAAAACTTGATTTCATTGTATCTTGATTTCAAAACTTCACCTCCTTTATTTTCTTTAAAAGGTTTAGATTTCTGGGTTTCAGCTTACTTGAATTCCGTTACGCTTTTAGACGTTGCATGATTCAAGTGCTGGTCACGAGCTAATATTTCGGGTCGTAACAATTGGCCTCCTCGGCCTCACAGCTCGTCTCCGAGCTATCACAGGCTCGAGCCTCCTTGGCCCTCTCAGCTCGCCTCCGGGCTCGAGCAGAACCAAGATACCTCGGCTCTCCCGCTCCTCCGTGAGCTCTCCCGCCGAGGTCATCTTCCTCGGTCTCATCGATCGACCAACAGCACCGCTTGCAGGCGTAACCGCCATCCTGCGAATCTCGCCATGCACGAGATCTCCGCCGGCCACATCCCACGTTTCACGCCACCACGATCCCCCATTAACGAGCCTGTCACGCCATTAATGGGAGGTCCCTCTCATCATGCGGGCGTGATGTCGGGAGCGTAACGGCTGGCGTGATTCTCACGCCTGCCTCGCCTGCTGCCACCATTATATAAACCCCTTTTTCAGACGGTTCAAGTAAGCCATTTTTACTCCACTAAGCCGTTACTCTGCTCGGATCTCTAGTCTAACTTGACCGTCGGAGGGTCCTCGATGGTACAACCATCCCGAGACTTCCTTGCAGGTAGCTCGGCACCAACAACCTCAAACCCATTGAGATCCACACGCTTCAGGAGCGACAACCTCCAGATCTAATCTCAGCCACCCATCGTCACCATCGGTAGATCAACGGAAGGTAACATCTTAGCGCGATCCAGATCGCGTCAGCTGGCACCGTCTGTTGGAAACGTTGATTCTACAAAAACAAAAGTTCACTTTCCGATCTCAATCCAATGGTGAGCGATCGTTACGATGATCCAAGCACCAGCCACTGCCTCCCCCTCAACGGAGGCGCGGACGAACCTCCTCCACCGAATGCCATCAACGCCCTCGTCGGTCGGATAAACCGACTCACGTCTATTTTGGAGGGGCTGATCCGCGTCCAAACGGCAGGGCAAGATCACCAAGTCGCCGCTCCCCGCCTCATGACTACAGGGGGAAGAAGACTTCGTTCGCGTCGGCACCGCCGACCACCGCTGCGCTACCTCCTACGGCCACAGATCTCCCGGGATGATACGTTCTGAGACCCGCTGAGCGCCCCACAGTTCGACACCGAGGTCCATCGCCAGAGCACCTCGTTCCGAGGTCCTCCGCGCACCTGTCCCTCCCGAGGAGATTCTGTCAGCTTGACTGTTACTAGGCATGACCGACACCCCCTCCCTCAACGGGGTCGTGCGGACGGGACTCGCCGCGGCGGCTCGAAGGCCACCTCACCGGGTGATCTAAGGAACCTCATTGAGAGGAACCGGAGCTACGGCCAGACGCAAGCTTCCAACAGCAGAGGCCTGGGATCAGAATGCGTCGAGTCATCGGGGTATTGCGGCCGACTCGACGTCCTCGAGAAGAAGATCGAGGGTATGCATCGGGAAGGTCACCGTTCAAGCGACAGGGCTAAGTATGCCACCGACTCGCTCACCAAACCATTCACCGAGGAGCTGCTCGCCGTCCACGTCTCCTCCCGCAACAAGCCCCCAAAGGTCTCCTTCTTCGACGACAAATCTGACCCGAAAGACCACTTGGATGCATTCATCGCGGGAATGGGCTTCCAAGACAACTCCGACGCCGCCCAGTGCCGAGCTTTCCTGACCACTCTCATCCGCTCTGGGCGAGACTGGTTCCGAGGACTCGAACCGCGCTCGATCTCAACCTTCTACGAGCTGGCCACACAATTTCTCGGCCACTTCATCAGGAACAGGCGACAGAAATGCACAGTCGACCATCTCTTCACGACCAAGAGCGGGGACAAGGAGACATTCAAAGCATACGTCGCCCTCTTTTACAACGCCCTTCTCAAGGTCCCAGAGTACCGGGATGAGACGGTCATCACGACTCTAAGGTCTGGTCTCAGGCATAAGGAGTGGTTACGCTCCTTTGCATTAGCGCAACCTAAGACCATGGCCGAGGTAAAGTCCTGGACCGAGCGCGAGGTCCAGCTCGAATCCGAGGTGAACGCAAACCTCCCCCGGGCCAAGCAATTCGACCAAAAGAAGTGGGCAAGAGAAGAGAGAAGAGGACCTGAGCGGCAAAAACCCTACCTCCCAAAATTCCAGGGGTACACCCCGCTCAACGTCTCCTAGACGGAGCTACTAGAGGAGGCCAAGGGCGAGGGGTTCTTCAAGGTTACCCCGGTCCCACGAATGGCCTCAAAATGAACCCGGGGCCCCTACTGCGGGTTCCACAGGTTGCTAGGCCACTCCACGGAGAGCTGCAAACAACTCTGAGACTATATTGAAGAGCTCATCCGCTCGGGGCACCTCGCAGCGTACCTAAGGGACAAGCGGCAAGCTGACCGCGAGCAGGATCAGCGTCCCCCTCTCGCCGAGCTGACCATCGGCCAGATCATAGTAGTGTCAGCGGAGGATACGCCTGGTATCTACGAAGCTCAGTACCTTGTGCCGGGCATAAATGCCAACAGACATCCGGGGGGTTCAAGCTGTACGAATAAGAACATCTACTAGCATGTATTTTCTTTTCAGAGCAATGTACATCTTTCTTGAGATCTTTTGTTTATATAATAAAGGGATTAATAAAGCATTGCAGAAAAGAAAAAGAATTTTATTCATTCAAAAGGTATTATAGGCTCCTCAGCCGTATATAAAAATATATTACAACAGCGGGGGAATGGGGTACAGAGAGCACTGTTCGTGGTACTCTGAAGATATTTCCGCCAGCCGAGCCCTCGTGGCGTCTAACCTCTCCCTTCGATGACCCCCGCTGGCATGGGCATCGAGCCTCAAGTGGTAGCACTTAAGGACGAGCGTCTCTGAGCGACCTAGCCGGCTGGCAGAGATCAGGCCGAAACGCCTCAGGGACCTCAGCTTGCCAACGACCTCATCTTTCAGCTGCTCGGATAAGGGGTTGTAGGTCCCCGGCGACGCCCTCCAAATAGAGTACATCAACAGCTGAAGTAGGGAGGAGCACCGGGGGAGCAATCGGCCGAAATGATCCTCGATCCGGCCTATCACCAACTGCACCGTGTTATCAGTGCAGTACTGATCATAGAGATACACGTCCTCGAAGCTTATGATTTCGGGGATGGTGAATGGGAAGTCCTCCATTCTTGCATTTTGGGTGTGAGGAAAGGAGTCATCAACAATCCCTCCATTTTATTGCCCACAACGCTCCCGGAGTTCAACGGTCGCCCGCAATTATGCTACGACGCGGCAGACACCGCGCCGCTCGATGCGAAATCAAAACGATGCACCTCTGGCGCTTCGCCTCCCCCATGTGTTCGTGGCACGTGTCACTCGCGACTGTCCATCTTCGCAAAGCCCACACGAAGATGCAGCCCAGCAGCTACCCTGCTCGGCTATCCCTGGCCGGTAACTCGCCCACCCTACAACGCCAGGGATCTAAGCCCTCACAAAGAGGCAACCGAGCAGCTTCACTTCTTGGTTCATCCTTGGCAGGCCTCCCACGACCCCTCCAGCTCCAAGGATCGAAGCCCTCACGAAGAGGCAGCCCAGCAGCTACCCTGCTCGGCTATCCCTGGCTGGTAGCTCGCCTACCCCACAACGCCAGGGATCTAAGCCCTCAAAAAGAGGCGACCGAGCAGCCTCACTGCTTGGTTCATCCTTGGCAGGCCTCCCATGGCCCCTCTAGCGCCAAGGATCGAAGCCCTCATGAAGAGGCAGCCCAGCAGCTACCCTGCTCGGCTATCCCTGGCCGGTAGCTTCTCTACCCCACAATGCCAGGGATCAAAGGCCTCAACAAAAGGCAGCCATGCATCTCCCTGCTCCGCTATCCTGGGCTGGTAGCTTCCCTACCCCACAACGCGAGGGATCTAAGCCCTCAAAAAGAGGCAATCGAGCAGCTTCACTGCTTGGTTCATCCTTGGCAGGCCTCCCACGGCCCCTCCAGCGCTAAGGATCGAAGCCCTCACGAAGATGCAGCCCAGCAGCTACCCTGCTTGGCTATCCCTAGCTGGTAGCTTCTCTACCCCACAATGTCAGGGATCAAAGCCCTCACCAAGAGGCAGCCTTGCAGCTACCCTGCTCGGCTATCCCTGGCTGGTAGCTTCCCTACCCCACAACGCCAGGGATCTAAGCTCTCAAAAAGAGGCAACCGAGCAGTTTCACTGCTTGGTTCATCCTTGGCAGGCCTCCCACGGCCCCTCTAGCACCAAGGATCGAAGACCTCAAGAAGAGGCAGCCCAGTAGCTACCCTGCTCGGCTATCCCTGGCTGGTAGCTTCCCTACCCCACAACGCCAGGGATCTAAGCCCTCAAAAAGAGGCAACCGAGCACCTTCACTTCTTGGTTCATCCTTGGCAGGCCTCCTACAGCCCCTCCAGCGCCAAGGATCGAAGCCCTCACAGTAACATTTCAGAAAAATAAAATATTATTTTTAAGAATTTTTATAATTAAATAATATTATATTGAATATTTTAATAAGGCGGTATAATTAAATACCGATAAATTGGGAAAAAATTTGGAAAATTATGGAAATTACTAAAAAGAGGGCATTTTATTAGATTTAAGCAAATTATGAAATTTTATGATTTATTATACACTATTTTAATGCTAATCGCGCATTAAACTTGTTTTGTGCAAAACATATACCATATCACTTTTACACTTGTGTTACATTTTCCTACATGGCTTTCTCTTCATTTTCATTCATGGTTTTGGGTTTTATGTGAGAAGAGAAAGAAAAAGGAAAGGAAAAGAAAAGAAAAAGGATATTAGTAAAGAATTGGGCATGGGCATGAGAGAGAGTGAGGTGGGGGGGGGCAACCTTGGACCATGGCCTTTATCCCTTCATTGTTTCCTCTTCATTCTCCTCTCCCCTCTCAAGAGCTGCTGCCTCCTCCATCCCTCTCCACTTCATCCTCACAAACACCCTCATTCCTTCATCAAAACATCATCCCCACTTCTTTAAAAATGTGCACAAACTCACAAGCTTCACTTTGGACCAAGAAAGCAAGGATTTTGGACACTTGGGGCAACTCAAGAAAATTCTTGAGTTGCCAAAGGAGGTAATTTATCCATCATTAGTGTAGTTTTTGTTAGTGTATATGCCCCAGAGGCCATTACTGTATCAAACTAGTTTGTATATTACTTGATGGAAGCTTGGGATATTCACAGTCGTATAGACAATCTTGCTCGAAATGGTTGTCTGCTACTTGGTTTGTTTTTACTTTAATGTGTACATGTATTTCTTTTAGCATATCGCCTATACACATTAGTGGAGCCCTTAGGATCTTTGCTTGATTACCAGCGTTGTGATGGCAGTCACACTAGTGGGGGCTGGGTAATCTACAAGCACATCCTTATACAGGTCCCTAGTCGCAGGACTATCGAGACAGGGCATCGATACTCCGGAGTAGACTAGCGTATGCGCTTCTCATTCCAGTAGGGGAGACGGTCTGTCCCACAGCCGTCAGTACGTCATACTTGAGATAGTATGCGGGTGCTCGTTAGGTTACGAGTACACTGGACATGACTCGTTGGGAACTGTTGGTTGGTACTATACCTATCGTCAGTTATCAGTTCCTAGGTGACATGAGTACAGCTTAGTCTGCTGACTTGACACTGTCACTTCGCCTCGAGTGTGTTCCCACTGTACTTTGATTACTACCCTACCACGGCTCAAAGGAGTCGTGCAAACAGGTAGTAGTTGGGTGCAGTCTCGAAGCACTTGGAGGCAGTGACGGTTAGACAGGATTCGTCTCTCCCGGTATTGGGGGTTGATATCGCGCTGTGTCTAGGAGAGCCATTACACAAAGTCCCTGGCTAGGGCAAGCGAGATATACTGGTAGGTTTCCAGTGTTATCTCAGGGTGTTCTGGGCTACACTCTGACACGACTTGTACTGCTATTAGGGGATTGACGTTTACCGCCCCTAGGCCCGCCATGCGATGTTCTCAGACAAACAGATTGGACTGTACGGAGACTGTCACATTCAGGCTCAGTAGGAGTTCGGATGGGTTCACCTCATCAGTCTTCTTATCGGCATCTACCTGGGGACCATTACGTACAGCTAGTACCGCTTGCGGCCTGTGGTTAAACCCACTGCCAGCGTAGTGTCGAGTCTTTAGAGTCCCACACAGAGAGCTATTCGCCTTTGGGCAAAACAGAGTAGAGGTCGCATGGTTTTGCGACAGGGTTCATTCACATCCGTGCACTTGTGCTCGTTTGGTGTCTTGGTAGTTATTACTAGTGGGCTTTGGTTTAAGCCAGATCCTAGTATACGTTTTGGGATTGGTTTTATCTCGTTTGTATTCGTGTTCCTCGGAACTCGGATGCGGGTGTGTATGCACGGATTGACAGAGACAGAGGCAGAGGATTCTCATTAGGGTTGTTGAATGTTGACTTTTTCTAAACCCTAATAAGAATAAGAAATATGATTAATAATAATATTAATTAAGTATTTTTTGTGCCATGGTTGAGTTGAAAGTTTGACTTTGTTGACTTGTTGACTTTGTTGACCGGTTGACTATTTTGGACTTGTTGACCATCATCATTTCAATGGCTATCATTTCATGGGTATGACTTTTGCTTGCTTGTTGTTTACAAATTGTATTAAATGCATGAAATGATAATGCCATTGACATGAACCATCACAAATATTTAATTATTGTTATTATCATGATTATTTTTGTTTTTGAGAGCATGGTTGTAAAAGTCTTCTCTCATTTTCTATCATTTCCACTCTCTCTCATCCAAGCTCTCTCTCTTCCTCTTGCTCATGGTTCTCTTGTCTCATGAGTTGAGAAACATGAACCATTGAGATAAAACCCTAAAAACACTTCTCTACTCACTCTAGAGTACAAGGTCTAGCAAGCCAAGTATTTTAGTTTCTTCTCGATTGAGGTAGGAGCCAAAGGTAGAAGCTTTCGGGTGGATCCATATTCGGCACAAGAAGACGACGAGGTGAGGCCAATCCGACCACTACAAGGAGAAGAAGAGAAGGAGTTCAAGACTAGGTATAACCCCTAACATAGTAGTTAAACTCTTAGTTAGGTTGTTAGATAGTTTGTTTAGCAAAGATCCTTTTCTAGAGTCTATGTTACCTTCACTAAAAAAAATTGTTTTTCACCATTTCCGCAACCCCGAAAGAACCGGGACGGGTAACGTGGACTTACGGTTTTCCCATTTTCTTTGCATCCATGTTAACTTAGAATCGATATTGTGCAGTTTACTGAACTTAGAAAATTCCAAGTTAGGGTTTGAGAATTCTTGAATTGTGATGGTTTTTGGTTATCTGCTAACACCCGGGGACTCTAAAATTTAATTAGCGAACACAGAGAGATGTGCAGGTGATTTAGAGCATACCCAAAAGACCCGAGCCCCTACCCTAACACCATGGCCGCAATTAAATTCCCCCTGGCTGCAATTTGCGGCCAGGACTTGACCTGGGTGCCTCATTTTTGGTCTATGGCTCCTTTAGCAGTAAATTAGACCCCTCCTGTATGCAAAATTGGCTAGTTTGGCCTAGGGTAAAATCTGGGACTAAATTCATGAGTTGCTATTTTGATTCAGGGTTATATTTTTCGTATTTTGGATTCTGGATTTTAGTATTTGTGTTTTACCTCGATCACTTGACGTTTGGGTTGGATATATGTATGCCCTAGAGGCCATTATGAGATTGTGTATGTACTGATGTGTGTGTGTGTGTGTGTGTGTGTGTATATATATATATATATATATATATTCAGAGGTCAGTCTTGCTCGACATGATAGTATGCTATCTGGTTTCACTTTATCATATGTTCACTTGATCATGTTTATATTCATTTGGTACATGTTGATAAAGCCCTAAGGATATTGGCTTGACTACTGGGATTATGATGCAGATCATACTAGTGGGACATCTGTAGTTTATAAGCATATCCTTGAAATGTTCCTAGTCGTAGGTATATCGAGACAGGGCATCGATATTCCAGTGTAGACTAGCGTATACCATTCTTGTTCCATATGATGGGCGATGGATGATCCCATATCCGTCTGGTTTGTTGACACCAAAGATAGTATATGGGTGCTCAGTGAGACTGGGTACACTGAACGGACTCACCGAGAACTCCTATATGGTATTATATCATACGTCGGATAGCAGTTCTAAGGTGACACTGGTACAGGTTAGTCTGTAGACTCGAGATCATCATAGAGTCTTGTGTGTCCTCCCACTGTACTTTGATCTCCACCCTACTACGGATCTACTGAGTCATACAAACCGGTGGATTTTGGGTATAATCCCGAGGCATTTGGAGGCAGTGAGCGATATGAGGGGTTTCGTCTCTCCCGGTATTGGGGGTTGATGTTGTGCTGTGCACGATTGGCTATAACGGGAAGTCCCTGACCAGGGCTGCTGAGATATTACTGATAAGTGTTATCAGTAAGTTTCTCGATCTGTTATAGACCATATACCGGCATGACTTATTGAGTTATTGAGGTCGACGATTCCATCCCTAGCCTCGATATGCAGCATATTTGACAAAGAGACCGGACTGTACGGTAAGTGTTGCCAGTTAGATTGACAGGAGTTTTAACAGGTTCGCTTGTTCTTATTCTGATCGCTCAATAACCGGGTGGCCGTTACGTTTAGCTGACCGCTTGCGGCTTGTGGGTGTTTGATATGATCATCACCTACAGCTGGCGTATTGACGAGTCTTAGAGTCCCACATAGAAGTTTTTCGGCTCAGGCGAAACGAAGTGGTGCGCATATGAGATATGTGCGGAAGCTCGATTAAATGTGAGTATGTGATATTGTATTTTAATCGGGCGTTTTATACTAGTCGGGTCGTATGAGATATGACCGGTTTATTAAATCAAGTGTTGATTTAATATTGACTTTTATCTCATTTATTTAAACCCTTTTCTTTTAATGGATGCATGCATGTATATATACATGATGATGTGCATGCACACATACATACATGCAAATGTATCTTGGTTGATGATACAAGTTAGATGGAATTATAAGAATCACATGATAGATAAATAAATATATGGATATTTTTTAATAAAGTTAGATAAAGGAAAAATAGAAAATGACTCATTTCTTTTTCCATGACTCATTTCTTCTACACTCTTCCATGGTTGACTTTGACTCATTTTTAGATATGATACTTTTAATTGCTACTTCATAATTCTAGTTCGATTCCTAATTTAGTTTACTTAGCACCTCATGAATTTAAAGTTATGGAATGTGTGATGCTTCCAAACCCTAAACGAGGTGTTAAGGAAACCCTACAGTGGTATCAGAGCTAAGCTAGAGCTTTGGAGTAACCTGGACGACGTTAAAAATCTCGAACGAGCGAAACACGACGCCCGGGGGGTGCTCTCTGGAAATTTTTCAAAAACCTGGATTTTTTCAAATTAAAAATGCTTAAAAAATTCAGCAGGGTATTATATGGCCCACCAGAAATACGATGCCCTGAATCGACTGTACGACCGCGGAACCGCGGCCTTAGTGGCCTTGTTGCGGCGGTTCCACGGCGCTGTAAGTGATTCATGGGCCGTAATTTCTTGTGCTGACCCGTATGTATTTTGTGAAGTTACTGGTATTTTTTTAAAACTGCTCAAGTGTTGAGCTTTCTGAGCAGTCTGTGGTTGTTTAATCGTTCGATCGAATGTTTTAACTGCACCTAGTTTATTAGTATATGATACAATAATTGGAATCTATAAATTTGTTTGTTGCGTGTAAATTTAGCAGTTCGGTCTCGGGATAAATGGAAATCTTGTTGAATTATTCGGTTTGTTTTGAAAAGATGTTTTCTTGAATGAGACCCAAATGCGAGCTTTACATTGTTAGGCATGAAATCTTGTATATGTGATATTCCGGGTTTGTGTTGTCTAAAGGCAGTTAAGATTCCAATTGTTGTAGTTTTTTATTTTATTTCTCTGTGACCGTAAGTGTAGTATGTAGCATGTAGTTGTATTGCCGGTTTTCGTTGCTATACATCAATGACGATCGGTGTATGCATACTTACTTACGTTGATGATATTTGATATTATGTGTCGATGAGATTTGATATGCAGGATTGTCGTGAATGAATAACCGGGGGTTTTATGTGAGATGAGAGTTTTCTTTTCATTCATGTAAAATTAAATTGTATGTAATATTCTTTTATTTGGGGCACTTCCGGGTTGAGGTTGATGTCTCCAGTGTTGTATATTATTTACTTTTCCGCATTAGGATAGACCCAAGGAGGAGGGCACAACTGATCGGGTTCTAGGGTTCAGTGGGAGGCCATCTCGAGGAGTCGAGACCGGGTCTCCTAAACTCCAGAATTGGTAGGGTCGCTTGACGCTCTCGTAGGGTTCTAGGGGTGTGGGCTTGGCTATTCATCGCGATCATGGAATCCGTATTTTTATTGCTGGTTAAATACAAAATACGAACCTCCTAGATATCCTATATGTGCTTCTGCTGCTTTTATTATCTGATGTGATCATTTAATATATATCTGAGACGAATGCGATATTATATATATGATATATAATAGACGTTACTTATGTTTTGCACCCGCACTAGCCCAGTCCCGGTATGCCGTTAGTTAAGTAACCTAACGGTGCATATCAGGACACTGTGGCGAATGCGAGTGGCATAAGTGTACGTTATATTTTCGTTTCTTTCTGTAATGGATTAGGATTTAAATGATGGGACTACATTAATGAGATTAATCTAAAAGATAAATGAACCTAAAAAGATGTTGTAGAATCGGATTTGAAACACACTCGGCCTTTTATGAAAAAGCAAGTTTCAAAATGCGGAGCTTAAGCCACTCCTTTTAAACCCATTAGATTCTACAACGATATCAAGTTCAAAGCGTTAAAAGTTTTCTTAAAAACTATCCGCAGCCCTCCGTCATTTTAGAAAGTAGAGTACTTAGTATTCGTGCTGCGCATTTTGACTTTAGTTAAGGCGCAGTGAACTGTAGCTAAGTGATGTCTTCCTACGCTGCATATGATGAAGATTAGTTAGGACATTCATATGATTATGTTGACTTTAGTTAAGGGTCATATGGGTGGGTCTAGTTAATCACGAAATGACGGGAAGAACTTGACTAGTACTTATGATATATTGACTTTAGTTAAGGTCATGAGTACTAGGGGTAAAAATAATATCGGGAATTTCAAGAGTTGAAAATTACAATGAGATTGTATACCTTCTATATGATAGTAGGATCCCGATCCCACTGCGAGCAAATGTTGCTCCCGGGAGAATTTTGCACTTTACAATTAGCTAACTCGGTAGGTGTCTAGAAACGTGCCAAACGGGGCTACGCCTCTGGGAAGACGAGGTTTACTTTAATTAGGTCCGTGCGAAAGCACGGGGAACCTCTCTCAAGTACCGGCACTGGCCTGGCTGAAAGGTTAGCGAAGTTGTAGAATGTAATTAATCCTGACTAGTTTTCTTTTTTAAAGAAAATTTGATAAAAATAGTGGGAGACATCG
This sequence comes from Agapanthus africanus, assembly GCA_030015575.1. Classification (NCBI taxonomy): domain Eukaryota; kingdom Viridiplantae; phylum Streptophyta; class Magnoliopsida; order Asparagales; family Amaryllidaceae; genus Agapanthus; species Agapanthus africanus. The sequence continues at coordinate 279,029,442 of JASDDO010000029.1, read as the reverse complement.
ATTAGACAAGATAAGAACCAATCTGATCTTTGCAAGAGCTTTCGCTGAGTGTATTCTTTTCTCTTTCCCAATGGCAGATACCTATGACAGGACTTAAGCTTCTATTAGATAAAAACAAGCTGAATGGGACTAACTACAAAGACTGGCTGAGGAATTTAAACATTGCCTTGACTTATGATAAAGTATCATATGTCCTCACGGCTTCAACCCCGCCTACCTAGGTCCTAAACCTTCAGTTGCGGATAGGGAAATCCGCAAGACATGGGACGCTGACTGTGCCACGGCTAAATGCCTTTCGCTTGCATCGATGGATAACACACATCAGAAGCAGCACGAGAATATGGACGTACAAGCCATATTCCTCCATACAAAAGAGTTGTATGGAGAGCAATCTCGCGTATTACGATACGAAGCATCTAAGAAACTGTTTCAGATGTGAATGACCGCTGGCACAGCAGTAGGAGACCATGTTCTGAAAATGATAGCTCTCATAGAAGAGCTTGAGGACCTTGGGTGGACAATGGACAATGAACAATATACGGATATTATGCTGCAGTCTCCCCCCTCCACCTTTGCTCAGTTCATTGTTAACTTCAACATGCACAACATGGAGAAGGAACTGCCTGAACTCCTTAATATGTTAAGGAGTGCAGAGAGCACACTGAAGACAGTGAAGACCCCCGTTATGAGTGTTGGGCCATCCTCTTCCTCTCACCCGAAGGCTAAGGCCAAGGGAAAGATGAAGAAAAAACCCACCAAACCTAAGGGTGGAGTCAAAAAGGTTAAGGGAAAAGGTAAGTCCAAGGTTGGGGAATCGGGGAAAGGAGAATGTTTCTACTGCAAAAAGATGGGACACTGGAAGCGAAACTGTATTGAGTACCTGGAACTCAAGAAGAAGCATGGTGATGCTTCAGCTTCAGGTGTGTTCATAATTGAAAACTGTTTTTCTATTAACTCTGCTTCCTGGGTATTGGATACCGGTTCGGGTTCTCATATTTGCAATTCTGTGCAGGCGTTGAGAAATAGCAGAATTCTGAAGACAGGTGATCATACTCTCCAAGTTGGAAATGGTTCCAACGTAAATGCAGTTTCAGTGGGAGAGTATCACCTAGGGTTGCCTTCGGGTTTTATATTGGTTTTGAACCCGTGTTATTTTGTGCCAAGTATGCTTTGTAATATTATATCCGTTTCCTTGTTAGACAATGAAGGATATCATTTTGCTGTGCAACACAATATTATGAACATTAGACTTAATCAAGAGTTGATTGGTTGTGGTACATTAAATAACGGGATATACGTCCTTAATCAACACACAGTTTTCAACGTACAACACACAAAGAAAAGAAAATTTTCAGATATAAATGAAGCTTTTCTTTGGCATTGTAGACTTGGTTATATTAATGAAACAAGACTAAACAAGCTTCATAAAGATGGATATTTAAATTCATTTGAGTATAAATCTTATGCAACTTGCCAATCTTGTATCAAAGGTAAAATGACCAAAACTCCGTTTACATGATACGGAGAAAGAGCTACTGAGCTCCTAGGCCTCATACATAGTGATGTATGCGGACCAATATCTACACATGCATGAGGCGGTTTTTCTTACTTCATAACTTTTACTGATGATTTCTCAAGATTCGGTTATGTGTATTTGATAAAGCATAAGTCTGAAGCTTTCGAGAAATTCAAGGAGTATAAACATGAAGTAGAAAACCAAATAGGAAAGAGTATCAAGATACTTCGATCAGATCGAGGTGGATAGTACTTAAGTACTGAGTTCTTGGACTTCCTAAAAGAGAACGGGATTCTCTCTCAGCTCACTCCACCTTACACACCACAGCACAATGGTGTGTCAGAGCGATGGAATCGTACCCTATTAGATATGGTACGATCCATGATGAGTGATTCTGAGTTACCTCTCTCGTTTTGGGGGCATGCATTGGAAACAGCAGCTTTTCTGTTAAACAAAGTTCCAACCAAGACCGTGTCTACCACTCCATATGAGATATGGCATGGGAAGAAACCATCTCTTAAAAGAGTTAAGATTTGGGGTTGTCCGGCTTTTGTCAAAAAGCAGAATCCAGACAAACTCGAGACACGATCAGTCAAATGTATATTTGTAGGATATTCAAAACATTCGTTTGGGTATCTTTTCTACCACAAGGAGGAATAAAAAGTGTTTGTTTCTCAGTATGCCGCCTTTTTAGAAAATGAGATTTTCTAAAATGATGCTGATGGCAATGTGGTAGATCTAGAAGAGGTTCTAGAGACACAAGTTACAAATGACGACTTGGCTGAACCTGAAGTTATAACAGAATCTAATGAGTCTCAGCCACTCCGTAGATCTGGTAGGACTTCTCGCCCACCGGAGAGATACTACGGTTTTCTCATTGATGGTGATAGAGAAGATTGCATCATGGATGATGATGATCCTGCCAGTTTTCATCAAGCTATCACGAGTGGTGACTCTGTGAAATGGCTAGATGCCATGAGATCCGAAATGGAGTCCATGTACACCAACAAAGTATGGACTTTGGAAGACGTACCCTCCGGGATAAAACCTGTGGGTTGCAAATGGATCTTTAAAAGAAAGATCGGTGTAGATGGACAGGTAGAGACCTATAAGGCAAGGTTGGTAGCGAAAGGTTTTCGTCAAAGACCAGGTTTGGACTTTGACGAGACTTTCTCTCCGGTAGCCATGCTTAAATCCATTCGGATCCTACTTATTATTGCTGCTCACTACGACTATGAAATCTGGCAGATGGACGTTAAAACTGCATTCCTAAATGGTGATTTAGATGAATGCGTTTATATGGATCAGCCAGAGGGCTTCATTGACAGTAGGAGCAGCGGAAAAGCATGTAAGTTGCTTAAATCCATTTATGGATTAAAGCAGGCATTACGGAGTTAGAACATCTGTTTTGATGATGCTATCAAAGAGTTTGATTTCATCAAAAATCCAGATGAACCTTGTAAGAAGACTGTAGGGAGAAATGTCGCATTCCTCGTATTGTACGTGGATGACATACTTCTGATAGGAAATGATATTCCTATGCTACAGTCGGTCAAATCATTCTTATCACAAAGGTTCTCCATGAAGGACCTGGGTGATGCCACATACATATTGGGCATACGGATCTATAGGGATAGATCCAAACGGTTATTGGGATTGTCCCAAACCAAGTATATTAACACCATCCTAAAGAGGTTTAGTATGGAAGACTCCAAACGGGGTACCTTACCCGCTTGTCACGGAGTCACTCTCTCAAAGGACGATTGCCCAAAGTCTGATATAGAGAGAGCTCGCATGAGCATTATTCCCTATGCTTCGGCAGTAGGATCGATAATGTATGTGATGTTATGTACACGCCCTGATGTTGCTTATGCACTTAGTGTAGTAAGCAGGTATTAGTCAAATCCAGGGGAGAATCACTGGATTGCTGTGAAGAACATTCTTAAGTACTTACGAAGGACTAAAGAATTGTTCTTGGTGTATGGTAACGGGGATCTCCAAATGGAGGCCTTTACCGATTCGAGCTTCCAGAGTGACAAGGATGACAGCAAGTCTATCCCAGGGTTTGCATTTACCCTCAATGGAGGGACGGTGAGTTGGAAAAGTTCCAAACAGGATACCGTTGCAGACTCAACGATGGAAGCTGAATACATTGCTGCAAATGATGCTGCCAAGGAAGCCGTCTGGATGAAGAAGTTCATCGCGGAGCTAGGAGTAGTTCCAACCATTATTGATCCAATACCTTTGTATTGTGACAATAATGGGGCTATGGCGTTGGCCAAAGAGCCCAGGTCCCATCAGAAGTCCAGACACATCCTGAGGCGATATCATGTGATTCGGGAGATAGTTGATCGCCGAGAGATCGAGATTAAGAGAGTAGACACAAAGAACAACGCTGTGGATCCATTCACCAAGGCCCTCCCTCAGCCGCAGCATGAGCGACTTTTTGAGATTTTGGGTATGAGATATGCCAATAACTGGCCTTAGTGCAAGTGGGAGATTGTTGGATATATGTATGCCCTAGAGGCCATTATGAGATAGTGTGTGTACTGATGTGTGTGTGTGTGTGTGTATATATATATATATATATTCAGAGGACAGTCTTGCTCGACATGATAGTATGCTATCTGGTTTCACTTTATCATATGTTCACTTGATCATGTTTATATTCATTTGGTACATGTTGATAAAGCCCTAAGGATATTGGCTTGACTACTGGGATTATGATGCGGATCATACTAGTGGGACATCTGTAGTTTATAAGCATATCCTTGAAATGTTCCTAGTCGTAGGTATATCGAGACAGGGCATCGATATTCCAGTGTAGATTAGCGTATACCATTCTTGTTCCATATGATGGGTGATGGATGATCCCATATCCGTCTGGTGTGTTGACACCAAAGATAGTATACGGGTGCTCAGTGAGACTGGGTACACTGAACGGACTCACCGAGAACTCCTATATAGTATTATATCATACGTCGGATAGCAGTTCTAAGGTGACACTGGTACAGGTTAGTCTGTAGACCCGAGATCGTCATAGAGTCTTGTGTGTCCTCCCACTGTACTTTGATCTCCACCCTACTACGGCTCTACTGAGTCGTACAAACAGGTGGATTTTGGGTATAGTCCCGAGGCATATGGAGGCAGTGAGCGATAGGAGGGGTTTCGTCTCTCCCGGTATTGGGGGTTGATGCTGTGCTGTGCACGATTGGTTATAACGGGAAGTCCCTGGCCAGGGCTGCTGAGATATTACTGATAAGTGCTATCAGTAAGTTTCTCGATCTGTTATAGACCATATACCGGCATGATTTATTGAGTTATTGGGGTCGACGATTCCATCCTTAGACTAGATATGCAGCATATCTGACGAAGAGACCGGACTGTACGGTAAGTGTTGCCAGTTGGATTGACAGGAGTTTTGACAGGTTCGCTTGTTCTTATTCTGATCGCTCAATAACCGGGTGGCCGTTACGTTTAGCTGACCGCTTGCGGCTTGTGGGTGTTTGATATGATCATCACCTACTGTTGGCGTATTGACGAGTCTTAGAGTCCCACATAGAAGTTTCTCAGCTCAGACGAAACGAAGTGGTGCGCATATGAGATATGTGCGGAAGCTCGATTAAATATGAGTATGTGATACTGTATTTTAATCGGGCATTTTATACTAGTCGGGTCGTATGAGATATGACCGGTTTGTTAAATCATGTGTTGATTTAATATTGACTTTTATCTCATATATTTAAACCCTTTTCTTTTAATGGATGGATGCATGTATATGTACATGATGATGTGCATACACACATACATACATGCAAATGTATCATGGTTGATGATACAAGTTAGATGGCAATATAAGAATCACATGATAGATAAATAAATATATGGATATTTTTGAATAAAGTTAAAGATAAAGGAAAAATAGAAAATGACTCATTTCTTTTTCCATGACTCATTTCTTCTACACTCTTCCATGGTTGACTTTGACTCAACCATGGTTTATTTTTCCTTTGCCTTTAACTCAAGAAGAAAATATCTAGATATTATTTAACTATGGTTATTCTTATGATATTATCTCTCTCTCTAATTTTCTTTTTCATTATTCATTCCAAAAGAAAAAAGATTAAGCCATCTTCTTCTTCCTCTCTCTAGTTCTCTCTTAAATGTTAAATTGAGCTAGATAAAATAAAAGAAAGGGTATTAAGTGAGATTAGCAACCACTTCATCATCCTACACAACCCTTGCTAGCTTGTGTAGGGTGTTTTGCTTCAAGATTTTCAAAGATCAAGTGAAGCAACAAGCTTAGGGCAAAGGACTTCGGGTGGATCATCGTGGACTTGGAGGTGATCAAGCGAACCTTTCCAAACCAAAGGAGTCATCCTAGGAGGTCTACAAAGGTTGTAGTCTCTCCACTTAGTATAAATTAATTTTTAGATATGATACTATTAATTGTTACTTCATAATTCTAGTTCGATTCCTAGTTTAGTTTACTTAGCACCTCATAAATTTAAAGTTATGGCATGTGTGATGCTTCCAAACCCTAAACGAGGTGTTAAGGAAATCCTACAGTTTGTACGACGATATCGAGGGTTGTTTGGTAGTTTGAAAGGCGTAGTCTGTAGGTTATAACCTATAGGCTTTTAGCGTGTCGTTTTGATTTTGATTTTGATTTTAATGCGATACGATACATTGTGACATGTAGGTACCCCCATGTTGACTTCGGGACGACAAGCAAGCGCATGGCGACGTCGGCAATGGCAAGCGAAGAGCAAGGTGAGCAGATACACATCTACGGGGGAAGTCGGGTGGATGGCGTATAGCACCCCCGCAGTTCGTAGTATAGTGTATGGTATATATTATATGGATATATTTATATGTTATTGTGGGATTGTGATTATCTAGATTGACTTTGGAAGTCATGGATAAATTTAGTGTACTTGGATGATAGCGTCGATAGTTAGTGTAGTCGCGAACCCTAGAATGAGGTTTACACCCACACGCACACACATGCTTACTTTGTTTTACTTGTGCGTATATGGGGATATGTAATATGTATACACACATAGGTATGAGACTGTATATATATACATGTACTTATACGTGGATGATGAGGATTGTACATGGTATTTGGAGATGAGTCGATGAGATTGGGCATGGTGCCATGAGATCGGTGATATGATGTGGTTCGTATTAGGAGATACGGCATGAGATTTTAGCGGGGCTTTAGACGTGTGTTTCATACACGCATATATTTGCAGGTGGTATCAGTTTGTACGAGACTTAGATCAGTAACCCCAGTTCATGAGATATAATGATAAGGATACCAGATAAATGATGAGATGAATGTGATATTTGACCCGTACCCAGATTTGGGATGCCGTACAACGGATTTACATACGAGCTATATATTGATGATAGATCCGCACTCTTGACTCGAGGATGTCGTGTTATATATTGTATGATCACCGACTATTATATTTAAACGTATCGACTCAGATTTAGGTGGTTTCCTTACCTTTCGATTAGTCATGTAGTTCACTTATAGATGTTAGGAAAGACTCGAGTCATACCTATTTCAAAACTAACGAATCGTGAGTATTTTAAAAACAGGCCAAGGGATTCTACGGATATTTTCAAAAGACGCATCTTTTCTTAAAAACACTGTAGCCCTTATTTTTCTAAACACCACGATTCGTGTTATTTCAAATGGCAAAACTGTATGACATATATATTGATGTAGATTCTTCACTGTTGCGTTTGTTATTCATTTTTCGCATATTCTTACTATTCGCATCGCATTGCATGTTTAAATGTGTTTATTGTTATATTAAACCCATACTGTCAGGACACCAGCACCATTATCGATGATGCGTATGTTTCACGTACACCTGCTTGCCGGCTCACACACTTCATCATCGATAATTGCCATCTCACTACACAGTAGGATTGCTGACATCAGGATATGACTCCTTGCATGACATACTTGCGTACACACATATTGTACACCCATGCTTGCATACATACACATTTGCACATACATAGATGATTCTGGCTTGATTTTGTAGATTTGGGAACCACATGATATATTTTTAAACTGAATTCATTTAAAAGAGCGGTTTTCCCTCGATATGTGCATATTACTGTTTTATGTTGCATGATATACTGATATGCTTACATTTCTATTATATGTCGCATACATCATGCTTTATGATTACACGCATTGAGATATGTTGTTTCCATGATATTTCTAGATTTGAGAACCGTGGGTATTTCAAAAGAAAGCATGTACTGTTTTAAAAACCCGGTTTCTCTTGATATGATATTTCAGTCGTCCACCATCTGTTTTCTCTGTTCTAAGACGTGTGACATGTGAAACCTGATTCACGGAGCCGGATGAGGCCGATTGCGGGTACATGGTGGACTCGGTATGGTACCCCGGGGCGAGAACGGATCTGTCGTGCAGTAGGCGATGAGCCTAGAGGAGGGACCACTTCCTACCGGTGATAGTATTTAGGCTCGGCGGATATTTAGAGGATACTGACCGGAGTCGAGAGATGTTATGGGCCGATCTGGACTGACGGAGCCCGATATATGAGGATTTACGTGCCGATGCTGGGCACGGGTTTCATGATGTTTTCGAGTGTCGATGCTAGACACTCATGTTCCATGATTTTGATGTGTCGCGAAGGACACACGTTGATTTATATCCTCATACTTTCATGCATATGCTTTATGATATTTACATGCATGATGTTTTGTGTCATTGGTTGACCCGTGGACGAGAGCCACACGCATACAGGCATTGATTACATTGTTGGTTGATATCCACATACTTATAGACTTGATACTATAGTTGGCACTGATTTCATTGATGATACCTCATATTTATGATATGTTGCTACCTGAGGCACTGACACGAGCACTTGGTATTACACTTATGTATAGATGTTTACCCTTACCACGTTATCATGCTTCAGACTTTATCATATTGAGGATTTATACTACTGATCATTTTGACCTAGGATTGAGTCATACATACGATTTCTGCTCTGTGATGTTTTCTACTCACGAGTTGGCAACTTATCCCCGTTATACCACAGTTTCTTGTAGGTTTTGCCGTACAGGTTTCATTGCGGTTTTGCTGGCACTCTGCTTCCATTCCGGGTGATTTGCTTTGGTAGGTGGGTTCACTCGCTTCGTGACCACCATTGTACTTATTTATTTTCAGTTGTATCTAGTAAAATTCCATCAACCAGACTTGTATATTGTTTCAGACTTAGAAAACCAGTGTATTATTCTTTCGACCGTAGAGTCGCGCTTGTATTATTATGGTTTTCTTTATGGTTTTGAGTTTCCTTTGAGTTTTGATCCCCGCCCTTCAGCGTTGTATATTTTATTGCTTGCATGGTTGTGACCGTCGATTGATGAAGAGCTAGCTCCCACTTGTGGATGCCTTTATTCATATTATGCACGTTGTACCCCTTTTGGGGCCAGTATTTACAAAGAAAACTCTGCCGAAATTTTTAGAAAAGACTTGAGATTTTAAAATGCGTATTCGGCTTATGTTATTTAAAAACCCCTTGTTTTAAAACATGTTTTCTTCACTTCTTTCTTTAAATGGTTTAGATTTCTGGGATTTGTTGGTTTACTTGAATTAGATGGGGTCCTATAGACTTCATATGATTCTAGTGTCAGTCACGTGCCATTTCGGGTCGTGACAAAGTTGGTATCAGAGCGCTAGGTTAATCTTGGTTCGAGTCTAAATTTGACTATGCGGAGTCTAGAGCGTTTGTATATATCCGGAACTTAGGCTTGACCTTACGGAACTTAGACTTAATCGACGGGGTATTAGACCCAAACTTTCGTCGCGTAGGTTAACCTTGGTTGATAGAGTAGGTGACTTAAGGAGAGTGATGTACCGTATGTTCTGCGTCATACTTACGATACGCTACTCCGCTTAAGAAGCTTTAGGATGTACATTTCCTTGCATAATATTATATTCATTCCTATGATCTGTCCTCATCATTATTGGTTATGGTTTTACTGCCATTATTTCACGGGTAGAGAGAGCTACGGCTAGAGTTGCGTCAGCACGAGCTCTTCACGGACGAGGACTGACCAGGGCGTGATTCCAAGGACACACGATTGCATAGAGGTGTCATTTTATTGTGTTTTCGCGCCATGAGTGTTTGATGGATCGCTTTTACGAGATTTCTCGGACGTGCAGATCAGCACCAGAGGATCACGCTACTGCTAGAGGCCAGCCAGAATGTGATGACCGTCGATGCACCGATTATTTGATGATTGAGGCACCGTTCAGCGTGCGGACAAATGAGCTAGTCATCGCTGCGAATGACGAGATATCGCCCTAGATGTTTGGAGCTACTGCAGCACGAGTTTGTACTTAGAGATATGATAGAAGGTCGCTAGTCATCCAAGGATGAGTGACTAGGACATGTGGTTCGTTCGCTTACCCCGATGCGAGGTCATCAGATTGATTGATTCCATCTAGAGACGACTTCACGCAGGTACGTTGGGAGTCGATAGAGACGATCGAATGTCAGAAGCCCATTTTCCAAGTTTATAGTATTCAGAGACAAATGCAAGTAATTCTATGGAACCTCTAGAAGAATGAAACCCTAACTCGACATAATGACCATGAGAACGCTTTGAAACCTTAGGGTTTGCGGCAGTTCAGCGGTGCCATTAGTGAGGCTTGGGTTTGCCCTTCTATGGTTGGTCCATAGGTACTGTGGCATGTACTAGAATACTATTAAACTGTACCCAAGATGTTGAGCTCTTGGGGGATTATAGAACCTTGACGAATCGATCGAAAGGTTCGACATCATTCGGATATCATGTGATGGGATGCATTGCTTGGGAGACTCCAGATACGAGTATAGCCGTTGGAGCGCAATCCATGCAGCCATGAAGAGACGAGTCCGAAGCAGTCGACATTAGAGAAAAGTGGAGTAAGAGGTTCGTACGAGATCTTGATGAGATGACGTTCCACTCCGCCGACATCAGAGATGTGATACGCATGCAGAGGCGTTGTATATGGATATATCTTCCAGAAGGAGTCGCGATGAGTATGCAGCTGTTCCGGAACAAGAAATATATTTAGTAAAGGATGATGACTTTTGGGCAGTTCGGCAGAAGCGAGATTTGGGAGAGACTTCGACAGAACCTTTCTGGAATACTATACGAGAAGACTTGGACCCAGGAGCGGTCATTTTATGCACACCCAGTAGGCCAGAGTTCGGCATCGTCGACGAGATAGTTGGCCAGAGATCTTTAGAGGATGTGCCAGAGCGGGACTGTTTCTGTTGTCATTCCATATTGGGTCGTTGAGCCGAGGAGCTATATATCTACCAATTCGCAGTGAGAGACAAGAGCCTAAAGCACCAGGCGCTAGACCATGAACATGAGGCAAGTAGATATCTTGCTCTGCTAGTTTTGGATGCACCGACACCTTCTCGACTGCGAAGGAAGGACATATCGATGACAGTGTTTACAATTTGGGATTTGGTGATTCGAATATCACGCGTCCGACATTTTTGGATTTCGGTATTTTGGACAATTTGTTTGCATGATTGATATTTTGTACACTACGGTTGCACTTGACTTCGATTTGATGTCATTCGAGAGGTTGATTTTGATTTCATGCCTATGATATGCATATGATTTGACTTGTGCTTTCGCCATAGTTTTCATGCACTTTTAGTGTTTTGATTTGATTTGTGCACGTTGATGCACATGGTTGTGAGATTATATACCGCGGTATACCTGATTTGGATTGAGGTTTATTGTATACCGTCGATTTCGATTATGATATTGATGTCGATTTCGTGCACTCTGTGTATTTGATTTGGATTCTTGCGCATACTTGGGCGCTTGATGCGATTTTGGTGCACACCAGATGCACTAAATCGAGATTCTTCGTGCATATCAAATGCACCTGATATTGTTGTCAGGCACACCCGTTGCCTTTGACAGATGTTTCGTGCACACCCGATGCACTTAGATGTTGTTTCTGTGCACATGTATGGCACATTCATGGGTTTTGATTTCCGTGTGCACCAGACGCACGTAGCATTCATATGCACATTTTGGGATTGATTTCTTATGGAGCAGTACGTTTTTATGATATTTGCTATTTGTTTTCGTTCAGAGCAGGACTAGTCAGAGAACAGTACCTGGATATATTTTGCATGCATTGATAGTTATCGAAGGGATTTCCAAACAGGGAGCTATAGTCTCAGTATTTACCTACATGTCTGATATGACACGAAACGTTCAAAACAAGGAAACCCTTCTAAATTGTTTTCAAAACGGCGGGACGTACATATTAAACAAAAGATATATACATATATGGTTATTTTCTTACAATAGACGTCCGCCACTGTGCAGTGTTATGCGTATCGCACAGCAACATGAAAGGTTTGGCATGCATTTCCTTCAGATGTTTACATGTATAGATTTGATGTTTACATGTATAGTTTTGATGTATATCATATTGGTTTCGTTCTGCATTTGACATTTGTGTATTCACCATGACTCCGATGATTGCGAGATGCTTGACGGAGTTTTGATTTTGGTTTATATGCTCATTTTTCAAGCGCGTGTATTGCGCTACGATGTGTTTTATGTATTTATGATTTCGGAGCCCCGACGACATGATCATTTGTCATGACCCGAAAGTACGGAACGTGACCGGCACTTAAACTACGAAACGTCTCGAGGCGTACGTAATCTAAGTAAGCCGAAAACCCAGAAATCCAAACCAAGAAAATAGTAGAGTGAAGGAAAAACCAATTTAAATCAAGTAGTTTGCAACATACGCCGAAATATGTATTTTAAAATCACAAGTCTTTTCTAAAAATTTCGCCAGAGTTTCCTTTGTAAATACTGACCCCAAACGGGTACAAAACCTGATAAAGTATATATAATGAATAAAGGCATCCCCAAGCGGGAGCTAGCTCTTCGTCAATCGACGGTCACAACAACGCAAGCAATATAATATACAACGCCGAAGGGCGAGGACCACAACAGAAAAGGAAACTCAAAACAACATGAAATCCATAGAAATACAACGCGCAACTCTAAGGTCCAAAGAAAAAAACATCACTGGTCTCTATCTCTGAAATAACTACCTGTTTGGTTGATGGAGTTTACTAGATACAACTGAATAAATAATATACAAAGTATAGTGGTGGTCACGATACAAGTGAACCCACCTACCAGCAAATCACCCGAAAAGGAAGCAGTGTGCCAGCAAAGCCGTAATGAAATCTGTATGGCAAAACCTGCAAGAAACTATGGCACAACGGAGGTGAGTTGCCAACCCGTGAATAGAAAACATCTACGAGTAGAAATCGCATGTATGACGCAATCCTAGGTCATGCGATCACTATAATCCTCAAAATATATAACCTGAAGCATATAGTAATGGCTAGGGTATACATCTAAACAATTGTAATACCAAGTGGTCGTGTCAGTGCCTCAGATAGCAACATAACATATGCATGATGTATGAATGCATGAAGACAGAATGCTTCAAATGAGAAAAACTGTTTTTCTTATCTCTGTGAGATATATGTATAATAATTGAAATATCATCAGTGAAAGCAACAAGAAATCAGTGTCCAACATCGACACAATATCTCAAATCTCAAGTCTCAATATATGGGCTCCGGCTATCCGGACTGGCCCAACTCCGATCGGTATCCTCCGGATATCCGTCGAGTCACAACGAAGTCACCGGTCGGTAGTGCTCCCCTGCCAGGCTCAACGCCATCATCTGCGACCTTCTCGCCCCGGGGTACCGCACCGGGTCCACTATGCAGCCACAGACGGTTCCTCCTCCTCCTCGAATCGGGTGTATCGTATCGCTCAAGAGCCAAAAAATCACGGTGGACTCCTCTCAAATCATATCATGAGAAAACCGCTACTTTCCTTTTTAAATGATAATAAGTTTATAAAATCCTTGCGGTCTCTCCAAATCCAGAAATCTCATGGAATCCAAAATCTCAAAATCAAAGATCAATAACAATAAATACTGGGCTCCGGCAATCCGGACTGGCCCTAAATAATAATGTATAACAATGAATAAATAATTATGCATGAAGTATCACAGTAATGAATGCAATATCGAAACTAGCGCAGTAATGAATGCAGTATCTAAACTAGCGCAGTAATGAATGCAGTATCTAAACTGTCAGCTAACAAGCGATATCAATAAGGTAACATTCTTTAAAGTGCGCATGACATGGCAACTACCGATGATGATGTGTGTGAGCCGGCAAGTAAGTGTACGTGGAACATACACACCATCGGTAATGGTGCTGGTGTCCTGGCAGCATGGTTTCAATATTAACATATGAAAACACAATATAAGCATGCGATGCGAAGCGAACAACAATAATGTGCGGGAGCTGAATAACAACACAATGATAACTAATCTGAATTTATATAAATCTAAGTCATACAGCGGTGCCATTTGAAATAACACGAATCGTGGTGTTTTGAAAATAAGGGCTACGGTGTTTTTAAGAAAAGATACGTCTTTTGAAATATCCGTAGAATCCCTTGTCATGTCTTTAAAATACACACGATTCATTAGGTTTTGAAATAGGTAGGAATCGAATCTAGTCTAACAACTACACTAAACTATAGGGCTGAGCTAACAGACTAAACGAAAGGTAAGGAAACCGTCTAACATCTGAGTCGACACACACACACACACACACACACACATATATATTAGTCGGTGATCCTGCCTCAATAGTATCACATACGATACGATATCTATAATATGACATCCTCAAGTCAAGAGTGCGGATCTATCATCAATATATAGCTCGTACGTAAATCTGTCGTACGGCATCCCAAATCTGGGTACGGATCAATATCACATTCATCACATTATTCATACGGTATCCTCTTTATCAAAGATCATAATCCGGGGTACTGATCTACGTCTAGTACAATACTGATACCATCTATGTATGCATGCACGTGTGTGAAACACTACATCAAAGGACCCGCTAAAACATCATGTCGTATCTCAAATACGAACCCTGTCATATCACCGATCTCACAGCCTCAAATCGAATCTCATCGACTCATCTCAAATCTCAAGTACTATCCTCAAATCCAGTATATGAACACATAGTCCCATACCCATGTGTAAATATACACATATAAACATATTCCCATATACGCACACGTGAAAGTAAGAATGTATGCAAGTATGTGTGTGCGTGTGTGTGTGGGTGCAACCACTACTCTAGGGTTTTCGCAACTAACACTAAACCAATCCAAGAACACCTAGAATCCATCTTTATCATCAATAAACTCAAATCAACATATAAAATATATATGTGTGTATACGTATTCGTATACATCACCACGAACTGCGGGGGTGCTATACGCCATCCACCCGACTTCTCCCCGTAGATATAAATCTACTCACCTGCATCTTGTGTGTCGGTGTCGATGTCGCCTTCATCTTCTCCATCATATGAAACTCTCGTGAAGGTACCTACAAAGATAACACAATCGCAAAAGCATATGAAAATCACATCGGAAAACCAAAACGGCACACGCTACGCTCATAGGTAAAAACCTATAGTCTCGCATGCAAACACGACTAATAACCCTTGCCGTTGTCGTTCAAACGCCACCCAACAGAACGAATTATCAAATACCAAAATCCATGTTAAAACAAGTCGTAAAACAATGCACCAACACAAGAAAATGATCCCAGATTCTACCCTAATCAGTCAAAGTTGCATATGTCAAGGGTCTAGTTTATAAGGGATAAAGCTACAGAACCAACACGGATCCCAGAACCCATGCTCTGGCCGCAAATTGCGGCCAGAAGGATTAAATCTGCGGCTAGGTTGAAGGGTTGGGGGCTTGGGTTTTGGGTGATGGTTCCTATGTGCCTGCATGTCTCACTGTCTATCCAAAAATAATTTTAGGAGTCTCAGGGTGATAGCAGATTCCAATTTACCCTTCACAGAATCACAGTTTTTTCGATATCGTTTTTCTAAATCCGTATTCCGGGTTTCTAGTTTCAGGTTTAGTCCAATATAACATCACAACAGGGGTTGTAGTCCCTAATTACACCTCAATTCACCTTTGATTTCAATTCAAACCCTAAACCCTAACTTGGAATTTCCAAAGTCCTCAAAACCACTCGATATCGACATGAAATAAGTATGGATCCATAAGGAATTGAAACACTACTCTAATGGTGCAGAAATTACCTCGTTTGGCAACTCAAGAATTTTCTTGAGTTGCTCAAAGTCCTCAAAATCCTCTTTTTCTTGGTCCAATGTGTTTCTCTTGAGCTTGTGCACAATATTTGTGAAATGGGGATAGGGTTTTGGAGTTGTATTCATGGTTTTTTGGGCTTGAAGATGGAGGAGGAAGAGGGGGGAGGCAGCAGCAGCAGCACAAGGGAGAGAGGGGAGAGAAATGAGAAGAAGAAATGATGGGGGAATTGCAATGGAAAGGGTTGACCCTCACCCACTCTTTCTCTCTCTAACCCATACCTACATATTCTAATCATAACCTTTTCTTTTCTTTTCTTTTCCTTTCCTAATAAATCAACAACCATTCTAAAACATGAAGGAAAGCCATGGAAAAATGTAACAAGTGTAGAAAAAGATATGGTGCATGTTTTGCACGAAATACGCTTAAAGCGCTATCAGCGATTTTTAATCGCGATTAGCGCTAAATTAGCATATAATTAATCATAAAAATTTAAAATTTCATAATTCCATAAAATACTCTCTTTTTAGTAATTTCCATAATTTTCCAAATTTATCGGTATTTAATTATACCGAAATATTAAAATATTCATTAAAATTAATATTAAATTATAAAAATTCCCAAAAAATAATATTTTATTTTTTTTGAAATGTTACATCACTTTGCTGAAATGTTTTAGAAATTGGGGGAGTTTAAATTTAAATTCGGGGACCGAATTTCTTTAAGGGGGGAAGACTGTAACATTTCAGAAAAATAAAATATTATTTTTGGGAATTTTTATAATTAAATAATATTATATTGAATATTTTAATAAGGCGTTATAATTAAATACCGATAAATTGGGAAAAAATTTGGAAAATTATGGAAATTACTAAAAAGAGGGCGTTTTATTGGATTTAAGCAAATTATGAAATTTTATGATTTATTATACACTATTTTAATGCTAATCGTGCATTAAGCTTGTTTTGTGCAAAATATGCACCATATCATTTTTACACTTGTGTTATATTTTCCTATATGGCTTTCTCTTCATTTTCATTCATGGTTTTGGGTTTTATGTGAGAAGAGAAAGGAAAAGGAAATGAAAAGAAAAGAAAAAGGTTATTAGTAAAGAATTGGGCATGGGCATAAGAGAGAGTGAGGTGAGGGGGTCAACCTTGGACCATGGCCTTTATCCCTTCATTATTTCCTCTTCATTCTCCTTTCCCCTTTCAAGAGCTGCTGCCTCCTCCATCCCCCTCCACTTCATCCTCACAAACACCCTCATTCCTTCATCAAAACATCATCCCCACTTCTTTAAAAATATGCATAAGCTCACAAGCTTCACTTTGGACCAAGAAAGCAAGGATTTTGGACACTTCGGGCAACTCAAGAAAATTCTTGAGTTGCCAAAAGAGGTAATTTATCCATCATTAGTGTAGTTTTCCCATTTGCTTTGCATACATGTTAACTTAGAATCGATATTGTGCGGTTTAGTGAACTTAGAAAATTCCAAGTTAGGGTTTGAGAATTCTTGAATTGTGATGGTTTTTGGTTATCTGCTAACACCCAGGAACTCTAAAATTTAATTAGCGAACACAGAGAGATGTGCAGGTGATTTAGAGCATACCCTAAAGACCCGAGCCCCTACCCTAACACCATGGCCGCAATTAAATTCCCCCTGGCCGCAACTTGCTGCCAGGACTTGACCTGGGTGCCTCATTTTTGGTCCATGGCTCCTTTAGCAGTAAATTAGACCCCTCCTGTATGCAAAATTGGCTAGTTTGGCCTAGGGTAAAATCTGGGACTAAATTCATGAGTTGTTGTTTTTTTTCGGGGTTATATTTTTCGTATTTTGGATTCTGGATTTTAGTATTTGTGTTTTACCTCGATCACTTGACGTTTGTACGACGATATCGAGGGTTGTTTGGTGGTTTGAAAGGCGTAGTCCGTAGGTTTTAACCTATAGGATTTTAGCGTGTCGTTTTGGTTTTGATTTAGATTTTAATGCGATACGATACGTTGTAACATGTAGGTACCCCCATGTGGACTTTAGGACAACAATCAAGTACGCGGCGACATCGGCAACGGCAAGCGAAGAGCAAGGTGAGTAGATACACATCTACGGGGGAAGTCGGATGGATAGCGTATAGCACCCCCGCAGTTCATAGTATAGTGTATGGTATATATTATATGGATATATTTATATGTTATTGTGGGATTATGGCTATCTAGATAGACTTTGTGAGTCATGGATAAATTTAGTGTACTTAGGTGATAGTGTCGTTAGTTAGTGTAGTCACGAACCCTAGAATGAGATTTACACCCACACGCTCGCACATGCTTACTTTGTTTTACTTGGGTGTATATGGGGATATGTATATATGTATATACACATAGGTATGGGACTATGTTTATATATACGTGTACTTATACGTGGATGATGAGGATTGTACATGGTATTTGGAGATGAGTCGATGAGATTGGGCATATTGCCATGAGATCGGTGATATGATGTGGTTTATATTAGGAGACACGACATGAGATTTTAGCGGGCCTTTAGACCTGTGTTTCATACACGCATATATTTGCAGATGGTATCAGTTTGTACTAGACTTAGATCAGTACCCCCAGTTTATGAGATATAATGATAAGGATACCAGATAAATAATGAGATGAATGTGATATTTGACCCGTACCCAGATTTGGGATGCCGTACGATGGATTTACGTACGATCTATATATTGATGATAGATCCGCACTCTTGACTCGAGAATGCCATGTTATATATTGTATCGTATGTGATACTATTGAGGCGGGATCACTGACTATTATATTTACATGTATCGACTCAGATTTAGGTGGTTTTCTTACCTTTCGATTAGTCCTGTAGTTTACTTATAGATGTTAGACAAGACTCGAGTCATACCTATTTCAAAACTAACGTATCGTGAGTATTTTAAAAACAGGCCAAGGGATTCTACGGATATTTTCAAAAGACACATCTTTTCTTAAAAACACTGTAGCCCTTATTTTTCTAAACACCATGATTCATGTTATTTCAAATGGCAAAACTGTATGACATATATATTGATGTAGATTCTTCACTGTTGCGTTTGTTATTCATTTTCCGCATATTCTTGCTATTCGCATCGCATTGCATGTTTAAATGTGTTTATTGTTATATTAAACCCATGCTGTCAGGACACCAGTACCATTATCGATGATGCGTATGTTCCACGTACACTTGCTTGCCGGCTCACACACTACATCATCGATAATTGCCATGTCACTATACAGTAGGATTGCTGACATCAGGATATGACTCCTTGCATGACATACTTGCGTACACACATATTGTACACCCATGCTTGCATACATACGCATTTGCACATATATAGATGATTCTGGCTTGATTTTGTAGATTTGGGAACTGCATGATATATTTTTAAACTGGATTCATTTAAAAGAGTGGTTTTCCCTCGATATGTGCATATTACTGTTTTATGTTGCATGATATACTGATATGCTTACATTTCTATTATATGTCGCATACATCATGCTTTATGATTACATGCATTGAGATATGTTGTTTCCATGATATTTCTGGATTTAAGAACCGTGGGTATTTCAAAAGAAAGCATGTACTGTTTTAAAAACCCGGTTTCTCTTGATATAATATTTCAGTGCGTCCACCATGCATTTTCTCGGTTTTGAGACGTGTGACATGTGAAACCCGATTCGAGGAGCCGGATGAGGCCGATTGCGGGTACATGGTGGACCCGGTATGGTACCCCGGGACGAGAACGGATCTGTCGTGCAGTAGGCGATGAGCCTGGCAGAGGGACCGCTACCTACCGGTGATAGTATTTAGGTTCGGCGGACATCCGGAGGATACCGACCGGAGTCAAGAGATGATATGGGCCGATCCGGACTGACGGAGCCCGTGGGCCGATTCGGACTGACGGAGCCCGATATATGAGGATTTACGTGCCGATGCTGGGCATGGATTTCATGATGTTTTCGAGTGTCGTTGCTAGACACTCAGGTTCCATGATTTTGATGTGTCGCGAGGGACACACATTGATTTATATCCTCATACTTTCATGTATATGCTTTATGATATTTACATGCATGATGTTTTGTGTCATTGGTTGACCCGTGGACGAGATCCACAAGCATACAGGCATTGATTACATTATTGGATGATATCCACATACTTATAGACTTGATGCTATAGTTGGCACTGATTTCATTGATGATACCTCATATTTATGATATGTTGCTACCTGAGGCACTGATACGAGCACTTGGTATTACACTTATGTATAGATTTTTACCCTTGCCACCTTATCATGCTTCAGACTTTATCATATTGAGGATTTATATTACTGATCGTTTTGACCTAGGATTGAGTCATATATACGATTTCTGCTCTGTGATGTTTTCTACTCATGAGTTGGCAACTCACCCCCGTTGTACCATAGTTTCTTGCAGGTTTTGCCGTACAGGTTTCATTGCGGTTTTGATGGCACTCTGCTTCCATTCCGGGTGATTTGCTTTGGTAAGTGGCTTCACTCGCATTGTGACCACAATTGTACTTATTTATTTTCAGTTGTATCTAGTAAAATTCCATCAACCAGACTTGTATATTGTTTCAGACTTAGAAAACCAGTATATTATTCTTTCGACCGTAGAGTCGCGCTTGTATTATTATGGTTTTCTTGATGGTTTTGAGTTTCCTTTGAGTTTTGATCCTCGCCGTTCGGCGTTGTATATTTTATTGCTTGCATGGTTGTGACCATCAATTGACGAAGAGCTGGCTCCCGTTTGTGGATGCCTTTATTCATATTATGCACGTTGTACCCCTTTTGGGGCCAGTATTTACAAAGGAAACTCTGCCGGAATTTTTAGAAAAGACTTGAGATTTTAAAATGCGTATTCGTCTTATGTTATTTAAAAACCCCTTGTTTTAAAACATGTTTTCTTCACTTCTTTCTTTAAATGGTTTAGATTTCTGGGATTTCTTGTATTATTCGAATTAGATGGGGTCCTATAGACTTCATATGATTCAAGTGCCAGTCACGTGCCATTTCGGGTCGTGACACTCACGAAGAGGAAGCCCAGCAGCTACCCTACTCGGCTATCCCTGGCTGGTAGCTTCTCTACTCTACAACACTAGGGATCAAAGCCCTTACCAAGAGGCAGTCCTGCAGCTACCCTGCTCGGCTATCCTTGGATGACAGCTTCTCTACCCCACAACGCCAGGGATCTAAGCCCTCAAAAAGATGCAACCGAGCAGCCTCACTGCTTGGTTCATCCTTGGCAGGCCTCCCACGGCCCCTCCTGCACCAAGGATCGAAGCCCTCACGAAAAGGCAGCCCAGCAGCTACCCTGCTTGGCTATCCCTGGCTGGAAGCTTCCCTGCCCCACAACGCCAGGGATCGATGCGCTCATGAAGAGGCAGCCCTGCATCTCCCTGCTCGGCTATCCCTGGCTGGTAGCTTCCCTACCCCCACAATGCCAGGGATCAAATCCCTCACCAAGAGGTAGCCCTGCAGCTACCCTGCTCGGCTATCCCTGACTAGTAGCTTCTCTACCCCACAACGCCGGGGATCAAAGCCCTCGCCAAGTGGCATCGGGCAGCTACCCTGTTCGGCCATCCTTAAGGACAAAAAGCCCTCACCAAGAGGCACCGGGCAGTAACCCTGCTCGGCCATCCTTAGTAGGCCACTTACGGCCCCTCCCGTGCTACGGATGAAAAGCCCTCGAAAAGAGGCAACCGAGCCCGCCCTTGCTCGGTTATCCTTAGCTGGTAGCTCCCTACCCAAACAAAATAGGGATCAAAGTCCTCACAGAGGCAACCGGACCCGCCCTTATTCGGTTATCCTTGGCTGGTATCTCCCTACCAAACTAGGGATCAAAGCCCTCACCAAGAGGCACCGGACAACAACCCTGTACGGCCCATCCTTAAGGATCAAAGCCTTCGCAAGAGGCAACCGGGCCCTCCCTTGCTCAGTTATTCCAGGCTGGTAGCTCTCTACCCCACAACGCCAGGGATCAAAGCCCTCACCAAGAGGCAGCCCTGCAGCTACCCTGTTCGGCTATCCCTGACTGGTAGCTTCCCTACCCCATAATGCCAGGGATCTAAGCCCTCAAAAAGAGGCAACCGAGCAGCTTCACTGCTTGGTTCATCCTTGGCAGGCCTCCCATGGCCCCTCCAGTGCCAAGGATCGAAGCCCTCATGAAGAGGCAGCCCAGCAGCTACCCTGCTCGGCTATCCCTGGTTGGTAGCTTCCTTACCCCACAACGCCAGGGATCTATGCCTTCAAAAAGAGGCAACCGAGCAGCTTCACCACTTAGTTCATCCTTGGCAGGCCTCCCATGGCACCTCCAGCCCTAAGGATCGAAGTCCTCACGAAGAGGCAGCCCAGCAGCTACCCTGCTCGGCTATCCCTGGATGGTAGCTTCTCTACCCCACAATGTCAAGGATCAAAGCCCTCACTAAGAGGCAACCCTGCAGCTACTCTGCTCGTCTATCCTTGGCTGGTAGCTTCTCTACCCCACAACGCCAGGGATCTAAGCCCTCAGAAAGAAGCAACCGAGCAGCCTCACTGCTTGGTTCATCCTTGGCAGGCCTCCCACGGCCCTTCCAGCGCCAAGGATCGAAGCCCTCATGAAGAGGCAACCCAGCAGCTACTGTGCTCGGCTATCCCTGGGTACCAGCTTCCTTACCCCACAACGCCAGGGATCGAAGCCCTCACGAAGAGGTAGCCTTGCAGCTCCTTGCTCGGCTATCCCTGGCTGGTAGCTTCCCTAACCCACAATGCCAGGGATTAAAGTCCTCACCAAGAGGCAGCCCTGCAGCTACCCTGCTCGGCTATCCCTGGCTGGTAGCTTCTCTACCCCACAACGCCAAGGATCAAAACCCTCGCCAAGAGGCACCGGGCATCAACCCTGTTCGGCCATCCTTAAGGACAAAAAGCCCTCGCCAAGAGGCACCAGGCAGTAACCCTACTCGGCCATTAGTAGGCCACTTACGGCCCTCCCGTGCTAAGGATGAAAAGCCCTCGAAAAGAGGCAACCGGGCCCGCCCTTGCTCGGTTATCCCTGGCCGGTAACTCCCGACCCCAACAAACCAGGGATCAAAGTCCTTATAGAAGCAACCGGACCCGCCCTTGTTCGGTTATCCCTGGCTGGCAGCTCCCTACCAAACCAGGGATCAAAGCCCTCGCCAAGAGGCACCGGACAGCAACCCTGCCCGGCCCGTCCTTAAGGATCAAAGCCCTCGCAAGAGGCAACCGGGCCCTCCCTTGCTCGGTTATTCCTGGCTGGTAGCTCCTTACCCCAACAAACCAGGGATCAAAGCCCTCGCCAAGAAGCACCGAGCAGTTACCCTGCTCGGCCGCATCCTTAGTAGGCCACTCACGGCCCCTCCCATGCTAAGAATCAAAGCCTTCGCCAAGACGCACCGAGCAGCTACCCTGCTCGGCCGCATCCTTAGTAGGCCACTTATGTCCCCTCCCGCGCTAAGGATCAAAGCCCTTGCAAGAGGCAAGCGGGCCCGCCCTTGTTCGGTTATGCCTGGCTGGTACCTCCTTACGCCAACAAACTAGGGATCAAAGCCCTCGCCAAGAGGCACCGAGCAGTTACCCCGCTCGGCACCATCCTTAGTTGGCCAGCTACAGCCCCTCTAACAACTAAGGATCAATGCCCTCGCCATGAGGCACCGAGCAACTACCCTGCTCGGCGCCATCCTTAGTAGGCCACTCATGGCCCCTCCAGCAACTAAGGAACATGAACTCAACAAGAGGCATCTGGTCTATCAACGTCGTAGCGATCTCCACTTTGACTTTGGGGCCATGGAGATACTGTCCTCGCGCACTCGGTAAGTGATCAGATTCAAGTCGATGAGTAATCGCTAGACGAGGAACATGCCGAACATAAAAGCAGTACTGTGCGAATGCAATTGTCTACCAACAAAAGGAAGTACAAGCAAAAACACTACTGCAAAAACAAAAAATCTTTATTCACAAAGTCAAAGCTTTTACAAGGGTACTGTGGGCTCTCCAGCCTTACAAAAATGCCTGAAGGCGTACAAAATACCCGAGGAAACAAAAAGAAGAAAAAAGCATGAAGACAAGGGGCTTCAGGCCTCAGGGCCGGGCGCAACCTCGGAAAGCCCAGTGCCCACCATAGGAGCCTCAGTGTCGCCCTCGTCGGGTATCTCCCCGGGGCCATCCTCCTGCTCGTCATCCCATCGGGGATATTCGGCTCGGAGCTCTTCGTTAGCAAACTCCGGCATCCGAGCCTTGACGGCGTCGAGGGCCTCGTGCCAGATGGCGGTGGTGGCCGAGGCTAGGACGGTGTAGAACTGTTCCGACTTCTGAAAGTTCTCCACCGCCTTCGCCGCTTTGAGGTCGTCTCGCTTTGTCGCCTCTCCCACAGCCTCCAACTCCTTCCGGAGGGTGCTCACGGGCTTCCCGATGGTGCCGATGAGTACCCTGGAGTCCCAAAGCTCGGCCTCGGCAGCATGGGCAGCCTCACGGAACCTGGCAACCTCCTGCTTTGAGGCTTCCACCTCCTGCTTCGCGACCACCGCCTCCTGCCTCACGTCCGCCACCTCCTGCTTCCCGGCCGCCGCCTCGCCCTCAAGGGCAGCGACCCACGCCATCGTCGCCTCTAGCTCCCGCTTCGAGCTCTCCCCCAGCGAGGAGAGCTCGCCCGCGGCTCGCATCGCCGAGGCTATCTCCTCCTCCTCCATATGGGCGACGATAGCGACGTGCTGGAGGACCTAAAGAAATCGGAGGAGGGTCAGAATGAAAAAAGGGCACAAAATCTTGCAAGTGCTGAGATGATGTACGAGCACTTACCTGCACGACCTCTTGGGTGATGGACGCCATTTGTGCCTTCAGCGTCTCCCCATGGATCCGGCCCCCAGCCGACCTCTCCATGTCATGCAGCAAGCTATCAGCGACGGAGAGCCCGGAGGGCACCTCAAAACGGAGCTCCCCCTCGTCCACCAAGATCGGAGAGGCCAAGGTCCGTGGAACTATTCGGAGGAAGCTCTTGAGAGACGACGGCGTGGAGCTCATCTCCACCTCCGAAGCTTGGGCATCCTTTCCCCGAGCCCTTTTTCTGCTCGGTGCCTGGCCGGGCTCCGGGGCGCGACCCACACTCGAGCGCTGGGGCGGGATGGCTGCGGGGGAGCCGGGACCGGCGTCTGACGAGAAGAGCTGGCCCCTCCAGCCTTCGACCCTTTCTTCGGCTTGCGCATGGCTGCTCGGAAGAGGTCCACATCCATGTTTTCTGCATAGGACAAGATATAATGGAATCAGCGACACAAACAGAAATAGAAACAAACACAAGCCTAACTTACCGACGAATTGGGCGGGGCTGAGCTAGGCCCAGTAAAGGGCCCGCTCAGAAAGCAGCACGTCGGTCTGGGGAATGGGCTCCCACCCGCCACCCTCATCGCGTTGGGGGTCATTGGACGGATCTCCCTGCGAGCACCTATCCCTAGACCACTCGATGGGTACGGGCCAGTCCTCACCCTATGGCGGCCCGACGAAGAAAACTTCTTCTTTCAATCATGGATGGAAGAAGGCAAGACGACAACTCCTGACCCGGCTACACTCCCTCGTTGCTTCCTAAAGAAGAGGTGAACCCTCCTCGGGTCGCCCGCGCGAGTTCTGGGGTGACTTTTGTAAACGTGAGAGGAGGCAAGCATGGACAGACTAAAGAGGATTATTTGCAGCTTCAACCGGACCGGGAACCTAAGGAGAATCCTCTAGGAGTTCGGCATTAGCTGGCCTGGGGCTAACCTAAAGTAATTTAACGCAGCTACGACCTCGGGAGAGAAAGGCAGGCGTATTCCGGCCCAAAGGGCTTCCAGGTATAAGGCGATCTCCCTACCCCTCACCTGATCTACCCTATCCCCTTCTTCGGCCAATCGTAGCGTGTAGCCAGAAGGAATATGGAAACGAGCTAGAGCGGTGACAAGCTCGTCCTCATATCTCACTAAGGACGACGCACCAGGAGCGTCCGCTGCCATCGCTCCGGGAACCGCCCTAGACGCGTGCCCCCGGGAAGAGGATCTGACCCTAACTTCCCGGAGAGGCTCCAACCCGGGGGAAGAATCCCTAGAATCTACCCCTACAACATCTACAGACACCTTAAAATAAGACATCGAACCTGATGGGAAGAAGTCCCCGAGAAGAGAAAACGCAAGATCCGACTTAAAAGGAGAGCGCCGAGCAAATAAGACTCAGAACGAGAAAAATGTGAAGAGAGAGAGAGAGAGATACTGAATCAGGCCTCCTCCCTATTTATGCTACCGGCGTCCTCATCCAGCGGTGACGACCGACTCCCACCAAAATGATTCAGTGCACTCGACAGCCATGATCGCCCTACCTGTCGCAAGCGCATTGGCGGCGTCCCATCAGACGCCAGAAGCCTGCGACACATCACATCAGCCAACCGGCACCCGACACGCGGTCTGTCATTTCAGCAAAAGTGCACACAATCCGGCGCACCCTCTTTAATGCAAAGGATCTCGCCCTGATTCGCTGGCCTCATCCAGAAAAGACAACCAATTGCCCAGAGACGTGCCCGACGATATCTTCTGAAAGGAGCTCACCTCGGGTGATCCGGCAAACCACTCTCGACCCGACCCGTCAGCTGGTCGGGACGAGAGTGGGGGGCTAATGATGATGCTCGATATCGGTGATCTCCCAGATCAGGACACGTGGCAGATGACATGCCCTAGGGCTCACAAGAAAAGACCTACAGTGGCTGACCAGACCACTCCTGTGTCCGTCCTACAAGCAAACGCTGGCTCACCTCCGAGCCCCCAGCACAATTGGCCTCCTCGGCCTTACAGCTCGTCTCCGAGCTATCACAGGCTGAGCCTCCTCAGCCCTCTCAGCCCGCCTCCGGTCTCGAGCAGAACCAAGATACCTCGGCTCTCCCGCTCCTCCGCGAGCTCTCCCGCCGAGGACATCTTCCTCGGTCTCATCGACCGACCAACAGCACCGCTTGTAGGCGTAACCGCCATCCCGCGAATCTCGCCATGCGCGAGATCTCCGCCGGCCACATCCCATGTTTCACGCCACCACGATCTCCCATTAACGAGCATGTCTCGCCGTTAATGGGAGGTCCCACTCATCACGCGGGCGTGACGTCGGGAGCGTAATGGCCGGTGTGATTCTCGCACCTGCCTCACCTGTTGCCACCGTTATATAAACCCCTTCTTCAGACGGTTCAAGTAAGCCATTTTTACTCCACTAAACCGTTACTCTGCTCGGATCTCTAGTCTAACTTAACCGTCGGAGGGTCCTCGGTTGTACAACCACCCCGGGACTTCCTTGCAGGTAGCTCGGCACCAACAACCTCAAACCCATTGAGATCCATAAACTCCAAAATGATAGCCAAACATGGCATAGTTAGGATTTTTGAGTCAACTTGAGATAACTCTACAAAACTTTGGTTGTCTAAACTCAACTCCATTGCCAAAGAGGGCCTTATGAGTTTATCTTATTATCGAAAATATAGAAACAAATATACACATATCCACATAACGGCTAGGTAGCAAAGCGCTGAGAAATAGAACTTTAGGTATTAAAATGAAGCATTTTAAACTTTAGGTATTTTATTGTTATATTGGTGAAGTATTGGGCATTAAAGTTTGATTTTTTAAAGTGTCAAGTAGTCTTTGTACAAGGCCCTCTCATTTTACATATATGTGTGTACATAGGAAAATCCTTCTATAACTAAGAAAAAAGTCCATCTTTCATTTTTTTCTGATAATCAACGCCGTTCATCTTGATCTTCATTGTACATGATGTATTTACATCAAACTTCATGCAATTCTACAGCATTTTCATTCGTTGATTTAGTGATGTAAAAATATTGTATTATGGTAAAAATGTTAATTATGCACCCGACCAAGGCTGGTTATAAGATATGAACTTGTGCATAGCGCATGTAAGAACACTACTTCTGTGGGACCCGAGGATAATTCATGATCCTCCCTCTATACTGTGATAGATTCTTAGGTAAATTGTCAAAAAGCCCCTGGCACAAGAAAAACATGTGAGGAAATCCCCGGTATTTTCTAAATAGAGAGAAAGAGCCCACTATTCAAAAACTTGGTCTAAACAACCTTGACCCAGGGCCTGGGTATTTTATTTTGATGGGTGGACAAAAATACCCCATTCACTCAAAATTTCTCCTTTTCTCTCTCTCGCTTCCATCTCCTCATATCCCCAATCCTTCTTTCTCCTCTTCGATCCTTCGGCGCACAATAGTGCCACCCTATCGTGCGCCGCCGACAAAGGTGGAGCACCGCCGACGAAGACGGAGCACCGTCGTCGGTAATGGGCCAGTCGCTAGGGTGCGTCCGCTCCAGCGACGAGCACGAGTTCTTCGGTGCGGTCCAAGCCGGCGACTTGGCGAACGTCAAGTCCTTCCTCTTCGGCGAGCCCCAGATTCTCCGGTGAGCCACCGTCTTCGATCCTCGTCGGTTGCTCTCTATTTTCGAAGTCCAATTGCTTGAGTGTTTTTTGATGATCGAGTGTTTTCTACATTACAAAGGTAATTTTTGTATTTTCTCTCAATTTTTGGGTTAATAACTTCAATCTAAGCCTAATTTTATATTATGGGTTTTTCTTAATTTTCAGTTACAGCTATTTTTTTTGTTTCACGATAATTGTTTAATGAATTGCTTTATTGAGCATGTTGATTGAAGCGGCCAAGAAAAATGCAAGTTTTATGGAATTTTTGATTGAAAATGCAATTTTAGTGTCGTTTTTGTTGTTACATTATTTTTTGGTATTGTTATGAGTTTTATTAAATTGATTTTATAATAGACAAAGTGTTGTTAGAGGCTGAAAATTGATACTTTGAAGGCCAACTCCAAGTAGATTGCAGAAGGCTAGAAACTTATGGGCACTAAAATTAGATTAAGTAATGTATTTTGTGTGTGCCTGCAAGTTATAAGCACTTGTCTGTAATCTCTAATAAATTGCCTGTAATCTCTAATAAGTTGCCTGTAACTTATAAAATATAAACAATTGCCTCTGACTTTTAAAAATTTGCATGTAACTTCTAATTAATTGTATATAACCTCTAATAAGTTACATGTAACTTGTAACCATTTGGTTGTAACTTTTAACAACTTGCCTGTAACTTCTAACATTTAAGCTTATTACTTAATCTAATTTTGGGGCATTGGACATTGCTCGTTATAAACTTTACTGCAAAGGAATTGCGACATTATTCTTCACTTGCACACGACCTCCATTGGGAGTAAGAGGTTAGGCTATACTTGCGGTATCTTTATCATTTTGGGGCGAAGAAATTCGACGAGCATGGGGGTAACAATGCATTTTAATTTACTAGTGTCCCTTGTATGATACAAACGAATTCGTAAGCAGTATTTTCTTTACAAGTTTTTTTAACATTTCTAATTGTTAAGGGTTATAACTGTTAGGAATATGTATGCCCTAGAGGCCATTATTGATGATATAGTGGATGCTTGGACATATATATAAAGGACTTTCTTGCTCGACGTGACAATATGCTATCAAGTTACCTTTATGTTAACATGTAGACTGGCATTTATACTGTCTGTCTCTTACATGTTGATAATTTTAGTTATATGTATGCCCTAGAGGCCATTACTGTACATGCGATATATATTGTAGTGGATGCTTGGACATATATAGGGATGACTTTCTTGCTCGACATGATAGTATGCTATCTGGTTGCACTTTGTCTTAACATGTTGACTTGTATAAGTGATGTTGTCTTGCTCTCACATGTTGATAAAGCCCTTAGGATGTGTACTTGACTACCAGGACTATGATGGAGATCATACTAGTGGGGCAAAGGGTATTCCACAAGTACACCCTATAATTGTTTCTAGTCGTGGGAGTATCGAAATAGGGCATCGATACTCTAGAGTAAACTAGCGTATGTGTTTCTTGACCCATATGATGGGCGATGGATGATCCTACATCCATTGGTGTTTGACATCAGAGAAGGTATACGGGTGCTCAGTGGTGACTGAGTATACTGAACGGACTCCCCGAGAACTCCTAGATGGTATTATACCCATCGGCAGATAGCAGTTCTCTGGTGACACTGGTACAGGTTAGTCTGTCGATCCGAGATCGTCATAGAGTCTTGTGTGATTCCCACTGTGCTTTGATTTCCACCATACCATGGTCAAGATATCATGCAAAAATGTGGTTTTGGGTACAGTCCCGAGTCACATGGAGGCAATGAGCGATAGGAGGGGATTCGTCTCTCTCGGTATTGGGAGTTGATGTTGTGCTATGCTCGATTGGCCATAACAGGAAATCCCTGGCCAGGGTTACTGAGATTTACTGGTAAGTGTTATTATTAGTTTCTCAAACCGTTATGGACCTTGCATCGCCATGACTTATCAGGCTATTGGGGTCTGACGTTATACCATCCCCAGGCTGTGATATGCGGCATATCAGATGAAGAGACCGGACTGTACGGTAGTGTTACTGATTGGATTCGCAGGAGTATAAGCAGGCTTGCTTGTTGATCTTCTGATCGCTCAATACCCGAGTGGCCGTTACGTTTAGCAGACCGCTAGTGGCTTATGGGTGTTTGATATGATCATCACCTACTGCCGGCGTATTGACGAGTCTTTAGAGTCATACACAGAGGTTTCCTAGTTCATGCGAAACGAAGTAGGAGCACATATGTGATATGTGCGGGACCGAGATTAATACGATATGTGATACCATATTCTATTCTCGTGATATGTGATATCGGTCGGTTATATATGATATAGCCGGGTTATCGGATCAAGTGTTGATTCGATAGATTGCTACATTTGATATTAGTCGGTTGTATGTGATATAGCTGGATTATTAAAACACGTGTTGATTTGATAATTTAATGTATAATTATATATTTGATATATTAAGTTACATTGACTAATATTTTCTCACTTATGATTTCTTATTCTCACTTGTGTGCATTAGTATATATGTGATATATATTAATGTACATGTTTTTATGTCATGCTTGATGATACATGCTTCATGGGTGTGTGTATGACTTACACCATGTTTGCTATAATGTAGGGTTACTAATTGATTATGTAATTCAAAATTGGTTGAATATTGGTGATGGCTAGAAGCTTGGAGAAGCTTGAATAACCATTGACTAAATCCATAAGTTTTGTTTTGCTTAAGATATTTATTAACCCAACCATTATCCTAACCTATGGTTAAGTCTCTACATGGGTTAGTGTATGACACTAACTCACCCATGGTTGCTATTCTCACGTCATGGGTTCATTCTTCATCTCATCACTTCATTTTCTTCCTCATGAGAAAAAGCTTGCTAGCTTTTTCTAAGTGATGAAATAATGTGAGAAAAAGAAATCTAAAGAGAGCCCACTTCCTACTTCATCATCCTCTACTATTAGCCATTTAGTTTAGGGTGTTTGCGTTCACTAATCTACTATTAGTAAAGAGATAGCATGAGCTTGAGTCTCCTCGACATAGATCATCTTCGCTTCGAAGACTTCGAGTAAGTTTGCATCTTTCACCTTGTGGAGCCTCTCAAGAGTTCAGGAGATCATTACTCACAGCGAAGGGACTTCTACACGGAGCATTTGAAGTGAAAGACCGGTCTATAAAGGTTGTATTCCGCATTCACTTAGTTGTTAAGATGTTAACATTGCTAGTTCGTTTAAAACTCTAGTTAAGATTCTAGGGTTAGGATTCCTTAGAACGACAAATTTTTGAAAACGGCATGGACGATGCCTCCCGAAACCTTGCTGTCTTGCTAAGTAACCCTACAGCGGTATCAGATCCAAGCTAGAGATTTAAACGATGTTTGTTAGATTACGAAACCGAAACTACTCCGAAACTTGCAACACCAATACCTAGTTTCTGTCGAATTTTTAAAGGGCTCTAAAATTTTTTTTAGCAACTGCAGAATGTTGTATGTGATATAATATGAACACTATCAAAATTTGAAGCAATTTGGCAAGATTGTGGCCGGCCACATAGGGCTTAAAACCGAGCTCACCTGGTCAATAATGGAATTCTGGCTTCAAATTTTCATGGTGTTCCAGTATCTGGGTTTTGGTGTTTCAGGTGTTGCTAGTTTTTGCTAAATTTGCATGTGATGTTAACTTTCTGCAAAAGCAATTCAGAGTGTTTCGTAGTCATAATTCTAACATGTATTCGGGTTATTTAGACAGCGTTAAAAAGTTCGAACAGATATCAATAACCCATATTTTCCCTCGCTGGAAATATTCAAGAGTTGGATTTTTCCGAGTTTAAAATTTTCAGAAAATCATGCAAACGATTCTGTAGACCCTCTAGAAGAACGATACCCAAACTCAACTTTTTGGATCGCGAAACCACGGTATTACCCTAGGGTTTGCGGCAGTTCCACGGCGACATGAGTGAGGCATGGGTCGGCCCTTCTACGGATGGTTCATAGGAGCTGTGGCAGTTTCTGGATACTTTTTGAACTCCGCTCAAGTGTTGAGCTTGTTGGGAAATTTTGGGTGCTTGCTTATTCAATCGAAAAGTTTAACTTCGTCTAGCTATCTGTGATTGTGATACAATATTTGGAATCCATAAAAGTAGTTATGAGATAACTAGGTTGAATTTTATAAATCTAGCAGTTTAGTCTCATTTGATCGGTTGCCACGAAATTTTGATGTGGATCAAAAGTCCGTCGCAATTACGTAGTGTATGCGGATACTCACCGGGTAACCTTACTAGATAGCCATACTCCATAGCCCCGACCAAGTGACTGAGGAGAACCCCGTCGCCAAAAGCATCCGTTTGAGTGCTCGCGGCCAAGGTGTTTCGCCTTAGAGCACTTCGTCGACGGCATCGGGGGTGCGGCCGTCTACTAAAGTTTCCGACGAGCATTCGATCAGGTTATCGGGAATCTTGTTGAATTATCCGACAGGTTATTGAAAAGTGTTTTCAATATCGAGACTAAAATGCGGGGTTTATAATTGTTAGGCATATGATGTCTAAGGAATTCATTCGGTTGGGCATGAAATCCAAAGTATGTGATACATTGGGTTTATGATGTCTAAGGTGTTTGAGGATTCTAATTGTTGTAGTTTTTCACTTTTTTTTCTGTGACCGTAAGTGTAATATATAGTGTATCGCGGATTTCGTTGCTATATGTTAACGACAATTAGGATACGCATATTTACTTACGTTGATGACATGTGATGTTATGTGTTGCTGTGACATGTTATATTGGATCGTCGTGTTTTGAATAGCTGGGGTTTTTATGTGAGATGAGAGTTTTTAATTTTCATTCATGTAAAAGCTTGTATGTAATATTCTTTTATTGGGGCACTTCCGGGTTGAGGATGATGTCACCATTGATGTATATTATTTACTTTTCCGCATTAGGATAGACCCAAGGAGGAGAGCACAAGTAACCGGGTTCTAGGGTTCAGTGGGAGACCATCTCGAGGAGTCGAGACCGAGTCTCCTAACTCTAGAATTGGTAGGGTTTCTTGCCGCTCTCGTAGGGGTCTAGGGATATGGGTTTGGCTATTCATCGCGACCGTGGAATCCGTATTTTATACAGGCTTAATTTAAAACACGGAATTCCTAATATATCTAATATTTCATATATGTTCTTCTACTGCTGATATTCTGTGATGTGATCACTTAATATGTTGAGACGATTGCTTATATTATATATATGAGATATAATAAATATTGATGCTTTCGTTTCTTATGTGATGCTTAGGAAGCATATTTGATGGGACTTCATTAATGAGATTAATGAAATAAAAGAAACCTAAAGATATTGTAGAAACTTGTTTAAAAACCGGTAGCTCTAGTTCTTGCTTTGCATATCAGTATCCTTGTAGAATATCCAGCACCTTATTCAATAAGGAAAGAGCCGAGATCCCTTCACCGGGAGTGACCTCTTTAGTGAAACTAGCAGATGCTACAATCCACTCGATTTGTCTTTTGATTGCTTCTATAGTTTTTGCTTTGCATAGTGGTATTTGTGAAATATCCTGCACCTCTATTGATGAGGAAAGAGCCGAGATCCCTTCACCGGGAGTGACCTATTTAGCAAAACTAGTAAAAGCCTAAAAAACACTCATTTTTCAAAATCACTCGATTCTACAACGAGATCAAGTTCATTACGCAAAAGGTTTTCTTAAAAACTTGTCGTAGCCCTCCGTCATTTCAGATAAGTAGTATTTAGTATTCGTGCTGCGTTTGTTGGCTTTCGTCAAGGCGTAGTGCACGGTAGCTGATTAGTGCTTATCTGCTTAAACATATGATGCGATTGGATTAGGGTAGTCGTACGACTTTGTTGGCTTTCGTCAAGGGTCGTGCGGGTGGGTTTAATTCAATCATGAAATGTACGGTTGAACTTGACTAGTGGACTATAGTTTGTTGGCTTTCGTCAAGGTCATAGGACGCTAGGGGCAGAGTATTATCGGGAATTTCAAGTGTTGAAATTTGCAATGAGATTGCATACCTTCTATGAGATATTTGGATCCCGATACCCACTGCGAGTAAGAGTTACTCCTGGGAGAGTTTTACACATTACAATTAGCCGATCAAGTAGGTGTCTAGAAAGGTGGTAACGGGGTTATGCCCCTGGGAAAACGAGGTTTATTTTAATTAGGTCCGTGCGAAAGCACGGGGAACCTCCCTCAAAATACCGACACTGGCCTGACCGAAAGATTGGCGAACTTGTGGGGTGTAATTAATCCTGGCTAATCTTACATTTTAGGGTTTGAAGGAAGATTTGATAAAAAATAGTGGGAGCCATCCTGATTAGATAAACTACTAACCAATCTGATCTTACATGAGCGCACGCAGAGTATTTTCTTCTCTCTCTCTCCTGGTAGCGACCATGTCACGCCTTAATCAAGATAATAATAAGGATGCATTGACCGAACCTGCTTTTTATACTGAGCTAGGAAACGTTGGTTGCGCTCTATCTTATAATTGTTATAAGTCCAAGCAGGAAATAGGAAAATATCCGGATTCCCATGCCACCCAATCGAAGAAAGTTCATGTTGATGCATCTTCTTCGGGTGTGTTCATTACCGAGAACTGTTTTTCAGTATCCTCTACGTCCTGAGTATGTGATACTGGATCAGGATCCTGCATATGTAATAAGTTACATGGGTTATAGAAAGGTAGAGAACTGAGAATGGGTGATATATTTCTAAGTGTAAGGAATGGTGCAAGTGTTGCAGCCAAACCAGTTGGCAGATATCACCTTGTATTAATACATTGATGCTGAATGAATGTTATTACATACCGAACCTGATATACAACATTACATCGGTTTCTTTAATGAGTTAAAGAAGTATATAATTCTGTATTAGAGGATAATGTTGTGAACATTTTTCTAAATCAAGAGTTGATTGGATCAGGCACGTTATGTAATTGTTGGCTATAGTACCCTCAAGGCAATTATCATAGTCGTGGACTTGTGATTGTAATGATTGAAGAAGGACCTATACCGATAAAACAGTCTTACTCAAGATGATAGTATGCTATCTGGTCTGTCTTTATCATCATGTACATGTTGATAGAGCCCATAGGATTCTTGCTTGACTGCCAGCATTATGATGGCGATCATATAAGTGGGAGCTGGGGTCTATAAGCACATCCTTAAATGTCCCTAGTCGTAAGAGTATCGAGATAGGGCATCGATACTCCAGTGTAGACTAGTGTATACTGATCGAGACCCCAACGAGGGGCGGTGGCCAGGTCTCACAAGCCATTGGTGTTAGTTTGATCACCTAAGATAGTATACATGTGCTCATTGGGTTATGAGTACACTGGACGGACTCGCC
This sequence comes from Agapanthus africanus, assembly GCA_030015575.1. NCBI lineage: Eukaryota > Viridiplantae > Streptophyta > Magnoliopsida > Asparagales > Amaryllidaceae > Agapanthus > Agapanthus africanus. The sequence goes on along the minus strand of JASDDO010000029.1, from coordinate 278,993,794 downwards.
GGGAACCTGCCAGTTGGTATTATACCTATTGTCAGATAGCAGCTCCCAGGTGACATGTGTACAGGTTAGTCTGTCGACTTAAGATCGTCATTTGTCTCGTATGAGTTCCTACCGTGCTTTGATTACTACCCTACCACGGCTCAAAGGAATCGTGCAAACAGGTTTTAGTTGGGTACAGTCCCGAGCCACATGGAGGCAGTGATCGGATCGTCGGGGATTCGTCTCTCCTGGTATTGGGGGTTGATGTCACGTTGTGTACGGGTGGCCATCACCACAAATCCATGGCCATGGTAGACAAGGATTACCGATCCAGGATCGATAGTTTCTCAGGAGGTGATGGGTATCATGCCGACACTAAATATCACGTTGTTGGGAGTCTGACTTTATCCACCCCCTAGACTCGATATGTGATACTCTTAGACGAACAGACCGGACTGTACGGATATTGTCACTGATAGGCTCAGTAGGGGTTCAGGATGAGTTTGCTCGTCGGCCTCCCTTTCGCTCAATACCTGGGTAGCCGTTACGTACAGCTAGTGCCGCTGACGTGTTTGTGGTTAAACCCACTGCCAGCGTATTGACGAGTCTTTAGAGTCCCATACAGAGGGTTTTCATGGTTCAGGCGATATGGTGTACATAAGGTATGTTGATACATACAGGTGTCCGATTAAATATTTGCACATGCTGCGCAGACTTTAATCGGACTGTTGATAATACTAGCGGCTTAGGATTAAGCCGGATTATTAAATCGGGTTTTGATTTAATAATTTATATATGTATTTGCATATATATGTATTCTAGTATTATTGTTCACTATTCGTTTTCTCTCTTGGGTATTCGTATTTTTGTACGAAAACGCGTATATGTATTTCGGTACATGTACCGGGAAGTATTCCGTATTTTCTACGGAATAGCTTCTAGAAGGTGCCACATCATTTGTATGAATTTCCATTTTTGGAAATTCATTTGACTCACAAATCAGGTGGAGGTGTGAGGTGGCATTTGCATAGTGTTGGACATGGTTCAAAGTATGGTTTCATTTGTTTATTGTAATTTGACATTGGAAAAGAAAATGACATTTTTTTGTGTGGAGGAGAGAGGGGGGGCCGGCCACTTTTGGTGGGGGGTTTATTTTCATTTGATTCATTTATTCCATTTGTGAGATTATGCTTGCTACACCCCACTCTCTCATTCACCAAAAAAGACTTAGCAAATTTTGCTCATGCCAAAGTTCACCTCCTTCTTAATCTTTCTTGAGTTTCTTCTTGAGCTCAAGGGTAGAGAGAAAAACATAGTGACACACTACTACACCTCGACTCTCCATCGCTAGCGACTTTGGAGCGTCAGTTACCTCGTTTGTCGAGGTTGGAGCTTGCGCCGTTTCCCTCAGGTGGATCATCGGAGATGGAGGAAGACCGGCAACCAAACTTCATCAAAGAACCACTAGGAGCTTGGAATGAAGACCGAAGGACTCGGATCAACTCGGTATAACGATTCTAACTCTTAGTTAGCTTGCTAGATTAGGGTTTAAGGTCGATCCGTAAATCGGGTAGCGGTAGCGCCAGTTTAGAAAATTTTTGTTCCGCATTTTGGCCGCGTTTCGATAGCCGGGGCGCTGCCGTAACCCTTCAGTAATGGCATATAAGTTCCAAATCAAACCACAGTTCAAAATATATAGAACACACACAAGAGGGTTAGTTCAGAAATGAACGAATCCTTCTTGAGATATTGTAGACTAGGTCATATCAATGAGACATGACCAGCTAAGTTACATAAGAATGAATATGAGAATCTGTTCGAATTTTCATCTTATGATACTTGCCAGTCTTGTCTCAAAGGTAAAATGACCAATACTCCGTTTACTGGAAACAGAGAAAGAGTTATTGAACTCTGGGAACGGATACATGATGATGTATACTGTCCTATGTCTACAAATGCCAGGGTTGGTTCTTTGTACTTCATTACATTTATCGACGATCTCTCAAGATTCGGACATGTGTTCCTGTTGAAACACGAGTCTGAAACTTTTAAGAAATTCAAGGAATATAAGCTTGAAGTTAAGAACCAGATGGGTAGAAGTATTAAAATCCTTCGATGTGATCAAGGAGACGAATACTTGGGCATGGAGTTCCTGGATTTTCTAAATGGAGAATGTGATTTTCTCTCAGCTTACTCCTTCGTATACACCACAACACAACGGTGTATCGAGGCGGAGGTATCGCGCCCTATGAGATATGGTGCGCTCTATGATGAGTACTGCTGAGTTACCTATTTCCTTTTGGTGTTATGCACTTGAGAATCTGCATACCTATTGAATGGGTTTCCATCCAAATTAGTGCCTACCACTCTATATGAGATATGGTATGGGAAGAGACCATGTCTTAAACGAGTTAAGATATGGAGTTGTCCGGCCTATGTTGAAAGGCAGAATCCGGACAAGCTCGAGGCAAGGTTAGTTCTGTAAGTTTGTTAGGATATCCCAAACATTTGCGAGGGTATATCTACTACCACACTGAGGAGCAAAAGGTTTTTTGTTTCTCAGCATGCCACCTTTTTAGAGAAGGAATTTCTTGTGAAGAAATTTGTGGTCATGAGGTAGAACTGTAAGGAGTTCTAGCTAGACAAACTAACAGCTGATAATTTGGTGAAACCAAAGGATTTAATTGTCTCTAACGAACCTCAGTCTCTCCGCAAATTTGGTAGAGTTCCTTATCCACTTGAAAGATACTACGGTCTTCTTGGTGAAAGTAGGAGCGAGGATTGCATCATGGTTGATGATGGCCCAAGTAGGTTCAGGCAGGCCATCACGAGTGGGGACTCTGTGAAATGGCTGGATGCTATGCGATCAAAGATGGAATCCATATACACCAACAAAGTATGACTTTGCATGTTGCACCTGAAGGGGTAAAACCCATTTGGAGCAAATGGATCTTGAGAAGATTCTTAGTGTAAATGGAAAAGTTGAGACTTTCAAAACTATGCTTTAGTCTATCAGTATCAATGCGCGCATTGCGGAGTTGGAACATCTGTTTTTGATGTGATAGTCAAAGAGTTTGACTTCATCAAAAAGGTAGATGAACATTGCATATACATGAAGGTTGTAGAGAGTAAGGTTGTCTTCCACGTATTGTATGTAGATGACATACTCTTGATAGAAAATGGTTTCCTATGCTACACTCGGTCAAACTCCACTTATCATGAAGATTCTAAATGGAAGATCTGGATGATGCCTACTACATCTTGTGGATTATGATCTATGAGATAGATCTAAGTGGATGTTGGGAGTGTCCCAAATCCAGGTACATTAACACCATATTAAAGGGGTTTAGTATGGATGATTCTAAGCATGGTGGTTCGCCCACTTGCTCATGGATCACTCTCTCTAAAAAGCTGTCTTCCGAGACTTATTCGGAGAGAGCTTGCGTGCAAGGGATAACCTATGCTTCGGCAGTAGGCTCTATCAGAGTATGCGATGTTATGTACCAGACCAAATGTAGATGACTCACTAGGTGTAGTGATCAGGAATCAATCGGATCTTAGGAGAATCAATGGACAGCTGTGGAGGACATTCTTAAGTACTTGAGAAGAACTAAAAGAATGTTCTTGGTTCGAGCTTCCAGAGTGATAAGGTCGACTAAAAGTCAGTCACAGGCATTGTATTTACCCTCAGTGGAGGGACGGTATGTTGGAAGAGTTCCAAACTAGATACCATGACATACTAGACGATAAAGGCTGAATACATTGCTACCAATGATGATGCCAAAGTGGCTGTTTGGGCATTTCTTGTTCATGAGATGAACATGGTTCCTACCATTGCGCGTCCAATAAGTGTTATTGTGACAACAATGGAGTTGTGGTTTTGGCCTAGGAATACTGGTCCCATCAGCGATCCAGACATATTCTGAGGCAAGTATCACCTGATCAGGGAGATGGTTGATCTCCAAGGGATCGAGGTAAGGAGAGTAGATTTTGAGGTTAACATGGCGGATCCACTCACCAAGGCCTGCTTCCCCAAATACTATTTGAGAGATTTTGGAATGGTTGAGTATGGGATACTACAACCACTGATAAATTGTTGAGTATGAGATACTGCAACAAATGGCCTTAGTGCAAGTGGGAGATAGTTAGTTATATGTATGTCTTAGAGGCCATTACTGTACATGCGATGTATATTGTAGTGGATGCTTAGACATATATAGGGAGGGCTTTCTTACTCGACATGATAGTATGCTATCTGGTTGCACTTTGTCTTAACATGTTGACTTGTATAAGTGATGCTGTCTTGCTCTCACATGTTGATAAAGCCATTAGGATGTGTACTTGACTACCAGGACTATGATGGAGATCATACTAGTGGGGCCAAGGATAGTCCATAAGTTCACCCTATAATTGTTCCTAGTCGTGGGAGTATCGAGACAGGGCATCGATACTCCAGAGTAGACTAGCGTATGCGTTTCTTGATCCAATGATGGGCGATGTATGATCCCACATCCATTGGTGTTTGACATCAGAGAAGGTATACGGGTGCTCAGTGGAGACTGGGTACACTGGACGGACTCGCCGAGAACTCCTAGATGGTATTATACCTATCGTCAGATAGCAGTTCACTGGTGACACTGGTACAGGTTAGTCTGTCGACCCGAGATCGTCATAGAGTCTTGTGTGATTCCCACTGTGCTTTGATTTCTACCATACTACGGTCAAGAGATCGTGCAAAAAGGTGGTTTTTGGGTACAGTCCCGAGTCACATGGAGGCAATGAGCGATAGGAGGGGATTCGTCTTTCCCGGTATTGGGTGTTGATGTTGCGCTATGTTTGATTGGCCATAACAAGAAATCCCTGGCCAGGGTTGCTGAAATTTACTGGTAAGTGTTATTAGTAGTTTCTTGAACCATTATGGACCTTACATCGGCATGACTTATTAGGCTATTGGGGTCTGACGTTATACCACCCCCAGGCTGTGATATGCGACATATCAGACGAAGAGACCAGACTGTATGGTAATGTTACTGATTGGATTCGCAGGAGTATAAGTAGGCTTGTTTGTTGATCTTCTGATCGCTCAATACCCGGATGGCCGTTACGTTTAGCAGACCTCTTGCGGCTTGTGGGTGTTTGATATGATCATCACCTACTGCCGGCGTATTGATGAGTCTTTAGAGTCCTACACAGAGGTTTCCTGGTTCTTGCGAAACGAAGTAGGAGCACATATGTGATATGTGCGGGACCAAGATTAATACGATATGTGATACCGTATTCTATTCTCGTGATATATGATATCGGTTGGTTATATATGATATAGCCGGGTTATCGGATCAAGTGTTGATTCGATAGATTGTTACATTTGATATTAGTCGGTTGTATGTGATATAGCCGGATTATTAAATCAAGTGTTTATTTAATAATTTAATGTATGATTATATATTTGATATATTAAGTTACATTGACTAATATTTGCTCACTTATGATTTCTTATTCTCACTTGTGTGCATTAGTATATATGTGATATGTATTAATGTATATGTTTTTGTGTCATGCTTGATGATACATGCTTCATTGGTTTGTGTATGACTTACACCATGCTTGCTATAATGTAGGGTTATTAATTGATTAAGTAATTCAAAATTGGTTGAATATTGGTGATAGCTAGAATCTTGGAGAAGCTTGAATAAACATTGAATAAGTCCACAAGTTTTGTTTTGCTTAAGATATTTATTAACCCAACCATTATCCTAACCTATGGTTAAGTCTCTACATGAGTTAGTGTATGACACTAACTTATCCATGGTTTCTATTCTCACCTCATGAGTTCATTCTTCATCTCATCACTTCATTTTCTTTCTCATGAGAAAAAGCTTGCTAGTTTTTTCTAAGTGATGAAATAATGTGAGAAAAAGAAATCTAAAGAGAGCTCACTTTCTACTTCATCGTCCTCTACTATTAGCCATTTAGTTTAGGGTGTTTGCTTCACTAATCTATCATTAGTGAAGAGGTAGCATAAACTTGAGTCTCCTCGACGTAGACCATCTTCGGCTTCGTAGACTTCGAGCAAGTTTGCATCTTTCAGCTTGTGGAGCCTTTCAAGAGTTCGGGAGATCATTACTTGCAGCGAAGGGACTTCTACACGGAGCATTTGAAGTGAAGGACCGGTATACAAAGATTGTATTATGCATTCACTTAGTTGTTAAGATGTTAACATTGCTAGTTCGTTTAAAACTCTAGTTAAGATTCTAGGGTTAGGGTTCTTTAGAACGACAAATTTTTGAAAACGGCATGAACGATGCCTCCTAATACCTTGCTGCCTTGCTAAGTAACCCTACAGATAAAGCCATTAGGATATGTACTTGACTACCAGGATTATTATCAAATCATACTAGTGGGGCCAGGGTGGTCTAAAAGTGCATCCTTTAATCAGTTCCTAGTCGTGGGAATATCGAGACTAGGGCATCGATATTCTAGAGTAGACTAGTGTGTACGTTTCTTGTCCCTTAGAGGGCGATGGTTGATCCCACAACCATTGGTGTGTGACATCAAAGATTGTACATAGGTGCTCATTGGAGAATGAGTACACCGAACAGGACTTGCCGAGGACTCCTATGTGGTAGTATACCTATCGTCAGATAGCATGTTAGTGGATGTTGCACACCCTCACAACACTGATGAGGAGGCGGAAGAGGCAAACGAAAAATTTCTTGCATGCAACACCCACATAAAAACTAGATCTTGTACTTAAAGCTTAACTAGCAAACCCTATCTAGAGTTCTTAACTACTATGAAAGGGTTATACCTAATGAACCGGTCCTTCGGGTCTTCTTTTCGATGCAATTCCTAGGCTCTTTGGATGCTTGAAAGGAACTTGGTCCCCGATCACCTCTAGGTCATAGATGATCCACCCGAGAGCTATAGAACAAGCTTCAAACTCTTCTCAAGAGTTAACTAAGAAATCAAGTGTGCTAGAAATGATTACTTAGATGATGTAGAGATAAAGTAGAGGATTAAAGTGATCGCTAAGCTTTTGATTCACAACTCATGTGAAGAGTAAAGCTTGGAGGAGGAAGAAGGAGATAATGAGGAGAGAGCATGTGAGAGTGATGAATGAATAAAATCAAGCATGGAAAAATAATATGGCTCAATGAAAATAATTGAAGCATGCAATATTTTTCTCAAAAATAATGCACCATGTTTCAATAGTAATCCCAAATGAATAAAAAATGATATAAGCCATTCCTTCATCCATGCTTTGACTCTCTCCAAATTCCACCTCATAATTTCCATTTTCATAAAATGAAAACCATTTATGAGATGTCCCCTTCTAGAAAGTATTCTTGTACAATTACAAGAATACCCCTCACCGTATACCGTATAAGTATACCCGTATCCGAATTCCTAAATATACGAATACAAATAATCCAATAATATAATATCGGTATCCGGCTTAAACCAAAGCCTACCGGTATTATCCTTCGTATCATTATTCCTGTAACCATTACACGAACATGATCGAAACCCTGTCGTAACAGCTTACGGCCTCTACATCTTTTGCCTGAACTAGGGAACCCTCTGTGTGGGACTCTAAAGACTCGACAGTACGCTGGCAGTGGGTTTAACCACATGCACATCAGCGGCACTAGATGTGTGTAACGGCTGCCCAGGTACGTGACAAAAAGGTGGCCCACGAGCGAACTCATCCCAACCCTAACGAGCTTGTAAGCAACACTTACCGTATAGTCCGGTCTATTCGTCTGATAAGTCGCATATGAACTCTAGGGGTGGTAAATGTCAGACCCCAGAAACTTTATAAGTCATGCTGATTTGCGGCCCATAATGGTTCGAGAAACTACTGATAACTCTTATCAGTAAATCTCGACAACCCTGGTCAGGGATTTGCTGTTATGGCCGATCAAGCATAGCACGACATCAACTCCCTATACCGGGAGATACGAAACCCCTCCTATCGCTCACTGCCTCCTTATGATTCGGGACTGTACCCAAAATCCACCTGTTTGCACGACCCAGTAAAGCCGTGGTAGGGAGGAAATCAAAGCACAGTGGGAATCACACAAGACTCTATGACGATCTCGGGTATACAGACTAACCTGTATAAGTGTCACCAGAGAACTACTATCTGACAATAAGTATATATACTATCTAGGAGTTCTCGGCGAGTCCTGTTCGGTGTACCCATTCTCTAATGAGCACCTATGTACAATCTTTGATGTCGAACACCAATGGTTGTGGGATCAACCATTGCCCCCCAGGGTCAAGAAACATATACACTAGTCTACTATGGTAATATCGATGCTCTGCCTCGATATACCATCGACTAGAAACTATTAAAGGATATGCTTATAGACTGCCCAGGCCCCACTAGTATGATCTACATCATAATCCTGGCAGTCAAGCATAATCCTAAGGGCTTCATCAACATGTATATAAAGATATGAAATACAACACATCACAAGTTAAGATGAAGATAAAACAGATAGCATACTATCATTTCGAGCAAAGATTGCGTTGCTCGGATCTAGCACTAACTTGATCGTTGGAGGGTCCTCGGTGGTATCAAACCACCCCGGGACTTCTTTGGAGGTACTCGGAGTCAAACTCCCCCAATCACCAAATCTCCTCAAAACCCACTGAGATCCACACACAACAGGGGATCCCATCCAGAATCCACCGGGAGATCGACGGAAGACAGCATCTGAAGGAGATCTGAAAAGGACCTCGTGCCAGATGAGGGTCGTAGCGACGGCCAGGTCATCATAGTAGTCTTTCGATTTCTTGTAGCCCTCCACCGCCTTCGCCGCCGAGAGGTCGGCCAACTTAGCCGCCCTCAGGTCGGCCGACTTCACCCACTCGTCCGCCGCCTCCAGCTCCTTCCGGAGGGTTTTCACCATCTTTTTCAGGTTGCCGGCCAGCACCTAAGTGTCCTCGAGCTTGGCCTCGGCAACCGCTTGTACACAGGTGCTCATTGGAGAATGGGTACACCGAACAGGACTTGCCGACATCAAAGATTGTACACAGGTGCTCATTGGAGAATGGGTACACCGAACAGGACTTGCCGAGAACTCGTAGATGGTATATATACGTATTGTTAGATAGCAGTTCTCTGGTGACACTTATACAGGTTAGTCTGTATACCCGAGATCGTCATAATGTCTTGTTTGATTCCCACTGTGCTTTGATTTCCTCCCTACCACGGCTCTACTGAGTCGTGCAAATAGGTCGATTTTTGATACAGTCCCGAGTCACATGGAGGCAATGAGCGATATGAGTGGTTTCGTCTCTCCCGGTATTGGGAGTTGATGTTGTGCTATGCTCGATTGGCTATAACTGGAAGTCCCTGGTCAGGGCTGCTGCCGAGATTTACTGATAAGTGTTATCAGTAATTTCTCGAACCGTTATAGGCCAGACATCGGCATGACTTATCACGTTACTGGGGTCTGATGTTCACCACCCCTAGACCTTATATGCGACATATCAGAAGAAGAGACCGGACTGTACGGTAGTGTTACTGATAGGCTTCATGGAGACTATGGACGAGCTTGCTTGTTGATCTTCATATCGCTCAATACCCGGGTAGCTGTTACGTCCAGCTAGTACCGCTGACGGCTTGTGGGTGACTGATGTGATCATCACCTACTGCCGGCGTATTGACGAGTCTATAGAGTCCCACACAGAATTTCCCTGGTTCAAGCAAAACGAAGTAGGACACATATGTGATATGCGTGTGGGCCTGATTAAATACGTGTATGTGATACCGTGTTGTAATCTGGCAGTTATCTGTTATCGGTTCGGTTTTATATGGTATAACCAGATTGTCGAATCAAGTGTTGATTTGATAATGTGATATACAAATAAATGATATTAGTCGGTCATATGTGATATAACCGGATTATTAAATCTAGTGTTGATTTAATAATGTGATATACATTATATGCGATATAATTATATCTTAACTAATATCATTAGCTCACTAATTATTCTTCATAATATATATATTAATCTATCTATCTATCTATCTATATAATAATAATAATAATAATAATAATAATAATAATAATAATGAAGCATGGCATAAAATTCTATTTTGTGAAAATAGAAATGAGGTGGAAAATGAGAGCATGGTTGCAAGCATGGGATTTATATTTGTTTATTCATCTTGACTCGCTATTCAAGCATGGTTACAATTTTATATTGCAAAATTCCATGCTTGAATGAGTGGGGGTCAAGTGTTACCATTCATTCTAAGCTCATTCTCAACACTTAGCCATTTTCTTGAGTTGCTCCCATGGTTCTCTCTAGCTTCTTCTTCTTTCTCAATTGCTATAGTTCAAACTTCAACCCTCACATGTGATGTGAACCATGAAACTTGAACACAAACTTGTGAGATTTTAACATCCCCTACTTCACTATCCTACACTTGACTAGCGATCGAGTGTAGCGTGTTTACTACGCTAAAGAGTTTAGTGTAGAGATAGCTTGAGTTGGAGGGACTTCGCGTGGGTTATTTTCGGTATGAAGGTCATCGGAGGAAGTTCGTCCAAAGCCTCGAGTGGAGTCTAGTAGAGTCCCGGGACTATTACACGAAGCATGTGAAGTGAAGGACTCAATATACGTTGGTATAACCTCCTTCCCTTCTTGATGGTTTTATAACAAACCCTAATATTCTAGCAAAGATCTTGTATAGTGTAACTTAACACCTAATAAAAATTAAAATTTGGTATGCTTGATGCTACTAAAACCTCATGGTGGTGCTAGGGTCGATTTTCATGGTATCAGAGCCAAGTTAGAACATTAGGGTAGACTATCATAGCTTATAGCGACGTTAGAAATCCGCCATTTTTGTCGCCGAAAAACTGCCTATAAAAACAGTTTCCAAAATGATCTTTTGAGTTTTTTGCACACCCCGCGGGCTCATGGTTTGAACCGAGAAGCCACGGGGAGGAGCGCGCGCAACCTGGGAACACCTCAGGGGGGACCACAGGCCAGACCTACACCCCAAGACCACCACAAGGTGGCATTAGAGGTGGGTGACCCGAGAGCACCCCAACTGGGTGCTCTCGGGTCTGCCTTCTCCTAGGGGAAACTTTGAGGTGGCCCTCAGGGGTGGGTACCCCCAAGGCCCCCCATTCGATAGTTAATTTTGGTATCTTCGCCTCGCGAAGATTCGGGCGGGTTTCGAGTTTGTTTCGACTCCCGGATTGGCTTAAAACGATCGGTTTTGGAACATTAGCTCACTGGATTTTTCATGTCTTAGAAAAATTGGTTTAATTTGTTGTTCTATGCCGAAAGACGCGACCGGGACGTTGGGACGTCTGGCCTAAATTTTGGGGGCAGATACTATTTGGGTTTTATCCGTCTACCTCTCCAAAGATACCAAGTTGATTTATGGCACAGTGGATCGGAGAATTAGACGGATGCGGCCGTTGTAGCAGATTTCGTTAGATTCCCCTTCATTTGAGGGGTTTTCGATTGTGGGGACGCTCTTCCCTGCAGCAATCCCCAGCAGTTAATTACGCTACCGCATCGCGGCAACAAATTTCTCCTTCTTCAGATGGTCACTCTGTGTCGTGTGTGTTTGTTTTATTTTCGGTTGCCCGTGGATTGTATACGGAGACTAATTTATGTTGTCGTCCGTAGGGTGTGGATTAGTCCAAATCCGTATTTTCTTAGATTTTGTTTTTGGGTTGGGTTTAAGGATCATTAATCTCATTTGAGACTAAGATCAATTTAAACGTTTGTTAAGGATATGTTAGTATACTTTTAGACTAAGATCTACTCAACAGGATCATTTAGATCTAACAAAAGAGTATTTGGACTCTATTGTTTTAGTTTAGGGATATTGCGGTCCAGAAGTTTAAGGACATCATAGTCCGTGACAGTTTAAAGACATCATAGTCTGTAAAGTTTAAAGACATCATAGTCTATAAGTTTATGGACCTCACAGTCCATGGTAGTTTAGAGACATCATAGTCTGTAAAGTTTAAGGACATCACAGTCCATGAGTTTAAGGACCCTACAGTCCGTAAAGTTTAAGGACATTACAATCCATGAGTTTAAGGACCCCACGGTCCGTGAAATGTCTAGTTGTCGGGACCTGTCACCTTTCTGAAGACGTTGAAGGATTACAACGACACATATTAGAGGAGCGAAGAGATGTACCCTTGAACCAATATTGTTTGGGAGATCTGTAGTAAAGTTTGGGACTAAGTCAAAGATTTATGAGTAGATGGGCTCAATTAATCTGAATTAGGGATCTGTGGCCAACTTGGGCTCGGCCCATTCGGTTAAAATGCTGGACATTTAATTAGGCTCATTCCTTTTTCATTTAATAATGCTGAGCATTGGTTTGGGTTCTGATAATCGTTTTTGTCTTTTATTGAGTGCTGAGCACTCATTATAGCTCTGGGGCTTTATTTAAAGAACAATTTATGTTCCTTCAGCGCACACGTGAGGAGCACGTGGTGCGTTTGGCGCTGAGCGTCAGTCAATGAGCGCAAAGAGCTTCTATTAAGTAGCGCACACGTGAGGAGCACGTGGCGCGCTTGGTGCTGAGCGCCAGTCAATGAGCGCAGAGTGCTTCTGTTAAGTAGCACACACGTGAGGAGCACGCGACGCGCTTGGTGCTGAGCGCCAGTCAATGAGCACAGAGCGCTTCTGTTAAGTAGCGCGCACATGAGGAGCACGTGGTGCGCTTGGCATTGGTCACCAGATTTGGAGCGCTAAGGTGCTGCTTATGAAGTAGTGCACACGTGAGGAGCACGTGGCGCGCTTGGAGCTCAGCGCCAGATAATGAGCGCAGAGCGCTTCTGATCAATTTCGCGATCTGAGAAATAAGTTCTCGTTTATAAGAGACGTTGTCTCATGGTTCTAAGAACAAAATTCTTATTTTTATAGGCGATGTTACAATCTCTTCTATTTTCTTTTGTGAAAGACTTTGTCTTTGTAGATCTATGATCTGAAGAGAATGAAATTCTTCTCCCCCCTTTTTATGACGAGATGCTATGATCTCTGTTTATGAAAGACCTCTGTCTTATAGATCTATGATCTGAAAAAAGAACTATGTTCTTCTTTCTTGATGAGATGTTTTTTATCTCTCTGTTTTTCCCTTGAAGAAAAGTTCTTCTTCTCAGAGCTTTCTCTTTTCTTTGAAATTTCTCAAAGCTTGTGTGTGTGTGGGGAGGGGGGGTTCCTCTCTGCAATACTTGAAGTCTTGGGGCCTTTATATAGTGTAGGCTGATTTGTTGAATCAGTTAAAAAGATCTTTCTCTGATTGATTTGGGGATGTTTCTCCACCATTGGATCTTTGATCCTAGGGCTTCTGTTTTACAGAAGGCAATCTTCTTGTTTTTAACAAGATTGGGAAAATCTTTTCCCATACAGAACTTATTCTGTGTCTTGGTGATTTTTTTAATCACCATTGGATCTTTGATCCAACGGCAGGGAACATTTAGTTCCAATGCTAGTGCTCTCGTGCTTTGCACATGAGCATTGCAACAGAGTCTTTGACTCTTAGCGCTTACGCTGCTAGTGCTAGCGCTCTCGTGTTTTGCACGTTTGCACTACAGCAGAGTCTGTGACTCTTAGCGTTGGCGCTTTTATAAAGCGCTGCTTCATTTCAAATTTCAAAATTTGAACAGAGTTTTGCTCTGATTGGGGGAAACAAATACCCCCCCACCGTTGCGCTCACTTAGCCTACACGTGAGTGCAGCGGTGGTAGTATCTTTGCCATTGGATCAACTCAGAAGTTGAAACGGCTCTCAGTGCCTATAAATAGGGCCTTTGGCCCTTGAGATGACCTCTGTTCATCTCCTTTCTTGTTTTTCTGAGAATTAATTCTCTTTCACAGCCAAGCTATCTGTTTAAGAATTTTCTTAGAGTCAGAACTCTGTCAAAAATCTAGGTAAAGATCAAATCTTTGAAGAGATTATTTTATAATCTAGGGTTTCACCTATTAACAGAGCTTTGCTCTTTTTCGGATCATAGATCTTCTAGGGTTTTCTTAACAGAGCTTTACTCTCTTGAAATCATAGATCTAAAGAGATCTTTCTTAGGGTTTCTTAACCCATTAGAGAAGAACTCTTAGAGTTCATCTTGCAAATCTTAAAGATCTCAGAATTTCTAACTCAATAAAGCTTTGCTTTTAGGGTTTTGATGGATAATTCCATCGTCTTCATAGAGCAATGTCTTTTCAGAAATTTTTTTTGGGGAATTTTTATTCCCTTCATGATTAATTATGACAGATGTCATATCTGTTGTAGAGCACTGCTCTCAAGGGAGATTTACTCCTTAGCCTAAAGCGCGCTCATTAAATGAGAATCCTTTCAGGATTTCCTCATTTAATGACTGTCTCATCAAATGATGAGACTGTTTTATTAATGATGAGCCATCATCTAGATTGTGTGGGTCCCCCTTGGTCCCTTTCCACTGCATTGCAGTGCGGTACGAATTTAAAGTACCAAGTACTAGGCTTTGGGCTGTAGCATTGACGGCTAACCCTTGTTCTTTCCGTTCGGGTACTATGTCTTACGACACTTCTTTCCCATTCATTCGTCCGGAGAGCGCTTTTGCCGACGTGCCCGTAGACCGAGAAGTTTTTGCACTAATCAGGGATCATGACCCAGAGCAGAAGTCGCTTCATTTGTGGCGGTTATGGTACAACCAGATTATCCAGGGTCGACGCAGCTTCTCTTGTGTGACGCCTTCAGAACCAATCTCCGCTATTCACTATGCCGACTTACCCCAGGTTAACTATGCCGTAGAGGAGATCCATTGGACCTCAGAGGGTCGCCTTCAGCCCTCTATGGTCGTGATACCTATGCAGCGGCCGATGGCTTTAGATATTCTAGGGCGACGCATATGTCAGGGTGAGTCGCGCCCATGGGGACAGGCGTATATGATTGTCCTGACTCCTCGTCATTCGGCCGGATACCTGCAGTGGGCCCGGTACATCTTATCGGCTAAAAAGTCGGCGTTATTGAAAGTCGGGCTGTACCCTGCTATCTATGCGTCGCTTTTCCAGTATCTGGCGCCTTCGGTGTGGTGGATTAAGCCATTCTTAGAGAAATGGAACATCCCGACACATACCTTTCTCTTATCGGATCGGGAGGTTTCAATCTCCCTGGAGGAGTTTGCGGAGATCTCAGGCCTACCTGTCAGAGGGGAACACTATGAGGAAATACTTTCCCCTGACGAATACGTCTTTGCGACCCGATCAGTAGTGATGGGTCTAACTTTGGAAAATGCCATTCAGCACCGATTCCCAAGCTTAATCAAGATGTTGAATATTTATGAGTGCCTGTTCTTGGAATCTGGGGGGCACGACGTTAGCTTCACAGATTTTATTGCCCGCTTTCTCCGCCCCGAAGTCCTTTCAAAGGAAACCGCGAAATTTGCCAAGCTCGCCGATCCCTTCGGCTTTGGTTTGGACAAACAGCCGGCAGCGGAAGCGGATCAGAGAAATTTCTTTCTCCCAGACACTCCGTTCGTCCCCTTCTCAGAGCTTGCAGCTTCAGACGTCGATGAAGAGACGTTCTTTTTGGGGTTTCTCGGCCTATGGCTAAGCTGGTTCATACTTCCCATGCACCCTCGACATATGAGGCCGTCCCTTTTCTACCCGGCTCACCGGATGGTTGAAGGAACACGGGTTGCCGTCTGGATTGCCGGGATGGCTCATTTGTATCATGGCTTAAGCTTGGCGGCGGACACTAATTAGCCGGGTTTAGAGCCCGTACATCTCCCGCTGCACTATTTTACATCGTGGATCGAGCTGCACGTGCTTAGAGCCTTTGGAATCCATAAACGTCCCCGTTTCTATCATAGCTATAATTTCCACCGGGTGATGTCTCTAATCGACGCCTCTGCTTCAGACCCATCGTCGTGAGAAGCTCGGGGAGCGATCCTCCGCCTGCGCATGGTTGGGGACAGCATGAACCTCGTTGATAGGGTCATGACTATTGGTAAGGAGTCAACTAAGGCGGTGCAGCCGCTGCGTGACACCTTTAAGGACGGGGTTTTCTTGTTGAAGGCTCGGGAAATCATGCATCTGTACTCGATCAGGCCGGGCTTCTTAGTATTCAGGCAGAACGAGTCGGCATTGTTTATGAGGTACAACCCGCATCGCTTTACCCAACAGTCGGGTTACAACCAGGGTATTCCCCTCGAAGCTTTTCTGGCTGAACCGACTGCCACTGAAGAGGGCATTCATACTACGCTGCACCACTTCATGCGCCTGAATACCGGGTCCATCTTCCTTATCAGCGAGCTGAGCTATGTCCCGAACGATTCGAACGCATATGTGGCATGGTATCAGCACGCAACGGGTGCCATGATTAGGGAAGAACGATGGCTGCTTCTTGATCGCAAGGGTGCAATCCCTGCCGGTAACCCGTCCGTCCCTTTAAAACGATGAATTGCCGTTCGTCCATTAAAGGAGACTGATACGGTTGTGGTTCCTCACACCTTTACTTCAAAGCCACAGCCCAACGTTCCTAAAACGGTAGCTATAGCGTCTCCGTACTCCGAAGTTGGCGCGGAGATTGGGACCCGTCGCCCAAAATTGCCCGTGAAGCATAGGCTCCTATTGTCGGCTACCGGGGCTCGCTCGCAGAAGAAGAAGTCGATGTTTTCTCTCGACGTCGTACTCGGCCAAGAGCCCCATGCTCCCTATAGCGAGAGTTTGAGTGAGTACGGGACCAATGAGGGTCTATTTATTGAGCCTACGGATGATACCGATCTTCAAGCCGTCCTTGTGGCTTCCGAGTGACAGGCTTGCGCAGAGGCGGCATTGCTATCCCTTGCGGAGATGGGTATGCTCTAGTCATGTCGTTTTGAGCTTTTGCCTTCTCTCTTATTATGCATTTATTAATACATCCTTCTTTGTCAGGCATCTCCGCTGAAGAGGCTCTGGCGGCTTCCTTTCGGACTTTTGAGGAGGAAGAGAGGCTTCGCGCTTCTTGTGGCTTGGGTATAACTTATTTCGTTTGATTATGCCCTCATGCTTTATACCTGTGCTCTGACGCTTTATTTCACCTTGTTATAGGGACTGCTTCGGCTCCAGTTGTTCCTAGTGTAGCGCTGATCCCAAGCGATAGTGTAGTAGTCTTGTCAGAGCCGGCCATCATGGCTACGGCTATCTCTAAGCCATCATGAGAGTCTTCGCTGAAACAGCCGATGATGGATACCGTAGCGGCACCGGAGGCAGAACTAGGGTCAGATGACGGCGAAGGTATCCCCTTGTCCGAAGTCTTGAGGAAGTTGATCCTCATTGCTCAAACTGAAAAGAAGCGCAGGAAGCGTGCAGCGAGGGAACACGATGCTACCTTGGCTGCGGGTGCAGGTTCAAGTACTATCCCTTCTGTCGCTATTGCTTTAGAGGGTACCCCAGCTGCCTTGTCTACCGCCCATAGACAGGTTGCGCACACGGTTCGGAAGGCAACCGAGGATCCATCGCAAGGTAATGCAATGTCCATTTTTTTATCAGAACTTGGTCTGCAAATTCTTATTTATCATGTCCTGCAGGGCCAAGTCTTGGCAGTGAGATGGTAGGCGAGGCGACGACGACCATGGAGCCCAAAGTAGCTACTCTCTCCAGGGAGTCTGGGATTGCCCAAACCACCGCTCTCTCCCCTTGTGGCTCTCTGGCATCGGCAGGCATCGCGGGTGTCACGACGGCCCTTGTCGAATCAGGGGACGAAGCCATGGGCACCGAGACCGTCCCACTGAAGGAGAGCGAAGAAGTCACTAGGCCTAGCGATGCTTCCATTGCTGAAATTGTGCCCTCTGAAGCACCTCGGGTCGCCGCATTGATGGCCGTTGTTCCCTCACCTTCTCCCATGTCTTCTGAAATGCTGGAAGGTATATGTTTGTGATTCATCGGCTTCATTGTGGGTATCACTCTCTTTGTACTGACTGTATGTCGTCATAACTTTGCAGAAGTCATTTTTGATCACCTGTATCAGGTGCTAAACCCGCATTTCTCATTCCAGCCAGAGACTGCCCTACTTGCTGATGTCGGTGAGTATAGTCTATTACAGACGTCTTTTCCTTTCTTTTACGGATAGCCATATTGCTAACTCTTCTTCATATTGGATATAGCGTCGCGGGTCGAGAGAATAACCGAGCTCCCTGCACTCCCCGTCCTATCGCCTGTTGTAGCTGGTATGATAGGCTTTACCCCTTATGCGTTTTATTTATTTCCTGAGTTGGCAATTAACCGTAACTCATTCTGCAGCAATCGCACCGGCTCCAGCTCCCTTCGAGACCTGCATTAGGATGCCGGCAGGGCCTCTTGTTAAACTCACATCTTCTCGAGGCGCCGTGAATAGCCGACGAATGTTGAGCGAGTTCGTCGAGGATCTTGATGTTGAAGCCCTCACCTCCACTACAAATTTTGCTATGCAGGTTAATCCGATGCTGGCGACACTCGTGAACTTCCATTCCGAGGAGGTCGTTGGGTCGTGGGTTGACTACTGCAGACAGATCGAGCCTTTCCTGCATGAGATCGAGCTCATGCATATTGCTCCTAAGGTGTTAGCTTTAATTTCCCAGCGGGTTGCATGGATGGAGCAGAGTGTTCCTTTCCTTCACCATTTTGAACAAGAGGCGACCCTGCGGCAGAAGGAACATGAGGCGGTTTCTAACGAGTCTTCTCGGTTGCGCTCCAAGGTCGACGCGAACGCTGCACGGCTGAAGGCTGTTTTCGATAGTCTCCAACGGTGTATCTCAGACGGGTTGGCGCTAAGGCAGAAGCTTGACTCCATCGAGTGGGTTGCGCAAAGTTGCAAAACTGCTAAGCATGAAATCGATACAAAGCTTTCATCCTGCTTGCAGCAACGGGCTCGAATTAAAGCGGAGCTGGCAGCGGTGGCTGACTGTGAGAAAGAGCTGAAAGGAGTGCACGAGCGGCTTGCCGACTTGTTAAAGAGGCCTCCTCCTTAGTACCTGTCTTTGTAATTTTTTTGTATTGACGGAAATTTGTAATTCATGAATAACATGTATTCATTCATTTTTTTATTCTTTTATTCCATCCATTTTCATATGATGTACCTCGTATCCAATTAAATTTATGAATAAAGGACACATTTCTTTTCTATCTTGTATTATTGCCTTCTTTTCTTTGCTGTCATGTGATTTTAGCAAATTTGGCCTGTAGGTGATAGATATTAGTTCATCTTGAACTCTTTGTAGGGTAGTGATGGCTTAGGAAACAGGTTCAGATCTGCCGTCCAAGACTTTTCAATTTTATGAGCCATGAGGGTATCATAAAGATTTTTCTCCCTACGAGTCGTGAGGATCTCGTAGGTGTATTTTCTCTTTAGGAATCATGAGGACTCCTAAGTGTGCTTTCCCTTGAGAGTCGTAAGGATCTCACAAGAGAATTTTCTCCCTTATAAGTCGAGAAGACTTGTAAGTGATCGATGAGTTGGCCTTTTTTCGAGTCGAAGCACTGCTCCGACGAGGAGGTCATTTAGTTGACGTATTTCCGCGACGGGGTCATTGGATGACGTATTTCCGCGACAGGGTCATTGGATGACATATTTCCGCGACGGGGTCATGTGCTGACGTATTTCCGCGACGGGGTCATTGAATGACGTATTTCCGTGACGGGGTCATGTGCTGACGTATTTCCGCAACAGGGTCATTGGATGACGTATTTCCGCGATGGGGTCATTGGATGACGTATTTCCTCGATGGGATCATGTGCTGACGTATTTCCGCTACGGGGTCATTGGATGACGTATTTTCGCGACGGGGTCATTGGATGACGTATTTCGGCGACGGGGTCATGTGCTGACGTATTTCCGCAACGGGGTCATGTGCTGACGTATTTCCGCAACAGGGTCATTGGATGACGTATTTCCGCGAAGTTGTCATGTGCCGACATTTTTCCGCAACGGAGTCATTGGATGACGTATTTCCGAGGCAGGGTCATTTGCTGATGTGTTTCCGCGACGGGGTTATTGGATGACGTATTTCCGCAACGGGGTCATTGGATGACGTATTTCCGCGACGGGGTCATGTGCTGACGTATTTCCGCGACGGGGTTATTGGATGATGTATTTCCGCGATGGGGTCATATGCTGACGTATTTCCGCTACGGGGTCATTGGATGACGTATTTCAGCTATGGGGTCATTTGATGACGTATTTCCAAGACGGGATCGGGTTGACTTGCTCCACTTTCTGCGGTGTCGAGACTGACTCTAGGTTGTCTGTAAACCTTAGAGTCTTGGAACTGGGGACTTTGCCATGGCTTCGATTGGTGGTGTCATGTCCGTGCTCTGCTGGTAGGAGGAGGAATGCCGTTGTTGATCTTCTGGGATGCAGATTTTACTGTTGAGATCTGACTTTCCCTTTTGACAAGATCTGGTGGGGACATGTGGTTCCCTTTTCGTTTATGCCCATGGATTGTATACAGGGGTCAGTATGGACTCGCCTGTAAGGCAAAAGTTTCATTCTTTCATCATTTTTTTATTTCTTTCCTCGATACTTTATCATTTCAGCTTTTTATATCGCGAAAGTCCCGATTGCCCAATCATTTTGGCTATTTTTCGCGGTGCCCAATCATTTCGGCTATTTTTGTTTTTACTCGCTGCTTTTTATTGCGAGTTGCCCAATCATTTCGGCTATTTTTGTATGCATATCTTTTACTTGCTGTTTTTTTGCAAGTTGCCCCATCATTTCGGCTATTTCATATACATTTCTTTTACTTGCTGATTTTGTTGCAAGTATGGAACTTGGAACCTGATGCCAATCTTAGCATCAATATCGTTGCGACTGGAATACTGCCAGGAGCGAATCATCATTTGTCATGAAAGGACTTGAAATTTGATACCGTTTTAGGAATCAGCATCGCTACCACTAGGACGTTGCCAGGAGCGAATCATCATTTGCCTCTGTCGATGCCGAATAAAGGTGGCTTAGCAAACAGGGTTAGGATCTTGTCGACTAAAGCTTCTGACTTCATGAGCCGTATGAGTCTCATAAAGATGTTTCTCCCTGCGAGTCGTGAGGATCTCATAGGTGCGATTTCTCCTTAGGAATTGTGAGGATTCTTAAGTGTGTGTTCTCTTATAAGTCGTAAGGATCTCATAAGAGCATTTTCTCTTTATAAGTCGAGAGGACTTACAAGTGTTGTTCACCAAGCGGGGAAATTTCGCACCATTGGCGGGAACTTAGTAGGGGAGACGTTTATTTGTGCCCGTAGATTGTATACAAGGGTCAATATTGAACCGCTTGTAGGGCAGTCTGTGGAGTGTGATGGCTTAAGAACAGCTTCAGATCCCTGTAGCTTAAGGCTTTTGAATCTTATGAGCCGTGAGAGTCTCATAAGAGGGTTCTCCTTACGAGTCGTGCGGATCTTGTAAGTGTAATTTCTCCTTAGGAATCGTGGGGATCTCTAAGTGTGTTGCTCTTTTGTGAGTCGTAAGGATCTCACGCAGGTAGTTTTCTCCTTATAAGGTTGAGAAGACCTTGTAAGTGTCTTTTAACGAGATTGCGCCCTTTCGGGTTTTCACAAACTCGCCGGTAGCCCTGCTGTTTTTACTCACGGAGCCCTTTCGTGTTTTCATCCGTGCCTATTTTGCTTGTGGACATATCTTTTTTTTACGAATCTGCGCCCTTTTGGTTTTTCACAAACTTGCTGGTAGCCATGCTGTTTTTACTCACGGAGCCCTTTCGGGTTTTCATCTGTTCCTATTTTGCTTATGGACGCACCGTTTTTTTCTTTTTCTTTTTACGAGGTCAACCCAAGGATACTGCGGGTTTGTAGTAGTTTAAAGACGTTTTCGTCAGTAGTTAGTTTTAGGATATTTCGGTCTATTGTTGCCATTTTTTAGGCAAATTTCTAGTTTACGGACTTTTCGGTCCATAGTAGCTTTGAGACGAAGTTTCACCGGATGCTTAATGAACAAGTAGGTTTCCCCTTGATAGACCTTGTCACATAATCCAAGGATTTTGGCACTGCTCTTACCCCCAGCTCCTCTACGTTATCTTCTAACGCCGAGTGAGTTTCTTTGTTACTTAGCGACGAATGGAAGATCATGTGGCAACTTGCCACATAATCTTTGGGTTCCTCTGACGAGTCGTCTCCCTCATCATTGTCATTATCTTCACTTTCAAGGGTGTGATTGAGAAACTCTTGAAGCGTGACTGGGGTTTGTGCCTTTTGGTTGTATTCCTCCAGCGCGTCAATATGCTTTTGCAGATCCATGCGCTTGTCGTCAGACTGCGTGGGCTTTTTGGTCTTCTTCTTCTTCGAAGACTTTGATGGCTGGGCCTGAGTGTTTTGCCCATCGCTACTAACTCCCGATGTTGGGCGTGGTTTCAGCATCCCATTGATGATCTCCGGCTCTTGCGGGTTTTTCCACCTGATCGCCGAACATGTTTGAACATCTTTCAGCATTCTTTTAGTTTTTGCCGAAAGAACAACTTCCCATGGAGCTTCCTCTATGAATGAGCATGATTCCCCCGGCATGTCCATCTTTTTCGGAGCATGTGGTTGTGGCGGGTTCACCTTCCAGTTTTCAGACAACGCGAATTTGCCTTGTTGGTATTGGTCTTCAACTCGGTTTTTGAAGTGGGTGACCCATTACTCTGTGATAGGGACAATAGTTAGGATGGTTAACATCACCAGGTTGCGACGGATGTCTTGGATCAGGCAGAGTGATGAGCTCGTTACGCACTGCCAGTTCGAACAGTGTCCATGTTTTATCCCAGGAAATGAGTAAGGATGTCTTAACTTCTCATCGAAGGATCACCGCTTGTTGCCTTGGCAAGCAGCTGGTTTCGGCTCACTCGGTTGTTGTTGAGCGTTGGCGACAAAGGTCTCTTTCCCTTTGCCTTTTTCATTTCGAAAATCCACTTTTGAAGGGAAATGCCTATAGCCCGTCTGGTCCATTTGGGCCAGCTTATCAATCAAGGCCTGGAAAGTAGTTGGCTTGAAGAACATCATGAATTGAGATATGGTCGCCTGCGGATCGAGGGTACCCATGAACATGCCTACTGCAGGAGCTTCCTTTATGCGCTGTTCGCACTTTGACGATAGGTTCCGCCACCGTATCGCGTACTGAACCCATGTTTCACCTGGCTTCATCCTGGCGTTAATTAGTGCGGTGATTGGGGTGCGTTCGCAAGCGCTTGCGAACCTTTGCGTAAACAGCAGCTCCATTTCTGCAAATGTCTTGACAGAGTCATTCGGGAGTTCAGAATACCACTCGAATGCTGTCTCTAACAAGATGCCAACGAATTGGCGAAGCAGTAGCTTATCGTCACCTCCGGTGTCGCCGCACAGAGCCTTGAATTGAGCAACATGCTGGTGTGGATTCCCCGTCCCCTTATATACATGGAATTTAGGGATCGTATACCCTGGCGGGTATTTTATTTGGTTACCAACCCGGATAGGGTCGTCCAGTCTTAACAATTCGGCCGGCCGCTTCGCTCCCCTGATGAGCTCGTATCTGTTGAGCGATATAGTCATCCAGGGCGGCTTTGGAGATGGTCTCCTCTTTGGCTGCTGATAGAGCTGGAAGAGGGTTTGATGTCTCCCCTCTGTCGTCTTTAAGGATAATCGGGGGTCTTCAGCTGGAGGATCCGGTTGTATCATCATCCCGACCATATCTTGGAATAAAAGTGTCATTCGTTTTATGTTGGCCGCTTGTTCCACGGCCTCTCTGTCTTTCTTCTCGAGGATTCTGCGGAGGAACTCAGCATCGGTTTCTTGTTCTTGACGCTGCTCCGACGACACCTCTAGGCTTTCTTTTGGCCCAGTGAGTGCAGCCATAGTTGTCAGCATCTCCTGGAGCTTTTGCTATTGTTGCTCCTGAGGCTTTTTCATTGATCGGGTGAGCGGTCAGTGACCCGTAGAAGCACGGCTTTCCTCTTTTCCGAAATCCATATAAACAGTGTGCACCACCATGCCCCCAGACTTAGGGCGTTTGGATTCAGTGCCCTTGAGATTCGTCGCAGACATGGGGATTTTCTCCGGCCTTCTCCTTTTGTGGGTGGTCGAAGTTGAGGGGGCCATAGCAGCGGGAACCCAAGTAGGTGACACCTTCTGTGGTACGACAGGGTGCTCCTTCTCTTGCCGAACTTTCATCTTCTTCGGTCGGCGGGAGTAGTCGTGGTTGATCACTGAGTCTTGGACCCGTCGCCAGACCTTGTGAATTTTAGAGGACAGACGCTGAGGGGGCTGCTCCATCTTTGCCTTTGTAACGCTTTCCACAGGTGGAGGAGATCTTTTCAGCACCGCAGTTGAAGAGTTTTTGTGTACCCTCCTAAGTGGTTCAAAGCTATTCCCAGTTGGAACAGCAGCATCAATTTATACCATTAGAGCTGGTGGAGTCAATCCCGAAGGGGAACTGCCTCCAGCTTTCCTCACTCAGCTCCAGTGGCGACGTCGAACACGCCTTGTAGATGGGATCGTTTCCGTTGTCGGGGTAGCTTCTTCATGCCCCCTGTTTTGGTGAAGGGTTGCTATCGATGCCAGCCTATCAAAGACTGACGTCCGCTAAGAAGGGATGGTCAACCTGTCGAAGGCAGACTTTCGAGCAGGGGTAGCGTGACTTCATTTACTGGAGCAGGGATGGCTATCTGATGACTTCATTTACTGGAGCAGTCTTGTGAAGATCGACCCCTTAGCAGGAGCAGTCTCTCTGATGACTTCATTTACTGGATCAGGGATGGCTATCTGTTTCGGGATAACCCCTTCAGGTATTTTGGGCTTTTTCATGGACCCATTAGAGCTTTGGCCCAGTCTGTTAAAGACCGAGGCGTTGGATATGGGCGACCCGTTGAGAGGGGCCGCGATAGTTGCAAGCCGATCGAAGACCGACTTCTTTGGAGCTTCTTGCGATGGCAGTGGGGCGTTGAAGCTCATGGGTGGGAGCATGGTCCTAAAGAACAGTTCAGTGGTGGCCTGAGTCACCTGTTCCACTGGCATCGTAAAATTGGAGGCCGCTGGAGGCCCATAGATCACTCCTTGTCACGACCCGAAATTACGAATCATGACCGGCACTTAGACTACGAACGTCTTAAGGCGCACGTATTCTAAGTAAGCCAAAACCCAGAAATCCAAACCAAGAGAAGTAGTAGAGTGTAGGAAAAACCATACCAAATCAACCTGTATGCATCATAATATACAACGCTTACAGGCGAGGATCACAACAGAAATGAAACTCAACCAGCAAGAACCCATCGAAATATAACCCGCGACTCTAAGGTCGAAAGAATAAACATCACTGGTCTCTATCTCAAATAAGTACATGTTTGGTTGATGGATCTTCTAGATACAACTGAATATATTATACAATGTATAATGATGGGTACGATACAAATAACCCACCTACTAGCAAGTCACCTGAAATAAGCTGTGCCCGCAAAGCCGTAATGAAATCCGTACGGCAACACCTGCAAGAAACTGGGGCACAACGGGGGTGAGTTGCCAACTCGTGAGTAGAAAAAGATCTACGAACAGAAAATCGCATGTATGACGCAACCTAGGTCATACGATCAATATATATAATCATCAATATATATAATCAGTAATCTCTAACCATGTCTAGGGTAAATATCTAACCCAAGTGTAATCCCATATGTCCATGTCAGTGCATCAGGTAACAATGTATCATATAGATGATGTATGAATGCATGTAACAGAATGCATGTACTGAAGAAAACAACTTTTCATAATTTGTGAGATTTCTGTACTTTTAAAATGAGGTATCATAAATGAAATCAGCATAAACAGTGCCTAGCATCGGCACAAAACATAAGTCTCAGTATCTCGATACCTCTGTATCACAATCTCTGTACCTCAATATCTCGAAATCTCAATGTCTCAATCATAAAATCTAGGGCGCCGTCAGTCCAGATCGGTCCCTACCATCCATCTCATGACTACGACGGTATCCTCCGGATATCCGACGTGTCGGGTAATATCACCGGTCGGTAGTGCTCCCCTGCCAGGCTCAACGCCATCTCCTGCGATCTTCTTGCCCCGGGATACCGCACCGGGTCCACCATGTACCCGCAATCGGTCTCATCCGCCTCCTCGATTCGGGTTTCACATGTCACTCTCAGCACCGAGAAAACACATGGTGAACGCACTGAAATATCATATCAAGGGTAACCGGGTTTTTAAAACATTTACATAATCTCTTTGAAATACCCACGGTTCCCAAATCCAGAATAACATAGAAACAACATATCTCAATGCGTATAATCAGGAAGCATGATGTATGTGACATATAAATAGAATGCAAGTGTAACTGTATGTCCTGCAACATGGAATAATAGTATGCACATACAAGGGTCATATCCTGATGCAATAATACTACTGTGTAGTGACATGGCAATTACCGATGAAGATGTGTGTGAACTGGCAAGTAAGTGTATGTGGAATATACGCATCATCGGTAATGGTGCTGGTGTCCTAGCAGCATGATATCAATAATAGAATATGAATCATAACAGTATGCGATGCAGAGCAACAATAATAATATGCGGGAGCTGAAATACTGAACACCATGATCGCTAAACTGCATCTAATGTCATAAAGGTCATATAGCTACCCTACTACAAGGCTGAGCTAAAGCTAGTAGTAGGTAAGGGAACCGCCTAACCTCTGAGTCGATACATATATATACACACACACACACACACACACACACACACACATATATAGTCGGTGATCCCGCCTCGATCATATCACATCCGATATCATATCTCTATAATTGGTTATTCCCAAGTCAAGTAGGCGGATCAAACATCAATTTATGGCTCGTACGTAAATCCGTCGTACAGCCTCCCCAATCTGGGTACGGGTCAATATCACATTGGTCAAATCATTCATCTGGTATTCTCTTTATCAATATCGTATCTGGGTACTGGCCTATGTCTAGTACAATGATAACATCATCACTATAGTTATGATTTGACTACTGATCGACAGTCTCGTATAAATCGATATCATCAGCACATATCATCTCAAGGAGTATGCCCCGCCCAAGGCGGTCTATTATAAATATCCTGTCATATCATATCATATCATATCTCGTATCATAATCACATGTCGATCATTTACATATTTATATCACTATTCCTATGGCATCATTATCCCAAAATCCGCTAAGGCATCAAGACTTATCTCGAATATGAATTTTACCATATCACTGATATCATAAACTCGGATCAATCTCATCGACTCATCTCAATCCCATGTATCATTCTCAAATCCTTAATAAACACATAACCTCATACCCAAGTGAACACATGTCCATAACAAATCCCATAAGCATATATGAAGTGAGGATGTATGCAAGTATGTATATGTGTGCATGAATGTGTAGTGCACCCACTTCCCTATGGTTTCGTAACTTTTCACCAATCCAATATACCAATATCCATCTTAAATCATCCATAATTTTCCGAACAACATATAATAATAATGGTAGGTGTGTATACGCATCCGTATACATCACCACGGACTGCGGGGGTGCTATACGCCATCCACCCGACTTCTCCCCGTAGATATAAATCTACTCACCTTTCTTTAAGCGTGCCGGTGCCTATGTCTTCATTTGCATCTCCCACGCCTCGACGCCACGTGGGGTACCTACAAGGATATCACACGCTAAAACTCATGAAAACCATATCGGAAACCAAAATGGTACACACTACGCCCATAGGTAAAAACCTGTGACCTTGTGTGCAAACACAGCCAATATCCGCTGTCGTTGACGTCCAAACGCCACCCGACAGAAACGAATCACCAAATACCAAAACTTAAATCTATAAACATCATGAAAAACATGGCAGCAACCCAGAAAAGTGGTCCCAGATTTCTGTTCAAGTCAAAACATGGCAAATAAACAACTCTGGGGTAATGTACAGGGTATATATGACCTACCGAAGCAAATTAGGCACCTATCTTTACAGGGGGCGGGCCACATACCCCAAAAAACCGGCGAGGCCGGCCCTAAGATGGATTTGGGCTCTCGTCTGCAGTGGGTGGTCTCTTGGTGGTCTAAATAGGCTCATGGTATTGTTTATTTTCCCCGTAATGACCCCGGATCACTCCAGATTCACCTGCACGCCATATATCCTCACAAACCGACATGAAAAGTTCTATAAATCCGTATTTGGTGAAATCTGAGACAAATCTTGGTTTAACTGGTTTCAAACAGACTTAATAAGGTTACACTAATAATCAAAACCATCACTTGGCCAAATCTCACTCAAAACACCTAAACTAGCACTATATCTCAATATAGCAGTAAACTATCGGTTAATAACCCAAAACTTAACAAGATAGGAGTTCGTTGTAAGATTATACCTCAAAGAAACTCCTAGAATGCATGGGAAAAGAGGATGAAGTAAGGAGGAGTGTTGTACGGCCGCTGGACTACTGCTATAGTCACGGGTGTTGCATGGCTGATGCTGCTGCTTGCAATTGTTTCCCTCTTCTCTTTTGCAGCAGCTACTGCTGCTGTTGTTTTTATTGGGGTGCTGGTGTTGCTGAAATTGTGGTATGGTGTTGTTGGTGTGTTGGTATGTGGTGTGGTTGAAGTGTGATGGGGTGTGGTGTGGTTTGAATGGGGTTGTTGTTGCTGTGGCTGTTTTCTCAGCAATGCTGATGCTGCATCTGCTGCTTGCAACTTCTCCCTTTTCTCTTGTTATTCGGTGTGTGAGGCAGCAGAGGAAGAGTTGGGCTGTGGCTTATGAGGTTGGGGTGTGTGTGGGGATGAAGCTGCTGTGTTGGGGTTGAAATGTGGCTGATCTGTTGCCAGGAAATGGGGCTGAATCTGTGCTGAAGTAGCAGCTGATGCTAGTGGCTGAAATGATGGTGTAGGTGCAGAGTTGGCTGAATTTCAGCTATTGTGGCTGAAAGTATTGACAAGGGGCTGATGTACTGCTGCTGATGTGAGGGGTTTGGGGTGTAGGTGTAGGGAGGGGGCTGTTCTGATGCTGGAGTCAGCCATTGTGGCTGAAGGTGTTGATAAGGGGGCTGATTAGCTGCTGTTCTGATGCAAAAGTCAGCCATTGGGGCTGAAAATGATGATGGGAGAATGTACATCAGCTAGGGGGCTGATAAGTCTTGATGGGGGTGTGTTGGTCAGCTATGGTGGGCTGAAAATGTTGAGGGTAGGCTGAAGTGATGATGTAGGTGCTGGGCTAAGGGGGTTAGGGGCTGGTGTAGCTGATGTGGGCTGCTCGTAGGGTGGCTGAATTATTGTTTCAGCTGCTGATGTTGGCTGATGTAGCAGCTGATGTGTTGCTATGGGGCTGAATTTGGAGAATTTGGGGCTGCTGTGTGAGAGGGGGTAAGGAACACAAGGAATACTGAAATGGGATGGATCATGGCACATCCTAACCACCTCTCTCTTTCTCCAAAACAATGCTCACAAGACACCAAGCTACCATGGCTCACTTCTCCCTACACAAGTCGACATAACCCCAGCTCTAATCAAATGGTTCAACCCACCATGGTCACCTAAACTTGGTCCAACCCTAGGCTACCATGACCAAAATAAAAAAACAGGTGTAGAAAATGTCATGTGCACATTTTTGCACAAAAAGCCAAAAATCCACTTAGCGATTGTCAATCGCGATTTACACCAAAATAACATATACGTAACCATAAAAGCTTAAAAATGACATACTTCCACAAAATACCCTATTTTAGAATTTCTACAATTTTCTCCGGAATTTTCACCATTTATCGGTATTTACCGACTATTAAAATATTAATTAAAAATTATGAAAATTCCCAAAAATAATATTTTTTTTTGAAATGTTACACTCCTCCAGTAAGGACGGAGTGGGAGTTGTTGCAGTTGTTGCAGTTGAAAGCCATTGATCTTCTATTTTCTGCACGGAGCAAGACACCAAATCTTAGTACCTCGAATCCAGGGGCAGCCATAGCAAACCGCAATTCGTTCGTGAAACACGACACACGAAGTGTGGAGTGGAAAGAGGAAAAGGTCCCACCGGGCGTGCCAGAATCTGTTCTCCACCGAAAGACGTGACTGGGGCATTGGGACGTCTGGCCTGAATTTTGGGGGCAGATGCTATTTGGGTTTTATCCGTCCATCTCTCCGAAGATACCAAGTTGATTTATGGCACCGTGTATCGGAGGTTTAGACGGATGCGGCCGTTGTAGCAGACTTCGTCAGATTCCCCCTCATTTGAGGGGTTTTTGATTGTGGGGACGCTTTTCCCTGCAGGCGTAAGCCCCTGCAGTTAATTACGCTACTGCATCGCGGCAACAACTTTCTCCTTCTCCAGATGGTCACTTCGTGTCATGCGTGTTTGTTTTATTTTCGGTTGCCCGTAGATTGTATACGGAGACTAATTTATGTTGTCGCCCGTAGGGCGTGGATTAGTCCAAATCCGTATTTTCTTAGATTTGGTTTTTGGGTTGGGTTTAAGGATCGTTAATCTCATTTGAGACTAAGATCAACTTAAACATTTGTTAAGGTTACGTTAGTATACTTTTAGACTAAGATCTACTCAACAGGATCATTTAGATCCAACAAAAGAGCATTTGGACTCTATTATTTTAGTTTAGGGACATTGCGGTCCAGAAGTTTAAGGACATCATAGTCCGTGATAGTTTAAAGACATCATAGTCTGTAATGTTCAAAGACATCATAGTCCGTGATAGTTTAAAGACATCATAGTCTGTAATGTTCAAAGACATCATAGTCTATAAGTTTAAGGACCTCACAGTCCATGGTAGTTTAGAGACATCATAGTCTGTAAAGTTTAAGGACATCATAGTCCATGAGTTTAAGGACCCCACAGTCCGTAAAGTTTAAGGACATCATAGTCCATGAGTTTAAGGACCCCACAGTCCATGGAATATATGGTTGTTGGGACCCATCACCTCTCTGAAGATGTTGAAGGATTACAACGACACATATCAGAGAAGTGAAGAGATGTACCCTTGAACCAATATTGTTTGGGAGATTTGTAGTCAAGTTTGGGACTAAGATCAAAGATTTATGAGCATATGG
This sequence comes from Agapanthus africanus, assembly GCA_030015575.1. Classification (NCBI taxonomy): domain Eukaryota; kingdom Viridiplantae; phylum Streptophyta; class Magnoliopsida; order Asparagales; family Amaryllidaceae; genus Agapanthus; species Agapanthus africanus. The sequence continues at coordinate 278,962,776 of JASDDO010000029.1, read as the reverse complement.
GCTCAATTAATTTGAATTAGGGATCTGTGGCCAACTTGGGCTTGGCCCATTCGGTTGAAATGTTGGACATTTAATTAGGCTCAGTCCCTTTTCATTTAACGATGCTCAGCATTGGTTTGGGTTCTAACAACCGTTTTTGTCTTTTATTGAGTGCTGAGCACTCATTATAGCTCTGGGGCTTAATTTAAAAAACAATTTATGTTCCCTCAGCGCACACATGAGGAGCACGTGGTGCGTTTGGCGCTGAGCGCCAGTCAATGAGCACAGAGCGCTACTGTTAAGTAGCGCACACGTGAGGAGCACGTGGCGCGCTTGGCTGAGCGCCAGTCAACGAGTGCAGAGCGCTTCTGTTAAGTAGCGTGCACGTAAGGAGCACGTAGCGCGCTTGGCGCTGAGCGCCAGTCAATGAGCGCAGTGCGCTTCTGTTAAGTAGCGCGCACTTGAGGAGACGTGGCGCGCTTGGCGTTGGTCACCAGATTTGGAGCGCTAAGGTGCTTCTTATGAAGTAGCGCACACGTGAGGAGCACGTGGCGCGCTTGGCGCTGAGTGCCAGACAATGAGCGCAGAGCGCTTCTGATCAATTTCGTGATCTGAAAAATAAGTTCTCGCTTACAAAAGACTTTGTCTCGTGGTTCTAAGAACAGAGTTCTTATTTTTATAGGAGATGTTACTGTAACGTTTTAAAAATAATTAAATAAATAAGTAAATGAATAAAATTGTTTAAGTGAAATTTTTGATTTTCGGTAAAGTAAAATGTATTTTTCGTAAAACTAAACCGTGATTGTTTTTCATTATAATTTCAAAAATACCTATTTTAATTATGTAATTACTAGTAAATAGTGTTTATTTAGCCACTTATAAATTTTTAGTTTAATTAAATATTTTTCCTAAATTAATTATTTTAAATATTAACATAAGCTTTATTTTTTCACTAAATTAGTGTAAATTACAAATTTAAATGGTTTTAATTTGTAAAAATGAACCATGGCATATTAGAAATTAGTGTGTATCATGGAAAAATTATTTGCAAATTTTTCCTATTTTCTAGAGCTTTCTTGAGTTGCTATAGTAAATAAATAAATAAATAATTAAATAAAGCATGAAAAGACTTTATGTGATGTTTCTTCTCTTGAAAGTTCTACACAACATCACACCCTCTTCTTTCTCTCCCTCACCTCACCAAGGCCGGCCACAAACCCCCCATGGCTGCCCCCCCTATTTCCCACTTCATTTTATTTCAAAATTCATCAAAAATACTTCAAAAATCCAATTAAAATTCCACAAAATCCTAATTATTTCATACCCTTTATTCTCTACTCATCTTTACATGGATTTTGGAGTGGGAAAGCATGTATTTTTGAGGCTCATTTTCAAGTTTGGACATGAGGTTGTGGAGGTATAAATCCTTCTCTTTTGTTTTATTTCTATTAGATATTTCTTTTAAAGCATAATTAGATTAATTAGATTAATTCTAGTTGCAAATTCTAAAATTCAAGTTAGGGTTTGCAAATTCAAGAGGTGGTTTTTATTAATTAATTAGGGTTATAATAGCTAGTTTAACATCTTTTAGAGTGGAAAATTCTTGCATGGTGGTGGTATAATAAATTGTTTATCGAAATTGTTTTAATTAAACTATTTAGCTAACTAGATTTTTCTAAAATGTGTTTGTGGGTAAAATAAAATTCTTATTAAGGTTGTTATCATTAGATGGTAGTTTTAATGAGAATATTAGCATATTAATTGAATGAAAAACTTAGTTTGATCACTAGATTACTTTGATAATTGGAAAAATAGTAATAAAATGCTATTATTTTGTAAACTAGATTTTAGGAATTTCTAAATAAATGTGATTAAAAATATAATTTATGGTTTCATTGAATCATTATCATTATGAATTGTGGTTTAATACATTAATTCATGCAAATCATGTTTTGTGGTGGAATTGTGGTGTTTTGCTTGAAAAATGTTGAAAATTGTTAAATGTTGCAAACTAGAAATTTCAAATTAATATAAATTTGTGTACTAAAAATATAGTAACGGTTTGTATAGTCTAGTTATGCTATATAATGAGTTTTATAACTACTGGTTTTATTTAAATGTCAAGTTTTGATGAAAAACGGTAAATTGGCAATTTCGGTTTTTACGAAATTGGACGGTTTGATGGATTTTAGGGTTTCGATGGATTTAATCATGTTTTATAGTATAAGTAATGTGTTTTAAAACTACAAGTTGTTTGTTGATATTATCTCGATCCATCAGAGTTTGTATGCCGATATCGAGCGGTATTTGGTTCTTTTGCGCGGACGGGACATAGGTTTTAACCTATGCTTATTCCTTGTATCGTTTTACTTTTGTATGTGATTCGGTTTACGATACTATTTATATGTTTGCGTTTAGGTACCCCTCACGTGGACTGCGGGCGATGAAAAGGAGGATGGCGACACCGTCTTTGGCAGACATGGACCAAGTGAGTAGATGCATATCTACGGGAGGAAGTCGGTTGGATGGCGTTTAGCACCCCCGCAACGTAGAATAGGAATAGTACTTATTGACATTAGAAAACCAGATGTGACCCTAGATTCTTAATCAGTAGGACCCTAGTATTGACCCGAGGCTGGACTAGACTGATTTAGGAAAACCATATCAGAGGATGAGTACCTTGAAAGAGGTTCGTAGGTTTCAGATAGAAACATACACACACACACACTGAAACTCGACATGGGGTATACGTGTTGTTGGAGATAGTGCCCTCAGAGTCAATTATTAGGTCACAGGTACGTGATTGTAATGATTGAGGGAGGACCTATCCCGGTAGGACAGTCTTACTCGAAATGATAGTATGCTATCTGGTTTACCTTTATCATCGTGTATTGCTTTAGGTGACCTGACACGTCGCTATTACACGTTGATAGAGCCCCTAGGATTCTTGCTTGACCACCAGCAGTATGAGGGCGATCATATAAGTGGGAGCTGGGGGTCTATAAGCTTATCCTTAAAAGGTCCCTAGTCGTGGGAGTTTCGAGACTGGGCATCGATACTCCATTAGTAGACTAGTGTATACAGTCGAGACCCCGACGAGGGGCAGTGGCCGGTCTCACAAGCCACTGGTGTCAGTTGGATCACCTAAGATGTATACAGGTGCTCATTGGGTTATGAGTACACCGGACAGGACTCGCCGGGAACATGCTAGTTGGTCATATACCAGACGTCAGATGGCAGTTCCCTGGTGACATGTGTGCAGGTTAGTTCATCGACCTGGGGATCGTCATTTGTCTCGTGTGAGTTCCCACTGTACTTTGATTACTACCCTACCACGGCTCAAAGGAGTCGTGCAAACAGGTTTTAGTTGGGTACAGTCCCGAGCCACATGGAGGCAGTGAGCGTATCTTCAGGGGTTCGTCTCTCCCGGTATTGGGGGTGAGGTCGTGCTGTGTCTAGGAGAGCCATTACACAAAGTCCTTGGCCAAGGCAAGGAGATTTGCTGGTAGGTATTCCAGTAGTATCTCAGGGTGTTCTGGGCTACACTCCGACACGACTTGTACCGCTTTTGGGGGTCTGACTTTTACCAACCCCCTAGGCCCGCCATGCGATACTCATAGACGAACGGACCGGACTGCACGGATATTGTCACTGACAGGCTCAGTAGGGTTGTCAGGCTGAGTTCGCTCACAGACATCCTTTTTAGTCAGTACCTGGTAGCCCGTTACGTATTGGCTTATACCTCTGACGTGCTAGTGGTTAAATCCACAACCAAGGTGTTGACGAGTCTTTAGAGTCCCCCACATTCTGTTACTCAGCTTTCGGGCGAAAGGTTGTAGAGGCCGTATGGAGATATGGCAAGGTCCGATCAGATACGTGTGGTATTGCACGGATCAGGATCGGACAGTTTGTACTATAGGCCGTATGGTTATATGGCAGGGTTCGATCAGATACGTGCGGTATTGCACGGATCAGGATCGAACAGATATTACTAGCCGGCTTTGGTGTAAGCCGGATCCTAGTATAGTACAGCGTAGACTTTGTCTCTTTGCATTTGTATTTCGGTCGAAATACAGATGCGGGTGTGTATGCACAGTATCGGGGTTTTCCTGTAATTTATTACGGGACCAGTTTTCTGGAGTTGCCAGTTTGTTTTCAGTTTCGGCCGATTTCCATTGTTCCGTTCATTGGCCGAAGTTTGGTGGAGGAGGGTTTATTTGCATTGTTGCAAATAGGAAATTGTGGAGGGGGTCTTTGCATATTTCCTTGTGTCATGATGGCTCACCATACCTTGACCTTGTTTGACTTCATCATGGCTTGACTTTTGTATGATGATGGAGGGACATGATGGTTGTTGATGATTTGGTAGTTGGAGTGAGGTTATTTACTTGCAATCATTTCTTGATATCATGAGCTTTTCTCTCTCCCTTGCATTATGGTTGTGATTGATTAATCCTTGGCTCTCTCCTCACTTCACACTCTCTCCCCATTCACAAAGAGTGGCCGGCCAAGTCCTTCTTGGGCTGTCCAAAATTGTAGTGGGGGTTTTTGTTGTTGATTTCATGTTCCAAAATCCACAAGTTCCTCCACAAAACTCCTTGCATCATCCCTCCACCACAATGGCATCTCCAATACCCCAAAGGTGAGACACAAGCTCTACCAAACATTCTACAGCAATCTTGGGCACGTCGAGTAGCCGGCTTCGTGCCCGAGTTGCCTCGGCATTGAGGTGGGAGCCCGTAAACAAAGTAGGCGATGCGGTGCACTTCCGGCGACGAGGAGGAGACGGGACTTTTCCGCAGGAGATCGGGAGCATGACGAGAAGACCGGAGGACTTGGATCGTCGGTATATCTCTTTCCCCTCTTATAGTTGGCTTAGACTAGTTAATGGTTCGATCCGGAGTTTAGTGCGCGGTGGTGCCGGTTTGCAAAGTCCGCAAAATTTTAGTTATTCACCGCTTCCGCATTCCGGCGTCGGATTGACGGCCGGGGCGCCGCCGTGCACTTACAGTGGTATCAGAGCCTCCCCATTAACTTAGTCTAGCTTTGTGTAATGTGTTTGCATTTCCGATTGATCAAAAAGTTCCAAAACCCGTATTACCTTCGCATCAGTTTCTGTTGAAAATTTTTGGTCTCGAAAAATTTTTCTCTTGGTCTCAGAATGATGTGCAGGGAGATGTAAGAACACTGGAAAAATTTCGTAGCACGATCCCTCCGTACAACCGCGGAAGGGCGGCCAAAACCCTCTTTTGGCCGCGCTTCCGCGGCAAGTTTGTGGGCTCGTGTGTTTACTTTTTTGCAGTGGGCTTATGGGCTTATTTCAGGGGTTTTGGGATATTAAAATTGGGCCCATATTTTCTTTAACTGCTGCAGTATTCTTTGTGGGCCCACTTGTTAAAGTTTGATCAATCGGAATATTTTAAACACATTTTTCACAGTATTTACATTATATCTGCGACCGTGAATGTCACTCGATCGGTAAATCCGGTCTAACTGCTATAGCCCGGTTAGACGGATTTGCGAACGTGACTTTCACGTTGATGTTCTATGTATTTGCTGTGATGTTGCGGATCGGTCGTGGGGGATAGCCTGGATGCAATGCTAGTACAGTCTTTGTTGTATTATGTACATTTGTTATTGCGGGGCGAGCGTCCGACATGTGGACTGCCGTCACTGCCTGTTTGTATTATTCTTTTGGGGCACGACCTGGTTGCGGTCGATGTACCCGTTGTATGTATATTTTACTTTCTGTACTAGGATTACCCCGCGGAGGGGTGCACGGATAGCCGGGTTCTAGAGGGCAGCAAGCCCGCATCTCATGGCATTGGGACGGAGGGGGCTTCACTCTAGGATTGGCGGGCTATTCGCCGCACTCGTAGGGGGTACAGGTTTGACCCAGGAGGGGTGCCCAAGTTACCGGATTCCGTGAAGTGCTGGGTGGTCCATTCACGGTGCTGAAGGGGGCTGCCTCGCTTCAGGTTTTGGCGGGTGACTTGCCGCGCCCGTAGGGGTCTAGGATTCTCATTGCACAGGCTATCCACACGACCAGGGGAACGTCGGGTTTCAGTAGTGGCTCTGTGAAACCCGGGGTTCCCAGATATCTGTATTGTATCTGTGATGCTGTTCATTCTCTGTGATGTTGCATTTTATTCACGCCTTGAGCGAATATAATATATTGGTATATATATTAGTAGATGTTGTATATGTTTTACATCCGCGCTAGTCCAGTCCCCGCTCTGTCATTAGTTAGCTAACCTAACGGGTAATGACGGGACCTAGTGGCGAATGCGGATGGCATATACGTACATCAGTATATTTTCGTTCTTTTTGGTGTGATCAATTGATGGGACTGCATTGATTCGGATCAATGCAAGTTAAAAACAAACCTAATTTGATGTTGTTGGAACACTTTTTCAAAAAGCTGTTATTGCAAGGACGTTCACTTTTGTTTTGCATCGTGGTATTCATTTAGAATATCCAGCTCCTCAGTCGACGAGGCAAGGGCCGAGATCCCTTCACCGGGAGTGACCCCTTGGACAAAAAGTTTGCGTCAGGGCATTAACTTCACTATAGCCGATTACTTTTGCTTTGCACCGTGGTATTCAGTTGGAATATCCTGCACCCCATTCTACGGGGAAAGAGCCGAGATCCCTTCACCGGGAGTGACCTCTTTAGCAACGGTTTTTCGTCACTATATTTTTAAAAGCTATCAGTTCCTTCAACGATATCAAGTTCTTTACGTTAAAGGTTTTCGCCAGAAACCATTCGTAGCCCTCCGTCGTTTCAGACGGGTAGCACGTAGTATTCATGCTATGTTTGTTGGCCTTCGTCAAGGCATAGTGTATGGTAGCTGCTTGTTGCCTTTCTGCAGCATAGATAGATGCGTTGGTTTGGGACAGTCGTATAGCCTTGTTGGCCTTCGTCAAGGGCTTGTGCGGGTGGGTTCAAATCAACCTGGAGAATGACGGGTAGAACTTGACATGTGACTTATGATTTGTTGGCCTTCGTCAAGGTCATAAGAGCATGGGGCAGAAATCACATCGGGAGTTTCAAAAGAACTGAAACTTGCCAGATATGCGCATACCTTCTGGAGTGTGATGACGTGAGCGGATTCCGTCACGTTGTCATGCGATGAGAGTTGGATCCCGATTCCCACTGATGAGTTAGTTTACTCCTCGGGTGACCCCGACTAATTCTTCTTTCAGGTTTGGAGGAGAATTTGAGGTACAGTGGGAGGATTCCAGATTAGATAAATTGGTAACCCTTCTGATCTAGGTTAGAGTGCACGCTGAGTGTTTCTTTTCTCTCTCTCTTTGGCAGCGACCATTGACCCGACCCTAAGACTTTGACTCAGTGACCAAGTTGACCGAACCTTCTTAAACACTGGCTTTTGGATTGTCAGAGTTGCAAACCTCATTGCCACTCCTACTTTTACCCTTTTCTCCAGGACACCCCGTTTTACTACGAACGTCCACTTCCATTGGACAAAACCATCGTATGGTTAGATACGAACTCGAAAGAATTTATTCGAGGATGGTTTCCGGTTCTGGAGAAAACGGATAGGATTATCCAGTTGTCTTTTCCTTTTACCCTCTCTCAGGTTACGAGTACTCCTTGGTTTAGGGGTAGTACACCTATTACGCAAATTGGATTGTCTTCTTCCAAACCTTAGGCTGGTGCCGACCGGTAGGGAATGAAGAAAACCAATTAGCATAACGATGGTGTGCAGAAGGTATTAAGTTCAGACAAAGCAAGGGATTAGTAAGAGGGCAAAGTAAATTGCAACAGATATTCACGACCAAACCAAATATTTCGTTACCACTCCCACATCACCTTTGTATTTCTCCAGGACACTCCGTATCACTACGAAGATCCACAGTTTATTTGGATAATCCATCGTATGGTTATATACGAACTCGAAAGGAACTTGTTCCAGTTCGGGGATGGATCCTGGTTCAGGAGAAATAGGAATAAAGTACATTCAGGTGTCTTTTATCTTCACCTTCTCTCGCATTGCGAGTGTTCCTAGGATTGGGACAGTACACCCATTATGCTTATTGGATAGTCTTCTTCCAAACCATAGGCTGGTGCCGAACGGTAGGGAAGGAAGAAAACCATTTGGCCTAAAAGGGTGTGCAGAAGGTAAAGACTAAAGACATAAGAAGGGATTTGGAGAGGTGGCAAAGGATTATACGGTTACAGTCATGAATCTGGAAGAGGCATTACTAGGAATACCAGGATACCCCATCGGAACATTTTAATGTTTCAGTTTCACTGTGTAATGTTAAAGAAAACTGATTTCCCAGTTAGACACTTGCTCCAGGGTATGTATTTACCAGGTATGATTCTCACATCTGTATGGTTTTACAGATGATGAGTGGGAGTAAGTTATTGGGAATTGGGTGATCTTCCTCATTATATCGGGATTCGTTGTAATCGGTGATATTTGAGGAAATCACATGGGCTGTTTGCCGGTCGGCAAATATTTGGTTTTGAATATCCGCTGTTATGCACCAATTTCAAATCGATATATCTGTACGTCTATTTTCATAGAGTGAGATATATCTTTATGAAATTATGTCGATGACATTTACCTATATCAGTGGATGGTTAGGTAAGGAGCATTAAACAGCGGTGTAATTCTTCATAACCATAAGTACAGTTTTCAACCTACAACACACAGTGAATGAGTTATCAGACTCAAGGGACTTATACAGAGTATTGTATGTTGTCCAGGGTCCATCAGGACAGAGGGGTTGGTCCTCATACTACATTCAGTTTACTTATGACTTCTCTAGTTTTTAGACAAGTGTTTCGTGGAAACACAGGGTCCGAATTTGGAGAAGTTATTGGTATTTGAATAGAGTAGAGAACCAGGTATAGCAAGTATCGGGATTTTTCAAAGAGATCGAAGATGTAGATACTTGTGTATGGTATTCAGTTGATAGTAATGATAAAGAGATCTTGCTTCTCTTTCAGGTTACTCATAATTGGAAGTATTCCTAAGTTGAGTAACGCTGATCGGCCTCCTTCCATTTAGTTGACATGCGCTGGGGACAGCTGCATGATTTGAATCTGGTCCAATTAAATCAGTGCCTCTGGTCCTATATTGGATATAGAACAGTTCATATCTTAACTTTGTTAAGGTACGGGGAGTTGTCCGGATTATGATTAAAACCAGACTCTGGATAACTCAAGGCACGTTTCTGTAATGGCTGTTTGTGGGTTGACCCAGGCTTTGACGAGGGTTGACTTTCTACCATCTGGATGAACAATAGCAATATTGTTCTAGACTCGCCACAATTTTATTAAAAATGGATTTTTTTTCAGAAAACAGTAGTGGGAGTATGGTAGAACTGGAAGTGATTCCAGAACCACAAACGATTACTGAAGATTTGACAAGGAACCTAAAGATTCAATCTGGATTGACATTCCATTGGCCACTCCGCAGATAAGGTGGGTAACTTCAGGCACCCGAGAGGTACTACGGTAGCCTCAAGGACGGTGACAGGGAAGTTCTTGTTTACCCACAATTGCCATTACTGTTGTTCCAGGTTACGAGACCCGGCGGGAGGATGAGTATAGCGTCGTTCTAAACCAGTTTTAGAAGTGTACGTCTATATGACTCTGCCAGAGGGTTGTCGTAGTCAGTGGGAGCAGCGGAAGCATTGGTGGACAGGTTGCTTATGTCTATTTATAGACTAGAGCAGATGTAGCGGAGATAGATCATCTATTTCTGACGTGACAGTCATGGTTTTGAGAAGGTAGTAGGGTGTGATATCCTGGTATTTGGATGATATACACAGAGTAGGAAAAGAAACTCCTACACTACGATCGGTTATACTTTGGTCGTCACACAGTTGTTTCTCCACATAGGAAATGGATTTTATATCAGACATACTGGTTACTGGATCTATGGTATTAGATCTAGATTTGGGTGGTTTCCCAATCAGGGTACTTGACAGCATCCTAAGAGTATTTAGGATGGACGACTCCTGGTACGGTAGTGTACCTGCAGGTAATGGAGTCACCCTCTCCAAAGGTGTCTTACAGACTAAAGGGGAGAGGGACGGGCATGATTGGCAGATCACTTGCTCAGGCAATTGAGTCAATCGTGAGATGTCAAGTACCACACCAGATGTTGTTCTTGCACTAGATGCAATAAGTTGACATTAATCCAATCCTGGAGAAACAGTCGGAAGCAGTTTTAGAACATAAGTGGATGTTCTAGAGATATGATGACGACAGCCTCATTCAGGAGACAGTTATCATTCCAGGCTTCCAAGGTGACATGGACGACAAGGAGGTTGTCAGAGTTATAGTTTTCCTTCTGATGAGGGGCAGTATTTTGGACAGGTGGTCCAAGGCGATACTGAGGGAGGCATGGCGCAGGACACTGATTAAGTTCAGTTGTCAATACAGTCTAAGAAGTTTGGATTTGGAGTTCATTTATGAGCTAGGTCCCATCAGACATCCAGACATATTCTAAGACTGATTTTGCTCATTTCGGGAGATGGCTTTCTCCGCGAACTTAAGATATAGAGAGACACAGAAAGAAACAACTAAGCGGATCCACTCACTGAGGCTATTCCTCGAACGCAATAGTTCCGCAAACGAGCTTTGTGAGACTGACTAGTAGAGGAGTTGGATGTTCGGTATCACACGGGCTGTGAGTATGCGACATCGCAATAATTAGCCTTGAGTGCAAGTGGGAGATTGTTGGAGATAGTGCCCTCAGAGTCAATTATTAGGTCACAGGTACGTGATTGTAATGATTGAGGGAGGACCTATCCCGGTAGGACAGTCTTACTCGAAATGATAGTATGCTATCTGGTTTACCTTTATCATCGTGTACTGCTTTAGGTGACCTGACACGTCGCTATTACACGTTGATAGAGCCCCTAGGATTCTTGCTTGACCACCAGCAGTATGAGGGCGATCATATAAGTGGGAGCTGGGGGTCTATAAGCTTATCCTTAAAAGGTCCCTAGTCGTGGGAGTTTCGAGACTGGGCATCGATACTCCATTAGTAGACTAGTGTATACAGTCGAGACCCCGATGAGGGGCAGTGGCCGGTCTCACAAGCCACTGGTGTCAGTTGGATCACCTAAGATGTATACAGGTGCTCATTGGGTTATGAGTACACCGGACATGACTCGCCGGGAACATGCTAGTTGGTCATATACCAGACGTCAGATGGCAGTTCCCTGGTGACATGTGTGCAGGTTAGTTCATCGACCTGGGGATCGTCATTTGTCTCGTGTGAGTTCCCACTGTACTTTGATTACTACCCTACCACGGCTCAAAGGAGTCGTGCAAACAGGTTTTAGTTGGGTACAGTCCCGAGCCACATGGAGGCAGTGAGCGTATCTTCAGGGGTTCGTCTCTCCCGGTATTGGGGGTGAGGTCGTGCTGTGTCTAGGAGAGCCATTACACAAAGTCCTTGGCCAAGGCAAGGAGATTTGCTGGTAGGTATTCCAGTAGTATCTCAGGGTGTTCTGGGCTACACTCCGACACGACTTGTACCGCTTTTGGGGGTCTGACTTTTACCAACCCCCTAGGCCCGCCATGGGATACTCATAGACGAACGGACCGGACTGCACGGATATTGTCACTGACAGGCTCAGTAGGGTTGTCAAGCTGAGTTCGCTCACAGACATCCTTTTTAGTCAGTACCTGGTAGCCCGTTACGTATTGGCTTATACCTCTGACGTGCTAGTGGTTAAATCCACAACCAAGGTGTTGACGAGTCTTTAGAGTCCCCCACATTCTGTTACTCAGCTTTCGGACGAAAGGTTGTAGAGGCCGTATGGAGATATGGCAAGGTCCGATCAGATACGTGCGGTATTGCACGGATCAGGATCGGACAGTTTGTACTATAGGCCGTATGGTTATATGGCAGGGTTCGATCAGATACGTGCGGTATTGCACGGATCAGGATCGAACAGATATTACTAGCCGGCTTTGGTGTAAGCCGGATCCTAGTATAGTACAGCGTAGACTTTGTCTCTTTGCATTTGTATTTCGGTCGAAATACAGATGCGGGTGTGTATGCACAGTATCGGGGTTTTCCTGTAATTTATTACGGGACCAGTTTTCTGGAGTTGCCAGTTTGTTTTCAGTTTCGGCCGATTTCCATTGTTCCGTTCATTGGCCGAAGTTTGGTGGAGGAGGGTTTATTTGCATTGTTGCAAATAGGAAATTGTGGAGGGGGTCTTTGCATATTTCCTTGTGTCATGATGGCTCACCATACCTTGACCTTGTTTGACTTCATCATGGCTTGACTTTTGTATGATGATGGAGGGACATGATGGTTGTTGATGATTTGGTAGTTGGAGTGAGGTTATTTACTTGCAATCATTTCTTGATATCATGAGCTTTTCTCTCCCCCTTGCATTATGGTTGTGATTGATTAATCCTTGGCTCTCTCCTCACTTCACACTCTCTGCCCATTCACAAAGAGTGGCCGGCCAAGTCCTTCTTGGGCTGTCCAAAATTGTAGTGGGGGTTTTTGTTGTTGATTTCATGTTCCAAAATCCACAAGTTCCTCCACAAAACTCCTTGCATCATCCCTCCACCACAATGGCATCTCCAATACCCCAAAGGTGAGACACAAGCTCTACCAAACATTCTACAGCAATCTTGGGCACGTCGAGTAGCCGGCTTCGTGCCCGAGTTGCCTCGGCATTGAGGTGGGAGCCCATAAACAAAGTAGGCGATGTGGTGCACTTCCGGCGACGAGGAGGAGACGGGACTTTTCCGCAGGAGATCGGGAGCATGACGAGAAGACCGGAGGACTTGGATCGTCGGTATATCTCTTTCCCCTCTTATAGTTGGCTTAGACTAGTTAATGGTTCGATCCGGAGTTTAGTGCGCGGTGGTGCCGGTTTGCAAAGTCCGCAAAATTTTAGTTATTCACCGCTTCCGCATTCCGGCGTCGGATTGACGGCCGGGGCGCCGCCGTGCACTTACACGTGTATGTGTGTATATATATAGAACTAGGTATAGGTATATACATATATATACAACACGTATATGGGATTCATTGATGTGATATGATATCCGAGATATGATGAAACAATGTAACTGGGCTTGATGCCATAATTCTTGGCTATACAGTCGTATTAAAGTGTTAGCGGATCATTAGAGAATGAGATAATGAACATGAATATGTAAATTATAAAGAGTGGTGGTGATATTGATGTACATGGGACGCTAGAATAGTACCCGGACTGTAACTTGTGACTGATCACGATATGATATATGTATAACTTGATTACGACATTATATTGGTGTGACCTGACGCCGATATCATATAAGTATGACTTAATCACAACATGATACATGTGACATGATATTTCTGATGATAAACTAATGATTATTCCATGATGGCAATGATATATGATTGATGTATGCGATTATAGTTTAGCACCTTGATCATGAGATGTGTTGATGATGACACATTACAAATAATGAGACACCTAGGAGATACTTGACCGTACCCCGATATTGAGATGCCGTACGATGGATTTTACCGTACAAGGCTTAGATTTGATGATCGATCCGCACTCTTGATTCGAGGAAGCCGTACTACGTGACGCTATTGAGACGGGATCGCCGACTATTAGAGATATTGATTCAGACCTTAGGTAGACTCTAGTTTCCTACTGACTAGTCTATTAGGTTTAGTTCCTTAGGATGTTAGATGGACACTGGTTTAGGTTCGACTCATATAGTGGTAGTTGTACTCGTATCTCGCAGAGGAGTGGATAATGCACATCTATATTTACATTCATACTGTAATTATCATGATGCATGTTCTTACATATGTTGCTATAATCAGTATAAACCTTACCTGTTAGGACACCCGCACCATTACCGATGATGCGCATATTCCACGCACACTTATTTGCCGGCTCACACACATCATCATCGGTAATTGCTATGTCACGTACACTTTAGATCATATTGTCTTTTATTGATAGAATCAGTTAACAACTAAACCGATATAATATTGTGATTACTCTCTGATGTTAGTATAAGACATGATATTTATTACTTAGACATTCATGCATTCATATTTTCATGTTATCGCACAGTAGTATGGGCATATGCCGACACTTATCATATACTTACTCATGATTTTGAGATTTGGATTTCTATGAGATTTCTGGATTTTTGGGGAAAACCGCAAAAATATATAAAAAAACTTCTCTCTCTCTCCTCTTCTCTTTTCAAAATAAGATGCGGCTTTCTCGTGATGTATGTGTCATCCACCATGAGTATTTTATGTTTTCTGTTGGATTTCGAGACCCGATTCGAGGAGTGGATGAACCGTCTCGGGTATATGGTGGGCCCGGTATGGTACCCCGGGGCAAGAAGATCGAGTTGTAGACGATGAGCCTGGCAGGGGAAGGCTACCTACCGGTGATGTTTGGCGCGGCGGATATCCGGAGGATACCGACCGTTGTCGTGAGATTTGATGATATGGGCCGATCCGGACTGACGGAGCCCGAGATATTGAGACTTGAGATTACATGTATAGTGTCGATGCTTGACACGGATTTCCATGGATTTCATTGTTGAGATTTCAGATTCTTATACACATTTTACTATGATAACAGCTAAAGATTTCTTATACATATATATCTGGATTTCAGGATTTGTTACTTTACATTCATGGTGCATGTATTTCATTTCATATGGCATAGTATTATATGAGGCACTGACACGAGCACGGAGTATCTGCACTTACACGTAGTTTTACCCTGCTATTACTGTTGATTGGAATATAATAGTGCATTATTATGACCTAGGATAGCGTCGTGCATTCGATTTCTTTTCGTAGATGTCTTCTACTCACGAGTTGGCAACTTACCCCCGTTGTGCCAAATTCTTTACAGGTTCGATGTACAGGTTTCCGTGGCCGCTTGTTGGCACATCTTTTCTTCAGGGTGATTTGCACGGTAGGTTGGTTCACTTGTATCCGAACCACCATTGTACTTTTATTCATTCATTTGTATCTAGTAAGCTCCATCAACCATATTTGTATTACTTGATAAGTTTATTGGGCCAGTCTTTTATTTCGACCTTAGAGTCACGCATGTATTATTCTGATCTGGTGGTTTTGTTTTCTTTTGAGTTTTGAGCCTCGCCCTTTGGCGTTGTATATTATTGTGCTTGTTGTGGTTGTTTCCGCCTGTTGGCGTTGAGTTAGCTCCCGTTTGGGGATGCTTCTTATTGTTGTTTATGTATATTATACTTGTTGTACCCATTTGGGGGCCAATTTTTATAGAGGTGACTCTGCCGAAATTTTTGGGAAAATTTGCTGATGTTTTAAACTTGTTCCCTCATATTTTCTTTTACTTCTTCTTCTTCTTTTTCATGGTTTAGATTTCTGAGCTTCGGCTTACTTAGGTTACGTGGCGCCTCTAGACGCTTTGTAATCTAAGTGCCGGTCACGTTCCGTACTTTCGGGTCGTGACAGTTACAATCTCTTCTATTTCCTTTTGTTAAAGACTTTGTCTTTGTAGATCTATGATCTGAAGAGAATGAAATTCTTCTCCCCCCTTTTTATGATGAGATGCTATGATCTCTTTTTGTGAAAGACCTCTGTCTTATAGATTTATGATCTGAAAAAAGAACTATGTTCTTCTTCCTTGATGAGATGTTTTTTATCTCTCTGTTTTTACCTTGAAGAAAATTTCTTCGTTTCAGAACTTGCTCTTTTCTTTGAAATTTCTCAAAGCTTGTGTGTGTGTGTGGGGGGGGGGGTTCCTCTCTGCAAGACTTGAAGTCTTGGGGCCTTTATATATGGTAGGCTGATTTGTTGAATCAGTTAAAGAGATCTTTCTCTGATTGATTTGGGGATGTTTCTCCACCATTGGATCTTTGATCCTAGGACTTCTGTTTTACCGAAGGCAATCTTCTTGTTTTTAACAAGGTTAGGAAAATCTTTTCCCATACAGAACTTATTCTGTGTCTTGGTGATTTTTTTAATCACCATTGGATTTTTGATCCAATGGCAGGGAACATTTAGTTCCAGCGTTAGTGCTCTCGTGCTTTGCACATGAGCGCTGCAACAGAGTCTTTGACTCTTAGCGCTGGCGCTGCTAGCACTAACGCTCTCGTGCTTTGCACGTGAGCGCTGCAGCAGAGTCTGTGACTCTTGGCGCTGGCGCTTTTATGAAATGCTACTTCATTTCAAATTTCAAAATTTGAACAGAGCTTTGCTCTGATTGGGGGAAACATTTGCTAATTGCATGCGGAATTCTAATGTCGCGGCTACTTTACAAGCTTTGTGATGTGTGATACAATTATTAGAATCCGGATTAATTAGTTTTATGAAAACTAGTTAGTCTATTGTAAACCTATCCGTTTAGTCTCAATTGATCGATTGCCACGAAGTTTTGATTCGGATCAAAACTTCGTCGCAATTGCGTATTGTACGCGATCACTTAGTCGGGAATCTTGTTGAATTATCCGACAACCAATTGAAAAGAGTTTTCAATTTGAGATTAAAATGCAAGTTTTATAAGTTAGGCATGAAATCCGGAATATGAGATATTCCGGGTTTATGATGTCTAAGAATATTGCGGATTCTAATTATTGTAGTTTTCTGTTTTCTTTTCTGCGACCGTAAGTGTAATATGTGGGGTATCCCAATCTCGTTGCTATATGTCAACAAGTTTTAGGGATACACATATTTGCGTACGTTGATGATATGTGATATCATGTGTTACTGTTGATATGATTTATTGGATCGTCGTGAAAGAATAGCCGGGGGTTCTATGCGAGATGAAAGTTTTTATTTTCATTCATGTAAAATCTGTATATAATATTCTTTTATTGGGGCACTTCCGGATTGAGGATGATGTCACCATTGTTGTATATTATTTACTTTTCCGCATTAGGATAGACCCAAGACGGGGAGCACAAGTAACTGGGTTCTAGAGTCCAGTGGGAGACCATCTCAAGGAGTTGAGACCGGGTCTCCTAACTCTGGAATTGGCAGGGTTACTTGCCGCTTTCGTAGGGGTCTAGGGATGTGGCTTTGGCTATTCATCACGATCGTGGAATCCGTGTTTTACATTACCGGCTAAATTTAAAACACGGACATCCTAGTATATCCAATATTTCATATGTTGCTTCTGCTGCTTGATTTTGTGATGTTGATCATATAACTGCGTGAGATGAATGTACTATCATATATATGATATATAATAAACGTTTCTTATGTTTTGCACTTGCGCTAGTCCAGCCCCCGCTCTGCCGGTAGTTAAGTAACCTAACGGTGTATGACGGGGCCCAGTGGCGAATGCGGATGGCATAAGCGTACGTTCTATTTTCATTTCACTTTTCTGTAATTTTTAGGAAACATTAATTGATGGGACTTCATTAATGAGATTAATGAAAAGAAAGAAACCAAAAGATGTTGTAGAATCAAATTTTTAAAAAGGGTAGCTCTAGTTTTTGCTTTGCATAGTGGTATTCATGAATATCCAGCACCTCATTCGATGAGGAAAGAGCTGAGATCCCTTCACCGGGAGTGACCTCTTTAGTGAAACTAGCAAATGCTACAATCTACTCGGTTTTGTTTTTGACAACTTCTCTAGTTTTTGCTTTACATAGTGCTATTCCTGAATATCCTGCACCTCATTCGATGAGGAAAGAGCCGAGATCCATTCACCGGTAGTGACCTCTTTAGCGAAACTAGCAAAAGCCTAAAAAAAACTCCTTTTTAAAATCACTAGATTCTACATCGATATCAAGTTCATTACGCTCATGGTTTTCTTTAAAAATCTGCGTAGCCCTCCGTCATTTCAGATAAGTGCTATTTAGTATTCGTGCTGCGTTTGTTGACCTTGTCAAGGTGTAGTGTGCGGTAGCTAATTAGTGCTTATCTGCCTGCATGAGATGCGATTGGTTTAGGGTAGTCGTGCGGCCTTGTTGACCTTGTCAAGGGTCGTGCGGGTGGGTTTAATTCAATCAAGAAATGACGGGTAGAACTTGACTAGCGCTTATGATTTTTTGACCTTGTCAAGGTCATAAGTGGCTAAGGGTAAAAACCATTATCGGGTATTTCAAGTGTTGAAATTTGCAATGAGATTGCATACCTTCTATATGATAGTTGGATCCCGATACCCACTGCGAGTAATAGTTACTCCTGGGAGAATTTTGCACTTTACAATTAGCTAATCAAGTAGGTGTCTAGAAAGGTGTCAACGGGGTTATGCCTATAGGGAAACGAGGTTTATTTTAATTAGGTCCGTTTGAAAGCACGGGGAACCTCCCTCGGAGTACCGATACCTGCATGGCCGAGCGATTGGCGAACCTGTAGGGTATAATTAATCATGGCTAATCTTACCTTTTAAGGTTTAAAGGAAGATTTGATAAAAATAGTGGGAGCTATCCTGATTAGATAAAATAACCAATCTAATCTTGCAAAGAGCGCACGCAAAGCGATTATCCTTCTCTCTTTCCTGGTAGTGACCAATGACATGCCTTAATTAAGATAATAATATGGATGTATTGACCGAACCTACTTATTATACTGGGCTAGGTTCCGCTCTATCTTATGATTGTCATAAGTCTGATCAAGGAATAAGGGAATATTCGGATTCCCACGCCACCCAAACGAAGAAAAATCATGTTGATGTATTGTCTTCGCGGGTGTGTTCGTTACCAAGAACTGTTTCTCGGTTTACTCTATGTCCTGGGTATTGGAGACCGGATGAGGATCCCACACATGTAATTTGTTACATGGGCTATAGAAAGGTGGAGAACTGGGAAAGGATGATATGTCTCTAGTAGTAGAGATAGTGAAATTGTTGCAGCCAAAGCAGTTGGAAAATATCACCTTGTGTTACCAATTGGTAATACATTGATTCTAAGCGACTGCTATTCCGTACCAAAATATTGTGAATATTTTCCTGAATCAAGTGTTGATTGGGTTTGGTACATTGTATAACAGTATACGTGTTCTGAATCAAAACACAGTTCTAACGTATAGAACACACACAAGAGGAACAGTTCAGAAATGAACGAAGTCTTCTTGAGGCACTGTAGACTAGGTCATGTCGATGCGACAAGACTAGTTAAAGTTTCATAAGGATGCATATTTGAATCCGTTCGAATTTACATCTTATGAAACTTGCCAGTCATGTTTCAAAGACTAGGTGACCAAATCTCCGTTTACTGGAAACGGAGAAAGAGCTACTGAACTCTTGGACAGATACATGGTGATGTATGCGGTCCTATGTCTACATATGCCAGGGATGGTTCCGCGTACTATATTATATTCACCAATGTTCTCTCAAGATACGGACATGTGTTCTTGTTGAAACACAAAACTGAATCTTTTGAGGATTTCAAGGAATATAAGTACGAAGAAGAGAACCGGATGGGTAAAGGTATTCAAATCCTTCGATATGATCGGGGAGAAGAATACTGGAGCACGGAATTCCGAGACTATTTAAAAGAGAATGAGATTCTTTCTCAGTTTACTCCTCCGTATACACCACAGCACAACGGTATATCGGGGTGGAGGAATCGCACCCTATGAGATATTGTGCGCTCTATGATGAGTACTGCCGAGTTGCCTATTTCCTTTCAGGGACATCCACTTGAGAAGATGCATATCTATTGAATAGAGTTCCGATCAAATCTGTTGCCTACCACTCCATATGAGATATTGAATGGGAAGAAACCATCTCTTAAACGAGTTAAGATATAGGGTTGTCCAGCCTATGTTGAAAAGCAAAATCCGGACAAGCTCGAGGTAAGGTCAGTTCTGTGCAAGTTTGTAGGATATCTCAAACATTCGCGAGGGAATATCTTCTACCACACCGAGGAACAAAAGATGTTTCGTTTCTCGACATGCCACCTTTTTAGAAAAGGAATTTCATGTGGAAGAAATTAGTGGCGATGAGGTAGAACTGGAAGTAGTTCCAGCAAAGAAAACTATAACTGAAAATTTGGTGGAATCGAAGGATTCAATAGTCCTTGATGAACCACATCCACTCCACAGATCTAGTAGGGTTCCTCATCCACCAGAGAGATCCTATGGTTTTCTCATAGACAGTGGGAGCGAGGATTGCATCATGAAGATGATGGCCCAACTAGTTTCGAGCAGGCCATCACAAGTGGAGACTATGTGAAATGGTTGAATGCTATGTGATCTGAGATAGAATCCATGTACACCAACAAAGTATTGACTTTGGATGTTGCTACTGAAGGGGTAAAACCCATCGGGAGTAAGAGGATATTTGAGAAAGATAATTTGGTGTAGATGGAAAAGTTGAGACTTTCAAAGTTAGACTTGTAGCAAAAGGTTTTCGTCAACGAACCTGGTGTCGACTATGATGAAACCTTTTCTCCTGTCGCTATGCTTAAGTCCATCAGGATCCTACTTGCTATTGCTGCATACCATGACTACGATATCTGGCAGACTACATGTCAAAACCGCTTTTCTAAATGGTGATTTAGAAGAAAGCGTGTATATGACACTGCCAGAGGGCTTCGTAGACAGTGGGAGCAGCGGAAGCATGTGCAAGGTGCTTAAATCTATCTACGGGTTGAAGCAGGCATCGCGGAGACGGAACATCTGTTTTAATGAAGCTGTCAAAGAGTTTGACTTCATCAAAAATGTAGATGAACCATGTATAAATAAGAAGGTTGTAGAGAGTATGGTTGTCTTCCTCGTATTGTTCGCGGATGACATACTCTTGATAGGAAAGGGTGTTCCTATGTTACGCTCGGTCAAGCACCTCTTATCACATAAGTTCTCTATGAAAGATCTAACTGATGTCTCTTACATCTTGGTGATATAGATCTATATAGATAGATCTAAATGGATTTGGGATTGTCCCAATCCAGGTACATAGACACCATGCTAAATGGGTTTAGTATGGATGATTCTAAGCGTGGTAATGTACCCGCTTGTTCAAGAATCACTCTCTCCAAAGAGATGTCTCTTGAGACTGATTTGGAGAGGTCTCGCATACAAGGGATACCCTATGCTTTGGCAGATGGGTCAATCATGTATGCGATGTTATGTACCAGACCAGATGTAGCTTACTCACTAGGTGTAGTGAATAAGTATCGAAAAGATCTTTGGGAAAACCACCGGATAACTGAAGAACATTCTTAAGTGCTTGAGAAGGACTAAAGAGATATTCTTGGTGTATGGTAACGGTGAAATCCAAATGGAGTCCTTTACCGATTCGAGCTTCCAGAGTGATAAGGACGACTGAAAGTCAGTCTCGGGTTTTGTCTACACCCTCAGTGGAGGGACGGTATGTTGGAAGGGTTCCAAGCTATATACCATAGCAGACTCATTGATAGAGGCTAATTACATCGCTACCAACGATGCTGCCAAAGAGATTGTCTGGATGAAAAAGTTCATATGATGAACTTGGTTCCTACCATTGGGCATCCAATACCTGTGTATTGTGATAACAATGGAGCTGTGGCTTTGTCCTGGGAACCCCGGTCCCATCAGCGATCCAGATATATTCTTAGACAGTATCACCTGGTTAGAGAGATAGTTGATCTCCGGGAGATCTAGGTCAGGAGAGTTGACACAGAGGATAACACAGCGGATCCACTCACCGAGGTCATCCCCCAGATGCTATTCGAGAGACTTTTGGGACGTTGGGTATGAGATACTACAACAACTGGCCTTAGTGCAAGTAGGAGATTGTTAAGAATATGTATGCCCTAGAGGCCATTATTGATGATATAGTGGATGCTTGGACATATATATAGAGGACTTTCATGCTCGACATGATAGTATGCTATCAGGTTACCTTTATCTTAACATGTAGACTGGTATTTATACTGTCTGTATCTTACATGTTGATAAAACCCTTAGGATATGTACTTGGCTACCAGGATTATGATGAGATCATACTAGTGGGGCCAGCGTGGTCCAAAAGTACATCCTTTAATCAGTTCCTAGTCGTGGGAATATCGAGACTAGGGCATCGATATTCCAGAGTAGACTGGTGTGTACGTTTCTTGTCCCTTAGAGGGTGATGGTTGATCCCATAACCATTGGTGTGTGACATCAAAGATTGTACATAGGTGCTCATTGGAGAATGGGTACACCGAATAGGACTCGCCGAGGACTCCTATATGGTAGTATACCTATCGTCAGATAGCAATCCTCTGGTGACACAGGTACAGGTTAGTCTGTAGACCCGAGATTGTCATAGAGTCTTGTGTGGCTCCCACTGTGCTTTGATTTCCTCCCTACCATGCTCAAGAGGAGTTGTGCAAACAGGTGGATTTTGGGTACAGTCCCGACTCACATGGAGGCAATGAGCGATAGGAGGGGTTTCGTCTCTCTCGGTATTAGGGGTTGATATTGCGCTATGCTCGATTGGCTATAACTGGAAGTCCCTGGCTAGGGCTGCTGCCGAGATTTACTGATAAGTGTTATCAGTAGTTTCTCGAACCGTTATAGGCCAGATATCGGCATGACTTATCACGTTACTGGGGTCTGACGTTCACCGCCCCTAGACATGATATGCGGCATATCAGACAAAGAGACCGGACTATACGGTAGTGTTACTGATAGGCTTCATGGAGACTATGGATGAGCTTGCTTGTTGATCTTCATATCGCTCAATACCCGGGTAGCCGATACGTCTAGCTAGTACCGCTGACGGCTTATGGGTGACTGATGTGATCATTACCTACTGCTGGCGTATTGACGAGTCTTTAGAGTCCCACACAGAAGTTCCCTAGTTCAAGCGAAAGGAAGTAGGACACATATATGATATGTGTATGGGCCTGGTTAAATACGTGTATGTGATATCGTATTGTAATCTGGCAGTTATCTGTTATCGGTTCGGTTATATGTGATATAACCAGATTGTCAAATCAAGTGTTGATTTGATAATGTGATATACAGATAAATGAATTAGTTGGTCATATGTGATATAACCGGATTATTAAATCAAGTGTTGATTTAATAATGTGATATACATTATATGTGATATAATTATATCTTAACTAATATCATTAGCTCACTAATTATTCTTCATAATATATATATTAATATATATGATATATAATAATAATAATAATAATAATAATAATAATAATAATAATAATAATAATAATAATAATGAAGCATGGTATAAAATTCTTTTTTTGAAAATAGAAATGAGGTGGAAAATGAGAGCATGGTTGCAAGCATGAGATTTATATTTGTTTATTCATCTTGACTCACTATTCAAGCATGGTTGCAATTTTATATTGCAAAATTCCATGCTTGAATGAGTGGGGGTCAAGTGTTGCCATTCATTCTAAGCTCATTCTCAACACTTAGCCATTTTCTTGAGTTGCTCCCATGGTTGCTCTCTAGCTTTTTCTTCTTCCTCAATTGCTATAGTTCAAGCTACAACCCTCACATGTGATATGAACCATGAAGCTTGAACACAAACTTGTGAGCTTTTAACATCCCCTACTTCACCATCCTACACTTGACTAGCGATCGAGTGTAGCGTGTTTACTACGCTAAAGAGTTTAGTATAGAGGTAGCTTGAGTTGGAGGGACTTCGCGTGGATCATCTTCGGCACGAAGGTCATCGGAGGAAGTTCGTTCAAAGCCTCAAGTGGAGCCTAGTAGAGTCGTGGGACTACTGAACGGAGCATGAGAAGTGAAGGAATCGATCTACGTTGGTATAACCTCCTTTCCTTCTTGATGGTTATATAGCAAACCCTAATATTTTAGCAAAGATCTTGTATAGTCTAACTTAGCACCTAATAAAAATTAAAATTTGTTATGCTTGATGCTACTAAAACCTCATGGTGGTGCTAGGGTCGATTTTCAATAACAGCATGCGTTTGTTAACGTTATTGGTTAACAGTGATGATTGCAACATCTTCGTCTACCTATTCATGAAAACGTTGATCGAGGGTTGGCAAATTCCGAATGCCATGGAGGAAAAAGGGTTGGAGCAGTGGCGGCCGATACTTACAGCCCAAATTCTATTGTCCAACAAGCAAGAAACTGCTTGATATTACTTCAGTTTTTGTTTTGCTAAAATTTGAACCTTTTGTTATACATACATGTATTCATCTATTTGTATTTAGTCGATATTTGCCGATATTATTATTTATTTTGAGTGAGGATGAAAATTTGTTTATATGTTACCGTTTTGTTGACATATTTACTTTAATATCGCTGATGTTGGCCGATACTGTGATATGAATGATATTTTTGTTGATATTATATGTTTTATATAGCAGATGTTTGCCGATGTTGTGATATGAATGATATTTTTGTTGATGTTATCAGTTTTAACATATTTTTGTTGATATTATCTGTTTTATATAGCCGATATTGGCCGATACTGTGATCTGAATGATATTTTTGTTGATATTATCAGTTTTATATAGCTGATATTACACACAACTTATCAAAAGTTAAACCCAACTTATCAGAAATTATAGAAAACTGCTTATAAGTTACAAGCAACTAATTAAAAGTTACAGGCAACTAATTAGAAATTACAGGCAATTGTTTACAACTTACAGGAAACTGCTTATATATTACAAGCAACTATTTAGAAGTTATAGGCAAATACTTAGCTGTTACATGCAAGAGCTTGGGTGTTACACGCAAATACTTACAAGTTACATGCAACTGTGATGGAGATTTAGTAATCTTTCAAATTTAACCGTAAGCGCACAGCTAATGCATTGTAATACTTACGGATCGATCCACAGGGAGATATGTGAACTATAATTAATTTTAAAAAAAATTAAAATAAAAGATGCAATTTTAATTAAACTAATTAAAAAGCAAATAAAGGAAACTAAATTGCATGGTTTAAAAGAAAATTCAAATATAAAAGAAAGGCCTAGGGTTTTGAATTACCTTTACTAATCATGGTGTTTTATATGATTTCTATTCTTTTCTAGTTTTCCTTATTTAAATTTATTATATCTTGATCTAAATAAAAGTATAAAGAATACATTCATCACAATAATATATCAATCAATCAAGAAAACATAAATTATATTATCATTGCAATTCCCTATCAATTAACAAAATCAATTAGCAATAAATTCAAATAACAAGTTTTAATTAATATAGCAATAGTTATATCTACCCTTATACTTAATAAACACTGAGGTTGTCAATCTATGGTTTATTTTGTTTTGTCGGGATAGCCTAATCTACACTATATTAACTAGACTGAATATGAATAATAAAGATACGATCTTACCTTCCTTAGTTAATTCTCATGGTCGTCAATTATTCATTAAACTAACTAGTTTATAGGTGATATTACATTTTCCTAAATAAATCTTATGGTTGTCAATTATTCACTCATTTACTTAGTTTTTCAGCATAATATCAAAAAGAACTTAACTTTATTATAAATATCTATCCTAAAGCACATAGAAAAGAATAGAACTAGCAAATCATACACCAATCATAGAAAGAATAATTCAAAAACCCTATATAGAGAATTAGCTATTCATAATAGAAGAGAAAGAATAATCAAATAAAGCAAATTTCATATTAAAAATAATTTTGATCTCTCCCAAAAACTAAAACAAATAACCCATGAAGAGATGAAACCCTAAAGAGACTATACAGCAGTATATATAGGCTATTGGTAATTTCCAAGAGCAGTTTACAGAAGATATACAAAGTTACAAAAATCCCCAAAAATCTCAACTTCTGATTCCACTAAATTTTGGCCCGATTCTTGCCTTTTTCGGCCCTTGCCGAATTCTTGCAAAATTTGGTCTTCGAATTTCTTATGTAGCTCAATCTCGACTTTGTGAATCTTGTTCCACACATGATTTTTGATAATTTTCACGCTTTGCTTCGTTGTAGCTTAAATTAATCCACATCCAACGCACATAATACGTCTTTTGTGCACTTTTCCCTTTAGCTCTATAATCTGCAATATTTAACAAAACATACCCAGAGTAGCATAAAGTAGACAAAATTAAGATAAATATGGTTATATAAATATGCATTAAAACGCACCAATCAAATACCCCCATACTTATCTTTTGCCAGTCCTCGAGCAAAATCTAGGGTTTCAAACTAAAAAAAACTAACTACTATCTAACTAAAATCTACTCCTATGCTCGTTTTCGCAGGCGTAGCGATTGCACTTAGCATGTGCAACAAATCGTTAAACCTTTACGCGTCCTTAGTAGGAGGAGTGTTGTCTCCTGAAGGTTTTCAGCGGTTACTACCTACAAAATCCCATAAAGAAAAATAAAAAAAAATGAAAGAAAAATAAAAATAAAGAAAGTGAAAAACTATATCCAATGAAAAGAAAGGAAAGGAAAAGATTTGAATCTCACTAGTTTTTCAGCTTTCAAGAATTTTCGTCCTTATGATATTGTTCAACACCAGAAATTACATCCTCTCTCAATAGAACTTAATTCTATTCTTCATTCCTATCTTTCCTTCAAATATTGATCATATACCCCTACGTGTGCGTAAAATATCCCTAAACTTGAGAATTCAATTCAAGCTATCATATCAATTCCTTATATTCTCGTACTTTAGTTTATATGAATATATAAATGGATATGCTCACAACACCTTTCTATGCGACCGTTAATACTTCGTGAAGCACTAACCAACCGATTATTTAATGTGTGAGTTTAATTATGCATAGCCTTGCAACTTAGGACTTTAAGCAGTGACTCCCAAACCAGTTGGTCTAAGGCACTAGATGATGAAGCACCCTTAAGACTAAAGATTTACCCGCCCTAAGCAATTACGAAACCAAACTTATTATATTTATATTTTTTTCCTCACTTTTTAATCACCTTTTCAACATGAGCATCCAATGTTTCCCGAGGCATGAATTCCCAACTACTTCAATGAAGAAAAAGACATACACACACACTTGGGTATTTAGGTACAGATATTTCTAGGTATCTTCTAATATCTCAAGTTTCAAGATTCGTGTTCATGCAATTTGTAGGGTGTATTTTCTAAATTTGAATTCAAGATAAGGAATTATTTTGCAAATTTTAGTTCATTATCAATTCAATAATTTTCTTTCATATCACTCAACTTTTCGGATTTCAACTTCTAGATTACCTATTACTAGCTTAATTCAAAAACTTTTTTTCTTTTTAGAAAAGGAAAAAAAACGAAAAATAAACCTAAAAAATGAAAAAGAAAAGAAAAAACAATACTGTGCGAACCACCCTACACTTATTGCAGACATTGTCTGCAATGTCGATCTCTCACTCATCTCTCTAGTCCATTGCACAATTCACACTACAATGTTCCATGATAAGTATAACTATAAAATATTGTAGTGAAATTAATTTAGAAAGTTAAGATTGATAAACCGAATTAAACAAGAACAAACTTACAAGGCTCCAAAAATTAAGGAGATTCTTCCCTCATCAATCCGCTAATTGGTGGTGGCTGGCCGCTAATATGCGATCCTGTTGGCTATAGTGCCCTCAAGGAAATTATCATAGTCGCAGACTTATGATTGTGATGATTGAGTGAGAATCTATACCGATAAAGCAGTCTTACTCAAGATGACAGTATGCTATCTGGTTTGTCTTTATCATCATGTTGATAGAGCCCATAGGATTCTTGCTTGACTGCCAGCATTATGATGGCGATCATATATGTGGGAGCTGGGGTCTATAAGCACATCCTTAAATGTCCCTAGTTGCAGGAGTATCAAGACCGGGTATCGATACTCCAGTGTAGACTAGTGTATACTGATCGAGACCCCGACGAGGGGCGGTGGCCAAGTCTCACAAGCCATTGGTGTTAGTTTGTTCACCTAAGATAGTATACAGGTGCTCATTGGGTTATGAGTACACTGGACGGACTCGCCGGTAACCTGCTAGTTGGTATTATACCTATTGTCAGATAGCAGCTCCCAGGTGACATGTGTACAGGTTAGTCTGTCGACCTGAGATCGTCATTTGTCTCGTGTGAGTTCCCATTATGCTTTGATTACTACCCTACCACGGCTCAAAGGAGTCGTGCAAACAGGTTTTAGTTGGGTACAGTCCCGAGCTACATGGAGGCAGTGATCGGATCGTCGGGGATTCGTCTCTCCCGGTATTGGGGGTTGATGTCGCGTTGTGTAAGGATGGCCATCACCAAGAATCCGTGGCCACGGTGGACGAGAATTACCGATCCAGGATCGATAGTTTCTCAGGTGGTGATGGGTTTCATGCCGACACTAAATATCGCGTTGTTGGGGGTCTGACTTTATCCACCCCCTAGACTCGATATGCGATACTCTTAGACGAACAGACCGGACTGTACGGATATTGTCACTGTCAGGCTCAGTAGGGGTTCTGCATGAGTTTTCTCGTCGGCCTCCCTTTCGCTCAATACCTGGGTAGCCGTTACGTACAGCTAGTGCCGCTGACGTGCTTGTGGTTAAACCCACTGCCAGTGTATTGACGAGTCTTTAGAGTCCCACACAGAAGATTTCCCTGGTTCTGGTGAAATGATGTAGTAGCCGTATTGGCTACGTGCAGGGTTCCGATCGATTGGTGTACTTTGTACCAGGACTTTCGACCAGACAATTGATAGTACTAGCCGACTCGGGTTTGAGCCGGATTATTAAATCAGGTATTGATTTAATAATTTACATATATGTATTTCGGTACGTATTTTCTAGTATTATATTCTTTGTGTTATGCTATCTTTTTGGGTATTTGTATTTCGGTACGAATGCAGATATATTTACAGTTGAATGTAATCTGTATTTTTTACCGGATAACATTCTAGAAGGTGCCACCTTATTTCTTGATTTGACCATTTTATTAAAATGGTAAATGAGGTGGATATTAGCATGATGAGGTGTGGAGACAACCATGCTGGCAATAGTGCACACAAATGAATTGTTAATTCATTTGTGTTCACTATTCAAGTATGGTAGGATTTTAAAATTAGAAAAATATTTTTAACAAAACCTAGCATGCTAATTTCTCTTTCATGGTTGAATTCATTTTTGCTAGCATGAAGGTTTTGTTCATTGTTTTTCTTCTTGAGCTCCTCCTTCACCATTTGTGTTTTACCTCCACTAGCTTTCATGCTTTGCTTCCACCTTCAAGTTTTTGAGATAGCTAACACTAAGAAACATTCACACTACATCCTAGGCTCTCTAGGGTAGCATCCTAGAGACCCTAGTTGCTCCATAAGCATCATATCGTGGAGCTAGAGCTGGAGTTATATCCCTCGGGTGGATCATCGGAGATGGAGGATGACCGGCGACCAAACCACATCAAGGAACCGCTAGGAGCTTGGAATGAAGACCGAAGGACACGGATCAACTCGGTATAACAATTCTAACTCTTAGTTTAGCTTGCTAGTTTAGGGTTTAAGGTCGATCCGGGAAACGGGTAGCGGTAGCGCCGGTTTGATAAATTTTTGTTCTGCATTTTGGCTGCGTTTCGACTGCCGGGGCGCTGCCGGGACCCTACATGGTATCAGACCCACCCTTTAAACCCCTTACTAGCTTGTTTAAACGTGCTTGAAAGATCGATCGACAGAAATTTCCAAAATCACGTTTCCATTTTTCTGTTCTCTGCCGTTATTCAAAAGTGTTCAAAAAATTATTTGAAGTAGCTTAAAAATCCGTGCAGGAGAATTTAGGGGTACAGAAAAAATTTGAGCTTCTGAAGCTTTTAAAGGGCCACGGAACTACCGCACTAACCCCCTTTTGGCGGCGGATCCGCGGCTATTTATTGGCGACGGGCCTTCAAATTTTCACTGTAGCTCAGAGACTTAGAATTGTGAATTTTGTGATATTCCGTTTTGGCCCAGGTTTCAGTAAAGTGTTGTTTTGATTTTGGGACCAATTTGGAACTTAGTCGATCGATATTTTAAGCGTGCGTTTGACAGTACATACATTATATTCTGCGATCGTGAATGTCACTTAATCGGTAAACTCATCTAATTGCTATATGTCTTTTAGACGGGTTTGCGAATGTGACATTCGCGTTGATGTTCTGTGATGTGCTGTGATGTTGGTTGGATCGTCGTAGTGGATAGCTATGGTGCAATGTTAGTACAGTTTATTTTATTTTGTATATTTGATATTGCGGGGCGAGCGTCCGACATGTGGACTGCCGTCACTGCCAGTTTGTATATTATTCTTTTGGGGCACGACCGGGTTGAGGTCGATGTCACCCTTGTATATTATTTTATTTTCTGTACCAGGATTACCCCACGGTGGGGTGCACGAATAGCCGGATTCTAGAGGGCAACTGGTCCGCATCTCATGGCGTTGGGACGGAGGGGACCTTACTCTAGAATTGGCGGGCTATTCGCCGCACTCGTAGGGGGTATAGGTGACCCAGGAGGGATGCTCAAGTTACCGGATTTCGTGAAGTGCTGGGTGGTCCATTCACGTTGCTGAAGGGGGCTACCTCACTTCTAATTTTGGCGGGTAACTTGTCGCCCTCGTAGGGGTCTAGGTTTCATTGCACATGCTATCCACAAGACAGGGAACGCCGGGTTTCACTTGCGGCTCAAGTGAAACCCGGGGCTCCAGATCATCCACCATTCTGTGTTGCTTCTGTGATGTTTCTGTGATGTTGCTTTATATCATGCCTGGGACGAATGTTATATATATATTTATATATATACTAGTAGATGTTTTATATGTTTTGCACCCGCGCTAGCCCAGTCCCCACTCTGTCATTAGTTAAGTAACCTAACGGGTGATGACGGGACCCAGTGGCGAATGCGGATGACATATACGTACATTTTATTTTCGTTCTTTTCTGGTGTGATTAATTGATGGGACTGCATTGATTCTTATCAATGCAAGGATAAAACAAACCTATTTATGATGTTGTTGGAACCAAGTTTTTTAAAAAACTGACATTACAGACGTTCTCTTTTGCTTTGCATCGTGGTATTCATTTGAAATATCCTGCACCTCATTCGACGAGGCAAGGGCCGAGATCCCCTTCATCGGGAGTGACCCCTTGAGTAAAAGTTTGCGTCAACATAATAACTTCACTATAGTCGTTTCCTTTTGCTTTGCATCGTGGTATTCAGTTTGGGATATCCCGCACCCCATTCGACGGGGAAAGAGCCGAGATCCCTTCACCGGGAGTGACCTCTTTAGAAAAAGTTTTCGCCACTATATATTTATAAAACCACTTGGATTCCTTCAACGAGATCAAGTTCATTACGTTAAAGGTTTTTCGCTAAAAACCAGCCGTAGCCCTCCGTCATTTCCTACAAGTAGTACTTAGTATTCGTGTTGCGTTTGTTGACTTCGTCAAGGCGTAGTGTGCGGTAGCTGAGTGGTGCTTGTTTGTAGCATGGATATGTGATTGGTTAGGACAGTCGTGCGGCCTTGTTGACTCCGTCAAGGGCTCGTGCGGGTGGGTTTAATGCAATCAAGATAATGACGGGTTGAACTTGACTAGGACTTGAAGGACTACCTTAGCACCATGATGAGGTTGTAGAAGCATCTACCATGCCAAATTCAAATTTTTCTTGGTGCTAAGCTAGACTAACAAGATCTTAACTAGATTATTAGGGTTTTCTTTAGATGATATGTCAAAAAGAGAGAAGGAAAGATGTTTATATCTTGGTAGAACCAAGTACTTCTCTTCAATATGCTCCGTGTAGTAGTCCCGCGACTCCACAAGGCTTCTCTTGAGACTTTGAACAAGCTCCCTTCGTAGCCTTTGCGCCAATGATGATCCACCCCGAAGCTCCTACTAGTTCAAGCTACCATTGCACTAAATCCTTTAGTGCATGAAACACATCACACTAATTTGCTAAATGGTGTGAGATGATGAAGTAGGGGATGTTAAGAGCTCACTAATTTGTGCTCAAGCTTCATGATTCACATTTCGTGTGAGGGTTGAAGCTTGAGAAAAAGCAAGAGGAGGAAGAACAAGCAAGAGCAAGCATGAGCAAGTAAAATGGCTAACTCTTTTGGAATGAACAAGAATGAATGATAATTCTTGACCCCTCGCTCATTCAAGCATGGAATTATGCAATATTAAATTGCAACCATGCTTGAATAGTGAGTCAAGAATGTATAAACAAGTATTTAACCCATGCTTGCAACCATGCTTCATTTTACACCTCATTTCTATTTTCACAAATAGAAAAAGAAAATGCCATGCTTCATTTTAATATATATATATATATATATATATATATATATATCATATATATTAATATATATTTAATGAAGATTAATTAGTGAGCTAATGATATTAGTTAATATGTAATTATATCACATATAATTTACATCATATTATTAAGTCATCATTTGATCTAATAATCCAGTTATATCATATACGATCATCTAATATCATTTATCTGTATATCATATTATCGAATCAACACTTGATTCGACAATCTGGTTATATCACATATAACCGCACCGATAATAGATTACAGCCAGATTACAATACGGTATCACATACTCATATTTAATCAGGCCCGTACACATATCACATATGTGTCCTACTTCGTTTTGCTTGAACCAGGGAACTTCTGTGTGGGACTCTAAAGACTCGTCAATACGCCGGCAGTAGGTGATGATCATATCAGTCACCTACAAGCCGTCAGCGGTACTAGCTGGACGTAACGGCTATCCGGGTATTGACCGATATGAAGGTTAACAAGCAAGCCTGTCCACAGTCTCCATGAAGCCTATCAGTAACACTACCGTACAGTCCGGTCTCTTCGTCTGATATGTCGCATATCATGTCTAGGGGTGGAAATCACCAAACCCTAGCAACGTGATAAGTCATGTCGATGTGAGGCTCATAACAGGTTGAGAAACTACCGATAACAGTTATCAGTAGATCTCCAAATTAGCCCTGGCCAGGGACTTCCAGTTATTGCCAATCGAGCAAAGCGCAACATCAACCCCCAATACCGGGAGAGACGAAACCCCTCCTATCGCTCATTGCCTCCATACGACTCGGGACTGTACCCAAAATCCACCTGTTTGCATGACTCCTCTTGAGCGTGGTAGAGAGGAAATCAAAGCACAGTGGGAGTCGCATAAGACTCTATGACTATCTCGGGTCTACAGACTAACCTGTACCAGTGTCACCAGAGGACTGCTATCTGACGATAGGTATTCTACCACATAGGAGTCCTCGGTGAGTCCTGTTCAGTGTACCCAGTTTCCACTGAGCACCCGTATACGATCTTTGATGTCAAACACTAATGGATGTGGGATCATCCATCGCCCATCATATGGGTCAAGAAGCGTATACGCTGGTCTACTCTGGAATATCGATGCCCTGTCTCGATATTCCCTCGACTAGGAACAATTGAAGGATGTACTTGTGAACTACCATAGCCCCACTATATGATCCACATCATAGTCCTGGTAGTCAAGTACATATCCTAAAGGCTTTATCAACACGTGAGAGCACGACAGTATCACAATACAAGTCTACATGTTTAGATAAAGGTAACCAGATAACATACTATCATGTCGAGCAAGAAAGTCTTCTCAGTATATACATATCCAAGTATCCACTATAATATACATCATATATACAATAATGGCCTCTAGGTCATACACATAACTAACAGGACTCTTTGATTTGTTGACTCCATTAAGGTCACTTGGGTCCTAAGGGAAAAAATCATATCGGGAGTTTCAAACATACAGGAAACTTGCCAGGTTTGCGCATACCTTCTGGAGTGTGGTAACTTGAGTGGCTTCCATCAAGTTATCATGCGATGATAGTTGGATCTCGATTCCCACTGATGAGTAGGAATACTCCTCGGGTGATTCCGACTAATTCCCCTTTTAGGTTTGGAGGAGAATTCGAGAAAACAGTGGGAGCCATCCAGATTAGATAAAATGACCAACCATTCTGATCTAGGTTAGAGTGCACGCTGAGTGTTTCTTCTCTCTCTCTCTCTGGCTGCGACTATGATCTGACCTTTGACTAAAACTCATGAAACCAAGTTGACCGAACCTTCTTAAAACATTTTGGCTTTTGGAATGTCACGGTGTCACATACATCATTGCCACTTCTATATCACCTTTACTTTTCTCCAGAACACCTCGTATCACTGTGAGTATTCACTTCCATTGGATAAATCCATCGTATGGTTATATACGAACTCGAAGGAACATTTTCGAGGATGGATTCTGGTTCTTGAGAGATTGAATAGGATTATTCGGTTGACTTTTCTTTTTACCTTCTCTCAGATTGTGAGGGCTCCTAGGATTAGGAGAGGGTACACCTATTGAGCTTATTGGATAGTCTTCCTCCAGACCATAGGCAGGTGCCGAGCGGTAAGGAAGGAAGAAAACCAACAAGCTTAACTATGGTGTACAGAAGGTAATAAGTAAAGACATGTAAAGGGATTAGAATAATGGCAAAAGAAATTGCGATCACCATCATTCACGACAAAGACCGTGTATACCCCTGCCACTCCTACATCCACTTTAATTTTCTCTAGAACACTCCGTATCACTACGGATATCCACTTCTATTGGATATTCCATCGTATAGTTACATACGAACTCGTAGGAATTCGTTCCAGATTCGGGGATGGTTTCCGGTTCAAGAGAAATTGGATAGGATTATTCAGATGACTTCTCTCCTTACCTTCTCTCAAGTTGCGAGGGCTCCTAGGATTAGGAGAGTACACCTATTACGCTTATTGGATAGTCTTCTTCCAAACCTTAGGCTGGTGCCGAAGGGTAGGGAATGAAGAAAACCAATTAGCATAAAGGAGGTGTACAGAAGGTAATAAGTAAAGACATAATAAAGGGATTGCAGTGAGGGCAGGTAAGTATATGGTTATTGTCATGATTCAGGATAATGGAAGAGGCGTTACTAGGAATACCAGTTAACCACTTTTTGAAACATTTTCATGTTTCAGTTTCACTGTGCGATATTAATTAAAAATTGTTTTCCCAATTGGAATCTAACTCCAGGGTATGTATTTACCAGATCAGTTTCTCACATCTGCATGTTATTGCGTATGGTGAGTGGGAGTAAGATATTGGTAATTGGGTGATTAGATCCTCATTATATCGGAATTCGTAGTAATTGGTGATATTTGAGGAAATCATCTGGATTTTGCCGGATGACAAATATTTGGTTTTGAATATCCGTTGTTATGCACCAATTTCAAACTGGTATATCTGTACATTTATTTTATAAAGTGAGATATAACTTTTTGATATTGTGTTTATGACATTTACCTATATCAGTTGGTGATTAGGTAAGGTGCATTCAACAGCGGTGTAATTCTTCTTAACCATACTACAGTTTTTCAACCCACGACGCACAGGGTTTGAGTTATTGAACTCAGGGGACTTATACAAAGTATTGTATGTTGTCCAGTGTCCATTAGGACAAAGGGGTTAGTACTCGTACTATATTCTGTTTACTTATGACTTCTCCAGTTCTGGACATGTATTTCGTTGAAATGCAAGGTCCAGATATTCAGAAGTTATAGGTATAAGAATAAAGTAAAGGACCATTTGTTGTAAGTATCAGGATTCTTCGAGAAAGTCGAAAATGTAGATACTTGTGTTTAGTATTCAGTTAATAGTAATGGTTTTGAGAACTTGCTTCTTTTTCAGGTTACTCATATATGGATGCACTCCTAGATGAGTAATGCTGATTGTCCTCTTTCCATTTGGTTGATATGCGCTGGAGACAGATGC
The DNA here is from genome assembly GCA_030015575.1 of Agapanthus africanus. Classification (NCBI taxonomy): domain Eukaryota; kingdom Viridiplantae; phylum Streptophyta; class Magnoliopsida; order Asparagales; family Amaryllidaceae; genus Agapanthus; species Agapanthus africanus. Next base: position 278,927,122 of record JASDDO010000029.1, on the reverse strand, counting down.
ATGATTTTGAATCTGGTTCAAATTAGATTAGTGCTTTTGTTTCTATATTAGATTTATATATAGAATCAATTTATATCTTAACGATGTTAAGGTATAGGGAGTTGTCCGGCTGATGCTTAAAACCAGAATCCGGATTAACTCAAGGCACGTTTCAGTAATGGCAGTTTGTGGGTTATCCCGGGCTTTGACGAGGGTTAACTTTCTACCATCAGGAAGATCAATATTTATATTGTTCTTGACTCGCCACAGTTTTAATAAAATGGATTTTTTTTCCAGAAAAACATAAGTAGGAGTATGGTAGAACTGGAAGTGATTCTAGAACCACAAACGATCACTGAAGATTTAATAGAACCTAAGTATTCAATTAGTTTCGACATTCCATTAGCCACTCCGCAGATTTGGTGGGTAACCTCAGGCACCCGAGAGGTACTTCGGTCTTTTCAGTGACGTGACAGGGAGGTTCTTGTTTACCCAGACTTGCCATTGCTGCTGTTCTAGACTATAAGACCCAGCAGGTGGATGAGTATACCGTCATTCTAAACTAGCTTTAGAGGTGCGAGTGTATATGACTTTGCCAGAGGGTTGTTGTAGTCAGTAGGAGCAGCGGAAGCGTAGTAGGCCAGTAGCGTATGTCTATTTACAGACTAAAGCAGGTATAGCGGAAATAGATCATCTATTTTTTGATGTGACAGTCATAGGCTTTGACTTCATCAGAATAGGAGATGGATCTGCTAAGAAGGTAGTAGAGAGTGATGTCCAGGTATTAAGATGACATGCACTTGATAGGAAGAGATATTCCTATACTACGATCGGTTGTACTATGGTCGTCACAAAGTTGTTTCTCCACACAGGATATGGATGTAATATCAGGGTATTCTGGTTACTAGATCTATGGTTTTGGATCTAGATTTGGGAAGTATCCTAATCTGGGTATTTTGACATTAAATGGACGACTCCTGGCATGGTGGTCAACCTGCAGGTGATGGAGTCAACCTCTCTAAAGATGTCTTACAGACTAAAGGAGAGAGGGCTCTACATGATTAGCATATCACTTGCTTAAGCAATTGAGTTAATCATGAAATGTCAAGTACCACACCAGATATTGTTTTTGCACTGGCTGCAATAAGCAGATATATAAATCCAATCATGGAGAAACATTGGGGAGCAGTTTATGAACATAAATGGATGTTCTAGGGATATGGTAACGGCAGCCTCCTTCAGGAGACGGTTATCATTTCAGGCTTCCAAGGTGACCTGGATGACAGAGTGACTGTCAGAGTTATGGTTTTACCCTTTTTTGAGGAACAGTATGTTGGACAGGTGGTCCAAGTGAATACTGAGGAAGGGCATGGCGCATGATACTGATTAAATTCAGTGGACGATACAATCTAAGTAGTTTGCTGGATTTGGAGTTCATTTGTGAACTGGGTCCCATCAGATATCCAGACAAATTCTAAGACAAGTATTGCTTATTTCGGGAGATAGTTTTCTCCGTGAAGTTGAGATTAAGAAAGATACAGAAAGAAACATTGGAGCGGATCCACTCACTGAGGCTATATCTCGAACGCAATCATTTTCGCAAACGGGCTTTGCGAAACTGATTAGTAGAGAAGTTGGGTGTTCGGTATCACACGGGATGTGAGTATGCGACATTGCAATAATTGGCCTTAAGTGCAAGTGGGAGATTGCTGGCTATAGTGCCCTCAAGGCAATTATCATAGTCGCGGACTTGTGATTATGATGATTAAGTGAGGACCTATACCGATAAAGCAGTCTTACTCAAGATGACAGTATGCTATCTGGTTTGTCTTTATCATCATGTTGATAGAACCCATAGGATTCATACTTGACTGCCAGCATTATGATGGCGATCATATATGTGGGAGTTGGGGTCTATAAGCACATCCTTAAATGTCCCTAGTCGCAGGAGTATTGAGACCGGGTATCGATACTCCAGTGTAGACTAGTGTATACTGATCGAGACCTGATTTATCTCAAAAACTATCTATAACCGCAATCAAGAACGGCGTCGCTTTGCAGCTAGCCGGTGAGTACGGGTCGGTCCACAGGGATGTTGTGAATTTCCTAATCGCTCTAACGAGTTAATTCCGAAGGGTGTTCGGACAGATTATTAAATCTAAAAACCTAATTATTTTATACTACGATTATCTAGATCTAAGTCTTGCTAGGGTTAGGTTTAAGAATGGTTTGGAAATGTAAATAAATCTCAACGCTTTCTATAACCAAATGAAGATCTATGAGGAGTTATAGTAATTATCAATAAAGGGGATTAGATCCATTCGGGAAGGTGTTCCTTCCTCTAGATTCTTGTCCTTCCTTTAGAGATCCTTACCCTAACCTCCATGGAAAACATGCGCAACCAGGCCTTTATACTACGGTATCACCGCTACCTCGAGGGATAGGGTGCCGTAGGGCGCGGTGTGTGCGTGTATGCATGGAGTCCTATTGAAAATATATTATGGGCAAGAAAGGGATGAGAGATCTCATCTCTCAAAAGCCTTTCCCAAAGCTAACATCTAGGGTAAGGAATTAAAATCTAAACTAGAGCAATTAAATAAAACTACTTACAGATGGCTCTCTCTAAACATCAACGCAGGGTTGTCAGATCTGAATTCATGAAATGAAAAGAGGCACCGATGCTCTCCATAAAGAATTCTGAATTTTATTATTAAAAGGAGGCATAGCCTTTACAATGATTTAGAGTTCCTATTTATAGAGGATAGGAAACCCTAGGTTATAATTGATTCGCACGTCTGCATTTACCAAAATATCCCTAGAAAGACTAGTCAAAGCTTCTACACAAATTGGTAAATTTTTCTGCCCATAAATCCTTATACCCACCGCGGAACCGCGGCCCCAGCTAGGGTTTGGCCGCGGTTCCGCAGCCAACCTGATGGTTTGGGCTGTGAAAAATTCTGGTCTGGCTTCTCTTGACCTTTACTTCCTGTTTCTGTATGTCTTTTCTCAATTTGGCTTCTATGTTCTTCCAGATCTCCCAGTGAACATTGTAGCGGACTTTTACTGTTTCTTCGTGTCGTTGCCTTTGTACTCGGTGAACTGTTGTTCATTGTTCCTCAAAATGTAGGCGCGATCACGATTTCACCATTTATCATTCGTAGTCTCACTTTTGCATTGTCTTTTCATTGTTTTCACTGTTTTTGATCCAAGAACCTGTAACCTATAATATGTAGCAGACATGCGTCAAAAGCACCTGTTTATTTATAAAACGAATAAAAAAGGGGAATATGATAATACAATATTATGGTATGAACAAATACCCCCAAACTTATCTTTTGCTCGTCCTCGAGCAAACTTATTTTTTTATTCTCTACAAAAACCTAACCTCACTTTCGCAGGGAATCGCGATTGCACTGAGCTCGTGCAACAAGCCGTTAAACCTCTAGGTGTCCCTAGTAGGAGGAGTGTTGTCTCCTGAGGGTTTTCAGTGGATACTACCCACAAAATCCTATCAATTCGGCCCATCGACTTTAATTCTCCAATTAGGTTTTCTAACAAGGAATTCTATTATCGTCGACTCATAAATCATCCACCCATATTCTTCACGCTTCCTCATCATTTAACTTAAGATTATATATGTCCCGTAGACTTACTTAGCTTTCGGCATCTCTTAAGTTTTCCTTCTAGGGTTCCATCTCCACTTAGGAATTTTTATCAATTCTATTAAAGATACAAGTTCTATTCTTCACTCCTTTCTCTCATCTAAATTCCAATCACATATCCCTACGTGTGTGTATATATCACCCCTACACTCGAAAATTCAAATCAAGCAATCATACTCTTGTCCATTGTCCAAAGCACTTCTTAATTGGTGAATTTTTATGAATTCTGCTTACACATCCTTCATGCGACCGTTAATACTTCTTGAGGTACCAACGACCGATTACAAAATGTATTTGCACTTTAAAGCGTAATTTCTAGTCTTGCAACACCCAAGGCTTTTTAGCAGTGACTCCCAAACCAGTTGGTCTAAGGCACTAGGTGATGAAGCACCCTCGCTAAATATTTTTCTATTTTTACAGCCTTAAGTAATCACAAAAACCAGTGTTCATTTTTTTTCTTTATTCACACTTGTATTTTTTTATTTTATTTTCTTCGTACTAAGGACTTTAGACAAGAGCATTTCAATGTCTCCTCTACTATTCTAAGTTTCAAGGTGCGTGTTTGTGCAAGTTGTAGGGTATACATTTTCAGAATCTAGACTTAAGCTAGGAATTATTTTTCAAACTCATACTTTAATAAAAACATCAATACTCTTCTCTTGTTTTGACTTAGCCCAAAAAGTGAACTCAAAATTTGCCTATTTATAAATAAACTACAAAGACATATACTTTCTATCGTTAAACTTTAAGAAAGGTTATTTTTAGTGTTTTTAATTTACTAAGTCTAAGATCTAGTTGTTCCTAGCCAGTTAACCTATCTGTCAAACTCAAGTCAAATACGACCAAAATTGAATACATTAATTTTTATATTTTTTTAAAATTTTCAAATTTTTATGGGTTTTCAAATAAGTATGCAAATGCAAAAATATACATATGAATGCGAAGGAAGAAGACGTACCGAGCATAGCCCAAAAACTTAAACTTGACAGTGTCCTCACTGTCATGCTAAACCAAGAGGGTCAAAATCGCGGCACTCCCCTGTTTATTTATTTATAATTTTTTTATTTGTTTATTATTTTTTTTGAATTTTTTTGAATTTTTTTTATAGAAGAAGAAAAAATATATATACATATATACAACAAGGTTCTCCCCAAACTTAAGCTTGGCCTTACATAAGCCAAAGGTTAGCACCAACCATTCAAAAATCTTATCGCGGTAATGGCAGGGTTGGTGAAAGAATGGGGTGTAAAGGAAAGAAATGAGAAACACACGAGACCGTATGGAGAGAAAGGGAGAATATGGTCTCGGTGGAGGAGAAGAATGGTGGAAGAGAGAAAGAAGTGGAGTACGATCTTGAGGGTGTAAATCGAGTGAATAAATTAGCGCAATTTGTGATGACCGATGTGTTAAAAGCGATTGTGCTAATCTATCAACCCGTCGAGAAATGGGGTCAAATCCCTCAAGATTCGCAAGAAAACATGGGTACGTCGAACTTGGTATTGGAGATGAAAACGTAACGGTCTCTTGTACAGTTGGAACGATAGGAAGGACGAAAGGGAATGAATTAGGGATAATATCATTCTCACCGTAGTAAACTGTCTCGAACTTGAAAGATTCCATTAATGGTTCGAAACGACTGTAAGCAACCGAGTCTGATGGTTCAACTAACTCATCTGAAAATGTAAAGGACTCAAACTCGGGCGGTGAGTCATGAACATCGTCCGAAAAAGTGAAACACTCGTAATCATTATCATCTGTGAGAACTGTGTCAGATTCAAAGAGAAATTTTTCAAGCTCACAGTCTTCAAGCGTGATATTAGGCATGGTCGGAACGATGGAAAGGAGGGAGGGTGATTTAGTTAAAGGTTCAAGAGAATGAATTGTAAAATCCGACACATCAAACAAGAATGGTTCAACCTCAATATGATCCTCAAAAATCTCCTCAATACTATTCTCATAATTCTCCTCAATATTTAACTCATCCATGCCATTATCATCAAAATCAAGACGCATATGAAGTTCGGGAGAAACATCTAATGACTCGGGATGATGAATTGGACATAAAATTTCAATCAAAAAACTGGTTCATCATCCAAAATATTCCCGGCGTCTATATCCTTAATCAAGTGAAAATCAATTTTTTCTGACACCTCCTCAAAAGCATGGATATTTATCAATTTAGGTTCTAGAGTGGAGGTGTAAAGATCGAAAGGATTAAGTGTGGTTTCACTCGAAAGGGGTTCTTCACAATCTGGCAAATCAAGCATTACAAAATCACACAACTCGTTTTTATTTTCTACTGGTGAATCATTTGGGACAATCGATGAAAAACCGGAGTTGTGGGCTTCAAGTGGGTATGTGTAGGTTTGATTTGGGAATGTGTAGAACTCACTCGCTCCTCTCAAATTCTCACTCTGTCCAACCATCTCCTCATACATTGGAAAATTTGAAACTAGTGGAAAACTAGCTACCGGTTCACTAGGTTGCATAAGGGCGGCCATGGACGCTTCCACATTCCTAGTCATTTTGTTTGTTGCTAAGATATAAGCCTCCAACGACTCTTCCAAACTAGACTTAGGTGGTAAGGGGGTTTCGGTAAAAGATTCGAAATTGTTTGGATATGTGAAACTCCCTAATGACTGTGTAGAAACAGTGTCTAGTGAAGGTGGGAAAGTCGGGTAGGACTGGTAGGAAGTGGGTGGTTGGACAGGGGTAGGGTCAACATGTGGATAAAAAGGTGAATAGTCTTGTGGATCCCTTGAACTAGATGAGTGGAGAGGGGTGAAAGATCAGCTCCGAGATTGAGCAATATGCTCAGCAATGGACATCGGCTTAAGAGTGACAGCAGGACTTGAAAAAGTTGTATCAACATATGGAGGTGGTAAAGGTTGACTTGGTTGACACAAAGTGGATTGCAAAGTCGAACTGTTTCTCCTAGACGCTTCTATTTGATCTTTCAAAGAAATTTTGGGCACGGAGGGGTCTTCCTTAAATCGACCGAAACAATTGACGTACGATGCAAAGTTAGGTTCAGGATACCAAAGTTCGGCAAGAGATTTATGATGTGGGGTACCCATGTTAGAAGAAAGGGGAAAAGAAAGAAGGTTGGGTGTTGCAAGGATTTATTTGCGGCAAAATTTTTGCAAGTTTTCTAATAAAAATTTTCCTTTTTTTTCTCTTTATTTGGAAAAATTGTTGCAAAAAGATTTTCGAGAAAAGATATGCAACAGAAAAGATTACTTGCAATCAATTTCTATTTTAAGCGAGGCGCAAAAATCATGCACAAGATTTGTTATTTGGAAAGGAAAAGATTTTTCAAGCACACAAAATTCTGCAGGAATTTTTCAGAAAAGAAATATTTAGATTTCTAGAGAAAAAAATAATAGAGGATCTTACAGAGCAAATTTCACGAACTGAGGACACGAGGGCGCCGCCCTTCCGTGGCCAAAACCTGGGTTACACCGCGTTTCCTCGGTCAACTTGATTGCACGGTTCCCCAGAAAAATCTGGTGATGATGACGTCTCCTAACTGCCACCCTTCCGCGGTGAAAGAAGGGGTTCTGTTCCCAAAAAAAATTGTCCTCCTCTGGTTTAACTTTTCTCCTCTGTTCAGATCTGCTGTTTTTGTTTTTGCACGCTGGATTTTTCCAGATCCGTCTCGATTGTAGATCCTGCAGAATTCAAACAAAAATACCCTTTCCAAAAATAACAAATGATATATTTTTTATAATTTTTTTTGTGATTTTTTAGATTTTTATGATTTTTTAATTTATATTAACCCGAAATTGCAAAAAGGAAATTTCTACGCCATCCTCGGCAACGACGCCATTTGATTTATCTTAAAAACTATCTATAACCGCAATCAAGAACGGCGTCGCTTTGCAGCTAGCCGGTGAGTACGGGTCGGTCCACAGGGATGTTGTGAATTTCCTAATCGCTCTAACGAGTTAATTTCGAAGGGTGTTCGGACAGATTATTAAATCTAAAAACTTAATTATTCTATACTACGATTATCTAGATCTAAGTCTTGCTAGGGTTAGGTTTAAGAATGGTTTGGAAATGTAAATAAATCTCAATGCTTTCTATACCCAAATGAAGATCTATGAGGAGTTATGGTAATTATCAATAAAGGGGATTAGATCCATTCGGGAAGGTGTTCCTTCCTCTAGGTTCTTGTCCTTCCTTTAGAGATCCTTACCCTAACCTCCATGGAAAACACGCGCAACCGGGCCTTTATACTACGGTATCACCGCTACCTCGAGGGATAGGGTGCCGTAGGGCGCGGTGTGTGCGTGTATGCATGGAGTCCTATTGAAAATATATTATGGGCAAGAAAGGGATGAGAGATCTCATCTCTCAAAAGCCTTCCCCAAAGCTAACATCTAGGGCAAGGAATTAAAATCTAAACTAGAGCAATTTAATAAAACTACTTACAGATGGCTCTCTCCAAACATCAACGCAGGGTTGTCAGATCTGAATTCATGAAATGAAAAGAGGCACCGATGCTCTCCATAAAGAATTCTGAATTTTATTATTAAAAAGAGGCATAGCCTTTACAATGATTTAGAGTTCTTATTTATAGAGGATAGGAAACCCTAGGTTACAATTGATTCGCACGTCTGCATTTACCAAAATATCCCTAGGAAGACTAGTCAAAGCTTCTACACAAATTGGTAAATTTTTCTGCCCATAAATCCTTATACCCAACGCGGAACCGCGGCCCCAGCCAGGGTTTGGCCGCGGTTCCGCGGCCAACCTGATGGTTTGGGCTGTGAAAAATTCTGGTCTAGCTTCTCTTGACCTTTACTTCCTGTTTCTGTATGTCTTTTCTCAATTTGGCTTCTATGTTCTTCCAGATCTCCCAGTGAACATTGTAGCGGACTTTTACTGTTTCTTCGTGTCGTTGCCTTTGTACTCGGTGAACTGTTGTTCATTGTTCCTCAAAATGTAGGCGCGATCACGATATCACCATTTATCATTCGTAGTCTCACTTTTGCATTGTCTTTTCATTGTTTTCACTGTTTTTGATCCAAGAACCTGTAACCTGTAATATGTAGCAGACATGCGTCAAAAGCACCTGTTTATTTATAAAACGAATAAGAAAGGGGAATATGATAATACAATATTATGGTATGAACAAGATCCCGACGAGGGGCGGTGGCCAGGTCTCATAAGCCATTGGTATTAGTTTGTTCACCTAAGATAGTATACAGGTGCTCATTGGGTTATGAGTACACTGGACGGACTCGCCGGTAACCTGCTAGTTGGTATTATACCTATTGTCAGATAGCAGCTCCCAGGTGACATGTGTACAGGTAAGTCTGTCGACTTGAGATCGTCATTTGTCTCGTGTGAGTTCCCACCGTGCTTTGATTACTACCCTACCACGGCTCAAAGGAGTCGTGGAAACAGGTTTTAGTTGGGTACTGTCCCGAGCCACATGGAGGCAGTGATCGGATCGTCGGGGATTCTTCTCTCCCGGTATTGGTGGTTGATGTCGCATTGTGTACGGATGGCCATCACCAAAAATCCCTGGCCACGGTGGACGAGAATTACAGATTCAGGATCGATAGTTTCTCAGGTGGTGATGGGTTTCATGCTGACACTAAATATCGCGTTGTTGGGGGTCTGACTTTATCCACCCCCTAGACTCGATATGCGATACTCTTAGACGAACAGACCGGACTATACGGATATTGTCACTGTCAGGCTCAGTAGGGGTTCTGCATGAGTTTGCTCGTCGGCCTCCCTTTCGCTCAATACCTGGGTAGCCGTTACGTACAGCTAGTGCCGCTGACGTGCTTGTGGTTAAACCCACTGTGAGCGTATTGACGAGTCTTTAGAGTCCCACACAGAGGGTTTCCCTGGTTCTGGCGAAATGATGTAATAGCCGTATTGGATACGTGCAGTGCTCCGATCGATTGGTGTACTTTGTACCAGGACTTTCGATCGGACAATTGATAGTACTAGCCGACTCGGGTTTGAGCCAGATTATTAAATTAGGTATTGATTTAATAATTTACATATATGTATTTCGGTACGTATATTCTAGTATTATATTCTTTGTGTTATACTATCTTTTTGGGCATTCGTATTTCGGTACGAATGCAGATATATTTACAGTTGAATGTAATCCGTATTTTTTACCGGATAACATTCTAGAAGGTGCCACCTTATTTCTTGATTTGACCATTTTATTAAAATGGTAAATGAGGTGGATATTAGCATGATGAGGTGTGGAGACAACCATGCTTGCAATAGTGCACACAAATGAATTGTTAATTCATTTGTGTTCACTATTCAAGTATGGTAGGATTTTAAAATTAGAAAAATAGTTTTAACAAAACCTAACATGCTAATTTCTCTTTCATGGTTGAATTCATTTTTGCTAGCATGAAGGTTTTGTTCATTGTTTTTCTTCTTGAGCTCCTCCTTCACCATTTGTGTTTTACCTCCACTTGCTTTCATGCTTTGTTTCCACCTTCAAGTTTTTGAGATAGCTAACACTAAGAAACATTCACACTACATCCTAGGCTCTCTAGGGTAGCATCCTAGAGACCCTAGTTGCTCCATAAGCATCATATCGTGGAGCTAGAGCCGGAGTTATATCCCTCGGGTGGATCATCGGAGATGGAGAATGACCGGCGACCAAACCACATCAAGGAACCGCTAGAAGCTTGGAATGAAGACCGAAGGACACGGATCAACTCGGTATAACAATTCTAACTCTTAGTTTAGCTTGCTAGTTTAGGGTTTAAGGTCGATCCGGGAAACGGGTAGCGGTAGCGCCGGTTTGATAAATTTTTGTTCCGCATTTTGGCCGCGTTTCGACTGCCGGGCCACTGCTGGGACCCTACAGATCCGATATTGGATTTCTAGCTTTGAACTGCATGCCCTGCAATTTATTTCTTGTTTTTATGTTAGGTTATGGCGTCAATTAAAAGTGTTCAAATAAGTGGGGAAGAATAAGATGATTGTTTTTTTTATTAAAAAAACAAAAACCCTAAAATAAATAAAATAAAAGATAAAAGAAGAAAAAGAAAAAGAAAAAGAAAAGAATTTAAATTTACTTAATGCTTTGGCTAATCCAAATGTTAATACTAACCACTTAAAAATTCTGTCTATAATCATGCAGGAGCAATAAAATAAATTATAACAATAAATATCAATAAACACCCTAAACTTGATATCCATAATATTTATATGGTGTTTATGTATATAACATTTTGAAAATTATAAATATTAATTATAATTTACAAATTGATATTACGAGTTTATGAAAATAATATCTTGAATGGATTTTGGGTTTTCAGATTGGTATCCGTAAAAATATAATTATTTTGGGAAAAATGAAAATTTTGAGATATTTTAAAGATGGCATATATTTTGTTTTGAGTAAAGATATGGGATTTAAATGAGTTGTGTATGTTTTATTTGTGAGAGAGAGATGGGGATTATGTTAGCTTATATTATACCTAACCCTCACCACAATTCCACACAACTATCTAACATAAATATCCTACATATTATGGCTATCCCTCTCATTCTCTCATTTATGTTCATCTCTTAAAATATCTCTGACTCCCTCAACTCTTACCCAAACCCTAGCCTTACTTCACCAAATCATCTTAGAGCTTGATGATTTCTTCACATATTTCATTTAAGACACCAAGCTAGGTTTATTCCTCTTTAAAGATCCTCACCAAGTTATCTCTTGAGCTTGATCCCTCTTCCCTTCTCCACAAGAGGTAAAAATCCCTTTCTTTTTTTCATATTGTTGTGTCTTGCCTAGTGGTTGGGTTTAGTTGATAATCACTACTTGTTTGAGAGAGGTAGAGGTGTTAGGATGCTTAGAGATTAAGTTTTGAATGTGTTTTGAGATTTAAAACTAGGATTTCATAAAGTTTTTGATGTTAGATTTGAATCTGGAGCTAGTACGATTCTCTGAAAAAGAAAACAAGAATACTATGATACGATGAGACCAATAGAAGACTACCCTAGAAGCCCGAGCCCCTAACTCCATATTCTGTCGTAGATTTATTCCCCACGGCCGCATATTTTTATTATCAATTAAAATAATTATTTTGTAATTAAAATATTTCCAAAGATAAAATAGATTTTTAAATAATTATGATAACAAAAAAATATCATGGATATGGAAATATTATTTAGTTTTAACCCAAAATCATTTTTATACTAAAGATAACAATAAAATATAATTTCTGAAATTTTTCCATAATTTTCCTGTATTTTTTTACTATTTTAAACAATTTTTGGAAACAAATGCGGTTTAAAAAAAATAATAAACAGTTAGATTTTAATTTAAAAAAATATATTAAATCAATCCTGGACCGTTGGTTGGGAGATCCAATGGCCCAGAATCACCGGCGGTGCCCACGTGGTGGGGACTACGCGAAAACGCGTGGTTTCCTCTCGCGGCTACGTGGCGTGTGCAGACGGCGCGATCTGGACCGTTGGATCATGATCCAACGGCTGAGATGAGGCGACGGCGGCAGTTAAATCATGGGCAATCATTTAGGCACGGATTTTTAGAGAATTTTTAACAGATTTAGGATTTTATTGTTAGGGAGAAGACCCTATAAATAGATACCTTCAAACACTGATTTATCACATCTTAGAACTTCAAAAAATCTGAAAAAATACCCACGCCTTCATATCGCTGACGCCGACGCTGTGGTTCCACCCAAGTATCAAGGAAAAATCCGAGTGCGGAGCTATTGAGGATTTAGTACGAGTCTACATTTTTGATCCATTGGCATCCAACCCAAACAAAAGGTAGGATCCGCCTCTCTCCACTTGTCTGTCATCTTCTTTCTTATAATGATCTTAGTTTCAAGTCCTAATCCCCAATCTTATATTAAAATGATGTTAAAAAAATATTTCTGCATGTATATTTAGGTACCTCTTAATGATAAGAATTTGACCCCATACTTAAAATGGTTTAATTAATTACCTTTATATGCGTGAATATTGCACCATCATCCTACATGGAATATGATATGCTTTAAAGTTATAACTCATGGGGTATCAATCCACCATTTTTGCACACCCACTTACCCATGTTACCAATATGATCTCGAAATAGGTTACTTCCACAAAATACCCTCATTTTATTAAAATGTCGTATATGTTTAAAATATCCATATGAGAGAAGATATTTGGAATAAATGTTTTAGACACAAACGATATATTTTTACTTACACTTTTATCCACCAACTACTTTTGTTTTATTAAATCCCTTTACATTTTGGAAAGAGGGTAATACTAAATCTAAATAATTGTGATATGGTTTTTCAACTTAGCCTCTCTCACTCGAGAGAATATTTTTATATTAATTTTTCTTAGCATATTAACTAAAGTTTAATAAGATACCCTAATAGGAGAATGTTTTACCCGAATCATCCCGTGGTTACTAGACAATCGTCCCTGAAAAGAACACAAATTCTGCCGCCCATGTGCAGCTGTTGTCAATGCGGAGTTGTTCTTGTAGAATATCACCTATAATAAAATACCCTAATAGGTTAATGTTTTATGTAAATACCTCGTAGTTGATAGGCAACCGTCCTTGAAAAGGATACAAATCCTGCCGCCCATGTGCAGCGGTTGCCAACACGAACGTATTCTAAAATGTTACCTTCAAATTAAAACCATAACTTTTATAAATGATATTGTTAAAAGAGAATACCTGGATATTTATTAAAAGATAATTTCAAATAAATACCAAAAACTTTCATTAGAAGGATATTTTCTCATTAAAATACCATGGGTTTCCAAAATGATAATTACTTCAAACATCAGGGTTTTCCTTATAAACAATAATTATCATTAAACACTATCATCTTTTGACTAAGTATTTTTATAAAATGATATGAAGCACCTTACAAACCTTAAAAGATAACAAGATAAAATGAGTGGTTGTGGATGACCATATTAAATGAGATCAACTTTTTGAACACATGTTTATGATATACATGACACATGATACGGTTAGGGTTAGAATACGCGGACCTAGATATGGAATACTTATAAATGAGGATCCCTGCAGGCAGGGTGAACAGTCCAATGTGTGGACGACTACTAACCCGATATTCGGGCAAATACTAACCCTACTTTGGGGGTGAATGGTCCAATGTGTGGACAAATACTAACCTGATATTTGGGCGAATACTAACCCTACTTTGGGGGTGAATGGTCCAATGTGTGGAAAATTACTAACTCGATATTCGGGCGAATACTAACCCTACTTGAGGGCAAATAATCCAATATGTGGATGACATACAATATGGAAATTCCATGCCTAGATTTATACGCACTAACTCTAATTATTCAAAACCTTTATATGGTGATGGGTAGTTTGTTTAGGCAAGGAGATGCGGAACTCGGATTCTCCTACTACTCGATCATGATCCCGGAAAGTGAAACGGTATATTTCACTTTCCCAGTTGTTGTTCCGTGGCCACAACGGAATAATCTCGAGTATCCGGACCCTTGTTTAACAAACTGATGCGACTTTTTACCTGACATATATTTCATACCACATATCCCTACTTACGTACACTTTATACAACCTACCCTTACTCACGTGCACCTCATACGACGTACTCATATACACATATACCTCTGTCAACATGTCTTCATTATATACACCTTATATCCGTATACCCTTATACATCATGTCGGCACATATACACCATATTTGTATACACCTGTTCTTTTTATACCTTTACTTCCTTATGAGGCAATCCTATCCGAGTGTAACTTGCTGACGAACTTTCTTTTCCCCCCTCTATGTTTGGAATGTCCGTTAGATGAGAATGGGTTTTATGACGAGGATCAAGGTGTGAAGCCAACTAATGAAGATTACGCAGACTTGACGATGGAAGATTAGCTAGTTTTAATATATTTTTGTTTGTTGCCCAATTGTTTAGGGCTTTCGTTTCTTTTTCAATGTAATTAAACTTTTTAGTTTATTTTACTCTTTTTTTTTTGGGATGTAATAAAATTTGGTTAATGGAAATAAATGCCTTCCACCTTTATTATTTTGTTTTGGTACACATCCTGCATGTTATTGATGTTCCTACGCTTAACGTAACTGTATTGAATAGACCATCTTCAATACAGTTAGGTTGTGGACTATGCCACGTCACCCTTCACCTTCTTTCGGGAAGCGGGGCGTGACATGTTTTAGTGGTGGCTTATGCAGGTCCTCTTGTGTACTAAAATGAAACTGTTAACTGACTTATTATATTTGTAAATCCCATCCACTTGTATCAATTTCATAATTTTTCCATATTCCTTGCCCTTTTCTTGACATTCTGTATCCTAACCATAGCCTTTCTTCTCAGGTCATGGCAAATCTTTCGGATGAAGACAACATGTCGGACATCACTTTTGAGGCTATGCTTGGATATTCGGATGACGAAGTAATAAGTCCCCAAACAAATATCGCCAATGTAAATTTGGAAGATGGAGAAGGAGAAGCCCCAGTAGAGGAAGAACCCGAGGAGTGGAGGCTCATGCAGAGGAAGAAGAGCCTGAGGAGGACGTCCCTGCTGAAGAGGAAGACCCAATGAGGAGGAAGAACCAGAGGAGGAGGATGAGCCTGAAGAGGACGTCCTTGCTGCAGAAGAAGATCCCCTTGAAGAGGAGGAACCAGAGGAAGAGGAAGAACCAGAGGAGGAGGAAGAGCCCGAGGAGGAGGCCATCCTGTGGAAGAGGAGGAACCAAGGGAATACGGTCCGCACATGGGGTTTATTGGAGAGATGCTCTATATTCGGAGACATGCTTATCGATGTGTTTGCCGTACCCCTCCACCCCTCTATCGTCGGGATGTACCAGGCTCGCCCTTCTTTTACAGTTTTGCAAGAAAGGTCAACAAATACTGGGCCGACAACGCACAGTTTCCACCGTATAATTAATGGACGATGACTGAAACGCTTATGTTTAGTTCGTGTCATGTTTAGTTTTTAGTTCCTCAGTGGGCCAAATAAGCTATGTATAGCAGTAGGACCATATTTAATCTTCTTTGTATCTCCTTTAGCATTTAATAATAAAATCTTAACTTCAACAATTTCTCCCTTGCGCCTCTCGTTTTTTTTCCTTACTAGTTTTTCTCTTGCATTAATTGTTACTTCTCATGCAAGCCACTATCCTATGTCATTCTTAACCTGTTGGTAACCTAACCTCTTCTGATTCAGATCATCATGGCTGGACGACACCATAACCACAACCGAAGGGGAAATGGAGTTAATGAAGTCGCTGTCCAAAAAGCAGCCATGCCACAAATGATGCAAGGACTACTGGAGCAACAGCAGCAGCAGACAGCTGCCTTTCATCAGGAGTTGCGAGAAAGTAGACAGCAGCAAGAAAATTTTTTAAGTAAGGAGCTATCCCCAGTTCCTCAAAGTTTGGTGGGAGTGATGTAATTCAAAGCACTTCACCCTAAGACCTTTTCAGGGAAGGAAACTCCCTTAGAAGCTGAAGAATGGCTCAAAGGAACAGTTAATGATCTCGGTGCCGCGCAAATTCCTAAGGATGCATGGGTGAACATTGCCAAACTACAACTCACGGATAGTGCCAGGATATGGTAGGAGGCCGAGGAAAGCAGACTGAAGGAGCCCACTGTGAAACGTTTAAATATCATTTCGATACTCAATATTTTCCAGTCGTGGTACACCTAAAAATGAATAAAGATTTTATACAATTCCAATAAGGGAGCAAGTGGGAGAATTCGGTGGACGAGTACGCTTCGGAGTTCGCTAGGCTAAGTCGGTTCACGCATCAATTGGTAGCAACCCCTGAGCTATATACTAAAAGATTCTGACAAGGGTTGGATCTGAAGGCACAGTCCTCCATGTCTTCTGCGACCCTTTCAACTTATGACGAGATCTTAGAGGCGGCATGAAACTTTGAAGACCTTCAGAAGCACATAAGGAAGGATGACCGTTTGTCTGGCATTAAGCGACTAGCCAATCAAATTCTTGGGGGATCATCTTCTAGATTCAACGGAAGACAACAACCCAAGAGGCCAGCAGGACTAACTGCCTTCAGAAAACCAGCCGTCATATGCAACCATTACGGTAGAGCCGGACATTACATGAGGGATTGCCGATTGTTGAATAAACTTTTCGTAATATATAGGTCACCAGACCATGCTATGGGGGATTGTCCATAGAGAAGACGACAACTAGTCCCTGACAACAAACCAGCCAATCATGGAGCGCATCAACAGGGAGCCTGACCACCTCCCGCCAATAAGCCAATCGGGCATGGACCGCCAGCTAGGGGACTACCCCTGCCCTCTCAGAAACGAGTCTTCCAGCAAGCTCAGCACAACGATCTGAAGCGTCAGGCTTTTACTATGACCACGGAAAAGGCTGAAGCAACGGGGGAAGTTATTACCGGTATCGCTACTTTTTGGTTGTCATTGTTCCAAATTTTACCCTATCTTCGTGCTTGCATATCTTGTTAGTCTCATCACTTTTTTTCTATATATAACGTAGGTACCCTACTAGTAACCTCTACACCTGCACTCACACTTTTTGACTCTGGCACGTCGCACTGCTTCATGGCACAAAAGTTTGCGACCGCCAGTTCCTTTTCTGTGACACCTCTCATCACTGAGTGGAATGTCAAGTCAGTAAACGGGGTGATCAAGTCCACTGTGATCTTCCTATCTATGTAAACCCTCTCTTTGTCCGATACGATCTGTGTCCCGTAGTGATCCGCAGTCGACGTTTCTATGCCAACTTTATGGTGATAGATATGCCAAATTTTGACGTGGTCTTGCGTATGGACTGGTTGAGTACGTTTTACGCTACCATCGACTGTCGTCAAAGGAGGGTAGTGTTTGAAATCCCTGACCACCCAATGTTCATATTCGAGAGTGGAAGTAAGTCCTTGGACCCAGCAACTTACCGAGTTGTACCGAGAAAAGAAGAGATGTTATACACCGTACAGGGGGAGGAGAGTATGCCGATGGTTGTACGATATTTTGAAGAAGTATTTATAGACGTGTCGGGTTTACCAGCAGATCGGGCAATCGAGTTCCCCAAAGACTTGATGCCGGGGACTCAACCTATATTGAAGACACCGTACCGAATAGTGCCAGCGGAATTGAAGGAGCTTCGGACACAAGTTGAGGACCACCTCAATAAGGGATTTATTAGACCAAGCTCGTCACTTTGGGGTGTTCCCGTTCTTTTGGTGCCTAAGAAGGATGGAACCAAGCGAATGTGTATCGACTACCAGGAGTTAAATAAAATACCAATCAAGAAAATGTATCCCTTACCGAGGATAGATGATCTGTTCGACCAATTGGAGGGATCTCGAGTGTTCTCAAAGTTGGATTTGCTGACGGGCTATCATCAACTCAAGGTAAAAGCGTCTGATATACCTAAGACGGCTTTCAGGACTAGGTATGGACACTACGAATTCCTAGTGATGCCTTTTGGAGTAACCAATGCTCCCACGGTATTTATGAATTTGATGAACCAAGTGTTCTATGAATATTTAGATAAGTTTGTCGTTTTCTTCATCGATGATATTCTTGTGTATTCGAAGAATCAGGAAAAACACGTGGAACACTTACGTGCGGTGCTCGAAACCTTGCGACAACACCAACTTTATGCGAAGCTCAACAAATGCGAATTTTGGTTAAAGTGGGTAGCATTCCTGGGACATGTTGTGTCAGGTGAAGGGATTTCAGTGGATCCGGCCAAGATTGTCGCAGTTCAGACATGGCCGATACCAAGAACAGTCACAGAGATCAGGAGCTTCTTAGGACTTGCCGGATATTACCGTCATTTTATTAAGAAATTCTCCAAGATTGCAGAACCACTGAACACCTTGACTCGGAAGGATGTGCCGTATATATGGTCCGAGGGTTGCGAGGAAGCATTCGCAGAATTGAAGACTCGTTTAATCTCGGCACCCATTCTTACAATTCCTGACAGAATTGGGGGTTTCGACATACATTGCGACTCCTCGGGAAAAGGTTTGGGATGTGTTTTGCATCAACATGGTAGGGTACTGGCTTATGCATTAAGACAATTAAAGGCGAATGAACGAAATTACCCAACACACGACTTAGAGCTTGCCGCAGTCGTCTTCGCACTCAAATCTGGAGGCACTGCTTATTGGGAGAAAGGTTAGATATTTACACCGATCATAAGAGCTTGAAGTATATCTTCACCCAAAAGAAGCTCAACATGAGACAGAGGAGATGGCTAGAATTAATAGCAGATTTCGACAT
Organism: Agapanthus africanus; assembly: GCA_030015575.1. NCBI lineage: Eukaryota > Viridiplantae > Streptophyta > Magnoliopsida > Asparagales > Amaryllidaceae > Agapanthus > Agapanthus africanus. Next base: position 278,908,207 of record JASDDO010000029.1, on the reverse strand, counting down.
AAATTTGCAGTACCATCCGGGGAAGGTGAATGTAGTTCCGGACGCTTTAAGTCACCAACCAATGGTTTTGAGTCTGACAGTTCATTGGAGGAATCGTCAAGACCTCAATGAAGTAGATACTGAGATGATTATGCCAGGAATGCTCACCTCCTTCATGAATCTGCAAATTCACTCCACGCTAGTCGAACGAATCAAGACAGCTCAAATTGAGGACAGATTGCAAAATATCAGAGAACAAGTGGAAACGAATCTGCGGCGGACTTCATCATCTACGAAGATGGTTCTATGAGGTATGGGAGCAGAATATGTGTACCTAAGGGCGAGATAAGAGAAGAATTATTAAGAGAAGCACATAGTTCTCCATACTCTGTTCATCCGGGAGGAACAAAGATGTACAAGGATCTCAGACAAAACTATTAGTGGCATGGGATGAAGCGAGAGATAACCAAGAGTGTGTCCAAATGTTTGGTTTGCCAAAAGGTAAAGGCCGAATATCACAGAACGGTAGGTCTATTACAGCCCTTGTCGATACCCGAATGGAAATGGAAAAAAATTACGATGGATTTTTTGACCGCACTCCCTCGCAGCTCTAAGGGAAATGACGCGGTATGGGTGATAGTGGACCGACTCACCAAATCGGCACATTTCATTCCTTTTCGAGTCGGTCAATCAACTGAAAGCCTTGCAAAGAGGTACATGGAGGAGATTGTTAGATTGCATGGAGCGACAGTTTGCATTGTGTCCGACCGAGATACGCGTTGCAGATCTCAGTTTTGGCAAAGTCTACAAGAGAGTCTGGGCACGAGTCTGAGTTTTTGTACCGCTTACCATCCTCAGACCGATGGTCAATCAGAAAGGGTTATTCAGACTCTTGAAGACATGCTCCGGACCTGCATGTTGGATTTTAAAGGATCTTGGGAAGACCACCTACACTTGGTAGAGTTTGCTTACAACAAGAGTTACCAGTCTAGTATCGGCATGGCGCCTTTCGCCGCTTTGTATGGACGAAAGTGTAGATCACCGTTAAGTTGGGACGATGTTAGGGATCGAGAACTTTTGGGCCCCAAGATGATTATCGAGATAATGGAGGCGATAAGAAAAATCAGGGAACAATTACACATAGCACAAGATCAGCAGAAGCATTTGGCTGATACGAAGAGAAGGCCGCTAGAGTTCCAACCAGGAGAACATGTGTTTCTGAAGATTTCTCGTAACTGGGGAGTGATACATTTTGGGAAACGCGGAAAACTCAGCCCGCGGTTCATAGGTCCCTTTGATATCCTCGAACGAGTTGGGGAGGTTGCGTATCGCCTAGCCTTGCCCCCTTCTCTGGAAGGCGTACACAACGTTTTCCATATCTCGCAGTTGAGGAGATATGTTATCGACTCCGGTCACGTTTTGGATCATTCCGAAATCACTGTAGGGACTGATCTAACCTATGAACAACAGCCGGTTGAGATTCTAGACCGAAAGGAAAAGACCTTGAGGGACAAGACGATCAAATTGGTTAGGGTCATGTGGAGGAAGGACTCTCCAGGCGAGTTCACATGAGAAAGAGAATATGAGATGAGAGAATAGTATCCTTACCTATTTGAATTTTCCCCTATGTAATTTTTCTCTTTCGACTACCTTCATAATTTTGAGGACGAAATTATTTTAAGGAGGGTAGATTGTAACTACCGTATTTTTTAATATCTAATAAAATATCTTTTATTTAAATTTCTAGTATCAAGTAATTATTTACGTGTTTTCGTTGATAGAAAAATATTTTTATATTTTTTTTCTTTTTGCAAAGTTAGTAATTTTCAAAGCATCGAAATATGATTTAAAGAATTTTCTAAAATCTATTTATATTTTTCTAGGCTTAAAATGTTTTAATAAAATTTTATAATGTCTTAAAATAATGTACATATTTTTATTATCAATTAAAATAATTATTTCTTAATTAAAATATTTCCAAGGATAAAATAGGATTTTAAATAATTATGATAACAAACAAATATCATGGATATAGAAATATTATTTAGTTTTAACCCAAAATAATTTTTATACTAAAGATAACAATAAAATATAATTTCTGAAATTTTTACATAATTTTCGTGTATTTTTCTACTATTTTAAACAATTTTTGGAAACAACTGCGGTTTTAAAAAAAATAAACAGTTAGATTTTAATTTTAAAAAATATTAAATCACCTTTGATCCTGGATCGTTGGATGAGAGATCCATCAGCCCAGAATCACCGGCGGCGCCCACGTGGTGAGGACTACGCGAAAACGCGTGGTTTCCTCTCGCGGCCACGTGGCGTGTGCAGGCGGCGCGATCTGGACCGTTGGATCATGATCCAACGGCTGAGATGAGGCGGCGGCGGAGGTTAAATCATGGGCAATCATTTAGGCACGGATTTTTAAAGGATTTTAAACAGATTTTGGATTTTATTGTTGGGGAGAAGATCCTATAAATAGAGACTTTCAAACACTGATTTCTCACTCCTCAGAACTCCAAAAATTTTGAAAAAAACCCACGCCTTCGTATCGCCGACGCCGACGCTGTGGTTCCACCTAAGCATTGAGGAAAAATATGAGCACAGAGCTATTGAGGATTTAGTACGAGTCTACATTTTCGACCCATCGGCATCTAACCCAAACAAAAGGTAAGATCCGCCTCTCTCCACTTGTGTGTCATCTTTTTTCTTATAATGATCATAGTTTCAAGTCCTAACCCCCAACCTTATATTAAAATGATGTTAAAAAAATATTTCTGCATGTCTATTTAGGTACCTCTTAATGATAAGAATTTGACCCCATACTTAAAATGGTTTAATTAATTATCTATATATGTGTGAATATTGCACCCTCATCCTACATGGAATATGATATGCTTAAAAGTTATAACTCATGGGGGCATCAATCCACCCTTTTTGCACACCCACTTACCCACGTTATCAATATGATCTCGAAATAGGTTACTTCCAAAAAATACCCTCATTTTATTAAAATGTCGTATATGTTTAAAATATCCATATGAGATAAGATATTTGGAATAAATGTTTTAGACACTAAAACGATATATTTTTACTTACACTTTTATCCACCAACTATTTTAGTTTTGTTAAATCCCTTTATCTTTTGAAAAGGGGTACTACTAAATCTAAATAATTGTGATATCGTTTTTCTACTTAGCTCCTCTCACTCGAGAGAATATTTTTATATTAATTTTTCTTAGCATATTAACTAAAGTTTAATAAGATACCATAATAGGGGAATGTTTTACCAGATTCACCCCATGGTTACTAGACAATTGTCCCTGAAAAGGACACAAATCCTGCCGCCCGTATGCAGCGGTTGTTAACACAGAGTTGTTCTTATAGAATATCACCTATAATAAAATACCCTAATAGGGTAATGTTTTACGTAAGTACCTTGTGGTTGATAGGCAATCGTTCCTGGCAAGGACACAAATCCTGCTCTCCATGTGCAGCGGTTGCCAATATGGACATATTTCTAAAATGTTACCTTCAAATTAAAACCATAACTTTTATAAATGATATTGTTCAAAGAGAATATCTGGATATTTATTAAAAGATAATTTCAAATAAATACCATAAACTTTCATCAAAAGGATATTTTCTCATTAAAATACCATGGGTTTCCATAATGATAATTACTCCAAACATCAGGGTTTTCCTTATAAACAATAATTATCATTAAACACTATCATCTTTTGACTAAGTATTTTTATAAAATGATATGAAGCACCTTACAAACCTTAAAAGATAACAAGATAAAATGAGTGGTTGTGGATGGCCATATTAAATGAGATCAACTTTTTGAACACATGTTTATGACATACATGACACATGATACAGTTAGGGTTAGAATGCGCGGACCTAGGTATGGAATATTTATAAATGAGGATCCCTGCAGGCAGGGTGAACAGTCCAATGTGTGGACGACTACTAACCCGATATTCGGGCAAATACTAACCCTACTTTGGGGGTGAATGGTCCAATGTGTGGACAAATACTAACCCGATATTTGGGCGAATACTAACCCTAATTTGGGGGTGAATGGTCCAATGTGTGGACAATTACTAATCCAATATTCGGGCGAATACTAAACCTACTTGAGCGTGAATAATCTAATACGTGGATGTCATACAATGTGGAAATTCCATGCCTAGATGTATATGCACTAACTCTAATTCATCGAAACCTTTATATACTGAATAACGGGGATGGGTAGTTTGTTTAGGAAAAGTGATGCGGAACTCGGATTCCCCTACTACTTGATCATGATCCCGGAAAGTGAAATGGTACATTTCACTTCCCCTGTTGTTGTTCCGTGGCCACAACTGAATAATCTCGAGTATCCGGACCCTTATTTAACAAACTAATGCGACCTTTTACCTGACATATACTCCATACCACATACCCTTACTTACGTACACTTTATACAACCTACCCTTACTCACATGCACCTCATATGACATACTCATATACACATATACCTCTGTCAACATGTCTTCATTATATACGCCTTATATCCTTATACCCATAAACATCATGTCGTCACATATACACCATATTTATATACACATGTTCGTTTCTTTACCTTTACTTCCTTATAAGGCAATCCTACCCGAGTGTAACCCGCTGACGGACTTTTCTTTTCCCCCTCTATCTTTGGAATTTCCGTTAGATGAGAATGAGTTTTATGACGAGGATCAAGGCGTGGAGCCAACTAATGAAGATTATGCAGACTTGACGATTGAAGATTAGCTAGTTTTAATATATTTTTGTTTGTTGCCCAATTATTTAGGGCTTTCGTTTCGTTTTCAATGTAATTAAACTATTTAGTTTATTATACTCTTTCTTTTGGGATGTAATAAAGTTTGGTTAATGAAAATAAATGCCTTCCACTTTTATTATTTTGTTTTGGTACACATCCTGCATGTTATTGATATTCCTACGCTTAACGTAACTGTATTGAATAGACCATCTTCAATACAGTTAGGTTGCGGACCATGCCACGTCACACTTCACCTTCTTTCGGGATGCGGGGCGTGACACTAACCCAAAACGCCACACAACCTGGCCCACTCCCTATACCTCCCCCTCTTTTCCTTCTTTCTTTATTTTTCTTTTTCCTTTCCCTTATACCTTCTAGGCCCAAGCTCAACCACCCAAACCCCAGCTACCCCTCTCTTTCTCTTCTTCTCTCCCTCTCCTTCAACTGCTTCTCTTTCTCCTTCTTTTTAAATTTGAATTTCATCCCTCAAATCTCAACCGAAATCACACATAAATTATCTCATAACAACAATATAATTCCTAATTTAATTCCCTATTAAATTCATATATATATATATATATATATATTTCCCATTTTAGATGTACAGGGCTCTCTCTCTCAAAAATTTCTCCCGTTCTCTCTCTCCTACCATTCTCTCGTTCTCCTTCACCTCACCTCACCTCCACTCACTGCCAGCGAGCTCTCGACCATTGGCCATATTCCTCTCCTCTCCGAGCTCCCTACCTCCTCTCTCCCTCGACCCAACCCCAATAGCCGCCGCTTCCTCTCACCAACGAACCTCCACCGTCACCCCCTCACCGTTGAGGTCGCCACTGGCAACTCACCCATCAAGCACTCTAGCATCCACCCTCTTTCACCGCAGCCACACTCCCATAACTCCCACTTCCTCTATACTGCAACTCACCTTCCCTTCAGCGCCCATTTCCAACCACCGTCGTCTGTAAACCGCCGTCTCGGTCGCTGTAACAGTCATCGTCATCAATGCAGTCACAGCTCGCATCGCGCTCAGCCCACAACCGCACCATGCTCAGGCTATGCCCATCACCGTGTCGCATCGTTCCATGCCCTGCATCATGACCGTGCCACATCATTCCATACCCTGCATCACGATCGTGCCACGCCCGCGTCGCCACCGCGCCCAGTTCAGTACCACGCTCGTGTCGTGCATGTGCTACACACCATGTCAAGCTCCATGTCGCGTCATCGCTGTCTCGTATGTTGATTGTTAGACTTTTAGTGTGCTATTTAAATTACCACAATCAAGACGGTTTCGCTTGGTAGCTAGCAGGTTGAGTACCGGTCGATCCACGGAGAGACGGGAATTTTTTCTTAGTGTTTTAACGAGTTAAGTCTAAAGTGTCCAAGTTTGTTCAAAGTTAACTATGTGCTTAGATATGTATGATAATAGAGCTTGTTAGGGTTGGGATTAGGTTAGTTTGAGTTAGGAGTTCGCTGACTTCTTTTGTTTGCTACTTTTGATATCGATGTTACGGTAATCGGCATCAACGGGGATTAACAAGACTAGGAAGGAACCTTGCGAGTATAAGCTAGGCTTTCTAATATTTAGTTTCTTCCTTTTGGTCCTTGTCCGTCCGTTCTTATCTCTCAGCCATAACTTCCGGTCAATTCAACCACAATCGGTCTCACTAGGGTGTCACTGCTATCATATAGGATAGGGTGCTGTAGGGAGATGATTGCGGTTGCCTTGACGGGAGTTCGAATCAAGATGTTGGACAAAGAAAAGAGTGAGAGAGATTTCCTTCTCTCAAACTTTCCCTATCCTACCATAACAAGTGAGAAACTACTCGCTCGTTATAAAAGAAAAAGAAAACAAAACAAACAAAGTAGATAGAAAGAAATGAGGTAGAAAATTACAACTAGCTATTTGGGACCTCATCCAGGCAAGGATCACTCTTAAGCATCATGGTTGCAAGGATAAAAGAGAAGAAGAACAAGAACAAACAAAAAAACAACAACTACTTATCAAAGAAAATTACAAGCAACATATGTAAAAACTAAATTACAAGACATGCATAAAAAAGGAACTCTTCTTCATTTATCATTCACTCAAAGCTCTCACTATAATGATAATGGAGGAAAGATGAAGAAGAAAGAGAAATCACACAAAATTCTAACACAAAACTAGTGAAAAATCTATATCCTCATATGGCTTTGGTCTGGAGTATTTATAGGCAGTGAAGTGAAGCCCTAGGGTTTTTTTCTGAGCCATTACAAAATACCAAAAGTAACCTTGAAGAATTGGCGCGAGTCGCTACGTGTTGTTTTTTCTGGAGTGTCTCGTGTTGCTATATTGCTCTGTTTAGTACACTTGTTTTTTCAAAATCATTCCATTTTTCTTCCAGATTTTCAATAGTCCAAAAGGTGAAAGAGCGTGGACATTTTGCCTTGATTTTCTCAAGCTCCGCGTTATCAACTTGATTCTCGTGCTGCCTCTTTTGTGCTTTTTGCATGAATGACCCTTGCTTGACTTTTGTCTCTCGAACTGGTAGGCGGCACCTGACGGACGGTGAGCGGAACCCGTATTTTTATCCGTTGCTGGCAGTTGTCCTGAATTTGTCATGACTTTTCATGATTTTCATTATTTTGGTCTGAGAACCTGTAACCTGCAATTATGTAGCAAACACGGATCAAAAGTACCTACCTATATCCAATGCGATCAAGAATGGGCGGTATAAAAGTGCAAAATTCTGATATGAATAAATACCCCCAAACTTATCTTTTGCTCGTCCCGAGCAAAGCCATTTTATTCCTAAATAAACTCATTTTCATAGGTATCACGGTTACACTTAGTGTGTGCAACAAGCCATTAAACCTCTAGGTTGCCCTGGAGGAGGAGTTTTGTCTCCTAAGGGTTTTCAGCGGATACTACCTACAAAATCCCGTCAAGTTGGCCGTCGACTCTAATCCTACAGTTCAACATTCTAGCTAGAAACTCTATCATCCTAAATTAGAAATGTCCATCCCTTATTCTTCACACCTCCTATTCATTGAACTTAAGATCCTAGACGTTTTGTCAGTTTATAAAGTTCTCCGTATCTCTTGAATTTTCCTTCTAAAGCGCAGTCTTCAATCCAGAATTTTTATCACCTCTATGGAAGATATAAGCCCAATTCTTCATTCCTATCTCTCCTCCAAACTTTGATCATATATCCCTACGTGTGTGTAATATCACCCCTACACTTAGGAATTCAATTCAAGCTATAGTACCCTTGCCTTAATACCATGTACTACTTCTTTTCATTATTGATGGACGGATTCGCTCACACATCTTTCATGCGACTATTACAGCTTTCCGAGGCATTAATCAGCCGATTACTGAATGTATGAGTTTAAAGCGTAAATAGCAGTTTCCAGGACTTGTATTTTTTTCTTTTTCTTTTATTTTTATTTTTATTTTCCTTTCAAGACCAGTTATATTTTTCAATGATGCTCTTTTGGTGGTTAGCTTTAAATACCAATTTTCTTTCATACTAGACTTTCAGGCAAGAGTATTCTAGGTATCCTCTACTATCCCAAGTTTTAAGGTGCGTGTATGTGCGATTTGTACGGTATATACTTTCTGAATTTGGACTCAAGAATCGGAACTATTTTTCAGACTTACTCTTCAAATAAAGCTTTCAATACTTTTCCTTCATTTCAACTTAGCTCAAAAACCGAACTCAAAATTGCTTACTTCTAAACAAACTGCAAGAACGTATATTTACTATAGTTATACTTCAAGGAAGGTTATTTTTAGGGTTTTCAATTACTAAACATAGAATTTAGTTATTTTTAACTAGTCAACCTTCATGTCGAACCTGAGTCGAAATAACCAACTATGACAAAAAAAATTCTTTTTTTGTTTTTTTCTTTATTTTTAATTTTTTTTAGGGATAACAATGCAATGCAGAAATATAAACATGATGCAATGTAGAATTTAAACATGCAAATAAAAGAACAAATATCTACAAAAAAACGTGCAGATGCAGAATGCAAGGATAGCTATTTACAACAAACCCCGCCCCCGAACTTACCCACAACAGTGCCCTTACTGCTGCCTACTGCGTCTCCTAGAACCAGGCGCAGTACCACTCATGCCAGCACTACTCATACCAGCTCCACCGGTGTCAGCACCATGACCTCTCGATCTCGCTCTCTCACCCCGGGCCAACAGGGTAGACATCCCATGCTCAAGACTTGTAATACGCTGATCAAAGGTCGTCATCATCTCAACACTGTCTCTACCCCCTGTGAGTATGCCGCAGCAAGCGTGCTTGCTCGGCGGGGGTCAGCTCCTTATTGCTCGCTGTGGAGCTCGAGCTGGGGGTCTTTGCCATCACATTCTCGGCCGGCTCGGTGCGCGACCATAACCCGTTAAGTCTAGTGTAGGATGTGGACACACCCTCAAGCATGGGTCGAATGGGAACCCCAACATGCAGAAAAGCATCGAACTCCTCAATAGGAAGGAAATAGCGACACAATTGTGTCACTAACAATGGGCACGGATAATTGGCTGCCTCCTTGCCGGTGCTAATCGATTGTAAAAGCACAGTGCACATGTCATAGCTAGGGTTTTTCATCATTAATGTGTGCACAATGTGTATGAATGGAGTGAAAAAATTGGTGTTATGCGAACTACCAAAAATGTTATTTTGTGCCCAACGGCACACGGTTAACACATTCACATACAACGAAGTCCCGAAATTCCTTTCCTGGGTTCCTTAGAACAACTGTCGCCCATCAACGGCATGTAATCCTCAAATTGGAGGGGTTGGTCATGAGCAGGGATACGAGGTATCAATGTGACTTCATGAATGAAGTTTCTATCTATTACAATTTCCCAATCACCCCAAAACAAGTGAATAAACCCAAAATTTTCCAAACATCCCTCCTCTATGCTCTCAAAGAAACGATCAACGAGATCCTAAAGCGCGAATGCGTTCGGATGGTTATACAATAGGTAATTCCATCCCCGTTTCCGGATTTCGTCGCCAAAATAACTACCTTACACGTTGTGGGCGAACAATTCAGATAAATCCCTTTCAAATTGAAAACTATGAGCCATCGAACAGAAATTAAATTTTTTACAGTTCTACAGAGAGGAGATCAAGGAAGCAAACCTCCTCTGAAAATTTCAGAGGGAGAAGAGATGAATCGGCAGCGGTTCCGCGGCGGCGTTAGGGGATCTCTGGTGGATCTTGGGGTCACAGCTAGGGTTTTGGGTGTGTAGGGGGGCTGAAGTCTCGATGTTGGAAAAAATCGGAAGAGGGGTTTTTAAAAGGGAAGTCAAGTTTTGTTCAAAAGGGGACCTCTTTTTGCACAAAAACCCTTCTAAAAATATTTTTTCTTCGTTTACATATTCTTGAATATTTACAAGAAGATCCCACCTTTGTTGTTTTTATTTATTTATATATATATTTTTAATTATTTTAAAACGGAATTTCACCATGCAAGAAATATCCCGACACACAAAACTGAAAAAAACAAAATGGATATGCACCGGATAAGAATATCCATTATATATATACAAGATGGTATATACATACTCCAAAACTTATTTGAAACAACGTTTCCACTGTTTATGGCTGGATAACCGAAGTTTGGTGGTAAACGGAGGAAGATTAGTCAATATGAACCGACTCCTGCAACATCAGGAGCTCCTCCGATGGTTCTGCGGTGAGGAACGGTATTACTCTGTGTCCGTTCACTTTAAATAGTGAACCATCCTTTGGATTATCCAAATCCACTGTGCCGTGCGGGTTTACATGTTAGTTATATGTATGTCCTAGAGGCCATTACTATACATAGGATGTATATTGTAGTGGATGCTTGGATATATATAGTGAGGACTTTCTTGCTCGACATGATAGTATGCTATCTGGTTGCTCTTTACCTTAACGTGTACACTGACTGTCTCTCTGTTACATGTTGGTAAAGCCCTTAGGATGTTTACTTGACTACCTGGACTATGATGCGGATCATACAAGTGGGGACATGGTAGTCCATAAGTACATCCTTCAAGGTCCCTAGTCGTGGGTGTATCGAGACAGGGTATCGATATACCAGTGTAGACTAGCGTATAGCTTCTCGACCCATACAGATGGGCGATGGATGATCCCATATCCATTGGTGTTTGACATCAGAGATGATATACGGGTGCTCAGTGGAGACTGGGTACACTGTACGGACTCGCCGAGAACTCCCAGATGGTATTATACCTTACGTCAGATGGCAGTTTTCTGGTGACACTGGTACATGTTAGTTTGTAGACTCGAGATCGTCATAGAGTCTTGTGTGATTCCCACTGTGCTTTGATTTCCACCTTACCATGTCCAAGAAGGCGTGCAAAACGGTGGTTTTTGGGTACAGTCCCGAATCACATGGAGGCAATGAGCGATAGGAGGGGATTCGTCTCTCCCGGTATAGGGAGTTGATGTTGTGCTATGTTCGATTGGCTATAACCGGAAATCCCTGGCCATGGTTGCTGAGATTTACTGGTAAGTGTTACCAGTAGTTTCTCGAACTGTTATAGTCCTCATATCGACACGACTTATCGAGCTGCTGGGGTCTGACGTTTAGCACCCGTAGGCGAGATATGCGACATATCAGACGAACAGACCGGACTGTGCGGTAAGTGTTACTGGTTGGATTCACAGGAGTGTGAGCGGGCTTGCTCGTTGATCTTCTGATCGCTCAATACCCGGGTGGCCGTTACGTTTAGCAGACCGCTTGCGGCTTGTGGGTGTTTGATATGATCATCATCTGCTGCCGGCGTATTGACGAGTCTTTAGAGTCCTACACAGAGGTTTCCTGGCTCAAGCGAAACGAAATAGGAGCGCATATGAGATATGTGCGGGACCGAGAATAATACCAGTATGTGATACTGTATTCTATTCTCGCGATATGTGACATTGATCGGTTATATGCGATATAACCGGGTTATCGGATCAAGTGTTGATTCGATAAGTTGTTACTATTGATATTAGTCGGTTATATGCAATATGACCGGATCATTAAGTCAAGTGTTGATTTAATGATTTAATGGATAATTATATATTTGATATATTACTTTACATTAACTAATATTGGTTCACTTAAGATGTTTTTCTCACTTGATTGTGCACATTGTATATGTGATATATTTTTGTGCACAAGATTGTATCATGTTTGATGATACATGCAAACTTGGGTGTATGTTTGCTTTAAACTATGATAAGGTTAATGGTTAGGGTTTGAATTATCTATTTATTTATTTATTTATTCATTTTGGAAAAGATGAAATGGTGGATTTCTTTTCTTTCTTTGCTTGAACCTTCTTGAAGCTTCAAAACATCTTTGAAAGTCTACCATTTTGTTTTTATCCTAAACCTAACCATTACCTAAACCCTAGTTTATTCTCTACATGAGTTAGCCTCACCCATGGTTGCATTATGATAGCATCACTTGATTTTCTATTTTTATTTATTCATTCATTTTCATTTTCTTTCTTCTTCTTCTTCTTCAAGAAGAAAGAAAAACCTTAGCTTGAAAATTCTAAGTGATGATTCCAGGTGAGAAATCCAAATCCAAAGTGAACCCACTTCCTATTTCTTCATCCTCTATCACTTGCCATGTAGTATAGGGTGTTTTCTTCTCAAGTTTCATGACTTGGTGAAGTTGGAGCTTAATCTTGAGTTGCCTCGACGTAGATCATCTTCGGCATCGAAGTCAACGACCTAGCCCGATCTTTTCTCCGATGAAACCACCGCGAGAGTCTAAGATCCGATGATCGCAGCGAAGGGACATCGTCACGGAGCTATGGAGGTGGAGGACCGGATCTACAAAGGTTGTATTTCCGTTCACTTAGAGTAAATGTGATTTACTTTCATTTCGTTTCGCCTAAACTCTAGTTAACGATCTCGATTAGGGTTTCTCGGCACCGGAAAATTTTAATTTGGCATGGTTGATGCCTTGTAGAACCTCTTGAGTGTGCCTAGGAACCCTACAGTGGTATCAGAGCCTAGCTAGAGCCTTAGGCGATGCGTAGACGATGTTAGAAACCCGATCGAACCCGAAACCCTAATCCATGACCCTTCTCTGTACATTTTCTGGAACTGTGGATTTTTGCCAATTAAAAATAGCCAAAAAAATCAGCAGGAAATTTTAGGAGTTACTGTGAATTCCGTGCTCGTAATTCGATGAAACTGCCGCGGAACCGCGGCATTAGCATGCCTAATGCGGCGGTTCCGCGGCCATATAGTCGCATCATTCTTTGAAATTTCACAGTAATGTCCTATTTTCATTCCTGATTCTTATGGATATTTTTAATTTATACTCCACAGTGGATTTTTCTGGGTTGTATTGGGGACTTAGTGATTCGATCGGAATCTTTAACTTCGTCTATGTGTTTTCCGGATATTTTAGAATATGTTAAAAAGTTCGACCGGATATAAATACCCGATTTTTCCCCTGCCGGGAAATTTCCAAGTGTTGGATTTTTCCGTAGTTTAATGACGTTCTAAGTAGTGCAAGTAACACGATGGTCCCTCTAGAAGACAACAAACCTTAACTCGATTATGTGACCGTCTTGAACTGCCCTTTAAACCTTCGGGTTTAGGGCAGTACGGCGTGCCACATGTGAGGCGTTGGCTTGACCCTTCTATGGCTGGACCGTTGGTACTGAGGCATGAACTGGATGTTTTTAAACTTATTTCATGTATTGAGCTGTTTCGGGAAAACTTGGGTGTTTGAATGTTCGATCGGAAAGTTTAACATTTTCTATTTATCTGGAATGGGATACAATACTTGGAATCTACAAGTAGTTATGAGATAACTAATATGAATATTATAAACATAGCACTTTAGTCTCACTTGATCGGTTGCCACGGAATTTTGATGCGATCAAAAATCCGTCGCAATCACGTAGCGTACGCGGATACTCGCCGGTAAACTTAATAGACAGCTACACCCCATAGCCCCGACCAAGTGACTGTAGGAGAACCCCGTCACCGAAAGCATCCGTTCGGGTGCTCGCGGCAGCGGTGTTCCGCCTTGGTGCACTTCGTCGACGGCATCGGGGGTGCGGCCGCCTAATAAAGTTTGCGACGAGCATTCGATCAAAATGTCGGGAATCTTGTTGAATTGCCCGACTTGATATTGAAAAGTGTTTTCGATAATGAGACTAAAATGCGGGGTTTATAATCGTTAGGCATGAGATGTCTAAGTAATTCATTTGATTAGGCATGCGATGTCTAAAGAGGTTGCGGATTCCAACTGTTGTAGTTTTACACTTTCTTTTCTGTGACCGTAAGTGTAATATGTGATATCGCCGGTTTCGTTGCTATATGTCAACGACAATTGGTATATGCATGTTTACTTACGTTGATGACATGTGATGTTATGTGTTGCTGGATATGTTATATTGGATCGTCGTGTTTGAATAGCCGGGGTTTTTTTTATGTGAGATGAGTGTTTTTCATTTTCATTCATGTAAAAACTTGTATGTAATATTCTTTTATTGAGGCACTTCCAGGTTGCGGAAGATGTCACCTTTTGTATATTATTTACTTTTCCGCACTAGGATAGACCCAAGGAGGGGAGCACAAGTAACTGGGTTCTGGAGTCCAGTGGGAGACCAACTCGAGGAGTCGAGTCCGGGTCTCTTAACTCTAGAATTGGTAGGGTTGCTTGCCGCTCTCGTAGGGGTCTAGGGGTGTGGGATTGGCTATTCATCGCGACCGTGGAATCCGTGTTTTATACTGGCTCATATTGAAAACACGGACGTCCTAGTATATCCAATATTTCATATGATATTTTTTTCTGCTGCGTTATCTGTGATGTGATCATGTGATATGTTCTGTGATAGATACTGTATATAGTATATATGATATATTATATAGACGTTACTTATGTTTTACACCCGCGCTATCCCTGCCCCGCTCTGCCGTTAGTTACCTAACCTAACGGTGCACGAGGGGACATTGAGGCGAACACGGATGGCATAAGTGTACGTCGTATTTATCTGTGATGTTTAGGTGACTTAAATGATGGGACTTCATTAATATGATTAATGAAAGTAAAAGAAACCTAAAGATGTTGTGTAATCGAATTTCAAAAATAAAACAGATAGCTACAGTTCTTGCTTTGCACAGCGGTATATATGATATATCCTGCACCTTATTCGATGAGGAAAGGACCGAGATCCCTTCACCGGGAGTGACTCCTTTAGCAAGAACTGGCAGATGCTACACCCCTCGGTTTGTCTTTTGATTGCTTCTATAGTTTTTGCTTTGCACAGAGGTATATATGATATATCCTGCACCTCATTCGACGAGGAAAAGGCCGACGATCCCTTCACCGGGAGTGACCCCTTTAGCAAAACTAGAAAAGCCTCAAAAGCACTCCATTTTAAAATCATTTGATTCTACAACGATATCAAATTCATTACGCAATAGGTTTTCAGAAAAACCTGTCGTAGCCCTCCGTCATTTCAGATAAGTACTAGTTAGTATTCGTGCTGCGGTAGTTTGGCATGCGTCAAGGCGTAGTGTATGGTAGCTAACTAGTGCTTATCTGCTAGCATACGATGCGATTGGATTAGGGTATTCGTACGGCGTTGTTTGGCATGCGTCAAGGGTCGTGCGGGTGGGTTTAATTCAATCAAGAAATGTACGGTTGAACTTGACTAGCGGACTATGGGTTGTTTGGCATGCGTCAAGGTCATAGCACGCTAGGGGCAAAATGTTATCAGGAATTTCAAGTGTTGAAATTTGCAATGAGATTGCATACCTTCTATGAGATAGTTGGATCCCGATACCCGCTGCGAGTAAGAGTTACTCCTGGGAGAGTTTTACACATTACAATTAGCCGATCAAGTAGGTGTCTAGAAAGGTGTCAACGGGGTTACGCCTCTGGGAAACGAGGTTTACATTAATTAGGTTCGTGCGAAAGTACGGGGGACCTCCCTCAAAGTACCGACACTGGCCTGGCTGAAAGATTGGCGAACTTGTAGTGTGTAATTAATCCCGGCTAGTCTTTCCTTTTAGGGTTTGAAGGAAGATTTGATAAAAACAGTGGGAGCCATCCTGATTAGATAAAATAAATAACCAATCTAATCTTGCAAGAGCGCACGCAGAGTGTTTTCTTCTCTCTCTCTAGGTAGCGACCATATCACGACTTAATCAAGATAATAATACGGATTATTGACCGCAGCCGCTTGTTATACTGAGCTGGGGAACGTTGGTCCCGCTCCAACTTATAATTGTTATAAGACCGAGAAAGAAATAGGGGAATACCAGAATTCCCGTGCCGCCCAAACGAAGAGAGTGCATGCTGATGCATCATCTTCGGGTGTGTTCATTATACAGAACTGTTTCTCAGTATCCTTTATGTCCTGAGTATGTGATACCGGATCAGGATCCCGCATATGTAATCTATTACATGGGATACAGAAAGGTAGAGAACCGAGAACGGGTGATAAGTTTCATGAGACAGAAAACGGGGCAAGTGTTGCAGCCAAGTCTATTGGTCACTGTCACCCTGTATTACCAATACATTGATTCTGAACGAATGTTATTAGATACCGAACCTGATATACAAAATCATATCAGTCTCTTTATAAGTAAAGAAAGGATATAATTTTGTATTGTTGGATTATGTTTTGAACATTTCCTATATCAAAAGTTGATCGGTTCAGGCACGTTATCTAAAAGCATTGATGTTCTAAATCAAACTACAGTTCTTAATATACGGAACACACATAAGAGGAAGAGTTCAGAAATGAACGAATACTTCTTGAAGTATTGTAGACTAGGTCATATCAGTGCGACCCGACTAGCTGAAGTTACATTTAGATGCATATTTAAATCTGTTTGAATTTACATCTTATGAAACTTTCCAGTCATGTCACAAAGATTAGATGACCATAGCTCCGTTTATTGTAAACAGAGAAAGAGTTAGTGAACTCTTGGGATTGATACATACTGATGTATGAAGGTCCCCTGTCTATACATACAAAGACCGGTTCTTTATACTTCATTACATTCTCTGATGATCTCTCAAGATTCAGCCATATGTTCCTGTTGAAACACAAGTCCAAACCTTTTGAGATATTCACAGAATATAAGTTAGAAGTAGAGAACCAATACGGGTATAAGTATTATGTCCTTTGATGAGATCAAGGAGGAGAATACTTGAGCACGGAAATCCTGGACTATTCTAAAGGAGAATGAGATTCTCTCTCAGCATTACTCCTTCGTATACACCATAGCACGATGGTATATCGGGGCGGAGCAATATCACCTTATGTGATATGGTGTGCTCTATGATGAGTACGACTGAGTTACCTATTTCCTTTTGGGAGTTATGCACTTGAGAAGCTGCATACCTATTGAATAGGGTTCAAATCAAATCAGTTGCCTACCACTTCATATATGATATAGAAAGGGAAGAGCCCATATTTTAAGTTAGTTAAGATTTGGGGTTGTCCGGCCTATATCTAAAAGCAAAATCCGGACAAGCTCGAGGCAAGATCTGTTATGTAGAACTGGAAATGTTTCAGCTATACAAACTGCAGCTGATGATTTGGTAGAACCAAAGGATTCAATAGTTACCAACGAAGCTCAGCCTCTCCGCCGATCTAATAGGGTTCCTCACCCACCTGAGAGATACTTCGGTTTCTCTATGACAGTGGGAGTGAGGATTGCATCATGAGATGATGACCCAACTAGTTTCGAGCTGGCCATCAGGAGTGGGACTCTATAAGAATGGCTGGATGCTTAGCGATCTGAGATGGAATCCATGTAAACCAACAAAGTATGGACTTTGGTTGCTATATCTGAAGGGTTAAATCCCCATCAGGAGCAAGTATATCTTGAGAAGATTACTTGGTGTAGATGAAAAAGTTGAGACTTTCAAAGCTAGACTTGTCAAAGGTTTGCATCATTGACCAGGCGTGGATAATGATGAAACCTTTTCCAGTGGCTATGCTTAAGTCCATCCGGATCCTACTTGCCACGGCTACATACCATGACTACGATATCTGGCGGTTGGGTGTCATGACTGCTCTTCTAAATGATATTTTAGAAGAGAGAGTCTATAAGTACACAGTCAGAGGGCTTCGTAAACAGTGGGAGCAGCGGAAACGTGTACAAGATGCTTTATAGGATAAAGCAGGCATCGCGGAGTTGGAACGTCTATTTTGATGTGGTGGTCAAAGAGTTTGACTTCATCAAAATGGTAGATGAACCTTGTATAAACAAAAAGGTAGTAGGGAGTATGGTGACGATCCTCGTAGAGTATGTGGATGACATACTCTTGATAGGGAAGGAGTTTCCTATGCTACGCTCGATCAATCTCCGCTTATCACAATGATTCTCCACATAGGATCAAAGTGATACTTATTAAATCCTGGGTTTTGGATTTATGAGATAGATCTAAGTGGATGTTAGGATACTCACTAGATGTAGTGAGATGGTATCAATTGATCCTGGGGAGAATCACTGGAAGGGTTCCAGAGTGATAAAGACGACTGAATGTCAGTCACAGGCATTATCTTTACCCTCAGTAAAGGGACGGTATGTTGGAAGAGTTCCAAGCTAGATACCGTGGCAAACTAGACGATAAAGGCTGGATACATCGCTACTTAAGATGCTACCAAAGAGGAAGTCTGGGTGTATATTAGTTCATGAGATGAACTTCGTTCCTACCATTGTGAGACAATGGAGTTGTGGCTTATGCCTAGGAACGTCCGTCCCATCAGTGATCCAGACATATTCTGAGGCAGTGTCACCTGATCATGGAGATGGTTGATCTCTAAGGGATCGAGGTTAGGAGAGGAGACTCAGAGGACAACACGGCGGATCCACTCACAAAGGCCTTATCCCAGAGAGAGACTTTTATGGGATGGTTGAGTATGAGATACTACAACCACTGCTATCAGATGGCCCTAGTGCAAGTGGGAGATTGTTAGTTATATGTATGCCCTAGAGGCCATTACTATACATAGGATGTATATTGTAGTGGATGCTTGGACATATATAGGGAGGACTTTCTTGCTCGACATGATAGTATGCTATCTGGTTGCTCTTTACGTTAACGTGTACACTGACTGTCTCTCTGTTACATGTTGGTAAAGCCCTTAGGATGTTTACTTGACTACCTGGACTATGATGCGGATCATACTAGTGGGGACATGGTAGTCCATAAGTACATCCTTCAAGGTCCCTAGTCGTGGGTGTATTGAGACAGGGCATCGATATACCAGTGTAGACTAGCGTATACCTTCTCGACCCATACAGATGGGCGATGGATGATCCCATATCCATTGGTGTTTGACATCAGAGATGATATACGGGTGCTCAGTGGAGACTGGGTACACTGGACGGACTCGCCGAGAACTCCCAGATGGTATTATACCTTACGTCAGATGGCAGTTCTCTGGTGACACTGGTACATGTTAGTCTGTAGACCCGAGATCGTCATAGAGTCTTGTGTGATTCCCACTGTGCTTTGATTTCCACCTTACCACGTCCAAGAGGGCGTGCAAAACGGTGGTTTTTGGGTACAGTCCCGAATCACATGGAGGCAATGAGCGATAGGAGGGGATTCGTCTCTCCCGGTATAGAGAGTTGATGTTATGCTGTGTTCGATTGGCTATAACCGGAAATCCTTGGCCAGGGTTGCTGAGATTTACTGGTAAGTGTTACCAGTAGTTTCTCGAACTGTTATAGACCTCATATCGACACGACTTATCGAGCTGCTGGGGTCTGACGTTTACCACCCCTAGGCGAGATATGCGACATATCAGACGAACAGACCGGACTGTGCGGTAAGTGTTACTGGTTGGATTCACAGGAGTGTGAGCGGGCTTGCTCGTTGATCTTCTGATCGCTCAATACCCGGATGGCCGTTACATTTAGCAGACCGCTTGCGGCTTGTGGGTGTTTGATATGATCATCACCTGCTGCCGGCGTATTGACGAGTCTTTAGAGTCCTACACAAAGGTTTCCTGGCTCAAGCGAAACGAAATAGGAGCGCATATGAGATATGTGCGGGACCGAGAATAATACCAATATGTGATACTGTATTCTATTCTCGTGATATGTGACATTGATCGGTTATATGCAATATAGCCGGGTTATCGGATCAAGTGTTGATTCGATAAGTTGTTACTATTGATATTAGTCGGTTATATGCAATATGACCGGATCATTAAGTCAAGTGTTGATTTAATGATTTAATGTATAATTATATATTTGATATATTACTTTATATTAACTAATATTGGTTCACTTAAGATGTTTTTCTCACTTGATTGTGCACATTGTATATGTGATATATTTTTGTGCACAAGATTGTATCATGTTTGATGATACATGCAAACTTGGGTGTATGTTTGCTTTAAACTATGATTAGGTTAATGGTTAGGGTTTGAATTATCTATTTATTTATTTATTTATTCATTTTGGAAAAGATGAAATGGTGGCTTTCTTTTCTTTCTTTGCTTGAACCTTCTTGAAGCTTCAAAGCATCTTTGAAAGTCTACCATTTTGTTTTTATCCTAAACCTAACCATTACCTAAACCCTAGTTTATTCTCTACATGAGTTAGCCTCACCCATGGTTGCATTATGATAGCATCACTTGATTTTCTATTTTTATGTATTCATTCATTTTCATTTTCTTTCTTCTTCTTCTTCTTCAAGAAGAAAGAAAAACCTTTGCTTGAAAATTCTAAGTGATGATTCCAAATGAGAAATCCAAATCCAAAGTGAACCCACTTCCTATTTCTTCATCCTCTACCACTTGCTATGTAGTATAGGGTGTTTTCTTCACAAGTTTCATGACTTGGTGAAATTGGAGCTTGATCTTGAGTTGCCTCGACGTAGATCATCTTCGGCATCGAAGTCAACGACCTAGCCCGATCTTTTCTCCGATGAAACCACCGCGAGAGTCTAAGATCCGATGATCGCAGCGAAAGGACATCGTCACAGAGCTATGGAGGTGGGAGACCGGATCTACAAAGGTTGTATTTCCGTTCACTTAGAGTAAATGTGATTTACTTTCATTTCGTTTCGCCTAAACTCTAGTTAACGATCTTGATTAGGGTTTCTCGGCATCGGAAAATTTTAATTTGGCATGGTTGATGTCTTGTGGAACCTCTTGAGTGTGCCTACGAACCCTACAATACACCGCACAAGAAAGGGTCCCTTCCATCGAGATCGAAGCTTATCGGGATGAAAATGGAGACGGGTGTCGTAAAGAAGTACCTGTTGTCCCGGCGTGAATGTTTTGCGCGTAAGGTGTTTATCATGAAACACCTTCGTTCGGTTCTTTATAACAACCGCATTCTTGTAAGCCTCATCTCGAAGCTCGTTCAATTCGTTAATTTGCAGCTTCCGATAGCAGCCCGCACTTCAAGGTTGAAGTTTAGCTCTTTGATCGCCCAAAATGCGATATTCGATTTCCACAGGGAGGTGGCAAGCCTTTCCGTACACAAGCTGATAGGAAGACATGCCAAGATTGGTCTTGTACACAGTTCGTGTAGGGTTCCTGAGGGCGGAAACGAGGTTTCGGGAGGCATCATCCATGTCGTTTTAAAAAAATTTCCGTTCTAATGAACCCTAACCCTAGAATCTTAACTAGAGATTTCAACAAAACAACAATGTAAACAACTTTACATCTAAGTGAATGAGGAATACAACCTTTTTAGATCAGTCCTTCACTTCTAAAGCTCCGTATAGTAGTCCTTTCGCTCCAAGTAGTGAACACCCGAACTCTAGTAAGGATTCATATGAAGAAATGAACAAGCTTGCTCGAAGTCTTCGAGGCCGAAGATGATCTACGTCAAGGAGACCCAAGCTCATGCTACCTCTTCACTAATTAGGGTTTAGTGAAGCAAACACCCTAAACTAAATGGCTAATAGTAGAGGATGATGAAGTAGGAAATGGTCTCACTTTAGATTTGCTTTTCTCACAATATTTTCTCACTTAGAAAAAGCTAGCAAGCTTTTTCAATGAAGAAGAAGATGAAGAATCAATATGAGAGAATGAACTCATGAGGTGAGAATAGCAACCATGGGTGAGTTAGTGTCATACACTAACTCATGTAGAGAATAAACCATGGCTAAACAATAATGGTTAGGTTAATAAATATCTATAAGTAAAACAAAATTAGTGGACTTGGTCAATGGTTCCACAAGCTTCTATAAGCTTCAACCATGTGACTAATTACCATTAATTTTGATAAACTTTAGATAAACAAAACCCTCACATTATTATAAGCATGGTGTTTGTCTCATACACCCATGTAGCATGTGGCATCTAGCATGATACAAAAGATTTACATTAATATATATCACATATATACCAAGTGTACACTAGTGAGAAAAAGAATTCTTAAGTGAGCTAATATTAGTTAATGTAAGTTAATATATAAAATATATAATTATACATTAAATTATTAAATCAACACTTGATTTAATAATCCGGCTATATCACATACAACCGACTAATATCAAATGTAACAATCTATCAAATCAACACTTGATCCGATAACCCGGCTATATCACATATAACCGACCGATATCACATATCGCGAGAATAGAATGCGGTATCACATACACGCATTAATCTCGGTCCCGCACATATCACATATGTTCTCCTACTTCATTTCGCATGAACCAGGAAACCTCTGTGTAGGCTCTAAAGACTCGTCAATACGCCGGCAGTAGGTGATGATCATATCAAACACGCACAACCTGCAAGCGGTCTGCCAAACGTAATGGCTACCCGGGTATTGAGCGATTAGAAGATCAACAAGCAAGCCTGCTCATACTCCTGCAAATCCAATCAGTAACACTACTGTACAATCCGGTCTCTTTATCTGATATGTCGCATATCTCGCCTGGGGGTGGTAAACGTCAGACCCCAATAGCTTGATAAGTCATGCCGATGTGAGGCTCATAACGGGTAAAAAAACTACTGATAATACTTACCAGTAAATCCCAGAAACAGCCCTGGCCAAGGACTTTCTGTTATAGCCAATCGAGCATAGCGCAACATCAACCCCCAATATCGGGAGAGACGAAATCCCCTCCTATCGCTCATTGCCTCCATATGACTCGGGATTGTACACAAAAACCACCGTTTTGCACGTTCACTTGAACGTGGTAAAGTGGAAATTAAAGCACAATAGGAATCACAGAAGACTCTATGACGATCTCAGGTCGACAGACTGACCTGTACCAGTGTCACCAGAGAACTGCCATCTGACGTGAGGTATAATACCAACTAGGAGTTCTCGGCGAGTCCGTCCAGTGTACCCAGTCTACACTGAGCACCCGATATCATCTCCGATGTCAAACACCAATGGATATAGGATCATCCATCTCCCATCTACATGGGTCGAGAAGGTATACGCTAGTCTACTCTGGTATATCGATTCCCTATCTCGATATACCCACGACTAGGGACATTAAAAGATATACTCACGGACTACCCTTGTCCTACTAGTATGATCCGCATCATAATCCAGGTAGTCAAGTAAACATCCTAAGGGTTTTATCAACATGTAACAGAGAGACAATCAATGTACATGTTAAGATAAAGAGTAACCAGATAGCATACTATCATGTCGAGCAAGAAAGTCCTCCCTATGTAAGTCCAAGCATCCACTATAATATACATCATATGTACAATAATGGCCTCTAGGGCATACATATAACTAACAATCTCCCACTTGCACTAGGGCTATATGTTGTAGTATCCAATACCCAACAATCAGCAGTGGTTGAAGTTGTAGGGTTGCCTAGCGCGACAGCATGGTTACGGGAGGCTTTGTCACGACCCGGACGGCCCTTAAACTACGCAATGTCTACAGGCGTAACGCAATTTAAGTAAGCCAAAAACCCAGCAATCTAAACCATCAAAAGTAGTAAGTGATAAGAACATTGTTAAAACTTTTGAAAATCTCGAGTACAAATTCTTTAAAGTCCAATTTAGTTTCTTAAAAATTTTGGCAGCACCTCCTTTGTAAAAACCAACCCCAAAAATGGGTACAATATAAATATAAGTAAATCATCCCCAACGGGAGCAAAATCCACGCCCAAAGGCAGAAACAACCACCATAACAGATATACGACGCCGTAGCGAAGAAATAAAAGACTATATAAATAAAAAAACTGCATAAAAGACCTCCAAGTCACAAAATAATATACAATATCGTCCTCACATAAAGTCTCTAAGTCATACATGAAGTGGTAGATGGAGAGTACATGGTACAAAAATAACAATAAACAACATTGGATAGCCGCAAAACCCACCTATAGCAAAACCGCGCACAGTCAGCAGAAGCGGTATCCGCTGCAAAAGATGATACGAAAGATGAAATCCTGCCACGACTGTGATTTGGATTTCAAAGAATTTTTATAACCGCAATCAAGAACGGCGTCACTTGGTAGCTAGCCGGTGACTATGGGTCGGTCCACAGGGATTTTGTGTATTCTCAAATTGTTCTAACGAATTAATTCCGATTGGTGTCGGATTGATTAAATCTATAAACTAAAGTTGATCTAGATCTAAATCTTGCTAGGGTTAGGTTTAGGTTAAGTTTGGAAATGCAAAGATTTCCCACCAGTTTCAATACCCTAATTAAGATCTCTTTAGGAGTTATGGTAATTATTAATAAAGGGGATTAGTACCATCGGGAAGAAACGATGTTTCTTCCTCTAGGTTCTTGTCCTTCCTTTCTTAATCCTTACCCTAACCTCCATGGAAAACACGCGCAACCGGTCGTTTATATTACGGTATCACCGCTACCTCATGGGATAAGGTGCCGCAGGGAGCGGTGTGTGCATGTATGCATGGAGTCCTATAAAAACGTGTGATGGGCAAGAAAGGGGTGAGAGATCTTCATCTCTCAAGCCTTCCCCAAATCTAATCCTAACAAGCGAGGAGACTACTCGCTCATTAGGGAATTGAAAAACATTTCTAAACTATCTATCTAGGGCAGAGAATAAAAGATCTAACTAGGGCAGATAAGAAATTATACTAGGGCAATGAAATAAAATTAACTAGGGCAAGACTTGAAAACTTACTCTAATTTGATGCACTCTTCATTCATTGCAGAAATTTACAGATCTGAATTTTAGATATAAAATGAGGAACAAGAAGAGGCATAACCTAGAAAAGGTTTTAGGGCTTCTATTTATAGATTCATAGAAACCCTAGGATTACAGTCGACTCATATCTGCAATTACAAGTTTACCCCCTAAGAAACCCAACTAATGCACCGACGCACCGACATGATTTTTTCTGCACCGACATGGGCGCACTATGGCCGCTGATCCGCGGCCAAGAGCCAGGTTTGGCCGCGGTTCCATGGCCAAGTAATGGGCTTGTTGGCTCAAATTTCTTGTGTTGCTTCAGGTTACTTTTATCATCTGTTTTCTGCATTTTTTTCTTCAGAATATCTTCTTGTTCTCTTCCAGATTTCCACAGTGAATAATGTAGTGGACTTTTACCCTTTACTTCGTGTCGAAGTCTTGAATCTTGCACTGCCTTTGTAATTGTGAACTTGTTTGTTGATCTTCGTTTAGTCTCCAACTGTAGGCTTGATCAAGATTCTTCCATTTGTTGGTCGTAGTCTTACTTTTATATCGTCTTTTGTCTTTTTCATTGTTTTCGTTCTGAGAACCTATAGCCTGCAACTATGTAGTAGACATGGGTCAAAAGCACCTGTTTATTTGTAACATGAATAAGAATGGGGAATAAAATAATGCAAAATTATGGTATGAACAAATACCCCCAAACTTATCTTTTGCTCGTCCTTGAGCAAACCTAGTTTTATTCTCAACAAAATCCTAACCTCACTTTCACAGGGAAACGCGATTGCACTGAGCTCGTGCAACAAGCCGTTAATCCTCTAAGTGTCCCTATTAGGAGGAGTGTTGTCTTCTTAGGGTTTTCAGCGGATGCTACCCACAAAATCTTATCAATTTGGCCCATTAACTTTTATTCTCCAATTAGGGTTTCTAACAAGAACTCTATTATCGTCGACTTAGAAATTATCCATCCGTATTTTTCACACTTCCTTATTATTTAACTTAAGATTATATATATTCTTGTGAATTTACTTAGCTTTTGGCATCTTTCAAGTTTTCCCTCTAGGGTTCTATCTCAACTTAGGAATTTTTATCATCTCTACAAAAGACATAAGTCCTATTCTTCATTCCTATCTCTTATCTAAACCCCAACCACATACCCCTACGTGTGTGTATATATCAGCCCTACACTTGGAAATTCAAATCAAGCAATCATACTCTTTCCGTCGTCCAAAGCACTTTTTAATTGGTGAATTTTTAGATGAATTTTGCTTATACATCCTTCATGCGACTGTTAATACTTCTTGAGGTACTAACAACCGATTACAAAATGTGTTTGCACATTAAAGCGTACTTCCTAATCTTGTAATACCTAAGGCTTTTAGCAGTGCATCCCAAACCAGTTGGTCTAAGGCACTAGGTGATGAAGCACCCTCGCTAAATATTTTTTTTCTATTTATGCAGCCTTAAGTAATTACAAAAATCAGTGTTCATTTTTTTTTATCTCTTTATTCACACTTGTATTTTTATTTTATTCATACTAAGGACTTTAGATAAGAGCATTTCAAGGTCTCTTCTACTATTCCAAGTTTCAAGGTTCGTGTTTGTGCAATTTTGTAGGGTATATATTTTCAGAATTTAGACTTAAGGTAGGAATTATTTTTCAAACTTATACTTTAATAAAAATATCAATACTCTTCCTTTATTTTGACTTAGCCCAAGAAGTGAACTCAAAATTTGCCTATTTCTAAATAAACTACAAAGACATATACTTTCTACCGTTAAATTTTAAGAAAAGTTATTTTTAGGGTTTTTTAATTTACTAAGTCTAAGATCTAGTTATTCCTAGCTAGTTAACCTTTTTGTCAAACTCAAGTCAATTATGGCCAAAATTGAATGTTTTAATTTATAATTTTTAAAATTTTTCAATTTTTATGGGTTTTAAAATAAGTATGCAAATGCAAAAATATACATATGAATGCAAAGGAAGAAATCTTACCGAGCGTACCCCCAAACTTAAACTTGACAGTGTCCTCACTGTCAGGCTACACCAAGAGGGTCAAAATGTCGGCATTCCTCTGTTTATTTATTTATAATTTTTTTTATTGTTTTATTTTTTTATTGTTAACAGAAAAAGAAAAAAAAATATATACATATATACAACAAGGTCCTCCCTAAACTAAACAAGGCCTTACACAGAACAAAGGTTAGCACCAACCATTCAAAAATTCTATCGTGATAATGGTAGGGTTGGTGAAAGAATAGAGTGTAGAGAAAAGAAATGAGAAGCACACGAGACTGTGTGGAGATAGAAGAGATATACGGTCTCGGTGGAAGAGAAGAATGGAGGAAGAGAGAAAGAAGTGTAGCATGAACTTGAGGGTGTAAATTGAGTGAATAAATTAGCACAATTTGTGATGACCGGTGTGTTAAAAGCGATTGTGCTATTCTATCAACCCGTCGAGAAATGGGGTCAAATCCCTCAAGATCCGCGAGAAAACATGGGTACGTTGAACTTGGTAAACCATCCATTAAACATTGAAGCGCGATGGATTCTTACTCGGTCGAAACGATAGAAAGGACGAAGGGGAGTGATTTAGGGATAATCTTATTCTCACCAAAGTAAACTGTCTCGAACTTGAAAGATTCCATCAATGGTTCGAAATGACTGTAAGCAACCAAGTCTGATGGTTTATATGAAAATTCAAAGGACTCAAACTCAGGCGGTGAGTCTTCAAAATCGTCCGAAAAAGTGAAACACTCGTAATCGTTATCGTCTGTGAGAACCGTGTCAGATTCAAAAAGAAACGCACTAGTGGCGTCCAAACTGCTGTGATCGAATAGAAATCTTTCAAGCTCACAGTCGTCCTGCATGATCTTTGGTGTGGTCGGAACGATGGAAAGGAGGTGGGGGGTGATTTAGGAAGTATAACAGTTAAAGGTTCAGCAAGATGAATTGGAAAATCCAACACATCAAACAAAAATAGTTCATCCTCAATACTATCCTCAATATTTTCCTCAATACTATCCTCAAAATTGTCCTCAAAATTTAGCTTATCCATGCCATTATCATCAAAATCAAGACGCATATGAGGTTCGGGAAAAACATTTAATGACTCAGGATGATGAATTGGAGATAAAATTTCAGTCAAATCTATGGGTTCATCATCCAAAATATTCCCGGCGTCAATATCCTCAATCAAGTGAAAATCAATTTTTTCAGACCCTCATCAAAAGCATGGATATTTATCAATTTAGGTTCTAGAGTGGAGGTGTAGAGTTCAAAATGATTAGGTGTGGTTTCACTCGAATGGAAGTCTTCATAATCTGGCAAATCAAGCATTACAAAGTCACAAACTCATTAAATGTTTTATTTTCAACTGATGAATCATTTGGGACACTTGTTTGAAAACTGTAGTTGTGGAATTCAATTGGTAATGGGTAAGTTTGATTTGGAAGGGTGCACAGCTCACTCTCTCCACTCAAATTCTCACTCTGTCCAACTGCCGCATCATACATTGGAATTTTTGGAGCTAGTTGGAAACTAGCTACCGGTTCATTAGGTTGCATAAGGGCGGCTATGGACGCATCCGCATTCCTTAGCATTTGGTTT
This sequence comes from Agapanthus africanus, assembly GCA_030015575.1. Classification (NCBI taxonomy): domain Eukaryota; kingdom Viridiplantae; phylum Streptophyta; class Magnoliopsida; order Asparagales; family Amaryllidaceae; genus Agapanthus; species Agapanthus africanus. The sequence goes on along the minus strand of JASDDO010000029.1, from coordinate 278,879,705 downwards.
GTCGCTACCATATACGCTTCTAACGACTGTTCTAGACTAGACATGGGTTGTGAAGGGTTTTCAGTAAAAGATTCAAAATTGTTTGGATACATGAAACTCCCAAATGGCTGTGTAGAAGCAATGTCTAGGGAAGGTGCGGAAGTCGGATAGGACTGGTAGGAATTGAATGGTTGGACAGGAGTAGGATCAACATTTGGATAAAAAGGTGAATGGACTTGTTGATCCCAAGAACTGGAAGTGTTGAAAGGAGTGAAAGATCGGTTACGAGATTTTTCAATATGTTCAGCGATAGACATGGCTTTCGGAGTAACAACAGGACTCGAAAAAGTAGTATCAACGTAAGAAGGTGGTGAAGGTTGAAATGGTTGATACAAAGTGGATTGCGGAGTCCAACTGTTTCTCCTAGACGCTTCTATTCGATATTTCAAAGATATTTTGGGCATGGAAGGGTCGTCCGTAATTCGACCAAAACAATTCGCGTAGGAAGCAATGTTTGGTTCAGGGTACCAAAGTTCGGTAAGAGATTTATGAGGTGGGATACCCATGATGTAAGAAAGAAGAAGAAAAATAATGTGGGTGGAAGTGAGGTGCACGGATTTCTTAGCGACAAAATTTGCAAGTCTCTTTTTTTTCTTTGTTGTAAATTTTTTTCCTTTTTGTGTTTTTTTTATGGAGCTTTTTGCAAAAAGATTTTCGATAAAAGGCTTAGACACACGTTCAATCAACCACAAATGCATAATCAAGCCTAGATCTAGGATCACCTAGGTCATCTAGATAGCTCCTAACTGTTCCAAAGGGCAAGAAGTAAGACCTCAAACCGTCTCTTCACCGCCAATTGTGGCCAGGTAAGTGCCAGGTGAGTGGGAGGCTCTCCACTACAAGTAGTGGCCCTAATTAAGTAACCACTCGCCTTAGAAACACTTGCCTAGACACCACAAAGTCAAGTTAGGATAAACGGTCGATGCCTACAACTAGTCCTCTGTCCTATTGAGCGCGAAGTCCTTAGGGCTGAGTCTAATATTTTTTAATTAAGAGATGGTCAATGCATATGTCTTATGTGATTTCTGGGGTCCTGGGAAGGGTGATGAAATCCCCACCCAATCTGGATTGGTCTCAAGCCCCTTAAAGTCCGATTAAATATATGCAAAACAGTAAACTGTAGGGTTCCTAGGCACACTATAGAGGTCTCACAAGGCATCGAACATGCCATTTTTCAAAAATATGGTGCTGAGAAACCCTAGACTACGGATCGTTGCTAGAAATCTAGGCGAAAAGTAAACTAGTTAACACTTAACTACAAGGATATGGAAATTACAACCTTTGTAGATCCGGATATCCACCTCCACGGCTCCGCAACGAAGTCTCCTCGCTGTCCATGTCGAACCCCGGGCTCAAGCGTCGGCTTCATCGGAGAATGAACGGGCTTGGTCATCGACGACGATGCCGAAGATGATCTACGTCGAGGCATCGCTAGATCAAGCTCCCTACTTCACAAAGTGATGAAACTTGTGAAGGAAACACACTCTACTACTTGGCAAGAGGTAGAGGATGAAGAAATAGGAGGTGGGTTCTCTTTAGAATTGGTTTTCTCACTCTCAAGCTCAAGTTGCCATTGATGGCCTCAAGGTTTCAAACTTGAAGATGAAGAAGAAGATGAGCTAGAAAAATGATAAGTCTATTTAAAATAAAAAGATAAAGGAATACTTATCATAATTCTTACTAGGGTTAAGTGTAGAGAATAGACCATGGTTAATGGATGGGTTAGGGTTAAGCATGATGACAAGAATGGTTAAGAAGTCAAAGCTTCATGAAGCTTCAACTAAAAGACAAAGAAAGCCACCATTCTTATCATAATCATTTCCAAATAAATAAATAAATAAATAAATAAATAAATGGATATGCAAAACCCTAATTATCAAATTAATCATGGTTTAATCCTATACACTTAACTAAATGATCAAGTATCATCAAACATGATATATATATGTGCACAAAAGTATATCACATATACAACTTGCACATCAAGTGAGAAAATCCGTATAAAGTGAACTAATACTAGTTAATGCAAAGTAATATATCAAATATATAATTATACATTAAATCATTAAATCAACATTTGATTCAATGATCCGGTCATGTCGCACATAACCGACTAGTATTCAATGTATCGATTTATCGAATCAATGATTCGATAACTAGGTCATATCGAATATAATCAATCGAAACATTTATCGCGAGAATGAAATGCGGTATCACATACACGCATTATTCTCGCTTCCGCACATATCTAATATGCACTCCTATTTCGTTTCGCTTGAGCCAGGAAACCTCTGTGTAGGACTCTAAAGACTCGTCAATACGCCGGTAGCAGATGATGATCATATCAAGCACCCACAAGCCGCAAGCGGTCTGCTAAACGTAACGGCCACCCGGGTATTGAGCGATCAGAAGATCGACGAGCTAGCCCGCTCACACTCCTGCGAATCCGACCAGTAACACTTACCGTACAGTCCGGTCTCTTCGTCTGATATGTCGCATATCAAGTCTAGGGGTGGTAAACGTCAGACCACAATAACCCGATAAGTCGTGCCGATGTGAGGCTCATAACGGGTCGAGAAACTACTGGTAACACTTACCAGCAAATCTCTGAACAGCCCTGGCCAGGGACTTCCCTGTTACGGCCAATCGAGCACAGCACAACATCAACCCCCAATACCGGGAGAGACGAAACCCCTCCTATCGCTCATTGCTTCCATGTGACTCGGGACTGTACCCAAAGACCACCGTTTTGCACGCCCTCATGGACGTGGTAAGGTGGAGATCAAAGCACAGTGGGAATCATACAAGACTCTATGACGATCTCGGGTCTACAGACTAACCTGTACAAGTGTCACCTGGGAACTGCCATCTGACGTGAGGTATAATACCATCTGGGAGTTCTCGACGAGTCCGTCCAGTGTACCCAGTCTCCACTGAGCACCCGTATACCATCTCTGATGTCAAACACCAATGGATATAGGATCATCCATCGCCCATCACATGGGTCGAGAAGCGTATACGCTAGTCTACTCTGGTATATCGATGCCCCGTCTCGATACACCCACGACTAGGGACCTTGAAGGATGTACTTATGGACTACCATGTCCCCACTAGTATGATCTGCATCATAGTCCAGGTAGTCAAGTACAAATCCTAAGGGCTTTACCAACATGTAACTATAAGACAGTATAAAGAGACTAGTGTACATGTTAAAGTAAAGAGCAACCAGATAGCATACTATCATGTCGAGCAAGAAAGTCATCTCTATATATGTCCAAGCATCCAATATAATATACATCATCTGTACAATACTGGCCTCTAGGGCATACATACAACTAACAATCTCCCACTTGCACTAGGGCCAGCTGCTGTAGTATCGCATACCGAGCATCCCGAAGAGTCTCTCAAACTGTATCTGGGGAATGGCCTTCGTGAGTGGATCCGCAGTGTTGTCCTTCGTGTCAACCCTCCTGACCTAGATCTCCCGGCGATCAACTATCTCCCGGATCAGGTGATACCGCCTCAGAATATGCCTGGATCGCTGATGGGACCTGGGTTCCTTGGCCAAAGCCACTGCTCCATTGTTATTGCAATACAAAGGTATTGGATGCTCAATGGATGGAACCACACCAAGTTCAGTAATGAACTTCTTGATCCAGACAGCTTCTTTAGCAGCATCGTTGGCAGCGATGTATTCAGCCTCCATCGTCGAGTCTGCCACGGTTTCCTGCTAGGAACTCTTCCAGCTAACCGCCCCTCCGTAAAGGGTAAAGACAAAGCCCGACTGCGACTTAGAGTCGTCCTTATCACTCTGGAAGCTCGAATCGGTAAAGGACTCCACTTGGAGTTCTCCGTTACCATACACCAAGAACATATCTCTAGTCCTTCGCAAGTACTTGAGAATGCTCTTCACAGCTGTCCAGTGACTCTCTCCAGGATCAGCTTGATACCTGCTCACTATACTTAGTGAGTATGCTACATCGTGTCTGGTACATAGCATCGCATACATGATAGAGCCTACTGCCGAAGCATAGGGTATCCCTTGCATGCGAGCTCTCTCCAAATCAGTCTTGGGAGACATCTCTTTGGAGAGAGTGACTCCAGAGATCGTGGGTAAGTTCCCACGCTTAGACTCTTCCATACTAAACCTCTTTAGTATGGTGTCAATGTACCTGGATTGGGACAATCCCAAAATCCGTTTGGATCTATCTCTATAGATCCTAATTCCCAATATGCAGGAGGCATCACCAAGATCTTTCATTGAGAATCTTTGTGATAAGAAGAGCTTGACCGATTGCAGCATAGGAATATCATTTCCTATCAAGAGTATGTCGTCCACGTACAATACGAGGAAGACAACCTTACTCTCTGCCACCTTCTTGTAGATACAAGGTTCATCTGGGTTTTTGACGAAATCAAACTCTTTGATAACGACGTCAAAGCAGATGTTCCAACTCCGCGATGCTTGCTTTAATCCATAAATGGATTTAAGCAGCTTGCACACCTTCCCGCTGCTCCCACTGTCTACGAAGCCCTCTGGCTGAGTCATGTACACGCACTCTTCTAAATCACCGTTTAGAAAGGCGGTCTTAACATCCATTTGCCAGATTTCGTAATCATGATATGCAGCGATGGCAAGCATGATCCGGATGGATTTAAGCATAGCCACTGGAGAAAAGGTCTCGTCATAGTCCACACCTGGTCTTTGACGAAAACCCTTTGCTACAAGTCTAGCTTTGAAAGTATCCACTTTCCCATCTACACCAAGTTTCTTCTTGAAGATCCACTTGCTCCCAATGGGTTTTACCCCTTCAGGAGCAACGTCCAAAGTCCATACTTTGTTGGTATACATGGATTCCATCTCGGACCGCATAGCATCCAGCCATTTCACTGAGTCCCCACTCGTGATGGCCTGCTCGAAGCTAGTTGGGTCATCATCCTCCATGATGCAATCCTCGCTTCCACCATCAATGAGAAAACCGTAGTATCTCTCAGGTGGACGAGAAACCCTACTAGATCGGCGGAGAGGCTGGGGTTCGTCGGGTACTATCGAATCTTCTGGTTCCACTAAATCTTCAGTTATAGTTTGTGTATCTTGAATTTCTTCCAGCTCTACCACATTGCCACTAATTTCTTTTTCAAGGAATTCCTTTTCTAAAATGGTGGCATATTGAGAAACAAACACTTTTTGTTCTTCAGCATGGTAGAAAAAATATCCTTGGGAATTCTTAGGATATCCCACAAACTTGCAAAGAACTGACCGTGCCTCGAGCTTGTCCGGATTTTGCCTTTTGACATAGGCCGGACAACCCCATATCTTAACTCGTTTAAAATATGGTCTCTTCCCACTCCATATCTCATATGGCGTGGTAGGTACAGATTTAGATGGAACTTGATTCAATAGGTATGTTGCTGTTTCCAGCGCATAACCCCAGAAGGAAATAGGTAACTCAGCTGTGCTCATCATCGAGCGCACCATATCTAATAGGGTGCGATTCCTCCGTTCTGATACACCGTTGTGCTGTGGTGTATATGGAGGAGTCAGCTGAGAGAGAATCCCATTCTCTTTTAGGAAGTTCAGGAATTCATTGCTTAAGTATTCACCTCCTCGATCAGATCGTAGGATTTTAATACTTTTTCCGGTTTGGTTCTCAACTTCTAGTTTATATTCCATAAATTTCTCAAAAGCTTCTGATTTGTGTTTCATCAGGAACACATACCCGAACCTAGAGAGATCGTCAGTGAATGTAATGAAGTATGAAGAACCATCCCTGGCATGTGTAGACATGGGACCGCATACATCACTATGTATAAGTCCCAAGAGTTCGGTAACTCTTTCTCCGTGTCCCGTAAACGGAGTTTTGGTCATCTTGCCTTTGAGACATGACTGGCAAGTGTCATAAGATGAAAATTCGAAAGGTTTCAAATATCCATCCTTATGCAACTTAGCCAGTCGTGTCACATTGATGTGACCCAGTCTACAATGCCACAAGAAGGATTCGTTGAGTTCAGAAATCTTCCTCTTGTGTGTGTTTGTTATGCTCAGAACTGTTGATTGATTTAGAACATAAATGCCATTGCACAACGTGCCTGATCCAACCAACTTTTGGTTACGGAAAATGTTCATAACATTATCCTGTAATACAAAATTATATCCCTCTTTACTCAATAAAGAAACCGATATAATGTTGCATATCAGGTTCGGCATGTAATAGCATTCGTTCAGAACCAATGTATTACCAGTTGGTAATACAAGGTGATATTCCCCGACAGTCTTAGCTGCAACAATTGCACCATTTCCAACTCTAATGTCTTTATCACCTTCTCCAAGTTCTCTACCTTTCCTTAGCCCATGTAACTGATTACATATATGGGATCCTGACCCGGTATCTAATACCCAGGACGTAGAGCAAATGGAGAAACAGTTCTCTGTAATGAACACACCCGAAGAAAATGCATCAACATGTACTTTCTTCATTCGGGTGGCATGGGAATCCTGGTATTCCCCTATATCCTATTCAGTCCTATAACTCTTATAGGTAAGAACGGAACCAACGTTCCCCAGCACAGTATAACATGCGGGTTCGGTCAATACATCCATATTATTATCTTGTTTAAGGCATGAAATGGTCGCTACCTGGAGAGAGAGATAAGAAAACACTTTAGCGTAATCTCGTGCAAGATCAGATTGGTTATTATCTTATCTAATCAGGATGGCTCCCACTGCTTTTTATCAAATCTTCCTTCAAACCCTAAAAGGAAAGACTAGCCGGGATTAATTACACCCTACAACTTCGTCGATCTTTCAGCCAGGCCGGTGTCGGTACTTTGAGGGAGGTCCCCCGTGCTTTCGCACGAACCTAATTAATGTAAACCTCGTTTTCCCAGAGGCGTAACCCCGTTGACACCTTTCTAGACACCTACTTGATCGGCTAATTGTAGTGCGTAAAACTCTCCCAGGAGTAACTCTTACTCGCAGTGGGTATCGGGATCCAACTATCACATAGAAGGTATGCAATCTCATTGCAAATTTCAACACTTGAAATTCCCGATAATATTTTGCCCCTAGCAGCTATATGACCTTAACATATTCAACAAATCATAAGTGCTAGTCAAGTTCAACCCGTCATTTCCCGATTGAATTAAACCCACCCGCACGACCCTTAACATAGTCAACAAAGTCGCACGACTACCCTAATCCAATCTGCATCATATGCATAAGCAGATAAATACTGGTTAGCTACCGCACACTACGCCTTAACATAGTCAACAAACGTAGCACGAATACTAACTAGTACTTATCTGAAATGACGGAGGGCTACGACAGGTTTTTCTGAAAACCTATTGCGTAATGAACTCGATATCGTTGCAGAATCAAATGATGTTTTGAAATGGAGTGATTTTGAGGCTTTTCCAGTTTTGCTAAAGGGGTCACTCCCGGTGAAGGGATCGTCGGCCCTTTCCTCGTCGAATGAGGTGCGGGATATATCATATATATCACTGTGCAAAGTAAAAACTCTTAAAAGCAATCAAAGCCAAACCGAGTGTGTAGCATCTGCCAGTTACTGCTAAAGGAGTCACTCCCGGTGAAGGGATCTCGGTCCTTTCCTCATCGAATAAGGTGCAGGGTATATCATATATACCGCTGTGCAAAGCAAGAACTGTAGCTACCTGTTTTATTTTAAAATCTGATTCTACAACATCTTAGGTTTCTTTCCTTTCATTAATCACATTAATGAAGTCCCATCATTTAAATACCTAAACATCACAGATAGATATGACGTACACTTATGCCATCCGCATTCGCCTCGATGTCCCCTCGTGCACCATTAGGTTAGGTAACTAACGACAGAGCAGGGCAGGGCTAGCGCGGGTGTAAAACATAAGTAACGTCTATATAAGATATCATATATATCATATACTATATCCATCACAGAGTCACAACACAGATATTGCAGCAGAATGAACATATAAAATATTGGATATACTAGGACGTCCGTGTTTTCAATACGAGCCAGTATAAAACACGGATTCCACGGTCGTGATGAATAGCCAATCCCACACCCCTAGACCCCTACGAGAGCGGCAAGCAACCCTGCCAATTCTAGGGTTAGGAGACCCGGACTCGACTCCTCGAGTTGGTCTCCCACTGGACCCCAGAACCCGGTTACTTGTGCTCCCCTCCTTGGGTCTATCCTAATGCGGAAAAGTAAATAATATACAAAGGGTGACAACTTCCGCTACCTGGAAGTGCCCCAAAAAAAAGAATATTACATACAAGTTTTTACATGAATGAAAATGAAAAACACTCATCTCACATTAAAAACCCCCGGCTATTCAAACACGACAATCCAATATAACATATCCAACAACACATAACATCACATGTCATCAACGTAAGTAAATATGCGCATCCCAATTGTCGTTGACATATAGCAACGAAACCGGCGATATCACATATTACGCTTACGGTCACAGAAAAGAGAGTGTAAAACTACAACAATTGGAATCCGCAACCTTTTTAGACATCGCATGCCTAACAGATATAAATCCCGCATTTTAGTCTCATTATCGAAAACTCTTTTCAATATCAAATGAAACTAAACCGCTAGATTTATATCAATCATTCAGTTATCACATAACTGATTGTGAATTCCAATTATTGTATCCCATTCCGGATAAACAGAATATATTAAACTTTCCTCTAGAACATTCGAACACCTAAGTTTTTCCCGAAACCGTCAAACACATGAAATAGGTTTAAAGACATTCGTTTCATGCCTCAGTACCAACGGTCCAGCCGTAGAAGGATCAAGCCAACGCCTCATATGTGGCACGCCGTACTGCCCCAAACCCGAAGGTTCAAAGGGCAGTTCAAGACGGTCACATAATCGAGTTAAGGTTTGTTGTCTTCTAGAGGGACCATCGCGTTACTTGCACTACTCAGAACGTCCTTAAACCACACAATAATCTAACACTTGGATATTTTACAGCAGGGGAAAAGTTGGGTATTTATATCCTGTCGAAGCTTTTAACATATTCATCAATTATCCGGAAAACCACAAAGACAAAGTTAAAAATCCGATCGATTCATCGAATCCCCTATACAATCCCAGAACACTCAACTGTGGAGTCAATTTAAAATTCCCAGAAAACTCAGCAGAATTGATCTGGAGTTACTGTGCAAAAAGGAAGCGATGACGTCATCAACGTGCCGCGGAACCGCCGCAGAAGCCAGGCTTCTGCCGCGGTTCCACCGCCGTTTGCACTGTTCATAAAAATATTTTTGCGCCGTAATTCTAATAATTCCCTACTGAATTTTTTACGAATTTTTAATTGACAAAAAACCACGTTTTACAGAAATGTCCAGAGAGCATTTTCAAGTCGGGGTTTCGGGTCGATCGGAGTTCTAATTCCGTCTAGACTTCGCCTAAGGCTCTAGCTAGGCTCTGATACTACTGTAGGGTTCCTAGGCACACTATAAAGGTCTCACAAGGTATCGAACATGCCATTTTTCAAAAATATGGTGCCGAGAAACCCTAGACTACGGATCGTTGCTAGAAATCTAGGCGAAAAGTAAACTAGTTAACACTTAACTACAAGGATATGGAAATTACAACCTTTGTAGATCCGGATATCCACCTCTACGGCTCCGCAACGAAGTCTCCTCGCTGTCCATGTCGAACCCCGGGCTCAAGCGTCGGCTTCAACGGAGAATGAACAGGCTTGGTCATCGACGACGATGCCGAAGATGATCTACGTCGAGGCATCGCTAGATCAAGCTTCTTACTTCACAAAGTGATGAAACTTGTGAAGGAAACACACTCTACTACTTGGCAAGAGGTAGAGGATGAAGAAATAGGAGGAGGGTTCTCTTTAGAATTGGATTTCTCACTCTCAAGCTCAAGTTGCCATTGATGGCCTCAAGGTTTCAAACTTGAAGATGAAGAAGAAGATGAGCTAGAAAAATGATAAGTCTATTTAAAATAAAAAGAAAAAGGAATACTTATCATAATTCTTACTAGGGTTAAGTGTAGAGAATAGACCATGGTTAATGGATGGGTTAGGGTTAAGCATGATGACAAGAATGGTTAAGAAGTCAAAGCTTCATGAAGCTTCAACTAAAAGACAAAGAAAGCCACCATTCTTATCATAATCATTTCCAAATAAATAAATAAATAAATAAATGGATATGCAAAACCCTAATTATCAAATTAATCATGGTTTAATCCTATACACTTAACTAAATGATCAAGTATCATCAAACATGATACATATATGTGCACAAAAGTATATCACATATACAACTTGCACATCAAGTGAGAAAATCCGTATAAAGTGAACCAATACTAGTTAATGCAAAGTAATATATCAAATATATAATTATACATTAAATCATTAAATCAACATTTGATTCAATGATCCGGTCATGTCGCACATAACCGACTAGTATTCAATGTATCGATTTATCGAATCAATGATTCTATAACTAGGTCATATCGAATGTAATCAATCGAAACATTTATCGCGAGAATGAAATGCGGTATCACATACACGCATTATTCTCGCTCCCGCACATATCTCATATGCACTCCTATTTCGTTTCGCTTGAGCCAGGAAACCTCTGTGTAGGACTCTAAAGACTCGTCAATACGCCGGTAGCAGATGATGATCATATCAAGCACCCACAAGCCGCAAGCGGTCTGCTAAACGTAACGGCCACCCAGGTATTGAGCGATCAGAAGATCGACAAGCTAGCCCGCTCACACTCCTGCGAATCCGACCAGTAACACTTACCGTACAGTCCGGTCTCTTCGTCTGATATGTCGCATATCAAGTCTAGGGGTGGTAAACGTCAGACCCCAATAACCCGATAAGTCGTGCCGATGTGAGGCTCATAACGGGTCGAGAAACTACTGGTAACACTTACCAGCAAATCTCTGAACAGCCCTGGCCAGGGACTTCCCTGTTACGGCCAATCGAGCACAGCACAACATCAACCCCCAATACCGGGAGAGACGAAACCCCTCCTATCGCTCATTGCCTCCAAGTGACTCGGGACTGTACCCAAAGACCACCGTTTTGCATGCCCTCATGGACGTGGTAAGGTGGAGATCAAAGCACAGTGGGAATCACACAAGACTCTATGACGATCTCGGGTCTACAGACTAACCTGTACAAGTGTCACCTGAGAACTGCCATCTGACGTGAGGTATAATACCATCTGGGAGTTCTCGGCGAGTCCGTCCAGTGTACCCAGTCTCCACTGAGCACCCGTATACCATCTCTGATGTCAAACACCAATGGATATGGGATCATCCATCGCCCATCACATGGGTCGAGAAGCGTATACGCTAGTCTACTCTGGTATATCGATGCCCCGTCTCGATACACCCACGACTAGGGACCTTGAAGGATGTACTTATGGACTACCATGTCCCCACTAGTATGATCTGCATCATAGTCCAGGTAGTCAAGTACAAATCCTAAGGGCTTTACCAACATGTAACTATAAGACAGTATAAAAAGACTAGTGTACATGTTAAGATAAAGAGCAACCAGATAGCATACTATCATGTCGAGCAAGAAAGTCATCTCTATATATGTCCAAGCATCCAATATAATATACATCATCTATACAATACTGGCCTCTAGGGCATACATACAACTAACATAAACAACCACTTGCAATCAAATTTTTTTTATTTTAAGCGCGGCGCAAAGAATCCTGCACAAGATCAATTATTGGAAGGGGGAGAGATTTTTTTAGCGCAAAGAATCCTGCAGGAGATTTGACAAAGGAGATATTTGGGGTTGCAGAGAAGGAAAAAGTAAGCTCACAGAGGAATTTCCACAAGCGGACGTCACCAAGCGGCGGCGGATCCGCGGTCGGAAGAGGCTTCGCGCGGCGGTTCCGCGGTGGGGTGAGCGGATCAATCCCCGAGAAATTTTCTGCCCCTCTGTTGTTGTAATCCTCTATTATTCAGATCTTCAGTTTTCTGTTTCGCACTCTGGATTTGTCCAGATCCGAACTCGTTCGTCGATCCTGCAAAATTCACACGAAAATACCCTTCACAAAAGATGATAAATTTTTATGTTTTTTTTAAATTTTTTTCAGTTTTTATGATTTTTAATTTTATATTAACACGAAATTACAAAAAGAAAATAACACTCGATCCCCGGCAACGACGCCATTTGATTTGGATTTCAAAGATTTTTTATAACCACAATCAAGAACGGTGTCGCTTGGTAGCTAGCCGGTGAGTACGGGTCGGTCCACAGGGATTTTGTGTATTCTCAAATTGTTCTAACGAGTTAGTTCCGATTGGTGTCGGATTGATTAAATCTAAAAACTAAAGTTGATCTAGATCTAAATCTTGCTAGGGTTAGGTTTAAGTTAAGTTTGGAAATGCAAAGATTTACCACCTCTTTTAATACCCCAATTAAGATCTCTTTAGGAGTTATGGTAATTATTAATAAAGGGGATTAGTACCATCGGGAAGAAACGATGTTTCTTCCTCTAGGTTCTTTTCCTTCCTTTCTTAATCCTTACCCTAACCTCTATGGAAAACACGCGCAACCAGTCGTTTATATTACGGTATCACCACTACCTCGTGGGATAGGGTGCTGCAGGGAGCGGTGTGTGCATGTATGCATGGAGTCCTATAAAAACGTATGATGGGCAAGAAAGGGGTTATAGATCTTCATCTCTCAAGCCTTCCTCAAATCTAACCCTAACAAGCGAGGAGACTACTCGCTCATTAGGGAATTGAAAAATATTTCTAAACTATCTATCTAGGGCAGAGAATTAAAGATCTAACTAGGACAGATAAGAAATTATACTAGGGCAATGAAATAAAATTAACTAGGGCAAGACTTGAAAACTTATTCTAATTTGATGCACTCTTCATTCATTGCAGAAATTTACAGATCTGAATTTTAGATATAAAATGAGGCACAAGAAGAGGCATAACCTAGAAAAGGTTTTAGGGCTTCTATTTATAGATTCATAGAAACCCTAGGGTTACAGTCGACTCATATCTGCAATTACAAGTTTACCCCCTAAGAAACCCAACTAATGCACCGACGCACCGACACGATTTTTTCTGCACCGACACGGGCGCACTATAGCCGCGGATCCGCGGCCAAGAGCCAGGTTTGGCCGCGGTTCCGAGGCCAAGTAATGGGCTTGTTGGCTCAAATTTCTTGTGTTGCTTCAGGTTACTTTTATCATCTGTTTTCTGCATTTTTTCTTCAGAATATCTTCTTGTTCTCTTCCAGATTTCCACAGTGAATAATGTAGTGGACTTTTACCCTTTGCTTCGTGTCGAAGTCTTGAATCTTGCACTGCCTTTGTAATTGTGAACTTGTTTGTTGATCTTCGTTTAGTCTCCAACTGTAGGCTTGATCAAGATTCTTCCATTTGTTGGTCGTAGTCTCACTTTTGTATCGTCTTTTGTCTTTTTCACTGTTTTCGTTCTGAGAACCTGTAGCCTGCAACTATGTAGCAGACATAGGTCAAAAGCACCTGTTTATTTGTAAAATGAATAAGAATGGGGAATAAAATAATGCAAAATTATGGTATGAACAGACTGCCCTGAGGGACTACCTGCAAAACACTGTGGCACAACGGGGGTGAGTTGCCAACTCGTGAATAGTAAATAACATATGCATGTAATCGCAAGTATGCACGTACAACGCGAATCTAATGCATGCAAGCTGATAGCAATAAATGGCAATATGTATGCAACAGTCATGTAAGGTACTCTATCAGGTACTACTAATACATGAACAATAAATGGCAATATGTATGCAACAGTCATGTAAGGTACTCTATCAGGTACTAATAATACATGAACAATAAATGCAGAGTATGGGATAAAACATGTCATCCTCACGGAATCCTGACCTCGTGGTAGGACCAAAGTCCATCAAGACAATCTAAATCCCAAATTTCCTCAATCAGCTCCCAAATTTGCCCTCATATCCAGTAAGTCTCATATATCCTGAGTGTCCAATATCAAGTAAATCTCATATATCCAGTATCCAATATCAAGTAAATCTCATATATCCTGAGTGAGTATATTGCAAGATCATTATGATGATGTATATAAATTAGATATGTATACATATATATTAGCGTCCCATTCCACTAATATATATATATATATATATATATATATATATATATATGCATATATAACAGCGTCCCATTCCATTTTTATATATATTTAGGAGTAAAAGTATCATGAAAACAGGTGTCTAATATCGACACATAAATACTGATCTATCAGGCGCTGTCATCACGACTGGTGATTGAATGATGATTTCCAGATGTGTAGTTGGAAAAATTGTATAGAAATCACAACCAAAAATTATTTGACCGCAATCAATAACGGTGTCGAATGTAGCGCGTTAGTAAGTGCGGATCGTCCACAGGGAAAGTGTAATCGTTCGTGTTTCGAATTAGATGAATTGAAACTTTAGGGAAAAGAAAAGAAAACAATTCATGATCTGTAATTGCAATTCAAGGAAGAGAAAATATCTAGATCTAAGAAAGCATTAAAATCAAGAAGTGATAATTTGGGATGATTTCCAACCAACAATCAAGATTCGAAGTGTAGCTCGTAGGAGTAGATCGGATCTATAGATGTGATGAGATCTAATGATTTCATATTCTTATCTTTTAAAGAATTGATACTAAATCGATGATAATTCATAGAGGTTAAGGATTTTGCGAAGAAGCTAGGGTTTCCTCGTCTTATCCTTTGTCCTTTCAATGAATCTCATTCAAATTCTAGCTTCTAGTTAATCAAAGGATCAATAGTTGTTCCCTAGTTTTGAGTGAACACAATCAAGAGAGGATCATCCCAAAACTAGGTCATCGATCATTTGATTCACAAGAATTTACAATCGTTATAAGATTTAAGAATTGTAAAAGAATCTAAATCATCATCATTCTATTGATCGTCACAACTCCTATACGAGCAGAGTTTACTCAAACATCATAATAACAAACGCAATCACAAATTGAGATCGAATCATAATGTTGAATCAAAAGATAAGCAAGATATAGAAATTTCATCATTATTTATCGACAAATTTCGTTACAACTCTCTTGAATTTACAAAAGGATGGAACTAGATCGTCGATTTCGGCTTCGCTCGGCTCCTTGAGTCGCGGATCGGCTTGGATCTCTTTCTCCGATGAAATCCAGCGTCGCTTCTAAAGGTTGAAGGCTCTCTTGCTTGAATGGTACTCGGGATCTTGATCTTAATTTTGAATTGGAATTAGGGTTAAGGTTTCGCACAAGTCGTGTCACTCAACTTGTGGATGGAAGATGAAGAGAGAATGAAGAATTAATGAACAACCCCAACCCTAGATCTAGGCTCCTTTTTATAGACCTCAAAACCATAGATCTAGGATTTCAAATTTAAATTTTCCCTCCAAAAGTTTGTTAAGAGAGCCTTCTAGAAATAGTTTGTTAAGCCGAGCCTTCTAGATGCGCCACGTGGAGAATCGGGAGTCTTCTGGAAGCTTGGGCCGTTAGAGGAGACACGCGGAGCAAATCGAGAGGGTTGAAGCCATCAAGCCACCGCGGATCCGCGGCGCAAGCGGGCTCCTGCCGCGGATCCGCAGCGCTTCTGAATCTTTGGGGCTTTGGCTCTCTGGTAATGGTTTGGGCTGATATTTGGGCCTCTTCTGATGTGTGGAATTTTATTTGGATTTCTGTAACATTACCAGATCTTACATCTTGGAGTTGGCGTATCTTTTATCAGCTCTTTTCCCAATTTTGGCTTTTGCTTCTGGAATTTCCTGCATAGACTCCAAGACAAGAGTTACACTATACAATAATGATGCGATGCCATGATAAACACACAATTTCCCTAAAAGTGCCGGTTTTAAAGTCTAACACATGCAATCTGGTATTTCAGAGATGTTTTGCTAATATGTGCAATATGAATACCGAACACTTCTAGATGAGTGCAAATGATAGGGAAATTGCCGTGTTAAAAATGCAGTATTTTCGACTGATCAAATTCCCCCAAACTTATTTTCGGTCGTCTCGAGCGAACTTTTTTATTTAGAAGAGAAGGAGAAAATAAAGAAAGAGAAAAACTAACTAGCACACTTTCGTAGGCAACACGATTGCACTGAGCACGTGCAACAAGCCTTTAAACCTCTAGGTATCCCTAGTAGGAGGAGTGTTGTCTCTTGAGGGTTTTCAGCGGATTGCACCCACAAAATCCAATAATAAAAGGAAACCGTGAATATTACATTTAAAGACAAGAATTGTAAAAAAAAAGCCTTGAGAATTAGGGTTTCCAACTAAGCTAGCTTTTCGGTTTTCATGAGCCCTATCTTAATAGTCATGAAAAGATGTTAGAAATCACGTCCTCCCTTAATAAAACATCGTCTTATTCTTCATTCCTATCTTTCTTCCAAACATCGATCATATCACCCTGTGTGTGTGTAAAGGACATCCCTACACCCGGAGAATTCAATTCAAGCTATCATACTCTTACCTATCAGCCTCAGTACTTTTTGATTAATGAATATTTAGACGAATTTGCTCACACACTTTCATGCGACCGTTAATACTTCTTGAGGTACTAACCGACCGATTACTCATGTGCTTGCTTATTTGGTGTATTTTCCTCGTCTTGCATCACCTAAGGCATAGCAGTGACTCCCAGACCAGTTGGCCTTAGGGCACTAGGTGAAGAAGCACCCTCGCTATATATTTTTTATTGCTCTCGGTGATAACAAAACCAGTGTTCATTTTTTTCACCATTTTATATTTTATTCATATATTTTTTTTATTTCCTTCATACTTTGGCTTTTAAACAAGAGCATTTCAAGGTATCCTCTACTATCCCGAGTTTCAAGACGTGTGTAAGTGCGAATAGCAGGGTATCAACGTTCAAAATGTTTGGCTTCCAGAATATGAACTATTTTTCAGACTTATTTTTATCCTCAGATTAGTGACTTCCTTCATCTTACTAACCCTTGGGACAACGGCTCATAACTACTTATTACTAGTTCGTTTAAGAAAACTTCTAATTTTCTTGGTTTTCTTAAATTTTTCTAATCTTTTGGATGTAATTTTTCACTATCTAATCTTTTATTATCTTATTTATGTACAAAAAAAATTTAAAATATTTTTTTTTGAAAATTTTTAAATTTTTATAGGTTTTGAAAATGTTTTGTGCTTATGCAAAGTGATATGCAAATGATGCGAAAATAAGCACAAATCTCCCCCAAACCTATTTTCAACAGTGTCCTCACTGTTGCTATCAGCTAAATCTCGAAAAACCTGTAAGCTTGGGAGGAATTTATTAATGGGGGCAAAATATTTAAGTGAAGATCCTCCCCCAAACTTATTTTTGGCTCATCATTTTGTGTAAAAATTTTCTTTTCAAAGAGCCAGAAAATATACCCCCCCAAACTTGAGTTAAGCCATGTTAATCTTTGAGAATCATATGAGGGGGTCAAAAATCATTGGTCGATGCCAAGCTTTGCAAAGACCGAAAGTTAACACCAACCATTCGAAAATTTTATCAATGCAGTGCTCTGGTTGGTGGAAGAAGAAGTGGGGAAAGGGTAAGGGTAGAATAGAATGTGTGTGCGTCTCATTTTGGAGAGACGATGCAGTGAATGTGATGGATTGCTCGCATTCTTTTTACAGTTCAGAATAAGGGGTGGAGGTTCAATTTCATTGATTGGGAGATGATTCATCTCAACACCCGTGTCATTCAAAAATGCGAGTTCATCAGCGAAGATTTCCTCAAAAGTTCCATCAATACCCCGAAGAATAATGTCATCACAAAGTGCGGGGTGATCTTCAGACTCTAAAAGCAGTTCATAATCAGTGTTAGTTGTTGACCCGGACATCTCGGTGGAAGAGTCCGTATGTGTATGATACATAGTTGGGTCAAACAATAACGTATGAAAAGAGTCTAGATCAGTATCATGAGGATCATCAAATTCGCTGCTGTCGACATCCATTAAGTCGACAGAACATACCCGAGCAGTAGGTTCGGAGGGTACACTTCCCAACTTATAAATGTTCAGCTCAATTGACCTATTCCCGAAAGATAGGGTCATAGAACCATTACGACAGTTGATGATAGCGTTGGAAGTGGCCAAAAAGGGGCGACCTAAAATCACCGGAATCTGATTCCGTGGGTTCGCTACAGGCTGTGTATCAATTACAATAAAGTCCACAGGGAATATAAATTCCCCGATTTTTATTAACACATCCTCCAGTTCACCCCTAGGTTTGGTGATTGATCAGTCAGCCATCTGTAGAGTGCAAGGAGATGGTTTCAACTCTCCGATCCCTAACTGCTCATAGACTGAGAAAGGAAGCAGGTTAACACTTGCGCCAAGGTCTAGTAGAGCATGGTTGATGTGTTTCTCCCCGATAGAAATGGAAATCGTAGGATATCCAGGATCCTTACGTTTCTTCAGTAATTGCTAGGGAAAGGTTGTGTCTACTGTTTTTGCCATGAATATCTTCTTGGGCACTTGAGTCTTCCTCTTCCTAGTGCACAAGTTCTTAAGAGTTTTCGCATAGGATGGAACTTGTTGGATAGCATCTAGGAGAGGGATGTTGATGTTAACTTGCTTAAAAATGTCCATAATCTTCTCCATATGTGGACTCGATGTGTTAGCCCTTAACCGATTAGGATAAGGTGCTTTAGCAATAAGCGCTGGGTCCATCATAGGAGAAGGAAGCAGGGGTAGACCCGATCCCAGAATAGAAGTGGGGATCGTCCGTGGAGGAGTAGAAGAGGTGGGCTGAGGTGGAGAGCCTTTTGGGAAACGAAGAATAGGCTCGCAAGAAGGTGGTGGGGTAGAAGAACTGGGGTCAGAATTAGAAGTGTGTGTGTGAGGAAAGGTCTCAGCCGGGGTGTTATTGATTGATTTATCAGTATCATCAAACTCTTCCCCAACGTGGTTGTCAAACACTCTTCCAGATCTCAACGTGATTGCATCCACATGATATGAATAGCCAGGATTGGGTAAAGGTTGAGCTGGAAGT
This sequence comes from Agapanthus africanus, assembly GCA_030015575.1. Classification (NCBI taxonomy): domain Eukaryota; kingdom Viridiplantae; phylum Streptophyta; class Magnoliopsida; order Asparagales; family Amaryllidaceae; genus Agapanthus; species Agapanthus africanus. The sequence goes on along the minus strand of JASDDO010000029.1, from coordinate 278,860,618 downwards.
TTCCCTTTTTCTCTCGCACTCATTTCGGCTTTTAGTTGTGCAATTTTTGCTTCCATCGATTTGATATTCTCATTTTGAGAGACAATGATCTTCATCACATTCTCGACGGAAGATTGCAAACTCGCCGTCCCTTGGATGGATTGTTTCATGAAAGTATCCAAGGTTTGTGCTAGTGCAGAGGTATTATCTGTACCGGTCAATTGCCAAGAGCTTTCATATGGTGCAAAAGTGTTGGCCAGATTTTGGAAGTTATATGCTTGGAAGGGGTGCTGACTCAATTGAAGTGGTGGTTGCTGTTGTGGTGGAGGGACCCTTTGGAAATTGTGTTGGGTTGGAACCGTATTTTGAGATTGTGATTGGTTCCAAGCAAAGTTAGGGTGATTCCTCCATCCCTGATTATATGTGGAAGAGGATAGATCGTTTCTAGGTCTTGGTTGGTAAGCAGAATTGATATGCTCGTGACCTTGAAACGGGGAATTCATTGGACATTCTCCCGTGAGATGTGATGGATTAGAACAGCATCCACAGACAGTTTTGGAGAGTGACATTTGATTTAGGGCGGCGGCTAAAAATTTGTTTTCCATAGTCTCGAGTTTCTTGTGTATAGCTGCAATGTCAGCTCTAACTCCTATGGAAATATCATTGCCATCCCTAGACGATTGACTCACACCCTCCCACTGTAAAGATTTTTCAGCGAAATCTTCTAGGAATTTCCAGGCTTCCCCATCATCTTTGGTCATGAAGTTGCCTTGACATATGGATTCAAGGGTCTGTCTTGTGTTAGGATTAATGCCCTCATATATGATACGGCATAGTTCCCATCTAGGGATTCCGTGATGTGGACATTGGACTAACAGATCCTTGAAGCGTTCAAGACATTTTGAAAATGGTTCATTTGGAAGCTGGGTGAATTGATTTATTTCGCTACGGACTCTAGCTGTTTTATGATGTGGGTAGAATTTCTTAAGGAATGCTTTGACGAATTCATCCCAATTTGAAATGGAATGTGCGGTAGTGTTATAAAGCCACTTCTCGGCTATATCGCACAAGGTGAATGGGAGAAGACGAAGACGCATAGCATCCACAGAAAGCTGTGAAGTACCCATTATTGCGCATACATTTTCAAATTTGGTGATAAAGACATATGCGTCTTCAGACTCGAGACCGTGAAATTTTGGTAGAAGGTTGATGTATTGGGGTTTTATTTGAAAATTGTCCCCGTTGGCTGGTGGAATGGAAAGACAGGTGGAAAGAGGTCCTCGTGTAGGATAGCACCTCTCTTGGAGAGAGATGCAGGGTGGAATCTGCGCACCAACGGACGGTGGCAGAGTAGTGGTAAAGAAGTTCGATGGAGAATCGTCCTTCGAAATGGGTGTGGTGGTGGGTAAAGAAGAGGTAAATGTATAAATACCGATTTTTGGGTTGATCGGTGAAACGCAGACTAAACGGGCACTAGAATCCCGTGTCCAGCCTATCTTGCACTAAAAAGGGTTAGTACAAGTGGCAGCGTGAATTATAATTAGGGGAATGAATGAATGTGTTAGTGTTTGTTTTGAAAATTTTACGGATTTTTGAAAAAATGATGCAAATCACAACAAATGCAACAAGCAACCCTAAAATCTAGTGGTCACATAGGTCAAAGCTCTAGACCGCTCCTAACTGCCAAAAGACAAGTCGCAGGATAAATCCTCGACTGCCTCTTTGTCTCTCCTGTGGCCAGGTAAGTGCCAGGTAAGTGGGAGGTTCTCCACTACGTAAGTAGTGGGCCTAATTAAGTAATCACTAGCCTTCGACACACTTGCCTTAGACACCACAAAAGAAACGCGGATAAGCAATGAATTGCCCACGGCCTTCTTCTGTCCTAAGTGAGCGTGACGGTCCTTAGAGTCATCTCTAGATATTTTTTAGTTAATGAGGGTAATGCGGATGCAAGTTTGTGATTTTTGGGGCTTAGGAAGGGTAATGAACTCCCCACCTAATCTGGATTTGGTCGTGCCCCTTAATTTCCGTATTAATATGCAAACAACCAAAAATAAAAACACGCACAATTTATTTTGCTTTTTGCGGCGCTGTGATTTATTTGCAAAGAAACCTGCAACAAATTGTTAGTTGGAGCAGATTTAGAGAGAGATAAGAAAGTTGAGAAATTACCAGAGAAAAATGGAACAGAGATGCTACAGTGAGACCGCGGTTCCGCCGCAATGAGTGGCTTACACCGTGGATGCGCGGTGGGATGAACAGTTCCCTGAACCAAATTTTCACAGCAAGTCCCTGTTTACCTCCTTAGCTCTCTGGAATTCTCTGAAAAAGTTTTCTCCAACTCCAATAATTCCAGATTTCCTCGCAACAAATCACAACAACTCGTATTAGGGTTTGCGCGACTTTTGATCAAAAAAAATATAGATGGAATAAACTTTTCAACTCAAATTTCAAAATACGAACAATTAGCGCATGATCCCCGGCAACGGCGCCATTTGATTGAATGATGATTTCCGGATGTGTAGTTGGAAAAATTGTATAGAAATCACAACCAAAAATTATTTGACCGCAATCAATAACGGTGTCGAATGTAGCGCGTTAGTAAGTGCGGATCGTCCACAGGGAAAGTGTAATCATTCGTGTTTCGAATTAGATGAATTGAAACTTCAGGGAAAAGAAAAGAAAAAAATTCATGATTTGTAATTGCAATTCAAGGAAGAGAAAATATCTAGATCTAAGAAAGCATTAAAATTAAGAAGTGATAATTTAGGATGATTTCCAACCAACAATCAAGATTCGAAGTGTAGCTCGTAGGAGTAGATCGGATCTATAGATGTGATGAGATCTAATGATTTCATATTCTTATCTTTTAACGAATTGATACTAGATTGATGATAATTCATAGAGGTTAAGGATTTTGCGAAGAAGCTAGGGTTTCCTCGTCTTATCCTTTGTCCTTTCAATGAATCTCATTCAAATTCTAGCTTCTAGTTAATCAAAGGATCAATAGTTGTTCCCTAGTTTTGAGTGAACACAATCAAGAGAGGATCATCCCAAAACTAGGTCATCGATCATTTGATTCACAAGAATTTACAATCGTTATAAAATTTAAGAATTGTAAAAGAATCTAAATCATCATCATTCTATTGATCGTCACAACTCATATACGAGCAGAGTTTACTCAAACATCATAATAACAAACGCAATCACAAATTGAGATCGAATCATAATGTTGAATCAAAAGATAAGCAAGATATAGAAATTTCACCATTATTTATCGACAAATTTCGTTACAACTCTCTTGAATTTACAAAAGGATGGAACTAGATCGTCGATTTCGGCTTCGCTCGGCTCCTTGAGTCGCGGATCGGCTTGGATCTCTTTCTCCGGTGAAATCCAGCGTCGCTTCTAAAGGTTGAAGGCTCTCTTGCTTGAATGGTACTCGGGATCTTGATCTTAATTTTGAATTGGAATTAGGGTTAAGGTTTCGCACAAGTCGTGTCACTCAACTTGTGGATGGAAGATGAAGAGAGAATGAAGAATTAATGAACAACCCCAACCCTAGATCTAGGCTCCTTTTTATAGACCTCAAAACCCTAGATCTAGGATTTCAAATTTAAATTTTCCCTCCAAAAGTTTGTTAAGAGAGCCTTCTAGAAATAGTTTGTTAAGCCGAGCCTTCTAGATGCGCCACGTGGAGAATCAGGAGTCTTTTGGAATCTTAGGCCGTTAGAGGAGACATGTGGAGCAAATTGGGAGGGTTGAAGCCATCAAGCCACCGCGGATCCGCGGCGCAAGCGGGCTCCTGCCGCGGATCCGCGGCGCTTCTGAATCTTTGGGGCTTTGGCTCTCTGGTAATGGTTTAGGGTGATATTTGGGCCTCTTTCTGATGTGTGGAATTTTATTTGGATTTCTGTAACATTACCAGATCTTACATCTTGGAGTTGGCGTATCTTTTATCAGCTCTTTTCCCAATTTTGGCTTTTGCTTCTGGAATTTCCTGCATAGACTCCAAGACAAGAGTTGCGCTATATAATAACGATGTGATGCCATGATAAACACACAATTTCCTTAAAAGTGCCGGTTTTAAAGTCTAACACATGCAATCTGGTATTTCAGAGATGTTTTGCTAATATGTGCAGTATGAATACCGAACACTTCTAGATGAGTGCAAATGATAGGGAAATTGCCGTGTTAAAAATGCAGTATTTTCGACTGATCAACTGGCCCTCCTGATAGGTACGTATCATACGCTATCCCGAAAACTTGAGTGCCTAGCTCTGACACTCAAAATTCGACGTATCTATACGTACATGACTCCGGTCGGTATCCCCACGATAACCGTCGAGTCATAGGTACTGTCACCGGTAGGTATGGTTCCCTCACTAACTCATCGTCTACTCCATGAAATTCTTGCCCCGGGGTACCTCCGGGCCCCACCATGTACCCGCACACGGCTCCCTCCATTCCTTGCATGGGGTGTATATATATCAGAACCGGTAAATCTCATGGTGGATGATGAAATATCATATCAAGAGAAACCGGGTTTTTCAAATAATGCATAATTTCATGAAACTAACACGGTCCTCAAATCCAGAAAACATCATGAAAAATCCATATCTCAATGCGAAAATCATGAATATAATATATGCAACAGAAAACTGTAATGTGAGCATATAAAGGAAAAGCCGCTATTTAATTGCAACAAGTTAATATATATATCATGCGGTTCCTAAGTTCTCCAAATCCATATAACATCAAATAAAGGCGAACATATAGCTATAACCAGATATATGTGTAAACATGTAGGTATAGCAAGGTATATGTATCTACCTATCAGTAATGATGTAATACCCTCCAGGTATAAGTGTAAGTATGTATGCAAGATATACATGCAGCTATGTCTCATATGTGTATATACTATCACTAATGGTACAATACCATATAGGTATATAGGTAACTAGCATATAAGCATGTCAAGGCATATGTGTAAGCATGTAGGTATACAGGTATGCTATATGTCATATGCACAAGGAAAATAAGGATCATGTCTCAATATCCCTACACAATACAATATCACATATGTATAGGTGTTGTGCGTGTCATAGCAATTATCGACGGTGTGTGTAGCATACAATTAGTACTCGTGAAATATGAATTGTCAATAACAGTGTTGCGTCTCATTAATACTAAGTCCATGCACAATAGGAAATGAGATATGCAATGAAGGTACACATGCACAATCAATATCTGATACATCTAACTAATAGTCATATCATTTAATCTAGCCCAGACGCATAATGCCATGCGGGCGATTCCCCTGTAGATGTTAAATCTACTCACTACAATCCTGGCTAAGTAAAGCCAACCACTCGCTTTTCCTTCTTCGCAGTGCCCGAAGTCCCTGCCTGCGATCCTGAAAGCATATAACAATATAACAGTGTATATTAGCAATCGACCAATAACACGTACAAACTATGTTTGACCGACGCACCAAATCCAAGCATACTCGTAAGTGTTCGTCAAGTGGCTAACGCGCATAGCGACACTACGAAACCAACTCAAGAGCAAAAGCTACACAAAGACACGAACGACATCGGCACGACCTTAGCTAGGAATGCTAAACGACACAACCATCAAGCCTAGACCCTGATCGTACCGATCACACATTCACAACACACTAATAAACGTGGAATCTAATATAAATAACATCGCAACTGTTGGGGTTGAAAATTGCACCCCGGTTGACCAAGTCAAAGTCAAGGTCAACCCCAAGCCAAGTGGGCCGAGTTCGAACATGAAGCGGCCGGCCCTCCATGCCCAAAATGAAATCATGTAATAAATAATTTTTATGTAATTTTTTTATGCATGAATGGGCATAGAGCCAAATTTTTGTAAAGCCCATGACTTATGTGGAAAAAGAAATGGCACATGAGTCATGGGATGAGCAAAATGCCATTTTTGTAAAGCCCAAGGGGCTACATGTAAAGTGTATAGCCTATAAAGGCTAAGATAATAAAAATATCTCAACAACTTTTTCTCTCTCCCAAAAAGCATCAAGATCTGTGATCTTCTCCTTCCTCAAGGTTCTAAAACCTTCTTCTTTCTTTTGAATTAAATCAATAGTTTTACTCTTCCTTTTACAAAACTAAATAGTTTTTCACCACAAAACCCACAAAGGGGAATTCATATCTTCCATCAGATCTCAGAAAGGAGAGATTTTTAAAATCTTATACTTCTTGATCTTCAAGATCCGGCCAACAAAGGAAGAAGAAGGAGACCCATCTCCAGAAATACCACTTTGGGGAAGATCCAGGGCTCAAGGGGAGAAGCCCCCTTCATCAGCTTCAAGATATCTTAGGAGTTTAACTCCTCATATATATACATATAAAAAAAATAATAAGTGCTCTTTTCTGGGGGTACAACTCCCATTGTAGGGACAAAGTCCCTTTTGCCTCCCGAGTGCCCACGTGCCTGGCACGTGGGGTGCTAGCACTCTTGCACTCAGAGCGCTAGCGCCCAAAGCGCTCACGTGCCTGGCACGTGGGGTGCTAGCACTCTTGCACTCAGAGCGCTTCGCCCAAAGCGCTCACGTGCCTGGCACGTGGGGCGCTCGCGCTCTTGAGCTCAGAGCGCTAGCGCCCGAGCGCCCACATGCCTGGCACGTGGAGCGCTAGCGCCCTTGCGCTCAGAGCGCCAGCGCCCAAAGCGCTAGCGCCCGAGCGCCCACGTGCCTGGCACGTGGGGCGCTAGCGCTCAAAGCGCTAGCGCCCTTGCGCTCAGAGCGCCAGCGCATAAAGCGCTAGCGCCCGAGCGTCCACGTGCCTGACACGTGAGGCGCTAGCGCCCTTGCGCTCAAAGCGCCAGCGCCCAAAGCGCTGATGCTTTTTCCCATCCATTCTTTGGATGCCCTTTCCCTATATATATATATATATATGTATATATACATACACATACTCCATGACACTGTCCCTGTTAGAAAAAAATTTCTAATGGGACGCTGCCCCGCATCCCGCAAGGGGGCTGCTAGCCCCCTTGACCCCCAGCCCGCTATCCGGGTAGCGGGACCCCCGTAAAAAACTCTGCGGGGCCCTCGATATATCCAAAACCCTCTTTCAAAACACAACACACGTACACTGAAGATTGAGTTCGCATGATCTGTTTGATCCGTTAATCAGAGGTTCTCTCGCCCCAAAAGCGAGGGGTAATTAACGGCAGCTTAGTCCGCGGCTGCCGGAGATTCGGATCCCCACAATCAATAAACCCTAGCCTATCCTGGGCAGGGGGAATCTGTAACGCGCCTGACAAGCGCCACGCATTTCCATCTCAATGGGGTGACGAAAAACTCCCTGCAGCAACGTTAAAAGAAACCCACGCCAAAACTTTCCGAAATCTAGTAAGCAACATATATCATTTTAGCTCAAAACTACAAGTTTTTTTTACCAAAACTAGAATTTACAAACATCACCAAATAGCAAGATTAAACCATCCAAACCATTACTAGAATTTTAATCTCACTTAATTAGGATTTAGTAAAAGTCTAGTTTGTAATTGAGCTAATTAGATAATTAGGACAATATCAATTAACATTCTAGCAATTAGGTTAAGTTTTCATTTGTCTAAAATTATCAACTAACCTTTTCATTAATCAAAACTTAACTTGATTACAAAAAACCTTACTAGGAATTCTAAATATGAAATTAAAAGTTTTAAATTAACATCTAATTAAGCTAATTAAAGTAATAAGCAACAATTAGAGTTTAGGGTTTGGATTTATAACTCCACAAAAGAAACACAACAAGCAAACACACCTCCAAATTTTAGCCTCTAAAATGCTAACTTGAAGAAGATCCAAACATGCTTTGTGAAGAAGAATGAAGGGAAATGATTTGTATTTGAGTTTGTATGAATTATTTAGGATTTTTGATGAATTTATTTGAGCTTGAAGTGAAGAATTGAGGTGGAGAAAAAAATGGGCAGCTAAGGAATGAAGTGGCCGGCCATAGAGGAAAAATGGTGAAGGCTAAGGAATTTGTGTGGAAAAAACTAGCTAAACACAACATTAAATGCTAATTAATGCAAATACTACCTCTTATCTCTTTCATTTTCAAATTAAAATTTTCTTTAAATCACACAAATATCTAGATATTTTGGATGGATAGGATTAAAGCTTAATCTAGTGATTAACTTAGCATAGCCTCATTTAGTAATAATTAACCCAAGCAGAAATGTAATTACCGCTAATTTAGTGCACAAATAAAACATTAAAATAATATTTTAAATAGGGAAAAATATTAAAATGCACAAAAATTACCAGTGGCTTACAAAAACCCACAAACTAGCTATTTCCTAGCTAAACTAGGCGCAGTGCATTCTATACTGCAAAAAAATCGCTTCTAGGTTTTACAGAAAAAATACAATTTATTTTAACCTAAAAATGGAAAATTCGCAAAACGATTTCTAAAACGTTACAATTTTCCCCCCTTAAAGAAATTCGGTCCCCGAATTTAAAATTCATCTATGCGTACCTTCAAAGAGATGAGGGAAAATCTTCCGCATCTCGCTCGCAGCCACTCAAGTGATCACCTCACTAGACGGCTGCGCCAAAGAACTCTCACAGATAGCAAGACCCTTGACCGAAATCCCTCCACCTGCCGATCCATTAAAACTGTCGGCATCCAAGATCGCATCCAAGATAAATGGTTTGATGCTGAATTATGTGAGAAAGGTCATGAAGGTAATTGCGAAGTATCGACACAAGGACTACGGGGTGAATACTAAAAAATCTGGGCGGAAGTACCATATTAGGCAACGGTACTAACTCGCTTAAAGAATCTCAAAAGGACCTACAATTCTGGAACTAAGCTTTCCAAAACTCAACACGCCATTTATCGGAAAAAATCCGTAGGAATACATGATCTCCCATTGTGAACTCAAGTCTGCGACAACGACGGTTGACGTAAGACTTCTGTCTGCACTGGGCTGCTCTCATCCTGACATGAATCAACTGGATCTTCTCCGCAGTCTTATGACTAGCTGGGATCCAAAAATCCTACTCTCGCAGAGTCAGCAAACAGACTGGCGATCGACACGACCTAACAAACAAAACCTAAAGGTTGTCAATTGGAATGTCTCCTGATAACAGCTATCGAAGGAGAATCCTAACAATGGCAAGTGACGATCCTAACTGCCAACAAACACCTAGTACGTACGCACAAGCATATCCTCCAGAGTCTGTATAGTCCGCTCTAATTGACCATCGTCCCACAGATGTAAAAGCGGAGCTAAAGCTCAACCAGTATCCAAGGCTTCCTGAAGCTTCTGCTAAAGACGGCAAGCGAACTGGGTGCCACTATTGGATACCACGCATGAAGGAACTCCGTGTAAACACACAAACTTAACAAAGAACAACTGAGCAAACTGAGCATAACCGGACAACAACACCTAAATGGAGTCACACCACATCTAGACCTGGGTAGACACCACAACGAAATTCATGGAGATCTGCTGCCATTCCCACTCTGGAACGGTTAAAGGTTGCAACTCACCAGCTGGTCTCAAATGCTCAACCTTAGCTCGCAACAAGACAAGCACCTCAAAACGAAATATGAAACCTCACTCTTCATCCCTGCCCACCCGTAACTATCTCACAAGTCACGTCACATCTTGGTGGAACTTGGACGAACACAGAAAGCTGACTGGTGTTCCTGCTCTAGGATTTCGCGTATCTACCCATCAGTATCAGGTACACACAACGCATCCCTAAACGTAGCACACCCTAGTCACAAATCAAGGACTTCGAATCTTTACTCTGCCGAACATGCTCAAGTATCACAAACAACGAGCATCGGTGGGCTGTGCCTCACGAAAACGATTAAGTAAAAGTGGACGGACGCGGACATGAGCAAGCTGTCCCCTCAGTAGAGGCGAAGTTAAGCTATACTCCACGATCGCACAAGAACTGCAAATTTGCAGAAGACTGTCTCCGAACTGCGCACAACTGGAACAACTACCCCCGGGCCTATGACTCAAGGATCAGCTACTATAATCGCCTTGCCACGGGAAATGAAGGATCTCACAATCACAATCCTTCACAAGCTCCATCCAACGGCGCTGTTTCAATAATCAAAACCCACTGCAGGAAGATGTACATTAAGATCTGGTGGTCCGTGAAAATCTGACACGACTCTCCACATAAGTAGTGTCCCAAATCTTCAACGCACGACCATTGCGGCCATCTCCGGCTCATGCGTGGGATATCCTGCTCATACTTCCTCCAACTGTCGGGAAGCAAAAGCGATAACTCTAAAATGACTCATCAACGCAAAATCGAGCCCCACTCGTGAAACATCACAGTTAAACAATAAAGTCACCCGATCCAGAAAGCAAAGAAAGAACTGGTGCAGTTGTCAACCGAGTCTTCAACTGCTGAAAACTCAACTCGCATGCCTCAGTCTAAGAAAAGAACCTCCTTCCTTGCAAGTCCGGTCAACGGTGCAACGATACACAAAAAAATCCTGTACGAAATGGCGGTAAAAATTGGATAAGCCTAAAAATCTGCGGACCTCAGTCCCAGATATAAATATGGGCTAAAGCTGTACGGCCTCGATCTTCCTCGGGTCCGTACGAAAACCATTTCGCGTAACCACATGACCTTAGGAAGTCAACACAATCAAGCCTGAATGAACACTCCGAGAATTTAGCAAACCGCTGGGGCTCTCCCAATGTCCACAAACCAAATTCTCAAGTGCTGCTCAAGTTCCTCACGACACATTGGAATAAACGGAATGTCATCAATAACACAACAATCAACTGGTCGAGAAACGACCTGAGGAATCTGGTTCATCACATCCCTGAATGCTTCTAGGGTGTTTCCCCAAATCTGAGCAAAGCTCTGTTTTGAAATTTAAAATTCAAAAATTGAAGCAACGCTTCAGATTCAGCGCTAGGCGCGCTACGTGCCACATGTCAAACATAGATGCGCTAGCGCCAGGTGCACTGCGCCCTAGGCAGTGTACCATGAGTGCGCTAGCGCTAGGCGCGCCACGTGTCAAACACGGGTGCGCTAGCGCAGGCTGCGCCGTGCTCTGTGCTGCGCGCCACGTGTCAAACGTAGGTGCGCTAGCGCAAGGTGCGCGAGCGCTGGAATTAAAAATTCCCCACCGTTAGATCAAAAGATTTAATAATAAATTATTAATTAATCAGATAAAATTCTGTTATGGAAAGATCTTTCCAATCTTTTTAAAAACAAGAAGATTGCTTTCTGTAAAACAGAAGCCCTAGGATCAAAGATCCAACGGTGGGGAAATATCCCCAAATCAATCAGAGAAAGATCTCTTTAACTGATTTAACAAATCAATTTGCCCTATATAAAGGCCCCAAGACTTCAAGTCTGATATCGAAAAAACCCCTACAAACTTTGAGAAAATTTTGAGAAAACTCAAAGAAAGAAGGACAAGCTCTTAGCAAAAGAAGATTATTTCTTCAAGGTAAAGAAGGATTCTTGAACAAAGAGATAAAATCATCTCATAAAAAGAAGAACTGTCTTCTAAAAAGATCATAGATCTGCAAAAGACCAAGATCTTTTATAAAAAAGATCAAAAGATCTAATCATAAAAACAAAAGAAGATTTACTTCACTCACATATCATTGATCTACAAAGGCAAAGCCCTTTTATAAATAAGAACTTTTGTTCTTGAATCTTGAGGCAAAGCCCCCATTTAAAAGAACATAAACTTGTTTTCTGATCATAAATTTGATCAAATGTGCTTTGCGCTACTGAAAAGTGCCTTGCACTCATGAATTGCGCCTTTTGGGCTCCTTGGACCGGCGCTCAGCGCCAAAACGTGCCACGTGTCAACCGCAGATACCATTTGCGCTTTGCGCTTCTAAAACGGTGCACTGCGCTCATGAGCTGGCACTCAGCGCCAAGCGCGCCACGTGTCACTCACTGGTGCACAACTAAACTAGCGCAACGCGCTCATAAATTAAAAGCGCAATGCGCTTATAAATTGGCGCTTAGCGCTAAGCGCGACACGTGTCCCTTTTATGTGCGCTACTTGGCAGAAGCGCAATGCGCTCTTCAATTGGCGCAAAGCGCCTGATGCGCCACGTGGCGCGCTGTTAGAACACACATTGTTCTGATGAATGCTATGCATTCAATACAAGATAAAAGATGTCAGAACCTAATGCTCAACATTATTAAAAGGGCCAGGCCCAAGTAAAGGCTCAACAGCCCAGAACAATAAAATGTTAAACATTTATTGGACTTAGCCCAACATTGGCCATAAGTCCTCAACTTATATTTAATTGAGCTCGTCTGCTCATAAATATTTAACAGATCTTAGTCCTAAATTGGACTATAGATCTTTCAACCAATTCACACCGGTTCAAGGGTACATCTCTTTACTCCTCTGATATCTGTCGTTGTAATCCTTCAACGTCTTCAGAGAGGTGACGGGTCCCGACAACCACACACAACTACGGACTGTGGGGTCCTTAAACTCATAGACTACGATGTCCCTAAACTTCATAGACTATGATGTCTTTAAACTACGGACTGTGGGGTCCTTTAACTCATGGACTACAATGTCCTTAAACTTCATAGACTATGATGTCTTTAAATTACGGACTGTGGGGTCCTTAAACTCATGGACTATGATGTCCTTAAACTTTATAGATTATGACGTATTTAAACTACGGACTGTGGGGTCCTTAAACTCATGGACTACGATGTCCTTAACCTGAACTGTGGGGTCCCTTTAAACCCACGGACTACGATGTCCTTAACCTTGGACCGGGATGTCCTTAAACTAACATTGGACCACCATGTCCTTAAACTGGTAATCGACCGCAATGTCCCTAAACTAAACAATAGAGCCTAATTGCTCTCTTGTTAGATCTAAACGATCCTGTTAAGTTGATATTAGTCTAAAAATTAGACTAACGTATCCTTAACATACGTTTAAGTTGATCTTAATCCCAAATGAGGCTAACGTATCCTTAAACACAACCCCAAACCCAAATCTAAGAAGATACGGATTTGGACTAATCTACGTCCTACGGGCGACAACATAAATTAGTCTCCGTTTACAATCCACGGGCAACCACAAACAAAACAAACACCCACGACACGAAATGACCATCTGGAGAAGGAGAAAGTTGTTACCGCGATGCCGTAGCGTAATTAACTGCAGGGGTTTGCGCCTGCAGGGAAGAGCCTCCCCAGAATCAAAAACCCCTCAAACGAGGGGGAATTTGACGAAGTTTTCTACATCGGCCACATCCGTTTAAACCTTCGATACATGGTGCCATAAATCAACTTGGCATCTTCGGAGAGGTGGACTGATAGCACCAATTAGCATCTGCCCCGAATTTCAGGAAAGACGTCCGCCGTGTCTTAGCCGCGTCTTTCGGCGGGGAATAGATTCTGGCATGCCCGGTGGGACCTTTTCCTCTTTCCACTCCACACTTCGTGTGTCGTGTTCGCGAACGAATCGCGGTTTGATATGGTTGCCCTTGGGTTCGAGGTACTAAGATTTGGTTTCTTGCTTGGCCCAGAAAACGAAACATCGATGGCGTCTACTTGCGTGAAATGTTCCAGCTGCAACTGCAACTCACGTTTCGCCTCATCTGGAGGCATAGCTTATGGGCCCCAAGCGGCCTCCCTGTTCACGATGCCGGTGGAACAGGTCACTCAGGCCACTACTGGATTTTTTTTTGGACCATGCTCCCGCCAACGAGCTTTAGCGCTCCTATATCAACACAAGAAGCTCCCAAGAAGTCGGTCTTTGATCGGCTTACAACTACTGCGGCCCCTCTCAACGGGTCGTCCAGCTCCAGCCCCTCATTCTTCGCCAGATTGGGCCAAAGTTCATGTGGGCCCATGACGAAGCCTGCAGTTCCAGAAAAGGTTATTCCGAAAAGGATAGCTATCCCTGCTCCCGAAGTCGTCAAGATGGATTCTCCTGCCAGAGGGTCGGTCTTTACAAGACGGACTGTTCCGGCTCCCACTCTGGCTCCCGTTCCTGCTCAAAAGTCTGTATTTGACCGGTTAGACACTGCTGCTGGATGGACCTCGGTCTTTAAGAGGCTGGTACCAGCAACGCCTCACCAGAACAGGGGGCATGACAAAGCCATCCCCATCACCGAACCAACACCATCGGCTCGATACGCTCGACGTCGCCACTGGCGCCGAGTAAGAAAGGCTGGGGTAAGTCCCCCTTTGGGCTAACTCCACCAGCCCCAATGGTGGAAGTCAATGCTGCTGTTTGTTCATACCATAATTTTGCATGCTTATAGACCCCATTCTTATGCTTTTTACAAATAAACAGGAGCTTTTGACCCATGTCTGCTACATAGTTGCAGGTTATATGTTCTCAGAATAAAAACGGTGAAATTGATGAAAAAGATGATACAAAGTGAGACTACGAATGATAAATGGTGAAATCTTGATCGTGCCTGCATTTTGAAGGACAATGAAGAACAATGAACAAAAGTTCACAAGCACAAAGGCAGCGACACGAAGAAACGGTAAAAGTCCACTACATTATTCACTGGAGAGATCTGGAAGATAACCAGAAGACATTCTGAAGAACAAACTGAAGAAAATAGAATGACAAATGCAACAGAAGAACCCCAGAAAAAATGAGCCAACAAGCCCTCAACTTGGCCGCGGATCCGCGGCCAAACATGGGTATTAGCCACGGTTCCGCGGCCATACAATGCCCGTGTCGATGCAAAATTTTTTATGGAGCTGGCGGTGCGTTGACTAGTTCTTTTCTTAGGGGGTAAACTTTTAATTGCAAATGTGTGTGTCGATTGTAACTCTAGGGTTTCTATGTTCTATAAATAGAAACCCTTAAACCTTTTTTATGGTATGCCTCTTCTTGTGCCTCATTTTATATCTAAAATTCAGATCTGTAAATTTCTGCAATGAATGAAGAGTGCATCAAATTAGAGTAAGTTTTCAATTCTTGCCCTAGTTAATTTTATTTCATTGCCCTAGTATAATTTTTTATCTGCCCTAGTTAGATCTTTTATTCTCTGCCCTAGATAAATCGTTTAGAAATGTTTTTCAATTCCCTAATGAGCGAGTAGTCTCCTCGCTTGTTAGGGTTAGCTTTGGGGAAGGCTTGAGAGATGAAGATCTCTCACCCCTTTCTTGCCCATCACACGTTTTTATAGGACTCCATGCATACATGCACACACCGCTGCCCGCGGCACCCTATCCCATGAGGTAGCGGTGATACCGTAGTATAAAGGCCCGGTTGAGCATGTTTTCCATGGAGGTTAGGGTAAGGATTAAGAAAGGAAGGACAAGAACCTAGAGGAAGAAACACCGTTTCTTTCCGATGGTACTAATCCACTTTATTAATAATTACCATAACACCTTATATATCTTAATTTGGGTATTGAAAGCGGTGGGAAATCTTTGCATTTCCAAACTTAACCTAAACCTAACCCTAGCAAGATTTTGATCTAGATCAACTTAGTTTTTAGATTTAATCAATTCGATACTAATCGGAATTAACTCGTAAGAACAATTAGAGAATACACAAAATCCCTGTGGACCGACTCGTACTTACCGGCTAGCTACCAAGCGACGCCGTTCTTGATTGCGGTTAAAAATTATTCTTTGAAATTAAAATCAAATGGCGCCGTTGCCGGGGATGGCGTTGTTATTCTCTTTTTTGTAATTTCGGGTAAATATACATTGAAAAAAATCATAAAAACCGAAAAAATAAAAAATATAATTTTTTTATCATCTTGTTATTTTGTGAAGGGTATTTTCGTTGGAATTTTGCTGGATCGACGAACAAGTTGGTATCTGGAAAAATCCAGAGAGGAAAATAGCAAATATCAAATCTGAACAAACAAAGGAATATCACAACAGAAAATAGAAGAAATTTAGAGAACCGAGTCAACAAGTCAACCGCGGAACCGCGGTCAAAGTTGCGTTTCGGCAGTGGAACCGCGGCGATCTGGTGACATCATCGAAAAAAAACGGCCGCGGAACCGCGACAATAGCACTACTTTGGCGGCGGAAGCGCGGTAAAAAAAATTACTGTAAGTTTTCTCTCTCCTTCTCTGAACCCCTGATATCTCCTCTGTAAAATTTGCCTGCAGGATTCTTTGCGCTAAAAAAAATCTCTCCCCCTTCCAATAATTGATCTTGTGCAGGATTCTTTGCGCCGTGCTAAATATTTTTTTTTTGATTGTAAGTGGTTGTTTACTGTTTTGCATATTTAATCGGACTTTAAGGGGCTTGAGACCAATCCAGATTGGGTGGGGATTTCATCACCCTTCCCAGGACCCCAGAAATCACATAAGGCATATGAATTAACCATCTCTTAATTAAAAAATATTAGACTCAGCCCTAAGGACTTCGCGCTCAATAGGACAGAGGACTAGTTGTAGGCATCGACCGTTGATCCTAACCTGACTTTGTAGTGTCTAGGCAAGTGTGCCTAAGGCGAGTGGTTACTTAATTAGGGCCACTACTTTCGTAGTGGAGAGCCTCCCACTCATCTGTCACTTACCTGGCCACAATTGGCGGTGAAGAGGCGGTTTGAGGTCCTACTTCTTGCCGTTTGGAACAGTTAGGAGCTGTCTAGCTGACCTAGGTGACCCTAGGTCTAGGCCTGATTGTGCATTTGTGGTTGATTGAACGTGTGTCTAAGCCTTTTATTAAAAATCTTTTTGCAAAAAGCTCCTTATAAAAAAAAACATACAAAAAGGAAAAACTTTTTAGAAAAAGACTTGCAAATTTTGTCGCTAAGAAATCCGTGCACCCCACATTCTTTTTCTTCTCCTTTCTTACATCATAGGTACCCAACCTCACAAAACTCTAGCCGAACTTTGGTACCCTGAACCAAACTTTGCTTCCTATGAGAATTGTTTTGGTCGAATTACGGATGACCCCTCCATGCCAAAAATTTCTTTGAAAGATCGAATAGAAACGTCTAGGAGAAACTGTTGGACTCCATAATCCCTTGTGTATCAACCGTGTCAACCTTCACCACATTCTTACGTTGATACTCCTTTTCCGAGTCCTATTGTAACTCCGAATCCCATGTCTATTGCTGAGAATATTGAACAATCTCGTAGCCGATCTTTCACTCCTTTCAACACATCCAGTTCTTAGGATCAACAAGTCCATTCACCTTTTTATCCAAATGTTGATCCTACTTCTGTCCAACCATTCAATTCCTACCAGTCCTACCCGACTTCCGCACCTTCCCTAGACATTGCTTCTACACAGCCATTTGGGAGTTTCACTTATCCAAACAATTTTCAATCTTTTACGGAAACCCCTTCACAACCCATGTCTAGTTTGGAACAGTCGTTGGAAGCTTATATTGAAGCGACTAACAAAAAGATGAGGAATTTGGATGCGTCCATTGCCGCCCTTATGCAACCTAGTGAACCGGTAGCTAGTTTCCAACTAGCTCCAAATCTTCCAATGTATGATGAGGCGGTTGGACAGAGTGAGAATTTGAGAGGAGAGAGTGAGCCGTGCACCCTTTCAAATCAAACCTACCCATTACCAATTGAATTCCACAACTCCAGTTTTCAAACAAGTGTTCCAAATGATTCACCAGTTGAAAATAAAACATTTAATCAGTTGTGCGACTTTGTAGTGCTTGATTTTCCAGATTGTGAAGGGTCCTTTCGAGTGAAACCATCACCAATCCTTTCGACCTCTACACCTCCAATCTAGAACCTGAATTGATAAATATCCATGTTTTTGATGAGGTGTCTGAAAAAATTGATTTTCACTTGATTAAGGATATTGACGCCGGGAATATTTTGGATGATGAACTCGTAGATTTGACTGAAATTTTCTCTCCAATTCATCATCCCGAGTCATTAAATGTTTCTCCCGAACTTCATATGCGTCTTGATTTTGATGATAATTGCATGGATAAGATAACTTTTGAGGAGAATTATGAGGATAGTATTGATGGGAGTATTGAGGATGAACCGGTTTTGTTCGATGTGTCGGATTTTCCAATTCATCCTCCTAAATCTTTAATTGTTATACTTCCTAAATCACCCTCTCTCCTTTCCATCGTTCCGACCACGCAAAAGATAATGCTGGAGGACTGTGAGCTTGAAAAATTTCTGTTCGATCACAGCAGTTTTGACGCCACTAGTGCGTTCCTCCTTGAATCTGACAGGAATACGTTTATTTGCTAATATGATGGTCAGTCATAGTTCAGTAAAGATCTTCTCACAATTGATATCAATTACGAGTGTTTCACTTTTTCGGACGGTTTTGAAGACTCACCGCTCGAGTTTGAGTCCTTTGAATTTTCAGATGAGTTAGTTGAACCATCAGACTCGGTTGCTTACAGTCATTTCGAACCATTGATGGAATCCTTCGAGTTCGAGACCGATTACTTAGGTGAGAATAAGACTATCCTTAAATCACTCCCCTTTGTCCTTTCCATCGTTACGACCGAGCAAGAATTCGTCACGCTTCCAC
This sequence comes from Agapanthus africanus, assembly GCA_030015575.1. NCBI lineage: Eukaryota > Viridiplantae > Streptophyta > Magnoliopsida > Asparagales > Amaryllidaceae > Agapanthus > Agapanthus africanus. The sequence goes on along the minus strand of JASDDO010000029.1, from coordinate 278,842,149 downwards.
TTTCAATGGATAGTTTACCAAGTTCAACGTACCCATGTTTTCTTGCGAATCTTGAGGGATTTGATCCCATTTCTCGACGGGTTGATAGATTAGCATAATCGCTTTTAACACATCGATCATAACAAATTGTGCTAATTTACTCACTCAATTTACACCCTCAAATTCGTGCTACACTTCTTTCTTTTTTCCGCCATTCTCCTCCTCCATCGAGACCGTATACCGCTTCTATCTCCACACGGTCTCGTGTGCTTCTCATTTCTTTTCTTTACACTCCATTCTTTCACCAACCCTACCATTACAACGATAGATTTTTTGAATGGTTGGTGCTAACCTTTGGTCTTTGTAAGGCCTTGTATAGTTTGATTTTCTCCTCCCTAACTCTGAACTTTAACGCTTAAAATAGTGGAAACACTATTTCACTTAAGTTTGGGGGGAACCTTGTTATATATATATTTTTTGTTTTTTCTTTAAAAAATAAAAAATAAATTTTTTTTATAAATAAATAAACAGGGGAGAGCCGACATTTTGACCCTCTTGGTGTAGCATGACAGTGAGGACACTGTCAAGTTTAAGTTTGGGGGTATGCTCGGTAAGCTTTCTTCCTTCGCATTCATGTGTATATTTTTGCATTTGCATACTTATTTTAAAACCCATAAAAATTGAAAATTTTAAAAAATTATAAAACTTAAAGTATTCAATTTTGGCCATAATTGACTTGAGTTTGACAAAAAGGTTAACTAGCTAGGAACAACTAGATCTTAGACTTAGTAAATTAAAAACCCTAAAAATAAATTTTCTTAAAGTTTAACGGTAGAAAGCATATGTCTTTGTAGTTTATTTAGAAATAGGCAAATTTCGAGTTGACTTCTTGGGCTAAGTTAAAACAAGGGAAAAGTATTGATATTTTTATTAAAGTATAAGTTTGAAAAATAATTCCTAAGCTTAAGTCTAAATTCTGAAAATATATACCCTACAAATTGCACAAACACGCACCTTGAAACTTGGAATAGTAGAAGAGACCTTGAAATGCTCTTGTCTAAAGTCCTTAGTATGACGGAAAATAAAAAAAAAATATATACAAGTGTGAATAAAGAGATAGTAAAAAAATGAACACTGGTTTTTGTGATTACTTAAGGCTGCATTAATAGAAAAAAATATTTAGCGAGGGTTTATCACCTAGTGCCTTAGACCAACTGGTCTGCTAAAAGCCTTAGGTGTTACAAGACTAGGAATTATGCCTTAATGTGCAAACACATTTTGTAATCGGTCGTTGGTACCTCAAGAAGTATTAACGATCGTATGAAGAATGTGTGAGCAATTTCATCTAAAAATTCACCAATTAAGAAGTGCTTTGGACGACGGACAAGAGTATGATAGCTTAATTTGAATTTCCAAGTGTAGGGATGATATATACACACACGTAGGGGTATGTGATTGGGGTTTAGATAAGAGATAGGAATGAAGAATATGACTTATATCTTTAATAGAGATGATAAAAATTCCTAAGTTAAGATGGAACCCTAGAAGGAAAACTTGAAAGATGCCAAAAGCTAAGTAAATTCACAAGAATATATATAATCTTAAGTTAAGTGATAAGGAAGCGTGAAGAATATGGGTGAATAATTTATGAGTCGAAGATAATAGAATTCTTGTTAGAAAACCTAATTGGAAAAGTGAGGCTAGGACTTTTTCGAGGTTTAACGGCTTGTTGCACGAGCTCAGTGCAATCACGTTTCCCTGCGAAAGTGAGGCTAGGACTTTTTCGAGAATAAAACTAGGTTTGCTCGAGGACGAGCAAAAGATAAGTTTGGGGGTATTTGTTTATACCATAATTTTGCATTCTTATAGACCCCATTCTTATGATTTTTACAAATAAACAGGTGCTCGGAATAAAAACGGTGAAATTGATGAAAAAGATGATACAAAATGAGACTACGAATGATAAATGTTGAAATCTTGATCGTGCCTGCATTTTGAAGGACAATGAAGAACAATGAACCAAAGTTCACAAGCATAAAGGCAGCGACACGAAGAAACGGTAAAAGTCCACTACATTATTCACTGGAGAGATCTGGAAGATAACCAGAAGACATTCTGAAGAACAAACTGAAGAAAATAGAATGACAAATGCAACAGAAGAACCCCAGAAAAAATGAGCCAACAAGCCCTCAACTTGGCCGCGGATCCAAATGCCCGTGTCGGTGCAAAAATTTTTATGGAGCTGGCGGTGCGTTGCCTAGTTCTTTTCTTAGGGGGTAAACTTATAATTGCAGATGTGTGTGTCAATTGTAACCATAGGGTTTCTATGTTCTATAAATAGAAACCCTTAAACCTTTTTTAGGGTATGCCTCTTCTTGTGCCTCATTTTATATCTAAAATTCAGATCTGTAAATTTCTGCAATGAATGAAGAGTGCATCAAATTAGAGTAAGTTTTCAATTCTTGCCCTAGTTAATTTTATTTCACTGCCCTAGTATAATTTTTTATCTGCCCTAGTTAGATCTTTTATTATCTACCCTAGATAAATAGTTTAGAAATGTTTTTCAATTCCCTAATGAGGAGAGTAGTCTCCTCGCTTGTTAGGGTTAGCTTTGGGGAAGGCTTGAGAGATGAAGATCTCTCACCCCTTTCTTTCCCATCACACATTTTTATAGGACTCCATGCATACATACACATACCGCTCCTTGCGGCACCTTATCCCACGAGGTAGCGGTGATACCGTAGTATAAAGGCCCGGTTGAGCATGTTTTCCATGGAGGTTAGGGTAAGGATTAAGAAAGGAAGGACAAGAACCTAGAGGAAGAAACACCGTTTCTTCCCGATGGTACTAATCCACTTTATTAATAATTACCATAACACCTTATATATCTTAATTTGGGTATTGAAAGCGGTGGGAAATCTTTGCATCTCCAAACTTAACCTAAACCTAACCCTTGCAAGATTTAGATCTAGATCTAGATCAACTTAGTTTTTAGATTTAATCAATTCAACACCAATCAGAATTAACTCGTAAGAACAATTAGAGAATACACAAAATCCCTGTGGATCGACCCGTACTCACCGGTTAGCTACCAAGCGACGCCGTTCTTGATTGCGGTTAAAAATTATTCTTTGAAATTAAAATCACTGTTCCAACCGGGAATATGTTTGAATTGCTGAACAAGGTGCGCAGGAACTCTCCTACCTCCGTACTGAAAAGATCTCCTCCACCAGTGGAGAATGTTACAGAAATAAAGCCGGATCAGCCCCCTCAATGGCTGTCCTCCAAAGTTTACAAAGTCTGGCGATGGGTCCAGGAGTCGGTGATTGATCAAGTATATCCCCGCCGACAGAAGAAGCTGAAGGTCCAGCAGGAAGAGAACCGTCTTGGCAAGCCACAAAGGACGAAAACCACCTGGGTGCCTACTGCAACGGCCCCCTCAACGTTAACTGCTCAAAAGAGAAGGAGGCCAGAGAAAGCCCCTGTGACTACGGCGGATCGCAAAGACGCTAAGCCTAAACGCCCTAAGTATGGGGGCATAACGGTCCATACTGTTTACATTGCTTCCGGAAAAGAGGAAAGCCGCGCTTCGACGGGTCACCGACCGCTTACCCGATCCGTGACAAAAGACCAGGAGGAGCAACAGAAGCTTCAAGAAATGCTGACGCAAATGGCCGCACTCACCGGGCCAAAAGAAAGCCCGGAGGCGTCGTCAGAATAGCGTCATGAACAAGAAACCGATGTTGACTTTCTCCGCAGAGTCCTCGAAAAGAAGGACAAAGAGGCAGCGGAACAAGCTGCCAACATAAAGCGAATGGCGCTTCTCTTCCAAGACATGGTCGGGATGATGTTACAACCAGAACCTCCAGCTGAAGACCCTCCTATCATCATTGAAGACGACAGAGGGGAGACATCAAACCCTCCTCCGGCTCTGTCAGCAGCCAAGGAGGAAACCATCCCAAAAGCCACGCTCGATTATTATATAGCTCAACAAATACAAGCTCACCGAGTGAACGAAACGGCTGGCCAAGTTGTCAAGACTGGACGACCCTATCCGGGCTGGTATGACCAAATAAGTTACCCGCCGGGATATACGATCCCTAAGTTCCATGTATATAAAGGGACGGGGGATCCACATCAGCATGTCGCTCAATTCAGAGCCTTATGCGGCAACACTGGAGGCGACGGCAAACTGTTGCTTCACCAATTCGTCGGCAGCTTAGCGGAAACGGCCTTCGAATGGTATTCGGAGCTGCCTAACGACTCTGTCAAAACATTTGCGGAGATGGAGCTGCTGTTTACACAAAGATTTGCATGCACTAGCGAGCGCACCCCGATCATCGCATTGATCAACGCCAGGGTAAGGACAGGCGAAACGTGGGTTCAATATGCAATACGATGGCGAAATTTGTGGTCGAAGTGCGAACAACGCATCGAAGAAGTGCCTGCGGTAGGCATGCTTGTGGGTACCCTCGACCCTCAAGCGACCATCTCGCAATTCAAGATGTTCTTCAAGCCAACTACTTTTCAGGCCTTGATCGACAAGTTGGCCCAAATGGATCAAATGGGTCATAAACCATCTCCACCAAAGACGGATCCTCGGAATGAAAAGGGGAAAGGAAAAGCGACTTTCGTCGCCAAGACTCAACAACAGCCAAGCAACTTAAAGCCGGTTGTTCGCCAAAACAATATGCGTCCACACCCATCCCTCGAGGAGAGACTAGGACGTCCTTACTCGTTTCCTCAAGATAAAACGAGGAGACTTTTCGAGCTGGCAATGCGCAACAGACTCATCAATCTACCAGATCCAAAACGTCCCTTGCAGCCAAACGACGTCAACGATCCCAATTACTGTCCCTACCACCGAATATTGGGCCATCCGATCGAAGACTGCTACATCTTGAGAAACTGGATTGAGGACCAATACCAACAAGGCAAATTCGCATTATCGGAAAACTGGATGGTGAACCCGCCGCAACCTCATGCCCCTAAAAAGGTGGACACGCCGGGGGCATCGTGCTCTTTTATAGAAGAAACTCCGTGGGAGGTCGCTCTTTCAGCCAAAACTAAAAGAATGCTGAAGGATCTCCAAACGTGCCCGGCAATCAGGTGGAAAAATCCACTGGAACCCGAGGTCGTCGAGGGAATGCTGAAAACGCGCCCAACTCCAAAAATTGGTGGTGATAGCCAAAGCATTCACACCCAACTGTCGAAATCTTCGAAAAACAAGAAGCCCGTGAAGCCTGGTGACAAGTGCACAGACCTGCAAAAGCAGATTGACGTGCTGGAAGAGTATAACCAGAAGGCGCGGACTCCAGTCACACTCCAAGAGTTTCTCAGCCACGTCCTTGAGAACGAAGATGATGGAGAAGACTCGTCGAGTGAATCTGAAGATTACGTAGCAAGCTGCCATGTGATCTCTCACTCGTCAATAGACAATGAGGAAGCTCCTTGCACCGAGAAACTGGGGGCAGGATCGAAGCCAAAACCCTTGGAGCTATCTGATGAGACGATCGACTTGCTACTAAACAAAGCCCGTCAGAAAAGAAAAACCAATCGAGAGCGTGAACTGGCTATATTCGAAAAAGCCAAACGCCGACGACTGGAAGAAAAGGTCGAGACGCCCCAACTGGAGCAAAGCATCCGTATCGCCAGCAAAAGCAAGCTTAAAGTAAGGAAACGATTCGCTAGGGCCCTGGCAATAGGAATAAAGTTTCCCTCCCTCAAAGGAAATTCCCCTGGCAATATACGTCTTGAGGAAGCGGACATACATCCTAACTTCTGTTTATACCATCAGAAGATTGCACACCCTACCAAGGAGTGCATAGACTTGAAAAACTAGTGGCAGGGATATGTTGCCCATCGACGACACGTTCAACGAGTGAAGCGCAAGGCTCGTCGGGAACAGAAAACCACGACAGATGAGCGCGAAGGAGCTGCTGGCAACTGTCACATAGCTGACACCAAGGGATCGCAAGTTATCACCTTTAGAAGCGACTCTGACGAAAAAATCGCCCTCAGCCCTCTCTTCAAGGAATCCACCTCCGACACAAAACATGCGAAGATTTGCGGCAAAATCTAGCTACGTAATCGTGCGTCGACTTATGACCGAAATGTCGTTAAACTACTGCCAACTCGCGGCATTCTCAGGCTGACGTGGTATAAAAAAACAAAAAAAACGATATGTCCATAAGCAAAAGGGCACGGATGAAAACCCGAAAGCGCTCCGTGAGTAAAAACAGCAGGGCTACTGGCGAGTTTTATGAAAACCCGAAAGGGCGCAATCTCGTTAAAAGAAACTTGCAAGGTCCTCTCGACTTTGTAAGGAGAAACCACCTGCGTGAGATCCTTACGACTCACAAGGGAGCAACACACTTAGGGATCCCCACGATCCCTAGAGAGAAATTACACTTGCAAGATCCTCACAACTCGTAAGGAGAACCCTCTTATGGGACCCTCACGGCTCATAAGATTTGAAAGTCTTAAGCTACAAGGATCTAAACCTGTTCTTAAGCAGCACCCACAACCTCCAGCATTGCCTTACAAGCGGCTCAGCGTCGACCCTTGTATACAATCCACGGGCACAAATAAACATTTCCCTAGCAAAGTCCCATCCGTGACTATGGATATATCTACACGGTGAACAATCCTTGTAAGTCCTCTCGACATATAAGGAGAAAATACTCTTGTAAGATCCTTACGACTTATAATGGAACATGCACTTAGGGATCCCCACAATCCTTAAGGAGAAATTACACTTGCGAGATCCCCACGACTCGCAGGGAGAAATACCTTTATGAGCCCCTTACGACTCATGAAGTCAAAGCCTTAGTCGACAAGATCCTAACCCTGTTCGCTAAGCTACCTTTGTTCGACATCGACAGAGGCAAATGATGATTCGCTTCTGGCAATATCCCAGTTGTAGCGGTGCTGATGCCAAAATCAGTGTTTAATTCCACGCTTGCAGCAAAAAGCCAGCGATCCACAAATGCATATGAAATAGCCGAAATGATGGGGCAACTTGCAACAAAATCTGCAAGTAAAGATGTATGCATACAAAACAGCCGAAATGATTGGGCAACTCGCAATAAAAAGCAGCGAGTAAAAATAAAATAAATAGTCGAAATGATTGGGCACCGCGAAAATAGCCGAAATGATTGGGCAATCGCGACCTTCGCGATATAAAAGCTGAAATGATAGAGCACCGCGGAAAGAAATAAAAAAATGAATGAAATTTTTGCCCTACAGGTGATATCACATCCATCCCTGTATACAATCCAGAGTTAGTTATATGTATGCCCTAGAGGCCATTACTGTACATTGGATGTATATTGTAGTGGGTGCTGGGACATATATAGGTAGGACTTTCTTGCTCGACATGATAGTACGCTATCTGGTTGCTCTTTATCTTAACGTGTATACTTTCTGTCTCTCTGTTACATGTTGATAAAGCCCTTAGGATGTGTACTCGACTTCCAGGACTGTGATGCAGATCAAACTAGTGGGGCCTGGATAGTCCATGAGTACATCCTTCAATGTTCCTAGTCGAGGGAATATCGAGATGGGGCATCGATATTCCAGAGTAGACTAGCGTATATCTTATTGACCCATGCGATGGGCGATCGATGATCCCATATCCATTGGTGTTTGACATCGGAGATGGTATGTGGGTGCTCAGTGGAGACTGGGTACACTGAACAGACTCGCCGAGAACTCCCAGATGGTATTATACCTCACGTCAGATGGCAGTTCTCTGGTGACACTGGTACAGCTAAGTCTGTTGACCCGAGATCGTCATAGAGTCTTGTGTGTCTCCCACTGTGCTTTGATTTCCACCCTACCATGGCTCTACTGAGTCATGCAAACAGGTGGATTTTGGGTACAGTCCCGATTCACATGGAGGCAATGAGTGATAGGAGGGGATTCGTCTCTCCCGGTATTGGGGGTTGATGTTGCGCTATGCTCGACTGGCCATAACAGGAAATCCCTGGCCAGGGTTGCAGTGACCTACTGGTAAGTGTTATCAGTAGTTTCACACATGTCATGGACTTCACGTCGGCATGACTTATCGAGCTACTGGGGTCTGACGTTTACCACCCCTAGGCGAGATATGCGACATATCAGACGAACAGACCGGACTGTACGGTAAGTGTTACTGGTTGGATTCACAGGAGTGTGAGCGGGCTTGCTCGTCGATCTTCTGATCGCTCAATACCCGGGTGGCCGTTACGTTTAGCAGACCGCTTGCGGCTTGTGGGTGTTTGATATGATCATCATCTGCTGCCGGCGTATTGACGAGTCTTTAGAGTCCTACACAGAGGTTTCCTGGCTCAAGCGAAACGAAATAGGAGCGCATATGAGATATGTGCGGGACCGAGAATAATGAATGTATGTGATACCGTATTCTATTCTCGCGATGAATGTATCGATTGGTTATATGCGATATAACCTAGTTATCGAATCAAGGATTGATTCGATAAGCCGATACATTGGATACTAGCCGGTTATATGCGACATGACCGGATCGTTAAATCAAGTGTTGATTTAATGATTTAATGTAGAATTATATATTTGATATATTACTTTGCATCAACTAGTATTGGTTCACTTTAAATGGATTTTCTCACTTGAATTGTGCAAGTTGTATATGTGATATACATTTGTGCACATGATTGTATCATGTTTGATGATACATGTTTACTTGGTTAAGTGTAAAGAATTAAACCATGGTTAAGTTTATGATTAGGGTTTTCTTTTTTCTTACTTATTTATTTGTTTATTTATTTTTGGAAAAGATGAGAAAAGAATGGTTGCTATTTTTGTTTTTAGTTGAAGTTTCATGAAGCATTGACTTAGTCATCATTCTTGTCTCATGCTTAACCCTAACCATCCAAGTTAACCATGGTCCATTCTCTACAATTAACCAAGGGTTAATATATGATAAGTATTGATTTATTTATCCAATAATTCAAGACTTATCATATCTTCTTCTTCTTCTTCATCTTCTTCTTCCATGAAGAAAGCTTGCTACTCCAATGGCAAGTGATGAAAACTAGTGAGAAATCCAAAACTAAAGTCTACCCACTTCCTATTTCTTCATCCTCTACCTCTTGCCTAGTAGTATAGGGTGTTTCCTTCACAAGTTTTCATGGCTTGGTGAAGGTGGAGCTTGATCTAGTGATGCCTCGACGTAGATCATCTTCGGCACGTCGTCGATGACCTAGCCCGTTTTTCCTCCGATGAAGCCGACGCTAGAGCCCAAGATACGATTTGGACAGCGAGGGGACTTCATCACGGAGCCTAGGAGGTGGTGGACTGGATCTACAAAGGTTGTAGCCCCTTCCCTTTAGCTATAATTCCGTTTACTAGCTTGCATTGCCTTGATTTCTAGTTAACGATCCGTATTAGGGTTTGTAGGCACAAGGAATTTTTGATTTGTGCATGTTTGATCACTTGTGAGACTCCATTAGAGTGCCTAGGAACCCTACAGTGGTATCAGAGCCTAGCTAGAGCCTTAGGCGATGCGTAGACGAAGTTAGAAGTCCGATCGACCCGAAACCCCGATTTTAACATGCTCTCTGGACATTTTTGAAATTCGTGGATTTTTGTGAATTAAAAATATGCAGAAAAATCAGCAGGAAGATCTAAGACTTACTGTGAAATTCGAGCTCCTGTATCCATCAAAGAGCCGCGTTTCCGCCGCATAAGCATGGCTTATGCGGCGGTTCCGCGGCCATAATGTATCCTTGTTTAATGAAATGTGCACAGTAATTCCTAGTATGCAGTGCTGGTTTTCCTGGGAATTTTTTAATATTTATTCCAGAGTTTTATTTTCTGGGTTGTATTGGGAACTCTGTGTATCGATCGGATTGTCTAATTTTGTCAGTGTGTTTTTCCGGGTATTTTAGAATATGTTAAAAAGTTCGACCGGATATAAATACCCAATTTTTCCCCTGTCGGGAAATTTCCAAGTGTTGGATTTTTCCGTAGTTTAACGACGTTCTAAGTAGTGCAAGTAACGCGATGGACCCTCTAGAAGACAACAAACCTTAACTCGATTATGTGACCGTCTTGAACTGCCCTTTGAACCTTCGGGTTTGGGGCAGTACGGCGTGCCACATGTGAGGCGTTGGCTTGACCCTTCTACGGCTGGACCGTTGGTACTGAGGCATGAACTGAATGTTGTTAGACTTATTTCATGTGTTGATTTGTATCGGGAAAACTTGGGTGTTCGATTGTTCGATCGAAAAGTTTAGCATTTTCTATTTATCCGGAATGTGATACAATAATTGGAATTCATAAATTGTTATGAGATAACGGAATGAATATTATAAACGTAGCAGTTTAGCCTCACTTGATCGGTTGCCACGGAGTTTTGATGTGATCAAAAGTCCGTCGCAATCACGTAGCGTACGCGGATACTCGCCGGGTAAACTTAATAGACAGCCTCACCCCATAGCCCCGACCAAGTGACTGTAGGAGAACCTCATCGCCGAAAGCATCCGTCCGGGTGCTCACGGCAGCGATGTTCCGCCTTGGTGCACTTTGTCGACGGTATCAGGGGTGCGGCCGCCTACTAAAGTTTGCGACGAGCATTCGATCAGTTTTTCGGGAATCTTGTTGAATTGCCCGACTTGATATTGAAAAGTGTTTTCGATAATGAGACTAAAATGCGGGGTTTATAATTGTTAGGCATGCGATGTCTAAAGAATTCATTTGGTCAGGCATGCGATGTCTGAGGTGGTTGCGGATTCCAACTGTTGTAGTTTTACACTTTCTTTTCTGTGACCGTAAGTGTAATATGTGACATTGCCGGTTTCGTTGCTATATGTCAACGACAATTGGGATGTGCATATTTACTTACGTTGATGGCATGTGATGTTATGTGTTGCTGGATATGTTATATTGGATCGTCGTGTTTGAATAGCTGGGGTTTTTTTTATGTGAGATGAGTGTTTTTCATTTTCATTCATGTAAAAACTTGTATGTAATATTATTTTATTGGGGCACTTCCAGGTTACGGAAGATGTCACCGTTGATGTATATTATTAACTTTTCTGCACTAGGATAGACCCAAGGAGGGGAGCACAAGTAACCGGGTTCTCGGGTCCAGTGGGAGACCATCTCGAGGAGTCGAGTCCGGGTCTCCTAACCCTAGAATTGGTAGGGTTGCTTGCCGCTCTCGTAGGGGTCTAGGGGTGTGGGATAGGCTATTCATCACGACCGTGAAATCCGTGTTTTATACTGGCTCGTATTGAAAACACGGACGTTCTAGTATATCCAATATTTCATATGTTTCTTCTGCTGTGATTTATCTGTGATGTGATCATGTGATGTTCTGTGACAGATATTATATATAGTATATATGATATATTATATAAACGTTGCTTATGTTTTACACCCGCGCTAGCCCTGCCCCGCTCTGCCGTTAGTTACCTAACCTAACGGTGCAGACGGGACATCGAGGCGAATGTGGATGGCATAAGCGTACGTTATATTTATCTGTGATGTTTAGGTGGACTTAAATGATGGGATATTCATTAATGAGATTAATGAAAGAAAATAAACCCAATTGATGTTGTGGAATCGAATTTCAAAATAAAAACAGGTAGCTACAGTTCTTGCTTTGCGTCGCGGTGTTCATTATAGAACATCCTGCACCTTATTCGATGAGGAAAGGACCGAGATCCCTTCACCGGGAGTGATTCCTTTAGCAATAACTGGCAGATGCTACAACCCTCGGTTTTTCTTTGATCGCTTCTATAGTTTTCGCTTTGCACAGTGATATATATGATATATCCCGCACCTCATTCGACGAGGAAAGGGCCGACGATCCCTTCGCCGGGAGTGACCCCTTTAGCAAAACTAGAAAAGCCTCGAAAACATTCCATTTAAAAACCATTTGATTCCGCAACGAGATCAAGTTCAAAGCGTTAAAGGTTTTCACAAAAACCATTCGCTACCCTCCGTCATTTTAGGAAGTAGAGTACTTAGTATTCGTGCTGTGTTTGTTGACCATAGTCAAGGCACAGTGTACGGTAGCTAAGTGATGTCTTCCTACACCGCATATGATGCGATTAGTTAGGACAGTCGCGTGACTTTGTTGACCTTAGTTAAGGGTCATGTGGGTGGGTCTAATTAATCATGAAATGACGGGTAGAACTTGACTAGTACTTATGATTTGTTGACCATAGTTAAGGTCATAGGTGCTAGGGGTAAAAACCTTTATCGGGAGTTTCAAGTGTTGAAATTTGCAATGAGATTGCATACCTTCTATATGATAGTTGGGTCCCGATACTCACTGCGAGTAATTGTTACTCCTGGAAGAGTTTTGCACTTTGCAATTAGCCGATCAAGTAGGTGTCTAGAAAGGTGTCAACGGGGTTACGCCTCTGGGAAAATGAGGTTTACTGTAATTAGGTCCGTGCGAAAGCACGGGAAACCTCCCTCAAAGTACCGACACTGGCCTGGCTGAAAGATTGGAGAACTTGTAGAGTGTAATTAATCCCGGCTAGTCTTTCCTTTTAAGGTTTGAAGGAAGATTTGATAAAAACAGTGGGAGCCATCCTGATTAGATAAAATATATAACCAATCTGATCTTGCAAGAGCGCACGCAGAGTGTTTTCTTCTCTCTCTCTCGTGGTAGCGACCATATCACGCCTTAATCAAAATAATAAAATGGATGCATTGACCGAACCCGCTTGTTATTCTGAGCTGGGGAACGTTGGTCCCGCTCCAACTTATAATTGTTATAGGACAGAGCAGGAAATAGGGGAATACCAGATTTCCTATGCCGCCCAAACGAAGAAAGTGCATATGATGCATCTCCTTCGGGTATGTTAATTACAAAGAACTGTTTCTCAGTATCCTCTGAATCCTAGGTATATGATACCGGATCAGGATCCCAGATGTGTAAGCTGTTACATAGGGCTATAAAAAGGTAGAAAAACTGAGAACGGGTGATAAGTTTCATGAGACAGAAACCGGGGCAAGTGTTGCTGCCATGTCTGTTGGTCACTGTCACCCTGTATTACTAGTACATTGATTCTGAACAAATGTTATTAGATACCGAACCTGATATACAAAATCATATCAGTCTCTTTATTAGTAAAGAAGGATATAATTTTGTATTGTTGGATAATGTTCTGAACATTTCCTATATCAAAAGTTGATCGGTTCAGGCACGTTATCTATAAGCATTGACGTTCCAAATCAAACTACAGTTCCTAGTATACAAAACACACACAAGAGGAAAAGTTCAGAAATGAACGAATCATTCTTGAGGCATTGTAGACTAGGTCATATCAATACGACCCGACTGGCTGAAGTTACATTTTATATGCATATTTAAATCAGTTTGAATTTACATCTTGTGAAACTTGCCAGTCATGTCACAAAGATAAGATGACCATAGCTCTGTTTATTGGAAACAGAGGAAGAGTTGGTAAACTCTTGGGACTGATACATGATGATGTATGTAAGGTCTCCTGTCTACACATGCCAGGACTGGTTTTTTATACTTCATTGTATTCTCTGATAATCTCTCAAGATTCAGTCATATGTTCCTGTTGAAACATAAGTCTAAAGCTTTTGAGCTATTCACAGAATATAAGTTAGAAGTGGAGAACCAAAATACGGGTATAAGTATTATGTCCTATGATAAGATCAGGGAGGAGAATACTTGTGCATGGCATTCCTGGACTATTCTAAAAGAAAATGAGATTCTCTCTCAGCATTACTCCTCCGTATAAACCATAGCACGATGGTATATCGGGGCGGAGCAATCACACCCTATATGATAAGGTGTGCTCTATGATGAGTACTACTGAGTTACCTATTTCCTTTTGGGGTTATGCGCTTGAGAAGCTGCGTATCTATTGAATTAGGTTCGAATCAAATCAGGTGCCTACCACTCCATATGAGATATGGTATGGGAAGAACCCATCTCTTAAGCGAGTTAAGATTTGGGGTTGTCCGGCCTATATTTAAAGCAAAATCTGGACAAGATCGAGGCAGGATCAGTTCTGTAGAACTGGAAAGGTTCTAGCTATACAAAACTGCAGTTGATGATTTGACAGAACTATATGATTCTATAGTTCCCGACGAACCTCAGCCTCTCCACCGATCTAGTAGGGTTCCTCATCCGCCTGAGAGATACCTCGGTCTCTCGATGACAGTGGGAGCGAGGATTGCATCATGAGATGATGACCCAACCAGTTTCGAGCAGGCCATCGAGAGTAGGGACTCTGTAAGAATGGCTGGATGCTTAGCGATCTGAGATGGAATCCATATACACCAGCAAAGTATGGACTTTAGCTGCTATATCTGAAGGGTTAAATCCCCATCAGGAGCAAGTATATCGTGAGAAGATTACTTGGTGTAGATGGAAAAGTTGAGACTTTCAAAGCTAGGCTTATTAAAGGTTTTAGTCATCAACCAGGCATGGATAATGATGAAACCTTATTCCAAGTGACTATGCTTAAGTCCATCCGGATCCTACTTAACATTGCTACATACCATGACTACGATATCTGGTGGTTGGGTGCCCTGACTGCTTTTCTAAATACCGATTTAGAAGAGAACGTCTATAAGAACACAGCCAGAGGTCTTCGTAAACAGTGGGAGCAGCGGAAACGTGTGCAAGTTGCTTTACATAATGAAGCAGGCATCACGGAGTTGGAACGTCTGTTTTGATGTGATAGTCAAAGTGTTTGACTTCATCAAAAGGTAGACGAACCTTGTATATACAAAAGGGTAGTAGAGAGTAAGGTGGTCATCTTCGTATTGTACGTAGACAACATACTCTTGATAGAAAAAGAGTTTCCTATACTACGATCGGTCAATCTCCTATTATCATAAGGATTCTCCAAATAGGATAAAGATGATACCTCCTAAATCCTGAGATTTGGACCTATGAGATAGATCTAAAAGGATATTGGGGTTCTCACTAGGTATAGTGAGATTGTATCAATCGATCCTGGGGAGAATCACTGGAAGTGTTCCAGGGTGATAAAGACGACTGAATGTCAGTCACAGGCATTGTCTTTACCCTTAGTAAAGGGACGGTATGTTGGAAGAGATCCAAGCTAGATACCGTCGCAAACTAGACGATAAAGGCTTGTAACATCGCTATTAAAGATACTACCAAAGAGGCAGTTTGGGTGTATATTGGTTCATAAGATGAACTAGGTTCCTGCCATTGTATGACAATGGAAGTGTGGTTTTGGCCCTGGAACCCTGGTCCCATCAGTGACCCAGACATATTCTGAGGCAGCATCACCTGATCATGGAGATAGTTGATCTCCAGGATGATCGAGGTTAGGAGAGTAGACTCAGAGGACAACACGGCGGATCCACTCACGAAGGCCTTTTCCCAAAGAGAGACTTTTAGGGGATGGTTGAGTATGTGATACTGGAACCACTGCTACAGATGGCACTAGTGCAAGTGGGAGATTGTTAGTTATATGTATGCCCTAGAGGCCATTACTGTACATTGGATGTATATTGTAGTGGATGCTGGGACATATATAGGTAGGACTTTCTTGCTCGACATGATAGTACGCTATCTGGTTGCTCTTTATCTTAACGTGTATACTTTCTGTCTCTCTGTTACATATTGATAAAGCCCTTAGGATGTGTACTCGACTTCCAGGACTGTGATGCAGATCATACTAGTGGGGCCTGGATAGTCCATGAGTACATCCTTCAATGTTCCTAGTCGAGGGAATATCGAGACGGGGCATCGATATTCCAGAGTAGACTAGCGTATATCTTCTCGACCCATGCGATGGGCGATGGATGATCCTATATCCATTGGTGTTTGATATCGGAGATGGTATGTGGGTGCTCAGTGGAGACTGGGTACACTGAACGGACTCGCCGAGAACTTCCAGATGGTATTATACCTCACGTCAGATGGCAGTTCTCTGGTGACACTGGTACAGCTTAGTCTGTTGACCCGAGATCGTCATAGAGTCTTGTGTGTCTCCCACTGTGCTTTGATTTCCACCCTACCACGGCTCTACTGAGTCGTGCAAACAGGTGGTTTTTGGGTACAGTCCCGATTCACATGGAGGCAATGAGCGATAGGAGGGGATTCGTCTCTCCCGGTATTGGGGGTTGATGTTGCGCTATGCTCGACTGGCCATAACAGGAAATCCCTGGCCAGGGTTGCAGTGACCTACTGGTAAGTGTTATCAGTAGTTTCACACATGTCATGGACTTCACGTCGGCATGACTTATCGAGCTACTGGGGTCTGACGTTTACCACCCCTAGACGAGATATGCGACATATCAGACGAACAGACCGGACTGTACGGTAAGTGTTACTGGTTGGATTCACAGGAGTGTGAGCGGGCTTGCTCGTCGATCTTCTGATAGCTCAATACCCGGGTGGCCGTTACGTTTAGCAGACCGCTTGCGGCTTGTGGGTGTTTGATATGATCATCATCTGCTGCCGGCGTATTGACGAGTCTTTAGAGTCCTACACAGAGGTTTCCTGGCTCAAGCGAAACGAAATAGGAGCGCATATGAGATATGTGCGGGACCGAGAATAATGCGTGTATGTGATACCGTATTCTATTCTCGCGATGAATGTATCGATTGGTTATATGCGATATAACCTAGTTATCGAATCAAGGATTGATTCGATAAGCGGATACATTGGATACTAGCCGGTTATATGCGACATGACCGGATCGTTAAATCAAGTGTTGATTTAATGATTTAATATAGAATTATATATTTGATATATTACTTTGCATCAACTAGTATTGGTTCACTTTAAATGGATTTTCTCACTTGAATTGTGCAAGTTGTATATGTGATATACATTTGTGCACATGATTGTATCATGTTTGATGATACATGTTTACTTGGTTAAGTGTAAAGAATTAAACCATGGTTAAGTTTATGATTAGGGTTGTCTTTTTTCTTACTTATTTATTTTTTTATTTATTTTTGGAAAAGATGAGAAAAGAATGGTTGCTATTTTTGTTTTTAGTTGAAGTTTCATGAAGCATTGACTTAGTCATCATTCTTGTCTCATGCTTAACCCTAACCATCCAAGTTAACCATGGTGTATTCTCTACAATTAACCAAGGGTTAATATATGATAAGTATTGATTTATTTATCCAATAATTCAAGACTTATCATATCTTCTTCTTCTTCTTCATCTTCTTCTTCCATGAAGAAAGCTTGCTACTCCAATGGCAAGTGATGAAAACTAGTGAGAAATCCAAAACTAAAGTCTACCCACTTCCTATTTCTTCATCCTCTACCTCTTGCCAAGTAGTATAGGGTGTTTCCTTCACAAGTTTTCATGGCTTGGTGAAGGTGGAGCTTGATCTAGTGATGCCTCGACGTAGATCATCTTCGGCACGTCGTCGATGACCTAGCCCGTTTTTCCTCCGATGAAGCCGACGCTAGAGCCCAAGATACGATTTGGACAGCGAGGGGACTTCATAACGGAGCCTAGGAGGTGGTGGACCGGATCTACAAAGGTTGTAGCCCCTTCCCTTTAGCTATAATTCCGTTTACTAGCTTGCATTGCCTTGATTTCTAGTTAACGATCCGTATTAGGGTTTGTAGGCACAAGGAATTTTTGATTTGTGCATGTTTGATCACTTGTGAGACTCCATTAGAGCGCCTAGGAACCCTACATCCAGGGGCGCAAACAAAGAAGGAACCACACCTTCCCTCCCCAGGCTCCCTCAGAAAACAAAGACAAATCTCGACGGTTCAGGGATAGCCTAGAGATCATCGACAGCATTCCTCCCCATTCTAACAGGATTCAGACGCTGCAATCAACCCTGGAGCTACGGCAAAACCCCTACTTCAGATCTCGATGGTTGCCAGACAACCTGGAGACCTCATCGATATTCGTCTCATTACAACAGACGCAACGTCATCCACATGACCCCGTTCGGAAATACGTCATCCACTTGACCCCGTTCGGTAATATGTCATCCACATGACCCCGTTCGGAAATAAGTCATCTGCATGACCCCGTTCGGAAATATGTCATTGACCCCGTTCGGAAATACGTCATCAACATGACCCCGTTCGGAAATACGTCATCAACATGACCTCGTCTCGGAAATACGTCATCAACATGACCCCGTTCGGAAATACGTAATCCACATGAACCATTTCGGAAATACGTCATCAACATGACCCCGTCTCGGAAATGCGTCAACAACATGACCCCGTCTTGGAAATACGTCATCAACATGACCCCGTCTCTGAAATACGTCATTAACATAACCCCGTCTCGAAAATACGTCATCCACATGACCCCGTCTCGGAAATACGTCATCCACATGACCCCGTTCGGAAATACGTCATCCACATGACCCTGTTCGGAAATACGTCATCCACATGACCCCTCCTCGGAAATACGTCATCTACATGACCCCTTCACGGAAATGCGTTATCCATATGACCCCGTCTCGGAAATACGTCATCAACATGACCCCGTCTCGGAAATACGTCATCCACATGACCCCGTCACGGAAATACGTCATCAACATGACCCCGTCTCGGAAATACGTCATCTATATGATCCCGTCACGGAAATACGTCATCCCTATGACCCCATTTCGGAAATACGTCATTTATATGTCAATCCCACTAAACACTTACGGGTCCTCTCGATTCGTAAGGAAGAAAACTCTCTTATAAGATCCTTACGATTTATAAGGGAAAAAGCACTTAGGAATCCTCATGATTCCTAAGGAGAAAATACACCCACGAGATCCTCTCGACCTCATAGGGAGAAAAGTCTTTATGAGACCCTCACGGCTCATAAAGTTGAAAAGTATTAGGTAGCAGATCTGAACCTGCTTCCTAAGCCATCAATACCCCTCGAAGAAGCCAAAACAAGATGCTCACCCTATCATCTGTCGGCTATGTTTGCTAAGGTGACATACTGACAACAAAAGAAAGAAGAAGGCAGAGAGATGACGCAAGACATTACAAAAGAAATGTATCTTTTATTCTTGAATTCAATCGGGCACAAAATACATCATATGAAAGAATAAAAGAATGAATACATTGTATTCAAAATTACAAATGGTACGAAAAAAATTCTACTGAGAAGGAAGCGTTTTTAACAAGTCCGCCAGCTGCTCTCCCACTTCTTTTAGCGCCTTCACATGATCAGCCGCCGCGGCCAGCTCCGCTTCAATTCGAGCCCTTTGCTGCAAGCACGATGGAATCTTCTCATCGATTTCCCGTTGAGTAGATTCGCCACTCTGCATAATCTGCTCGATAGAATCGAGCTTCTGTCTTAATACGAGCCCGTCTGAGATACATTGCTGCAAGGCGTCAAAGACGGCTCTCAGTTATGCGGCGTTCGCTTCGACAAGGGCACATAATTGAGCAGACTCAGCGAAAGCCTCCTCGTGTTCCTTCCGCCTCAAGGTCGCTTCTTGTTCGAAATGACGGAGGAAGGGCACGCTCTGCTCATCCATGTGGCCCGCTGGGAGTTCAAAGCCCGAATCTCAGGGGCAGGACGCATAAGCTCAAGCTCGTGCAGGCAGGCCTCAATCTTTCGGCAGTGGTTAACCCAAGACTCAACAACGCCTTCATTATGGAAGTTCATAAGCATCGCCAGCATTAAATTAACCTCCGCAGCAAAGTCCGCAGCAAATGTGGGAGCCTCCACGTCAAGCTCCTCAATATACTCGCTTAACATGCGCAGACTATTTGCGGCACCCTTCGAGGATGGACGTCTGGAAAAAGGGTCCGGCCGGCATTATGGCGCGAGACTCGAACGGGGCTGGAGTCGATGTGACCGCTGCAAAACAAATCTCAATCAGATGACGGCTCAAGAAATAAAGAAAATACATGAAAAAATAGAGTCTACTATACCGGCTGCAACAGGAGGCAGAGCTGGGAGTACTGGTGGCGCAAGGATAGCCGCGTCCCCGCCTTCGATTTGTAAGGCTACAAGTAATACAAAGAGGGATTAGCAATAATGTGACTTCCCGTTAAAGAGAGGACATCGTTTAGAAAAGATACTCACCGACACCACCTAGCGGACTAATTTCTGACAGGAAGGAGAAGTGTGGATGCAGCACCTGATACAGGTCGTCAAAAAGGACTCCTGCAAACACGCAGTAATGCAATGTCAGTACATAAATTATACAGCCTATAATTAAGACTGATGGGTCACAAATCCGTACCTTCCAACATCTGAGACGGTGCGGGAGAAGGTAGAGGAGGAGTCACCGTCAAAACGGTAACTGATGGCGTTGCCTCGGGTAACGCAACCTCAGCGCTCGACACACCTGCATTAGAAACAAGATAAATACTGTCAGGAAAGATTGAAAATGATTGCAGAATAAAAAGAAAAGCAATGACTCAAAATCTACTTGATGAGTCGCCAGTCGGAACCGCGATGAGGGCGTCACTTGATACAGCGACGACTTCTCCCTCCTCCATCGGGATGGTCTCACCTCCCGTCGCCTCATCCCCTGACTCTACGAGAGCCGTCGTAACGCTTGCGACGCCAGGAAATGGCCAATAGCCGCAGGCGGGAAGAGCAATGATTGGGGCGGTGCCCGACTCTTGAGAGGGAGCGGCCACCTCGGGCTCAGCAATTGTGGCTATCTCACCTATAGCCACCTCGGGCTCGGCAATGGTGGTCATCTCACCTACCGCCATCTCAGACCCAGCGATCGTGACTGTCTCACCCGCCGCTACTTCGAACTCGGCGATCGCAGCCATCTCGCCTATCGCCACCTCGGGTTCGGCAATCAAGGCTACCTCCTCTACCGCTACCCTAGGCTCAGCGGTCGCTGCCACGTCTTCAGTAAGACTCGGCCCTGCAAGATAAGATATATGAGAACTGATAGTTAAAACTTTGACAACGGAACCCCATGTCACATTATCTTGAGTTGATCTTCCGTTTCCTTCTCGAGCCACATGTGCTGCCCGTCTGTAGGCAGTGGACAAGGCAGCTGGAGATTCCTCTGAGGGAGTAGGGGCAGGGGTAGTGGTGCTCGAACCCGCACCCGCGACTAAGGCAGCACTATGCTCCCTTATCGTGCGCATTCGGTGCTTCCTTTCTGCCCGGGCCATCAAAGCGGACCTTCTCGGCGTCTCCATCAATAAGACGTCGTCATCCGCGCCAAGGGTTACCTCTGGAGCCGTTATGGTGTCCGTCATCGGTTGCTTAAGTGAAGCTTCTTTCAACAATACTGGCGGAACTGAGATAGCCAGCCCAGCGAGCGTCTCCACACCGCCCTGTGAAGTCGGTGCCACGCTCGGAATAACATGAGTAGAGGTAGTTCCTGTAATAAAAAAGGTGTCAGATTACTCGTAAGAAACAGGAGCGGGAACATGGTGAACCGAAATGTACCGATGCCTAAGGATGCTCGAAGTCGTTTCTCTTCCTCAAAAGTCTTGAGAGAAGCTGCGAGAGCTTCTTCGGTAGAAATGCCTGTTAAAGAAGGAAGAGCGTCAGTCAAAAAACGATAATAGAAATATGATGCAATTGCGAAAGATACAGCTAATGGTTACCTGATCGCGCAAGGATGGCCAACCCCGCTTCATGGCTTGCCAATTGCTCAGAAGCTGCAATGGCAGCCGCCAGATCAGTATCATCTGGCGGCATGAATAAGCCTTCGTTTGTCCCATACTCGCTTAGGCCCTCGCCGTAAGGAGCATGAGGCTCCTGGCCAAGTACAACGTCGACAGAAAGGATTGAATTTTTCTTCTTCTTTTGTGAGCGAGCTCCGGTTGCTGCCAGCACTAGCTTACGCTTGGTAGGCACCTTAGGGCGATGAGTCCCGATATCCGAGCCCACGCCAGATTCGGGGGAAGCTACATTTACCATCTCCATGGGAGCACGGGGCACCGGTGGCTCAGGCCTGTCCTCAGGGAACGCGGCAGCCACTTCTTTTTTAGACGCGCTGGAAGGAGGCAACCCACACGTAGAGCTTAGCACACATGGAGGCTCAACTGCAGTGACCTTTCTTAGCGGAGGGGGGACAGTGGTCCGTCGCTTCAAAGGGACGTTGCGATCACCTGCAGGAGGTGCACTTTTGCTATCGAGCAGCAGCCGCCTTTCTTCCTTAATGACGGCGGCCATCGAATGCTGGTACCACGCCGTGTACACATTAAGGACCCTCGGGACGCAACTCGGCTCACTGATAAAGAAGTGAGAGCCCATATTCAAGCGCATGAAGTGATGCAGTGCGTTCCGTATCCCCTCTTCAGTGGCAGTGGGTTCTAGCAAGAAAGCCTCCAACGGCACTCCTTGATTATAGCTCAATTGTTAGGCAAAACGATGCGGATTGTATCTCATGAAAAGCGCTGCATCATTTTACCTAAACACTAGGAAACCCGGTCTGATAGAATATAAATGGAGGATCTCCCGAGCTTTCAAAACTGAGGCTCCATCTTTAAAAATGTCCTGCAATGGCCGCACCGTTGTGGCGGACTCTTTTCCGATGGTTAAAACCTTGTCGGTGAAGGTCATCCCGTCTCCAACTGTGCGGGGATGAAGGAGCAAACCTCTAGCATCCCGCGGTGACAGATTTACAATTGATGCGCCGACTAATGGCATAATCCGGGGGAAGCTGCACCGGTCATAAAATGAAGGCCTTTTGTGAATACCAAAAACGCCTAGTGCATGTAGCTCGAGGCATGACATGAAGTAATGCATCGAGAAGTTCACATGCTGCACTCCGGGTTCAGTAGTATCCACCGCTTGACTAAGGCCGTAATACAAATGGGCTAAACCGGCAACCCCGACAGCCACTTTCACCCCAATAGTCATTCGGTGAGCCAGATAAAAGACAGACGGCCTCATACGGCGAAAGTGCATCGGGAGCGCGAACCAGCTCAACCATAGCCCAAGAAATCCTAAGAAGAATGTTTCCTCGTCAATCTCAGGGACTGCAATCTCCGCAAAAGGAACAACTAGAGAGTTGGGAAGGAAGAAACTCTTCTGGTCTACCTCCGTCGTTGGCAGGTTGTCTAAACCTAAGCCAAAAGGGTCGTCAAGCATGGCAAATTTGACAGCCTCCTTTGAGAGGACTTTTGGGTGAAGAAAGCGAGCGATGAAATCCTTGAAACTAACCCTGCGGCTCCCAGATTCGAGGAAAAGGCCCTCGTAGATATTCAACACTTTGATCAAACTAGGAAATTGGTGTTGAACGATATTCACCGAAGTAAGGCCCGTCATCACTGGCTTGGCACCGAAAATGTATTCGTCCGTGGGAAGCAGCTCCTCATAATGCTCCCCTATGACCGGTAGGCCAAAAACTTCCGCAAATTCCTCTAAGGAGATTGATACTTCTCGGTTCAGTGAAAGAAAGGTGTGGGTAGGGATATTCCACTGCTCCAAAAAGGCCTTAACCCACCTGGAGGGAAGCGTAGGATACTGGAAAAGAGAAGCGTAAATGGCGGGATACAACCTAAGCCTCAACAAATGCGACTTCTTCGCTGACAAAATGTAGCGAGCCCACTGCAGATAACCATTCGGATGACGAGGGATCAGACCAATCATATAGGATTGTCCCCACGGTCGTGCCTCGCCTTGACAGATAGATCATCTTAAGATATCTAAAGCCATTGGAGGCTGAACGGGTATCGACGCTATAGCAGGCCGAAGAAGACCTTTTAAAGTCCATTTAACAATCTCCACGGCATAGTTCACCGGGGGTGGGTCGGCGTAATGGATCGCCATGATGGGCTCCGAGGGTACCGCGCACAAAAAGCTTTGTCGACCCTTAATAATCTGATTATACCATGACCCCCAAAGGTGAAGTTTCTTATGTTCCAGGTCATGATCTTTGATCAAATCTAGGACTTCCCGATTTACGGGTGCTCCAGGAAATCCTCCTTCTAAGCGAACAAACGGGAAAGAGAGATCGAAAGATATGTCGCCTGCAAAAAAGAGGGACAGAAATCAACTGTCTGTGCTATAACTTAATTTTAAATTCCTGACACTCGGTACTTTAAAATTTGTACCACACTGCAA
This sequence comes from Agapanthus africanus, assembly GCA_030015575.1. Classification (NCBI taxonomy): domain Eukaryota; kingdom Viridiplantae; phylum Streptophyta; class Magnoliopsida; order Asparagales; family Amaryllidaceae; genus Agapanthus; species Agapanthus africanus. Next base: position 278,818,177 of record JASDDO010000029.1, on the reverse strand, counting down.
TGCAGTGGAAAGGGGACCAAAGGGAGACCCACAAAATCTAAATAACTATTTCCCCAATCAGAGCAAAGCTCTGTTCAAATTCTAAGATTTGAAATGAAGCGACGCTTCCTTTTCCCAATAAAGAGAAAAGCTCTGTATTAAAAATCTAAAGTAAAAACTGAAGCAACGCTTCGGATTCTGCGCGCTGCAAGCTGCGCGCTGTGCGCCACGTGTCAAAAGCAGACACGCCAGCGCCGGGAGCGCTGCGTCCTAGGCAGCGCACCCAAGCAGAGCAAAGCTCTATTTTAATTCAAAATTTAAATTGAAGCAACGCTTCAGATCCAGCGCTCTGCGCTGTGCGCCACGTGTCAAACGTAGGTGCGTTAGCATAGTTGCGCTGCGCTCTGTGCTGAGCACCACGTGTCAAACACAGGTGCGCTAGCGCAGTTGCACTGCGCTCTGCGCTGCATGCCACGTGTCTAACACGGGGCGCTAGCGCAGTTGAGCTGCGCTCTGCGCTACGCGCCACGTGTCAAACGCAGGAGTGCTAGCACAAGGTACGTCAGCGCTGGGATTAAAAATCCCCACCGTTAGATTAAAAGATCTATTAATAATAAATTACTAATTAATCAGAATTAAAATTCTGTTATGGAAAGATTTTCCAATCTTATTAAAACAAGAAGATTATTTTCTGTAAAACAGAAGCCCCATGATCAAAGATCCAACGATGGGAAATATTCCCAAATCAATCAGAGAAAGATCTCTTAAAACTGATTTAACAAATCATTTGGCCCTATATAAAGGACCTTAGACTTCAAGTCTAATATATACAGAAAGAGAGAATACCCGCTGCAAACTTTAAGAAAACTCAAAGAAAAAGAAAGGCAAGCCTTTAGAAAAAGAAGATCATTTCTTCAAGATAAAGAATTAATTTTTGAACAACAGATATGGAACCATCTCATAAAAAGAAGAAACATCTTCTTAAAAGATCATAGATCTATAAAAAGACCAAAGTCTTTGATATAAAATAGATCAAAAGATCTTATTATAAACAAAAAGAAAAAGTATTTACTTCATTTACAGATCATTGATCTACAAAGGCAGTGCCTTTTTATAAATAAAGCAAGAACTTTTGTTCTTGAATCTTGAGGCAAAGCCTCCTTTAAAAAGAACATAAACTTGTTCTCCGATCACAAATTTGATCAAGAGCGCTTTGCGCTATTAAAAAGTGCCTTGTACTCATGAACTACGCCCTTGCGCTCCTTGGACCGGCGCTCAGCGCCAAAACCTGCCATGTGTCAACCAGAGACACAATCTGCGCTTTGCGCTTTTAAAAACAGAGCACTGCGCTCATGAGCTGGCGCTCAGCGCCAAGCGCGCCACGTGTCACTCACCGGTGCACCCACAAACTAGCGCAGCGCGCTCATAAATTAAAAGCGCAATGCGCTAACAAACTAGCGTTTAGCTCTAAGCGCGACACGTGTCCTCCTCGTGTGTGCTATCCAACAGAAGCGCAATGCGCTCTTTCCTTGGCGCAAAGCGCCTGACGCGCCACGTGGCGCACTGTCAGAACATACTTTGTTTTGATAAATTAAAAGGGCCGAGCCCAAATAAAGGCTCAATAGCCACAACAATAAAATGTTCAACTCATATCAACTGAGCCCATATGCTCATAAACCTTCAAACAGACTTTAGTCCCAAATTGGACTATAGATCTCCCAACCAACATTGGTTCAAGGGTACATCTCAGAACTCCTCTGATATTTGTCGTTGTAATCCTTCAACGTCTTCAGAGAGGTGATGGGTCCCGACAGCTATACATTCCACGGACTATGATAGACCACCATGTCCTTAAACTGGCAATCGACCGAAATGTCCATAAACTAAACAATAGAGTCCAAATGCTCTTTTGTTGGATCTAAATGATCCTGTTAAGTTGATCTTAGTCTGGAAATTGGACTAATGTATCCTTAACAAAAGTTTAAGTTGGTCTTAGTCCAAAATGAGACTAACGTATCCTTAAACCAAAACCCCAAACCCAAATCTAAGAAAATACGGATTTGGACTAATCCACGTCCTATGGGCGACAACATAAATTAGTCTCCGTGTACAATCCACGGGCAACCACAAACTAAACAAACACCCACAACACGAAGTGACCATCTGGAGAAGGAGAAAGTTGTTGCCGCGATGCGGTGGCGTAATTAATTTCAGGGGCTTCCGCCTGCAGGGAAGAGCGTCCCCATAATCAAAAACCCCTCAAACGAGGGGGAATCTGACGAAGTCTGCTACATCGGCCCCATCCGTTTAAATCTTCGATATATGGTGCCATAAATCAACTTGTCATCTTCGGAGAGGTGGACGGATAGCACCAATTAGCATCTGCCCCGAAATTCAGGCCAGACGTTCGCCGCGTCTCTGCCGCGTCTTTCGGAAGGGAACATATTCTGGCATGCCCGGTGGGACCTCTTCCTCTTTCAACTCCACACTTCATGTGTCGTATTCGCGAACGAATCGTGGTTTGCTATGGTTTCCTGTGGATTCGAGGTACTTAGATTTGGTGTCTTGCTCCGTGCAGAAAACAGAAGATCAATGGTTTCAAACTGCACTAACTGCAACTGCAACTCTCGCTCTTTCCCATCCGGAGGAGTGACTTACGGGCATCAAGCAGCCTCCATTTTCTCTATGCCGGTGGAACAAGTGACTTAGGCCACCAATGGGCTATTCTTCGGGACTATGCTCCCACCGATGAGCTTCAATGCCCCAATGTCGTCGCAAGAAGCTCCAAAGAAGTCGGTATTTGATCGGCTTACAACTACCGTGGCCCCTCTCAACGGGTCGCCCAAGTCCAATGCCTCCATTTTCAGCAAACTGGGCCAAAGCTCAAGTGGGACCATGAAGAAGCCCGCAATACCAGAAGGCGTTATCCCGAAGCAGATAGCTATTCCTACTCCTGAAGTCACCAAGGCGGCTTCTCCGGCTAAGGGGTCGGTCTTCACAAGACTGTCCGTGTCAGCTCCCACTCCGCGTAAAGTAACCAAGGCCATTTCCCCTGCAAGAAAATCGGCCTTCTCAAGATTGGCCGTTCCCGCTCAGCGAGCATCTGTCTTTGACAGACTGACGCCAACAACAGACTCTTATCAGAACAGGGGGCATGGAAAAGTTGATCCAACAGTGGAGGTAATCCCGGCCACACGACACGCTCGACGTTGCTACTGGCATCGAGTGAGAAAGGATGCAGGCAACTCCCCCTCTGGGCTAACTCCACCAGCGCCAACGGTGGAAGTCAATGCTGCTGTTCCAACCGGGAACAGCTTTGAATTGCTAAACAAGATGCGCAGGAACTGTCCTACCGCCGTGCTTAAGAGATCTCCTCAACCGGTAGAGAATATTACAGAAACAAAGCCAGAGCAGCCCCCTCAGCGACTGTCCTCCAAAATTTACAAGGTCTGGCGACAGGTTCAAGACTCGGTAATTGATCAAGATTACTCTCGTCAACCCAAAAAGCTCAAAGCTCAGCAAAAAAAGAGCCATCTTGAGGTACCACAGAAAATGTCATCCGTCTAGGTGCCCACTACAATGGCTCCCTCAACGTCAACCGCCCAAAAGAGAAGAGGGCCAGAGAAAGCCCCTGTGAATGTGGCGAACCGTAAAAGCACCGAATCCAAACGCCCTAAGTCTGGGGGCATAATGGTGCACACTGTTTATATGGCATCCGGAAAAGAGGATAGCCGTATCTCCACGGGTCACCGACCGCTTACCCGATCCGTGACAAAAGCCCAGGAGCAACAGCATAAGCTTCAAGAGATGCTGACTACAATGGCCGCACTTACCGGGCCAAAAGAAAGCCTGGAGGCATCATAAGAACAGCGTCACGAACAAGAAACCGACGCTGACTTCCTACACAGAGTCCTTGAAAAGAAGGACAGAGAAGCAGCAGAACAAGCGGCTAATATAAAACAAATGGCGCTTCTCTTCCAAGACATGGTAGGGATGATGCTACAGCCGGACCCTCCAGCTGAAGACCCTCCGATCATTGTTGAAGACGATAGAGAGGAGACATCTAATCCTCCTCCCGCTCTTTCAGCGGCCAAGGAGGAAACCATCTCCAAGGCCGCACTCGATGATTATATAGCTCAGCAAATATGAGCTCACCGAGTGAACGAAACGGTTGGCCAAGTTGTCAAGACTGGATGACCCTACCCAAGCTGGTATGACCAAATAAGTTACCCACCGGGATATACGATCCTTAAGTTCCATGTATATAAAGGGACGGGGAATCCACATCAGCATGTCTCTCAATTCAGATCCTTATGCGGCAACACCGGAGGCGACGACAAACTGTTGCTTCGACAATTCGTCGGCAGCTTAGCGGAAACGGCCTTCGAATGGTATTCGGAGCTACCTAACGACTCCATCAAAACTTTCGCGGAAATGGAGTTGTTGTTCACCCAGCGATTCGCAAGCGCTAGTGAACGCACCCCGATCACCGAATTGATCAACGCCAGGGTAAGGCCAGGCAAAGCATGGGTTCAATACGCAATACGGTGGCGAAACTTATGGTCGAAGTATGAACAACGCATCGAAGAATCACCTGCGGTAGGCATGTTCATGGGCACTCTCGATCTGCAAGCGACCATCTCGCAATTCATGATGTTCTTCAAGCAACTACTTTCCAGGTCTTGATTGACAAGTTGGCCCAAATGGATCAGATGGGTCATAGACCATCTCCTTTAAAGACGGATCCTCGGAATGAAAAGTGGAAAGGAAAAGCAACTTTCGTCGCTAATACTCAATAACAGCCGAGCAACTTAAAGCCGGTTGTCCGTCAAAACAATATGCGTCCACGCCCATCCCTTGAGGAAAGACTAGGACGTCCTTACTCGTTTCCTCAGGATAAAACGAGAAGACTGTTCGAGCTGGTAGTGCGCAACAGACTCATCAATCTGCCGAGTCCAAAATGTCCGTTGCATCCAGGCGATCTCAACAATCCTAATTACTGCCCTTACCATCAAGCAGTAAGCTATCCAATCGAAGATTGCTTCATTTTCAAAGGATGGATTGAGGACCAATACCAACAAGGCAAGTTCGCATTATCCGAAAATTGGAAGGTGAACCCGCCACAACCTCATGCTCCTAAAAAGGTGGACACGCCGGGGGCGTCGTGCTCTTTTATAAAAGAAACTCCGTGGGAGATCGCTCTTTCAGCCAATACTAAAAGAATGCTGAAGGATCTCCAAACGTGCCCGGCAATCAGGTGGAAAAATCCACTGGAACCCAAGGTTGTCGAGGGAATGCTGAGACCGCGCCCAACTACAAAATCCAGTGGTGATGGTCAAAGCGCTCGCACCTACCTGTCAAAGTCTTCGAAGAAGAAGGAGAAGACCCAAAAGCCCGTGAAGTTTGATGGCAAGCGCACGGATCTGCAAAAACATATTTACGCATTGGAAGAATATAATCAGAAGGCGCGGACCCCAGTCACACTCCGAGAATTCCTCAGCCACGTCCTTGAGGATGGAGATGATGAAAAAGACTCGTCGGATGAACCTGAGGATTATGTGGCAAGCTGCCATGTGGTCTCTCACTCGTCGATAGACAATAAAGAAGCTCCTTGCACCGAGAGACGGAGGGCAGGTCCTGAACCAGAACTTCTATGGCTGTCAGACGAAATGATCGACGCCTTCCTGAGTGAAATTCACCTGAAAAGTAAAGCCAATCGGGAGTGTGAGATGACCATATTTGAAAAGGCCAAACGCCGGCGACTGGACAAAAGGGTCGAAACACTCCCACCAGATCAAAGTACATCCGCCGCAAATGAAAGCAGGATCAAGACAAGGAAACGATTTGCCAAAGCCATAACGATGGGGATGAGGCTGCCCTCTTTCAGAGAAAATTCTCCTAGTGATATACATCTTGATGAAGCGGACGTACATTCTAACTTCTGCCTATATCATCAGAAGATCGCACATTCTACTGAAGACTGCAACTCCTTTAAGTGTTGGTGGCAAGGGTATGTCGCTCACAAGCAACACTTCAACAAGACAAAGCGTGAAGCTCATAGACAGCGGAAAAATGCGACAGATGAGCATAAAAGAATTGCCGGCAATTGTCATAGGGTTGATCCCGGGGGATCGCGAGTTCTCACTTTCGGGAGCGACTCCGACGAAAAGGTAGCCCTCGGCTCTCTCTTCAAGGAATCCATCTCTGAAACGAAAGAACTGAGGAGTTGCGGGAACATTCAGCCGTGCAATCGCATGCTACCCGGAAAGAATCTCGGACCCGCAAATAAGGGATCGAATAAAAAGGATAAGGGGGAGGAAAAATCGGTTTTCGTCGCCAATGCTCAACAACAATCGAGTGGCCCTAGACCGGTTGTTCGCCAAAGCAACAAGCGGCAACCCCTCTATGAGAAGTTGAAACGTCCTTACTCATTTCCCCGGGATGAAACAAGAAGGCTGTTCGAACTAGCAGTGCGCAACAGGCTTATCACTCTACCGGAGCCGAAACACCAGCTACAACTGAATGATGTCAACAATCCTAATTACTGCCCTTACCACCAAGTATTGGGCCATCCGATCGAAAACTGCTACGTCTTCAAAAACTGGGTTGAAGACCAATACCAACAGGGCAAGTTCGCGCTGTCCGAAAACTGGAAGGGGAGCCCGCCACAACCATATGCCTCTAAAATGGTGGACATGCCGGGGGTATCGTGATCATTCATAGGAAAAGCCTCGTAGACCAAAACGTCCCTAAACTAACAATGGACCACTATGTCCTAAAACTGGCATCGGACCGAAACGTCCCAAAACTAACGGCGGACCACAATGTCCTAAAACTTGCAAATGACCAAAACATCGTTAAACTACTACTAACCCGCGGCATCCTCAGGCTGACGTGGTAAAAAAAACGGTATGTCCATAAGCAAAAAAGGCACGGATGAAAACCCAAAAGGGCTCCGTGAGTAAAAACAGCAGGGCTACCGGCGAGTCTTGTGAAAACCCGAAAGGGCGCAACCTCGTTAGAATAAAAAAAAAGAAAAAAAAAAAAGAAAACGGTATGTCCACAAGCAAAATGGCATGGATGAAAACCCGAAAGGGCTCCGTAAGTAAAAACAGTAGGGCTACCGGCGAGTTTTGTGAAAACCCGAATAGGCACAATCTCGTTAAAAGACACTTGCAAGGTCCTCTCGACTTTGTAAGGAGAAACCGCCTGCGTGAGATCCTTACGACTCACACGAGAGCAACACACTTAGGGATCCCCACGATCCTTAGGGAGAAATTACACTTGCGAGATCCTCACGACTCGTAAGGAGAACCCTCTTATGAGACCCTCACGGCTCATAAGATTCAAAAGCCTTAAGTTACAGGGATCTGAACCTGTTCTTAAGCAGTCATACAACCCGATTTTGCCCTACAAGCGGTTCAATATTCACCCTTGTATACAATCCACGGGCGCGAATAAACATTTCCCTAACAAAGTCCCATCCGCGACTAGGGATATGTTTGCACGGTGAACAACCCTTATGAGTCCTCTCGACTTATAAGGAGAAAACACTCTTGTAAGATCCTTACGACTTATAAGAGAACATGCACTTAGGAATACTCACGATTTCTAAGGAGAAAATGCACCAACGAGATCCTCATGACTCGCAGGGAGAAATACCTTTATGAGACCCTTACGGCTCATGAAGTCAAAAGCCTTCGTCGACAGGATCCTAACTCTGTTCGCTAAGCCACCTTTGTTCGACATCGGCAGAGGCAAATGATGATTCTCTCCTGGCAATATCCCAGTTGTAGCGGTTCTGATGCCGAAATCGGTGTTTAATTCCAAGCTTGCAGTAAGAAGCTAGCGAGCCGCACATGCTTATGAAATAGCCGAAATGATGGGGCAACTTGCAAACAAAATCAGCTAGTTGTAAGTCTACGGTAGCGCCCCGGCTGTCAAACTGACGCTAAATGCGGAACAAAAACTTTTATAACTGGCGCTATCGCATACTATAACCCAGATCTGCCATTAAAACTAAACTAACAAACTATAAAGTGGGTAGAAATGCTATACCGAACGATCCGAGTCCTTCGTTCTTTAGCCATCATCCCACGCTCCGTTGCGGCTGCTCCGATCTCTTGGTTCCTCGTCGAGGTGGCACCACATCTACGGATCTTTAAACGGGCTCCCGCCTCTGAACCGAGGCAACTCGGACATCAAGTTTGCTAAAAGAGATGACCAAGATTGATGTAGAGAATGAGTAGAACACTTTGTCTCGTTACATCCAAAGCCAAGGATAAACGGTTAATGAAGTTTCCTTTTGGAGTAGGGTGATGGAAAAATGAGCTATATGAAATTACATGAAGTAAAACTATCATAATCTTTTTCCCAAAATCAATCCATCTTTTTTCCTTAGCCCCCAAATGATTTGGCCGGCCACTATCTATAGAAGGAGGGAGGTGAGTGTAGGAGAGGGGAGGGTAACCTTAAGCTATGATACTTATCATAACATTTATGAAAGAATGAATCATTTAAACACCTTGTATAAATCATTAATGCAACAATGAGTCACCTTAACCTAGTCACCAACCATTAATGCATACAATGAATCACTAATCCTAGTCACCTCTTCTAGAAGCTTCCACACTCATGACTCACCCTCAAGAAGAAAAGATAAATCCGTATTAAACCGAATGTTTAAAACGGGTGATAGAAAACTGGCAACTTCCAAAAGCGATCCCGAAACGAATTTCAGGATAACCCCATAACAGTATAAACATACCCGCATTTGTATTACGACCGAATACAAATGCAACTGAGACAAAGATATTATATCTACACAGTATAATACATGGATCCGGCTAAAACCAAAGCCCACCAGTATTATCAGCCCGAAATATGACACGTGCGTAAACGCACGTGCATTTTCCGAACCCTGCCATAAAACCATACGACCTCTACAACGTTTCGCCCGAACTTGGGAAACTATCTGTGGGGGACTCTAATGACTCATCAGCACCCTGGCAGTGGGTTTAACCACAAGCCGTCAGCGGCACTAGCAGTGCGTAACGGCTGCCTAAGTACTGACCTCAAGGGAGGCCGATGAGCGAACTCATCCTGAAACCCTACTGAGCCTGTTGGATGTAGTGCCCTCAGAGTCAATTATTGGATCACAGGCACGTGATTGCGATGATTGAGGGAGGACCTATACCGGTAGGACAGTCTTACTCGAGATGATAGTATGCTATCTGGTTTATCTTTATCATCGTGTACTGCTTTAGGTGACCTTACAGGTCACTATTGCACGTTGATAGAGCCCCTATGATTCTTGCTTGACTACCAGCAGTATGAGGGTGATCATATACGTGGGAGCTGGGGTCTATACGCACATCCTTAAAAGGTCCCTAGTCGTGGGAGTTTCGAGATAGGGCATCGATACTCTAGAGTAGACTAGTGTATACAGTCGAGACCCCGACGAGGGGCGGTGGCCAGTCTCACAAGCCACTGGTGTCAGTTGGTTCACCTAAGATGTATACAGGTGCTCATTGGGTTATGAGTACACCGGACAGGACTCGCCGGGAACCTGCTAGTTGGTCTTATACCAGATGTCAGATAGCTGCTCCCTGGTGACATGTGTACAGGTTAGTTCATCGACTTGAGATCGTCATTTGTCTCGTGTGAGTTCCCACTGTACTTAGATTACTACCTTACCACGCTCAAAGGAGACGTGCAAACAGGTTTTAGTTGGGTACAGTCCCGAGCCACATGGAGGCAGTGAGCGGATCTGCAGGGTTTCGTCTCTCCCGGTATTGGGGGTGAGGTCGCGCTGTGTCTAGGAGAGCCATTATATAAAGCCCTCGGCCGAGGCAGGAGATTTACTGGTAGGTATTCCAGTAGTATCTCAGGGTGTTCTGGGCTACACTCCGACATGACTTGTACCGCTTTTGGGGGTCTGACTTTTACCAACCCCCTAGGCCCGCTATGCGATGCTCATAGACGAACGGACCGAACTGTATGGATATTGTCACTGACAGGCTCAGTAGGGTGTCAGGATGAGTTCGCTCATCGACGTCCCTTTGGTCAATAGCTGGTAGCTCGTTACGTATGGCTGATACCTCTGACGTGCTAGTGGTCAAATCCACAGCCATAGTATTGACGAGTCTTTAGAGTCCCCCACACACAGTTACTCAAGTTTCGGGCGAAACGCTGTAGAGGCCGTATGGAGATATGGCAGGGTTCGATCAGATACGTGCGGTATTGCACGGATCGTGATCGGACGGATTTTACTAGCGGGCTTTGGTTTAAGCCGGATGCTAGTATTAGACAGTGTTGATTTTGTCTCTTTGCATTTATATTCAGTGGGAATACAAATTCGGGCATGCATATGCAGTCGCGGGGGTTTCCTGTAATTTATTACGGGATCAATTTTCTGAGGTTGCCAGTTTCCATTCCGTTCCGGCCGGTTTTCCTTTGTTCCTTAGTGGCCGGACTTTCCGATGGAGGGGGTTATTTGCAGTTTGCAAATAACTTATTGTGGAGGGGGTTTCTTGCATATGAGAGCTTCATGATAGTTATTCATTATGAGATTCTTTTTCCTTCTTATCACTTGCATTTATTGTGATGGTGTGTGAAAGGATGAGATAAGAAATTGGTGTGACCATTTTCTACACATATTGATTCCTTTTTTCCCCTTGATTCATGTATTCTTTTTTCCTCCATGAGATAGAGTGGGCCGGTCACTTTTGGTGAGGTAAAGGGGATCATTTTTGGTGGTGGCAAAAATCTTCATCTCATTATTCCATTCATCCTAAAATGAGAGTTCCATTTTCATAGCTCATTTTTTTTCTCCACCTCCATCAAAGGCAACTTCCATAAACCCCATTGAGGCAAACGATTCTACACTACACCTACAGCACTCTTGGACGCGTCGCCTTGCCAACTTCGCGCCCGAGTTGCCTCGGTCAAGAGGTGGGAACCCGTAAAAGAATTCGGCTACGTGGTGCCCTTTCCGACGAGGAGGTGACGAACGGAGATTCCGCGGGAGATCGGGACGACCACGAGAAGACTGAAGGACACGGATCGCTCGGTATATCTCTCTACCCATCTTTTAGTTTGCTAGTAGCTAGGTTAATGGCTCGATCCGGGTTGATAGTGCGCGGTGGTGCCGGTTTGCAAGTTTCGCAAAGTTTTTCGTTTCCGCATTCCGGCGTCGGATCGACGGCCGGGGCGCCGCCGTGCACTTACATTGGTATCAGAGCCACGCCATTAATCTAGTCTAGCTTGATCTAATGTGTTTACAAGTTCGATCGAACAAATTTCCGAAAACCCGATTTCCATTGCATGGGTTTCTGTCGAAATTTTTTTGGGCTTTAAAAATTTTCAGGTTGTTTCAGAAACACGTGCATGTAATTCTAAGAAATCTGAGAAAATTTCGTCGCGTGACGTCATCTTTCCACCGCGGAACCGCGGCCAAACCCACGCATTGGCCGCGGTTCCGCCGCAAGGTATACTGTTCATTTGACCAAATTTTTACAGTGGGGTTATGAGTTGAAAATGGGGTTTTTGGAACGTTCTTTTTGGGCCCAGATTTTCTGTGAGTGCTACAGTAGTGCTTAGGGCCCACTTCGGTAAATTTGATCGATCGAATATTTTAAACATGTTAGTTCACAGTATTTACATTATATCTGCGATCGTGAATGTCATTTGATCGGTAAATCCTGTCTAACTGCTATAGCTCTTTTAGACGGATTTGCGAACGTGACATTCACGTTGATGTTCTGTGTTGTGCTGTGATGTTGCGGATTGGTCGTGGAGGATAGCCTGGATGCAATGTTAGTACAGTTTTGTTTTATATGTGTTAGTGTATATGCCCTAGAGGCCATTACTGTATCATACTAGTTTGTATATTACTTAATGGAAGCTTGGGATATTCATAGTTGTATATACAATCTTGCTCGAAATGGTAGTATGCTACTTGGTTTGTCTCTGCTTTAATATGTGCATGTGTTTCTTTTAGCATATTGCTGGTATACATATTAGTAGAGCCCTTAGGATCTTTGCTTGATTACCAGCGTTGTGATGGCGCTCGCACTCGTGGGAGCTGGGTAATCTATAAGCACATCCTTATACAGGTCCCTGGTCGTTGGACTATCGAGACAGGGCATCGATACTCCGGAGTAGACTAGCGTATGCGCTTCTCATCCCAGCATGGGAGACGGTCTGTCCCACAGCCGTTAGTACGTCGTACTTGGGATAGTATGCGGGTGCTCGTTAGGTTACGAGTACACTGGATAGGACTCGTCGGGAACTGTTGGTTGGTAATATACCTATCGTCAGTTATCAGTTCCCAGGTGACATGAGTACAGCTTAGTCCGCTGACTTGACACTGTCACTTCGCCTCGAGTGTGTTCCCACTGCACTTTGATTACTACCCTACCACGACTCAAAGGAGTCGTGCAAACAAGTAGTTTTTGGGTGCAGTCCCGAAGCACTTGGAGGCAGTGACGGTTAGACAGGATTCGTCTCTCCCGGTATTGGGGGTTGACATCGCGCTGTGTCCAGGAGAGCCATTACACGAGTAGTCCCTGGCCAGGGCAAGCGAGATATACTGGTAGGTTTCCAGTGTTATCTCAGGGTGTTCTGGGCTACACTCCGACACGACTTGTACCGCTATTAGGGGACTGAGGTTCACCGCCCTCCTAGGCCCGCCATGCGATGTATCAGACGAACAGACCGGACTGTACGGACACTGTCATATACAGGCTCAGTAGGAGTGCAGATGGGGTTCACCTCGTCAGTCTTCTTATCGACATCTACCTGGGGACCGTTACGTACAGCTAGTGCCGCTTGCTGTCTGTGGTTAAACCCACTGCCAGCGTAGTGTCGAGTCTTTAGAGTCCCACACAGAGAGCTATTCGCCTTTAGGCAAAATGAGTAGAGGTCGCATGGTTTTGCGACAGGGTTCGTTCGCATCCGCGCACTTGTGCACGTTTGCTGTCCGGACAGTTTATACTAGCGGGCTTTGGTTTAAGCCGGATCCTAGTATATGATTTGAGATTGGTTTTTCTCAGTGTATTCGTGTTCCTCGGATCACGAATGCGGGTGCGTATGCACAGTTGCTTGAGATTGGGGGAGAGGACCTTGTTTAGGGTTAATGGCTATTGTCATTTTATTAACCCTATTGCTTTTGTGTGTATTATAGTTAATTGATAATTAGCTTAATAATTGTACATGGTTGTTGTTGTTGACAATTTGACTTCATTGACTTGTTGACCTTGTTGACAACTTGACCATAATCATTTCATTTGGAAGATGCTCTTTGATCTTTGCAAAATTGAAATGATAATGGTCATGTCATGATTTACCATGACAATTTTCAAGCTAATTATTCAATTAAAATTATTCACACATATTAGTGAGAATGGCTCACTAATAATTCATTCTCTCATATCATTTCTCTCTCTTGCTCATCCTCTCCCTCAAGCTCTCTCCCTCCCATGTGTTGAGAAACAAAAAGCTTGAGAAAAACCCTCACTTGATCTTCTCTACTCTCTTCTAGGGTTCAAGTCTTAGCATTTCTTGCACTCTAGTTACTCCTAGCTTGGAGTTGAAGCTAAAGGTCGAGGCTTTCGGGTGGATCCTTCTTTGACGGGAGAAGACAAGCAAGGTGACCTCTTTCTACCATTCCAAGGAGCAAGGAGAGAAGGACTTTGAGCTCAAGGTATAACCTTTCCATCACTTAGCTACTTTGTAGTTAGCTTTAGCAAGTTTATGTTTAGCAAAGATCCTTAAAGCATAGTCCATGTTGCCTATAGTTGATAAAAATCCGATTTTTATTATGTTTTCCGCCTCCCCGCAAGCACCGGGGTGGGCAACGTGGACTTACAATATGTACATTTGATGTTGCGGGGTGAGCGTCCGACATGTGGACTGCCGTCACTGCCTGTTTGTATTATTCTTTTGGGGCACGACCGGGTCGAGGTCGATGTACCCGTTGTATGTATATTTTACTTTCTGTACTAGGATTACCCCAAGGAGGGGTGCACGGATAGCCGGGTTCTAGAGGGCAACGGGCCCGCATCTCATGGCGTTGAGACGGAGGGGGCTTCACTCTAGAATTGGCGGGCTATTCGCCGCACTCGTAGGGGGGACAGGTTGACCCAGGAGGGGTGCCCAAGTTACCGGATTCCGTGAAGTGCTGGGTGGTCCATTCACGTTGCTGAAGGGGGCTGCCTCACTTCAGGTTTTGGCGGGTAACTTGCCACGCCCGTAGGGGTCTAGGATTTCATTGCACAGGCTATCCACACGACCAGGGGAACGTCGGGTTTCAGTAGCGGCTCTATGAAACCCGGGGATCCCAGATATCTGTATTGTTCTGTGATACTGGTTACATTTCTGTGTTGTTGCATTTTATCACGCCTTGAGCGAATATTATATATTGATATATATACTAGTAGATGTTGTATATGTTTTGCATCCGCGCTAGTCCAGTCCCCGCTCTGTCGTTAGTTAAGTAACCTAACAGGTGATGACGGGACCCAGTGGCGAATGCGGATGGCATATATGTACATCATTATTTTCGTTCTTTGTGGTGTGATCAATTGATGGGACTGCGTTGATTCGGATCAATGCAAGATAAACAAACCTATTCTGATGTTGTTGGAACATTTTTCAAAAAGCTGTTATTGCAAGGGTGTTCTCTTTTGTTTTGCACAGTGGTATTCAGTTGGAATATCCTGCTCCTCAGTCGACGAGGCAAGGGCCGAGATCCTTTCACCGGGAGTGACCCCTTGGACAGAAGTTTGCATCAGGGCAATAACTTCACTATAGCCGATTACTTTTGGTTTGCATCGTGGTATTCAGTTGGAATATCCTGCACCCCATCCTACAGGGAAAGAGCCGAGATCCCTTCACCGGGAGTGACCTCTTTAGCAAAGGTTTTCGTTACTATATTTTTATAAAAGCTATCCGTTCCTTCAACGATATCAAGTTCATTACGTTAAAGGTTTTTCGCCAGAAACCATTCGTAGCCCTCCGTCATTTCAGGAAGGTAGCACTTAGTATTCATGCTATGTATGTTGGCCTTCGTCAAGGTATAGTGTATGGTAGCTATTTGTTACTTTTCTGCAGCATAGATAGATGCGTTGGTTTGGGACAGTCGTACTACTATTTTGGACTTCGTCAAGGGTATGTACGGGTGGGTTCAAATTAACCTGGACAATGACGGGTAGAACTTGATATGTGACTTATGATATGTTGGCCTTCATCAAGGTCATAAGAGCATGGGGCAAAAATCACATCGGGAGTTTCTAAAGAAACTGAAACTTGCCAGATATGCGCATACCTTCAGGAGTGTGATAACGTGAGCGGATTCCGTCACATTATCATGCGATGATAGTTGGATCCCGATTCCCACTGATGAGTTGGTTTACTCCTCGGGTGATCCCGACTAATTCTTCTTTCAGGTTTGGGGAAGAATTTGACATTACAGTGGGAGGTTTCCTGATTAGATAAAGTGATAACCATTCTGATCTAGGTTAGAGTGCACGCTGAGTGTTTCTTTTCTCTCTCTCTTTGGCAGCGACCATTGACCCGACCCTAGGCTATGACTCAGTGACCAAGTTGACCGAACCTTCTTAAACACTGGCTTTTGGATTGTCAGAGTTGCATACCACATTGCCACTCCTACTTTTACCCTTTTCTCCAGGACACCCCGTATTACTACGAACATCCACTTCCATTGGATAAACCATCGTATGGTTATATACGAACTCGAAGGAATTTATTCGAGAATGGTTTCCGGTTCTGGAGAAAACGAATAGGACTATTCAGTTGTCTTTTCCTTTTACTTTCTCTCACATTGCGAGTACTCCTTGGTTTAGGAGATAGTACACCTATTACGTAAATTGGATAGTCTTCTTCCAAACCTTAGGCTGGTGCCGAACGGTGGGGAATGAAGAAAACCAATTAGCATAACGATGGTGTACAGAAGGTATTAAGTAAAGACATATCAAGGGATTGTAAGAGGGCAAAGTAAATTGCGACTGCTATTCACGACCAAACCAAGTATTTCATTACCACTCCCACTTCACCTTTGTATTTCTTCAGGATACTCCGTATCACTATGAAGATCAACAGTTATTTGGATACTCCATCGTATGGTTATATACGAACTCGAAAGGAACTTGTTCCAGTTCGGGGATGGATTCTGGTTCAGGAGAAATAGGAATAAGGTTTATTCGGTTGTCTTTTATCTTCACCTTCTCTCGCATTGCGAGTGCTCCTTGGATTAGGACAGTACACCCATTATGCTTATTGGATAGTCTTCTTCCAAACCATAGGCTGGTGCCGAACGGTAGGGAAGGAAGAAAACCATTTGTTCTAAAGGGGTGTACAGAAGGTAATAACTAAAGACATATAAAGGGATTTGGAGAGATGGCAAAGAAATATACGGTTACAGTTGTGAATCTGGATAATGGAAGAGGCATTACTAGGAATACCCAGATACCCCTATGAAACATTTCAATGTTTCTGTTTCACTGTGTACTGTTAAAAGAGAACTGATTTCCCAATTAGACACTTGCTCCAGGGTATGTATTTACCAGGTATGATTCTCACATCTGTATGGTTTTACAGATGATGAGTGGGAGTAAGTTATTGGGAATTAGGTGATCATCCTCATTATATCGGGATTCGTTGTAATTGGTGATATTTGAGGAAATCACCTGGGTTGTTTGCCGGACGGCAAATATTTGGTTTTGAATATCCGTTGTTACGCACCAATTTCAAATTAATATATCTGTACGTCTATTTTCATAGAGTGAGATATAACATTTTGAAATTATGTCTATGACATTTACCTATATCAGTGGATGGTTAGGTTGGGAGCATTGAACAGCGGTGTAATTCTTCTTAACCATAAGTACAGTTTTCAACCTACGACACACAGTGAATGAGTCACTAGACTCAGGGGACTTATACAGAGTATTGTATATTGACCAGTGTCCATTAGGACAGAGGGGTTGGTCCTCGTACTATATTTGGTTTACTTATGACTTCTCTAGTTCTTAGACACGTGTTTCGTAGAGATGCAAGGTCTAAGTTTTGAGAAGTTATAGGTATATGAATAAAGTAGAGAACCAGGAGTTGCAAGTATCGGGATTCTTCAAGGTAATCGACGATGTAGATACTTGTGTATGGTATTCAGTTGATAGTAATGATTAAGAGAACTTGCTTCTTTTTCAGGTTACTCATAATTGGAAGCATTCCTAAGTTGAGTAACGCTGATCGGCCTCTTTCCATTTAGTTGACATGCACTGGAGACAGCTGCATGATTTGAATCTGGTTCAATTAAATCAGTGCCTCTGTTTCTGTATTGGATATAGAACAGTTCATATCTTAACGATGTTAAGGTACGGGGAGTTGTCCGGCTTATGCTTAAAACCAGAATCTGGATAACTCAAGGCACGTTTCTGTAATGGCTGTTTATGGGTTGACCCAGGCTATGACGAGGGTTGACTTTCTTCCATCTGGAAGATCAATAGTGATATTGTTCTTGACTCGCCACAATTTTAATAAAAATGGATTTTTTCAGAAAACAGTAGTGGGAGTATGGTAGAACTGGAAGTGATTCCAGAACCGCAAACGATTACTGAAAATTTGATAGGAACCTAAAGATTCAATCTGGTTTGGCATTCCATTGGCCACTCCACAGATACGATGGGTAACCTCAGGCACCCGAGAGGTACTCCGGTAGCCTCAAGGACGGTAGCGGGGAGGTTCTTGTTTACCCAGACTTGCCATTGCTGTTGTTCCAGACTGTGAGACCCGGCAGGAGGATGAGTATAGCGTCGTTCTAAACTAGCTTTAGAAGTGTACGTGTATATGACTCTGCCAGAGGGTTGTCGTGGTCAGTGGGAGCAGCGGAAGCATTGGTGGACAAGTGGCTTATGTCTATTTATAGACTAAAGCAGATATAGCGGAGATAGATCATCTATTTCTGATGTGACAGTCATAGTTTTGACTTCATCAGAATAGGGGATGGATCTGTTAAGAAGGTAGTAGGGTGTGATGTCTTGGTATTTGGATGTCATACACAGAGTAGGAAGTAATATTCCTATACTATGATCGGTTAATCTTTGGTTGTCACACGGTGGTTTCTTCACATGGGACTTGGATATAATATCAAGACATTCTGGTTACTAGATCTATACATCTAGATTTGGGTGGTTTCCCAATCAGGGTACTTAGACAGCATTCTAAGAGTTTTGAGAATGGACGACTCCTGGCACGGTAGTGTACCTGCAGGTGATGGAGTCACCCTCTCTAAAGGTGTCTTATAGACTAAAGTAGAGAGGGATGTGCATGATAGGCAGATCACTTGCTTAGGCAATTGAGTCAATCATGAGATGTCAAGTACCACACCAGATGTTGTTCTTGCAGTAGATGCAATAAGTTGATATTAATCCAATCCTAGAGAAACGATCGGAAGCAGTTTTAGAACATAAGTGGATGTTCTAGGGATATGATAACGACAGCCTCATTCAGGAGACAGTTATCATTCCAGGCTTCTAAGGTGACATGGATGACAGAGTGACTGTCAGAGTTATAGTTTTCCCTCTGACGAAGGGCCGTATTTCGGATAGGTGGTCCAAGGGGATACTGAGGGAGGCATGGCGCAGGACACTGATTAAGTTCAGTTGTCGATACAGTCTGAGAAGTTTGGATTTGGAGTTCATTTATGAACTAGGTTCCATCAGACATCCAGACATTCTAAGACAGGTATTGCTCATTTCGGGAGAGACATAGAAAGAAACATCAAAGCGGATCCACTCACTGAGGCTATTCCTCGAACGCAATAGTTTCGCAAACGAGCTTTGTGAGACTAACTAGTAGAGGAGTTGGGTGTTCGGTATCACACGGGCTGTGAGTATGAGACATCACAATAATTAGCCTTGAGTGCAAGGGGGAGATTGTTGGATATAGTGCCCTCAGAGTCAATTATTGGATCACAGGCACGTGATTGCGATGATTGAGGGAGGACCTATACCGGTAGGACAGTCTTACTCGAGATGATAGTATGCTATCTGGTTTATCTTTATCATCGTGTACGGCTTTAGGTGACCTTACAGGTCACTATTGCACATTGATAGAGCCCCTAGGATTCTTGCTTGACTACCAGCAGTATGAGGGCGATCATATACGTGGGAGCTAGGGTCTATAAGCACATCCTTAAAAGGTCCCTAGTCGTGGGAGTTTCGAGACAGGGCATCGATACTCCAGAGTAGACTAGTGTATACAGTTGAGACCCCGACGAGGGACGGTGGCCGGTCTCACAAGCCACTTGTGTCAGTTGGTTCACCTAAGATGTATACAGGTGCTCATTGGGTTATGAGTACACCGGACAGACTCGCCGGGAACCTGTTAGTTTGTCTTATACCAGATGTCAGATTGCAGTTCCCTGGTGACATGTGTACAGGTTAGTTCATCGTCCTGAGATCGTCATTTGTCTCGTGTGAGTTCCCACTGTACTTAGATTACTACCCTACCACGCTCAAAGGAGACGTGCAAACAGGTTTTAGTTGGGTACAGTCCCGAGCCATATGGAGGTAGTGAGCGGATCTGCAGGGGTTCGTCTCTCCCAGTATTAGGGGTGAGGTCGCGCTGTGTCTAGGAGAGCCATTACACAAAGCCCTCGGCCGAGGCAGGAGATTTACTGGTAGGTATTCCAGTAGTATCTCCGGGTGTTCTGGGCTACACTCCTGCACGACTTGTACCGCTTTTGGGGGTCTGACTTTTACCAACCCCCTAGGCCCGCCATGCGATGCTCATAGACGAACGGACCGGACTGTACGGATATTGTCACTGACAGGCTCAGTAGGGTGTCAGGATGAGTTCGCTCATCGACGTCCCTTTGGTCAATAGCTGGTAGCTCGTTACGTATGGCTGATACCTCTGACGTGCTAGTGGTTAATTCCACAGCCATAGTATTGACGAGTCTTTAGAGTCCCCCACACACAGTAACTCAAGTTTCGGGCGAAATGCTGTAGAGGCCGTATGGAGATATGGCAAGGTTCGATCAGATACGTGCGGTATTGCATGGATCGTGATCGGACGGATTTTACTAGCGGGCTTTGGTTTAAGACGGATCCTAGTATTAGACAGTGTAGATTTTGTCTCTTTGTATTAATATTCAGTGGGAATACAAATGCGGGCATGTATATGCAGTCGCGGGGTTTTCCTGTAATTTATTACGGGATCAGTTTTCTGAGGTTGCCAGTTTGCATTCCGTTCCGGCCGGTTTTCCTTTGTTCCTTCGCGGCCGGACTCTCCGATGGAGGGGGTTATTTGCAGTTTGCAAATAACTTATTGTGGAGGGGGTTTCTTGCATATGAGAGCTTCATGATAGTTATTCATCATGAGATTCTTTTTTCTTCTTATCACTTGCATTTATTGTGATGGTGTGCGAAAGGATGAGATAAGAAATTGGTGTGACCATTTTCTACACATATTGATTCCTTTTTCCCCCTTGATTCATGGATTCTTTTTTCCTCCATGAGATAGAGAAGGCCGGCCACTTTTGGTGAGGTAAAGGGGATCATTTTTGGTGGTGGCAAAAATCTTCATCTCATTATTCCATTCATCCTAAAATGAGAGTTCCATTTTCATAGCTCATTTTTTTTCTCCACCTCCATCAAAGGCAACTTCCATAAACCCCATTGAGGCAAACGATTCTACACTACACCTACAGCACTCTTGGACGCGTCGGCTTGACAACTTCGCGCCCGAGTTGCCTCGGTCAAGAGGTTGGAGCCCGTAAAAGAATTCGGCTACGTGGTGCCCTTTCCGACGAGGAGGTGACGAACGGAGATTCGCGGGAGATCGGGACGATGACGAGAAGACCGAAGAACATGGATCGCTCGGTATATCTCTCTACCCATCTTTTAGTTTGCTAGTAGCTAGGTTAATGGACTGATCCGGGTTGATAGTGCGCGGTGGTTCCAGTTTGCAAGTTTCGCAAAGTTTTTCGTTTCCGCATTCCGGCGTCGAATCGACGGCCGGGGCGCCGCCGTGCACTTACAGAGCCTAACAGTGACAATGTATATACAGTCCGGTCCGTTCGTCTATGAGTATCGCATATCGGGCCTAGGGGGCTGGTAACGTCAGACCCCCAATAGTGTTATAAGTCGTGTCGGAGACAAGCCCTGAACACCCTGAGAAACTACCGGAGTACCTACCAGTAATTCTCACCTGCCTTGGCTAAGGACTTGGTGTAATGTCTTTCCTAGACACAGTGCGATCTCCACCTCCAATACCGGGAGAGACGAATCCCCTGCCAATCCGCTCACTTGCCTCCATGTGGCTCGGGACTGTACCCAAAAAATACCTGTTTGCACGACTCCTTTGAGCCGTGGTAGGGTAGAAATCAAAGCACAGTGGGAACTCACACGAGACAAATGAAGACCTCAGGTCGATGAACTAACCTGTACACATGTCACCAGGGAACTGCTATCTGACGATAGGTATAATACCAACTAGCAGGTTCCCGGCGAGTCCTGTCCGGTGTACTCATAACCTAATGAGCACCTGTATACATCTTAGGCGATCCAATTGACACCAGTGGCTTGTGAGACCGGCCACCGCCCCTCGTCGGGGTCTCGACTGTATACACTAGTCTACTCCGGAGTATCGATGCCCTGTCTCGAAACTCCCATGACTAGGGATAACTTTTAAGGATGTGCTTATAGACCACCCAACTCTCACGTATATGATCACCATCATACTGTTGGTAGTCAAGCAAGATCCTAAGGGCTCTATCAACGTGTAACAGTGATCAGTCACCTGAACCTATACACAACTGATAAAGGCAAACCAGATAGCATACTATCATCTCGAGTATGACTGTCCTACCGGCATAGGTCCTCCTCAATCATTGCAATCACGTGCATGCGATCCAATAATTGACATTGAGGGCACTATATCCAACAATCTCCCACTTGCACTTAAGGCTAATTATTGCGATGTCGCATACTCACAGCCAGTGTGATACCGAACATCCAACTCCTCTACTAATAAGTTTCACAAAGCCCGTTTGTAAAACTCTTGTGTTCGAGAAATAGCCTCAGTGAGTGGATCCGCCCTGATGTTTCTTTCTATATCTCTCTTAATCTCAAGTTCGCGGAGAAAGCCATCTCCCGAATCGAGTAATACCTGTCTTAGAATATTTCTGGATATCTGATGGGACCTAGTTCATAAATGAACTCCAAATCCAAACTTCTTAGACTGTATCAATAACTGAACCTCATCAGTATCCTGCACCATGCCTCCCACAGTATCCTCTTGGACCACCTGTCCATAATACTGCCCCCTTCGTCAGAGGGAAAACTATAACTCTGACAATCACTCTGTCATCCATGTCACCTTTGAAGCCTGGAATGATAACCGTCTCCCAAAGGAGGCTGCCATCATCAAATCCGTAAAACATGCACTTATGTTCTAAAACTGCTTCCTTATGTTTCTTCAGGATTGGATTAATATAAACTTATCGCATCTAGTGCAAAAACAACATCTGGTGTGGTACTTGATATCTCATGATTGACTCAATTGCCTAAGCAAGTGATCTGCCAATCATGCACATCCCTCTCCCCTTTAGTCTGTAAGACACCTTTACAGAGGGTGACTCCATCATCTGCAGGTACACCACCATGCCAGGAGTCATCTATTCTAAAATACTATTAGAATACTGTCAAAGTATCCACATTGGGAAACTACCCAAATCTAGATCTAAAACCATAGATCTAGAAACCGGAATGTCAGATATTATATCCATATCCTTTATGGGGAAACAACTGTATGACGACCAAAGTATAACCGATCGTAGTATAGGAATTTTACTTCCTACTCTGTGTATGTCATCCAAATACCAGGACATCACACCCTACTACCTTCTTAACAGATCCATCCCCTATTCTGATGAAGTCAAAGCCATGACTGTCACATCAAAAATAGATGGTCTATCTTCGCTATATCTGCTTAAGTCTATAAATAGACATAAACTACTTGCCCACTATGCTTCCGCTGCTCCCACTGACCACAACAACCCTCTGGCAGAATAATATATACGTGCACTTCTAAAGCTAATTTAGAACGACGCTATACTTAACCTCCTGCCGGGTCTCATAGTCTGGAACAACAGTAGTGTCAAGTCTGGGTAAGCAAGAACCTCCCTGTCACCGTCCTTGAGGCTACCGAAGTACCTCTCGGGTGTCTGAAGTTACCTACCATATCTGCGGAGTGGCTGATGGAATGTCAAACCTGATTGAATCTTTAGGTCCTATTAAATTTTCCGTAATCGTTTGCGGTTCTGGAATCACTTCCAGTTCTACCATACTCCCACTGCCGTTTTTCTGAAAAAATCCATTTTACTAAAACTGTGGCGAGTCAAGAACAATATCACTATTGATCTTCCAGATGGTAGAAAGTTAACCCTCGACATAGCCCGGGCCAACCCACAAACTGCCATTACAGAAACGTGCCATGAGTTATCCAGAGTCTGGTTTTAAGCATAAGCCGGACAACTCCCCGTACCTTAACATCGTTAAGATTTGAACCATTCTATATCCAATATAGAAACTTTGGCACTTATTTAATTGGAACCAGATTCTAATCATGCAGCTGTCTCCAGTGCATATCAACTTAATGGAGAGAGGCAAACCAGCATTACTCAACTTAGGAATCCATCCAATTATGAGTAATCTGAAAGAGAAACAAGTTTCTCAAAACCATTAACTGAGTACCAATCACAAGAATTTACATCTTCGATCTCTTTGAAGAATCCTGATACTTGCGACATCTGGTTCTCTACTTTATTCCTATACCCACAACTTCTCAAAACTTAGACCTTGTATTTCTACGAAACACTTGTCTAAAAACTAGAGAAGTCATAAGTAAACAGAACATAGTACGAGGACCAACCCCTTTGTCCTGATGGACACTGGATAATATACAATACTCTGTATAAGTCCGCTAAGTTGAATAACTCAAAACCTGTGCATCGTAGGTTGAAAACTGTACTTATGGTTAAGAACTACTCCGTTGTTCAATGCTCCTTACCCAATCGTCAACTGATATAGGTAAATGTCACGGACATAATTTCAAAAAGTTATATCTCACTTTATAAAAATAAACGTACAGATATATCATTTTGAAATTGGTGCAAAACAACGGATACTCAAAACCAAATACATGCCGTCTGGCAAAAACCCAGGAGACTTCCTCAAATATCACCAATTACAACGAATTCCGATATAATGAGGATGATCACCTTATTCCCAATAACCTACTCCCACTCAGCATCTGTAAAACCATACAGATGTGAGAATCATACCTGGTAAATACATACCCTGGAGTAAGTATCTAATCGGGAAATCAGTTTTCCTTTAACAATGCACTGAAACATGAAAATGTTTCGTAGGGGTATCCTGGTATTCCTAGTAATGCCTCTTCCATAATCCAATTCATGACTTTAACCGTATATTTCTTTGCCTTCTCTCTAAATCCCTTTATTTTTCTTTAGTCGTTACCTTCTGTACACCATCGTTAGGCTAAATGGTTTTCTTTCTTCCCTACCGTTCGGCACCAGCCTATGGTTTGGAAGAAGACTATCCAGCAAGCATAATATGTGTACTCTCCTAATCCTAGGAGTACTCGCAACTTGAGAGAAGGTGATGATAAAAGACAACTGAATAATACCTTATTCTATTTCTCCCGAACTGGGGAAAAAAGCAAAGGTGAAATAGGAGTGGTGATGAAGTACGCGGTTTGGTCATGAATGATAGCAGTCGCAATTTACTTTGCCCTCTTTCTAATCCCTTTATTTTGTCTTTACATATTACCTTCTGTACACCCTACTTAGGCTAATTGGTTTTCTTCATTCCTTACCTTTCGGCACATGCCTATGGTTTGGAAGAAAACTATCCAATAAGCGTAATAGGTGTACTCTCCTAAACCAAGGAGCCCTCGCAACCTGAGAGAAGGTGATAATAAAAGACAACTGAATAAACCAATTCTATTTCTCCTGAACCTGGATCCATCCTCGAAGAAGTCCCTTCGAGTTCGTATATAACCATACGATGGATCTATCTAATGGAAGTGGATACTCGTAGTGATACGAGGTGTTCTGAGAAATGCAAAGGGTAAAAGAAGGAGCGGCAATGACTTATGCAACTCGGACGATCCAAAAGCCAGTATTTTAAGAAGGTTCGGTCAACTTGGTCACTGAGTCATAGTCTGGGGTCGGTCAAAGGTCGCTGCCAAAGAGAGAGAAAAGAAATACTCCGCGTGCACTCTAACCTAGATCAGAATGGTTATCACTTTATCTAATCAGGAAACCTCCCACTGTACTGTCAAATTCTCCTCCAAACCTAAAAGAAGAATCAATCGGGATCACCCGAAGAGTAAACCAACTCATCAGTGGGAATCGGGATCCAACTCTCATCACATGAGAACGTAACAGAATCCACTCACGTTATCACACTCCAGAAGGTATGCGCATGCCGGCAAGTTTCAGTTTCTTTAGAAACCCCCGATGTGATTTTTATCCCATGATCTTATGATCATGACTAAGGGCCAACCCATCATAAGTCACATGCCAAGTTCTACCTGTCATTATCTTATCAATTTAAACCCACCCGTACTCGTCCTTGACTAAGGGCCAACAAGGCTGTACGACTGTCCCAAACCAACACATTTATCTATGCAACATGTGAACACCCCAGCAGCTACCAATCACTATGTCCTGGCTAAGGACCAGACCAACATAGCTTGAATACTACTGACCATTCATATGAAATGACGGAGGGCTACGGCTGGTTTTTGGCGAAAAACCTTTAACGTAATGAACTTGATCTCGTTGAAGGAACCTGATAGCTTTTTATAAAAATATAGTGGCGAAAACCTTTGCTAAAGAGGTCACTCCCGGTGAAGGGATCTCGGCTCTTTCCTCGTGGAATGAGGTGCAGGATATTCCAACTGAATACCACGATGCAAAGCAACTTGTAATCGACTACAGTGAAGTTATTAGCTGTTAGTTATATGTATGCCCTAGAGGCCATTACTATACATAGGATGTATATTGTAGTGGATGCTGGGACATATATAGTGAGGACTTTCTTGCTCGACATGATAGTATGCTATCTGGTTGAACTCTTTACCTTAACGTGTACACTGATTGTCTCTCTGTTACATGTTGGTAAAGCCCTTAGGATGTGTACTTGACTACCTGGACTATGATGCGGATCATACTAGTGGGGACATGGTAGTCCATAAGTACATCCTTCAAAGTCCCTAGTCGTGGGTGTATCGAGACGGGGCATCGATATACCAGAGTAGACTAGCGTATACCTTCTCGACCCATTCAGATGGGCGATGGATGATCCCATATCCATTGGTGTTTGACATCGGAGATGATATACGGGTGCTCAGTAGAGACTGGGTACACTGGACGGACTCGCCGAGAACTCCCAGATGGTATTATACCTCACGTCAGATGGCAGTTCTCTGGTGACACTGGTACAGAGTAGTCTGTTGACCCGAGATCGTCATAGAGTCTTGTGTGGTTCCCACTGTGCTTTGATTTCCATCTTACCACGTCCAAGAAGGCGTGCAAAACGGTGGTTTTTGGGTACAGTCCCGAGTCACATGGAGGCAATGAGCGATAGGAGGGGATTCGTCTCTCCCGGTATAGGGAGTTGATGTTGCGCTGTGTTCGATTGGCTATAACCGGAAATCCCTGGCCAGGGTTGCTGAGATTTACTGGTAAGTGTTACCAGCAGTTTCTCAAATTGTTATAGACCTCATATCGACACGACTTATCGAGCTATTGGGGTCTGACGTTTACCACCCCTAGGCGAGATATGCGACATATCAGACGATCAGACCGGACTGTACGGTAGTGTTACTGGTTGGATTCACAGGAGTGTGAGCGGGCTTGCTCGTCGATCTTCTGATCGCTTAATACCCGGGTGGCCGTTACGTTTAGCAGACCGCTTGCGGTTTGTGGATGCTTGATATGATCATCATCTGCTGCCGGCGTATTGACGAGTCTTTAGAGTCCTACACAGAGGTTTCCTGGCTCAAGCAAAACGAAATAGGAGCGCATATGAGATATGTGCGGGACCGAGAATAATACCAGTATGTGATACTGTATTCGATTCTCGCGATGTGACATTGATCGGTTATATGCGATATAGCCGGGTTATCGGATCAAGTGTTGATTCGATAAGTTGTTACTAATGATACTAGTCGGTTATATGCGATATGACCGGATCGTTAAATCAAGTGTTGATTTAATAATTTAATACATAATTATATATTTGATATATTAATTTGCATTAACTAGTATCGGTTCACTTTAAATGGATTTTCTCGCTCGGGTGTGCGCATTGCATATGCGATATGATTTTGTGCACATGCTTGTATCATGTTTGATGATACATGCCTTTTTAATTAAGTGTATAGAATTAAACCTTGGTTAATGGAATGGTTGGGGTTTACTATTTGCTTATTCATTTTATTCATTTATTTATTAATCTTTTTCTTATTGGAAAAAGGAAATGAAATGATAAAATGGTGGCATTTCTTTTGTTCATTCATGAAGCTTCATGAATGCTTTGACTTGATGACCATTTTGTTTTTAGCTTAACCATAACCATTGCATTAAACCATGATTAGTTCTCTACACTTAACTATGGTCATGTTATGATAAGGATTGATTATTCTTTTCTTTTTTAATTAACTTATCATAACATAATTCTTCTTCTTCTTCCTTTCTTCACTTGAAGAAAGCAAGCTCCATCAATGGTGATTGATGGAAATGAGTGAGAAATCCAATTCTAAAGTCTACCCACTTCCTATTTCTTCATCCTCTACCTCTTTCCAAGTAGTAGAGTGTGTTTCCTTCACAAGTTTTCATGGCTTGGTGAAGGTGGAGCTTGATCTAGCGATGCCTCGACGTAGATCATCTTCGGCATGGACATCGACGACCTAGCTCGCCATTTCTCCGATGAAGCCGACGCTAGAGCCCGGGAATTCACTAGGACAGCGAGGGGACTTCGTTGCGGAGCTATGGAGGTTGAGCACCGGATCTACAAAGGTTGTATTTCCGTATTCTTGTAGTTAAGTGTTAACTAGTCTGCTTTGTCGCCTAGATTTCTAGCCAACGGTCCGTATTAGGGTTTCTCGGCACCCATAATTTTTGAAATTGGCATGGTTGATGCCTTGTGAGACCTCACTTGAGTGCTTAGGAACCCTACAGTGGTATCAGAGCCTAGCTAGAGCCTTAGGCGAAGTCTAGACGGAATTTGAAGTCCGATCGACCCGAAACCCAAACCCTTAACATGCTCTCTGGACATTTCTGTAAAATGTGGATTTTTCAAAATTAAAAATATGTAGAGAAATGTGCAGGAAATTCTAAGAAAAAATGCAGAAAATGACAGCCTAATTCTACAGTACAGACGCGGAACCGCGGCGTTGACCCCCCTTTTGCGGCGGTTCCGCGGCCGTCTGTGATGATCAGGCTGTGAGTTTTCTTCAGTTGTTTCTGTTGGTGTTTCTTGTGTGTTCTGGATGTTTTTAATATTTTTTCCAGAGTTCCATTTTTTGGGTTGTTTTGGGGATTCGGTGTTTCGATCGGAGTATCAGATTTTGTCTATGTGGCTTTCCGGATAAATTTTAGAATATGTTAAAAAGTTCGACCGGATTTAAATACCCAATTTTTCCCCTGTCGGGAAATTTCCAAGTGTTGGATTTTTCCGTAGTTTAACGACGTTCTAAGTAGTGCAAGTAACGCGATGGACCCTCTAGAAGACAACAAACCTTAACTCGATTATGTGACCGTCTTGAACTGCCCTTTGAACCTTCGGATTTGGGGCAGTACGGCGTGCCACATGTGAGGCGTTGGCTTGACCCTTCTACGGTAGGACCGTTGGTACTGAGGCACGAACTGAATATTGTTAGACTTATTTCATGTGTTCATCTGTATCGGGAAAACTTGGGTGTTTGACTGTTCGATCGAAAATTTTAACATTTTCTATTTAACTGGAATGGGATACAATAATTGGAATTCACAAAAGTTATGAGATAACTGAATGAATGTTATAAACATAGCAGTTTAGTCTCACTTGATCGGTTGCCACGGAATTTTGATGTGATCAAAAGTCCGTCGCAATCACGTAGCGTACGTGGATACTCGCCGGGTAAACTTAATAGACAGCCTCACTCCATAGCCCCGACCAAGTGACTGTAGGAGAACCCCGTTGCCGAAAGCATCCGTTCGGGTGCTCGCGGTAGCGGTGTTCCGCCTTGGTGCACTTCGTCGACGGCATCGGGGGTGCAGCCGTCTACTAAAGTTTGCGACGAGCATTCGATCAGGATGTCGGGAATCTTGTTGAATTGCCCGACTTGATATTGAAAAGTGTTTTCGATTTTGAGACTAAAATGCGGGGTTTATAATTGTTAGGCATGCGATGTCTAAGTAATTCATTTGACTAGGCATGTGATGTCTAAAGAGGTTGCGGATTCCAACTGTTGTAGTTTTACACTTTCTTTTCTATGACCGTAAGTGTAATATGTGATATCGCCGGTTTCGTTGCTATATGTCAACGACAATTGGGATACGCATGTTTACTTACGTTGATGACATGTGATGTTATGTGTTGCTGGATATGTTATATTGGATCGTCGTGTTTGAATAGCCGGGGGTTTTTATGTGAGATGAGTGTTTTTTTTCATTTTCATTCATGTAAAAACTTGTATGTAATATTCTTTTATTCGGGCACTTCCAGGTTGCGGAAGATGTCACCCTTTGTATATTATTTACTTTTCCGCACTAGGATAGACCCAAGGAGGGGAGCACAAGTAATCGGGTTCTGGAGTCCAGTGGGAGACCAACTCGAGGAGTCGAGTCCGGGTCTCCTAACTATAGAATTGGTAGGGTTTCTTGCCGCTCTCGTAGGGGTCTAGAGATGTGGGTTTGGCTATTCATCGCGACCGTAGAATCCGTGTTTTATACTGGCTCGTATTGAAAACAGACATCCTAGTATATCCAATATTTCATATGATTCTTCTGCTGTGATATCTGTGATGTGATCATGTGATGTTCTGTGATAGATACAGTATATAGTATATATGATATATTATATAGACGTTACTTATGTTTTACATCCGCGCTAGCCCTGCCCTGCTCTGCCGTTAGTTACCTAACCTGACGGTGCACGAGGGGACATCGAGGCGAATGCGGATGGCATAAGTGTACGTCGTATTTATCTGTGATGTTTAGGTAATTTAAATGATGGGACTTCATTAATGAGATTAATGAAAGAAAAGAAACCTAAGATGTTGTCGAATCGAATTTCAAAATAAAACAGGTAGCTACAGTTCTTGCTTTGCACAGCGGTATATATGATATATCCTACACCTTATTCGATAAGGAAAGGACCGAGATCCCTTCACCGGGAGTGACTCCTTTAGCAATAACTGGCAGATGCTACACACTCGGTTTGTCTTTTGATTGCTTTTAAGTGTTTTTGCTTTGCACAGTGATATATATGATATATCCCGCACCTCATTCGACGAGAAAAGGACCGACGATCCCTTCACCGGGAGTGACTCCTTTAGCAAAACTAGAAAAGCCTCAAAAACACTCCATTTCAAAATTCATTTGATCCTACAACGATATCAAGTTCATTACGCAATAGGTTTTCAGAAAAACCTGTCGTAGCCCTCCGTCATTTCAGATAAGTACTAGTTAGTATTCGTGCTGCGGTTGTTTGGCATGCGTCAAGGCGTAGTGTATGGTAGCTGACTAGTGCTTATCTGCTAGCATATGATGCGATTGGATTAGGGTATTCGTACGGCGTTGTTTGGCATGCGTCAAGGGTCGTGCGGATGGGTTTAATTCAATCAAGAAATGTACGGGTTGAACTTGACTAGCAGACTATGGGTTGTTTGGCATGCGTCAAGGTCATAGCGAGCTAGGGGCAAAATATTATCGGGAATTTCAAGTGTTGAAATTTGCAATGAGATTGCATACCTTCTATGAGATAGTTGGATCCCGATACCCACTGCGAGTAAGTGTTACTCCTGGGAGAGTTTTATACATTACAATTAGCCGATCAAGTAGGTGTCTAGAAAGGTGTCAACGAGGTTACGCCTCTGGGAAAACGAGGTTTACATTAATTAGGTTTGTGCGAAAGCACGGGGGACCTCCCTCAACGTACCGACACAGGCCTGGCTGAAAGATTGGCGAACTTGTAGTGTGTAATTAATCCCGGCTAGTCTTTCCTTTTAGGGTTTGAAGGAAGATTTGATAAAAAGCAGTGGGAGCCATCCTGATTAGATAAAATAATAACCAATCTATTCTTGCAAGAGCGCACGCTGAGTGTTTTCTTCTCTCTCTCTCCTGGTAGCGACCATATCACGCCTTAATCAAGATAATAATACGGAATATTGACCGAACCCGCTTGTTATACTGAGCTGGGGAACGTTGGTCCCGCTCCAACTTATAATTGTTATAAGACAGAGCAGGAAATAGGGGAATACCAGATTTCCCATGCCGCCCAAACGAAGAGAGTGCATGCTGATGCATCATCTTCGGATGTGTTCATTACAAAGAACTGTTTCTCCGTATCCTCTACGTGCTGGGTATGTGATACCCGATCAGGATCCCAGATATGTAATCTGTTACATAGGGCTACAAAAAGGTAGAAAAACTGAGAACGGGTGATAAGTTTCATGAGACAGAAAACGGGGCAAGTGTTGCAGCCAAGTCTGTTGGTCACTGTCACCCTGTATTACCAATACATTGATTCTGAACAAATGCTATTAGATACCGAACCTGATATACAAAATCATATCAGTCTCTTTAGTAGTAAAGAAATGATAAAATTTTGTATTGTTGGATAATGTTTTGAACATTTCCTATATCAAAAGTTGATCGGTTCAGGCACGTTATCTAAAAGCATTAACGTTCTAAATCAAACTACAGTTCTTAGTATACGGAACACACACAAGAGGAAGAGTTCAGAAATGAACGATTCCTTCTTGAGGTATTGTAGACTGGGTCATATCAATGCGACCCGACTAGCTGAAGTTACACATAGATGCATATTTAAATCTATTTGAATTTACATCTTGTGAAACTTGCCAGTCATGTCACAAAGATTAGATGACCATAGCTCTGTTTATTGGAAACAGAGAAAGAGTTACTGAACTCTTGGGATTGATACATGATGATGTATGTAAGGTCCCATGTCTACACATGCCAAGACCGGTTCTTTATACTTCATTACGTTCTCTGATAATCTCTCAAGATTCAGACATATATTCCTGTTGAAACACAAGTCTGAACCATTTCAGATATTCATAGAATATAAGCTAGAAGTAGAGAACCAATAAGGTTAAAAGTATTATGTCCTTTGATGTGATCGAGGAGGAGAATACTCTAGCACGGAATTTCTGGACAATTCTAAAGGAGAATGAGATTCTCTCTCAGCATTACTCCTCCGTATACACCATTGCACGATGGTATATCGGGGTGGAGTAATCACACCCTATATGATAAGGTGTGCTCTATGATGAGTACTACTGAGTTACCTATTTCCTTTTTGGGAGTTATGCGCTTGAGAAGCTGCATACCTATTGAATAGGGTTCGAATCAAATCAGTTGCCTACCACTTCATATTTGATATGATAAGGGAAGAGCCCATCTCTCAAGTTAGTTGAGATTTGGGGTTGTCCAGCCTATGTCTGAAAAGCAAAATCCGGACAAGCTCGAGGCAAGATCTGGAAAGGTTCCAGCTATACAAACAACAGCAGATGATTTGGTAGAACCAAAGGATTCAGTAGATTCCAACGAACCTCAGCCTCTCCGCCGATCTAGTAGGGTTCCTCACCTACCTGAGAGATACTTCGGTTTCTCTATGACAGTGGGAGCGAGGATTGCATCATGAGATGATGACCCAACTAGTTTCGAGCATGCCATCGAGAGTGAAGACTCTGTAAGAATGGATGGATGCTTAGTGATCTGAGATGGAATCCTTATACACCAACAAAGTATGGACTTTGGTTGCTATATCTGAAGGGTTAAATCCCCATCAGGAGCATGTATATCTTGAGAAGATTACTTGGTGTAGATGGAAAGGTTGAGACTTTCAAAGCTAGACTTGTTAAAGGTTTTCGTCATCGACCAGGAGTGGATAATCATGAAACCTTTTCCAGTACCTATGCTTAAGTCCATCCAGATACTACTTGCCACAGCTACATACCATGACTACGATATCTCGTGGTTGGGTGTCATGACTGCTTTTCTAAATGATGATTTGGAAGAAAGCGTCTATAAGTACACAGCCAGAGGGCTTCGTAGACAGTGGGAGCAGCGGAAACGTGTGCAAGATGTTTTATAGGATAAAGCAGGCATCGCGGAGTTGAAACATCTATTTTGATGGATTAGTTAAAGAAGTTGACATCATCAAAATGGTAGATGAACCTTGTATAAACAAAAAGGTAGTGGGGAGTATGGTGATGATCCTCGTAGAGTACGTGGATGACATACTCTTGATAGGAAAAGATTTTCCTATGCTACGCTCGATGAATGTCCGCTTATCACAATGATTCTCCATATAGGATCAAAGTGATACCTCCTAAATCCTGGATTTTGGATCTATGAGATAGATCTAAATGGATGTTAGGATTCTCACTAGTTGTAGTGAGATGGTATCAATTGATCCTGGGGAAAATCACTGGAAGTGTTCCAGGGTGATAAAGACGACTGAATGTCAGTCACAGGCATTGTCTATACCCTCAGTAAAGGGACGGTATGTTGGAAGAGTTCCAAGCTAGATACCGTGGCATACTAGACGATAAAGGAAGGATACATCGCTACTTAAGATGCTACCGAAGAGGCTGTTTGGGTGTATATTGGTTCATGAGATGAACTACGTTCCTACCATTGTGAGACAATGGAGTTATGGCTTATGCCGAGGAACGCCGGTCCCATCAGTGATCCAGACATATTCTAAGGCAGTATCACCTGATCATGGAGATGGTTGATCTCTAGGGCATCGAGGTCAGGAGAGTAGACTCAGAGGACAACACAGCGGATCCACTCACAAAGGCCTCTTCCTAGAGAGAGACTTTTATGGGATGGTTGAGTATGAGATACTTCAAACTACTGCTACAGATGGCCCTAGTACAAGTGGGAGATTGTTAGTTATATGTATGCCCTAGAGGCCATTACTATACATAGGATGTATATTGTAGTGGATGCTGGGACATATATAGTGAGGACTTTCTTGCTCGACATGATAGTATGCTATCTGGTTGAACACTTTACCTTAACGTGTACACTGATTGTCTCTCTGTTACATGTTGGTAAAGCCCTTAGGATGTGTACTTGACTACCTGGACTATGATGCGGATCATACTAGTGGGGACATGGTAGTCCATAAGTACATCCTTCAAAGTCCCTAGTCGTGGGTGTATCGAGACGGGGCATCGATATACCAGAGTAGACTAGCGTATACCTTCTCGACCCATTCAGATGGGCGATGGATGATCCCATATCCATTGGTGTTTGACATCGGAGATGATATACGGGTGCTCAGTAAAGACTGGGTACACTGGACGGACTCGCCGAGAACTCCCAGATGGTATTATACCTCACGTCAGATGGCAGTTCTCTGGTGACACTGGTACAGAGTAGTCTGTTGACCCGAGATCGTCATAGAGTCTTGTGTGGTTCCCACTGTGCTTTGATTTCCATCTTACCACGTCCAAGAGGGCGTGCAAAACGGTGGTTTTTGGGTACAGTCCCGAGTCACATGGAGGCAATGAGCGATAGGAGGGGATTCGTCTCTCCCGGTATAGGGAGTTGATGTTGCGCTGTGTTCAATTGGCTATAACCGGAAATCCCTGGCCAGGGTTGCTGAGATTTACTGGTAAGTGTTACCAGTAGTTTCTCAAATTGTTATAGACCTCATATCGACACGACTTATCGAGCTATTGGGGTCTGACGTTTACCACCCCTAGGCGAGATATGCGACATATCTGACGATCAGACCGGACTGTACGGTAGTGTTACTGGTTGGATTCACAGGAGTGTGAGCGGGCTTGCTCGTCGATCTTCTGATCGCTCAATACCCGGGTGGCCGTTACGTTTAGCAGACCGCTTGCGGTTTGTGGATGCTTGATATGATCATCATCTGCTGCCGGCGTATTGACGAGTCTTTAGAGTCCTACACAGAGGTTTCCTGGCTCAAGCAAAACGAAATAGGAGCGCATATGAGATATGTGCGGGACCGAGAATAATACCAGTATGTGATACTGTATTCGATTCTCGCGATGTGACATTGATCGGTTATATGCGATATAGCCGGGTTATCGGATCAAGTGTTGATTCGATAAGTTGTTACTAATGATACTAGTCGGTTATATGCGATATGACCGGATCGTTAAATCAAGTGTTGATTTAATGATTTAATGCATAATTATATATTTGATATATTAATTTGCATTAACTAGTATCGGTTCACTTTAAATGGATTTTCTCGCTCGGGTGTGCGCATTGCATATGCGATATGATTTTGTGCACATGCTTGTATCATGTTTGATGATACATGCCTTTTTAATTAAGTGTATAGAATTAAACCTTGGTTAATGGAATGGTTAGGGTTTACTATTTGATTATTCATTTTATTCATTTATTTATTAATCTTTTTCTTATTGGAAAAAGGAAATGAAATGATAAAATGGTGGCATTTCTTTTGTTCATTCATGAAGCTTCATGAATGCTTTGACTTGATGACCATTTTGTTTTTAGCTTAACCCTAACCATTGCATTAAACCATGATTAGTTCTCTACACTTAACTATGGTCATGTTATGATAAGGATTTATTATTCTTTTCTTTTTTAATTAACTTATCATAACATAATTCTTCTTCTTCTTCCTTTCTTCACTTGAAGAAAGCAAGCTCCATCAATGGTGATTGATGGAAATGAGTAAGAAATCCAATTCTAAAGTCTACCCACTTCCTATTTCTTCATCCTCTACCTCTTGCCAAGTAGTAGAGTGTGTTTCCTTCACAAGTTTTCATGGCTTGGTGAAGGTGGAGCTTGATCTAGCGATGCCTCGACGTAGATCATCTTCGGCATGGACATCAACGACCTAGCTCGCCATTTCTCCGACGAAGCCGACGCTAGAGCCCGGGAATTCACTAGGACAGCGAGGGGACTTCGTTGCGGAGCTATGGAGGTGGAGCACCGGATCTACAAAGGTTGTATTTCCGTATTCTTGTAGTTAAGTGTTAACTAGTCTGCTTTGTCGCCTAGATTTCTAGCCAACGGTCCGTATTAGGGTTTCTCGGCACCCATAATTTTTGAAATTGGCATGGTTGATGCCTTGTGAGACCTCTCTTGTGTGCCTAGGAACCCTACATTAGCCTGACGCAAACTTCTGCCCAAGGGGTCACTCCCGGTGAAGGGATATCGGCCCTTGCCTCGTCGAATGAGGTGCAGGATATTCCAACCGAATACCACTGTGCAAAACAAAAGGGAACGTCTTTGTAATAACACTTTTTAAAACTGTTCCAACAGCATCTAAACAAGTTTGTTTTTCTTTTGCATTGATCAAAATCAACGCAGTCCCATCAATTAATCACACCAGAAAAGAACGA
Organism: Agapanthus africanus; assembly: GCA_030015575.1. Lineage (NCBI taxonomy): Eukaryota > Viridiplantae > Streptophyta > Magnoliopsida > Asparagales > Amaryllidaceae > Agapanthus > Agapanthus africanus. Next base: position 278,781,487 of record JASDDO010000029.1, on the reverse strand, counting down.
AAATAAAATGTACGTATATGCCATCCGCATTCGTCACTGGGTCCCGTCATTACCCGTTAGGTTACTTAACTAACGACAGAGCGGGGACTGGACTAGCGCGGGTGCAAAACATATACAACATCTACTAGTATATATACCAATATACAATAATCGCTCCAGGCGTGATAATATGCAACATTACAGAAAAGGAATAAGCATCACAGAACAATACAGATAATCTGGGATCCCCGGGTTTCACAGAGCCGCTACTGAAACCCGACGTTCCCCTGGTCGTGTGGATAGCTTGTGCAATGAAACCTAGACCCCTACGGGTGCGGCAAGTTACCCGCCAAAACCTGAAGCGAGGCAGCCCCTTACAGCAAAGTGAATGGACCACCCGGCACTTCACGGAATCCGGTAACTTGAGCACCCCTCCTTGGGTCAACCTGTACCCCCTACGAGTGCGGCGAATAGTCTTCCAATTCTAGAGTGAGGCCCCTCTGCCTCTCAAAGCCATGAGATGCGGACCCGTTGACCTCCAGAACCCGGCTATCCGTTCACCCCGTCGCGGGGTAAACATAGTGCAAAAATGAAAAATATGTACAACGGGTACATCGACCTCATCCCGGTCGTGCACCAAAAGAATATTATACAAACAGGCAGTGACGACAGTCCACATGTTGGACGCTCGCCCCGCAATATCAAATGTACAAATAAATCCAAACGGCACTACCATTGCACACTGCTATCCATCACGACAAATCCGCAACATCACAGCACAACACAGAACATCAACGCGAATGTCACGTTCGCAAATCCATCTAAAAGGACTATAGCAATCAGACGCAATTTACCGCTCGAATGACATTCATGGTCGGAGATATAATGTAAGTACTGCAAACTAACACGTTTAAATTTCGATCGACAAAACTTCCCGAAGTGGGCCCCACGTACATTTGCTGTACAGTAACAAAATCTGGGCCCAAAAGAACAGTTCCAGAAACCACAATTTCCTAAGTAGAAGCCCTAGAAGAAAAACTACCCACTGATTCACCAAGACGGCCGCGTTTCCGTGGCTAAAGCACGGCTTTGGCGGCGGATCCGCGGCCGTACGGTCGGATCAGACGATCATATTTCTTCAGTGTCCTTTAAAAAGCCTGCTCAATTTTCTGGTATACGCAAAATGATTTTTAGACCATATTTAAAATCAACAGAAACTTTAGACTTGGAAATTGCGATTTTGAAAATTCCGCTCGATCGATATTTTAAACGCGTTAGAACAAGTTAGTAAAGCTTAATGGCATGGCTCTGATACCATGTAAGTCTATGGTTGCACCCCGGCCGTCAAACTGACGCCAAATGCGGAACAAAAACTTTTATAACTGGCGCTATCGCATACTATAACCCGGATCTGCCATAAACGCTAAACTAATAAACTACAAAGTGGGTAGAAATGCTATACCGAACGATCCGAGTCCTTCGTTCTTTAGCCATCATCCCACGCTCCGTTGCGGCTGCTCCGATCTCCTGGTTCCTCGTCGAGGTGGCACCACATCTATGGATCTTTAAACAGGCTCCCGCCTCTGAACCGAGGCAACTCGGACATCAAATTTGCTAAAAGAGATGACCAAGATTGATGTAGAGAATGAGTAGAACACTTTGTCTCGTTACATCCAAAGCCATGGATGAACGGTTAATGAAGTTGCCTTTTGGAGTAGGGTGATGGAAAAATGAGCTATATGAAATTACATGAAGTAAAACTATCATAATCTTTTTCCCAAAATCAATCCATCTTTTTTCCTTAGCCCCCAAATGATTTGGCCGGCCATTATCTATAGAAGGAGTGAGGTGAGTGTAGGAGAGGGGAGGGTAACCTTAAGCTATGATACTTATCATAACATTTAATGAAAGAATGAATCATTTAAACACCTTGCATAAATCATTAATGCAACAATGAGTCACTTTAACCTAGTCACCAACCATTAATGCATACAATGAATCACTAATCCTAGTCACCTCTTCTAGAAGCTTCCACACTCATGACTCACCCTCAAGAAGAAAAGATAAATCCGTATTAAACCGAATGTTTAAGACGGGTGATAGAAAACTGGAAACTTCCAAAAGCGATCCCGAAACGAATTTCAGGATAACCCCGTAACAGTATAAACATACCCACATTTGTATTACGACCGAATACAAATGAAACTGAGACAAAGATATTATATCTACACAGTATAATACATGGATCCGGCTTAAACCAAAGCCCACCAGTATTATCAGCCCGAAATATGACACGTGCGTAAACACACGTGCATTTTCCGAACCCTGCCATAAAACCATACGGCCTCTACAACGTTTCACCCAAACTTGGGAAACTATCTGTGGGGGACTCTAATGACTCATCAGTACCCTGGCAGTGGGTTTAACCACAAGCCGTCAGCGGCACTAGCAGTGCGTAACGGCTGCCCATGTACTGACCTCAAGGGAGGCCGATGAACGAACTCATCCTGAAACCCTACTGAGCCTAACAGTGACAATGTATATACAGTCCGGTCCATTCGTCTATGAGTATCGCATATCGGGCCTAGGGGGCTGGTAACGTCAGACCCCCAATAGCGGTATAAGTCGTGTCGGAGACAAGCCCTGAACACCCTGAGAAACTACCGGAGTACCTACCAGTAATTCTCACCTGCCTTGGCCAAGAACTTGGTGTAATGGCTTTCCTAGACATAGTGCGATCTCCACACCCAATACCGGGAGAGACGAATCCCCTGCCGATCCGCTCACTTGCCTCCATGTGGCTCGAGACTGTACCCAAAAAATACCTGTTTGCACGACTCCTTTGAGCCGTGGTAGGGTAGAAATCAAAGCACAGTGGGAACTCACACGAGACAAATGACGACCTCAGGTCGATGAACTAACCTGTACACAAGTCACCAGGGAACTACTATCTGACGATAGGTATAATACCAACTAGCAGGTTCCCGGCGAGTCCTGTCCGGTGTACTCATAACCTAATGAGCACCTGCATACATCTTAGGTGATCCAACTAACACCAGTGGCTTGTGAGACCGGCCACCACCCCTCGTCGGGGTCTCGACTGTATACACTAGTCTACTCCGGAGTATCGATGCCCTGTCTCGAAACTCCCACGACTAGGGACAACTTTTAAGGATGTGCTTATAGACCACCCAACTCTCACGTATATGATCGCCATCATACTGTTGGTAGTCAAGCAAGATCCTAATGGCTCTATCAGCGTGTAACAGTGACCAGTCACCTGAACCTGTACACGATTGATAAAGGCAAACCAGATAGCATACTATCATCTCGAGTAAGACTGTCCTACCGGCATAGGTCCTCCTCAATTATTGCAATCACGTGCCTGCGATCCAATAATTGACTTTGAGGGCACTATATCCAACACAAGTAAAAATGTATGCATGCCAAATAGCCGAAATGATTGGGCGGCTCGCAATAAAAAGCAGCGAGTAAAAATAAAATAAATAGCCGAAATGATTGGGCACCGCGAAAAATAACCGAAATGATTGGGCAATCGCGATTCTCGCGATATAAAAGCTGAAATGATAGAGCATCGCGGAAAGAAATAAAAAAAAGTGGTAAAAACTTTTTGCCCTACAGATAAGATCACATCGATCCCTGTATACAATCCAGGGGCGCAAACAAAGAAAGAAACACGCCTTCCCTCCCCAGGCTCCATCAGAAAGAGAGCCAAGTCTCGACGGTCATGTCTGCATCCCAGAAGACCAACAACAGCATTCCTCCTTATGCCAGCAAGGCACGGAAGCGACACAACAACGGAGCCACGGCAAAATCCTTAATTCCAAAGCTTAACGACAATATCTACAGCCTAAGAATCAGCAATGGTGATCTTGCTCATTCCAACAGGACTCATACATAACTTCAAAACAAAGCGGAGTGATGGCAAAATCCTAACTCCACCTCAGCAATCATCTCAGCAGACGCAATGTGAACAGCGGCGTTCCTTCGCAGTTGAGCAGGATGCAGGTGCAACGTCAATGCATACGCAACGTCAAAACAAAGCGGAGTGATGGCAAAATCCCAACTCCACATCAGCATTTGTCACAGCAGATGCAATGTCAACAATCGGCGTTCCTTCGCAGTCCAGCAGGACACAGATGCAATGTCAACAAAAGACCCCATGGTCGAAACCAAGAGGAGTGACGACAAAATCCCAGCTCCACCTTAGCATCCGTCTCATCACACCAGATGCGATGTCACCCCTGCGTTCTTCCTCCAACAGGATTCGGACGTGCCAAAACAAATGAAGCAAAGGCAATATTCCTAGCTTCAAAGTCTTGACGGCAACTCATATAAAGCCTAAAAGACAATCGGAGATCATCCCACATCAGCGCGGAGTGGTCACCACCTTGGCATTCGTTTCGATACAGCAGACAAAATGTCACTACAGCGTCCTTCCTCCAACAGGATTCGTACATGACAAAACAAACGAAGCAAAGGCCAAATTCCTAGCTTCAGGGTCTTGACGGTAACTCATATAAAACCTGAAAGACTATCGGAGATCATCTCACACCAGCATAGAGTGATCACCACCTCGACGTTCGTCTCGACACAACAGACGGGATCTCACTACAGCGTTCTTCCTCCAGCAGGATTCAGGCGCGACAATCAAATAACGGAACGGTGGCAAAATCCCTAGTTCCAAACCTCGACGGTTCACCAGCAACCTAGAGACAACCTTGGCATTCGTCTCGATACAGCAGACAAAATGTCACTACAACGTCTTTCCTAGCATTCGGACATGACAAGACAAACGAAGCAAAGGCCAAATTCCTGGCTTCATGATTTTGACGGCAACTCATATAGAACTGGAAAGACCATCGGAGATCATCTCACACCAGCATGGAGTGATCACCACCTCGACGTTCGTCTCAACACAGCAGACAAGATGTCGCTACAGCGTTCTTCCTCCAGCAGGATTCAGACGCGACAATCAAACAATGGAGCCATGGCAAAATCCCTAGTTCCAAACCTCGACGGTTCACGAGCAACCTAGAGACAACCGCGACATTCGTCTCGATACAGCAGACGCAATGCCGGCAAACGAAGAGAAGGCCAAATTCCTAGCTTCAGGGTCTTGACGACAACTCATATAAAATCTAAAAGACTATCGGAGATCATCCCACACCAGCGCGGAGTGGTTATGACTCATCGGGGCTCTCCAAAATGAGCCGAACCTCAAATGAAAAGCGGCATGGCAAAATTCCTAACTCTTGCTCTTGCGACGGTCAAACTACCTAGGAGGATTGCTTGAAGACGTCTTGTCCAGCCCCTGAAGGTATCAAAGACACGATAGTCGCATGGCTACTCGAACAGCAAGGTTGCCTATCGAATAATATATCAGCCAATGTGACGGTACGACGGACAAAACCCTAGTACCACAGACCCTAACGGACCTCTGTCGTAAAGACCAGAGGTTAACTGTGACGTTAGGGTATTCTTGTGAGAAATGCTCGATTCGTCTCGACTCGTGAGGAAAAGCCTTAGGCAGCGGGGATTAAAAAACCTGTTACCTAAGCACTGTGGCCCTGCAAGTCGGTCTAAAACGGACTCTTGCATACTATTCACGGACCATACTCTCCAAAGTCGAACCTTGACAAGGAGGGAAACAACCACGTACGAGTCCTCTCGACTTGTAAGAGGGAAAATTCTCTAGTGAGATCCTTACGACTCTCAAGAGAAAATGCACTTAGGAGTCCCCACGACCCCAAAGGAGAAAATACACCTACGAGATCCTCTCGACTCGTAGGGAGAAAAGTCCTTATGAAACCCTCACGGCTCATAAATTTGAAAAGTCTTAGGTGGCAGATCCTAACCCTATTTCCTAAGCCATCAGTGCCCTACAAGGAAGTCAAGATAGACTATCTGCAGGCCACACTCTCCGAAGTCGAACATCGACAAGGAGGGAAACAATGATGAGTCCTTTCGACTTGTAAGGGAGAAAATTCTCTTGTGAGATCCTTACGACTCTTAAGAGAAAACGCACTTAGGAGTCCTCACGACCCCTGAGGAGAAAATACACCTACGAGATCCTCTCGACTCGTAGGGAGAAAAGTCTTTATGAGACCTTCACGGCTCATAAAGTTGAAAAGCCTTAGGTAGCAGATCTGAACTTGCTTCCTAAGCCATCACTACTCCTCGAAGTATTCAAGACGGAATGTTCTATATCACCTACAGGCTACGCTTACTTAAGGAATATGCCAATAACAAAGCAGAAAATAAAAGGAAGGAGGCAAAAGATTTGTCATTCATACTTGGAAAATTTTTACATCAATAAAGACAATAAACAAAAGCAGCATTATTGAAATGTTTATAAGGGTATAACCTCGGACCCAAGGCATGGATTGAGGAATTCAAAAGTGACCTTGTCCAGAATCTTCCAGGCCTTTCGAACCATCCTGGTGTGCTTTCTTTCGCGATCACAGGCGTCGGGATCCTCACGGATGTCCTCCTCCCTCCGATAAGTAGCACGTATTGCAGACTGTTGAAAAACTTAATGCAGAAGATCGATAAGGTTATCTCGTCTTCTCTTTGAGATTAGGCTCATCAGATACACCGAGTTCACCTTATCCTCGGCGACATCCAATGCCCTAAGTGGCACACCAGTACAGAATAAGGGAAGCGCTTCCTAGATTGCTCCCACGATAAGCTTCAGGAGAGAGGAACGTCGAGGAAGCTGTCGACCATTGTATGCGCCAAAGAGACTCATGATTTCGGCACACTCGGCGTTTATGAATTCTCGATTCTAAGAACGGCTGAGTGAGCGGATGTCTCCGTAAGAGATAATCTCATCGAGATCATACATATGAGCGTCCATTACTCCTGGAAAAGAAAATCAGCAAAAATTAACAGACAGACTGATTAAGCGAATTCTTATTAAAAACAGGCACAGGGAGTTAAACTCCTCGAGAGCAATGCTCTGCGAATGGGAGTGACACCTGTCGAAATCAGTTATGAGGGGAATTTAAAGAAATTCCCCGAGAACGCTGAGAGCCTTGCTCTGAGAAGATGATATAATCCATCAAAAATAAAATTCCATTTTTGATCTTCATTATCCATGAACTCTTAAGAGTTTTTCTCTATGATTTAAAAGGAGGAAAGCTCCATTAATGAATTAAGAAATTATAAATAAAATCCTTGTAAAGAGGAAAGCCCTATTAATGGGACCCTAAAAGGGTTCTCTTTAGATCAAAGATCTATGAAGAGCAAAGCTCTGATAATGGGTAAAACCCTAGTTTATTAAAAGTTTTTAAACTTTACCTAAGTTTTGACAGAGTTTTACTCTTGAAAGGTTCTTAAATTGAAGAGCAATGCTCTGAATAAGAGAAAATTCTTAAGAACGAAGATGGAAATCATCTAAGAAACCAAAGGTCCTATTTATAGGCATTCAGAGCCGTTTCAACTTCTAAAAAAGTTGATCCAACCACCGCTGCACTCACGCTTGGGCCATGTAAGTGCAACGGTGGGGGGGCATTTGTTTCCCCAATCAGAGCAAAGCTCTGTTCAAATTCTAAGATTTGAAATGAAGCGACGCTTCCTTTTCCCAATAAAGAGAAAAGCTCTGTATTAAAAATCTAAAGTAAAAACTGAAGCAACGCTTCGGATTCTGCGCGCTGCGCGCCACGTGTCAAAAGCAGACACGCCAGCGCCGGGAGCGCTGCGCCCTAGGAAGCGCACCCAAGCAGAGCAAAGCTCTGTTTAAATTCAAAATTTAAATTAAAGCAATGCTTCAGATCCAGCGCTCTGCGCTGTGCGCCATGTGTCAAACACAGGTGCGCTAGCACAGTTGCGCTGCGCTCTGCACTGCGTGCCACGTGTCTAACACGGGGCGCTAGCGCAGTTGTGCTGCGCTCTATGCTACGCGTCATGTGTCGAACGCAAGAGCGCTAGCACAAGGTACGCCAGCGCTGGGATTAAAAATCCCCACCGTTAGATCAAAAGATCTATTAATAATAAATTACTAATTAATCAGAATTAAAATTCTGTTATAGAAAGATTTTCCAATCTTATTAAAACAAGAAGACTATCTTCTGTAAAACAGAAGCCCCAGGATCAAAGATCCAACGGTGGGAAATATTCCTAAATCAATCAGAGAAAGATCTCTTAAAACTGATTTAACAAATCATTTGGCCCTATATAATGGACCCTAGACTTCAAGTCTAATATATACAGAAAGAGAGAAAACCCTCTGCAAACTTTGAGAAAACTCAAAGAAAAAGAAAGGCAAGCCTTTAGAAAAAGAAGATCATTTCTTCAAGATAAAGAATTAATTCTTGAACAACAGATATGAAACCATCTCATAAAAAGAAGAAAGATCTTCTTAAAAGATCATAGATCTATAAAAAGACCAAAGTCTTTGATATAAAAGAGATCAAAAGATCTTATTATAAACAAAAAGAAGAAGTATTTACTACATTTACAGATCATTGATCTACAAAAGCAGTGCCTTTTTATAAATAAAGCAAGAACTTTTGTTCTTGAATCTTGAGGCAAAGCCTCCTTTAAAAAGAACATAAAATTGTTCTCCGATCACAAATTTGATCAAGAGCGCTTTGCGCTATTAAAAAGTGCCTTGTACTCATGAACTGCGCCCTTGCGCTCCTTAGACCGGCGCTCAGCGCCAAAACCTGCCACGTGTCAACCAGAGACACAATCTGCGCTTTACGCTTCTAAAATCAGAGCACTGCGCTCATGAGCTGGCGCTTAGCGCCAAGCGCGCCACGTGTCACTCACTGGCGCACCAACAAACTAGTGCAGCGCGCTCATAAATTAAAAGCGCAATGCGCTAACAAACTAGCGCTTAGCGCTAAGCGCGAACGTGTCCTCCTCGTGTGCGCTATCCAACAGAAGCGCAATGCGCTCTTTCCTTGGCGCAAAGCGCCTGACGCGCCACGTGGTGCACTGTCAGAACATACTTTGTTCTGATAAATTAAAAGGGCCGAGCCCAAATAAAGGCTCAATAGCCAGAACAATAAAATGTTCAACTCATATCAACTGAGCCCATATGCTCATAAACCTTTAAACAAACTTTAGTCCTAAATTGGACTATAGATCTCCCAACCAACCTTGGTTCAAGGGTACATCTCTGAACTCCTCTGATATTTGTCGTTGTAATCCTTCAAAGTCTTCAGAGAGGTGATGGGTGCCGACAGCCATACATTCCACGGACTATGATGGACCACCATGTCCTTAAACTAGAAATCGACCAAAATGTCCGTAAACTAAACAATAGAGTCCAAATGCTATTTTGTTGGATCTAAATGATCCTGTTAAGTTGATCTTAGTTTGGAAATTAGACTAACGTATCCTTAACAAACGTTTAAGTTGATCTTAGTCTAAAATGAGACTAACGTATCCTTAAACCAAAACCCCAAACCCAAATCTAAGAAAATACGGATTTGGACTAATCCACGTCCTATGGGCGACAACATAAATTAGTCTCCGTATACAATCCACGGGCAACCACAAACTAAACAAACACCCACGACACGAAGTGACCATCTGGAAAAGGAGAAAGTTGTTGCCGCGATGCGGTAGCGTAATTAACTGCAGGGGCTTGCGCCTGCAGGGAAGAGCGTCCCACAATCAAAAACCCCTCAGACGAGGGGGAATCTGACGAAGTCTGCTATATCGGCCGCATCCGTTTAAACCTTTGATATATGGTGCCATAAATCAACTTGGCATCTTCGGAGAGGTGGACGGATAGCACCAATTAGCATCTGCCCCGAAATTCAGGCCAGACGTTCGCCGCGTCTCTGCCGCGTCTTTCGGAGGGGAACAATGACAATTCATCAATTAATAATTAATAAAACAGCCTCATCATTGGATGAGACTGTTAATTAATGAGAAAATCCTCAAGAAAATTCTCTTTAAATGAGAGATCCCTCGGGATAAGGAGATAATCTCCCTTTGAGAGCAAGGCTCTATGACAGAGTGACACTTATCAAGAAGGAATAAAATTCCTTAAGAGCCCGGCTCTGTAATGATGATGGAAAAATCCATCAAGAAAATTAAAATTAATTAATGAATTAAAAATTCTGGGATCTTCAAGATCCATAAAAAAAACTCTTAAGAGTTCATCATCAAAGATTAAGAAATCTAAAGAGCCGAGCTCTTTAGATTCATGGGTTAAGAAACCCCCAAAAAATCTCTTTAGATCTATGGGTTCATGAGAGCAAAGCTTTGCTAATGAAACCCTAAATGGGTTTTCTTTAGATCAAAGATCTATAAAGAGTAAGGCTCTGTTAAATGGGTAAAACCCTAGATTATCTAAAAAGTTTTTACCTAAAATTTTGGCAGAATTTTGAATCTTAAGTTTCTTAAGATGGAGAGCTATGCTCTGTGAGAGAATAAAATTCTCAGAAATTAAGTAAGAAGATGAATAGAATCATCTAGAGGACCAAAGGTCCTATTTATAGGCATTGAACCACCTCTTCAACTTCTGAGTTGATCCAAGGGCTCAGATGCTGCCACCGCTGCACTCACGTGTGCGCCATATGAGCGCAACGGTGGGGGGACATTTGTTTCCCCCAATCAGAGCAAAACTCTGTTTTGAAATTGAAAATTCAAAAATTGAAGCAACGCTTCAGATTCAGCGCTAGGTGCGCTGCGCGCCACGTGTCAAACACAGATGCGCTAGCGCCAGGTGCGCTGCGCCCTAGGCCACCATGAGTGCACTAGCGCTAGACACACTGCGCGCCACGTGTCAAACACGGGTGCGCTAACGCAGGCTGCGCTGCGCTCTACGCTGCATGCCACGTGTCAAACGTAGGTGCGCTAGCGCAAGGTGCACCAGCGCTATAATTAAAAATTCCCCACCGTTAGATCAAAAGATCTAATAATAAATTATTAATTAATCAGAATTAAAATTATGTTATGGAAAGATCTTTCCAATCTTGTTAAAAACAAGAAGATTGCCTTCTGTAAGACAGAAGCCCTAGGATCAAAAATCCAACGGTGGGGAAACATCCCCAAATCAATCAGAGAAAGATCTCTTTAACTGATTTAACAAATCAATTTTCCCTATATAAAGGCCCCAAGACTTAAAGTCTGATATAGAAAAATCCCCCTACAAACTTTGAGAAAACTCAAATAAAGAAGAGCAAGCTCTTAGCAAAAGAAGATTATTTTTTCAAGATAAAGAAGGATTCTTGAACAAAGAGATGAAATCATCTCATGAAAAGAAGAACCGTCTTCTAAAAAGATCATAGATCTGCAAAAGACCAAGGTCTTTTATAAAAAATATCAAAAGATCTAATCATAAAAACAAAAGAAGTATTTACTTCATTCATAGATCATTGATCTACAAAGGCAAAGCCCTTTTATAAATAAGAACTTTTGTTCTTGAATCTTGAGACAAAGCCTCCTTTTAAAAGAACATAAACTTGTTCTCTGATCATAAATTTGATCAAATGCGCTTTGCGCTACTGAAAAGTTCCTTGCACTCATAAATTGCGCCTTTTGTGCTCCTTGGACCGGTGCTCAGTGCCAAAACGTGCCACGTGTCAACCGCAGATACCATTTGCGCTTTGCGCTTATGAAACAGTGCACTGCGCTTATGAGCTGGCGCTCAACGCCAAGCCTCACTCACTAGTGCGCCACTAAACTAGCGCAACGCTCTCATAAATTAAAAGCGCAATGCGCTTATAAATCGGCGCTTAGCGCTAACCGCGACACATGTCCTTTTCATGTGCGCTACTTGGCAGAAGCGCAATGCGCTCTTTAATTGGCGCAAAGCGCCTGACGCGCCACGTGGCGCGCTGTCAGAACACACATTGTTCTGATGAATGCTATGCATTCAATGTTGGAGATAGTGCCCTCAGAGTCAATTATTGGATCACAGGCACGTGATTGCAATGATTGAGGGAGGACCTATCCCGGGATGACAGTCTTACTCGAGATGATAGTATGCTATCTGGTTTACCTTTATCATCGTGTACTGCTTTAGGTGACCTGACAGGTCGCTATTGCACGTTGATAGAGCCCCTAGGATTCTTGCTTGACTGCCAGCAGTATGAGGGCGATCATATAAGTGAGAGCTGGAGTCTATAAGCACATCCTTAAAAGGTCCCTAGTCGTGGGAGATTCGAGACAGGGCATCGATTCTCCAGAGTAGACTAGTGTATACAGTCGAGACCCCGACGAAGGGCGGTGGCCGGTCTCACAGGCCACTGGTGTCAGTTGGTTCACCTAAGATGTATACAGGTGCTCATTGGGTTATGAGTACACCGGACAGGACTCGCCGGGAACATGGTAGTTGGTCTTATACCTGACGTCAGATAGCAGTTCCCAGGTGACATGTGTACAGGTTAGTTCATCGACCTGGGGATCGTCATTTGTCTCGTGTGAGTTCCCACTGTACTTTGATTACTACCCTACCACGGCTCAAAGGAGTCGTGCAAACAGGTTTTAGTTGGGTACAGTCCCGAGCCACATGGAGGCAGTGAGCGGATCTTCAGGGGTTCGTCTCTCCCGGTATTGGGGGTGAGGTCGCGCTGTGTCTAGGAGAGCCATTACACGAAGTCCTTGGCCAAGGCAGGAGATTTACTGGTAGGTATTCCAGTAGTATCTCAGGGTGTTCTGGGCTACACTCCGACATGACTTGTACCGCTTTTGGGGGTCTGACTTTTACTAACCCCCTAGGCCCGCCATGCGATGCTCATAGATGAACGGACCGGACTGTACGGATATTGTCACTGACAGGCTCAGTAGGGTGTCAGGATGAGTTCGCTCATCGACGTCCCTTTTGGTCAATAGCTGGTGGCCCGTTACGTATTGGCTTATACCTCTGACGTGCTAGTGGTTAAATCCACAGCCATAGTATTGACGAGTCTTTAGAGTCCACCACACTTTCAGTTACTCAAGCTTTCGGGCGAAACGCTGTAGAGGCCGTATGGAGATATGGCAGGGTCCGATCAGATACGTGCGGTATTGCACGGATCAGGATCGGACGGTATGTACTAGAGGCCGTATAAATATATGGCAGGGTTCGATCAGATACGTGCGGTATTGCACGGATCAGGATCGGACGGATATTACTAGCCGGCTTTGGTTTAAGCCGGATCCTAGTTTAGTACAGTGTAGATTTTGTCTCTTTGCATTTGTATCCGGTCGGAATACAGATGCGGGTGTGTATGCACAGTATCGGGGTTTTCCTGTAATTTATTACGGGACCAGTTTTCTGGAGTTGCCAGTTTGCATTCCGTTCCGGCTGGTTTTCCTTTGTTCTTTCCCGGCCGGACTTTTCCAATGGAGGGGGTTATTTGCAAGTTTGCAAATAACACTTTGTGGAGGGGTTTCTTGCATAAGTATTGGTTATGAAAGCATCTTTGCTTTTTTATGCATTTATTGTGATTGGAAAGGGTTAAGGTGGGGATGTATGTTTGTTATGATTATGTCTAGGATGTGGTCACCCCTTCCTACCTTCACCTCCCTTCTCATCTTTTGTTTACCCCCCCCCCCCCACCACCATTTCCCAACAGAGAGGGGCCGGCCACATTTTGTGGGAGAGGGGAGAGAGTTCATTTTGAGGAAAGATTGGTTCATATCATTTTCATGCTTGCAAAATTCTACACTTCATTCCAAAGTCCATTCATGATCCCTCCATCCTCCATGGCAACAAAACCCCAAAGAGATATAGACTCTACATTGTTCTACAGCACATCTTGGGCATGTCGACTTGCCAGCTTCATGCCCGAGTTGCCTCGGTATAGAGGCGGGAGCCCGTAAAAGAAACAGGCGATGTGGTGCCCTTCCGGCAAGGAGGCGACGACCGGAGTTTCCGCGAGAGATCGGGACGACGACGAGAAGACCGGAGGACTCGGATCACTCGGTATATCTCTTCCCTATCTTGTTACTTTGCTAGAACTAGTTTAATGGCCCGATCCGGGGTTTAGTGCACGGTGGTGTCGGTTTACTAAGTTCGCAAAATTAAAGTTTATCACCGTTTCCGCATTTGGCCGTAGGATTGACGACCGGGGCGCTGCCGTGCACTTACAGTGGTATCAGAGCCTCGCCATTAACTTCGTCTAGCTTCGTTTGATGTGTTTTGCATTTCCGATTGACCAAAATTCCAAAACTTGCATTTTTGTTCATATCAGTTTTCTGTTGAAATTTTTTGGTCTCGAAAAATTTTTCAGGTTGTAAATTATTGATGTACTCGAAAATCTAAGAGATCTGTAAAAATTCGATGAAGTGAATCCACTTTTGGAGCGCGGAACCGCCGCAAGAACCCCCTTGACGCCGCGTTTCCGCCGCACTACTTTGGATTCGCTGCACCAATTTTTTACAGAGGCTTTCTGGGGTTAAAATTGGGGTTTTGGAATATTAAAATTGGGCCCAGATTTTCTGTGAGTGCTACAGTCTTGCTTGGGGGCCCACTTGTTAATTTTTTGATCGATCGGATATTTTAAACACATTATTTCACAGTATTTACATTATATCTGCGACCGTGAATGTCACTTGATCGGTAAATCCAGTCTAACTGCTATAGCCCGGTTAGACGGATTTGCGAACGTGATTTTCACGTTGATGTTCTGTGTTTTGCTGTGATGTTGCGGATCGGTCGTGGGGATAGCCTGGATGCAATGCTAGTACAGTTGTGGTTGTATTATGTACATTTGATATTGCGGGGCGAGCGTCCGACATGTGGACTGCCGTCACTGCCTGTTTGTATTATTCTTTTGGGGCACGACCTGGTTGCGGTCGATGTACCCGTTGTATGTATATTTTACTTTCTGTACTAGGATTACCCCGCGGAGGGGTGCACGGATAGCCGGGTTCAAGAGGGCAACAAGCCCGCATCTCATGGCATTGAGACGGAGGGGGCTTTACTCTAGGATTGGCGGGCTATTCACCGCACTCGTAGGGGGTACAGGTTGACCCAGGAGGGGTGCCCGAGTTACCGGATTCCGCGAAGTGCTGGGTGGTCCATTCACGTTGCTGAAGGGGGCTGCCTCGCTTCAGGTTTTAGCGGGTAACTTGCCGCGCCCGTAGGGGTCTAGGATTTCATTGCACAGGCTATCCACACGACCAGGGGAACGTCGGGTTTCAGTAGTGGCTCTGTGAAACCCGGGGATCCCAGATATCTGTATTGTTCTGTGATGCTGTACATTTCTGTGTTGTTGCATTTTATTCACGCCTTGAGCGAAATATAATATATTGGTATATATATTAGTAGATGTTGTATATGTTTTTCATCCGTGCTAGTCCAGTCCCCGCTCTGTCGTTAGTTAGCTAACCTAACGGGTGATGACGGGACCCAGTGGTGAATGCGGATGGCATATACGTACGTCAGTATATTTTCGTTCTTTGTGGTGTGATCAATTGATGGGACTGCATTGATTCGGATCAATGCAAGTTAAAACAAACCTATTCTGATGTTGTTGGAACACTTTTCAAAAAGCTGTTATTGCAAGGACGTTCACTTTTGTTTTGCATCGTGGTATTCATTTGGAATATCCTGCTCCTCAGTCGACGAGGCAAGGGCCGAGATCCCTTTACCGGGAGTGACCCCTTGGACAGAAGTTTGCGTCAGGGTATTAACTTCACTATAGCCGATTACTTTTGCTTTGCACAGTGATATTCGGTTATGAATATCCAGCACCCCATTCTACGGGGAAAGAGCCGAGATCCCTTCACCGGGAGTGACTTCTTTAGTAAAGGTTTTCGTCACTATATTTTCTAAAAAGCTATCCGTTCCTTCAACGATATCAAGTTCATTACGTTAAAGGTTTTCGCCAGAAACCATTCGTAGCCCTCCGTCGTTTCATATGGGTAGTCAATAGTATTCAAGCTGTGTATGTTGGCCAAAGTCAAGGCACAGTGTTTGGTAGCTGTTGGTTATTCATATGCAGCATAGATAGATGTGTTGGTTTGGGGCAGTCGTACTACCATTTTGGCCAAAGTCAAGGGTATGTACGGGTGGGCTCAAATTAACCTGAAGAATGACGGGTTGAACTTGACATGTGACTTATGATATGTTGGCCAAAGTCAAGGTCATAAGAGCATGGGGTAAAAATCCACATCGGGAGTTTCAAAAGTACTGAAACTTGCCAGATATGCGCATACCTTCTGGAGTGTGATGACGTGAGAGGATTCCGTCACGTTATCATGCGATGAGAGTTGGATCCCGATTCCCACTGATGAGTTGGTTTACTCCTCGGGTGACCCCGACTAATTCTTCTTTCAGGTTTGGAGGAGAATTTGAGGTACAGTGGGAGGTTTCCTGATTAGATAAATTGGTAACCATTCTGATCTAGGCTAGAGTGCACGCTGAGTGTTTCTTTTCTCTCTCTCTCTGGCAGCAACCATTGACCTGACCCTAAGACTACGACTCAGAGACCAAGTTGACCGAACCTTCTTAACACTAGCTTTTGGATTGTCAGAGTTGCAGACCTCATTGCCACTCCTACTTTTACCCTTTTCTCCAGGACACCCCGTATTACTGCGAACGTCCACTTCCATTGGACAAAGCCATCGTATGGTTAGATACGAACTCGAAGGAATTCGAGGATGGTTTCCGGTTCTGGAGAAAACGGATAGGATTATTCAGTTGTCTTTTCCTTTTTGCCTTCTCTCAAGTTACGAGTACTCCTTAGTTTAGGAGATAGTACACCTATTACGCAAATTGGATAGTCTTCTTCCAAACTTTGGGCTGGTGCCGAACAGTGGGGAATGAAGAAAACCAATTAGCATAACGATGGTGTGCAGAAGGTATTAAGATTAAGACAAAGCAAGGGATTAGTAAGAGGGCAAAGTAAATTGCGACTGATATTCACGACCAAACCAATTATTTCTTCGCCAATCCTAAATCACCTTTGTATTTCTCCAGGACACTCTGTATCACTACGAAGATCCACAGTTTATTGGATATTCCATCGTATGGTTATATACGAACTCGAAAGGAACTTGTTCCAGTTCGGGGATGGATTCTGGTCCAGGAGGAATAAGGTTTATTCGGTTGTCTTTTATCTTCACCTTCTCTCGTATTGCGAGTGCTCCTAGGACTAGGACAGTTCACCCATTATTCTTATTGGATAGTCTTCTTCCAAACCATAGGCTGGTGCCGAACGGTAGGGAAGGAAGAAAACCATTTGGCCTAAGGGGTGTGCAGAAGGTAACGACTAAAGACATATAAAGGGATTTGGAGAGGTGGCAAAGAATTATGCGGTTATAGTTGTGAATCTGGATAATGGTAGAGGCATTACTAGGAATACCAGGATACCCCATCGAAACATTTCAATGTTTCAGTTCACTGTGTATTGTTAAAAGAAAACTGATTTCCCGATTAGACACTTGCTCCAGGGTATGTATTTACCAGGTTTGATTCTCACATCTGTATGGTTTTACAGATGATGAGTGGGAGTAAGTTATTGGGAATTGGGTGATCATCCTCATTATATCGGGATTCGTTACAATCGGTGATATTTGAGGAGATCACCTGGGATGTTTGCCGGTCGGCAAATTTTTGGTTTTGAATATCCGCTGTTGTGCACCAATTTCAAATTGATATATCTGTACGTCTATTTTCATAGAGTGAGATATACCTTTTGACATTATGTCGATGACATTTACCTATATCAGTGGATGGTTAGGTAAGGAGCATTAAACAGCGGTGTAATTCTTCTTAACCATAAGTACAGTTTTCAACCTGCGACACACAGTGAAAGAGTTAGACTCAGCAGACTTATACAGAGTATTGTATGTTGTCCAGTGTCCATTAGGACAGAGGGGTTGGTCCTCATACTATATTCTGTTTACTTTTAACTTCTCTAGTTCTTAGACATGTGTTTCGTTGAAACACAGGGTCTAAGTTTTGAGGAGTTATAGGTATTTGAATAGAGTAGAGAACCAGGTGTAGCAAGTATCGGGATTCTTCAAGGTGATCGAAGATGTAGATACTTGTGTATGGTATTCAGTTGATAGTAATGATAAAGAGAAATAGCTTCTTTTTCAGGTTACTCATAATTGGAAACATTCCTAAGTTGAGTAACGCTGATCAGCCTCTCTCCATTTAGTTGACATGCACTGGAGACAGCTGCATGATTTGAATCTGGTTAAATTAAATCAGTGCCTCTGGTTCTATATTGGATATAGTACAGTTCATATCTTAACATTGTTAAGGTACGGGGAGTTGTCCGGCTTATGATTAAAACCAGACTCTGGATAACTCAAGGCACGTTTCTGTAATGGCTGTTTGTGGGTTGACCCAGGCTATGACGACGGTTGACTTTCTACCATAAGAAAGATCAATAGTGATATTGTTCTTGACTCGCCACAGTTTTAATAAAAATGGTTATTTTTCAGAAAACAGTAGTGGGAGTATGGTAGAACTGGAAGTGATTCCAGAACCGCAAACGATTACTGAAGATTTGATAAGGAACCTAAAGATTCAATCTGATTTGACATTCCATTGGCCACTCCGCAGATAAGGTGGGTAACTTCAGACACCCGAGAGGTACTCCGGTAGCCTCAAGAACGGTGACAGGGAAGTTCTTGTTTACCCACACTTGCCATTGTTGTTGTTCCAGGCTGCGAGACCCGGCAGGAGGATGAGTATAGCGTCGTTCTAAACTAGCTTTAGAAGTGCACATCTATATGACTCTGCCAGAGGGTTTTCGTAGTCAGTGGGAGCAGCGGAAGCATTGGTGGACATCAGGCTTATGTCTATTTATAGACTAAAGCAGATATAGCGGAGTTAGATCATCTGTTTCTGATGTGACAGTCATAGGTTTGACGTCATCAGAATAGGGGATGGATCTGTTAAGAAGGTAGTAGGAAGTGATATTCCTATACTACGATTGGTTATACTTTGGTCGTCACACAGTGGTTTCTCCACATGGGATTTGGACATTATATCAGACATACTGGTTACTGGATCTATGGTTCTAGATCTAGATTTGGGTGGTTTCCCAATCAGGGTACCTTGACAGCATTCTAAGAGTATTTAGAATGGACGACTCCTGGCACGGTAGTGTACCTGCAGGTGATGGAGTCACCCTCTCTAAAGGTGTATTATAGACTAAAGTAGAGAGGGATATGCATGATTGGCAGATCACTTGCTTAGGCAATTGAGTCAATCATGAGATGTCAAGTACCACACCAGATGTTGTTCTTGCACTAGATGCAATAAGTTAACATTGATCCAATCCTGGAGAAACAGTCGGAAGCAGTTTTAGAACATAAGTGTATGTTCTAGGGATATGATAACGACAGCCTCATTTGGGAGACAGTTATCATTTCATGCTTCCAAGGTGACATGGACAACAAGGAAGTTGTCAGAGTTATAGTTTTCCTTCTGACGAGGGGCAGTATTTTGGACAGGTGGTCCAAGGAAATACTGAGAGTGGCATGGCGCAGGATACTGATTAAGTTCAGTTGACGATACAGTCTAAGAAGTTTGGATTTGGAGTTCATTTATGAGCTCGGTCCCATCAGACATCCAGACATTCTAAGACAGGTATTGCTCATTTCGGGAGATGGCTTTCTCTGCGAACTTGAGATATAGAGAGACATAGAAAGAAACATCTGAGCGGATCCACTCACTGAGGCTATTCCTCGAACGCAATAGTCTTCTAAACAGGCTTTGTGCGACTAACTAGTAGAGGAGTTGGGTGTTCGGTATCACACGGGCTGTGAGTATGCGACATCGCAATAATTAGCCTTGAGTGCAAGTGGGAGATTGTTGGAGATAGTGCCCTCAGAGTCAATTATTGGATCACAGGCACGTGATTGCAATGATTGAGGGAGGACCTATCCCGGGATGACAGTCTTACTCGAGATGATAGTATGCTATCTGGTTTACCTTTATCATCGTGTACTGCTTTAGGTGACCTGACAGGTCGCTATTGCACGTTGATAGAGCCCCTAGGATTCTTGCTTGACTGCCAGCAGTATGAGGGCGATCATATAAGTGAGAGCTGGAGTCTATAAGCACATCCTTAAAAGGTCCCTAGTCATGGGAGATTCGAGACAGGGGATCGATTCTCCAGAGTAGACTAGTGTATACAGTCGAGACCCCGACGAGGGGCGGTGGCCGGTCTCACAGGCTACTGGTGTCAGTTGGTTCACCTAAGATGTATACAGGTGCTCATTGGGTTATGAGTACACCGGACAGGACTCGCCGGGAACATGCTAGTTGGTCTTATACCTGACGTCAGATAGCAGTTCCCAGGTGACATGTGTACAGGTTAGTTCATCGACCTGGGGATCGTCATTTGTCTCGTGTGAGTTCCCACTGTACTTTGATTACTACCCTACCACGGCTCAAAGGAGTCGTGCAAACAGGTTTTAGTTGGGTATAGTCCCGAGCCACATGGAGGCAGTGAGCGGATCTTCAGGGGTTCGTCTCTCCCGGTATTGGGGGTGAGGTCGCGCTGTGTCTAGGAGAGCCATTACATGAAGTCCTTGGCCAAGGCAGGAGATTTACTGGTAGGTATTCCAGTAGTATCTCAGGGTGTTCTGGGCTACACTCAGACACGACTTGTACCGCTTTTGGGGGTCTGACTTTTACCAACCCCTTAGGCCCGCCTTGCGATGCTCATAGATGAACGGACCGGACTGTACGGATATTGTCACTGACAGGCTCAGTAGGGTGTCAGGATGAGTTCGCTCATCGACGTCCCTTTTGGTCAATAGCTGGTGGCCCGTTACGTATTGGCTTATACCTCTGACGTGCTAGTGGTTAAATCCACAGCCATAGTATTGACGAGTCTTTAGAGTCCACCACACTTTCAGTTACTCAAGCTTTAGGGCGAAACGCTGTAGAGGCCGTATGGAGATATGGCAGGGTCCGATCAGATACGTGCGGTATTGCACGGATCAGGATCAGACGGTATGTACTAGAGGCCGTATAGATATATGGCAGGGTTTGATCAGATACGTGCGGTATTGCACGGATCAGGATCGGACGGATATTACTAGCCGGCTTTGGTTTAAGCCGGATCCTAGTTTAGTACAGTGTAGATTTTGTCTCTTTGCATTTGTATCCGGTCGGAATATAGATGCGGGTGTGTATGCACAGTATCGGGGTTTTCCTGTAATTTATTACGGGACCAGTTTTCTGGAGTTGCCAGTTTGCATTCCGTTCCGGCCGGTTTTCCTTTGTTCTTTCCCGGCCGGACTTTTCCAATGGAGGGGGTTATTTGCAAGTTTGCAAATAACACTTTGTGGAGGGGTTTCTTGCATAAGTATTGGTTATGAAAGCATCTTTGCTTTTTTATGCATTTATTGTGATTGGAAAGGGTTAAGGTGGGGATATATGTTTGTTATGATTATGTTTGGGATGTGGTCACCCCTTCCTACCTTCACCTCCCTTCTCATCTTTTGTTTCCCCCCCCCCACCACCATTTCCCAACAGAGAGGGGCCGGCCATATTTTGTGGGAGAGGGGAGAGTGTTCATTTTGAGGAAAGATTGGTTCATATCATTTTCATGCTTGCAAAATTCTACACTTCATTCCAAAGTCCATTCATGATCCCTCCATCCTCCATGGCAACAAAACCCCAAAGAGACATAGACTCTACATTGTTCTACAGCACATCTTGGGCATGTCGACTTGCCAGCTTCATGCCCGAGTTGCCTCGGTATAGAGGCGGGAGCCCGTAAAAGAAATAGGCGATGTGGTGCCCTTCCGGCAAGGAGGCGACGACCGGAGTTTCCGCGAGAGATCGGGACGACGACGAGAAGACCGGAGGACTCGGATCACTCGGTATATCTCTTCCCTATCTTGTTACTTTGCTAGAACTAGTTTAATGGCCCGATCCGGGGTTTAGTGCGCGGTGGTGCCGGTTTGCTAAGTTCGCAAAATTAAAGTTTATCACCGTTTCCGCATTTGGCCGTAGGATTGACGACTGGGGCGCCGCCGTGCACTTACATTCAATACAAGATAAAAGATGTCAGAACCTAATGCTCAACATTATTAAAAAGGCCAGGCCCAAGTAAAGGCTCAACAGCCCAGAACAATAAAATGTTAAACATTTATTGGACTTAGCCCAACATTGGCCATAAGTCCTCAACTTATATTTAATTGAGCTCGTCTGCTCATAAATATTTAACAGATCTTAGTCCTAAATTGGACTATAGATCTTTCAACCAATTCACACCGGTTCAAGGGTACATCTCTTTACTCCTCTGATATCTATCGTTGTAATCCTTCAACGTCTTCAGAGAGGTGACGGGTCCCGACAACCACACACAACTACGGACTGTGGGGTCCTTAAACTCATGGACTACGATGTCCCTAAACTTCATAGACTATGATGTCTTTAAACTACGAACTGTGGGGTCTTTAAACTCATGGACTACGATGTCCTTAAACTTAATAGACTATGATGTCTTTAAACTACGGACTGTGGGGTCCTTAAACTCATGGACTACGATGTCCTTAAACTTTATAGACTATGACGTCTTTAAACTACGGACTGTGGAGTCCATAAACTCATGAACTATGATGTCCTTAACCTGGACTGTGGGGTCCCTATAAACCCACGGACTACGATGTCCTTAACCTTGGACCGGGATGTCCTTAAACTAACATTGGACCACTATATCCTTAAACTGGTAATCGACCGCAATATCCCTAAACTAAACAATAGAGCCTAATTGCTCTCTTGTTGGATCTAAACGATCTTGTTAAGTTGATCATAGTCTAAAAACTAGACTAAAGTATCCTTAACATACGTTTAAGTTGATCTTAGTCCCAAATGAGGCTAAAGTATCCTTAAACACAACCCCCAAACCCAAATCTAAAAAGATACGGATTTGGACTAATCCACGCCCTACGGGCGACAACATAAATTAGTCTCCGTATACAATCCACGAGCAACCACAAAAAAAACAAACACCCATGACACGAAGTGACCATCTGGAGAAGGAGAAAGTTGTTACCGCGATGCTGTAGCGTAATTAACTGTAGGGGCTTGCGCCTGCAGGGAAAAGCGTCCCCACAATCAAAAACCCCTCAAACGAGGGGGAATCTGACGAAGTCTGCTACATCGACCGCATCCGTTTAAACCTTCGATACATGGTGCCATAAATCAACTTGGCATCTTCGGAGAGGTGGACGGATAGCATCAATTAGCATCTGCCCCGAATTTCAGGCAAGACATCCGCTGCGTCTTTCGGCGGGGAACATAGGGCATTGGTGAGTCCAACGACACCACCGAAAACTCATAGAGCCTGTAGCGCGCACAAAAGCAGTCTCCGTAATATCATCACTCCAAACCTGCAACAATGATGACCTGATCCCAAAACAAACTTAGCAAAATGTCTCGCATTCTGGAGTTGATCAAAGAAATCGTCAATGCGAGGTAAATGATACCTATCCTCACCGTAACTCGGTTCAATTGACGATCAATCAATACACAACCTCAAACTGCCGTCCTTCTCTTGACGAACAGAATAGGAGCTCCTAAAAGAGAAATACTTCGATGCATAAGTCCCTCCACAAGCAACTCTGCAGCTGATCATTAAGCTCCCGAAACTCCGCCGGCTCATCTGGAATAACGTCGGAAAACTCTCGTACGATGGAAAGCCGGTCGAACAAACCCACCGTGGCTCCAGCATCCCGAATGAAAGCCAAGAATTCTCGATATCCTCTCCTCAAAAGCCGATTAGCGAAAAAGGCTGAATTCAACCTGTGAAAGGCGGCGCCACTGTCCTCCCGCACAGCAAGAACTGACTCGCTGGGAAAACAAAACCTGACTGTTTTCTCACGGCAGTCCACAAGCTCCTAGCACATAGCTTACCAGTTCATGCCCAGGAGAATGTCAAATCCAATATCTCAAGAAGGATCAAAACGACGGACGAATCTCTATCTCCTATCCGATTAGAACACGACCGAAATATGTGTCGCGCAACAAGGAATCGCTGACAGAATTAACACAACAAACTGCTGATCTAGCTAACACATCTCTCGTCCAAAGCCTCTGCTACTCCCGCGACATGCACGAAACCTGTCACGACGACTGAACCTCTGTCTCTTGGCTGGTACACCTGCACGAGCCCTCCTCTGTCCTCGAACTCCCAAAGTCTCGGAAAGATGCTCCTCGTCAAATAGGGCTGATAGCAAGGAATAACTGGGTAACAGGGGTGGCAACTTCCTATAGCTACGCTCGACTGGCCTCAACCAAAGACCTCATCGTCTGGCGCAAGTCCTGCATCTCTGCCTCAAGCCTAAAGATACGATCTATCGAAGGCGGATCCGTATGCTCCTGCGTAACGAGCATGCCATCCTGGTTAGTTCTCGTCCCACATGAGTCAACTCTGACCTCGGCTCTCGGCATCACTCTGAGTCCTCATAGTCATCGGCGGCAAAGGCTATAAATGGAAAAATGATTCGATATGAACACGGAAATCGAATCACAAGGATATGTATCATCAAGGAATGAATTTCAAGCAATTAGTACTTAGGTCACTTTATGCGGAGTACCATGTCGTGAGTATGCCGCAGACATACATACACTACGTTACTCTGATTAAGCTACCTACTCCATCATACCAAGGTCATCCTACACTCCGAAAGGTAAAACCTAGCACTCTGATACCAACTTTGTCACGACCCGAAATTGGCACGTGACGGCCCTTAAACTACGCAACATCTACAGGCGTAACGCAATTTAAGTAAGCCAAAAACCCAGCAATCTAAACCATCAAAAGTAGTAAGTGATAAAAACATTGTTAAAACTTTTGAAAATCTCGAGTACAAATTCTTTAAAGTCCAATTTAGTTTCTTAAAAATTTTGGCAGCACTTCCTTTGTAAAAACTAACCCTAAAAATGAGTACAACATAAATATAAGTAAAGCATCCCCAATGGGAGAAAATTCCACGCCCAAAGGTGGAAATAACCACCACAATGGATATACGACGCCGTAGCAAAGAAATAAAAGACGATATAAATAAAAAAAACTGCATAAAAGACCTCCAAGTCACAAAATAACATACAATATCGTCCTCACATCAAGTCTCTAAGTCATATATGAAAGTGGTAGATGGAGAGTACATAGTACAAAGATAACAATAAACAATATCGGATAGCCGCAAAACCCACCTATAGCAAAACTACGCACAGTCAGCCGAAGCGGTATCCGCTGCAAAAGATGATATGAAAGATGAAAAGCCTGCCGCGACTGCCCTAAGGGACTACCTACAAAACACTGTGGCACAACGGGGGTGCGTTGCCAACTCGTGAATAGTAAATAACATATGCAGGTAATCACAAGTATGCACGTACAACGCGAATCTAATGCATGCAAGCTGATAGCAATAAATGGCAATATGTATGCAACAGTCATGTAAGGTACTCTATCAGGTACTACTAATACATGAACAATAAATGGCAATATGTATGCAACAGTCATGTAAGGTACTCTATCAGGTACTACTAATATATGAACAATAAATGTGGAGTATGGGATAAAACATGTCATCCTCATGGAATCCTGACCTCGTGGTAGGACCAAAGTTCATCAAGACAATCTAAATCCCAAATTTCCTCAATCAGCCCCCAAATTGGCCCTCATATCCAGTAAGTCTCATATATCCTGAGTGTCCAATATCAAGTAAATCTCATATATCCAGTATCCAATATCAAGTAAATCTCATATATCCTGAGTGAGTATATTGCAAGATCATTATGATGATATATATAAATTAGATATGTATACATATATATTAGTGTCCCATTCCACTAATATATATATATATATATATATATATATGCATATATAACAGCGTCCCATTCCACTGTTATATATACTTAGGAGTAAAAATATCATGAAAACAAGTGTCTAACACATAAATACTGATCTATCAGGCGCTGTCACCACGACTGGCCCTCCTGATAGGTATGTATCATACGCTATCCCGAAAACTCGAGTGCCTAGCTCTGACACTCGAAATTCGACGTATCCATACGTACATGACGTTCAAGAGGGTCTTGGAAGCACAGAAAGAAACCACATCTCAACTCATTTTAGTATACAGCGGTCGGTATCCCCACGATAACCGCCGAGTCATAGGTACTGTCACCGGTAGGTATGGTTCCCCCACTAACTCATCGTCTACTCCACGAAATTCTTGCCTCGGGTACCTCCGGGCCCCACCATGTACCCGCACACGGCTCCCTCCATTACTCGCGTGGGGTATATATATCAGAACTGATAAATCTTATGGTGGATGCTGAAATATCATATCAAGAGAAACCGAGTTTTTCAAATAATGCATAATTTCATGAAACTACCACGGTCCTCAAATCCAGAAAATATCATGAAAAATCCATATCTCAATGCGAAAATCCATGAATATAATATATGCAATAGAAAACTGTAATGTGAGCATATAAAAGAAAAGCCGCTATTTAACTGCAATAAGTTAATATATATATCATGAGGTTCCTAAGTTCTCCAAATCTATATGACATCAAATAAAGGTGAACATGTAGCTATAGCCAGATATATGTGTAAACATGTAAGTATAGCAAGGTATATGTATCTACCTATCAGTAATAATGTAATATCCTCCAGGTATAAGTGTAAGTATGTATGCAAGGTGTACATGCAGCTATGTCTCATATGTATATATACCTATCACTAATGATACAATACTATATAGGTATATAGATAACTAGCATGTAAGCATGTCAATGCATATGTGTAAGCATATAGGTATACAGGTATGCTATATGTCATATGCACGAGGAAAATAAGGATCATGTCTTAATGTCCCTAAACAATACAATATTATATATGTATAGGTGTTGTGCGTATCATAACAATTATCGATGGTGTGTGTGTAGTATACAATTAGTGTTCGTGAAATATGAACCGTCAATAATGGTGTTGTGTCTCATTAATACTAAGTCCATGCATAATAGGAAATGAGATATGCAACGAAGGTACACATGCACAATCAATATCTGTATACATCTAACTAATAGTCATATCATTTAATCTAGCCCAGACGCATAACGCCATGCGGGCGATTCCTCTGTAGATGTTAAATCTACTCACTACAATCCTGGCTAAGTAAAGCCAACCACTCGCTTTTCCTTCTTCGCAGCGCCCGAAGTCCCCGCCTGCGATCCTGAAAGCATATAACAATATAACAATGTATATTAGTAATCGACCAATAACACGTACAAACTACGTTTGACCGACGAACCAACTCCAAGCGTACTCTCAAGTGTTCGTCAACTGGCTAACGCGCATAGCAACACTACGAAACTAACTCAAGAGCAAAATCTACATAAAGAAATGAACGACATCGGCACGACCCTAATTAGGAACGCTAAACGATACAACCATCAAGCCTAGACCCTGATCGTACCGATCACGCATTCACAACACACTAATAAACGTGGAATCTAATATAAATAACGTCGCAACGTCAAAAGAAACCCACGCCAAAACTTAGCGAAATCTAGTAAGCAATATATATCATTTTAGCTCAAAACTACAAGTTTTTTTTCCAAAACTAAAATTTACAAATATCACCAAATAGCAAGATTAAACCATCCAAACCATTACTAGAATTTTAATCTCATTTAATTAGAATATCAATTAACATTCTAGCAATTAAGTTAAGTTTTCATTTGTCTAAAATTATCAACTAACCTTTTCACTAATCAAAACTTAACTTGATTACAAAAAATCTTACTAGGAATTCTAAATATGAAATTAAAAGCTTTAAATTAATATCTAATTAAGCTAATTAAAGTAATAAGCAACAATTAGAGTTTAGGGTTTGGATTTATACCTCAACAAAAGAAACACAACAAGCAAACACAACTCCAAATTTTAGCTTCCAAAATGCTAACTTGAAGAAGATCCAAACATGCTTTGTGAAGAAGAATGAAGGGAAATGATTTGTATTTGAATTTGTATGAATTATTTAGGATTTTTGATGAATTTATTTGAGCTTGAAGTGAAGAATTGAGGTGGTGAAAAAAATGGGCAGCCAAGGAATGAAGTGGCCGGCCATGGAGGAAAATGGTGAAGGCTAAGGAATTTGTATGGAAAAAGCTATATAAAAACAACATTAAATGCTAATTAATGCAAATGCCACCTCTTATCTCTTTCATTTTCAAATTAAAATTTTCTTTAAATCACACAAATATCTAGCTATTTTGGACGGATAGGATTAAAGTTTAATCTAGTGATTAACTTAGCATAGCCTCAGCATAGCCTCACTTAGTAATAATTAACCCAAGAAAAAATGTAATTACCACTAATTTAGTGCACAAATAAAGTATTAAAATCATATTTTAAATAGGAAAAAATATTAAAATGCACAAAAATTACCAGTGGCTTACAAAAACCCGCAAACTAGCCATTTCCTAGCTAAACTAGGCGCAGTGCATTCTATACTGCAAAAAAATCGCTTCTAGGTTTTACGGAAAAAATACAATTTATTTTACCATAAAAACGGAAAATTCGCAAAATGATTTCTAAAACGTTACAGGCATCGTCCATGCCAATTTCAAAACTTTGCCATTCTAGCTAACCCTAACACTAGAATCGTAACTAGAAAATCCGACGATACTAAATGTAAACACATTACATCTAAGTGAATGAGGGAATACAACCTTTATAGACCAGTCATTCACTTCTAAAGCTCCATGTCGTAGTTCCTTCGCTGCAAGTTGTGAAGACCCAGACTCTAGTAAGGGTTCACATGAAGAAACGAACAAGCTTACTCAATGTCTTCGAGGTCGAAGATGATCTACGTCGAGGAGACTCGAGCTCATGCTACCTCTTCACTAGTGGTGAAATTAGTGAAGCAAACACCCTAAACTAAATGGATAATAGTAGAGGATGATGAAGTAGGAAGTGTGCTCACTTTAGTTTTATTTTTCTCACAATATTTCATTACTTAGAAAAAGATAGCAAGCTTTTTCTCTTGAGGAAGAAGAAGAAGTGATGAAGAGATGAATGAACTCCTGAGGTTAGAATTGCAACAACGGTGAGTTAGTGTCATACACTAACCCTTGTAGAGAGTTAACCACTGTGTAAGGTTAATGGTTAGGTTAATAAATATCTTAAGAAAAACAAAACAAGAGGACTTAGTCAATGGTTCTACTAGTTTCTTCCAAGCTCAACCACGACTAATTCCAAATCATTTTGAATTACTTAAAATAAATAAAACCCTTACATTAACCTAGCATGGTATGAGTCTTATACATACATATTGCATGTGTAACCTAGCATGACATAACAATATATATCACATATATATTTTGTGCAAAAAGAAAACAATACATTTATCATATATCATATATATATATCAATATATCATAAGTGAGAAAAATGAATACTTAAGTGAGCTAATATTAGTTAATGTAATTTAATATATCAAATATATAATTATACAATAAATTATCAAATCAACACTTGATTTAATAATCCAGCTATATTATTTACAACCGACTAATATCATATGAATCAACTTATCGAATCAACATTTGATCCGATAACCTGGCTATATCATATATAACCGACCGATATCACATATCGCGAGAATAGAATGCGGTATCACATACATGCATTAATCTTGGTCCCGCACATATCACATATATGCTCCTACTCTGTTTCGCATGAACCAGGAAACCTGTGTGTAGGACTCTAAAGACTCGTCAATACGCCGGTAGTAGGTGATGATCATATCAAACACGCACAAGCCGCAAGCGGTCTGCTAAACGTAACGGCCACCCGGGTATTGAGCGATCAGAAGATCAACAAGCAAGCCTGCTCATACTTTTGCGAATCCAATCAGTAACACTATCGTACAGTCCGGTCTCTTCGTCAGATAGGTCGCATATCACAGCCTGGGGGTGGTTTAACGTCAGACCCCAATAACCTGATAAGTCATGCCGATGCAAGGTTCATAACGGTTCGAGAAACTACTGATAACACTTACCAGTAAATCTTAGCAACCCTGGCCAGGGATTTCCTGTTATGGACAATCGAGCATAGTGCAACATCAACTCCTAATACTGGGAGAGATGAAACCCCTCCTATCGCTCATTGCCTCCATGAGACTCGGGACTGTACCCAAAAACCACCTTTTTGCACGATCTCTTGACCGCAGTATGGTGAAAATCAAAGCACGGTGGGAATCACACAAGATTCTATGACGATCTCGGGTCTACAGACTAACCTGTACCAGTGTCACCAGAGAACTGCTATCCGACGATAGGTATAATACCATCTAGGAGTTCTCGGCGAGTCCGTTAAGTGTACCCAATCTCCACTGAGCACCCGTATACCTTCTCTGATGTCAAACACCAATGGATATGAGATCATCCATCGCCCATCATATGGGTTGAGAATCGTATACGCTAGTCTACTCTGGAGTATCAATGCCCTGTCTCGATACTCCCATGACTAGGAGGTATCATCCAGATCTTCCATGGAGAATCCTCGTGATAAGAGGAGCTTGACCGAGTGTAGCATAGGAAACCATTTCCTATCAAGAGTATGTCATCTACGTACAATACGTGAAAGACAACCAAACTCTCTACTACCGTCTTGTATATACAAGGTTCATCTACCTTTTTGATGAACTCAAACTCTTTGACTGTCACATCAAAACAGATATTCCAACTCCACGATGCTTGCATTGATCCTGATAGACTTAAGCATAGTTTTGAAAGTCTCAACTTTTCCATCTACACCAAGAATATTCTCAAGATCCATTTGCTCCTGATGGGTTTTACCCCTTCAAGTGAAACATTCAAAGTCACACTTTGTTGGTATACATGGATTCCAACTTTGATCACATAGCGTCCAGCCATTTCACAGAGTCCCCACTCCTGATGGCCTGTCTTAACCTAGTTGGGCCATCATCAACCATGATGCAATCCTCGCTCCCACTGTCACCGAGAAAACCGTAGTATCTCTCAAGTGGATGAGAAACCCTACCAGATTCACGGAGAGATTGTGGTTCATTGGATATACTATTGAATCCTTTGGTTTCACCAAATCATCAGTTATTAGTTTGTCATGCTGGAACAACTTCCAATTCTACCTCATGACAAAAAATTTCTTCACAAGAAATTCCTTTTCTAAAAAGGTGGCATGCTGAGGAAAAAAACACCATTTGCTCCTCAGATAGGTAGAAGATACTCCCTTGCAAATGTTTGGGATATCCTAACAAACTTACAGTACTGACCTTACCTCGAGCATGTCCGGATTCTGCCTTTCAACATAGGCCGGACAACCCCATATCATAACTCGCTTAAGACATGGTCTCTTCCCATTCCATATCTCATATGT
Organism: Agapanthus africanus; assembly: GCA_030015575.1. NCBI lineage: Eukaryota > Viridiplantae > Streptophyta > Magnoliopsida > Asparagales > Amaryllidaceae > Agapanthus > Agapanthus africanus. Next base: position 278,750,174 of record JASDDO010000029.1, on the reverse strand, counting down.
AGTGGTAGGCCCTAATTTGGATGGAACCCCATTCAATAGGTATGCAGCTTCTTGTAACACCTTGAAATTCGTTTAGGTTAATTTCGTGTTAATTAGCGATAATGCATGTTTTTCATAAAACTTCGTTAATAGTTATTTTTCCTCATAAACTGGAATAAATCTAATTTAATTGTCAAAATATGTAATTATATATATAATTGTGTTTTATTAATTATTAATTAGTTTAGTGTTCACTTAGTTAGCAAATTTTCATAATTTTATTTTCCTAAGAAAAATTTAGTGTAGCTTGCATGCACAATTTTCACCCTAGGTTTAATGTAACATGTCTACCATTTTCAAATTTCCCTCATGGTTTTATTTCCTTATTATTTCAAAACAAAACAAACAAATAAAAATAAATAAGAAAAGAAATGGGAAAAGGGAAGCATGGGGCATTTAATGAGGCATGGGACACTTTGACCTTGGGTTTTCTCTCTCTCTCATTCTCGCTCTCCTTTTCTTCCTGCTGAGCTTCAGCTCCAGCAGCCCCTCCCCCCTCATTCTCCTTCTTCTCATCATTTCAAGCTCATCTCCATTTCAAAAATCCATCATTTATCCCACCAACCTCTCATTTAACACACCAAAATCACTCCTTTGTTGGTTCATGAGCCTACTCTGAGCTCTAATAGGCAAGGCGACAAATTTGTGTCACCACTTGACCATTGTGAGGTATTAAGCTTACCCTATTACTTATTTTGCTAAACTTGTAGTTTAATTAGCTTAAACTAGTGTTTTAGTGAGTTTTAGTGCTAATTATATGGTTTAAGTGGAGATTAGGGTAAGTTAGGGTTTTTAGGGCTTGATTACCTTAATTAAGTGCTATTAGTGTTGTTTAACCCAAGTCCTTGCTTCAGTTTACACTAAAATACCATATTGTATTAAATTAGTGCTTAATTAGTGTTTTAGTTAGAATTTGTGCTAGATTAGTGATCTGCTTTCAACCCGGTTGCTTCAGGCAAAAGTTGCATTTACTGGAGCATGTATACTAGAGTTAGACCACACACACAAAGCACGAGACCACCATTCTCTACCATGGCCGCAATTTTAAGTGTTCTGGCCGCAAATTTCGGCCAGATGGTGAGTGTGGGTGTCGGGTTTGGGCTATGGATGTCTGCTACATATTTAAGACCTTTGGTATATGCAACTTTTCCTATTTCAACTTGTCAAAATCTGGAACCAAATACTTTGTTTTTGCACTTTTAAACTTGCACGACACGTGCGTTATGGGTTTAGGTTTGGTGTTTGCTGTGTATCACAGCGTGTCAAGGTGGTTTCAGACATTGCACACACGTATCGGCGTTTCGATTACACACGCGTTTAGCATGCGACCCTAGTTTCTCGTATGGTCTTGATACCGCGTTTTTGCAGGATTTTAGCCTCACGTATGTTGCTTTGTGTAAATTCTAGGATCTATCACGGAGACATCGGACGCGGCGCAGAAAGGAAAGGCGGTGATCGGATCAGACTAGTGGAGGAGTTTCGGTGAGTAGATGTACACATCTATAGGGGAAATCGTTTGGATGGCGCTTGACGCCTGATAGTTAGAATGTAGTTTAAACTATAATTAGACGCGTAGTTCCTAATTATCATCCAGTTGCATTGCATCATTCGTCATACATATATATACGGTGCTAGTAACTCATAGGACACTCGCACTATTACCATTGGCTTATGCTGCATGGGCACTATTCATGGGAACACACACGCGTTGGTAATTGCTATGCTACAAACACTTAACTGTTTAAATCCAAATCTTACCACTTGCGCCATTATGTTTAATAACCTGCAATTGATATATTAAATTCTTTAATATGGATATGTAGGATTGCTAGGTACATGCACACATCTTATTGCATCATTGTTCATGCATAGCTTTCTAGTTTTCGCACTTGCATTTCATATTATTAAAATCATAGACAGTCATGTATCATGATTCGCTCAAGAATTTCCGTAGTTATGATATTTAAGGATTTGGAGGAACCGCAAAGATTTGAAAACATATTACCATTTTAAAAATTGTAAGTTTGCAGCTTTCTCATGATATGATATATGTCGTCCACCATGGGTTTTCTGCTAGTTTTTGAGACCCGTTTCGAGGAGTAGTATGAACCATTTCGGGTACATGGTGGGCCCGGTAAGGTACCCCAGGGCAAGAAGTTCGAGTGTAGTCGATGAGCCTGGCAGGGGCAGACTGCCTACCGGTGATTGTTGGCGCGGCGGATATCCATAGGATACTGACTGTGGTCGTGAGATATTGATATTTGAGTTGGGCCAGTCCGGATTGCCGGAGCTCGAGGTTTTGAGATACCGATACTTTAGGGCACTGAGATATTCATATTGGTGTCGACACTGACACAAACTTATATATTGATTTCATTGATAAAACTACAACAAAATTTCAGAAGTTTATTTAAGATAAAAACACCGATTTCCCATGTTATTTATATTCAGATATCGCGTCGTTATTGCATTCATACTGCATGCATTTTATTACATCGCATCATATTAGTATATGTAGGTTGTGACATCATTGTGTACATGCTTACGATAGCCTTATTAGATGTTACATATTACTCACGAGTTGGAAACTCACCCCCGTTGTGCCACAGTATTTTGCAGGTCTGACATGACAGTGCGGTAACGGCGGCACACCTCCTCTTTTGTACCTTTTGCACAGTTTTCGCAGCACCGTTTATAGCTGGGCTGCGGGGTTATTTTGTTGCCATTTGTATCCTTATTGTATCTAGTGTACTCCATCTACTGTAGTTACCATCTCTACCACATGTATTATTGTTTTAGCGACTTAGAGACGAGACAGTGAGATTTGTGTATTTATATGTTATTTCTCTGGGTCGAGCTCACTTGAGCCGACATGATGTTTTACCTTATTTGTGCTTTTATTTACTTTTCGCACAGTTATGATACATATTGCGTGGGATTGTGAAGCCGCTTTTGGGCGAAGAGATAGCCCCCGCTTGGGGATGCCTTATTTCATGTTGTGTGTGTGTGTGTGTGTGTGTGTGTATATATATATATATATATATCCTTGTTTGTACCCGTTTGGGGTCGGCTTTTACAAAGGAGACTCTGCCGAATTTTCAGAAAATGGATGTTGCTTTTAAGAGGCTTGATGCGACTTATTTATTTAAAAATCGTTTTCTATAAATTGGTTTTCCTTCACTCTACTGCTCTATTTTATTTTGATTTCTGGGTTTTGGCTTACTTAGATTACGTACGCTTTGAGACGTTTTGTAATTTAAGTGCCAGTCACGCTCCGTAGCTTTCGGGTCGTGAAAAAGTTGGTATCAGAGCGTTAGGTTTTTACCTTTCTGAGTGTAGGATGACCCTCGGTAGATGGAGTAGGTGGCTTGAGTAATGTAATATACCGTACATATGTTCTGTGGCATATTTACGATAAGATACTCCACTTGAGAAGCCTTAGGATGTACATACATTGAGATATTTGATTCTATTTATTTTCATGATCATACCCTTGTTGATTTTGTTCCTCCTTATAATCATGTATCCATTTTTGGGATCTGTTGATTCCTTTCATTCCATTGTTATGGTTTCATCGATACATGCTTGAGGTTCCTGTCACCATGGTTTAAGCGCAGATCAAGCTGCTACTAGTGTTACTGTCAGGACGAGCTCGTCATGGACGAGGACTGACCATCTTGTTTTCTGGTGACACGAGAACGTCATGACTTTGTATTGATATTGTGACTTCCATTTTGATGCGAGTGTTCGGCGTTGCACCGTATGATCGGGATGTTGATAGAGGCTTCCGGTTGTGTGAGGACTGTTGATATACATCATACCTCAGGGATTATGATGTCGTCTACCGTATGGACAGATGACCCAGCTGTTGCTGAGATTGATATGATGTCGCTTCCAGAGCTTACGAGATGAGATCGCTGGAGCTTCCTGCAGAGATACGACAGATGATAGCTAGCCTATCTTGAGTTGAAAGACGAAGGGTATTCACATGTTGTCTAGGAGAAGTAAAAGTTCGATCGAATGTCAGAAACCCATCCTTCCAAGTTTAAAGTATTCGGAAAGACATGCAAGTAATTCTACGGACCCTTTAGAAGAATGAAACCCTAACTCTACATAATGACCATGTGAAATCCTTTGAACCTTAGGGTTTGCGGCAGTTCCGCGGTGCCATTAATGAGGCTTGGGTTTGCCCTTCTACGGTTGGTCTATAGGTACTGTGGCGTGTACTAGATATTATTAAATTGTGCTCAGAGGTGAGCTTTCCGGGAATCATGGTACTTTTTCGAATCGATCAAAAAGTTTAACGTCGTCCAGATATCATATGATAGGAGATCAGTACGTGGACCAGCTTCAGATAAGGATCTCACCCAGATGCATTGTGAGTTGATCGAGAACGGACGAGTATTGAGTATTCCTCCGATGGTATGGACGAGTTCCCGAGGACATGTTTGGCTAGAGATCTTCTACAGAGTGATGAAGCTACCGAGTTCATGATTTCGAGTCCGTGTGAGAGACTTCGGATTGACTGTAGCCGAGACAATTGAGTATGTAGATAGCTTGGCGGGGCGTCGAAGAAGACGATAATAAAGACGAGTGGAATGAGAGGTTCGCGCGAGATGTCAACGAGCTGTTGCTACTCCCCATTGAGATCAGAGATCTGATATGTATACAGAGGCGGGATATACGATCAGTTCCCGAGGAAAAGCCGTGCTGCGAACGCAGATTCCCAGAGAGTGAGGGAAGATTAGGTAAGAGTACCATCCTCCGTATAGTTCGACATAGGCAAGATCGGAAGAGACCCTGAATAGGTTCCTTCCAGGACACTGCTGCAATAAGATTTGCATCCAGGATCAGATGTGTGATGTGTATTCAGAGGACTAGAGGCTGACGCCAGTGACGTGCTGCTTTACGAATGGTCATACTAATTGGCCAAGAGACGACCAGAGAAGTGCCAGAGCGGAATCGTTTCCGTTAGCACATCTGACTAAATCGATGAGCCGATGGATAGCGAGATTGGTAATCCACAGAGAAATGAGGACCCAGAGACAGAGGACGCCAGACCGTGAGCAGGTGGCAAGCAGATGTTCTTGCTCTTCCAGTTTCGGACGCACCGATATTTTTCGACATTGTATGAGGTGTACCTCAATGTCATTTATTGCGATTTGCGTTGTGATCCGAGTATCACGCTTATATCGCTTGGATTTAAGTTTTGATGATGAGTTTTATGATATCGATTTCGTGCACCATTGCTGCACCTACTGGGTATTTACATTTTCGTGCATAATTATTGCACTTGATAAATGTTTTTATACACCGTTGTGTTGATTTATGATTTGGGCATATCTATTGCACTTGATATTGGTTTTGTGCCTTGGCTGCACATGTTTATGATTTCATGGATTTCATACAGTTGAGTTGATTTTGTGCATGTGGTATGCACCTGATTTGATCTTGCACTCGGTATGGCTTATATATGCTTGCAGTGCATTGATACGTGTTTTGTGCACGCATTTGCACACATTTATGATTTTATACACCTTGGTACACTCGGTGTTGCTTTTTATTCACTTGAGTTATTGATTGGTATTTTATGCATTTGATGCACCAAATTTGTATTTTGTGCATTTGTTACATTAGACTTATATTTTTCGTATATGCTACTGCACTAGAAGTTTTTACGGACCTGACGCGTTTGATTTGGATTTTCGCGCATGATATGAGATGTGATTTTGTGCACACCGGATGGACTCAATTGAGATTTTCGTGCTCAATAGCTGCACCAGATATTGTTGTTGTGCACACCCGTTGCACTGGACAGATGCTTTTGTGCACACCCGTTGAACTTAATTTTGCGTTGTGCATATTGTGGCACCAGTGTGGAGATTTGATTTCCGTGCACACCAGACGCACGTGATTGTTGGATACGCCTTTTGAGGCTGATTTTTGCTTTTGAGCACCTTGTTTTCATGATTGGGCACTATATTGTGTAGTAGCCAAACATGACTGATCTAAGGACATTACCTGAGTATTTTGCATGCATTAAAAGTTTAACCAGAGCTTTTCAAAAAGGAGCTATAGTCTCGCTATTTCTTACATGTCCGCGAGTGACATGAACAATTACAACAAAAACCTTTGGGATATTTTAAAAACGGCGGATCGTATAATTGAGCAAAAACATATATAAGTATATTTACTACTTTACAGATGAGCTTCCGCCCCTTATGCCGTGAGTTACGCATCACACGGCAATTCAGAAAAGATTTTTGCATGCGTTTTATTCGGTTTTAGGATTTTTCTCCAAGGATGCATGGTGTGTATATATATTTATTAGTATTTGACTGTGCATATTGAGTTTCAGTAGTGGATTTCGAGATATGTATCTACTTGTAACTCCGATGATATGCGTGCAAATCCGATGATTTGCGTGACACTTGACAGAGTTCGATTTTGAGTTATGTTCGTTTTTAGGCGCACGCGATGCGCTATGACTTTCTACATCTTCCATGATTTCGGAGTTCTTGATTTTTGACTAGAGTGTGCTACGTTTAGGAACTTGTTTGTGTATACCTGATACCGATAGGTAGATCCTAGAGTGGGCACATCGGTCAGCTTTTTGTGCTCACTCAAGTTCCTCCAAGATGTAACATGACTCGAGAGATAGCTACGGTTGGGCAGGGATGAAGAGTGATGTTTCAGAGTTCGTTTTGATGTTCCTGACTTGTCAGCGAGCTAAGGATGGGCATTTGAGACCGGCAGGAGAGTTGCAACCTTTTACCGTTCCGGAGTGGGAATGGGAGCAGATCTCCATGGATTTCGTTGTGGGTCTACCCAGGTCTAGTCAAGGGTATGACTCCATTTGGGTGATTGTTGTCCGGTTATGCTCAGTATGCTCAGTTTGCTCTTTTGTACGTCGACAAGTTTGTGCTTTTGCACGGAGTTCCTCCATGCGTTATATCCAATCGAGGCACCGGTTCACTAGCCGTAGTTGGCAGGAGCTTTAGGAACCTTTGGGTACCTGGTTGACCTTTAGCTCCGCTTTCCATCCGTAAGCTGAAGGTCAGACTGACTATACAGACTCTGGAGGATATGCTTCAAGCGTGTGCACTTAAGTTTGTTATCAGTTGGGATCGTCACTTTCCATGGATGGAGTTCTCCTACGATAACAGTTATCAGGAGACGTTTCAGATGGCAACTTTTAGGCTTTGTATCGTAGATTGTGTCGATCGCCAATTGTTTTACTGACTCCGCGAGAGCAGGATTTTGGACCCCGGCTAGTCATGAGACTAGGGAGAAGATCCAGATGATTCAGGTCAGGATGAGAGCAGCCCAGTGCAGACAGAAATATTATGCCGACCGTCGTTGTCCCAGACTTGAGTTCGTAGTGGGAGATCATGTATTCCTACGATTTTTCGATGAATGGCGTGTTGAGTTTTGGGAAGCTTAGTCCCAGAATTTTAGGTCCTTTTGAGATCCTTGAAGTGAATTAGTACCGTTTCCTATTGTTTGGCTCTTCCGCCCAGTTTTTCTGATGTTCACCCCGTATTCCTTGTGTCGATACTTCGCAATTACCTTCAAGGCCCTTCTCATATGATTCTGCACCAGACCATTGAACCAGGATGCGATCTTTCGCTCACCAAACAGCCGATAGTTATATTAGATCAGCAGGTGGAGAAACTTCGGTCAAAAGTCTTACCATCTGTGAAGGCTCCTTGGCGTAGCCCGTCTAGTGAATAGATCACTTGGGAGGCTGCGAGCGAGATGCGGAGGAATATTTTCTCATCTCTTCGAAGGTACGCGTAGCTAGATTTTTGTAAATTCGGGGACCGAATTTCTTTAAGCGGGGAGATTGTAACACCATGAAATTCGTTTAGGTTAATTTCGTGTTAATTAGCGATAATGCGTGTTTTTCATAAAACTTCGTTAATAGTTATTTTTCCTCATAAACTGGAATAAATCTAATTTAATTGTGAAAATATGTAATTATATATATAATTGTGTTTTATTAATTATTAATTAGTTTAGTGTTCACTTAGTTAGCAAATTTTCTTAATTTTATTTTCCTAAGCAAAATTTAGTGTAGCTTGCATGCACAATTTTCACCCTAGGTTTAATGTAACATGTCTACCATTTTCAAATTTCCCTCATGGTTTTATTTCCTTATTATTTCAAAACAAAACAAACAAATAAAGATAAATAAGAAAAGAAATAGGAAAAGGGAAGCATGGGGCATTTAATGAGGCATGGGACACTTTGACCTTGGATTTTCTCTTTCTCTCATTCTCCCTCTCCTTTTCTTTCTGCTGAGCTTCAGCTCCAGCAGCCCCTCCCCCCTCATTCTCCTTCTTCTCATCATTTTAAGCTCATCTCCATATCAAAAATCCATCATTTATCACACCAACCTCTCATTTAAAACACCAAAATCACTCCTTTGTTGGTTCTTGAGCCTACTCTGAGCTCTAGGAGGCAAGGCAGCAAGTTTGTGCCACCACTTGACCATTGTGAGGTATTAAGCTTACCCTATTACTTATTTTGCTAAACCTGTAGTTTAATTAGCTTAAAGTAGTGTTTTAGTTCTAATTATGTGGTTTAAGTGGAGATTAGGGTAAGTTAGGGGTTTTAGGGCTTGATAAACTTAATTAAGTGCTATTAGTGTTGTTTAACCCAAGTCCTTGCTTCAGTTTACACTAAATTACCATATTGTATTAAATTAGTGCTTAATTAGTGTTTTAGTTAGGATTTGTGCTAGATTAGTGATCTGCTTTCAACCCGGTTGCTTCAGACAAAAGTTGCATTTACCGGTGCATGTATACTAGAGTTAGACCACACACACAAAGAACGAGACCACCATTCTCTACCATGGCCGCAATTTTAAGTGTTCTGGCCGCAAATTGTGGCCAGATGGTGAGTGTGGGTGTCGGGGTTTGGGCTATGTGTGTCTGCTACATATTTAAGACCTTTGGTGTATGCAACTTTTCCTATTTCAACATGTGTCAAAATCTGTGTCAAAATCTGGAATCAAATACGTTGTTTTTGCACTTTTAAACTTGCGCGACACGTGCGTTATGGGTTTGGGTTTGGTGCTTGCTGTGTAACGCAGCGTGTCAGGGTGGTTTCAGACGTTGCATACACGTATCGGCATTTCGATTGCACACGCGTTTAACTTGCGACGCTAGTTCTCGTATGGTCTTGATATCGCATTTTTGCAGGATTTTAGCCTCACGTGTGTTGCTTTGTGTAAATTCTAAGATCTATCGCGGATACATCGGATGCGGTGCAGAAAGGAAAGACGGTGATCAGATCAGACTAGTGGAGACGTTCCGGTGAGTAAATGTACACATCTAAGGGGGAAATCGTTTGGATGGCGCTTGACGCCCGATAGTTAGAATGTAGTTTAAACTATAATTAGATGAGTAGTTCCTAATTATCATCCCGTTGCATTGCATCATTCGTCATACATATATATATATATATGGTGCTAGTACCTTATAGGACTCTCGCACTATTACCATTGGCTTATACTGCACGGGCACTATTCATGGGAACACACACGCGTTGGTAATTGCTATGCTACAAACACTTAACTAGTTAAATCCAAATCTTACCACTTGCTCCATTATGTTTAATAACCTCCAGTTGATATATTAAATTCTTTAATATGGATATGTAGGATTGCTAGGTATTTGCACACATCTTATTGCATCATTGTTCACGCATAGCTTTCTAGTTTCCGCACTTGCATTTCATATTATTAAAATCATAGACAGTCATGTATCATGATTCGCTCGGGGATTTCCGTATTTATGATATTTATGGATTTGGAGGAACCGCAAAGATTTGAAAACATATTACCATTTTAAAAATTGTAAGTTTGCAGCTTTCTCATGATATGATCTATGTGTCGTCCACCATGGGTTTTCTGCTAGTTTTCGAGACTCGTTTCGGGGAGTAGTATGAACCGTCTCGGGTACATGGTGGGCCCGGTAAGCTACCCTGGGACAAGAAGTTCGAGTGTAGTCGATGAGCCTGGTAGGGAAAGACTGCCTACCGGTGATTGTTGACGCGGCGGATATCCATAGGATACTGATCGTGGTCGTGAGATATTGATATTTGAGTTGGGCCAGTCCGGATTGCTGGAGCTCGAGGTTTTGAGATACCGATACTTTGGGGCACTGAGATATTCATATTGGTGTCGACACTGACACATACTTATATATTGATTTCATTGATAAAACTACAACAAAATTTTAGAAGTTTATTTAAGATAAAAACACCGATTTCCCATGTTATTTATATTCAGATCTCGCATCGTTATTGCATTCATACTGCATGCATTTTATTACATCGCATCATATTAGTATATGTAGGTTGTGACATCATTGTGTACATGCTTACGATAGCCTTATTAGATGTTACTTATTACTCACAAGTTGACAACTCACCCACGTTGTGCCACAATATTTTGCAGGTCTGACACGACAGCGCGGTAGCGGCGGCACACCTCCCCTTTTGTACCTTTTGAACAGTTTTCGCAGCACCGTTAGTAGGTGGGCTGTGGGGTTATTTTGTTGCCATTTGTATCCTTATTGTATCTAGTGTACTCCATCTACTGTAGTTACCATCTCTACCACATGTATTATTGTTTTAGCGACTTAGAGACGAGACAATGAGATTTGTGTATTTATATGTTATTTCTCTGGGTCGAGCTCACTTGAGCCGACATGATGTTTTACCTTATTTGTGCTTTTATTTACTTTTCGCACAGTTATGATACATATTGCGTGGGATTGTGAAGCCGCTTTTAGGTGAAGAGCTAGCTCCCGCTTGGGGATGCCTTATTTCATGTTGTATATATATATCCTTGTTTATACCCGTTTGGGGTCGGTTTTTACAAAGGAGGCTCTGCCGAATTTTCAGAAAATGGATGTTGCTTTTAAAAATCGTTTTCTATAAATTGGTTTTCCTTCACTCTACTGCTCTATTTGGTTTTGATTTCTGGGTTTTGGCTTACTTAGATTACGTACGTCTTGAGACGTTTCGTAATTTAAGTGCCAGTCACGCTCCGTACCTTTCGGGTCGTGACACTTCTCAAGTGCATAACTCCAAAAGGAAACAGGTAACTCAGCTGTACTCATCTTAGAGCGTGCCATATCTCATAGGGTGCGATATCTCCGCCCTGATACACCGTTGTGCTGTGGTGTACTCGAAAGAGTAAGCAGAGAGAGAATTACATTCTCATTTTAGAAACTCTACGAACTCCATGCGCAAGTATTTTCCTCCTCGATCCCATCATAGGACTGTAATACTTCTAACTGTATGGTTCTCAACTTCAAGCTTATATTCCTTGAATTTCTCAAAAGTTTCAGACTCGTGTTTCAACAGGAACACATGTTCGAATCTTGAGAGATAGTCGATGAATGTAATGAAGTACCAAGAACCAACCCTTGCATTTGTAGACATAGGACCGTATACATCATCATGTATCTGTCCCAAAAGTTCAGTAACACTTTCTCTGTTTTCAGTAAACGGAGTTTTGGTCATTTTATCTAAGAGACAAGATTGGCAAGTATCATAAGATGAAAATTCGAACAGATTCTCATATTCATCCTTATGTAACTTAGATGGTCATGTCGCATTGATATGACCTAATTTACAATGCCTTAAGAAGGATTCGTTCATTTCTGAACTACTCCTCTTGTGTGTGTTCTATATAGTTTGATTTAGAACGTATATGCTATTATATAACGTGCCTGATCCAATCAACTCTTGATTCAGGAAAATGTTCACAACATTATCCTCCGATACAGAATTATATCCTTCTTTAACTCATTAAAGAAACTGATGTTATGTTGTATATCAGGTTCGGTATCTAATGACATTTGTTCAGAATCAATGTATTTACCTTTTGGTAATACAAGGTGATATCTGCCAACTCATTAGCTGCAACACTTGCACCATTCTCTAACTCTTAGAGACATATCACCCAATCCTAGTTCTCTACCTTTCTGTAGCCCATGTAACATATTACATATGCGGGATCCTGATCCGGTATCACATACCCAGGACGTAGTGGATACTGAGAAACATTTCTTGGTAATGAACACACCTGAAGAATATGAATCAACATGCTTATTCCTCAATTGGGTAGCGTGGAAATCCGGATAATCCCCTATTTCCTGCTCGGACTTATAACAATTATAAGTTGGAGCGGAACCAACGTTCCTTAGCTCAGTATAATAAGCAGGTTCGGTCAATACATACATATTATTATCTTGATTAAGGTGTGACATGGTCGCTAGCAGGAGAGAGAGAGAGAGAGAAGAAAACACTCTGCGTGCGCTCTTGCAAGAATAGATTGGTTATTATTTTATCTAATCAGGATGTCTCCCACTGTTTTTATCAAATCTTCCTTCAAACCCTAAAAGGTAAGACTAGCAGGTATTAATTACACCCTACAAGTTCGCCAATCTTTCGTCCAGGCCAGTGTCAGTACTTTGAGGGAGGTTCCTCGTGCTTTCACACGGACCTAATTAAAATAAATCTCAATTTCCCAGGGGCGTAACCCCGTTAACACCTTTCTACACACCTACTTGATTGACTAATTATAATGTGTAAAACTCTCCCAGGAGTAACTCTTACTCGCAGTGGGTATCAGGATCCAACTATCTCATAGAAGGTATGCAATCTCATTGCAAATTTCAACACTTGAAATTCCCGATAATAGTCTGCCCCAAGTGTCCTATGACCTTGACGAAAAACAACAAACCATAGTCCACTTGTTAAGTTCAACCCGTACATTTCATGATTGAATTAAACCCACCCGCACGACCCTTGACGAAAGCCAACAAAGCCGTATGACTACCCTAATCCAATCGCATTATATGCTTAAGAAGATAAGCAATAATCAGCTACCGCACACTACGCCTTGATGAAAGCCAACAAACGTAGCACGAATACTAAATACTACTTATCTAAAATGTCCGAGGACTACGACAGGTTTTAAGAAAATCTTTTGCGTAATGAACTTGATATCGTCATAGAATCGAGTGATTTTTTATAGGAGTGTTTTTGAGACTTTTACTAGTTTTGCGAAAGAGGTCACTCCCGGTGAAGGGATCTCGTCTCTTTTCTTATCGAATAAGGTGCTGAATATTTCATAAATACCACTATATAAAGCAAGAACTAGAGCTACCAGTTTTTAAAACATGATTCTGCAACATCTTTAGGTTTCTTTATTTCATTAATCTCATTAATGAAGAATCATCAAATTATGCTTCCTAAGCATCACAGAAGAAATGAAAGCAGCAATAGTAATTATATATCAAATATATAATTTAGGCATTCGTCTCAGAACATATCAAGTGATCACATCACAGAATATCAGCAGCAGAAGAATCACATATGTAATATTGGATATACTAGGAATTCCGTGTTTTATTTAAGCCATTATAAAACATGGATTCCACGGTCGCGATGAATAGCCAAACCCACATCCCTAGACCCCTACAAGAGCGGCAAGAAACCCTACCAATTCTAGAGTTAGGAGACCCGGTCTCGACTCCTCGAGATGGTCTCCCACTGGACCCTAGAACCCGGTTACTTGTGCTCTCCTCATTAGCTCTATCCTAATGTGGAAAAGTAAATAATATACATCAATGGTGATATCATCCTCAACTCGGAAGTGCCCCAATAAAAGACTATTACATACAAGTTTTTACATGAATGAAAATGAAAAACTCTCATCTCACATAAAAAAAACCCGTCTATTCAAAACACGACGATCCATTATAACATATCACAGCAACACATAACATCACATGTCATCAACGTAAGTAAATATGCGTATCCCAATTATCGTTGACGTATTGCAACGAAACCGACGATACACCACATATTACACTAACGGTCGCATAAAAGAAAGTGAAAAACTACAACAATTGGAATCCGCAACCACCTTAGACATCATAAACCCAATGTATCTCATACTTTGGATTTCATGCCTAACAAAATGAATTCCTTAGACATCACATGCCTAACAATTATAAACCCCGCATTTTAGTCTCAATATTGAAAACACTTTCCAATAACCTGTCGGGTAATTCAACAAGATTCCCGATAACCTGATCGAATGCTTGTCGGAAACTTTAATAGACGGCCGCACCCCCGATGCCGTCGATGAAGTGCACTAAGGCGGAACACCGCGGCCGCGAGCACCCGAACGGATGCTTTTGGCGATGGGGTTCTCCTACAGTCACTTGGTCAGGGCTATGGGGCATGACTATCTAGTAAGGTTACCTGGCGATTATCCGTGTACACTACGTAATTGCGACGGACTTTTGATCAACATCAAAATCCCGTGGCAACCGATCAAATGAGACTGAACTGCTAGATTTATAAAATTCAAACTAGTTATCTCATAACTATTTGTCGATTCCAAATATTGTATCACAATCATAAATAGCTGGACGATGTTAAACTTTTCGATTGAATAAACAAACACCCAAAATTTCCCGACAAGCTCAACACTTGAGCGGAGTTCAAAAAGTACCCAGAACATGCAACAGCTCCTATGAACCATCCGTAGAAGGGCCGACCCATGCCTCACTCATGTCGCCACGGAACTGCGGCAAACCCTAGGGTATGACCGCGGTTCCGCGATAAAAAAAGTCGAGTTTGGGTATCGTTCTTCTAGAGGGTCCACAGAATCGCCAGCATGATTCTCTGAAAATTTCAAACTCGGAAAAAATCCAACTCTTGGAAAATATCAGCGAGGGAAAAATTGGGTTATTGATATCCGTTCGAACTTTTTAACATCGTCTAAATAACCCAAATACATGTTAGAATTATGACTACGAAACACTCCGAATTGCCTTTGTAGAAAGTTAACATCACATGCAAATTTAGCAAAAACAAACAACATCTGAAACACCAAAACCCAAAGACTGGAACACCATGAAAATTTGAAGCCCAAATTCTCAAATGGACCCGGTGAGCTCGGTTTTAGGGGGATTGTGGCCGGCCAAAATTGCACCAAATTGCTCCAAATTTTCATAGTGTTCATGTTATATCGCATACATCATTCTTCAGTTGTTTAAAAAAACTTTTGACACCTCTAAAAATTTGACAGAAACTAGATTTCATATCGGGTGTTTTAGAGTAGTTTCGGTTTCGTAATCCTAGCAAACATCGTCTAATTTTCTAGTATGGCTCTGATACCACTGTAAGGTTGCCTAGCACGGCAGCAAGGTTTCGGGAGGCATCGTCCATACCAATTTCAAAAATTTTCTGTTCTAGCTAACCCTAACACTAGAATCGTAACTAGAAAATTCGACGATACTAAATGTAAACACTTTACATCTAAGTGAATGAGAGATACAACCTTTGCAGACCGGTCCTTCACTTCTAAAGCTCCATGTCGTAGTCCCTTCGCTGCAAGTTGTGAAGACCCAGACTCTAGTAAGGGTTCACATGAAGAAACGAGCAAGCTTGCTCAATGTCTTTGAGGCCGAAAATGATCTACGTCGAGGAGACTCGAGCTCATGCTATCTCTTCACTAATGGTGAAATTAGTGAAGCAAAGACCCTAAACTAAATGGCTAATAGTAGAGGATGATGAAGTAGGAAGTGGGCTCACTTTAGTTTTATTTTTCTCACAATATTTCATCACTTAGAAAAAGCTAGCAAGCTTTTTCTCTTGAGAAAAAAGAACAAGTGATGAACAGATGAATGAACTCATGAGGTTAGAATTGCAACTATGGTGAGTTAGTGTCATACACTAACCCTTGTCGAGAGTTAACCATGGTGTAAGGTCAATGGTTAGGTTAATAAATATCTTAAGAAAAAGAAAACAAGAGGACTTAGTCAATGGTTCTACTAGCTTCTTCCAAGCTCAACCATGTCTAATTCCAAATCATTTTGAATTACTTAAAACAAATAAAACCCTTACATTAACCTAGCATGGTATGAGTCTCATACATACATGTTGCATGTGTAACCTAGCATGACACAACAATATATATCGCATATATATTTTGTGCAAAAAGAAAACAATACATTTAACATATATCACATATATATCAATGTATCATAAGTGAGAAAATGAATACTTAAGTGAGCTAATATTAGTTAATGTAATTTAATATATCAAATATATAATTATATATTAAATTATCAAATCAACACTTGATTTAATAATCCGGCTACATTATATACAACTGACTAATATCATATGAATCAACTTATCGAATCAAAACTTGATCCGATAACCCGGCTATATCATATATAACCGATCGATATCACATATCCTGAGAATAGAATGCGGTATCACATACACGTATTAATCTCGGTACTGCACATATCACATATGTGCTCCTACTCCGTTTCGCATGAACCAGGAAACCTCTGTGTAGGACTCTAAAGACTCGACAATACGCCGGCAGTAGGTGATGATCATATCAAACATGCACAAGCCGCAAGCGGTCTGCTAAACGTAATGGCCACCCGGGTATTGAGCGATCAGAAGAACAACAAGCAAGCCTGCTCATACTCCTGTGAATCTAATCAGTAACACTACCGTACAGTGCGGTCTCTTCGTCAGATATGTCGCATATCACAGCCTGGGGGTGGTTTAACGTTAAACCCCAATAGCCTGATAAGTCATGCCGATGCAAGGTCCATAACGGTTCGAGAAACTACTGATAACACTTACCAGTAAATCTCAGCAACCCTGGCCAGGGATTTCCTATTATGGCCAATTGAGCATAGTGCAACATCAACTCCCAATACCGGGAGAGATGAAACTCCTCCTATCGCTCATTGCCTCCATGTGACTCGGGACTGTACCCAAAAACCGCAGTTTTGCACGATCTCTTGACCGTGGTATGGTGGAAATCAAAGTATGGTAGGAATCATACAAGGCTCTATGACGATCTCGGGTCTACAGACTAACCTGTACCGGTGTCACCAGAGAACTACTATCCGACGATAGGTATAATACCATCTAGGAGTTCTCGGCGAGTCCATTCAGTGTACCCAGTCTCCACTGAGCACCCGTTTACCTTCTCTGATGTCAAACACCAATGGATATGGGATCATCCATCGCCCATCATATGGGTCGAGAAGCGTATACGCTAGTCTATTCTGGAGCATCAATGCTCTGTTTCGATACTCCCACGACTAGGAACTATTATAGGGTGTACTTGTGGACTACCCTTGGCCACACTAGTATGATCTTCATCATAGTCCTAGTAGTCAAGTACACATCCTAAGGGCTTTATCAACATGTGAGAGTAATACAGCATCACTTATACAAGTCAACATGTTAAGACAAAGTGCAACCAGATAGCATACTATCATGTCGAGCAAGAAAGCCCTCCCTATATATGTCCAAGCATCCACTACAATATACATCATATGTACAGTAATGGCCTCTAGGGCATACATATAACTAACAATCTCCCACTTGCACTAAGGCCATTTGTTGCGGTATCTCATACTCAACAGTTAGCAGTGGTTGTAATATCTCATACTCAACCATCCCAAAATCTCTCAAATAGTATTTGGGGAAGTAGGCCTTTGTGAGTGGATCCGCCGTGTTAACCTCAATATCTACTCTCCTTACCTCGATCCCTTGGTGATCAACTATCTCCCTGATCAGGTGATACTTTCCTTAGAATATGTCTTGAACGCTGATGGGACCTGCATTCCTAGGCCTAAACCACAACACCATTGTTGTCACAATAACTGTTATTGGACACTCAATGGTAGGTACCTTGTTCATCTTATGAACAAGAAATGCCCAGACAACCACTTTGGCAGTATCATTGGTAGCAATGTATTCAGCCATTATCGTCTAATATGTCACGGTATCTAGCTTAGAACACTTCCAACATACCGTCCCTCCACTGAGGGTAAAGACAATGCCTGCGACTGAATTTCAGTCAAACTTATCACTGTGGAAGCTGGAACTAAGAACTTTCTTTTAGTGCTTCTCAAGTACTTAAGACTGTCCTCCACAGCTGTCCAGTGATTCTCCCAAGATCCGATTGATTCCTGATCACTACACCTAGTGAGTCATCTATATCTGGTCTGATACATAACATCGCATACATGATAGAGCCTACTGCCAAAGCATAGGATATCCCTTGCACGCGAGCTCTCCCCAAATCAGTCTTGGAAGTCATCTTTTTGGAGAGAGTGATTCCTTAGTAAGTGGGCAAACCACAACACTTAGAATCCTCCATACTAAACCCCTTTAGTTTGGTGTTAATGTACCTGGATTTGGGACAATCCCAACATCCACTTAGATCTATCACTATAGATCCTTATCCTTAAGATGTAGTAGGTATCATCTAGATCTTCCATGGAGAATCCTCATGATAAGAGGAGCTTGACCGAGTGTAACATAGGAAACCATTTCCTATCAAGTGTATGTCATCTACGTACAATACGTGGAAGACAACCTAACTCTCTACTACCTTCTTATATATACAAGGTTCATCTACCTTTTTGATGAAGTCAAACACTTTGATTGCCACATTAAAACAGATGTTCCAACTCCATGACGCTTGCATTGATCCTGATGGACTTAAGCATAGCTTTGAAAGTCTCAACTTTTCCATCTACACCAAGAATATTCTCAAAGATCCATTTTCTCCTGATGGGTTTTACCCCTTCAAGTGGAACATTCAAAGTCACACTTTGTTGGTGTACATGGTTTCCATCTTTGATCGCATAGCATCAAGCATTTCACAAAGTCCCCACTCGTGATGGCATGCCTGATCCTAATTGGGCCATCATCAACCATGATGCAATCCTCGCTCCCACTGTCACCGAGAAGACCGTAGTATCTCTCAAGTGGATGAGGAACCCTAACAGATTCATGGAGAGACTGAAGTTCGTTGGAAACTATTGAATCCTTTGGTTTCACCAAATCATCAATTGTTAGTTTGTCAAGCAGGAACAACTTCCAGTTCTACCTCATGACCACAAATTTCTTCACAAGAAATTCCTTTTCTAAAAAGGTGGCATGCTGAGAAACAAAACACCTTTTGCTCCTCAGTTAGGTAGAAGATATTCCCTTGCAAATGTTCGGGATATCCTTACAAACTTACAGTACTAACCTTGCCTCGAGCTTGTCCGGATTCTGCCTTTCAACATAGGCCGGACAACCCCATATCTTAACGCGTTTAAGACATGGTCTCTTCCCATTCCATATCTCATATGTAGTGCTAGGCCCTGATTTGGATGGAACCCCATTCAATAGGTATGCAGCCTCTCAAGTGTATAAATTCAAAAGGAAACAGGTAACTCAGCAGTACTCATCATAGAGCGTGCCATATCTCATAGGGTGCGATACCTCCACCGCGACACACCGTTGTGCTGTGGTGTACTCGAAGGAGTAAGCTAAGAGAGAATCACATTCTCCTTTTAGAAATTCCAGGTACTCCATGCGCAAGTATTCTTCTCCTCGATCACATCGTAGGATTGTAATACTTCTACCCATATGGTTCTCAATTTCAAGCTTATATTCCTTGAATTTCTCAAAAGTTTCAGACTCGTATTTCAACATGAACACATATCCGAATCTTGAAAGATAGTCGATGAATGTAATGAAGTACCAAGAACCAACCCTGGTATTTGTAGACATAGGACCGTATACATCACCATGTATCTGTCCCAAGAGTTTAGTAACTCTTTCTCTGTTTTCAGTAAACGGAGTTTTGGTCATTTTATCTTTGAGACAAGACTGGCAAGTATCGTAAGATGAAAATTTGAACAGATTCTCATATTCATCCTTATGTAACTTAGCTGGTTGTGTCGCATTGATATGACCTAGTCTACAATGCCTTAAGAAGGATTCGTTCATTTCTGAACTACTCATCTTGTGTGTGTTCTATATATTTTGAACCGTGGTTTGATTTAGAACGTATATGCTATTATATAACGTGCCTGATACAATCAACTCTTAATTCAGGAAAATGTTCACTACATTATCCTCCAATACAGAATTATATCCTTCTTTAACTCATTAAAGAAACTGATGTAATGTTGTATATCAGGTTCGGTATCTAATGACAATTGTTCAGAATAAATGTATTTACCACTTGGTAATACAAGGTGATATCTGCCAACTTATTTGGCTGCAACACTTGCACCATTCTCTAACTCTTAGAGACATATCACCCAATCCCAGTTCTCTACCTTTCTGTAGCCCATGTAACATATTACATATGCGGGATCCTGATCCGGTATCACATACCCAGGACGTAGAGGATACCGAGAAACAGTTCTCGGTAATGAACACACCTGAAGAATATGCATCAACATGCTTATTCCTAAATTGGGTGGCGTGGAAATCCGGATAATCCCCTATTTCTTGCTCGGACTTATAACAATTATAAGTTGGAGCGGAACCAATGTTCCCTAATTCAGTATAATAAGCAGGTTCGGTCAATGCATCCATATTATTATCTTGATTAAGGCGTGACATGGTCGCTACAAGGAGAGAGAGAGAGAGAAGAAAGCACTCTGCGTGCGCTCTTGCAAGATTAGATTGGTTATTATTTTATCCAATCAGGATGGCTCCCACTGTTTTTATCAAATCTTCCTTCAAACCATAAAAGGTAAGACTAGCCGGGATTAATTACACCCTACAAGTTCGCCAATCTTTTGGACAGGCCAGTGTCGGTACTTTGAGGGAGGTTCCCCGTGCTTTCGCATAGACCTAATTAAAATAAATCTCATTTTCCCAGCGGCGTAACCCCGTTAACACCTTTCTAGACACCTACTTGATCGGCTAATTGTAATGTGTAAAACTCTCCCAGGAGTAACTCTTACTCGCAGTGGGTATCGGGATCTCATTATCTCATAGAAGATATGCAATCTCATTGCAAATTTCAACACTTGAAATTCCCGATAATAGTCTGCCTCTAGCGTCCTATGACCTTGACGAAAGCCAACAAACCATAGTCCACTAGTCAAGTTCAACCTGTACATTTCATAATTGAATTAAACCCATCCACGCGACTCTTGACGAAAGCCAACAAATTCGTACGACTACCCTAATCCAATCGCATCATATGCTTAAGCAGATAAGCACTAATCAGCTACCGCACACTACGCCTTAACGAAAGCCAACAAACGTAGCATGAATACTAAATACTACTTATCTGAAATGTCGGAGGGCTATGACAGGTTTTTAAGAAAACCTTTTGTGTAATGAACTTGATATCGTCGTAGAATCGAGTGATTTTGTATATGAGTGTTTTTTAGGCTTTTACTAGTTTTGCTAAATGGGTCACTCCTGGTGAAGGGATCTCGGCTCTTTCCTTATTGAATAAGGTGCTGGATATTTCACAAATACCACCATGCAAAGCAAGAACTAGAACTATCAGTTTTTAAAACAAGATTTTGCAACATCTTTAAGTTTCTTTTATTTCATTAATCTCATTAATGAAGTCCCATCAAATTATGCTTCCTAAGCATCACAGAAGAAACGAAAGCAGCAATACTAATTATATATCATATATATAATATATGCATTTGTCTCAAAACATATCAAGTGATCACATCACAGAATATCAGCCGCAGAAGAATCACATATGTAATATAGGATATACTAGGAATTCCGTGTTTTACTTAAGCCATTATAAAACACGGATTCAACGGTCGCGATGAATATCCAAACCCACATCCCTAGACCCCTACGAGAGTGGTAAGAAACCCTACCAATTCTAGTGTTAGGAGACCCGGTCTCGACTCCTCGAGATGGTCTCCCACTGGATCCTTCAACCCGGTTACTTGTTCTCTCCTCCTTGGGTCTATCCTAAAGCAGAAAAGTAAATAATATACATCAATGGTGACATCATCTTCAACCCGGAAGTGCTCCAATAAAAGAATATTACATACAAGCTTTTACATGAATGAAAATGAAAAACTCTCATCTCACAAAAAAAACCTCGGCTATTCAAAACACGACGATCCAATATAACATAACACAGCAACACATAACATCACATGTCATCAATGTAAGTAAATATGTGTATCCCAATTGTCGTTGACGTATAGCAACGAAACTGGCGATACACCACATATTACACTTACGGTCATAGAAAAGAAAGTGAAAAACTACAACAATTGGAATACGCAACCACCTTAGACATCATAAACCCAATGTATCTCATACTTTCGATTTCATGCCTAACCAAATGAATTCCTTAGACATCACATGCCTAACAATTATAAACCCCGCATTTTAGTATCGATATTGAAAATACTTTCCAATAACCTGTCGGGTACAACAAGATTCCTGATAACCTGATCGAATGCACTTCGAAAACTTCAGTAGACGGCCTCACCCCCGATGCTGTCGACGAAGTGCACTAAGGAGGAACACCGCGGCCGCGAGCACCCGAACGGATGCTTTTGGCGACGGGGTTCTCCTACAGTCACTTGGTCGGGGATATGGGGTGTGGCTATCTAGTAATATTACCCGGCGAGTATCCGCGTACACTACATAATTGCGACGAACTTTTGATCAACATCAAAATCCCGTGGCAACCGATCAAATGAGACTGAACTGCTAGATTTATAAAATTCAAACTAGTTATCTCATAACTATTTGTGGATTCCAAATATTGTATCACAATCACAGATAGCTAGACGACGTTAAACTTTTCGATCGAATAAACAAACATCCAAAATTTCCCGACAAGCTCAACACTTGAGCGGAGTTCAAAAAGTACCCAGAACATGCCACAGCTCCTATGAACCATCCGTAGAAGGGCTGACCCATGCCTCACTCATGTCGCCATGGAGCTGCGGCAAACCCTAGGGTATGGCCGCGGTTCCTCGATCCAAAAAGTCGAGTTTGGGTATTGTTCTTTTAGAGGGTCCACAAAATCGCTTGAATGATTTATTGAAACTTTCAAACTCGGAAAAATCCAACTCTTGGAAAATTTCAATGAGGGAAAAATTGGGTTATTGATATCCGTTCGAACTTTTTAGCGTCGTCTAAATAACCCGAATACATCTTAGAATTACGACTACGAAGCACTCCAAATCGCCTTTGCAGAAAGTTAACATCATATGCAAATTTAGCAAAAACAAACAACACCTGAAACACCAAAACCCAAAGATTGGAACACCATGAAAATTTGAATCCCAAATTCTCAAATGGACCCGGTGAGCTCGGTTTTAGCTGGGTTGTGGCCGGCCAAAATTGCACCAAATTGCTCCAAATTTTCATAGTGTTCATGTTATATCACATACATCATTCTGCAGTTGTTTAAAATTTTTTTTGACACCACTAAAAATTCGACAGAAACTAGATTTCATATCGGGTGTTTCAGAGTAGTTTCGGTTTCGTAATCCTAGCAAACATTATCTAATTTTCTAGCATAGCTCTGATACCATTGTAAGGTTGCCTAGGGCGGCAACAAGGTTTCGGGAGGCATCGTCCATGCCAATTTCAAAAATTTTCCGTTCTAGCTAACTTTAACACTAGAATCGTAACTAGAAAATCCGACGATACTAAATGTAAACACTTTACATCTAAGTGAATGAGAGAATACAACCTTTGCAGACGGGTCCTTCACTTCTAAAGCTCTATGTCGTAGCCTCTTCGCTGCAAGTTGTGAAGACCCGGACTCTAGTAAGGGTTCACATGAAGAAACGAACAAACTTGCTTAATGTCTTCGAGGCCGAAGATGATCTACGTCGAGAAGACTCGAGCTCATTCTAACTCTTCACTAATGGTGAAATTAGTGAAGCAAACACCCTAAACTAAATGGCTAATACTAGAGGATGATGAAGTAGGAAGTGGGCTTACTTTAGTTTTATTTTTCTCACAATATTTCATCACTTAGAAAAAGCTAGGATGCCTTTTCTCTTGAGGAAGAAGAAGAAGTGATGAAGAGATGAATGAACTCCTGAGGTTATAATTGCAACCATGGTGAGTTAGTGTCATACATTAACCCTTGCAGAGAGTTAACCATGGTGTAAGGTTAATGGTTAGGTTAATAAATATCTTAAGAAAAACAAAATAAGAGGACTTAGTCAATGGTTCTACTGGCTTCTTCCAAGCTCAACAATGACTAATTCCAAATCATTTTGAATTACTTCAAACAAATAAAACCCTTACATAAACCTAGCATGGTATGAGTCTCATACATACATGTTGCATGTGTAACCTAGCATGCCACAACAATACATATCACATATATATTTTGTGCAATCAGAAAATAATATATTTAACATATATCACATATATATCAATGTATCATAAGTGTGAAAAATGAATACTTAAGTGAGCTAATATTAGTTAATGTAATTTAATATATTAAATATATAATTATACATTAAATAATCAAATCAACACTTGATTTAATAATCCGGCTACATTATATACAACCGACTAATATCATATGAATCAACTTATCGAATCAACACTTGATCCGATAACCCGGCTGTATCATATATAACAGACTGATATCACATATCGCGAGAATAGAATGCGGTATCACATACACGCATTAATCTCGGTCCCACACATATCACATATGTGCTCCTACCCCGTTTCGCATTAACCAGGAAACCTCTGTGTAGGACTCTAAAGACTCGTCAATACGCCGACAATCTGTAATGATCATATCAAACACGCACAAGCCGCAAGCGGTCTACTAAACGTAACGGCCACCCGGGTATTGAGCGATCAGAAGATCAACAAGCAAGCCTGCTCATACTCCTGTGAATCCAATCAGTAATAGTATCGTACAGTCCGGTCTCTTTGTCAGATATGTCGCATATCACAGCACTGGGGTGGTTTAACGTCAAACCCAAATAGCTTGATAAGTCATGCCAATGGAGGGTCCACAACGGTTCGAGAAACTACTGATAACACATACCAGTAAATCTTAGCAACTCTGGTCAGGGATTTACTGTTATGGACAATCGAGCATAGCGCAACATCAACTCCCAATACCGGGAGAGAAAAAACCCCTCTTATCGCTCATTGCCTCCATGTGACTCGGGACTATACCCAAATCTTTTTGCATGATCTCTTGACTGTGGTATGGTGGAAATTAAAGCACAGTGGAAATCACATAAGACTCTATGACGATCTCGGGTCTACAGACTAACCTGTACCAGTGTCACCAGAGAACTACTATCCGACGATAGGTATAATACCATCTAGGAGTTCTCGGCGAGTCCGATCAGTGTACCCAGTCTCCACTGAGCACCCGTATACCTTCTCTGATGTCAAACACCAATGGATATGGAATTATCCATCGCCCATCATATGGGTCGAGAAGCGCATACTGTAACATTAGTAAATTACAAGGGTTTTAGTAAGAAATTTAGCTTCATTATAAAAAAATGGTGTTTATATAATAACATATGTAATGAGGGGTTTATGTGAAAAGGGTAGCTTCATTGTGAAAATTATTGTTGTATAAGGGTGTTTATGCAAATAAGGCTAGAAAATGGTTAAGCTTAGGATTTACCCTCAAGACAACACACCTTAGGAGTGACCACGCACAAACACCTCCTTCTTGCATGCACACCTCATGCACACCACCTCACTCTAGCATGAAACCACCACAACCTTTTGGTGACACCTCCTCCTACACCCTCACGTATTCCCTTTACCCTATATTAAGTGTTCAGTTCATTTAAACCAAGTTAAAAATCAGAATTTAACTAAAAAGAAAGAGGGAAACATCCTAGAACAACAAAGAAAAGAAAAGAAAAGAGAGAAAAGAAGAAGAACTAGGTGCTAAGGATTTTCACCATCAAGCTAGGGCTAAGAACTTGGATATCTTGGAGGAAGCCTTCTTATCAATCTTCAGTAGGTATAATCCTTAAAACTATGTAGAAATTAGTTCTGAAATGTTTAAAGGTAGGAATCGGATATCGGAAATGTCGTATTTTGGGTGAATTTAGGCTCTGTGTAAATCTGCTATAGTTTAGATAATAATTAACATAACTAAACAGTACCTTAATCTTATAAACTGGACCTAAAATAAATCCTAGGAAGACGGACCCCTAACCTAGGGTTTTGGCCGGCGACGCATGGGAAAAATCCGGTCTCGTCGGACTTCTTGGGGAGTTGGATGTTGTGGTTTTTAGGGCAGGTTTCTGTATATGTGTTAGGATATTTGGTATTGTTTATTTAAGTTATTTTAATAGTGTGTGAAATCTGGGGGTTAATATCTAAAAAGGGTTAAATTCTAAAACACGATACGTATGTTTCATGACTCGTTTTAGTTTTCTGTTGCAGACAGCGAGGGGTTAAAATTCAGTTAGTATAAGTATTAGATAGTTTAAAATAGTCGTACGTAGTATAGTTAGTACGTAAAACTCGTATTTTCATATTTCTCCATATCGAAGTTAGCCGTTTCTTATTCAAATAAATGTCGATGTTAGATTAGAGTAAGAAAACTTCAGAGGCCGCAAGGAAAGGAAAGGAATTGATGATCTGAGTAAATTTGATGTTTTCCGGTGAGTAGACTAAACATCTACCGGGAGATTTTGTATGGATGGCGTGATACGCCCGTGGTTTAAGTTTGAATTACAATCGTTCCTTCGTTTATAAAGTTTGATCGTACACATTCATATATATAAATATTATCATTTTAATAATTGTTAGAACACTGCTCAAATTATCGATGAGTCATGTTGCACATGCACATATCTATATGTTACACTACACCTCATCGATATTAACATGTTACATATACACTTAGTACTTATTATACTAAATATGATTCCCATCATACCTTAAACATCAAGAATGGTAGTTATTTTTCATAAATGTTATCATGCTTTATCTCCAAGTATTTGTAGTTCTGATATAAGATGCATTTGATTACTACTGATTATGGTTTTAAGTTTTATACACTATTGAAAGGATTCAATGATTTTCATGATTGACGTGACATGTCCACCATGAAATGTCGTTTTTTGATTTGGTTTTGTTCCGAACCGGGTGGGGTAGCTATACGGTTGCGGAATTTCTTACGTATATCCGGGCTGGGTGGGGTAGCTATACAGCTGGATTCATGGTGGACCCGGTCGAGGCCGAGGGGCAGGAGAGCCACATTATAGGCGGGGAGCCTAACGAGGATACTCGATACCGGAGTCAGTGGTAAACACCGCGGATATCTAGGTGATACCGACCGGTGTTATTTGATTGACAGGATCATTCGGGGAACGATGCCTGATGAAACACCGAAGATTTTTGTCGATGTTGGACACGGGAAGAAAATGAACCTTATTTGGAAAATAATTGATGACATTTCAGTTTTGATTTATACATTGAGTAGTACATATTCATGCTTCCACCTGTTATTATGCATCACATTCATCATTGTTGATATTAGTTCTAGTTCGGCATACTTACATTATCAGCCGATATATGTTAGTTTTAATCACTGAGTTGGCAACTCACCCCCGTTGTGCCATAGTTCCTTGCAGGAGCCGTGTCGACGCGTAGCAGCAGTGCGAATCCACTTATCAGCTTTTGTCGCTCCTTTTTGCTAGGTGGGTTACATACGTAGTAACCTCCTATTTTGGTTTTGTATATTGGATACTCCATCAGACCCTGTATAGTTGACTTAGAACGGGATGTGGTTGTATGTATCGTATTTTGACTATTGAGATCGTTTAGCAGTGTTAAATTATATTCCTTTTACTTATGCGTGAGATTCTTCATTTTGAGTGTCGCATTACTATTATGTATCGATTTATGATATTTGGCATCGTTTTGCTCCCAACTAAGGATGCAACTTTCTCACACATCCTATAACTGCTTAATTAATAACTAAAAAGGAAGTACCGTCGAAGTTTCAAAACCAGTTGTTTAAAATTTTATTATTTAAAAACCATTCGGCATGCTACTTCATTCTTTTACTTAAAAACTAAAATTTTCTAAATTCCGCAAAAAGGGTTTTTGATCTTGGTTTTTGGTTTACTCAGATTGTGTCGACATCTTTAGATATCATACAATCTATGTGCCGGTCACATCCAAACTTTGGGCCGTGACAAAGTTGGTATCAGAGTTTAGGATTAACATTATGGAACCGAGTAGTGAATTGAATATAATAGGCTTTAATTTCGTTAGGTAGGTTGACCCTTGGTTGATGGAGTAGGTGATTTAGGATGAGTAGAGTACCGTACAAATGTTCCACGACATATTTACGCTACGATACTCAGCCTGAGTGACCTTAGGACATATTTATTCGTACATCCTTTCTTGATTCCATGAATCCTGTGATTCAATTACAATGTCCTTATCAATCCTGTTTCTTACTCTAGCTACTAAGTTATCAATGAGTACGAGGACTCAGGGGGCCGCTGTTAGAGAAGAGATTGAAGCGGGCTCGTCTGAGACGAGGACAGACCAAGGCAGTGCGCCTATCTTTCAGGAACATATTGATCCACCTTCTGTTGATCGTATAGCCAGGATGGAGGCGAGTGTTCAAGAGATGCACCAAATGATTGGGTCCTTGATAGAGATTAGTCAAGCACGGAGATCGGCCATTACTCCACGTACGGTTGTTCAGAGACCAAGGCGAATTCGTACTAATACATTAGCTCCTAGACATGTTCGTAGGGGTCGTGGCGGATTCTTTATGGACCAGTTATGTTACTTATACCCATATGTTCAGCAGCCCGTGCAAAGATGTTTCAGGTGTGGGTGTCCGTATCACATTATTCCGAATTGTCCCGTGATGCGACAAGGTGATGCATTGGTCTCATATATGACTTCACCATCTTCACCACCACCTCCGAGCACATTACCTCCTACACCTATTGTTGTTCCACACCAGATCAACGCCCATAGAGGCCGTGGTCGTGACGGTCGTAATTCGAGAGGACGAGGAGGTCTAGGCAGATATATTCCAGGCTACAGAGTCGAGGTCGGAATCAGGGCCAGATGTTCAGTTCGTACCCCGATGAGCAGAGGCCCCCATCTACCTATTTTAGTTGTGGAAGTCCAGGGCATTTCGCTAGGAATTGTAGACTCTACGGAAGAACGTCAGGATGCTGGTAGGAACTAGGCTCGGGTCTTTACTTTGACTCCACAGGATGCCCAGGAATCCAATGCAGTCATGACAGGTACTCCTTTCATATGTTCCTTAAATGCACATATTTTATTTAATCCCGGTTCTACGCATTCTTATGTATCTGCAAACTTTGCACTTTCTCTGAGGAGAGAGTCGTCGTTGTTGAGTTACCGCTAGTCGTGATTACTCCCATATGAGATTCTTTTGTAGCTAGATCCGTAATCAGGTCTTGTTCAGTACGTATCGGTGTTAGGGATTCATTAATGGAATTGTTTCTCCTAGATATGTTAGATTTTGATATACTTCTTGATACGGATTGGTTGGCCGCTTGTCATGTTGTGTAGCTTGTTGGGGGTAAGCGATCAGATTGTTGGATATAGTGCCCTCAGAGTCAATTATTGGATCACAGGCACGTGATTGCAATGATTGAGGGAGGACCTATGCCGGTAGGACAGTCTTACTCAAGATGATAGTATGCTATCTGGTTTATCTTTATCATCGTGTACTGCTTTAGGTGACCTGACAGGTCGCTATTACACGTTGATAGAGCCCCTAGGATTCAAGCTTGACTGCCAGCAGTATGAGGGCGATCATATACGTGGGAGCTGGTAGTCTACAAGCACATCCTTAAAAGGTCCCTAGTCGTGGGAGTTTCGAGACAGGGCATCGATACTCCAGAGTAGACTAGTGTATACAGTCGAGACCCCGACGAGGGGCGGTGGCCGGTCTCACAAGCCACTGGTGTCAGTTGGTTCACCTAAGATGTATACAGGTGCTCATTGGGTTATGAGTACACCGGACAGGACTCGCCGGGAACCTGCTAGTTGGGATTATACCAGACGTCAGATAGCAGTTCCCTGGTGACATGTGTACAGGTTAGTTCATCGACCTGAGATCGTCATTTGTCTCGTATGAGTTCCCACAGTGCTTTGATTACTACCCTACCACGCTCAAAGGAGACGTGCAAACAGGTTTTAGTTGGGTACAATCCCGAGCCACATGGAGGCAGTGAGCGGATCTGCAGGGGTTTGTCTCTTCCGGTATTGGGGGTGAGGTCGCGCTGTGTCTAGGAGAGCCATTACACAAAGCCCTCGGCCGAGGAAGGAGATTTACTGGTAGGTATTCCAGTAGTATCTCAGGGTGTTCTGGGCTACACTCCGACACGACTTGTACCGCTTTTGGGGGTCTGAGTTTTACCAACCCCCTAGGCCCGCCATGCGATGCTCATAGACGAACGGACCGGACTATATGGATATTGTCACTGACAGGCTCAGTAGGGTGTCAGGATGAGTTCGCTCATCGACGTCTCTTTTGGTCAATAGCTGGTAGCCCGTTACGTATGGCTAATACCTCTGACGTGCTAGTGGTTAAATCCACAGCCATAGTATTGACGAGTCTTTAGATTCCCCCCCACACAGTTACTCAAGTTTTGGGCGAAACGCTGTAGAGGCCGTATGGAGATATGGCAGGGTTCGATCAGATACGTACGGTATTGCACGGATCATGATCGGACGGAAAATACTAGCGGGCTTTGGTTTAAACCAGATCCTAGTATTGTACAGTGTAGATTTTGTCTTAGTGCATTTGTATTCGGTCGGAATACAAATGCGGGTATATACATACAGTATGGGGGTTTTCCAGTAATTTATTACGGGATCAGTGTTTTGGAATTGCCAGTTTTTTTCCGTTTCGGCCATATTTCTTTGTATCTTTCATTGGCCGAAGATTGGTGGAGGAGGCCTTATTTGCATTTGTGCAAATAAGCATTAGTGGAGGGTGTTCTTTGCATTTTGTTGCTTCATGATAGCTCTTGTTGACCTTGACTTGTTCACTTCATCATTGCTTGACTTCTATCTTCATGATGGCATGACTTTTGGAAGTGATGATAGTTGATGGAGTGTTGGTTTAGGCTAGCGATCATTTCTTTGCATGATAGCCTTTTCTCTCTCTCCCTTGGATAATAATGTGGCTCCCTCATTATTTTCTTCTCTCTCTCCTTTTTGTTTTTCCTCATGATTTTGGCCGGCCAATGAAGAGGGAGGGGCTGCCCATTATTTGGTGGGGGATTTTTGGTTCTTTAGAGTTTGCAAAAATCCCCAATTTCATCTCCAAAAATTGCTATCATCTCATACCTCCACCATATGGCAAACTCCTACAACCCCAAGAGACATAGGATTCTACAGTTAACCTACAGCACCCTTGGGCACGTCGACTCGCTAACTTCGTGCCCGAGTTGCCTCGGTCAAGAGGTGGGAGCCCGTAAAAGAAGCCATCGACGTGGGGGCCTTCCGGCGAGGAGGTGAAGACCGGAGATTCCGCGGGAGATCGGGACGACGATGAGAAGACCGAAAGACACGGATCGCTCGGTATATCTCTCTACCCCTTCTCTTGTTTGCTAGGACTAGATTAATGGCCCGATCCAGGATTTTTTGTGCGCGGTGGTGCCGGTTTACAAGTTCGTAAAAAGTTTCGTTTCCGCATTCCGGCGTCGGATTGACGGCCGGGATGCCGCCGTGCACTTACAGTGGTATCAGAGCCTCGCCATTAACCTAGTCTAGCTTTGTCTAATGTGTTTACATTTCCGATCGAACAAAATTCCAAAAACCGCGTTTTCATGTACATCAGTTTCTGTCGAAATATTTTTGGCTCGAAAATTTTTTCAAGTTGTTGCAGAATGTTGTGCAGGAAATTCTAAGCGTTCTATGAAATTTTGGTCACGTGAACACACTGTATCACCGCGGAACCGCGGCCAAACCCATGTTTGGGCCGCGGTTCCTTCGCAATATTCACTGTTCATGGCCCCAAAATTTTACAGAGAGCTCCTGAGTGTAAAATAGCGTTTTTGGAATGTTATTTTTTGGGCCCAAATTTCTGTGAGTGCTACAGTAGTGCTTGGGGCCCACTTGGGTAAATTTGATAGATCGAATATTTTAAACACATTAGTTCACAGTATTTACATTATATCTGCGACCGTGAATGTCACTTGATCGGTAAATCCTGTCTAACTGCTATAGCCCGGTTAGATGGATTTACGAACGTGACATTCACGTTGATGTTCTGTGATTGTACATTTGATATTGCGGGGCGAGCGTCCGACATGTGGACTGCCGTCACTGCCTGTTTGTATTATTCTTTTGGGGCACGACCGGGTCGAGGTCGATGTACCCGTTGTATGTATATTTTACTTTCTGTACTAGGATTACCCCGCGGAGGGGTGCACGGATAGCCGGATTCTAGAGGGCAACGAGACCGCATCTCATGGCATTGAGACGGAGGGGGCTTCACTCTAGAATTGGCGGGCTATTCGCCGTACTCATAGGGGGTACAGGTTGACCCAGGAGGGGTGCCCAAGTTACCGGATTCCATAAAGTGCTGGGTGGTCCATTCACGTTGCTGAAGGGGGCTGCCTCGCTTCAGGTTTTGGCGGGTAACGTGCCGCGCCCGTAGGGGTCTAGGATTTCATTGCACAGGCTATCCACACGACCAGGGGAACGTCGTGTTTCAGTAGCGGCTCTGTGAAACCCGGGGATCCCAGATATCTGTATTGTTCTGTGATGCTGTATATTTCTGTGATGTTGCATTTTATCACTCCTTGAGCGAAAATTATATATTATATATATACTAGTAGATGTTGTATATGTTTTGCATCCGCGCTAGTCCAGTCCCCGCTCTGTCGTTAGTTAGCTAACCTAACGGGTAATGACGGGACCCAGTGGCGAATGCGGATGGCATATACGTAAGTCATTATTTTCGTTCTTTATTGGTGTGATCAATTGATGGGACTGTGTTGATTCGGATCAATGCAAGTTAAACAAACCTAATCTGATGTTGTTGGAACACTTTTCAAAAAGCTGTTATTGCAAGGACGTTCACCTTTGTTTTGCACAGTGGTATTCAGTTGGAATATCCTGCTCCTCAGTCGACGAGGCAAGGGCCGAGATCCCTTCACCGGGAGTGACCCCTTGGACAAGAGTTTGCATCAGGGCAATAACTTCACTATAGCCGATTACTTTTGCTTTGCATCGTGGTATTCAGTTGGAATATCCTGCACCTCATTCTACGGGGAAAGAGCCGAGATCCCTTCACCGGGAGTGACCTCTTTAGCAAAGGTTTTCGTCACTATATTTTTTATAAAAGCTATCCGTTCCTTCAACGATATCAAGTTCATTACGTTAAAGGTTTTACGCCAGTAACCATTCGTATCCTTCCGTCGTTTCATATGGATAGTCAATAGTATTCAAGCTGTGTTTGTTGGCCATAGTCAAGGCACAGTGTTTGGTAGCTATTGGGTGTTCATATGTAGAATAGATAGATGCGTTGGTTTGGGACAGTCGTATATCCTTGTTGGCCCTAGTCAAGGGCTTGTACGGGTGGGTTCAAATTAACCTGGACAATGACGGGTAGAACTTGACATGTGACTTATGATTTTTTGGCCTTAGTCAAGGTCATAAGAGCATGGGGCAAAAATCACATCGGGAGTTTCTAAAGAAACTGAAACTTGCCAGATATGCGCATACCTTCTGAAGTGTGATAACGTGAGCGGATTCCGTCACGTTATCATGCGATGATAGTTGGATCCCGATCCCCACTGATGAGTTGGTTTACTCCTCGGGTGATCCCGACTAATTCTTCTTTCGGGTTTGGAGAAGAATTTGAGGTTACAGTGGGAGGTTTCCTGATTAGATAAATTGGTAACCATTCTGATCTAGGTTAGAGTGCACGCTGAGTGTTTCTTTTCTCTCTCTCTTTGGCAGCGACCATTGACCCGACCTTAGACTATGACTCAGTGACCAAGTTGACCGAACCTTCTTAAACACTGGCTTTTGGATTGTCAGGGTTGCAAACCTCATTGCCACTCCTACTTTTACCCTTTTCTCCAGGACACCCCGTATTACTAGGAATGTCTACTTCCATTGGACAAAACCATCGTATGGTTATATACGAACTCGAAGGGATTTATTCGAGGATGGTTTCAGGTTCTGGAGAAAACGAATATGACTATTCAGTTGTCTTTTCCTCTTACCTTCTCTCAGGTTGCGAGTGTCCCTTAGATTAGGGGATAGTACACCCATTACGCAAATTGTACAGTCTTCTTCCAAACCATAGGCAGGTGCCGACCGGTAGGGAATGAAGAAAACCAATTAGCCTAAACGGTGTATAGAAGGTATTAAGTTAAGACAAAGAAAGGGATTGGAAGGAGGGCAAAGTAAATTGCGACTGATATTCACGACCAAACCAAGTATTTCATTACCACTCCCACTTCACTTTTGTATTTCTCCAGGACACTCCGTATCACTACGAAGATCCACAGTTTATTGGATACTCCATCGTATAGTTATATACGAACTCGAAAGGAACTTGATCCAGTTTGGGGATGGATTCTGGTTCAGGAGAAATAGGAATAAGATTTATTCGGTTGTCTTTTATCTTCACCTTCTCTCGCATTGCGAGTGTTCCTAGGATTAGGGCAGTACACCCATTATGCTTATTGGATAGTCTTCTTCCAAACCATAGGCTGGTGCCGAACGGTAGGGAAGGAAGAAAACCATTTGGCCTAAAGGGGTGTACAGAAGGTAATGACTAAAGACATATAAAGGGATTTGGAGAGATGGCAAAGAAATATACGGTTACAGTTGTGAATCTGATAATGGATGAGGCATTACTAGGAATACCAGGATACCCCATCAAAACATTTCAATGTTTCAGTTTCACTGTGTACTGTTAAAGGAAAACTGATTTCCCGATTAGATACTTACTCCAGGGTATGTATTTACCAGGTATGATTCTCACATCTGTGTGGTTTTACAGATGATGAGTGGGAGTAAGTTATTGGGAATTAGGTGATCATCCTCATTATATCGGAATTTGTTGTAATTGGTGATATTTGAGGAAGTCACCTGGGTTGTTTGCCGGACGGCGAATATTTGGTTTTGAATATCCGTTATAATGCACCAATTTCAAATTGATATATCTGTACGTCTATTTTTATAGAGTGAGATATACCTTTTTGAAATTATGTCGATGGCATTTACCTATATCAGCTGATGGTTAAGTAAGGAGTATTAAACAGCGGTGTAATTCTTCTTAACCATAAGTACAGTTTTCAACCTACGACACATAGGGAGTGAGTTATTAGACTCAAGGGACTTGTACAGAGTATTG
The DNA here is from genome assembly GCA_030015575.1 of Agapanthus africanus. NCBI lineage: Eukaryota > Viridiplantae > Streptophyta > Magnoliopsida > Asparagales > Amaryllidaceae > Agapanthus > Agapanthus africanus. The sequence goes on along the minus strand of JASDDO010000029.1, from coordinate 278,714,908 downwards.
TATATTGTCCAGTGTCCATTAGGACAGAGGGGATGGTCCTCGTACTATATTCAGTTTACTTATGACTTCTCTAGTTCTTAGACAGGTGTTTCGTAGAAACACAGGGTCCAAGTTTTGAGAAGTTATAGGTATATGAATAAAGTAGAGAACCAGGTGTTTCAACTATCGGGATTCTTCAAGGTGATCGAAGATGTAGATACTTGTGTATGGTATTCAGTTGATAGTGATGGATATTAAGAGAACTTGCTTCTCTTTCAGGTTACTCATAATTGGAAGCATTCCTAAGTTGAGTAACGCTGATCGGCCTCCTTCCATTTAGTTGACATGCACTGGAGACAGATGCATGATTTGAATCTGGTTCAATTAAATCAGTGCCTCTGGTTCTATATTGGATATAGAACAGTTCGTATCTTAACGATGTTAAGGTACGGGGAGTTGTCCAGCTTATGCTTAAAACCAGACTCTGGATAACTCAAGGCATGTTTCTATAATGGCTGTTTGTGGGTTGACCCAGGCTATGACGAGGGTTGACTTTCTACCATCTGGAAGATCAATAGTGATATTGTTCTTAACTCGCCACAGTTTTAATAAAAATGGATTTTTTCAGAAAACAGTAGTGGGAGTATGGTAGAACTGGAAGTGATTCCAAAACCGCAAACGATTACTGAAGATTTGATAAAGAACCTAAAGATTCAATCTGGTTTGACATTCCATTGGCCACTCCGCAGATATGGTGGGTAACCTCAGGCACCCGAGAGGTACTCCGGTAGCCTCAAGGACGATGACAAGGAGGTTCTCGTTTACCCAGACTTTCCATTGCTGTTGTTCCAGACTGAGAGACCCGGCAGGAGGATGAGTATAACGTCGTTCTAAACTAGCTTTAGAAGCGTACGTGTATATGACTCTGCCAGAGGGTTGTCATAGTCAGTGGGAGCAGCGGAAGCATTGGTGGACAGGTGGCTTATGTCTATTTATAGACTAAAGCAGATATAGCGGAGATAGATCATCTATTTCTGATGTGACAGTCATAGGTTTGACTTCATCAGAACAGGGGATGGATCTGTTAAGAAGGTAGTAGGGTGTGATGTCCTGGTATTTGGATGACATACACAGAGTAGGAAGTGATGTTCCTATACTACGATCGGTTATACTTTGGTTGTCACACAGTGGTTTCTCCACATAAGGATATAGATATAATATCAAACATTCTGGTTACTAGATCTATAGATCTAGATTTGGGTGGTTTCCCAATCAGGGTACTTAGACAACATTCTAAGAGTATTTAGAATAGACGACTCCTGGCATGGTGGTGTACCTGCAGGTGATGGAGTCACCCTCTCTAAAGGTGTCTTACAAACTAAAGGGGAGAGGGATGTGCATGATTGGTAGATCACTTGCTTAGGCAATTGAGTCAATCATGAGATGTCAAGTACCACACCAGATGTTGTTCTTGCAGTAGATGCAATAAGTTGATATTGATCCAATCCTGGAGAAACAATCGGAAGCAGTTTTAGAACATAAGTAGATGTTCTAGGGATATGATAACAACAGCCTCATTCGGGGACAGTTATCATTCCAGGCTTCCAAGGTGACCTAGATGACAGAGAGGTTGTCAGAGTTATAGTTTTCCCTCTGACGAGGGGCGGTATTATGGATAGGTGGTCCAGGAGGATACTGAGGGAGGCATGTCACAGGATACTGATTAAGTTCAGTTGACGATACAGTCTAAGAAGTTTGGATTTGGAGTTCATTTATGAGCTAGGTCCCATCAGACATCCAGACACATTCTAAGACAGGTATTGCTCATTTCGGGAGATGGGTTTCTCCGTGAACTTGAGATTAAGAGAGACATAGAAAGAAACATCAAGGCGGATCCACTCACTGAGGCTATTCCTCGAACGCAATAGTTTCGCGAACGAGCTTTGTGAGACTGACTAGTAGAGGAGTTGGGTGTTCGGTATCACACGGGCTGTGAGTATGCGACATCGCAATAATTAGCCTTGAGTATAAGTGGGAGATTGTTGGATATAGTGCCCTCAGAGTCAATTATTGGATCACAGGCACGTGATTGCAATGATTGAGGGAGGACCTATGCCGGTAGGACAGTCTTACTCAAGATGATAGTATGCTATCTGGTTTATCTTTATCATCGTGTACTGCTTTAGGTGACCTGACAGGTCGCTATTACACGTTGATAGAGCCCCTAGGATTCATGCTTGACTGCCAGCAGTATGAGGGTAATCATATACGTGGGAGCTGGTAGTCTACAAGCACATCCTTAAAAGGTCCCTAGTCGTGGGAGATTCGAGACAGGGCATCGATACTCCAGAGTAGACTAGTGTATACAGTCGAGACCCCGACGAGGGGCGGTGGCCGGTCTCACAAGCCACTGGTGTCAGTTGGTTCACCTAAGATGTATACAGGTGCTCATTGGGTTATGAGTACACCGGACAGGACTCGCCGGGAACCTGCTAGTTGGGATTATACCAGACGTCAGATAGCAGTTCCCTGGTGACATGTGTACAAGTTAGTTCATCAACCTGAGATCGTCATTTGTCTTGTGTGAGTTCCCACTGTGCTTGGATTACTACCCTACCACGCTCAAAGGAGACGTGCAAACAGGTTTTAGTTAGGTACAATCCCGAGCCACATGGAGGCAGTGAGCGGATCTGCAGGGGTTCGTCTCTCCCGGTATTGGGGATGAGGTCGCGCTGTGTCTAGGAGAGCCATTACACAAAGCCCTCGGCCGAGGCAGGAGATTTACTGGTAGGTATTCCAGTAGTATCTCAGGGTGTTCTAGGCTACACTCTGACACGACTTGTACCGCTTTTGAGGGTCTGACTTTTACCAACTACCTAGGCCCGCCATGCGATGCTCATAGACGAACGGACCGGACTGTACGGATATTGTCACTGACAGGCTCAGTAGGGTGTCAGGATGAGTTCGCTCATCGACGTCCCTTTTGGTCAATAGCTGGTAGCCCGTTACGTATGGCTAATACCTCTGACGTGCTAGTGGTTAAATCCACAGCCATTGTATTGACGAGTCTTTAGAGTCCCCCACACACAGTTACTCAAGTTTCGGGTGAAACGCTGTAGAGGCCGTACGGAGATATGGCAGGGTTCGATCAGATACGTGCGGTATTGCACGGATCATGTCGGACGGAAAATACTAGCGGGCTTTGGTTTAAGCCGGATCTTAGTATTGTACAGTGTAGATTTTGTCTCAGTGCATTTGTATTCGGTCGGAATACAAATGCGGGTATGTACATACAGTAGCGGGGTTTTCCTATAATTTATTACGGGATCAGTTTTTTAGAGTTGCCAGTTTGTTTTCCGTTTCGGCCATATTTCTTTGTATCTTTCATTGGCTGAAAATTGGTGGAGGAGGGCTTATTTGCATTTGTGCAAATAAGCATTAGTGGAGGGTGTTCTTTGCATTTTGTTGCTTCAGGATAGCTCTTGTTGACCTTGACTTGTTCACTTCATCATTGCTTGACTTCTATCTTCATGATGGCATGACTTTTGGAAGTGATGATAGTTGATGGAGTGTTGGTTTAGGCTAGTGATCATTTCTTTGCATGATAGCATTTTCTCTCTCTCCCTTGGATAATAGTGTGGCTCCCTCATTCTTTTCTTCTCTCTCTCCTTTTTGTTTTTCCTCATGATTTTGGCCAGCCAATGAAGAGGGAGGGGCTGCGCATTATTTGGTGGGGGATTTTTGGTTCTCTAGAGTTTGCAAAAATCCCCAATTTCATCTCCAAAAATTGCTATCATCTCATACCTCCACCATATGGAAAACTCCTACAACCCCAAGAGACATAGGATTCTACAGTTAACCTACAGCGCCCTTGGGCACGTCGACTCGCCAACTTCGTGCCCGAGTTGCCTCGGTCAAGAGGTGGGAGCCCGTAAAAGAAGCCGGCGACGTGGGGCCCTTCCGGCGAGGAGGTGAAGACCGGAGATTCCGCGGGATATCGGGACGACGACGAGAAGACCGAAGGACACGGATCGCTCGGTATATCTCTCTACCCCTTCTCTTGTTTGCTAGTACTAGATTAATGGCCCGATCCGGGATTTTTTGTGCGCGGTGGTGCCGGTTTACAAGTTCGTAAAAAGTTTCGTTTCCGCATTCCGGCGTCGGATTGACGGCCGGGGCGCCGCCGTGCACTTACACAGATTCCGTTTTCTAGGCGAACAGATTTTTGTTGTGCAGGGAGATGGTATTATAACTCCTGCCAACATGATTTCTGCTTTTTGTGCGGGACGGTTCTTGAAGAAGGGTTGTCATGGGTTCCTAGCGTTGTTGGAGACGTAGGAGCCGCTGATGTCCAGTTGTACCAGGTTCCGATCACATAAGAATTTCCGAAGGTGTTTCCTACTGAATTAATAGGATTACCGCCTGATCGCGATATCGAATTTTGCATTGACATGATTCCGAGTGCGCGGTCTATTTCTATACCGCCTTATCGGATGGCCCCGACGGAGTTGAAGGAACTCAAAGGTCAGTTGCAAAAGTTGTTGGATAGAGGACTTGTTCGTCCAAGTGTATTACCATGGGGAGCTCCTGTCTCGTTCATAAAAAATAAGGACGGGGGCATGAGACTGTACATCGACTACAGGCATCTGAATCGAGTTACTGCACGAAATATGTATCCACTACCTGGTATCGATGACTTATTCGATCAGCTGTAGGGAGCTGGCTAATTCTCGAAGATTGATTGCGGTCGGGGTATCACCAGTTGAGAGTTTGGAAGGATGATATTCCGAAGACTGCTTTTCGCACACGATATGGGCATTATGAGTTTCTGGTGATGTCGTTCGGACTCACCAATGCCCCAGCAGCTTTCATGGATATAATGAACCGTATTTTTATGCCATTTCTTGATCAGTTCATTATTGTATTCATGGGTAACATCCTTGCATATTTCCGGAGCCGGGATGAGCACGAGCAGCATTTGTGTATCATCTTGTAGACCTTGAAGGAGCATAAGCTGTTGGCTAAATTCTCCAAATGTGCTTTCTGGTTAGACAGTGTGGATTTCTTGGGTCACGTAGTTACAAGAGATGGTATACGTGTGGACCCAAAGAAGATCGAAGCAGTACAGCACTGGCCCAGACCTGTGTCAATCACAGAGGTATGCAATATCTTGGGTCTGGCTGGTTACTACCGACGTTTTACGCAGGACTTTTCTCGGATCGCTGCACCGCTGACTGGGTTGACCAGGAAAGAGGTTCCATTTCTTTGGGCTGAGGCGTGTGAGCATAGTTTCTAGTAGTTGAAGACTCGCTTGACGACTGCCCAGTATTATCTTTACCTTCTGGGTCAGGTGGTTTTGTTGTTTATAGTGACGCCTCTCGAGTGGGTTTAGGCTGTATGTTGATGCAGCACAGCAGGGTCATCGCTTATGCTTCACGGCAACTGAAGAGGCACGAACAGCATTACCCCACTCATGATTTAGAAATGGCTGCGGTGATTTTTACACTCAAGATCTGGAGACACTACCTATATGGCGAGTCTTGCTAAATATTCACAGACCACAGAAGCTTAAGGTATATCTTTCAGCAGTGGGATCTTAATCTGAGGCAGCGTAGATGGATGGAACTCGTGAGGGATTATAATTGCGAGATTTGTTAGCATCCGGGCAAAGCGAATGTTGTAGCAGATGCTTTAAGTCGGAGGCCCGGAAGTAGCTTATCTTATTTGAGCATAGTGCAGAGACAGTCATCCGCAGACTAGCAGATTCTATATAATAGCCGTGTACAGTTTGAGTTCATATCGACAGGAGGACAGTTAGCTCATATTCGTGTTAGTGTATATGCCCTAGAGGCCATTACTGTATCATACTAGTTTGTATATTACTTAATGGAAGCTTAGGATATTCACCTTGTATATTACTTAATGGAAGCTTAGGATATTCACCTTGTATATACAATCTTGCTCAAAATAGTAGTATGCTACTTGGTTTGTTTCTACTTCATTGTGTACATGTGTTTATTTTAGTATATCGCCTATACACATTAGTGGAGCCCTTAGGATCTTTGCTTGATTACCAGCGTTGTGATGGAAGTCACACTAGTGGGGCTGGGTAATCTATAAGCACATCCTTATGCAGGTCCCTGGTCGCAGGACTATCGAGACAGGGCATCGATACTCCGGAGTAGACTAGCGCAGGCGCTTCTCATCCCAGTGTGGGAGACGGTCTGTCCCACAGCCGTCGGTACGTCGTACTTGAGAGAGTATGCGGGTGCTCGTTGGGTTACGAGTATACTGGACAGGACTCGTCGGGAACTGACTAGTCCCTGGCCAGGGCAAACGAGATATACTGGTAGGCTTCCAGTGTTATCTCAGGGTGTTTTGGGCTTCACTCCGACACGACTTGTACCGCTATTGGGGGACTGACGTTTACCGCCCCTAGGCCCGCCATGCGATGTATCAGACGAACAGACCGGACTGTACGGAGAATGTCACATTCAGGCTCAGTAGGAGTTCAGATGGGTTTCGCCTCGTCAGTCTTCTTGTCGGCATTACCTGGGGACCGTTACGCACAGCTAGTGCCGCTTGCGGTCTGTGGTTAAACCCACTGCCAGCGTAGTGTCGAGTCTTTAGAGTCCCACACAGAAAGCTTTTCGCCTTTTGGCAAAAGAGTAGAGGTCGCATGGTTTTGCGACAGGTCGCATGGTTTTGCGACAGGGTTCGGTCACATCCGTGCACTTATGCACGTACAGTGTCCGGACAGTTCACACTAGCGGGCTTTGGTTTAAGCCAGATCCTAGTGTACCTTTTGGGATTGGATTTATCCAGTATGTATTCGTGTTCCTCGGAACGCGGATGCGGGTGTATATGCACAGTTGACGGAGAGACAGAGGCAGAGGATTCTCATTAAGGTTGTTGACCTTTGACCGTTGACTATTGACTTTTTGCTCAACCCTAATGAGAATATGATATGTGATTAACAATTATATTAATTAAGTATTATGGTGACATGGTTGTTGACTTGTTGACTTTGTTGACTTGTTGACTTTTGTTGACTTGTTGACTTTGTTGACCGGTTGACTAGGCTTGACTAGTTGACCATCATGATAACTATAGCTATCATTTCATGGCAAAGACTTTTGCTTGCTTGCTCTTTTGTGCAAAATGAGTGCATGAAATGATATGGCTATGGTTGCTTAAACCATCACATAATACTTGATTCATATGATGTGTTATGATTGTTTTGGATTATGAGAGCCAAATGAGAAAAGTCTTCTCTCATTCTTTCATGCTCATTCTCTCTCTTGTTCTTGAGCTCTCATACTCTTGCTCTCACCCTCTTCCTCTTGCTCCCTCTCTTGACTCTATGGTTCACTTGTCTCATGAGTTGAGAACCAAGAACCATAGATAAAATCCCATACAAACTCTTCTCTACTCACTCTAGTTCACAAGGTTTGGCAAACCGAGTGAACTAGTTTCTTCAAAGATCGAAGAAGGAGCCAAAGGTTGAAGCTTTCAGGTGGATCTATCTTCGGCGTAAGGAGACGACGGGAAGAGGTAGCATGGACTTACAGTGGTATCAGAGCCTAGTTAAACTCTATCTAACATGTTAGCAAGTAACTAGAAGATCGATCAAAGAAAAAGTCACGAAAACGAACCCGAGAATTTCAAGTTTCTGTCGATTTTTATTCTGTTCAAAAGTTGATAATTTTCATCTAAAAAATCGGCTCAGGCTTTTGTATGAACACCCACCAAATTTGGTCCAACGATCGAGTCAAAGAGCCGCGGAAACGCGGCGGGAGCACGCTCCCGCCGTGGATCCGCGGCCGAGTTGACTCGGCCGAGGTCCATCTTTGGTGCAGTGTGTTTCTGGGGTTGTTTTGGGATTTTTTGAATATGTGTTTTCTGCCCAGATTTTCCAGAACGAAAATTTTATTTTTGGGGTCCCGAAAATCCGTATTTTTGATCGAACTTCTAAAAGACTTAAGCTGACGGGTTTTTCTGTAATGTGATATTTGTATTGAACGTCTGCTAATCGCTATATGTCGATTAGTGGGGGTTATACAAATCTGTGATCTGTAATGTTATTGGAATGTGTATATGAATATGCTGGATTGTCGCGGGTGAATAGCCGGGGGTTGTGAGACGAGAGTTTTCTTTTCTTTCAATTCATGTAAATTTGTAAATTGATGTAATAATTATTTGTATGGCCGCACAACCGGGTCGGGGTTGTAGCCGTCATTGTATAATTTCTTTTTACTGTTTTTGCTCCTAGGATAGACCCATGGAAGGGGTGCACAAACTACCGGGTATGCCGAAGTGCCGAGTGGCCTACTCACTGGGTTGATGGAGGTTGCTTCGCTTCGGGTACTTGGCGGGTAGTTTGCCGCACCCGTAGGGGCCTTGGGTGGGGTTTTGGCTATTCACCGCGACCGTGTAATCTGCTTTTCGTTACAGGCTCGTACGAATTGCGGATTCCTAGTATATCCACTGTATTCATCTGTGATCTGAAATGTCTATCATTGCATATATATCTATATATGATATTATTTAGGCGTTGCTTATGTTTTACAGCCGCGCTAGCCCAGCCCCCGCTCTGTCGTTAGATAAGTAACCTAACGGGTAATGACGGGGCCCCATGGCGAATGCGAATGGCATAAGCGTACGTCATATTTTGGTTGTTTTCTGCAATGGTAGGATTAAATGATGGGACGCATTAAAAGAACTAATGCAAGTATATCACGCATTAAAAGAACTAATGCAAGTATATCACGCATTAAAAGAACTAATGCAAGATAATAAACCAAGCTAAAGTCGTTGGAACACTTTCAAAAAACCACTCGGTTCTTTTCAAAACCAACTTTTAAATGCGGAGCTTGAGCCACTCTTTTTAAAAGCTATCTCGTTCCATCGACTATATCAAGTTCACTACGTTCACGGTTTCGCCAAAACCATTCGTAGCCCTCCATCATTTCAGTTAAATATTCGATAGTATTCAAGCTATGTATTTTGACCTCACGCCAAGGCATAGTGATTGGTAGCTGTCGGATATTTATCTGTTGCATAGATAGAATGCGTTGGTTTGGGACAGCTGTACTACCATTTTGGCCTACGTCAAGGGTAGGTACGGGTGGATTCAAATTAACCTGGATAATGATGGGAAGAACTTGACATGCGACTTATGACATTTTGACCTCACGCCAAGGTCATAAGAGCATGGGGCAAAAATCCACATCGGGAGTTTCATAAGTACTGAAACTTGCTAGATTTGCATACCATTTGGAGTGTGATGATTCTGGTAGGATTCCTTCAGTTTCGTCACGCGATGATATTTGGATCCCGATCCTACTGTGAGTATATGCTACTCCTCGGGAAATTTCTCACTTAACGATCAATGCTATAAACCAAGTAGGTGTCTAGAAAGGTGTTAGCGGGGCTACGCTCCCAGGGAAAAGAGGTTATTTAATTAAGGAACTTCGCGAAAGCGTTGGAAAACCTCCCTCGAAGTACCGACACTGGCCTGGCCGAACGGTTAAGCAAGTATTGTACGGTGAGATTGATCCTGACTAATTCTTCCTTTTTGATTTGAGGAGGGATTCGAGAAACAGTAGGAGCCATCCTGTTTAGACAAACTAAAAACCACTCTAAACTTGCAAGAGCATCATGCTGAGTGTTTCTTCTTCTCTCTCCTAAATGCAGCGACCAATCGACATGACTGGACTTAAGTTACTTCTAGATAAAAACATACTGACAGGGCCAAACTACAAAGATTGGCTCAGGAATGTCAAGATGGCAATCACTTACGACAAGCTGGGGTATCTTCTTACCACCAAAGCTCCCCCTGCGCCTGGTCCCACTTCCAGCGTCACGGATAAGGAAATCCGTAAGACTTGGGAGATTGATAGCGCGAAGGCCAAATGCCTCGTACTTGCCTCTATGGACAATGAACATCAGAGGAGGCACGAGAATATGGACTTGGAATCCATATTTCTTCATACAAAAGAACTGTATGGAGAGCAATCTCGTATCGCAAGATACGAAGCGTCGGAAAAGCTATTTTCGGCAAGGATGGCCGTCGGATCATCAGTAGCAGAGCACGTGCTTAAGATGATCGGCTACATTGAGGAGCTCGCGGACCTAGGAACCACATTGGAGAGTGAGCTCTATACGGACTTAGTTCTCCAGTCCCTTCCTTCCACTTACGCCCAGTTTATACTGAACTTCAACTTACAAGAAAAAGAAGTTGAACTTTCAGAGCTCCTCAACATGCTGAGGAGCGCAGAGGGCACCCTACAGAAAGGTAGGGAAACATCCACTTTGTTTGTAGGAGGATCATCTTCTTCTAGGTCCAAGGCGAAAGCCAAGGGAAAGAAGAAGAAAGCCCCCGCCAAACCAAGAGGCGGTGTTAGTAAAGTGGATACGAAGGGAAAAGCTAAAGCAACAAAGAAAGCGGGGAAGCTTGTGGATAAGGAAGAATGCTTCTATTGTCATAAGAAAGGACACTGGAAGAATGATTGCAGGGCCTGGAAGGCCAGAACACAGGAATTGAAGCAGGTTGCAGCTCAGCTTCAGGTGTGTATGTTATTGAAAACTGTCTTTCAATAAACTCTACTTCCTGGGTATTGGATACCGGATCAGGATCTCATATCTGTAATTCTTTGCAGGCGTTGAGAAACTGTAGGGTTTTGAAAGCAGGTGACATGACCCTCAGAGTTGCGAACGGAGCTAGCATGGATGCTAAAGCCGTGGGGGACTATCACCTGGGAATGTCAGATGGACATGTTTTGGTTTTGCGTAATTGCTTTTTTGTACCCAACGCAACTTGTAATATCATTTCTGTATCTTTAGTTTCTAAAGAAGGTTATGAATTTGCGTTTGTAAGTAATGTTGTAAACATTCACCTTAATCAAGTTTTGATTGGGTCAGGTACATTGAGTAATGGTATATACGTATTAAACCAACCACAGATTTTCAACGTCCAGAATACACACAAAAGAAAGTCTCCGGAAATAAATTAGACTTTCTTGTGGCATTGTCGACTGGGTCACATCAATGAGAGAAGGTTGACGAAGTTACATACAGAAGGATATTTGAATCCGTTAGAATATCAATCGTATGCCACTTGTCAATCCTGTCTCAAAGGAAAGATGACAAAGACTCCGTTCACTGGACACGGAGTAAGAGCGAGCGAGCTCTTGGGACTCGTACACAGTGACGTGTGCGGTCCAATGTCTACGCATGCGCGAAGCGGTTATTCTTACTTCATCACTTTTACGGATGACTTTTCAAGGTACGGTTATGTCTTCTTAATGAAACATAAGTCCGAAGCCTTTGGAAAGTTCCAGGAATATAAGAATGAAGTAGAAAAACAGACCGGCACATGTATCAAGATTCTAAGATCGGATCGAGGTGGAGAATACTTGAGTGCCGAGTTCCTAGACTATTTAAAAGAGAACGGAATTCTCTCTCAGCTTACTCCTCCATACACTCCGCAACATAACGGTGTATCGGAGAGACGGAACCGAACCTTATTGGATATGGTATGGTCCATGATGAGTAACGCTGAGTTACCGCGATCATTCTGGGGGTATGCGCTAGAATCAGCCGCATACCTTTTGAACCGAGTTCCTACTAAGACTGTGCCTACCACACCTTATGAGTTATGGAGTGGGAAGAAACCCTATCTTCAATATCTGAAGATATGGGGATGTCCAGCTTTTGTCAAAAAGCAGCATGCGGACAAACTCGAGGCACGCTCAGTACTGTGCAAGTTTGTGGGATACCCAAAGAACACCAGGGGATATCTTTTCTACTACGCAGAGGAACAAAAAGTCCTTGTTTCTCGTAATGCCCACTTTCTAGAACACCAGTTCTTGGAAAACGAAATTAGTGGGAGCGCAGTAGAACTGGAAGAAATTCCAGAACCACAGACTATTACTGAAAGTTTAGTGGAACCAGAGGGTTCAAAAGAACAGGACATTCCTACGCCGCTCCGCAGGAGTAGTAGGCAGTCTCATCCGCCCGAGAGATACTACGGTTTTCTCATAGACGGGGATAGAGAGGATTGCATCATAGATTATGATGAGCCTACTAGCTTCCAGCAGGCCTTTCAGAGCGTTGACTCAGTAAAATGGCTGGATGCAATGCGGACCGAGATGGAGTCCATGTACACCAACAAAGTATGGACGTTGGACATTGCTCCAGACGGGGTAAAACCCGTAGGATGCAAGTGGATCTTCAAAAGGAAGATTGGTGTAGATGGACAGGTTGAGACCTATAAAGCTAGACTTGTAGCAAAGGGTTTTCATCAAAGACCTGGTTTGGACTATGACGAAACCTTTTCTCCAGTGGCTATGCTGAAATCCATTCGGATCCTTCTTGCCATTGCTGCCTTCCTCAATTATGAGATTTGGCAGATGGACGTAAAGACAGCTTTTCTAAATGGAAATTTAGAGGAGTGTGTCTATATGGACCAGCCAGAGGGTTTCATTCAGAGTGGGAGCAGCGGAAAGGCGTGCAAGTTGCTTAAGTCCATCTATGGACTAAAGCAGGCATCGCGGAGTTGGAACATCTGCTTTGATGAGACGGTCAAAGAATTTGGCTTTATCAAAAATCCAGATGAACCATGCATCTATAGTAGATTTGTAGCGAGAACTGTAGTATTCCTCGTTTTATACGTGGATGACATTCTCTTAATAGGAAATGACATTCCTATGCTACAATCTGTCAAGGGGTTCTTGTCGCACAGGTTCTCCATGAAAGACCTGGGTGATGCCTCATACATCCTGGGGATCCGGATCCATCGTGATAGATCCAAGAGGATATTAGGACTTTCACAGTCCAGGTACATCGACACCATACTGAAGAGATTCAGTATGGAAGATTCCAAGCGCGGTAACCTACCGGCTTGTCACGGGATCACCCTCTCTAAAGAGATGTCTCCCAAGACTGATTTGGAGAGGGATCGCATGTCTATTATACCCTACGCTTCTGCCGTAGGCTCTATAATGTATGCGATGTTGTGTACCAGACCAGATGTAGCTTATGCACTGAGTGTGGTAAGCCGGTATCAGTCTAACCCTGGGGAGAAACACTGGATAGCAGTAAAGAACATTCTCAAGTACCTGAGAAGGACTAAGGAGATGTTCTTGGTGTATGGCGGAAAAGACCTCCAAATCGAGGCCTTTGCTGACTCCAGCTTCCAGAGTGACAAGGATGATTCCAAGTCCATGTCGGGTTTTGTCTTTACCCTCAATGGAGGGGCGGTGTGTTGGAAGAGTTCCAAACAGGAAACCGTTGCAGACTCGACGATGGAAGTGGAATACATCGCTGCATCTGATGCCGCAAAAGAAGCTGTCTGGATGAGGAAGTTCTTGAAAGAGCTTCAGGTGGTTCCGTCCATTGTTGATCCAATACCTTTGTATTGCGACAACAACGGGGCTATAGCTTTAGCGAAGGAACCCAGGTCCCATCAGAGATCCAGACACATCTTAAGGCGGTATCACCTGATCAGGGAGATCGTGGATCGCCAGGAGATAGAGGTTCGGAGAGTCGCTTCAGAAGATAACACTGCAGATCCATTCACCAAGGCCTTGCCCCAGACTCAGTTCGAGCGGCTGATCGAGATGATAGGTCTTCGATACGCCAGTACATGGCCTTAGTGCAAGTGGGAGATTGTTAGTGTATATGCCCTAGAGGCCATTACTGTATCATACTAGTTTGTATATTACTTAATGGAAGCTTGGGATATTCACCTTGTATATATAATCTTGCTCAAAATAGTAGTATGCTACTTGGTTTGTTTCTACTTCAATGTGTACATGTGTTTATTTTAGTATATCGCCTATACACATTAGTGGAGCCCTTAGGATCTTTGCTTGATTACCAGCGTTGTGATGGCAGTCACACTAGTGGGGCTGGGTAATCTATAAGCACATCCTTATGCAGGTCCCTGGTCGCAGGACTATCGAGACAGGGCATCGATACTCCGGAGTAGACTAGCGCATGCGCTTCTCATCCCAGTATGGGAGACGGTCTGTCCCACAGCCGTCGGTACGTCGTACTTGAGAGAGTATGCGGGTGCTCGTTGGGTTACGAGTACACTGGACAGGACTCGTCGGGAACTGACTAGTTGGTATTATGCCTATCGTCAGTTATCAGTTCCCAGGTGACATGAGTACAGCTTAGTCCGCTGACTTGACACTGTCACTTCGCCTCGAGTGTGTTCCCACTGTACTTTGATTACTACCCTACCACGGCTCAAAGGAGTCATGCAAACAGGTGGTAGTTGGGTGCAGTCCCGAAGCACTTGGAGGCAGTGACGGTTAGACAGGATTCGTCTCTCCCGGTATTGGGGGTTGACATCGCGCTGTGTCTAGGAGAGCCATTGCACGAGTAGTCCCTGGCCAGGGCAAACGAGATATACTGGTAGGCTTCCAGTGTTATCTCAGGGTGTTTTGGGCTTCACTCCGACACGACTTGTACCGCTATTGGGGGACTGACGTTTACCGCCCCCTAGGCCCGCCATGCGATGTAACAGACGAACAGACCGGACTGTACGGAGAATGTCATATTCAGGCTCAGTAGGAGTTCAGATGGGTTTCGCTTCGTCAGTCTTCTTGTCGGCATTACCTGGGGACCGTTACGCACAGCTAGTGCCGCTTGCGGTCTGTGGTTAAACCCACTGCCAGCGTAGTGTCGAGTCTTTAGAGTCCCACACAGAAAGCTTTTCGCCTTTTGGCAAAAGAGTAGAGGTCGCATGGTTTTGCGACAGGTCGCATGGTTTTGCGACAGGGTTCGGTCACATCCGTGCACTTGTGCACGTACAGTGTCCGGACAGTTCATACTAGCGGGCTTTGGTTTAAGCCAGATCCTAGTGTACCTTTTGGGATTGGATTTATCCAGTATGTATTCGTGTTCTTCGGAACGCGGATGCGGGTGTGTATGCACAGTTGACGGAGAGACAGAGGCAGACGATTCTCATTAGGGTTGTTGACCTTTGACCGTTGACTATTGACTTTTTGCTCAACCCTAATGAGAATATGATATGTGATTAACAATTATATTAATTAAGTATTATGGTGACATGGTTGTTGACTTGTTGACTTTGTTGACTTGTTGACTTTTGTTGACTTGTTGACTTTGTTGACCGGTTGACTAGGCTTGACTAGTTGACCATCATGATAACTATAGCTATCATTTCATGGCAAAGACTTTTGCTTGCTTGCTCTTTTGTGCAAAATGAGTGCATGAAATGATATGGCTATGGTTGCTTAAACCATCACATAATACTTGATTCATATGATGTGTTATGTTTGTTTTGGATTATGAGAGCCAAATGAGAAAAGTCTTCTCTCATTCTTTCATGCTCATTCTCTCTCTTGTTCTTGAGCTCTCATACTCTTGCTCTCACCCTCTTCCTCTTGCTCCCTCTCTTGACTCTATGGTTCACTTGTCTCATGAGTTGAGAACCAAGAACCATAGATAAAATCCCATACAAACTCTTCTCTACTCACTCTAGTTCACAAGGTTTGGCAAACCGAGTGAACTAGTTTCTTCAAAGATCGAAGAAAGAGCCAAAGGTTGAAGCTTTCAGGTGGATCTATCTTCGGCTTAAGGAGATGACGGGAAGAAGCCGATCCGGACCACCATCGGAGTTTGAAGACGAAGGAGTTCAAGACAAGTAATGTATAAACCCCCTAACCGAGTAGTTAACGACTCCTAGTTAGGTTGTTAGTTAGATGTTTAACAAAGATCCGGGTTTTAAGTCCATGTTACCACCTCTATAAAAATCGTTTTTTATCAAATTCCGCATGCCCGAATGTACCGGGAGAGGTAGCATGGACTTACAATTCGCACCCGTCCTCAGTTATTGGATCGTCTCCGAGAGACATAGCCAAAGATGCTCGCTTGTTGGAGATCATAGATCAGGTTAGATAGGGTAGAGATTCTAAGTTCGTGATAGATGACCGTGGAGTGTTACGATTTGGGACTCGTTTTTGTGTGCCGGATTCGGAGGGACTGAGACGTGAGATCTTAGAGGAGGCCCATCGGTCAGCATATAGTGGTCATCCTGGTTCCACCAAGATGTATTTTGACTTGAGAGATGTCTATTAGTAGGAAGGAATAAAGAGAGATGTCACAGAGTTGTTTCGAGATGCTTGACTTGTCAGCAAGTCAAGGCTGAGCACCAGAGGCCGGCAGGAGAGTAGCAACCCTTGCTTATTCTGGAGTGGAAATGGGAGCAGATCTTCATAGGTTTTATTATAGGACTGCCCAGGATTAGCAGAGGGTATGATCCCATCTGGGTGATTGTGGATCGATTGATAAAAATAGTTCACTTTCTTCTGGTAAAGACAACGTTGGATATGAGCAGTATGCTCAGATCTATATTAATGAGATTGTGCGATTGCATAGAGTTCTGAGGAGCATAGTGTTCGATAGGGGTACACAATTTACCAGCCGATTATGGCAGAAACTTCAAGAGGCTCTAGGTACCCGACTGGGTTTTAGTACAACTTTTCAACCACAGACAAATGATCAGTCAGAATGAACCATACAGACTCTAGAGGATATGCTTCGAGCCTGCAGTCTTGATTTCGGTGGCAGTTGGGATCGTCACTTACCGTTGATAGAATTCTTTTACAACAACAGTTTCCAGGAGACGATCCAGATGACACCTTTTGAAGCTTTGTATGGGAGAAAATGTCGATCACCCGTTTGCTGGACAAAACTCAGCGAGAGTAGCATTTTGGGACCGCAGATAGTACAGGAAACTACAGAAATGATCCAGTTGATACATAATAGAATGAGAGAGACCCAGTGAAGACAGAAACCATATGCCGATCGATGTCGTCGTAGACTCGAGTTTGATGTGGAAGATCATGTGTTCCTTCGTGTATCTCCGATGAAGGGTGTGATGCATTTCAGAAAAGAAAAGGGGAAGCTCAGCCCCAGATATGTCGGACCCTATGAGATTCTGGAAAGAGTGGGTGCTGTAGCTTATCGTTTAACACTTCCACCAAGTTTTCCCGATGTGCATCCAGTGTTTCATATGTCTATACTTCGTAAGTATCTTCATGATCCCTCTCACGCGATCTAGCATCAGACCTTACAGTTTGAGCCGGATTTATCCTACACAGTGCAGCCAGTAGCTATTTTAAACCGACAGGCAAAGAAATGAGATCAAGGGTACTTCTATCTGTAAAGGTTCTTTGGCAAGAAACGAATCGTGAGGAGATCACTTGGGAGACCGAGAATGCGATGCGGAAGAAATTTCCACATCTTTTTGAAGGTGCGTATAGTTAAGTTTTAAATTCAGGAACCGAATTTTCTTAAGGGAGGAATATTGTAACATTTTGAAAATTTTAGAAAATAAATAAATTTAATTAATTAAATAGTAAAATGTTAATTTAAAAAGTTATTAAAACAAAATAAGAAATTTTCGTAAGTACCGTGTGAAACTAATTAAATTGAAATTTTAGTTTGTAACATTAGTAAATTACAAGGGTTTAGTGAGAAATTTAGCTTCAATATAAAAAAATGGTGTTTATATAATAATATATGTAATGAGAGGTTTATGTGAAAAGGGTAGCTTCATTGTGCAAATTAGAGTTGTATAAGGGTGTTTATGCAAATAAGGCTAGAAAATGGTTAAGCTTAGGATTTACCCTCAAGACAACACACCTTAGGAGTGACCATGCACAATCACCTCCTTCTTGCATGCACACCTCATGCACACCACCTCACTCTAGCATGAAAGCACCACAACCTTTTGGTGACACCTCCTCCTACACCCTCACGTATTCCCTTTACCCTATATCAAGTGTTCAGTTCATTTAAACCAAGTTAAAAATCAGAATTTAACTAAAAAGAAAGAGGGAAATATCCTAGAACAACAAAGAAAAGAAAAGAAAAGAGAGAAGAGAAGAAGAACTAGGTGCTAAGGATTTTCACCATCAAGCTAGGGCTAAGAACTTGGGCATCTTGAAGGAAGCCTTCTTATCAATCTTCAGTAGGTATAATCCTTAAAAATATGTAGAAATTAGTTCTGAAATGTTTAAAGGTAGGAATCGGATATCGGAAATGTCGTATTTTGGGTGAATTTAGCCTCTGTGTAAATCTGCTATAGTTTAGATGATAATTAGCATAACTAAACAGTGCCTTAATCTTAAAACTGGACCTAGAATAAACCCTAGGAAGACGGACCCCTAACCTCGGGTTTTGGCCGGCGACGCATGGGAAAAATCCGGTCTCGCCGGACTTCTTGGGGAGTTGGATGTTGTGGTTTTTAGGGCAGGTTTCTGTATATGTGTTAGGATATTTGGTATTGTTTATTTAAGTTATTTTAATAGTGTATGAAATCTGGGGGTTAATATTTAAAAAGGGTTAAAATTCTAAAACACGATACGTATGTTTCATGACTCGTTTCAGTTTTCTGTTGCAGACAGCGAGGGGTTAAAATTCAGTTAGTATAAGTATTAGATAGTTTAAAATAGTCGTACGTAGTATAGTTAGTACGTAAAACTTTTATTTTCATATTTCGCCATATTGAAGTTAGCCGTTTCTTATTCAAATAAATGCCGATGTTAGATTCGAGTACGGAAACTTCGGAGGCCACAAGGAAATGAAAGGAATTGATGATCTGAGTAGATTCGACGTTTTCCGGTGAGTAGATTAAACATCTACCGGGGGATTTTGTATGGATGGCGTGATACGCCCGTGGTTTAAGTTTAAATTACAATCGTTCCTTCATTTATAAAGTTTGATCGTACGCATTCATATATATAAATATTATTATGTTAATAATTTTTAGAACACTGCACACATTATCGATGAGTCATGCTGCACATCCACATATATATATGTTACACTACACTTCGTCGATATTAACATGTCACATATACACTTAGTACTTATTATACTAAATATGATTCCCATCATACCTTAAACATCAAGAATGGTAGTTATTTTTCATAAATGCTATCATATTTTATCTCCAAGTATTTGTAGTTCTGATATAAGATGCATTGGATTACTACTATTATGGTTTTAAGTTTTTTACACTATTGAAAGGATTCAATGATTTTCATGATTGATGTGACATGTCCACCATGAAATGTAATTTTTTGATTTGGTTTTGTTCCGAACCGGTTCGTGTAGCTATACGGTTGCGGAATTTCTTACGTATATCCGGGCTGGGTGAGGTAGCTATACAACCGGATTCATGGTGGACCCGGTCTAGGCCGAGGGGGAGGAGAACTGCATTATAGGTGGGGAGCTTAACGAGGATACTCGATACCGGAGTCAGTAATAAACATGGCAGGTATCTAGGTGATACCGACCGGTGTTATTTGATTGACACAATCGTTCGGGGAACGATGCCTGATGAAACACCGAAAATTTTTGTCGATGTTGGACACGGGAAGAAAATGAACCTTATTTGGAAAATAATTGATGACATTTCAGTTTTGATTTATACATTGAGTAGTACATATTCATGCTTCCACCTGTTATTATGCATCACATTCATCATTGTTGATATTAGTTCTAGTTCGGCATACTTACATTATCAGCCGATATATGTTAGTTTTATTCACTTAGTTGGCAACTCACCCCCGGTTTGCCATAGTTCCTTGTAGGAGTCGTGTGGACGCGTAGCAGCAGTGCGGATCCATTTATCAGCTTTTGTCGCTCCTTTTTGCTAGGTGAGTTTCATACGTAATAACCTCCTATTTTGGTTTTGCATATTGGATCTAGTATCACTCCATCAGACCCTGTATAGTTGACTTACAACGAGATGTGGTTATATGTATCGTATTTTGACGGTTGAGATCGTTTAGTAGTGTTAAATTATATTCCTTTTACTTATGCGTGAGATTCCTCATTTTGAGTGTCGTATTACTATTGTGTATTGACTTACGATAATTGGCATCGTTTTGCTCCCAACTAGAGATGCAACCTTCTCACACATCCTATAACTGCTTAATTAATAACTAAAAGGGAAGTACTGTCGAAGTTTCAAAACCAGTTTTTTAAAGTTCTATTATTTAAAAACCATTCGGCATGCTACTTCATTCTTTTACTTAAAAAATAAAATTTTCTAAATTCCGCAAAAAGGGTTTTTGATCTTGGTTTTTGGCTTACTCATATTATGTCGACATCTTTAGATATCATACAATCTAAGTGCTGGTCACATCCAAACTTTGGGTCGTGACACATACGCTAGTCTACTCTGGAGTATCAATGCCCTGTCTCGATACTCCCATGACTAGGAACTATTATAGGGTGTACTTGTGGACTACCCTTGGCCCCACTAGTATGATCTCCATCATATTCCTGGTAGTCAAGTATACATCCTAAGGGCTTTATCAACATGTGAGAGCAAGACAACATCACTTATACAAGTCAACATGTTAATACAAAGTGCAACCGGATAGCATACTATCATGTCGAACAAGAAAGCCCTCCCTATATATGTCCAAGCATCCACTACAATATACATCACATGTACAGTAATGGCCTCTATGGCATACATATAACTAACAGAAGTATCCCATACTCAACCATCCCATAAATGTCTCTATTGGGAAAAGGCTTTTGTGAGTGGATCCACCGTGTTAGCCTCAAAGTCTACTCTCCTAACTTCGATCTCCCTGGAATCAACCATCTCCATGATTAGGTGATACTTCCATAGAATATGTCTGGGTTACTGATAGGACGGGGGTTCCTAGGCCAAAGCCACAACTCCATTGTCTCACAATGGTAGGAACGAAGTTCATCTCATGAACAAATATACACCAAGACTACCTCTTTGGTAGCATCCTTGGTAGCGATGTATCCAGCCTTTATCATCTAGTTTGCCATGGTATTTAGCTTGGAACTCTTCCAACATACCATCCCTCCACTGAGGGTAAAGACAATGCCTGTGACTGACATTCAGTCGACCTTACCACCCTGGAAGCTATCAGTGATTCTCCTCAGGATCGATTGATACCATCTCACTACACCTAGTGAGAATCCTAACATCCACTTAGATCTATCTCATAGATCCAAAACCCAGGATTTAGGATGTATCACCTTGATCCTTTATGGAGAATCCTTGTAATAAGAGGAGATTGACCGAGTGCAGTATAGGAAACACCTTCCCTATCAAGTGTATGTCATCTACGTACAATACGAGGAAGAATACCTTACTCTTTATTACCTTTTTGTATATAAAAGGTTCATCTACCATTTTGATGAAGTCAAACGCTTTGACTACCACATCAAAA
The DNA here is from genome assembly GCA_030015575.1 of Agapanthus africanus. Lineage (NCBI taxonomy): Eukaryota > Viridiplantae > Streptophyta > Magnoliopsida > Asparagales > Amaryllidaceae > Agapanthus > Agapanthus africanus. The sequence goes on along the minus strand of JASDDO010000029.1, from coordinate 278,693,660 downwards.
TAGATATTTCAACTCCGCGATGCCTGCTTTAATCCGTAAAGCAACTTGCACACGTTTCCGCTGCTCCCACTGTCTACGAAGCCCTCGGCTATGTACTTATAGACGCTCTCTTCTAAATCACTATTTAGAAAATCAATTATGACACCCAACCGCCAGATATCATAGTCATGGTATGTAGCAATGGCAAGCAGGATCTGGATGGACTTAAGCATAGCCACTGGAGAAAAGGTTTCATCATTATCCACACCTGTTCGATGATGATAACCTTTTACAACAAGTCTAGCTTTGGAAGTATCAACTTTTCCATCTACACCAAGTAATCTTCTTAAGATATACTTGCTCCTTATGGGGATTTAACCCTTCAGATATAGCAACCAAAGTCTACATTTTATTGGTGTATATGGATCCATCTCAGATCTCTTAGCATCCAGCCATTCTTACAGAGTCCCCACTCCTGATGGCCCGATCGAAACTAGTTGGGTCATCATCTCATGATGCAATCCTCGCTCCTTCTGTCATTGAGAAAACTGAAGTACCTCTCAGGCGGATGAGGAACCCTACCAGATCGACGGAGAGGCTGAAGTTTGTCGGGAACTATTGAATCCTGCGGTTCTACCAAATCATCAGCTGTAGTTTGTATAGCTGGAACTCCTTCCAGTTCTACCTTATGACCACAAATTTCTTTCCAAAATAAATTCCTTTTCTAAAAAGGTGGCATGCCGAGAAACAAAACACTTTTTGTTCCTCGGTGCGGTAGAAGATATTCCTTTTGCGAATGCTTGGGATATCCAACAAACTTCCACAGAACTGACCTTGCCTCGAGCTTGTCCGAATTTTGCCTTTAGACACAGGCCGAACAACCCCAAATCTTAACTTACTTAAGAGATAGGCTCTTTCCATACCATATCACATATGGAGTGGTAGGCACTGACTGTATTCAATAGGTATGCAGCTTCCTCAAGCCCATAACCCCCAATGGAAATAGGCAACTCAGTAGTACTCATCATAGAGCACACCATATCAAATATGGTGCGATTGCTCCACCCCGATACACTGTTGTGCTTTGGTGTATTCGGAGGAGTGATGCTGAGAGAGAATCTTATTCTCCTTTAGAATAGTCCAGGAACTCCGTGCTCAAGTATTCTCCTCCCCGATCACATCAAAGGACATAATACTTATACCCGTTTGGTTCTCTACTTCACACTTATATTCATTGAATTTCTCAAAAGGTTCAGACTTGTGTTTCAACAGGAACACTTGTCCGAATCTTGAGAGATCATCAGTGAATGTAATGAAGTATGAAGAACCAGTCTTGGCATGTGTAGACAGGGGACCTACATACATCATCATATATCAATCCCAAGAGTTCACTAACTCTTTCTCTATTTCCAGTAAACGGAGGTATGGTCATTTTATCTTTGTGACATGAATAGCAAGTTTCATAAGATGTAAATTCAAACTAATTTAAATATGCATCTTAATGTAACTTAGCGAGTCGGGTCGCATTGATATGATCTAGTCTATAATGCTTCAAGAAGGATTCGTTCATTTCTGAATTCTTCCTCTTGTGTGTGTTCTATATGTTAAGAACCGTGGTTTGATTTAGAACGTATATGCTTTTAGATGACGTGCCTGATCCGATCAACTCTTGATATAGGAAATGTTCAAAACATTATCCAACAATACAAAATTATATCCTTCTTTAGTAAATAAAGAGACTGATATAATGTTGTATATCAGGTTCGGCATCTAATAACATTTGTTCAGAATCAATGTATTTGGTAATATAGGGTGATAACCGCCAACACCTTAGCTGCAACAATTGCACCGTTTCAAATTCTTAAAACTTTATCACCCATTCTCAGTTCTCTACCTATATGTAGCCCATGTAACAAATTACATATGTGGGATCCTGATCTGGTATCTCATACCTAGGACGTAGAGGATACTAAAAAACAGTTCTCGGTAATGAACATACCCAAAGTAGATGCATCATCATGCACTTTCTTCGTTTGGGCGGTACGGGAATCCTGGTAATCCCCTATTTCCTGCTCGGTTTTATAACAATTATAAGTTGGAGCGGGACCAACGTTCCCCAGCTCAGTATAAAAAGCGGGTTCGGTCAATACATCCATATTATTATCTTGATTAAGGCATGGCATGGTCGCTACCTGGAGAGAGAGAGAAGAAAATACTCAGCGTATGCTCTTGCAAGATTAGATTGGTTATTATTTTGTCTAATCAGGATGGCTCCCACTGTTTTGATCAAATCTTCCTTCAAACCCTAAAAGGTAAGACTAGCCGGGATTTAATCACAACTTACAAGTTCGCCAATGTTTCAGCCAGGCCAGTTTCGGTACTTTGAAGGAGGTTTCCCGTGCTTTCGCACGGACCTAATTAAAATAAATCTCGTCTTCCCAGGGGCGTAACCCCGTTAACACCTTTCTAGACACCTACTTGATCGACTAATTGTCATGTGTAAAAACTCACCTAGGAGTAACTCTTACTCGCAGTGGGTATCGAGATCCAACTATCCCATAGAAGTTATGAAATCTCATTGCAAATTTCAACACTTGAAATTCCCGATAATACTTTTGCCCCTAGAAACTTATGACCTTAACATAGTCAACAAATCATAAGCGCTAGCCAAGTTCAACCCGTCATTTCCTGATTGAATTAAACCCACCCGTACGACCCTTAACATGGTCAACAATGTCGTACGACTACCCTAATCCAATCGCATCTCATGCTTTAGCAGATAAGCACTAATTAGCTACCGCACACTACGCCTTAACATATTCAACAAACGTAGCACGAATACTAAGTAGTACTTATCTGAAATGACGGAGGGCTACACAAGTTTTTAAGAAAACCATAAGCGTAATGAATTTGATATCGTTGTAGAAACAAGTGATTTTTGAAAAGAAGTGTTTTTGAGGCTTTTACTAGTTTCACTAAAGAGGTCACTCCCGGTGAAGAGATCTCGGCTCTTTCCTTATCGAATAAGGTGCAAGATATTTCACAAATATCACTATGCAAAGTAAGAACTATAGAAGCAATCAAAAACAAAACCGAGTGAGTTGTAGCATCTGCTAGTTTCGCTAAAGAGCTCACTCCCGGTGAACGGATCTCGGCTCTTTCCTTATCGAATAAGGTGCTGGATATTTTACAAGGAATACCGCTATGCAAAGCAAAAACTAGAGCTACTCTTTTTGAAAATTTGATTCTACAACATCTTTTAGGTTTCTTTTCTTTCATTAATCTCATTAATGAAGTCCCATCATTTATGCTTCCTAAGCGTCACAGAAGAAACAAAAATACAACGTACGCTTATGTTATCCGCATTCGCCACAGTGTCCCGTTATGCACCGTTAGGTCACTTAACTAACGGCAAAGCGGGGCGGGACTAGCGCGGGTGCAAATTATAAGCAACGTTTATTATATATCATATGTATAATAATAAAGCAATCGTCTCAAGCATATAAAGTGATCGCATCACAGAATATCAGCAGCAGAAGATAACATATGAAATATAGGATATACTAGGAGGTCCGTGTTTTATTTTAAGCTTGTATAAAACACGGATTCCACGGTCACGATGAATAGCCAAACCCACATCCCTAGACCCCAACGAGTGCGACAAGCAACCCTACCAATTCTAGAGTTAGGAGACCCAGACTCGACTCCTCAAGATGGTCTCCCACTGGACTCTAGAACCCGGTTATTTGTGCTCCCCTCCTTGGGTCTATCCTAATGCGGAAAAGTAAATAATATACAACAATGGTGATATCATCCTCAAGCCGGAAGTGCCCCAATAAAAGAATATTACATTCAATGAATTTTACATGAATGAAAATAAAAACTCTCATCTCACATAAAACCCCTGGCTATTCAGAACACGACGATCCAATATAACATATCACAGAAGCATATAATATCACATGTCATCAACGTAAGTAAATATGCATATCCCAATTATCGTTGACATATAGAAACGAAACCGGTGATAAACTATATATTACACTTACGGTCGCAGAAAAGAAAGTGAAAAACTACAACAATTGGAATCCGCAACCATCTTAGACATCATAAACCCAATGTATCACATATTTTGGATTTCATGCCCAACCAAATGAATTCCTTAGACATCACATGCCTAACTATTATAAACCCTGCGTTTTAGTCTCGATATTGAAAATACTTTCCAATAACCAGTCGGGTAATTCAATAATATTCCTGATAACCTGATCGAATGCTCCTCGGAAACTTCAATAGACGGCCACACCCCCGACGCCGTCGACGAAATGCACTAAGGAGGAATACCCCGGCCGCGAGCACCCGAACGGATGCTTTTGGCGAAGGGGTTCTCCTACAGTCACATAGTCGGGGCTATGGGGCATGACTATCTAGTAAGGTTACCCGGCGAGTATCCGCGTACACTACGTAATTGAGACAGACTTTTGATCAACATCAAAATCCCGTAGCAACCGATCAAATGAGACTAAACTGCTAGATTTATAAAATTCAAACTAGTTATGTCATAACTAATTATATGGATTCCAAATATTGTATCACAATCACAGATAGGTAGACGAAGTTAAACTTTTCGATCGAATAAGCAAGCACCCAAAATTTCCAACAAGCTCGACACTTGAGCGGAGTTCAAAAAGTATCCAGAAACTGCCACAGCTTCTATGAACCATCTGTTGAAGGGCCGACCCATGTCTCACTCATGTCGCCACGGAACTTCGGCAAACACTAGAGTATGACCGCGGTTCCGCGATCCAAAAAGTTGAGTTAGGCTATCGTTCTTCTAGAGGGTCCACAGAATCGCTTGTATGATTTTCTGAAGATTTTAAACTCAGAAAAATCCAACTCTTGAAAATTTCCAGCGAGGGAAAATATGGGTTATTGATATCCGTTCAAACTTTTTAACATCGTCTAAATAACCCGAATCCATGTTAGAATTACGACTGCGAAACATTCCGAATTGCCTTTGCAGAAAGGTAACATCACATACAAATTTAGCAAAATCAAGCAACATCTGAAACACCAAAACCCAGAGACTGGAACACACTACAAAATTCAACCCATTTCCTCATGTTTGGGCCGAGCAGGCCGGTTTTCTAAGGTGTCTGGCCGGCCAAATTCCGGCGAGGAGGGGTAAATTTTATATCATGTTCATGTTATATCGCATACAACATTCTGCAGTTGCTAAAATAATTTTTAGAGGACTTTATAAATTCGACAGAAACTAGATTTTCATATCGGGTGTTTCGAAGTTGTTTCGGTTTCGTAATTCTAACAAATATCATTTAAATCTCTAGCTTGGCTCTGATACCACTGTAGAATTCCTGAGGGTGACGGCGAGTTTTCGGGAGACATCGTCCATGCCGTTTTAAAAAATTTGCCATTCTAAAGAACCCTAACCCTAGAATCTTAATTAGAGATTTAAACAAAATAACAATGTAAACAATTTACATCTAAGTGAATGAGGAATACAACCTTTGCAGACCGGTCCTTCACTTCTAAAGCTGCATGTAGTAGTCCCTTCGCTCCAAGTAGTGAACACCCGAACTCTAGTAAGGATCACATGAAGAAATGAACAAGCTTGCTCGAAATCTTCGAGGCCGAAGATGATCTACGTCGAGGAGACTCAAGCTCATGCTACCTCTTAAATAATTACGGTTTAGTGAAGCAAACACCCTAAACTAAATGGCTAATAGTAAAAGATGATGAAGTAGGAAATGGGCTTACTTTAGATTTGTTTTTCTCACAATATTTTCTCATTTAGAAAAAGATAACAAGCTTTTTCAATGAAGAAGAAGATGAAGAATCAATATGTGAGAATGAACTCATGAGGTGAGAATAGCAACCACGGGTGAGTTTGTGTCATACACTAACTCATGTAGAGAATAAACTATGGCTAAACAATAATGGTTAGGTTAATAAATATCTACAAGTAAAACAAAATTTATGGACTTGGTCAATGGTTCCATAAGCTTCTACAAGCTTCAACCATGTGACTAATTACCATTAATTTTGATTAACTTTAGATAAACAAAATGTAGGGTTACTAGGCACTCAAACAAGGTTCTACAAGGCATCAACCATGCCAGATTAAAATTTTAGCCGTGCCGAATAACCCTAAACAAGATCTTTGCTAGATAATTAGGGTAACACATGCAAGTGAATAACAATTATCACTAAGTGAATACGAAATACAACCTTTGTAGATCGGTCCTTCACTTCTAAAGCTCCTTTTTGTAGTCCCTTCGCTGCGATCATCGAACTCCCGGACTCTCGGACGGCTCCATGAGAAAAGGGCAACGGTTTTGCTTGAAGTCTTCGAGGCCGAAGATGATCTACGTCGAGGGAATACGAACTCAAGCTACCACTTCACCAAAGTGAAGCAAACACCCTAAACTAAAGTGCTAGTCTAGTAGAGGATGATGAAATAGGAAATGGGTACACTTTAGAATTTCTTTTCTCACTATAATTCTCTCTCTTTATCAAACCCTAGAAAGCATTTGAAGGAGGAAGAAGATGAGCTCAAATATGAGAATGAAAAACTAATCCAAGAGAGAGAGCTAACCATAGGTGAGTAGGTATCATATACTAACTCATGTAGAGACATAACCATGGCTAATTATAGTGGTTAGGTTTATAAAAGTCCTAAGTAAAACAAAACTAGTGGACTTTGGTCAATGCACTCACAAGCTTCATGAAGCTTCATGCACTTGAACAGTTATCCACTAATTTTGTATTTACTTTGTATATTAAAACCCCACCAATATAATTATAATGGTATATGTCTCATACACCCATGATAGTTGTATCAACAACCATGATACATAATGAACACAAATAAATATATATCACATATATATTATGTTATGCACAAGTGATAAAAACAAATGCTTAAGTGAACCAATGTTAGTTAATGTAAATTAGTATATCACATATACAATTATACACTAAATTATTAAATCAACACCTAACTTAATAATCCGGTTATATCACATATAACCGACTAACATCCAATGTATCGACTTATTGAATCAACCCTTGATTCGATAACCTGGTTATATCGCATATAACCGATTGACACAAACATCGCGAGAATAGAATACGGTATCACATACTCGTATTATTCTCGGTCCCGCACATATCACATATGCGCTCCTATTTCATTTTGCCTGAGCCAGTAAAACCTCTATGTAGGACTCTAAAGACTCGTCAATACGCCGGTAGTAGGTGATGATCATATCAAGCACCTACAAGCCGTCAGCGGTACTAGCTGGACGTAACGGTTACCCGGGTATTGAGCGTTCAGAAGATCAGCAAGCAAGCCCGCTCCAGCTCTTGCAAAAAGCCTGACAGTGACACTACTGTACAGTCCGGTCTCCTCGTCTAATATGTCGCATATTAAGTCTAGGGTTGGTAAACGTCAGACCCCAATAACCGATAAGTCATGCCGATGCGAGGCTCATAACGGGTCGAGAAACTACTGGTAACACTTATCAGTAAATCTCAAAATCAGCCCTGGCCAGGGACTTCCCTGTTATGGCCAATCGAGCATAACATAACATCAACCCCCAATACCGGGAGAGACGAAACCCCTCCTATCGCTCATTGCCTCCATGTGACTCGGGACTGTACCCAAAAACCACCGTTTTTCACGCCCTCTTGGACGTGGTAAGGTGGAAATCAATGCACAGTGGGAATCACACAAGACTCTATGACGATCTCGGGTCTACAGACTAACCTGTACCAGTGTCACCAGAGAACTTCCATCTGACGTAAGGTATAATACCATCTGGGAGTTCTCGGCGAGTCCGTCCAGTGTACCCAGTCTCCACTGAGCACCCGTATATCATCTCTGATGTCAAACACCAATGGATATGGGATCATCCATCACCCATCTATATGGGTCGAGAAGCTATACGCTAGTCTACTCTGGTATATCGATGCCCCATCTCAATATACCCACGACTAGGGACCTTGAAGGATGTAACTTATGGACTACCATGTCCCCACTAGTATGATCCGCATCATAGTCCAGGTAGTCAAGTACACATCCTAAGGGCTTTACCAACATGTAACAGAGAGACAATCAGTGTACACGTTAAGGTAAAGAGTAACCAGATAGCATACTATCATGTCGAGCAAGAAAGTCCTCCCTATATATGTCCAAGCATCCACTACAATATACATCTCATGTATAGTAATGGCCTCTAGGGCATACATATAACTAACAATTTCCCACTTGCACTAGGGCCATCTGATAACAGTGGTTGTAGTATCTCATACTCAACCATCCCATAATAGTCACTCTCTGGGAAAAGGACTTTGTGAGTGGATCCGCCGTGTTGTCCTCTGAGTCTACTCTCCTAACCTCGATCCCCTGGAGATCAACCATTTCCATGATCTGGTGATCCTGCCTTAGAATATGTCTGGATCACTGATGGGACGGGCGTTCCTAGGCATAAGCTACAACTCCATTGTCACACAATGGTAGGAACGAAGTTCATCTCATGAACTAATATACACCCAGACTGCCTCTTTGGTAGCATCTTTGGTAGCGATGTATCTAGCTTTTATCGTCTAGTATGCCACGGTATCTTGCTTGGAACTCTTCCAACATACCGTCCCTCTACTGAGAGTAAAGACAATGCCTGTGACTCACTTTCACTCATCCTTATCACTCTGGGACTTTTCTAGTGTTCTCCCCAGGATCAATTGATACCATCTCACTACATCTAGTGAGTATCCTAACATCCAATTAGATCTATCTCATAGATCCTAAACCCAGGATTTGGTAGGTATCACTTTGATCCTATTTGTAGAATCCTTGTGATAAGCCGAGATTGACCGAGCGTAGCATAGGAAACTCCTTTCCTATGAAGGGTATGTTATCCACGTACTCTGCGAGGATCTCCACCATACTCTCTACTACCTTTTTGTATATACAAGGTTCATCTACCATTTTGATGATGTCAAACTCTTTGACTAACACATTAAAATAGACGTTCCAACTCCGCGATGCCTGCTTTATCACATAAAACATCTTGCACACGTTTCCGCTGCTCCCATTGTCTACGAAGCCCTCTGACTATGTACTTATAGACTCTCTCTTCTAAAACATCATTTAGAAAAGCAGTCATGATACCCAACCGTCAGATATCGTAGTCATGGTATGTAGCCGTGGCAAGTAGGATCTGGATGGACTTAAGCATAGCTTTGAAAGTCTCAACCTTTCCATGTACACCAAGTAATCTTCTCAAGATATACTTGCTCCTGATGGGGATTTAACCCTTCAGATAAAGCAACCAAAGTCCATACTTTGTTGGTGTATAAGGATTCTATCTCAGATCGTTAAGTATCCAGCCATTCTTACGGAGTCCTACTCCTGATGGCCAGCTCGAAAATAGTTGGGTCATCATCTCATGATGCAATCCTCGCTCCCACTGTCATAGAGAAACCGAAGTATCTCTCAGGTGGATGAGGAACCCTACTAGATCGGTGGAGAGGCTGAGGTTCGTTGGTTACTATTGAATCCTTTGGTTCTACCAACTCATCTGCTGTAGTTTGTATAGCTGGAATTCCTTCCAGTTCTACCTCATGACCACTAATTTTCTCTTTTACAAAGGTGGCATGCTGAGAAACAAAACATCTTTTGTTTCTCGGTTTGGTAGAAGATATTCCCTTGCGAATGCTTGGGATATCCAACAAACTTCTACAGATCTGACTTTGCCTCGAGCTTGTTCGGATTTTGCTTTTTAGACATAGGCCGGACAACCCCAAATCTTAACAAACTTAAGATATGGGCTCTTCCCATTCCATATCACATATGAAGTGGTAGGCAAATGATTTGATTTGAACCCTATTCAATAGGTATGCAGCTTCTCAAGTGCATAACTCTCAAAAGGAAATAGGAAACTCAGTAGTACTCATCATAGAGCACACCATATCATATAGGGTGCTATTGCTCCGCCCTGATATACCATCGTGCTATGGTGTATACGGAGGAGTAATGCTGAGAGAGAATCTCATTCACCTTTCGAATAGTCCAGGAATCCCGTGTTCAAGTATTCTCCTCCGTGATCACATCAAAGGACATAATACTTATGCCCATTTGTGGTTCTCTACTTCTAACTTATATTCTTTGATTATCTCAAAAGTTTCGGACTTGTGTTTCAACAGGAACATATGTCTGAATCTTGAGAGATCATCAGTGAATGTAATGAAGTACAAAGAACCGATCCTGGCATATGTAGACTGGGGACCTTCATACATCAGCATGTATCAATCCCAAAAGTTCACCAACTCTTTCTCTGTTTCCAATAAACAGAGCTGTGGTCATCTTATCTTTGTGACATGACCGGCAAGTTTCATAAGATGTAAATTAAAACTAATTTAAATATGCATCTAAATGTAACTTCATCTAGCCGGGTCGCATTGATATGACCCAGTCTACAATGCTTCAAGAAGAATTCGTTCAGTTCTGAACTCTTCCTCTTGTGTGTGTTTGTTATGTTAAGAACTGTAGTTTGATTTAGAACGTCAATACTTTTAGATAACGTGCCTGAACCGATCAATTCTTGATATAGGAAATGTTCAAAACATTATCCAACAATACAAAATTATATCCTTTCTTTACTAATAAAGAGACTGATATGATGTTGTATATCAGGTTCGGTATCTAATAATATTCGTTCAGAATCAATGTATTCTGGTAATACAGGGTGACAGTGACCAACAGACTTGGTTGCAACACTTTCACTGTTTTCTGTCTCATGAAACATATCACCCGTTCTCAGTTCTCTACCTTTCTGTAGCCCATGTAACAGATTACATATGCGGGATCCTGATCCGGTATCTCATACCCAGGACGTAAAGGATACTGAGAAACAGTTCTCTGTAATGAACACACCCGAAGATGATGCATCAGCATGCACTTTCTTCGTTTGGGTGGCACGGGAAATCTGGTATTCCCCAATTTCCTGCTCTGTCTTATAACAATTATAAGTTGGAGCGGGACCAACGTTCCCCAGCGCAGTATAACAAGCGGGTTCGGTCAATACATCCATTTTATTATCTTGATTAAGGCATGATATGGTCGCTACCTGGAGAGAGAGAGAAGAAAACACTCAGCGTATGCTCTTGCAAGATTAGATTGGTTATTATTTTATCTAATCAGGATGGCTCCCACTGTTTTTATCAAATCTTCCTTCAAACCCTAAAAGGAAAGACTAGCCGGGATTAATTACACCCTACAACTTCGCCAATCTTTCAGCCATTCCAGTGTTGGTACTTTGAGGGAGGTTCCCCGTGCTTTCGCACGGTCCTAATTAAAGTAAACCTCGTTTTCCTAGGGGCGTAACCCCGTTAACACCTTTCTAGACACCTACTCGATCGGCTAATTGTAATGTGTAAAACTCTCCCAGGAGTAACAATTACTCGTAGCGGGTATCGGGATCCAACTATCTCATAGAAGGTATGCAATCTCATTGCAAATTTCAACACTTGAAATTCCCGATAATATTTTTCCCCTAACGTGCTATGACCTTGACGAAAGCCAACAAACCATAGCCCGCTAGTCAAGTTCAACCCGTACATTTCTTGACTGAATTAAACCCACCCGCACGACCCTTGACGAAAGCCAACAAAGCCGTACGACTACCTTAATCCAATCGCATCATATGCAGCAGATAAGCAGCATATAGCTACCGCACATACACCTTGACGAAAGCCAACAAATGTAGCACGAATACTATATACAACTTATCTGAAATGACGGAGGGCTACGACAGGTTTTTCAGAAAACCCTTTGCGTAATGAACTTGATATCGTCGTAGAAACGAGTGATTTTAAATGGAGTGTTTTTGAGGCTTTTCTAGTTTTGCTAAAGGGGTCACTCCCGGTGAAGGGATAGTCGGCCCTTTCCTCATCGAATAAGGTGTAGGATATTTCACAAGTATCACTATGCAAAGCAAGAACTATAGAAGCAATCAAAAGACAAACCGAGTGTGTAGCATATGCTAGTTTCGCTAAAGAGGTCACTCCCGGTGAAGGGATCTCGGCTCTTTCCTCATCGAATAAGGTACTGGATGTTCTACAAGGAACACCGCTATGCAAAGCAAGAACTAGAGCTACCAGTTTTTAAAAAAGTTTCTACTACATCTTTTAGGTTTCTTTTCTTTTATTAATCACATTAATGAAGTCCTATCATTTAAGTCACCTAAACATCACAGATAAATATGACGTACACTTATGCCATTCGCATTCGCCTCGATATCCCCTCGTGCACCGTTAGGTTAGGTAACTAACGGCAGAGTGGGGCAGGGCTAGCACGAGTGTAAAACATAAGTAACGTCTATATAATATATCATATATACTATATACAGTATCTATCACAACATATCAAATGATCACATCACAGATATCACAGCAGAAGAAACATATAAAACATTGGATATACTAGGACGTCCGTGTTTTATTTTGAGCCTCTATAAAACACGGATTCCATGGTCGCGATGAATAGCCAAACCCACATCCCTAGACTCCTACTAGAGCGGCAAGTAACCTTACCAATTCTAGAGTTAGGAGACCCGGGCTCGACTCCTCGAGTTGGTCTCCCACTGGACTCTAGAACCCGGTTACTTGTGCTCTCCTCCTTGGGTCTACCTAATGCGGAAAAGTAAATAATATACAATGGTGACATCAACCTCATCCCGGAAGTGCCCCAATAAAAGAATATTACATACATTGAATTTTACATGAATGAAAATAAAAACCCTCATCTCACATAAAACCCCCGGCTATTCAGAACACAACGATCCAATATAACATATCTAGCAACACATAACATCACATGTCATCAACGCAAGTAAATATGAGCATCCCAATTGTCATTGACATATAGCAACGAAACCGGCGATATCACATATTACACTTACGGTCGCAGAAAAGAAACTGTAAAACTACAACATTTGGAATCCGCGATATCCTTAGACATCACATGCCTAACCAAATGAAATCCTTAGACATCGCATGCCTAACAATTACAAACCCCGCATTTCAGTCTCATAATCGAAAACTCTTTTCAATATCTAGTGGGGCAATTCAACAAGACTCCCGACATTTTGATCGAATGCTCGTCGCAAACTTTAGTAGACGGCCTCACCCCTGATGTCGTCGATGAAGTGCACTAAGGCGGAACACCGCTGCCGCGAGCACCCGAACGGATGCTTTTGGCGATGGGGTTCTCCTACAGTCACTTTGTCGGGGCTTTGGGGTGTGGCTGTCTATTAAGTTTACCCGGCGAGCATCCGCGTACTCTACGTGATTGCGACGGACTTTTGATCGCATCAAAATCCCGTGGCAACCGATCATCTGAGACTGAACTGCTAGATTTATAACATTCAAATTAGTTATCTCATAACTACCTGTGGATTCCAAATATTGTATCACATTCCAGATAATTAGACAATGTTAAACTTTCCGATCGAATAATCAAACACCCAAGTTTTCCCAAATAGTTCTCAACACTTGAGGGGAGTTTAAAAACATCCATCACATGCCACAGTACCAATGGTCCAGCCGGAGAAGGGTCAAGCCAACGCCTCACATGTGGCAACGCTGTACTGCCCCAAACCCTAAGGTTCAAAAGGCAGTTCAAGACGGTCACATAATCGAGTTAAGGTTTGTTGTCTTCTAGAGGGTCCATTGCGTAACTTGCACGATTTAGACGTTCCTAAACTACGGAAAAATCCAACACTTGGAAATTTTCCGGGTCGGGAAAAAGTGAGTTATTGATATCCGTTCGAACTTTTTAACACGTTCTAAAAATTACCCGGACAAACTAAACAAAGTTATAATATCCGATCAAATCAACGAGTCCCCAATACAACCCTGAAAACTCAACACATGAGTAGAATTAAAAATACCCAGAAGAATCAGGAAGTACAGACGGATCAACTGTAGCAAAAACTAACCTTTAATCCCCAAGTACGGCCGCGGAACCGCCGCCAATATCCTCGTTTGGCCGCGGTTCCACGGCCCTTTGAGCGATTCAGAGTGTCGTTTTGCACACGTGTCCATAGAATTCCCTGCTGATTTTTTTAAGTATTTTTAATCCAGAAAAAAACAACATTTTCAAAAATGTCCAGAGAGGGGTAAAATCGGGGGATTCCGGGTTCGATCGAACTTTTAATTTCGTATACAGGTCGCCTAATGCTCTAGCTAGGCTCTGATACCACTGTAGGGTTTCTAGGCACTCTAACAAGGTTCTACAAGGCATAAACCATGCCGGATTAAAATTTTACCCGTGCCGAATAACCCTAAAAAAGATCTTTGCTAGATAATTAGGGTAACACATGCAAGTGAATAACAATTATCACTAAGTGAATACGAAATACAACCTTTGTAGATCGGTCCTTCACTTCTAAAGCTCCTTGTTGTAGTCCCTTCGCTGCGATCATCGAACTCCCGGACTCTCGGACGGCTCCATGAGAAGAGGGCAACGGTTTTGCCTGAAGTCTTCAAGGCCGAAGATGATCTACGTCGAGGGAATACGAACTCAAGCTACCACTTCACCAAAGTGAAGCAAACACCCTAAACTAAAGTGCTAATCTAGTAGAGGATGATGAAATAGGAAATGGGTACACTTTAGAATTTCTTTTCTCACTATAATTTTCTCTCTTTATCAAACCCTAGAAAGCATTTGAAGGAGGAAGAAGATGAGCTCAAAAATGAGAATGAAAAACTAATCCAAGAGAGAGAGCTAACCATGGGTGAGTGGGTATCATATACTAACTCATGTAGAGACATAACCATGGATAATTATAGTGGTTAGGTTTATAAAAATCCTAAGTAAAACAAAACTAGTGGACTTTGGTCAATGCACTCACAAGCTTCATGAAGCTTCATGCACTTGAAAAATTATCCACTAATTTTGTATTTACTTTGTATATTAAAACCCCACCAATATAATTATAATGGTATATGTCTCATACACCCATGATAGTTGTATCAACAACCATGATACATAATGAACACAAATAAATATATATCACATATATATTAAGTTGTGCACAAGTAAGAAAAACAAATGCTTAAGTGAACCAATGTTAGTTAATGTAAATTAGTATATCACATATACAATTATACACTAAATTATTAAATCAACACTTGACTTAATAATCCGGTTATATCACATATAACCGATTAATATCCAATCTATCGACTTATCGAATCAACCCTTGATTCGATAACCTGGTTATATCGCATATAACCGATCGACACAAACATTGCGAGAATAGAATACGGTATCACATACTCGTATTATTCTCGGTCCCGCACATATCACATATGCGCTCCTATTTCATTTTTCCTGAGCCAGTAAAACCTCTATGTAGGACTCTAAAGACTCGTCAATACGCCGGCAATAGGTGATGATCATATCAAGCACCCACAAGCCGTCAGCGGTACTAGCTGGACGTAACGGCTACCCGGGTATTGAGCGATCAGAAGATCAGCAAGCAAGCCCGCTTCAACTCCTACAAAAAGCCTGACAGTGACACTACTGTACAGTCCGGTCTCCTCTTCTGATATGTCGCATATCAAGTCTAGGGGTGGTAAACGTCAGACCCCAATAACCGATAAGTCATGCCGATGCGAGGCTCATAACAGGTCGAGAAACTACTGGTAACACTTATCAGTAAATCTCTAAACCAGCCCTGGCCAGGGACTTCCCTGTTATGGCCAATCGAGCATAGCGCAACATCAACCCCCAATACCGGGAGAGACCAAACCCTTCCTATCGCTCAATGCCTCCATGTGACTCGGGACTGTACTCAAAAACCACCGTTTTGCATGCCCTCTTAGACGTGGTAAGGTGGAAATCAAAGCACAGTGGGAATCACACAAGATTTTATGACGATCTCGGGTCTACAGACTAACCTGTACCAGTGTCACCAGAGAACTGCCATCTGGCGTAAGGTATAATACCATCTGGGAGTTCTTGGCAAGTCTGTCCAGTGTACCCAGTCTCCACTGAGCACCCGTATATCATCTCTGATGTCAAACACCAATGGATATGGGATCATCCATCGCCTATCCATATGGGTCGAGAAGCTATACGCTAGTCTACTCTGATATATCGATGCCCCATCTCGATATACCCACGACTAGGGACCTTGAAGGATGTACTTATGGACTACAATGTCCCCACTAGTATGATCCGCATCATAGTCCAGGTAGTCAAGTACACATCCTAAGGGCTTTACCAACATCAAACAGAGAGACAATCAGTGTACACGTTAAGGTAAAGAGTAACCAGATAGCATACTATCATGTCGAGCAAGAAAGTCCTCCCTATATATGTCCAAGCATCCACTACAATATACATCTCATGTGTAGTAATGGCCTTTAGGGCATACATATAACTACCACAAAACCCTCACATTATTATAAGCATGGTGTTTGTCTCATACACCCATGTAGCATGTGGCATCTAGCATGACACAAAAGATGTACATTAATTTATATCACATATATACCAAGTGTACATGTTTATACCAGAATATTGCATTTAATACCGCCCATTCTTATACTCGTTTGTTTATAGGCAGGTGTTTTTAATTAGTGTTTGCTACATATTTACAGGCTACAGGTTTCTAGTCCAAAATAATGCAAATGATACAAAATCTCCACTGTTACGCCAAAATCCAGAACATCTGTTGCCAACAGATAAAGGCCGGGTTTCGGTCATCCGTATCCGTCCAGTGCCGCGTACCGGTTCTAGAGACAAGATAAATGACAGTGGTCATTCTAATCTGGGACAAGCACAGAGCATGAGGGGGTGCAGCATAAAACTCAATGGGTGCGCGGAGCTCGAGGGAGAAAGGTCAAATCAATCAAAAGAAAGGCCATTTTGGACTGTTGCAGATATGAATAAATTGTGGAAGCAATTTGCAATTTGGAACATGTAGAACAACTCAAGAAAGAAACACATGAAACCCCAGAAAAAAACGACAGCCTAACTCCTCCAATTGGCCGCGGATCCGCAGCCAATGTAGCCATTATGCGGCGGATCCGCGGCCGAGTTGACTCGGTGTCAACTTGGATTTTGGGGGTAGTTTGGACATTTCATTTGGGCTCAGAATCTTGCCCTAGGATTTCAGCACTCAGCCTATAAATAGCCTAGTTTTGTGCCAAGCCAAGGGTCTTCTTTTCATGCTTCTATTTGTTAGGATTTAGTTTAGTTTTAGTTTAGCTTCTTCTTCTTCTTCTTCATTCTTTCCTCCATGAAAATTGTAGTGAGAGCTTTTGAGTGGAAGATCAATGAAGATGAGGGTTTTTATTATCTTGTCTCTTTTATTTCTTTTCTTGTAATTTTATTATCTTGTATTGCAATTTTATTTATTGTTATTAAGTAGTTGTTGTTATTTCTTTTCTTGCTCTTTTCCTTCTCTTCTCTTTTCCGTATTATTTTCATGCGATGATACTCGACGGAGTTCCTTGCTAAGGTGAGAACCCAAGAGTTAGCTTGCACCATTTGTAAAACCGTATTTTCCCTTTCTCTTTTCTTCCTTCTTGTTTTGTTTTCTTTTCATTTCCATGTGTGAATAATTCCACACTTGTTAAGGCTAAGGAAGGTGTTATGAGGGACGGAAAAATCCCTTGTGCTTCTCTTCGCCAAACAACTTAAAACGAACCCCGACCAAAAAAACGCAACGCCCTCACTTAGACGCGCTATACGTGATATATAGCCGCGACCTAAGTCGAGAAGTCTTTTAAGCGCGCTACAACATGACATGTAGTTGTGACTTAATTGGATACATGGTTGCGGGTGTTTGGCCGAGAGTTGGAAATAAGCGTATTTAGCTGATGGACAAGGGGCACTAAGAATGTATTTAGTGTTGGAAAGCTCTCTTAAACTCGCAAATCCTATTCCTATGTCCTCCTAATCCCCGCTACTTCCGATTATCCCAACATCGTTTTAAGAATGGTATAAGAAAAGCACAAGACTAATCCTAACTCTACTAACCAACGTTAATCTTAACAAGCTTACTTGAACATAAAATACGAACACTTAGGATAGAATTGAACAAACATATACACATTCTTTATTGACTCGTCTAAAACTTGAACGGACATACAACTGTCTTCCTGCGGATCGACCCGTGCTCAACCGGCTAGCTGCAAAGCGACACCGTCTTGATCGCGGTTATAACTTTAGAACTTTGAACTCCGACACACCGAAAGCGTGCGATCAAATAGCGCCATTGCCGGGGAGACGGTAACGTATTATCTTTCTTGTTATTCAGGTTAATATTCATTTTGTATATATATAAAATTATAAATATAAATATAAAATAAAATCTTTTTGTTATTTTTGATGATTTTTGTGTACAAGTGTGCAGGCTATCTGGAGCAAGTACAATAATCAAAAAAGAAAACAGAGCATTTTATTTTGGAGTAGAAAGCAAGGAGAGTTCAGGGACCAATTTTGAAGCCCCAATTCCAACATTTGACCGCGGAACCGTGGTCAAACCTTGAGTTGTGTGGCGGTTCCGCGGCATAATTGAGGCTTCTGAGCCCTAATTTTTTTTTACCTTCTCTCTTTACTTTTATCTTCTCTGTGAATTCCACTATACTGTATTTTTTGCAGGTTTCTTTGCACAGATTACGCCGCCGCCAAATAATTTTTTTTTGTTGTTTAGATTTTTGTTTGTTCACGCTCTTTGCATATATTAATACGGACTTTAAAGGGCTATAACAACAATTCAGATTGGGTGGGGATTTCATCACCCTTCCTAAGACCCCACAAATCACTAATTGCATACGCATTATTTTGAGCTAATAAAAAATATCTAGACCAAACCTATAAGGACTTGTCGTGCTTATTTAGGACAAGTGAAGGTTGCGGAGAATCGGTCGTTTATCTAAACTTGACTTTGTGGTGCCTAGGCTAGACAAGTGAGGAGGTAATTTTAAAAGGCCCGTCTCACGGTGATTCGTGAGCGGAACCCTCCTTACCTCACTTGTGCTTACCCGGTCACAATTGGCAGTGAAGAGGCGATACGAGGGTTCTCCTGGAACTTGTCACTTGGAAGTCTAGGAGTGGTCTAGTTGGACTTTGAAGACCCTAGCTATATGTATTGTTTGTGCATATTGTGATTGTGATTGTGCTTGTAAAAAGTTAGTCCCATAATTCCGTATTCTTTCAAAACAAACAAATTTTAAAACTCCAAAAACAAACTATTTTTTTAACTAAAAAAAATCATATTCTTTTTCCCTTCTCTCCTTTTCTTCTTCTCTTCATATCATGGGTACCCTACCTCGGAAAACTCTTGCCGAACTTTGGTACCCACAACCAGACATTACTTCTTACGGTCCTTACTTTGGTCGAACTTTGAACGATCCCTCCATGCCCAAACTTTCTTTGAAAGATCGGATAGATGCGTCTACGTCAAACAACTGGACTCCGCAATCCACTCTGTATCAACCGTTTCAACTTTCCCCACATTCTTATGTTGATACCCCTTTTTCGAGTCCAGTTATAACTCCAAGACCAATGTCTCTTGCTGAACGTACTGAACAATCTCGTAGCCGATCTTTCACTCTTTTCAACACTTCTAGTTCTTGGGATCAACAATTCCACTCACCTTCTTATCTAAATGTTGATTCTACTCCTGTCCAACCATTCGATTCCTACCAGTCCTACCCGACTTTTACGCCTTCCCTAGACATTGCTTCTACACAGCCATTTGGGAGTTTCCAGTATTCAAACAACTTTGAATCTTTTACTGAAACCCCTTCACAACCCATGTCTAGTCTTGAACAGTCATTGAAAGAATTTTAGGTAGCGTCATGTCAACAGATGATGGATTTGAAAGCGTCCATGGCCGCTCTCATACAACCTAACGACCCGGTAGCTAGTTTCCAACTAGCTCCTAATTTTCCAATGTATGATGAGGCGGTTGGACAGGTTGGGCAAGTGAGTGGAGAGAGTGAATTGTATACCCTTCCAAATCAAACCTACCCGTTTCAACTTGAATCCAACAACTCCGGTTTTGAATGTCTATCAAGTGGTCCGCATGATTCACTAGTTGAAGATAGAACGTTTAATGAGCTGTGCGACTTTATAGTGTTTGATTTACCTGATTTTGAAGGGTCCCTTTCGAGTGAAACCATCACCAATCCTTTTGACCTCTACACCTCCATCTTAGAACCATAATTGATTGAACTCCATGCTTTTGATGAGGTGTCTGAGAATATTGATTTTCACTTGATTAAGGATATCGACGCTGGGAATATTTCAGATGATGAACCCACAGCTTTGGATGAGTTTATCTCTCAAATTCATCATTTACTTTTACTTCCATGTGGACATCATCCTGAGGCATTAAATGTTTTTCCCGAACCCCATATGCGTCTGGAATTTGATGATAAAGTCATGGATGAGCTAATTTTTGAGGAAAATTTTGAGGATGAACCGGTCTTATTTGATGAGTCGGATTTTCCAATTCATCATGTTCCTTTCATTGACTGTGCACACCCTCCCGAACCCTTCACCGATACCCTTCCTCAATCACTTCCCCATATCCTTTCCGTCGTTCCGACCTTGCAAGAAACCATATCACTTTCATTTCCATTTTCTGGTTTACCAAGTTCGGCTTACCCATGGTTTCTTACGAATCTTGAGGGATTTGACCAAATTTCTTGCCATATTGATAGATTAGTACAATCCATTTTTTCACATCGATCATTACAGATTGTACTAATTTATTCAATCCATTTTAACCCTCAAGTTCGTATTCCACTTCTTTCTCCTTTCCACCATTCTTCTCCTCCACCGAGACCGGACGCCGCTTCTATCCCCACACGGTCTCACATGTTTCTTATTTCCTTTCTCTACACTCGATTCTTTCACCAACCGCCGCTTTATAACGATAAAATCTTTGATGGTTGGTGCTCACTTTTGGCCTTTGTAAGGCCTTGTATTGCTTGATACTATTTTCTCCCCCCTAATTCTGAGCTTTAACGCTTAAACAGTGGAAACACTGTTTCACTTAAGTTTGGGGGGGACTTTTTTGTGTATATATTTTTGTTTTGTTTTTTTTGGTTTTGTATAAAAAAAATTTTAGGGAGCGCCGGCAATTTTGACCCTCTGGGTGTAGCCTGACAGTGAGGGTACTGTCAAGTTTAAGTTTGGGGGTGTGCACGGTAAGCTTTCTTCCTTCACATTCATTTGTATATTTTGCATTTGCATACAAATAAAAAACCCATAAAAACATTGTCGTCAAGTTAGCTAATAGGGTAACTGAGATTTTTATTCTAAAAGTTTAGTTGATATGTTAGAAATAACTAAATTTTAGGCTTAGGAATTGAAAACCCTAAAAATAACCCCCCTTCTGTTTAACTTTGGTAATTATACGTCCTTACAATTTTTTTTATAGAAGTAGGTAATCTTGAATTCAGTTCTTGAGTAAAGTCGAGAAGAAGAGAAAGTATTGATGCTTTACTGAAAAATAAGTCTGAAAAATAGTTCCTATTCTTGAGTTCAAATTTAGAAAGTATATACCCTACAAAATGCACATACACGCACCTTGAAACTTGGGATAGTAGAGAATACCTAGAAATACTCTTGCCTGAAAACCTGGTATGAAAGAAAAAACGGTATTTAAAGCTAACCACCTAAAGAGCATCATTGAAAAAATATATCCGGTCTTGAAAAAGAAAAAAATAAAGAAAAGAAAAATAAATAAATAAAGTCAAGACCTGAAAACTGCTATTTACGCTTTAAGCTCACACATTCAGTAATCGGCTGTTAGTGCCTCAAGAAGCATTAATAGTCCTATGAAAGGCGTGGGAGCAAAACCATCCATTATTAATAAAAAGAAGTAGTATTAGGCATTAGGGTAAGGGTACTATAGTTTGAATTGAATTCTTAAGTGTAGGGGTAAATAATTTACACACACATAGGGGTATACAATCGATGTTGGGATAAAAGATAGAAATAAAGAATAAGACTTATGTTTTCTATAAAACTTATAAAAATCCCTGATTGGAGACCGCACTTTAGAAGTAAAACTCAGGAGATACCAACATCTTTCTAAACTTTTTTGGAACGTATAAGATTTAAGGTTAAATAAATAGGAGGTATGAAACATAAGGGTTGAATATTTCTAACTTAGAATAATAGAATTTCTAACCTAGATACTAAACTGTAGGAGTAAAATCGACATTAACTTATGAAACTAAATTGACGGGATTTTATGGGTGTAATCCGCTGAAAACCCCCAGGAGACAACACTCCTCCTACAAGGGACACCTAGAGGTTTAACGGCTTGTTGCACGAGCTCAGTGCAATCGCGTTCTCTGCGAAAGTGAGGTTAGGACTTTTTGTGAATAATTGGTTTTGCTCGGGATGAGCAAAAGTTAAGTTTGGGGGTATTTGTTCATACCAGAATATAGAGTTTAATACCGCTCATTCTTATGCTCGTTTGTTTATAGGCAGGTGTTTTTAATCCGTATTTGCTACACATTTACAGACTACAGGTTCCTAGTCCAAAATAATGCAAATGATACAAAATCTCCACTGCTACGCCAAAATCCAGAACATCTGTTGCCAACAGATAAAAGCCGGGTTCCGGTCATCCGTATCCGTCCAGTGCCGCGTACCGGTTTCAGGGACAAGACAAATGACAGTGGTCATTCGTGTCTGGGACAAGCACAGAGCACGAGTATGGGGGCAGCACAAAACTCAATGGGTGCACGGAGCTCGAGGGAGAAAGGTCAAATCAATCAAAAGTAAGGCCATTTTGTACTGTTGCGGATCTGAAGAAATTGTGGAAGCAATTTGCAATTTGGAACATGTAGAACAACTCAAGAAAGCAACACAAGAAACCCCAGAAAAAACGACAGTCTAACTCCTCCAAATAGCCGCGGATCCGCGGCCAATATGGCCATTATGCGGCGGATCCGAGGCCGAGTTGACTCGGTGTCAACTCGGATTTTGGGGTAGTTTGGACATTTCATTTGGGCTCAGAATCTTGCCTTTGGGTTTCAGCACTCAGCCTATAAATAGCCCACTTTTGTGCCAAGCCAAGGGTCTTCTTTTCATGCTTCTTTTTGTTAGGATTTAGTTTAGTTTTAGTTTAGCTTCTTCATCTTCATTCTTTCCTCCATGAAAATTGTAGTGAGAGCTTTTTGAGTGGAAGATCAATGAAGATGAGGGTTTTTATTATCTTGTCGTTTTTATTTCTTGTCTTGTAATTTTATTATCTTGTATTGTAATTTTATTTATTGTTGTTAAGTAGTTGTTGTTATTTATTTTCTTGCTCTTTTCCTTCTCTTCTTTTTTCCGTATTATTTTCAAGCGATGATACTCGACGGAGTTCCTTGCTAAGGTGAGAACCCAAGAGTTAGCTTGCACCATTTGTAAAACCGTATTTTCCCTTTCTCTTTTCTTCCTTCTTGTTTTGTTTTCTTTTCATTTTCATGTGTGAATAATTCCACACTTGTTAAGGCTAAGGAAGGTGGTATGAGGGATAGAAAAATCCCTTGTGCTTCTCTTCGCCAAACATCTTGAAACGAACCCCGACCAAACAAATGCAACTCCCTCACTTAGGCGCGCTATACGTGACATATAGCCGCGACCTAAGTCGAGAAGTTCTTTAAGCGCGCTACAACGTGACATATAGTTGTGACTTAATTGGATACATGGTTGCGGGTGTTTGGCCGAGGGTTGGAAATAAACGTATTTAGAGGACGGACAAGGGGTACTAGGAATGGATTTAGCGTTGGAAAGCTCGTTTAAACTCGCAAATCCCATTCCTATGTCCTCCTAATCCCCACTACTTCCGATTATCCCAACATCGTTTTAAGAATGGTAAAAGAAAAGCACAAGACTAATCCTAACTCTCCTAACCAACCTTAACCTTAACAAGCTTACTTGAACATAAAATACGAACACTTAGGATAGAATTGAACAAACATATACACATTCTTTATTGACTCGTCTAAAACTCGAACGGACATACAACCATCTCCCTGTGGATCGACGCGTGCTCAACCGGCTAGCTGCAAAGCGACACCGTCCTAATCGCGGTTATAACTTTAGAACTTTGGACTCCGACACGCCGAAAGCGTGCGATCAGTTAATGTAAGTTAATATATCAAATATATAATTATACATTAAATTATTAAATCAACACTTGATTTAATAAACCGGCTATATCACATACAACCGACTAATATCAAATGTAACAATTTATCGAATCAACAATTGATCCGATAACCCGGCTATATCACATGTAACCGACCTATATCATATATCGTGAGAATAGAATGCGGTATCACATACCCGCATTAATCTCGGTCCCGCACATATCACATATATGCTCCTACTTCATTTCGCATGAACCAGGAAACCTCTATGTAGGACTCTAAAGACTCGTCAATACGCCGGCAGTAGGTGATGATCATCTCAAACACCCACAAACCGCTAGCGGTCTACCAAACGTAATGGCCACCCGGGTATTGAACAATCAGAAGATCAACAAGCAAGCCTGCTCATACTCATGCGAATCCAATCGGTAACACTACCGTACAGTCCAGTCTCTTCATCTGATATGTCGCATATCTCGCCTGGGGGTGGTAAACATCAGACCCCAATAGCTTGATAAGTCATGCATATGTGAGGCTCGTAACGGGTCGAGAAATTACTGATAACACTTACCAGTAAATCTCAGAAACAGCCCTGGCCAGGACTTCCTGTTATAGCTAATCGAGCACAGTGCAACATCAACCCCCAATACCGGGAGAGACAAAATCCCCTCCTATCGCTCATTGCCTCCATATGACTCGGGACTGTACCCAAAAACCACCGTTTTGCACGTTCTCTTGAACGTGGTAAGGTGGAATTCAAAGCACAGTGCGAATCTGTCACGACCCGAAATATTAGCTCGTGACCAGCACTTGAATCACGCAACGTCTAAAGGAGTAACGGAATTCAAGTAAGCTGAAACCCAGAAATCTAAACCTTTTAAGTAAAATAAAGGAGGTGGGGTTTTGAAATAGGGTATAATGAAATCAAGTTTTCTTAATGCATAGGAAAAGAACATGAATGATGCAAGTGAAGTTTACTAGTTTGAAAACTTGTTTCGTCTTTTAAAAATTTTGGCAGCACCTCCTTTATATATTTTGATCCAAAACCACAAGTACATAATAAGAATAATGGCATCCCCAAGCGGGAGCTAGCTCTTCGCCAAACAGCGGATCACAACCACGCAAGACAATGTAAATAAGTATACGACGTCCAACGGCGAAGTTCACCACAAAAGATTAAAGAATAAAGCGAGAAATCAAAACCACAAGAAGCTGAATACCCTCGCTCTAAGTCTCGCAACCACAAACCCACCAAGTCTCATTACTTATACAAATTTCTAATTTTGATTGATTGATGGAGTTAACTAGATACAATATAAAATGTAATACAAGAGTGGGTACGATAAAAATTTCCCACCTACCACTGCAAAACACCCAAAAGAACTATGTGCCAGCGATGCCACTACCGATCCACGCAGTCAACCTACAAGAACTGTGGCACAACGGGGGTGAGTTGCCAACTCGTGATAGAAATATATCTACAAGTAGAAATCGAATAAACAACGACTCCTAGGTCAACTATATCATAAAGGTATACTATGATATCTAGGGTGACCGGGTCGTAAATGTGCCAACAAGGTAGTCACTACCTAAAATGTTTGCGGATAACATCCAACAATAATAATCAATGCATGTGTGTGGATCTCGTCCAACCATAATCAAGGTATGAAGATATGTGGATCTCTTCCACCCATAACTCAATGTCTATAAGCATGTGTATAACCTCCAATAATAAAATCAGTGTATGTATGTATTATGTGGATCCAGTCCACGCGTTAACCACTGACGCAACAATATCATGCATGTAAATATGATAAAAGAATGTGCATGAAGGTATGAGGATATATATATCAACGGTGTCCCTCCCGACACAACAAATCATGAAACCTGAGTACCTAGCATCGACACTCGAAAACATCATGAAAACCGTGCCCATCATCGGCACGTAAATCCTCATATATCGGGCTCCGTCATTCCGGATCGGCCCACGGGATCCGTCTGCGGAATCGTCCCTCGGCCCCAGCAGTACGGGTCGGCCCGTATCCACCTCGCTACTCCGGTCGGTATCCTCGGGATAACTGCCGAGTCTAAATACTATCACCGGTAGGTAGTGCTCCCCTGCCGGGCTCACCGTCTAACATATACAAGTCTTCTTGCCCCGAGGTACCTCACCGGGTCCACTATGTACCCGCAATTGGTGCCTACCACTCCTCGAATCGGGTATACTCACACAAGCTCTCTGGAACCGAGAAAACACATGGTGGACGAACTGAAATATCATATCGAGAGAAACCGGGTTTTTAAAACAGTGCATATTTTCTTAAAATAGTACCACGGCTCTCAAATCCAGAAATCCAATAAATCAATACTCAAAGCGTAAATCCATGCAATGTGTCGTATGACACTAAGAGTAACAAGGGAAAATCGCTCTTTTAAAAGAATCCAGTTTTGAAAATATCTCATGCGGTCCTTATTTTCTTGAAATCAAGTCAATATCATCCATGTATGTAACATATGTATGTATGTAGGTATGAATGTGCAAATGGATATATACGCGAATATAAATGTAGCACTGGTATGAATATACAGTGTGCATGTGCGCAAGTATGAAGATATCAATGTATGTGTGCACTGGTATGAATATACAGCGTGCATGTGCGCAAGTATGAAGATATCAATATATGTATGCACTGGTATGAATATACAGTGTGCATGTGCGCAAGTATGAAGATATCAATATATTTGTGCACTGGTATGAATATACAGTGTGCATGTGCGCAAGTATGAAGATATCAATATATGTGTGCACTGGTATGAATATACAGTGTGCATGTGCGCAAGTATGAAGATATCAATATATGTGAGCACTGGTATGAATATACAGTGTGCATGTGCGCAAGTATGAAGATATCAATGTATGTGTGCACTGGTATGAATATACAGTGTGCATGTGCGCAAGTATGAAGATATCAATATATGTGTGCACTGGTATGAATATACAGTGTGCATGTGCGCAAGTATGAAGATATCAATCTATGTGTGCACTGGTATGAATATACAGTGTGCATGTGCGTAAGTATGAAGATATCAATATATGTGTGCACTGGTATGAATATACAGTGTGCATGTGCGCTAGTATGAAGATATCAATATATGTGTGCACTGGTATGAATATACAGTGTGCATGTGCGCAAGTATGAAGATATCAATATATGTGTGCACTGGTATGAATATACGAAGAGTAATATCATGAATGCAGTGTAAGGTAAATCATCAGCTAAATGCTATAAGGTAGAAGTAACTATGATATGTCTTAGTCGGTGACTCTATCTATCGGCATCTAGCCTAACAATATTTCGTACGGTATAATCCATCGTACGACATCGTCTAGTCAAGGTTATGGATCGATCATCAAGTCAAACTCATCATGCACGGAAAATCATTGTGCGGCGGCATTAAGCTAATAGGGATCCTAACATCCTATACGACAAAAGAGGGTAATGCTAAAAATCACATACGGCCATCATCCATCATTCACAACATTCTATATTTGTATATATATACCTATGTACCTATGCCCCGGTTCACATCCGCAATAATCTCATATCAGGGGGCCGGCACGGTATAAATCATCTCGATCGACTCGCATCCGTATACCATCATCTCATCATATCATCATATCAGTCTTATATCCTTTCATCGCATTCATATCACATATCAAGTCGAATTTACAAAACATTCTATCCACGAAGTATAAGTAGCTAATCTAACATACGCACCCGAACCATACAATCAGATTTTTAAAGAAATGAATCTTAGTTTTGGAATAGGGGTTACGGTGTTTTTAAGGAAAAGCTATCATTTGAAAATCCGTAACATCCCTCAAGGTATATGTTTAAAAGATACATATGATTCTTCGGTTTAGAAAAAGGTATGGTTCGGATGACGCAGCGACAACGACTATCTATTCCTCCAGTACCCTAAACGGCAATATCGCTAAATGTCATCCTATGATAGTCATAACATATCATTCTAACTATCCTCTAGTTTCTAAGATGGTTTCGTAGCTATCTCATTCTAACCCTAGTTTCCTAATTAGGTTTCTTAACCATACTCTATACATCGGTTTCCTCAAAAGTTTACGGGGGTGCTATACGCCATCCACCCGACTTCCCTGGTAGATATAGATCTACTCACCGTAGTCTTCGCTCGCCGAAGTCGATGACGCCACGCTCCGTCGCCTCGGAATCCACGCGAAGGTACCTTCAATAATAACATATATCGTAATGATACTAAAATCAAGTTCTAAAATCCAAAATAGCACGCGCATTGCTCGTAGGTTAGGACCTATAGCATATGCGTACAAAAATCAATCAAACAACCCTTGTTATCGATGTACAAACATGCGACAACCAAAAACGAATCCAAATATCAAAACTCATCATTTCAAATACGGAAAACGTATCCTAAATCATACACAAGTGTTCCCAGATTTTGACTCAGGTCAGATAAATCTAAGGAAACAAGTCTAAGGTGATGTGTATAGTATATATGACCTACTGGACCAACCTAGACCCATACCCTCACCAAGTGACCGGCCACATACCCTAAAAATCTGGCCTCGTCGGCCCCCTTGCCTCCTATGGGCTTCATTTTGTCATAATGGTCTCCTATGGTCAAAAATGGGTCCATGGTGTTGTTTGCTACTTTCAAAATTTTCCTGGGTTGCTCCAGATACCCTATAGGTATACTAAGAGTCACAAAACTGATATGGTTCAATTCCAAAGTTTGTGCATCTGGTTCAGGTCTATGGCTCAGGTCGGGAATCAAGTCACCAAGTTCATGTAAACACTCACCAATGTTCCCAGATTCCACCTACAGTCATTGCATAAAAATATAGTAGGACCAAACACCTCTAGACATCATCAGGTAACTACCCTACAAAACCTAAGCCCTAACTCCTCTACTCACCCGGTCTCGCCGGATTTATCCCAATGGTCGCCGGCCAAAACCGGTGGGGAAGGCCTCGTTCTTCAGGTGGTCACTTAGGGTTACGAGCACAATACTATGACACTGTTTGTTTTCCCAGTGGGTGCTCGGGTTAACAGCAGGTCAGCAACATCATAAAACGACATCCAAAACACGATATTACACAAAACTAATCTAAAGGGAAGAATTTTATACCTCATCTAGTCCACTCAAAGCAACACTAACTTCCCAACGTCGTCAAAATCCCACTTTGCTCGCCTCAACGTGTAGAGGAGGAGATGGGGATCAAGTTTTATGAAGGGAGTGTAGGGTTTTAGGAATCCAATGGAGATGATCTAGGGTTTAAGTGGAGAGTTGTGGAGTTGAGGAGAAGAAGAAGAAGGAGGAGGAAAATGGTGGAGGATTCTAATGAGGCAGCAGCCCCCTCCCTCTCTCTCACTAATATCACACACTCTCTCTCTCTCCAATGCTTACCTAACCTAATCATTGTGTCTCCCTTGACTTTTCCTTTTTCTCATTTTTTTCTCTCACAAAATAAGACATACACCCATATAAAACCACAATGAAATAACATGTAAGCCAATGAGACATGTCATGGTGCACTAACCATGAAAATGGTATAAACACGGATTTGCCTTAACCGCGATTAGCAGTGCATTAATCGGGTTTTAATCAAAATTGCTTATAATAAATTTTAAAATTGCCAAATCCGTTAAATATATTATTAAATGAATAAATCATTATAATTTTCATTTAAATCATAAATATTGGTATATATTTATACCCTTTTTCGAAAACCCCAATCACGCAATTCGGGCAGTTTTCGGGAAATATATTATTTTAATATTAAATTCCAAAAATAATATTTTATATTTTCTGAAATGTTACAGTCTTCCCCCCTTAAATAAATTCGGTCCCCGAATTTAAATTTTAAACCCCTAAAATCTAAAACATTTCAATAATCAGCTCAAATCAGCGGGGCTCCGAAATCATGGAAAACGCAGAAATAACATAAGGCGCCAAGTGCGCATGAAAACGAGTACAAAAACTCAAAATCAACTCCGTCAAGCGTCACGCAAATTATCGGATTTGCATGCATATCCTCGGAGTTATAATAGAGACGCAGATCTCGAAATCTGAAATCCAATACACATTAGTCAAATACTATAATACATGTATAGTACGCATCATTGAAAACTCCAAAACCTGAATAAAATACATGAAAAATCTCTTCTAAATTGCCGTGCGATGCGTAACTCACGGCATAAGTGACGGACGCTCAGTTTAAAATAATAATATATGTTCATATTTGTTTTGCTAAATATACGTTCCGTCTTTTTCAAAATATCCCAAAAGGTTTTCCTTTATAGACGTTCGCGTCGCTCACGGACACGTAGGAAAATAGAGAAACTATAGTTTCTCTTGAAAACCCTTTTGGTAAGATTTTAATCCATGCAAGGTACTCAGCTCCTGTCCTCAGATCATTCCTGCTTGGCTACTACACAATATAGTGCCCAACATGAAAACGAAGTGCTCAAAAGCAAAATCAGCCTCAAAAGGCTTATCCATAAATCACATGCGTCTGGTGCGTATGGAAATCAAATCGAACTATAGGTGCCACAATACGCATAAAGCAAAACTAAGTGCAACGGGTGTGCACAAAAACATCTGTCCACTGCAACGATGTGCATGACAACAATATCTGGTGCACCTATTGTGCACGAAAATCTCAATCATGTGCATCCAACATGCATGAAACCACGAAGTCCAATATCAAGCGCTGATCATGCGCAAGAATTCAATCAGGTGCATAAGGTGCACAAAACAAATATCGAGTAAAAAAAATCGAAATCGACGGTATACAACACATTTCAATCCAAATCCAAATCAGGTATGCCGTGGTATATAATCACACCACCATGTGCATCAACGTGCACAAAAGAAAATCAAACACTAAATGTGCATGAAAACTATGCCGAAAGTATAAATCAAATCATATGCATGCCCTAGGCATGAAATCACAATAAATATCTCAATGACATCAAAACGAAGTCAGGTGCAACTGTGGTGCACAAGGTACGTATCAATGCACTACAAGCACATATAGGCTATACCGAGTGCAGAAATCAAATCATCCGTATGAAATCCACGAAATCATAAACACATGCTACGAAGGTACAAAATCGACATCAATGCAATAAATATGCACAAATCGCAAATCTACACAACGGTGTATAAAATATATATCAAGTGCGACAACGATGCGCAAAATGTAAATACTCAATAGGTGCAACCATGGTGCACGAAAACAATATCATGAAACTCCATCATCAAAACTCAAATCGCAACAAAGGACATTGAAGTATACCTCCCACAATGTCGAAAAATGAATCGGTGCGCCAAAAATCGACAGAACAAGAATATCCGCTCGCCTCTTGCTCACGGTCTGGCGTCTTCTGTCTCTGAGTCTTCATTTCTCTGTGGATTACTACTCTCGCGATCCTTCGGCTCATCGGCCCTGTCAGGTGTGCTAACGTGAACGATTTCGTTCTGGCACTTCTCTGGTCATCTCCCGGTCATTCGTCACGACCACTCATAAAGCAGCACGTTACTGGCATCGGCCTCTGGTCTTCTGAATACACGTGACGCATCTGATCCTGGGTGCAATCTCATTGCAGTAGTGTCCTGGAAGGAATCCTGCTCAGGGTCTCTTCCGATCTTGCCTATGCCGAACTGTACAGAGGCTGGTACTCTTGTATAATATTTTCTCGTTTTCTAGACATCTGCGTGTTCCGCGCACATTTCCTCATAAACTGGCCGTATCCAAACGCCTCTGTAAGCGTATCAGGTCTCTGATCTCGACGGGGAGTAATAACAGCTTGTCAGTGTCTCACGCGAACTTCTGGTTCCAGTCGTCTTTATCATCTCTCACTATGACGTCACGCCATGCTATTTGCGCACCGCAACTGTTCTCGACCACGGTCAATCCGAAGTCTCTCGCACGAACTCGAAATCGCGTACTCTATAGCTTCATTGCTCTGTAGACGATATCTGGCGGAACGCGTCCCCGGGAACTCGTCCCTACCATCGGAGGAATACTCAATACTCGTCTGCTCTCAATCAACTCACAACGCATCAGGGTGAGGTCCTCTATCCAAAGCTGGTCAGCTTGCTGATCTCTTATCACATGGTATTCGGACGGCGTCAAACTTTTCGATCGAGTAATCAAGGTTCCAAAATTTCCCGAAAGCTCAACACCTAAGCTCAGTCTAAAACATCCGGTACATACCACAGTACCTTTGGACCAGCCATAGAAGGGCAAACCCAAGCCTCACTGATGGAACCGCTAAACTACCACAAACCCTAAGGTTCAAAGCGGTTCCATGGTCATCATGTCGAGTTAGGGTTTCATTCTTCTAGAGGGTTCACAGAATTACCTGCATGTTCCTACGAACACTTTAAACATGGGAAATTGGGTTTCCGACACTCGCTCGAACTTTTTCGCTTCACCTATACAACATGTGAATATCTTTGCCCGCATGCTAAGCAATGCCTCAATCCTCAAGAAAAGGCGATACATCGGCGGTCATCTCTGGATCGGTCTGTTCTAGGTCTGAGTAAGATTCTCTCCACACTGGAAATCTTCAACTCAGCTGGGCTTGCGTCGGTGCGTCAATCTGACGAATCGCCTTCGTTTCTTAATTCGGGGTAGACTAGCTATCATCTGTCGCATTTCTGCCTGGAAACTCCAGCGATCTTAGCTCGTAAGCTCTAGAAGCAACATCCCATCATCTCAGCAACAGCTGGGTTACCTGTCTGCACGGTAGGCGACATCAAAATCTTTGAAGGATGCTGTACATCAACGGTCCTCTCGCAACTGGCAACTCTAATAATGACCCGATCATCTGGTGTAAAACCAAGCACTCGCCTCCACAAGAGGTCACAACATAAGATACTAACTCGAGACGTTCTCATGTCACCAGGAAACACAATGGTCAGCCCTCGTACCAGACAAGCTCGCCCTGACCGCAACACTAGCAGCAGCTCAAACTGCGCTCAAACTATGGTGACAGGAACCTCAATCGATTATCGAAGAAAGCAGATCAACGGCATGAGAGGGAACAACAGATCCAGAATGGATACATGATCATAAGAAGGAACAACATCAATGAGAGTATGATCATTGAACAAATAAAATCAAGGATCTCAATGGATGTATAATGAAGGATACGAAGAGAATCACAGATCTCAAAATATGTACATCCTAAGGTTTCTTAAGTGGAGTATCGTATCGTAAATATGACGCGGAACATACGTACGGTACGTCACTCTACTCAAGCTACCTAGTCCATCAATCAGGGTCAGCCTATGAAACGAAAGTTCGGGTCTAATACCCCCCTGTCCAAGTTTAAGTTCCGTAAGGTCAAGTCTAGATTCTGAAATACATACCCGCCCTAGAATCCGCATAGTCAAACATAGACTCGAACAAGGTTAAATCTAGCGCTCTGATACCAACTTTGTCACGACTCGAAATATTAGCTCGTGACCAGCACTTGAATCACGCAACGTCTAAAGGCGTAACGGAATTCAAGTAAGCTGAAACCTAGAAATCTAAACCTTTTAAGTAAAATAAAGGAGGTGGGGTTTTGAAATAGGGTATAATGAAATCAAGTTTTCTTAATGCATAGGAAAAGAACATGAATGATGCATGTGAAGTTTACTAGTTTGAAAACATGTTTCGTCTTTTAAAAATTTTGGCAGCACCTCCTTTGTATATTTTGATCCAAAACCACAAGTACATAATAAGAATAATGGCATCCCTAAGTGGGAGCTAGCTCTTTGCCAAACGGCGGATCACAACCACGCAAGACAATGTAAATAAGTTTACGACGCCCAACGACGAAGTTCACCACAAAAGATTAAAGAATAAAGCGAGAAATCAAAACCACAAGAAGATGAATACCCTCGCTCTAAGTCTCGCAACCACAAACCCACTAAGTCTCATTACTTATACAAATTTCTAATTTTGGTTGATTGATGGAGTTAACTAGATACAATATGAAATGTAATACAAGAGTGGGTACGATACAAATGTCCCACCCACCACTGCAAAACACCCAAAAGAACTATGTGCTAGCGATACCACTACTGATCCACGCGGTCAACCTGCAAGAACTGTGGCACAACGGGGGTGAGTTGCCAACTCGTGAATAGAAATATATGTTAGTTGTATGTATGCCCTAGAGGCCAGTATTGTACAGATTATGTATATTATATTGGATGCTTGGACATATATAGAGATGACTTTCTTGCTCGACATGATAGTATGCTATCTGGTTGCTATTTATCTTAACATGTACACTAGTCTCTTTATACTGTCTTATAGTTACATGTTGGTAAAGCCCTTAGGATTTGTACTTGACTACCTGGACTATGATGCAGATCATACTAGTGGGGACATGGTAGTCCATAAGTACATCCTTCAAGGTCCCTAGTCGTGGGTGTATCGAGACGGGGCATCGATATACCAGAGTAGACTAGCGTATACGCTTCTCGACCCATGTGATGGGCGATGGATGATCCCATATCCATTGGTGTTTGACATCAGAGATGGTATACGGGTGCTCAGTGGAGACTGAGTACACTGGACGGACTCGCCGAGAACTCCCAGATGGTATTATACCTCACGTCAGATGGCAGTTCTCAGGAAACACTTGTACAGGTTAGTCTGTAGACCCGAGATCGTCATAGAGTCTTGTGTGATTCCCACTGTGATTTGATCTCCACCTTACCACGTCCATGAGGACGTGCAAAACGGTGGTCTTTGGGTACAGTCCCGAGTCACATGGAGGCAATGAGCGATAGGAGGGGTTTCGTCTCTCCCGGTATTGGGAGTTGATGTTGCGCTGTGCTCGATTGGCCGTAACAGGGAAGTCCCTGGCCAGGGCTGATCAGAGATTTGCTGGTAAGTGTTACCAGTAGTTTCTCGACCCGTTACGAGCCTCATATCGGCACGACTTATCGGGTTATTGGGGTCTGACGTTTACCACCCCTAGACTTGATATGCGACGTATCTGACGAAGAGACCGGATTGTACGGTAAGTGTTACTGGTCGGATTCGCAGGAGTGTGAGCGGGCTAGCTCGTCGATCTTCTGATCGTTCAATACCCGGGTGGCCGTTACGTTTAGCAGACCGCTTGCGGCTTATGGGTGCTTGATATGAACATCATCTGCTACCGGCGTATTGACGAGTCTTTAGAGTCCTACACAGAGGTTTCCTGGTTCAAGCGAAACGAAATAGGAGCGCATATGAGATATGTGCAGGACCGAGAATAATGCGTGTATGTGATACCGCATTTCATTCTCGCGATATATGTTTCGATTGGTTATATTCGATATGACCTAGTTATCGAATCATTGATTCGATAAATCGATACATTACATTCTAGTCAGTCATGTGCGACATGACCGGATCATTGAATCAAATGTTGATTTAATGATTTAATGCATAATTATATATTTGATATATTGCATTGCATTAACTAGTATTGGTTCACTTTAAACGGATTTTTCTCACTTGATGTGCACATTGTATATATGATATGTTTTGTGCACATCTTTGTATCATTTAGTTAAGTGTAAAGAATTAAACTTGGGTTAAGAAAGTGATTAGGGTTTTATTATCCATTCTTTTATTTATTGCATTTGAAATAAAAGAAATGGCATAAGAATAAAAAATGGTAGCTATCATTCATGAACTTGGTTGAAGCTTCATGAAGCTTTGACATTATGACCATTTTGTCTTCACACTAAACCCTAACCATTATTCTAACCTAAGTTAAGTCTCTACACTTAATTATGGTTCTCTTTATGATAAGTTTGATTTTTCTTTTCATTAGAAAATAACTTATCATAATTCTATCTCATCTTCTTCTTCTCTCTTCAAAGAAAAAGCTTGAGGCCTTTAATGGCAACTTCATTTCTAGTGAGAGAAATCCAAATCTAAAGTGAACCAACCTCCTATTTCTTCATCCTCTACCTCTTGCCAAGTGGTTTTGGGTGTTCTCTTCACAAGTTTCACAACTTTGTGAAGTCGGAGCTTGAACTAGTGCAACCTCGACGTAGATCGTCTTTGACACGAAGCCGACGACCTAGCTCGCCCATTTTCTTGATGAAGCCGATGAAGGAGTCTAGGGTTCGTGATGGACAGCGAGGGCATGACGATGTGGAGCTAAAGAGGTGGAAATCCGGATCTACAAAGGTTGTAGCATCTAACCCTTAGTTAAAGTGTTAACTAGTTTGTAGTTTCGCCTAGACATCTAGCAACGATCCGTAGTTTAGGGTTTGTAGGCACCGTAAAATTTTAAATTGCCATGTTCGATGCCTTGTGAGACCTCATTAGGGTGCCTAGGAACCCTACAGTGGTATCAGAGCCTAGCTAGAGCCTTAGGCGAAGACTAGACGGAGTTTGAAGTCCGAAAGATCCCAAAACCCCAATTGCCCAAGAGCTCTCTGGAAATTTTCTGAAAAATGGGATTTTTTAATATTAAAAATGTCTAAAAAAATCAGGAATGAATTATAAGCATTACTGTGTAAAACGTTTTCAATACACTGTTCATTGTACTGCGGAAACGCGGCAGAAGCATGCTTTCTGCCGCTGTTCCGCGGTCACATGGTGACATCATCCCACTATTTTTGCACTGTAATACCTGATAAATTCTGGTGAGTTTTCTGGATATTTTTAAATTAATTTAAGGGATGAGTGCTCTGGGATTATATTGGGAATCGACGATTCGGTCGGAATATCAAACTTTGTATAAGTGTTTTTCCAGATAACTGTAGAATATGTTAAAGAGTTCGACCGGATGTAAATACCCAACTTTTCCCCTGCCGGAAAAATTCCAAGTGTTGGATTTTTCTGTGGTTAAAAGACGTTCGAAGTAGTGCAAGTAACGCGATGGTCCCTCTAGAAGACAACAAACCTTAACTCGATTATGTGACCGTCTTGAACTGCCCTTTGAACCTTCGGGTTTGGGGCAGTACGGCGTGCCACATGTGAGGCGTTGGCTTAACCCTTCTACGGCTGGACCGTTGGTACTGAGGTATGAAGTGAATGTCTTTGAACCTATTTCATGTGTTGATCGGTGTCGGGAAAACTTGGGTGTTCGAATGTTCGATCGGAAAGTTTGATATATTCTATTTATCCGGAATTGGATACAATAATTGGAATTCATAAACAGTTATGAGATAACTGGATGAATGTTATAAATCTAGCAGTTTAGTCCCGTACGATATTGAAAAGAGTTTTCGATAATGAGACTAAAATGCGGGATTTATATCTGTTAGGCATGCGATGTCTAAAGAGGTTGCGGATTCCAATTGTTGTAGTTTTACACTTTCTTTTCTGTGACCGTAAGTGTAGTATGTTCATATCGCCGGTTTCGTTGCTATACGTCAACGACAATTGGGGTATGCATACTTACTTACGTTGATGGCATGTGATGTTATGTGTTGCTGGATATGTTATATTGGATCGTCATGTTTGAATAGCCGGGGGTTTTTATGTGAGATGAGTGTTTTTCATTTTCATTCATGTAAAAACTTGTATGTAATATTCTTTTATTTGGGGCGCTTCCAGGTAGCGGAAGTTGTCACCCTTTGTATATTATTTACTTTTCTGCACTAGGATAGACCCAAGGAGGGGAGCACAAGTAACCGGGTTCTGGGGTCCAGTGGGAGACCAACTCGAGGAGTCGAGTCCGGGTCTCCTAACCCTAGAATTGGCAGGGTTGCTTGCCGCTCTCGTAGGGGTCTAGGGGTGTGGGATTGGCTATTCATCACGACCGTGGAATCCGTGTTTTATACTGGCTCGTATTGAAAACACGGACGTCCTAGTATATCCAATATTTCATATGTTGATTCTGCTGCGATATCTGTGCTGTGACTCTGTGATGGATATAGTATATGATATATATGATATATTATATAGACGTTACTTATGTTTTACACCCGCGCTAGCCCTGCCCTGCTCTTTCGTTAGTTACCTAACCTAACGGTGCACGAGGGGACATCGAGGCGAATGCGGATGGCATAAGTGTACGTCATATCTATCTGTGATGTTTAGGTATTTAAATGATGGGACTTCATTAATGTGATTAATGAAAGGAAAGAAACCTAAGATGTTGTAGAATCAGATTTTAAATAAAACAGGTAGCTACAGTTCTTGCTTTGCACAGCGGTATATATGATATACCCCGCACCTTATTCGATGAGGAAAGGACCGAGATCCCTTCACCGGGAGTGACTCCTTTAGCAATAACTGGCAGATGCTACACACTCGGTTTGCTTTTGACTGCTTTTGGGTTTTTGCTTTGCACAGCGATATATATGATATATCCCGCACCTCATTCGACGAGGAAAGGACCGAGATCCCTTCACCGGGAGTGACTCCTTTAGCAAAACTAGAAAAGCCTCAAAATCACTCCATTTCAAAACATCATTTGATTCTATAACGATATCAGGTTCATTACGCTCATGGTTTTTATGAAAAACCTGCGTAGCCCTCCGTCATTTCAGATAATGACTGTTTAGTATTCGTGCTGTGTTTGTTGGCCTTTGTCAAGGCGTAGTGTGCGGTAGCTGAATAGTGCTTATCTGTTTATGCATATAATGCAGATTGTTTCAGGGTAGTCGTACGACCTTGTTGGCCTTTGTCAAGGGTCGTGCGGGTGAGTTTGATTCAATCAAGAAATGACGGGTTGAACTTGACTAGCATCCTGTGATTTGTTGGCCTTTGTCAAGGTCATAGGACACTAGGGGCAAAATATTATCGGGAATTTCAAGTGTTGAAATTTGCAATGAGATTGCATACCTTCTATGAGATAGTTGGATCCCGATACCCGCTGCGAGTAAGAGTTACTCCTGGGAGAGTTTTACACAGTGCAATTAGCCGATCAAGTAGGTGTCTAGAAAGGTGTCAACGGGGTTCCGCCTCTGGGAAAACGAGGTTTACGGTAATTAGGTTCGTGCGAAAGCACGGGGGACCTCCCTCAAAGTACCGACACTGGCCTGGCTGAAAGATTGGCGAACTTGTAGTGTGTAATTAATCCCGGCTACTCTTTCCTTTTAGGGTTTGAAGGAAGATTTGATAAAAAGCAGTGGGAGCCATCCTGATTAGATAAGATAATAACCAATCTGATCTTGCACGAGCATACGCTAAAGTATTTTCTTCTCTCTCTCTCTAGGTAGCGACCATTTCATGCCTTAATAAAGATAATAATATGGATGTATTGACCGAACCCGCATGTTATACTGTGCTGGGGAACGTTGGTTCCGTTCTTTCCTGTAAGAGTTATAGGAATGAACAGGATATAGGGGAATACCAGGATTCCCATGCCACCCGAATGAAGAAAGTACATGTTTATGCATTTTCTTCGGGTGTGTTCATTACAGAGAACTGTTTCTCCATTTGCTCTACGTCCTGGGTATTAGATACCGGGTCAGGATCCCATATATGTAATCAGTTACATGGGCTTAGGAAAGGTAGAGAACTTGGAGAAGGTGATAAAGACATTAGAGTTGGAAATGGTGCAATTGTTGCAGCTAAGACTGTCGGAGAATATCACCTAGTATTACCAACTGGAAATACATTGGTTCTGAACGAATGCTATTACATGCCGAACCTGATATGCAACATTATATCGGTTTCTTTATTAAGTAAAGAGGGATATAATTTTGTATTACAGGACAATGTTATGAACATTTTCCATAACCAAAAGTTGGTTGGATCAGGCACGTTATGCAATGGCATTTATGTTCTAAATCAATCAACAGTTCTGAGCATAACAAACACACACAAGAGGAAGAGTTCTGAACTCAATGAATCCTTCTTGTGGCATTGTAGACTGGGTCACATCAATGCGACACGACTAGCTAAGTTGCATAAAGATGGATATTTAAATCCGTTTGAATTTTCATCTTATGACACTTGCCAGTCATGTCTCAAAGGCAAGATGACCAAAACTCCGTTCACGGGACACGGAGAAAGAGTTACCGAACTCTTAGGACTGATACATAGTGATGTATGCGGTCCCATGTCTATACATGCCAGGGATGGTTCTTCATACTTCATTACATTCACTGACGATCTCTCTAGGTTCGGGTATGTGTTCCTGATGAAACACAAATCAGAAGCTTTTGAGAAATTTAGGGAATATAAGCAAGAAGTTGAGAACCAAACCGGAAAAAGTATTAAAATCCTACGATCTGATCGAGGACGAGAATACTTAAGCAATGAATTCCTGGACTTCCTAAAAGAGAATGGGATTCTCTCTCAGCTGACTCCTCCATATACACCACAGCACAACGGTGTATCTGAACGGAGGAACCGCACCCTATTAGATATGGTGCGCTCTATGATGAGCACAGCTGAGTTACCTATTTCCTTCTGGGGTTATGCGCTGGAGACAGCAGCATACCTATTGAATCAAGTTCCATCTAAATCTGTACCTACCACACCATATGAGATATGGAGTGGGAAGAGACCATGTCTTAAACGAGTTAAGATATGGGGTTGCCCGGCCTATATCAAAAGGCAAAATCCGGACAAACTCGAGGCACGGTCAGTTCTATGCAAGTTTGTGGGATATCCCAAACATTCACATGGATATCTTTTCTACCATACAGAGGAACAAAAAGTGTTTGTTTCTCGCCATGCCACCTTTTTGGAAAAGGAATTTCTTGCAAAAGAAATTAGTGGCGATGAGGTAGAACTGGAAGAAATTCCGGCTACACAAACTCAAACTGAAGATTTAGTGGAACCAGAGGATTCAGTAGCTCCCGACGAACCCCAGCCTCTCCGCCGATCTAGTAGGGTTCCTCGCCAACCTGAGAGATTCTACGGTTTTCTCATGGACGGTGGAAGCGAGGATTGCATCATGGATGATGATGACCCAACTAGCTTCGAGCAGGCCATCACGAGTAGGGACTCAGTGAAATGGCTGGATGCTATGCGGTCCGAGATGGAATCCATGTACACCAACAAAGTATGGACTTTGGAAATTGCTCCTGAAGGGGTAAAACCCATTGGGAGCAAGTGGATCTTCAAGAAGAAACTTGGTGTAGATGGGAAAGTGGAGACTTTCAAAGCTAGACTTGTAGCAAAGGGTTTTCGTCAAAGACCAGGTGTGGACTATGACGAGACCTTTTCTCCAGTGGCTATGCTTAAATCCATCCGAATCATGCTTGCCATTGCTGCCTTTCATGACTACGAAATCTGGCAAATGGATGTTAAGACCGCCTTTCTAAATGGTGATTTAGAAGAGTGCGTGTACATGACTCAGCCAGAGGGCTTCGTAGACAGTGGGAGCAGCGGGAAGGTGTGCAAGCTGCTTAAATCCATTTATGGATTAAAGCAAGCATCGCGGAGTTGGAACATCTTCTTTGACGTCGTTATCAAAGAGTTTGATTTCGTCAAAAATCCAGATGAACCTTGTATCTACAAGAAGGTGGCAGAGAGTAAGGTTGTCTTCCTCGTATTGTACGTGGACGACATACTCTTGATAGGAAATGATATTCCTATGCTGCAATCGGTCAAGCTCTTCTTATCACAAAGATTCTCAATGAAAGATCTTGGTGATGCCTCCTGCATATTGGGGATCAGGATCTATAGAGATAGATCCAAACGGATTTTGGGATTGTCCTTATCCAGGTACATTGACACCATACTAAAGAGGTTTAGTATGGAAGAGTCCAAGAGTGGGAATATGCCCACGATCTCTGGAGTCACTCTCTCCAAAGAGATGTCTCCCAAGACTGATTTGGAGAGAGCTCGCATGTAAGGGATACCCTATGCTTCGGCGGTAGGCTCTATCATGTATGCGGTGCTATGTACCAGACCCGATGTAGCATACTCACTAAGTATAGTGAGCAGGTATCAAGCTGATCCTGGAGAGAGTCACTGGACAGTTGTGAAGAGCATTCTCAAGTACTTGCGAAGGACTAGAGATATGTTCTTGGTGTATGGTAACGGAGAACTCCAAGTGGAGTCCTTTACCGATTCGAGCTTCCAGAGTGATAAGGACGACTCTAAGTCGCAGTCGGGCTTTGTCTTTACCCTTTACGGAGGGGCGGTTAGCTGGAAGAGTTCCAAGCAAGAAACCGTTGC
This sequence comes from Agapanthus africanus, assembly GCA_030015575.1. Lineage (NCBI taxonomy): Eukaryota > Viridiplantae > Streptophyta > Magnoliopsida > Asparagales > Amaryllidaceae > Agapanthus > Agapanthus africanus. The sequence goes on along the minus strand of JASDDO010000029.1, from coordinate 278,651,323 downwards.
AGACTCGACGATAGAGGCTGAATACATCGCTGCCAACGATGCTGCTAAAGAAGCTGTCTGGATCAAGAAGTTCATTTCTGAACTTGGAGTGGTTCCATCCATTGAGCGTCCAATACCTTTGTATTGCGATAACAATGGAGCGGTGCCTTTAGCCAAGGAACCCAGGTCCCATCAGCGATCCAGGCATATTCTGAGGCGGTATCACCTGATCCGGGAGATAGTTGATCGCCGGGAGATCGAGGTCAGGAGAGTTGACACGAAGAACAACACGGCGGATCCACTCACGAAGGCCATTCCCCAGATACAGTTTGAGAGACTCTTCGGGATGCTCGGTATGAGATACTACAGCAGCTGGCCCTAGTGCAAGTGGGAGATTGTTAGTTGTATGTATGCCCTAGAGGCCAGTATTGTACAGATTATGTATATTATATTGGATGCTTGGACATATATAGAGATGACTTTCTTGCTCGACATGATAGTATGCTATCTGGTTGCTATTTATCTTAACATGTACACTAGTCTCTTTATACTGTCTTATAGTTACATGTTGGTAAAGCCCTTAGGATTTGTACTTGACTACCTGGACTATGATGCAGATCATACTAGTGGGGACATGGTAGTCCATAAGTACATCCTTCAAGGTCCCTAGTCGTGGGTGTATCGAGACGGGGCATCGATATACCAGAGTAGACTAGCGTATACGCTTCTCGACCCATGTGATGGGCGATGGATGCTCCCATATCCATTGGTGTTTGACATCAGAGATGGTATACGGGTGCTCAGTGGAGACTGAGTACACTGGACGGACTCGCCGAGAACTCCCAGATGGTATTATACCTCACGTCAGATGGCAGTTCTCAGGTGACACTTGTACAGGTTAGTCTGTAGACCCGAGATCGTCATAGAGTCTTGTGTGATTCCCACTGTGCTTTGATCTCCACCTTACCATGTCCATGAGGACGTGCAAAATGGTGGTCTTTGGGTACAGTCCCGAGTCACATGGAGGCAATGAGCGATAGGAGGGGTTTCGTCTCTCCCGGTATTGGGAGTTGATGTTGCGCTGTGCTCGATTGGCCGTAACAGGGAAGTCCCTGGCCAGGGCTGATCAGAGATTTGCTGGTAAGTGTTACCAGTAGTTTCTCGACCCGTTACGAGCCTCATATCGGCACGACTTATCGGGTTATTGGGGTCTGACGTTTACCACCCCTAGACTTGATATGCGACGTATCTGACGAAGAGACCGGACTGTACGGTAAGTGTTACTGGTCGGATTCGCAGGAGTATGAGCGGGCTAGCTCGTCGATCTTCTGATCGCTCAATACCCGGGTAGCCGTTACGTTTAGCAGACCGCTTGCGGCTTGTGGGTGCTTGATATGATCATCATCTGCTACCGGCGTATTGACGAGTCTTTAGAGTCCTACACAGAGGTTTCCTGGTTCAAGCGAAACGAAATAGGAGCGCATATAAGATATGTGCAGGACCGAGAATAATGCGTGTATGTGATACCGCATTTCATTCTCGCGATATATGTTTCGATTGGTTATATTCGATATGACCTAGTTATCGAATCATTGATTCGATAAATCGATACATTACATTCTAGTCAGTCATGTGCGACATGACCGGATCATTGAATCAAATGTTGATTTAATGATTTAATGCATAATTATATATTTGATATATTGCATTGCATTAACTAGTATTGGTTCACTTTAAACGGATTTTTCTCACTTGATGTGCACATTGTATATATGATATGTTTTGTGCACATCTTTGTATCATTTAGTTAAGTGTAAAGAATTAAACTTGGGTTAAGAAAGTGATTAGGGTTTTATTATCCATTCTTTTATTTATTGCATTTGAAATAAAAGAAATGGCATAAGAATACAAAATGGTAGCTATCATTCATGAACTTGGTTGAAGCTTCATGAAGCTTTGACATTATGACCATTTTGTCTTCACACTAAACCCTAACCATTATTCTAACCTAAGTTAAGTCTCTACACTTAACTATGGTTCTCTTTATGATAAGTTTGATTTTTCTTTTCATTAGAAAATAACTTATCATAATTCTATCTCATCTTCTTCTTCTCTCTTCAAAGAAAAAGCTTGAGGCCTTTAACGGCAACTTCATTTCTAGTGAGAGAAATCCAAATCTAAAGTGAACCCAACTCCTATTTCTTCATCCTCTACCTCTTGCCAAGTGGTTTTGGGTGTTCTCTTCACAATTTTCACAACTTTGTGAAGTCGGAGCTTGAACTAGTGCAACCTCGACGTAGATCGTCTTTGACACGAAGCCAACGACCTAGCTCGCCCGTTTTCTTGATGAAGCCGATGAAGGAGTCTAGGGTTCGTGATGGACAGCGAGGGCATGACGATGTGGAGCTAAAGAGGTGGAAATCCGGATCTACAAAGGTTGTAGCATCTAACCCTTAGTTAAAGTGTTAACTAGTTTGTAGTTTCGCCTAGACATCTAGCAACGATCCGTAGTTTAGGGTTTGTAGGCACCGTAAAATTTTAAATTGGCATGTTCGATGCCTTGTGAGACCTCATTAGGGTGCCTAGGAACCCTACAATATATCTACAAGTAGAAATCGAATAAACAATGACTCCTAGGTCAACTATATCATAAAGGTATACTATGATATCTAGGGTGACCGGGTCGTAAATGTGCCAACAAGGTAGTCACTACCTAAAATGTATGCGGATAATATCCAACAATAATAATCAATGCATGTATGTGGATCTCGTCCAACCATAATCAAGGTATGCAGATATGTGAATCTCGTCCACCCATAACTCAATGTCTATAAGCATGTGTATAACCTCCAATAGTAAAATCAGTGTATGTATGTATGTATGTGGATCCTGTTAGTTATATGTATGCCCTAGAGGCCATTACTGTACATAGGATGTATATTGTAGTGGATGCTGGGACATATATAGGGAGGACATTCTTGCTCGACATGATAGTATGCTATCTGGTTGAAATTTACCTTAACGTGTATACTGATTGTCTCTCTGTTACATGTTGGTAAAGCCCTTAGGATGTGTGCTTGACTACCGGACTATGATGCGGATCATACTAGTGGGGACATGGTAGTCCATAAGTACATCCTTCAAAGTCCCTAGTCGAGGGTGTATCGAGACGGGGCATCGATATACCAGAGTATACTAGCGTATACCTTCTCGACCCATACAGATGGGCGATGGATGATCCCATATCCATTGGTGTTTGACATCAGAGATGATATACGGGTGCTCAGTAGAGACTGGGTACACTGGACGGACTCGCCGAGAACTCCCAGATGGTATTACACCTCACGTCAGATGGCAGTTCTCTGGTGACACTGGTACAGAGTAGTCTGTTGACCCGAGATCGTCATAGAGTCTTGTGTGGTTCCCACTGTACTTTGATTTCCATCTTACCACGTCCAAGAGGGCGTGCAAAACGGTGGTTTTTGGGTACAGTCCCGAGTCACATGGAGGCAATGAGCGATAGGAGGGGATTCGTCTCTCCCGGTATAGGGGGTTGATGTTGCGCTGTGTTCGATTGGCTATAACAGGAAATCCCTGGCCAGGGTTGCTGAGATTTACTGGTAAGTGTTACCAGTAGTTTCTCGAACAGTTATAGACCTCATATCGACACGACTTATCGAGCTATTGGGGTCTGACGTTCACCACCCCTAGGCGAGATATGCGACATATCAGACGATCAGACCGGACTGAACGGTAGTGTTACTGGTCGGATTCACTGGAGTGTGAGCGGGCTTGCTCGTCGATCTTCAGATCGCTCAATACCCGGGTGGCCATTATGAAAGGTTCCTAGGCACTCTAGTAAGGTCTCACAAGGAATCGAACATACCAATTTAAAAAAAATGGTGCCGAGAAACCCTAGACTACGGATCTTAGACTAGATGTTTAGGCGAAATGATATTCCAGTTAACACTTAACTACTAGGATACGGAAATTACAACCTTTGTAGATCCGGATATCCACCTCCATGTCTCCGCAAAGAAGTCTTCTCGCTGTACATCATGAATCCTAGACTCATTCGTCAGCTTCATCGGGAAAACGGGCGAGCTAGGTCGTCGGCTTCGTGTCAAAGACGATCTACGTCGAGGTGGCACTAGTTCAAGCTCTGACTTCACAAATTAGTGAAACTTGTGAAGAAAACACGCAAAACAACTTGGCAAGAGGTAGAGGGTGAAGAAATAGGAGATGGGTACACTTTAGAACTGGATTTCTCTCACTAGAACTCAAGTTGCCATTAATGGCATCAAGGTTCTTCTCTTGAAGAAGAAGGAGAAGATGATGATAATGTTATGATAAGTAATTGAAATAAAAAAGGAAAATCAATCCTTATCATAAAGTAAACCATGGTTATGTGTAGAGAATTGACCAAGGTTAGATTAGTGGTTAGGGTTAAGGATGAAGACAAAAGGGATGACTTTGGTCAAAGTTTCATGAAGCTTCAATAAGCTTCATGAAGAAAAGAAACCCTTTTTGTTTTCTTTCACCTAATTAAATGAATAATTAATGGATAAATAATTAAGTGAATAATCAAAAACCCTAACCCTTATCGTAACCATGGTTCAATTCTTCACACAAAGCCAAGTTATTATGCATCATCAATCATGATACAAACAAGTGTACACAAAACATATCACATATACAATGTACACACCAAGTGAGAAAAATCCGTTTAAAGTGAACCAATACTAGTTAATGCAAAGTAATATATCAAATATATAATTATACATTAAATCATTAAATCAACACTTGATTCAATGATCCGGTCATGTCACACACGACCGACTAGTATTCAATGTATCGGCTTATCGAATCGATCTTCGATTCGATAACTAGGTTATATCGAATACAACCAATCGAAACATTTATCGCGAGAATCAAATACGGTATCACATACACGCATCATTCTCGGTTCCGCACATATCTCATATGCGCTCCTATTTCGTTTCGCTTGAACCAGGAAATCTCTGTGTAGGACTCTAAAGACTCGTCAATACGCCGATAGCAGATGATGATCATATCAAGCACCCACAAGCCGCAAGCGGTCTGCTAAACGTAACGGCCACCCGGGTATTGAGCGATCAAAAGATCGATGAGCTAGCCCGCTCACACTCCTGCGAATCCGATCAGTAACACTTACCGTACAGTCCGGTCGCTTCGTCTGATACGTCGTATATCAAGTCTAGGGGTGGTGAACGTCAGACCCCAATACTCGATAAGTCGTGCCGATGTAAGGCTCGTAACGGGTCGAGAAACTACTGGTAACACTTACCAGCAAATCTCTGATCAGCCCTGGCCAGGGACTTCCCTGCTACGGCCAATCGAGCACTGCGCAACATCAACCCCCAATACCGGGAGAGACGAAACCCCTCCTATCGCTCATTGCCTCCATGTGACTCGGGACTGTGCCCAAAGACCACCGTTTTGCACGCCCTCATGGACGTGGTAAGGTGGAGATCAAAGCACAGTGGGAATCACACAAGACTCTATGACGATCTCGGGTCTACAGACTAACCTGTACAAGTGTCACCTGAGAACTGCCATCTGACGTGAGGTATAATACCATCTGGGAGTTCTCGGCGAGTCCGTCCAGTGTACCCAGTCTCCATTGAGCACCCGTATACCATCTTTGATGTCAAACACCAATGGATATGAGATCATCCATCGCCCATCACATGGGTCGAGAAGCGTATACGCTAGTCTACTCTGGTATATCGATGCCCCGTCTCGATACACCCACGACTAGGGACTTTGAAGGATGTACTTATGGACGACCATGTCCCCACTAGTATGATCTGCATCATAGTCCAGGTAGTCAAGTACACATCCTAAGGGCTTTACCAACATGTAACTATAAGACAGTATAAAGAGACTAGTGTACATGTTAAGATAAAGATCAACCAGATAGCATACTATCATGTCGAGCAAGAAAGTCATCTCTATATATGTCCAAGCATCCAATATAATATACATAATCTGTACAATACTGGCCTCTAGGGCATACATACAACTAACAATCTCCCACTTGCACTAGGGCCAGCTGCTGTAGTATCTCATACCGAGCATCCCGAAGAGTCTCTCAAACTGTATCTGGGGAATGGCCTTCGTGAGTGGATACGCCGTGTTGTTCTTCGTGTCAACTCTCCTGACCTCGATCTCCTGGCGATCAACTATCTCCCGGATCAGGTGATACCGCCTCAGAATATGCCTGGATCGCTGATGGGACCTGGGTTCCTTGGCCAAAGCCACCGCTCCATTGTTATCGCAATACAAAGGTATTGGATGCTCAATGGATGGAACCACACCAAGTTCAGTAATGAACTTCTTGATCCAAACAGCTTCTTTAGCAGCATCGTTGGCAGCGATGTATTCAGCCTCCATCGTCGAGTCTGCCACGGTTTCCTGCTTGGAACTCTTCCAGCTAACCGCCCCTCCGTAAAGGGTAAAGACAAAGCCCGACTGCGACTTAGAGTCGTCCTTATCACTCTGGAAGCTCGAATCGGTAAAGGACTCCACTTGGAGCTCTCCGTTACCATACACCAAGAACATATCTCTAGTCCTTCGCAAGTACTTGAGAATGCTCTTCACAGCTGTCCAGTGACTCTCTCCAGGATCAGCTTGATACCTGCTCACTATACTTAGTGAGTATGCTACATCGGGTCTGGTACATAGCATCGCATACATGATAGAGCCTACTGCCGAAGCATAGGGTATCCTTTGCATGCGAGCTCTCTCCAAATCAGCCTTGGGAGACATCTCTTTGGAGAGAGTGACTCCAGAGATCGTGGGCAAATTCCCACGCTTGGACTCTTCCATACTAAACCTCTTTAGTATGGTGTCAATGTACCTGGATTGGGACAATCCCAAAATCCGTTTGGATCTATCTCTATAGATCCTGATTCCCAATATGCAGGAGGCATCACCAAGATCTTTCATCGAGAATCTTTGTGATAAGAAGAGCTTGACCGATTGCAGCATAGGAATATCATTTCCTATCAAGAGTATGTCGTCCACGTACAATACGAGGAAGACAACCTTACTCTCTGCCACCTTCTTGTAGATACAAGGTTCATCTGGATTTTTGACGAAATCAAACTCTTTGATAACGACGTCAAAGCAGATGTTCCAACTCCGCGATGCTTGCTTTAATCCATAAATGGATTTAAGCAGCTTGCACACCTTCCCGCTGCTCCCACTGTCTACGAAGCCCTCTGGCTGAGTCATGTACACGCACTCTTCTAAATCACCATTTAGAAAGGCGGTCTTAACATCCATTTGCCAGATTTCGTAGTCATGAAAGGCAGCAATGGCAAGCATGATTCGGATGGATTTAAGCATAGCCACTGGAGAAAAGGTTTCGTCATAGTCCACACCTGGTCTTTGACGAAAACCCTTTGCTACAAGTCTAGCTTTGAAAGTCTCCACTTTCCCATCTACACCAAATTTCTTCTTGAAGATCCACTTGCTTCCAATGGGTTTTACCCCTTCAGGAGCAACTTCCAAAGTCCATACTTTGTTGGTGTACATGGATTCCATCTCGGACCGCATAGCATCCAGCCATTTCACTGAGTCCCCACTCGTGATGGCCTGCTCGAAGCTAGTTGGGTCATCATCCTCCATGATGCAATCCTCGCTCCCACCGTCCATGAGAAAACCGTAGTATCTCTCAGGTTGGCGAGGAACCCTACTAGATCGGCGGATTGGCTGGGGTTCATCGTTAACTACGGAATCCTCTGGTTCCACCAGATCTTCTGTTGTAGCTTCTGCAGCTGGAACCTCTTCCAGTTCTACCTCATGACCACTAATCTCTTTTTCAAGAAATTCCTTTTCTAAAAAGGTGGCATGCCGAGAAACAAACACTCTTTGTTCCTCAGGGTGGTAGAAGATATACCCTCGCGAATGTTTGGGATATCCAATAAACTTACACAGAATAGACCTTGCCGCGAGTTTGTCCGGATTTTGCGTTTTTACATAGGCCGGACAACCCCATATCTTAACATAATTAAGACATGGTCTCTTTCCTTTCCATATCTCATATGGAGTGGTCGGCACGGTTTTGGTGGGAACCATATTCAATAGGTCTGCAGCTGTTTCCAGTGCATATCCCCAGAAGGAAATAGGTAACTCAACTGTGCTCATCATAGAGCGCACCATATCTAATAGGGTGCGGTTCCTCCGTTCTGATACACCGTTGTGCTGTGGTGTATATGGAGGAGTCAGCTGAGAGAGAATCCCATTCTCTTTTAGGAAGTCCAGGAATTCATTGCTCAAGTATTCACCTCCTCGATCAGATCGAAGGATTTTAATACTTTTTCCGGTTTGGTTCTCGACTTCTTGTTTATATTCTCTAAATTTCTCAAAAGCTTCTGATTTGTGTTTCATCAGGAATACATATCCGAATCTAGAGAGATCGTCAGTGAATGTAATGAAGTACGAAGAACCAACCCAGGCATGTGTAGACATGGGACCGCATACATCACTATGTATCAGTCCCAAGAGTTCGGTAACTCTTTCTCCGTGTCCCGTAAACGGAGTTTTGGTCATCTTGCCTTTGAGACATGACTGGCAAGTGTCATAAGATGAAAATTCAAACGGATTTAAATAACCATCTTTATGCAACTTAGCTAATCGTGTCGCATTGATGTGGCCCAGTCTACAATGCCACAAGAAGGATTTGTTGAGTTCAGAACTCTTTCTCTTGTGTGCGTTTGTTATGCTCAGAACTATTGATTGATTTAGAATATAAATGCCATTGCATAACGTGCCTGATCCAACCAACTTTTGGTTACGGAAAATGTTCATAACATTGTCCTGAAATACAAAATTATATCCCTCTTTACTTAATAAAGAAACCGATATAATGTTGCATATCAGGTTCGGCATGTAATAGCATTCGTTCAGAACCAATGTATTACCAGTTGGTAATACAAGGTGATATTCCCCGACAGTCTTGGCTGCAACAATTGCACCATTTCCTACTCTTATGTCTTTATCACCTTCTCCAAGTTCTCTACCTTTCCTAAGCCCATGTAACTGATTACATAAATGGGATCCTGACCCGGTATCCAATACCCAGGACGTAGAGCAAATGGAGAAACAATTCTCAGTAACGAACACACCCGAAAAAATGCATCAACATGTACTTTCTTCAATCGGGTGGCATGGGAATCCTGGTATTCCCCTATTTCCTGTTCATTCCTATAACTCTTATAGGAAAGAACGGAACCAACGTTCCCCAGCACAGTATAACATGCGGGTTCGGTAAATACATCCATATTATTATCTTCATTAGGGCATGAAATGGTCGCTACCTGGAGAGAGAGAGAAGAAAACACTTTAGCGTAAGCTCGTGCAAGATCAGATTGGTTATTATCTTATCTAATCAGGATGGCTCCCACTGCTTTTTATCAAATCTTCCTTCAAACCCTAAAAGGAAAGACTAGCCGGGATTAATTACACATTACAGGTTCGCCAATCTTTCAGCCAGGCCAGTGTCAGTACTTTGAGGGAGGTCCCCCGTGCTTTCGCACGAACCTAATTAATGTAAACCTCGTTTTCCTAGAGGCGTAACCCCGTTGACACCTTTCTAGACACCTACTTGATCGGCTAATTGCAATGTGTAAAACTCTCCCAGGAGTAACTCTTACTCACAGCGGGTATCGGGATCCAACTATCTCATAGAAGGTATGCAATCTCATTGCAAATTTCAACACTTGAAATTCCCGATAATATTTTGCCCCTAGCTTCCTATGACCTTGACGCAGGCCAACAAACCATAGTGCGCTAGTCAAGTTCAACCCGTCATTTCCTGATTGAATTAAACCCACCCATACGACCCTTGACGCAGGCCAACAAAGTCGTACGACTACCCTAATCCAATCTGCATCATATGCATAAGCAGATAAATACTAGTTAGCTACCGCACACTACGCCTTGACGCAGGCCAACAAACGTAGCACGAATACTAACTACAACTCATCTGAAATGACGGAGGGCTACGCCAGGTTTTTCTGAAAACTATGAGCGTAATGAACTTGATATCGTTGTAGAATCAAATGATGTTTTGAAATGGAGTGATTTTGAGGCTTTTCTAGTTTTGCTAAAGGAGTCACTCCCGGCGAAGGGATCTTGGTCCTTTCCTCGTCGAATGAGGTGCGGGATATATCATATATATCGCTGTGCAAAGCAAAAACCCAAAAGCAGTCAAAAGCAAACCGAGTGTGTAGCATCTGCCAGTTATTGCTAAAGGAGTCACTCCCGGTGAAGGGATCTCGGTCCTTTCCTCATCGAATAAGGTGCAGGGTATATCATATATACCGCTGTGCAAAGCAAGAACTGTAGCTACCTGTTTTATTTTAAAATTCGATTCCACAACATCTTAGGTTTCTTATCTTTCATTAATCACATTAATGAAGTCCCATCATTTAAATACCTAAACATCACAGATAGATATGACGTATACTTATGCCATCCGCATTCGCCTCGATGTCCCCTCGTGCACCGTTAGGTTAGGTAACTAACGACAGAGCAGGGCAGGGCTAGCGCGGGTGTAAAACATAAGTAACGTCTATATAATATATCATATATACTATATACTATATCCATCACAGAAACACATCACAGATATCGCAGCAGAATAAACATATGAAATATTGGATATACTAGGACGTCCGTGTTTTTAATACGAGCCAGTATAAAACACGGATTCCACGGTCGTGATGAATAGCCAATCCCACACCCCTAGACCCCTACGAGAGCGGCAAGCAACCCTGCCAATTCTAGGGTTAGGATACCCGGACTCGACTCCTCGAGTTGGTCTCCCACTGGACCCCAGAACCCGGTTACTTGTGCTCCCCTCCTTGGGTCTATCCTAATGCGGAAAAGTAAATAATATACAAAGGGTGACAACTTCCGCTACCTGGAAGTGCCCCAAATAAAAGAATATTACATACAAGTTTTTACATGAATGAAAATGAAAAACACCCATCTCACATAAAAACCCCCGGTTATTCGAACACGACGATCCAATATAACATATCCAGCAACACATAACATCACATGTCATCAACGTAAGTAAATATGCGCATCCCAATTGTCGTTGACATATAGCAACGAAACCGGCGATTCACATATTACACTTATGGTCACAGAAAAGAAAGTGTAAAACTACAACAGTTGGAATCCGCAACCTCTTTAGACATCACATGCCTAACAGTTACAAACCCCGCATTTTAGTCTCATTATCGAAAACTCTTTTCAATATCGTATGGGACTAAACTGCTAGATTTATAACATTCATCCAGTTATCTCATAACTGTTTGTGAATTCCAATTATTGTATCACATTCCAGATAAACAGAAAATGTTAAATTTTCCGATCGAACAGTCGAATACCCAAGTTTTCCCGATGCAGCTCAACACATGAAATAAGTCTAACAACATTCAGTTCGTGCCTCAGTACCGACGGTCCAGCCGTAGAAGGGTCAAGCCAACGCCTCACATGTGGCATGCCGTACTGCCCCAAACCCGAAGGTTCAAAGGGCAGTTCAAGACGGTCATATAATCGAGTTAAGGTTTGTTGTCTTCTAGAGGGTCCATCGCGTTACTTGCACTACTTAGAATGTTGTTAAACTACGGAAAAATCCAACACTTGGAAATTTCCCGACAGGGGAAAAATTGGGTATTTATATCCGGTCGAACTTTTTAACATATTCTGAAAATTATCCGGAAATACACAAAAGACGAAATTTGATAATCCGATCGAAATACCGAATCCCCAAAACAACCCCAGAAAATTCAACTCTTGAATGAATACTAAAAATTCCCAGAAGACTCAGCACTACAAGACATGAATTACTGTGCAAGCCACGTGCTGTAAATCAACACAGTGGCCGCGGAACCGCCGCGATGCCTATGGTGGGGGCCGCGGTTCCGCGCCTCTGTTGTAGAGTTATCAGCACGTGCTTCACAGTAACTCACTAAATTCCCTGCTGAATTTTTTAGCAATTTTTAATCTGGAAAAATCCACGTTTTCAGAAAAAGTACAGAGAGCAATTTGTATTGGGGTTTCGGGTTCGTTCGGAATTCAAATTCCGTATAGACTTCGCCTAAGACACTAGCTAGGCTCTGATACCAGTGAAAGGTTCCTAGGCACTCTAGTAAGGTCTCACAAGGCATCGAACATGTCAATTTAAAAAAAATGGTGCCGAGAAACCCTAGACTACGGATCTTAGACTAGATGTTTAGGCGAAATGATAATCTAGTTAACACTTAACTACTAGGATACGGAAATTACAACCTTTGTAGATCCGGATATCCACCTCCACGGCTCCGCAACGAAGTCTTCTCGCTGTACATCATGAATCCTAGACTCATTCGTCGGCTTCATCGGGAAAACGGGCGAGCTAGGTCGTCGGCTTCGTGTCAAAGACGATCTACGTCGAGGTGGCACTAGTTCAAGCTCCGACTTCACAAATTAGTGAAACTTGTGAAGAAAACACCCAAAACAACTTGGCAAGAGGTAGAGGGTGAAGAAATAGGAGATGGGTTCACTTTAGAATTGGATTTCTCTCACTAGAACTCAAGTTGCCATTAATGGCATCAAGGTTCTTCTCTTGAAGAAGAAGGAGAAGATGATGATAATGTTATGATAAGTAATTGAAATAAAAAAGGAAAATCAATCCTTATCATAAAGTAAACCATGGTTATGTGTAGAGAATTGACCAAGGTTAGATTAGTGGTTAGGGTTAAGGATGAAGACAAAAGGGATGACTTTGGTCAAAGTTTCATGAAGCTTCAATAAGCTTCATGAAGAAAAGAAACCCTTTTTGTTTTCTTTCACCTAATTAAATGAATAATTAATGGATAAATAATTAAGTGAATAATCAAAAACCCTAACCCTTATCATAACCATGGTTCAATTCTTCACACAAAGCCAAGTTATTATGCATCATCAATCATGATACAAACAAGTGTACACAAAACATATCAATATACAATGTGCACACCAAGTGAGAAAAATCCGTTTAAAGTGAACCAATACTAGTTAATGCAAAGTAATATATCAAATATATAATTATACATTAAATCATTAAATCAACACTTGATTCAATGATCCGGTCATGTCACACACAACCGACTAGTATTCAATGTATCGGCTTAACGAATCGATCTTCGATTCGATAACTAGGTTATATCGAATACAACCAATCGAAACATTTATCGCGAGAATCAAATACGGTATCACATACACGCATCATTCTCGGTCCCGCACATATCTCATATGCGCTCCTATTTCGTTTCGCTTGAACCAGGAAACCTCTGTGTAGGACTCTAAAGACTCGTCAATACGCCGGTAGCAGATGATGATCATATCAAGCACCCACAAGCCGCAAGCGGTCTGCTAAACGTAACGGCCACCTGGGTATTGAGCGATCAGAAGATCGATGACCTAGCCCGCTCACACTCCTGCGAATCCGATCAGTACCACTTACCGTAAAGTCCGGTCTCTTCGTCTGATACGTCGCATATCAAGTCTAGGGGTGGTGAACGTCAGACCCCAATACTCGATAAGTCATGCCGATGTGAGGCTCGTAACGGGTCGAGAAACTACTGGTAACACTTACCAGCAAATCTCTGATCAGCCCTGGCCAGGGACTTCCCTGCTACGGCCAATCGAGCACTGCGCAACATCAACCCCCAATACCGGGAGAGACGAAACCCCTCCTATCGCTCATTGCCTCCATGTGACTCGGGACTGTGCCCAAAGACTACCGTTTTGCACGCCCTCATGGACGTGGTAAGGTGGAGATCAAAGCATAGTGGGAATCACACAAGACTCTATGACGATCTCGGGTCTACAGACTAACCTGTACAAGTGTCACCTGAGAACTGCCATCTGACGTGAGGTATAATACCATCTGGGAGTTCTCGGTGAGTCCGTCCAGTGTACCCAGTCTCCACTGAGCACCCGTATACCATCTCTGATGTCAAACACCACTGGATATGGGATCATCCATCGCCCATCACATGGGTCGAGAAGCGTATACGCTAGTCTACTCTGGTATATCGATACCCCGTCTCGATACACCCACGACTAGGGACTTTGAAGGATGTACTTATGGACTACCATGTCCCTACTAGTATGATCTGCATCATAGTCCAGGTAGTCAAGTACACATCCTAAGGGCTTTACCAACATGTAACTATAAGACAGTATAAAGAGACTAGTGTACATGTTAAGATAAAGATCAACCAGATAGCATACTATCATGTCGAGCAAGAAAGTCATCTCTATATATGTCCAAGCATCCAATATAATATACATAATCTGTACAATACTGGCCTCTAGGGCATACATACAACTAACACGTTACGTTTAACAGACCGCTTGCGGCTTGTGGGTGTTTGATATAATCATCATCTGCTGCCGGCGTATTGACGAGTCTTTAGAGTCCTACACAGAGGTTTCCTGGCTCAAGCGAAACGAAATAGGAGCGCATATGAGATATGTGCGGGACCGAGAATAATGCGTGTATGTGATACCGTATTCTATTCTCGCGATGAATGTGTCGAATGGTTGTATGCGATATAACCTAGTTATCGAATCAAGGATTGATTCAATAAATCGATACATTGGATATTAGTCGGTTATATGTGATATGACCGGATCGTTAAATCAAGTGTTGATTTAATGATTTAATGTATAATTATATATTTGATATATTACTTTGCATTAACTAATATTGGTTCACTTTAAATGGATTTTCTCGCTCAGATGTGCACATTGTATATTCGATATATTTTCGTGCACCTGATTGTATCATGTTTGATGATACATGTTTACTTGGTTAAGTGTAAAGAATTAAACCATGGTTATACATATAATTAGGGTTTTATTTTCCATTACTTATTTATTCATTTATTTATTTGTTTATACATTTTGGAAAATGAATGGAAAAGAGAAAAGAATGGTGGCTTCATTTGTTTTTTTGTTGAAGATTCATGAACCTTTGACTTAGTCACCATTCTTGTCTTCATTCTTAACCCTAACCATTTGAGCAAACCATGGTTTATTCTCTACACTTAACTAGGGTTAGATTATGATAAGGATTCCTTTGATTTTCTATTTGGATAATTATCATAATATTCATTATCTTCTTCTTCTTCTTCATCTTCAAGAAGAAACCTTCACTTCATCAATGGTGATTGATGATAAAGAGTGAGAAATCCAATTCTAAATTGAACCCACTTCCTATTTCTTCATCCTCTACCTCTTTCCAAGTAGTAGAGTGTGTTTTCTTCACAAGTTTCTTGACTTGGTGAAGTCGGAGCTTGATTTAGCGATGCCTCGACGTAGATCATCTTCGGCATGGACATCGATGACCTAGCCCGTCTATTCTCCGATGAAGCGAACGCGAGAGTCCAAGATCGGATTTGTACAGCGGAGATGACTTCTTTATGGAGCTATGGGGGTGGACAAACGGATCTACAAAGGTTGTATTTCCGTATCTCTTAGTTAAGTTGTTAACTAGTTATTTTTCGCCTAAACATCTAGCCGACGATCCGTAGTTTAGGGTTTCTCGGCACCATAGATTTTGAAATTGGCATGTTCGATGCCTTGTGAGACCTCATTAGGGTGCCTAGGAACCCTACAGTGGTATCAGAGCCTAGCTAGAGCCTTAGACGAAGTCTAGACGGAGTTTGAAGTCCGAACGAACCCGAAAACCCATTTCAAAATTGCTCTCTGTCCTTTTTTCAAAAACTGGGATTTTTCCAAATTAAAAATTGCTAAAAAATTCAGCAGGGAAAAATAAGAATAACGATGCAAAATTTTTTCGATGAACAGTGTTTATTGCGGCGGTTCCGCGGCTATCTGGTGACGTCAGCCTTCATTGTTTGCACAGTAATTCCTGATAAATTATGCTGGATTTTCTGGGAATTTTTAATTTTTATTCAAGAGTTGAATTTTCTGGGTTTGTTTTGGGGATTCGGTGTTTCGATCGGAGTATCAAATTTTGTCTGTGTGGCTTTCCGGATAAATTTTAGAATATGTTAAAAAGTTCAACCGGATATAAATACCCAATTTTTCCCCTGTCGGGAAATTTCCAAGTGTTGGATTTCTCCGTAGTTTAACGACGTTCTAAGTAGTGCAAGTAACGCGATGGTCCCTCTAGAAGACAACAAACCTTAACTCGATTATGTGACCGTCTTGAACTGCCCTTTGAACCTTAGGGTTTGGGGCAGTACGGCGTGCTACATGTGAGGCGTTGGCTTGACCCTTCTACGGCTGGACCGTTGGTACTGAGACACGAACTTAATGTTGTTAGACTTATTTCATGTGTTGAGCTGTATCGGGAAAACTTGGGTGTTTGACTGTTCGATCGAAAAGTTTAACATTTTCTGTTTATCTGGAATGGGATACAATAATTGGAATTCACAAGCAGTTATGAGATAACTGAATGAATGTTATAAACATAGCACTTTAGTCTCACTTGATCGGTTGCCACGGAATTTTGATGCGATCAAAAGTCCGTCGCAATCACGTAGCGTACGCGGATACTCGCCGGATAAACTTAATAGACAGCCTCACTCCATAGCCCCGACCAAATGACTGTAGGAGAACCCCGTCGCCGAAAGCATCCGTTCGGGTGCTCGCGGAAGCGGTGTTCCACCTTGGTGCACTTCGTCGACGGTATCGGGGGTGCAACCGTCTACTAAAGTTTGCGACGAGCATTCGATCAGGATGTCGGGAATCTTGTTGAATTGCCCGACTTTATATTGAAAAGTGTTTTCGATTTGGAGACTGAAATGCGGGGTTTATAATTGTTAGGCATGTGATGTCTAAGGAATTCATTTGGTCAGGCATGCGATGTCTGAGGAGTTTGCGGATTCCAACTGTTGTAGTTTTACACTTTCTTTTCTGTGACCGTAAATGTAATATGTGATATCGCCGGTTTCGTTGCTATATGTCAACGACAATTGGGATGCGCATATTTACTTACGTTGATGATATGTGATGTTATGTGTTGCTGGATATGTTATATTGGATCGTCGTGTTTGAATAGCCGGGGGTTTTTATGTGAGATGGGTGTTTTTCATTTTCATTCATGTAAAAACTTGTATGTAATATTCTTTTATTGGGGAACTTCCAGGTTGCGGAAGATGTCACCGTTTGTATATTATTTACTTTTCCGCACTTGGATAGACCCAAGGAGGGGAGCACAAGTAACCTGGTTCTGGAGTCCAGTGGGAGACCAACTCGAGGAGTCGAGTCCGGGTCTCCTAACTCTAGAATTGGTAGGGTTGCTTGCCGCTCTCGTAGGGGTCTAGGGGTGTGGGTTTGGCTATTCATCGCGACCGTGGAATCCGTGTTTTATACTGGCTCGTATTGAAAACACGGACGTCCTAGTATATCCAATATTTCATATGATTCTTCTGCTGCGATATCTGTGATGTGATCATGTGATGTTCTGTGATAGATACAGTATATAGTATATATGATATATTATATAGACGTTACTTATGTTTTACACCCGCGCTAGCCCTGCCCCGCTCTGCCGTTAGTTACCTAACCTAACGGTGCACGAGGGGACATCGAGGCGAATGCGGATGGCATAAGTGTACGTTGTATTTATCTGTGATGTTTAGGTACTTAAATGATGGGACTTCATTAATGAGATTAATGAAATAAAAGAAACCTAAGATGTTGTAGAATCGAATTTCAAAATAAAACAGGTAGCTACAGCTCTTGCTTTGCACAGCGGTATATGTGATATATCCTGCACCTTATTCGATAAGGAAAGGACCGAGATCCCTTCACCGGGAGTGACTCCTTTAGCAATAACTGGCAGATGCTACACACTCGGTTTGTTTTTTGATTGCTTTTAAGAGTTTTTGCTTTGCACAGTTATATATATGATATATCCCGCACCTCATTCGACGAGGAAAGGACCAACGATCCCTTCACCGGGAGTGACTCCTTTAGCAAAACTAGAAAAGCCTCAAAAGCACTCCATTTCAAAATCATTTGATTCTACGACGATATCAAGTTCATTACGCAATAGGTTTACAGAAAAACCTGTCGTAGCCCTCCGTCATTTCAGATAAGTAGTAGTTAGTATTCGTGCTGCGTTTGTTGGCCTTTGTCAAGGCGCAGTGTGCGGTAGCTAACTGGTGCTTATCTGCTTATGCATATGATGCAGATTGAGTTAGGGTAGTCGTGCGACCTTGTTGGCCTTTGTCAAGGGCCGTGCGGGTGGGTTTATTTCGATCAAGGAATGACGGGTTGAACTTGACTAGCATCTTATGGTTTGTTGGCCTTTGTCAAGGTCATAGGAGGTTAGGGGCAAAATATTATCGGGAATTTCAAGTGTTGAAATTTGCAATGAGATTGCATACCTTCTATGAGATAGTTGGATCCCGATACCCGCTGCGAGTAAGAGTTACTCCTGGGAGAGTTTTATACATTACAATTAGCCGATCAAGTAGGTGTCTAGAAAGGTGTTAACGAGGTTACGCCTCTGGGAAAACGAGGTTTACATTAATTAGGTTCGTGCGAAAGCACGGGGGACCTCCCTCAAAGTACCGACACTGGCCTGGCTGAAAGATTGGCGAACTTGTAGTGTGTAATTAATCCCGGCTAGTCTTTCCTTTTAGGGTTTGAAGGAAGATTTGATAAAAAGCAGTGGGAGCTATCCTGATTAGATAAAATAATAACCAATCTATTCTTGACAGAGCGCACGCTGAGTGTTTTCTTCTCTCTCTCTCCAGGTAGCGACCATATCACGCATTAATCAAGATAATAATACGGAATATTGACTGAACCCGCTTGTTATACTGAGCTGGGGAACGTTGGTCCCGCGCCAACTTATAATTGTTATAAGACAGAGCAGGAAATTGGGGAATACCAGATTTCCCGTGCCGCCCAAACGAAGAGAGTGCATGCTGATGCATCATCTTCGGGTGTGTTCATTATACAGAACTGTTTCTCAGTATCCTCCGCATCCTTGGTATATGATACCGGATCAGGATCCCAGATATGTAATCTGTTACATAGGGCTGCAAAAAGGTAGAAAAACTGAGAACGGGTGATAAGTTTCATGAGGCAGAAAACGGGGCAAGTGTTGCAGCCAAGTCTGTTGGTCACTGTCACCCTGTATTACAATACATTGATTCTGAACGAATGTTATTAGATACCGAACCTGTTATGCAAAATCATATCTGTCTCTTTATTAGTAAAGAAATGATAAAATTTTGTATTGTTGGATAATGTTTTGAACATTTCCTATATCAAAAGTTGATCGGTTCAGGCACGTTATCTAAAAGCATTGATGTTCTAAATCAAACTACAGTTCTTAGTATACGGATCACACACAAGAGGAAGAGTTCAGAAATGAACGAATTCTTCTTGAGGCATTGTAGACTAGGTCAGATCATTGTGACCCGACTAGCTAGAGTTACATATAGATGCAAATTTAAATCAGTTTGAATTTACATCTTGTGAAACTCGCCAGTCATGTCACAAAGATAAGATGACCATAGCTCCGTTTACTGGAAACAGAGAAAGAGTTAATGAACTCTTGGGACTGATACATGATGATGTATGTAAGGTCTCCTGTCTACACATGCCAGGACTGGTTCTTTATACTTCATTACATTCTCTGATGATCTTGCGAGATTCAGACCTATGTTCCTGTTGAAACACAAGTCCGAACCTTTTGAGATATTCACAGAATATAAGCGAGAAGTAGAGAACCAGAATACGGGTATAAGTATTATGTCCTATGATGAGATCAAGGAGGAGAATACTTGAGCACGGAAATACTGGACTATTCTAAAGGAGAATGAGATTCTCTCTCAGCATTACTCCTCCGTATACACCATTGCACGATGGTATATCGGGGCGGAGCAATAACACCCTATGTGATAAGGTGTGCTCTATGATGAGTACTACTGAGTTACCTATTTCCTTTTGGGAGTTATGCGCTTGAGAAGCTGCATACCTATTGAATAGGGTTCGAATCAAATCAGTTGCCTACCACTTCATATGAGATATGGTATGGGAAGAGCCCATGTCTTAAGTTAGTTAAGATTTGGGGTTGTCCGGGCTATGTCTAAAGGCAAAATCCGGACAAGCTCGAGGCAAGGTCTGTTATGTACGACTGGAAAGGTTCCAGCTATACAAATTACAGCAGATGATTTGGTAGAACCAAAGGATTCAGTAGATTCCAACAAACCTCAGCCTCTCCGCCGATCTAGTAGGGTTCCTCACCCACCTGAGAGATACTTCTGCTTCTCTATGACAGTGGGAGCGAGGAATGCATCATGAGATGATGACCCAACTAGTTTCGAGCTGGCCATCAGGAGTGGGACTCTGTAAGAATGGCTGGATGCTTAGCGATCTGAGATGGAATCCTTATACACCAACAAAGTATGGACTTTGGTTGCTATATCTGAAGGGTTAAATCCCCATCAGGAGCAAGTATATCTTGAGAAGATTACTTGGTGTACATGGAAAAGTTTATACTTTCAAAGCTAGACTTGTTAAAGTTTGCATCATTGACCAGGTGTGGATAATGATGAAACCTTTTCAAGTAACTATGCTTAAGTCCATCCAGATCTTACTTGCCACGGCTACATACCATGACTACGATATCTGGCGGTTGGGTGCCATGACTGCTTTTCTAAATGATGTTTTAGAAGAGAACGTCTATAAGTACACAGCCAGAGGGCTTCGTAGACAGTGGGAGCAACGAAAACATGTGCAAGATGCTTTATAGGATAAAGCAGGCATCGCAGAGTTGGAACATCTGTTTTGATGAAGCGGTCAAAGAGTTTGACATCATCAAAATGGTAGATGAACCTTGTATATACAAAAAGGTAGTAGGGAGTATGGTGACAATCCTCGTAGAGTACGTGGATGACATACTCTTGATAGGGAAGGAGTTTCCTATGCTACGCTCGATCAATCTCCGCTTATCACCATGATTCTCCATATAGGATCAAAGTGATACCTCCTAAATCCTGGGTCTTGGATCTATGAGATAGATCTAAATAGATGTTAGGACACTCACTAGTTGTAGTGAGATGGTATCAATCGATCCTCGGGAGAATCACTGGAAGGGTTCCAGGGTGATAAAGACGACTGAATGTCAGTCACAGGCATTGTCTTTACCCTCAGTAAAGGGATGGTATGTTGGAAGAGTTCCAAGCTAGATACCGTGACATACTAGACAATAAAGGCAGGATACATCGCTACTTAAGATGCTACCAAAGAGGATGTTTGGGTATATATTAGTTCATGAGATGAACTACGTTTCTACCATTGTGAGACAATGGAGTTGTGGCTCATGCCGAGGAACGCCGGTCCCATCAGTGATCCAGAATTATTCTAAGGCAGCATCACCTGATCATGGAGATAGTTGATCTCCAGGGTGATCGAGGTTAGGAGAGTAGATTCAGAGGACAACACAGCGGATCCACTCACAAAGGCCTGTTCCCAGAGAGAGATTTTTATGGGATGGTTGAGTATGAGATACTACAACCACTGCTACAGATGGCCCTAGTGTAAGTGGGAGATTGTTAGTTATATGTATGCCCTAGAGGCCATTACTGTACATAGGATGTATATTGTAGTGGATGCTGGGACATATATAGGGAGGACTTTCTTGCTCGACATGATAGTATGCTATCTGGTTGAACTTTACCTTAACGTGTATACTGATTGTCTCTCTGTTACATGTTGGTAAAGCTCTTAGGATGTGTGCTTGACTACCTGGACTATGATGCGGATC
This sequence comes from Agapanthus africanus, assembly GCA_030015575.1. NCBI lineage: Eukaryota > Viridiplantae > Streptophyta > Magnoliopsida > Asparagales > Amaryllidaceae > Agapanthus > Agapanthus africanus. The sequence continues at coordinate 278,629,497 of JASDDO010000029.1, read as the reverse complement.
ATACTAGTGGGGACATGGTAGTCCATAAGTACATCCTTCAAAGTCCCTAGTCGAGGGTGTATCGAGACGGGGCATCGATATACCAGAGTAGACTAGCGTATACCTTCTCGACCCATACAGATGGGCGATGGATGATCCCATATCCATTGGTGTTTGACATCAGAGATGATATATGGGTGCTCAGTAGAGACTGGGTACACTGGACGGACTCGCCGAGAACTCCCAGATGGTATTATACCTCACGTCAGATGGCAGTTCTCTGGTGACACTGGTACAGAGTTGTCTGTTGACCGGAGATCGTCATAGAGTCTTGTGTGGTTCCCACTGTACTTTGATTTCCATCTTACCACATCCAAGAGGGCGTGCAAAACGGTGGTTTTTGGGTACAGTCCCGAGTCACATGGAGGCAATGAGCGATAGGAGGGGATTCGTCTCTCTCGGTATAGGGGGTTGATGTTGCGCTGTGTTCGATTGGCTATAACAGGAAATCCCTGGCCAGGGTTGCTGAGATTTACTGGTAAGTGTTACCAGTAGTTTCTCGAACAGTTATAGACCTCATATCGACACGACTTATCGAGCTATTGGGGTCTGACGTTCACCACCCCTAGGCGAGATATGTGACATATCAGACGATCAGACCGGACTGAACGGTAGTGTTACTGGTCGGATTCACTGGAGTGTGAGCGGGCTTGCTCGTCGATCTTCAGATCGCTCAATACCCGGGTGGCCGTTACGTTTAGCAGACCGCTTGCGGCTTGTGGGTGTTTGATATGATCATCATCTGCTGCCGGCGTATTGACGAGTCTTTAGAGTCCTACACAGAGGTTTCCTGGCTCAAGCGAAACGAAATAGGAGCGCATATGAGATATGTGCGGGACCGAGAATAATGCGTGTATGTGATACCGTATTCTATTCTCGCGATGAATGTGTCGAATGGTTGTATGCGATATAACCTAGTTATCGAATCAAGGATTGATTCAATAAATCGATACATTGGATATTAGTCGGTTATATGTGATATGACCGGATCGTTAAATCAAGTGTTGATTTAATGATTTAATGTATAATTATATATTTGATATATTACTTTGCATTAACTAATATTGGTTCACTTTAAATGGATTTTCTCGCTCAGATGTGCACATTGTATATTCGATATATTTTCGTGCACTTGATTGTATCATGTTTGATGATACATGTTTACTTGGTTAAGTGTAAAGAATTAAACCATGGTTATACATATAATTAGGGTTTTATTTTCCATTACTTATTTATTCATTTATTTATTTGTTTATACATTTTGGAAAATGAATAGAAAAGAGAAAAGAATGGTGGCTTCATTTGTTTGTTTGTTGCAGATTCATGAACCTTTGACTTAGTCACCATTCTTGTCTTCATTCTTAACCCTAACCATTTGAGCAAACCATGGTTTATTCTCTACACTTAACTAGGGTTAGATTATGATAAGGATTCCTTTGATTTTCTATTTGGATAATTATCATAATATTCATTATCTTCTTCTTCTTCTTCATCTTCAAGAAGAAACCTTCACTTCATCAATGGTGATTGATGATAAAGAGTGAGAAATCCAATTCTAAATTGAACCCACTTCCTATTTCTTCATCCTCTACCTCTTGCCAAGTAGTAGAGTGTGTTTTCTTCACAAGTTTCTTGACTTGGTGAAGTCGGAGCTTGATTTAGCGATGCCTCGACGTAGATCATCTTCGGCATGGACATCGATGACCTAGCCCGTCTATTCTCCGATGAAGCAAACGCGAGAGTCCAAGATCGGATTTGTACAGCGGAGATGACTTCTTCATGGAGCTATGGAGGTGGACAAACGGATCTACAAAGGTTGTATTTCCGTATCTCTTAGTTAAGTTGTTAACTAGTTATCTTTTCGCCTAAACATCTAGCCGACGATCCGTAGTTTAGGGTTTCTCGGCACCGTAGATTTTGAAATTGGCATGTTCAATGCCTTGTGAGACCTCATTAGGGTGCCTAGGAACCCTACAGATCCAGTCCACGCGTCAACCACTGACGCAACAACATCATGCATGTAAATATGATAAAAGAATGTGCATGAAGGTTTGAGGATATATATATCAACGGTGTCCTTCCCGACACAACAAATCATGGAACCTGAGTGCCTAGTATCGACACTCGAAAACATCATGAAAACCGTGCCCATCATCGGCACGTAAATCCTCATATATCGGGCTTCGTCAGTCCGGATCGGCCCACGGGCTCCGTCTGCGGAATCGGCCCTTAGCCCCAGCAGTACGGGTCGGCCCGTATCCACCTCGCTACTCCGATCGGTATCCTCCGGATAACCGCCGAGTATAAATACTATCACTGGTAGGTAGTGCTCCCCTGCCGGGCTCACCGTCTAACATATACGAGTCTTCTTGGCCCGGGGTAGCTCATCGGGTCCACCATGTACCCGCAATCGGTGCCTACCACTCCTCGAATCGGGTATACTCACACAAGCTCTCTGGAACCGAGAAAACTCATGGTGGACGCATTAAAATATCATATCAAGAGAAACCGGGTTTTTAAAACATTGCGTATTTTCTTAAAATAGTACCACGGCTCTCAAATCCAGAAATCCCATAAATCAATACTCAAAGCGTAAATCCATGCAATGTGTCGTATGACACTAAGAGTAACAAGGGGAAACCGCTCTTTTAAAAGAATCCAGTTTTGAAAATATCTCATGCGGTCCTTATTTTCTTGAAATCAAGTCAATATCATCCATGTATGTAACATATGTATCTATGTAGGTATAGATATGCAAATGGATATATACGTGAATATGAATGTAGCACTGGTATGAATATACAGTGTGCATGTGCGCAAGTATGAAGATATCAATGTATGTGTGAACTGCTATGAATATACAGTGTGCATGTGCGCAAGTATGAAGATATCAATGTATGTGTGCACTGGTATGAATATACAGTGTGCATGTGCGCAAGTATGAAGATATCAATATATGTGTGCACTGGTATGAATATATAGTGTGCATGTGCGCAAGTATGAAGATATCAATATATGTGTCCACTGGTATGTATATGCAGTGTGCATGTGCGCAAGTATGAAGATATCAATATATGTGTGCACTGGTATGAATATACAGTGTGCATGTACGCAAGTATGAAGATATCAATGTAAGTGTGCACTGGTATGAATATACAGTGTGCATGTGCGCAAGTATGAAGATATCAATATACGTGTGCACTGGTATGAATATACAAAGAGTAATATCATGAATTCAGCGTAAGGTAAATCATCAGCTAAAGGCTATAAGGTATACGTAACTATGATGTGTCTGAGTCGGTGACTTTATCTATCGGCATCTAGCCTAACAACATTTCGTACGGTATAATCCATCGTACGGCATCCTCTAGTCAAGGGTATGGATCGATCATCAAGTCAAACTCATCACGCACGGAAAATCATCGTGCGGCGGCATTAAGCAAATAGGGATCCTAAAATCCTATACGACAAATGAGGGTACGGCCTAAAATCACATACGGCCATCATCCATGATTCACAACATTCTATATATGTATATATATACCTATGTACCTATGCCCCGGTTCACATCCGCAATAATCTCATATCAGGTGGCCGGCAGGGTATAAATCATCTTGATCGACTCGCATCCGTATACCATCATCTCATCATCTCATCATATCAGTCTTATATCCTTTCATCGCATTCATATCACATATCAAGTCAAATTTACAAAACATTTTATCAACGAAGTATAAGTAGCTAATCTAACATACGCACCCGAACCATACAATCAGATTTTTAAAGAAATGAATCGTAGTTTTGGAAATAGGGGTTAGGTGTTTTTAAGGAAAAGCTATCATTTGAAAATCCGTAACATCCCTCAAGATATATGTTTAAAAGATACATACGATTCTTCGGTTTAGAAAAAGGTATGGTTCGGATGACGCAGCGACAGCGACTATCTATTCCTACAGTACCCTAAACGGCAATATCGCTAAATGTCATCCTATGATAGTCATAACATATCATTCTAACTATCCTCTAGTTTCTAAGATGGTTTCGTAGCTATCTCATTCTAACCCCAGTTTCCTAATCTAGGTTTCTTAACCATACTCTATACATCGGTTTCCTCAAAAGTTTGCGGGGGTGCTATACGCCATCCACCCGACTTCCCCGGTAGATATAGATCTACTCACCGTAGTCTTCGCTTGCCGAAGTCGATGACGCAACGCTCCGTCGCCTCGGAATCTACGCGAAGGTACCTGCAATAACAACATATATCATAATGATATTAAAATTAAGTTCTAAAATCCAAAATAGCACGCGCATTGCTCGTAGGTTAGGACCTATAGCATATGCGTACAAAAATCAATCAAACAACCCTTGTTATCGATGTACAAACATGCGACAACCAAAAACGAATCCAAATATCAAAACTCATCATTTCAAATACGAAAAACATATCCTAAATCATACACAGTGTTCCCAGATTTTGACTCAGGTCAGATAAATCTAAGCAAACAAGTCTAAGGTGATGTGCATAGTATATATGACCTACTGGTCCAACCTAGACTCCTACCCTCACCAAGTGACCGGCCACATACCCTAAAAATCCGGCCTCACCGGCCCCTTTGGCTCCTATAGGCTTCATTTTGTCATAATGGTCTCCTATGGTAAAAAATGGGTCCCTGGTGTTGTTTCCTACTCTCAGAATTTTCCTGGGTTGCTCCAGATACCCTATAGGCATACTAAGAGTCACGAAACTGATATGGTTCAATTCCAAAGTTTGTGCATCTGGTTCAGATCTATGGCTCAGGTCGGGAATAAAGTCACCAAGGTCATGTAAACACTCACCAATGTTCCCAGATTCCACCTAAAGTCATTACATAAAAATATAGTAGGACCAAACACCTCTAGACATCATCAGGTAACTACCCTACAAAACCTAAGCCCTAACTCCTCTACTCACCCGGTCTCGTCGGATTTATCCCAATGGTCACCGGCTAAAACCGATGGGGAAGGCCTCGTTCTTCAGGTGGTCACTTAGGGTTACGAGCACAACACTCTGACACTGTTTGTTTTCCCAGTGGGTGCTCGGGGTAACAGCAGGTCAGGAACATCATAAAACGACATCCAAAACACGATATCACACAAAACTAATCTAAAGGGAAGAATTTTATACCTCATCTAGTCCACTCAAGGCAGCACTAACTTCCCAACGTCGTACAAATCCCACTTTGCTTGGCTCAACGTGTAAAGGAGGAGATGGGGATCAAGTTTTGTGAAGGGTGTGTAGCATTTTAGGAATCCATTGGAGATAGATCTAGGGTTTAAGTGGAGGGTTATGGAGTTGAGGAGATGAAGAATTATGAGGAAAATGGTGGGGGATTCTAACGAGGCAGCAGCCCCCTCCCTCTCTCTCACTAATATCACACACTCTCTCTCCCCAATGCTTACCTGACCTAATCATTGTGTCTCCCTTGACTTTTCCTTTTTCTCATTTCTTTTTCTCACAAAATAAGGCATACACCCATATAAAACCACAATGAAATAACATGTAAGCCAATGAGACATGTCATGGTGCACTAACCATGAAAACGGTAGAAACATGGATTTGTCTTAATCGCGATTAGCAGTGCATTAATCGGGTTTTAATCAAAATTGCACATAATAAATTTTAAAATTGCCAAATCCGTTAAATATATTATTAAATGAATAAATCATTATAATTTTCATTTATATCACAAATATTGGTATATATTTATACCCTTTTTCGAAAACCCCAATTTCGTAATTCGGGCAGTTTTCGGGAATTATATTATTTTAATATTAAATTCAAAAATTAATATTTTATATTTTCTGAAATGTTACAGAATCACATAAGACTCTATGACGATCTCGGGTCGACAGACTAACCTGTACTAGTGTCACCAGAGAACTGTCATCTGACGTGAGGTATAATACCATCTAGGAGTTCTCGTCGAGTCCGTCCAGTGTACCCAGTCTCCATCGAGCCCCCGTATATCATCTCTGATGTCAAACACAATTGGATATAGGATCATCCATCGCCTATCTACATGGGTCGAGAAGGTATACGCTAGTCTACTTTGGTATATCGATGCCCCGTCTCGATACACCCACGACTAGGGACATTAAAGGATGTACTCACGGACTACCTTTGTCCCACTAGTATGATCCGCATCATAATCCAGGTAGTCAAGTAAACATCCTAAGGACTTTATCAACATGTAACAGAGAGATAATCAGTGTACATGTTAAGATAAAGAGTAACCAGATAGCATACTATCATGTCGAGCAAGAAAGTCCTCCCTATGTATGTCCAAGCATCCACTATAATATACATCATATGTACCATAATGGCCTCTAGGGCATACATATAACTAACAGTTCGAAATGCCCAAAGGGTATCGGTTATTTTCAAAGACCAATCTTTATGGTTCTTAGAAACCGTTTTCTCTAAAATTTGCTTGATTTGTCGATTTGAAACTTCGTCTTGCCCACATGTTTAGGGTGGTAGGGCATGGATAGCTTGTGATTAATTGAGTATTTCCGCATCAAGGCCTCAAAAGACCTATTGCAGAAATGTGTCCCATTGTCGCTAATGATAGCGCGAGGGTGCCTGAACCGGGAAAAGATATTTTCTTTTAGGAATCTAATGAAAACTTTGTTGTCGTTCATTCGGCTCGGCACTGCCTCGACCCATTTGGAGATTTAATCAACAGCTAAGAGAATGTACAGGTTCCCAAAAGAGTTGGGAAATGGGCCATGATATCTATCCCCTAAACATCGAACATCTCAACAAAAAGAATTGGTTGGAGTGGCATCTCGTTTCTCCTGGAAATCCGGCCCAAATGTTGGCACCGGGAGCAAGTCTTGCAGTAATCATGGGCATCTTTGAAAAGTTATGGCCAGTAAAAGCCACATTGCAAGACTTTCTGAGCTATCTTTCTTAGGACAAAATTCCACCACACACTTGATCATGGCAAAATGACACCAAACTCTTGAACTCATTATCAGAGATGCATCAGCGAATGATCTGGTCTAGACAATACTTGAACAGGTAGGGTTCTTCCCAGTAAAAGTGTTTTACTTGGGATAAAAATCTAAGTCTGTCCTGACTCGATCATTCGTTTGGTATGAGTCCTGTTTCCAAATAGTTCACAATATCTGCGAACCAGGGTTCTCAAGTTACTGTCAAGAGTTGTTCATCAGGAAAAACATCGTTAATTTGGAAAGGAAGCGTCGGGGAATAAGAAAGTCGTGAAAGATGATCGGCCACTACGTTTTCACATCCTCTTTTGACAAGGTCAAATTCTTGAAGTAAGAGGATCCAACGTATTAGCCGAAATTTTGCATCCTTTTTCGCAAAAAGATGTCTCAGAGCGGAATGATCGGTGTAGACAACGACTGGGGAGCCAATGGGATATGGCCTGAATTTCTCCAAAGCGAATACAACCGCCAAGAAATCTTTCTCGGTTGTCGTATAGTTCATTTATGCGTCATTCAGGGTTTGGCTCGCGTAGTAGATTACGTGCGAAATCCTATCGATGTGCTGTCCTAAGAACACACCGATAGCAAAGTCGGATGCATGGCACATAATCTCAAGTGGATGCGTCCAATCGGGTGAAGAAAGAACGGGAGCAGTGGTGAGTGAGCTTCTCAGTGATTTAAAAGAAGTCAAACAGCTCGAGTGGAAGTTGAACGTGGTATCCTTGGCCAGAAGAAGATTCAAGGGTCTAGCAATCTTGCTAATGTCCTTGATAAACCGTATGTAGAAACCGGCATGACCAAGGAAAGCTCGGATATTTCTGACGCATTTAGGAGGAGGGAGGTTGGAAATCATATCAATCTTTGCTTTGTCAACCTCGATTCCATTTTACGAAATGATATGTCCTAAGATAATTCCTTCGCGAACCATGAAGTGGCATTTTTCCCAGTTTAAAGTGAGATTTTTATCCTTACATCGGGTAAGGACAGCGTCAAGATGTTGTAGACACTCGTCAAAGGAATCGCCAATGATGGAGAAATCATCAATGAATATCTCTAGAAATTTCTCAACCATATCAGAGAATATTCCCATCATACACTGCTGAAAAGTAGCGGGAGCATTGCATAGCCTAAAGGGCATGCAGCGATAAGCGAACATGCCAAAAGGACATGTGAAAGTGGTTTTGTCCTGGTCTTTCTCGGTGATAGGAATCTGGTTGTATCCTGAGTAACCGTCCAGAAAATAGTAGTACTCATGTCCAGCTAATCGTTCGAGTATTTGGTCAATGAATGGAAGCGGAAAGTGATCCTTTCGTGTTGCAGTGTTGAGTTTTCGATAATCAATGCATACTCGCCACCCAGTTTGGGTGCGAGTTGGGATTAACTCGTTTGCCGCGTTTGTGATGACCGTAATGCCCGACTTCTTAGGGACAACCTGTATAGGATTGACCCATTGGCTGTCTGAAATAGGGTAAATGATACCACTATCCAGACATTTGACGATCTTCTTTTTCACAACCTCATTCATGACTGGATTCAATCGCCTCTGTGGATCCCTGGATGGTTTGGCATCATTCATCATATGAATGTGATGTTCAACGATTAAGGGACTAATCCTTTTGATGTCGCCAACGTCTAGCCGAATGCTTGTCGACTGGATTGTAAGACCACGAGAAGAGCTTTCTCTTGCTCTAGAGCTAGAGAAGCAGAAATGATGACTGGGAGGGTCTCATTTTCACTTAAGTAAGCATACTTGAGATAAAACGGTAGAAGCTTGAGTTTGAGCATTGGAGGAGAAACGACTTAAGGCAAGATCAGAGAAAATGTCTCGAACTAAAAGGATTCCAACAGGGGCTCAAAGTGAGTGTATGCAACCGAGTCGGATGGTTCAACTAACGTATCCGAAAATTCAAAAGATTCAAACTCGGGTGGTGAAAAACCAAGATCGTTTAAAAACGTGAAGCACTCGTATTCGTTGTCGGAAGCGGAAGCAGCAGGTTCATAGAAGAACACACTAGTGGCGTCAAGACCATTGTGATCAAACAGGAATTCTTCAAATTCACATTCCTCGGGGGCGATCTCCTGAATGGAACAAACATCCAGTATATGAGCGTTCGGTTCGTATGGCTGATTCCCTAACCTAAAAATGTTGAGTTCAATTGTCATATTGCTAAAAGGTAGTTCATGGAACCATTTTGACAATTGATCACAACATTTGAGGTTGCAAGGAATGGGCGATCGAGAATCACCGAAATTTGATTCCGGGGGTTAGCTACATGTTGTGTATCTAAAAAATAAAGTCAACAGGGAATATAAAGTCCCCAACCTTAATTAACACATCCTATAGCTCACCCCTAGGATAGGTGATAGATCAGTTAGCATTTGAAGAGTACAATGTGTAGGTTTCAGTTCTCCTACACCGAGTTGCTCATATACTTAATAAGGAAGAAGATTAACACTGGCACCAAGATCCAAAAGAGCACGATTGATGTTCTTATCTCCGATGGTTATTGAAATCGTGGGACAGCCAGGGTCCTTCCGTTTTTGTGGTAAATCTTGGGTAAGAGCATCACTCACGTTACTAGCCATAAAAAATTTCTTTGGTACTTGAGATCTCCTCTTCTTAGTGCACAAGTCTTTCAAGATTTTTGTGTAAGACGAGACTTGCTAAATTACATCTAAGAGGGGCATGCTGATGTTAACCTGTTTGAAAAACTCCATAATCTTCTCCATTTATGGATTTTGTTTATTGGATCTCAACCGGTTTGGAAATAGAACATTTTTGAAATTGGTTGAGTCCAATGCTTGTGGAGGAGATTGTGAAGATGGAACGGAACCCAAAAGTAGAGTTTGAGTGGAGTGAGATGTGGATCCATTCGAAACAGCAGTTGAAGAAGAAGAGCCTTTTAAAGAATGGAGAATAGGCTCAGAAGAAGAAGAAGGAGAGGTAGAAACGACCGAGGTGTCATCATCATCAATTCGTGCGCCAATGTTGTTGTTCAGCATTCTTTCAGATCTCTACATAGCCACAGCACTCGCATTATGGTTCTGTTGTTCAAGAGCAACATTTTTATATGGGTTACCAGGATTTGAGAGTGGTTGAGATGGAAACTTTCCTTTCTCTCGCTCGCTTAAGGGCACATTCAGCGGTGCAATCTGGGCTTCGATGGTCTTGATGCTTTTCCCGTGTACAGCGGCGTATTGTACCAAAGACTGAATGGAAGACTGGATGTTGGCGGTGGATTGAGTCGATTTCTTTACAAAAGCCTCTAGACTCCGTTCTAGCGAGGAAACCTTATCGTTATTTGATGGAACAAAGTTGTTGTTTTGAGGAAAATAATTGTTGTAAGGTGCAACGTTATTCGTCGGATTCTGAAAAGGTTGGGGTTGGAAAGGCTGTTGAAATTGTTATTGACCTTGTTGTTGAGGAGGAGGAGGCCTCTGAAAGTTTTTTTGGCCTTGGAATTGATGCTGGTTCTGATTCTGGACGAAATTAAGGTGGTTCCTCCAACCAGGATTGTATGTGGAAGAGTCTGGATCGTTTCTTGGTCTTTGCTGAAATGCAGTATTAACCTGATCTTGTCCTTGAGATGGTGAATTGTAAGGACACTCTTCGGTCAAATGAGATGGATCTGAACAACAAGTGCAAATGGTACGAGGGGGAGGAACAGGGGCAGGAGAAGAAGATGAGAATTTTCTCTCAATTGCTTCCAGTTTTCACGTGATTTCAGCCATCTCGGCTTTCATTACAATTGAGATATCGAGTTGGTGAATTCCTGTCCTAGAGAGACCTGAAGAAGTTGAATAAGTTGAAGCGTTCGGTCGGGTGCTCTCCCACTGTAGCGTTTGTTCCACAAGATCGTCAAAGAATTGCCAGGCTTTCTCGTCAAATTTGGATAGGAAGTGTCGTTGACGGATGGTCTCCATCAATAGTCTAGTTGCTGGATTCAGGCTCTCATACAGAGTTTGGCAAAGTTGCCATTTCTCTATACCGTGATGAGGACACTGAACAAGGAGCTCCTTGTACTGGTCAAAGCACTTCCAAAAAGGTTCGGTTGGTGTAAGGTTCTTAGGCATTACAACAAGGTTCTACAAGGCATCAAACATGCCGGATTTAAATTTTTCAAGTGCCAAACAACCTAAGCAAGGATCTTAACTAGAGAATTAGGGTTATAAACTTAAAGCAAACAACTTTACTACTAAGTGAGAGGGATTACAACCTTTGTAGTCCGTTCGTTCGCTTCATAAGCTCCGAGTTGAAGTCCCTTCACTGCGATCGTCATGCTCCCGGACTCTAGAGAGGCTCCATGAGGTAAATGTTCCATAGTTGCTTGAAGTCTTCACTATCAAAAATGATCTACCTTGAGGAATCACAAACCCAAGCTTACACTTCAGTAATTAGTATTAGTGAAGCAAACACCCTAATCTAAGTAGCTAGAATAGATGAGGATGATGAAGTAGGATTTTCTCTCTCTTTAGTTTTCTTTATCTCACTTTTATTCATCACATAATAAAAAGCAAGAAAGCTTTTTGAAGAGGAAGAAGAAGATGAAGTTGTGATGAATGAATTATGGTTGAGGTTAGAAATGCAACCAAGGTTAAGCATGTCATGCTTAACCCTTGTAGAGAATAAACCATGAGGTAGGTTTAGGGTTGGGTTAATAAATATCAAGGAAAATATCTAAAGAGTGGACTTTGTCAACCATGACAAATATGTCACATAATTTAGAATTAACCCAAAACAAAACATTAACCCTTATCCAAACCCTAGCATGGTTTAATCTCAAAACCCTAGTTGCATTTGTAACCCTAACATGTTACAATATTATATATCACATATATAATATATAATGTAACAAAAGAAAATAATACAATTAACATATATCACATATATATCAATGTATTATCAAGTGAGAAAAAGAATCATTTAATTGAGCTTATATTAGTTAATGTAATATAATATATCACATATATAATTATACATTAAATTATTAAATCGACACTTGATTTAATAATCAGGCTATTTTACAGATAACTGACTAATATAACATGTATCCTTCCATCGAATCAACACTTGATCCGATGACCCGGCTATATCACATATACCCGGACGATATCACATATCGAGAGAATTGAATACGGTATCACATACACGTATTATTCTCGGTCCCGCACATATCACAAATGTTCTCCTACTCCTTTTTGCCTGAGCCAGGAAACCTCTGTGTAGGACTCTAAAGAATCGTCAATACGCCGGCAGTATGTGATGATCATATCGAACACCCACAAGCGGCAAGCGGTCAGCTAAACGTAACAGCCACCCGGGTATTGAGTGATGAGATGATCAACAAGCAAGCCTGTACATTCTCCTATGATTCCAAACAGTAACACTCCCGTACAGTCCGGTCTCTTCGTTTGATATGTCGCATATCTAGTCTATGGGTGGTAAACGTCAAACCCCAGTAACCGATAAGTCGTATCGATATGAGGCTCATAACGGGTCGAGAAACTACTGATAACACTTACCGATAGATCTCCATATCAGCCCTGTCCAGGGACTTCCAGTTATAGCCAATCGAACACAGCGCAAAATCAACGCCCAATACCGAGAGAGACGAAACCCCTCCTATCGCTCATTGCCTCCATGTGATTCGGGACTGTACCCAAAAACCACAGTTTTGCACTTCCTCTTGAACGTGGTAAGGTGGAAATCAAAGCACAGTGGGAATCACACAAGACTCTATGACGATCTCGGTTCTACAGACTAACCTGTACCAGTGTCACTAGAGAACTGCTATCTGACGATAGGTATAATACCATCTAGGAGCTCTTGATGAGTCCGTTCAGTGTACCCAGTCTCCACTGAGCACCAGTACACCTTCTCTAATGTCAAACACCAATGGATATGGGATCATCCATCGCCCATCATATGGGTCAAGAAGCTTATACGCTAGTCTACTCTGGAGTATCGATGCCCTGTCTCGATACACCCTCGACTAAGAACTGTTATAAGATGTACTCTTGGACTACTCTGGCCCCACTAGTATGATCTGCATCATAGTCCCAGTAGTCGAGTAAATATCCTAAGGGCTTTATCAACATGTTAGAGCAAGACAGTAAACCAATACAAGTCAACATGTTAAGACAAAGTGAAACCAGATAGCATACTATTATGTCGAGCAAGAAAGTCCTCTCTATATATATCCAAGCATCCACTATAATATACATCATATGTACAACAATGGCCTCTAGGGCATATACATAACTAACAATCTCCCACTTGCACTAAGACCAGCTGTTGTAGTATCTCATACCCAACATCCCGAAGAGTCTCTCAAATTGTATCTGTGGTATGGTCTTTGTGAGTGGATCCACAGTGTTGTCCTTCGTGTCAACTCTCCTTTCTTCGATCTCTCGGTGATCAACTATCTCCCGGATCAGGTGATACCGCCTCAGAATATTCCTGGATCTCTGATGGGACCCGGGTTCATTGGCCAAATCCATAGCTCTATTGTTATCACAATATAAAGGTATTGGATGCTCAATGGACGAAACCACACCAAGTTCAGTGATGAACTTTTTCATCCAGACAGCCTCTTTGGCAGCATCATTGGAAGTGATGTATTCAGCCTCCATCGTCGAGTCTGCCACGGTTTCTTGCTTGGAACTCTTCTAACTAACCGCCCCTCCATTTAGGGTAAAGAAAAACCCCGAGTGCGAATTAGAGTCTTCCTTATCATTTTGGAAGCTCGAATCAGTAAAGGACTCCACCTGGAGTTCACCATTACCATACACCAAGAACATCTCCTTAGTCCTTCTCAAGTACTTGAGAATGTTCTTCACAGCTGTCCGGTGACTCTCTCCTCGATCTGCTTGATACCTAATCACCACACTTAGTGAGTATGCTACATCGGTTCTGGTACATAGCATCGCGTACATGATAGAGCCTACTGCCGAAGTATAGGGTATCTCTTGCATGCAAGCTCTCTCCAAATCAGTCTTAGGAGACATCTCTTTGGAGAGAGTGAGTCCAGAGATCATGGGTAAATTCCCACGTTTGGATTCTTCCATACTAAACCTCTTTAGTATGGTGTCAATGTACCTGGATTGGGACAATCCCAGTATCCTTTTAGATCTATCTCTATAGATCCTTATCCCCAAAATGCAGGAGGCATCACCTAGATCTTTCATTGAGAATCTGTGTGATAAGAAAAGCTTGACCGAGTGCAGCATATAAACATCATTTCCTATCAAGAGTATGTCATCCATGTACAATACGAGGAAGACAACCTTACTCTCTGCCACCTTCTTGTAAATACAAGGTTCATCTATGTTCTTGATGAAGTCAAACTCTTTGACAGTCACATCAAAACAGATGTTCCAACTCAGCGATGCCTGCTTTAACCCGTAGATGGATTTAAGCAGCTTGCATAACTTTCCACTGCTCCCACTGTCTACGAAGCCCTCTGGCTGAGTCATGTACACGCACTCCTCTAAATCACCATTTAGAAAGGCGGTCTTAACATCCACTTACCAGATTTCGTAGTCATGGTATGCAGCAATGGCAAGTAAAGTCCGGATGGACTTATGCATAGCCACGGGAGAAAAGGTTTCGTCATAATCCACACGTGGTCATTGTCAAAACCCTTTGCAACAAGTTTAGCTTTGAAAGTCTCAACTTTTCCATCTACACCAAGTTTCTTCTTAAAGATCCATTTGCTCCCAATGGGTTTTACCCCTTCAGGAGCAACTTCCAAAGTCCATACTTTGTTGGTGTACATGGATTCCATCTCAGATCGCATTGCATCCAGCCATTTCATAGAGTCACTACTCGTGATGGCCTGCTCGAAGCTAGTTGGGTCATCATTTTCCATGATGCAATCCTCGCTCCCACCATCAATGAGAAAACCATAGTATCTCTCAGGTGGATGAGGAACCTTACTAGATCGGCGGAGCGGCTGAGGTTTGTCGGGAACTACTGAATCCTCTGGTTCTACCAAATCTTCTGTCGTAGTTTGTATTGCTGGAACTTCTTCCAGCTCTACCTCCTCGCCATTAATTTCTTTTGTAAGAAATTCCTTTTCTAAAAAGGTGGCATGTCGAGAAACAAACACCTTTTGTTCCTCAGTGTGGTAGAAGATATACCCTCGCGAATGTTTGGGATATCCAATAAACTTACACAGAAAAGACCTTGCCTCGAGCTTGTCTGGATTCTGTATTTTCACATATGCCGGACAACCCTATATTTTAACATAATTAAGACATGGTCTCTTTCCTTTCCATATCTCATATGGAGTGGATGGCACAGATTTGGTGGGAACCATATTTAATAGGTCTGCAGCTGTCTCCAGTGCATAACCCCAAAAGGAAATAGGCAACTCAGCAGTGCTCATCATAGAGCGCACCATATCTAATAGGGTGCGATTCCTCCACTCCGATACACCGTTGTGATGTGGTGTATAAGGAGGAGTGTAACGCTTTGAATTTCGTTTAGGTAGTTTTTCGATAATCGGCAAATTAATCAGTCTTTTCCGTAAAAAGTCAAAATGGGTATTTTTCAATATAGGCCTAATTATACAAAATTTAGATAAAATATTGCTAGAATTTGGTCACTAAATTGTCACTTAAAAATTTCTTGTTATTTCAAATTTTTTTCTTAATTAATTATTTTTAATATTATTTTAAGCTTTTAAAAATATATTAAATCAGTGATAAATACAAATTTAAATGGGTAAATTACACACTTAGGAACCATTATAAACTAAAATTTAGTGTAATAAAAATTTTATCAAGACTTTTCAAGATTTTAGTTCTAGGGTTTGAAAATTAAATCCAAAATGAATTTAAAATGGGTTTTTTTTGTAAAATTTGATGTGATATGCATTAATTGACCTTTGAAGATGCTTTTTGTGTAGAATTTTCTACACAATTCCCTCATTCTCCCCTCCTCTATCCCCAGGCCGAGATCACCTGCAGAAAACCCTCCTCTTTCCCCTTTTTCTTGCTTCAAAATTCCTTCAAAAATCAACAAAAATACACAAAAATACACAATTTTCTTCACAAATTCAAAACCTAAATCCTATTCTACCTCGTCCCAAACCCTCATTGGTTTAAAACAAATAGAAAAGAGGCAACTTTGGAGGCTTAGTGCAAGGGGATCAACACTTGGGAGGTATAATTTTAATCTAGTTGTTAAATTGGTAGTTTAATTATGCTAATTTAGATTTTTAAAGTGTTAATTTGATTCGAATTTCTTGTTTTGGAAATTCTAGTTAAGGTTTAGAATTTTAATTAGGGTTTAAATCATTGTTAATAAATTAAGTTAGTGTTGTGGCCATCTAGTGGGTTAGTTTGGAAATTTGTGCTAGTTTGTGAACGCTATATCGTTAATTCGCGAGGTTTGCATCGGAAATTTATATGCGAATGCTTACTAGGTTTTCTAAATTATTAGGAGGTGATTAAATTGTGATATCTTTACAATACTATTACCATCTACTATGACTTGTAGGGTGTGTGTATACGGAGTTTGGTTTAGTCGGGTTTTAGTTTTGACGGTTGCCCCGAAACGACAATTTTAGTTAAGCTTTTAGTGATTTTAGTGTGTTTTCCGCGCACCGAGTGCATGTTGTGCCTAACTTCTGGGTGTTGATCTTTTCATATTGTGACTTGCGTCGTTCCATGATATTTAATCTTATGTTGTGTGTTGTACAATAATAGGATCGGTGGCGGAAACATCGGACGTGGCACTCAAAGGCAAAGCGGTGGTTGGATTAGATTAGCGAGGCGTCCGGGTGAGTAGATGTATACATCTATAGGGAAATCGTCTGGATGGCGCGAGGCGTCCCATAGTTAGGATCACTTTATTACTTGCAAATTATATGCATTGTTAGCTAGTTAACCATCTCATTCATATACATTCCCGTCTAGTTATTCGTCTGCTGGCATTGCATGGATATCTATATACCTATGTGTGATATCACCCCTTAGGACACTTACACCATTACCATTGGCTCATGTTGCACACGCACTATTCATGTGGGCACACACGCCTTGGTAATTGACATGTCACGAGCACTTTAGAACCTGCTTAGTTTAGTATCACCACTTGCATCATACATGATATATTGAATCTCATAGCATGTATATACATCATCATGCTTATATAGATTTCTAGCCACAAATCACATCGCATACCTTTGATATCATAAGCATTTATCATATACAACATGTTGGGTATTATTATTTTCTTGAGGATTTCAGTATTGATGATATTTCTGGATTTTGGGGAAAAACGCAAGAATTTAACAAAAACTTATTATCATCATTTTTAAAATAAAGTTGTAGTTTTCTCGTGATGTATGTGTCGTCCCTCATGAGTTTTCATGTTTTCTGTTGGATTTCGAGACCCGATTCGAGGAATGGATGAACCGTCTCGGGTACATGGTGGGCCCGGTATGGTACCCCGGGGCAAGAAGATCGAGTTGTAGCCGATGAGCCCGGCAGGGGAAGACTACCTACCGGTGATATCTGGTGCGGCGGATATCTGGAGGATACCGACCGTTGTCGTGAGATTTGATGATATGGGCCGATCCGGACTGACGGAGCCCGATGTATTGAGATATTGATATAGTGAGACATTGAGACAGATGTATTTCCATATTTGGTGTCGATACTTGACACGGTTTTCAGATGATTTCATTTATGGTACTTTAGCTATTGCACAGATATTCTTTTTCTAAGTTAAGAATGCAGAGAATCATCGTATTTAAATACTTAAAGATTTCGTATTGATGTTGCATACATGTGCATACATACTAGTGGCATTACATCATATCTAGACATACATGTTGTGACGCATTTGCTTGCATTCTTACGATAGACTTATTAGATGTTATATTCTACTCACGAGCTGACAACTCACCCCCGTTGTGCCACAGTGTCTTGCAGGTCGGACCCGTCAGCCTTGTAACGGCGGGCTTATCTTATCATTTGCTTCTTTTGCTTAGACTCGCGACATTGCTCGTAGGTGGGTTGCGATGACACTTTATCTCTTTTATACCTTCTTTGTATCTAGTATTCTCCATCTACCACTTGTTATTTGTATATGCGACCTAGTGATGAGACTGAGAGATTTGTGTATATGTGGTTTCTTTGGGGTTGAGCTTACTTGAGCCGACGTTGTGTCTTTCTTATATTTTGTATTTCTTAATGCTCAATTGCTTGATTTTGCATATATATTGCGTGTGGTTATGATCTGCCTTGGGTGAAGAGCTAGCTCCCTCTTGGGGATGCCATTTTGTTATCACAGGTTATATATCTTGTTATACCCATTTTGGGGGGCTAGTATTTACAAGGAGACTCTGCCGAAATTTTCGGAAAATTTTGATGCTTTAAAATAAGGATTTATACAACTTAAATGGTTTAAAATTATTTTCTTAAAGGTTTTCCTTCACTCTTATTGCTTATGGTTTAGATTTTCTGGGCATTGGCTGACTTAGGTTACGTTACACCTTGAGACGTCTCGTAATCTAAGTGCCAGTCATGTTCCGTACCTTCGGATCGTGACAAAGTTGGTATCAAAGCGTAGGTTTTACCTTTCTGAGTGTAGGACGACCCTTGGTAGATGGAGTAGGTGACTTAAGCAGAGTGGCGTAGCGTGGGTATGTTCCGCGGCATACTTACGATACAGTACTCCGCCTAAGTGACCTTAGAACATAATTGCTTGTATTTTCCCTCTTGATTCCTTGCATTCCTTGATTCAATTGCAATGTTCTTATCGCTCCTGTTTCTTATTCCAGCTTCGATGCCGCCAAAGACTATGAGAGCTCAGCGGGCTGCCGCTAGGGATGAGCTTCGAGCGGGCTCGTCTCAGTCGAGGATCGAGCGGGATGATACGTCTCCAGACCGTATTGCCAGATTAGAGGCCGGTATACAGGAGTTGCGACAAATGATGGGATCTTTAGTTGAGTCCAGTCGGGCACAGAGATCCGAGGTCGTTCCTTCCACCGCACAGATCCCGATTGTACCTGCGACCCAGACGGTTACTCCTGTTACTACTGCGACTATTCCCGTGTCACTACAAGAGTTTATGAGGCTGAGACCTCCAGCTTTTACCGGTACGGATGCTACAGAGGACCCACAGGCATTTCTTGATAGGATGGCTAGGATTTTCCGTTCGTTGAGGTGTTCTGATGATAGATGGGTGGAGTTCGCGAGTTTTCGTCTGGAGGGCCTTGCCCAGACGTGGTATGATTCCGTAGAGAGCGGCCGAGCTGCAGGTCTATCACCTATGACTTGGAACGAGTTTACAGCTGCATTTCTTGCCCGTTTTCTTCCGGAGAGTGTCCGAGATGCTCGAGCCCGTAGTTTTGAGTCTTTGCGCAAGACTCCTGGGATGACAATTTCCGAGTATGATATACAATTTACTCAGTTGTCCAGATATGCTTCGTACCTAGTAGACACTGAAGAGAAGAGGATAACGAGGTTTGTGCGAGGGCTTGACACACAGCTATTCCTTGCCATCGGCACCCAGCACTTTGACACATACGCAGCCGAGATGGATGCAGCCTTACTTTTAGAGGAGTGCATTTCTGAGACTCCGGTTGTTTCTGAGCCGAAGAGGATTCTTACTGATACGCCAGCCCAGCGGCAAATGAGTAGACACCGTGATAGATTCTTTCCGGGAGATGGCGGCGGCAGAGGATTGAGACGAGGTCAGTTATTTGGTTCATATCCACAGACCCAGTAGTCATCGCCAGGATGTTTTCGGTGCGGGAGTCAGTACCACCATATCAGAGACTGTACCATGGGGTGCCACGGCGCGGCGACAGTCCCACATGTGACCTTACCACCTTCACCATCTCTTCAGAGAGATTTACTTCCTACCCCTGATGAGGCTCCATGCCAGGCAGATGCTCCTAGAGGTCGTTGGAGTGGAGGTCCTGTTCAGAAAGGACGAGGCGACAGAAGCAGAGGCCAAGGTAGAGGCAGAGGACAGCCAGCTATTAGTGGTGGACAGGCCCGAGTGTTCGCGTTGACTCCTCAGGATGTGCAGCCATCCAATGCTGTCGTAACAGGTACTCTGCCAGTATGTTCTTTTGATGCACGGGTATTATTTGATCCAGGCTCCACACATTCTTATGTATCCACATACTTTGCACTGAGGTTGGGCCGAGAGACTTCTTCGTTAGATCAGCTGCTTGTCATTATTACTCCGGTAGGCGAGTCGTTTGTTTCCCGTTTTGTATATCGATCGCGTCCTGTTCGTATCGGGTAGAGAGATTCTTCAGTTGATTTGATTCTCCTCGATATGCTAGACTTCGACGTTCTTCTTAGTATGGACTGGCTAGCCACCTGTTATGCATCTTTAGATTGCCGTGAGAAGGCAGTCAGATTCAGTTTTCCTGGTGAGCCGGTTCTTGTTATTCAGGGAGATCATAGCGCTACCCTTCCCAGCTTGATTTCTTCTCTTCGCGCTGGACAGCTCTTGCGGAAAGGGTGTCAGGGATTCTTAGCATATGTTTGTGATACTAGCGCCACAGTGGTTCCGTTGGACCGGGTCCCTGTTTTGAGAGAGTTCCCTTATGTATTCCCTGATGAGCTGCCTGGTCTGCCGCCAGAGATCGAGATTGAGTTCTGTATTGACTTGATCCCCGGCACGTGGCCTATCTCTATACCGCCTTATCGGATGGCCCCGGTAGAGCTTAGAGAGCTGAAGGATCAGTTACAGGACTTGCTAGATAAAGGGCTTATCCGACCGAGTGTGTCACCTTGGGGTGCTCCCGTCCTGTTTGTTAAGAAGAAGGACGGCAGTATGCGCTTATGCATTGATTATCGTCAGCTGAACCGGGTTACTGTGCGAAATAGATATCCCCTACTCCGCATTGATGACTTATTCGATCAGCTCCAGGGAGCAGGGTTTTTCTTGAAGGTTGATTTATGGTCAGGTTATCACCAGTTGCGGGTTTGGAAGGAGGATATTCCGAAGACTGTTTTCCGTACACGTTATGGTCATTATGAGTTCTTGGTTTTGCCGTTCGGGATCACCAATACCCCAGCAGCATTTATGGACTTGATGAACCATGAATTCAGGCCATATCTTGATCAGTTCATCATTGTTTTCATTGACGATATCTTGGTATATTCTCGGAGCCGGGAGGAGCACGAGCAGCACTTGTGTATCACATTGCAGACTTTGAGGGAGCATCAGCTGTTTGCCAAATTTTCCAAGTGCGCATTTTGGCTAGACTGTGTCGACTTCTTGGGTCATGTGGTGACGAGAGATGGTATTTGTGTGGATCTGAAGAAGATCGAGGCAGTGTATCGTTGGCCCAGACCGGTATCAGTTACTGAGGTTCGCGGCTTTCTAGGTCTGGCCGGCTATTATCGACGTTTTGTCCATGATTTCTCCCATTTTGCTGCACCGTTGACCGGGTTGACCCGGAAGGGGGTTACTTTTGACTGGACTGAGGCATGCGAGGATAGCTTACAGCAGTTGAAGACTCGTCTGACTACTGCATCAGTGTTATCATTGCCTTCAGGATCAGGCAGTTTCGTGGTTTATTGTGATGCTTCTCGAGTGGGGCTGGGCTGTGTATTGATGCAGCACGATAGAGTTATCGCGTATGCTTCTCGGCAGTTGAGGAAACACGAACAGAATTACCCAACTCATGATTTAGAGATGGCTGCAGTGGTATTTGCACATAAGATCTGGAGACATTACCTATACGGCGAGTCGTGCCAGATATTCACTGACCACAAGAGGTTGAAGTATATCTTTCTGTAACCCTTCAAAAATCGTTTAGGCAGTTTTTCGGTAATCGGCTAATTTTTCGGCTTTTTCCGTAAAAAGTCAAAATAGGTATTTTTCATTGTAGACCTAATTATACAAAATTTAGATGAGATATTACTATAATTTTGTCACTAAAATGTCACTTAAAATTTTCTGGTTAAATAAAAAAATTTCGTAATTAATTATTTTTTTTATTATTATTATTTTAAGCTTTTAAAAATACATTAAATTAGTGATAAATACAAATTTAATTAGGTAAATTTCATAATTAGGAATCTTTATAAGCTAAAATATGGTGTTAATAAAATTGTATCATGACTTGCAAGATTTTGGTTTTATGGTTGGAAATTTAGTGAAAAAATGAACAAAAAAGGGGTTTTTTTGTAAAAATTGTTATGTTAAGCATTAAATACATTTGAGAGTGACTTTTTCTTAGAACCTTCTACATTTTTCCCTCACTCTCCCTCACCCTCTAGCTCAGGCCGAGCCCCACCCTCCTTTAGCCCAAATTTTTCTTCATTTTTCTTGCTTCTAAAATCATGAAAAAATCAACAAAATACATTATTTTCTTCTCCAATACAAAGTAAACCCTAATCCACTCTCTCCTCAACCAAATTTAGCTCAAGACTAGAAGAAAGGAGGCTTCTTTGGTGGCTTGATCATGCTATGGTTCCACTTGTGAGGTGAAATTCTAAACTAGTTTGTTAACTTGTAGTTTTATTGTGCTAAAATTGAAATTGGAAGTATTAATTTAGTTGAAATTGTTTGTTCATGAAAATCAAGAGAGGGATTGATTTTAAATTAGGGTTTGAAGCATGGTTGTTAGAGTTAAGTTAGGGCTTTGGTCACCTATTTGGTTGGAGTGGTTAATTGCGTAAGGTTACGCTCGCTAAATCGTTAAATTGCGACGTTTGCATCGAATCAGTTTGAAATTTGCTTACTAGATTTTTACAAAAATTAGAATGCGATCAAATTGCGTTATGTTAGTGATTTAATTAGCTTCGTATAGGACTATTAGAGTGCGCAAACGCGGGGTTTCGTCTAGTCGGGTTTTAGTTTTGTCGATTTCCCCGAAATGACGATTCTAGTTAAAGATTAGCGATTTTCGTGCGTTTTCCCGCGCACCGAGTGCATGTTATGTTTAATTCGAGAGCGACGATAATTGTATATTGTGACTTGCATCATTTTAGGTTTTGTAATCTTATGCTTGGTTTTGTGCAAATATAGGATCGGTCGGGGAAACATCGGACACGGCGCGTAAAGGCAAGGCGGTGGTCGGATCGGATTAGCAAGGCATTCAGGTGAGTAGATGTATTCATCTATGGGGGAATCGTCTGAATGGTGCGAGGCGCCCCCCTAGTTAGGATTACCCTACTTTTTGCAATATTTATATTGTTAGCTAGCTTATCCATTCATGTACACTGCATACCCTTATAGCGAACAGTATATTAGATTGCATGGACATTCATCTAAACTTATGCGATATCACTTCGTAGGACACGAACAACATTACCATTGGCATCTGTTGCACGCGCACTATTCATGTGACACACACGCCTTTGGTAATTGCCATGCCACGTGCACTATAGAACCTGTTTAACTTAATAACGTCACTTGTATTCATACATGATATCTGAAATTGCATAGCTTGCATATACCTCGTATTATCATCATATTTACATAGCTTTCTAGCCAAAATTCACATCATATACATTGATATCATAGACATTTAGCAATTTAGCATGTGAACATTTTGATTTTCTTGAGGATTTCAGTATTGCTGCGATTTCTGGATTTTTGGGGAAAACCGCAAGAATTTAACAAAAGCTTATATTTATCTTTTTTTAAAACAAAGTTGCGGTTTTCTCGTGATGTATGTGTCGTCCACCATTAGTTTTCATGTTTTCTGTTGGATTTCGAGACCCGATTCGAGGAGTGGATGAACCGTCTCGGGTACATGGTGGGCCCGGTAAGGTACCCCGGGGCAAGAAGATCGAGTTGTAGACGATGAGCCTGGCAGGGGAAGACTGCCTACCGGTGATGTCTGGCACGGCGGATATCCGGAGGATACCGACCGTTGTCGTGAGATTTATGATATGGGCCGATCCGGACCGACGGAGCCTGATATTGAGACAAATATGATTCCTATTTAGTGTCGATGCTTGACACGCGTTTTCAGATGATTTCTTGATGGTACTTAGCTATTATACAGATATTCATTTTCTAAAGTTAAGAACGCAGTACCCTTAGCTTATAAAACACTTAAAGAGTTAGAAATGACATTGCATACATGTGCATGCATACTAGAGCTATTATATCACATATGGACATGCATGTTGTGGTACATTGCGTGCATTCCTACGATTGCCTTATTAGATGTTATATTTACTCACGAGCTGGCAACTCACCCCCGTTGTGCCACAGTGTCTTGCAGGTCGGACTCATCAGTCTTGTAGCGGCGGCTATCTTATCATCAGCTCCTTTTGCTCAGACTCGCGACATCGCCCGTAGGTGGGCTGCGAGCACACTTAATTTCTTTTGCTTTATCATTGTATCTAGTATTCTCCATCTACCACTTTATATTGTATATGCGACCTAGTGATGAGACTGAGAGATTGTATATATGTGGTTTCTTTTGGGTCGAGCTCACTTGAGCCGGCGTTGTGTTTTCTGATATTTTGTGTTTCTTTATGCTCTTTTCTTGATATTACTATTATATTGCATGTGGTTGTGATCCGCCTTGGGCGAAGAGCTAGCTCCCGCTTGGGGATGCCATTTTTATGATTACAGGTTTATTATCTTGTTATACCCATTTTGGGGGATAGAAAATACAGGGGAGACCCTGCCGAAATTTTCGGGAATTTTTGATGTTTTTTTAAAGGGATTCTATGCAACTTAATTGATTTCAAAACCGTTTTCATTTAAGGTTTTCCTTCACTCTCTTTTGATTTTGGTTTAGATTCTTCTGGGCTTTGGCTGACTTAGGTTACGGTACGCCTTTAGACGTCTCGTAATCTAAGTGTCAGTCGCGTTCCGTACTTTCGGGTCGTGACAAAGTTGGTATCAGAGCGTAGGTTTTACCTTTCTGAGTGTAGGACGACCTTGGTAGATGGAGTAGGTGACTTAAGCAGTGTGGCGTACCGTGGGTATGATCCGCGGCATACTTACGATACGGTACTCCGCCTAAATGACCTTAGGACATAATTGCTTGTATTTCCTTTCTTGATTCCTTGCATTCCTTGATTCAATTGCAATATCCTTATCAGTCCTGTTTCTTATTCCAGCTTCGATGCCGCCAAAGACTACGAGAGCTCAGCGGGCTGCCGCTAGGGATGAGATTCGAGCGGGCTCGTCTGAGGCGAGGATCGAGCGGGAGGATACGCCTGTCCCTCAGGGTCATACTGATCTGCCTTATCCTGACCGTATTGCCAGACTAGAGGCCGGCATGCAAGAGTTGCGGCAGATGATGGGATCTTTGGTTGAGTCCAGTCGGGCACAGAGATCCGAGGACGTTCCTTCCACCGCACAGACCACGATCGTACCTGCTGCACAGATGGTCACTCCGGCTGCTACTACGGAGACTATCCCTGTTTCACTACAGGAGTTCATGAGATTGAGACCTCCAGCTTTTACCGGTACAGATGCGACAGAGGACCCACAGGCATTTCTTGATAGGATGGCTCGGATTTGCCGTTCGTTGAGGTGTTCTGAGGATAGATTGGTAGAGTTTGCGAGTTTTCGTCTGGAGGGTCTTGCCCAGACATGGTACGATTCAGTAGAGAGAGGCCGAGCTGCAGGTCTACCTTCTATGACCTGGGATGAGTTTATATCTGCATTTCTTGCCCGTTTTCTTTCGGAGAGTGTCCGAGATGCTCGAGCCCGTAGTTTTGAGTCTTTGCGCAAGACTCCTGGGATGACGGTGTCGGAGTATGATATACAGTTTACCCAGTTGTCTCGATATGCTCCGTACCTAGTCGACACAGAAGAGAAGAGAATAAAGAGGTTTGTACGAGGGCTTGATACACAGCTATTCCTTGCCATCGGTACCCAGCACTTTGATACATACGCAGCCGTGATGGATGCAGCCTTACTTTTGGAGGAGCGTATTTCTGAGACTCCGGTCGTTTCGGGGCCGAAGAGGATCCGTACTGATACGCCAGCTCAGCGGCAGATGGGTAGACACCGCGATAGATTATTTCCGGGAGATGGTGGAGGCAGAGGATTGAGACGAGGTCAGTTATTTGGTTCATATCCACAGGCCCAGCAGTCGTCTCCAGGATGTTTTCGGTGCGGGAGTCAGTACCACCGTGTCAGAGACTGTACCATGGTACGTCCGGGCACGGCGACAGTCCCGCATGTGACTTTACCACCCTCACCACCTTTTCAGAGAGCTTTACTTCCTACTCCTGATGATGCTTCACGCCAGCCAGATGCTTCTAGAGGCCGTGGGCGTGGCGGTCCGGTTCAGAGAGGACGAGGCGACAGAGGCAGAGGCAGAGGCCAAGGTAGAGGCAGAGGACAGCCAGCTATTAGTGGTGGACAGGCTCGAGTGTTCGTGTTGACTCCTCAGGATGCACAGACATCCAATGCCGTCGTGACAGGTACTCTGCCAGTATGTTCTTTTGATGCATGGGAATTATTTGATCCAGGCTCCATCCATTTCTATGTTTCCACGTACTTTGCACCGAGGTTGGGCCGAGAGTCTTCTCCGTTAGATCAGCCGCTTGTCGTTTTTACCCCGGTAGGCGAGTCTTTTGTTGCCCGTTTTGTGTACCGATCATGTTCCGTTCGTATTGGGGAGAGAGATTCTTCAGTTGATTTGATTCTCCTCGATATGCTAGACTTTGACGTTCTTCTTGGTATGGACTGGCTAGCCACCTGTTATGCATCCGTGGACTGCCGTGAAAAGCAGTCAGATTCAGTTTTCCTGGTGAGTCGGTTCTTATTATTCAGGGAGATCGTAGCGCTACCCTTCCCAGCTTGATTTCTTCTCTTCGCGCTGGTCAGCTCTTAAGGAAAGGGTGTCAGGGATTCTTAGCCTATATTTGTGATACTAGCTCCACAGAGGTTCCGTTGGACCAGGTCCCTGTTGTGAGAGAGTTTCCTGATGTATTCCCTGACGAGCTGCCTGGTCTACCACCAGAGCGCGAGATTGAGTTCTGTATTGACTTGATCCCTGGCACGGGGCCTATCTCTATACCGCCTTATCGGATGGCCCCGGCGGAGCTGAGAGAGCTAAAGGATCAGTTACAGGACTTGCTGGACAAAGGGCTTATCCGACCGAGTGTGTCACCTTGGGGTGCTCCCGTCCTGTTTGTTAAGAAGAAGGACGGAAGTATGCGTTTATGCATTGATTATCGTCAGCTGAACCGGGTTACTGTGCGGAACAGGTATCCCCTACCCCGCATTGATGACTTATTCGATCAGCTCTAGGGTGCAGGATTCTTCTCAAAGGTTGGTTTAAGGTCAGGTTATCACCAGTTGCGGGTTCGGAAGGAGGATATTCCGAAGACCGCTTTCCGTACTCGTTATGGTCATTATGAGTTCTTAGTGATGTCGTTCAGGCTCACCAATGCCCCGGCAGCATTTATGGATTTGATGAACCGTGTATTCAGGCCGTATCTCGATCAGTTCATTATTGTGTTCATTGAGGACATCTTGGTTTATTCTCGGAGCCGGGAGGAGCATGAGCAGCACTTACGTCACATTGCAGACTTTGAGGGAGCATCAGCTGTTCGCCAAATTCTCCAAGTGCGCATTCTGGCTAGACAGTGTCGACTTCTTGGGTCATGTGGTGACGAGAGATGGTATTTGTGTGGACTCGAAGAAGATCGAGGCAGTTCAGCGTTGGCCTAGACCAGTATCAGTTACAGAGGTTCACAGTTTTCTAGGTCTGGCCGGCTACTATCGACGTTTTGTCCAGGATTTCTCCCGCATTGCTGCACCTTTGACCGAGTTGACCCGGAAGGGGGTTCCTTTTGATTGGACCCAGGCATGTGAGGATAGCTTCCAGCAGTTGAAGACTCGTCTGACTACTGCACCAGTATTAGCATTGCCTTCAGGATCAGGTAGGTTCGTGGTATATTGTGATGCTTCTCGAGTGGGGCTGGGATGTTTATTGATGCAGCACGATAGAGTTATCACGTATGCTTCTCGACAGCTGAGGAAACACGAACAGAACTACCCCACCCATGATTTAGAGATGGCTGCAGTGGTATTTGCATTTAAGATATGGAGACATTACCTATACGGTGAGTCGTGCCAGATATTCACGGACCACAAGAGTTTGAAGTATATTTTCCAGCAGCGAGATCTGAACCTGAGACAGCGCCGATGGATTGAGTTGGTGAAGGATTATGACTGCGAGATTTTATACCATCCGGGCAAGGCGAATGTGGTGGCAGATGCTTTGAGCAGGAGACCCGGAGGTAGCTTATCTTGTTTGAGTGCAGTACAGATGCAGTCGACGGTGGATTGGCAGGTTTTATGTGATAGCAGAGTGCAGTTCGAGTTTACTCCTACAGGGGACAGCTAGCCCATTTCAGAGCATGCCCACAGTTACTTGACCGTATCCACGAGGCACAGTCCGGCGATGCCCGTACATTAGAGATTATTGAGCAGATTCGGCAGGGCAGAGTTTCCGAGTTCGTGATTGATGATCAGGGGATACTTCAATTTGGGACTCGACTGTGCGTGCCAAATTCAGAGGGACTGAGGCGTGATATTCTCGAGGAGGCACATAGATCAGTTTACAGTGTGCATCCAGGTTCCACCAAGATGTACCGTGATTTGAGAGAGGTTTACTGGTGGGACGGGATAAAGAAGGATATTACATACTTTGTGTCGAGATGCCTAACTTGTCAGCAAGTCAAGGCCGAACACCAGAGGCCAGCCGGCGAGTTACAGCCTTTGCCCATCCCTGAGTGGAAGTGGGAGCAGGTCTCCATGGACTTCATTGTGGGTCTACCCTGGACCAGTCGAGGGTATGACTCTATTTGGGTGATTGTGGATCGACTGACGAAAGCGGCTCACTTCCTGCCAGTGAAGACCACTTTTGGATTTTCTCAGTACGCCCAGGTCTATATTGATGAGATCATGCGACTGCATGGTGTTCCGACTTGCATCGTGTCCGCCCGTGGCACCTAGTTTACCAGCCGATTGTGGCAGAAACTCCAGGAAGCTTTGGGCACCCGATTGAGTTTTAGCACAGCCTTTCATCCTCAGACTGACGGTCAGTCGGAGCGTACGATTCAGACTCTTGAAGACATGCTCAGAGCTTGTGTTTTAGATTTCGGTGGTAGCTGGAATCGTCATTTGCTTTTGATCGAGTTTTCCTACAATAATAGCTTCCAGGAGACGATTCAGATGGCACCTTTTGAGGCTTTTTATGGGAGGAGATGTCGATCGCCTGTATGTTGGACAGAGCTCAGGGAGAGCAGTATTTTGGGGCCGCAGATCGTACAGGAGATGACCGAGAAGATACAGCTGATTCGGGACAGGATGAGAGCGGCACAGAGCAGGCACAAATCATATGCTGACAGGCGCCGTCGCCGACTCGAGTTCGCTGTTGGCGATCATGTTTTCCTGAAGGTCTCTCCGATGAAAGGTGTGATGAGATTTGGGGGAAAAAGGGAAACTGATTCCTAGATATGTTGGTCCTTTCGAGATCCTAGAGCGTGTTGGTCCGGTCGCTTATCGGTTAGCTCTTCCGCCCAGCTTCCCCGATGTTCACCCCGTATTCCATGTCTCGATGCTCCGTAAGTACCTTCATGATCCTTCCCAGGCGATTCAGCACCAGACGATCCAGCTAGAGCGTGATCTTTCCTTCACCGAGCAGCCGGTTGTCATTTTGGATCGGCAGGTGATGAAATTGAGGTCGAAGGTTTTACCGTCCGTCAAAGTCCTTTGGCGTGGCCCGAACAGCGAGGAGGTCACCTGGGAGACCGAGGTCGAGATGAGGAAGAGATATCCCCATCTTTTTAAAGGTACGCGTAGTTAAATTCTAAATTCGGGGACCGAATTTCTTTAAGGGGGGAAGATTGTAACCCTTCGAAAATCGTTTAGGCAGTTTTTCGGTAATCGGCTAATTTTTCGGCTTTTTCCGTAAAAAGTCAAAATAGGTATTTTTCATTGTAGACCTAATTAAACAAAATTTAGATAAGATATTACTATAATTTTGTCACTAAAATGTCACTTAAAATTTTCTAGTTAAATAAAAAAATTTCGTAATTAATTATTTTTTTATTATTATTTTAAGCTTTTAAAAATACATTAAATTAGTGATAAATACAAATTTAATTAGGTAAATTTCATAATTAGGAATCTTTATAAGCTAAAATATGGTTTTAACAAAATTGTATCATGACTTGCAAGATTTTGGTTTTATGGTTGGAAATTTAGTGAAAAAATGAACAAAAAAGGGGTTTTTTTGTAAAAATTGTTATGTTAAGCATTAAATACATTTGAGAGTGACTTTTTCTTAGAACCTTCTACATTTTTCCCTCACTCTCCCTCACCCTCTAGCTCAGGCCGAGCCCCTCCCTCCTTCCGCCCAAATTTTTCTTCATTTTTCTTGCTTCTAAAATCATGAAAAAATCAACAAAATACATTATTTTCTTCTCCAATTCAAAGTAAACCCTAATCCACTCTCTCCTCAACCAAATTTAGCTCAAGACTAGAAGAAAGGAGGCTTCTTTGGTGGCTTGATCATGCTAAGGTTCCACTTGTGAGGTGAAATTCTAAACTAGTTTGTTAACTTGTAGTTTTATTGTGCTAAAATTGAAATTGGAAGTATTAATTTAGTTGAAATTGTTTGTTCATGAAAATCAAGAGAGGGATTGATTTTAAATTATGGTTTGAAGCATGGTTGTTAGAGTTAAGTTAGGGCTTTGGTTACCTATTTGGTTAGAGCGGTTAATTGCGTAAGGTTACGCTCGCTAAATCGTTAAATTGCGACGTTTGCATCGAATCGGTTTGAAATTTGCTTACTAGATTTTTACAAAAATTAGAATGCGATCAAATTGCGTTATGTTAGCGATATAATTAGCTTCGTATAGGACTATTAGAGTGCCCGAACGCGGGGTTTCGTC
This sequence comes from Agapanthus africanus, assembly GCA_030015575.1. Taxonomy (NCBI): domain Eukaryota; kingdom Viridiplantae; phylum Streptophyta; class Magnoliopsida; order Asparagales; family Amaryllidaceae; genus Agapanthus; species Agapanthus africanus. The sequence continues at coordinate 278,598,588 of JASDDO010000029.1, read as the reverse complement.
TAGTCGGGTTTTAGTTTTGTCGATTTCCCCGAAATGACGATTCCAGTTAAAGATTAGCGATTTTCGTGCGTTTTCCCGCGCACCGAGTGCATGTTATGTTTAATTCGAGAGCGTCGATAATTGTATATTGTGACTTGCATCATTTTAGGTTTTGTAATATTATGCTTGGTGTTGTGCAAATATAGGATCGGTCGGGGAAACATCGGACACGGCGCGTAAAGGCAAGGCGGTGGTCGGATCGGATTAGCAAGGCATTCAGGTGAGTAGATGTATTCATCTATGGGGGAATCGTCTGAATGGCGCGAGGCGCCCCCTAGTTAGGATTACCCTACTTTTTGCAAGATTTATATTGTTAGCTAGCTTATCCATTCATGTACACTGCATACCCTTATAGCGAACAGTATATTAGATTGCATGGACATTCATCTAAACTTATGCGATATCACTTCGTAGGACACGAACAACATTACCATTGGCATTTGTTGCACGCGCACTATTCATGTGACACACACGCCTTTGGTAATTGCCATGCCACGTGCACTATAGAACCTGTTTAACTTAATAACGTCACTTGTATTCATACATGATATCTGAAATTGCATAGCTTGCGTATACCTCGTATTATCATCATATTTACATAGCTTTCTAGCCAAAATTCACATCATATACATTCATATCATAGACATTTAGCATATATAGCATGTGAACATTTTGATTTTCTTGAGGATTTCAGTATTGCTGCGATTTCTGGATTTTTGGGGAAAACCGCAAGAATTTAACAAAAGCTTATATTTATCTTTTTTAAAACAAAGTTGCGGTTTTCTCGTGATGTATATGTCGTCCACCATGAGTTTTCATGTTTTCTGTTGGATTTCGAGACCCGATTCGAGGAGTGGATGAACCGTCTCGGGTACATGGTGGGCTCGGTATGGTACCCGGGGCAAGAAGATCGAGTTGTAGACGATGAGCCTGGCAGGGGAAGACTACCTACCGGTGATGTCTGGCGCGGCGGATATCCGGAGGATACCGACCGTTATCGTGAGATTTATGATATGGGCCGATCCGGACTGACGGAGCCCGATATTGAGACAGATATGATTCCTATTTGGTGTCGATGCTTGATACGGGTTTTCAGATGATTTCTTGATGGTACTTAGCTATTATACAGATATTCATTTTCTAAAGTTAAGAACGCAGTACCCTTAGCATTTAAAACACTTAAAGAGTTAGAAATGACATTGCATATATGTGCATGCATACTAAAGCTATTATATCACATATGGACATGCATGTTGTGGTACATTTCGTGCATTCCTATGATTGCCTTATTAGATGTTATATTTACTCACGAGCTGGCAACTCACCCCCGTTGAGCCACAGTGTCTTGCAGGTCGGACTCATCAGTCTTGTAGCGGCGGCTATCTTATCATCAGCTCCTTTTGCTCAGACTCGCGATATCGCCCGTAGGTGGGTTGCGAGCACACTTTATTTCTTTTGCTTTATCATTGTATCTTGTATTCTCCATCTACCACTTTATATTGTATATGCAACCTAGTGATGAGACTGAGAGATTGTATATATGTGGTTTCTTTTGGATCGAGCTCACTTGAGCCGGCGTTGTGTTTTCTGATATTTTGCGTTTCTTTATGCTCTTTTCTTGATATTACTATTATATTGTATGTGGTTATGATCCGCCTTGGGCGAAGAGCTAGCTCCCGCTTGGGGATGCCATTTTTATGATTACAGGTTTATTATCTTGTTGTACCCATTTTGGGGGATAGAAAATACAGGGGAGACCCTGCCGAAATTTTCGGGAATTTTTGATGTTTTTTTAAAGGGATTCTATGCAACTTAATTGATTTCAAAACCGTTTTCATTTAAGGTTTTCCTTCACTCTCTTTTGATTTTGGTTTAGATTCTTCTGGGCTTTGGCTGACTTAGGTTACGGTACGCCTTTAGACGTCACGTAATCTAAGTGTCAGTCGCGTTCCGTACTTTCGGGCCGTGACACTTTCAGCAGCGAGATCTGAATCTGAGACAGCGCCGTTGGATGGAGTTGGTGAAAGATTATGACTGTGAGATTTTATACCATCCGGGCAAGGCGAATGTAGTGGCAGATGCTTTGAGTAGGAGGCCCGGAGGTAGCCTATCTTGTTTGAGTGCAGTACAGATGCAGTCAACGGTGGATTGGCAGGTTTTATGTGACAGCAGAGTGCAGTTTGAGTTTACTCCTACAGGGGAACAACTGGCCCATTTCAGAGTACGCCCACAGTTACTTGACCGTATCCGGGTGGCACAGTCCGACGATGCCCGTATTTTAGAGATTATCGAGCAGATTCGGCAGGGCAGAGTTTCCGAGTTCGTGATTGATGATCAGGGGATACTTCGATTTGGGACTCGACTGTGCGTACCAGATTCTGGAGACTGAGGCATGATATTCTTGAGGAGGCCCATAGATCAGTGTACAGTGTGCATCCAGGTTCCACCAAGATGTACCGTGACTTGAGAGAGGTTTACTGGTGGGACGGGATGAAGAAGGATGTTACAGACTTTGTGTCGAGATGTCTGACTTGTCAGCAAGTCAAGGCCAAGCACCAGAGGCCGGCCAGCGAATTACAGCCTTTGCCCATCCCTGAGTGGAAGTAGGAATAGGTCTCCATGGACTTCATTATGGGTCTACCCAAGACCAGTCGAGGGTATGACTCTATTTGGGTGATTGTGGATAGACTGATGAAAGCGGCTCACTTCCTGCCAGTGAAGACCACTTTTGGATTTACTCAGTACGCCCAGATTTATATTGATGAGATCGTACGACTGCATGGCATCCCGACTTGCATTTTGTACGACCGGGGTACCCAGTTTACCAGCCGATTGTGGCAGAAACTTCAGGAGGCTTTGGGCACCCGATTGAGTTTTAGCACAGCTTTTCATCCGCAGACTGACGGTCAGTCAGAGCGTACTATTCAGACTCTTGAGTACATGCTCAGAGCTTTTGTTTTAGATTTCGGTGGTTGCTGGGATCGTCATTTGCCCTTGATTGAGTTCTCCTACAATAATAGCTTCCAGGAGACGATTCAGATAGCACCTTTCGAGGCTTTATATGGGAGGAGATGTCGATTGCCTGTATGTTGGAAAGAGCTCAGCGAGAGCAGTATTTTGGGGCCGCAGATCATACAGGAGACGACCTAAAAGATACAACTGATTCAGGACAGGATGATAGCGGCACAAAGTAGGCAGAAATCATATGCTGGCAGGCGCCGTCACCGACTCGAGTTCGCTGTTGGCGATCATGTTTTCCTGAGGGTCTCTCCGATGAAGGGCGTGATGAGATTTGGTCGGAAAAGGAAGCTTAGTCCTAGATATGTTGGTCCCTTCGAAATCCTAGAGCGTGTCGGTTCTGTGGCTTATCGGTTAGCTCTTCCGCCCAGCTTCCCCGATGTTCACCCCGTGTTCTATGTTTCGATGCTCCGCAAGTACCTTCATGACCCTTCCCATGTGATTCAGCACCAGACGATCCAGCTGGAGTGCGATCTTTCATTCACCGAGCAGCCGGTGGTCATTTTGGATCAGCAGGTTAAGAAATTGAGGTCGAAGGTTACACCGTCCGTCAAGGTTCTTTGGCGTGGCCCGAACAGTGAGGAGGTCATCTGGGAGACCGAGGACGAGATGATGAAGAGATATCCCCATCTTTTTGAAGGTATGCATAGTTAAATTCTAAATTCGGGGACCGAATTTCTTTAAGGGGGAAGATTGTAACGCTTTGAATTTCGTTTAGGCAGTTTTTCGATAATTGGCAAAATAATCAGTCTTTTCCGTAAAAAGTCAAAATAAGTATTTTTCAATATAGGCCTAATTATACAAAATTTAGATAAAATATTGCTAGAATTTGGTCACTAAATTGTCACTTAAAATTTTTTTGTTATTTAAAATTTTTTCCTTTATTAATTATTTTTAATATTATTTTAAGCTTTTAAAAATACATTAAATTAGTGATAAATACAAATTTAAATGGGTAAATTACACACATAGGAACCATTATAAACTAATATTTAGTGTAATAAAAATTGTATCAAGACTTTTCAAGATTTTAGTTCTAGGGTTTGAAAATTAAATCAAAAATGAATTTAAAATGGGTTTTTTTTGTAAAATTTGATGTGATATGCATTAATTGACCTTTGAAGATGCTTTTTGTGTAGAATTTTCTACACAATTCCCTCATTCTCCCCTCCTCTACCCTCAGGCCGAGCTCACCTGCAGAAAACCCTCCTCTTTCTCCATTTTCTTGCTTCAAAATTCCTTCAAAAATCAACAAAAATACACAATTTTCTTCATAAATTCAAAACCTAAATCCTATTCTACCTCTTCCCAAACTCTCATTGGTTTAAAACAAATAGAAAAGAGGAAACTTTGGAGGCTTAGTGCAAGGGGATCAACACATGGGAGGTATAATTTTAATCTAGTTGTTAAATTGGTAGTTTAATTATGCTAATTTAGATTTTTAAAGTGTTAATTTGATTTTAATTTCTTGTTTAGGAAATTCTAGTTAAGGTTTGGAATTTTAATTAGGGTTTGAAGCATTGTTAATAAATTAAGTTGGTGTTTTGGCCATCTAGTGGGTTAGTTTGGAAATTTGTGCTAATTTGTGAACGCTATATCGTTAATTCGCGAGGTTTGCATCGGAAATTTATATGCGAATGCTTACTAGGTTTTCTAAATTATTAGGAGGTTATTAATTTGTGATATCTTGACAATACTATTAGCATCTACTACGACTTGTAGGATGTGCGAATGCGGAGTTTGGTTTAGTCGGATTTTTAGTTTTGACGGTTGCCCCGAAGCGACGATTTTAGTTAAGCTTTTAGTGATTTTCGTGTGTTTTCCGCGCACCGAGTGCACGTTGTGCCTAAATTCTGGGCGTTGATCTTTTCATATTGTGACTTGCGTCGTTCCATGATGTTTAATCTTATGTTGTGTGTTGTGCAATTATAGAATCGGTGGCGGAAACATCGAATGCGGCACGCAAACGCAATGCGGTGGTTGGATCAGATTAGCGAGGCGTCCGGGTGAGTAGATGTATACATCTATGCGAAAATAATTTGGATGGCGCGATGCGCCCTATAGTTAGGATCACTTTATTACTTGCAAATTATATGCATAGTTAGGTAGTTAACCATCTCATTCATATACATACCCGTCTAGTTATTCGTCTGCTGGCATTGCATGGATATCTATATACCTATGTATGATATCACCCCTTAGGACACTTACACCATTACCATTGGCTCATGTTGCACGCGCACTATTCATGTGAGCACACACGCCTTGGTAATTGACATGTCACGAGCACTTTAGAACCTGCTTGGTTTAGTATCACCACTTGCATCATACATGATATATTGAATCGCATAGCATGTATATACATCGCATCATCATTATGCTTATATTGATTTCTAGCCACAAATCACATCGCATACCTTTGATATCATAAGCATTTATCATATACAACATGTTGGGCATTATGAATTTCTTGAGGATTTCAGTATTGATGAGATTTCTGAATTTTAGGGAAAACCGTAAGAATTTAACAAAAATTTATTATCATCATTTTTAAAATAAAGTTACGGTTTTCTCGTGATGTATGTGTCATCCACCATGAGTTTTCATGTTTTCTGTTGGATTTCGAGACCCGATTCGAGGAGTGGATGAACCGTCTCGGGTACATGGTGGGCCCAGTATGGTACCCCGGGGCAAGAAGATCGAGTTGTAGACGATGAGCCTAGCAGGGGAAGACTACCTATGGGTGATGTCTGGCACAGCAGATATCCGGAGGATACCGACCGTTGTCGTGAGATTTGATGATATGGGCCGATCCATACTGACGGAGCCCGATGTATTGAGATATCGATATAGTGAGACATTGAGACAGATGTATTTTCATATTTGGTGTCGATACTTGACACGGTTTTCGGATTATTTCATTGATGGTACTTTAGCTTTTGCACAGATATTCTTTTTCTGAGTTAAGAATGCAGAGAATCATCGTATATAAATACTTAAAGATTTCGTATTGATGTTGCATACATGTGCATACATACTAGTGGCATTGCATCACATCTAGACATACATGTAGTGACGCATTTGCGTGCATTCTTACGATAGCCTTATTAGATGTTATATTCTACTCACGTGCTGGCAACTCACCCCCGTTGTGCCACAGTGTCTTGCAGGTCGGACCCGTCAGCCTTGTAGCGGCGGGCTTATCTTATCATTTGCTTCTTTTGCCCAGACTCGCGACATTGCTCGTAGGTGGGTTGCGAGGACACTTTATCTTTTTTGTACCTTCTTTGTATCTAGTATTCTCCATCTACCACTTCTTATTTGTATATGCGACCTTGTGATGAGACTGAGAGATTTGTGTATATGTGGTTTCTTTGGGGTCGAGCTCACTTGAGCCGACGTTGTGTTTTTCTTATATTTTGCATTTCTTTATGCTCAATTGCTTGATTTTGCATATATATTGTGTGTGGTTGTGATCCGCCTTGGGGAAAGAGCTAGCTCCTTATTAGGGATGCCATTTTGTTATCACAGGTTATATATCTTGTACTCATTTTTGGGGGCTAGTATTTACAAAGGAGACTCTGCCGAAATTTCTGGAAAATTTTGATGCTTTAAAATAAGGATTTATACAACTTAAATGGTTTAAAATTGTTTTCATAAAGGTTTTCCTTCACTCTTATTGCTTATGGTTTAGATTTTCTAGGCATTGGCTGACTTAGGTTACATTACCTCTTGAGACGTCTCGTAATCTAAGTGGCAGTCATGTTCCGTACCTTCGGGTCGTGACAAGGAGTCAGCTGAGAGAGAATCCCATTCTCTTTTAAATAGTCCAGGAACTCATTGCTCAAGTATTCTCCTCCTCGATCAGATCGAAGGATCTTAATACTTTTACCCGTTTGGTTCTCGACTTCGTGCTTATATTCTCTGAATTTCTTAAAAGCTTAAGACTTGTGTTTCAACAGGAACACATGTCCGTATCTTGAGAGATTTTCGGTGAATGTAATGAAGTAGGGGGCACCATTCCTGGCATTTGTAGACATGGGACCGCATACATCACTATGTATCAGTCCCAAGAGTTCCGTCACTCTTTCTCCGTGTCCACTAAATGGAGTTTTGGTCAACTTGCTTTTGAGACATGACTGGCAAGTGTCATAAGATGAAAATTCGAACGGATTCAAATATCCATCCTTATACAACTTAGCTAGTCGTGTCGCATTGATATGACCTAGTCTACAATACCATAGGAAGGATTCGTTCATTTCTGAACTCTTTCTCTTGTGTGTGTTTTGTACATTAAGAACCGTGGTTTGATCTAGAACGTATATGCCATTATTTAACGAGCCTGATCCAATCAACTTTTGATTCAGGAATATGTTCATAACATTATCCTGTACTACAAAATAAAATCCTTCTTTACTCAATAAAGAAACTGATATAATATTGCATATCAGTGTCGGAATGTAATAGTATTCGTTCAGAATCATTGTATTACCATTTGGTAACACAAGGTGATATTCGCCAACTGCTTTGGCTGCAACATTTGCACCATTCCATACTCTTATGGAATGACCACCCTCTCCCAGTTCTCTACCTTTCTTTAGCCCATGTAATATATTACATATGTGGGATCCCGATCCGGTATCTAATACCCAGGACGTAGAGTGAACTGAGAAACAGTTCTCGATAACTAACACACCCGAAGAAGATGCATCAACATGCTTATTCTTCGTTTGGGCGGCGTGAGAATCTGGATATTCCCCTATTTCCTGTTCAGTCTTATAACAGTTATAAGACAGAACAAAACCAACGTTCCCCTGCTCAGTATAACAAGCGGGTTCGGTCAATAGATCCATATTATTATCTTGATTAAGCCCGGACATGGTCGCTACCTGGAGAGAGAGAGAAGAAAAACACTTTAGCGTATGCTCTTGCAAGATTAGATTGGTTATTATCTTATCTAATCAGGATGGCTCCCACTGTTTTCATCAAATCTTCCTTCAAACCTAAAAAGGTAAGACTAGCCCGGATTAATTACACCTTACAAGTTCGCCAATCTTTCAGCCAGGTCAGTGTTGGTACTTTGAGGGAGGTTCTCCGTGCTTTCGCACGGACCTAATTAAAATAAACCTCGTTTTCCCAGAGGCTTAACCCTGTTAACTCCTTTCTAGACACCTACTTGATCGGCTAATTGTCATGTGTAAAACTCTCCCAGGAGTAACTCTTACTCGCAGTAGGTATCGGGATCCAACTATCTCATAGAAGGTATGCAATCTCATTGCAAATTTCAACATTTGAAATTCCCGATAATACTTTTTCCCTTAGCATGCTATGACCTTGACGCAAGCCAACAAACCATAGTGCGCTAGTCAAGTTCAACCCGTCATTTCCTGATTGAATTAAACCCACCCGCACGACCCTTGACGCAGGCCAACAAAGTCGTACGACTACCTTAATACAATCTCATCTTATGTTGCAGGTAAGCACTAGTTAGCTACCGCACACTACGCCTTGACGCAGGCCAACAAACGTAGCACGAATACTAAGTAGTATTTATCTGAAATGACGGAGGGCTACGACAGGTTTTTCAGAAAACTTTTTGCGTAATGAACTTGATATCATTATAGAAACAAGTGATTTTGAAAAGGAGTGTTTTTTAGGTTTTTACTAGTTTCGCTAAAGAGGTCACTCCCGGTGAAGGGATCTTGGCTCTTTCCTTATGGAATAAGGTGCAGGATATTTCATAAATACCACTATGCAAAGCATAGTCTACAAAAGCAATCAAAAACAAAACCAAGTGAGTTGTAGCATCTGCTAGTTTTGCTAAAGAGGTCACTCCCGGTGAAGAGATCTCGGCTCTTTCCTTATCGAATAAGCTGCTGGATATTCTACAAGGAATACCGCTATGCAAAGCAAAAACTAGAGCTACCCTTTTTATAAATTTGATTCTAAAACATCTTTTAGGTTTCTTTTCTTTCATTAATCTCATTAATGAATCCCATCATTTAATCTTCCTAAGCATCACAGAAGAAACAAAAATACAACGTACGCTTATGCCATCCGCATTCGCCACAGTGTCTCGTTATGCACCGTTAGGTTACTTAACTAACGGCATACCGGGACAGGACTAGCGCGGGTGTAAAACATAAGCAACGTCTATTATATATCATATATACAATAATAAAGTATTCATCTTACGCATATAGAATGATCACATCACAGTATATTAGCAGCAGAAGATAACATATGAAATATTGGATATACTAGGAGGTCCGTGTTTTATTTTGAGCTTGTATAAAACATGGATTCTACGGTCACGATGAATAGCCAAACCCACATCCCTAGACCTCTACGAAATAGGCAAGCAACCCTACTAATTCTAGGGTTAGGAGACCCGGTCTCGACTCCTCGAGATGGCTTCTCACTGGACCCTAAAACCCGGTTACTTGTGCTATCCTGTTTGGGTCTATCCTAATACGGAAAAGTAAATAATATACAATGGTGACATCATCCTCAATCCGGAAGTGCCCCAATAAAAAAATATTACATACATTGAATTTTACATGAATGAAAATAAAAACCCTCATCTCACCTAAAAACCCCGGCTATTCAAAACACGACGATCCAATATAACATATCACAGCAACACATAACATCACATGTCATCAACGTAAGTAAATAGACGTATCCCAATTGTCGTTGGCATATAGCATCGAAACCGGCGATACACCACATATTACACTTACGGTCCCAGAAAAGAAAATGTAAAACTATAACATTTGGAATCATAACTGCCCTTAGACAACTCAAACCCGGGACATCACATATCCAAGATTTCATGCCTAACAATGTAAAGCTCGCATTTAGGTCTCACCCATGAAAACACTTTTCAAAATAAGTCGGATAATTCAACAAGATTTCCGATTACACCCGAGACTGAAATGTTAGATTTACACGCAACAAACAAATTTGTAGATTCCAATTATTGTATCTCATTACAGAAGGCTAGACGATGTTAAAAAATTCGATCGAATCAATGAATTCCCAAAATTCCCAGAAAGCTCAACACTTGAGCACTGTTAAAATTAACCAGAGACATGCCATAGAACCTACGGACATACAGCTGAAGGGCCCGACCCAAGCCTCTCAAGTGGCGCCGCGGATCCGCCGCCAAAACCTTGTTTTAGCCGCGGATCCACGGTCACATGGACGAGTTAGGGTTTCGTTCTTCAGGTGTGTCCATAGAATTCTATGCTTGTTTTTCTGAATATTTTTAACATGGAAAAATCCAACTTTTTGAAAAATTTCCAGAGAGGGGGTATAATTTGGGTATTCGGGGTTCGATCGGACTTTTAACTTTGCCTACGCAACGCCTAATGCTCTAGCTAGGCTCTGATACTACTGTAAGGTTCTTAGGCACTAGAACAAGGTTCTACAAGGCATCAAACATGACGGATTTAAATTTTTCAAGTGCCAAACAACCTAAGCAAGGATCTTAACTAGAGAATTAGGGTTATAAACTTAAAGCAAATAATTTTACTACTAAGTGAGAGGAATTACAACCTTTGTAGTCCGTTCCTTCGCTTCATAAGCTCCGATTTGAAGTCCCTTCGCTGCAATCATCATGCTCCCGGACTCTAGAGAGGCTCCATGAGGTGAATGTTCCATAGTTGTTTGAAGTCTTTACTATCAAAGATGATCTATCTTGAGGAATCACAAACCCAAGCATACACTTCACTTATTAGGTATTAGTGAAGCAAACACCCTAATCTAAGTGGCTAGGATAGATGGGGATGATGAAGTAGGAATTTCTCTCTCTTTAGTTTTCTTTATCTCACTTTTATTCATTACATAATAAAAAGCTAGAAAGCTTTTTGAATAGGAAGAAGAAGATGAAGTTGTGATGAATGAATTATGGTTGAGGTTAGAAATGCAACTTAGGTTAAGCATGTCATGCTTAACCCTTTTAGAGAATAAACCATGAGGTAGGGTTAGGGTTGGGTTAATAAATATCAAGGAAAATATCTAAAGAGTGGACTTTGTCAACCATGACAAATATGTCACATAATTTAGAATTAACCCAAAACAAAACATTAACCCTTATCCAAACCCTAGCATGGTTTAATCTCAAAACCCTAGTTGCATATGTAACCCTAACATGTTACAATATTATATATCACATATATAATATATAATGTAACAAAAGAAAATAATACAATTAACATATATCACATATATATCAATATATTATCAAGTGAGAAAAAGAATCATTTAAGTGAGCTTATATTAGTTAATGTAATGTAATATATCACATATATAACTATACATTAAATTATTAAATCAACACTTGATTTAATAATCCGGCTATTTTATAGATAACCGACTAATATAACATGTATCCATTCACCGAATCAACACCTGATCCGATGACCCGGCTATATCACATATACCCGGACGATATCACATATCGAAAGAATCGAATACGGTATCACATACACGTATTATTCTCGGTCCCGCACATATCTCATATGTGCTCCTACTCTTTTTTGCCTGAGCCAGGAAACCTCTATGTAGGACTCTAAAGAATCGTCAATACGCCGGCAGTAGGTGATGATCATATCAAACACCCACAAGCGGCAAGAGGTCAGCTAAACGTAACAGCCACCCGGGTATTGAGCTATCAGAAGATCAACAAGCAAGCTTGTAGATTCTCCTATGAATCCAATCAGTAACACTCACGTACAGTCCGGTCTCTTCATCTGATATGTCGCATATCAGTCTAGGGGTAGTAAACGTCAGACCCCGGTAAACGATAAGTCATGTTGTTATGAGGCTCATAACGGGTCGAGAAACTACTGATAATACTTACCAGTAGATCTCCATATCAGCCCTGGCCAGGGACTTCCAGTTATAGCCAATCGAACACAGCGCAATATCAACCCCCAATACCGGGAGAGACGAAACCCCTCCTATCGCTCATTGCCTCCATATGATTCGGGACTGTACCTAAAAGCCACCATTTTGCACGTCCTCTTGAACGTGGTAAGATGGAAATCAAAGCACAGTGGGAATCACACAAGACTCTATGACGATCTCGGGTTTACAGACTAACCTGTACTGGTGTCACCAGAGAACTGCTATCTGACGATAAGTATAATATTATCTAGGGGTTCTCGGTGAGTCCGTTCACTGTACCCAGTCTCCACTGAGCACCCGTACACCTTCTCTGATGTCAAACACTAATGGATATGGGATCATCCATCACCCATCCTATGGGTCGAGAAGCGTATACGCTAGTCTACTCTGGAGTATCGATGGCCTGTCTCGATACATCCTTGACTAGGAACTGTTATAGGATGTACTCTTGGACTACCCTGGCTCAACTAGTATGATCTGCATCATTGTCCTTGTAGTCGAGTACATATCCTAAGGGCTTTATCAACATGTGAGAGCAAGAAAGTAAACCAATACAAGTCAACATGTTAAAAAAAAGTGAAACCAGATAGCATACTATCATGTCAAGCAAGAAAGTCCTCTCTATATATATCCAAGCATCCACTATAATATACATCATATGTACAACAATGGCCTCTAGGGCATATACATAACTAACAGTTGGAAGCTGGGTGAATTGATTTATCTCATTTCAGATCCGTGAAGTTTTATGATTTGGGTAGAATTTCTTCAGAAACGCTTTTACAAACTCTTCCTAGCTGGTTATTGAATGAGACACGGTGCTATACAGCCACTTTTCAGCGAGGTCACACAAAGTGAAAGGAATAACTTATAGCCGTATAACATCATCAGATAGTTGGATTGTCTTCATCATCGCACACACGTTTTGGAATTTATTGATGAAGGTATAGACATCTTTAGATTCAAGCCCGTAAAATTTGGGCAGCATGTTGATGAAGTGGGGCTTAATTTCGAAATTATCCCTATTGGCCGGTGGGAGAGAAAGATAAGTAGGGAGTGCAACGCGGGTAGGATAATCAATCTTGGAGCGCGATTCGCTGTGGCGCTGCAACAAGAGGTGGTCATGGGTTATTCGTACCAAGTGGAGGTGGAATCATTTCCGTTGTGATGTTAGGAGGAGATCCTGACATCTCGTAAGAAGAATTGGGTGAAGGTGAAGGTGAAGGTGAAGCTGTATGAACAGAATCGCGGTCAACGTCGGAGTTGGCCGGCAAAGGTAAGGGTGAAAAAGGCGTGGACGGATTTTCGATGTCGGAGTCGATCGCGTAGCGACTAACGTAACGCGGACTAGACGGGAACTAGTATCCCGAGTCCAAACAGACATACACTAAACGAGTTTAATGTAGTCAAAGCGTAGAATGGGAGGGTAAGAAAACGTCAATAAAGAAAAGTTGGTGAAAGGTCGGTGGAATGGAAATTTGACGACAAATGGAAAGTTTTATAAAAGTTTTGGTTTTTTTTAGAGAGTTTTGCAAAATATATACGGATTTATGGACACAATTTCAAGCTATCAAAGTCACAATATGCACAATCACACCTAGAGTTATGGTCTTCAAAGTCCACTTGACTGCTCCTAACTGTTTCAAAGTGACAAGTTGAAAGATAACCCTCAAATTGCCTCTTCACTACCAATTATGGCCAGGTAAAAACAAGTGAGGTAAGAAGGGTTCCGCTCATGAATCACCGTGAGACGAGCCTTTTAAAATTACCTCCTCACTTGTCTAGCCTAGGCACCACAAAGTCAAGTTTAGATAAACGACCGAATGCCACAACCTTCTTCTGTCCTGTTGAGCACGACAAGTCCTTAGTTGGCTGAGTCTAGATATTTTTTAATTAAGCTCAAGGGTAATACATATACTTTTAGTGATTTTTAGGGTCTTAGGAAGGGTGATGAAATCCCCACCTAATCTGAATTTGTGTTATAACCCCTTAAAGTACGTATTATTTATGCAAAACGATAACAAACAAAAATCTAATACACTTGCAAAAATTTTATTTGGCGGTGGCACAAAGAATCCTGCACAAAAACAGTTTTATTAAAGAAGGGGAGAGAATTTGCGCAAAGAATACTGTAGAAAAAAATATTTCAGTAGAGTTCAGAAGGGGTAGACAGAAGAATGAAATACTCACAAAAGTTTTTGGCACTGAAGTGACAGGTTGACCTCGGTTCTGCGGTCAAACCTACTCTATTGCCGCGATTCAGCGGTGGGTTAGATAACTTAAAGCTTCAAATTTCTTCCCTGTGCTACAGATGATCTTCTCTTCTGGTTTAGAGCCTCTGAGTCTTGAATTAGTCACTAAATTTGCTCTGGAATTTGTACGGTTAGCCGCGGTTTCGTCTTGATCCGCCGCGGTGTAGCCACGAGATGTGGGTCTAACTCCCCACGACTTTGGCACTGAACTTGATCTTCTCTCTATTCTGCACGCTTGCACAAAAAGAATCAAAAAAATAACAAGATGGTTTTTACAGTTTATTTATTTATTTATATATATTCACAAATTAACCCGAAACAACACAAAGAAATAAACTACCATTTCCCCGCCAACGGTGCCATTTGATTGTTAGACTTTCAGTGTGCTATTTAAATTACCGCAATCAAGACGGTTTCGCTTGGTAGCTAGCCGGTTGAGTACGGGTCGATCCACGGAGAGATGGGAATCTTTTTTTTACTTTTTTAACGAGTTAATTCCAAAATGTTTGAGTTTGTTCAAAATTAACTATGTGCTTAGATATGTATGATAATAGAGCTTGTTAGGGTTAGGATTATGTTAGTTTGAGTTAGGAGTTCACTCACTTCTTTCGTTTGCCATTCTTGATATCGATGTTACCGTAATCGGCAACAACGGGGATTAGAGCGACTAGGAAGGAAATTTGTGAGTATAAACTAGGCTTTCAAACGCTTAGTTCCTTCCTTTTGGTCCTTGTCCGTCCGTTCTTGGCTCTTAGCCATAACCTCCGGTCAATTCAACTACAACCGGTCTCACTAGGGTGTCACCGCTATCATATAGGATAGGGTGCCGTACGGATAGGGTGCCGTACGGAGCGAATTGTAGTTGCCTTGACGGGTGTTCGAATCAAGATGTTGGGCAAAGAAAAGAGTAAGAGAGATTTCCTTCTCTCAAATTTTCCCTGTCCTACCCTAACAAGTGAGAAACTACTCACTCATTATAAAAGAAAAAGAAAACAAAACAAACAAAGTAGAAAAAAAGAAATGAGGTAGAAAATTACAACTAGCTATTTAGGACCTCACCTAGGCAAGGATCACTCTTAAGCATCATGGTTGCAAGGATAAAAGAGAAGAAGAACAAGAACAAACAAAAAACAACAACTACTTATCAAAGAAAATTACAGGCAACATATGTAAAAACTAAATTACAAGACATGCATAAAAAAGTAACTCTTATTCATTTATCATTCACTCAAAGCTCTCACTACAATGATAATGGAGGAAAGATGAAGAAGAAAAAGAAATTACACAAAATTCTAACACAAAACTAGTCAAAAATCTATATCCTCATATGGCTCTGGTCTGGAGTATTTATAGGCAGTGAAGTGAAGCCCTAGGATCTTTTTCTGAGCCATTACAAAATACCAAAACTAACCCTGAAGAATTGGCACGAGTCGCCACGTGTCGGCCGCGGAACCGCCGCGAAAATGGGTTACTAGCCGTGGAAGCGCTGCGCTTTTAGGTGATTGATTTGTCGTTTTTTCTGGAGTGCCTTGTGTTGCTATTGTTAGTTAAATGTATGCCCTAGAGACCATTATTGTACATGTGATGTATATTATAGTGGATGCTTGGATATATATAGAGAGGAATTTCTTGCTCGACATGATAGTATGCTATCTGGTTGCTCTTTGTCTTAACATGTTGACCTGTATATGTGATACTGTCTTTCTCTCACATGTTGATAAAGCCCTTAGAATATGTACTTGACTACCAGGACTATGATGGAGATCATACTAGTGGGCCAAGGGTAGTCCACAAGTAGATCCTATAATTATTCCTAGTCGAGGGTGTATCGAGACAGGGCATCGATATTCCAGAATAGACTAGCGTATACGCTTCTTGACCAAATGATGGACGATGGTTGATCCCACATCCATTGGTGTATGACATCAAAGATAGTATACGGGTGCTTAGTGGAGACTGGATACACTGAACGGACTCGCCGAGAACTTCTAGTTGGTATTATACCTATCGTCAGATAGTAGTTCTCTGGTGACACTGGTACAGGTTAGTCTGTAGACCTGAGATCGTCATAGAGTCTTGTGTGATTCCTACTGTGCTTTGATTTCCACTTTACCATGTTCAAGAGAACGTGCAAAACGGTGGCTTTTGGGTACGGTCCCGAATCACATGGAGGCAATGAACGATAGGAGGGGATTCGTCTTTCCCGGTATTGGGGTTGATGTTGCGCTGTGCTCGATTGGCTATAACAGGAAGTCCCTGGCCAGTGCTGATACGGATATTAACTGGTAAGTGTTATCAGTAGTTTCTCAACCCGTTATGAGCCTCACATCGGCACGACTTATCGGTTACTGGGGTCTGACGTTTACCACCCCTAGACTAGATATGCGACATATCAGAAGAAAAGACCGGACTGTACGGTAGTGTTACCGACAGGCTTTTCATGAGTAAGAGTAGGCTTGCTTGTTGATCTTCTGATCGCTCGATACCCGGATAGCCGTTATGTCCAGCTAGTACCGCTGACGGCTTGTGGGTGCCTGATATGATCATCACTTACTACCGGCGTATTGACGAGTCTTTAGAGTGCTACACAGAGGTTTTACTGGCTCAGGCAAAACTTAGTAGGAGCGCATATGTGATATGTACGGGATCGAGATTAATACGAGTATTGTAGGGTGTTTTTCGTCACCCCATTGAGATGGGAATACGCGCGCACTTGTCAGGCGTACTACAGATTCCCCCTGCCTAGGGTAGGCCGGGGTTTAATGATTGTGGGGATCCGAATCTCCGGCAGCCGCGGACTAAGCTGCCGTTAATTACCCCTCGCCTTTGGGGCGAGGGAACCTCCGATTAACGGGTTAAAATGGTCATGCGAACTCAATGTGCAGTGTACGTGTGTTGTGTTTTGAAAGGGGGGTTTTGGATATATCGGGAGCCACGCAGAGTTTTTACGGGGGTCCCGCTACCCGGATAGCGGGCTGGGGGTCAAGGGGGCTAGCAGCCCCCTTGCGGGGTGCGGGGCAGCGCCCCGTTAGAAATTTTTTTCTAGCAGGGACAGTGTCGTGGAGTACGTGTATGTATAAATTTGTATACATATGTATATGTGTATATATGTACACAAAAGAGGGGGAAAAGACATCCAAGGGATGCGCAGGTGCGCAAGCGCGCGCGCCACGTGTCGGCACGCGGGCGACTTGCGCAACTGCGCAGTTGCGCAAGCGCGCGCGCCACGTGTCGGCACGCGGGCGACTTGCGCAACTGCGCAGGTGCGCAAGCGCGCGCGCCACGTGTCGGCACGCGGGCGACTTGCGCAACTGCGCAGTTGCGCAAGCGCGCGCGCCACGTGTCGGCACGCGGGCGACTTGCGCAACTGCGCAGGTGCGCAAGCGCGCGCGCCACGTGTCGGCACGCGGGCGAGTTGCGCACACAACAGGCTTTTAGCCTAAAAAGATTTCTCTGAAGAGAAATCAAAGAGGAGTTAGACTCCTGAGTGTTTTTTTTTTGTTGGGTTAATGGAAGGGTTCTTCTTCTTCCTCCTGTTGCTTGCTGGATCTTGATGATCAAGAGATGTGAGATCTCAAAATCTCTCCTTTCTGAGATCTAATGGCAGATCCAAGTTCCCCTTTGTGGGTTTTGTGGTGTAAAACTATTTAGTTTTGAAAAAGGAAGAGTAAAACTCTTGATTTAATTCAAGAGAAAGAAGAAGGTTTTAGAACCTTGAAGAAGGAAGAAAGAGCTCAGCTCTAATTTTTGTGGAGAGAATGAAAGGTGTTATTTTATTCATCATCATTTTGCCTTTTATAGGCTTACATATTTGCATATAGCCCCTTGGGCTTTACAAAATGGCATTTTGCCTATTCCATGGCTCATGTGCCATTACATTTTTGCACATAAGCCATGGGCTTACAAAATATTGGCTTTATGCCCATTTTACATACATTCATGTATAAAAAATTACATAAAAATTATTTATTACATGATTTTTTTTGTTGGCATGGCGGAAGGCCAGACGCTTCGTGTTCGGGCTCGACCTGGGCATTGGCCCACTTGCTTGGGCTTGGGCCCACCTGGCTTGGGGTTGACCTTGACTTTGACTCGGTCAACAGGGGTGTAAATTTTTACCCCAACAAAGTGCCCCCCATCAATAAATGCACACAGCATATATGGGTCGTGTGCATGAAATTGATGGATCTTCTTTCACGTGGAGGCGACTTGCTTTGGTTCCCACTTTTGGGACGCACTGCCCTTTTTACGACATGGACAGTCGACGCTTGACGCGTCTCCGAGACGGAGTGTCCGTGGTAGACGTTTCCCTGACCCGGAGTGATTTGGTTCCCGATTTGTGGGGAGCTTGCACTGCCCGTTTTACGACATGGACGGTCGACGCTCTGATCCGGAGCGATTTGGGTTCCCAGTTTGCGGGAGCCTGCACTGCCCTTTTTGCGACATAGACGGTCGACGCTCTGGTCCGGAGCGATTTGGGTTCCCAATTTGCGGGAGCCTGCACTGCCCTTTTTGCGACATAGACGGTCGACGCTCTGATCCGAAGCGATTTGGGTTCCCAATTTGCGGGAGCCTGCACTGCCCTTTTCGCGACATAGACGGTCGACGCTCTGATCCGGAGCGATTTGGTAGATGTGTCCCCGGCACGGAGTGTCGCTGGTCGACGTTTCCCCGACATGGAGTGTCTGTGGTAGGACGTTTCCCCGAGACGGAGTGCCTGTCGTAGGACGTATCCCCGAGACGGAGTGCCTGTGGTAGGACGTATCCCCGAGACGGAGTGCCTGTGGTAGGACGTATCCCCGAGACGGAGTGCCTGTGGTAGGACGTATCCCCGAGACGGAGTGCCTGTTGTAGGACGTATCCCCGAGACGGAGTGTCTGTTGTAGGACGTATCCCCGAGACGGAGTGCCTGTTGTAGGACGTTTCCCCGAGACGGAGTGCCTGTTGTAGGACGTATCCCCGAGACGGAGTGCCTGTTGTAGGACGTATCCCCGAGACGGAGTGTCTGTTGTAGGACGTATCCTCGAGACGGAGTGCCTGTTGTAGGACGTTTCCCCGAGACGGAGTGCCTGTTGTAGGACGTTTCCCCGATACGGGGTGCCTGTTGTAGGACGCAGAGGTCGATGTTGGAATTGGTTGGTTTGATTTGTTTGATTTGAGTTGACATCAGCATCGCTGTACTGGAATATGGTACCAGGAGCGAATCATCATCTGTCTTTGAGAGGATTTGGGAATTGGGGTTTTTGTTTGGCATCTGCATTGCTGCACTGGAATAATGCCAGGAGCAACTCATCATGTGCCCCGAGAGGATTTGGATTGGGTTTGTTTGTTTGGCATCTGCATTGCTGCACTGGAATAATGCCAGGAGCAACTCATCATTTGCCCCAGGAGGATTTGGGAATTGGTTTTGTCGTTTGGCATCTGCATTGCTGCACTGGAATAATGCCAGGAGCAACTCATCATGTGCCCCGAGAGGATTTGGATTTGTTTTTTTGTTTGGCATCTGCATTGCTGCACTGGAATAATGCCAGGAGCAACTCATCATGTGCCCCGAGAGGATTTGGATTTGGTTTGTTTTTTTCGTTTGGCATCTGCATTGCTGCACTGGAATAATGCCAGGAGCAACTCATCATGTGCCCCGAGAGGATTTGGATTTGGTTTGTTTTTTTCGTTTGGCATCTGCATTGCTGCACTGGAATAATGCCAGGAGCAACTCATCATGTGCCCCGGGAGGATTTGGGAATTGGTGGCTTACGAGACAGGTTTAGATCCCTGTCACCTAAGGCTTTTCAATTTTATGGGCCGTGAGGGTCCCATAAAAGCATTTTCTCCCTACGAGTCGAAAGGATCTCGTAGGTGTATTTTCTCCTTAGGAGTCGTGGGGACTCCTAAGTGTATTGCTCCTTTGTGAGTCGTAAAGATCTCACGCGGGAATTTTCTCCTCACAAAGTCGAGAGGACTTTGCGAGTGCATTTAATTTCTTCTCTTTTTTTTTTACGAGTTTGCGCCCTTTCGGGTTTTCACAAACTCGCCGGCAGTCCTGCTGTTTTTACTCACGGAGCCCTTTCGGGTTTTCATCCGTGCCCATTTTGCTTGTGGACATACCGTTCTTCTTTTTTTGTTTTCCCTTTTTTTTTCTTTTTTTTTTTTCTTTTTCTTTTGGAATCTTCCCTGCCGGTGGGACTTTGAATGTGGTCTCACCGGTAGGACTTGGGAGAGATTGGGATCATTTTACGCCCGTGGATTGTATACGGTTTTGCAGGATGTATGATCCAGACCGTAGGGCCATAAAAATTTTGGGACTTTGTTGGCGTCTGCATCGCTGCACTGGAATATGGTACCAGGAGCGACTCATCATTCGCCGTTGGGGTATGGGAGTTGGAATTTGGTTGGCGTCTGCATCGCTGTACTGGAATGTAGTACCAGCAGCGACTCATCATTCGCCGTTTTGGGGTATGGGATTTGGAATTTGGTTGGCGTCTGCATCGCTGCACTGGAATATGGTACCAGGAGCGACTCATCATTCGCCACTTGGGGATTGGGAAGCGATGGCTTAGGAGACAAGTTTGGATCCCTATCACCTAAGACTTTTCAATTTTATGGGCCGTGAGGGTCCCATAAAAGCATTTTCTCCCTACGAGTCGTAAGGATCCCGCAGGTGTATTTTCTCCTTAAGAGTCGTGAGGACTCCTAAGTGTGTTTTTCCTTGGTGAGTCGTAAGGATCTTACGAAGGTTTGTTCTCCTCATGCATCGTGAGGACACATGAGTGGGTCTTTCCAATGAAGTATAATTCCAAAGGCGGAGACCAGCCGTGTAACTGGTGGTTGCGGTGGGGCATGGGTATGCTGAGAATTATTTGAGCCCGTGGATTGTATACGGTAGCCAATTTGGGGACTGGCCGTAGGGCTGGGAGAATTTTGGAAATTTGAATTTTTGTTGGCGTCTGCATCGCTGCACTGGAATATGGTACCAGGAGCGACTCATCATTCGCCGTAGTTTTTTTGTTTTTGTTGTTTTTTTTTGTTTTTGTTTTTTTTTTTGTTTTACCGCGATTGCTCTATCATTTCAGCTTTTCTTATCGCGAAGGTCGCGATTGCCCTATCATTTCGGCTATTTATTCGCGGTTGCCCCATCATTTCGGCTTTATTTTCATTTTCATTTTTACTCGCTGATTTTTATTGCGAGTTGCCCCATCATTTCGGCTTTTCTTTATTTTTTTCTTTTATTTACACATTTTTTTTTGTATTTACATTTTTTTTTTTTACATTCCCAGTTTAACGACTTAGAGGTCGATTGTTTCCCAGTTTAATGACATGGTGGTCGACTATTCCCAGTTTAAAGACTTGGTGGTCTGTTGTGTCCAGAGAAAGGCGGGTGTTTGAGAGAATCAGGTCCCTGAAGGACTTCGGCCCCCGTCTGTATGAAATTGACGGTCGCAGCTTGATTGTTTGTTAACACGCCAGGGGACAATGATATTTCTCCTGCCTTGTATTGTTTCTCGACCCAATCCTTGAAGATGCAACAGTCTTCAATAGTATGCCCCAACACTCGGTGGTATGGGCAAAAGTTGGGATGATCAGTCTTGTTTGCTTCACTTAGCCTTTTCGGTTCTGGTAGCCGCAGGCCATTCTTCAGAGCATCTTTAAAAATTTTGTGGACCTTGTCCCTTCGGAATGAGTAGACCTTATTTCTTCTTTCCTCCAAAGTTGGCTCTCGAGGCTGGTCAGTTTTTGCTCCGCCCGTTCTCTGCTTATTTGGAGAATCGGTGATACTAGAACTTCCGCCTTTTCGGTTGTCGTCCCTCCAAGGTTTCGGTCTGTTTGTGAACTGAAGATCCTGAGCGGACTCGGGCTTTGAGCGTTCCAACGTTTGGACCTTTTGGTCAGCTCTTGGAATGTTTTGAGACCCGCGGTACATAGAAACGGGGCCATCCAGTTGTTGAGATTTCCGACGAGGAGACTGACAGATTGGTCCTGCTCTATCGGCGGTTCGCATTTGACGGAGAGATTGCGCCATCGGGTTATAAAATCCGTGCTGCTTTCGTCGCTCTTGGGCTTGGTCCTCACGAGCTCGGCAATGGTAATCTTATCGCTGACGCTCATGAACCTCTGCCGAAACAGAGACTCCATTCGGACAAAAGTTGTGACGGAGCCATCCGGTATGCTCGCGTACCAGTCGAAAGCAATATCGGTCAAGCTATTAACGAACTGGCGGAGGAGAAGCGCATCGTTGCCCCCAGTATTCCCGCATGAGGCTTTGAAGTGGGCGATATGCTGATTCGCATTTCCCGTCCCATCGAATCTTCCGAATTTGGGGATGACATAGCCGCTGGGAAATTCTACCAGATCATACTGAGCAGGATATGGTCTCCCACTACTGCTGATATCTTTTTGTGCTTCGGCTTCGGCCACCAATGTTTTGACTTTGCTGGTAACCAAATCCATGATTTGATCTTGAGTTAGCGGGCTACTGTCATCGGTAGCCAAGACATTTCCTGAGATAGGATGCGATTGACTTTCATGAGGTCCGCCCACTTTTGGATTTGAGGGAATAGGCGTCGGTTGCTTTGGGACACCGTTTCCCGGTTCATGAGCCGAGCCCTGTGCTTGGTTGGGCGGCTGAGAGGCAAGTTGGGCCGTAAGCCGTAAGACGACATTTGTCAAGTCGTCGATCTTTGAGTAGAGCTTGGCCATCTCCTTATCTTTGCTTCTGAGCTGTTTTCGGAGCACTTGGAGAAGTTGCTGCTCTGTGGTCTTAGGACGGAAAGTTGGCTCATCTTCGCTTTCCGAGCCTGACTCCTCATGAATTGAGGGCTCTCTCTGCCTATCAGCCCCATCGAGAGGGTTTTCTTCATCTAGCGGGGGCGGCTGTTCTTGGGCGGCGGCAACCACATTAAAGCCAGATTGGATTTGAGATGTGGTAGCCTCGTCCTTGCTCTTGCTGCGCGTGCCCACCACGTAGACAGTGTGGATAACACATTCAGCCATCCCTTCATCTTTGGCGGGGTAACCTTGTTCTTCGAACCTCATGAGGTTTAGCCTGGCAGTAGCCCTAGCCCTTTTGTTGGCTCTATATCTGAGCTTTTTCTCCCTCAGCTTCTCAATTTTGAAGGCTTGGCGGGCATCTGCTACCCGGGAAGCCATTGTGAGTTGATCATAGGGGAGCTTAGAGAAGACACCCGATCGAGCAGTGGTCAAGGGCATCGCTGGAGCTTGCTCAGGACGTGTTGTAGCTTTATTGGTGTTGATGGCCTTGCCCCCAGCTGGGGCCATGGGGAGTCGTTCGGAAATGGACTTGCGCTTGGGCTGAGGTGCCCTCGCGACCACCACATTTGGCCTCTTACCTTTCGAGACCGGTTTGTTTGCCACCGGGGCTTGAGGAGCTGGGATGGCGCCAACTGGCATGAACATGATAGAGCCGAATGGTAGCAGCGGCTCCTCCCATTGTCGCGCAAGACTGGCCGGGAGGACCGTCCTGGAGTCTATCTTCATCGTGTAAGAGACGGGAGCCGTGCTGAGAGATGAGTTCATCACTGGAGACATTGTTGAAAGGTGACCGCTTGAAGACCTTCATGAAAGAGCATTATTTTAGTATAAATACAGATATGTACATTGATTGAGTTCGCATGAACGCTTAACCCGAAATATGGGAGGAGAGATTGGTCCCACCGGGCGTGCCAGAATCTGTAGGGTGTTTTTCGTCACCCCATTGAGATGGGAATACGCGCGCACTTGTCAGGCGTACTACAGATTCCCCCTGCCTAGGGTAGGCCGGGGTTTAATGATTGTGGGGATCCGAATCTCCGGCAGCCGCGGACTAAGCTGCCGTTAATTACCCCTCGCCTTTGGGGCGAGGGAACCTCCGATTAACGGGTTAAAATGGTCATGCGAACTCAATGTGCAGTGTACGTGTGTTGTGTTTTGAAAGGGGGGTTTTGGATATATCGGGAGCCACGCAGAGTTTTTACGGGGGTCCCGCTACCCGGATAGCGGGCTGGGGGTCAAGGGGGCTAGCAGCCCCCTTGCGGGGTGCGGGGCAGCGCCCCGTTAGAAATTTTTTTCTAGCAGGGACAGTGTCGTGGAGTACGTGTATGTATAAATTTGTATACATATGTATATGTGTATATATGTACACAAAAGAGGGGGAAAAGACATCCAAGGGATGCGTAGGTGCGCAAGCGCGCGCGCCACGTGTCGGCACGCGGGCGACTTGCGCAACTGCGCAGTTGCGCAAGCGCGCGCGCCACGTGTCGGCACGCGGGCGACTTGCGCAACTGCGCAGGTGCGCAAGCGCGCGCGCCACGTGTCGGCACGCGGGCGACTTGCGCAACTGCGCAGTTGCGCAAGCGCGCGCGCCACGTGTCGGCACGCGGGCGACTTGCGCAACTGCGCAGGTGCGCAAGCGCGCGCGCCACGTGTCGGCACGCGGGCGAGTTGCGCACACAACAGGCTTTTAGCCTAAAAAGATTTCTCTGAAGAGAAATCAAAGAGGAGTTAGACTCCTGAGTGTTTTTTTTTTGTTGGGTTAATGGAAGGGTTCTTCTTCTTCCTCCTGTTGCTTGCTGGATCTTGATGATCAAGAGATGTGAGATCTCAAAATCTCTCCTTTCTGAGATCTAATGGCAGATCCAAGTTCCCCTTTGTGGGTTTTGTGGTGTAAAACTATTTAGTTTTGAAAAAGGAAGAGTAAAACTCTTGATTTAATTCAAGAGAAAGAAGAAGGTTTTAGAACCTTGAAGAAGGAAGAAAGAGCTCAGCTCTAATTTTTGTGGAGAGAATGAAAGGTGTTATTTTATTCATCATCATTTTGCCTTTTATAGGCTTACATATTTGCATATAGCCCCTTGGGCTTTACAAAATGGCATTTTGCCTATTCCATGGCTCATGTGCCATTACATTTTTGCACATAAGCCATGGGCTTACAAAATATTGGCTTTATGCCCATTTTACATACATTCATGTATAAAAAATTACATAAAAATTATTTATTACATGATTTTTTTTGTTGGCATGGCGGAAGGCCAGACGCTTCGTGTTCGGGCTCGACCTGGGCATTGGCCCACTTGCTTGGGCTTGGGCCCACCTGGCTTGGGGTTGACCTTGACTTTGACTCGGTCAACAGGGGTGTAAATTTTTACCCCAACAAGTATGTGATACTGTATTCTATTCTCGCGATTTATTCATATCGGTCGGTTATATGTGATATAACCGGGTTATCGAATCAAGTGTTGGTTCGATAAGTTGATACAAATAATATTAGTCGGACATATGAGATATAACCAGATTATTAAATCAAGTATTGATTTAATGATTTAAAGTATAATTATATATTTGATATATTAATTTACATTAACTAGTATTAGCTCACTTAAGCATTTCTTTTCTCACTTATGCATTTAATATATATGTGATATATATTAATTGTATTTATTTTTGTGTCGTGCTTGATGATACAAACTACATGGGTGTATGAGACTCACACCAAGCTCATGAAAATGTGAGGTTTATTTATTTAAAGTAAATCCAAATTAGTTGGAAATTGGTCACATGGAATGAAGCTTGTAGAAGCTTGGAGATCTATTAACTTAGTCCACAAATTTTGTTTTACTTAAGATATTTATCAACCCAACCATTCTCATTAGCCATGGTTATGTCTCTACATGAGTTATATGAGATATTTCTCACCCATGATTGCCATTCACTCTCTCATCTATTATTTGCTTCATCTTCTTCAAGCTCAAGAGAGAGCTCTCTAGGTTTTTGAGAGGAGAAGAAAAAGAGTGAGAAAATTAATTCTAAAGTGAGCAAAAATCCTACTTCATCATCCTCTACTAGATTAGCCATTTAGTTTAGGGTGTTAGCTTCACTAATCGCTCATTAATGAAGAAGTAGCTTGGGTTAGTGTCTCCTCGACGTAGATCATATTCGGTCTCGAAGACTTCGTGCAAGCTCGTTCTTTTCACCTTGTGGAGCCATTCTAGAGTCCGCAAGATCACTAATTAGAGCGAAGGGACTACCAATCGGAGCTATAGAAGTGAAGGACCGGTCTACAAAGGTTGTATTCCATATTCACTTAGATGTAAAGTAGTTTACATGTTGGATTGTCTAAATCTCTAGTTAAGATTCTAGGGTTAGGATTGTTTAGCATGGCAAAATTTTGAAAATGGCATGGACGATGCCTCCCTAACCCTTGTTGTCGTGCTAGGCATTCCTACAGTGGTATCAGAGCTAAGCTGTCACGATCCAAAGTTCGGCCCGTGATCGGCACTTAACCATGTAACGTCTACAGGCGTAACTAAACTAAGTAAGTTGAAACCCAGAAATCAAAACCATTAAAAGTAATGAGTGTTAAAACATTTAATAGAAACATTTGTTAAAACGTTTAGAAAACCTTAAGTAATTTAGTAAAATTCTTTAAAGTTCAAGTTATTATCTTAAAAATTTTGGCAGCATTTCTTTTATAAAAACTAGCCCCGAAATCGGGTACAAGGCAATATATGAGTAAAATGATATACAATAAGAATAAAGCATCCCAAACGGGAGCAATCATGCCCAACAGCGGAAACAATCACCACAATGATAATATACGACACCGTAACAAAGATTGAGTAAAAATTAGTGAAGACAACATGAAATATAAAACTGCACAAATAAAGTCGGTTCACAATGAGCTCGACACCAGAGTACAAAATAATATATATCGTCCTCACAACTGGTCTCTAAGTCAATACATAAGTTGTAGATGGAGAGTACTAGATACAACCGTGTATACAACTGGAAAATAAACAGATACCGCATAAAACTCACCTATCAGCAAAGGGCTCACGCGCCAACTGCAAAGGTATTCGTATCAAAAGATGTAAGAAAGCAGCCTGCCACGACTACTCTGAGGGGCAACCTGCAAGCACTGTGGCACAACGGGGGTGAGTTGCCAACTCGTGAATAGTAAATAACATATAAAGGTAATCGCGAGTATGCACGTACTGCGATACTCTAACCTATGCCAACATATAACATCTAAATGATGAGCTGGGTGCGCAATAATCATGCAACAAGTGCGATCTAATAACATCTCTATATGATGAGCAGGGTATGCAATAATCGTGCATAGCATGTGCAATCTAATAACATCTATATAGGATGAGCAGGGTATGCAATAATCGTGCATAGCATGTGCAATCTAATAACATCTATATAGGATGAGCAGGGTATGCAACAATCATGCATAGCAAGTGTACTCTATCAGGTACTACAGATATAAGATGAGATGTATAACACTGAATGCTGAGCATGGGAATAAATAACATCTACATGGAATGTCAACGTGGAAAGTAACCGGTGTTCATCAATACACCCAAATCCCAGTAAAACTCAGGCGCCGTCACTCTAATCGGCCCTCAAATCCTATAAAGCTCATAGAATCGTGAGTGCCCAATATCGGCACTCGAAAATATCATAGAAATAGTCGTGTCCAGCATCGACACGCAAATCCTCAAGTATCGGGCTCCGTCAGTCTGGATCGGCCCACGGGCTCCGTCTGCGGAATCGTCCCTCGTCCCCGGCAGTACGTATCATCCCATATCCATCTATCGACTCTGGTCGGTATCCTCCGGATAACCGTCAGATCCAACCAATCACCGGTAGGTAGTAGTCCCTCCGCCGGGCTCACCGTCTTACCATACTAGTCTTCTTGCCCTGGGTACCATACCGGGTCCACCATATACCCGCAATCGGTGCCTACCACTCCTCGAATCGGGTATACTCACACAAGCTCTAAAGAACTGAGAAAACTCATGGTGGACGCACTGAAATATCATATCAAGAGAAACCGAGTTTTTAAAACAGTGCGTATTTTCTTAACATAATACCACGGTTCTCAAATCCAGAAATCCCATAAATCCAAACTCAATGCATAAATCCATGCAATGTGTCGTATGACACTGAGAGTAAAAAGGGAAAACCGCTCTTTTAAAAGAATCCAGTTTTGAAAAAATCTCATCGGTCTCTATTTTCTTGAAATCGAATCAATATCATCCATGTATGTAACATATGTATGTATGTAGGTATGGATGCGCAAATGGATATATACGCGAATATGAGTGTGCCAATATATATGTGCATTAGTATGAATATACAGCGTGCATGTGCGCAAGTATGAAGATATCAATATATGTGTGCACTGGTATGAATATACGGTGTGCATGTGCGCAAGTATGAAGATATCAATATATGTGTGCACTGGTATGAATATACGGTGTGCATGTGCGCAAGTATGAAGATATCAATATATGTGTGCACTGGTATGAATATACAGTGTGCATGTGAGCAAGTATGAAGATATCAATATATATGTGCACTGGTATGAATATACAGTGTGCATGTGCGCAAGTATGAAGATATCAATATATATATGTGCCAATATGCGACAAGTCATGACAATCATCAATGATGTGGTAATCAAGACCATATATAATTCGTAGCAATCCTATAGTGCGAGTGTCATGGCAATCACTAACGGTGTGAGTGTAATATGTAAATAGTGCTCGTGCAGCTTGAACCATTAGTGACAGTGCAGTGTTATATACTACCATTTCTATATGAAACAAGGAAGGTATGCTACAATAGTACATATAAACATCTATGACTAAATATCCTAACACGCCGTGACGCTTAACGCCATACAGGCGATTTCCCCCGTAGATGTTAAATCTACTCACCTGGTCGTATGATAAGCGTAGCCGACCATCTGCTTCTCTTTCTTTGCGGCGTCCGATGTATCCGCCTGCGAACCTAGAATTCACATAGAGAATCCACATAAGCAAATATCTCGCAAAAACGCGATATCGAAATCAAACGAGGAACGCGCTTCGCGAACTAAACGCGCGTGTGTCCGATACGCTGAAACGTGTGTCTACGCATCTAAAACTACCCCGACACGTCGCGACACACTGGAACACAGAACCCACTCACGTATAACACGTGTCGTGCAAACTAAACGTATTGGAATAAAATGATATTACGCTCCAGATTTTGACTCGGGTGAAAACTTAAAAAGTTGCACATACCAAAACACTAGAATATGCAGCAGACTCTCCTAGGCAAAACCCTAACACCAAAGTCCCCTATCTGGCCGCAAATTGCGGCCAGAACGATTAAAACTGCGGCATGGGTTAGGAATTAAGGGTTCGTGCTGTAAGTCTACGGTATTGCCCTGGACGTCTAACATACGCCAAATGCGGAACAAAAACTTTTTAACTGGCGCTATCGCATACTATAAGCCGGATCTGCTATTATTGCTAAAATAACAAACTATAAAGTGGGTAGAAATGTTATACCGAATGATCCGAGTCCTTCGGTCTTTAACCATCATCCCACGCTTTGTTGCGGCTGTTCCGATCTCCTGAATCTCCAGTCTCCTCGTCCAGGTGGCACCACGTCAACGGATCTTTAAACGGGCTCCCGCCTCTGACCCGAGGCAACTCGGTCATCAAGTTTGCCAAAAGAGATGACCAAGATTGATGTAGAGAATGAGTAGAACACTTTGTCTTATTACATCCAAAGCTATGGATGAACGGTTAATGAAGTTGCCTTTTGGATCGGGTGAAATGAGAAATCTAGCTATCTAATTTCCATGAATCCAAAATTATAATCTTTTTTTTCAAATGAATCAAATCATAATCCTTCACAATGAAGGGCCGGCCACTTTTGAGGAGGAGGGAGGTGAGTGTAGGAACAAGGAATGGTGACCACAACAATAAATGAATGAGTGATTCATCTAAACACCTTGCAATATCATTTAATGAAACAATGAATCATCTAACCTAGTCATCATCCAATTAATGCATCCAATGAATCAAGAACACCTCACTAACTCTAGAAGCTTCCACACACATCACCCTCATGACTCACCCTAGTGACGAAAAGATAAATCCGCATTTAACCGAATGTTAAAGCGGGTGATAGAAAACTGGAAACTGGCAACTTCCAAAAGCGATCCTGAAATGAATTTCAGGATAACCCCGTAACAGTATAAACATGCTCGCATTTGTATTACGACCGAATACAAATGCAACTGAGACAAAGATATTATATCTACACAGTATAATACTCGGATCTGGCTTAAACCAAAGCCCACCAGTATTATCTGCCCGAAATATGACACGTGTGTAAACGCACGTGCATTTTCCGAACCCTGCCATAAAACTATACGGCCTCTACAACGTTTCGCCCGAACTTAGGAAACTATCTGTGGGGGACTCTAATGACTCGTCAGTAACATGGCAGTGGGTTTAACCACGAACCGTCAGCGGCACTAGCTGTGCGTAACGGCTGTTTATGTACTGACCTCAAGGGAAGCCGATGAACGAACTCATCCTGGAACCCTACTGAGCCTAACAATGACAATGTATATACAGTCCGGTCCATTCGTCTATGAGTATCGCATATCGGTCTAGGGGGCTGGTAATGTCAGACCCCCAATAGCGGTATAAGTCGTGCCGGAGTGTAGCCCAGAACACCCTGAGATACTACTGGAGTACCTACCAGTAAATCTCCAACCTTGGCCGAGGGTTTGTGTAATGGCTCTTCTAGACACAGCGCGATCTCACCTCCAATACCGGGAGAGACGAATCCCCTGCCGATCCGCTCACTTGCCTCCATGTGGCTCGGGATTGTACCTAAAAAATACCTGTTTGCACGACTCCTTTGAGCCGTGGTAGGGTAGAAATCAAAGCACGGTGGGAACTTACACAAGACAAATGACGACCTCAGGTCGATGAACTAACCTGTACACATGTCACCAGGGAACTGCTATCTGACGATAGGTATAATACCAACTAGCAGGTTCCCGGCGAGTCCTGTCCGGTGTACTCATAACCCAATGAGCACCTGTATACATCTTAGGTGATCCAACTGACACCAGTGGCTTGTGAGACCGGCCACCGCCCCTCGTCGGGGTCTCGACTGTATACACTAGTCTACTCCGGAGTATCGATGCCCTGTCTCGAAACTCCCACGACTAGGGACCACAATTAAGGATGTGCTTATAGACTACCCAACTCTCACGTATATGATCGCCATCATACTGTTGGTAGTCAAGCAATATCCTAAGGGCTCTATCAACGTGTAACAGTGATCAGTCACCTGAACCTGTACACGACTGATAAAGGCAAACCAGAAGCATACTATCATCTCGAGTAAGACTGTCCTACCGGTATAGGTCTTCCGCAATCATTGCAATCACGTGCCTGTGATCCAATAATTGACTTTGAGGGCACTATATCCAACAATCTCCCACTTGCACTTAAGACTAATTATTGTGATGTCGCATACTCACAGCCCGTGTGATACCGAACATCCAACTCCTCTACTAATCAGTTTCACAAAGCCTGTTTGTAAAACTATTGTGTTCGAGAAATAGCCTCTGTGAGTAGATCCGCCCTGATGTTTCTTTCTATGTCTCTCTTAATCTCAAGTTCGCGGAGAAAGCCATCTCCTAAATTGAGTAATACCTGTCTTAGAATATGTCTGGAAATCTGATGGGACCTAGTTCATAAAAGAACTCCAAATCCAAACTTCTTAGACTGTATCGACAACTGAAACTAATCAGTGTCCAGCAGTATGCCTCCCACAGTATCCTCTTGGACCACCTGTCCATAATACTGCCCCTCTTCGTCAGAGGGAAAACTATAACTCTGACAATCACTCTGTCGTCCATGTCACCTTTGAAGCCTGGAATGATAACCGTCCCCTGAAGGAGGCTGTCGTCATCAAATCCGTAGAACATTCACTTATGTTCTAATACTGCTTCCTTATGTTTCTCCAGGATTGGATTAATACAAACTTATTGCATCTAGTGCAAAAACAACATCTGGTGTGGTACTTGACATCTTATGATTGACTCAATTGCCTAAGCAAGTGATCTGCCAATCATGTGCATCCCTCTCCCCTTTAGTCTGTAAGACACCTTTAGAGAGGGTGACTCCATCACCTGCAGGTACACCACCATGACAGGAGTCATCTATTCTAAATACTTTTAGAATACTGTCAAAGTACCCACATTGGGAAACTACCCAAATCTAGATCTAAAACCGTAGATCTAGTAACCAAAATGTATTATATCCATATCCTGTGTGGAGAAACAACTGTGTGACGAACACAGTATAACCGATTGTAGTATAGGAATTTTACTTCCTACTCAGTGTATGTTATCCAAATACTAGGACATCACACCCTACTACCTTCTTAACAGATCCATCCCCTATTCTGATGAAGTCAAAGCCATGACTGTCACATCAAAAGTAGATGATCTATCTCCGCTATATCTGCTCTAGTCTATAAATAGACATAAGTTACTTGCCCACTATGCTTCCGTTGCTCCCACTGACCACAACAACCCTCTGGCAGAATAATATACATGTGCACTTCTAAAGCTAGTTTAGAACGATGCTATACTTAACCTCCTGCCGGGTCTCACAGCCTGGAACAACAGTAGTGCCAAGTCTGGGTAGATAAGATCCTCCCTGTCACCGTCTTTGTGGCTACCGGAGTACCTCTCGGGTGTCTGAGGTTACCCACCATATCTGCGGAGTGGCTATTGGAATGCCAAACCTGATTGAATCTTTAGGTCCTATTAAATTTTCCGTAATCGTTTGCGGTTCTGGAATCACTTCCAGTTCTACCATACTCCCACTACTGTTTTCTGAAAAAATACATTTTACTAAAACTGTGGCGAGTCAAGAACAATATCACTATTGATCTTCCAGATGGTAGAAAGTCAACCCTCGTCATAGCCTGGGTCAACCCACAAACTGCCATTACAGAAACGTGCCCTGAGTTATCCAGAGTCTGGTTTTAGGCATAAGCCGGACAATTCACCGTACCTTAACATAGTTAAGATATGAACTATTCTATATCCAATATAGAAACTTTGGCACTTATTTAATTGGAACCAGATTCTAATCATGCAGCTGTCTCCAGTGCATATCAACTTAATGGAGAGAGGCTAATCAGCATTACTCATCTTAGGAATCCATCCAATTATGAGTAACCTGAAAGAGAAACAAGTTTCTCAAAACCATTACTATCATCTGAATACCAATCACAAGAATCTACATCTTCGATCTCTTTGAAGAATCTCGATACTTGTGACACCTGGTTCTCTACTTTATTCTTATACCCACAACTTCTTAAAACTTAGACCTTGTATTTCTACGAAACACTTGTCTAAAACTAGAGAAGTCATAAGTAAACAGAACATAGTACGAGGACCAACCCCTTTGTCCTGACGGACTCTGGACAACATACAATATTCTGTATAAGTCCGCTGAGTTGAATAACTCAAAACTTGTGCATCGTAGGTTGAAAACTGTACTTATGGTTAAGAACCACTCCGTTGTTCAATGCTCCTTACCCAATCGTCAACTGATATAGGTAAATATCATGGACATAATTTCAAAAAGTTATATCTCACTTTATAAAAATAAACATACAGATATATCATTTTGAAATTGGTGCACAACAACGGATACTCAAAACCAAATACTTGCTGTCCGGCAAAAACTCAGGCGACTTCCTCAAATATCACCAATTACAACGAATTCCGATATAATGAGGATGATCACCTTATTCCCAATAACCTACTCCCACTCATCATCTGTAAAACCATACAGATGTGAGAATCGTACCTGGTAAATACATACCCTGGAGTAAGTATCTAATTGGGAAATCAGTTTTCCTTTAACAAGGTACTGAAACATTAAAATGTTTCGTAGGGGTATCCTGGTATTCCTAGTAGTGCCTCTTCCATAATCCAATTCATGACTATAACCGTATATTTCTTTGCCCTCTCTCCAAATCCCTTTATTTGTCTTTAGTCGTTACCTTCTGTACACCATCGTTAGGCTAAATGGTTTTCTTCCTTCCCTACCGTTCGGCACCAGCCTATGGTTTGGAAGAAGACTATCCAGTAAGCATAATAGGTGTACCCTCCTAAACCAAGGAGTACTCACAACTTGAGAGAAGGTGATGATAAAAGACAACTGAATAATACCTTATTCTATTTCTCCCGAACTGGGGAAAAAAGCAAAGGTGAAATAGGAGTGGCGATGAAGTACACGGTTTGGTCGTGAATGATAACAGTCGTAACTTACTTTGCCCTCTTTCTAATCCCTTTATTTTGTCTTTAGTTATTACCTTCTGTACACCCTACTTAGACTAATTGGTTTTCTTCATTCCCTACCTTTCGGCACCTGCCTATGGTTTGGAATAAGACTATCCAATAAGCGTAATAGGTGTACTCTCCTAAACTAAGGAGTCCTCGCAACCTGAGAGAAGGTGATAATAAAAGACAACTGAATAAACCAATTCAATTTCTCCTGAACTTGGATCCATCCTCGAAGAAGTCCCTTCGAGTTCGTATATAACCATACGATGGATCTATCCAATAGAAGTGGATGTCCATAGTAATACGGGGTGTTCTGAGAAATGCAAAGGGTAAAAGAAGGAGCGGCAATGACTTATGCAACTTAGACAATCCAAAAGCCAGTATTTTAAGAAGGTTCGGTCAACTTGGTCACTGAGTCATAGTCTAGGGTCGGTCAATGGTCGCTGCCAAAGAGAGAGAGAAAAGAAACACTTTGCGTGCACTCTAACCTAGATCAGAATGGTTATCATTTTAACTAATTAGGAAACCTCCCACTGTACTGTCAAATTCTCCTCCAAACCTAAAAGAAGAATCGATCGGGATCATCCGAAGAGTAAACCAACTCATCAGTGGGAATCGGGATCCAACTCTCATCGCATGATAACGTGACGGAATCCACTCACGTTATCACACTCCAGAAGGTATGCGCATGCCTGGCAAGTTTAAGTTTCTTTAGAAACTCCCGATGTGATTTTTGCCCCATGCTCTTATGATCATGACTAAGGGCTAACCCATCATAAGTCGCATGCCAAGTTCTACCCATCATTATCTTGTCAATTTGAACCCACCCGTACTCGCCCTTAACTAAGGGCCAACAAGGTTGTACGACTGTCCCAAACCAACGCATCTATCTATGCAACATGTAAACACCCCAGCAGCTACCAATCACTATGTCCTAGCTAAGGGGCAGACCTGTAAGTCCACGTTACCTCTCCCGGTTCTTTCGGGCTTGCGAAAATGGTGAAAAACGATTTTTCGGGTTATGGTAACATGGACTATAAAACACGGATCTTTGTTAAACTACACACTAGCAACTAACAAGAGCTTTACCTACTCGGTTAGGGGGTTATACCACAACTTGAACTCTTTCTCTTGGACTCCTTGTGGTGGTCGGATGGTTCTCTCCTCGTCGCCTTCTCTTGCCGAAG
This sequence comes from Agapanthus africanus, assembly GCA_030015575.1. Classification (NCBI taxonomy): domain Eukaryota; kingdom Viridiplantae; phylum Streptophyta; class Magnoliopsida; order Asparagales; family Amaryllidaceae; genus Agapanthus; species Agapanthus africanus. The sequence continues at coordinate 278,563,015 of JASDDO010000029.1, read as the reverse complement.
ATGGATCCACCTGAGGGTCACTACCTTGAGCTCCTTCCTCGAAGTTGAGGAAACTAAAGTGTTCGGCTTGCTAGACCTTCAACCTTAGGATGAGTAGAGAGTGGCTTTGGTGTTTTATCTCAAAGGAAATGGTTCTCAACTCATGAGAAGGATTTTCCTTGAGCTAGAGGAAGAGGAAGAGGAAAAGATGAGAGATAATGAGAATGAGAGAATGAGATGAGTTTTACAACCATAACAAATATATGTGAATTAATCAATTAACAAAATTAATCAAAATGGAAAAAGGTGATGGTATGTTGAAATGACCCTCATCATTTCATATTAAATGAGTTTTGCAAAGATCAAAGAGCATCTTTGCTTGAAATGATGATGGTCAACTTTTCAACCTTGGTCAACAAATCAACCTTGTTCAACAAGTCAACAACCCTAACCATAACTCAATTTCCTTTAATTAATATTATTAATTGATATTTCATATATTCATTAGGGTTTGGTAAAAGACAACCGTCAACTGTGCATACACACCCGTACCAAAACCCTAATGAGAATCCTCTTCCTCTGCCTCAGTCAACTGTGCATACACACCCGCATTCGTGTTCCGAGAAATATGAATACCATGAGATAAAACTAATCCCAAAACATATGCTAGGATCTGGCTTAAACCAAAGCCCGCTAGCAATAACTGTCCGGACACCAAACGTGCGCAAGTGCGCGGATGTGAACGAACCCCGTCGCAAAACCATGCGACCTCTACTCTGTTTTGCCCAAAGGCGAATAACCCTCTGTGTGGGACTCTAAAGACTCAACACTACGCTGCCAGTGGGTTTAACCACAGACCGCAAGCGGCACTAGCTGTACGTAACGGTCCCCAAGTAGATGCCGATAAGAAGAATGATGAGGCGAACCCATCCGAACTCCTACTGAGCCTGTCTGTGACAATCTGCGTACAGTCCGGTCTGTTCGTCTGAGAATATCGTATGGCGGGCCTAGGGGGTGGTAAACGTCAGTCCCCTAATAGCGGTACAAGTCGTGTCGGAGTGTAGCCCAGAACACCCTGAGATAACACTGGAAACCTACCAGTGTACCTCGCTTGCCCTGGCCAGGGACGACTATGTGTAATGGCTCTCCTAGACACAGTGCGATATCAACTCCCAATACCGGGAGAGACGAATCCTATCTAACCATCACCGCCTCCAAGTGCTTTGGGACTACACCCAACTACTACCTGTATGCACGACTCCTTTGAGCCGTGGTAGGGTAGTAATCAAAGTACAGTGGGAACACATTCGAGGCGAAGTGACAGTGTCAAGTCAGTGGACTAAGCTGTACTCATGTCACCTGGGAACTGATAACTGACGATAGGTATAGTACCAACCAACAGTTCCCGTCGAGTCCTGTCCAGTGTACTCGTAACCTAACGAGCACCCGCATACTATCTCAAGTACGACGTAGTGGCGGCTGTGGGACAGACCGTCTCCCATGCTGGGATGAGAAGCGCATACGCTAGTCTACTCCGGAGTATCGATGCCCTGTCTCGATAGTCCTACGACTAGGGACCTGCATAAGGATGTGCTTGTGGATTACCCAGCCCCCACGAGTGTAACTGCCATAACAACGCTGTTAATCAAGTAAAGATCCTAAGGGCTCCACTAATGTGTATAGGCGATATGTTAAAAGAAACACATGTACACACATTGAAGTAGAAACAAACCAAGGAGCATACTACTATTTTGAGCAAGATTGTCTATACAATGGTGAATATCCCCAGCTTCCATTAAGTAATATACAAACCAGTATGATACAGTAATGGCCTTTAGGTATACACTAACAATCTCCTACTTGCACTAAGGCCATGTACTGGCGTATTGAAGACCTATCATCTCGATCAGCCGCTCGAACTGAGTCTGGGGCAAGGCCTTCATGAATGGATCTGCAGTGTTATCTTCTGATGCAACCCTCCGAACCACGATCTCCTGGCGATCCACGATCTCCCTGATCAGGTGATACCGCCTTAAGATGTGTCTGGATTTCTGATGGGACCTGGGTTCCTTCGCTAAAGCTATAGCCCCGTTGTTGTCGCAATACAGAGGTATTGGATCAACAATGGACGGAACCACCTGAAGTTCTTTCAAGAACTTCCTCATCCAGACAGCTTCTTTTGCGGCATCAGATGCAGCGATATATTCCGCTTTCATTGTCGAGTCAGCAATGGTTTCCTGTTTGGAACTCTTCCAACACACCGCCCCTCCATTGAGGGTAAAGACAAAACCCGACATGGACTTGGAATCATCCTTGTCACTCTGGAAGCTGGAGTCAGCAAAGGCCTCAATCTGGAGGTCTTTTCCGCCATAAACCAAGAACATCTCCTTAGTCCTTCTTAGGTACTTAAGAAGGTTCTTTACCGCTATCCAGTGCTTCTCCCCAGGGTTTGACTGATACCGTCTTACCACACTCAGTGCATAAGCTACATCTGGTTTGGTACACAACATCGCATACATTATAGAGCCTACCGCATAAGCGTAGGGTATAATAGACATGCGATCCCTTTCCAAATCAGTCTTGGGAGACATCTCTTTGGAGAGGGTGATCCCGTGACAAGCTGGTAGATTACCGCGCTTGGAATCTTCCATACTGAATCTTTTCAGTATGGTGTCGATGTAACTGGATTGTGAAAGTCCTAATATCCTCTTGGATCTATCACGATGGATCCGGATCCCCAGAATATAAGAGGCATCACCTAGGTCTTTCATGGAGAACCTGTGTGACAAGAATCCTTTGACAGATTGTAGCATAGGATTGTCATTTCCTATCAAGAGAATGTCATCCATGTATAAAACGAGGAATACGACAGTTCGTGCTACGAATCTACTATAGATGCATGGTTCATCTGGATTTTTGATAAAGCCAAATTCTTTGACCGTTTCATCAAAACAGATGTTCCAACTCCGCGATGCCTGCTTTAGTCCATAAATGGACTTAAGCAACTTATACACCTTTCCGCTGCTCCTACTCTGAATGAAACCCTCTGGCTGGTCCATATAGACACACTCCTCTAAACTTCCATTTAGAAAAGCAGTCTTTACGTCCATCTGCCAAATCTCATAATCGTAGAAGGCAGCAATGGCAAGAAGGATCCGAATGAATTTCAGCATAGCCACTGGAGAAAAGGTTTCGTCATAGTCCAAATCAGGTCTTTGACGAAAACCCTTTGCAACAAGTCTAGCCTTATAGGTCTCGACCTGTCCATCTACACCAATCTTCCTTTTGAAGATCCATTTGCATCCTACGGGTTTTACCCCATCTGGAGCAACGTCCAAAGTCCATACTTTGTTGGTGTACATGGACTCCATTTTGGTCCACATTGCATCCAGCCATTTTACCGAGTCAACGCTCTGAATGGCCTGCTGGAAGCTAGTCGGCTCATCATAATCAATGATGCAATCCTCTCTATCCCCATCTATGAGAAAACCGTAGTATCTCTCGGGCGGATGAGATTGCCTACTACTCCTGCGGAGCGGTGAAGGAATGTCATGTTCTTTCAAACCCTCTGGATCTACAAAGCTTTCAGTAATAGTCTGTGGTTCTGGAATTTCTTCCAGTTCTATTGCGCTCCCACTTATCTGATTTTCCAAAAATTCAGTTTCCAAGAAGTAGTCATGACGAGAAACAAAAACCTTTTGTCCCTCTTCGCAATAGAAGAAATATCCCTTGGAGTCCTTTGGATATCCCACAAACTTGCACTGTACTGAGCGTGCCTCGAGCTTGTCCGTATGCTGCTTTTTGACAAAAGCAGGACATCCCCATGTCTTAATATGTTTAAGATAGGGTTTCTTCCCACACCACATCTGATATGGTGTGGTAGGCACTGTCTTAGTTGGAACTCGGTTCAAAAGATATGCAGCTAATTCTAATGCATATCCCCAGAATGATCGCGGTAACTCAGCGTTACTCATCATGGAACGTACCATATCCAATAGGGTCTGGTTCCGTCTCTCCGATACACCGTTATGTTGTGGAGTGTATGGAGGAGTAAGCTGAGAGAGAATTCCATTCTCTTTTAAGTAATCCAGGAACTCGGCACTTAAGTATTCACCACCTCGATCAGATCTTAGTGTCTCGATACTTTTGCCTGTTTGTTTTTCTACTTCATTCTTATATTCCTGGAATTTTCTAAAGGCTTCGGATTTATGTTTCATTAAGAAGACATATCCATACCTTGAAAAGTCATCCGTAAAAGTAATGAAGTAAGAATAACCGCTTCGCGCATGTGTAGACATTGGACCGCACACATCACTGTGTACGAGTCCCAAGAGCTCGCTTGCTCTTACTCCGTGTCCAGTAAACGAAGTCTTTGTCATCTTTCCTTTGAGACAGGATTGACAAGTTGCATATGATTGATATTCGAACGGATCCAAATATCCTTCTGTATGTAACTTAATCAACCTTCTCTCATTGATATGACCCAGTCTACAATGCCATAAGAAAGCCTGATTTATCTCTGGAGACTTTCTTTTGTGTGTATTCTGAACATTGAAAATCTGTGGTCGGTTTAATACGTATATACCATTGCTTAATGTACCTGACCCAATCAAAACTTGATTAAGGTGAATGTTTACAACATTGCTTACAAATGCAAATTCATAACCTTCTTTAGATAATAAAGATACAGATATGATATTACAGGTTGCATTGGGTACAAAATAACAATCACGCAAAACCAAAACATGCCCATCTGACAATCCCAGATGATAGTCCCCCACGGACTCAGCATCCATGCCAGCTCCGTTTGCAACTCTGAGGGTCATATCACCTGCCTTCAAAACCCTACGCCTTCTCAGTGCCTACAAAGAATTATAGATATAAGATCCTGATCCGGTATCCAATACTCAGGATGTAGAGTTTATTGATAGACAGTTTTCAATAACATACACTCCTGAAGCCGAAGCCGCAACTTGCTTCGGATCCTGGTTTCTGGCCTTCCAAGCCCTGCAATCCTTTTTCCAGTGTCCACTCTTGTGACAGTAAAAGCATTCTTCCTTTTCCACAAGCTTTCCCACTACCTTTGTTGCCTTTGCCTTTCCCATCGTATCCACTCTACTAACACCGCCCCTTGGTTTGGCGGGGGCTTTCTTCTTCTTTCCCTTGTCTTTCGCCTTGGACTTAGAAGAGGAAGATTCTCCTACAAACAAAGTGGATGTTTCCCTACCTTTCTGTAGGGTGCCCTCTGCACTCCTCAACATGTTGAGGAGTGCAGAGGGCACCCTACAGAAAGGTTTGAGGAGCTCCGGAAGTTCAACCTCTTTTCCTTGCAAGTTGAAGTTCAGGATAAACTGGGCGTAAGTGGAAGGAAGGGACTGGAGAATCAAGTCCGTATAGAGCTCGTTCTCTAACGTGGTCCCAAGGTCCGCGAGCTCTTCAATGAAGCCAATCATCTTAAGCACGTGTTCCGCTACCGATGATCCGACGGCCAATCTCGTCGAAAACAACTTTTTCGAGACTTCATATCTGGCGATACGGGATTGCTCTCCATACAATTCTTTTGTATGAAGAAATATGGATTCTAGGTCCATATTCTCGTTTCTCCTCTGATGTTCATTGTCCATAGAGGCAAGCACGAGGCACTTGGCCTTCGCGCAGTCGATCTCCCATGTCTTACGGATTTCTATATCCGCGACGCTGGAGGTGGGACCTGGGACAGGGGGAGCTTTGGTGGTAAGGAGATACCCCAACTTGTCGTAAGTGATTGCCATTTTGACATTCCTGAGCCAATCTTTGTAGTTTGGCCCTGTCAGTATGTTTTTATCTAGTAATAACTTAAGTCCGGTCATGTCGATTGGTCGCTGCAATTAGGAGAGAGAGAAGAAACACTTTAGCAAGATGCTCTTGCAAGTTTAAAGTGGTTTTTAATTTGTCTAAACAGGATGGCTCCCACTGTCTTTCGAATCCCTCCTCAAACTAAAAAGGAAGAATTAGTCGGGATCAATCTCACCGTACAATACTTGCTTAACCGTTCAGCCAGGCCAGTGTTGGTACTTCGAGGGAGGTTTTTCAACTCTTTCGCGAAGTTCCTTAATTAAATAACCTCTTTTTCTTGGGGGCGTAGCCCTGCTAACACCTTTCTAGACACCTACTTGGTTTATAGCATTGATCGTTAAGTGAGAAATTTCCCGAGGAGCAGCATATACTCACAGTAGGATCGGGATCCAAATATCATCGTGCGATAAAACTGAAGGAATCCTACCAGAATCATCACACTCCAAATGGTATGCAGCACTAGCAAGTTTCAGTTTCTTTTGAAACTCCCGATGTGGATTTTTGCCCCATACTCTTATGACCTTGACTTTGGCCAACAAATCATAAGTCACATGTCAAGTTCTACCAGTCATTCTCCAGGTTAATTTGAACCCACCCGTACCTACCCGTGACTTTGTCCAACAAGGTAGTACGACTGTCCTAAACCAACGCATCTATCTATGCTGCATATGAATATCTAATAGCTACCAATCACTGTGCCTTGACTTTGGCCAACAAATACAGCTTGAATACTATTGACTATTCATATGAAATGACGGAGGGCTACGAATGGTTTTGGCGAAACCGTGAATGTAGTGAACTTGATATAATCGATGGAACGAGATAGCTTTTAAAAGGAGTGGTTCAAGCTCCGCGTTTAAAAGTTGGTTTTTGAAAAGAACCGAGTGGTTTTGAACGTGTTCCAACGACTTTTACTTGGTTTATTTTCTTGCATTAATTTAATGCGTCCCATCATTTAATCCTACCATTGCAGAAAACAACGAAAATATGACGTACGCTTATGCCATCCGTATTCGCCACGGGGCCCGTCATCACCCGTTAGGTTACTTAACTAACGACAGAGCGGGGGCTGGACTAGCGCGGATGCAAAACATAAGCAACGCCTAAATAGATATCATATATAGATATATACATTCGTCACATGCAATGATAGCCATTCCAGATCATAGATGAATACTTTGGATATACTAGGAATCCGCGATTCATTCGAGCCTGTAACGAAAAGCGGATTACACGGTCGCGATGAATAGCCAATACCCCAACCTAGACCCCTACGGGTGCGGCAAACTACCCGCCAAGTGCCCGAAGCGAAGCAACCTCCCTCAACGACGTGAGTAGGCCACTCGATACTTCGACATACCCGGTAGTTTGTGCACCCCACCTTGGGTCTATCCTAGGAGCAAAAACAGTAAAAAGAAATTATTCAATGGCGGCTTCAACCTCATCCCGGATGTGCGGCCATACAAATAATATTATATCAAATTTACATATTACATGAATTGAAAGATAAAGAAAAAACTCTCATCTCACAACCCGCCCGGCTATACATCCGCGACAATCCAACGAATTCATATACACATACCATCAACATTACAGATCACAGATATGTATAACCCCCACTAATCGACGTATAGCGATTAGCAGACATTCAATACATAAAAACAGTACAGTTACAACCCATTAGCCAAAGTCTACAGAAAATCGATCAAAATACGGATTTGTAACGACCCGAAAAACAAATTTTTTCTCTAGAAATTCTGGGCAGAAACAAACCATCCTAAAATCACAAAACACCAATATAAGAACACTGCAGGAGAAACGACCCACTGCCGTATCAACTCGGCCGTGGATCTGCGGCAGGCGCAAGCTCTTGCCGCGGATCCGTGGTGAGTTGGTCGACTCACTAGATCGTTTTTCTTGCCTGTTCTGTACAAACCCTGAGCCGATTTTTAGTAAATGATTTATTATTTTTTGAGCAGAAATAAAAATCGGCAGAAAGTTGATATTTTTAACTTGTTTTGCGGTTTTTTTGTCCGATCGAAATTCTAGATACTTTGCTAACATGCTAGGGTGTGTTTAGCGAGGCTCTGATACCACTGTAAGTACACGTTACCTCTCCCGGATCTTTCGGGCTTGCGGAAATGGTGAAAAACGATTTTTAGGGTTATGGTAACATGGACTATAAAACACGGATCTTTGCTAAACTACACACTAGCAACTAACAAGAGATTTACCTACTCGGTTAGGGGGTTATACCTCAACTTGAACTCCTTCTCTTGGACTCCTTATGATGGTCGGATGGTTCTCTCCTCGTCGCCTTCTCTTGCCGAAGATGGATCCACCTGAGGGTCTCTACCTTGAGCTCCTTCCTCGAACTTGAGGAAACTAAAGTGTTCGGCTTGCTAGACCTTCAACCTTAGGATGAGTAGAGAGTGGCTTTGGTGTTTTATCTCAAAAGAAATGGTTCTCAACTCATGAAAAGGATTTTCCTTGAGCTAGAGGAAGAGGAAAAGATGAGGGATAATGAGAATGAGAGAATGGGATGAGTTTTACAACCATAATAAATATATGTGAATTAATGTCACGTCCCGAAAGTACGGAACATGACCGGCACTTAAACTACGAAACGTCTCGAGGCGTACGTAATCTAAGTAAACCGAAAACCCAGAAATCCAAACCAAGAAAAGTAGTAGAGTGAAGGAAAACCAATTTAAAACAAGTAGTTTTAATAGCATAAGCCGAATTATGCGGTTTTTAAGAACATCAAAATTTACTGAAAATTTCGGCAGAGTCTCCTTTGTAAATACTGGCCCCCAAACGGGATACAACATAAATAGTATACGAAATCAATAAAAAGGCACCCCCAAGCGGGAGCTAGCTCTTCGTCAATCGACGGTCACAACCACACAAGCAATATAATATACAACGCCAATGGCGAGAATCAAAATTCAAAAGGAAACTCAAAACCACAAGAAAATCGCAGAAATATAACGCGCGACTCTAAGGTCGAAGGAATAACATCACTGGTCTTTATCTCAAAATAAATACATGTTTGGTTGATGGAACTTCTAGATACAACAGAATAATAATATACAAGATATATAATGGGGGTACGATACAAGTAAACCCACCTACTAGCAAATCACCCGAAGGAAACTATGCCCGCAAGCCGTAAAGAAACCTGTACGGCAAACCTGCAAGAAACTGGGGCACAACGGGGGTGAGTTGCCAACTCGTGAATAGAAAAACATATACGAATAGAAATCGCATAAATAACGCAACCTAGGTCAATGATCATAATATATCCTCAATTATATATATAACATGCAACCTATAACAAGGCTAGGGTAAATATCTAACCCGAGTGTAATCTCATGTGCCCGTGTCAGTGCCTCAGGTAGCAATATATCATATGAATGAGGTATGAATGCATGGAAACAGAATACATGTAATTGAAGAACTGTTTTCATAATTTAGTGAGATTTCCTTTGTATTTTTAAAATGAGGTATCACAATGAAATCAGTATAAAACAGTGCCTAGCATCGGCACAAAACGTAATCCCAATATCTCGATATCTCTGTATCACAGTCTCTGTACCTCAATATCTCGAAATCTCAATGTCTCAATCATAATATCTAGGGCGCCGTCAGTCCAGACCGGCCCCTACCATCCATCTCAAGACCACGACGGTATCCTCCGGATATCCGACGCGTCGGGTAAAATCACCGGTAGGTAGTGCTCCCCTGCCAGGCTCACATCGTCATCATCACGCGCTTCTTGCCCCGGGATACCTTACCGGGTCCACCATGTACCCGAAACGGTTCATCCGTCTCCTCGAATCGGGTCTCGAAATCCATCAGCAAACTCATGGTGGACGACTCATACATCATGGGAAAAACCGCACTTTTTATTTTAAAAGAGAGAAAAGGTTTATTTATGTTTTTGCGGTTTTCCTCCAAATCCAGAAAATCTCATGGAAATCCGAATCCAAAACCTCAATAACACGTAAAATAGTGAATATATGCATGAGAATCCATGAATGCGGCATAACAATGAATAACAGTATGCATGAAGTAGCAGGTAATAACTACAATGTCTAAACTAACATATAAGGCAAGTACGCTATGTCAAGCAATAATATTTTCTAAGGTGTACGTGACATGGCAATTACCGATGAAGATGTGTATGAGCCGGCAAGTAAGTGTACGTGGTACATACGCATCATCGGTAATGGTGCTGGTGTCCTAACAATATGATATCAACATTGCAATAAGAAATTATAACATAAGTATGCGATGCGAAGCGAACCACAATAATAAGCGGGAGCTGAATACTAGACGCAACTGTAACTAACCTGCATTAATCTAATATAAGTCCTACAAATGGTGCCTTTTGAAATAACACGAATCATGGGGTTTCGAAAATAGGGGCTACGGTGTTTTTATGAAAAGATACGTCTTTTGAAATATCCGTAGGATCCCTTGGGCTGTCTTTTAAAATACCCACGATTCGTTAGTTTTTGAAATAGGTAAGAATCGAATCTAATCTAACAACTAAACTAAACTAAAGGGCTAAGCTAACAAGCCGGATTACAGGTAGGGAAACCGCCTAACATCTGAGTCGATCCATATACATACCTGTAAATATATTAGTCGGTGATCCCGCCTCAATAATATCATATCCGATACCATATCTACAATCAGACATCCCAAGTCAAGAGTACGGATCAATCATCAAGATATAGCTCGTACGTAAATCCGTCGTACGGCATCCCCAAATCTGGGTACGGGTCAATATCATATTCCTCACGCCATTCCTCTGGTATCCTCTTTATTCAAGATCGTAGTCTAGGGTACTGACCTATGTTTAGTACAATACTAATATCCTCAAGATACTCATGATCTGACTACTGATCGACAATCTCGTACAAACCGATATCATTAGCACATATCATCATCAAGGGGTATACATCGCCCAATACGGCCTAGTATTAATATCCTAGCATATCATATCTTATATCACGATCACATGTCGACCATTTTATTTATAACACTATTCACCTGTATCGTCGTCCCAATATCCGCTATAACACCAGGACGTACCTCAAGTACGAATCCTGCCATATCACCGCTATCACAACCACAAAACAAATCTCATCGACTCAGCTCAATCCCAAGTATCATCCTCAAATCCGTATGTGAACACATAGTCCCATACCCATGTGATCACATAACTATAAAGAATCTCATGAGCACATATAAATAGGAATGTATGCAAGTATGTATGCGTGTATGTGTAGTGCAACACTACCCTAGGGTTCGCAACACTAAAATAATCCAACACACCAATATCCATCCTAAACATCGTAATTAATCCCAAATAACATATAATAAATTTTTGGTGTGTATACGCATCCGTATACACCACCACGGACTGCGGGGGTGCTATACGCCATCCACCCGACTTCTCCCCGTAGATACAAATCTACTCACCTGGTCCTCGCTCGCCGGTGCCAACGTCGCCACGCGCTTGCTTGTTGTCTCGAAGTCCACATGGGGTACCTACATATCATAACGCACCGTATTGCATTAAAATCTGACTCATGACCAAAACGACTCACGAATCCCACATAGGTCAAAACCTATGGTTTGCTTTCACAAATCAACCCAAAAACCCTCGACGTCGGCGTACAAACGCCGATTAATCGAGAAAAACACCAAACGTACCAATCATGGTTTCAAAACTCACTAACTGTATAAGAAATAGGGATTAATTCATCAAATCCATAAAATTAAACCAATCGTTTTATTTTCCAAAATCTAGTTATCACAAATTCCCATTTCGATTCAAAACTTGATGTTTTAACCAATCTACAAATTTTAACGATTCAAATGGCCAAAATGCTAATTAAATAACATAATTAGGTCATACAAATCACTTTCATAAATTAAACTCATCAATTTGCATATATTCCAAATTCCTAGTTTGCAAAAATACCGATTTTAACTCTTTTTAAAGTAAAATTCATAATTTTACAATTAAGCTTGGTTTTGCATATACTAAAATATTAAACCACAATTTATAATGTTAATAATGCCATGAAACCCTAATTAGAATTTTATCTCACCAAAATATATATATTTTTAAAACCTAGTTTCCAATTTATATAATTATCACAATTTAAATTAACAAAAATGCAAACTAGCAACTAGATTTGATTTGGCATGCCCACTACATGTTAACTATATCACATAACCACAATCTCATCACTAAAAACCTAACTTGACTTTTGAAACCTTTCTCTTGAATTCACAAGTTTTAAATTTAGAACCTAATTAAGCATCTAATTTAGTCGAATTGAAGTATTAAAGCAACAATTTAACTATAGGGCAAAGATTTATACCTCACAATTTCAAGAGATCTATCAAGAATCTAGCACCAAAATCTTGGCCTCCAAAATGAAAACTTTTCACCAAAATCCATGCTTGAGAGGCTAAGGAAAAATGGATAGGAGTTAGATTTTGATTTTGTGGGACTTTTGGTGGATTTTTGATGCATTTTGTGAGGATTTTTGATGAGGAATTGAGAGGGGTAATTGGGGGCTGTTGTAGAGGGAGGGCTTGGCTAGAAAATAGGGAGGAGAGGAGAGAGAGGGAGGTAGGGAAAATAGAGTCAAGTCCACACAAAAGTCAAAGCCCACTCACTTATCTATTTCTTTCTTCTTTTCCTTTGTTTTCTTTTCTTTTCTTTTGCAAAACAAGTGGGGACAAGAGAGGGGGGCTGCTGAATTCAGCCAAGGGGGAGGGAAAATGGGTGTGTGTGAGTGTGGGTATGGGTGTGGGGTGATGGAAAATGATAAATACTATACCCCCAAACATCCATTAACACTAAATTCACTATTTAAGCCTTTTTCTTCGATATTTTCTAAACCGTTTTGGCAAACCATTTCATTTCAAAAACCACATGATAAAATTTTGTTTAATGTGTTATGATGCACAAAATTTATTTCAACTCATTCCAATTTATAATTTTCCCTAATTAAATATATTAGTGACGGCTTAAAATACTATTAAAATAATTAATTTCGGAAAATTTTTCAGAAAATTTGAAATTTCATCAGTGGCTCAATAAACACCAAATACTAGCAATTAAATAGCTAGAATGTGTATATTTAATTTTATAATAAAAATATTTGTATTTTGACTTTTTACAGAAACCCCCTTATTTTACCGTTTTTTTTTTAAATTTCACCGAAACGATTTTCAAAACGTTACAATTAATCAATTAACAAAATTAATCAAAAAGAAAAAAGGTGATGGTATGTTGAAATGACCATTATCATTTCACATTAAATGAGTTTTGCAAAGATCAAAGAGCATCTTTGCTTGAAATGATGATGGTCAACTTTTCAACCTTGGTCAACAAGTCAACCTTGGTCAACAAGTCAACAACCCTAACCATAACTCAATTTCCTTTAATTAATATTATTAATTGATATTTCATATATTCATTAGGGTTTGGTAAAAGACAACCGTCAACTGTGCATACACACCCGTACCAAAATCCTAATGAGAATTCTCTTCCTCTATCTCAGTCAACTGTGCATTCACACCCGCATTCGTGTTCCGAGGAACATGAATACCATGAGATAAAACTAATCCCAAAACATATGCTAGGATCTGGCTTAAACCAAAGCCCGCTAGCAATAACTGTCAGGACACCAAACGTGCGCAAGTACGCGGATGTGACCGAACCCCGTCGCAAAACCATGCGACCTCTACTCTGTTTTGCCCAAAGGCGAATAACCCTCTGTGTGGGACTCTAAAGACTCGACACTACGCTGGCAGTGGGTTTAACCACAGACCGCAAGCGGCACTAGCTGTACGTAACGGCCCCCAGGTAGATGCCGATAAGAAGACTGATGAGGCGAACCCATCCGAACTCCTACTGAGCCTGTCTGTGACAATCTGCGTACAGTCCGGTCTGTTCGTCTGAGAATATCGCATGGCGGGCCTAGGGGGTGGTAAACGTCAGTCCCCTAATAGCGGTACAAGTCGTGTCGGAGTGTAGCCCAGAACACCCTGAGATAACACTGGAAACCTACCAGTGTACCTCGCTTGCCCTGGCCAGGGACGACTATGTGTAATGGCTCTCCTAGACACAGTGCGATATCAACTCCCAATACCGGGAGAGACGGATCCTATCTAACCGTAACTGCCTCCAAGTGCTTCGGGACTGCACCCAACTACTACCTGTTTGCACGACTCCTTTGAGCCGTGGTAGGGTAGTAATCAAAGTACAGTGGGAACACACTCGAGGCGAAGTGACAGTGTCAAGTCAGCGGACTAAGCTGTACTCATGTCACCTGGGAACTGATAACTGACGATAGGTATAGTACCAACCAACAGTTCCCGTCGAGTCCTGTCCAGTGTACTCGTAACCTAACGAGCACCCGCATACTATCTCAAGTACGATGTACTGACGGCTCTGGGACAGACTGTCTCCCGTGCTGGGATATGAAGCGCATACGCTAGTCTACTCCGGAGTATCGATGCCCTGTCTCGATAGTCCTACGACTAGGGACCTGCATAAGGATGTGCTTGTGGATTACTCAGCCTCCACGAGTGTGACTGCCATCACAACGCTGGTAATCAAGCAAAGATCCTAAGGGCTCCACTAATGTGTATAGGCGATATGTTAAAAGAAACACATGTACACACATTGAAGTAGAAACAAACCAAGTAGCATACTGCTATTTTGAGCAAGATTGTCTATACAATGGTGAATATCTCAATCTTCCATTAAGTAATATACAAACTAGTATGATACAGTAATGGCCTCTAGGGCATATACACTAACAAGACCAACATAGCTTGAATACTACTGACCATTCATATGAAAAGACGGAGGGCTACGGCTGGTTTTTGGCGAAAAACCTTTAACGTTATGAACTTGATATCGCTGATGGAACCTGATAGCTTTTTATAAAAATATAGTGACGAAAACCTTTGCTAAAGATGTCACTCCCGGTGAAGGGATTTCGGCTCTTTCCTCGTGGAATGAGGTGCAGGATATTCCAACCGAATACCGCGATGCAAAGCAACTTGTAATCGACTATAGTGAAGTTATTACCCTGACGCAAACTTCTGCCCAAGGGGTCATTCCCGGTGAAGGGATATCGGCCCTTGCCTCGTCGAATGAGGTGCAGGATATTCCAACCGAATACCACTATGCAAAACAAAAGAAAACGTCTTTGTAATAACACTTTTTAAAACTGTTCCAACAACTGCCAAACAGGTTTGTTTTCCTTTACATTGATCAGAATCAACGCAGTCCCATCAGTTAATCACACCAGAAAAGAACGAAAATAAAATGTACGTATATCCCATCTGCATTCGTCACTGGGTCCCGTCATCATTCGTTAGGTTACTTAACTAACGACAGAGCGGGGACTGAACTAGCACGGGTGTAAAACATATACAACATCTAATAGTATATATACCAATATATAATAATCACTTCAGGTGTGATAATATGCAACATTACAGAAAAGTAATAAGCATCACAGAACAATACAGATAATCTGGGATCCCCGGGTTTCACAGAGCTGCTACTGAAACCCGACGTTCCCCTGGTCGTGTGGATAGCCTGTACAATGAAAACCTAGACCCCTACGGGTGCGGCAAGTTACCCGCCAAAACCTGAAGTGAGGCAGCCCCTACAGCATAGTGAATGGACCACCCGGCAACTCACGGAATCCGGTAACTTGAGCACCCCTCCTTGGGTCAACCTGTACCCCCTACGAGTGTGGCGAATAGTCTGCCAATTCTAGAGTGAGGCCCCTCTGCCTCTCAAAGCCATGAGATGCCGACCCGTTGCCCTCCAGAATCCGGCTATCCGTGCACTCCGTCTCGGGGTAAACCTAGTACAGAAAAGAAAAATATGTACAACGGGTATATCGACCTCAGCCCGGTCGTGCCCCAAAAGAATATTATACAAACTGGCAGAGACGGCAGTTCACATGTTAGACGCTCGCCCCGCAATATCAAATGTACAAATAAATCCAAACAGCACTACCATTGCACACTGCTATCCACCACGACAAATCCGCAACATCACAGCACAACACAAAACATTAACGCGAATGTCACGTTCGCAAATCCGTCTAAAAGGACTATAGCAATTAGACGCAATTTACCGCTCAAATGACATTCCCGGTCGGAGATATAATGTAAGTACTGTAAACTAACACGTTTAAATTTCGATCGACAAAATTTCCCGAAGTGGGCCCCACGTACATCTGCAGTACAGTAAAAAAATCTGGGCCTAAAAGAAGTATACCAAAAGCCGCAATTTCCCGTGAAGAACTTACTGTAGAAAATTAGAGTACCATTCTCACACAACGGCGGCGGACCCGCGGCCTAACCCTTGTTTGGGCCGCGGATCCGCGGCGGTACTGTGGAGTTGGGCCACCAAATTACACTAGTGTTCTTATAAAAGCTTGCTCGATTTTCTGCAGTGCTCAAAATAATTTTTAGGCCTGATTTAAAATCAACAGAAACTTTGAACAGAAAATTGTAGTTTCGTGAAATTCCGTTCGATCGATGTTTTAAACGTGTTAGCACAAGTTAGTAAAGCTTAATGGAGAGGCTCTGATACCACTGTAAGTCTACGGTATCGCCCCGGCCGTCTAACAGACGCCAAATACGGAACAAAACCTTTTTAACTGTCGCTATCGCATACTATAACCTGGATCTGCCATTATTGCTAAACTAACAAACTATAAAGTGGATAGAAATGTTATACCGAACGATCCGAGTCCTTCGGTCTTTAGCCATCATCCCACGCTTTGTTGCGGCTGCTCCGATCTCCTGAATCTCCAGTCTCCTCGTCCAGGTGGCACCACGTCAACGGATCTTTAAACGGGCTCCCGCCTCTGACACGAGGCAACTCGGTGATCAAGTTTGCCAAAAGAGATGACCAAGATTGATGTAGAGAATGAGTAGAACACTTTGTCTCGTTACATCCAAAGGTATGGATGAACGGTTAATGAAGTTGTCTTTTGGATCGGGTGAAATGAGAAATCTAGCTATCTAATTTCCATGAATCCAAAACTATAATCTTTTTTTTCAAATGAATCAGATCATAATCCTTCACAATGAAGGGCCGGCCACTTTTGAGGAGGAGGGGGGTGAGTGTAGGAACAAGGAATGGTGACCATAACAATAATTGAATGAGTGATTCATCTAAACACCTTGCCATATCATTAAACAATGAATCATCTAACCTAGTCATCATCCAATTAATGCATCCAATGAATCAAGAACACCTCACTAACTCTAGAAGCTTCCAGACACATCACCCTCATGACTCACCCCAGTGACGAAAAGATAAATCCGCATTTAACCGAATGTTAAAGTGGGTGATAGAAAACTGGAAACTGGCAACTTCCAAAAGCGATCTTGAAACGAATTTCAGGATAACCCCGTAACAGTATAAACATACCCACATTTGTATTACGACCGAATACAAATGCAACTGAGACAAAGATATTATATCTATACAGTATAATACTCGGATCCGGCTTAAACCAAAGCCCACCAGTATTATCTGCCCGAAATATGACACGTACGTAAACGCACTTGCATTTTCCGAACCCTTCCATAAAACCATACGGCCTCTACAACGTTTCGCCCGAACTTGGGAAACTATCTGTGGGGGACTCTAATGACCCGTCAGTAACATGGCAGTGGGTTTAACCACGAACCATCAGCGGCACTAGCTGTGTGTAATGGCTGTTTATGTACTGACCTCAAGGGAAGCCGATGAGCGAACTCATCCTGAAACCCTACTGAGCCTAACAGTGACAATGTATATAAAGTCCGGTCCGTTCGTCTATGAGTATCGCATATCGGCCTAGGGGGCTGGTAACGTCAAACCCCCAATAGCGGTATAAGTCGTGCCGGAGTGTAGCCCAGAACACCCTGAGATACTACTGGAGTACCTACCAGTAAATCTCCTACCTTGGCCGAGGGTTTGTGTAATGGCTCTCCTAGACACAGCGCGATCTCACTCCCAATACCGGGAGAGACGAATTCCCTGCCGATCCGCTCACTTGCCTCCATGTGGCTCGGGACTGTACCCAAAAAATACTTATTTGCACGACTCCTTTGAGCCGTGGTAGGGTAGAAATCAAAGCATAGTGGGAACTCACACGAGACAAATGACGACCTCAGGTCGATGAACTTACCTGTACACATGTCACCAGGGAACTGCTATCTGACGATAGGTATAATACCAACTAGCAGGTTCCCGGCGAGTCCTGTCCGGTGTACTCATAACCCAATGAGCACCTGTATACATATTAGGTGATCCAACTGACACCAGTGGCTTGTGAGACCGGCCACCGCCCCTCGTCGGGGTCTCGACTGTATACACTAGTCTACTCCGGAGTATCGATGCCCTGTCTCGAAACTCCCACGACTAGAGACCACAATTAAGGATGTGCTTATGGACTACCCAACTCTCACATATATGATCGCCATCATACTGTTGGTAGTCAATCAATATCCTAAGGGCTCTATCAACGTGTAACAGTGATCAGTCAGCTGAACCTGTACACGACTGATAAAGGAAAACTGGATAGCATACTATCATCTCGAGTAAGGCTGTCCAACTGGTATAGGTCCTCCACAATCATTGCAATCAAGTGCCTGCGATCCAATAATTGACTTTGAGGGCACTATATCCAACACGTGCTTTGTGTGTGTAGTCTAGACCTAGTGTACATGCTCCGGTTTTCTCAGATTTTCTCTGAAGAAGCCGGGTCAAAAGCAGATCATAGAAGGGTCTAATTTTGCTTTAAATCGCTAAATTTTGCACTAAATGAAACCCTACGGTATTTTGGTGAAATCTGGGGTTTAATAGGTTTATGTAGCCCTAATAACACTTAATTAGGCTAGGCTAACCACCAAAAACATCTCTTAACCAAAAGTCCACACTAATCACCACTTTAGCACTAAAACGCACATTTAACACTAATCGAAGTTAATTAACACCTAAGTTTAGCAAGCTAGGAAATTGGGGTCAGATTTTATACCTCACTCTCTTGGTCCTAGTGTGCAGGAAGAAGGGGAAGAAGAAGAGGAGGAGGAGGTGTTGCGCTGCTGCTGCTGCTGCTAATAATGGTGCTGATGCTGTTGCTGCTACTGCTTCTGTTGCTGCTGCTGCTGCTGGGTGCTGCTGCTGCTGCTGCTGGGTGCTGCTGCTGCTGCTGCTGCAACTTCTGCTGCTGCTGAGTGAATGAGTGTTTGAGTGTATGAGTGTTTGAGTGTATGAGTGAGAGTGAGAGTGATGTGAGAAACAAAAGAAATGAGAGCACAAGAGTCAACCCCCCCTCTATTAATTAAATGAGAACATGGGCAAGGCCATGATGCCATTCTCTCTCTCTCTCTCACCAAGTCAATCACACCAAATCATTTCCATTTTTTAAAAAAACAATTAACCCCAAAACACTAAATAAAAATTTCAAATGGGCTTAACAAAATGGTTAGTTCACCATGATTGCTAATCATAGTCTAACCCTAATTTAACCCTAGTTTACATGCACATGTGTGTGCAAGCTTAAATAAATTCTAATAAAATATTCATTAAATTTGATAAATTATTTAAAAATCGATTTGGTAAACTTTTTATTAAAAACCATATATTAAAATATAATTAGCTACTAATCACATCCTAAGGTGTTACAAACTTCCCCCTTAAAAAAATTCGTCCCCGAATTTAAAATATATAGCCATGCATACCTTCAAAAAGTTGAGGGAACTTCTTCCACATTTCGCCCTCGGCCTTCTAAGTGATCTCTTCACCATTCGGGCTGTGCCAAAGCACCTTCACAAATGGCAAGACCTTCGATCGAAGTTTCTTCCCCTGCCGGTCCAATATCACGACTGGCTGCTCGGTGAACGAAAGATCGCGCTCTAGCTGAACGGTCTGATGCTGAATCATGTGCGAAGGGTCATGTAGGTATCTGTGAAGCATCGACACGTGGAAAATGGTGTGAACATCTGGGAAGTCGGGTGGAAGAGCCAAATGATATTCTACTGCGCCCACATGCTCGAGGATCTCGAAGGGACCTATGAATCTGGGGCTAAGCTTTCCCTTCCGTCCAAACCTCATCACTCCCTTTATCGGAGAGACCCTCAAAAAAACGTGATCGCCAACTGCGAACTCTAATCTGCGGCAGCGTCTGTCAGCATATGATCTCCGCCTGTTCTGAGCTGTCCTCATCCTATCTCGAATCAGTTGTATCTTCTCGGTCGTCTCCTGTACGATCTGTGGCCCCAAAATACTGCTCTCACTGAGCTCTGTCCAACAGATGGGCGATCTACATCTCCTCCTATACAAGGCCTCAAAAGGTGCCATCTGAATAGTATCCTGGAAACTATTGTTGTAGGAGAACTCCACCAAGGGTAAATGATGATCCCAGCTACCACCAAAGTCTAAAACGCACGCTTGGAGCATGTCCTCGAGAGTCTGAATAGTCCGCTCTGACTGGCCGTCGGTCTGCGGATGAAATACGGTGCTGAAACTCAAGCGGGTGCCCAAAGCCTCCTGAAGCCTCTGCCATAGTCGGCTGGTAAACTGGGTGCCTCGGTCGGACATGAATCATGTCGGGACTCCATGCAGTCGTACAATCTCGTCGATGTAAATCTGGGCATACTGAGAAAATACGAAAGTTGTCTTAACCGGCAGGAAGTGAGCCGCCTTCATCAATCGATCCATGATCACCCAGATGGAGTCATACCCTCGCCTAGTCCTGGGTAGACCCACAATGAAATCTATAGAAATCTGTTCCTATTTCCACTCCGGAATGGGTAACGGCTGTAGCTCTCCCACTGGCCTCTAGTGCTCGGCCTTGACTTGCTGACAAGTCAGGCATCTCGACACGAAGTCTGTGATTTCACTCTTCATCCCGTCCCACCAGTAAACGTCTCTCTCATATCATGGTACATCTTGGTGGAACCCGGATGAACACTATACACCGATCGATGTGCCTCCTCAAGAATCTTACACCGCAATCCCTCAGCATCTGGTACGCACAGTCTAGTCCCAAATCGCAGTATCCCCTGATCATCGATCACGAACTCAGAAAATCTGCCCTGTCCAATCTGTGCCATGATACTGAACAACGGTAATCACTGTACTGTGCCTCATGTATAAGGTCAAGCAATTGTGGGCGTGCACGAACATGTGCAAGCTGTCCCCCGATCGGCGTGAACTGAACTGCACTCGACTGTCGCATAACATCTGCCAATCTGCCGATGACTGCCTCTGCACTGCGCTCACACAAGATAGACTGCCCCGGGCCTCCTGCTCAAAGCATCAGCTACTACATTCGCCTTGCCCGGGTGATACAAGATCTCGCAATCGTAGTCCTTTGCTATTTTCATCCAACGGTGCTGTCTAAGATTCAGGTCTCGCTGCTGAAATATATACTTTAAGCTCTTATGATCAGTGAATATCTGGCACGACTCGCCGTATAAGTAATGTCGCCAGATCTTGAGTGCAAAGACCACTGCAGCCATCTCTAAATTGTGAGTGGGGTAGTTCTGGTCATGTTTCTTCAACTGTCGTGAAGCATACGCGATCACCCTGTCATGCTGCATCAATACGCACCCTAGCCCCACTCGAGAAGCGTCACAATAGACCACAAATCCGCCTGATCCTGAAGGCAATGATAACACCGGCGCCGTAGTCAAACAAGTCCGCAACTACTGAAAGCTATGCTCGCACTCCTCCGTCCAATCGAAAGGAACTTCCTTCCGGGTCAACCCGGTCGAAGGTGCAGCAATGCGGGAGAAGTCCTGTACAAATCGCCTGTAATAGCTGGCCAGTCCTAGAAAGCTACGGATCTCCATAACTGATGCGGGTCTGGACCAATGCTGAACGGCCTCAATCTTCTTCGGGTCTACACATATACCATCTCGTGTAATCACGTGACCCAATAAGTCTACGCTGTTAAGCCAGAATGCGCACTTGTAGAATTTTGCAAATAGCTGGTGCTCCCTCAAAGTCTGCAGTGTGATCCTCAGGTGCTGCTCGTGCTCCTCTCGGCTCCGGGAATACACCAAAATATCTTCAATGAATACGATGATGAACAAATCAAGATACAGCCTGAATATGTGGTTCATCATATCCATGAATGCTACTGGGGCATTGGTAAGTCCGAACGACATCACCAAAAACTCATAATGGCCGTAGCGCGTGCGGAAAGCTGTCCTTGGTATATCCTCCTGTCGAACCCGCAGCTGATGGTATCCTGATCGCAAGTCGATCCTCGAAAATATCCTGCACCCTGAAGCTGGTCGAACAAGTCGTCGATGCGCGACAAAGGATATCTGTTCCGTACGGTAACCCTGTTCAGCTGGCGGTAGTCGATACACAAACGCAAACTGCCGTCCTTCTTCTTGACAAACAGGACCGGAGCACCCCAAGGAGACACACTGGGTCGAATAAGTCATTTGTTAGTTGTATGTATGCCCTAGAGGCCAGTATTGTACAGATGATGTATATTATATTGGATGCTTGGACATATATAGAGAGGACTTTCTTGCTCGATATGATAGTATGCTATCTGGTTGCTCTTTATCTTAACATGTATACTTGTCTCTTGATACTGTCTTATGGTTACATGTTGGTAAAGCCCTTAGGATGTGTACTTGACTACCTGGACTATGATGCAGATCATACTAGTAGGGACAGAGTAGTCCATAAGTACATCCTTTAATGTTCCTAGTCGTAGGTGTATCGAGACAGGGCATCGATATACCACATTAGACTAGCGTATACGCTTCTCGGCCCATGAGATGGGCGATGGATGATCCCATATCCATTGGTGTTTGACATCAGAGATGGTATACGGGTGCTCAGTGGAGACTGGGTACACTGGACGGACTCGCCGAGAACTCCCAGATGGTATTATACCTCACGTCAGATGGCAGTTTTCTGGTGACACTTGCGCAGGTTAGTCTGTAGACCCGAGATCGTCATAGAGTCTTGTGTGATTCCCACTGTGCTTTGATTTCCACCTTACCACGTCCAAGAGGGCGTGCAAAATGGTGGTTTTTGGGTACAGTCCCGAGTCACATGGAGGCGATGAGCGATAGGAGGGGTCTCGTCTCTCCCTGTATTGGGGGTTGATGTTGCACTGTGCTCGATTGGCCATAACAGGGAAGCCCCTGGCCAGGGCTGATTTAGAGATTTGCTGGTAAGTGTTACCAGTAGTTTCTCGACCCGTTATGAGCCTCACATCGGCACGACTTATCTGTTATTGGGGTCTGACGTTTACCACCCCTAGACTTGATGTGCGACATATTAGACGAGGAGACCGGACTGTACGGAAAGTGTTACCGTTAGACTTTTACAAGAGTTGGAGAAGGATTGCTTGCTGATATTCTGATCGCTCAATACCCGGGTAGCCGTTATGTCCAGCTAGTACCGCTGACGGCTTGTGGGTGCTTTATGTGATCATCACCTACTGCCGGCGTATTGACGAGTCTTTAGAGTCCTACATAGATTTTTTCTGGCTCAGGCAAAACGAAATAGGAGCGCATATGAGATATGTGCGGGACCGAGAATAATGCGTGTATGTGATACCGTATTCTATTCTCGCGACTTTTTGTATCGGTCGGTTGTATATGATATAGCCGGGTTATCGAATCAAGTGTTGATTCGATAAGTCGATGCATTGGATGTTAGTCGGTTATATGAGATATAACCGGATTATTAAGTCTAGTGTTGATTTAATAATTTAGTGTATAGCTGTATATATGATATACTAATTTACATTAACTAACATTTGTTCACTTAAGGATTTTTCTCACATGTGCACAACTCTAATATATATGTAATATATATTAAAATGTGTTTTCTTTTTGTATCATGGTTGATGATACAACATTCATGGGTGTATGAGACTTACACCATGCTATTTGTTATGTTGGGTTTAATATATTTAAAGTAATTACAAAATTAGTGGAGCAAAAGAAAATTGCATGAAGCTTGTGGAAGCTTGTGGATGCATTGACTAAGTCCACTAAGTTTGTTTTTACTTTGGATTTTTGTTAACCTAACAATCACACTTAGCCATGATTAAGTCTCTACATGAGTTAGTATATGATACTCACTCACCCATGGTTAGCTCACTCACTTGATCATTATCTTTTTCTCTTCATTTCTTCATCTTCTTCCTTGAGCTAAAAAGCTCTCTAGGGTTTGACCCAAAGTGAGAAACATTGTGAGAAAACAAATTCTAAAGTGAACCCAATTCCTATTTCTCTATCCTCTTCTGGACTAGCACTTTAGTTTAGGGTGTTTGCTTCACTAATTCTCTAGTTAGTGAAGTTGTAGCTTGAGTTGGTATTCCCTCGACGTAGATCATCTTCGGCCTCGAAGACTTCAAGCAAGGACGCTTCTTTCACCTCGTGAAGCCATGCAAGAGCCGGAGAGAACAATGATCGCAGCGAAGGGACTACGACAAGGAGCTTTAGAAGTGAAGGACCGATCTACAAAGGTTGTATTTCGTATTCACTTAGTTGTAAATGTTATTTACTAGCATGTGAAACCCTAATCATCTAGCAAAGATCTTGTTTAGGGTTGTTAGGCATGGCTAAAATTTTAATCGGGCATGGTTGATGCTTTCTTAACCCTTGTTAGAGTGCCTAGTAACCCTACAGTAGTATTAGAGCCAAGCTAGAGCATTAGAGGACGTGTATACGAAGTTAAAACTCCGAACGAACCCCGAAACGTCAAAACAAACCCCTCTCTGGACATTTCTTAAAACTGTGATTTTTTCTGAATTAAAAATACCTAAAAAATTCAGTAGGTAATTTTAAGCATTACTGTGCAATTCGATGACGTAAGCTATACGGACCGCCGTGGAACCGCGGCCATACCCTGCTTGGGCCGCGGATCCGCGGTCGTATAGTGAGATTTGACTTTTCTGTTGGCACAGTAATGCCCTTACCTGCTATTTATATTTTATGGGTATTTTTTATCCGACTCATGTTTTGAGTGATCTGGGGTTTATTTTGTATTCGTTGATTCGATCGGAAAATTTAAATTCGTTATTTTCCGGATAATTTAGAAAGTATTAAAATGTTCGAACGGATATCATTAACTCATTTTTCCCGGCACGAAAAACTTTCACGTGTTGAATTTTTCTTGAGTTTAAATCTTTCGGAAAAACGTGCAAGTAACGCGATGGACCCTCTAGAAGAACACAAACCTTAACTCAATTATGTGACCATCTGAACCGCCTCTAAACCTTAGGGTTTGGTGCAGTACGGTGTGCTACATGTGAGGCGTTGGCTTGACCCTTCTACGGCTGGACCGTTGCTACTGTGACGTATTCTGGAATTTTTGAACTCCGCTCAAGTGTTGTGCTATTAAGGAAATCTTGGGTATTTGATTATTCGATCGGAAAGTTTAATACTGTCTATTTATCTGGAATGTGATACAATATATGGAATTCATATAGTTAGGCATGAAATGCGACGTATGTGATATTTCAGATTTACGATGTCTAAAGAGATTGTGGATTCCAAATGTTGTAGTTTTACACTTTCTTTTCTGCGACCGTAACTGTAATATGTGATATTGCCGGTTTCGTTGCTATATGTCAATGACAATTGGGATGCGCATATTTACTTACGTTGATGACATGTGATGTTATGTGTTGCTGGATATGTTATATTGGATCGTCGTGTTCTGAATAGCTGGGGGTTTTTTTATGTGAGATGAGGGTTTTTATTTTCATTCATGTAAAATTCAATGTATGTAATATTCTTTTATTGAGGCACTTCCGTGATGAGGTTGATGTCACCATATGTATATTATTTACTTTTCCGCACTAGGATAGACCCAAGGAGGAGAGCACAAGTAACCGGGTTCTAGAGTCCAGTGGGAGGCCAACTCGAGGAGTCGAGTCCGGGTCTCCTAACTCTAGAATTGAAAGGGAGCTTGCCGTTCTCGTAGGGTTCTAGGGGTGTGGGTTTGGCTATTCATCGCGACCGAGGAATCCATGTTTTATAGAGGCTTAAAATAAAACACGGACGTCCTAGTATATCCAATGTTTCATATGTTTCTTCTGCTGCGATATCTGTATGTGATCATTTGATATGTTGAGATGGATACTGTATATAGTATATATGATGTATTATATAGACGTTACTTATGTTTTACACTCGCACTAGCCCTGCCCCGCTCTGCTGTTAGTTACCTAACCTAACGGTGCACGAGGGGACATCGAGGCGAATGCGGATGGCATAAGTGTACGTCGTATTTATTTGTGATGTTTAGGTGATTTAAATGATGGGACATTATTAATATGATTAATGAAAGAAAAGAAACCTAAAAGATGTTGTAGAATCAAATTTTTCAAAAAGGGTAGCTACAGTTTTTGCCTTGCATAGCGATATATATGATATATCCCGCACCTTATTCGATGAGGAAAGAGCTTAGATCCCTTCACCGGAAGTGACCTCTTTAGCAAAACTGGCAGATGCTACAACACTCGGTTTGTCTTTTGATTGCTTTTAGAGTTTTGCTTTGCATAGTGATATATATGATATGTCCTGCACCTTATTCGATGAGGAAAGAGCCGAGATCCCTTCACCGGGAATGTCCTCTTTAGCAAAACTAGCAAAAGCCTCAAAAACACTCCTTTTCAAAATTCACTTGATTCT
Source organism: Agapanthus africanus (assembly GCA_030015575.1). Lineage (NCBI taxonomy): Eukaryota > Viridiplantae > Streptophyta > Magnoliopsida > Asparagales > Amaryllidaceae > Agapanthus > Agapanthus africanus. The sequence goes on along the minus strand of JASDDO010000029.1, from coordinate 278,536,453 downwards.
ACAACGATATCAAGTTCATTACGCAATATGTTTTCAGAAAAACCTGTCGTAGCCTTCTGTCATTTCAGATAAGAACTGTTTAGTATTCGTGCTGCGTTGGTTGGCCTTTGTCAAGGCGTGGTGTGCGGTAGCTGAATGGTGCTTGTCTGCTTATGCATATGATGCAGATTGTTTTGGGGTAGTCGTACGACCTTGTTGGCCTTTGTCAAGGGTCGTGCGGGTGGGTTTGATTCAATCAAGAAATGACGGGTTGAACTTGACTAGCATCCTATAATTTGTTGACCTTTGTCAAGGTCATAGGGGTTAGGGACAAAATATTATCGGGAATTTCAAGTGTTGAAATTTGCAATGAGATTGCATACCTTCTATGAGATAGTTGGATCTCGATACCAACTGCGAGTAATTGTTACTCTTGGGAGAGTTTTACACAGGACAATTAGCCGATCAAGTAGGTGTCTAGAAAGGTATCAACGGGGTTATGCCTCTGGGAAAACGGGGTTTACATTAATTAGGTCCGTGCGAAAGCACGGGAAACCTCCCTCAAAGTACCGACACTGGCCTGGCTGAAAGATTGGCGAAATTGTAGAGTGTAATTAATCCCAGCTAGTCTTTCCTTTTAGGGTTTGAAGGAAGATTTGATAAAAACAATGGGAGCCATCCTGATTAGATAAAATAATAACCAATCTGATCTTGCAAGAGCATACGCTAAAGTGTTTTCTTCTCTCTCTCTCTCCAGGTAGCGACCATATCATGCCTTAATAAAGATAATAATATGGATGTATTGACCAAACCCGCATGTTATACTGTGCTGGGGAACGTTAGTTCCGTTCTTTTTTATAAAAGTTATAAGACTGAACAGGATATAGGGGAATACCAGGATTCCCAAGCCACCCGAATGAAAAAAGTACATGTTGATGCATTTTCTTCGGGTATGTTCGTTACAGAGAACCGTTTCTCCATTTGCTCTGCGTCCAGGGTATTAGATACCGGGTCAGGATGCCATATATGTAATCAGTTACATGGGCTTAGGAAAGGTAGAGAACTTGGAGAAGGTGATAAAGACATAAGGGTTGGAAATGGTGCAATTATTGCAGCTAAAACCGTCGGGGAATATCACCTTGTATTGCCAACTGGTAATACATTGATTCTCAATGAATGCTATTACATGCCGAACCTGATATGCAACATTATATCGGTTTCTTTGTTGAGTAAAGAGGGATATAATTTTGTATTACAGGATAATGTTATGAACATTTTCCTTAACCAAAAGTTAGTTGGATCAGGCACGTTGTGCAATGGCATTTATGTTCTAAATCAATCAACAGTTCTGAGCATAACAAACATATACAAGAAGAAGAGTTCAGATATGAACGAATCTTTCTTGTGGCATTGTAGACTGGGTCACATCAATGCGACACGACTAGCTAAGCTGCGTAAGGATGGATATTTGAATCCGTTTGAATTTTCATCTTATGATACTTTCCAGTCATGTCTCAAAGGAAAGATGACCAAAACTCCGTTTACGGGACACAAAGAGAGAGTTACGGAACTCTTGGGACTGGTACATAGTGGTGTATGTGGTCCCATGTCTACACATGCCAGGGATGGTTCTTTGTACTTCATTACATTCACTGACGATCTCCCTAGATTCGGGTATGTGTTCCTGATGAAACACAAATCAGATGCTTTTGAGAAATTTAGAGAATATAAACAAGAAGTCGAGAACCAAACCGGGAAAAGTATTAAAATCCTTCGATCTGATCGAGGAGGTGAATACTTGAGCAATGAATTCCTGGACTTCCTAAAAGAGAATGGGATTCTCTCTCAGCTAACTCCTCCATATACACCACAGCACAACGGTGTATCGGAACGGAGGAACCGCACCCTATTAGATATGGTGTGCTCTATGATGAGCACAGCTGAGTTACCTATTTCCTTCTTGGGGTATGCGCTGGAGACAGCAGCATACCTATTGAATCAAGTTCCATCTAAATCTGTACCTACCATACCATATGAGATATGGAGTAGGAAGAGAGCATGTCTTAAACGAGTTAAGATATGGGGTTGTCCGGCCTATGTCAAAAGGCGAAATCCGGAAAAACTCGAGGCACGGTCAGTTCTATGTAAGTTTGTGGGATATCCCAAACATTCACATGGATATCTTTTCTACCATAGCGAGGAACAAAAGGTGTTAGTTTCTCGACATGCCACCTTTTTAGAAAAGGAATTTCTTATAAAAGAAATTAGTGGCAGTGAGGTAGAACTGGAAGAAATTCCGGCTACACAAACTCAAACTGAAGATTTAGTGGAACCAGAGGATTCGGTAGTTCCCGATGAACTCCGGCCACTCCGCCGATCTAGTAGGGTTCCTCACCCACCTGAGAGATACTACGGTTTTCTCATGGATGGAGGGAGCGAGGATTGCATCATGGAGGATGATGACCCAACTAGCTTCGAGCAGGCCATCACGAGTAGGGACTCAGTGAAATGGCTGGATGCAATGCGATCCGAGATGGAAGTTGCTCCTGAAGGGGTAAAACCCATTGGAAGCAAGTGGATGTTCAAGAAAAAACTTGGTGTAGATGGGAAAGTGGAGACTTTCAAAGCTAGACTTGTTGCAAAGGGTTTTCGTCAAAGACCAGGTGTGGACTATGACGAACCTTTTCTCCAGTGGCTATGCTTAAATCCATCCGGATCATACTTGCCATCACTGCATATCATGACTACGAAATCTGGCAAATGGATGTTAAGACCGCCTTTCTAAATGGTGATTTAGAAGAGTGCGTGTACATGACTCAGCCAGAGGGCTTCATAGATAGTGGGAGCAGCGGGAAGGTGTGCAAGCTGCTTAAATCTATTTATGGATTAAAGCAAGCATCGCGGAGTTGGAACATCTGCTTTGACGTCGTTATCAAAGAGTTTGATTTCATCAAAAACGTAGATGAACCTTGTATCTACAAGAAGGTGGCAGAGAGTAAGGTTGTCTTCCTCGTATTGTACGTGGACGACATACTCTTGATAGGAAATGACATTCCTATGCTGCAATCGGTCAAGCTCTTTTTATCATAAAGATTCTCAATGAAAGATCTAGGTGTTGTCTCCTGCATATTGGGAATTATGATCTATAGAGATAGATCTAAAAGAATATTAGGATTGTCCCAATCCAGGTACATTGACACCATACTAAAGAGGCTTAGTATGGAAGAATCCAAGCGTGGGAACTTACCCACGATCTCTGGACTCACTCTCTCCAAAGAGATGTCTCCCAAGACTGATTTGGAGAGAGCTCACATGCAAGGGATACTCTATGCTTCGGCTGTAGGCTCTATCATGTACGCGATGCTATGTACCAGACCCAATGTAGCATACTCACTAAGTGTAGTGAGTAGGTATCAAGCTGATCCTGGAGAGAGTCACTGGACAGCTGTGAAGAGCATTCTCAAGTACTTGCGAAGGACTAAAGAGATGCTCTTGGTGTATGGTAACGGAGAACTCCAAGTGGAATCCTTTACCGATTCGAGCTTCCAGAGTGATAAAGACGACTCTAAGTCGCACTCGGGATTTGTCTTTACCCTTTATGGAGGAGCGGTTAGCTGGAAGAGTTCCAAGTAGGAAACCGTGGCAGACTCGATGATGGAGGCTGAATACATCGCTGCCAACGATGCTGCCAAAGAGGCTGTCTGGATCAAGAAGTTCATTACTGAACTTGGAGTGGATCCATCCATTGACCATCCAATACCTTTGTATTGTGATAACAATGGAGCGGTGGCTTTGGCCAAGGAACCCAGGTCCCATCAGCGATCCAGGCATATTCTGAGGCGGTATCACCTGATCCGGAAGATAGTTGATCGTCGGGAGATCGAGGTCAGGAGGGTTGACACGAAGAACAACACTGCGGATCCACTCACGAAGGCCATTCCCCAGATACAGTTTGAGAGACTTTTCGGGATCCTAGGTATGCGATACTACAACAGCTGGCCCTAGTGCAAGTGGGAGATTGTTAGTTGTATGTATGCCCTAGAGGCCAGTATTGTATAGATGATGTATATTATATTGGATGCTTGGACATATATAGAGAGGACTTTCTTGCTCGATACGATAGTATGCTATTTGGTTGCTCTTTATCTTAACATGTATACTTGTTTCTTAATACTGTCTTATGGTTACATGTTGGTAAAGCCCTTAGGATGTGTACTTGACTACCTAGACTATGATGCAGATCATACTAGTGGGGACAGAGTAGTCCATAAGTACATCCTTTAATGTTCCTAGTCGTAGGTGTATCGAGACAGGGCATCGATATACCAGATTAGACTAGCATATACGCTTCTCGACCCATGAGATGGGCGATGGATGATCCCATATCCATTGGTGTTTGACATCAGAGATGGTATATGGGTGCTCAGTGGAGACTGGGTATACTGGACGGACTCGCCGAGAACTCCCAGATGGTATTATACCTCACGTCAGATGGCAGTTCTCTGGTGACACTTGTGTAGGTTAGTCTGTAGACCCGAGATCGTCATAGAGTCTTGTGTGATTCCTACTGCGCTTTGATTTCCACCTTACCACATCCAAGAGGGCATGCAAAACGGTGGTTTTTAGGTACAGTCCCAAGTCACATGGAGGCGATGAGCGATATGAGGGGTTTCGTCTCTCCCGGTATTGGGGGTTGATGTTGCGCTGTGCTCGATTGGCCAAAACAGGGAAGTCCCTGGCTAGGGATGATTTAGAGATTTGCTGGTAAGTGTTACCAGTAGTTTCTTGGCCCGTTATGAGCCTCACATCGGCACGACTTATCGGTTATTGGGGTCTGACGTTTACCACCCCTAGACTGGATATGCGACATATCAGACGAGGAGACCAGACTGTACGGGAAGTGTTACCGTTAGGCTTTTACAGGAGTTGGAGCGGGCTTGCTTGCTGATCTTCTGATCGCTCAATACTCGGGTAGCCGTTAGGTCCAGCTAGTACTGCTGACGGCTTATAGGTGCTTTATGTGATCATCACCTACTGCCGGCGTATTGACGAGTGTTTAGAGTCCTACATAGAGGTTTTACTGGCTCAGGCAAAACGAAATAGGAGCGCATATGTGATATGTGCGGGACCGAGAATAATGCGTGTTTGTGATACCGTTTTCTATTCTCGCGACTTTTTGTTTCGGTCGGTTGTATATGATATAGCCGGGTTATCGAATCAAGTGTTGATTCGATAAGTCGATGCATTGGATGTTAGTAGGTTATATGAGATATAACCGGATTATTAAGTCTAGTGTTGATTTAATAATTTAGTGTATAATTGTATATATCATATACTAATTTACATTAACTAATATTTGTTCACTTAAGGATATTTCTCACATGTGCACAACTTTAATATATATGTGATATATATTAAAATGTGTTTTCTTTTTGTATCATGGTTGATGATACAACATTCATGGGTGTATGAGACTTACACCATGCTATTTTTTATGTTGGGTTTAATATATTTAAAGTAATTACAAAATTAGTGGAGCAAAAGAAAATTGCATGAAGCTTGTGGAAGCTTATGGATGCATTGACTAAGTCCACTAAGTTTGTTTTTACTTTGGATTTTTGTTAACCTAACCATCACACTTAGCCATGATTAAGTCTCTACATGAGTTAGTATATGATACTCACTCACCCATGGTTAGCTCACTCACTTGATCATTATCTTTTTCTCGTCATTTCTTCATCTTCTTCCTTGAGCTAAAAAGCTCTCTAGGGTTTGACCTAAAGTGCGAAATATTGTGAAAAAACAAATTCTAAAGTGAACCCACTTCCTATTTCTCCATCCTCTACTGGACTAGCACTTTAGTTTAGGATGTTTGCTTCACTAATTCTCTAGTTAGTGAATTAGTAGCTTGAGTTGGTATTCACTCGACGTAGATCATCTTCGGCCTCGAAGACTTCAAGCAAGGACGCTTCTTTCGCCTCGTGAAGCCATGCAAGAGCCCGGGAGAACAATGATCGCAGTGAAGGGACTACGACAAGGAGCTTTAGAAGTGAAGGACCGATCTACAAAGGTTGTATTTCGTATTCACTTAGTTGTAAATGTTATTTACTAGCATGTGAAACCCTAATCATCTAGCAAAGATCTTGTTTAGGGTTGTTAGGCACGGCTAAAATTTTAATCGGGCATGGTTGATACTTTCTTAACCCTTGTTAGAGTGCCTAGTAACCCTACACCCTTTATCCAGCAAATCTTGCAACTAACCTTTCAACTCACTAAGCTCCGCCGGGGCCATCCGATAAGGCGGTATAGAAATAGGCCCCGTGCCGGGAATCAAGTCAATGCAGAAAATAATATCGCGCTCAGGCGGTAGCCCAGGAAGCTCGTCAGGGAAAATATCAGTTAACTCACAAACAATCGGAACCTGGTCCAACAGAATATCCGTAGCTCTAGTACACAAACATAGGCTAGGAATCCCTGACATCCCTTCCTAAACAGCTGTCCAGCGCGAAGAGAAGAAATCAAACTGTGAGGGGCGGCACAACAGTCCTCCTGCACAACAAAAGCCGACTCGCCGGGAAAACAAAATCTAACTGTTTTCTCGCGGCAGTCCACATACGCATAGCACGTAGTTAACCAATCCATGCCCAAAAGAACGTCGAAGTCCAACATCTCAAGAAGGATCAAGTCGATAGGCAACTCTCTCTCGCCAATATGGACAACACAGGATCGGAACACGTGTCTAGCAACAAACGACTCGCCTACAAGAGTGGTCACAACAAGCGACTGACCATGCAAACCGGACTCTCTACCCAAACTCGGCACAAAGTGTGTGGAAACGTACGAATGCGTGGATCCGGTATCAAACAACATGTGTGCGTCAACAGAACATACTGATAGGGTACCTGAAACCACTGCATTGGATGCCTACGCGTCCTGATGCGTCAACGCGAAAACCCGTGCCTGTCCTCCACTTGCGACTGTCGGTCCCCTACTAGCAACTGGCTGTACTCTGTCGGCAGTTGGCTGTCCTCTGTCTCGGCCACCTCGTCCTCTCTGAGCAAACCCTCTGCGACCACGGCCTCTCTGTGCATGGGTCTGACGCGAAGCAACCGTAGGTACAATAAGCAACGCCCTCTGGGGTGGAAAAGGTGGAAGTGCGACATGCGGTACTGCTGCCTCCCTTCGGAGTATCTCGGTACAATCTCTGACGCGGTGATGGGGGCTACCACACCCAAAGCATCCACGCGACGACTGCTGACCCTCCTGGGGATAAGAGTTAAATATTTGACCTCGCCCCGAGTCTCTGCCACCTGTACGTCGTCCATCACGGCGTCAGAATGGAAGTCTTTGTGCTACTGTGTCAGTACGAACCCTCTTCGGCCCTGGATCTACCGAAGTCTCAGCAAGGCGCTCCTCGACTAATAGGGCTGCGTCTACCGCTGCTGCATAAGTCTCGCAATGCTGTATGCTGATCGCAAGGAACAGTGGGGTAAGTAAGCCTCGAACGAATCTCTTGACTCGCATCTCCTCAGTAGACACTAGGTATGGGGCATAAACTGATAGCTCGGTGAACAGCACATCGTACTCTGCCACTGTCATCTCTGGCGTCTGGCGTAAGGACTCGAATCTGTGCGCTTGGGCATCCCTGACACTCTGAGGAAGGAAACGGGCTAGAAACACCATCACAAACTCGGTCCAGGTCATAGGAGGAAGACCTGCTGCTCTGCCCTTCTCGACCGATTCATACCATTTCTGCGCAAGACCTTCCAGGCGAAACCCCACGAACTCTACCCATCTCGCATCTGAGCATCGGAGTGAACGACATATCCGGGCCATCCTATCAATGAAAGACAGTGGGTCCTCGGCTGCATCAGTGCCTGTGAAGACCGGAGGCTTCAGCCTCATGAACTCTGATTGCAATACTGTAATAACCTCCGTAGCTGCAGGGGCAACTTCCTGTACTGTAGGTGCCATCACGGTCCTCGTAACAGGTGGAACTACCTCTGGTCGCTGTGCTCGAACCGTCTCGACTAACGACCCTATCATCTGGCGCATCTCCTGCATACCGGCCCCTAGCATGGCGATCTGATCTGCCGTAGGAGGAACAGTCTGCTCTGGTACAACGGGTGTACTGCCCGGATCAGTCCTCGTCTCGGACGAGTCAACTCGAATCTCGGCTCTCACGGCCGCTCTCTGCGCCCTCGTAGTCTTTGGCGGAATAATGGCTGAAAAGAAGGTAGGATTCAATAAGGATACGGAAATCGAATCACAAGAATGTATAAAATCATGAAGGAATTTCAATCAATAAGTCCTAAGGTCGCTTAGGCGGAGTACTGTGTCGTGAGTATGCCGTGGAACATACGCACGCTACGCCACTCTGCTTCAGCTACCTACTCCATCATACCAGGGTCATCCTACACTCCGAAGGTAAAACCTATGCTCTGATACCAACTTTGTCACGACCCAAAATTCGGCCCGTGACCGGCACTTAACCACGTAACGTCTACAGGCATATAAGTAAGCCGAAACCCAGAAATCAAAACCATTAAAAGTAATGAGTGTTAAAACATTTAATAGAAACATTTGTTAACACGTTTAGAAAACCTTAAGTAATTTAGTAAAATTATTTAAAGTTCAAGTTATTATCTTAAAAATTTCGGCAGCATTTCCTTTGTAAAAACTAGCCCCGAAATCTGGTACAAGGCAATATATGAGTAAAATGATATACAATAAGAATAAAGCATCCCAAACAAGAGCAATCACGCCCAACGGTGGAAACAATCACCACAATGATAATATACAATGCCGTAGGGAAGAATGAGTAAAAATAAGTGAAGACAACACTGCATAAATAAAGTCGGCTCACAACGAGCTCGACACCAGAATACAAAATAATGTACATCGCCTTCACAACTGGTCTGTAAGTCAATACATAAGTATTAGATGGAGAGTAATAGATACAACAGTGTATACAACAGGAAAATAAACAGATACCTCATAAAACCCACCTATCAGCAAAGGGCTCACGCGCCAACTACAAAGGTATCCGTATCAAAAGATGTAAGAAAGCAGCCTGCCGCGACTACTCTGAGGGGCAACCTGCAAGCACTATGGCACAACGGGGGTGAGTAGCCAACTCGTGAATAGTAAATAACATATAAAGGTAATCGCGAGTACGCACGTACTGCGATACTCTAACCTATGCCAACAGATAACATCTAAATGATGAGCTGGGTGCCTAATAATCATGCAACAAGTGCGATCTAATAACATCTCTATATGATGAGCAGGGTATGCAATAATCGTGCATAGCATGTGCAATCTAATAACATCTATATAGGATGAGCAGGGTATGCAATAATCGTACATAGCATGTGCAATCTAATGACATCTATATAGGATGAGCAGGGTATGCAACAATCATGAATAGCAAGTGTACTCTATCAGGTACTACAGATACAGGATGAGATGTATAACACTGAATGCTGAGCATGGGAATAAATAACATCTACACGGAATGTCAACATGGAAAGTAACCGGTGTTCATCAATACACCCAAATCCCAATAAAACTCAGGCACCGTCACTCTTATTGGCCCTCAAATCCTGTAAAACTCATAGAATCGTGAGTGCCCAACATCGGCACTCGAAAATATCATAGAAATAGTCGTGTCCAGCATCGACACGCAAATCCTCAAGTATCGGGCTTCGTCAGTTCGGACCGGACCACAGGCTCCGTCTGCGGAATCGGCCCTCGGCCCCGGCAGTACGTATCATCCCGTATCCATCTATCGACTCTGGTTGATATCCTCCGGATAACTGCCAGGTCCAACCAATCACCGGTAGGTAGTAGTCCCTCCGCCGGGCTCACCGTCTAACCATACGAGTCTTCTGGCCCCGGGGTACCATACCGGGTCCACCATGTACCCGCAATCGGTGCCTACCACTCCTCGAATCGGGTATACCCACACAAGGTCTCAGGAACCGAGAAAACACATGGTGGACGCACTGAAATATCATATCAAGAGAAACCGGGTTTTTAAAACAGTGCGTATTTTCTTAACATAATACCACGGTTCTCAAATCCAGAAATCCCATAAATCCAAACTCAATGCGTTAATCCATGCAATGTGTCATATGACACTAAGAGTAAAAAGGGAAAACCGCTCTTTTTAAAGAATCCAGTTTTGAAAATATCTCATGCGGTCCCTATTTTCTTGAAATCGAATCAATATCATCCATGTATGTAATATATGTATGTATGTAGGTATGGATGTGCAAATGGATATATACGCCAATATGAGTGTGCCAATATATATGTGCACTAGTATGAATATACAGAGTGCATGTGCGCAAGTATGAAGATATCAATATATGTGTGCACTGGTATGAATATACTGTGTGCATGTGCGCAAGTATGAAGATATCAATATATGTGTGCACTGGTATGAATATACAGTGTGCATATGCGCAAGTATGAAAATATCAATATATGTGTGCACTGGTATGAATATACAGTGTGCGTGTGCGCAAGTATGAAGATATCAATATATATATGTGCCAATATGCGACGACTCATGACAATCATCAATGATGCGGTAATCAAGACGATATATAATTCGTAGCAATCCTATAGTGCGAGTGTCATGTCAATCACTAACGGTGTGTATGTAACATGCAAATAGTGCTCGTGCAGCTTGAACCGTTAGTGACAGTGCAGTGTTATATACTACCATTTCTATATGCAACAAGGAAGGTATGCTATAATAGTACATGTAAACATCTACGACTAAATATCCTAACACGTCCTGACGCTTAACGCCATACGGGCGATTTCCCCCGTAGATGTTAAATCTACTCACCTGGTCGTATGGTAAGCGTAGCCGACAACCTGCTTCCCTTTCTTTGCGGCGTCCAACGTATCCGCCTGCGAACCTAGAATTCATATAGAGAATCCACATAAGCAAATATCTCGCAAAAAAGCGATATCGAAATCAAACGAGGAACTCGTGTCGCGAACTAAACGCGCGTGTGTCCGATACGCTGAAACGTGTGTGTACGCGTCTAAAACTACCCCGACACGTCGCGACACACTGGAACACAGAACCCACTCACGTATCACACGTGTCGCGCAAACTAAACGTATTGGAAAAAAACGATATTACGCTCCATATTTTGACTCGGGTGAAAACTTAAAAAGTTGCACATGCCAAAACACTAGAATATACAGCAAACTCTCCTAGGCAAAACCCTAACACCAAAGTCCCCTATCTGGCCGCAAATTGCGGCCATAACGATTAAAACTGTGACCTGGGTTGGGAATTAGGGGTTCGTTCTTTGTGTGTGTAGTCTAGACCTAGTGTACATGCTCCAGTTTCCTTAGATTTTCTCTGAAGAAGCTGGGTCAAAAGCAGATCACAGAAGGGTCTAATTTTGCTTTAAAATGCTAAATTTTGCACTAAATTAAACACTATTGTATTTTGGTGAAATCTGAGATTTAACTAGGTTTATGTGGCCCTAATAACACTTAATTAGGCTAGGCTAACCACCAAAAACATCTCTTAACTAAAATTCCACTCTAATCACCACTTTAGCGCTAAAACGCACATTTAACACTAATCGAAGTTAATTAACACCTAAGTTTAGCAAGCTAAGAAGTTGGGCTCAGATTTTATACCTCACTCTCTTGGTCCTAGTGTGTAGGAAGAAGGGGAAGAAGAGGAGAAGGAGGAGGTGTTGCACTGCTGCTGCTGCTGCTAATAATGGTGCTGATGCTGTTGCTGTTGCTGCTACTGCTTCTGTTGCTGCTGCTGCTTCTTGTTTTTAGTTATATGTATGCCCTAGAGGCCATTACTATACATGTGATGTATATTGTAGTGGATGCTTGGACATATATAGGGAGGAATTTCTTGCTCGACATGATAGTATGCTATCTGGTTACTCTTTACCGTAACGTGTATACTAATTGTCTCTCTGTTACATGTTGGTAAAGCCCTTAGGATGAGTACTTGACTACCTGGACTATGATGCGGATCATACTAGTGGGGACATGGTAGTCTATAAGTACATCCTTCAAGGTCCATAGTCATCGGTGTATCGAGACGGGGCATCGATATACCAGAGTAGACTAGCGTATACCTTCTCGACCCATATAGATGGGCGATGGATGATCCCATATCCATTGGTGTTTGACATCAGAGATGATATACAGGTGCTCAGTGAAGACTGGGTACACTGGATGGACTCGCCGAGAACTCCCAGATGGTATTATATCTTACGTCAGATGGCAGTTCTCTGGTGACACTGGTACAGGTTAGTCTGTAGACCCGAGATCGTCATAGAGTCTTGTGTGATTCCCACTGTGCTTTGATTTCCACCTTACCACGTCCAAGAGGGCGTGCAAAACGGTGGTTTTTGGGTACAGTCCTGAGTCACATGGAGGCAATGAGTGATAGGAAGGGTTTCGTCTCTCCCGGTATTGGGGGTTGATGTTGCGCTATGCTCGATTGGCCATAACAAGAAAGTCCCTGGCCAGGGCTGGTTTAGAGATTTACTGGTAAGTGTTGCCAGTAGTTTCTCGACCCGTTATGAGCCTCATATCGGCATGACTTATCGGTTATTGGGGTCTGACGTTTACCACCCCTAGACTTGATATGCGACATATCAGACGAGGAGACCGGACTGTACGGTAGTGTCACTGTCAGGCTTTTTACAGGAGTTGGAGCGGGCTTGCTTGCTGATCCTCTGATTCACTCAATACCCGGGTAGCCGTTATGTCCAGCTAGTACCGCTGACGGCTTGTGGGTGTTTGATATGATCATCACCTACTGCCAGCGTATTGACGAGTCTTTAGAGTCCTACATAGAGGTTTTACTGGCTCAGGCAAAACGAAATAGGAGCGCATATGTGATATGTGCGGGACCGAGAATAATGCGAGTATGTGATACCGTATTCTATTCTCGCGATGTTCGTGTCGATCGGTTATATGCGATATAACCAAGTTATCGAATCAAGGGTTGATTCAATAAGTCGATATATTGGATGTTAGTCGGTTATATGTGATATAACCGGATTATTAAGTCAAGTGTTGATTTGATAATTTAGTATATAATTGTATATGTGATATACAAATTTACATTAACTAACATTGGTTCACTTAAGCATTTATTTTTCTCACTTGTGCACAAGTTAATATATATGTGATATATATTTATTTGTGTTCTTTTTGTATCATGGTTGTTGATACACACTACATGGGTGTATGAGACATACACCATTGTAATTATATTGGTGGAGTTTTATTATACAAAGTAAATACAAAATTAGTGGATAATTGTTCAAGTGCATGAAGCTTCATGAAGCTTATGTATGCATTGACCAAAGTCCACTAGTTTTGTTTTTACTTAGGATTTTATAAACCTAACCACTATAATTAGCCATGGTTATGTCTCTACATGGGTTAGTAAATGATACTCACTCACCATGGTTAGATCTCTCTCTCTCTTGATTAGTTCTCATATTCATTTTGAGCTCATCTTCTTCCTCCTCAAAAATTTCTTTCTAGGGATTGAAATAGATAGAGAATCAAAGTGAGAAAAGAAATTCTAAAGTGTACCCATTTCCTATCTCACCATCATCTACTAGACTAGCACTTTAGTTTAGGGTGTTTGCTTCACTAATTCTTTGGTTTGTGAAGTAGAAGCTTGAGTTCGTATTCCCTCGACGTAGATTATCTACGGCCTCGAAGACTTCAAGCGATCCGGTTGCAAATTTCTCATGGAGCCGTCCGAGAGTCCGGGAGTTCGTTGATCGCAGCGAAGGGACTACAACAAGGAGCTTAAGAAGTGAAGGACCGATCTACAAAGGTTGTATTTCGTATTCACTTAGTCGTAAAAGTTGTTTACTTGCTATTTGATTCGCTTAATCTCTAGTATACGATCTTGCTTAGGGTTGTTCGGCACATAAAAATTTAATTTTGGCATGGTCGATGCTTTGTAGAGTCTTGTTAGTATGCCTAGTAACCCTACAGTGGTATCAGAGCCTAGCTAAAGCATTACGCGATGTGTTAATGAAGTTAATACCCTGATCGAACCCGAAAATGTCAAAGTTAACCCCCTCTCTGGACATTTTTTCAAAACTGTGTTTTTTCTGGATTAAAAATACCTTAAAAATTCAGCAGGGTTTTCTAAGCATCACTGTGCAAAACGAGCAGCTAAGTCGTACGTACCGCCGCGGTTCCGTGGCAATACCCTGCTTGTGCCGCGGAACCGCGGCCATACTGTGACATTGGGCTTTTCTGTTTGTACAGTAATGTTTAGTTCTGTTAGGGTAATTTCTGGGTATTTTTTAATCTGACTCAAGTGTTGAGTATTTTGTGGTTTATTTTGTAATCGTCGATTCGATCGGAGAATTCAATTTTGTTATGTTATTCCAAATAATTTGAAAGTATTAAAATGTTCGAACGGATATCATTAACTCATTATTTCCCGGCACAAAAAACATTCAAGTGTTGAATTTTTCTCGGGTTTAAATCTTTCGGAAAAACGTGCATATGACGCGATGGAACTTGTAGAAGACAACAAACCTTAACTCGATTATGTGACCGTCTTGAACTGCCTTTTGAACCTTAGGGTTTGGGGCAGTACGGCGTGCCACATGTGAGGCGTTGGCTTGACCCTTCTACGGCTGGACCGTTGCTACTGTGACGTATTCTGGAATTTTTGAACTCCACTCAAGTGTTGAGCTATTATGGAAATTTTGGGTATTTGATTATTCGATTGGAAAGTTTAATATTGTCTATTTATCTGGAATGTGATACAATATGTGGAATTCATACAGTTAGGCATGAAATGTGAAACATGTGATATTTCGGATTTACGATGTCTAAAGAGATTGTGGATTCCAAATGTTGTAGTTTTACACTTTCTTTTCTGTGACCGTAAGTGTAATATGTGATATCGCCGTTTTCGTTGCTATATATCAACGACAATTGGGATGCGCATATTTACCTACGTTGATGACATGTGATGTTATGTGTTGCTGGATATGTTATATTGGATCGTCGCGTTCTGAATAGCCGGGGGTTTTATGTGAGATGAGAGTTTTTATTTTCATTCATGTAAAATTAAATGTATGTAATATTCTTTTATTGGGGCACTTCCGGGATGAGGTCGATGTCACCATTTGTATAGTATTTACTTTTCCGCACTAGGATAGACCCAAGGAGGGGAGCATAAGTAACCGGGTTCTAGGGTCCAGTGGGAGACCAACTCGAGGAGTCGAGTCCGGGTCTCCTAACTTTAGAATTGGCAGGGTTGCTTGCCGCTCTCGTAGGGGTCTAGGGGTGTGGGTTTGGCTATTCATCGCGACCGTGAAATCCGTGTTTTATAGAGGCTCAAAATAAAACACGGATGTCCTAGTATATCCAATATTTCATATGTTTCTTCTGCTGCGATATCTGTGATGTGATCATTTGATATGTTGTGATAGATACTGTATATAGTATATATGATATATTATATAGACGTTACTTATGTTTTACACTCACACTAGCCCTGCCCCGCTTTGCCGTTAGTTACCTAACCTAACGGTGCACGAGGGGACATCGAGGCGAATGCGGATGGCATAAGTGTACGTCTTATTTATCTATGATGTTTAGGTAACTTAAATGATGGGACTTCATTAATGTGATTAATGAAAGAAAAAGAAACCTAAAAGATGTTGTGGAATCGAATTTTCAAAAAACAGGTAGCTACAGTTCTTTCTTTGCATCGCGGTGTTCCTTGTAGAACATCCTGCACTTTATTCGATAAGGAAAGGGTCGAGATCCCTTCACCGGGAGTGACCCCTTTAGCAATAATTGGCATATGCTACAACACTCAGTTTGTATTTTGATTGCTTTTGGAGTTTTTGCTTTGCACTGTGATATATATGATATATCCTGCACCTTATTCGATGAGGAAAGGGCCGACGATCCCTTCACCGGGAGTGACCCCTTTAGCAAAACTAGAAAAGCCTAAAAAAAAACACTCCATTTAAAAAAATCATTTGATTCTATAATGATATCAAGTTCATTACGCAATAGGTTTTCAGAAAAACCTGTCGTAGCACTCCGTCATTTCAGATAAGTCCTGCTTAGTATTAGTGCTGCATTTGTTGACCTTGTCAAGGCGCAGTGTGCGGTAGCTGACCAGTATTTATCTGTTTATGCATATGATGCAGATTGGGTTAGGGTAGTCGTACGGCCTTGTTGACCTTGTCAAGGGTCGTGCGGGTGGGTTTAATTCAATCAAGAAATGATGGGTTGAACTTGACTTACGGTCTATGGTTTGTTGACCTTGTCAAGGTCATAGATCGTTTGGGGAAAAATTATCAGGAATTTCAAGTGTTGAAATTTGCAATGAGATTGCATACCTTCTATGAGATAGTTGGATCCCGATACCCACTGCGAGTAATTGTTACTCCTGGGAGAGTTTTACACATTACAATTAGCCGATCAAGTAGGTGTCTGGAAAGGTGTCAATGGGGTTACGCCTCTGGGAAAACGAGGTTTACTTTAATTAGGTCCGTGCGAAAGCACGGGGAACCTCCCTCAAAGTACCGACACTGGCCTGGCTGAAAGATTGGCGAAGTTGTAGGGTGTAATTAATCTCGGCTAGTCTTTCCTTTTAGGGTTTGAAGGAAGATTTGATAAAAACAGTGGGAGCCATCCTGATTAGATAAAATAATAACCAATCTATTCTTGCAAGAGCGCATGCTGAGTGTTTTCTTCTCTCTCTCTCCAGGTAGCGACCATATCACGCCTTAATCAAGATAATAATACGGATGTATTGACCGAACCTGCTTGTTATACTGAGCTGGGGAAAGTTGGTCCCGCTCCAACTTATAATTGTTATAAGACAGAGCAGGAAATAGGGGATTACCAGAATTCCCGTGCCGCCCAAACGAAGAAAGTGCATGTTGATGCATCATCTTCGGGTGTGTTCATTACAAGAGAACTGTTTCTCAGTATCCTTTACATCCTGGGTATGTGATACCGGATCAGGATCCCACATATGTAATTTGTTACATGGGCTACAGATCGGTAAAAAACTAAGAACGGGTGATAAGTTTCATGAGATAGAAAACGGTGCAAGTGTTACAGCCAAGTCTGTTGGTCACTATCACCCTGTATTACCAGAATACATTGATTCTGAACGAATGTTATTATATACCGAACCTGATATACAAAATCATATCGGTCTCTTTATTAGTAAAGAAAGGATATAATTTTGTATTGTTGGATAATGTTTTGAACATTTCCTATATCAAAAGTTAATCGGTTCAGGCATGTTATCTAAAAGCATTGACGTTCTAAATCAAATTACAGTTCTTAGTATACAGAACACACACAAGAGGAAGAATTCTGAAATGAACGAATTCTTCTTGAGGTATTGTAGACTAGGTCATATCAATGCGACCCGACTAGCTGAAGTTACATATAGATGTATATTTAAATTAGTTTAAATTTACATCTTGTGAAACTTGCCGGTCATGTCACAAAGATAAGATGACCACAGCTCTGTTTATTGGAAACAGAGAAAGAGTTAGTGAACCTTTGGGACTGATACATGCTTATGTATGAAGATCCCCTGTCTATACATACCAAGACCGGTCCTTTGTACTTCATTACATTCTTTGATAATCTCTCAAGATCCAGTATGTTGCTGTTGAAACACAAGTCCGAATCTTTTGAGATATTCACAGAATATATTTTAGAAGTAGAGAATCAAAACGGGTAAAAGTATTATGTCCTTTGATGTGATAAAGGAGGAGAATACTTGAGCACGGAATTCCTGGATTATTCTAAAGGAGAATGAGATTCTCTCTCAGCATTACTCCTCCGTATACACCACAGCACGTCGGTGTATCGGGACGGAGCGATCACACCCTATATGATAAGGTGTGCTCTATGATGAGTACTATTGAGTTACCTATTTTCTTTTGGGAGTTATGCACTTATGAAGTTGCATACCTATTTAATAGGGTTCCCATCAAATCAGTTGCCTACCACTTCATATGAGATATGGAAAGGGAAGAGCCCATTTCTTAAGTCAGTTAAGATTTGGGGTTGTCCGGCCTATGTCTAAAAGCAAAATCCGGACAAACTCGAGGCAAAGTCAGTTCTGTAGAAGTTTGTTGGATATCCCAAGCATTCGCAAGGGAATATCTTCTACCAAACTTAGGAACAAAAGATGTTTTGTTTCTCAGCATGCCACCTTTGTGAAAGCGAATTTCTTGTGAAGAAATTAGTGGTCATGAGGTAGAACTGGAAGAAGTTCCAGCTATACAAACTACAACAGATGATTTGGTAGAACCGAAGGATTCAATAGTAACCAACGAACCTCAGCCTCTCCGCCGATCTAGTAGGGTTCCTCATCCACCCGAGAGATACTTCGGTTTCTCTATGACAGTGGGAGCGAGGATTGCATCATGAGATGATGACCCAACTATTTTCGAGCTGGCCATCAGGAGTGGGACTCTGTAAGAATGGCTGGATGCTTAGTGATCTGAGATGAAATCCTTATACACCAACAAAGTATGGACTTTGGTTGCTTTATCTGAAGGGTTAAATTCCCATCAGGAGCAAGTATATCTTGAGAAGATTACTTGGTGTACATGAAAAAGTTGAGACTTTCAAAGCTAGACTTGTTAAAGATTAGCATCATAGACCAGTTATGGCTGATGATAAAACCTTTTCTGGGGCCTATGCTTAAGTCCATCCAGATCCTACTTGCCACGGTTACATACCATGACTACGATATCTGGCGGTTGGGTATCATGACTGCTTTTCTAAATAATGTTTTAGAAGAGAAAGTCTATAAGTACACAGTCAGAGGGCTTCGTAGACAGTGGGAGCAGCGGAAACGTGTGCAAGATGTTTTATGTGATAAAGCAGGCATCACGAAGTTGGAACGTCTGTTTTGATGTGTTAGTCAAAGATTTTGACATCATCAAAATGGTAGATGAACCTTGTATAAACAAAAAGATAGTAGGGAGTATAGTGGTGATCCTCGTAGAGTACGTGGATGACATACTCTTGATGGGGAAAGAGTTTCCTATGCTACGCTCAGTCAATCTCCGCTTATCACAATGATTCTCCACATAGGATTAAAGTGATACCTACTAAATCCTGGGTTTTGGATCTATGAGATAGATCTAATTGGATGTTAGTATACTCACTAAATGTAGTGAGATGGTATCAATTGATCCTGGGGAGAATCACTGGAAGGGTTCCAGGGTGATAAGGACGACTGAATGTCAGTCACAGGCATTGTCTTTACCCTCAGTAAAGGGACGGTATGTTGGAAGAGTTTCAAGCTAGATACCGTGACATACTAGACGATTAAAGGAAAGATACATCGTTACCAAAGATGCTACCAAAGAGTCAGTCTGGGTGTATATTAGTTCATAAGATGAACTTTCATTCCTACCATTGTGTGACAATGGAGTTGTGGCTTATGCCTAGGAACGCTCGTCCCATCAGTGATCCAGACATATTCTAAGGCAGTATCACCTGATCATGGAAATGGTTGATCTCCAGGGGATCGAGGTCAGGAGAGTAGACTCAGAGGACAACACGGCGAATCCACTCACAAAGGCCTTTTCCTAGAGAAAGACTATTATGGGTTGGTTGAGTATGAGATACTACAATCACTGTTATCAGATGGCCCTAGTGCAAGTGGGAGATTGTTAGTTATATGTATGCCCTAGAGGCCATTACTATACATGTGATGTATATTGTAGTGGATGCTTGGACATATATAGGGAGGACTTTCTTGCTCGACATGATAGTATGCTATCTGGTTACTCTTTACCTTAACGTGTATACTGATTGTCTCTCTGTTACATGTTGGTAAAGCCCTTAGGATGAGTACTTGACTACCTGGACTATGATGCGGATCATACTAGTGGGGACATGGTAGTCCATAAGTACATCCTTCAAGGTCCCTAGTCGTGGGTGTATCGAGACGGGGCATCGATATACCAGAGTAGACTAGCGTATACCTTCTCGACCCATATAGATGGGCGATGGATGATCCCATATCCATTGGTGTTTGACATCAGAGATGATATACGGGTGCTCAGTGGAGACTGGGTACACTGGACGAACTCGCCGAGAACTCCCAGATGGTATTATACCTTACGTCAGATGGCAGTTCTCTGGTGACACTGGTACAGGTTAGTCTGTAGACCCGAGATCGTCATAGAGTCTTGTGTGATTCATACTGTGCTTTGATTTCCACCTTACCATGTCCAAGAGGGCATGCAATACGGTGATTTTTGGGTACAGTCCCGAGTCACATGGAGGCAATGAGCGATAGGAGGGGTTTCGTCTCTCCCGGTATTGGGGATTGATGTTGCGCTATGCTCGATTGGCCATAACAGGGAAGTCCCTGGCCAAGGATGGTTTAGAGTTTTACTGGTAAGTGTTACCAGTAGTTTCTCGACCCGTTATGAGCCTCATATCGGCATGACTTATCGGTTATTGGGGTCTGACGTTTACCACCCCTAGACTTGATATGCGACATATCAGACGAAGAGACCGGACTGTACGGTAGTGTCACTGTTAGGCTTTTTGCAGGAGTTGGACCGGGCTTGCTTGCTGATCTTCTGATCGCTCAATACCCGGGTAGCCGTTACGTCCAGCTAGTACCGCTGACGGCTTGTGGGTGCTTCATATGATCATCACCTACTGCCGGCGTATTGACGAGTCTTTAGAGTCCTACATAGATGTTTTACTAGCTCAGGCAAAACAAAATAGGAGCACATATGTGATATGTGCGGGACCGAGAATAATGCGAGTATGTGATACCGTATTCTATTCTCGCGATGTTTGTGTCGATCGGTTATATGCGATATAACCACGTTATCAAATCAAGGGTTGATTCGATAAGTCCATACATTGGATGTTAGTCGGTTATATGTGATATAACCGGATTATTAAGTCATGTGTTGATTTGATAATTTAGTGTATAATTGTATATGCGATATACTAATTTACATTAACTAACATTGGTTCACTTAAGCATTTATTTTTCTCACTTGTGCACAAGTTAATATATGTGTGATATATATTTATTTGTGTTCTTTTTGTATCATGGTTGTTGATACACACTACATGGGTGTATGACACATACACCATTGTAATTATATTGGTGGGGTTTTATTATACAAAGTAAATACAAAATTAGTGGATAATTGTTCAAGTGCATGAAGCTTCATGAAGCTTATGTATGCATTGACCAAAGTCCACTAGTTTTGTTTTTACTTAGGATTTTTATAAACCAAACCACTATAATCAGCCATGGTTATGACTCTACATGGGTTAGTATATGATACTCACTCATCATGGTTAGATCTCTCTCTCTCTTGATTAGTTCTCATATTCATTTTGAGCTCATCTTCTTCCTCCTCAAAAATTTCTTTCTAGGGTTTGAAATAGAGAGAGAATCAAAGTGAGAAAAGAAATTCTAAAGTGTACCCATTTCCTATCCCACCATCCTCTACTAGACTAGCACTTTTGTAACGTTTTGAAAATCGTTTCGGAGAAATTTCGAAAAAATCGGTAAAATAAGGGGGTTTTCTGTAAAAAGTCAAAATACAAATATCATATTATAAAAATTAAATATACATATTCTAGCTATGTAATTGCTATTATTTGGTGTTTATTGAGCCGCTGGTGAAATTTCAAATTTTCTGTAAAAAATTTTATTTTATTATTATTTTAAGCCGTCATAAATACATTTAATTAAGGAAAATTACAAATTGAAATGAGTTGAAACAAATTTTGTGCATCATAAAACATTAAATAAAATTTTATCATGTGGTTTTTGGAACGAAATCATTTGCCAAAACGGTTTAGAAATTATTGAAGAAAAAAGGCTTTTTTTTAGCGTAAATGGATGTTTGGGGTATTGTATTTATCATTTTTCATCACCCCACACCCGTATCCACACCCACACACCCCCATTCACTTCTCCCCTTGGCTGAATTCAGCAGCCCCCATCTTTTTCCCCACTTGAATTTCAAAGGAAAAGAAATGAAAGAAAAGAAAAGAAAATGGAGAAATGAGGTGGACCTTTGACCTTAAATTGACTTTGACTTCTCCCCCCACTTTCTCTACCTCCCTCTCTCTCCTCTCCCCCTCCCATTCCAGCCGACCCCTCCTCTTCTACTGCAGCAACAGCCCCCCCCCCCCATTTCCCTTCTCTTTTCTCTTCAAAACTTCATCAAACATTGCCCCAAAATCCATCAAAAAATTCCTAAAACCCAAATCCGACTCCTACCCATTTTAGCTTAGCCCGTATAGCATGGATCTTGGTGAAAAGAGAGCATTTTGGAGGGCCATGGATGCTTGTGGATCTTCAAATGTTTTGGGTATAATTCTAAAACATTTTTGCTTAATTTGTTACTAATTTCTTAAAGCTAAACTACTTAAGTGTTAATTAGGCTTAAGTTGCAAGTTTTGGAATTCAAGTTATGAATTTGAATGCAAGTTAGGGTTTTATAAAATTGGTGTATGGTTGTGTGTTATATTTAGGCTTTTTGTCATGTTAATACAAGATTAGTAGCTTGTGCTAATGGTTGGTTTAAAAATTGTGTTAATTTGCTAATTTGCTTACTAGGTTTTTGAAATTGGTTAATTAATACTTGGGATTAAAAATGTGTTTAGGTTTTTCATGACTTCATTAACTTTATTAAGTGTGGTTTAATGCTTTAGATCATGCAAATCTAAGCTAGATTGCAGTTTGTGCATTTTTGCTTTGAAATTGTTAAATTTTAGGTATTTTGTAAACTAGAATATTAGGGTTTTGGAATTTAATGAGATTAAATTCCGGGAATTGTTTATATGACTTATTTAAGATATTTAATAAATATATTGGCCGCTACATTCATTTAAACATCCTGTTTTGTACAAAAACGGCGAATTGTGCTTGCTAGATTTTCG
This sequence comes from Agapanthus africanus, assembly GCA_030015575.1. Classification (NCBI taxonomy): domain Eukaryota; kingdom Viridiplantae; phylum Streptophyta; class Magnoliopsida; order Asparagales; family Amaryllidaceae; genus Agapanthus; species Agapanthus africanus. The sequence goes on along the minus strand of JASDDO010000029.1, from coordinate 278,513,485 downwards.
GAAAAATGACTTTTAAAGTAAAATTGGGGTTTTTGTGAGTTTTAACCTAGTTTATATTAAAATTAGTGTTCGTGAATGTGCAAATGAGTGTGATTGGATTTTTCTCGGTGGTTTGACGTTTGTACATCGACATCGAGGGTTGGTTTGACTATTCTTGCATGCGTAGGCGATGGGTTTGGACCTATGCGTGATACGCGTGCCGATTTGATTTTCGTATGCCGTTTCGATTTCGAATTTAGTTTTAATGCGATATGGTGCGTTATGATATGCAGGTACCCCCATGTGGACTTCGAGACGAAAAGCAAGCTCATGGCGACTTCGGCACCGGCTAGCGAGGACCAGGTGAGTAGATTTATATCTACGGGGAGAAGTCGGGTGGATGGCGTATAGCACCCCCGCAGTCCGTGGTGGTGTATACGGATGCGTATACACACCAACAATTATTATATGTTATTTGGGATTAATAACGATGCTTAGGATGGATATTGGTGTGTTGGATTACTTTAGTGTTGCGAACCCTAGGGCAGTGTTGCACTACACATACACACATACATACTTGCATACATTCCTATTGATATGAGCTCATGGGATTCTTTATAGTTATGTGTTCACATGGGTATGGGACTATGTGTTCACATACGGATTTGAGGATGATACTTGGGATTGAGCTGAGTCGATGAGATTTGATTTGAGGCCGTGAGATCGGTGATATAGCAGGGTTCGTATTTGAGATACGACATGACATTGTAGCGGGTCCTTGACGTAGTGTTTCACACACGTCCATGCATACGTAGGCGGTATCAGTATGGTACTAGACGTAGATCAGTACCGCAATCATGATATTTGATAAAGAGGATACCAGATGAATAGTATGATGAATGTGATATTGACCCGTACCCAGATTTGGGATACCGTACGACGGATTTACGTACGAGCTATATCTTGATGATTGATCCGCACTCTTGACTTAGGATGTCTGATTTTAGATATGGTATCGGATATGATATTATTGAGGCGGGATCACCGACTAATATATATATATACAGGTATGTATATGTATCGACTCAGATGTTAGGCGGTTTCCTTACCTGTAGTTCAGCTTGTTAGCTTAGCCCTTTAGTTTAGTTTAGTTGTTAGATTAGATTCGATTCTTACCTATTTCAAAAACTAACGAATCGTGGGTATTTTAAAAGACAGCCCAAGAGATCCTACGGATATTTCAAAAGACGTATCTTTTCATAAAAACACCGTAGCCCCTATTTTCAAAACCCCATGATTCGTGTTATTTCAAAAGGCACCATTTGTCGGACTTATATTAGATTATTACAGATTAGTTATCGTTGTGTCTAGTATTCAGCTCCCGCACATTATTGCTGTTCGCTCTGCCTCGCATACTTATTTTGCTGCATATTCCATTATTGATATCATGCTGTTAGGACACCAGCACCATTACCGATGATGCGTATGTACCACGTACACCTACTTGCCGGCTCACACACATCTTCATCGGTAATTGCCATGTCACGTACACTTTAGAGAATATATTTGCTTGACTTAGCTTGTTAGTTAGTAGTTTGATATGATATTAGTGTACCTGCCTTACATGCCTAGTTTATTAATCATACATTGCAACTTGGTTATTGATACCATATGCATTCATTATCATTGACATATGCACTTGTGATGATTTCTTGAGATTTATGATATTTCTGGATTTCGGGGAAAGCCGCAAAATTTACAACTTATGATCTTTTAAAATATAAAATGTTGCGGTTTTCTAGTGATGTAAAGTGTCGTCCACCATGAGTTTGCTGTGGTTTTCGAGATCCGTGTCGAGGAGTGGAGGAACCGTCACGGGTACATGGTGGGCCCGGTGCGGTACCCCGGGGCAAGAGGAATGTGGTGTTGACGTTGAGCCCAGCACGGGAGCACTACCGACCGGTGATATTACCCGACGCGTTGGATATCCGGAGGATACCGTCGTGGTCTTGAGATGGATGGTAGGGGCCGATCTGGACTGACGGTGCCCTAGATATTGAGATTGAGACATTGATATTTCGAGACAGTGAGATTTACGTTTTGTGTCGATGCTAGACACTGTCGATACTGATTTCATTTATGATACCTCACTTTAAAAATACAGAAATCTCACTAATTTATGAAAACAGTTTATTCATTTACTTGTATTCTGTTTTCATGCATTCATACCTCACTCATATAAGCTACCTGAGGCACTGACACGGGAACATGAGTTTACACTCGGGTTAGATACTATCCTAGCCATTGTTATAGGCTGCATGTTATATACATTTTTGAGGATATATTATGATCATTGACCTAGGATTGCGTTATTTATGCGATTTCTGTGCGTAGATGTTTTTCTATTCACGAGTTGGCAACTCACCCCCGTTGTGCCCCAGTTTCTTGCAGGTTTGCCGTACAGGTTTCATTACGGCTTTGCGGGCTCAGTTTCATTCGGGTGACTTGCTAGTAGGTGGGTTTTTCTTGTATCGTACCCATCATATTACCTTGTATATTATTATTTCGTTGTATCTAGTAAATTCTATCAACCAAACGTGTATTTATTGAGATAGAGACCAGTGTTGTTTATTCTTTCGACCTTAGAGTCGCTCGTTATATTTCTGGTGGTTTTGAGTTTCCTTTTGAGTTTTGATCCTCGCCGTTGGCGTTGTATACTATTGCTTGTGTGGTTGTGACCGTCGATTGACGAAGAGCTAGCTCCCGCTTGGGGATGCCTTTTTCTTGATTTCGTATACTATTCATGTTGTATCCCGTTTGGGGGCCAGTATTTACAAAGGAGACTCTGCCGAAATTTTCAGTAAATTTTTGATGTTTTAAAAACCGCATAATTCGGCTTATGCTATTGAAATTACTTTCTTTAAGTTGGTTTTTCCTGCACTCTACTACTTTTCTTGGTTTGGATTTCCGGGTTTTCGGTTTACTTAGATTACGTACGTCTCGAGACGTTCGTAGTTTAAGTGCCGGTCATGTTCCGTACTTTCGGGTCGTGACAGAGTTGGTATCAGAGCGTTAGGTTTTAACCTTCGGAGCGTAAGATGACCCTTGGTTGATGGAATAGGTGACTAAAGTAGAGTGACGTACCGTTGGTATGTTCCGCGGCATATTTACGACACGCCACTCCACTTAAGAAGCCTTAGGATGTACTTTTCCTTGTTCAGTATTATATTCCTTCCTGATCTAGCCTCATCGTTACCAGTTTGGTTTTGCTGCTACGATTTCGGGCAGGGAGAGCTACGGCTAGAGTTGCGGTCAACAGGAGCTCGTCACAAACGAGGACTGACCAGGGTGTGATTCCGGCGACACCCAATTGAAGAGATGTGTCTTTTTACTGTGTTTCCGCGCCACGAGCGTTTAGCGGATCGCCTTTATGAGGTTACTCAGAGGTGCTGATCGACACTAGAGAATTGAGCCAATGATGGAGGCCAGCCAGATTTTGATGACCGTTGGTGTGTTGCTTACTCCTGATGATTGAGGCACGGTTCAGCATGCAGACGAGTGAGCCAGTTATTGCTGCGAACGACGAGATATCGCCCCAGATGTTGGAGCTATTGCAGTATAAGTTGTACTAAGAGATGATAGAAGGTCGCTAGTCATCGAGGATGAATGACTAGGACATGTGGATCGTTCGCCTACCCCGATGCGAGTGTTGGAGATAGTGCCCTCAGAGTCAATTATTGGATCACAGGCACGTGATTGCAATGATTGAGGGAGGACCTATCCCAGGAGGACAGTCTTACTCGAGATGATAGTTTGCTATCTGGTTTATCTTTATCATCGTGTACTGCTTTAGGTGACCCGACATGTCGCTATTACACGTTGATAGAGCCCCTAGGATTCTTGCTTGACGACCAGCAGTATGATGGCGATCATATACGTGGGAGCTGGGGTCTATAAGCACATCCTTAAAAGGTCCCTAGTCGTGGGAGTTTCGAGACTGGGCATCGATACTCCATTAGTAGACTAGTGTATACAGTCGAGACCCCGACGAGGGACGGTGGTCGGTCTCACAAGCCACTGGTGTAAGTTGGTTCACCTAAGATGTATACAGGTGCTCATTGGGTTATGAGTACACCGGACAGGACTCGCCGGGAACTTGCTAGTTGGTCTTATACCAGATGTCAGATAGCAGTTCCCAGGTGACATGTGTACAGGTTAGTTCATCGACCTGAGATCGTCATTTGTCTCGTGTGAGTTCCCACTGTGCTTTGATTACTACCCTACCACGGCTCAAAGGAGTCGTGCAAACAGGTTTTAGTTGGGTACAGTCCCGAGCCACATGGAGGCAGTGAGCGGATCTGCAGGGGTTCGTCTCTCCCGGTATTGGGGGTGAGGTCGCGCTGTGTCTAGGAGAGCCATTACGCAAAGCCCTCGGCCGAGGCTGGAGATTTACTGGTAGGTATTCCAGTAGTGTCTCAGGGTGTTCTGGGCTTCACTCCGACACGACTTGTACCGCCTTTGGGGGTCTGACTTTTACCAACCCCCTAGGCCCGACATGCGATGCTCATAGACGAACTGACCGGACTGTACGGATATTGTCACTGACAGGCTCAGTAGGGTGTCAGGATGAGTTCGCTCATCGACGTCCCTTTTGGTCAATAGCTGGTGGCCCGTTACGTATTGGCTTATACCTCTGACGTGCTAGTGGTTAAATCCACAGCCATTGTATTGATGGGTCTTTAGAGTCCACCACACTTTCTGTTACTCAGCTTTCGGGAGAAACGCTGTAGAGGCCGTATGGAGATATGGCAGGGTCCGATCAGATACGTGCGGTATTGCACGGATCAGGATCGGACAGTTTTGTAGTAGTGGCCGTATAGTTATATGGCAGGGTTTGATTTGATACGTGCGGTATTGCACGGATTAGGATCGAACGGTTTTTACTAGCCGGCTTTGGTTTAAGCCGGTACTAGTTTAGTACAGTGTAGATTTTGTCTCATTGCATTTGTATCCGGACGGAATACAGATGCGGGTGTGTATGCACAGTATCGGGGTTTTCCTGTATTTTATTACGGGACCAGTTTTCTGGAGTTGCTAGTTTGCATTCCGTTCCGGCCGGTTTTCCTTTGTTCTTTCCCGGCCGGACTTTTCCGATGGAGGGGGTTATTTGCAAGTTTGCAAATAACTCTTTGTGGAGGGTTTTCTTGCATAAAGATTGATTATGATAGCTTCATTATCTTTTGCACCATCTTTTGCATTAATGAGATATGAAAGGTTATGGAGTGAATAGAAGAATATGCATGGTTGATATGTTTGGATGTGGTCACCTTTTCTTTGCTCCTACCATCACCTCCCTTGTATTAGTTTTTCCTCCACCATTCTCATGATGAGAATGGCCGGCCACTTCATTTGAGGGGAGAGGAAGAAAAATAAGAGTGATTCATTTTGTGTATATCATTCTTCATCTCATTCCATTGCTAGAAAATTGAAAGCACCAATTCTCTATACACCATTCCTCCATCTATGGCAACCAACCCCATTGAGACAAAGCGTATTCTACACTACACATTCTACAGCAAATCTTGAGCATGTCGAGTTGCCGGCTTCATGCTCGAGTTGCCTCGGTATTGAGGCGGGAGCCCGTAAAAGACGAAGGCGATGTGGTGCCCTTTCCGGCGAGGAGGCGACGATGTGGAGGCAAGACTTTCCGCGGGAGATCGGGACGATGAAGAGAAGACCGGAGGACTCGGATCACTCGGTATACTTCTCACCCTATCTCTTGATTGCTAGCATTAGGTTAATGGTAAACGATCCGGGTTTTCTTTGTCCGCGGTAGCGCCGGTTTCCGAGTAAGGAAAAATTTTAATTCCGCAATTTGGCCTCGAGTAAGACGGCCGGGGCGCTGCCGTGGCGCAAAATGGTATCAGAGCCACGCCATTAACTTCGTCTAGCTTGGTTTAATGTGTTTTACGTTTCCGATCGAACAAAATCCCGAAACCGCATTTTTCAAGCACATCAGTTTCTGTCGAATTTTTTTTGAGTCCAAAAATTTTTCAGGTTGTCTCAGAATGATGTGCAGGGAGTTCTAAGACTACTGAAAAAATTTGGTAAAGTGAGAATACATTTCGACCGCGGAAGCGCGGCCTTAGCCCCTCATTGGCCGCGCTTCCGCCGCAGGAATGGGCCTTTACTTCACCAGTTTCTTTCAGTGGGCTTGTGGGCTTGTTTTGGGGCTTTTGGGATATTAAATTTGGGCCCAGTTTCTCTGTGAGTGCTACAGTATTGGTTGGGGGCCCACTTGTTAATTGTTTGATCGATCGGATATTTTAAACACATTATTTCACAGTATTTACATTATATCTGCGACCGTGAATGTCACTTGATCGGTAAATCCCGTCTAACTGCTATAACCCGGTTAGACGGATTTGCGAACGTGACTTTCACGTTGATGTTCTATGTTTATGCTGTGATGTTGCGGATCGGTCGTGGGGGATAGCCTGGATGCAATGCTAGTACTGTGCTGTTGTATTATGTACATTTGATGTTGCGGGGCGAGCGTCCGACATGTGGACTGCCGTCACTGCCTGTTTGTATTATTCTTTTGGGGCATGACCTGGTTGCGGTCGATGTACCTGGTGTATGTATATTTTACTTTCTGTACTAGGGTTGCCCCGCGGTGGGGTGCACGGATAGCCGGGTTCTGGAGGGCAACGGGCCCGCATCTCAGGGCATTGAGACGGAGGGGGCTTCAGTCCAGGATTGGCGGGCTATTCGCCGCACTCGTAGGGGGTACAGGTTGACCCAGGAGGGGTGCCCAAGTTACCGGATTCCGTGAAGTGCTGGGTGGTCCATTCACGGTACTGAAGGGGGCTGCCTCGCTTCAGGTTTTGGCGGGTGACTTGCCCCGCCCGTAGGGGTCTAGGATTTCATTGCACAGGCTATCCACACGACCAGGGGAACGTCGGGTTTCAGCAGCGGCTCTGTGAAACCCGGGGCTTCCAGATATCTGTATTGTTCTGTGATGCTGTACATTTCTGTGATGTTGCATTTTATTCACGCCTTGAGCGAAATACTATATATTGGTATATATATTAGTAGATGTTGTATATGTTTTACATCCGCGCTAGTCCAGTCCCCGCTCTGCCGTTAGTTAGCTAACCTAACGGGTGATGACGGGACCCAGTGGCAAATGCGGATGGCATATACGTACGTCAGTATATTTTCGTTCTTTGTGGTGTGATCAATTGATGGGACTGCATTGATTTGGATCAATGCAAGTTTAAACAAACCTATTCTGATGTTGTTGGAACACTTTTTCAAAAAAAAGCTGTTATTGCAAGGACGTTCACTTTTGTTTTGCATCGTGGTATTCATTTGGAATATCCTGCTCCTCAGTCGACGAGGCAAGGGCCGAGATCCCTTCACCGGGAGTGACCCCTTGGACAGAAGTTTGCGTCAGGGCATTAACTTCACTATAGCCGATTACTTTTGCTTTGCATCGTGGTATTCAGTTGGAATATCCTGCACCTCATTCTACGTGGAAAGAGCCGAGATCCCTTCACCGGGAGTGACCTCTTTAGCAAAGGCTTTCGTTACTATATTTTTATAAAAAACTATGCAGTTCCTTCAACGATATCAAGTTCATTACGGTAAAAGGTTTTTCGCCAAAAACCATCCGTAGCCCTCCGTCATTTCAGATTAGTATTACTTAGTATTCGTGCTACGTATGTCGTGCATTGCCGAGGCGTAGTGTTCGGTAGCTGTGTAATACTTTTCTGTCGCTTGGATAAGTGGATTGGTTAGGACAGTCGTACAGTTATGTTGGCATTGTCAAGGACTCGTACGGGTGGGTTTAATGCAATCAAGATAATGACGGGCTGAACTTGACTAGGACTCTTTGATATGTTGGCATTGTCAAGGTCACTTGGGTCCTAGGGGTAAAAATCTCATCGGGAGTTTCAAAAGAACTGAAACTTGCCAGGCATGCGCATACCTTCTGGAGTGTGGTGACTTGAGTGGATTCCGTCAGGTTATCATGCGATGATAGTTGGATCCCGATTCCCACTGATGAGTTAGTTTACTCCTCGGGTGATCCCGACTAATTCTTCTTTCAGGTTTGGAGGAGAATTTGAGGTACAGTGGGAGGTTTCCAGATTAGACAAAGTGGTAACCATTCTGATCTAGGTTAGAGTGCATGCTGAGTGTTTCTTTTCTCTCTCTCTTTGGCAGCGACCATTGACCCGACCCTGGACTATGACTCAGTGACCAAGTTGACCGAACCTTCTTAACACTGGCTTTTGGATTGTCAGAGTTGCAGACCTCGTTGCCACTCCTACTTTTACCCTTTTCTCCAGGACACCCCATATTACTACGAACGTCCACTTCCATTGGACAAAACCATCGTATGGTTATATACGAACTCGAAGGACTTCGAGGATGGTTTCTGGTTCTGGAGAAAACGAATAGGATTATTCAGTTGTCTTTTCTTTTCACCTTCTCTCAGGTTGCGAGTACTCCTTGGTTTAAGAGATAGTACACCTATTACGCAAATTGGATAGTCTTCTTCCAAATCTTAGGCTGGTGCCGACCGGTAGGGAATGAAGAAAACCAATTAGCATAACTATGGTGTGCAGAAGGTATTAAGTTAAGACAAAGCAAGGGATTAGTAAGAGGGCAAAGTAAATTGCGACTGCTATTCACGACCGAACCAAGTATTTCTTCGCCAATCCTAAATCACCTTTGTATTTCTCCAGGACACTCCGTATCACTACGAAGATCCACAGTTTATTGGATACTCCATCGTATGGTTATATACGAACTCGAAAGGAACTTGTTCCAGTTCGGGGATGGATTCTGGTCCAGGAGAAATAGGAATAAGGTTTATTCGGTTGTCTTTTATCTTCACCTTCTCTCGCATTGCGAGTGCTCCTAGGATTAGGACAGTACACCCATTATGCTTACTGGATAGTCTTCTTCCAAAACCATAGGCTGGTGCCGAACGGTAGGGAAGGAAGAAAACCATTTGGCCTAAGGGGGTGAGCAGACGGTAATGACTAAAGACATATAAAGGGATTTGGACAGATGGCAAAGAGATATACGGTTACAGTTGTGAATCTGGATAATGGTAGAGGCATTACTAGGAATACCAGGATACCCCATCGAAACATTTCAATGTTTCAGTTTCACTGTGTACTGTTAATAGAAAACTGATTTCCCGATTAGACACTTACTCCAGGGTATGTATTTACCAGGTATGATTCTCGCATCTGTATGGTTTTACAGATGATGAGTAGGAGTAAGTTATTGGGAATTAGGTGATCATCCTCATTATATCGGGATTCGTTGTAATCGGTGATATTTGAGGAGATCACCTGGGCTGTTTGCCGGTCGGCAAATATTTGGTTTTGAATATCCGCTGTTGTGCACCAATTTCAAATTGATATATCTGTACGTCTATTTTTCATAGAGTGAGATATACCTTTTGATATTATGTCGATGACATTTACCTATATCAGTTGATGGTTAGGTAAGGAGCATTAAACAGCGGTGTAATTCTTCTTAACCATAAGTACAGTTTTCAACCTACGACACATAGTGAAAGAGTTGTTAGACTCAGAGGACTTATACAGAGTATTGTTTGTTGTCCAGTGTCCATCAGGACAGAGGGGTTGGTCCTCATACTATATTCTGTTTACTTTTAACTTCTCTAGTTCTTAGACATGTGCTTCGTGGAAACACAGGGTCTAAGTTTTGAGGAGTTATAGGTATTTGAATAGAGTAGAGAACCAGGTGTAGCAAGTATCGGGATTCTTCAAAGTGATCGAAGATGTAGATACTGTTAGGTCCACGTTACCTTTCCCGGTACTTTCGGGGTTGCGGAAACGGTAAAACAAAAATTTTTCTAAACTTTGTAACATGGACCGTAAAAGCCGGATCTTTGCTAAACTATAAACTAGCAATCTAACAAGAGATGTATCTACTCGATTAGGGGTTATACCTCAACTTGAACTCCTTCTCTTCTTGTTGTTCTTCTTCTTTGTTGTTGTTCTTTTCTTCTTGTTGTTGTTCTCTTTGCTTGCTCAATGGTTGATCCGGACTTCGGTCACCTCCGCGGCCTCCTTGAGTCGAAGACGATCCACCCGAGAGATGTACACCGAGCTCCACCTCAAGCCGAGGTAACTAGGGCAAGTAGATTGCTAATCTAGAAGCCCTAGGATGTGTAGAGGAGATGTATGGATGTGTTTGTCAAGTGAAAACCTTTTTCTCTCAACACATGAGATCAAAGGAGAAATCAAGAGGAGGAAGAAGAAGGAGGTTATTTTGCAACCATGGAGCTTCTCTTTTCAAGAGAGAGAAAGAGAATAATATTATGATACAATGAAAAACAACCATGGTTGCAAAAAAAGCAAAACAACATCATTACCAATTCCATCAAGATAAAGTTGATGGCTACTTTGAAATGACCATTATCATAATCCAAAAGAAAAAGGAAAAGAAAAGAAGAGTATGGAAACCTCTTGAAAGTCAATGGTCAACCCGGTCAACCGGTCAACAAAGTCAAGAGGGGTCAACGGGGTCAAATGGTCAATGCAATTAGCCATCATAAGATTATCACTAATAGGATTAGTAAATGATGTTTGCGGCTCATAATGGTTTTGACCAATACGAACTGTCAGAACCCTAATGAGTCCGCCTCAAAATGGTTTTGACCGAATCAACTGTCAAAACCCTAATGAGCCTGCCACACAGCGGTTTTGGCCGAACCAACTGCCAAAACCCTAATGAGGCACCTCCTCCTTCATCGCTCCGGAAAACTGTGCATACACACCTGCATCCGTATTCCGTAGAATGCGGATGCGCAGAAGACAAAACAAATCCATCCGTGCAATACTAGGATCCGGCTTAAACCAAAGCCTACTAGTACTGCCTGCCCGAACACCATACGCACACAAGTGTACGTTAGTGATCGCAGCCCTGCCGTAAAACCATACGGCCTCTACACGTTTCGCTCAGTGCAGGGAAACTCTCTGTGTGGGACTCTAAAGACTCGACACTACGCTGGCAGTGGGTTTAACCACAGACCGCAAGCGGCACTAGCTGTACGTAACGGTCCCCAGGTAGATGTCGATAAGAAGGCCGATGAGGTACACCCATCCGAACTCCTACTGAGTCTGTATGTGACAATCTCCGTACAGTCCGGTCTGTTCGTCTGATACATCGCATGGCGGGCCTAGGGGGGCGGTAAACGTCAGTCCCCTAATAGCGGTACAAGTCGTGTCGGAGTGAAGCCCAATACACCCTGAGATAACACTGGAAACCTACCAGTATATCTCGCTTGCCCTGGCCAGGGACTACTCGTGTAATGGCTCTCCTAGACACAGCGCGATGTCAACCCCCAATACCGGGAGAGACGAATCCTGTCTAACCGTCACTGCCTCCAAGTGCTTCGGGACTGCTCCCAACTACTACCTGTTTGCATGACTCAGTAGAGCCGTGGTAGGGTAGCAATCAAAGAACAGTGGGAACACACTCGAGGCGAAGTGACAGTGTCAAGTCAGCGGACTAAGCTGTACTCATGTCACCTGGGAACTGATAACTGACGATAGGTATAATACCAACCATCAGTTCCCGACGAGTCCTGTCCAGTGTACTCGTAACCTAACGAGCACCCGCATACTATCTCAAGTACGACGTACTGACGGCTGTGGGACAGACCGTCTCCCGAGCTGGGATGAGAAGCGCATACGCTAGTCTACTCTGGAGTATCGATGCCCTATCTCGATACTCCCACGACTAGGGACGTGTATAAGGATGTGCTTGTAGATCACCCAGCCCCCACGAGTGTGATCGCCATCACAACGCCGGTAATCAAGCAAAGATCCTAAGGGCTCTACTAATGCGTATAGGTGATATAATAAATAAACACACATGTACACATTAAAGCAGAGACAAACCAAGTAGCATACTACTATATTGAGCAAGATTGTCTGTACAACTGTGAATATCCCAAGCTTCCATCAAGTAATATACATACTAGTATGATACAGTAATGGCCTCTAGGGCATATACACCAACAATCTCCCACTTGCACTAAGGCCATGTACTGGCGTATCGAAGACCTATCATCTCGATCAGCCGCTCGAACTGAGTCTGGTGTAAAGTCTTCGTGAATGGGTCCGCAGTGTTGTCCTTTGTGTCCACTCTCCGCACCTCGATCTCCTGTCGATCAATGTTCTCCCTGATCAGGTGATACCACCTTAAGATGTGCCTGGATTTCTGATGGGACCTTGGTTCCTTCGCTAAAGCTATAGCCCCATTGTTATCGCAATACAAAGGTATTGGGTCAACAATGGACGGAACCACCTAAAGTTCACTAATGAACTTCTTAATCCAGACCGCCTCTTTTGCGGCATCGCTTGCAGCAATGTATTCAGCCTCCATCGTCGAGTCTGCGACGGTATCCTGCTTGGAACTCCTCCAACATACCGCCCCTCCGTTGAGGGTAAACACAAAACCCGAGACAGACTTGCTGTCATCTTTGTCACTCTGGAAGCTTGAATCGGTAAAGGACTCGACCCTGAGGTCTCCATTACCGTAAACCAGGAACATCTCCTTAGTCCTTCTCAGGTACTTGAGAATGTTCTTCACTGCTGTCCAGTGGTCCTCCCCTGGGTCTGACTGATACCGGCTTACCGTGCTCAACGTGTAAGCTACATCTGGTCTTGTACATAGCATCGCATACATTATAGATCCTACTGCCGAAGCGTAGGGTATAGTGCTCATGCGAACCCTCTCCTCGTCAGTCTTAGGAGACATCTTCTTGGAGAGGGTAATTCCGTGCAATGCGGGTATGTTACCGCGCTTGGAATCCTCCATACTAAATCTCTTTAGTACGGTCTCTATGTACCTGGACTGCGAAAGTCCCAATAGTTTCTTGGATCTATCTCTATAGATCTTGATCCCCAGAATGTACGAGGCATCACCCAGGTCCTTCATGGAGAACCTTTGTGACAAAAACAGCTTGACCGATTGTAGCATAGGAATGTCATTTCCTATCAAAAGAATGTCGTCCACGTACAAGACTAGGAATACGACAGTTCGTCCTACAATCTTCTTATAAACATAGGGTTCATCTTCGTTCTTGATGAAATCAAATTCCTTGATTGCCTCATCAAAACAGATGTTCCAGCTCCGCGATGCCTGCTTTAATCCATAAATGGATTTAAGCAACTTGCACACCTTTCCGCTGCTCCCACTGTCTACGAAACCTTCTGGTTGATCCATGTAAACGCACTCTTCCAAACAACCGTTTAGGAAAGCCGTTTTAACATCCATCTGCCAGATTTCATAGTCATGGAAGGCAGCAATGGCAAGTAGGATCCGAATGGATTTGAGCATAGCCACCGGAGAAAAAGTTTCGTCATAGTCCAAACCAGGTCTTTGACGGAAACCTTTTGCAACGAGTCTAGCTTTATAGGTTTCCACCTGCCCATCTACACCAAGTTTCCTTTTGTAGATCCATTTGCATCCAACGGGTTTTACCCCAGCCGGAGCAATATCCAAGGTCCACACTTTATTGGCGTACATGGACTCCATTTCGGATTGCATTGCTTCCTGCCACTTATCAGAGTCCCTACTGATAATGGCCTGCCTGAAACTGGTAGGGTCATCTTCTTCCAAGATGCAATCCTCTCGATCCCCGTCTATGAGAAAACCGTAGTATCTCTCGGGCGGATGAGAAATCCTACCAGATCTGCGGAGTGGCTGAGGTTCGTTTGGGGTTATTGAATCTAGCGGTTCCTCCAAATTTTCAGTTACATTTTGTGGTCGCTGAATTTCTTCCAGTTCTACCGAACTCCCACTAGTTTCTTTTGCAAGAAACTCCCTTTCCAAGAAGGTAGCGTGGCGAGATACAAACACCTTCTGTTCCTCAGTGTGGTAGAACAGATATCCTAGTGAGTCTTTAGGATATCCCACAAATTTACAGAGAACTGACCGTGCCTCTAACTTGTCCGGTTTCTGTGTTTTCACATAGGCCGGACAACCCCATATCTTAAATCGCTTAAGATACGGATTTCTTCCACTCCATATTTCATATGGAGTCTTAGGCACTGATTTGGATGGAACATAGTTCAATAGGTACGCTGCTGTCTGAAGCGCATGTCCCCAAAATGAAAGAGGCAACTCAGCATTACTCATCATGGAGCGAACCATATCCAATAGGGTACGATTCCTCCGCTCCGAAACACCGTTGTGCTGTGGTGTATAAGGAGGAGTAAGCTGAGAGAGAATACCATTCTCTTTTAAGTAATCTAGGAATTCCGTGCTTAAGTACTCCCCTCCCCTGTCAGACCGGAGGATCTTGATACTTTTGCCTGTCTGGTTCTCTACTTCCTTTCTGAATTCCTTGAATTTCTCAAAAGCTTCAGATTTGTGTTTCAATAGATACACATATCCGAACCCAGAGAGATCGTCAGTGAATGTGATGAAGTACGAGAACCCACCCCTTGCATGTATAGACATCGGACCACATACATCACTATGTACAAGTCCCAAGAGCTCTGCTGCTCTTTCTCCATGTCTGGTGAACGGAGATTTGGTCATCTTCCCTTTGAGACAAGACTGACAAGTTTCATAAGATGAAAACTCGAACGCATTCAAGAGTCCATCTTTATGCAACTTACTCAGTCTTTTCTCTCCGATATGACCAAGTCTACAATGCCACAAGTAGGATTCATTCGTATCTGAATTCTTCCTCTTGCGTGTGTTTTGTATATTGAGAACTGTATTCTGATTTAGAACGTAGATACCATTAAACAGTGTACCCTCTGCAACCAGTACCTTATCAAGGTAAATGTTCATGATATTCTTTTCAAGAACAAACTTATATCTATCTTTATCGAGTAAAGAAACTGATATGATGTTGCAAACCATGGAGGGTACATAGTAGCAATCGTTCAAAATCATAGTCTTGCCATTTGGCAATACTAGGTGATATTCACCGACGGCTGCCGCATTAAATTATGCTCCGTGCGGTACTCTGAGCGACATATCACCCGGTGCAACTTTCCTACTTTTTCTCAGTCCCTGCAATAAATTACAGATATGAGATCCTGATCCGGTATCAAGTACCCAGGAGGTAGGGCTGACCGTAAAACAGTTCTCAATTACAAGAACACCTGAAGTAGATGCAAAACCATGCTTCTTCTTCAACTGGGTATCCTGGAAATCCATACTTTCCCCTTTCCCATTCTCATACTCATGACTGTTGTCACAAGTTAGAGCTGAACCATCTTTCCCCAGTCCCGAATAAGAATTCGGATCGGTCAAGCGATACATTTTATTATCTTGATTAGGGCGTGAAAAGGTTGCTGCCTGGAGAGAGAGAAAAGAAACACTCAGCGTATGCTCTTGCAAGATTAGATTGGTTTATTAATTTATCTAACCAGGATGTCTCCCACTGTTTACTCAAATTCTTCTTAAAACCTTTTTAAAAGAAGAACTAGCTGGGATTTAATTCACGTCACAATACTTGCTTAACCTTTCAGCCAGGCCAGTGTTGGTACTTCGAGGGAGGTTTTCCAACGCTTTCGCGAAGTTCCTTAATTCAAGAACCTCTTTTCCCTGGGGGCGTAACCCCGCTAACACCTTTCTAGTCACCTACTAGGTTTATAGCATTGATTGTTAAGTGAAATAATCTCCCGAGGGTAATCCAACTCATCAGTGGGATCGGGATCCAACTGTCATTGTGTGATAACCTAGATGGAATCCACTCTAGTCACCACACTCCAGAAGGTATGCTAAATCTGCAAGTTTCAGTACTTTTGAAACTCCCGATGTGGTTTTTGCCCCTAGGACCCAAGTGATCTTGACGGAGTCAACAAATCAAAGAGTCCTAGTCAAGTTCAACCTGTCATTATCTGGATTGCATTAAACCCACCCGCATAACCCTTGACGGAGTCAACAAGGTTATACGACTGTCCTAATCAATCCCATATACCGATACAAACAAGCAGCACTTAGCTACCGTACACTACGCCTTGACGGAGTCAACAAACGCAGCACGAATACTAAGTGTTACTTGTAAGAAATGACAGAGGGCTACGGCTGGGTTTTTGGCGAAAAACCCGTTAACGTAATGAACTTGATATCGTTGAAGGAACCTGGTAGTCTTTTTGAAAAACATAGTGGCGAAAACTTTTGCTAAAGAGGTCACTCCCTGCGAAGGGATCTCGGCTCTTTCCTCGTCGAGTGAGGTGCTGGGTATTCATAAGATGAATACCTCGATGCAAAGCAAGAATAATCGACTATGGTGAAGTTATTACCCTGACGCAAACTTTTTGTCCAAGGGGTCACTCCCGATGAGGGGATCTCGGCCCTTGCCTCGTCGATTGAGGTGCTGGGCATTCATAACCGAATACCTCGATGCAAAACAAAAAGATGAACGTCCTTGTAATAACAGCTTTTTGAAAAACTTGTTCCAACAACGTCTTTTAGGTTTATTTTCTTGCATTAGTTCTTTTAATGCGTCCCATCATTTAAATCCTACCATTGCAGAAAACAACCAAAATATGACGTACGCTTATGCCATTCGCATTCGCCACGGGGCCCCGTCATCACCCGTTAGGTTACTTAACTAACGACAGAGCGGGGGCTGGGCTAGCGCGGCTGTAAAACATAAGCAACGCCTAAATAGTAAAGCAATGATAGACATTACAGATCACAGATGAATACATTGGATATACTAGCAATCCGCAATCCTTTCGAGCCTGGAACGAAAAGCGGATAACACGGTCGCGGTGAATAGCCAAATACCCCACCCAAGACCCCTACGGGTGCGGCAAACTACCCGCCAAGTACTCGGCAGTTTGTGCACCCCCTCCATGGGTCTATCCTAGGAGCAAAAACAGTAAAAAGAATTATACAATGACGGCTACAACCCCGACCCGGTTGTGCGGCCAAACAAATAATAATATTACATCAATTTACATTTACAATGAATGAAAGAAAAACAAAAGCTCATCTCACATCCACCCCGACTATTCACCCGCGACAGTCCAACACATTCATATACACATTCCAATATCAAACACAGATCATGTATAACCCCGACTAATCGTCTTATAGCGATTAGCCGACGTTCAATACATGCAAACATCACAGATATAACCTTTATAGTCAAAGTATATTGAAGTTCGGAAAAAAATACGGAATTATAGGCCCCCAAAAACAAATTTGTATTCTGGAAAATCTGGGCACATATAATATATCTGAAAAATCCTAAAACCATGTCAGAAACATACTGCACCAAAAACGAGACAGCAACTCTACCAGAGTGCCGCTCTTCCGCGGCAATAGCAAGCTATTGCTGCGGAAGCGCGGCCAACTTGGTGAGTTACTGTGTCGTTTTTGGTGGGTTTCTTCTAAAAACCCGGAGATGATTTTTGGACTATAATAAATTTTGTTTTGACGAGAAAAAAATTTAACAGAAACTCAGGTTTTCATAACTTGGTTTTTTCGATTTTTCCGTTTCGAACTTCGATACACTTTACTACCAAGCTAGTTTATGTTTAGTTAGGCTCTGATACCACTGTTAGGTCCACGTTACCTCTCCCGGTACTTTCGGGGTTGCGGAAACGGTAAAACAAAAATTTTTCTAAACTTTGTAACATGGACCGTAAAAGCCGGATCTTTGCTAAACTATAAACTAGCAATCTAACAAGAGATGTATCTACTCGGTTAGGGGTTATACCTCAACTTGAACTCCTTCTCTTCTTGTTGTTCTTCTTCTTTGTTGTTGTTCTTTTCTTCTTGTTGTTGTTCTCTTGCTTGCTCAATGGTTGATCCGAACTTCGGTCACCTCCGCGGCCTCCTTGAGTCGAAGACGATCCACCCGAGAGATGTACACCGAGCTCCACCTCAAGCCGAGGTAACTAGGGCAAGTAGATTGCTAATCTAGAAGCCCTAGGATGTGTAGAGGAGATGTATGGATGTGTTTGTCAAGTGAAAACCTTTTTCTCTCAACACATGAGATCAAAGGAGAAATCAAGAGGAGGAAGAAGAAGGAGGTTATCTTGCAACCATGGAGCTTCTCTTTTCAAGAGAGAGAAAGAGAATAATATTATGATACAATGAAAAACAACCATGGTTGCAAAAAAAGCAAAACAACATCATTACCAATTCCATCAAGATAAAGTTGATGGCTACTTTGAAATGACCATTATCATAATCCAAAAGAAAAAGGAAAAGAAAAGAAGAGTGTGGAAACCTCTTGAAAGTCAATGGTCAACCCGGTCAACCGGTCAACAAAGTCAAGAGGGGTCAACGGGGTCAAATGGTCAATGCAATTAGCCATCATAAGATTATCACTAATAGGATTAGTAAATGATGTTTGCGGCTCATAATGGTTTTGACCAATACGAACTGTCAAAACCCTAATGAGTCCGCCTCAAAATGGTTTTGACCGAATCAACTGTCAAAACCCTAATGAGCCTGCCACACAGCGGTTTTGGCCGAACCAACTGCCAAAACCCTAATGAGGCACCTCCTCCTTCATCGCTCCGGAAAACTGTGCATACACACCTGCATCCGTATTCCGTAGAATGCGGATGCGCAGAAGACAAAACAAATCCATCCGTGCAATACTAGGATCCGGCTTAAACCAAAGCCTACTAGTACTGCCTGCCCGAACACCATACGCACACAAGTGTACGTTAGTGATCGCAGCCCTGCCGTAAAACCATACGGCCTCTACACGTTTCGCTCAGTGCAGGGAAACTCTCTGTGTGGGACTCTAAAGACTCGACACTACGCTGGCAGTGGGTTTAACCACAGACCGCAAGCGGCACTAGCTGTACGTAACGGTCCCCAGGTAGATGTCGATAAGAAGGCCGATGAGGTACACCCATCCGAACTCCTACTGAGTCTGTATGTGACAATCTCCGTACAATCCGGTCTGTTCGTCTGATACATCGCATGGCGGGCCTAGGGCGGCGGTAAACGTCAGTCCCCTAATAGCGGTACAAGTCGTGTCGGAGTGAAGCCCAATACACCCTGAGATAACACTGGAAACCTACCAGTATATCTCGCTTGCCCTGGCCAGGGACTACTCGTGTAATGGCTCTCCTAGACACAGCGCGATGTCAACCCCCAATACCGGGAGAGACGAATCCTGTCTAACCGTCACTGCCTCCAAGTGCTTCGGGACTGCTCCCAACTACTACCTGTTTTCATGACTCAGTAGAGCCGTGGTAGGGTAGCAATCAAAGAACAGTGGGAACACACTCGAGGCGAAGTGACAGTGTTAAGTCAGCGGACTAAGCTGTACTCATGTCACCTGGGAACTGATAACTGACGATAGGTATAATACCAACCATCAGTTCCCGACGAGTCCTGTCCAGTGTACTCGTAACCTAACGAGCACCCGCATACTATCTCAAGTACGACGTACTGACGGCTGTGGGACAGACCGTCTCCCGAGCTGGGATGAGAAGCGCATACGCTAGTCTACTCTGGAGTATCGATGCCCTATCTCGATACTCCCACGACTAGGGACGTGTATAAGGATGTGCTTGTAGATCACCCAGCCCCCACGAGTGTGATCGCCATCACAACGCCGGTAATCAAGCAAAGATCCTAAGGGCTCTACTAATGCGTATAGGTGATATAATAAATAAACACACATCTACACATTAAAGCAGAGACAAACCAAGTAGCATACTACTATATTGAGCAAGATTGTCTGTACAACTGTGAATATCCCAAGCTTCCATCAAGTAATATACATACTAGTATGATACAGTAATGGCCTCTAGGGCATATACACCAACAGATACTTGTGTATGGTATTCAGTTGATAGTAATGATAAAGAGAAATTTCTTCTCTTTCAGGTTACTCATAATTGGAAGTACTCCTAAGTTGAGTAACGCTGATCGGCCTCCTTCAATTTAGTTGACATGCACTGGAGACAGCTGCATGATTTGAATCTGGTTCAATTAAATCAGTGCCTCTGGTTCTATATTGGATATAGAACAGTTCATATCTTAACGATGTTAAGGTACGGGGAGTTGTCCGGCTTATGTTTAAAACCAGACTCCGGATAACTCAAGGCACGTTTCTGTAATGGCTGTTTGTGGGTTGACCCAGGCTATGACGAGGGTTGACTTTCTACCATCTGGCAGATCAATAGAAATATTGTTCTAGACTCGCCACAGTTTTATTAAAAATGGACTTTTTCAAAAACAGCAGTGGGAGTATGGTAGAACTGGAAGTGATTCCAGAACCGCAAACGATTACTGAAGATTTAATAAGGAACCTAAAGATTCAATCTGATTTGACATTCCATTAGCCACTCCGCAGATAAGGTGGGTAACTTCAGGCACCCGAGAGGTACTCCGGTAGCCTCAAGGACGGTGACAGGGAAGTTCTTGTTTACCCACACTTGCCATTGTTGTTGTTCCAGGCTGCGAGACCCGGCAGGAGGATGAGTATAGCGTCGTTCTAAACTAGCTTTAGAAGTGCACGTCTATATGACTCTGGCAGAGGGTTCTCGTAGTCAGTGGGAGCAGCGGAAGCATTGGTGGACTTCATGCTTATGTCTATTTATAGACTAAAGCAGATATAGTGGAGTTAGATCATCTGTTTCTGATGTGACAGTCATGGGTTTGACGTCATCAGAATAGGGGGTGGATCTGTTGAGAAGGTAGTAGGAAGTGATATTCCTATACTACGATCGGTTATACTTTGGTCGTCACACAGTGTTTTCTCCACATGGGACTTGGACATTATATCAGACATACTGGTTACTAGATCTATGGTTTTAGATCTAGATTTGGGTGGTTTCCCAATCAGGGTATCTTGACAGCATTCTATGAGTATTTAGAATGGACGACTCCTGGCACGGTAGTACACCTGCAGGTGATGGAGTCACCCTCTCTAAAGGTGTCTTACAGACTAAAGGGGAGAGGGATACGCATGATTGACAGATCACTTGCTTAGGCAATTGAGTCAATCATGAGATGTCAAGTACCACACCAGATGTTGTTCTTGCACTAGATGCAATAAGTAGATATTGATCCAATCCTGGAGGAATAGTCGGAAGCAATTTTAGAACATAAGTGAATGTTCTAGGGATATGATAACGGCTGCCTTCTTTAGGAGACGGTTATCACTCCAGGCTTCCAAGGTGACATGGACGACAAGGAGGTTGTCAGAGTTATAGTTCTCCCTCTGACGAGGGGCAGTATTTTGGACAGGTGGTCCAAGGCAATACTGAGGGTGGCATGGCGCAGGATACTGATTAAGTTCAGATGATGATACAGTCTAAGAAGTTTGGATTTGGAGTTCATTTATGAGCTAGGTCCCATCAGACATCCAGACATTCTAAGACAGGTATTGCTCATTTCGGGAGATGGCTTTCTCCGCGAACTTGAGATATAGAGAGACATAGAAAGAAACATCACAGCGGATCCACTCACTGAGGCTATTCCTCGAACGCAATAGTTTCGCAAACGAGCTTTGTGAGACTGACTAGTAGAGGAGTTGGGTGTTCGGTATCACACGGGCTGTGAGTATGCGACATCGCAATAATTAGCCTTGAGTGCAAGTGGGAGATTGTTGGAGATAGTGCCCTCAGAGTCAATTATTGGATCACAGGCACGTGATTGCAATGATTGAGGGAGGACCTATCCCAGGAGGACAGTCTTACTCGAGATGATAGTATGCTATCTGGTTTATCTTTATCATCGTGTACTGCTTTAGGTGACCCGACATGTCGCTATTACACGTTGATAGAGCCCCTAGGATTCTTGCTTGACGACCAGCAGTATGATGGCGATCATATACGTGGGAGCTGGGGTCTATAAGCACATCCTTAAAAGGTCCCTAGTCGTGGGAGTTTCGAGACTGGACATCGATACTCCATTAGTATACTAGTGTATACAGTCGAGACCCCGACGAGGGGCGGTGGTCGGTCTCACAAGCCACTGGTGTAAGTTGGTTCACCTAAGATGTATACAGGTGCTCATTGGGTTATGAGTACACCGGACAGGACTCGCCGGGAACCTGCTAGTTGGTCTTATACCAGATGTCAGATAGCAGTTCCCAGGTGACATGTGTACAGGTTAGTTCATCGACCTGAGATCGTCATTTGTCTCGTGTGAGTTCCCACTGTGCTTTGATTACTACCCTACCACGGCTCAAAGGACTCGTGCAAACAGGTTTTAGTTGGGTACAGTCCCGAGCCACATGGAGGCAGTGAGCGGATCTGCAGGGGTTCGTCTCTCCCGGTATTGGGGGTGAGGTCGCGCTGTGTCTAGGAGAGCCATTACGCAAAGCCCTCGGCCGAGGCTGGAGATTTACTGGTAGGTATTCCAGTAGTGTCTCAGGGTGTTCTGGGCTTCACTCCGACACGACTTGTACCGCCTTTGGAGGTCTGACTTTTACCAACCCCCTAGGCCCGACATGCGATGCTCATAGATGAACGGACCGGACTGTACGGATATTGTCACTGACAGGCTCAGTAGGGTGTCAGGATGAGTTCGCTCATCGACGTCCCTTTTGGTCAATAGCTGGTGGCCCGTTACGTATTGGCTTATACCTCTGACGTGCTAGTGGTTAAATCCACAGCCATTGTATTGACGAGTCTTTAGAGTCCACCACACTTTCTGTTACTCAGCTTTCGGGCGAAACGCTGTAGAGGCCGTATGGAGATATGGCAGGGTCCGATCAGATACGTGCGGTATTGCACAGATCAGGATCGGACAGTTTTGTACTAGTGGCCGTATAGTTATATGGCAGGGTTTGATTTGATACGTGCGGTATTGCACGGATTAGGATCGAACGGTTTTTACTAGTCGGCTTTGGTTTAAGCCGGTACTAGTTTAGTACAGTGTAGATTTTGTCTCATTGCATTTGTATCCGGACGGAATACAGATGCGGGTGTGTATGCACAATATCGGGGTTTTCCTGTATTTTATTACGGGACCAGTTTTCTGGAGTTGCCAGTTTGCATTCCGTTCCGGCCGGTTTTCCTTTGTTCTTTCCCGGCCGGACTTTTCCGATGGAGGGGGTTATTTGCAAGTTTGCAAATAACTCTTTGTGGAGGGTTTTCTTGCATAAAGATTGATTATGATAGCTTCATTATCTTTTGCACCATCTTTTGCATTAATGAGATATGAAAGGTTATGGAGTGAATAGAAGAATAAGCATGGTTGATATGTTTGGATGTGGTCACCTTTTCTTTGCTCCTACCATCACCTCCCTTGTATTAGTTTTTCCTCCACCATTCTCATGATGAGAATGGCCGGCCACTTCATTTGAGGGGAGAGGAAGAAAAATAAGAGTGATTCATTTTGTGTATATCATTCTTCATCTCATTCCATTGCTAGAAAATTGAAAGCACCAATTCTCTATACACCATTCCTCCATCTATGGCAACCAACCCCATTGAGACAAAGCGTATTCTACACTACACATTCTACAGCAAATCTTGAGCATGTCGAGTTGCCGGCTTCATGCTCGAGTTGCCTCGGTATTGAGGCGGGAGCCCGTAAAAGACGAAGGCGATGTGGTGCCCTTTCCGGCGAGGAGGCGACGATGTGGAGGCAAGACTTTCCGCGGGAGATCGGGACGATGAAGAGAAGACCGGAGGACTCGGATCACTCGGTATACTTCTCACCCTATCTCTTGATTGCTAGCATTAGGTTAATGGTAAACGATCCGGGTTTTCTTTGTCCGCGGTAGCGCCGGTTTCCGAGTAAGGAAAAATTTTAATTCCGCAATTTGGCCTCGAGTAAGACGGCCGGGGCGCTGCCGTGGCGCAAAAGCGAGGTCATCAGATAGATTGATTCCAGCTAGAGACGACTTCACGCGGAGACGTTGGGAGTCGACAGAGACGATCGAATGTCAGAAACCTATTATTCCAAGTTTAATGTAGTCGAAAAGACATGCAGGCAATTCTATGGTCCCTCTAGAAGAATGAAACCCTAACTCGACTTAATGACCGTGTGAAAGCCTTTGAACCTTAGGGTTTGCGGCAGTTCTGCGGCGCCATTAGTGAGGCTTGGGTTTGCCCTTCTACGGCTGGACCACCGATGCTGTGGTATGTACTCGATACTATTAAACTGTACCCAAGATGTTGAGCTCTTGGGGGATTATGAGGTTTTGACGAATCGATTGGATGGCTCGACTTAATTCAGATGCTAGGTGGTGAGATGCATTCTTGGAAGACTCCAGATACGAGGATAGCCGTTGGAGCTCAGTCCATGCAGCCACGACGAGACGAGTCCGAAGCAGACGACATTAGAGAAATGTGGAGTAAGAGGTTCGTACCAGATCTAGATGAGATGACGTTCCACTCCGCCGACATCAGAGATGCGATGCGCATGCCGAGGCATGGTAATTAGACTTACCTTCCAGAAGGAGTCGCGATGAGTATGCAGTCGTTCCAGAGCAAGATGCAGATATAGGAAAGGACAACGACTTCCGAACAGTTGGCAGAGATGAGTCATGGAATAGACCGTGAGCAGGATTCCTTCCAGAACACTGCTGCAATGATACTTGCACCCAGGATCAGATGTGTCACGTACATTCAGAGAGCCAGAGGCCGACGCCAGTAATATGCTGTCTTACGAGTGGTCGCGATGATTGACCAAGAGATGACCAGAGAAGTGCCAGAACGGAATCGTCCCCGTTAGCACGCCCGACAGGGCCGATGGACCGAAAGATTGGTAATTCACAGTGAAGACCTTGACCCAGGAGTGGTCATGGTTACGCACATCAGCAGGACAGAGTTCATGATCATCGACGAGACGTCCCACTAGTGACCGTGACAGTTGGCCCGAGATTCTTAGAGGATACGCTTGAGCGGTACTATGCCGCCATTATTGATTTCGATGTTTTGGGTGATTTATTCGAATGATTTGATTTTGACGATTGAGGATTTACGATCTTTGCACAGTGTTGCACTTGATATTGTTTTCGTTCTTGGGTTTCACATATTTGTGATTTTACGGTTTTAGACATTTGAGTTGATTTTGTGCGTATGCACGCACACGATTTGGTTCCCGCACTCTGTATAGTTTATATATGCTTGCAGTGCAGTGATATGCCTTTTGTGCACTTAGATGCACTGGACTTCGATTTCGATTGTGATACTCGATATTTGTTTTGTGCACCTTGTGCACCTGATTTAATTTTGCGCATGTTCGGCGCTTGATATTGGATTTCATGATTTCGTGCATGATGGATGCACCTGCCTTGGATTTTCGCACATTTTGGGCGCATGTTTTGAGATGTGATTTTGGTGCACACCAGGTGCACTAAATCGAGATTTTTCGTGCATGTCAGATGCACCTGATTTTGCTGTCAGGCACACATGTTGCCTACGACAGATGTTTCGTGCACACCCGATGCACTTAGATGTTGTTTCTGTGCGCATGTATGGCACATTCATGGATTTTGATTTCTGTGCGCACCAGACGCACGTAGCATTCATGTGCATATTTTGGGATTGATTTCGTATAGAGCAGTACGTTTTTATGATATTGCTATGTGTTTTCGTACTGAGCAGGACTAGTCAGAGGACAGTACCTGAATATATTTTGCATGCATTGATAGTTATTGAAGGGATTTCCAAAAAGCGAGCTATAGCCTCAGTATTTACCTACGTGTCTGATATGACACGAAATGTTTAAAACAAGGAGACCCTTCTAAATTGTTTCCAAAATGGCGGAACGTACATTTCAAACAAAGGTATATATGTATATAGTTATTTTCTTATGATAGACGTCCGCCACTGTGCAGTGTTATACGCGTTGCACAGCGACTTAAAGAGATTTGGCATGCATTTCCTTCAGATACTTACAGATATAGATTCGATATTTACATGTATAGTTTCGACTTATGTCATATTGGTTTTGATTTGGATTTGGCATTGATGTCTTCTCCATGACTCCGATGATTGCGGGATGCTTGACGGAGTTTTGATTTGAGTTATATGCTCATTTTTCAAGCGCATGCGCTGCGCTACGAATTGTTTTATGTAGTTACAATTTCGGAGCCCCGACGACTTGATGGTTTTTCTTAGATATTTTAGTATTTGGGGGAGTTTGAATTTAAATTCGGGGACCGAATTTCTTTAAGGGGGAAAGATTGTAACGTTTTGAAAATCGTTTCGGTGAAATTTCGAAAAAATCGGTAAAATAAGGGGGTTTTCTGTAAAAAGTCAAAATACAAATATCTTATTATAAAAATTAAATATACATATTCTAGCTATGTAATTGCTATTATTTGGTGTTTATTGAGCCACTGGTGAAATTTCAAATTTTCTGAAAAAAATATTATTTTATTATTATTTTAAGCCGTCACTAATACATTTAATTAGGGAAAATTACAAATTGGAATGAGTTGAAACAAATTTTGTGCATCATAAAACATTAAATAAAATTTTATCATGTGGTTTTTGGAATGAAATCATTTTCCAAAACGGTTTAGAAATTATTGAAGAAAAAAGGCTTTTTTTTTAGCGTACATGGATGTTTGGGGTATTATATTTATCATTTTTCATCACCCCACACCTGTACCCACACCCACACACCCCTATTCACTTCTCCCCTTGGCTGAATTCAGCAGCCCCCATCTTTTTACCCACTTGAATTTCAAAGGAAAAGAAATGAAAGAAAAGAAAAGAAAATGGAGAAATGAGGTGGACCTTTGACCTTGAATTGACTTTGACTTCTCCCCCCACTTTCTCTACCTCCCTCTCTCTCCTCTCCCCCTCCCATTCCAACCGACCCCCCCTCTCCTACTGCAGCAACAGCCCCCCCCCCCCCCATTTCCCTTCTCTTTTCTCTTCAAAACTTCATCAAAAATTGCCCCAAAATCCATCAAAAAAATCCTAAAACCCAAATCCGACTCCTACCCATTTTAGCTTAGCCCGTATAGCATGGATCTTGCTGAAAAGAGAGCATTTTAGAGGGCCATGGATGCTTGTGGATCTTCAAATATTTTGGGTATAATTCTAAAACATTTTTGCTTAATTTGTTACTAATTTCTTAAAGCTAAACTACTTAAGTGTTAATTAGGCTTAAGTTGGAAGTTTTGGAATTCAAGTTATGAATTTGAATGCAAGTTAGGGTTTTATAAAATTGGTGTATGGTTGTGTGTTATATTTAGGCTTTTTGTCATGTTAATACAAGATTAGTAGCTTGTGCTAATGGTTGATTTAAAAATTGTGTTAATTTGCTAATTTGCTTACTAAGTTTTTGGAATTGGTTAAATACTTGGGATTAAAAATGTGTTTATGTTTTTCATGACTTCATTAACTTTATTAAGTATGGTTTAATGCTTTAGATCATGCAAATCTAAGCTAGATTGTAGTTTGTGCATTTTTGCTTTGAAATTGTTAAATTTTAGGTATTTTGTAAACTAGAATATTAGGGTTTTTGGAATTTAACGAGATTAAATTCCGGGAATTGTTTATATGACTTATTTAAGATATTTAATAAATATATTGGCTGCTACATTCATTTAAACATCCTGTTTTGTACAAAAACGGCGAATTGTGCTTGCTAGATTTTCGGAAAAATGACTTTTTAAGTAAAATTGGGGTTTTTGTGAGTTTTAACCTAGTTTATATTAAAATTAGTGTTCGTGAATGTGCAAATGAGTGTGATTGGATTTTTCTCGGTGGTTTGACGTTTGTACATCGACATCGAGAGTTGGTTTGACTATTCTTGCATGCGTAGGCGATGGGTTTGGACCTATGCGTGATACGCGTGCCGATTTGATTTTCGTATACCGTTTCGATTTCGAATTTAGTTTTAATGCGATATGGTGCGTTATGATATGTAGGTACCCCCATGTGGACTTCGAGACGACAAGCAAGCGCGTGGCGACATCGGCACCGGCTAGCGAGGACCAGGTGAGTAGATTTATATCTACGGGGAGAAGTCGGGTGGATGGCGTATAGCACCCCCGCAGTCCGTGGTGGTGTATACGGATGCGTATACACACCAACAATTATTATATGTTATTTGGGATTAATAACGATGCTTAGGATGGATATTGGTGTGTTGGATTACTTTAGTGTTGTGAACCCTAAGGTAGTGTTGCACTACACATATACACATACATACTTGCATACATTCCTATTGATATGTGCTCATGGGATTCTTTATAGTTATGTGTTCACATGGGTATGGGACTATGTGTTCACATACGGATTTGAGGATGATACTTGGGATTGAGCTGAGTCGATGAGATTTGATTTGAGGCCGTGAGATCGGTGATATAGCAGGGTTCGTATTTGAGATACGACATGACGTTGTAGCAGGGTTCGTACAATAATATTATTGAGGCGGGATCACCGACTAATATATATATACAGGTATGTATATGTATCGACTCAGATGTTAGGCGGTTTCCTTACCTGTAGTTCAGCTTGTTAGCTTTGCCCTTTAGTTTAGTTTAGTTGTTAGATTAGATTCGATTCTTACCTATTTCAAAAACTAATGAATCGTGGGTATTTTAAAAGACAGCCCAAGGGATCCTACGGATATTTCAAAAGACGTATCTTTTCATAAAAACACCGTAGCCCCTATTTTCAAAACCCCATGATTCGTGTTATTTCAAAAGGCACCATTTGTAGGACTTATATTAGATTATTACAGATTAGTTATCGTTGTGTCTACTATTCAGCTCCCGCACATTATTGCTGTTCGCTCTGCCTTGCATACTTATTTTGCTGCATATTCCATTATTGATATCATGCTGTTAGGACACCAGCACCATTACCGATGATGCGTATGTACCACGTACACCTACCTGCCAGCTCACACACATATTCATCGGTAATTGCCATGTCACGTACACTTTAGAGAATATATTTGGTTGACTTAGCTTGTTAGTTAGTAGTTTGATATGATATTAGTGTACCTGCCTTACATGCCTAGTTTATTAATCATACATTGCAACTTGGTTATTGATACCATATGCATTCATTATCATTGACATATGGACTTGTGATGATTTCTTGAGATTTATGATATTTCTGGATTTCGGGGAAAGTCGCAAAATTTACAACTTATGATCTGTTAAAATATAAAATGTTGCGGTTTTCTAGTGATGTAAAGTGTCGTCCACCATGAGTTTGATGTGGTTTTCGAGATCCGTGTCGAGGAGTGGAGGAACCGTCACGGGTACATGGTGGGCCCGGTGCGGTACCCCGGGGCAAGAGGAATGTGGTGTTGACGTCGAGCCCGGCAGGGGAGCACTACCGACCGGTGATATTACCCGACGCGTCGGATATCCGGAGGATACCGTCGTGGTCTTGAGATGGATGGTAGGGGCCGGTCTGGACTGAGGGCGCCCTAGATATTGAGATTGAGACATTGATATTTCGAGACAGTGAGATTTACGTTTTGTGTCGATGCTAGACACTGTCGATACTGATTTCATTTATGATACCTCACTTTAAAAATACAGAAATCTCACTAATTTATGAAAACAGTTTCTTCATTTACATGTATTCTGTTTTCATGCATTCATACCTCACTCATATAATATATTGCTACCTGAGGCACTGACACAGGCACATGAGTTTACACTCGGGTTAGATACTACCCTAGCCATTGTTATAAGCTGCATGTTATATACATTTTTGAGGATATATTATGATCATTGACCTAGGATTGCGTTATTTATGCGATTTCTGTGCGTAGATGTTTTTCTATTCACGAGTTGGCAACTCACCCCCGTTGTGCCCCAGTTTCTTGCATGTTTGCCGTTTCATTACGGTTTTGCGGGCTCAGTTTCATTCGGGTGACTTGCTAGTAGGTGGATTTTTCTTGTATCGTACCCATCATATTACCTTGTATAATATTATTTCGTTGTATCTAGTAAATTCCATCAACCAAACATGTATTTATTGAGATAGAGACCAGTGTTGTTTATTCTTTCGACCTTAGAGTCGCTCGTTATATTTCTCGTGGTTTTGAGTTTTCTTTTGAGTTTTGATCCTCGCCGTTGGCGTTGTATACTATTGCTTGTGTGGTTGTGACCGTCGATTGACGAAGAGCTAGCTCCCACTTGGGGATGCCTTTTTCTTGATTTCGTATACTATTCATGTTGTATCCCGTTTGGGGGCCAGTATTTACAAAGGAGACTCTGCCGAAATTTTCAGTAAATTTTTGATGTTTTAAAAACCGCATAATTCGGCTTATGCTATTGAAATTACTTGCTTTAAGTTGGTTTTTCCTGAACTCTACTACTTTTCTTGGTTTGGATTTCTGGATTTTCGGTTTACTTAGATTACGTACGTCTCGAGACGTTCGTAGTTTAAGTGCTGGTCACGTTCCGTACTTTCGGGTCGTGACAACTTTAGTTTAGGGTGTTTGCTTCACTAAGTCTTTGGTTAGTGAAGTAGAAGCTTGAGTTCGTATTCCCTCGACGTAGATCATCTTCAGCCTCGAAGACTTCAAGCGATCCCGTTGCAATTTTCTCATGGAGCCGTCCGAGAGTCCGGGAGTTCGTTGATCGCAGCGAAGAGACTACAACAAGGAGCTTAAAAAGTGAAGGACCGATCTACAAAGGTTGTATTTCGTATTCATTTAGTCGTAAAAGTTGTTTACTTACTATTTGATTCATCTAATCTTTAGTATACGATCTTGCTTAGGGTTGTTCGGCACATAAAAATTTAATTTTGGCATGGTCGATGCCTTGTAGAGCCTTGTTAGTATGCCTAGTAACCCTACACTTGCTACTTGTGCTGCTGCTGCTACTGGGTGCTGCTGCTGCTGCAACTCCTGCTGCTGCTGAGTGAATGAGTGTGCGTGTGTGTATGAGTGAGAGTGAGAGAGATGTGAGAAACAAAATGAGAGCACAAGAGTCAACCCCCCCCTCTTTCTCTCTTCATTAAATGAGAGCATGGGCAAGGCCATGATGCCATTCTCTCTCTCTCTCTCTCTCACCCCCTCACCAAGTCTGTAAGTACGGTAGCGCCCCGGCCGTCAAACTGACGCCAAATGCGGAAAAAAACTTTTATAACTGGCGCTATCGTATACTATAACCCGGATCTGCTATTAACGCTAAACTAACAAACTATAAAGAGGGTAGAAAGGTTATACCGAATGATCCGAGTCCTTCGTTCTTTAACCATCATCCCACTCTCCATTGCGGCTGCTCCGATCTCCTGGCTCCTCGTCGAGGTGGCACCACATCTACGGATCTTTAAACGGGCTCCCGCCACTGACCCGAGGCAACTCGGTCATCAAGTTTGGTAAAAGATATGACCAAGATTGATGTAGAGAATGAGTAGAACACTTTGTCTCACATCGTCCAAAGCCATGGACGAACGGTTAATAAAGTTGCCATTTGAAAATGTGATGGAAAAAAAGGAGCTATGAAATTTCCATACACCAAAACTATATCCTTTTTCAAAATGAATCAATCATCATATCAAGAGGGGGCCGACCAATATAAGGTGGGGGGTGAGTGTAGGAGCAAGGGAGAGGGTGACCATAAGATAAAGATCAAGAGAAAAAATCCAAGGCAAAACGAAACCACATTAATGCAAATGGTGACTCAATTAACCTAGTCATCCATTCATTAATGCATACAATGAATCAAAACCTAGTCACCAAATCTAGAACATTCAACACTCATGACTCACCTCATGATTCACCCAAGTGAAGAAAAGATAAATCTGCATTTAACCGAATGTTTAATACGGGTGATAGAAAACTGGAAACTGGCAACTTCCAAAAGCGATCCTGAAACGAATTTCAGGATAACCCCGTAACAGTATAAACATACCCGTATTTGTATTACGACCGAATACAAATGCAACTGAGACAAAGATATTATATCTACACAGTATAATACTCGGATCCGGCTTAAACCAAAGCCCACCAGTATTA
This sequence comes from Agapanthus africanus, assembly GCA_030015575.1. Classification (NCBI taxonomy): domain Eukaryota; kingdom Viridiplantae; phylum Streptophyta; class Magnoliopsida; order Asparagales; family Amaryllidaceae; genus Agapanthus; species Agapanthus africanus. The sequence goes on along the minus strand of JASDDO010000029.1, from coordinate 278,481,589 downwards.
TCTGCGACACGTGCGTAAACGCACGTGCATTTTCCGAACCCTTCCATAAAACCATACCGCCTCTACAACGTTTCGCCCGAACTTGGGAAACTATCTGTGGGGGACACTAATGACTCGTCAGTACCCTGGCAGTGGGTTTAACCACAAGCCGTCAGTGGCACTAGCTGTGCGTAACGGCTGCCCATGTACTGACCTCAAGGGAGGACGATGAGTGAACCCATCCGGAAACCCTACTGAGCCTAACAGTGACAATGTATATACAGTTCGGTCCGCTCATCTATGTGTATCGCATATCGGGCCTAGGGGGCTGGTAACGTCAGATCCCCAAAAGTGGTATAAGTCGTGTCGGAGACAAGCCCTGAACACCCTAAGAAACTACCGGAGTACCTACCAGTAATTCTCACTTGCCTTGGCCAAGGACTTGGTGTAATGGCTTTCCTAGACACAGCGCGATCTCCACCCCCAATACCGGGAGAGACGAATCCCCTGCCGATCCGCTCATTTGCCTCCATGTGGCTCGGGACTGTACCCAAAAACTACCTGTTTGTACGACTCCTTTGAGCCGTGGTAGGGTAGAAATCGAAGCACAGTGGGAACTCATACGAGACAAATGACGACCTCAGGTCAATGAACTAACCTGTACACATGTCACCAGGGAACTGCTATCTGACGATAGGTATAATACCAACTAGCAGGTTCCCGGCGAGTCCTGTCCGGTGTACTCATAACCCAATGAGCACCTGTATACATCTTAGGTGATCCAACTGACACCAGTGGCTTATGAGACCGGCCACCTCCCCTCGTCGGGGTCTCGACTGTATACACTAGTCTACTCCAGAGTATCGATGCCCTGTCTCGAAACTCCCACGACTAGGGACAACTTTTAAGGATGTGCTTATGGACCACCCAACTCTCACGTATATGATTGTCATCATACTGTTGGTAGTCAAGCAAAATCCTAAGGGCTCTATCAACGTGTAACAGTGATCAGTCACCTGAACCTGTACATGACTGATAAAGGCAAACCAGATAGCATACTATCATCTCGAGTAAGACTGTCCTACCGGTATAGGTCCTCCGCAATCATTGCAATAACGTGCCTGCGAACCAATAATTGCCTTTGAAGGCATTATATCCAACAATCTGCCACTTGCACTTAAGGCTAATTATTGCGATGTCGCATACTCACAGCCCGTGTGATACCGAACATCCAACTCCTCTACTAATCAGTTTCACAAAGCCCGTTTGTAAAACTCTTGTGTTCGAGAAATAGCCTCAGTGAGTGGATCCGCCCCGATGTTTCTTTCTATGTCTCTCTTAATCTCAAGTTCGCGGAGAAAGCCATCTCCCGAATTGAGTAATACCTGTCTTAGAATATGTCTGGATATCTGATGGGACCTAGTTCATAAATGAAATACAAATCCAAATTTCATAGACTGTATCGATAACTGAATCTAATCAGTATCCTGCACCATGCCTCCCACAGTATCCTCTTGGACCATCTATCCATAATACTGCCCCTCGTCAGAAGGAAAACTACAACTCTGACAATCACTCTGTCATCTAAGTCACCTTTGAAGCCAGGAATGATAACCGTCTTCGAAGGAGGCTGCCGTCATCAAATCCGTAGAACATTCACTTATGTTCTAAAACTGCTTCCTTATGTTTCTCCAGGATTGGATTAATACAAACTTATTGCTGTAACTCCATGTCACGCACCCCACGAACTTGCGGGGAGGCGGAATATATGAAAAATGATTATCAAAGCTTCGTAACACGGACTTGAGCGCATGAATCGTTATCTAAACCATTGCTAACTATCAACTAGAGGTTTAACTACTCGGATTCGAAATTATACCTCACGTTACATGTCTTTCGGGTCTTCATCGCTGTCCTCCACTCCTCGTAGGCTCCTTGGAACATCGGCACCTCAACGGCCTCCTGGAATCAAAGACGATCTACCCGAAAGCTCCTACGCCAAGCTTAATCTCAAACTTGAGATAACTAGGTTTCTTAAAGTGCTAATCTAAGCTACCTAGGGGATATAAAGTGAGGTTATGGATGCATTAGTCTAGCTAACCCTTTGTAACGTTTTGAAAATCGTTTCGGTGGAATTTCGAAAAAAAAAAAAGGTAAAATAAGGGGGTTTTCTGTAAAAAGTCAAAATACAAATATTTTATTATAAAAATTAAATATACATATTCTAGCTATGTAATTGCTATTATTTGGTGTTTATTGAGCCGCTGGTGAAATTTCAAATTTTCTGAAAAAAAATATTATTTTATTATTATTTTAAGCCGTCACTAATACATTTAATTAGGGAAAATTACAAATTGGAATGAGTTGAAACAAATTTTGTGCATCATAAAACATTAAATAAAAATTTATCATGTGGTTTTTGGAACGAAATCATTTGCCAAAACGGTTTAGAAATTATTGAGGAAAAAAGGCTTTTTTTTAGCGTAAATGGATGTTTGGGGTACTGTATTTATCATTTTTCCTCACCCCACACCCGTACCCACACCCACACACACCCACTTACTCCTCCCCTTAGCCAAATTCAGCAGCCCTCACCTTTTCCCACTTGGTTTGCAAAGGAAAGAAAAGGAAAAGAAAAGAAAAGAAAAGAGTAGAAAATGATATATTTTGAGTTGACTTTGACTTGAAACAACTTTCCCTACCTCACTCTCTCTCCTCACTCACCCACCCCCCTCATTTTCTGACCGAAAACTGATCCTTTGAGCAGCAGCCCCCCTCCCCCAAGTTCTCACTCCATTTTTGCTTCAAAAATCCATAAAAAGCTTCAAAATCCAAACAATTTCAAAGCTTTTTCCAAATCCAACTCCTACCCATTATTTCTTGCCTATCTAGCATGGATCTAGGAGCATGGAAGCTACTTTTGGAGGCTAGGATTTTACATGCTAGAACTCAATTTGGAGGTATAAATTTTAACCCTTTAGTGAGATTGTTGTTTAATTGCTTTATGTTAGCTTATTAAGTGTTTAATTAGGTTTTAGATTGGTTCTAATTGCAAGTTTTGGATTTCAAGTTAGGGTTTGTTGTGGAAAATGAGTTGTGGTTGATTGTTCATGGTTTAGTGAAGTGGTTTAACATAATTAGTGTTGTAGAAAACTAATCTAGTTGTTAATTACAAGTTGTTACTTGAAATATTGTGTTAATTTGCTAATTGCTTACTAGGTTTTTGAAATTTGTTAAATTCTTGGGATTAAAAATGTGATTAAGGTTTTGATGACTTTATTAACATTATAAAATGTAGCTTAATGCTTTAAATTATGCAAATCCAAACTAGTTTGTTGTATGTGCATTTTGCTATAAAATGGTCGAAATTGGTCAAAATTGCGAACTAGCTTTTGTAAATATTGTGTTAAATCGAGAATTAAAATATGGTTAGGGTTTCATCATATCTTAGAAATTATATTGAGTGGTTTAACCATTTAAAATATGCAAAACCAAGTTTAATTGTAAAATTATGAATTTTACATTAAAAAGTGTTAAAATTGATATTTTTGCAAACTAGGATTTTGGAAATTATGCAAATTTATGCGATTAAATTATGGAAATGGTTTTATTGACTTATTTAAGATATTTAATAAATATATTGGCCACTACATTCATTTAAACATCGAGTTTTGTACTAAAACGGGTAATTTTGCTTGCTAGTTTTTCGGAAAAATGGCTTTTAGAGTGAATTTGGGGTTTTCGTGAGTTTTAACCTATTTTATATTAAAATTAGTGTTCGTGAATGTGCAAATGAGTGTATTTGGGTTTTTCTCGATGGTCTGGCGTTTGTACGCCGACGTTGAGGGTTTTTGGGTCGATTTGTGAAAGCAACCACAGGTTTTGACCTATGTGGGATTCGTGCGTCGTTTTGATCATGGGTCGGATTTTAATGAGATATGGTACGTTATGATATGTAGGTACCCCCATGTGGACTTCGAGACGACAAGCAAACGCGTGGCAACGTCGGCACCGGCTAGCGAGGACCAGGTGAGTAGATTTATATCTACGGGGAGAAGTCGGGTGGATGGCGTATAGCACCCCCGCAGTTCGTAATTAGTACTATGTAGTATATTTTTATGTGTGTTAGTTAGTGTGTTATGGTTAGTTAGGGGTAGAAATAACTAGCGTAGTTCCTAGTTGCGAACCATAGGATAGATTTGCACCCACACGCATACACTTGTATGTTTCTTATACTTGCACGGTGTTTGATGATATGGGATGACTTTGGAGTTGAGTCGATGATGTGGGCTTTGTGCCGCGAGATCGATGATTTGATATGATTCGTATTTGGGATACGAAATGTGATTCTTGCGGGTTCGGGATGTGTGTTTACCCCCGCATTCATACCTTTGAAGATGATATCAGTTGTACTAGACTTAGATCAGTACCCCAGATTATATGATATGATAAGTGATATCTGAAATGTGATGAGATAGTGTGATATTGAATCGTACCCAGCTTTTGGGATGCCGTACGACGATTTACCGTACGAGCCTATATTGATGATAGATCCGCGCTCATGACTCGAGGATGTCAGATGATATACTGTATCGTACGCGATACTATTGAGGCGGGATCACCGACTTATATATATTTATATATCGACTCAGAGGTTAGGCGGTTTCCTTACCTGTAGTTCAGCTTGTTAGTTCGGCCGTATAGTTTAGTGTAGTTGTTAGAGTAGATTAGACTTCTTACCTATTTCAAAAACTAACGAATCGTGGGCATTTTTAAAGACAGCTCAAGGGAATCTACGGACATTCAAAAACGACATATCTTTTCATAAAAACACCGTAGCCCTATTTTCAAAACCCCATGATTCGTGTTATTTCAAAAGGCACCATTCGTAGGACTTATATTAGATTAATGCAGATTAGTTTTGGTTACGTCTAGTTTCAGCTCCCACTTTTTTGTGGTTCGCTTTGCATCGCATTCTTATATTATGTTTCATACTCCATTTTAATATCATGCTGATAGGACACCAGCACCATTACCGATGATGCGTATGTACCACGTACACTTACTTGCCGGCTCACACACATCTTCATCGGTAATTGCCATGTCACGTACACCTTAGAAAATATATTATTGCTTGACATAGCCTATTGGCGAATAGTTTAGACATTGTAGTTATTACCTGCTACTTCATGCATACTGTTATTCATTGTTATGCCGCATTCATGGATTCTCATACATATATTCACTATTTTGCATGCTATTGAGGTTTGGATTTGGATTTCTATGAGATTTTCTGGATTTGGAGGAAAACCGCAAAAACACAAATAAACATATTCTCTCTTTTAAAATAAAAAGTGCGGTTTTCCCATGATGTATGAGTCGTCCACCATGAGTTTGCTGATGGATTTGGAAACCCGATTCGAGGAGACGGATGAACCGTTTCGGGTACATGGTGGACCCGGTGCGGTACCCCGGGGCAAGAGGAATGTGGTGATGACGTTGAGCCTGGCAGGGGAGTACTACCTACCGGTGATTTTACCCGACGCGTCGGATATCCGGAGGATACCGTCGTGGTCTTGAGATTTATGGTAGGGGCCGGTCTGGACTGACGGCGCCCTAGATATTGAGATTGAGACATTGATATTTCGAGACAGTGAGATTTATGTTTTGTGTCGATGCTAGACACTGTTGATGCTGATTTCATTTATGATACCTCAGTTTAAAAATACGAAGGAAATCTCACTAATTTATGAAAACAGTTTCTTCATTTACATGTATTCTGTTTCATGCATTCATAGGATATATTGCTACCTGAGGCACTGACTCAGGCACATGAGTTTACACTCGGGTTAGATACTACCCTAGACATTGTCATAGGCTGCCTGTTATACTTTTTTTGAGGATATATTATGATTATTGACCTAGGTTGCGTTATTTATGCGATTTCTGTGCGTAGATGTTTTTCTATTCACGAGTTGGCAACTCACCCCCGTTGTGCCCCAGTTTCTTGCAGGTTTGCCGTACAGGTTTCATTACGGCTTGCGGGCTCAGTTTCATTCGGGTGACTTGCTAGTAGGTGGGTTTTTCTTGTATCGTACCCATCATATTACCTTGTATGATATTATTCAGTTGTATCTAGTAAATTCCATCAACCAAACATGTATTTTGAGATAGAGACCAGTGTTGGTTATTCTTTCGACCTTAGAGTCGCTCGTTATATTTCTGGTGGTTTTGAGTTTCCTTTTGAGTTTTGATCCTCGCCGTTGGCGTTGTATATTTTATTGTTTGTGTGGTTGTGACCGTCGATTGACGAAGAGCTAGCTCCCGCTTGGGGATGCCTTTTTCTTGATTTCGTATACTATTCATGTTGTATCCCGTTTGGGGGCCAGTATTTACAAAGGAGACTCTGCCGAAATTTTCAGTAAATTTTTGATGTTTTAAAAACCGCATAATTCGGCTTATGCTATTGAAATTACTTGCTTTAAGTTGGTTTTTCCTACTCTCTACTACTCTTCTTGGTTTGTATTTCTGGGTTTTCGGTTTACTTAGGTTACGTACGCCTCGAGACGTTCGTAGTTTAAGTGCCGGTCATGTTCCGTACTTCGGTTCATGACAAAGTTGGTATCAGAGCGTTAGGTTTTACCTTCGGAGCGTAGGATGACCCTTGGTTGATGGAATAGGTGACTAAAGTAGAGTGACGTACCGTTGGTATGTTCCGCGGCATATTTACGACACGCCACTCCACTTAAGAAGCCTTAGGATGTACATTTCCTTGTTCAGTATTATATTCCTTCCTGATCTAGCCTCATCGGTACCAGTTTGGTTTTGCTTCCACGATTACGGGCAGGGAGAGCTTCGGCTAGAGTTGCGGTCAGCACGAGCTCGGCACGAACGAGGACTGACCAGGGCATGATTCCGGCGACACCCGATTATAGAGAGGTGTCTTTTGACTGTGTTTCCGCGCCACGAGCGTTTGGCGGATCGCCTTTATGAGGTTACTCGGGTGTGCTGATCGACATTAGAGAATTGAGCTAATGATAGAGGCCAGCCAGATCTTGATGACCGTTGGTGTGTTACTTATTCATGATGATCGAGGCACTGTTCGGCGTGCAGACGAGCGAGCCAGTTATTGCTACGAACGACGAGGTATTGCCCCAGATGCTGGAGTTAGTGCAGAACGAGTTGTACTAAGAGATGATAGAAGGTCGCTAGTCATCGTGGATGAATGACTAGGACATGTGGATCGTTCGCCTAACCCGATACGAGGTCATCAGATAGATTGATTCCAGCTGGAGACGATTTCACGCGGAGACGTTGAGAGTCGACAGAGACGATCGAATGTCAGCAACCTATTATTCCAAGTTTTAAGTAGTCAGAAAGACATGCAGGCAGTTCTATGGTCCATCTAGAAGAATGAAACCCTAACTCGACTTAATGACCGTGTGAAAGCCTTTGAACCTTCGGGTTTGCGGCAGTTCTACGGCGCCATTAGTGAGGCTTGGGTTTGCCCTTCTACGGCTAGACCACCGATGCTGTGGTATGTACTCGATACTATTAAACTGTGCCCAAGAGGTTGAGCTCTTGGGGGATTATGAGATTTTGACGACTCGATCGGATGGCTCGACTTAATTCGGATGCTAGTTGGTGAGATGCATTCTTGGGAGACTCCAGATACGAGGATAGCCGTTGGAGCTCAGTCCATGCAGCCGCGATGAGACGAGTCCAAGGCAGACGACATTAGAGAAAAGTGGAATAAGAGGTTCGCACCAGATCTAGATGAGATGACGTTCCACTCCGCCGACATCAGAGAGGCGATGCGCATGCCGAGGCATGGTACTTGGACTTACCTTCCAGAAGGAGTCGCGATGAGTATGCAGTCATTCCAGAGCAAGATGCAGATATAGGAAAGGACAATGACTTCCGTACAGTTGGCAGAGACGAGACATGGAAGAGACCGTGAGCAGGATTCCTTCCAGGACACTGCTGCAATGATACTTGCACCCAGGATCAGATGTGTCACGTATATTCAGAGAGCCAGAGGCCGATGCCAGTGATATGCTGTCTTATGAGTGGTCGCAATGATTGACCGAGAAATGACCAGAGAAGTGCCAGAATGGGATCATCCCCGTTAGCACACCTAACCGGGCCAATGAGCCGATGGACCGAAAGATTGGTAATTCACAGTGAAAACTTTGACCCAGGAGTGGTCATGGTTACGCACCCCAGCAGGACAGAGTTCATGATCATCGACGAGACGTCCCACTAGTGACCGCGACAGTTGGCCGAGATTCTTAGAGGATGCACTGGAGCGGTACTATTCCGCCATTATTGATTCCGATGTTTTGGGTGATTTATTCATATGATTTGATTTTGATGATTGAGGATTTACGATCTTTGCATAGTGTTGCACTTGATATCGTTTTCGTGCTTGGGTTTCACATGTTTGTGATTTTACGGTTTTAGACATTTGAGTTGATTGTGTGCATATGCATGCACACGATTTGGTTCCTGCACTCTGTATAGTTTATATATGCTTGCAGTGCAGTGATACGCCTTTTGTGCACTTAGATGCACTGGACTTTGATTTAGATTGTGATACTCGATATTTGTTTTGTGCACCTTGTGCACCTGAGTGATTTTGTGCACGTTCGGCGCTTGATATTGGATTTCATGATTTCGTGCACGTTGGATGCACCTGATTTAGATTTTCGCGCATGTTGAGCGTAGGTCTTGAGATGCGATTTTGGTGCACACCAGATGCACTAAATCGAGATTTTTCGTGCATGTCAGATGCACCTGATTTTGCTGTCAGGCACACACGTTGCCTACGACAGATGTTTCGTGCACACCCGATGCACTTAGATGTTGTTTCTGTGCGCATGTATAGCATATTCATGGATTTTGATTTCTGTGCGCACCAGACGCACGTAGCATTCATGTGCATATTTTGGGGATTGATTTCGTATAGAGCAGTACGTTTTTATGATATTGCTATGTGTTTCCGTACTGAGCAGGGCTAGTCAGAGGACAGTACCTGAATACATTTTGCATGCATTGATAGTTATTGAAGGGATTTCCAAAAGCGAGCTATAGCCTCAGTATTTACCTACGTGTCTGATATGACACGAAATGTTTAAAACAAGGAGACCCTTCTAAATTGTTTCCAAAACGGCGGAACGTACAATTCAAACAAAAGTATATATGTATATAGTTATTTTCTTATGGTAGACGTCCGCCACTGTGCAGTGTTATACGCGTTGCACAGCGACTTAAAGAGATTTGGCATGCATTTCCTTCAGATGCTTACAGATATAGATTCGATAGTTACATTTATAGTTTTGAGTTATATCATATTGGTTTTGATTTGGATTTGGCATTGATGTCTTCTCCACGACTCCGATGATCGCGGAATGCTTGGAGGAGTTTTGATTTGAGTTATATACTCATTTTTCAAGCGCATGCGCTGCGCTACGACTTGTTTTATGTATTTATAATTTCGGAGCCCCGACGACTTGATGGGTTTTCTTAGATGTTTTGGTATTTGGGGGAGTTTGAATTTAAATTCGGGGACCGAATTTCTTTAAGGGGGGAAGATTGTAACGTTTTGAAAATCGTTTCGGTGGAATTTCGAAAAAAAAAAGGGTAAAATAAGGGGGTTTTCTGTAAAAAGTCAAAATACAAATATTTTATTATAAAAATTAAATATACATATTCTAGCTATGTAATTGCTATTATTTGGTGTTTATTGAGCCGCTGGTGAAATTTCAAATTTTCTGAAAAAAAATATTATTTTATTATTATTTTAAGCCGTCACTAATACATTTAATTAGGGAAAATTACAAATTGGAATGAGTTGAAACAAATTTTGTGCATCATAAAACATTAAATAAAAATTTATCATGTGGTTTTTGGAACGAAATCATTTGCCAAAACGGTTTAGAAATTATTGAGGAAAAAATGCTTTTTTTTAGCGTAAATGGATGTTTGGGGTACTGTATTTATCATTTTTCCTCACCCCACACCCGTACCCACACCCACACACACCCACTTACTCCTCCCCTTAGCCAAATTCAGCAGCCCTCACCTTTTTCCCCACTTGGTTTGCAAAGGAAAGAAAAGGAAAAGAAAAGAAAAGAAAAGAGTAGAAAATGATATATTTTGAGTTGACTTTGACTTGAAACAACTTTCCCTACCTCACTCTCTCTCCTCACTCACCCACCCCCCTCATTTTCTGGCCGAAAACTGATCCTTTGAGCAGCAGCCCCCCCTCCCCCAAGTTCTCACTCCATTTTTGCTTCAAAAATCCATAAAAAGCTTCAAAATCCAAACAATTTCAAAGCTTTTTCCAAATCCAACTCCTACCCATTATTTCTTGCCTATCTAGCATGGATCTAGGAGCATGGAAGCTACTTTTGGAGGCTAGGATTTTACATGCTAGAACTCAATTTGGAGGTATAAATTTTAACCCTTTAGTGAGATTGTTGTTTAATTGCTTTATGTTAGCTTATTAAGTGTTTAATTAGGTTTTAGATTGGTTCTAATTGCAAGTTTTGGATTTCAAGTTAGGGTTTGTTGTGGAAAATGAGTTGTGGTTGATTGTTCATGGTTTAGTGAAGTGGTTTAACATAATTAGTGTTGTAGAAAACTAATCTAGTTGTTAATTACAAGTTGTTACTTGAAATATTGTGTTAATTTGCTAATTGCTTACTAGGTTTTTGAAATTTGTTAAATTCTTGGGATTAAAAATGTGATTAAGGTTTTGATGACTTTATTAACATTATAAAATGTAGCTTAATGCTTTAAATTATGCAAATCCAAACTAGTTTGTTGTATGTGCATTTTGCTATAAAATGGTCGAAATTGGTCAAAATTGCGAACTAGCTTTTGTAAATATTGTGTTAAATCGAGAATTAAAATATGGTTAGGGTTTCATCATATCTTAGAAATTATATTGAGTGGTTTAACCATTTAAAATATGCAAAACCAAGTTTAATTGTAAAATTATGAATTTTACATTAAAAAGTGTTAAAATTGATATTTTTGCAAACTAGGATTTTGGAAATTATGCAAATTTATGCGATTAAATTATGGAAATGGTTTTATTGACTTATTTAAGATATTTAATAAATATATTGGCCACTACATTCATTTAAACATCTAGTTTTGTACTAAAACGGGTAATTTTGCTTGCTAGTTTTTCGGAAAAACGGCTTTTAGAGTGAATTTGGGGTTTTCGTGAGTTTTAACCTATTTTATATTAAAATTAGTGTTCGTGAATGTGCAAATGAGTGTATTTGGGTTTTTCTCGATGGTCTGGCGTTTGTACGCCGACGTTGAGGGTTTTTGGGTCGATTTGTGAAAGCAACCATAGGTTTTGACCTATGTGGGATTCGTGCGTCGTTTTGATCATGGGTCGGATTTTAATGAGATATGGTACGTTATGATATGTAGGTACCCCCATGTGGACTTCGAGACGACAAGCAAACGCGTGGCAACGTCGGCACCGGCTAGCGAGGACCAGGTGAGTAGATTTATATCTACGGGGAGAAGTCGGGTGGATGGCGTATAGCACCCCCGCAGTTCGTAATTAGTACTATGTAGTATATTTTTATGTGTGTTAGTTAGTGTGTTATGGTTAGTTAGGGGTAGAAATAACTAGCGTAGTTCCTAGTTGCGAACCATAGGATAGATTTGCACCCACACGCATACACTTGTATGTTTCTTATACTTGCACGGTGTTTGATGATATGGGATGACTTTGGAGTTGAGTCGATGATGTGGGCTTTGTGCCGCGAGATCGATGATTTGATATGATTCGTATTTGGGATACGAAATGTGATTCTCCGCATGCTGCTTTTTAACAAAAATCGGACATCCCCAAATCTTCAGATACCGAAGATAGGGTTTTTTCCCACTCCACATCTAATATGGGGTGGTAGGCACTGTCTTGGTAGGAACCCTGTTCAGAAGATATGCTGCTGATTCTAGGGCATATCCCCAGAATGATCGCGGTAACTCAGCGTTACTCATCATGGAACGAACCATATCTAATAGGGTTCGATTCCTCCTTTCCGATACACCGTTATGTTGTGGCGTGTATGGAGGAGTAAGCTGAGAGAGAATTCCATTCTCTTTTAAGTAACCCAGGAACTCGGCACTTAAGTATTCACCACCTCGATCAGATCTCAGTGTCTTTATACTCTTGCCTGTTTGTTTTTCCACTTCATTCTTGTATTCTTGGAATTTCTCAAAAGCCTCGGATTTATGCTTCATTAAGAAGACATATCCATACCTAGAGAAATCATCCGTAAAAGTAATGAAGTAGGAATAACCACCTCACGCATGTGTAGACATTGGACCGCACACGTCACTGTGTACGAGTCCCAAGAGCTCGCTTGCTCTTACTCCGTGTCCAGTGAACGGAGTCTTTGTCATCTTTCCTTTGATACAAGATTCACAAGTAGCATAAGATTGATATTCGAACGGATTCAAATATCCTTCTCTATGTAACTTAGTCAACCTTCTCTCATTGATGTGACCTAGTCTACAATGCCATAAGAAAGCCTGATTTATTTCTGGAGACTTTCTTTTAAGTGTGTTCTGGACATTGAAAACCTGAGCTTGATTCAATACGTATATACTGTCATCTAATGTACCAGACCCAATCAGAACTTGATTTAGGTGGATGTGAACTACATCGCTTACGAATGTGAAGTCATATCCCTCTCTTGAAAGTAAGGACACTGATATGATATTACAAGTCAAACTAGGTACATACAGATATTTACGTAGAATCAATATCTGCCCACTTGTCAAACCTAGGCGATATTCTCCCACGGATTCAGCGTCCACGCTCATTCCGTTTGCAACTCTGAAAGACCAATCACCTAACTTTATAACTTTAAGGTTTCTCAAAGCATGTAATGAATTACAGATATGAGATCCTGCTCCGGTATCTAGTACCCAGGAAGTAGAGTTAATTAACAAACAGTTCTTAATTATAAACACACTTGAAGCTGAAGCCATAACATGCTTCAAATCCTGGCTACTGGCTTTGCTAGCCCTGCAATCATTTTGCCAATGTTCATTCCTGTAACAATAGGAACGTCCCTCTTTTACTATATCCAGTCCCGAAACTTTTGCCATTATCTTTCTTTCTCCTTCCCTGGTTTCCTTCAGGGTAGGAAGCAGAGACTGTAAAATCAAGTCAGTATTTGACTCGTTTCCCAACGCGGTCTCCAGGTCCTGGAGCTCATCAATACAGCTAGTCATTGTAAGGACGTTGTCCTCTACAGATGACCTGTCTGTTGCGCCACGGCAGCGCCCCGGCCGTCTTACTCGAGGCCAAATTGCGGAATCAAAATTTTTTCCTTACTCGGAAACCGGCGCTACCGCGGACAAAGAAAACCCGGATCGATAACCATTAACCTACGCTAGCTAACAAGAGGTGGGAAAAGAAGTATACTAAGAGATCCGAGTCCTCCGGTCTTCTCATCATCGCCCCGATCTCCCGCGGAAAGTGTAGTCTCCATATCGTCGCCTCCTCACCGGAAAGGGCACCACATCGCCTTCGTCTTTTACGGGCTCCCGCCTCAATACCGAGGCAACTCGAGCATGAAGCCGGCAACTCGACATGCTCAAGATATGCTGTAGAATGTAGTGTAGAAGATGCTTTGACTCAATGGGGTTAAGTTGCCATGATGGAGGAATCAAGACTAGAGAAAATGGTGCTTGCATTTTTCTAGCATGGAAATGAGATCAAGAAGAATGAAACTCTCAAAAAGGAAAAATCTCTTCTTCTTCTTCTCTCTTTCTTTTTCTTCTCATGAAAAAAAACTTATCATCTTCAAGTGAGAATGAGAATGGTGGAGGAATGAAAAACCAATACAAGGGAGGTGATGGTAGGAGCAAAGAAAAGGTGACCACAACCTAGACAAAGAAACATGCAAGCATGCTTCAACTCACATCAAACCCATACCCTTTTCAAATCACAATTAAAGAAAGTCATGGTGCAAGAAAAGAAAGCTATCATAATAGATCTTTATGCAAGAAAACCCTCCACAAAGAGTTATTTGCAAAACTGCAAATAACCCCCTCCATCGGTAAAGTCCGGCCGGGAAAGAACAAAGGAAAACCGGCCGGAACGGAATGCAAACTGGCAACTCCAGAAAACTGGTCCCGTAATAAATTACAGGAAAACCCCGATACTGTGCATACACACCCGCATCTGTATTCCGACCGGATACAAATGCAATGAGACAAAATCTACACTGTACTAGACTAGGACCGGCTTATGCCAAAGCCGGCTAGTAAAATCCGTTCGATCCTGATCCGTGCAATACCGCACGTATCTGATCGAACCCTGCCATATACCTATACGGCTACTAGTACAAACCGTCCGATCCTGATGCGTGCAATACCGCACGTATCTGATCGGACCCTGCCATATCTCCATACGGCCTCTACAGCGTTTCGCCCGAAAGCTGAGTAACTGAAAGTGTGGTGGACTCTAAAGACTCGTCAATACAATGGCTGTGGATTTAACCACTAGCACGTCAGAGGTATAAGCCAATACGTAACGGGCCACCAGCTATTGACCAAAAGGGACGTCGATGAGCGAACTCATCCTGACACCCTACTGAGCCTGTCAGTGACAATATCCGTACAGTCCGGTCCGTTCGTCTATGAGTATCGCATGGCGGGCCTAGGGGGTTGGTAAGAGTCAGACCCCCAAAGGCGGTACAAGTCGTGTCGAAGTGTAGCCCAGAACGCCCTGAGATACTACTGGAATACCTACCAGTAAATCTCCTGCCTCGGCCGAGGGCTTTGCGTAATGGCTCTCCTAGACACAGCGCGACCTCACCCCCAATACCGGGAGAGACGAACCCCTGCAGATCCGCTCACTGCCTCCATGTGGCTCGGGACTGTACCCAACTAAAACCTGTTTGCACGACTCCTTTGAGCCGTGGTAGGGTAGTAATCAAAGCACAGTGGGAACTCACACGAGACAAATGACGATCTCAGGTCGATGAACTAACCTGTACACATGTCACCTGGGAACTGCTATCTGACATCTGGTATAAGACCAACTAGCAGGTTCCCGGCGAGTCCTGTCCGGTGTACTCATAACCCAATGAGCACCTGTATACATCTTAGGTGAACCAACTGACACCAGTGGCTTGTGAGACCGGCCACCGCCCCTCGTCGGGGTCTCGACTGTATACACTAGTCTACTAATAGAGTATCGATGCCCAGTCTCGAAACTCCCACGACTAGGGACCTTTTAAGGATGTGCTTATAGACCCCAGCTCCCACGAATATGATCGCCATCATACTGTTGGTCGTCAAGCAAGAATCCTAGGGGCTCTATCAACGTGTAATAGCGACATGTCAGGTCACCTAAAGCAGTACACGATGATAAAGATAAACCAGATAGCATACTATCATCTCGAGTAAGACTGTCCTACCGGGATAGGTCCTCCCTCAATCATTGCAATCACGTGCCTGTGATCCAATAATTGACTCTGAGGGCACTAACTCCAACACTGTCAGCCAACCTCGCTTGAATTAATTCGTTCGAGGTTTCATATCTAGTGATATGAGATTTCTCTCCATATAAATCTTTATTATGGAGAAAGATGGAAACTAAGTCCATCTTCTCGTGCTGCTTCTGGTATACACCATCAACTGAAGCTAACATGAGGCACTTAGCTTTCGCTTTATCTTTTTCCCTTGTCTGATGGATATCCATATCCGCGATAGTGGAAACTGGACCTGGGACGGCGAGATCTTGAGTAGTAATAGGGTGGTCCAGCTTGTCATAGGCAATGGACATCTGGACAGACTTTTGCCACTCATATAAGTAAGATTCGGTCAAATTATTATCTAGATGTAACCTATGTGTGGTCACAAGGTTGCTGCAATTTAAGAGAGAGAGAGAAGAAAACACTATTAGCATGATGCTCTTGCAAGTTTAGAGTATTTTTAATTTATCTAAACTGGATGGCTCCCACTGTTTCTCGGATCCCTCCTCAAACCATAAAAGAAGAATTAGCCAGGACTATTCTCACCGTACAATTCTTGCTTAACCGTTTAGCTAGGTCAGTGTCGATACTTCGAGGGAGGTTTTCCAACGCTTTCGCGAAGTTCCTTAATTAAATAACCTCTTTTCTCTGGGGGCGTAGCCTCTCTGACACCTTTCTAGGCACCTACTTGGTTTATAGCATTGATCGTTAAGTGACGAATCTCCTGATAAGTATATACTCACAGTAGGATCGGGATCCAAAATATCATCGTATGATAATGTTGAAGGAATCCTACCAACATTCATCAAACTCCAAAATGGTATGCTCTTTCTGCAAATTTCAGTTTCTTTAGAAATTCCCGATAAGGATTTTTACCTCATGCTCTTATGACCTTGGCGTTGGTCAAAATGTCATAAGTCACATGTCAAGTTCTACCCATCATTGTCCTAGTTAATTTGAACCCATCCGTACATATCCCTGACGTTGGCCAAATGATAATACGACTGTCCCAAACTAACACATCTATTTATGCAAACAAATGAAATACCCCAGCAGCTACCATACACTATGCCCTGGCGTTGGTCAAATGCATAGCTTGAATGCTACTGAATATCCAAATGAAATGACGGAGGGCTACGAATGGTTTTGGCAAAACCGTGAACGTGGTGAACTTGATATAATCGAAGGAATCTGATACCTTTTTAAAAGGAGTGGTTAAAGCTCCGCAATTAAAAATTCTGATCTTTTAAAATAACCAAGTGGTTTCTTTTAAATTTGTTCCAACGATTCAACTTTGGTTTATTTTCTTTGCATTAAAATAATGTGTCCCATCATTTATCTTATCATTGCAGAAAACAACGAAAATACCACGTCCTCTTATGCCATCCGCATTCGCCACTGGGTCCCGTCATCACTCGTTAGGTTACTTAACTAACGACAGAGCGGGGGCTGGGCTAGTGCGGGTGTAAAACATAAGTGACGTCTAATAGCTATCATATATAGCTATTGTACATTAGTCAGACGCAATAATAAGCATTCGAGATCACAGATGAAGTTTATTGGATTTACTAGCAATCCGCATTTGCTTTGAGCCTACAATAAAAGACGGATTACACAGTTGTGATGAATAGCCATTACCCCACCCTAGACCCCTACGGGTACGGCAAACTACCCGCCAAGTACCAGAAATAAAGCAGTCTCCCTCAACAACGTGAGTAGGCCACTAAACACTTCAATGTACCCGGTAGTTTGTGTACCCCATCTTGGGTCTATCCTAGGAGCAAAAACAGTAAAAAGAAATAATAATACAACGGTGGCTACAACCGCAACCTGGATGTGCCCCGCAAAAGAATATTACATCAAATTACATTTACATTGAATGAATGAATATTAAACACATCTTAAACCCCGGCTAATCATCACAACAGTCCAATACAGTTCATATACACAAACGGTAAACATTTCAGAAATGTGCAACCCCCCTGCCAACCGACATACTAGCAGTTAGGGGAGGTTTACGAACACATTAAACATTACAGATATAAACCCAATTAGCAAATATCTTAGAACATCGATCGAATACCATATTTCGTGTCTACCCCAAAAGCAAACCTGTACTGAAGAAACCTGGGTAGAAACAGAACATACAGGAAAACAAAAAACACCAAAATATGAATTACTGTGAAAATCCGAGTCAACTCGGAGTTGACTCGTCCGCGGATCCACGGCCAAAAGCACCATTTGGCCGTGGTTCCACGGTCGTCAAGTCGAGTTGGGTGATCGTATTTTCCCAGTATTCTTATAATTCACTGCAGTGAATTTTAAGGTATGTCAAATTATTTTTCAGACACTTTTAAAATTAACAGAAACTTAGGGTTTTCGGTTTTTTGTTTTCGTGTTTTCCGTCGATCGAACTTCTAATCAGTTGCTAACAAGCTAGTAATGGTTTAGTTGGCTCTCATACCACTGTAACTCCATGTCACGCACCCCACGAACTTGCGGGGAGGCGGAATATATGAAAAACGATTATCAAAGCTTCGTAACACGGACTTGAGCGCATGAATCGTTATCTAAACCATTGCTAACTATCAACTAGAGATTTAACTACTCGGATTCGAAGTTATACCTCACGTTACATGTCCTTCGGGTCTTCATCGCTGTCCTCCACTCCTCGTAAGCTCCTTGGAACATCGGCACTTCAACGGCCTCCTCGAATCAAAGACAATCCACCCGAAAGGTCCTACGCCAAGCTTAATCTCAAACTTGAGATAACTAGGTTGCTTAAAGTGCTAATCTAAGCTACCTAGAGGATATAGAGTGAGGTTATGGATGTATTAGTCTAGCTAACCCTTGATCTCAACACATGAGAGGCTAGGGTTAGGGTTTGAAGAGAAAGTGAGCTTGAGGAGAGAGAAGGTGAAGATGATGAATGAAATGAGATAATGATCTATCATAATATATATGAAGCATTATTATTTATCCAAAAATGAAATAATAGAATTAACAACCATGCTTCATAAATATCTATGAGTGATTCATCTCCATGAGTCATTAAGCATTTATGATGCATTAATGACATGGATGAATCACACAAATGAGTCACTAATCTCATTTAATGCAATGCCACCTTACCCCCCAAGTCACCACTCTTCTAGAAGCTTCCCGACAAATTACGAGAATGCCCCTCCAATCTGTGAAAACACGGAAAAATTTTAGACTGTATAAATCCAATAACCCGATACTAGAATCTGGCTTAAACCAAAGCCGGCTAGTAAAAACTGTCCGAAAAGTCCTACGTGCGTAAACACACGTACGCGTCCGAACCCTTATCGTAAAACCATACGACCTCTATATCGTTTCTCCTGGAGCAGGGAAACTCTCTGTGTGGGACTCTAAAGACTCGACACTACGCTGGCAGTGGGTTTAACCACAGACCGCAAGTGGCACTAGCTGTACGTAACGGTCCCCAGGTAGATGTCGATAAGAAGGCCGATGAGGAAAATCATCCGAACTCCCACTTAGCTTGATGTGACAATCTCCATACAGTCCAGTCTGTTGGTCTAAGACTATCGCATATCAAGCCTAGGGGGCGGCAAGCGTCAGTCCCCTAATAGCTGTATAAGTCGTGTCGGAGCGAAGCCCATTACACCCTGAGAAGCTACTGGAACCTACCAGTATATCTCGCTTGCCCTAGCCAGGGACTTTGCGTAATGGCTCTCTGACACAGCGCGATATCATCTCCCAATACCGGGATAGACGAATCCTGTCTAACCACTACTGCCTCCAAGTGCTCGGGACTGCACCCAACTGCTACCTGTTTGCACGACTCCTTTAAGCCGTAGTAGGGTAGCAATCTAAGAACAGTGGGACACACTAGAGGCGATGTAGCTGTGTCAAGTCTGCGGACTATGCTGTACTCATGTCACCTGGGAACTGTTAACTGACGATGGGTATAATACCAACCAATCAGTTCCCCTGCGAGTCCTGTCCGGTGTACCCGTAACCTAACGAGTACCTATATACTATCTCCAGTACGACGTACTAATGGCTGTGGGACAGACCATCTCCCCAACTGGGATGAGAAGCGTACATACTTAGTCTACTCCGGAATATCGATGCCCTATCTCGATAATTCCAACGACCAGGGACCTGTATAGGATGTTGCTTACAGACTACCCTGCCCCCACTAGTGTGACTGCCATCATAACGCTGGTAATCAAGCAAAGATCCTATGAGCTCTACTAATATGTATAAGTGATACGTTACAAGAAACATATGCACATATTAAAGTAGACACAAACCAAGTAGCATACTACCTTTTTTAGCAAGACTGTTATATACAACCGTGAATATCCCAAGCTTCCATTAAGTAATATACAACCTAGTATGATACAATAATGGCCCTTAGGGCATATACACTAACAATTGCATCTAGTGCAAAAACAACATCTGGTGTGGTACTTGACATCTCATGATTGACTCAATTGCCTAAGCAAGTGATCTGCCAATCATGTACATCACTCTCCCCTTTAGTCTGTAAGACACCTTTAGAGAGGGTGACTCCATCACCTGCAGGTACACCACCATGCCAGGAGTCATCTATTCTAAAAACTATTAGAATACTGTTAACGTACCTATATTAGGAAACTACCCAAATCTAGATCTAAAACCATAGATCTAGAAACCAGAATGTCTGATATTATATCCATATCCTGTCTGGTGAAACAGCTATTTGACGACCAAAGTAAAACCGATCGTAGTATAGGAATTTTACTTTCTACTCTGTGTATGTCATCCAAATACTAGGACATCACACACCCTACTACCTTCTTAACAGATCCATCCCCTATTCTGATGAAGTCAAAGCCATCACTGTCACATCAAAATTAGATGATCTATCTCCGCTATATCTGCTTTAGTCTATAAATAGACATAAGCTACTTGCCCACTATGCTTCCGCTGCTCCCACTGACCACAACAACCCTCTGACAGAATAATATACACGTGCACTTCTAAAGCTAATTTAGAACGACGCTATACTTAACCTCCTGCCGGGTCTCATAGCCTGGAACAACAGTAGTGTCAAGTCTGGGTAAACAAGTACCTCCCTGTCACCGTCCTTGAGGGTACCGGAGTACCTCTCGGGTGTCTGAGGTTACCCACCATATCTGCGGAGTGGCTAATGGAATGTCTAACTTGATTGAATCTTTAGGTCCTATTAAATTTTCCGTAATCGTTTGCAGTTCTGGAATCACTTCCAGTTCTACCATACTCCCACTACTGTTTTCTGAAAAAATCCATTTTACTAAAACTGTGGCGAGTCAAGAACAATATCACTATTGATCTTCCAGATGGTAGAAAGTCAATCTTCGACATAGCCCGGGTCAACCCACAAACTGACATTACAGAAATGTGCCTTGAGTTATCCAGAGTCTGGTTTTAAGCATAAGCCGGACAACTCCCTGTACCTTAACATCGTTAAGATATAAAGCTTTCTATATCCAATATAGAAACTTTGGCACTGATTTAATTGGAACCAGATTCTAATCATGCAACTGTCTCCAGTGCATATCAACTTAATGGAGAGAGGGTAATCAGTATTACTCAACTTAGGAATCCATCAACTTATGAGTAACCTGAAAGAGAAACAAGTTTCTCAAAACCATTACTATTAACTGAATACCAATCACAAGAATCTACATCTTCGATCATTTTGAAGAATCCCGATACTTGTGACATCTGGTTCTCTACTTTATTCTTATACCCACAACTTCTCAAAACTTAGACATTGTATTTCTACGAAACACTTGTCTAATAACTAGAGAAGTCATAAGTAAACAGAACATAGTATGAGGACCTACTCCTTTGTCCTGATGGACACTGGACAACATACAATACTCTGTATAAGTCCGCTGAGTTGAATAACTCAAAACCTGTGCATCATAGGTTGAAAACTGTACTTATGGTTAAGAACTACTCTGTTGTTCAATGCTCCTTACCCAATCATCAACTGATGTAGGTAAATGTCATCGACATAATATCAAAAAGTTATATCTCACTTTATAAAAATAAACGTACAGATATATCATTTTGAAATTGGTGCACAACAACGGATACTCAAAACCAAATACATGCCTGCCGGCAATAACCCAGGCGACTTCCTCAAATATCACCAATTACAACGAATTCCGATATAATGAGGATGATCACCTAATTCCCAATAACTCACTCCCACTCATCATCTGTAAAACCATACAGATGTGAGAATCATACCTGGTAAATACATACCCTGGAGTAAGTATCTAATCGGGAAATCAGTTTTCCTTTAACAATGCACTGAAACATGAAAATGTTTCGTAGGGGTATCCTGGTATTCCTAGCAATGCCTCTTCCATAATCCAATTCATGACTTTAACCGTATATTTCTTTGCCTTCTCTCCAAATCCCTTTATTTGTCTTCAGTCGTTACCTTCTGTACACCATCATTAGACTAAATGGTTTTCTTCCTTCCCTACCGTTCGGCACTAGCCTATGGTTTGGAAGAAGACTATCCAGTAAGCATAATAGGTGTACTCTCCTAATCCTAGGAGTACTCACAACTTGAGAGAAGGTGATGATAAAAGACAACTGAATAATAACTTATTCTATTTCTCCCGAATTGGGGAAAAAGGGCAAAGGTGAAATAGGAGTGGCGATGAAGTACGCGGTTTGGTCGTGAATGTTAACGGTCGCAATTTACTTTGCCCTCTTTCTAAACCCTTTATTTTGTCTTTAGTTATTACCTTCTGTACACCCTACTTAGGCTAATTGGTTTTCTTCATTCCCTACCTTTCGGCACCTGCCTATGGTTTAGAAGAAGACTATCCAATAAGCATAATAGGTGTACTCTCCTAAACTAAGGAGCCCTCGCAACCTGAGAGAAGGTGATGATAAAAGACAACTGAATAAACCAATTCTATTTCTCCTGAACCTGGATCCATCCTCGAAGAAGTCCCTTCGAGTTCGTATATAACCATACGATGGATCTATCCAATGGAAATGCATGTCCGTAGTAATAAGGGGTGTTCTGAGAAATGCAAAGGGTAAAAGAAGGAGTGGCAATGACTTATGCAACTTAGACAATCCAAAAGTCAGTATTTTAAGAAGGCTCGGTCAACTTGGTCACTGAGTCATAGTCTAGGGTCGGTCAAAGGTCGCTGCCAAAGAGAGAGAGAAAAGAAACACTCTGCGTGCACTCTAGCCTAGATCAGAATGGTTATCACTTTATCTAATCCGGAAACCTTCCACTGTACTGTCAAATTCTCCTCCAAACCTAAAAGAAGAATCAATCGGGATTACCCGAAGAGTAAACCAACTCATCAGTGGGAATCGGGATCCAACTCTCATCGCATGATAACGTGACGGAATCCATTCATGTTATCACACTCCAGAAGGTATGCACATGCATGGAAAATTTCAGTTTCTTTAGAAACTCCCGATATGATTTTTGCCCCATGCTCTTATGATCATGACTAAGGGCCAACCCATCATAAGTCGCATGCCAAGTTCTACCCATCATTATCTTGTCAATTTGAACACACCCGTACTCGCCCTTGACTAAGGGCCAACAAGGCTGTATGACTGTCCCAAACCAACGCATCTATCTATGCAACATGTGAACACCCCAGCAGCTACCAATCACTATGTCCTGGCTAAGGGCCAGACCAACATAGCTTGAATACTACTGACCATTCATATGAAATGACGGAGGGCTATGGCTAGTTTTTGGCGAAAAACCTTTAACGTAATGAACTTGATCTCGTTGAAGGAACCTGATAACTTTTTATAAAAATATAGTGGCGAAAAACTTTGCTAAAAAGGTCACTCCCGGTGAAGGGATCTCGGTTCTTTCCTCATGGAATGAGGTGCAAGATATTCCAACTGAATACCGCGATGAAAAGAAACTTGTAAATGACTATAGTGAAGTTATTACCCTGACACAAACTTCTGCCCAAGGGGTCACTCCCGGTGAAGGGATATCGGCCCTTGCCTCGTCGAATGAGGTGCAGGATATTCCAACCGAATACCACTGTGCAAAACAAAAGAAAACGTCTTTGTAATAACACTTTTTAAAACTGTTCCAACAACATCCAAACAGGTTTGTTTTCCTTTGCATTGATCAGAATCAACGCAGTCCCATCAGTTAATCACACCAGAAAAGAACGAAAAATAAATATGCCATCCGCATTCGTCACTGGGTCCCGTCATCACCCGTTAGGTTACTTAACTAACGACAGAGCGGGAACTGGACTAGCGCGGGTGTAAAACATATACAACATCTAATAGTATATATACCAATATACAATAATCGCTCCAGGCGTGATAATATGCAACATTACAGAAAAGTAATAAGCATCACAGAACAATACGGATAATCTGGGATCCCCGGGTTTCACAGAGCCGCTACTGAAACCCGACGTTCCCCTGGTCGTGTGGATAGCCTGTGCAATGAAACCTAGACCCCTACGGGTGCGGCAAGTTACCCGCCAAAACCTGAAGCGAGGCAGCCCTCTACAGCATAGTGAGTGGACCACCCTGCACTTCATGGAATCTGGTAACTTGAGCACCCCTCCTTGGGTCAACCTGTACCCCCTACGAGTGCGGCGAATAGTTTGCCAATTCTAGAGTGAGGCCCCTCTGCCTCTCAAATCCATGAGATGCGGACCCGTTACCCTTAAGAACCCGGCTATCCGTGCACTCCGTCGCGGGGTAAACCTAGTACAGAAATAAAAAATATGTACAACTGATTGATCTCAAAAACTATCTATTAACCGCAATCAAGAACGGCGTCGCTTTGAAGCTAGCCGGTGAGTACGGGTCGGTCCACAGGGATTTTGTGAATCTCCTAGTCATGCTAACGAGTTAATTCCGAAGGGTGTTCGGATTGGTTATTAAATCTAAATACCTAATTATTCTATACTACGATTATTTAGATCTAGTCTTGCTAGGGTTAGGTTTAGGGATGATTTGGAAATGCAAGTAAATCTCAACGCTTTCTACACCCAAGTGAAGATCTAAGAGGAGTTATGGTAATTATCAATAAAGGGGATTAGATCCATTTGGGAAGGTGTTCCTTCCTCTAGGTTCTTGTCCTTCCTTTAGAGACCTTACCCTAACCTCCATGGAAAACGCGCGCAACCGGGATTTTATACTACGGTATCACCGCTACCTCGAGGGATAGGGTGCCGTAAGGTGCGGTGTGTGCGTGTATGCATGGAGTCCTATTGAAAATATATTATGGGTAAGAAAGGGATGAGAGATCTCATCTCTCAAAATCCTTCCCCAAAGCTAACTCTAAACAATTTATCTACGGCAAGAAATTAAATCTACCTAGGGCAAAGAATTGAAATCTAAACTAGAGCAAGGAATTAAATCTACTTACAGATGCATCTCTCCAATCATCAACGCAGGTTAGTCAGATCTGAATTCATGAGTTGAAAAGAAACACCGATGCTCTCCATAGAGAGATCTGTATTTTATTATTAAAAGGAGGCATAAGAATTACAATGATTAGAGTTCCTATTTATAAAGAATAGGAAACCCTAGGTTACATCTGACTCGCATGTCTACAATTACAAAAATAGCCCTATAAAGACCAGTCAACGCCGCCACTGTATTTTGGTAAATTTTTCCACTCCTAAATGCTCTTGATGGCCACGGAACCGCGGCCTTGGTAGGGGTTGGGCCGCGGTTCCGCGGCCCAATAAAGAGATCATTGGCTGTAATTTTTGTGGATGCTTCTGGGCTTCTTGGGCTTACTATTTATATAGGTCCTTTCTCATATTTACTTCTGTTTCTTCTCCAGATCTTCACAATGAATTGTAGTGAACTTTTAACCGTTCGCTTTGTATTTTTGGACCTTGAGTTGCCTTGTTAATTGTGAACGGTCTTTCGATGTAGGCTTGACTAAGATCCTCCCATTTGCTGGTCAAAAGTCCATATTTTCATCGTCTTTACATCGTTTTTACTGTTTCCTGTCCAAGAACCTGTAACCTGTAACATGTAGCAGACATGCGTCAAAAGCACCTGTTTATTTATAAAAAGAATAAGAATGGGGATTATAATAATGCAATATTATGGTGTGAACAAATACCCCCAAACTTATCTTTTGCTCGTCCTCGAGCAAACTTATTTTTATTCACTAAAATCCTAACCGCACTTTCGCAGGAAAACGCGATTGCACTGAGCACGTGCAACAAGCCTTTAAACCTCTAGGTGTCCCTAGTAGGAGGAGTGTTGTCTCCTGAGGGTTTTCAGCGGATTACACCCACAAAATCCTATCAATTCGGCCCATTGACTTTTGTTCTCCAATTAGGTTTTCTAACTAAGAATTCTATTATCATCGACCCGCAAATTATCCACCCATATTCTTCACACTTCCTCATTATTTAACTTAAGATTATATATGTTATGTAGACCTACTTAGCCTTCGGCATCTCTTAAGTTTTCCTTCTAAAGTTCCATATCCACTTAGGAATTTCTATCAACTCTACTAGAGATACAAGTTCCATTCTTCATTCCTTTCTCTTATCTAAACACTAATCACATATCCCCACGTGTGTGTATAGATCACCCTTACACTTGGAAATTCAAATTAAGCAATCGTACTTTCGTCCATTGTCCAAAGCACTTATTAATTAGTGAATTTTTTTATAGAATTTTGCTTCCACATCCTTCATGCGACCGTTAATATTTCTTGAGGTACCAACAACCGATTACAAGATGCGTTAGCACTTTAAAGCGTACTTCCTAGTTTTGCAACACCCAAGGCTTTAGCAGTGATTCCCAAACCAGTTGGTCTAAGGCACTAGGTGATGAAGCACCCTCGCTAAATATTTTTCTATTTTTCACAGCCTTAAGTAATCACAAAAACCAGTGTCCATTTTTTTCTTTATTCACTTTTTTTTTCTTTTATTTTCATTGTACTAAGGACTTTAGACAAGAGCATTTCAAGGTCTCTTCTACTATTCCAAATTTCAAGGTGCGTAATTGTACAAGTTGTAGGGTATACATTTTCAGAATTTAGACTAAAGCTAGGAACTATTTTTCAAACTTATACTCTAATAAGAACATCAATACTTTTCCCTTGTTTTCGGCTTAGCCCAAGAAGTGAACCCAAAATTTGCCTATTTCTAAATAAACTACAAGGCATATACTTTCTACCGTTAAACTTTAAGGAATGTTATTTTTAGGGTTTTTAATTTACTAAGTTTAAGATCTAGTTGCTCCTAGTTAGTTAACCTATATGTCAAACTCTAGTCAAATAAGGCCAAAATTGAATACAATTATTTTATAATTTTTCAAAATTTTTCAATTTTATGGGTTTTCAAATAGTATGCAAATGCAAAAATATGTACGAATGAATGCGAAGGAAGAAGACGTACCGAGCATACCCCCAAACTTGAACTTGACAGTGTCCTCACTGTCATACTAAACCAAGAGGGTCAAAATGTCGGCACTCCCCTGTTTATTTATTTTCAATTTTTTTTATTTTTTAGTGTTTTGAATTTAATTTTTTTTAATTTTTTATAGAAAAACAAAAAAATATATATACATATATACAACAAGTTTTCCCCCAAACTTAAGCTTGGCCTTACACAAGCCAAAGGTTAGCACCAACCATTCAAAAATCTTATCGTGGTAATGGTATAGTTGGTGCAAGAATGGGGTGTGGAGAAAAGAAATGAGAAGCACGCGAGACCGTGTGGAACGAAGAATGGTATAATATGGTCTCGGTGGGGAAGAAGAATGGCGGAAAGAAGAAAGAAGGGTCGCGCGATCTCGAGGGTGTAAATCAAGTGAATAAATTAGCGCAATTTGGGATGACCGAAGTGTGAAAATTGATTGTGCCAATCTATCAACTCGTCGTGCAATGGGGTCAAATCCCTCAAGATTCGCAAGAAAACATGGGTACGCCGAACTTGGTATAAGAGATGAAAGCGTAACGGTCATTTGTACGGTCGGAACAATAGGAATGACGACAGGGAGGGAATTAGGGATAGTCTCTTTCTCACCGTAGTAAATTGTCTCGAACTTAAAAGATTCCATTAATGGTTCGAAACTACTGTAAGCAACCGAGTCTGATAGTTCAACTAACTCATCTGAAAATGTAAAGGACTCAAACTCGGGCGGTGAGTCATCAACATCGTCCGAAAAAGTGAAACACTCGTAAGTGTTATCGGCTGTGAGAACTGTGTCAGATTCAAAAGAAAAATTTTCAAGCTCACAGTCTTCAAGCGTGGTATTAGGCGTAGTCGGAACGATGGAAAGGAAGGAGGGTGATATAGGTAAAGGTTCAAGAGGATGAATTGGAAAATCAGACATATCAAACAAAAATGGTTCAACCTCAATATGGTCCTCAAAACTCTCCTCAATACTATCCTTATAATTCTCCTCAAGATTCAACTCATCCATGCCATTATCATCAAAGTCAAGACGCATATGAGATTCGGGAGAAACATTTAATAACTCGGGATGATGATTTGAACATAAAATCTCAATTAAATCGACAGGTTCATCATCCGAAATATTCCCGGCGTCTATATCCTCAATCAAGTGAAAATTAATTTCTTTAGACACCTCATCAAAAGCATGGATATTTATCAATTTAGGTTCTAGAGTGGAGGTGTAAAGGTCAAACGGATTGGGTGCGGTTTCACTCGAAAGGGGTTCTTCACAATCTGGCAAATCAAGCACTACAAAGTCACACGACTCATTATTTTGGACAATCGATGGAAAACTGGAGTTGTGGGCTTCAATTGGGTAAGAGTAGGTTTGATTTGGAAATCCTCTCTCATTCTCACTCTGTCCAACCACTTCCTTATATATTGAAAATTTTTGAGCTAGCGGGAAACTAACTACCGGTTCACTAGGTTGCATAAGGGCGGCCACGGACGCTTCCACATTCCTAGTCATTTTGTTTGTTGCTGCGATATATGCGTCCAACGACTCTTCCAAACTAGACTTGGGTGGTAAGGGGGTTTCGGTAAAAGATTCGAAATCGTGTGGATATGCAAAACTCCCAACAGACTGAGTAGAAACGGTGTCTAGTGAAGGTAGGAAGGTCGGGTAGGAATGGTAGGAAGTGGGTAGTTGGGCAGGGGTAGGGTCAACATGTGGATAACAAGGTGAATAATCGTGTGGATCCCTAGAACTAGATGAGTGGAGAGGGATGAAAGATCGGCTGCAAGATTGAGCAATATGCTCAGCAATGGACATCGGCTTAGGAGTGACAGCAGGACTTGAAAAAGTGGTATCAACAAATAGGGGTGGTACAGGTTGACTTGGTTGACACAAAGTGGGTTGAAAAGTCAAACTGTTTTTCCTAGACGCCTCTATTTGATCTTTCAAAGATATTTTAGGCAAGGAGGGATCGTCTTTAAATTGACCGAACAAATTGACGTACGACGCAAAATTAGGTTCAGGATACCAAAGTTCGGCAAGTGATTTATTATGTGGGGTACCCATGTTGGAAGGAAAGGTGAAAGAAAGAAAGATGTGTGGTGGTTGTGCAAGGATTTATTTGCGGCAAAAATTTTGCAAGTTTCTATAAAAGATTTGTCCCTTTTTTTTTTCTTTTTCTTTATTTGGAAATTGTTGCAACAAGATTGTTAATTAAAGATATGCAACCGAAAAATATTACTTGCAATCAGTTATTATTTTAAGCATAACACAAAGAATCTTTATTTGGAAAAAATTGTTGCAAAAAGATATTCGAGAAAAGATATGCAACAAAAAAGATTACTTGCAGTCACTTTCTATTTTAAACGAGGCGCACAAATCCTGCACAAGATTGTTATTTGGAAAGAGAAAGATTTTTAAAGCGAAAGGAATCCTGCAGAAGATTTGACAAAAGATATATGGGGATTTGCATAGGAGAGAAATAGGAAACAAACCGTGCAAAAATTTCGCGATGATGATGCAAGAGGGCCGCGGAAAGGCGGCGGGAACACGCTTAGGCCGCGGTTTAGCGGTGGGATGGAGGCTTTAGGTCTCCAAAAAATTTCTGTTGTTCTGTCCTTGCAATACCTCTCTGTTTTGATGTATCTTTTTCTTTTTAAAACTCTGAATTTTTCCAGATCCGTCAATCCTGCAAAGATTCACAAAAAAGTACCCTTTTCCAAAAAATAACAAATGATATATTTTTTATATTTTTTTGGATTTTTTTTAGATTTTTATGATTTTTTAAATTGAGATTAACACGAAATTGCAAAAAGGAAAATTCTACGCCATCCCCGGCAACGGCGCCATTTGATTCGTATGTCAAAAACTATTTCTATTACCGCAATCAAGAACAGCGTCGCTTTGCAGCTAGCCGGTGAGTACGGGTCGATCCATAGGGATGTTGTGAATCTCCTAATCGTGCTAACGAGTTAATTCCGAAGGGTGTTCGGATTGGTTATTAAATCTAAAAACCTAATTATTCTATACTACGATTATCTAGATCTAGTCTTGCTAGGGTTAGGTTTAGGGATGATTTGGAAATGCAAGTAAATCTCAACGCTTTCTACACCCAAGTGAAGATCTAAGAGGAGTTATGGTAATTATCAATAAAGGGGATTAGATCCATTTGGGAAGGTGTTCCTTCCTCTAGGTTCTTGTCCTTCCTTTAGAGACCTTACCTTAACCTCCATGGAAAACGCGCGCAACCGGGATTTTATACTACGGTATCACCGCTACCTCGAGGGATAGGGTGCCGTAGGGCGCGGTGTGTGCGTGTATGCATGGAGTCCTATTGAAAATATATTATGGGTAAGAAAGGGATGAGAGATCTCATCTCTCAAAATCCTTCCCCAAAACTAACTCTAAACAATTTATCTACGGCAAGAAATTAAATCTACCTAGGGCAAAGAATTGAAATCTAAACTAGAGCAAGAAATTAAATCTACTTACAGATGCATCTCTCCAATCATCAACGCAGGTTAGTCAGATCTGAATTCATGAGTTGAAAAGAAACACCGATGCTCTCCTTAAAGAGATCTGTATTTTATTATTAAAAGGAGGCATAAGAATTACAATGATTAGAGTTCCTATTTATAAAGAATAGGAAACCCTAGGTTACATCTGACTCGCATGTCTACAATTACAAAAATAGCCCTATAAAGACCAGTCAACGCCGCCACTGTATTTTGGTAAATTTTTCCACTCCTAAATGCTCTTGATGGCCGCGGAACCGCGGCCTTGGTAGGGGTCGGGCCGCGGTTCCGCGGCCCAATAGAGAGATCATTGGCTGTAATTTTTGTGGATGCTTCTGGGATTCTTGGGCTTACTGTTTATATAGGTCCTTTCTCATATTTACTTCTGTTTCTTCTCCAGATCTTCACAGTGAATTATAGTGAACTTTTAACCGTTCGCTTTGTATTTTTGGACCTTGAGTTCCCTTGTTAATTGTAAACGGTCTTTCGATGTAGGCTTTACTAAGATCCTCCCATTTGTTGGTCAAAAGTCCATATTTTCATCGTCTTTACATCGTTTTCACTGTTTCCTGTCCAAGAACCTGTAACCTGTAACATGTAGCAGACATGCGTCAAAAGAACCTGTTTATTTATAAAAAGAATAAGAATGGGGAATATAATAATGCAATATTATGGTGTGAACAACAACGGGTACATCGACCTCAGCCCGGTCGTGCCCCAAAAGAATATTATACAAACTGGCAGAGACGGCAGTCCACATATTGGACGCTCGCCCCGCAATATCAAATGTATAAATAAATCCAAACTGCACTACCATTGCACACTGCTATCCACCACGACAAATCCACAACATCACAGAACAACACAGAACATCAACGCGAATGTCACGTTCGCAAATCCGTCTAAAAGGACTATAGCAATTAGACGCAATTTACCACTCGAATGACATTCACGGTCGGAGATATAATGTAAGTACAGCAAACTAACACGTTTAAATTTCGATCGACAAAACTTCCCGAAGTGGGCCCCAAGCACAACTGTAGCACTCAAAATAAATCTGGGCCCAAACAGAATATACCAAAAACCCCAATTCCATCGCAGAGAACTACTGAAGAAATTTGGTGCACTGTAGCAACAGTACGGTGGCGGATCCGCCGCCAAAACGTGGTATTGGCCACTGATCCGCCGCGCTACAGTAAAATCAGCCCACCAAATTTTCTCAGTTTTCTTAGAAAAGCCTGCTCGATTTTCTGAGATGCTCAAAATGATTTTTAGACCAGTTTTAAAATCGACAGAAACTTTAAACATGGAAATTGTGATTTTCGAAAATCTGTTCGATCGATATTTTAAACGCGTTAGCACAAGTTAGTAAAGCTTAATGGCGAGGCTCTGATACCATGTAAGTCTACGGTTGCGCCCCATCCGTCAAACTGACGCCAAATGCGGAACAAAAACTTTTATAACTGGTGCTATCGTATACTATAACCCGGATCTACCATTAACGCTAAACTAACAAACTACAAAGAGGGTAGAAAGGTTATACCGAACGATCCGAGTCCTTCGTTCTTTAACCATCATCCCACGCTCCGTTGCGGCTGCTCCGATATCCTGGCTCCTCGTCGAGGTGGCACCACATCTACGGATCTTTAAACGGGCTCCCGCCTCTGACCCAAGGCAACTCGGTCATCAAGTTTGCTAAAAGAGATGACCAAGATTGATGTAGAGAATGAGTAGAACACTTTGTCTCACTTCGTCCAAAGCCATGGACGAACAGTTAATAAAGTTGCCATGTGAAAATGTGATAAAATAAAAGAAGCTATGAAATTTCCATTCACCAAAACTATATCCTTTTTCAAAATGAATCAATCATCATATCAAGAGGGGGCCGGCCAATATAAGGTGGGGGGTGAGTATAGGAGCAAGGGAGAGGGTGACTATAAGATAAAGATCAAGAGAAAAAAATCCAAGGCAAAACAAAACCACATTAATGCAAATGGTGACTCAATTAACCTAGTCATCCATTCATTAATGCATACAATGAATCAAAACCTAGTCACCAAATCTAGAACATTCCACACTCATGACTCACCTCATGACTCACCCAAGTGAAGAAAAGATAAATCCGCATTTAACCGAATGTTTAATACGGGTGATAGAAAACTGAAAACTGGCAACTTCCAAAAGCGATCCTGAAACGAATTTCGGGATAACCCCGTAACAGTATAAACATACCCGCATTTGTATTACGACCAAATACAAATGCAACTAAGACAAAGATATTATATCTACACAGTATAATACTCGGATCCGGCTTAAACCAAAGCCCACCAGTATTATCTGCCCGAAATATGACACGTGTGTAAGCGCACGTGCATTTTCCGAACCCTGCCATAAAACCATACGGCCTCTACAACGTTTCGCCCGAACTTGGGAAACTATATATGGGGGACTCTAATGACTCGTCAGTATCCTGGCAGTGGGTTTAACCACAAGCCGTCAGCGGCACTAGCTGTGCGTAACGGCTGCCCATGTACTGACCTCGAGGGAGGCCGATGAGTGAACCTATCCGGAAACCCTACTGAGCCTAACAGTGACAATGTATATGTTAGTGTATATGCCCTAGGGGCCATAATTGTATCATACTAAGTTGTATATTACTTAATGGAAGCTTGGGATTTTCACAGTTTTATATACAGTCTTGCTAAAAATGGTAGTACGTTACTTGGTTTGTGTCTACTTTAATATGTGCATATGTTTCTTTTAACATATCACTTATACATATTAGTAGAGCCCATAGGATCTTTGCTTGATTACCAGCGTTGTGATGGCAGTCACACTAGTGGGGGCTGGGTAGTATATAAGCAACATCCTATACTTGTCCCTAGTCGTAGGATTATCGAGACAGTGCATCGATGCTCCAGAGTAGACTAGTGTGTACGCTTCTCATCCCAGTTGGGGAGATGGTCTATCCCACAGCCATCAGTACGTCGTACTGGAGATAGTATAAAGGTACTCGTTGGGATACGGGTACACCGGACACGACTTGCAGGAGAACTGACTGGATGGTATTATACCTAACGTCAGATAGCAGTTCTCAGGTGACATGTATGCAGGTAGTCTGTTGACTTAAGGTCGTCATTTGTCTCGTGTGAGTTCCCACTATGCTTTAATTACTATCCTATCACGGCTCAAAGGAGTCGTGCAAACAGGTTTTAGTTGGGTACAGTCCCGAGCCACATGGAGGCAGTGAGCGACTGTTAGGGATTCGTCTCTCCCGGTATAGGGAGTTAATATCGCACTGTGATCGGTTGGTCATTACCATAACTCCCTGGCCAGGGCTGATGGAGAATTACTGGTGGACTGATCAGTAGATTCTCAAATGGTCTTGAGCCATACCGGCATGACTTGTACGGTTATCAGGGGTCTGACGTTCTCCATCTCCCTAGACCATACATGCGATACTCTTAAACGAACAGACCGGACTGCGCGGATATTGTCACGGACAGGCTCAGTAGGAGTTCGGATGGGTTATCTCATCGGCCTTCTTATCGACATCTAACCGGGGACCGTTACGTACAGCTAGTACCGCGTGCGGTCTGTGGTTAAACCCACTGCCAGCGTAGTGTCGAGTCTTTAGAGTCCCACACAGAGAGTTTCCCTGCTCCAGGGCAAAACGATATAGAGATCGTATGATTTTACGACAAGGGTTCGGACGCATACGTGTTTAAACGCACGTACAACGTTCGGACAGTTTTTACTAGCCGGCTTTGGTTTAAGCCAGATTCTAGTATCGGGTTGTTGGATTTATACAGTCTAAAGTTTTTCCGTGTTTTCATGGATTGGAGGGGCGTTCTCATAATTTTTCGGGAAGCTTTTAGAAGCATGGTGACTTGAGGGTTAAGGTGGCATAAGCATTTATTGCTTAATGACTCATTTGTGTGATTCATCCATGGTATTAAATGATGCATAAATTAGTTAATGAGTCATATGATGAATCACACAAGGTGAATGAATCAACCATGATGATTAATCATTTATATTATTTATTTGATAAATTGTTATGGTTGTTATATTCTAAATGAGTTCATTTTCAATATTCATTCTTATCATCAGCTTCTCTCTCCTCAAGCTCTCTCATTCTTGAAACCCTAACCCTAACCTCTCATGTGTTGAGATCAAGGGTTAGCTAGACTAATACATCCATAACCTCACTCTATATCCCCTAGGTAGCTTAGATTAGCACTTTGAGCAACCTAGTTATCTCAAGTTAGAGATCAAGCTTGGAGTAGGAGCTTTCGGGTGGATCGTCTTTGACTCGAGGAGGCCGTTGAGGTGCCGATGTTCCAAGGAGCCTACGAGGAGTGGAGGACAGCGATGAAGACCCGAAAGACAAGTAACGTGAGGTATAACTTCAAATCCAAGTAGTTAAACCTCTCGTAGTTAGTTAGTAACGGTTTAGATACGATTCATGCGCTCAAGTCCGTGTTACGAAGCTTTGATAATCGTTTTTCATATATTCCGCCTCCCCGCAAGTTCGTGGGGTGCGTGACATGGACTTGAAGTGGTATCAGAGCCAACTAAACCATTAGTAGCTTGTTAGCAACTGATTATAACTTCGATCGACGGAAAAACACGAAAACGAAACCCCGGAACCCTAACAGTTTCTGTAAATTTTAAACGTGTTGAAAAAAATATTTGATATGCCTTAAAATTCACAGCAGGGAAATATAAGAAATCTGGGAAAATACGATGTTCTAACTCGGCATGATGGCCGTGGATCCGCGGCAGGATGGTGCTTTTGGCCGCGAATCCGCGGCGGAGTCAACTCCGAGTTGACTCGGATTTTCACAGAAATTCATATTTTTTGGTTTTTTGTTTTCCTGTATATTCTGTTTCTGCCCAGGTTACTTCTGTGCTGATTTGCTTTTGGGGGTAGACACGGATAAAGGTAGTCGATCGATATTCTAAATTAATTGCTAATCGGGTTTTTATCTGTAATGTTTAATGTGTTCGTAAACCTCCCCTAACTGCTAGTATGTCGGTTGGCAGAGGGTTGCACATTTCTGTAATGTTTACTGTTTGTGTATATGGACTTGAATAGAATGTTGTGATGATTAGCCGGGGTTTGAGATGTGTTTTAAATTCATTCATTCGATGTAATTGTAATATGATGTAATATTGTTTTGTGGGGCACATCCAGGTTGCGGTTGTAGCCACCGTTATATTATTTCTTTTTACTGTTTTTACTCCTAGGATAGACCCAAGGCGGGGTGCACAAATTACCGGGTACTTTGAAGTGTTTAGTGGTCTACTCACGTTGTTGAGGGAGACCGCTTCACTTCGGGTACTTGGCGGGTAGTTTGCCGTACCCGTAGGGGTCTAGGGTAGGGTTATGGCTATTCATCACAACTATGTAATTCGTCTTTTGTTGCAGGCTCAAAGCAAACGCGGATTGCTAGTATATCCAATAAAGTTCATCAGTGATCTGGAATGCTTATTATTGCGTCTGACGAATGTACAATATCTATATATTAGAGCTATTAGACGTCACTTATGTTTTACACCCGCGCTAGCCCAGCCCCCGCTCTGTCGTTAGTTAAGTAACCTAACGGGTGATGACGGGACCCCGTAGCGAATGCGGATGGCATAGGAGGACGTGGTATTTTCGTTGTTTTCTACAATGATGGGACGCATTATTATAATGCAAAGAAAATAAACCAAAGTTAAATCGTTGGAACAAATTTAAAAGAAACCACTCGGTTATTTTAAAAAGAGCAGAATTTTTAATTGCGGAGCTTAACCACTCCTTTTAAAAAGTATCAGGTTCCTTCGATTATATCAAATTCACTACGTTCACGGTTTGCCAAAACCAGTCGTAGCCCTCCGTCATTTCAGTTAAATATTCAGTAGTATTCAAGCTATGTATTTTGACCTTCGCCAAGGCATAGTGATTGGTAGCTACTGAATATTTATCTGTAGCATAGATAGATGCGTTGGTTTGGGACAGTCGTACTACTATTTTGGCCTTCGTCAAGGGTATGTACGGGTGGGTTCAAATTAACCTGGATAATGACAGGTAGAACTTGACATGTGACTTATGATATGTTGGCCTTCGTCAAGGTCATAAGAGCATGGGGCAAAAATCCACATCGGGAATTTCTAAAGAAACTGAAATTTGCAGAGAGATGCATACCATTTTGGAGTTTGATGAATGTTGGTAGGATTCCTTCAACATTATCATACGATGATATTTTGGATCTCGATCCTACTGTGAGTATATACTACTTATCAAGAGATTCGTCACTTAACGATCAATACTATAAACCAAGTAGGTGCCTAGAAAGGTGTCAGCGGGGTTACGCCCCCAGAGAAAAGAGGTTCTTTAATTAAGGAACTTCGCGAAAGCGTTGGAAAACCTCCCTCGGAGTATCGACACTGGCCTGGCTGAACGGTTAAGCAAGTATTGTACGGTGAGAATAGTCCTGGCTAATTCTTCTTTTATGGTTTGAGGAAGGATTCGAGAAACAGTGGAAGCCATCTTGTTTAGATAAATTAAAAACCACTCTAAACTTGCAAGAGCATCATGCTAAAAGTGTTTTCTTCTCTCTCTTAATTGCAGCGACCTTGTGACCACGACTAGGTTACATCTAGATAACAAATTGACTGAATCTGACTTATATGACTGGTAAAGGTCTGTCCAGATGTCCATTGCCTATGACAAGCTGGACCACCCTATTACTACTCAAGATCCCGCCGTCCCAGGTCCAGTTTCCACTGTCACGGATATGGATATCCGTCAGACAAGGGAAAAGGATAATACGAAAGCCAAGTGCCTTGTGTTAGCTTCAGTCGATGGTGTAAAGCAGAAGCAGCACGAGAAGATGGACTCAGTTTCCATCTTTCTCCATAACAAAGATTTATATGGAGAGCAATCTCATATCGCAAGATATGAGACCTCGAACGAATTAATTCAAGAAAGGTTGGTTTTCGGGTCAAATGTAGGGGACAACGTCCTTACAATGACTAGCTATATTAATGAGCTCAAGGACCTGGAGACCACGTTGGAGAACGGGTCAGATACTGACTTGATTCTACAGTCTCTGCCTTCTACCCTGAAGAAAAGCAGGGAAGTAGAAGGAAAGAGAAGGGCAAAAGTTTCGGGACTAAATGTAGTAAAAGAGGGGCGTTCCTATTATTATGGGATTGGGCATTGGCAGAAAGATTGCAGGGCTTTTAATGTTAGTAGCCAGGATACAAAGCATGTTATGGCTTCGGCCTCAAGTGTGTTTGTAATTGAGAACTGTTTGTCTATTAACTCTACTTCCTGGGTACTAGATACCGGAGCAGGATCTCATATCTGTAATTCATTACATGCTTTGAGAAACCGTAGAGTTATGAAGGTAGGTGATTTGTCTTTCAAAGTTGCGAACGGAATGAGCGTGGACGCTGAATCCGTGGGAGAATATCGCCTAGGTTTGACAAGTGGGCAGATATTGATTCTACGTAATTGTCTGTATGTACCTAGTATGACTTGTAATATCATATCAGTATCCTCACTTTCGAGAGAGGGATATAATTTTACATTCGTAAGCGATGTAGTTCACATCCACCTAAATCAAGTTTTGATTGGGTCCGGTACTTTAGATAACGGCATATACGTATTGAGTCAAGCTCAGGTTTTCAATGTCCAGAACACTCTTAAAAGAAAGTCTCCGGAATTAAATCAGGCTTTCTTATGGCATTGTAGACTAGGTCACATCAATGAGAGAAGGTTGACTAAGTTATATAGAGAAGGATATTTGAATCCGTTCGAATATCAATCTTATGCTACTTGTGAATCTTGTCTCATAGGAAAGATGACCAAGACTCCGTTTACTGGACACGGAGTAAGAGCAAGCAAGCTCTTGGGACTCATACACAGTGACGTATGCAGTCCAATGTCTACACATGCGAGATGTGGTTATTCCTACTTCATTACTTTTACGGATTATTTCTCTAGGTATGGACATATCTTCTTGATGAAACATAAATCCGAGGCCTTTGAGAAATTCCATGAATACAAGAATGAAGTGGAAAACTAAAAAGGCAAAAGTATCAAGACACTGAGATCTGATCGAGGTGATGAATACTTAAGTGCCGAGTTCCTGGGTTACTTAAAAGAGAATGGAATTCTCTCTCAGCTTACTCCTCCATACACACCACAACACAATGGTGTATCGGAAAAGAGAAATCGAACCCTATTAGATATGGTTCATTTCATGATGAG
Source organism: Agapanthus africanus (assembly GCA_030015575.1). Lineage (NCBI taxonomy): Eukaryota > Viridiplantae > Streptophyta > Magnoliopsida > Asparagales > Amaryllidaceae > Agapanthus > Agapanthus africanus. The sequence goes on along the minus strand of JASDDO010000029.1, from coordinate 278,442,866 downwards.
TAAGGCTGAGTTACCGCGATCTTTCTGGGGTTATGCGCTAGAATCAGCTGCATATCTTTTGAATAAAGTTACAACCAAGACCGTGCCTACCACACCATATCAGATGTGGAGTGGGAAGAAACCCTATCTTCAGTACCTGAAGACATGGGGATGTCTAGCTTTTGTAAAAAGGCAGCATGCGGACAAGCTCGACGCACGCTCAGTACTGTGTAAGTTTGTGGGATACCCAAAGAACTCCAAGGGGTATTTTTTCTATTACACAGAGGAACAAAAGGTTTTTGTTTCTCGTCATGCCCACTTTCTGGAACATCAGTTTTTAGAAAAAGGAACAAGTGGGAGCGTAGTAGAACTGGAAGAAATTCCAGAACCACAAGCTATTACTGAAAGCTTGGAAGAACTAGAAGGTTCAGGAGAACCGGACATCCCAGCACCACTCCGCAGGAGTAGTAGGCAGTCTCATCCACCCGAGAGATACTACGGTTTTCTCATAGACGGGGATAGAGAGGATTGTACTATTGACTATGATGAGCCTACTAGCTTCCAGCAAGCCATTCAGAGCGGTGACTCAGTAAAATGGCTGGATGCAATGCAGACCGAAATAGGGTCCATGTACACTAACAAAGTATGGACTTTGGACATTGCTCCAGATGGGGTAAAACCCGTAGGATGCAAATGGATCTTCAGAAAGAAGATTGGTGTAGATAGACAGGTTGAAACCTATAAGGCTAGACTTGTTGCAAAGGGTTTCCGTCAAAGACCTGGTTTGGACTATGACGAGACCTTTTCTCCAGTGGCTATGCTTAAATCCATTCGGTTCCTTCTTGCTATTGCTGCCTTCCACGATTATGAGATCTGGCAGATGGACGTAAAGACGACCTTTCTAAATGGTAATTTGGAAGAATGCGTCTATATGGATCAGCCAGAGGGATTCATTCAGAGTGGGAGCAGCGGTAAAGTATGCAAGTTTCTTAAGTCCATTTATGGACTAAATCAGGCATCTCAGAGTTGGAACATCTGTTTTGATGATGCTGTCAAAGAATTTGACTTTATTAAAAATCCAGATGAACCATGCATATATAGAAAGATTGTAGGGAGAGCTGTAGTATTCCTCGTCTTGTACGTGGATGACATTCTCCTAATAAGAAATGATATTCCAATGTTACAGTCAGTCAAAAGATTCTTGTCACAGAAATTCTCTATGAAAGACCTGGGAGATGCCACCTACATTCTGGGGATCCAGATCTATCGTGATAGATCTAAAAGGATGTTGGGACTTTCGTAGTCCAGGTACATAGACACCATATTGAAAAGATTCAGTATGGAAGATTCTAAGCGCGGTAACCTACCGGCTTGTCACGGAATCACCCTCTCCAAAGATATGTCTCCCAAGACTGATTTGGAAAGGGATAGCATGTCGATTATACCCTACGCTTCTGCAGTAGGCTCTATAATGTATGCGATGTTATGTACCAGACCAGATGTAGCATACGCATTAGGCGTAGTAAGCCGGTACCAAGCAAACCAAGGGGAGAAGCACTGGATAGCAGTAAAGAACATTCTCAAGTACCTGAGGAGGACTAAGGAGATGTTCTTGGTGTATGGCGGAAAAGACCTCCAGATCGAGGCCTTTGCCGACTCCGGCTTCCAGAGTGATAAAGATGACTCCAAGTCCATGTCGGGTTATGTCTTTACCCTCAATGGAGGGGCAGTCTGTTGGAAGAGTTCCAAACAGGAGACCGTTGCTGACTCAACGATGGAAGCGGAGTACTGTTGGAGATAGTGCCCTCGGAGTCAATTAGTGGATCACAGGCACGTGATTGCAATGATTGAGGAGGGACCTATCCCAGTAGGACAGTCTTACTCGAGATGATAGTATGCTATCTGGTTTATCTTTATCATCGTGTACTGCTTTAGGTGACCTGACAAGTCGCTATTACACGTTGATAGAGCCCCTAGGATTCTTGCTTGACCACCAGCAGTATGAGGGCGATCATATAAGTAGGAGCTGGGGGTCTACAAGCACATCCTTAAAAGGTCCCTAGTCGTGGGAGATTCGAGACAGGGCATCGTTTCTCCAGAGTAGACTAGTGTATACAGTCGAGACCCCGACGAGGGGCGGTGGCCTGTCTCACAAGCCACTGGTGTCATTTGGTTCACCTAAGATGTATACAGGTGCTCATTGGGTATGAGTACACCGGACAGGACTCGCCGGGAACATGCTAGTTGGTCTTATACCTGAAGTCAGATAGCAGTTCCCTGGTGACATGTGTGCAGGTTAGTTCATCGACCGGGGGATCGTCATTTGTCTCGTGTGAGTTCCCACTGTACTTTGATTACTACCCTACCATGCTCAAAGGAGACGTGCAAATAGGTTTTAGTTGGGTACAGTCCCGAGCCACATGGAGGCAGTGAGCGGATCTTCAGGGGTTCGTCTCTCCCGGTATTGGGGGTGAGGTCGCGCTGTGTCTAGGAGAGCCATTACACGAAGTCCTTGGCCAAGGCAGGAGATTTACTGGTAGGTATTCCAGTAGTATCTCAGGGTGTTCTGGGCTACACTCCGACACGACTTGTACCGCTTTTGGGGGTCTGACTTTTACCAACCCCCTAGGCCCGACATGCGATGCTCATAAGACGAACGGACCGGACTATACGGATATTGTCACTGACAGGCTCAGTAGGGTGTCAGGATGAGTTCGCTCATCGACGTCCCTTTTGGTCAATAGCTGGTGGCCCGTCACGTATTGGCTTATACCTCTGACATGCTAGTGGTTAAATCCACAGCCATAGTATTGACGAGTCTTTAGAGTCCACCACACATTCAGTTACTCAGCTTTCGGGCGAAACGCTGTAGAGGCCGTATGGAGATATGGCAGGGTCCGATCAGATACGTGCGGTATTGCACGGATCAGGATCGGACGGTTTATACTAGAGGCCGTATGGATATATGGCAGGGTTCAATCAGATACGTGCGGCATTGCACGGATCAGGATCGGACGGAAATTACTAGCCGGTTTTGGTTTAAGCCGGATCCTAGTATAGTACAGTGTAGATTTTGTCTCATTGCATTTGTATTTCGGTCGGAATACAAATGCGGGCATGTATATGCAGTAGCGGGGTTTTCTTGTAATTTATTACGGGACCAGTTTTCTGGAGTTGCCAGTTTGCATTCCGTTCCGGCCGGTTTTCCTTTGTTCTTTCCCGGCCGGACTTTTCCGTTGGAGGGGGTTATTTGCAAGTTTGCAAATAACATTTGTGGAGGGGGTTTCTTGCATTTGTGAGATTATGATATGACCATCATCATTATATTCTTTTTCCATCTTTTCGTTTGCTTTAATGGTGATTAGAATGGATTAGGACTTGATGAGAGTTGACATGACTTTGTTATCATGCCTTTTGGATGTGGTCACCCTCCACCTTTTACTACACTCACCTCCCTCTTGTATTATGTTTTCACTCCACCACCATTTCTCACTTGATTAGGCCGGCCACACATTGTGAGAGAGAGGGAGAGGTTTCATTTTGTATGAGGCAAATTTCATGATCTCATTTTTGGCTTGCTCACAAAATCCTTCTCACCTCTCCAAAGTTCATATTGATTCCTCCATCCTCCATGGCAACAAAACCCCAATGAGATATATATTCTACACTTGCCTACAGCAAATCTTGGACGCGTCGGCTAGCCAACTTCGCGCCCGAGTTGCCTCGGTATAGAGGTGGGAGCCCGTAAAAGAAACAGGCGACGTGGTGCCCTTCCGGCGAGGAGATGGAGACCGGACATTCCGCGGGAGATCGGGACGACGACGAGAAGACCGGAGGACTCGGATCACTCGGTACATCTCTCTTCCCTATCTTGTAGTTTGCTAGGACTAGTTAATGGTTCGATCCGGGTGTTTAGTGCGCGGTGGTGCCGGTTTGCTAGTTTGCAAAATTAAAGTTTATCACCGCTTCCGCATTTGGACGTCGGATTGACGACCGGGGCGCCGCCGTGCACTTACAGTGGTATCAGAGCCTCGCCATTAACATAGTCTAGCTTTGTCTAATGTGTTTTACATTTCCGATCGAACAATTTTCCAAAAACCGTATTTTTCTTCACATCAGTTTCTGTCGAAATTTTTTGGAGTCCAAAAATTTTTCAGGTTGTCTCAGAATGATGTGCAGGGCATTATAAGCATACTGTAAAAATTTGGAAGCATGAACTCACCATACCACCGCGGAACCACGGCCAAACCCATGCTTAGGCCGCGGTTCCGCCGCAATGTCCACTGTTCATGCCCCCAAAATTCTACAGAATGCTCCTGGGTGGAAAATAGGTTTTCTGGAATATTATTTTTGGGCCCAGAATTTCTTGATGTGCTACAGTAGTACTTTGGGGCCCACTTGGTAATTTTTGATCGATCGGATATTTTAAACACATTATTTCACAGTATTTACATTATATCTGCAACCGTGAATGTCACTCGATCGGTAAATTCTGTCTAACTGCTATAGCCCGGTTAGACGGATTTGCGAACGTGACTTTCACGTTGATGTTCTGTGTATTTGCTGTGATGTTGCGGATCGGTCGTGGGGGATAGCCTGGATGCAATGGTAGTACAGTTTTGTTGTATTATGTAAATTTGATATTACGGGGCGAGCGTCCGACATGTGGACTGCCGTCACTGCCTGTTTGTATTATTATTTTGGGGCACGACTAGGTTGCGGTCGATGTACCCGTTGTATGTATATTTTACTTTCTGTACTAGGATTGCCCCGCGGAGGGGTGCACAGATAGCCGGATTCTAGAGGGCAACGGGCCCGCATCTCATGGCATTAAGACGGAGGGGGCTTCACTCTAGAATTGGCGGGCTATTCGCCGCACTCGTAGGGGGTACAGGTTGACCCAGGAGGGGTGCCCAAGTTACCGGATTCCGTGAAGTGCTGGGCGGTCCATTCACGTTGCTAAAAGGGGCTGCCTCGCTTCAGGTTTTGGCGGGTAACTTGCCGCGCCCTTAGGGGTCTAGGATTTCATTGCACAGGCTATCCACACAACCAGGGGAACGTCGGGTTTCAGTAGTGGCTCTGTGAAACCCGGGGATCCCAGATATCTGTATTGTTTCTGTGATGCTGTACATTTCTGTGATGTTGCATTTTTATCACGCCTTGAGCGAAATATAATATATTGGTATATATATTAGTAGATATTGTATATGTTTTGCATCCGCGCTAGTCCAGTCCCCGCTCTGTCGTTAGTTAGCTAACCTAACGGGTAATGACGGGACCCAGTGGCGAATGCGGATGGCATATACGTACATCAGTATATTTTCGTTCTTTGTGGTGTGATCAATTGATGGGACTGCGTTGATTCGGATCAATGCAAGTTAAAACAAACCTAATCTGATGTTGTTGGAACACTTTCCAAAAAACTGTTATTGCAAGGACGTTCTCTTTTGTTTTGCATCGTGGTATTCAGTTGGAATATCCTGCTCCTCAGTCGACGAGGCAAGGGCCGAGATTCTTTCACCGGGAGTGACCCCTTGGACAAAAAGTTTGCGTCAGGGCAATAACTTCACTATAGCCGATTACTTTTGCTTTGCATCGTGGTATTCAGCTGGAATATCCTGCACCTCATTCTACGGGGAAAGAGCCGAGATCCCTTCACCGTGAGTGACCTCTTTAGCGAAGGTTTTCGTTACTATATTTTCTAAAAAGCTATCCGTTCCTTCAACGATATCAAGTTCATTACGTTAAAGGTTTTCGCCAGAAACCATTCGTAGCCCTCCGTCGTTTCATATGGATAGTCAATAGTATTCAAGCTGTGTTTGTTGGCCAAAGTCAAGGCACAGTGTTTGGTAGCTGTTGGTTATTCATATGCAGCATAGATAGATGCGTTGGTTTGAAACAGTCGTACTGCCATGTTGGCCAAAGTCAAGGGTAGGTACGGGTGGATTCAAAACAACCTGGAGAATGACGGGTAGAACTTGACATGTGACTTATGACTTGTTGGCCAAAGTCAAGGTCATAAGAGCATGGGGAAAAAATCACATCGGGAGTTTCAAAAGAACTGAAACTTGCCAGATATGCACATACCTTCTGGAGTGTGATACCGTGAGCGGATTCCGTCACGTTATCATGCGATGATAGTTGGATCCCGATTCCTACTGATGAGTTAGTTTACTCCTCGGGTGACCCCGATTAATTCTTCTTTCAGGTTTGGGGGAGAATTTGAGGTGACAGTGGGAGGTTTCCAGATTAGATAAATTGGTAACCATTCTGATCTAGGGTAGAGTGCACGCTGAGTGTTTCTTTTCTCTCTCTCTTTGGCAGCGACCCATTGACCCGACCCTAAGACTATGACTCAGCGACCAAGTTGACCGAACCTTCTTAAACACTGGCTTTTGGATTGTCAGAATTGCGAACTTCATTGCCACTCCTACTTTTACCCTTTTCTCCAGGACACCCCGTATTACTACGAACGTCCACTTCCATTGGACAAAACCATCGTATGGTTATATACGAACTCGAAGAAATTTATTCGAGGATGGTTTCCGGTTCTGGAGAAAACGGATAGGATTATTCAGTTGTCTTTTCCTTTTACCTTCTCTCAAGTTGTGAGTACTCCTTGGTTTAGGAGATAGTACACCTATTACGCAAATTGGATAGTCTTCTTCCAAACCATAGGCAGGTGCCGAACGGTGGGGAATGAAGAAAACCAATTAGCATAACGATGGTGTGCAGAAGGTATTAAGTTAAGACAAAGCAAGGGATTAGTAAGAGGGCAAAGTAAATTGCAACTGATATTCACGACCAAACCAAGTATTTCGTTACCACTCCCACTTCACCTTTGTATTTCTCCAGGACACTCCGCATCACTACGAAGATCCACAGTTTATTGGATACTCCATCGTATGGTTATATACGAACTCGAAAGGAACTTGTTCCAGTTCGGGGATGGATTCTGGTTCAGGAGAAATAGGAATAAGGTTTATTCGGTTGACTTTTATCTTCACCTTCTCTCGCATTGCGAGTGCTCCTAGGACTAGGACAGTACACCCATTATGTTTATTGGATAGTCTTCTTCCAAACCATAGGCTGATGCCGAACGGTAGGGAAGGAAGAAAACCATTTGGCCTAAGGGGTGTGCAGAAGGTAAAGACTAAAGATATATGAAGGGATTTGGAGAGATGGCAAAGAAATATACGGTTACAGTTGTGAATCTGGATAATGGAAGAGGCATTACTAGGAATACCAGGATAACCCCACGCTACATTTTAATGTTTCAGTTTCACTGTGTACAGTTAAAGGAAAACTGATTTCCCGATTAGGCACTTGCTCCAGGGTATGTATTTACCAGGCATGATTCTCACATCTGTATGGTTTTACAGATGATGAGTGGGAGTAAGTTATTGGGAATTGGGTGATCATCCTAATTATATCAGGATTCGTTGTAATCGGTGATATTTGAGGAAGTCACCTGGGTTGTTTGCCGGATGGCAAATATTTGGTTTTGAATATCCGTTGTTATGCACCAATTTCAAATTGATATATCTGTACGTCTATTTTCATAGAGTGAGATATATCTTTTTGAAATTATGTCTGTGACATTTACCTATATCAGTAGATGGTTAGGTAAGGAGTATTAAACATCGGTGTAATTCTTCTTAACCATAAGAACAGTTTTCAACCTACGACACACAGGGAATGAGTTATTAGACTCAAGGGACTTATACAGAGTATTGTATGTTGTCCAGTGTCCATTAGGACAGAGGGGTTGGTCCTCATACTATATTCGGTTTACTTATGACTTCTCTAGTTTTTAGACAGGTGTTTCGTGGAAACACAGGGTCCGAATTTTGAGAAGTTATAGGTATTTGAATAAAGTAGAGAACCAGATATTGCAAGTATCGGGATTCTTCAAAGTGTTCGAAGATGTAGATATTTGAGTATGGTATTCCGTTAATAGTAGTGATTAAGAGAACTTGCTTCTCTTTCAGGTTATTCATAATTGGAAGAATTCCTAAGTTGAGTAACGCTGATCGGCCTTTTTCCATTTACTTGACATGCACTGGAGATAGTTGCATGATTTGAATCTGGTTCAATTAAATCAGTGCCTCTGGTCCTATATTGGATATAGAACAGTTCGTATCTTAACGATGTTAAGGTACAGGGAGTTGTCCGGATTATGCTTAAAACCAGACTCTGGATAACTCAAGGCACGTTTCTGTAATGGCTGTTTGTGGGTTGATCCAGGCTATGACGAGGGTTGACTTTCTACCATAAGAAAGATCAATAGTGATATTGTTCTTTGACTCGCCACAGTTTTAAATAAAAATGGATTTTTTCAAGAAAACAGTAGTGGGAGTATGGTAGAACTGGAAGTGATTCTAGAACCACAAACGATTATTGAAGATTTGATAGGAACCTAGAGATTCAATCTGGTTTGACATTCCATTGGCCACTCCGCAGATACGGTGGGTAACCTCAGGCACCCGAGAGGTACTCCGGTAGCCTCAAGGACGGTGGCAGGGAGGTTCTTGTTTACCCAGACTTACCATTGCTGTTGTTCCAGACTGCGAGACCCGGCACGAGGATGAGTATAGCATCTTTCTAAACTAGTTTTAGAAATGTACGTGTATATGACTCAGCCACAGGGTTGTCGTAGTCAGTGGGAGCAGCGGAAGCATTGGTGGACAGGTGGCTTATGTCTATTTATGGACTAAAGCAGATATAGCGGAGATAGATCATCAATTTCTGATGTGACAGTCATAGGTTTGACTTCATCAGAATAGGGGATGGATCTGTGGAGAAGGTAGTAGGGTGTGTTGTCCTGGTATTTGGATGACATACACAGAGTAGGAAGTGATATTCCTATACTACGGTCGGTTATTCTTTGGTTGTCACACAGTGGTTTTCTCCACATAGGACTTGGATATTATATCAGACATACTGGTTACTAGATCTATGGTTTTAGATCTAGATTTGGGTGGTTTCCCAATTAAGGGTACTTAGACAGCATTCTACAGGTATTTAGAATGGATGACTCCAGGCACGGTAGTGTACCTGCAGGTAATGGAGTCACCCTCTCTAAAGGTGTCTTACAGACTAAAGTAGAGAGGGATGTGCATGATTGGCAGATTACTTGCTCAGGCAATTGAGTCAATCATGAGATGTCAAGTACCACACCAGATGTTGTTCTTGCACTAGATGCAATAAGTTGATATTGATCCAATCCTGGAGAAACAGTCTGGAGCAGCTTTAGAACATAAGTAGATGTTCTAGGGAAATGATAACGACAGCCTCATTAAGGAGACAGTTATCATTCCAGGCTTCCAAGGTGACATCGACGACAGGGTGATTGTCAGAGTTATAGTTTTCCCTCTGACGAGGGCAGTATTTTGGACAGGTGATCCAAAGCAATACTGAGGGAGGTATGGCGCAAGACACTGATTAAGTTCAGTAGTCGATACTGTCTAAAAAGTTTGGATTTGGAGTTCATTTATAAACTAGGTCCCATCAAGCATCCAGACACATTCTAAGACAGGTATTGCTCATTTCGGGAGATGGGTTTCTCCGCGAACTTGAGATATAGAGAGACATAGAAAGAAACTTCAAAGCGGATCCACTCACTGAGGCTATTCCTCGAACGCAAGAGTTTCGCAAACAGGCTTTGTGAGACTGATTAGTAAAGGAGTTGGGTGTTCGGTATCACACGGGCTGTGAGTATGCGACATCGCAATAATTAGCCTTGAGTGCAAGTGGGAGATTGTTGGAGATAGTGCCCTCAGAGTCAATTAGTCGATCACAGGCATGTGATTGCAATGATTGAGGGAGGACCTATCTCGGTAGGACTGTCTTACTCGAGATGATAGTATGCTATCTGGTTTATCTTTATCATCGTGTACTGCTTTAGGTAACCTGACAAGTCGCTATTACACGTTGATAGAGCCCCTAGGATTCTTGCTTGACCACCAGCAGTATGAGGGCGATCATATAAGTGTGAGCTGGGGGTCTACAAGCACATCCTTAAAAGGTCCCTAGTCGTGGGGGATTCAAGACAGGGCATCGTTTCTCCAGAGTAGACTAGTGTATACATTCGAGACCCCGACGAGGGGCGGTGTCCGGTCTCACAAGCCACTGGTGTTAGTTGGTTCACCTAAGATGTATACAGGTGCTCATTGGGTTATGAGTACACCGGACAGGACTCGCCGGGAACATGCTATTTGGTCTTATACCTGACGTCAGATAGCAGTTCCCTGGTGACATGTGTACAGGTTAGTTCATCGACCTGGGGATCGTCATTTGTCTCGTGTGAGTTCCCACTGTACTTTGATTACTACCCTACCACGCTCAAAGGAGATGTGCAAACAGGTTTTAGTTGGGTACAGTACCGAGCCACATGGAGGCAGTGAGCGGATCTTCAGTGGTTCGTCTCTCCCGGTATTGGGGGTGAGGTCGCGCTGTGTCTAGGAGAGCCATTACACGAAGTCCTTGGCCAAGGCACGAGATTTACTCGTAGGTATTCCAGTAATATCTCAGGGTGTTCTGGGCTACACTCCGACACGACTTGTACCGCTTTTGGGGGTCTGACTTTTACCAACCCCATAGGCCCGACATGCGATGCTCATAAGACGAACGGACCGGACTATACGGATATTGTCACTGACAGGCTCAGTAGGGTGTCAGGATGAGTTCGCTCATCGACGTCCCTTTTGGTCAATAGCTGGTGGCCCGTCACGTATTGGCTTATACCTCTAACGTGCTAGTAGTTAAATCCACAGCCATAGTATTGACGAGTCTTTAGAGTCCACCACACATTCAGTTACTCAGCTTTCGGGCGAAATGCTGTAGAGGCCGTATGGAGATATGGCAGGGTCCGATCAGATACGTGCGGTATTGCACGGATCAGGATCGGACGGTTTGTACTAGAGGCCATATGGATATATGGCAGGGTTCGATCAGATACGTACGGCATTGCACGGATCAGGATCGGACGGAAATTACTAGCCGGTTTTGGTTTAAGCCGGATCCTAGTATAGTACAGTATAGATTTTGTCTCATTGCATTTGTATTTCGGTCGGAATACAAATGTGGGAATGTATATGCAGTAGCGGGGTTTTCCTGTAATTTATTACGGGACCAGTTTTCTGGAGTTGCCAGTTTGCATTTCGTTCCGGCCGGTTTTCCTTTGTTCTTTCCCGGCCGGACTTTTCTGTTGGAGGGGGTTATTTGCAAGTTTGCTAATAACATTTGTGGAGGGGGTTTCTTGCATTTGTGAGATTATGATATGACCATCATCATTATATTCTTTTCCGGCGAGGAGATGGAGACTGGACATTCCGCGGGAGATCGGGATGACGACGAGAAGACCGGAGGACTCGGATGACTCGGTACATCTCTCTTCCCCATCTTGTAGTTTGCTAGGACTAGTTAATGGTTCGATCCGGGTGTTTAGTGCGCGGTGGTGCCGGTTTGCTAGTTTGCAAAATTAAAGTTTATCACCGCTTCCGCATTTGGCCGTCGGATTGACGGCCGGGGCGCCGCCGTGCACTTACAAGTACATAGCTGCTTGCAATGCCGCAAAAGAAGCTGTCTGGATGAAGAAGTTTCTCACAGAACTTCAGGTGGTTCCTACCAGTGTTGGTCCAATACCTCTGTATTGTGACAACAACGGCGCTATAGCTTTAGCGAAGGAATACAGGTCCCATCAGAAGTCCAGACACATCTTAAGGCGGTATCACCTGATCAGGGAGATTGTAGATCACCGGGAGATCGAGGTGAAAAGGGTAGAGATGGAGAATAACATTGCTGATCCATTCACAAAGGCCATTCTTCAGACGCAGTTCGAGAGGCTATTCGAGATGATAGGTCTTCGATATGCCAGCTCATGGCCCTAGTGCAAGTGGGAGATTGTTAGTGTATATGCCCTAGGGGCCATTATTGTATCATACTAGATTGTATATTACTTAATGGAAGCTTGGGATATTCACAGTTTTATATATAGTCTTGCTAAAAATGGTAGTATGCTACTTGGTTTGTGTCTACTTTAATATGTGCATATGTTTCTTGTAACATATCACTTATACATATTAGTAGAGCCCATAGGATCTTTGCTTGATTACCAGCGTTGTGATGGCAGTCACACTAGTGGGGGCTGGGTAGTCTATATGTAACATCCTATACTTGTCCCTAGTCGTAGGATTATCGAGACAGGGCATCGATACTCCAGAGTAGACTAGTGTGTACGCTTCTCATCCCAGTTGGGGAGATGGTCTGTCCCACAGCCATCAGTACGTCGTACTGGAGATAGTATACAAGTGCTCGTTGGGATACGGGTACACCGGACATGACTTGCAGGAGAACTGAATGGATGGTATTATACCTAACGTAAGATAGCAGTTCTCAGGTGACATGTGTGCAGGTAGTCTGTTGACTTAAGGTCGTCATTTGTCTCGTGTGAGTTCCCATTGTGCTTTGATTACTACCCTACCACGGCTCAAAGGAGTCGTGCAAACAGGTTTTAGTTGGGTACAGTCCTGAGCCACATGGAGGCAGTGAGCGACTGTTAGGGATTCGTCTCTCACAGTATAGGGAGTTGATATCGCACTGTGATCGGTTGGTCATTACCATAAGTTCCTGGCCAGGGCTGATGGAGAATTACTGGTGGACTGATCAGTAGATTCTCAAATGGTCTTGAGCCATACCGGCATGACTTGTACGGTTATTAGGGGTCTGACGTTCTCCACCTCCCTAGACCATACATGCGATACTCTTAGACGAACAGACCGGACTGCGCGGATATTGTCACGGACGGGCTCAGTAGGAGTTCAGATGGGTTATCTCATCGGCCTTCTTATCGACATCTACCTGGGGACCGTTACGTACAGCTAGTGCCACTTGCGGTCTGTGGTTAAACCCACTGCCAGCGTAGTGTCGAGTCTTTAGAGTCCTACACAGAGAGTTTCCCTGCTCCAGGCGAAACGATATAGAGGTCGTATGGTTTTACGACAAGGGTTCGGACGCATACGTGTTTAAATGCCCGTACGACGTTTGGACAGTTTTTACTAGCCGGCTTTGGTTTAAGCCAGATTCTAGTATCGGGTTATTGGATTTATACAGTCTAAAGTTTTTCCGTGTTTTCACGGATTGGAGGGGCGTTCTCGTAATTTTCCGGGAAGCTTCTAGAAGTATGGTGACTTGGGGGTTAAGGTGGCATAAGCATTTATTGCTTAATGACTCATTTGTGTGATTCATCCATGGTATTAAATGATGCATTAATTAGTTAATGAGTCATATGATGAATCACACAAGGTGAATGAATCAACCATGATGATTAATCATTTATATTATTTATTTGATAAATTGTTATGGTTGTTATATTCTAAATGAGTTCATTTTCAATATTCATTCTTATCATCAGCTTCTCTCCCCTCAAGCTCTCTCATTCTTGAAACCCTAACCCTAACCTCTCATGTGTTGAGATCAAGGGTTAGCTAGACTAATACATCCATAATCTCACTCTATATCCCCTAGGTAGCTTAGATTAGCACTTTGAGCAACCTAGTTATCTCAAGTTAGAGATCAAGCTTGGAGTAGGAGCTTTCGGGTGGATCGTCTTTGACTCGAGGAGGCCGTTGAGGTGCCGATATTTCAAGGAGCCTACGAGGAGTGGAGGACAGCGATGAAGACCCGAAGGACAAGTAACATGAGGTATAACTTCGAATCCAAGTAGTTAAACCTCTCGTAGTTAGTTAGTAACGGTTTAGATACGATTCATGCGCTCAAGTCCGTGTTACGAAGCTTTGATAATCGTTTTTCATATATTCCGCCTCCCCGCAAGTTCGTGGGGTGCATGATATGGACTTACAGTATATACTGTCCGGTCCGTTCGTCTATGAGTATCGCATATCGGGCCTAGGGGCTGGTAACGTCAGACCCCCAAAAGCGGTATAAGTCGTGTCAGAGACAAGCCCTGAACACCCTGAGAAACTACCGCAGTACCTACCAGTAATTCTCACTTGCCTTGGCCAAGGACTTGGTGTAATGGCTTTCCTAGACACAGCGCGATCTCCACCCCTAATACCGGGAGACATGAATCCCCTGCCGATCCGCTCATTTCCCTCCATGTGGCTCGGGACTGTACCCAAAAACTACCTGTTTGTACGACTCCTTTGAGCCGTGGTAGGGTAGAAATCAAAGCACAGTGGGAACTCACACGAGACAAATGACGACCTCAGGTCGATGAACTAACCTGTACACATGTCACCAGGGAACTGCTATCTGACGATAGGTATAATACCAACTAGCAGGTTCCCGGCGAGCCCTTTCCGGTGTACTCATAACCCAATGAGCACCTGTATACATCTTAAGTGATCCAACTGACACCAGTGGCTTGTGAGACCGGCCACCGCCCCTCATCGGGGTCTCGACTGTATACATTAGTCTACTCCGGACTATCGATGCCCTGTCTCGAAACTCCCACGACTAGGGACAACTTTTAAGGATGTGCTTATGGACCACACAACTCTCACGTATATGATCGCTATCATACTGTTGGTAGTCAAGCAAAATCCTAAGGGCTCTATCAACGTGTAACAGTGATCAGTTACCTGAACCTATACACGACTGATAAAGGCAAACCAGATAGCATACTATCATCTCGAGTAAGAATGTCCTACCGGTATAGGTCCTCCGCAATCATCGCAATCGCGTGCCTGCGATCCAATAATTGACTTTGAGGGCACTATATCCAAAAAAGTCAACCACAACAAATCATTTCCATATTTAAAAAAAACAATTAACCCCAAAACACTTGATAAAAATTTCAAATGGGCTTAACAAAATGGTTAGTTCACCATGGTTGCTAATCAAGGTCTAACCCTAATTTAACCCTAGTTTACATGCACATGTGTGTGCAAGCTTAAATAAATTCTAATTAAATATTCATTAAATTTGATAAATTATTTAAAAATCGATTTGGTAAACTTTTTATTAAAAACCATATATTAAAATATAATTAGCCACTAATCACATCCTAAGGTGTTACATAAGCTAGAGAATTATACGATGATTGTAGAATTATGAAACTGAAACAACTCCGAAACACTCGAAACTAAAGCCCAGTTTCTGTCAATTTTTTAAGTCGTCGAAATTTTTTTTAAGCAATTGCAGAATGTTTTATGAGATGTAACATGAACACTGAACAAATACGAACTCAATTGGGCGGATTTGACCTGGTGACATGGCTCCAAAATCAGAGCTGGCCGGCCCTAAGAAAGCTTCTGGGGTTCGTTTTTGTTTTGTGTTCTGGTCTATGGGTTTTGGTGTTTCGGGTGTTTCTTGTTTTTTCTAAAATTGCATGAGATGTTAATTTTTTATAAAGGCAATTCGGAGTGTTTCGTAGTCGTAATTCTAACTTTATTTCGGGTTGTTTTAGACGGCGTTAAAAAGTTCGAATGGATATCAAATACCCACTTTAACCCTCGCTGGAAATTTTCCAAGGGTTGGATTTTTCTATGTTTGAAACATTGAAATATCATGCAAGTGATTCGATGGACCCTCTAGAAGAACGAAACCCTAACACGATTCTATGAGCGTAAGAAACGCCGCCAAACTCTAGGGTTTGCGGTAGTTCCATGGCGCCATAGGTGAGGAAAGGGTTGACCCTTCTACGGTTGGTCCATAGGTACTGTGGCATGTGATGGGTACTTTTAAACTACGCTCAAGTGTTGAGCTTTTTGGAAAATTTTGGGTGTTTGTTGATTCGATCGGAATGTTTAATATCGTCTAGCTATTTGTGGAATGTGATACAATATTTAGAATTCATATTGTTAGGCATGAAATCCGAAATATGTGATATTTCGGGTTTATGATGTCTAAGGTGATTGTGGATCCCAAATGTTCTAGTTTGACATTTTCTTTTCTACGACCATAAGTGTAATATGTGGTGTATCGTCATTTTTGCTTCTATATGTCAACGACAATTGTGATACGCATATTTACTTACGTTGATGACATGTGATGTTATGTGTTGATGTGATATGTTATATTGGATCGTCGTGTTTTGAATAGCTAGGGGTTTTATGTGAGATGAGAGTTTTTATTTTCATTCATGTAAAATTTATTGTTTGTAATATTATTTTATTGGGACACTTCCGGGTTGAGGATGATATCACCATTGTAGTATATTATTTACTTTTCCACATTAGGATAGACCTAAAGTGGAGGGCACAAGCAACCCGGTTCTAAAGTCCAGTGGGAGACCATCTCAAGGAGTCGAGACCCGGTCTCTTAACTCTAGAATTGATATGGTTGCTTGCCACTCTCGTAAGGGTCTAGGGATGTGGGTTTGGCTATTCATCGCGTCTGTGGAATCCGTGTTTTATACTGGCTTAATTTAAAATACAGAATTTCTAGTATATCCAATATTTTATATGTTATCTTCTACTGCTGATATTCTGTGATGTGATCACTTTATATGCGTGAGACGAATGCTTTATTATTGTATATATGATATATAATAAACGTTGCTTATGTTTTGCACCCGTGCAAGTCCCTCCCCGCTATGACGTTAGTTAAGTAACCTAACGGTGCATAACGGGACACTGTGGCGAATGCAGATGACATAAGTGTACGTTGTATTTTCGTTTCTTCTGTGATGCTTAGAAAGCATAAATGATGGGATTTCATTAATGAGATTAATGAAAAAGAAAGAAATCTAAAATGATGTTGTAGAATCATATTTTCAAAAAGGGTAGCTCTAGTTTGCGCTTTGCATAGCGGTATTGTAAGTCTACGGTAGCGGCCCGGCCGTCGATCCGAGGCCAAAATGCGGAAACAAAAACTTTTCATAAACTTGAAACTAGCGCTAACGCAGACTTTAATCCTGGATCGAACCATTAACATTAAACTAGCAATCTAAAGAGGGTTAGAAAAGCTATACCGATCGATCTGTGTCCTTCGGTCTTTAGCCACCGTCTTTAGCTCCTTACAGCATCTCCGATCTCGCTCGATCTCTGGTCTCCTCGTCGGAAAGGGCACCACATCTTCAAATCCTTTTACGGGCTCCCGCTTCGAACCGAAGCAACTCAGACACGAAGTTTGCTAGCCGACGTGTCCAAGGTGAAGTAAGGAATGTGTGTAATAACATTGTCTCTTGATACTTTGGGATTCTCAATATATGAGATGGTTAGAGTAAAGGTAGAAGATGATGCCAATGGTGGAACTTGTGAGCAAGAAGAAGAAAGAAAAGAAAATAGTCTTTTCTTTACTTAATGTGTTGGAATGATAATGAGAGCTAGAATCATCAAAAACACAAGAGCAAACCCAAGCCATATGGCTGCCCTCCCTCTCTCCTCATATCATTTCAACACATTAAATCAATCCAAAATGTGATATATGCACAAATAAAGAGAGCATGAGTCACTAGATTGCATGTGTCACAATAAATACACCTCATGATGAAATCCACTCATAATTTCCACCATTTGTAAACATTAACCTAAATGTTTACAACAATAAAAAGATACGGCATCAACTAAAGTAAACTCGTGACGGATCATAAGGATACCCCTCACCTGTATATATATACCTGCATCCGCATTCCGACTGAATGCAAATGCGATGAGACTAAAGTAATCCAACAAATCTAATGCTAGGATCCGGCTTAAACCAAAGCCCACTAGTATGATCCGTCCGATCATGATCCGTGCACTACTGCACGTATATGATCGAACCCTGCCATAATATCATACGGCCTCTACAATGTTTCGCCCGAAACTTGAGAAACTTCCTGTGGTTGACTGTAAAGACTCATCAATACTTTGGCTGTGGATTTAACCACTAGCACGTCAGTGGTACTAGCTGTACGTAACGGGCTACCAGGTATTAATCAAAAGGGAGGTGGATGAGCAAACTCATCCTGACACCCTACTGAGCATGTCAGTGACAATATCCGTACAGTCCGGTCTGTTCGTCTATGAGTATCGCATGTCGGGTCTAGGGGGTTGGTAAAAGTCAGACCCCCAAAAGCGGTACAACTCGTGTCGGAGTGTATCCCAGAACACCCTGAGATACTACTGGAATACCTACCAGTAAATCTCCTGCCTTGGCTAAGGACTTCGTGTAATGGCTCTCCTAGATACAGCGCGATCTCACCCTCAATACCGGGAGAGATGAAACCCCTGCCGATCCGCTCACTACCTCCATGTGGCTCAGGACTGTACCCAACTAAAACCTCTTTGCACGACTCCTTTGAGTCGTGGTAGGGTAGTAATCAAAGCACAGCGGGAACTCACACGAGACAAATGACGATCTCAGGTCGATGAACTAACCTTTACACATGTCACCAGGGAACTGCTATCTGACGTCAGGTATAATACCAACTAGCATGTTCTCTGTGAGTCCTGTCCGGTGTACTCATAACCCAATGAGCGACTGTATAAATCTTAGGTAAGCCAACTGACACCAATGGCTTGTGAGACCGGCCACCGCCCCTCGTCGGGGTCTCGACTGTATACACTAGTCTACTAGTGGAGTATCGATGCCCAGTCTCGAAACTCCCACAACTAGGGACCACTTTAAGGATGTGCTTATAGACTGTTGGATATATATATGCCCTAGAGGCCATTATGTGATAGTGTGTATATATATATATATATATATATATATATATATATATATATATATATATATATGTATGTATTCAAAAGACAGTCATGCTCGACATGATAGTATGCTATCTGGTTTCTCTTTATCATATGTTCACTTGATCATGTTTTTACTTATTTGGTACATGTTGATAAAGCCCTAAGGATATTGGCTTGACTACTGGGATTGTGATGTGGATCATACTAGTGGGACACCTGTAGTTTATAAGAATATCCTTGAAATGTTCCTAGTCGTAGGTATATCGAGACAGGGCATCGATATTCCAGTGTAGACTAGCGTATACCATTCTTGTTCCATATGATGGGCGATGGATGATCCCACATCCGTCTGGTGTCGTGACACCAAAGATTGTATACGGGTGCTCAGTGAGACTGGGTATACTGAACGGACTCGCCGAGAACTCCTATGTGGTATTATATCATACGTCGGATAGCAGTTCTCAGGTGACACTGGTACAGGTTAGTCTGTAGAACCGAGATCGCCATAGAGACTTGTGTGTCCTCCCACTGTACTTTGATCTCCACCCTACTACGGCTCTACTGAGTCGTACAAACAGATGGATTTTGGGTACAGTCCCTGTTGGAGATAGTGCCCTCAGAGTCAATTATTGGATCACAGGCACGTGATTGCGATGATTGAGGGAGGACCTATCCCGGTAGGACAGTCTTACTCAAGATGATAGTATGCTATCTGGTTTATCTTTATCATCGTGTACTGCTTAAGGTGACCTTACGAGTCGCTATTACACGTTGATAGAGCCCCTAGGATTCTTGCTTGACTATCAGCAGTATGAGGGCGATCATATACGTGAGAGCTGGAGTCTATAAGCACATCCTTAAAAGGTCCCTAGTCGTGAGAGTTTTGAGACAGGGCATTGATTCTCCAGAGTAGACTAGTGTATACAGTCGAGACCCCGACGAGGGGCGGTGGCCGGTCTCACAAGCCACTGGTGTCAGTTGGTTCACCTAAGATGTATACAGGTGCTCATTGGGTTATGAGTACACCGGATAGGACTCGCCGGGAACCTGCTAGTTGGGATTATACCAGACGTCAGATAGCAGTTCCCAGGTGACATGTGTACAGGTTAGTTCATCGACCTGAGATTGTCATTTGTCTCGTGTGAGTTCCCACTGTTCTTTGATTACTACCCAACCACGGGTCAAAGGAGTCGTGCAAACAGGTTTTAGTTGGGTACAGTCCCGAGCCACATGGAGGCAGTGAGCGGATCTGCAGGGGTTCGTCTCTCCCGATATTGGGGGTGAGGTCGCGCTGTGTCTAGGAGAGCCAGAACATGGAAAGTCCTTGGCCAAGGCAGGAGATTTGCTGGTAGGTATTCCAGTAGTATCTCAGGGTGTTCTAGGCCACACTCCGACACGATTTGTACCGCTATTGGGGGTCTGACTTGTACCAACCCCCTAGGCCCGCCATGCGATGCTCATAGACGAATGGACCGGACTGTACGGATATTGTCACTGACAGGCTCAGTAGGGTGTCAGGATGAGTTCGCTCATCGACGTCCCTTTTGGTCAATACCTGGTAGCCCGTCACGTATTGGCTTATACCTCTGACGTGCTAGTGGTTAAATCCACTGCCATAGTATTGACGAATCTTTAGAGTCCACCATACACAGTTACTCAAGTTTCGGGCGAAACGCTGTAGAGGCCGTATAGAGATATGGCAGGGTTCGATCAGATATGTGCGGTATTGCACGGATCGTGATCGGACGGTTTTTACTAGCCGGCTTTGGTTTAAGCCGGATCCTAGTATTAGATAGTGTAGATATTGTCTCTTTGCATTTGTGTTCAGTGGGAATACAAATGCGGGCATGTATTTGCAGTAGTGGGGTTTTTCCTGTAATTTATTACGGGATCAGTTTTCTGAAGTTGCCAGTTTGCATTCCGTTCCAGCCGGTTTTCTTTTATTCATTCACGGCCGGACCTTTTGATGGAGGGGTTAATTGCAAGTTTGCAATTAACTTATTTGATGAGGGGTTTCATGCATATTGAGGGCTTCTTGATGGTTCTTTCATCATTAGATGCTTTTTGCATCACTTGACTAGCTTTCATGTGATTTGATGAGAAGAGAAATGAGGGTGACTTTTTTCTTATGCTTATCTCTCATTTCTCTTTTTATATTTTTGACACTCCACCATTTTCCTCATGGGGCCGGCCATTTTGGGCAAGAGGAGAAAATGAGAGAGGATCATTTTTGTGAGGGTGGGAAAATTATCATTCATCTCAGTTTTCATTGCCACCAAAATTCCCAAGTTCAATTCTCAACCTGATTCCTCCATCGAGGCAACTAAACCCCAAGAGACAAATTCTACACTTGCTTACAGCAAATCTTGGACGCGTCGGCTAGCTAACTTCGCGCCCGAGTTGCCTCGGTCCAGAGGTGGGAGCCCGTAAATGAATCCAGCTACGTGGTTCCCTTTCCGACAAAGACGTGATGGACGGAGTATCCGCGGGAGATTGGAGTGGAGACGAAGACCGAAGGACACGGATCGCTTGGTATAGCATCTCTACTCTTTTCTTGTTTACTAGTAGCTAGGTTAATAGCCCAATCCGGGTGAAAAGTGCGCGGTGGTGCCGGTTTGCTAGTTTGCAAAATTTTTGTTTCCGCGTTTCCGACGTCGGTTCGACGGCCGGGGCGCCGCCGCGGACTTACATTGGTATCAGAGCCACGCCATTAACCATGCCTAGCTTGCTCTAGTATGTTTAGAACCCGATCGAACAAAAATCCCCAAAAACCGTATTTTCAATGCATTGTGTTTTCTGTCGAAATTTTTTCTGCTCCAAAAATTTTTCAGGTCATTGCAGAAACACAAGCAGGAAATTCTAAGAATTCTGGTAAAATTTGATACAGTGATCGCTTAGTACGGCCGCGGAAACGCGGCCAAACCACTGGTTTGGCCGCGGTTCCGCGGCGGGAAGGTGTGCTCATTGCACCAAAATTTCCCAGTAGGCTTTGGACTTGGAAATAGGGGTTTTGGGATATTATTCATGGGCCCAGATTTTCTGTAAGTGCTACAGTACTACTTGGGGCCCACTTTGATAAATTTGTTCGATCGGATATTTTAAACATGTTAGTTCACAGTATTTACATTATATCTGCGACCGTGAATGTCACTTGATCGGTAAATCTAGTCTATCTGCTATAGCCCTTTTAGACGGATTTGCGAACGTGACATTCACGTTGATGTTCTGTGTTGTGTTGTGATGTTGCGGATCGGTCGTGGGAGATAGCCTGGATGCAATGTTAGTACAGTTCTGTTTTATATGTACATTTGATATTGCGGGGCGAGCGTACGACATGTGGACTGCCGTCACTGCCTGTTTGTATTATTCTTTTGGGGCACGACCAGGTTGCGGTCGATGTACCCGTTGTATGTATATTTTACTTTCTGTACTAGGATTACCCCAAGAAGGGGTGCACGGATAGCCGGGTTCTAGAGGGAAACGAGCCCGCATCTCATGGCGTTGAGACGGAAGGGGCTTTACTCTAGAATTGGTGGGCTATTCGCCGCACTCGTAGGGGGTACAGGATTGACCCAGGAGGGGTGCCCAAGTTACCGGATTTCGTGAAGTGCTGGGTGGTCCATTCACATTGCTGAAGGGGGCTGGGGCTGCCTCGCTTCAGGTTTTGGCGGGTAACTTGCCGCGCCCGTATGGGTCTAGGATCTCATTGCACAGGCTATCCACACGACCAGAGGAACGTCGGGTTTCAGTAGCGGCTCTGTGAAACCCGGGGATCTCAGATATCTGTATTGATCTGTGTTGTTGCATTTTATCACGCCTTGAGCGAAAATTATATATTTTATATATACTAGTAGATGTTGTATATGTTTTGCATCCGCACTAGTCCAGTCCCCGCTCTGTCGTTAGTTAGCTAACCTAACGGGTGATGACGGGACCCAGTGGCGAATGCGGATGGCATACACGTACGTCATTATTTTCGTTCTTTGTGGTGTGATCAATTGATGGGACTGCGTTGATTTGGATCAATGCAAGATAAACAAACCTATTTGATGTTGTTGGAACACTTTTCAAAAGGCTGTTATTGCAAGGGCGATTACTTTTGTTTTGCATCGTGGTATTCAGTTGGAATATCCTGCTCCTCAATCGACGAGGCAAGGGCCGAGATCCCTTCACCGGGAGTGACCCCTTGGACAGAAGTTTGCGTCAGGGCAATAACTTCACTATAGCCGATTACTTTTGCTTTGCATCGTGGTATTCAGTTGGAATATCCTGCACCTCATTCTACGGGGAAAGAGCCGAGATCCCTTCACCGGGAGTGACCTCTTTAGTGAAGGTTTTCGTCACTATATTTTTCTAAAAAGCTATCCGTTCCTTCAACGATATCAAGTTCATTGCGTTAAAGGTTTTCGCCAGAAACCATTCGTAGCCCTCCGTCATTTCAGTTAAATATTCGGTAGTATTCAAGCTATGTATTTTGACCTCACGCCAAGGCATAGTGATTGGTAGCTGCCGGGTATTTATCTGTTGCATAGATAGATGCGTTGGTTTGGGACAGTCGTACTACTATTTTGGCCTACGTCAAGGGTATGTACGGGTGGGTTCAAATTAACCTGGACTATGACGGGTAGAACTTGACATGTGACTTATGATATTTTGACCTCACGCCAAGGTCATAAGAGCATGGGGCAAAAATCCACATCGGGAGTTTGAAAAGAACTGAAACTTGCCAGATATGCGTATACCTTCTGGAGTGTGATAGCGTGAGCGGATTCCTTCACGTTATCATGCGATGATAGTTGGATCCCGATTCCCACTGATGAGTTGGTTTACTCCTCGGGTGATCTCGGCTAATTCTTCTTTCAGGTTTGGGGAAGAATTTGACGTTACAGTGGGAGGTTTCCAGATTAGATAAAGTGATAACCATTCTGATCTAGGTTAGAGTGCACGCTGAGTGTTTCTTTTCTCTCTCTCTCTGGCAGCGACCATTGACCCGACCCTAGACTATGACTCAGTGACCAAGTTGACCGAACCTTCTTAACACTGGCTTTCGGATTGTCAGAGTTGCAGACCTCATTGCCACTCCTACTTTTACCCTTTTCTTCAGGACACCCCGTATTACTACGAACGTCCACTTCCATTGGACAAAACCATCGTATGGTTATATACGAACTCGAAGGAATTCGAGGATGGTTTTTGGTTCTGGAGAAAACGAATAGGACTATTCAGTTCTCTTTTCCTTTTACCTTCTCTCAGGTTGCGAGTACTCCTTGGTTTAGGAGATAGTACACCTATTACGCAAATTGGATAGTCTTCTTCCAAACCTTAGGCTGGTGCCGACCGGTAGGGAATGAAGAAAACCAATTAGCTTAAATGGTGTACAGAAGGTATTAAGTTAAGACAAAGAAAGGGATTAGTAAGAGGGCAAAGTAAATTGCGACTGCTATTCACGACCAAACCAAGTATTTCTTCGCCAATCCTAAATCACTTATTTCTAAGGTTTATTCGGTTGTCTTTTATCTTCACCTTCTCTCGCATTGCGAGTGTTCCTAGGATTAGGACAGTACACCCATTATGCTTATTGGATAGTCTTCTTCCAAACCATAGGCTGGTGCCGAACAGTAGGGAAGGAAGAAAACCATTTGGCCTGAAAGGATGTACAGAAGGTAATGACTAAAGACATATAAAGGGATTTGGAGAAGTGGCAAAGAATTATACGGTTACAGTTGTGAATCTGGATAATGGAAGCGGCATTACTAGGAATACCGGGATACCCCATCGAAACATTTCAATGTTTCAGTTTCACTGTGTACTGTTAAAAGAAAACTAATTTCCCAATTAGACACTTGCTCCAGAGTATGTATTTACCAGGTATGATTCTCACATCTGTATGGTTTTACAGATGATGAGTGGGAGTAAGTTATTAGGAATTAGGTGACCATCCTCGTTATATCGAGATTCGTTGGAATTGGTGATATTTGAGGAAGCCACCTGGGTTGTTTGCCGGTCGGCAAATATTTGGTTTTGAATATCCGTTGTTGTGCGCCAATTTCAAATTGATATATCTGTACATCTATTTTTATAGAGTGAGACATACCTTTTTGAAATTATGTTTATGACATTTACCTATACCAGTGGATGGTTAGGTAAGGAGTATTCAACAACGGTGTAATTCTTCTTAACCATAAGTACAGTTTTCAACCTATGACACACAGTGAATGAGCTGTAAGACTCAGCGGTCTTATACAGAGTATTGTATATTGTCCAGTGTCCATTAGGACAGAGGGGTTGGTCCTCGTACTATATTCGGTTTACTTATGACTTCTCTAATTCTTAGACAGGTGTTTCGTGGAAACACAGGGTCTGAGTTTTGAGAAGTTATTGGTATATGAGTAAAGTAGAGAACCAAGTATTGCAAGTATCGGGATTCTTCAAGGTGATCGAAGATGTATATTCTTGTGAATGGTATTCAGTTGATAATAATGATTAAGAGAACTAGCTTCTCTTTCAGGTTACTCATAATTGGAAGCACTCCTAAATTGAGTAACGCTGATCGGCCTCATTCCATTTACTTGACATGCACTGGAGACAGCTGCTGTTAGTGTATATGCCCTAGAGGCCATTACTGTATCATACATGTTTGTATATTACTTAATGGAAGCTTGGGATATTCACCTTGTATATACAATCTTGCTCAAAATAGTAGTATGCTACTTGGTTTGTTTCTACTTCAATGTGTACATGTGTTTATTTTAGTATATCACCTATACACATTAGTGGAGCCCTTAGGATCTTTCCTTGATTACCAGCGATGTGATGGCAGTCACACTAGTGGGGCTGGGTGATCTATAAGCACATCCTTATGCAGGTCCCTGGTCGTAAGACTATCGAGACAGGGCATCGATACTCCGGAGTAGACCAGCGCATGCGCTTCTCATCCCAGTGTGGGAGACGGTCTGTCCCACAGCCGTCAGTACGTTGTACTTGAGATAGTATGCGGGTGCTCGTTAGGTTATGGGTACACTGGACAGGACTCGTCGGGAACTGACTAGTTGGTATTATGCCTATCGTCAGTTATCAGTTCCCAGGTGACATGAGTACAGCTTAGTCCGCTGTCTTAACACTGTCACTTCGCCTCGAGTGTGTTCCCACTGTACTTTGATCACTACCCTACCACGGCTCAAAGGAGTCGTGCAAACAGGTAGTGGTTGGGTGCAGTCCCGAAGCACTTGGAGGCAGTGACGGTTAGACAGGATTCGTCTCTCCCGGTATTGGGGGTTGACATCGCGCTGTGTCCAGGAGAGCCATTACACGAGTAGTCCCTGGCCAGGGCAAACGAGATATACTGGTAGGCTTCCAGTGTTATCTCAGGGTGTTTTGGGCTTCGCTCCGGCACGACTTGTACCGCTATTGGGGGACTGACGTTTACCGCCCCCTAGGCCCGCCATGCGATGTATCAGACGAACAGACCGGACTGTACGGAGAATGTCACATTCAGGCTCAGTAGGAGTTCAGATGGGTTTCGCCTCGTCGGTCTTCTTATCGGCGTTACCTGGGGACCGTTATGCACAGCTAGTGCCGCTTGCGGTCTGTGGTTAAACCCACTGCTAGCGTAGTGTCGATTCTTTAGAGTCCCATACAGAAAGCTTTTCGCCTTCAGGCAAAAGAGTAGAGGTCGCATGGTTTTGCGACAGGTCGCATAGTTTTGCGACAGGGTTCGGTCACATCCGTGCACTTGTGCACGTACAGTATCCGGACAGTTTACACTAGCGGGCTTTGGTTTAAGCCAGATCCTAGTGTACCTTTTGGGATTGGATTTATCCAGTTTGCATCAGTGTTCCTCGGAACACTGATGCGGGTGTGTATGCACAGTTGACGGGGAGACAGAGACAGCGGATTCTCATTAGGATTGTTGACAGTTGACCGTTGACTTTTTGCTCAACCCTAATGAGAATTTGATATGTGATTAACAATTATATTAATTAAGTATTATGGTGACATGGTTGTTGACTTTTGTTGACTTTGTTGACTTGTTGACTTTTGTTGACTTGTTGACTTTGTTGACCGGTTGACTAGGCTTGACTAGTTGACCATCATGATAACCATAACCATCATTTCATGGCAAAGACTTTTGCTTGCATGCTCATTTGTGCAAAATGAGTGCATGAATTGATATGGTTATGGTTGCTTCAACCATCACATAACACTTGATTTGGTATAATGAGTTATGATGGTTTTGGATTATGAGAGGGTGAAAGACAAAAGAAAGGCTCATTCTCACTTGCTCATTCTCTCTCTTGTTCTTGAGCTCTCTTGCTCTTGCTTTCACCCTCTTCCTCTTGCTCCCTCTCTTGACTCTATGGTTCATATGTCTCATGAGTTGAGAATCAAGAACCATAGATAAAATCCCATACAAACTCTTCTCTACTCATTCTAGTTCACAAGGTTTAGCAAACCAAGTGAACTAGTTTCTTCAAAGAACGAAGAAGGAGCCAAAGGTTGGAGCTTTCAGGTGGATCTATCTTTGGCGTAAGGAGACGACGGGAAGAAGCCGATCCGGACCTCCATTAGAGTTTGAAGACGAAGGAGTTCAAGACAAGCAAGGTATAACCCCCTAACCGAGTAGTTAGCAACTCGTAGTTAGGTTGTTAGTTAGATGTTTAACAAAGATCCGGGTTATAAGTCTATGTTACCACCTTTATAAAAATCATTTTTTATCAAATTCCGCATGCCCGAAAGTACCTGGAGGGGTAGCATGGACTTACAGTGGTATCAGAGACTAGTTAAACTCTATCTAACATGTTAGCAAAGTAGCTAGAAGATCGATCAAAGAAAAGTCCCGAAACGAACCCCGGAATTTTAAAGTTTCTGTCGATTTTTAAAGTGCTGGAAAATTTTTTTGGGATACACCTAAAATCGACTCAGGGTTTTCTGTGAATACTGTAGAAATTTGGTCCAGTGATCCCATTAAAGAGCCGCGGAAACGCGGCAATAGCTTGGTATTGCCGCGTTTCCGCGGCCTACTTGGCTCCTCTATGTTCTTTCTTTGCTACAGTATTCTCATTGGGGTATTTTAGGATTTTTGGAATATATATTTTCAGCCCAGATTTTCCAGAATGAAAATTTTATTTTGGGGTCCTGAAAATCCGTATTTTTGATAGAACTTCTAAAAGACTTAAGCTAACGGGTTTTTCTGTAATGTGATATTTGTATTGAACGTCTGCTAATCGCTATATGTCGATTAGTGGGGGTTATACAAATCTGTGATCTGTAATGTTGCTGGGATGTGGATATGAATATGTTGGATTGTCGCGGGTGAATAGCCGGGGGTTGTGAGACGAGAGTTTTCTTTTCTTTCAATTCATGTGAATTTGTAAATTGATGTAATAATTATTTGTATGGCCGCACAACCGGGTCGGGATTGTAGCCGTTATTGTATAATTTCTTTTTACTGTTTTTGCTCCTAGGATAGACCCATGGAGGGGGTGCACAAACTACCGGGTATGCCGAAGTGCCGAGTGGCCTACTCATGGAGATGAGGGAGGTTGCTTCGCTTCGGGTACTTGGCGGGTAGTTTGCCGCACCCGTAGGGGTCTTGGGTGGGGTTTTGGCTATTCACCGCGACCGTGTAATCTGTTTTTCGTTACAGGCTCATGCGAATTACAGATTCCTAGTATATCCAATGTATTCATCTGTGATCTGAAATGTTTATCATTGCAGTATATCTATATATGATATTATTTAGGCGTTGCTTATGTTTTACAGCCGCACTAGCCCAGCCCCCGCTCTGTCGTTAGTTAAGTAACCTAACGGGTAATGACGGGGCCCAGTGGCTAATGCGAATGGCATAAGCGTACGTCATATTTTGGTTGTTTTCTGCAATGGTAGGATTAAATGATGGGACACATTAAAAGAACTAATGCAAGAATATCACGCATTAAAAGAACTAATGCAAGATAATAAACCAAGTTAAAGTCGTTGGAACACTTTCGAAAAACCACTCGGTTCTTTTCAAAAACAACTTTTAAATGCGGAGCTTGATCCACTCCTTTTAAAAGCAATCTCGTTCCATCGACTATATCAAGTTCACTACGTTCACGGTTTCGCCAAAACCATTTGTAGCCCTCCGTCGTTTCGTATGAATATTCAATAGTATTCAAGCTGTGTTTGTTGACCTTCGTCAAGGCATAGTGATTGGTAGCTGTTGGGTATTCATATGTAGCATAGATAGATGCATTGGTTTGGGACATTCGCATTACCTTGTTGACCTTCATCAAGGGTATATACGGGTGGATTCAAATTAACCTGGATAATGACGGGAAGAACTTGACATGTGACTTATGATTTGTTGACCTTCGTCAAGGTCATAAGAGCATGGGGCAAAAATCCACATCGGGAGTTTCATAAGTACTGAAACTTGCTAGATTTGCATAACATTTAGAGTGTGATGATTCTGGTAGGATTCCTTCAGTTTCGTCACGCGATGATATTTGGATCCCGATCCTACTGTGAGTATATGCTACTCCTCGGGAAATTTCTCACTAAACGATCAATGCTATAAACCTAGTAGGTGCCTAGAAAGGTGTTAGCGGGGCTACGCCCCCAGGGAAAAGAGGTTCTTTAATTAAGGAACTTCGCGAAAGCGTTGGAAAACCTCCCTCGAAATACCGACACCGGCCTGGCTGAACGGTTAAGCAAGTATTGTGCGGTGGGATTGATCCCGACTAATTCTTCCTTTATGGTTTGAGGAGGGATTCGAGAAACAGTGGGAGCCATCCTGTTTAGACAAACTAAAAACCACTCTAAACTTGCAAGAGCATCATGCTGAGTGTTTCTTCTTCTCTCTCCTAATTGCAGCGACCAATCGACATGACTGGACTTAAGTTACTTCTAGATAAAAATATACTGACAGGGCCAAACTACAAAGATTGGTTCAGGAATGTCAAGATGGCAATCACTTACGACAAGCTGGGGTATCTTCTTACCACCAAAGCTCCCCCTGTCCCTGGTCCCACTTCCAGCGTCGCGGATAAGGAAATCCGCAAGACTTGGGAGATTGATAGTGCGAAGGCCAAGTGCCTCGTACTTGCCTCAATGGACAACGAACATCAGAGGAGGCACGAGAATATGGACCTTGAATCCATATTTCTCCATACAAAAGAACTGTATGGAGAGCAATCTCGTATCGCAAGATACGAAGCGTCGAAAAAGTTATTTTCGGCAAAGATGGCCGTCGGATCATCAGTAGCCGAGCACGTGCTAAAGATGATCGGCTACATTGAGGAGCTCGTGGACCTAGGGACCATATTGGAGAGTGAGCTCTATACGGACATAGTTCTCCAGTCCCTTCCTTCCACTTACGCCCAGTTTATACTGAACTTCAACCTACAAGAAAAAGAGGTTGAACTTTCAGAGCTCCTCAACATGCTGAGGAGCGCAGAGGGCACCCTACAGAAAAGTAGGGAAACATCCACTTTGTTTGTAGGAGGATCATCTTCTTCTAGGTCCAAGGCGAAAGCCAAGGGAAAGAAGAAGAAAGCCCCCGCCAAACCAAGGGGCGATGTTAGTAAAGTGGATACGAAGGGAAAAGCTAAAGCAACAAAGAAAGCGGGGAAGCTTGTGGATAAGGAAGAATGCTTCTATTGTCATAAGAAAGGACACTGGAAGAATGATTGCAGGGCCAGGAAGGCCAGAACACAGGAATTGAAGCAGGTTGCAGCTTCAGCTTCAGGTGTGTATGTTATTGAAAACTGTCTTTCAATAAACTCTACTTCCTGGGTATTGGATACCGGATCAGGATCTCATATCTGTAATTCTTTGCAGGCGTTGAGAAACCGTAGGGTTTTGAAGGCAGGTGACATGACCCTCAGAGTTGCGAACGGAGCTAGCATGGATGCTAAAGCCGTGGGGGACTATCACCTGGGAATGTTAGATGGACATGTTTTGGTTTTGCGTAATTGCTTTTTTGTACCCAACGCAACTTGTAATATCATTTCTGTATCTTTAGTTTCTAAAGAAGGTTATGAATTTGCGTTTGTAAGTAATGTTGTAAACATTCACCTTAATCAAGTTCTGATTGGGTCAGGTACATTGAGTAATGGTATATACGTATTGAACCAACCACAGATTTTCAATGTCCAGAATACACACAAAAGAAAGTCTCCGGAAATAAATCAGACTTTCTTGTGGCATTGTAGACTGGGTCACATCAATGAGAGAAGGTTGACTAAGTTACATACAGAAGGATATTTGAATCCGTTCGAATATCAATCATATGCCACTTGTCAATCCTGTCTCAAAGGAAAGATGACAAAGACTCCGTTTACTGGACATGGAGTAAGAGCGAGCGAGCTCTTGGGACTCGTACACAGTGACGTGTGCGGTCCAATGTCTACACATGCACGAAGCGGCTATTCTTACTTCATTACTTTTACGGATGACTTCTCAAGGTACGGTTATGTCTTCTTAATGAAACATAAGTCCGAAGCCTTTGGAAAATTCCAGGAGTATAAGAATGAAGTAGAGAAACAAACCGGCAAAAGTATCAAGATTCTAAGATCGGATCGAGGTGGAGAATACTTAAGTGCCGAATTCCTGAATTACTTAAAAGAGAATGGTATTCTCTCTCAGCTTACTCCTCCATACACTCCGCAACATAACGGTGTATCGGAGAGACGGAACCGAACCCTATTGGATATGGTTCGGTCCATGATGAGTAACGCTGAGTTACCGCGATCATTCTGGGGATATGCACTAGAAGCAGCTGCGTATCTCTTGAGCAAGGCTCCCACCAAGACTGTGCCTACCACCCCATATCAGATGTGGACTGGGAAGAAACCCTGTCTTAAGTATATCAAGGTATGGGGATGTCCAGCTTTTGTAAAAAAGCAGCATGCGGACAAGCTTGAGGCGCGTTCAATACAGTGTAAATTTGTGGGATACCCAAGGAATTCCAGGGGGTATCTTTTCTATTCTGCTGAGGAATAAAAGGTTTTTGTTTCTCAGCATGCCCGCTTCTTGGAAACTGAGTTTTTGGAAACCCAGATAAGTGGGAGCACGATAGAACTGGAAGAAGTTCCAGAACCACAGACTATTATTGAAAGCTTAGTGGAACCAGAAGGTTCAAAAGAACAGGACATTCCTACGCCGCTCCGCAGGAGTAGTAGGCAGACTCATCCGCCCTAGAGATACTACGGTTTTCTCATAGACGGGGATATAGAGGATTGCATCATAGATTATGATGAGCCTACTAGCTTCCAGCAGGCCGTTCAGAGCGTTGACTCAGTAAAATGGCTGGATGCAATGCGGACCGAAATGGAGTCCATGTACACCAACAAAGTATGGACGTTGGACATTGCTCCAGACGGGGTAAAACCCGTAGGATGCAAGTGGATCTTCAAAAGGAAGATTGGTGTAGATCGACAGGTTGAGACCTATAAAGCTAGACTTGTAGCAAAGGGTTTCCGTCAAAGACCTGGCTTGGACTATGACGAAACCTTTTCTCCAGTGGCTATGCTGAAATCCATTCGGATCCTTCTTGCCATTGCTGCCTTCCACGATTATGAGATCTGGCAAATGGACGTAAAGACCGCTTTTCTAAATGGAAGTTTAGAGGAGTGTGTTTATATGGACCAGCCAGAGGGTTTCATTCAGAGTGAGAGCAGCGGAAAGGTGTGCAAGTTGCTTAAGTCCATCTATGGACTAAAGCAGGCATCCTTGAGTTGGAACATCTGTTTTGATGAGACGGTCAAGGAATTTGGCTTTATCAAAAATCCAGATGAACCATGCATCTATAGTAGATTTGTAGCGAGAACTGTAGTATTCCTCGTTTTATACGTGGATGACATTCTCTTAATAGGAAATGACATTCCTATGCTACAATCTGTCAAGGGGTTCTTGTCGCACAGGTTCTCCATGAAAGACCTGGGTGATGCCTCATACATCCTGGGGATCCGGATCCATCGTGATAGATCCAAGAGTATATTAGGACTTTCACAGTCCAGGTACATCGACACCATACTGAAAAGATTCAGTATGGAAGATTCCAAGCGCGGTAACCTACAGGCTTGTCACGGGATCACCCTCTCTAAAGAGATGTCTCCCAAGACTGATTTGGAGAGGGATCGCATGTCTATTATACCCTACGCTTCTGCGGTAGGCTCTATAAAGTATGCGATGTTGTGTACCAGACCGGGTGTAGCTTATGCACTGAGTGTGGTAAGCCGGTATCAGTCAAACCCTGGGGAGAAACACTGGATAGCGGTAAAGAACATTCTCAAGTACCTGAGAAGGACTAAGGAGATGTTCTTGGTGTATGGCGGAAAAGACCTCCAGATCGAGGCCTTTGCTGACTCCAGCTTCCATAGTGACAAGGATGATTCCAAGTCCATGTCGGGTTTTGTCTTTACCCTCAATGGAGGGGCGGTGTGTTGGAAGAGTTCCAAACAAGAAACCGTTGCAGATTCGACGATGGAAGCGGAATACATCGCTGCATCTGATGCCGCAAAAGAAGCTGTCTGGATGAGGAAGTTCATGAAAGAACTTCAGGTGGTTCCGTCCATTGTTGATCCAATACCTCTGTATTGCGACAACAACGGGGCTATAACTTTAGCGAAGGAACCCAGGTCCCATCAGAGATCCAGGCACATCTTGAGGCGGTATCACCTGATCAGGGAGATCGTGGATCGCCAGGAGATCGAGGTTCGGAGAGTCGCTTCAGAAGATAACACTGCAGATCCATTCACCAAGGCCCTGCCCCAGACTCAGTTTGAGCGGCTGATCGAGATGATAGGTCTTCGATACGCCAGTATATGGCCTTAGTGCAAGTGGGAGATTGTTAGTGTATATGCCCTAGAGGCCATTACTGTATCATACTTGTTTGTATATTACTTAATGGAAGCTTGGAATATTCACCTTGTATATACAATCTTGCTCAAAATAGTAGCATGCTACTTGGTTTGTTTCTACTTCAATGTGTACATGTGTTTATTTTAGTATTTCACCTATACACATTAGTGGAGCCCTTAGGATCTTTGCTTGATTACCAGCGATGTGATGGCAGTCACACTAGTGGGGCTGGGTGATCTATAAGCACATCCTTATGCAGGTCCCTGGTCGCAGGACTATCGAGACAGGGCATCGATACTCCGGAATAGACCAGCGCATGCGCTTCTCATCCCAGTGTGGGAGACGGTCTGTCCCACAGCCGTCAGTACGTCGTACTTGAGTTAGTATGCGGGTGCTCGTTAGGTTACGGGTACACTGGACAGGACTCGTCGGGAACTGACTAGTTGGTATTATGCCTATCGTCAGTTATCAGTTCCCAGGTGACATGAGTACAGCTTAGTCCGCTGACTTGACACTGTCACTTCGCCTCGAGTGTGTTCCCACTGTACTTTGATCACTACCCTACCACGGCTCAAAAGAGTCGCGCAAACTGGTAGTGGTTGGGTGCAGTCCCGAAGCACTTGGAGGCAGTGATGGTTAGACAGGATTCGTCTCTCCCGGTATTGGGGGTTGACATCGCGCTGTGTCTAGGAGAGCCATTACACGAGTTGTCCCTGGCCAGGGCAAACGAGATATACTGGTAGGCTTCCAGTGTTATCTCAGGGTGTTTTGGGCTTCGCTCCGGCACGACTTGTACCGCTATTGGGGGACTGACGTTTACCGTGTTAGTCGTATGTATGCCCTAGAGGCCAGTATTGTACGGATTATGTATATTATATTGGATGCTTGGATATATATAGAGATGACTTTCTTGCTCGACATGATAGTATGCTATCTGGTTGCTCTTTATCTTAACATGTACACTAGTCTCTTTATACTGTCTTATAGTTACATGTTGGTAAAGCCCTTAGGATTTATACTTGACTACCTGGACTATGATGCAGATCATACTAGTGGGGACATGGTAGTCCATAAGTACATCCTTCAAGGTCCCTAGTCGTGGGTGTATCGAGACGGGGCATCGATATACCAGAGTAGACTAGCGTATACACTTCTCGACCCATGTGATGGGCGATGGATGATCCCATATCCATTGGTGTTTGACATCAGAGATGGTATACGGGTGCTCAGTGGAGACTGGGTACACTGGACGGACTCGCCGAGAACTCCCAGATGGTATTATACCTCACGTCAGATGGCAGTTCTCAGGTGACACTTGTACAGGTTAGTCTGTAGACCCGAGATCGTCATAGAGTCTTGTGTGATTCCCACTGTGCTTTGATCTCCACCTTACCACGTCCATGAGGGCGTGCAAAACGGTGGTCTTTGGGTACAGTCCCGAGTCACATGGAGGCAATGAGCGATAGGAGGGGTTTCGTCTCTCCCGGTATTGGGGGTTGATGTTGCGCAGTGCTCGATTGGCCGTAACAGGGAAGTCCCTGGCCAGGGCTGATCAGAGATTTGCTGGTAAGTGTTACCAGTAGTTTCTCGACCCGTTACGAGCCTCACATCGGCACGACTTATCGGGTTATTGGGGTCTGACGTATACCACCCCTAGACTTGATATGCGACGTATCAGACGAAGAGACCGGACTGTACGGTAAGTGTTACTGGTCGGATTCGCAGGAGTGTGAGCGGGCTAGCTCGTCGATCTTCTGATCGCTCAATACCCGGGTGGCCGTTACGTTTAGCAGACCGCTTGCGGCTTATGGGTGCTTGATTTGATCATCATCTGCTACCGGCGTATTGACGAGTCTTTAGAGTCCTATACAGAGGTTTCCTGGCTCAAGCGAAACGAAATAGGAGCGCATATGAGATATGTGCAGGACCGAGAATAATGCGTGTATGTGATACCGCATTTCATTCTCGCGATATATGTTTCGATTGCTTATATTCGATATGACCTAGTTATCGAATCATTGATTCGATAAATCGATACATTAGATTCTAGTCGGTTATGTGCGACATGACCGGATCATTGAATCAAATGTTGATTTAATGATTTAATGCATAATTATATATTTGATATATTGCATTGCATTAACTAGTATTGGTTCACTTTAAACGGATTTTTCTCACTTGATGCACATTGTATATGTGATATGCTTTAGTGCACTACTTTGTATCATGTTTGATGATACTTGATAATGTGATTAAGTGTAAAGGGTTAAACCATGGTTAAGTGATGATTAGGGTTTTGGTTTTTCATTTATTTATTTGTTTATTTATTTGAAAGGATTAAGTTAAGAATGGTGGCTTATTTTGGAGCTATGTTGAAGCTTCATGAAGCTTTGACAAAGTCCACCATCCTTATCTCATCCTTAACCCTAACCACACTTACTAACCTTGGTTTAATCTCTACACTTGACCATGGTCAAGATATGATAAGTATTCATATTAGTTTTATTTTTTAAAATAGTGAAGACTTGTCATTCTTTCTTCATCTTCATCTTCTTCTTCTTCTTCAAGCTCAAGGTCCATTAATGGCAACTTGAGTTAAAGTGAGATAAATCCAATTCTAAAGTGAACCCACCTCCTATTTCTTCACCCTCTACCTCTTGCCAAGTTGTTTTGGGTGTTTACTTCACAAGTTTCACAAGTTTGTGAAGTCGGAGCTTGAGTTTGTGCAACCTCGACGTAGATCGTCTTTGACACGAAGCCGACGACCTATTCCGCACGTTTCTCCGATGAAGCCGTCACGAGAGTTCAAGCTTCAAGATGGACAGCGAGAGGACGCCCTTGCGGAGCTGTGGAGGTGGATATCCGGATCTACAAAGGTTGTAATTTCCGTATCCCAGTAGTTAACTGTTAACTAGTTTATAGTTTCGCCTAGAATTCTAGCAAAGATCCATTAACTAGGGTTTCTCGGCAACATATTTCTATAAAATGGCATGGTTGATGCCTTGAGAGACCTCTATAGGGTGCCTAGGAACCTTTCATACCGCCCCCTAGGCCCGCCATGCGATGTATCAGACGAACAGACCGGACTGTACGGAGAATGTCACATTCAGGCTCAGTAGGAGTTCAGATGGGTTTCGCCTCGTCAGTCTTCTTGTCGGCGTTACCTGGGGACCGTTATGCACAGCTAGTGCCGCTTGCGGTCTGTGGTTAAACCCACTGCCAGCGTAGTGTCGAGTCTTTAGAGTCCCACACAGAAAGCTTTTCGCCTTCAGGCAAAAGAGTAGAGGTCGCATGGTTTTGCGACAGGTCGCATGGTTTTGCGACAGGTCGCATGGTTTTGCGACAGGGTTCGGTCACATCCGTGCAATTGTGCACGTACAGTATCCGGACAGTTTACACTAGCGGGCTTTGGTTTAAGCCAGATCCTAGTGTACCTTTTGGGATTGGATTTATCCAGTTTGCATTCGTGTTCCTCGGAACACGGATGCGGGTGTGTATGCACAGTTGACGGGGAGACAGAGGCAGCGGATTCTCATTAGGGCTGTTGACAGTTGACCGTTGACTTTTTGCTCAACCCTAATGAGAATTTGATATGTGATTAACAATTATATTAATTAAGTATTATGGTGACATGGTTGTTGACTTTTGTTGACTTTGTTGACTTGTTGACTTTTGTTGACTTGTTGACTTTGTTGACCGGTTGACTAGGCTTGACTAGTTGACCATCATGATAACCATAACCATCATTTCATGGCAAAGACTTTTGCTTGCTTGCTCATTTGTGCAAAATGAGTGCATGAAATGATATGGTTATGGTTGCTTCAACCATCACATAACACTTGATTTGGTATAATGAGTTATGATGGTTTTGGATTATGAGAGGGTGAAAGACAAAAGAAAGGCTCATTCTCACTTGCTCATTCTCTCTCTTGTTCTTGAGCTCTCTTGCTCTTGCTTTCACCCTCTTCCTCTTGCTCCCTCTCTTGACTCTATGGTTCATATGTCTCATGAGTTGAGAATCAAGAACCATAGATAAAATCCCATACAAACTCTTCTCTACTCATTCTAGTTCACAAGGTTTAGCAAATCAAGTGAACTAGTTTCTTCAAAGAACGAAGAAGGAGCCAAAGGTTGGAGCTTTCAGGTGGATCTATCTTCGGCGTAAGGAGACGACGGGAAGAAGCCGATCCGGACCTCCATTGGAGTTTGAAGACGAAGTAGTTCAAGACAAGCAAGGTATAACCCCCTAACCGAGTAGTTAGCAACTCGTAGTTAGGTTGTTAGTTAGATGTTTAACAAAGATCCGGGTTATAAGTCCATGTTACCACCTCTATAAAAATCATTTTTTATCAAATTCCGCATGCCCGAAAGTACCGGGAGAGGTAGCATGGACTTACAGCTGCATGATTTGAATCCGGTTCAATTAAATCAGTGCCTCTGTTCCTGTATTGGATATAGAACAGTTCATATCTTGACATTGTTAAGATACGGGGAGTTGTCCGGCTTATGCTTAAAACCAGACTCTGGACAACTCAAGGCACGTTTCTGTAATGGCTGTTTGTGGGTTGACCCGGGCTATGACGAGGGTTGACTATCTACCATCTGGAAGATCAATAGTGATATTGTTCTTAACTCGCCACAGTTTTAATTAAAAATGGATTTTTTCAGAAAACAGTAGTGGGAGTATGGTAGAACTGGAAGTGATTCCAGAACCACAAACGATTACTGAAGATTTAATAAGAACCTAAAGATTCAATCTGGTTTGACATTCCATTGGCCAGTCCATAGATATGGTGGGTAACCCCAGGCACCCGAGAGGTACTTCGGTATGCTCATGGACGGTGGCAGGGAGGTTCTTGTTTACCCAGACTTGCCATTGCTGTTGCTCCAGACTGTGAGACCCGGCAGGAGGATGAGTATAGCGTCGTTCTAAACTAGCTTTAGAAGTGCACGTGTTATGACTCTGCCAGAGAGTTGTCGTAGTCAGTGGGAGCAGCGGAAGCATTGGTGGACATCAGGCTTATGTCTATTTATAGACTAAACCAGATATAGCGGAGATAGATCATCTATTTCTGATGTGACAGTCATAGGTTTGACTTCATCAGAATAGGGGATGGATCTGTTAAGAAGGTAGTAGGGTGTGATGTCCTGGTATTTGATGACATACACAGAGTAGGAAGTGATATTCCTATACTACGATCGGTTATACTTTGGTCGTCACACAGTAGTTTCTCCACACAGGACTTGGATATTATATCAGACATTCTGGTTACTAGATCTATGGTTTTAGATCTAGATTTGGGTGGTTTCCCAATCAGCGTACTTAGACAGCATTCTAAGAGTATTTAGAATGGACGACTCCTGGCACGGTAGTGTACCTGCAGGTGATGGAGTCACCCTCTCTAGAGGTGTCTTACAGACTGAAGGGGAGAGGGATGTGCATGATTGGCAGATCACTTGCTTAGGCAATTGAGTCAATCATGAGATGTCAAGTACCACACCAGATGTTGTTTTTGCAGTAGGTGCAATAAGTTGATATTAATCCAATCCTGGAGAAACAATCGGAAGCAGTTTTAGAACATAAGTTGATGTTCTAGGGAATTGATAACGGCAGCCTCCTTTAGGAGACGGTTATCATTCCAGGCTTCCACGGTGACCTGGGTGGCAGAGTGACTGTCAGAGTTATAGTTTTTCCTCTGACGAGGGGTAGTATTTTGGACAGGTGGTCCAGGTGGATGCTGAGGGAAGGCATGGCGCAGGAAACTGATTAAGTTCAGTTGACGATACAGTCTAAGAAGTTTGGATTTGGAGTTCACATATGAGCTAGGTCCCATCAGACATCCAGACATTCTAAGACAGGTATTGCTCATTTCGGGAGATGGCTTTCTCCGCGAACTTGAGATAAAGAGAGACATAGAAAGAAACACCATAGCGGATCCACTCACTGAGGCTATTCCCCGAACGCAATAGTTTCGCAAACGAGCTTTGTGAGACTGACTAGTAGAGGAGTTGGGTGTTCGGTATCACAGGGGCTGTGAGTATGCGACATCGCAATAATTAGCCTTGAGTAAAAGTGGGAGATTGTTGGAGATAGTGCCCTCAGAGTCAATTATTGGATCACAGGCACGTGATTGCGATGATTGAGGGAGGACCTATCCCAGTAGGACAGTCTTACTCAAGATGATAGTATGCTATCTGGTTTATCTTTATCATCGTGTACTGCTTAAGGTGACCTTACGAGTCGCTATTACACGTTGATAGAGCCCCTAGGATTCTTGCTTGACTACCAGCAGTATGAGGGCGATCATATACGTGAGAGCTGGAGTCTATAAGCACATCCTTAAAAGGTCCCTAGTCGTGGGAGTTTCGAGACAGGGCATCGATTCTCCAGAGTAGACTAGTGCAGACAGTCGAGACCCCGACGAGGGGCGGTGGCCGGTCTCACAGGCCACTGGTGTCAGTTGGTTCACCTAAGATGTATACAGGTGCTCATTGGGTTATGAGTACACCGGACATGACTCGCCGGGAACCTGCTAGTTGGGATTATACCAGACGTCAGATAGCAGTTCCCAGGTGACATGTGTACAGGTTAGTTCATCGACCTGAGATCGTCATTTGTCTCGTGTGAGTTCCCACTGTGCTTTGATTACTACCCTACCACGGGTCAAAGGAGTCGTGCAAACAGGTTTTAGTTGGGTACAGTCCCGAGCCACATGGAGGCAGTGAGCGGATCTGCAGGGGTTCGTCTCTCCCGGTATTGGGGATGAGGTCGCGTTGTGTCTAGGAGAGCCAGAACATGGAAAGTCTTTGGCCAAGGCAGGAGATTTGCTGGTAGGTATTCCAGTAGTATCTCAGGGTGTTCTGGGCCACACTCCGACACGACTTGTACCGCTATTGGGGGTCTGACTTTTACCAACCCCTAGGCCCGCCATGCGATGCTCATAGACGAACGGACCGGACTGGATATTGTCACTGACAGGCTCAGTAGGTTGTCAGGATGAGTTCGCTCATCGACGTCCCTTTTGGTCAATACCTGGTAGCCCGTCACGTATTGGCTTATACCTCTGACGTGCTAGTGGTTAAATCCACTGCCATAGTATTGACGAGTCTTTAGAGTCCACCACACATAGTTACTCAAGTTACGGGCGAAACGCTGTAGAGGCCGTATGGATATATGGCAGGGTTCGATCAGATACGTGCGGTATTGCACGGATCGTGATCGGACGGTTTTTACTAGCCGGCTTTGGTTTAAGCCGGATCCTAGTATTAGATAGTGTAGATATTGTCTCTTTGCATTTGTGTTCAGTGGGAATACAAATGCGGGCATGTATTTGCAGTAGTGGGGTTTTTCCTGTAATTTATTACGTGATCAGTTTTCTGAAGTTGCCAGTTTGCATTCCGTTCCGGCCGGTTTTCTTTTATTCATTCACGGCCGGACCTTTTGATGGAGGGGGTTAATTGCAAGTTTGCAATTAACTTATTTGATGAGGGGTTTCATGCATATTGAGGGCTTCTTGATGGTTCTTTCATCATTAGATGCTTTTTGCATCACTTGACTAGCTTTCATGTGATTTGATGAGAAGAGAAATGAGGGTGACTTTTTTCTTATGCTTATCTCTCATTTCTCTTTTTATATTTTTGACACTCCACCATTTTTGTCATGGGGCCGGCCATTTTTGGCAAGAGGAGAAAATGAGAGAGGATCATTTTTGTGAGGGTGGGAAAATTATCATTCATCTCATTTTTCATTGCCACCAAAATTCCCAAGTTCAATTCTCAACCTGATTCCTCCATCAAGGCAACTAAACCCCAAGAGACAAATTCTACACTTGCCTACAGCAAATCTTGGACGCGTCGGCTAGCTAACTTCGCGCCCGAGTTGCCTCGGTCCAGAGGTGGGAGCCCGTAAATGAATCCGGCTACGTGGTGCCCTTTCCGACAATGACGTAATGGACGGAGTATCCGCAGGAGATTGGAGTGGAGATGAAGACCGAAGGACATGGATCGCTTGGTATAGCATCTCTACTCTTTTCTTGTTTACTAGTAGCTAGGTTAATGGCCCGATCCGGGTGAAAAGTGCGCGGTGGTGCCGGTTTGCTAGTTTGCAAAATTTTTGTTTCCGCGTTTCTGGCGTCGGTTCGACGGCCGGGGCGCCGCCGCGGACTTACAGTCCCGAGGCATATGGAGCCAATGAGCGATAGGAGGGGTTTCGTCTCTCCCGGTATTGGGGGTTGGTCCTGTGCTGTGCACGATTGGCTATAACAGGAAGTCCCTGGCCAGGGCTGCTGAGATATTACTGATAAGTGTTATCAGTAGTTCCTCGATTTGTTGTAGACCATATAACGGCATGACTTATTGAGTTATTGGGGTCGACGATTCCATCCCTGGACTCGATATGCAGCATACCTGACGAAGAGACCGGACTGTACGGTAAGTGTTGCCAGTTGGATTGACGGGAGTTTTGACAGGTTCGCTTGTTCTTCTTCTGATCGCTCAATACCCGGGAGGCCGTTATGTTTAACTGACCGCTTGCGGCTTGTAGGTGTTTGATATGATCATCACCCACTGCTGGCGTATTGACGAGTCTTAGAGTCCCATACAGAAGTTTCTTGGCTCAGGCGAAATGATGCGGTGCGCATATGAGATATGTGCGGGAGCTCGATTAAATACGCGTATATGATACCGTATTTTAATCAGGCGTTTTATATTAGTCGGGTCGTATGAGATATGACCGGTTTATTAAATCAAGTGTTGATTTAATATTGACTTTTATCTCATTTATTTAAACCCTTTTCTTATGATGGGTGCATGCATGTATATGTACATGTTGATGTGCATACACATATATACATGCATTTGTATCATGGTTGATGATACAACAAAGATGGCAATGCAAGACTCACATGGTTCATATTTATATATATGGATATTTTTGTTTTAAGTTAAAGATAAAGGAAATTAACTTAATGACTCATTTCTTCACAAATGACTCATTGTTTCTTCACACTTCCTTGGTTGACCTTTGACTTAACCTTGGTTAATTTCCTTTGCTCTTTAACTCATCACAAAATATCTAGATATTTATATTAACCATGGTTTGTGTTATGATATTTATCTCTCTCTCTCTCTCTCATTATTATTATGAGATCATTATTCATCCAAAAGAAAATAATTGCCATTTTCATCTTCCTCTCTATAGCTCTCTCTTGAGTTCTAAAATTGAGTGAGGTTAAAAGAAAGAAAGGGTTTTAAATGAGAACATAAACCACTTCATCATCCTACACATCTCTAGCTACTTTGTGTAGGGTGTTTGCTTCAAGGATTTCATAGATCAAGTGAAGAAATAAGCTTTGAGCAAAGGACTTCGGGTGGATCGTCGTGGACTTGGAAGCGTTCATGCGAGCTATTCCAAACCTTAGGAGATCCAAGGAGTTGCCCTAGGAGGTCTACAAAGGTTGTAGTCTCTCCACTTAGTGATAGATAATCTTTTATATGTGATACTATTAATTGTTACTCAATAATTCTAGTTCGATTCCTAGTTAAGTTTGCTTAGCATCTCTTAAAATTTAAATTGTGGCATGTGTGATGCTTCCAAACTCTATATGAGGTACTAAGGAAACCCTACAGTGGTATCAGATCCAAGCTAGAGCTTTGGAGTAACCTAGACGCCGTTAAAAACCTTGAACGAACGAATTACGACGCCCGGGGGGTGCTCTCTGGACTTTTTTAAAAAACGTGGATTTTTTCATATTAAAAATACTCAAAAAATCATGCAGGGTATTTTATGGGCCCACAAGAAATACGAACCCCTAACTCCACTAAAGGACTGCGGAACCGCGGCATGAATGGTCATTCCGCGGCGGTTCCGTGGCGGCTTTGGTGCAGGTGGGGCTGTACTTTCTTGCGCCAGCCCATATGTACTTATTGCAGTTTCTGGTAATTTTTAAAACTTCTCAAGTGTTGAGCTTTCTGAGAAGTCTTTGGGTGTTTAATCGTTCGCTCGAATGCTTTAACTGCGCCTACTTTATTAGTATGTGATACAACAATTGGAATCTACAAATTTGTTTGTTGCGTGTAAATCTACCAGTTCGGTCCCGGGAATAAACGGAAATATTGTTGAATTATCCGGCTTATTTTGAAAAGGTGTTTTCATGGGTGAGACCTAAATGCGAGCTTTACATGTTGCGCTACGGCAGCGCCCCGGCCGTCTATCCGAGGCCAAAATGCGGAATCAAAATTTTTCTTAACTTTCAAACTGGCGCTACCGCGGACAATATACCCGGATCGTAACCATTAACTGATACTAGCTATCAAGAGAAAGGGTGAGAGATATACCGAGTGATCCGAGTCCTCCGGTCTTCTCGTCATCGTCCCGATCTCCCGCGGAAAGTCTTGTCTCCATATCGTCGCCTCCTCGCCGGAAGGGCACCACATCGCCTGCGTCTTTTACGGGCTCCCGCCTCGATACCGAGGCAACTCGGGCATGAAGCCGGCAAGTCAACATGCCCATGATTTGCTGTAGAATGTAGTGTAGAAACTTTGTCTCTTGGAGTTTATGTAGTTGCCATTGATGGATGGAGGAAGAGGTAAAGAAAATTGGTGCTTTCAATTTTCTAGCAAGAAGAAGATGAGATGAAGAATTCCTCACATAACAAAATGAAC
Organism: Agapanthus africanus; assembly: GCA_030015575.1. Lineage (NCBI taxonomy): Eukaryota > Viridiplantae > Streptophyta > Magnoliopsida > Asparagales > Amaryllidaceae > Agapanthus > Agapanthus africanus. The sequence continues at coordinate 278,398,740 of JASDDO010000029.1, read as the reverse complement.
TCTCTCTTTTTCTTCTCTCAAGTGTGACCTCTCTCATCTAGTGAGAATGGTGGAGGAAAGGAATATCAAACCATAACAAGAAGGGAGGTGAGTGTAGTAAAAGCAAGGGGGTGACCACATCCAAAAGGAAATGATCATTCTCTCAAATCAATTTCTAATCACTTCTAATCTCAAAAAGCAAGCCATTATGAAAAGCAAAGATGCTTAATCTATCATAATGCTACAAGTGCAAGAAACCCCCTCCACAAAAGTTATTTGCAAACTTGCAAATAACCCCCTTCCATCGGAAAAGTCCGGTCGGGAAAGAACAAAGGAAAACCGGCCGGAACGGAATACAAACTGGCAACTCCAGAAAACTGGTCCTGTAATAAATTACAGGAAAACCCCGACACTGTGCATACACACCCGCATCTGTATTCCGACCGGATACAAATGCAATGAGACAAAATCTACACTGTACTATACTAGGATCCGGCTTAAACCAAAGTCAGCTAGTAATATCCGTTCGATCCTGATCCGTGCAATACCGCACGTATCTGATCGAACCCTGCCATATATCCATACGGCCACTAGTACAAACCGTCTGATCCTGATCCGTGCAATACTGCATGTATCTGATCGGACCCTGCCATATCTCCATACGGCCTCTACAGCGTTTCGCCCGAAAACTTGAGTAACTGAAAGTGTGGTGAACTCTAAAGACTCGTCAATACTATGGCTGTGGATTTAACCACCAGCAAGTCAGAGGTATAAGCCAATACGTGACGGGCCACCAACTATTGACCAAAAGGGACGTCGATGAGCGAACTCATCCTGACACCCTACTGAGCCTGTCAGTGACAATATCCGTACAGTCTGGTCCGTTCGTCTATGAGCATCGCATGTCGGGTCTAGGGGGTTGGTAAAAGTCAGACCCCCAAAAGCGGTACAAGTCGTGTCGGAGTGTAGCCCAGAACACCCTGAGATACTACTGGAATACCTACCAGTAAATCTCCTGCCTCGGCCGAGGGCTTTGTGTAATGGCTCTTCTAGACACAGCGCGACCTCACCCCCAATACCGGGAGAGACGAACCCCTGAAGATCCGCTCACTGCCTCCATGTGGCTCGGGACTGTACCCAACTAAAACCTGTTTGCACGACTCCTTTGAGCCGTGGTAGGGCAGTAATCAAAGTACAGTGGGAACTCACACGAGACAAATGACGATCCCCAGGTCGATGAACTAACCTGTACACATGTCACCAGGGAACTGCTATCTGACGTCAGGTATAAGACCAACTAGCATGTTCCCGGCGAGTCCTGTCCGGTGTACTCATAACCCAATGAGCACCTGTATACATCTTAGGTGAAACAACTGACACCAGTGGCTTGTGAGACCGGCCACCGCCCCTCGTCGGGGTCTCAACTGTATACACTAGTCTACTCTGGAGAATCGATGCCCTGTCTTGAAACTCCTACAACTAGGGACCATTTAAGGATGTGCTTATAGACCACCAGCGCTCACGTATATGATCGCCCTCATACTGCTGGCAGTCAAGCAAGAATCCTAGGGGTTCTATTAGCGTGTAATAGCGACCTGTAAGGTCACCTGAAGCAGTACACGATGATAAAGGTAAACCAGATAGCATACTATCATCTCGAGTAAGACTGTCCTACCGGGATAGGTCCTCCCTCAATCATTGCAATCACGTGCCTGTGATCCAATAATTGACTCTGAGGGCACTATCTCCAACAATCTCCCACTTGCACTCAAGGCTAATCATTGCGATGTCGCATACTCACAGCCCGTGCGATACCGAACACCCAACTCCTCTAGTAGTCAGTCTTACAAAACTCGTTTGTGAAACTATTGCGTTCGAGGAATAGCCTCAGTGAGTGGATCCGCTGTGAAGTTTCTTTCTATGTCTCTCTATATCTCAAGTTCGCAGAGAAAGCCATCTCCCGAAATGAGCAATACCTGTCTTAGAGTATGTCTGGATATCTGATGGGACCTAGCTCATAAATGAACTCCAAATCCAAACTTCTTAGACTGTATCTATAACTGAACTTAATCAGTATCCAGCGCCATGCCTCCCTCAGTATTGCCTTGGACCACCTATCCAAAATACTGCCCCTTGTCAGAAGGAGAAACTATAACTCTGACAACCTCCTTGTCGTCCATGTCACCTTGGAAGCCTGGAATGATAACTGTCTCCCAAATGAGGTTATCGTTATCATATCCCTAGAACATCCACTTATGTTCTAAAACTGCTTCCGACTGTTTCTCCAGGATTGGGTCAATATCAACTTATTGCATCTAGTGCAAGAACAACATCTGGTGTGGTACTTGACATCTCATGATTGACTCAATTGCCTAAGCAAGTGATCTTCCAATCATGCACATCCCTCTCTACTTTAGTCTATAAGACACCTTTAGAGAGGGTGACTCCATCACCTGCAGGTACACTACCGTGCCAGGAGTCGTCCATTCTAAATACTCATAGAATGCTGTCAAGGTACCCAGATTAGGAAACCACCCAAATCTAGATCTAAAACCATAGATCTAGTAACCAGAATGTCGGATATAATATCCAAGTCCTGTGTGGAGAAACCACTGTGTGACAACCAAAGTATAACCGATCGTAGTATAGGAATATCACTTCCTACTCTGTGTATGTCATCCAAATACCAGGACATCACACCCTACTACCTTCTTAACAGATCTATCCCCTATTCTGATGAAGTCAAACCCATGACTGTCTCATCAGAAATAGATGATCTATCACCGCTATATCTGCTTAAGTCTATGAATAAACATAAGCCACCTGTCCACCAATGCTTCCACTGCTCCCACTGACTACGACAACCCTCTGGCAGAGTCATATAGACGTACACTTCTAAAGCCAGTTTAGAATGACGCTGTACTCATCCTCATGCCGGGTTTCACAGTCTGGAAGAACAGCAATGGTAAGTCTGGGTAAACAAGAATCTCCCTGCCACCGTCCTTGAGCATACCGAAGTACCTCTCGGGTGCCTGAGGTTACCCACCATATCTGCGGAGTGGCTAATGGAATGTCAAGCCAGATTGAATCTTTAGGTTCTTATGAAATCTTCAGTAATCGTTTGCGGTTCTGGAATCGCTTCCAGTTCTACCATACTCCCACTTCTGTTTTCTGAAAAACCCATTTCTTTTAAAAATGTGGCGAGTCAAGAACAATATCTCTATTGATCTTCCAGATGGTAGAAAGTCAACCCTCGTCATAGCCCGAGTCAACCCACAAACAGCCATTACAGAAACGTGCCTTGAGTTATCCGGAGTCTGGTTTTAAGCATAAGCCGGACGACTCCCCGTACCTTAACAATATCAAGATATGAACTGTTCTATATCCAATACAGAAACAGAGGCACTGATTTAATTGAACCAGATTCAAATCATGCAGCTGTTACCAGTGCATGTCAACTAAATGGAAGGAGGCCGATCAGCGTTACCCAACTTAGGAATGCTTCCAATTATGAGTAACCTGAAAGAGAGGGAAGTTCTCATTACTATCAACTGAATACCATGCACAAGTATCTACATCTTCGATCACCTTGAAGAATCCCGATACTTGCAATACCTGGTTCTCTACTCTATTCTTATACCAATAACTCCTCAAAACTCAGACTCTGTGTTTCTACGAAACACCTGTCTAAAAACTAGAGAAGTCATAAGTAAACCGAATATAGTACGAGGACCAACCCCTCTGTCCTGATGGAGCCAGGACAACATACAATACTCTGTATAAGTCGCTTGAGTATGATAACTCTTTCAATGTGTGTCGCAGGTTGAAAACTGTACTTATGGTTAAGAAGAATTACACCGCTGTTTAATGCTCCTTACCTAACCATCCACTGATATAGGTAAATGTCATCGACATAATATCAAAAGGTATATCTCACTCTATGAAAATAGACGTACAGATATATCAATTTGAAATTGGTGCACAACAGCGGATATTCAAAACCAAATATTTACCGACCGGCAAACAGCCCAGGTGGTTTCCTCAAATATCACCAATTACAACGACTCCCGATATAATGAGGATGGTCACCTAATTCCCAATAACTTACTCCCACTCATCATCTGTAAAACCATACAGATGTGAGAATCCAACTTGGTAAATACATACCCTGGAGCAAGTGTCTAATCGGGAAATCAGTTTTCTTTTAACAGTACACAGTTGAACTGAAACATTGAAATGTTTCGATGGGGTATCCTGGTATTCCTAGTAATGCCTCTACCATTTTCCAGATTCATAATTATAACCGTATAATTCTTTGCCATCTCTCTAAATCCCTTTATATGTCTTTAGTCATTACCTTCTGCACACCCCTTTAGGCCAAATGGTTTTCTTCCTTCCCTACCGTTCGGCACCAGCCAATGGTTTGGAAGAAGACTATCCAATAAGCATAATGGGTGTACTGTCCTAATCCTAGGAGCACTCACAATGCGAGAGAAGGTGAAGATAAAAGACAACCGAATAAACCTTATTCCTATTTCTCCTGAACCAGAATCCATCCCCGAACTGGAACAAGTTCCTTTCGAGATCGTATATAACCATACGATGGAGTATCCAATAAACTGTGGATCTTCGTAGTGATACGGAGTGTCCTGGAAAAATACAAAGGTGATTTAGGATTGGCGAAGAAGCACTTGGTTTGGTCGTGAATAGTAGTCGCAATTTACTTTGCCCTCTTACTAATCCCTTTCTTTGTCTTAACTTAATACCTTCTGTACACCACCGTTAGGCTAATTGGTTTTCTTCATTCCCCACCGTTCGGCACCAGCCTAAGGTTTGGAAGAAGACTATCCAATTTGCATAATAGGTTTACTATCTCCTAAACCAAGGAGTACTCGCAACCTGAGAGAAGGTAAAAGGAAAAGACAACTGAATAGTCCTATTCGTTTTCTCCAGAACCGGAAACCATCCTCGAATAAATTCCTTCGAGTTCGTATCTAACCATACGATGGTTTTGTCCAATGGAAGTGGACGTTCGTAGTAATACGGGGTGTCCTGGAGAAAAGAGTAAAAGTAGGAGTGGCAATGAGGTTAGCGACTCTGACAATCCAAAAGCCAGTGTTAAGAAGGTTCGGTCAACTTGGTCACTGAGTCATAGTCTAGGATCGGGTCAATGGTCGCTGCCAAAGAGAAAGAGAAAAGAAACACTCAGCGTGCACTCTAACCTAGATCAGAATGGTTATCACTTTGTCTAATCTGGAAACCTCCCACTGTAACCTCAAATTCTTCCCCAAACCTGAAAGAAGAATTAGTCGGGATCACCCAAGGAGTAAACAAACACATCAGTGGGAATCGGGATCCGACTATCATCGCATGATAACTTGACGGAATCCACTCAAGTCACCACACTCCAGAAGGTATGCGCATGCCTGGCAAGTTTCAGTTTCTTTAGAAACTCCCGATGTGATTTTTACCCCTAGGACCCAAGTGACCTTGACGAATAATCAACAAATCAAAAGGTCCTAGTCAAGTTCAACCCGTCATTATCTTGATTGCGTTAAACCCACCCGCACGACCCTTGACGAATAATCAACAAAGTCGTACGACTGTCCTAACCAATCCACATATCCATACGACAGAAAGCATTACAGAGCTACCGCACACTACGCCTCGGCGAATAGCAACGACAAACGTAGCGCGAATACTAAGCAATACTAATCTGAAATGACGGAGGGCTACGGCTGGTTTTTGGCGAAAAACCTTTAACATAATGAACTTGATATCGTTGAAGGAACCGGATAACTTTTTATAAAAATATAGTGACGAAAACCTTTGCTAAAGAGGTCACTCCCGGTGAAGGGATCTCGGCTCTTTCCCCGTAGAATGAGGTGCAGGATATTCCAACTGAATACCACGATGCAAAGCAAAAGTAATCGGCTATAGTGAAGTTAATTCCCTGACGCAAACTTCTGTCCAAGGGGTCACTCCCGGTGAAGGGATCTCGGCCCTTGCCTCGTCGACTGAGGAGCAGGATATTCCAAATGAATACCACGATGCAAAACAAAAGTGAACGTCCTTGCAATAACAGCTTTTTGATAAGTGTTCCAACAACATCAGAATAGGTTTGTTTTTAACTTGCATTGATCCGAATCAACGCAGTCCCATCAATTGATCACACCACAAAGAACGAAAATATACTGATGTACGTATATGCCATCCGCATTCGCCACTGGGTCCCGTCATTACCCGTTAGGTTAGCTAACTAACGACAGAGCGGGGACTGGACTAGCGCGGATGCAAAACATATACAACATCTACCAATATATAAACCAATATATTATATTTCGCTCAAGGCGTGATAAAATGCAACATCACGAAAATGTACAGCATCACAGAACAATACAGATATCTGGAATCCCCGGGTTTCACAGAGCCACTGCTGAAACCCGACGTTCCCCTGGTCGTGTGGATAGCCTGTGCAACGAAATCCTAGACCCCTACGGGCGCGGCAAGTCACCCGCCAAAACCTGAAGTGAGGCAGCCCCCTTCAGCACCGTGAATGGACCACCCAGCACTTCACAGAATCTGGTAACTTGGGCACCCCTCCTGGGTCAACCTGTACCCCCTACGAGTGCGGCGAATGGCCCGCCAATCCTAGAGTGAAGCTCCCTTCGTCTCAATGCCATGAGATGCGGGCCCGTTGCCCTCTAGAACCCGGCTATCCGTGCACCCCTCCGCGGGGTAATTCTAGTACAGAAAGTAAAATATACATACAACGGGTACATCGACCGCAACCAGGTCGTGCCCCAAAAGAATAATACAAACAGGCAGTGACGGCAGTCCACATGTCGGACGCTCGTCCCGCAATATCAAATGTACATATAAAACAAAACTGTACTAACATTGCATCCAGGCTATCCCCCACGACCGATCCGCAAAATCACAGCAATACAAAGAACATCAACGTGAATGTCACGTTCGCAAATCCGTCCAACCGGGCTATAGCAGTTAGACAGGATTTACCGATCAAGTGACATTCACGGTCAGAGATATAATGTAAATACTGTGAAATAATATGTTTAAAATATCCGATCGAACAAATTCACCGATGTGGGCCCCAAGCAGTACTGTAGCACTTACAGAAAATCTGGGCCCAAAAAGAATGTTCCAAAAACCCTATTTCCAGCCCACAAGCCCACTGCAAAGAAATGATCACATGAACCCACACTCCTGCGGCGGAACCGCGGCCAAAGAGGGGTTATGGCCGCGGTTCCGCGGTCATACGGAGGGATCGTGTCATCAAATTTTTCCAGTGTTCTTAGAACTCCCTGCACATCATTCTGAGACAACCTGAAAAATTTTTGGACTCCAAAAAATTTCGACAGAAACTGATAGTGCTTGAAAACGCGGTTTCGGGATTTTGTTCGATCGGAAACGTAAAACACATTAAACCAAGCTAGACTAGGTTAATGGCATGGCTCTGATACCATGTTGCGCCACGGCAGCGCCCCGGCCGTCTATCCGAAGCCAAAATGCGGAATCAAAATTTTTCTTAACTTTCAAACTGGCGCTACCGCGGACAATATACCCGGATAGTAACCATTAACCGATACTAGCTATCAAGAGAAAGGGTGAGAGATATACCGAGTGATCCGAGTCCTCCGATCTTCTCTTCATCGTCCCGATCTCCCGCGGAAAGTCTTGTCTCCATATCGTCGCCTCCTCGCCGGAAGGGCACCACATCGCCTGCGTCTTTTACGGGCTCCCGCCTCGATACCGAGGCAACTCGGGCATGAAGCCGGCAAGTCGACATACCCAAGATTTGCTGTAGAATGTAGTGTAGAAACTTTGTCTCTTGGAGTTTATGTAGTTGCCATTGATAAATGGAGGAAGAGGTAAAGAAAATTGGTGCTTTCAATTTTCTAGCAAGAAGAAGATGAGATGAAGAATTCCTCACATAACAAAATGAACTCTCTCTTTTTCTTCTCTCAAGTGTGACCTCTCTCATCTAGTGAGAATGGTGGAGGAAAGGAATATCAAACCATAACAAGAAGGGAGGTGAGTGTAGTAAAAGCAAGGGGGTGACCACATCCAAAAGGAAATGATCATTCTCTCAAATCAATTTCTAATCACTTCTAATCTCAAAAAGCAAGCCATCATGAAAAGCAAAGATGCTTAATCTATCATAATGCGACAAGTGCAAGAAACCCCTCCACAAAAGTTATTTGCAAACTTGCAAATAACCCCCTTCTATCGGAAAAGTCCGGTCGGGAAAGAACAAAGGAAAAACGGCCGGAACGGAATGCAAACTGGCAACTCCAGAAAACTGGTCCTGTAATAAATTACAGGAAAACCCCGACACTGTGCATACACACCCGCATCTGTATTCCGACCGGATACAAATGCAATGAGACAAAATCTACACTGTACTATACTAGGATCCGGCTTAAACCAAAGTCGGCTAGTAATATCCGTTCGATCCTGATCCGTGCAATACCGCACGTATCTGATCGAACCCTGCCATATATCCATACGGCCACTAGTACAAACCGTCTGATCCTGATCCGTGCAATACTGCACGTATCTGATCGGACCCTGCCATATCTCCAAACGGCCTCTACAGCGTTTCGCCCGAAAACTTGAGTAACTGAAAGTGTGGTGGACTCTAAAAACTCGTCAATACTATGGCTGTGGATTTAACCACCAGCACGTCAGAGGTATAAGCCAATACGTGACGGGCCACCAGCTATTGACCAAAAGGGACGTCGATGAGCGAACTCATCCTGACAACCTACTGAGCCTGTCAGTGACAATATCCGTACAGTCCGGTCCGTTCGTCTATGAGCATCGCATGTCGGGTCTAGGGGGTTGGTAAAAGTCAGAACCCCAAAAGCGGTACAAGTCGTGTCAGAGTGTAGCCCAGAACACCCTGAGATACTACTGGAATACCTACCAGTAAATCTCCTGCCTCGGCCGAGGGCTTTGTGTAATGGCTCTTCTAGACACAGCGCGACCTCACCCCCAATACCGGGAGAGACGAACACCTGAAGATCCGCTCACTGCCTCCATGTGGCTCGGGACTGTACCCAACTAAAACCTGTTTGCACGACTCCTTTGAGCCGTGGTAGGGTAGTAATCAAAGTACAGTGGGAACTCATACGAGACAAATGACGATCCCCAGGTCGATGAACTAACCTGTACACATGTCACCAGGGAACTGCTATCTGACGTCAGGTATAAGACCAACTAGCATGTTCCCGGCGAGTCCTGTCCGGTGTACTCATAACCCAATGAGCACCTGTATACATCTTAGGTGAACCAACTGACACCAGTGGCTTGTGAGACCGGCCACCGCCCTTCGTCGGGGTCTCGACTATATACACTAGTCTACTCTGGAGAATCGATGCCCTGTCTCGAAACTCCTACAACTAGGGACCATTTAACGATGTGCTTATAGACCACCAGCTCTCACGTATATGATCGCCCTCATACTGCTGGCAGTCAAGCAAGAATCCTAGGGGCTCTATCAGCGTGTAATAGCGACCTGTAAGGTCACCTGAAGCAGTACACGATGATAAAGGTAAACCAGATAGCATACTATCATCTCGAGTAAGACTGTCCTACCGGGATAGGTCCTCCCTTAATCATTGCAATCACGTGCCTGTGATCCAATAATTGACTCTGAGGGCACTATCTCCAACATTACATTGTTAGGCATGAAATCTCGGATATGTGATATTCCGGATTTGTGTTGTCTAAAAGAAGTTACGATTCCAATTGTTGTAGTTTTTCATTTTATTTCTCTGTGACCGTAAGTGTAATATGTGGTGTATCGTCGGTTTCGTTGCTATACATCAACGACAATCAGGGCACGCATACTTACTTACATTGATGATATATGATATTATGTGTTACTGAGATTTGATGTGCAGGATTGTCGTGATTGAATAGCCGGGGGTTTTATGTGAGATGTGAGTTTTCTTTTCATTCATGTAAAATTAAATTGTATGTAATATTCTTTTATTTGGGGCACTTCCGGGTTGAGGATGTTGTCACCAGTGTTGTATATTATTTACTTTTCCGCATTAGGATAGACCCAAGAAAGAGGGCACAAGTGACCGTGTTCTAAGGTTCAGTGGGAGGCCATCTCGAGGAGTCGAGACCAGGTATCCTAAACTCCAGAATTGGTAGGGTCACTTTCCGCTCTCGTAGGGGTCTAGGGGTGTGGGCTTGGCTATTCATCGCGACCGTGGAATCCGTATTTTCTATTGCTGGCTAAATACAAAATACGGACCTCCAAGATATTCTATATTAAATGTGCTTCTGCTGCTTATTTGATGTGATCATTTAATATATATCTGAGACGAATGCAATATTATATATATGATATATAATAGACGTTGCTTATCTTTTGCACCCGCACTAGCCCCGTCCTGGTATGCCGTTAGTTAAGTAACCTTGTTGGCTATAGTGCCCTTAAGACAATTATCATAGTCGCGGACTTGTGATTGTGATGATTGAAGAAGGACCTATACCGATAAAACAGTCTTACTCAAGATGATAGTATGCTATCTGGTATGTCTTTATCATCATGTACATGTTGATATAGCCCATAAGATTCTTGCTTGGCTGCCAGCATTATGATGGCGATCATATATGTGGGAGCTGAGGTTTATAAGCACATCCTTAAATGTCCCTAGTCGTAGGAGTATCGAGATCGGGCATCGATACTCCAGTATAGACTCGTGTATACTGATCGAGACCCCGACGAGGGGCGGTGGCCAGGTCTCACAAGCCATTGGTGTTAGTTTGTTCACCTAAGATAGTATGCAGGTGCTCATTGGGTTATGAGTACACTGGACGGACTCGCCGGGAACCTGCTAATTGGTATTATACCTATTTTCAGATAGCAGTTCCTAGGTGACATGTGTACAGGTTAGTCTGTTGACCTGAGATCATCATTTGTCTCGTGTGAGTTCCCACTGTGCTTTGATTACTACCCTACCACGGCTCAAAGGAGTTGTGCAAACAGGTTTTAGTTGGGTACAGTCCCGAGCCACATGGAGGCAGTGATCGGATCGTCGGGGATTCGTCTCTCCCGGTATTAGGGGTTGATGTCGCGTTGTGTACGGGTGGCCATCACCACAAATCCATGGCCATGGTAGACGAGGATTACCGATCAAGGATCGATAGTTTCTCAGGAGGTGATGGGTATCATGCCGACACTAAATATCGCGTTGTTAGGGGTCTGACTTTATCCATCCCCTTATACTTGATATGCGATACTCTTGGACAAACATACCGGACTGTACGGATATTGTCACTGTCAGGCTCAGTAAGGGTTCAGGATGAGTTTGCTCGTCGGCCTCCTTTTTGCTCAATACCTGTGTAGCCGTTACGTACAGCTAGTGCCGCTGACGTGCTTGTGGTTAAACCCACCGCCATCGTATTAACGAGTCTTTAGAGTCCAACACAGTGGGTTTTCACGGTTCAGGCGATATGGTGTACATGGTGTATGTTGGTACATACAGGTGTCCGATTAAATATATGCATGCTGCGCAAACTTTAATCGGACGGTTGATAATACTAGCGGCTTAGGATTAAGCCGGATTATTAAATCGGGTTTTTGATTTAATAATTTATATATGTATTTGTATATACGTATTCTAGTATTATTGTTCCCTATTCAATTTCTCTCTTGGCTATTCGTATTTTTGTATGAATACATGTATATGTATTTCGATACATGTACCGAGAAGTATTCCGTATTTTATAAGGAATAGCTTCTAGAAGGTGCCACCTCATTTGTATGAATTTCCATTTATGGAAATTCATTTGTTTAACAAATGAGGTGGAGGGTGTGAGGTGGCACAAGCATGGCATGAACATGGATTCAAAGTATGGTTGGCATTGTTTATTGTTTTAATTGTTTAATTTGAAAAAGGAAATGATATTTTTTTGTGATTGAGAGAGAGGGGGGCCGGCCACATTATTGGGGGAATGGGGGTTCATTTCTTTTGGCTAATGACATTAATCACTCCCTCACTCTCTCATGCTCTCAAGGAAAAACAATTAGCCATTTTTCTCATGCCAAGTCTTCATCACCTCCTTCTTGATCTTCTATGGTTGCTCCATGAGCACTAAGGGTAGAGAGAAAAATGTAGTGACACTGCCATACACACCCTACTCTCTATAGCTAGCGACTTTGGAGCGTAGGTTACCTCGTTTGTCGAGGTTGGAGCTTGCACCGTTTCCCTCGGGTGGATCATCGGAGATGGAGGAAGACCGGCAACCAAATATCGTCAAAGAAACACAAGGAGCTTGGAATGAAGACCAAAGGACTCGGATCATCTTGGTATAACCATTCTAACCTCTTTATCAGTTTTCTAGTTAAGGGTTTAGGGTCGATCCGGGAATCGGGTAGCGGCAGCGTCGGTTTTAGAAATTTTTGTTTTGCATTTTGGCCACCGTTTCATGGCCGGGGCGCTGCCGCAACCCTTCATGGTATCAGAGCCACCCTTTAAACCCTTTACTAGCTTGTTTAAACATGCTAAAAAGATCAATCTACGGAAATTGCCAAAATCACGATTTCATTTTCTGTCTGTTGTCGATTTTCAAATGTGGTCAAAAAATTATTTCAGACATCTTAAAAATCCGTGCAGGCGATTTTATGGGTACACAAAAAGTTTGGGCTCATGATTCCACTAAAGCGCCGCGGATCCACCGCATTAAGCCCTAATTGGCGGCGGTTCCGCGGCCATTTAGTAGTAATGGGCTTCGAAATTTTTCCTGTAGCCCACTGACTTGGAATTGTGAATTTTGTAATATCCTGTTTTGGCCCAGGTTTCTGTGAAGTGTTGGTTTTGCTATTGGGGCCAATTTGGAACTTAGTCGATCGATATTTTAAGTGTGTGACTATCAGTACATACATTATAATCTGCGACCGTGAATGTCATTTGATCGGTAAACCCATCTAACTGCTATATGTTCCTTTAAATGGGTTTGCGAACGTGACATTCACGTTGATGTTCTGTGTTGTGCTGTGATGTTGGTTGGATCGTCGTGGTAGATAGCAATGGTCTAATGTTAGTACAGTTTTATTTCTTTTGTACATTTAATATTGTGCGGTGAGCGTCCGACATGTGGACTACCGTCACTGCCAGTTTGTATATTATTCTTTTGGGGCACGACCGGGTTGAGGTCGATGTCACCCTTGTATATTATTTTATTTTCTATACTAGAATTACCCCACGGTGGAGTGCACGAATAGCCGGATTCTATAAGGCAACTGGTCTGCATCTCATGGCGTTGGGACGGAGGGGACCTTACTCTAGAATTGGCAGGCTATTCGCCGCACTCGTAGGGGGTATAGGTGACCCAGGAGGGGTGCTCAAGTTACCGGATTCCGTGAAATGCTGGGTGGTCCATTCACGTTGCTGAAAGGGGCTGCCTCACTTCTGGTTTTGGCGGGTAACTTGCCACGCTCGTAGGGGTCTAGGTTTCATTGCACATGCTATCCACACGACAGGGAACGTCGGGTCTCACTTGCAGCTCAAGCGAAACCCGGGGCTCCAGATTATCCACCATTCTGTATTGCTTCTGTGATGTTTCTGTGATGTTGCTTTATATCATGCCTGGGACGATTGTTATATATATATATATATATATATATATATATATATATATATTAGTAGATGTTGTATATGTTTTGCACCCGTGCTAGTCCAGCCCCCGCTCTGTCGTTAGTTAAGTAACCTAACGGGTGATGACGGGGCCCAGTGGCGAATGCGGATGGCATATACATACATTTTATTTTCGTTCTTTTCTGGTATTATTAATTGATGGGACTGCATTGATTCTTATCAATGCAAGGATAAAACAAACCTATATATATATATGATGTTGTTGGAACCAAGATTTTAAAAACTGACATTACAGACGTTCTCTTTTGCTTTGCACAGTGGTATTCGGTTATGAATATCCAGCACCTCATTCGACGAGGCAAGGGCCGAGATTCCTTCATCGGGAGTGACCCCTTGAGTATAAGTTTGCGTCAACGTAATAACTTCACTATAGTCGATTCTTTTGCTTTGCATTGTGGTATTCATTTTGGAATATCCTGCACCTCATTCTACGAGGAAAGAGCCGAGATCCTTTCACCGGGAGTGACCTCTTTAGCAAGAGTTTTCGCTACTATATATTTGTAAAACCAGGATTCCTTCAACGATATCAAGTTCATTACGTTAAAGGTTTTTCGCTAAAAACCAGCCGTAGCCCTCCGTCATTTCAGACGAGTATTGCTTAGTATTCGTGCTACGTATGTTGACCTAGTCAAGGTGTAGTGTTCGGTAGCTCTGTAGTACTTTTCTGTTGCATGGATATGCGATTGGTTAGGAAAGTCGTACGGTCATGTTGACCTAGTCAAGGGCTCGTACGGGTGGGTCTAACTAATCCAGGATAATGACGGGTTGAACTTGACTTGTGACTTATGATATGTTGACCTAGTCAAGGTCATAAGCCGCTCGGGGTAAAAATCATATCGGGAGTTTCAAACATACAGGAAACTTGCCAGGCTTGCACATACCTTCTGGAGTGTGGTGACTTGATTGGCTTCCATCAAGTTATCATGCGATGATAGTCGAATCCCGATTCCCACTGATTAGTAGGATTACTCCTCGGGTGAATCCGACTAATTCTCCTTTTAGGTTTGGAGGAGAATTCGAGGATACAGTGGGAGCCATCTAGATTAGATAAAATTATTAACCATTATGATCTAGGTTAGAGTGCACGGTGAGGGTTTCTTTTCTCTCTCTCTGGCTGCGACTATGACACGACCTTTGACTAAAAACTTATGAACCAAGTTAACCGAACCTTCTTAAAACACTTTGGCTTTTGGAATGTCACGGTGTCGCATATATCAATGCAACTTCTATATCACCTTTACATTTCTCTAGAACACTCCGTATCACTACGGATATCCACTTCTATTGGATAAATCCATCATATAGTTACATACGAACTCGAAGGAACATTTTCGAGGATGGATTCTGGTTCTGGAGAGATTGAATAGGATTATTCAGATGTCTTTTCCCATTACCTTCTCTTAGATTGCGAGGGCTACTAGAATTAGGAGAGTACACCTATTACGCTTATTGGATAGTCTTCTTCCAAACCTTAGGCTGGTGCCGAAGGGTAGGGAAAGAAGAAAACCAATTAGCCTAAAGAAGGTGTACAGAAGGTAATAAGTAAAGACATAATAAAGGGATTAGAGTGAGGGCAGGTAAGTATATGGTTACTGTCATGATTCAGGATAATGAAAGAGGCATTACTAGGACCACCAGTTAACCCCTTTGAAACATTTTTCATGTTTCTGTTTTACTGTGCGATGTCAGTTGAAAACTGTTTTCCCAATAAGAATCTAACTCCAGGGTATGTGTTTACCAGATCAATTTCTCACATCTGTATGTTATTACGGATGGTGAGTGGAAGTAAGATATGTTGGAGATAGTGCCCTCAGAGTCAATTATTGGATCACAGGCACGTGATTGCAATGATTGAGGGAGGACCTAACCCGGTAGAACAGTCTTACTCGAGATGATAGTATGCTATCAGGTTTACCTTTATCATCGTGTACTGCTTTAGGTGACATGACATGTCACTATTGCACGTTGATAGAGCCCCTAGGATTCTTGCTTGACCACCAGCAGTATGAGGGCGATCATATAAGTGGGAGCTGGGGGTCTACAAACGTATCCTTAAAAGGTCCCTAGTCGTGGGAGTTTCGAGACCGGGCATCGATACTCCATTAGTAGACTAGTGTATACAGTCGAGACCCCGACGAGGGGCGGTGGCCGGTCTCACAAGCCACTGGTGTCAGTTGGATCACCTAAGATGTATACAGGTGCTCATTGGGTTATGAGTACACCGACAGGACTCGCCGGGAACATGCTAGTTGGTCATATACCAGACGTCAGATGGCAGTTCCCTGGTGACATGTGTGCAGGTTAGTTCATCGACCTGGGGATCGTCATTTGTCTCGTGTGAGTTCCCACTGTACTTTGATTACTACCCTACCACGGCTCAAAGGAGTCGTGCAAACAGGTTTTAGTTGGGTACAGTCCCGATCCACATGGAGGCAGTGAGCGTATCTTCAGGGGTTCGTCTCTCCCGGTATTGGGGGTGAGGTCGTGCTGTGTCTAGGAGAGCCATTACACAAAGTCCTTGGCCAAGGCAAGGAGATTTACTGGTAGGTATTCCAGTAGTATCTCAGGGTGTTCTGGGCTACACTCCGACACGACTTGTACCGCTTTTGGGGGTCTGACTTTTACCAACCCCCTAGGCCCGCCATGCGATACTCATAGACGAACGGACCGGACTGCACGGATATTGTCACTGACAGGCTCAGTAGGGTGTCAGGATGAGTTCGCTCATCGACGTCCCTTTTAGTCAATAGCTGGTGGCCCGTTACGTATTGGCTTATACCTCTGACGGGCTAGTGGTTAAATCCACAGCCATTGTATTGACGAGTCTTTAGAGTCCACCACACTTTCAGTTACTCAAGCTTTCGGGCGAAACGCTGTAGAGGCCGTATGGAGATATGGCAGGGTCCGATCAGATACGTGCGGTATTGCACGGATCAGGATCGGACAGTTATGTACTAGTGGCCGTATAGTTATATGGCAGGGTTCGATCAGATACGTGCGGTATTGCACGGATCAGGATCGAACGGATATTACTAGCCGGCTTTGGTTTAAGCCGGTCCTAGTTTAGTACAGTGTAGATTTTGTCTTATTGCATTTGTATCCGGACGGAATACAGATGCGGGTGTGTATGCACAGTATCGGGGTTTTCCTGTAATTTATTACGGGACCAGTTTTCTGGAGTTGCCAGTTTGCATTCCGTTCCGGCCGGTTTTCCTTTGTTCTTTCCCGGCCGGACTTTTCCGATGGAGGGGGTTATTTGCAGTTTTGCAAATTACTTTTGTGGAGGGGGTTTCTTGCAAAAGTATTGATTATGATATCTTGCTCCATGCTTTTGCTTTATTGTGACATGAAAGGGTATGGTTTGAAAAAGGTATAGCATGGTTGTATGTTTTCTTGTCTCTTGATGTGGTCACCTCTTTCATCTCCTACACTCACCTCCCTTCATGCTTCATAACCCTTTGCTCCACCATTTTCTAAGTAAGAAGGTTTTCATTAGAAAAGTGAGAAGAAAAAAGGAGAAGATGAGAGCTTCATCTTTGAGAGAGTAGCATTCTTGATCTCATTTTTACATGCTAGAAAAATGGAAGCACCATTTTTCTTCTTGATTCCTCCATCATCTTTCAAAGGCAACAAACCCCAAAGTGAGACATCCACTCTACACTACACTTCCTACAGCATATCTTGAGAATGTCGAGTTGCCGGCTTCATGCGCGAGTTGCCTTGGTATTGAGGTGGGAGCCCGTAAAAGTACCCGGCTTCGTGGTGCCCTTTCCGACGAGGAGGAGATGGACGGAGATCCCGCGAGGAGATCGGAGTGGAGATGAAGACCGGAGGACTTGGATCGTCGGTATACATCTCTAACCCGTATTCTAGTTAGCTTAGATTTGTTTAATGGTTACGATCCGGAGTTTAGTGCGCGGTGGTGCCGGTTTGCAAAGTCCGCAAAAATTTAAGTTGTTCACCGCTTCCGCATTCCGGCGTCGGATTGACGGCCGGGGCGCCGCCGTGCACTTACAGTGGTATCAGAGCCTCGCCATTAACTTAGTCTAGCTTTGTGTAATGTGTTTGCATTTCCGATCGATCAAAAAGTTCCAAAACTGCATTTTAGTTTGCATCAGTTTCTGTTGAAAATTTTTGGTGTCGTAAAATTTTTCAGGTTGTAAAATATTGATGTACTGGAAAATCTAAGAGTTCTGTAAAATTTTGATGAAGTAACTCCACAGTTGGAGCGCGGAACCGCCGCGAAAACCCCATTAGTGCGGCCCTTCCGCCGCGGACTATTCACATCACTTCACCAATTTTTTACAGAGGCCTTCTGGGCTTAAAATAGGGGTTTTGGAATATTAAAGTTGGGCCAATTATTTCTGTGAGTGCTACAGTTTTCTTTGGGGCCCACTTGTTAATTGTTTGATCAATCGGAAAAATTTTAAACACATTTTTCACAGTATTTACATTATATCTGCGATCGTGAATGTCACTCGATCGGTAAATCCGGTCTAACTGCTATAGCCCGGTTAGACGGATTTGCGAACGTGACTTTCACGTTGATGTTCTATGTATTTGCTGTGATGTTGCGGATCGGTCGTGGGGGATAGCCTGGATGCAATGCTAGTACAGTGTTGTTGTATTATGTACATTTGATATTGCGGGACGAGCGTCCGACATGTGGACTGCCGTCACTGCCTGATTGTATTATTCTTTTGGGGCACGACCTGGTTGCGGTCGATGTACCCGGTGTATGTATATTTTACTTTCTGTACTAGGGTTACCCCGCGGAGGGGTGCACGGATAGCCGGGTTCTAGAGGGCAACGGGCCCGCATCTCAGGGCATTGAGACGGAGGGGGCTTCAGTCTGGAATTGGCGGGCTATTCGCCGCACTCGTAGGGGGTACAGGTTGACCCAGGAGGGGTGCCCAAGTTACCGGATTCCGTGAAGTGATGGGTGGTCCATTCACGGCACTGAAGGGGGCTGCCTCGCTTCAGGTTTTGGCGGGTGACTTGCCGCACCCGTAGGGGTCTAGGTTTTCATTGCACAGGCTATCCACACGACCAGGGGAACGTCGGGTTTCAGTAGTGGCTCTGTGAAACCCGGGGATCCCAGATATCTGTATTGTTCTATGATGCTGTACATTTCTGTGATGTTGCATTTTTATTCACGCCTTGAGCGAAATATAATATATTGGTATATATATTAGTAGATGTTGTATATGTTTTTCATCCGCGCTAGTCCAGTCCCCGCTCTGTCGTTAGTAAGCTAACCTAACGAGTGATGACGGGACCCAGTGGCGAATGCGAATGGCATATACATACGTCAGTATATTTTCGTTCTTTGTGGTGTGATCAATTGATGGGATTGCATTGATTCGGATCAATGCAAGTTTAACAAACCTATTCTGATGTTGTTGGAACACTTTTCAAAAAGCTGTTATTGCAAGGACGTTCACTTTTGTTTTGCATCGTGGTATTCAGTTGGAATATCCTGCTCCTCAGTCGACGAGGCAAGGGCCGAGATCCCTTCACCGGGAGTGACCCCTTGGACAGAAGTTTGCGTCAGGGCATTAACTTCACTATAGCCGATTACTTTTGCTTTGCACAGTGATATTCGGTTATGAATATCCAGCACCCCATCCTACGGGGAAAGAGCCGAGATCCCTTCACCGGGAGTGACCTCTTTAGTAAAGGTTTTCGTCACTATATTTTCTAAAAAGCTATCCGTTCCTTCAACGATATCAAGTTCATTACGTTAAAGGTTTTCGCCAGAAACCATTCGTAGCCCTCCGTCGTTTCATATGGGTAGTCAATAGTATTCAAGCTGTGTTTGTTGGCCAAAGTCAAGGCACAGTGTTTGGTAGCTGTTGGGTATTCATATGCAGCATAGATAGATGCGTTGGTTTGGAACAGTCGTACTGCCTTGTTGGCCAAAGTCAAGGGTATGTACGGGTGGATTCAAATTAACCTGGAGAATGACGGACAGAACTTGACATGTGACTTATGATTTGTTGGCCAAAGTCAAGGTCATAAGAGCATGGGGTAAAAATCCACATCGGGAGTTTCAAAAGAACTGAAACTTGCCAGATATGCGCATACCTTCTGGAGTGTGATGATGTGAGCGGATTACGTCACGTTATCATGCGATGAGAGTTGGATCCCGATTCCCACTGATGAGTTGGTTTACTCCTCGGGTGTTCCCGACTAATTCTTCTTTCAGGTTTGGAGGAGAATTTGAGGTACAGTGGAAGGTTTCCAGATTAGATAAATTTGTAACCATTCTGATCTAGGTTAGAGTGCACGCTGAGTGTTTCTTTTCTCTCTCTCTCTGGCAGCGACCATTTGACCCGACCCTAAGACCATGACTCAGTGACCAAGTTGACCGAACCTTCTTAAACACTGGCTTTTGGATTGTCAGAGTTGCAGACCTCATTGCCACTCCTACTTTTACCCTTTTCTCCAGGACACCCCGTATTACTACGAACGTCCACTTCCATTGGACAAAACCATCGTATGGTTATATACGAACTCGAAGGAATTTATTCGAGGATGGTTTCCGGTTTTGGAGAAAACGGATAGGATTATTCAGTTGTCTTTTCTCTTCACCCTCTCTCAGGTTGCGAGTACTCCTTAGTTTAGGAGTAGTACACCTATTATGCAAATTGGATAGTCTTCTTCCAAACCATAGGCTGGTGCCGACCGGTAGGGAATGAAGAAAACCAGTTAGCCTAAACAGTGTACAGAAGGTATTAAGTTCAGACAAAGCAAGGGATTAGTAAGAGGGCAAAGTAAACTGCGACTGATATTCACGACCAAACCAAGTATTTCTTCGCCAATCCTAAATCACCTTTGTATTTCTCCAGGACACTCCGTATCACTACGAAGATCCACAGTATATTGGATACTCCATCGTATGGTTATATACGAACTCGAAAGGAACTTGTTCCAGTTCGGGGATGGATTCTGGTCCAGGAGAAATAGGAATAAGGTTTATTCGGTTGTCTTTTATCTTCACCTCTCTCGCATTGCGAGTGCTCCTAGGACTAGGACAGTACACCCATTGTGCTTATTGGATAGTCTTCTTCCAAACCATAGGCTGGTGCCGAACGGTAGGGAAGGAAGAAAACCATTTGGCCTAAAGGGGTGTGCAGAAGGTAAAGACTAAAGACATATGAAGGGATTTGGAGAGGTGGCAGAGAACTATACGGTTACAGTCGTGAATCTGGAAGAGGCATTACTAGGAATACCAGAATACCCCAATGAAACATTTCAATGTTTCAGTCTCACTATGTACTGTTAAAAGGAAACTGATTTCCCAATTAGATACTTACTCCAGGGTATGTATTTACCAGGTACGATTCTCACATCTGTATGGTTTTTACAGATGATGAGTGGGAGTAAGTTATTGGGAATTGGGTGATTATCCTCATTATATCGGGATTAATTGTAATCGGTGATATTTGAGGAAATCACCTGGGCTGTTTGCCGGTCGGCAAATATTTGGTTTTGAATATCCGCTGTTATGCACCAATTTCAAATTGATATATCTGTACGTCTATTTTCATAGAGTGAGATATGCCTTTCTGAAATTATGTCTACGACATTTACCTATATCAGTGGATGGTTAGGTAAGGAGCATTAAACAGCGGTGTAATTCTTCTTAACCATAAGTACAGTTTTCAACCTACGGCACATAGTGAATGAGTTATCAGACTCAAGGGACTTATACAGAGTATTGTATGTTGTCCAGGGTCCATCAGGACAGAGGGGTTGGTCCTCGTACTACATTCAGTTTACTTATGACTTCTCTAGTTTTTAGACAGGTGTTTCGTGGAAACACAGGGTCCGAATTTGGAGAAGTTATTGGTATTTGAATAGAGTGGAGAACCAGGTGTCGCAAGTATCGGGATTCTTCAAAGAGATCGAAGATGTAGATACTTGTGTATGGTATTCAGTTGATAGTAATGATAAAGAGATCTTGCTTCTCTTTCAGGTTACTCATAATTGGAAGTATTCCTAAGTTGAGTAACGCTGGTCGGCCTCCTTCCATTTAGTTGACATGCGCTGGGGACAGCTGCATGATTTGAATCTGGTTCAATTAAATCAGTGCCTCTGGTTCTATATTGGATATAGTACAGTTCATATCTTAACATTGTTAAGGTACGGGGAGTTGTCCGGCTTATGATTAAAACCAGACTCTGGATAACTCAAGGCACGTTTCTGTAATTGCTGTTTGTGGGTTGACCCAGGCTATGACGAGGGTTGACTTTCTACCATCTGGAAGATCAATAGTGATATTGTTCTTAACTCGCCACATTTTAAAAGAAATGGTTATTTTTCAGAAAACAGTAGTGGGAGTATGGTAGAACTGGAAGCGATTCCAGAACCGCAAACGATTACTGGAGATTTGATAAGGAACCTAAAGATTCAATCTGATTTGACATTCCATTGGCCACTCCGCAGAAAAGGTGGGTAACTTCAGGCACCTGAGAGGTACTCCGGTAGCCTCAAGGACGGTGACAGGGAAGTTCTTGTTTACCCACACTTGCCATTGTTGTTGTTCCAGGCTGCGAGACCCGGCAGGAGGATGAGTATAGCGTCGTTCTAAACTAGCTTTAGAAGTGCACGTCTATATGACTTTGCCAGAGGGTTGTCGTAGTCAGTGGGAGCAGCGGAAGCATTGGTGGACATCAGGCTTATGTCTGTTTATAGACTAAAGCAGATATAGCGGAGATAGATCATCTAATTCTGATGTGACAGTCATGGGTTTGACGTCATCAGAATAGGGGATGGATCTGTTGAGAAGATAGTAGGGTGTGATATCCGGGTTTTGGATGACATACACAAAGTAGGAAAAGAAACTCCTATACTACAATCGGTTATTCTTTGGTCGTCACACAGTGGTTTCTCCACAAGGAACTTGGACACAATATCAGACATACTGGTTACTAGATCTATGGTTTTGGATCTAGATTTGGGTGGTTTCCCAATCAGGGTACCTTGACAGCATTCTAAGAGTATTTAGAATGGACGACTCCTGGCACGGAAGTGTACCTGCAGGTAATGGAGTCACCCTCTCTAAAGGTGTCTTATAGACTAAAGTAGAGAGGGATGTGCATGATTGGCAGATCACTTGCTTAGGCAATTGAGTCAATCATGAGATGTGAAGTACCACACCAGATGTTGTTCTTGCACTAGATGCAATAAGTTGATATTGATCCAATCCTGGAGGAACAGTCGGAAGCAGTTTTAGAACATAAGTGGCTGTTCTAGGGATATGATAACGAAAGCCCTATTCGGGAAACAGTTATCATTCCAGGCTTCCAAGGTGACCTGGACGACAAGGAGGTTGTCAGAGTTACAGTTTTCCTTCTGACGAGGGGCAGTATTTTGGACAGGTGATCCAAGGCAATACTGAGGGAGGCATGGTGCAGGATACTGATTAAGTTCAGTTGACGATACAGTCTAAGAAGTTTGGATTTGGAGTTCATTTATGAGCTGAGTCCCATCAGACATCCAGACACTCTAAGACAGGTATTGCTCATTTCGGGAGATGGCATTCTCCGCGAACTTGAGATATAGAGAGATATAGAAAGAAACTTCAGAGCGGATCCACTCACTAAGGCTATTCCTCGAACGCAATAGTTTCGCAAACAGGTTTTGTGCGATTGACTAGTAGAGGAGTTGGGTGTTCGGTATCACACGGGCTGTGAGTATGCGACATCGCAATAATTAGCCTTGAGTGCAAGTGGGAGATTGTTGGAGATAGTGCCCTCAGAGTCAATTATTGGATCACAGGCACGTGATTGCAATGATTGAGGGAGGACCTATCCCGGTAGAACAGTCTTACTCGAGATGATAGTATGCTATCAGGTTTACCTTTATCATCGTGTACTGCTTTAGGTGACATGACATGTCACTATTGCACGTTGATAGAGCCCCTAGGATTCTTGCTTGACCACCAGCAGTATGAGGGCGATCATATAAGTGGGAGCTGGGGGTCTACAAACGTATCCTTAAAAGGTCCCTAGTCGTGGGAGTTTCGAGACCGGGCATCGATACTCCATTAGTAGACTAGTGTATACAGTCGAGACCCCGACGAGGGGCGGTGGCCGGTCTCACAAGCCACTGGTGTCAGTTGGATCACCTAAGATGTATACAGGTGCTCATTGGGTTATGAGTACACCGGACAGGACTCGCCGGGAACATGCTAGTTGGTCATATACCAGACGTCAGATGGCAGTTCCCTGGTGACATGTGTGCAGGTTAGTTCATCGACCTGGGGATCGTCATTTGTCTCGTGTGAGTTCCCACTGTACTTTGATTACTACCCTACCACGGCTCAAAGGAGTCGTGCAAACAGGTTTTAGTTGGGTACAGTCCCGATCCACATGGAGGCAGTGAGCGTATCTTCAGGGGTTCGTCTCTCCCGGTATTGGGGGTGAGGTCGTGCTGTGTCTAGGAGAGCCATTACACAAAGTCCTTGGCCAAGGCAAGGAGATTTACTGGTAGGTATTCCAGTAGTATCTCAGGGTGTTCTTGGCTACACTCCGACACGACTTGTACCGCTTTTGGGGGTCTGACTTTTACCAACCCCCTAGGCCCGCCATGCGATACTCATAGACGAACGGACCGGACTGCACGGATATTGTCACTGACAGGCTCAGTAGGGTGTCAGGATGAGTTCGCTCATCGACGTCCCTTTTAGTCAATAGCTGGTGGCCCGTTACGTATTGGCTTATACCTCTGACGGGCTAGTGGTTAAATCCACAGCCATTGTATTGACGAGTCTTTAGAGTCTACCACACTTTCAGTTACTCAAGCTTTCGGGCGAAACGCTGTAGAGGCCGTATGGAGATATGGCAGGGTCCGATCAGATACGTACGGTATTGCACGGATCAGGATCGGACAGTTATGTACTAGTGGCCGTATAGTTATATGGCAGGGTTCGATCAGATACGTGCGGTATTGCACGGATCAGGATCGAACGGATATTACTAGCCGGCTTTGGTTTAAGCCGGTCCTAGTTTAGTACAGTGTAGATTTTGTCTTATTGCATTTGTATCCGGACGGAATACAGATGCGGGTGTGTATGCACAGTATCGGGGTTTTCCTGTAATTTATTACGGGACCAGTTTTCTGGAGTTGCCAGTTTGCATTCCGTTCCGGCCGGTTTTCCTTTGTTCTTTCCCGGCCGGACTTTTCCGATGGAGGGGGTTATTTGCAGTTTTGCAAATTACTTTTGTGGAGGGGGTTTCTTGCAAAAGTATTGATTATGATATCTTGCTCCATGCTTTTGCTTTATTGTGACATGAAAGGGTATGGTTTGAAAAAGGTATAGCATGGTTGTATGTTTTCTTGTCTCTTGATGTGGTCACCTCTTTCATCTCCTACACTCACCTCCCTTCATGCTTCATAACCCTTTGCTCCACCATTTTCTAAGTAAGAAGGTTTTCATTAGAAAAGTGAGAAGAAAAAAGGAGAAGATGAGAGCTTCATCTTTGAGAGAGTAGCATTCTTGATCTCATTTTTACATGCTAGAAAAATGGAAGCACCATTTTTCTTCTTGATTCCTCCATCATCTTTCAAAGGCAACAAACCCCAAAGTGAGACATCCACTCTACACTACACTTCCTACAGCATATCTTGAGCATGTCGAGTTGCCGGCTTCATGCGCGAGTTGCCTTGGTATTGAGGTGGGAGCCCGTAAAAGTACCCGGCTTCGTGGTGCCCTTTCCGACGAGGAGGAGATGGACGGAGATCCCGCGAGGAGATCGGAGTGGAGATGAAGACCGGAGGACTTGGATCGTCGGTATACATCTCTAACCCGTATTCTAGTTAGCTTAGACTTGTTAATGGTTACGATCCGGAGTTTAGTGCGCGGTGGTGCCGGTTTGCAAAGTCCGCAAAAATTTAAGTTGTTCACCGCTTCCGCATTCCGGCGTCGGATTGACGGCCGGGGCGCCGCCGTGCACTTAGAAGATATTGGGAATTGGGTGATTATAACCTCATTATATCGGAATTCGTTGAAATTAGTGATATTTGAGGAAATCATCTGGATTTTGCTTGATGGCAAATATTTGGTTTTGAATATCCGTTATTATGCACCAATTTCAAACTGATATATCTGTACGTTTATTTTATAAAGTGAGATATAACTTTTTGAAATTGTGTCTATGACATTTCCCGATATCAGTTGGTGATTAGGTAAGGTGCATTCAACAGCGGTGTAATTCTTCTTAACCATACTACAGTTTTTCAACCTACGACGCACAGGGTTTGAGTTTTTGAACTCAGGGGACGTATACAAACTGTTGTATGCTGTCCATTGTCCATGAGGACAATGGGGTTGGTACTCATACTATATTCTGTTTACTTATGACTTCTCCAGTTCTGGACAAGTATTTCGTTGAAATGCAAAGTCCAGATATTGAGAAGTTATAGGTATAAGAATAAGTAGAGAACCAATGGTTGGAGGTACCAGGATTCTTTGAGGAAGTCGAAGATGTAGATACTTGTGTTTGGTATTCCATTGATAGTAATGGTTTTGAGAACTTACTTCTCTTTCAGGTTACTCATATATGGATGCACTCCTAGTTGAGTAAATGCTGAATAGCCTTTTTCCATTTGGTTAATATGCACTGGAGACGGCTGCATAATTTTGAATCTGGTTCCAATTAAATTAGTGCTTTTGTTTCTATATCAGATATATATAGAATCAATTTATATCTTAACGATGTTTAGGTATGGGGAGTTGTCCGGCTGATACTTAAAACCAGAATTCGGATAAACTCAATGCACGTTTCAGTAATGGCAGTTTGTGGGTTATCCCGGGCTTTGACGAGGGTTAACTTTCTACCATCAGGAAGATCAATATTTATATTGTTCTTGACTCGCCACAGTTTTAGTAAAATGGACTTTTTCAGAAAAACAAAAGTGGGAGTATGGTAGAACTGGAAGTGATTCCAGTACCACAAACGATCACTGATGATTTAATAGAACCCAACGATTCAATTAGTTTCGACGTTCTATTAGCCACTCCACAGATTTTGGTGGGTAACCTCAAGCACCCGAAAGGTACTTCGGTCTTCTCAAAGATGGTGACAGGGAGGTTCTTGTTTACCCCGACTTGCCATTGCTGCTGTTCTAGACTATAAAACCCGGCAGAAGGATGAGTATAGCGTCATTCTAAACTAGTTTTAGAAGTGCACGTGTATATGACTCTGCCAGAGGATTGTTGTAGTCAGTGGGAGCAGCAGAAGCATAGTAGGAAAGTAGCTTATGTCTATTTTACAGACTAAAGCAGGTACAGCGGAAATAGATTATCTATTTTTGATGTGACAGTCATAGGCTTTGACTTCATCAGAATAGGAGATGGATCTGGTAAGGAGGTAGTAGGATGTGATGTCCTAGTATTGGGATGACATGCACTTAGTAGGAAGAGATATTCATGTACTACGATCGGTTATACTGTGGTTGTCATAAAGTTGTTTCTCCATATAGGATATGGATATAATATCAGGGTTTCTGGTTATAAATCTATGGTTTTAGATCTAGATTTGGGAAGTATCCTAATTTGGGTACTTTGACATTAAATGGACGACTCCTAACAGGTGGTCTACCTGCAGGTGATGGAGTCAACCTCTCTAAAGGTGTCTTACAGACTAAAGGGGAGAGGAATCTACATGATTAGCATATCACTTGCTTAGGCAATTGAGTTGATCATGAAATGTCAAGTACCACACCAGATATTGTTTTTTGCACTAGATGCAATAAACATATATTGATCCAATACTGGAGAAACATTGGGAAGCAGTTTATGAACATAAATGTATGTTCTACGGATGTGGTAACGGCACCCTCCTTCAGGAGACGGTTATCATTTGAAGCTTCCAAGGTGACCTGGATGACAGAGTGACTGTCAGAGTTATAGCTTTTCCCTCTTCTGAGGGACGGTATGTTGGACATGTGGTCCAAGCAGATACTGAGGAAGGCATGGCGCATGTTACTGATTAAATTCAGTGGATGATACAGTCTAGGAGGTTTGCTGGATTTGGAGTTCTTTTGTGAACTGGGTCCCATCAGATATCCAGACAAATTCTAAGACAGGTATTGCTCATTTCGGGAGATAGTTTTCTCCGCGAAGTTGAGATATAGAGAGATATAGAAAGAAACATTGGAGTGGATCCACTCACTGAGGCTATTTCTCGAACGCAATCATTTTCGCAAACGGGCTTTGCGAAACTGATTAGTAGAGAAGTTGGGTGTTCGGTATCACACGGGCTATGAGTATGCGACATCGCAGTAATTGGCCTTAAGTGCAAGTGGGAGATTGTTGGCTATAGTGCCCTCAAGACAATTATCAAAGTCGCAGACTTATGATTATGATGATTGAAGAAGGACCTATACCGATAAAACAGTCTTACTCAAGATGATAGTATGGTATCTGGTCTGTCTTTATCATCATGTACATGTTGATAGTGCCCATAGGATTCTTGCTTGACTGCCAGTATTATGATGGCGATCATATATGTGGGAGTTGGGGTCTATAAGCACATCCTTAATGTCCCTAGTCATAGGAGTATCGAGATCGGGCATCGATACTCCAGTATAGACTAGTGTATACTGATCGAGACCCCGACGAGGGGCGGTGGCCAGGTCTCACAAGCCATTGGTGTTGGTTTGTTCACCTAAGATAGTATGCAGGTGTTCATTGGGTTATGAGTACACTGGACGGACTCGCCGGAAACCTGCTAATTAGTATTATACCTATTATCAGATAGCAGTTCCCAGGTGACTTGTGTATAGGTTAGTCTGTCGACCTGAGATCGTCATTTGTCTCGTGTGAGTTCCCACTATGCTTTGATTACTACCCTACCACGGCTCAAAGGAGTCATGCAAACAGATTTTAGTTGGGTACAG
The DNA here is from genome assembly GCA_030015575.1 of Agapanthus africanus. Taxonomy (NCBI): domain Eukaryota; kingdom Viridiplantae; phylum Streptophyta; class Magnoliopsida; order Asparagales; family Amaryllidaceae; genus Agapanthus; species Agapanthus africanus. The sequence continues at coordinate 278,370,151 of JASDDO010000029.1, read as the reverse complement.
TCCCGAGCCATATGGAGGCAGTGATCGGATCGTCGGGGATTCGTCTCTCCCGGTATTAGGGGTTGATGTCGCGATGTGTACGGATGGCCATCACCACAAATCCATGGCCATGGTAGATGAGAATTACCGATCCAGGATCGATAGTTTCTCAGGAGGTGATGGGTATCATGCCGACACTAAATATCGCGTTGTTAGGGGTCTGACTTTATCTATCCCCTTAGACTTGATATGCGATACTCTTGGACGAACATACCGGACTGTACGGATATTGTCACTGTCAGGCTCAGTAGGGGTTCAGGATGAGTTTGCTCGTCGGTCTCCTTTTCGGTCAATACCTGGGTAGCCGTTACGTACAGCTAGTGCCGCTGATGTGCTTGTGGTTAGAACCACTGCCAGCGTATTGACGAGTCTTTAGAGTCCCACACAGAGGGTTTTCACGGTTCAGGCGATATGGTGCACATGGCGTATGTTGGTACATACAGGTGTCCGATTAAATATGTGCATGCTGCGCAGACTTTAATCGGACGGTTGATAATACCAGCGGCTTAGAATTAAGCCGGATTATTAAATCGGGTTTTTGATTTAATAATTTATATATGTATTTTTATATATGTATTATAGTATTATTGTTCACTATTCAGTTTCTCTCTTGGCTATTCGTATTTTTATACGAATACACGTATATGTATTTCGATACATGTACCAGGAAGTATTCCGTATTTTATACGGAATAGCTTCTAGAAGGTGCCACCTCATTTGTATGAATTTCCATTTATGGAAATTCATTTGTTTAACAAATAATGTGGAGGGTGTGAAGTGGCACAAGCATGGCATGAACATGGATTCAAAGTATGGTTGGCATTGTTTATTGTTTTAATTGTTTAATTTGAAAAAGGAAATGATATTTTTTTGTGATTGAGAGAGAGTGGGGGCCAACCACATTATTGGGGGAATGGGGGTTCATTTCTTTTGGCTAATGACATTAATCACTCCCTCACTCTCTCATGCTCTCAAGGAAAAACAATTAGCCATTTTGCTCATGCCAAGTCTTCATCAGCTCCTTCTTGATCTTCTATGGTTGCTCCATGAGCACTAAGGGTAGAGAGAAAAATGTAGTGACACTACCATACACACCCCACTCTCCATTGCTAGCGACTTTGGAGCGTAGGTTACCTTGTTTGTCGAGGTTGGAGCTTGCACCGTTTCCCTCGGGTGGATCATCGGAGATGGAGGAAGACCGGCAACCAAACATCGCTAAAGAACCATAAGGAGCTTGGAATGAAGACCGAAGGACTCGGATCATCTCGGTATAACCATTCTAACATCTTTATCAGTTTGCTAGTTAAGGGTTTAGGGTCGATCCGGGAATCGGGTAGCGGTAGCGTCGGTTTTAGAAATTTTTGTTCCGCATTTTGGCCAACGTTTCATGGCCGGGGTGTTGCCGCAACCCTTCAAACCTAACGATGCATATCAGGACACTGTGGCGAATGCGAGTGGCATAAGCATACGTTATATTTTCATTTCTTTCTGTGCTGGCTTTAGGATTTAAATGATGGGACTACATTAATGAGATTAATGTAAAAAATAAATGAACCTAAAAAGAAGTTGTAGAATCGGAATTGAAACACACTCGGCCTTTATGAAAAAGCAAGTTTCAAAATGCGGAGCTTAAGACACTCCTTTTAAACCCATTAGATTCTACAACGATATCAAGTTCAAAGCGTTAAAAGTTTTCTTAAAAACTATCCACAGCCCTCCGTCATTTTAGGAAGTAGAGTACTTAGTATTCGTGCTGCCTATTTTTACTTTATTTAAGGCGCTGTGTACGGTAGCTGAGTGATGTCTTCCTACACTGCATATGATGCAGATTAGTTAGGACATTCATATGATTATGTTGACTTTAGTTAAGGGTCATGTGGGTGGGTCTAGTTAATCATGAAATGACGGGAAGAACTTGACTAGTACTTATGATATGTTGACTATAGTTAAGGTCATCAGTACTAGGGGTAAAAATAATATCGGGAATTTCAAGAGTTGAAATTTGCAATGAGATTGCATACCTTCTATATGATAGTAGGATCCCGATCCCACTGCGAGCAAAAGTTGCTCCCGGGAGAATTTTGCACTTTACAATTAGCTAACCCAGTAGGTGTCTAGAAAGGTGTCAAACGGGGCTACGCCTCTGCGAAGACGAGGTTTACTTTAATTAGGTCCGTGCGAAAGCACGGGGAACCTCTCTCAAGTACCGGCACTGGCCTGGCTGAACGGTTAGTGAAGTTGTAGAATGTAATTAATCCCGGCTAGTTTTCTTTTTAAAGGTTTTAAAGAAAATTTGATAAAAACAGTGGGAGACATCGATTAGACAAGATAATAACCGATCTGATCTTTGCAAAAGCTTTCGCTGAGTGTATTCTTTTCTCTCTCTTAATGGCAGATACCTATGACAGGTCTTAAGCTCATATTAAATAAAAACAAGCTGAATGGGACCAACTATAAAGACTGGCTGAGAAATTTAAACATTGCCTTGACTTATGATAAGATATCATATGTCCTCACGGCTCCAACCCCGCCCATCCTAGGTCCTAAACATTCAGTTACGGATAGGGAATTTCGCAAGACATGGGATGCTGACTGTGCCACAGCCAAATGCCTCACGCTAGCATCGATGGATAACACACATCAGAAGCAGCACGAGAATATGGACGTCAAAGCCATATTCCTCCATACAAAGGAGTTGTATGGAGAGCAATCTCGCGTATTACGATACGAAGCATCCAGAAAGCTGTTTCAGATGCGAATGGCCGCTGGCATAGCAGTAGGAGACCATGTTCTGAAGATGATAGCTCTCATAGAAGAGCTTGAGGACCTTGGGTGGACAATGGACAATGAGCAATATACGGATATTATTCTGCAGTCTCTCCCATCCACCTTTGCTCAGTTCATAGTTAACTTCAACATGCACAACATGGAGAAGGAACTACCTGAACTCCTTAATATGTTAAGGAGTGCTGAGAGCACGCTGAAGTCAGTGAAGACTCCCATTTTGAGTGTTGGGCTATCTTCCTCTTCTCACCCGAAGGCTAAGGCCAAGGGAAATATGAAGAAGAAACCCACCAAACCTAAGGGTGGAGTCAATAAGGTTAAGGGGAAAGACAAGTCCAAGGTTGGGGAATCAGGGAAAGGAGAATGTTTCCAGTGCAAAAAGACGGGACACTGGAAGCGGAACTACATTGAGTTCTTAGAACTCAAGAAGAAGCATGGTGATGCTTCAGCTTCAGATGTGTTCCTAATTGAAAACTGTTTTTCTATTAACTCTGCTTCCTGGGTATTAGATACCGGTTCGGGTTCTCATATTTGGAATTCTGTGCAGGTGTTAAGAAATAGCAGAGTTCTGAAGATAGGTGATCATACTCTCCAGGTTGGTAACGGTTCTAATGTAAATGCAGTTTCAGTGGGAGAGTATCACCTAGGGTTGCCATCGGGTTGTATATTGGTTTTGAACCCATGTTATTTTGTGCCAAGTATGCTTTGTAATATTATATCCATTTCTTTGTTAGACAATGAAGGATATCATTTTGTTGTGCAACACAATGTTATGAACATTAGACTTAATCAAGAGTTGATTGGTTGTGGTACACTAAATAACGGGATATACGTCCTTAATCAACACACAGTTATCAACATTCAACACACAAAAAAAAGAAAATTTTTAGATATAAATGAAGCTTTTCTTTGGCATTGTAGACTTGGTCATATTAATGAAACAAGACTAAATAAGCTTCATAAAGATGGATATTTAAATTCTTTTGAGTATAAATCTTATGGAACTTGCCAGTCTTATATCAAAGGTAAAATGACCAAAATTCCATTTACTGGACACCGAGAAAGAGCTACTGAGCTCCTGGGCCTCATACATAGAGATGTATGTGGGCCAATGTCTACACATGCAAGAGGCGGTTTTTCTTACTTCATAACTTTTACTGATGATTGCTCAAGATTCGGTCATGTGTATTTGATAAAGCATAAGTCTGGATCTTTCGAGAAATTCAAGGAGTATAAACTTGAAGTAGATCAAGTAACCAAAATGTCTGATATTATATCTATATCCTTTGTGGAGAAACCACTGTGTAACAACCAAAGTATAAAAGATCGTAGTATAGGAATTTCACTTCCTACTATGTATGTCATCCATATACCAGGACATCTCACCCTACTACCTTCTTAACAGATTCATCCCCTATTTTGATGGAGTCAAACCCATGAATGTCACATCAAAAATAGATGATCTATCTCCACTATATCTGTTTTAGTCTATAAATAAACACAAGCTACTTGTCCACTACGCTTCCGCTGCTCCCACTGACTACAAAAACCCTCTGGCAGAGTCATATACATGTGTACTTCTAAAGCTGGTTTAGAACGACGCTATACTCATCCTCCTGCCGGGTCTCATAGTATGGAACAACAGTAATGGAAAGTCTGGGTAAATAAGAACCTCCCTGTCACCGTCTTTCAGCATACCGAAGTACCTCTCGAGTTCCTGAGGTTACCAACCATATCTGCGGAGTAGCCAATGGAATGTCAATCCAGATTGAATCTTTAGGTTCTTATCAAATTTTCAGTAATCGTTTGCGGTTCTGGAATCACTTCCAGTTCTACCATACTCCTACTACTGTTTTCTGAAAAAAAACCATTTTCATCAAAACTGTGGCGAGTCAAGAACAATGTCACTATTGATCTTCCAGATGGTAGAAAGTCAACCCTCGTCATAGCCCGGATCAACCCACAATCATCCATTACAGAAACGTGCCTTGAGTTATCCAGAGTCTGGTTTTAAGCATAAGCCGAACAACTCTATATACCTTAACATCGTTAAGATATGAGCCATTCTATATCTAATATAGAACCAGAGGCACTGATTTAATTGGAACCAGATTCAAATCATACAGCTGTTTCAGTGCATGTCAACTAAATGGGGAGAGGCCGATCAGCATTACTCAACTTAAGAATACATTCAGATATGAGTAACCTGAAAGAGAAGAAAGTTCTCATAATCATTACTATCAACTGAATACCATACATAAGTATCTACATCTTCGATCTCCTTGAAGAATCCTGATACTTGCAATACCTGGTTCTCTACTTAACTCATATACCTATAACTTCTCAAAACTTGGATCTTGTATTTCTATGAAACACATGTCTAAGAACTAGAGAAGTCATAAGTAAACAGAATATAGTACGAGTACCAACCTCTCTATCCTAATGGACACTGGACAACATACAATACTCTGTATAAGTCTCCTGAGTCTAATAACTCATTCCCTGTGTGCCGTAGTTTGAAAACCGTACTTATGGTTAAGAAGAATTACACCGCTGTTTAATGCTCCTTACCTAACCATCCACTGATATAGGTAAATGTTATGGACATAATTTCAAAAAGTTATATCTCACTTTATAAAAATAAACGTACAGATATATCAATTTGAAATTGGTGTATAACAACGGATATTCAAAACCAAATATTTGCCGTCCGGCTAGCCGATTTCCTCAAATATCACCAATTACAACGAATCCCAATATAATGAGGATGATCACCCAATTCCCAATAACTTACTCCCACTCATCATCTGCAAAACCATACAGATGTGAGAATCATACCTGGTAAATACATAATCTGGAGTAAGGACTAATTAGGAAATCAGTTTTCTTTTAACAATACACAGTGAAACTGAAACATGTAAATGTTTCGATGGGGTATCCGTGTATTCCTAGTAATGCCTCTTCTATTATCAGATTAACAACTGTAACCGTATATTTCTTTGCCATCTATCCAAATCCTTTTATTTGTCTTTAGTCATTACCTTCTGTACACCATCGTTAGGCTATATGGTTTTCTTCCTTCTCTACTGTTCGGCACTAGCCTATCGTCTGGAAGAAGACTATCCAATAAGCGTAATAGGTGTACTGTCCTAATCCTAGGAGCACTCGTAATGCGAGAGAAGGTAAAAATAAAAGACAACTGAATAAATCTTATTCTATTTCTCCTGAACCAGAATCCATCCCCGAACTGGAACAAGTTCCTTCGAGTTCGTATATAAACATACGATGGAGTATCCAAATAACTGTAGATCTTCGTACTGATACGGCGTGTTCTGGAGAAATCCAAAGGTGAAGTAGGAGTGGTAATGAAATACTTGGTTTGGTTATGAATAGTAGTCACAATTTACTTTGCTCTCTTTCTAATCCCTTTATTTGTCTTTACTTATTACCTTCTGTACACCTCACTTAGGCTAATCGGTTTTCTTCATTCCCTACCTTTCGGCACCTGCCTATGGTTTGGATGAAGACTATCCAATTAGCATAATAGGTGTACCGTCCTAATCCAAGGAGCACTCGCAACTTGAGAGAAGGTAAAAGGAAAAGACAACTGAATAGTCCTATTCATTTCCTCCAGAACCGGAAACCATTCTCGAATCTGGAACAAGTTCCTTCGAGTTCGTATATAACCATACGATGGTTTTATCCAATGGAAGTGGATGTTCGTAGTGATACGAAATGTTCCGGAGAAAAAGGGTAAAAGTAGGAGTGGAAATGGGGTATGCAACTCAGACAATCCAAAAGCCAGTGTTTTAAGAAGGTTCGGTTAACTTGGTCACTGAGTCATAGTCTAGGGTCGGGCCATGGTCGCTGCTAAAGAGAGAGAGAAAAGAAACACTCTGCGTGCACTCTAACCTAAATCAGAATGGTTATCAGTTTATCTAATCAGGAAACCTCCCACTGTATCCTCAAATTCTCCTCCAAACCTGAAAGTAGAATTAGTCGGGATCACCCGAGGAGTAATCCAACTCATCAGTAGGAATCGGGATCCAACTATTATCGCATGATAACGTGATGGAATCCACTCACTTTATCACACTCCAGAAGGTATGCGCATATCTGGCAAGTTTCAGTTTCTTTAGAAATACCCGATGTGATTTTTACCCCATGTGGTTTATGACCTTGATTTTGGCCAACAAATCATAATCCGCAAGTCAAGTTCTACCCTTCATTATCCTGATTGATTTAGACCCACCCGCACACACCCTTGACTTTGGCTAACAAGGTGGTATGACTGTCCTAAACCAATGCATATCTATGCAACGGACAAGCAACATACAGCTACCGCACACGATGCCTTAACTTTGGCCAACAAACACCGCACGAATACTATGCGCTACTTATCCGAAAAAACGGAGGGCTACGGCTGGTTTTTGGCGAAAAACCTTTAACGTAATGAACTTGATATCGTTGAAGGAACCGAATAGCTTTTTATAAATATAGTGGCGAAAACCTTCGCTAAAGAGGTTACTCTCGGTGAAGGGATCTCAGCTCTTTCCTTGTAGAATGAGGTGCATGATATTCCAACTGAATACCATGATGCAAAGCAAAAAGTAATTGATTATAGTGAAGTTATTACCCTGACGCAAACTCCTGCCCAAGGGGTCACTCCCGATGAAGGGATCTCGGCCCTTGCCTCGTCGAATGAGGTGCTGGATATTCATAACCGAATACCACTATGCAAAACAAAAGAGAACGTCCTTTTAATAACAGCTTTTTGAAAAATTGTTCCAACAACATCAAACGGGTTTGTTTAGCTTGCATTGATCCGAATCAATGCAGTCCCATCAATTGATAACACCAATAAAGAACAAAAATATGATGTACGTATATGCCATCCGCATTCGCCATTGGGTCCCGTCATTACCCATTAGGTTACTTAACTAACGACAGAGCGGGGACTGGGCTAGCGCGGATGTAAAACATATACAACATCTACCAATATATATATCAATATATAATAATCGCTCATGCAGTGATAAATGCAATATCACAGAAATGTAATAAGCATCACAGAACAATACAGATAATCTGGGATCCCCGGGTTTCCTTTGAGCCGCAAGTGAAAACCCGACGTTCTCCTGGTCGTGTGGATAGCCTGTGCAATGAAATCCTAGACCCCTACAGGCGCGACAAGTTACCCGCCAAAACCTGAAGCGAGGCAGCCCCCTTCAACAAAGTGAATGGACCACCCAGCACTTCACGGAATCCGGTAACTTGAGCACCCCTCCTTGGGTCAACCTATACTCCTTACGAGTGCGGCGAATAGGCCGCCAATTCTAGAGTAAAGCCCCCTCCATCTCAAAGCCATGAGATGCGGGCACGTTTCCCTCTAGAACCCGGCTATCCGTGCACTCCAACGCAGGGTAATCCTAGTACAGAAAATAAAAATATATACAACGGGTACATCGACCTTAACCCGGTCGTGCCCCAAAAGAATAATATACAAACAGGCAGTGATGGCAGTCCACATGTCGGACGCTCGCCCAGCAATAGCAAATGTACAAATATAACCAAACTGTACTACCATTGCATCCAGGCTATCAACCACGACAAATCCGCAACATCACAGCACAACATAGAACATCAACATGAATGTCACGTTCGCAAATCCGTCTAAAAGGGCTATAGCGATTAGACAAGATTTACCGATCAAATGACATTCACGGTCACAGATATAATGTAATGCACTGTAAACTTTAAACAATATTATAAAATATCGAATCTGAAATAACCCCCTAATTGCCCAGAAAAACTGATAAAACCATATCCAAATTGGGCCGAACAAACAATACTACTGCACCAACTTTCCAGTGACCAGACCACAGCCCAAACACGAAGCCCAAAATCAACACCATAGCCGGCCTAGCCGGAATTTCTTGCTTGGTGGCCGGTTTTTTACAGGTGGGTGAGGCTCGTTTTTGCTCTGTGGTCATATGGTATGGTCAGTAGTCTTCTGCACATGTTTGAAAATTTTTCTGAACACTTTTAAAATCGACAGAGACGGGGACAGCAGTGGTAGTGTTTGGGTTCAGTTTCGTTTTCGATAAATTAACATTGTCTAAAACGAGCTAGCTAAGGTTAATGGCGTTTTTCTGATACAATGCAAGTCTACGGTAGCGCCCCGGCCGTCGATTCGAGGCCAAAATGCGGAAACAAAAACTTTTCATAAACTTGAAACTGGCGCTAACGCAGACTTTAATCCCAGATCTTCATTAACATTAAACTAGCAATCTAAAGAGGGTTAGAAAAGCTATATCGATCGATTCGTGTCCTTCGGTCTTTAGCCACCGTCTTTAGCTCCTTGCGGCATCTCCGATCTCGCTCGATCTCCGGTCTCCTCGTCGGAAAGGGCACCACATCTTCGAATCCTTTTACGGGCTCCCGCTTCGATCCGAAGCAACTCGGACACGAAGTTTGCTAGCCGACGTGTCCAAGGTGAAGTAGAGAATGTGTGTAATATCTTTTTCTCTTGACACTCTAGGATTCTCAACACATGAGATGGTTAGAGTGGAGGTAGAAGATGATGCCAATGGTGGAACTTGTGAGAAAGAAGACGAAAGAAAAGAGAAGAGACTTTTCTTTTCTTAATGTGTTGGAATGATAATGAGAGCTAGAATCATCAAAAACACAAGAGCAAACCCAAGCCATATGGCTGCCCTCTCTCTCTCCTCTTATCATTTCAACACATTAAATCAATCCAAAATGTGACATATGCACAAATAAAGAGACCATGAGTCACTAGATTGCATGTGTCACAATAAATGCACCTCATGATGAAATCCACTCATAATTTCCACCATTTGTAAACATTAATCTAAATGTTTACAACAATAAAAAGATACGGCATCAACTAAAGTAAACTCATGACGGATCACAAGGATACCCCTCACCTATATATACATACTTATATCCGCATTCCGACCGAATGCAAATGCGATGAGACTAAAGTAATCCAACAAATCTAATACTAGGATCCGGAATAAACCAAAGCCCACTAGTATGATCCGTCCGATCATAATCCGTGCACTACTGCACGTATACGATCGAACCCTGCCATTATATCATACGGCCTCTACAACGTTCCGCCCGAAACTTGAGAAACTGTCTATGGGGGACTCTAAAGACTCATCAATACTTTGGCTGTGGATTTAACTACTAGCACGTCAGTGGTACTAGCTGTACGTAACGGACTACCAGATATTGACCAAAAGGGAGGTGGATGAGCCAACTCATCCTGACACCCTACTGAGCCTGTCAGTGAAAATATCCGTACAGTTCGGTCCGTCCGTCTAGGAGTATCGCATGTGTAGGGCTTTCTTAACACCTCATTTAGGGTTTGGAAGCATCACACATGCCATAACTTTAATTTATGAGGTACTAAGTAAACTAAACTAGGAATCGAACTAGAATTATGAAGTAACAATTAAAAGTATCACATCTAAAAGATAATTTATACTAAGTGGAGAGACTACAACCTTTGTAGACCTCCTAGGATGACTCCTTGGATCTCCTTTGGTTTGGAACGGCTTGCTAGATCACCTCCAAGTCCATGACGATCCACTCGAAGTCCTTTGCCCTAAGCTTGTTGCTTCACTTGATCTTTGAAAACCTTGAAGCAAAACACCCTACACAAAGTAGCAAGGGTTGTGTAGGATGATGAAGTGGTTGCTAATCTCACTTAATACCCTTTCTTTTTATTTATCTAACTCAATTTAACACTCAAGAGAGAGCTAGAGAGAGGAAGAAGAAGATGGCTTGATATTTTTTCTTTTGGAATGAATAAGGCAAAAAGAAAATGAGAGAGAGAGATAAATATCAAAAGAATAACCATAGTTAATAAATAATATCTAGATATTTTCTTCTTGAGTTAAAGGCAAAGGAAAAATAAACCATGGTTAGGTCAAAGTCAACCATGGAAAAGTGTAGAAGAAATGAGCCATGAAAAAGAAATGAGTCATTATCTTTTTCCTTTATCTTTTACTTAATCCAAAAATATCCATTTATATAATTATTTACCATGTGATTCTTATATTGCCATCTAACTTGTATCATCAACCATGATACATATGCATGTATGTATGAGTGTATGCACATCATCATGTACATATACATGCATGCATCCATTAAAAGAAAAGGGTTTAAATAAATGAGATAAAAGTTAATATTAAATCAACACTTGATTTAATAAACCGGTCATATCTCATACGACCCGACTAGTATAAAACGTCCGATTAAAATACAGTATCACATACTCGTATTTAATCGAGCTTCCGCACATATCTCATATGTGCACCACTTCGTTTCGCCAGAGCCGAGAAACTTCTATGTGGGACTCTAAGACTCGTCAATACGCCAGCAGTAGGTGATGATCATATCAAACACCCACAAGCCGCAAGCGGTCAGCTAAACGTAACGGCCACCCGGGTATTGAGCGATCAGAAGAAGAACAAGCGAACCTGTCAAAACTCCTGTCAATCCAACTGGCAACACTTACCGTACAGTCCAGTCTCTTCGTCAGATATGCTGCATATTGAGTTTAGGGATGGAATCGTCGACCCCAATAACTCAATAAGTCATGCCGGTATATGGTCTATAACAGATCGAGAAACTTACTGATAACACTTATCAGTAATATCTCAGCAGCCCTGGCCAGGGACTTCCCATTATAGCCAATCGTGCACAGCACAACATCAACCCCCAATACTAGGAGAGAAGAAACCCCTCCTATCGCTCACTGCCTCCATATGCCTCGGGACTATACCCAAAATCCACCTGTTTGTACGACTCAGTAGAGCCATAGTGGGATGGAGATCAAAGTACAGTGGGAGGACACACAAGACTTTATGACGAACTCGGGTCTACAGACTAACCTGTACCGGTGTCACCTGAGAACTGCTATCCGACGTATGATATAATACCATATAGGAGTTCTCGGTGAGTCCGTTCAGTGTACCCAGTCTCACTGAGCACCCGTATACTATCTTTGGTGTCAAAACACCAGACGGATATGGGATCGTCCATCGCCTATCATATGGAATAAGAATGGTATACGCTAGTCTACACTGGAATATCGATGCCCTGTCTCGATATACCTACGACTAGGAACATTTCAAGGATATGCTTATAAACTACAGATGTTCCCCTAGTATGATCCGCATCATAATCCCAGTAGTCAAGCCAATATCCTTAGGGCTTTATCATCATGTACCAAATGAATATAAACATGATCAAGTGAACATATGATAAAGTGAAACCAGATAGCACACTATCATGTCTCCTCTGAATACACACACACACACACACACATCAGTAAATACACTATCTCATAATGGCCTCTAGGGCATACATATATCCAACAATCTCCTACTTGCACTAAGGCCAGTTATTGGCGTATCTCATACCCAACATCTCAAAAAGTCGCTCATGCTGCGGCTGAGGGAGTGCCTTGGTGAATGGATCCGCAGCGTTGTTCTTTGTGTATACTCTCTTAATCTCGATCTCGCGGCGATCAACTATCTCCCGGATCACATGATATCACCTCAGGATGTGTCTGGACTTCTGATGGGACATAGGCTCTTTGGCTAACGCCATAGCCCCATTATTGTCATAATACAAAGGTATTGGATCAATAATGGTTGGAACTACTTCTAGCTCCGCGATGAACTTCCTCATCCAGACGGCTTCCTTGGCAGCATCATTTGCAGCAATATATTCAGCTTCCATCATTGATTCTGCAACGGTATCCTGTTTGGAACTCTTCCAACTCACCATCCCTCCATTGAGAGTAAATGCAAACCGTGAGATAGACTTGCTGTCATCCTTGTCACTCTGGAAGCTCGAATCGGTAAAGGCATCCATTTGGAGATCCTCGTTACTGTTAGTTGTATGTATGCCCTAGAGGCCAGTATTGTACAGATGATGTATATTATATTGGATGCTTGGACATATATAGAGATGACTTTGTTGCTCGATATGATAGTATGATATCTGGTTGCTCTTTATCTTAACATGTACACTAGTCACTTTGAACTGTCTTATAGTTACATGTTGGTAAAGCCCTTAGGATGTGTACTTGACTACCTGGACTATGATGCAGATCATACTAGTGGGGACATGGTAGTCCATAAGTACATCCTTCAAGGTCCCTAGTCATGGGTGTATCGAGACGGGGCATCGATATACCAGAGTAGACTAGCGTATACTCTTCTCGACCCATGAGATGGGCGATGGATGATCCCATATCCATTGGTGTTTGACATCAGAGATAGTATACGGGTGCTCAGTGTGGACTGGGTACACTGGACGGACTCGCCGAGAACTCCCAGATGGTATTATACCTCACGTCAGATGGCAGTTCTCAGGTGACACTTATGCAGGTTAGTCTGTAGACCCGAGAACGTCATAGAGTCTTGTGTGATTCCCACTGTGCTTTGATCTCCACCTTACCATGTCCATGAGGGCGTGCAAAACGGTGGTCTTTGGGTACAGTCCCGAGTCACATGGAGGCAATGAGCGATAGGAGGGGTTTCGTCTCTCCCGGTATTAAGGGTTGATGTTGCGCAGTGCTCGATTGGCCGTAACAGGGAAGTCCCTGGCCAGGGCTAATCAGAGATTTGCTGGTAAGTGTTACCAGTAGTTTCTCGACCCGTTATGAGCCTCACATCGGCACGACTTATCGGTTATTGGGGTCTGACGTTTACCACCCCTAGACTTGATATGCGACATATCAGACGAACAGACCAGACTGTACGGTAAGTGTTACTGGTTGGATTCACAGGAGTGTGAGCGGGCTAGCTCGTCGATCTTCTGATCGCTCAATACCCGGATGGCCGTTACGTTTAGCAGAACGCTTGTGGCTTGTGGATGCTTGATATGATCATCATCTGCTACCGGCGTATTGACGAGTCTTTAAAGTCCTACACAGAGGTTTCCTGGCTCAAGCGAAACGAAATAGGAGCGCATATGAGTTATGTGCAGGGCAGAGAATAATGCGTGTATGTGATACCGTATTCCATTCTCGCGATGGATGTATCGATTGGTTATATTCGATATAACCTAGATATCGAATCAAGGATTGATTCAATAAGCCGATACATAGGATACTAGTCGGTTATATGAGATATGACCGGATCGTTAAATCAAGTGTTGATTTAATGATTTAATGTATAATCATATATTTGATATATTACTTTTTATTAACTAGTATTGGTTCATTTTAAATGGATTTTCTCACTTGTTGTGCAAGTTGTATATATGATATACTTTTATGCACATGTTTGTATCATGTTTGATGATACTTGCTCATTTGGTTAAGTGTAAAGAATTAAACCATGGTTAAGAGAGGATTAGGGTTTTGCTTTTTCTTTTATTTATTTGTTTATTTATTTAGAAAAGTTTTAGATAAGAATGGTGGCTATGTTTGTTTCTAGTTGAAGCTTCATGAAGCTTTGACTTCTTAACCATTCTTGTCTTCATGCTTAACCCTAACCCATCCAAGTGACCATGGTCTATTCTCTACACTCTACCCTAGTTAGTTTATGATAAGTATTCATTTATTATTCATTTTAACTTAACACTTATCATAATTCTAGCTTCATCTTCTTCTTCATCTTCAAGAATGAAAACTTGATGCCATCAATGGCAACTTGAGCAAAAGTGAGAGAAATCCAATTCTAAAGTGAACCCACCTCCTATTTCTTCATCCTCTACCTCTTGCCAAGTGGTTTTGGGTGTTTTCTTCACAAGTTTCACAACTTGGTGCAGTCGGAGCTTGAACTTGTGAAACCTCGACGTAGATCATCTTCGGCACGAAGCCGACGACCTTGCCCGCTCGTTTTTCCGATGAAGCCGACGATTGAGTCTAGGATTCGAGATCGACAGCGAGAGGATGCCTATGTCGAGCTAAGGAAGTGGAGAACCGGATCTACAAAGGTTGTAGCCTCTCTCCTTTAGTTAAGTTGTTAACTAGTTTCGTTTATCGCCTAGAATTCTAGTCGACGATCCGTATTAGGGTTTCTCGGCACCTACAATTTTTGAAATTGGCATGGTTGATGCCTTGTGAGACCTCTATAGTGTGCCTAGGAACCCTACCGTGGTATCAGAGCCTAGCTAGAGCCTTAGGCGATGTGTAGACGGAGTTAGAAGTCCGATCGAACCGAAACCCTAAAACAAAACATGCTCTCTATACATTTTTAAAAATCTGGGAATTTTGTGAATTAAAAATATGCAGAAAAATCAGCAGGAATTTCTAAGAGTTACTGTGAAATTCGACAACCCAATTCCATCAACCCACCGTGGAACCGCGGCAGAAGCATGGCTTCTGCGGCGGTTCCGCGGCCGTATGGTCACAATACCCTATAATTTTTGCACAGTAATTCCTCTTTTCTGATGCTGGATTTTCTGGGAATTTTTAAATATCACTCAAGAGTTGATTTTTCTGGGTTGTATTAGGGACTCGGTATTTCGATCGGATTATCAGAATTTGTCAATGTGGCTTTCCGGATATTTTAGAATATGTTAAAAAGTTCGACCGGATGTAAATACCCAATCTTTCCCTTGCCGGAAAATATCCAAGTGTTGGATTTTTCTGTGGTTTAAGGACGTTCTGAGTAGTGCAAGTAACGCGATGGTCCCTCTAGAAGACAACAAACCTTAACTCGATTATGTGACCGTCTTGAACTGCCCTTTGAACCTTCGGGTTTGGGGCAGTACGGCGTGCCACATGTGAGGCGTTGGCTTGACCCTTCTACGGCTGGACCGTTGGTACTGAGGCATGAAGTGAATGTCTTTGAACTTATTTCATGTGTTGATCGGTTTCGGGAAAACTTGGGTGTTCGAATGTTCGATCGGAAAGTTTAATATTTTGTATTTATCCGGAATGGGATACAATAATTGGAATTCACAAACAGTTATGAGATAACTGTATGAACGTTATAAATCTAGCGGTTTAGTCTCACTTTATATTGAAAAGAGTTTTCGATAATGGGACTAAAATGCGGGGTTTATAAGTGTTAGGCATGCGATGTCTAAAGAGGTTGCGGATTCCAATTGTTGTAGTTTTACACTTTCTTTTCTGTGACCGTAAGTGTAATATGTGATATCGCCGGTTTCGTTGCTATATGTCAACGACAATTGGGATGCGCATATTTACTTACGTTGATGACATGTGATGTTATGTGTTGCTGGATATGTTATATTGGATTGTCATGTTTGAATAGCCGGGGGTTTTTATGTGAGATGAGTGTTTTTCATTTTCATTCATGTAAAAACTTGTATGTAATATTCTTTTATTTGGGGCACTTCCAGGTTGCGGAAGATGTCACGTTTTGTATATTATTTACTTTTCTGCATTAGGATAGACCCAAGGAGGGGAGCACAAGTAACCGGGTTCTAGGGTTCAGTGGGAGACCATCTCGAGGAGTCGAGTCCGGGTCTCCTAACCCTAGAATTGGTAAGGTTTCTTTCCGCTCTCGTAGGGGTCTAGGGGTGTGGGATTGGCTATTCATCACGACCGTGGAATCCGTGTTTTATACTGGCTCGTATTGAAAACACGGACGTCCTAGTATATCCAATGTTTCATATGTTTCTTCTGCTGCGATATCTGTGATGTGATCATGTGATGTTCTGTGATAGATACAGTATATAGTATATATGATATATTATATAGACGTTACTTATGTTTTGCACCCGCGCTAGCCCTGCCCCGCTCTGCCGTTAGTTACCTAACCTAACGGTGCACGAGGGGACATCGAGGCGAATGCGGATGGCATAAGTGTACGTCGTATTTATTTGTGATGTTTAGGTGACTTAAATGATGGGACTTCATTAATGTGATTAATGAAAGAAAAGAAACCTGAGATGTTGTAGAATCAAATTTTAAACAAAACAGGTAGCTACAGTTCTAGCTTTGCATAGCGGTATATATGATATACCCTGCACCTTATTCGATGAGGAAAGGACCGAGATCCCTTCACCGGGAGTGACTCCTTTAGCAATAACTGGCAGATGCTACATACTCGGTTTGCTTTTGACTGCTTCTATAGTTTCTGCTTTGCACAGTGATATATATGATATATCCCGCACCTCATTCGACGAGGAAAGGGCCGACGATCCCTTCACCGGGAGTGACCCCTTTAGCAAAACTAGAAAAGCCTCAAAATCTCTCCATTTAAAAAAAAACTTCATTTGATTCTACAACGATATCAAGTTCATTACGCAATAGGTTTTCAGAAAAACCTGTCGTAGCCCTCCGTCATTTCAGATAAATCCTACTTAGTATTCGTGCTACGTTTGTTGACCTCCGTCAAGGCGTAGTGTGCGGTAGCTAACTAGTATTTATCTGCTTATGCATGTGATGAAGATTGGATTAGGGTAGTCGTACGACCTTGTTGACCTCCATCAAGGGTCGTGCGGGTGGGTTTGATTCAATCAAGAAATGACGGGTTGAACTTGACTTGCACCCTGTGGTTTGTTGACCTCCGTCAAGGTCATAGGATGCTTGGGGCAAAATATTATCGGGAATTTCAAGTGTTGAAATTTGCAATGAGATTGCATACCTTCTATGAGATAGTTGGATCCCGATACCCACTGCGAGTAAGAGTTACTCCTGGGAGAGTTTTGCACACTACAATTAGCCGATCAAGTAGGTGTCTAGAAAGGTGTCAACGGGGTTACGCCTCTGGGAAAACGAGGTTTACATTAATTAGGTCCGTGCGAAAGCACGGGGAACCTCCCTCAAAGTACCGACACTGGCCTGGCTGAAAGATCGAAGAAGTTGTAGGGTGTAATTAATCCCGGCTTGTCTTTCCTTTTAGGGTTTGAAGGAAGATTTGATAAAAACCAGTGGGAGCCATCCTGATTAGATAAGATAATAACCAATCTGATCTTGCAAGAGCATACGCTAAAGTGTTTTCTTCTCTCTCTCTCCAGGTAGGGACCAGTTCATGCCTTAATCAAGATAATAATATGGATGTATTGACCGAACCCGCATGTTATTCTGTGCTGGGGAACATTGGTTCCGTTCTTTCTTATAAGAGTTATAGGAATGAACAGGACATAGGGGAATACCAGGATTCCCATGCCACCCGATTCAAGAAAGTACATGTTGATGCATTTTCTTGGGGTGTGTTCGTTACTGAGAACTGTTTCTCCATTTGCTCTACGTCCTGGGTATTAGATACCGGGTCAGGATCCCATATATGTAATCAATTACATGGGCTTAGGAAAGGTAGAGAACTTGGAGAAGGTGATAAAGACATTAGAGTAGGAAATGGTGCAATTGTTGCAGCTAAGACTGTCGGGGAATATCACCTTGTATTACCAACTGGTAATACATTGGTTCTGAACGAATGCTATTACATGCCGAACCTGATATGCAACATTATATCGGTTTCTTTGCTAAGTAAAGAGGGATATAATTTTGTATTACAGGATAATGTTATGAACATTTTCCGTAACCAAAAGTTGGTTGGATCAGGCACGTTGTGCAATGGCATTTATGTTCTAAATCAATCAACAGTTCTGAGTATAACAAACACACGCAAGAGGAAGAACACACACAAGAGGAAGAGTTCTGAACTGAACGAATCCTTCTTGTGGCATTGTAGATTGGGTCACATCAATGCGACACGACTAGCAAAGTTGCATAAAGATGGATATTTAAATCCGTTTGAATTTTCATCTTATGACACTTGCCAGTCATGTCTCAAAGGCAAGATGACCAAAACTCCGTTTACGGGACATGGAGAAAGAGTTACCGAACTCTTGGGACTGATACATAGTGATGTATGCGGTCCCATGTCTACACATGCCAGGGATGGTTCTTCGTACTTCATTACATTCACTGACGATCTCTCTAGGTTCGGGTATGTGTTCCTAATGAAACACAAATCAGAAGCTTTTGAGAAATTTAGAGAATATAAACAAGAAGTCGAGAACCAAACCGGAAAAAGTATTAAAATCCTTCGATCTGATCGAGGAGGTGAATACTTGAGTAATGAATTCCTGGACTTCCTAAAAGAGAATGGGATTCTCTCTCAACTAACTCCTCCATATACACCACAGCACAACGGTGTATCAGAACGGAGGAACCGCACCCTATTAGATATGGTGCGCTCTATGATGAGTGTAGCTGAGTTACCTGTTTCCTTCTTGGGATATACACTGGAAACAGCAGCATACTTACTGAATAGGGTTCCCTCCAAATATGTGCCTACCACACCATATGAGATATGGGAAGAGAAGAGACCATATCTTAATTTTATTAAGATATGGGGTTGCCCGGCCTATGTCAAAAGACAAAAACCGGACAAACTCGAGGCAAGGTCTGTTTTGTGTAAATTTGTTGGATATCCCAAACATTCGCGAGGGTATATCTTCTACCACAGTGAGGAACAAAGAGTATTTGTTGCTCAACATGCCACCTTTTTAGAAAAGGAATTTCTTGCAAAAGAGATTAGTGGCTCTGAGGTAGAACTGGAAGAGGTTCCAGCTGAACAAAACACAACAGAAGATTTAGTGGAACCAGAGGATTCAGTAGCTCCCAATGAACCTCAGCCACTCCGCCGATCTAGTAGGGTTCCTCGCCGATCTAGTAGATACTACTGTTTTCTCATGGATGGTGGGTGCGAGGATTGCATCATGGAGGATGATGACCCAACTAGCTTCGAGCAGGCCATCACGAGTAGGGACTCGGTAAAATGGCTGGATGCTATGCGGTCCGAGATCGAATCCATGTACACCAACAAAGTGTGGACTTTGGATGTTGCTCCTGAAGGGGTAAAACCCATTGGGAGCAAGTGGATCTTCAAGAAGAAACTTGGTGTAGATAGGAAAGTGGAGACTTTCAAAGCTAGACTTGTAGCAAAGGGTTTTCGTCAAAGACCAGGTGTGGACTATGACGAAACCTTTTCTCCAGTGGCTATGCTTAAATCTATCTGGATCATGCTTGCCATCGCTGCATATCATGATTACGAAATCTGGCAAATGGATGTTAAGACCGCCTTTCTAAATGGTGATTTAGAAGAGTGCGTGTACATGACTCAGCCAGAGGGCTTCGTAGACAGTGGGAGCAGCGGGAAGGTGTGCAAGCTGCTTAAATCCATTTATGGATTAAAGCAAGCATCGCGGAGTTGGAACATCTACTTTGACGTCGTTATCAAAGAGTTTGATTTCGTCAGAAACCCAGATGAACCTTGTATTTACAAGAAGGTGGCAGAGAGTAAGGTTGTCTTCCTCGTATTGTACGTGGACGACATACTCTTGATAGGAAATAATATTCCTATGCTGCAATCGGTCAAGCTCTTCTTATCACAAAGATTCTCAATGAAAGATCTTGGTGATGCCTCCTGCATATTGGGAATCAGGATCTATAGAGATAGATCCAAACGGATATTGGGATTGTCCCAATCCAGGTACATTGACACCATACTAAAGAGGTTTAGTATGGAAGAATCCAAGCGTGGGAACTTGCCCACGATCTCTGGAGTCACTCTCTCCAAAGAGATGTCTCCCAAGACTGATTTGGAAAGAGCTCGCATGCAAGGGATACCCTATGCTTCGGCAGTAGGCTCTATCATGTACGCGATGCTATATACCAGACCCGATGTAGCATACTCACTAAGTGTAGTGAGCAGGTATCAAGCTGATCCTGGAAAGAGTCACTGGACAGCTGTGAAGAGTATTCTCAAGTACTTACGAAGGACTAAAGAGATGCTCTTGGTGTATGGTAACGGAGAACTCCAAGTGGAGTCCTTTACCGATTCGAGCTTCCAGAGTGATAAGGACGACTCTAAGTCGCAGTCGGGTTTTGTCTTTACCCTTTACGGAGGGGCGGTTAGCTGGAAGAGTTCCAAGCAGGAAACCGTGGCAGACTCGACGATGGAGGCTGAATACATCGCTGCCAACGATGCTGCCAAAGAGGCTGTCTGGATCAAGAAGTTCATTATTGAACTTGGAGTGGTTCCATCCATTGAGCATCCAATACCTTTATATTGCGATAACAATGGAGCGGTGGCTTTAGCCAAGGAACCTAGGTCCCATCAGCGATCCAGGCACATTCTGAGGCGGTATCACCTGATCCGGGAGATAGTTGATCGCCGGGAGATCGAGGTCAGGAGGGTTGACACGAAGAACAACACGGCGGATCCACTCACGAAGGCCATTCCCCAGATACAGTTTGAGAGACTCTTCGGGATGCTCGGTATGCGATACTACAGCAGCTGGCCCTAGTGCAAGTGGGAGATTGTTAGTTGTATGTATGCCTTAGAGGCCAGTATTGTACAGATGATGTATATTATATTGGATGCATGGACATATATAGAGATGACTTTCTTGCTCGATATGATAGTATGCTATCTGGTTGCTCTTTATCTTAACATGTACACTAGTCTCTTTGAACTGTCTTATAGTTACATGTTGGTAAAGCCCTTAGGATGTGTACTTGACTACCTGGACTATGATGCAGATCATTCTAGTGGGGACATGGTAGTCCATAAGTACATCCTTCAAGGTCCCTAGTCGTGGGTGTATCGAGACGGGGTATCGATATACCAGAGTAGACTAGCGTATACTCTTCTTGACCCATGAGATAGGCGATGGATGATCCCATATCCATTGGTTTTTGACATCAGAGATAGTATACGGGTGCTCAGTGTGGACTGGGTATACTGGACGGACTCGCCGAGAACTCCCAGATGGTATTATACCTCACGTCAGATGGCAGTTCTCAGGTGACACTTGTGCAGGTTAGTTTGTAGACCCGAGATCGTCATAGAGTCTTGTATGATTCCCACTGTGCTTTGATCTCCACCTTACCATGTCCATGAGGACATGCAAAACGGTGGTCTTTGGGTACAGTCCCGAGTCACATGGAGGCAATGAGCGATAGGAGGGGTTTCGTCTCTCCCGGTATTGGGGGTTGATGTTGCGCAGTGCTCGATTGGCCGTAACAGGGAAGTCCCTGGCCAGGGCTGATCAGAGATTTGCTGGTAAGTGTTACCAGTAGTTTCTCGACCCGTTATGAGCCTCACATCGGCACGACTTATCGGTTATTGGGGTCTGACGTTTACCACCCCTAGACTTGATATGCGACATATCAGACGAACAGACCGGACTGTACGGTAAGTGTTACTGGTTGGATTCACAGGAGTGTGAGAGGGATAGATCGTCGATCATCTGATCGCTCAATACCCGGATGGCCGTTACATTTAGCAGACTGCTTGCGGCTTGTGGATGCTTGATATGATCATCATCTGCTACCGGCGTATTGACGAGTTTTTAGAGTCCTACACAGAGGTTTCCTGGCTCAAGCGAAACGAAATAGGAGCGCATATGAGATTTGTGCAGGGCCGAGAATAATGCATGTATGTGATACCGTATTCCATTCTCGCGATGGATGTATCGATTGGTTATATTCGATATAACCTAGATATCGAATCAAGGATTGATTCGATAAGCCGATACATAAGATACTAGTCGGTTATATGAGATATGACAGGATCGTTAAATCAAGTGTTGATTTAATGATTTAATGTATAATCATATATTTGATATATTACTTTGCATTAACTAGTATTGGTTCATTTTAAATGGATTTTCTCACTTGTTGTGCAAGTTTTATATATGATATACTTTTATGCACATGTTTGTATCATGTTTGATGATACTTGCTCATTTGGTTAAGTGTAAAGAATTAAACCATGGTTAAGAGAGGATTAGGGTTTTGCTTTTTCTTTTATTTATTTGTTTATTTATTTGGAAAAGTTTTAGATAAGAATGGTGGCTATGTTTGTTTCTAGTTGAAGCTTCATGAAGCTTTGACTTCTTAACCATTCTTGTCTTCATGCTTAACCCTAACCCATCCAAGTGACCATGGTCTATTCTCTACACTCTACCCTAGTTAGTTTATGATAAGTATTCATTTATTATTCATTTTAACTTAACACTTATCATAATTCTAGCTTCATCTTCTTCTTCATCTTCAAGAATGAAAACTTGATGCCATCAATGGCAACTTGAGCAAAAGTGAGAGAAATCCAATTCTAAAGTGAACCCACCTCCTATTTCTTCATCCTCTACCTCTTGCCAAGTGGTTTTGGGTGTTTTCTTCACAAGTTTCACAACTTGGTGCAGTCGGAGCTTGAACTTGTGAAACCTCGACGTAGATCATCTTCGGCACGAAGCCGACGACCTTGCCCACTCGTTTTTCCGATGAAGCCGATGATTGAGCCTAGGATTCGAGATGGACAACGAGAGGACGCCTACGTGGAGCTAAGGAAGTGGAGAACCGGATCTACAAAGGTTTTAGCCTCTCTCCTTTAGTTAAGTTGTTAACTAGTTTCGTTTATCGCCTAGAATTCTAGTCGACGATCCGTATTAGGGTTTCTCGGCACCTACAATTTTTGAAATTGGCATGGTTGATGCCTTGTGAGACCTCTATAGTGTGCCTAGGAACCCTACAGTTACCATACACCAAGAACAATTCTTTAGTCCTTCGCAAGTACTTAAGAATGTTCTTCACAACAATCCAGTGATTCTCCCCTAGGTTTGACTGATACATGCTTACTACACTAAGTGCATAAGCAACATCAGAGCGTGTACATAACATCGCATACATTATCGATCCTACTGCCGAAGCATAGGGAATAATGCTCATGCGAGCTCTCTCTATATCAGACTTTGGGCAATCGTCCTTTGAGAGAGTGACTCCGTGGCAAGCGGGTAAGGCACCCCGCTTGGAGTCTTCCATACTAAAGCTCTTTAGGATGGTGTTAATATACATGGTTCGGGACAATCCCAATAACCATTTGGATCTATCCCTATATATCCGTATGCCCAATATGTATGTGGCATCACCCAGGTCCTTCATGGCGAACCTTTGTGATAAGAATGATTTGACCGACTGTAGCATAGGAATATCATTTCCTATTAGAAGTATGTCATCCACGTACAATACGAGGAATGCGACATTTCTCCCTACAGTCTTCTTATAAACACAAGGTTCATCTGGATTTTTGATGAAATCAAACTCTTTGATAACATCATCAAAACAGATTTTCCAACTCCATGATGCCTGCTTTAATCCATAAATTGATTTAAGCAACTTACATGCTTTTCCGCTGCTCCCACTGTCAATGAAGCCCTATGGCTGATCCATATAAACGCATTCATCTAAATCACCATTTAGGAATGCGGTTTTAACGTCCATTTGCAAGATTTCATAGTCGTAGTGAGCAGCAATAGCAAGTAGGATCCGAATGGATTTAAGCTTGGCTACCGGAGAGAAAGTCTCGTCATAGTCCAAACCTGGTCTTTGACGAAAACCTTTCGCTACCAACCTTACCTTATTGGTCTCTATCTGTCCATCTACACCGATCTTTCTTTTAAAGATCCATTTGCAACCCACAGGTTTTATCCCGGAGGGTACATCTTCCAAAGTCCATACTTTGTTGGTGTACATGGACTCCATTTCGGATCTCATGGCATCCAGCCATTTCACAGAGTCACCACTCGTGATAGCCTGATGAAAACTGGCAGGATCATCATCATCCATGATGCAATCTTCTTTATCACCATCAATGATAAAACCGTAGTATCTCTCCGGTGGGCGAGAATTCCTACCAGATCTATGGAGTGGCTGAGGCTCATTAGATTCTGTTATAACTTCAGGTTCAGCCAAGACGTCATTTGTAACTTGTGTCTCTAGAACCTCTTCTAGATATACCACATTGCCATCAGTATCATTTGAAAAAATCTCATTTTCTAAAAAAGTGGCATACTGAGAAACAAACACCTTTTGTTCCTCCTTGTGGTAGAAAAGATACCCAAACGAATGTTTAGGATATCCTACAAATATACATTTGACTGATCGTGTCTCGAGTTTGTCTGGATTCTGCTTTTTGACAAAAGCCGGACAACCCCAAATCTTAACTCTTTTAAGAGATAGTTTCTTCCCATGCCATATCTCATATGGAGTGGTAGACGCGGTCTTGGTTGGAACTTTGTTTAACAGAAAAGCTGTTGTTTCCAATGCATGCCCCCAAATCGAGAGAGGTAACTCAGAATCACTCATCATGGATCGTACCATATCCAATAGGGTACGATTCCGCCGTTCTGACACACCGTTGTGCTGTGGTGTGTAATGTGGAGTGAGCTGAGAGAGAATCCCATTCTCTTTTAGGAAGTCCAAGAACTCAGTACTTAAGTACTCTCCACCTCGATCTGATCGAAGTATCTTGATACGCTTTCCTGTTTGGTTTTCTACTTCATGTTTATACTCTTTGAATTTCTCGAAAGCTTCAGACTTATGCTTTATCAAATACACATGACCGAATCTTGAGAAATCATCAGTAAAAGTTATGAAGTAAGAAAAACCGCCTCTTACATGTGTAGACATTGGTCCGCATACATCACTATGTATGAGGCCTAGGAACTCAGTAGCTCTTTCTCCTTGTCCTGTAAACAGAGTTTTGGTCATTTTACCTTTGATACAAGACTGGCAAGTTGCATAAGATTTATACTCAAAAGAATTTAAATATCCATCTTTATGAAGCTTGTTTAGTCTTGTTTCATTAATATGACCAAGTCTACAATGCCAAAGAAAAGCTTCATTTATATCTGAAAATTTTCTTTTATTTGTTTGTTGTACGTTGAAAACCGTGTGTTGATTAAGGACGTATATCCCGTTATTTAATATACCACAACCAATCAACTCTTGATTAAGTCTAATATTCATAACATTGTGTTGCACAGCAAAATGATACCCTTCATTTTCTAACAAGGAAACGGATATAATATTACAAAGCATACTCGGCACAAAATAACACGGGTTCAAAACCAATATACAACCCGAAGGCAACCCTAGGTGATACTCTCCCACTGAAACTGCATTTACATTGGAACCATTTCCAACTTGGAGAATATGATCACCTATCTTCAGAACTCTACTATTTCTCAACGCCTGCACAGAATTGCAAATATGAGAACCCGAACCGGTATCCAATACCCAGGAAGCAGAGTTAATAGAAAAACAGTTTTCAATTACGAACACACCTGAAGCTGAAGCATCACCATGCTTCTTCTTGAGTTCTAGGTACTCAATACAGTTCCGCTTCCAGTGTCCCGTCTTTTTGCAGTAGAAACATTCTCCTTTCCCCGATCCCCCAACTTTGGACTTGCCTTTTCCCTTAACCTTTTTGACTCCACCCTTAGGTTTGGTGGGTTTCTTCTTCATCTTTCCCTTGGCCTTATCCTTCAGGTAAGAGGAGGAGGATGGCCCAACACTCATAACGGGAGTCTTCACTGACTTCAGTGTGCTCTCTGCACTCCTTAACATATTAAGGAGTTCAGGTAGTTCCTTCTCCATGTTGTGCATGTTGAAGTTAACAATGAACTGAGCAAAGGTGGAGGGGAGAGACTGCAGAATAATATCCGTATAGTGTTCATTGTCTATTGTCCACCCAAGGTCCTCAAGCTCTTCTATGAGAGCTATCATTTTCAGAACATGGTCTCCTACTGCTGTGCCAGTGGCCATTCGCATCTGAAACAGTTTCTTAGATGCTTCGTATCGTAATACGCGAGATTGCTCTCCATTCAACTCTTTTGTATGGAGGAATATGGCTTGTACGTCCATATTCTCGTGCTGCTTCTGATGTGTGTTATCCATCGATGCAAGCGCGAGGCATTTAGCCGTGGCACAGTCAGCGTCCCATGTCTTGCGGATTTCCCTATCCGCAACCGAAGGTTTAGGACCTAGGGTGGGCAGGGCTGGAGCCGTGAGGACATATGATACTTTATCATAAGTCAAGGCAATGTTTAAATTCCTTAGCCAGTCTTTATAGTTGGTCACATTCAGCTTGTTTTTAACTAATAGAAGCTTAAGTCCTGTCATAGGTATCTGCCATAAGAGAGAGAAAAGAATACACTTAGCGAAAGCTCTTGCAAAGATCAGATTGGTTATTATGTTGTCTAATCGATGTCCCCACTGTTTTTATCAAATTTTCTTTAAAACCTTTTAAAAAGAAAACTAGCCGGGATTAATTACATTCTACAACTTCGCTAACCGTTCAGCCAGGCCAGTGCCGGTACTTGAGGGAGGTTCCCCGTGCTTTCGCACGGACCTAATTAAAATAAACCTCATCTTCCCAGAAGCGTAGCCCCGTTTGACACCTTTCTAGACACCTACTGAGTTAGCTAATTGTAAAGTACAAAATTCTCCCGGGAGCAACATTTGCTCGCAGTGGGATCAGGATCCTACTATTATATAGAAGGTATACAATCTCATTGTAATTTTCAACTCTTGAAATTCCCGATATGATTTTTACCCCTAGTACTCATGACCTTAACTAAAGTCAACATATCATGAGTACTAGTCAAGTTCTTCCCGTCATTTCGTGATTAACTAGACCCACTCATATGACCCTTAACTAAAGTCAACATAATCATATGAATGTCCTAACTAATCTGCATCATATGCAGTGTAGGAAGACATCACTTAGCTACCGTTCACTGCGCCTTAACTAAAGTCAAAATACGCAGCATGAATACTAAGTACTCTACTTCCTAAAATGACGGAGGGCTGCGGATAGTTTTTAAGAAAACTTTTAACGCTTTGAACTTGATATCGTTGTAGAATCTAATGGGTTTAAAAAAAAAGAGTGGCTTAAGCTCCGCATTTTGAAACTTGCTTTTTCATAAAAGGCAGAGTGTGTTTCAAATCCGATTCTACAACATCTTTTTAAGTTCATTTATCTTTTACATTAATCTCATTAATGCAGTCCCGTCATTTAAAACCTAAGCCATTACAGAAAGAAACGAAAATTTAACGTACACTTATGCCACTCGCATTTGCCACAGTGTCCTGATATGCACCATTAGGTTACTTAACTAACGGCATACCAGGACGGGGCTAGCGCGGGTGCACAACATAAGTAACGTCTATTATATATCATATATATAATATCGCATTCTTCTCAGATATATATTAAATGATCACATCAGATAATAAAAGCAGCAGAAGCACATTTAATATAGGATATCTAGGAGGTCCGTATTTTGTATTCAGCCAGCAATAAAAATACGGATTCCACGGTTGCGATGAATAGCCAGGCCCACACCCCTAGACCCCTACGAGAGCGGCAAACGACCCTACCAATTCTGGAGTTTAGGAGACCCGGTCTCAACTCCTCGAGATGGCCTCCCACTGAACCCTAGAACCCGGTCACTTGTGCCCTCCTCCTTGGGTCTATCCTAATATGGAAAAGTAAATAATATACAACACTGGTGACATCAACCTCAACCCGGAAGTGCCCCAAATAAAAGAATATTACATACAATTTAATTTTACATGAATGAAAAGAAAACTCTCATCTCACATAAAACCCCCGGCTATTCATTCACGACAATCCTGCACATCAAATCTCATTGACATATAATATCTAATATCATCAACATAAGAAAGTATGCATACACCGATCGTCGTTGATGTATAGCAACGAAAACCAGCAATACAACTACATACTACACTTACGGCCACAGAGAAATAAAATGAAAAACTACAACAATTGGAATCTTAACTGCCTTTAGACAACACAAACCCGGAATATCACATATACAAGATTTCATGCCTAAAAATATAAAGCTCGCATGTGGGTCTCGTCCAAGAAAACACCTTTTCAAAACAAACCGGATAATTCAAAAAGATTTTCGTTTATCCCGAGACCGAACTGCTAGATTTACATGCAACAAACAAATTTGTAGATTCCAATTATTGTATCACATACAACTAGGCGCAGTTAAAACATTCGATCGAACGATTAAACACTCACAGACTTCTCAGAAAGCTCAACACTTAAGCAGTTTTAAAAAAAATACTAGTAACTGCACAAAATACATACGGGCCTGCACAAGAAATTACGGCCCATGAATCACCTACTGCGCCGTGGAACCGCCGCAGAAAGGACACTATGGATTCAGGGCATCGTACTTCTTGTGGGCCCATAAAATACCCTGCTGAATTTTTTAAGTATTTTTAATTTGAAAAAATCCAGGTTTTTGAAAAATTTCCAGAGAGCACCCCCTGGGCGTCGTGTTTCGTTCGTTCAAGGTTTTTAACGTCGTCTAGGTTACTCCAAAGCTCTAGCTTGGCTCTGATACCACTGTAGGGTTTCCTTAACACCCCGTTTAGAGTTTGGAAGCATCACACATGCCATAACTTTAATTTATGAGGTGCTAAGTAAACTAAACTAGGATTCGAACAAGAATTATGATGTAACAATTAAAAGTATCACATCTAAAAGATAATTTATACTAAGTGGAGAGACTACAACCTTTGTAGACCTTCTAGGATGACTCCTTGGATCTCCTTTGGTTTGGAACGGCTCGCTAGATCACCTCCAAGTCCACGACGATCCACCCAAAGTCCTTTGCCCTAAGCTTGTTGCTTCACTTGATCATTGAAAACCTTGAAGCAAAACACCCTACACAAAGTAGCAAGGGTTGTGTAGGATGATGAAGTGGTTGCTAATCTCACTTAATACCCTTTCTTTTTATTTATCTAACTCAATTTAACACTCAAGAGAGAGCTAGAGAGAGGAAGAAGAAGATGGCTTGATATATTTTCTTTTGGAATGAATAATGCAAAAAGAAAATGAGAGAGAGAGAGATAAATATCAAAAGAATAACCATAGTTAATAAATAATATCTAGATATTTTCTTCTTGAGTTAAAGGCAAAGGAAAAATAAACCATGGTTAGGTCAAAGTCAACCATGGAAAAGTGTAGAAGAAATGAGCCATGAAAAAGAAATGAGTCATTATCTTTTTCCTTTATCTTTTACTTAATCCAAAAATATCCATATATATAATTATTTTCCATGTGATTCTTATATTGCCATCTAACTTGTATCATCAACCATGATACATATGCATGTATGTATGTGTGTATGCATATCATCATGTACATATACATACATGCATCCATTAAAAGAAAAGGGTTTAAATAAATGAGATAAAAGTCTATTAAATCAACACTTGATTTAATAAACCGGTCATATCTCATACGACCCGACTAGTATAAAACGCCCGATTAAAATACAGTATCATATACTCGTATTTAATCGAGCTTCCGCACATATCTCATATGCGCACCACTTCGTTTCGCCTGAGCCGAGAAACTTTTATGTGGGACTCTAAGACTCGTCAATACGCCAGCAGTAGGTGATGATCATATCAAACACCCACAAGCCGCAAGCGGTCAGCTAAACGTAACGGCCACCCGGGTATTGAGCGATCAGAAGAAGAACAAGCGAACTTGTCAAAACTCCTGCCAATCCAACTGGGAACACTTAGGTGAACCAACTGACACTAATGGCTTGTGAGACCAACCACCTCCCTTCGTCGGGGTCTCGACTGTATACGCTAGTCTCCTGGTGGAGTATCGATGCCCAGTTTCGAAACTCCCACGACTAGGGACCATTTTATAGATGTGCTTATAGACTACCCAACTCTCACGTATATGATCGCCATCATACTGCTGGTAGTAAATCAAGAGTCCTAATGGCTCTATTAATGTGTAATAGTGATCTGTGATATCACCTGAAGCAAGTACACGATGATAAAGATAAACCAGATAGCATACTATCATCTTGAGTAAGACTGTCCTACCGGCATAAGTCCTCCCTCAATAATTGCAATCACGTGCTTGCTGTTGGATATAGTGCCCTTAGCGTCAATTATTAGATCGCAGGCACATGATTGCAATGATTGAGGGAGGACCTATATCGGTAGGACAGTCTTACTCGAGAGATTTGTATACTATTTGGTTTGTCTTTATCATCGCGTACATACTTTAGGTGACATTGTAGTTCACTATTACACGTTGATAGAGAATATTATGCTACCATGGTTTGTCTTTATCCGTCGTGTAAAGTTTTAGGTGACATGTTCACTATTACACGTTGATAGAGCCCTTAGGATCCTGCTTGACTACCAACAGTATGATGGCGATCATGTACGTGAGAGTTGGGTAGTCCATAAGCACATCCTTAAAAGTGGTCCCTAGTCATAGGAGTTTGGAGACAGGGCATTGTTAGTTGTATGTATGCCCTAGAGGCCAGTATTGTACAGATGATGTATATTATATTGGATGCTTGGACATATATAAAGATGACTTTCTTGCTCGATATGATAGTATGCTATCTGGTTACTCTTTATCTTAACATGTTTACTTGTCTCTTTATACTGTCTTAGAGTTACATGTTGGTAAAGCCCTTAGGATGTGTACTTGACTACCTGGACTATGATGCGGATCATACTAGTGGGGACATGGTAGTCCATTAGTACATCCTTCAAGGTCCCTAGTCGTGGGTGTATCGAGACGGGGCATCGATATACCAGTGCAGACTAGCGTATACGCCTCTCGACCCATGAGATGGGCGATGGATGATCCCATATCCATTAGTGTTTGACATCTGAGATGGTATACGGGTGCTCAGTGGAGACTGGGTACACTAGACAGACTCGCCGAGAACTCCCAGATGGTATTATACCTCACGTCAGATGGCAGTTCTCAGGTGACACTTGTGCAGGTTAGTCTGTAGACCCGAGATCGTCATAGAGTCTTGTGTGATTCCCACTGTGCTTTGATTTCCACCTTACCACGTCTATGAGGGCGTGCAAAACGGTGGTTTTTAGGTACAGTCCTGAGTCACATGGAGGCAATGAGCGATAGGTGGGGTTTCGTCTCTCTCGGTATTGGGGGTTGATGTTGCGCTGTGCTCGATTGGCCGTAACAGGGAAGTCCCTGGCCAGGGCTGTTTTAGAGATTTGCTGGAAAGTGTTACCAGTAGTTTCTCGACCCGTTATGGGCCTCACATCGGCATGACTTATCAGTTATTGGGGTCTGACGTTTACCATCCCTAGACTTGATATGCGACATAGCAGACGAGGAGACCAGACTGTACGGGAAGTGTTGCCGATTGGCTCGACGGGAGTTATAGCAAGTTCGCTTGTTTTCTTCTGATCGCTCAATACCCAGGTGGCCGTTACGTTTAGCTGACCGCTTGCGGCTTGGGGGTGCTTGATATGATCATCACCCACTGCCGGCGTATTGACGAGTCTTAGAGTCCCACAATGGAGTTTCTTAGTTCAGGTGAAACGTTGTGGTGCGCGTATGCGATATGCGCATGGACCCGATTAAAATACGCGTATAGGATACCGTATATTGATCGGGGGGCTTGCTTTTGGTGGGGTTATATGTGATATGGCCGGATTGATAAATCAAGTGTTGATTTATCATTAAACCATTAGTTTCTCACTTGAAATCCTTTCTTGAGTTTGATGGATGTATGCATGCATGTATGCCTTCTTTATAGATTCATGCACATATGGATGTACATACACACATACATACATACATACATACATCCTTCATGGTTGTACATACATGAAAATGGTGGCAATATAAGACTCACACCATGGTTTTATATATGGATTTTATTTCATTTGATTTAAAACAAAAAAGGAAAAAGGAAAATGGTTATCATTGATTTGTTTCTACACTCTTCTTTTGACCTAACCATTCTCACCCACCTTTTAACCTTGGGTAAACTTTCCTTTTGTGTTTTAACTCAAGTTCAATAAGATATTCATTGTTTAACCATGGTTTGAGATGAGAACAAGAAAATATATATACATATATTTTCATTTTTCTCAACAAGAGTTATTCTTTTCACTCTTGAAAAAATATAGCCATCATCTTCTTCTTCCTCTCTCACTTGCTCTCTAGACTTTTGTAGTGAGCAAATTACATAACAAGATTGGATTTTGAAGTGAGAATAAGAACCACAACATCATTCTACACAAGTTTAGCCCACTTGTTTAGAGTGTTATCTTCACTTCTTCTTTTGAAAAGTGAAGTTGCAAGCTTGGACTAGGAGCTTCGGGTGGATCGTCGTGGACACTAGGAGACCTTAAGAGAACCCTCCTCCAACCCTCAAGTGGCCAAGGAGTCTAGCGTAGGGAGCTAAAAAGGTTGTACTCTCAAAACCCTAGCATTTCTTTCATGTGATGATGTGTAGTTAATGAAACCCTAATTTTTCTAGGAACGATCCGATGTTTGTTAACTTAGCACCCTAAAAAATTCCATCTTTAGTACATGTGATACTTCCAAACCCTTCATGAGGTGCTAGGCTAACCCAACATTGGTATCAGAGCCGACCTAGAATATTAGGCAACACTTTAACGAAGTTAAAACTCCGATCGAACCCGATATCGACAAAATCAACCCCTCTCTGGACAATTTTTAAAATCTGGGAATTTTGGGAATTAAAAATACTTTAAAAATACGGCAGGGATTTCTAAGAATTACGGAGCAAAAATTATGACATGATCTGTACGGACCGCCGTGGTTCCGCGGCAATACCCCGCTTGTGCCGAGGAACCGCGGCCGTACAGTGAGATCTTGGCAGTAGGTTTGCACAGTAATTCTTGTATCTGAATGTGTTATTTTATGGGTATTTTTAAACTAACTCAAGTGTTGAGTATTCAGGGGTTCATTTTGTAATTGTCGATTCGATCGGAGAATTTAATTTTGTTTTGCTATTCCGGGTAAATTAGAAAGTATTGAATTGTTCGAACGAGTGTCATTTGCTCACTTTTCACGGGATTTAAATCCTTTGGAGATACATGCAAGTTTTGTGGTGGACCCTCTAGAAGACAACAAACCTTAACTCGATTATGTGACCGTCTTGAACTGCCCTTTGAACCTTAGCGTTTAGGGCAGTACGGCGTACCACATGTGAGGCGTTGGCTTGACCCTTCTACGGCTGGACCGCTACTACTGTGTCACACTCCGGGTTTTTGAACTCCGCTCAAGTGTTGGGCTTTAGGGAATCTTGGGTATTTGAACATTCGTTCGAAAACTTTAATACTGTCTAATTATCCGGAATGTGATGCAATGTGTGGAATTCATATTACAAGACATGAAATACGAAGTATGTGATATTTCGCATTTACGATGTCTGAATAGAATGTGGATTCCAGATATTGCAGTTTTACACTTTCTTTTCTGTGACCGTAAGTGTAGTATGTAGTGGTATTGCCGATTGTCGTTGCTATACGTCGACGACAATCGGTGTATGCATACTTACTTACGTTGATGATATGAGATATTATGTGTTGCTGAGATATGATGTGCAAGATTGTCGTGATTGAATAGCCGGGTTTTTTTTATGTGAGATGAGAGTTTTATATTTTCATTCATGTAAATTCAAATGTAATGTAATATTCTTTTATTTGGGGCACTTCCGGGTTGAGGTTGATGCCACCAGTGTTGTATATTATTTACTTTTCCGCATTAGGATGGACCCAAGGAAGGGAGCACAGGTGACCGGGTTCTGGGGTTCAGTGGGAGGCCATCTCGAGGAGTCGAGACCAGGTCTCCTAAACTCCAGAATTGGTAAGGTCGCTTGCCGCTCTCGTAGGGGTCCAGGGTGTGGTCTTGGCTATTCATCGTGACTATGGAATCCGTATTTTCTATTGTTGGCTAAATACTAAATACGGACGTCCTAGTATATCCCACATTATATCTATGTTTCTGCTGCGATATCTGTGATGTGATCATTTGATATGTTCTGATGGATACAGTATATAGTATATATGATATATTATATAGATGTTACTTATGTTTTACACCCGCACTAGCCCTGCCCTGCTCTGTCGTTAGTTACCTAACCTAACGGTGCACGAGGGGACATCGAAGCGAATGCGGATGGCATAAGTGTACGTCGTATTTATCTGTGATGTTTAGGTGACTTAAATGATGGGACTTCATTAATGTGATTAATGAAAGAAAAGAAACCTAAAAGATGTTATAGAATCAAATTTTCAAATAAAAGGGTAGCTACAGTTTTGCTTTCCATAGCGGTATATATGATATACCCTGCACCTTATTCGATGAGGAAAGAGCCGAGATCCCTTCACCGGGAGTGACCTCTTTAGCAAAACTGGCAGATGCTACAACACTCGGTTTGACTTTTGACTGCTTTTGAAGTTTTTCTTTGCACAGTGATATATATGATATATCTCGCACCTTATTCGATGAGGAAAGAGCCGAGATCCCTTCACCGGGAGTGACCTCTTTAGCAAAACTAATGAAAGCCTCAAAATCACTCCATTTCAAAATTCACTTGATTCTACAACGATATCAAGTTCATTACGCAATAGGTTTTCAGAAAAACCTGTCGTAGCCCTCCGTCATTTCAGATAAGTCCTGCTTAGTATTCATGCTGCGTTTGTTGACCTTGTCAAGGCGCAGTGTGCGGTAGCTGACCAGTATTTATCTGCTTATGCATATGATGCTGATTGGATTAAGGTAGTCGTACGGCCTTGTTGACCTTGTCAAGGGTCGTGCGGGTGGGTTTAATTCAATCAAGAAGTGACGGGTTGAACTTGACTTACGGTCTATGGTTTGTTGACCCTGTCAAGGTCATAGATCGTTTGGGGCAAAATATTATCGGGAATTTCAAGTGTTGAAATTTGCAATGAGATTGCATACCTTCTATGAGATAGTTGGATCCCGATACCCACTGCGAGTAATTGTTACTCCTGAGAGAGTTTTACACAAGACAATTAGCCGATCAAGTAGGTGTCTAGAAAGGTGTCAATGGGGTTACACCTCTGGGAAAATGAGGTTTACTTTAATTAGGTCCGTGCGAAAGCAAGGGGAACCTCCCTCAAAGTACCGACACTGGCCTGGCTGAAAGATCGGCGAAGTTGTAGGGTGTAATTAATCCCGGCTAGTCTTTCCTTTTAGGGTTTGAAGGAAGATTTGATAAAAACAGTGGGAGCCATCCTGATTAGATAAGATAATAACCAATCTGATCTTGCAAGAGCAGACGCTAAAGTGTTTTCTTCTCTCTCTCTCCAGGTAGCGACCATGTCATGCCTTAATCAAGATAATAATATGGATGTATTGACCGAACCCGCAAGTTATTCTGTGCTGGGGGACGTTGGTTCCGTTCTTTCTTATAAGAGTTATAGGACTGAACAGGACATAGGGGAATACCAGGATTCCCATGCCACCCGAATGAAGAAAGTACATGTTTATGCATTTTCTTCGGGTGTGTTCATTACAGAGAACTGTTTCTCCATTTGCCCTACGTCCTGGGTATTAGATACCGGGTCAGGATCCCATATATGTAATCAGTTACATGGGCTCAGGAAAGGTAGAGAACTTGGAGAAGGTGATAAAGACATTAGAGTTGGAAATGGTGCAATTGTTGCAGCTAAGACTGTCGGGGAATATCACCTTGCATTACCAACTGGTAATACATTGGTTCTGAACGAATGCTATTACATGCCGAACCTGATATGCAACATTATATCGGTTTCTTTGTTGAGTAAAGAGGGATATGATTTTGTATTACAGGATAATGTTATGAACATTTTCCGTAACCAAAAGTTGGTTGGATCAGGCACGTTGTGCAATGACATTTATGTTCTAAATCAATTAACAGTTCTGAGCATAACAAACACACACAAGAGGAAGAGTTCAGAATTGAACGAATCCTTCTTGTGGCATTGTGGACTGGGTCACATCAATGCGACATGACTGGCTAAGTTGCATAAGGATGGATATTTGAAACCGTTCGAATTTTCATCTTATGACACTTGCCAGTCATGTCTCAAAGGCAAGATGACCAAAACTCCGTTTACGGGACACGGAGAAAGAGTTATCGAACTCTTGGGACTGATACATAGTGATGTATGCAGTCCTATGTCTACACATGCCAGGGATGGTTCTTCGTACTTCATTACATTCACTGACGATCTCTCTAGATTCGGATATGTGTTCCTGATGAAACACAAATCAGAAGCTTTTGAGAAATTTAGAGAATATAAACAAGAAGTCGAGAACCAAACCGGAAAAAGTATTAAAATCCTTCGATCTGATCGAGGAGGTGAATACTTGAGCAATGAATTCCTGGACTTCCTAAAAGAGAATGGGATTCTCTCTCAGCTGACTCCTCCATATACACCACAGCACAACGGTGTATCAGAACGGAGGAACCGCACCCTATTAGATATGGTGCGCTCTATGATGAGCACAGCTGAGTTACCTATTTCCTTCTGGGGATATGAGCTGGAGACAGCAGCATACCTATTGAATCAAGTTCCATCTAAATCTGTACCTACCACACCATATGAGATATAGAGTGGGAAGAGGCCATATCTTAAACGAGTTAAGATATGAGGTTGTCCGGCCTATGTCAAAAGACAAAATCCGGACAAACTCGAGGCACGGTCAGTTCTATGCAAATTTGTGGGATATCCAAAGAACTCATATGGGTATTTTTTCTACCACAGTGAGGAACAAAAGGTGTTTGTTGCTCAACATGCCACCTTTTTAGAAAAGGAATTTCTTGTAAAAGAAATTAGTGGCAAAGTGGTGGAGCTGGAAGAGGTTCCAGATACACAAACCGTAACTGAAGATTTAGTGGAACCAGAAGATTCAGTAGCTCCCAACGAACCTCAGCCTCTCCGCTGATCTAGTAGGGTTCCTCGCCAACCTGAGAGATACTACGGTTTTCTCATGGATGGTGGGAGCGAGGATTGCATCATGGAGGATGATGACCCAACTAGCTTCGAGCAGGCCATCACGAGTGGGGACTCAGTGAAATGGCTGGATGCTATGCGGTCCGAGATGGAATCCATGTACACCAACAAAGTATGGACTTTGGAAGATGCTCCTGAAGGGGTAAAACCCATTCGGAGCAAGTGGATCTTCAAGAAAAAACTTGGTGTAGATGGGAAAGTGAAGAATTTCAAAGCTAGATTTGTTGCAAAGGGTTTTCGTCAAAGACTAGGTGTGGACTATGACGAAACCTTTTCTCCAGTGGCTATGCTTAAATCTATCCGGATCATGCTTGCCATCGTTGCATATCATGATTACGAAATCCGGCAAATGGATGTTAAGACCGTCTTTCTAAATGGTGATTTAGAAGAGTGCGTGTACATGACTCAGCCAGAGAGCTTCGTAGATAGTGTGAGCAGCGGGAAGGTGTGCAAGCTGCTTAAATCCATTTATGGATTAAAGCAAGCATCGCGGAGTTGGAACATCTGCTTTGACGTCGTTATCAAAGAGTTTGATTTCTTCAAAAACGTAGATGAACCTTATATTTACAAGAAGGTAGCAGAGAGTAAGGTTGTCTTCCTCTTATTGTACGTGGACGACATACTCTTAAAAGGAAATGACATTCCTATGCTGCAATCGGTCAAGCTCTTCTTATCACAAAGATTCTCAATGAAAGATATTGGTGATGCTTCATGCATATTAGGAATTAGGATCTATAGAGATAGATCCAAATGGATATTGGGATTGTCCCAATTCAGGTACATTGACACCATACTAAAGAGGTTTAGTATGGAAGAATCCAAGCGTGGGAATTTACCCACGATCTCTGGAGTCACTCTCTCCAAAGAGATGTCTCCCAAGACTAATTTGGAGAGAGCTCGCATGCAAGGGATACCCTATGCTTCGGCTGTAGGCTCTATCATGTACGTGATGCTATGTACCAGACCCGATGTAGCATACTCACTAAGTGTAGTGAGCAGGTATCAAGCTGATCCTGGAGAGAGTCACTGGACAGCTGTGAAGAGCATTCTCAAGTACTTACGAAGGACTAAAGAGATGCTCTTGGTGTATGGTAACGGAGAACTCCCAGTTTCGAAACTCCCACGACTAGGGACCATTTTATGGATGTGCTTATAGACTACCCAACTCTCACGTATATGATCGCCATCATACTGCTGGTAGTCAAGCAAGAGTCCTAATGGCTCTATTAATGTGTAATAGTGATCTGTGATATCACCTGAAGCAAGTACACGATGATAAAGATAAACCAGATAGCATACTATCATCTTGAGTAAGACTGTCTTATCGGCATAAGCCATCTCTCAATCATTGCAATCACGTGCTTGCTGTTGGATATAGTGCCCTTAGCGTCAATTATTGGATCGCAGGCACATGATTGCAATGATTGAGGGAGGAACTATATCGGTAGGACAGTCTTACTCGAGAGGTTTGTATACTATCTGGTTTGTCTTTATCATCGCGTACATGCTTTAGGTGACACTGTAGTTCACTATTACACGTTGATAGAGAATAGTATGCTACTATGGTTTTTCTTTATCAGTCGTGTAAAGTTTTAGGTGACATGTTCACAATTACACGTTGATAGAGCCCTTAGGATCCTGCTTGACTACCAACAGTATGATGGCGATCATGTACGTGAGAGTTGGGTAGTCCATAAGCACATCCTTAAAAGTGGTCCCTAGTCGTGGGAGTTTCGAGACAGGGCATTGTTAGTTGTATGTATGCCCTAGAGGCCAGTATTGTACAGATGATGTATATTATATTGGATGCTTGGACATATATAGAGATGACTTTCTTGCTCGATATGATAGTATGCTATTTGGTTACTCTTTATCTTAACATGTATACTTGTCTCTTTATACTATCTTAGAGTTACATGTTGGTAAAGCCCTTAGGATGTGTACTTGACTACCTGGACTATGATGCGGATCATACTAGTGGGGACATGGTAGTCCATTAGTACATCCTTCAAGGTCCCTAGTCGTGGGTGTATCGAGACGGGGCATCGATATACCAGTGTTGACTAGCGTATACGCCTCTCGACCCATGAGATGGGCGATGGATGATCCCATATCCATTGGTGTTTGGCATCTGAGATGGTATACGGGTGCTCAGTGGAGACTGGGTACACTGGACGGACTCGCCGAGAACTCCCAGATGGTATTATACCTCACGTCAGATGGCAGTTCTCAGGTGACACTTGTGCAGGTTAGTCTGTAGACCCGAGATCGTCATAGAGTCTTGTGTGATTCCCACTGTGCTTTGATTTCCACCTTACCACGTCCATGAGGGCGTGCAAAACGGTGGTTTTTGGGTGCAGTCCCGAGTCACATGGAGGCAATGAGCGATAGGAGGGGTTTCGTCTCTTCCTGTATTGGGGGTTGATGTTGCTCTGTTTTTGATTGGCCGTAACAGGGAATTCCCTGGCCAGTGCTGTTTTAGAGATTTGCTGATAAGTGTTACCAGTAGTTTCTCGACCCGTTATGGGCCTCACATCGGCACGACTTATCAGTTATTGGGGTCTGACGTTTAACACCCCTAGACTTGATATGCGACATATCAGACGAGGAGACCGGACTGTACGGGAAGTGTTGCTGATTGGCTCGACGGGAGTTGTAGCAGGTTCGCTTGTTTTCTTCTGATCGCTCAATACCTAGGTGGCCGTTACGTTTAGCTGACCGCTTGCGACTTGGGGGTTCTTGATATGATCATCACCCACTGCCGGCGTATTGACGAGTCTTAGAGTCCCACAATGGAGTTTCTTAGTCCAGGCGAAACGTTGTGGTGCGCGTATGCGATATGCGCATGGACCCGATTAAAATACGCGTATAGGATACCGTATATTGATCGGGCGGCTTGCTTTTGGTAGGGTCATATGTGATATGGCCGGATTGATAAATCAAGTGTTGATTTATCATTTAACCATTAGTTTCTCACTTGAAATCCTTTCTTGAGTTTGATGGATGTATGCATGCATGTATGCCTTCTTTATAGATTCATGCACATATGGATGTACATAAACACATACATAGATACATACATCCTTCATGGTTGTACATACATGAAAATGGTGGCAATATAAGACTCACACCATGGTTTTATATATGGATTTTATTGCTTTTGATTTAAAACAAAAAAGGAAAAAGGAAAATGGTTATCATTGATTTGTTTCTACACTCTTCTTTTGACCTAACCATTCTCACCCACCTTTTAACCTTGGGTAAACTTTCCTTTTGTGTTTTAACTCAAGTTCAATAAGATATTCATTGTTTAACCATGGTTTGAGATGAGAACAAGAAAATATATATACATATATTTTCATTTTTCTCAACAAGAGTTATTCTTTTCACTCTTGAAAAAATATAGCCATCATCTTCTTCTTCCTCTCTCACTTGCTCTCTAGACTTTTGTAGTGAGCAAATTACATAACAAGATTGGATTTTGAACTGAGAATAAGAACCACAACATCATTCTACACAAGTTTAGCCCACTTGTTTAGAGTGTTATCTTCACTTCTTCTTTTGAAAAGTGAAGTTGCAAGCTTGGACTAGGAGCTTCGGGTGGATCGTCGTGGACACTAGGAGACCTCAAGAGAACCCTCCTCCAACCCTCAAGTGGCCAAGGAGTCTAGCGTAGGGAGCTACAAAGGTTGTACTCTCAAAACCCTAGCATTTCTTTCATGTGATGATGTGTAGTTAATGAAACACTAATTTTTCTAGGAACGATCCGATATTTGTTAACTTAGCACCCTAAAAAATTCCATCTTTGGTACATGTGATGCTTCCAAACCCTTCATGAGGTGCCAGGCTAACCCAACAGGCATCGATATTCCGGAGTAGACTAGTGTATACAGTCGAGACCCCGACGAGGAGCGGTGGCCGGTCTCACAAGCCACTGGTGTCAGTTGGTTCACCTAAGATGAATACAGGTGCTCATTGGGTTATGAGTACACTGGACAGGACTCGCCGGGAACATGCTAGTTGGGATTATACTAGACGTCAGATAGCAGTTCCCTGGTGACATGTGTACAGGTTAGTTGATCGACCTGAGATCGTCATTTGTCTCGTGTGAGTTCCCACGGTGCTTTAATTACTACCCTACCGCGGCTCAAAGGAGTCATGCAAACAGGTTTTAGTTGGGTACAGTCCCGAGCCACATGGAGGCAGTGAGCGAATCGGCAGGGGTTTCGTCTCTCCCGGTAGTGGGGGTGAGATCGCGCTGTGTGTAGGAGAGCCATTACACAAAGCCCTCGGCCAAGGCAGGAGATTTACTGGTAGATATTCCAGTAGTATCTCAGGGTGTACTGGGCTACACTCCGACACGACTTGTACCGCTTTTGGGGGTCTGACTTTTACCAACCCCCTAGACATGCCATACGATGCTCATAGACGAACGGACCGGACTGTACGGATATTGTCGCTGACAGGCTCAGTAGGGTGTCAGGATGAGTTCGCTCATCGACCTCCCTTTTAGTCAATACCTGGTAGCCCTTTACGTACGGCTAATACTTCTGACGTGCTAGTGGTTAAATCCACAGCCAAAGTATTGATGAGTCTTTAGAGTCCCCCACAGACAGTTTCTCAAGTTTCGGGCGAAACGTTGTAGAGGCCGTATGATATATGGCAGGGTTCGATCATATACGTGCGGTATTGCACGGATCATGATCGGACGAATCATACTAGTAGGCTTTGGTTTAAGCCGGATCCTAGTATTAGATTTATTGGATTACTTTAGTCTCATCACATTCGCATTCAGTCGGAATGCGGATGCAGGTATGTATATACAGGTGAGGGGTATCCTTGTGTTCTGTCACGAGTTTACTTTAGATGTTGCCGTATCTTTTTATTGTTGTAAACATTTGGGTTAATGTTTATAAATGGAAATTATGAGCTAGAAACCATTTTTTTGTGCATTAAATGATACATGTACTTCATGGGTGAGTCATGTTAGTTATATGTATGACCTAGAGGCCATTACTATACATAGGATGTATATTGTAGTGGATGCTTGGACATATATAAGGAGGACTTTCTTGCTCGACATGATAGTATGCTATCTGGTTGCTCTTTACCTTTACGTGTACACTGATTGTCTCTCTGTTACATGTTGGTAAAGCCCTTAGGATGTGTATTTGACTACCTGAACTATGATGCGGATCATACTAGTAAGGACATGGTAGTCCATAAGTACATCCTTCAAGGTCCCTAGTCGTGGCTGTATTGAGACGGGGCATCGATATAAGCGTATACCTTCTCGACCCATACAGATGGGCGATGGATGATCCCATAGCCATTGGTGTTTGACATCAGAGATGATATACGGGTGCTCAGTGGAGACTGGGTACACTGGACGGACTCGCCGAGAACTCCCAGATGGTATTATACCTTACGTCAGATGGCAGTTTTCTGGTGACACTGGTACAGGTTAGTCTGTAGACCCGAGATCGTCATAGAGTCTTGTGTGATTCCCACTGTGCTTTGATTTCCACCTTACCACGTCTAAGAGGGCGTGCAAAATGGTGGTTTTGGGGTACAGTCCCGAATCACATGGAGGCAATGAGCGATAGGAGGGGATTCGTCTCTCCCGGTATAGGGAGTTGATGTTGTGCTGTGTTCGATTGGCTATAACCGGAATTCACTGGCCAGGGTTGCTGAGATTTACTGGTAAGTGTTACCAGTAGTTTCTCGAACTGTTATAGACCTCAGATCGACACGACTTATCAAGCTACTGGGGTCTGACGTTTACCACCCCTAGGCGAGATATGCGACATATCAGACGACGATATCGGACTGTACGGGAAGTGTTACTGGTTGGATTCACAGGAGTGTGAGCGGGCTTGCTCGTTGATCTTCTGATCGCTCAATACCCGGGTGGCCGTTATGTTTAGCAGACCGCTTGCGGCTTATGGGTGTTTGATATGATCATCACCTACTGCCGGCGTATTGACGAGTCTTTAGAGTCCTACAAAGAGATTTCCTGGCTCAAGCGAAACGAAATAGAAGCGCATATGAGATATGTGTGGGGCCGAGAATAATTCTAGTATGTGATACTGAATTCTATTCTCGCGAATTGTATCATCGGACGGTTATATAAGATATAGCCGGGTTACCGAATCAAATGTTGATTCGATATATTAATACACTTGATATTAGTCGGTTATATGCAGTATGACCGGATCATTAAATCAAGTGTTGATTTAATGATTTAATGTATAATTATATATTAGATATATTACTTTACATTGACTAGTATTGTTCACTTAAGATTGGTTTTCTCACTTGATATGCACAAGTTGTATATGTGATATATGTTTGTGCTCTAGGATGTATCATGTTTGATGATGCATGCAAACATGGGTGGGTGTGTGACATACACCATGTTAATTGTAATTTAGGTTTTTGTTTATCTTAATTATTCTAAAATGGTGGAATTTTTATCATGGTTTGAAGCTTCTTGAAGCTTGTAGCAACTTTGAAAAAGTCCTTCCATTTTGTCTTGATTGAGACATTCATTAACCTAACCATTACAACTAACTATGGTTTATTCTCTACAAAAATAAACTCACCCATGGTTGCAAGATGATAAGTCTTCACATTATTATTCATTTTATTTATCAATTCTTTTTCTTTCTTCTTCTTCTTCTTCTTCATGAAGAAAAGAAAAGCTTGCTAGAAAATTCTAAGTGATGAAATCAAGTGAGAAATCCAAATCCAAAGAGAA
Source organism: Agapanthus africanus (assembly GCA_030015575.1). Classification (NCBI taxonomy): domain Eukaryota; kingdom Viridiplantae; phylum Streptophyta; class Magnoliopsida; order Asparagales; family Amaryllidaceae; genus Agapanthus; species Agapanthus africanus. The sequence continues at coordinate 278,325,899 of JASDDO010000029.1, read as the reverse complement.
CCCACTTCCTATTTCTTCATCCTCTACCACTTGCCATGTTGTATAGGGTGTTATCTTCACAAGTTTCATGGCCTAGTGAAGATGGAGCTTGAGTTTGAGTTGCCTCGACGTAGATCATCTTCGGCATCGAAGTCAACGACCTAGCCCGATCATTTCTCCGATGAAACCAACGCTAGAGTCCGGGATCCCGATGATCGCAGTGGAGGGACGTCATCACGGAGCTAAAGAAGTGGAGGACCGGATCTACAAAGATTGTAATCCCTTTCACTTAGAGTAAAGTTGTTTGCTTGCATTTAGTTTCGCCTATCCTCTAGTTAACGATCTAGATAGGGTTCTTTGGCACATGGAAAAATTTGATTTTGGCATGGTTGATCAGTTGTGGAACCTTATGGGTGTGCCTAGGAACCCTACAGTGGTATCAAAGCCTAGCTAGAGCCTTAGGCGTAGTGTAGACGATGTTAGAAATCCGATCGAGTCCCGAAACCCTAACCAAGACCCCTCTCTGTACATTTTCTGAAACTGTGGTTTTTTTCCTAATTAAAAATAGCCAAAAAATTCAGCAGTGTCTTTGAGGAGTCAATGTGAAGCACGTGCGCTTAAATCGATAAAAGCGCCGCGGAACCGCGGCATGAGCATGGCTCGTGCGGCGGTTCCGCGGCCTAATTGACACTTTATCCTATGAATTTTGCACAGTAACTCCTTATTTGATTCCTGTGTTTTCTGGGTATTTTTTAATTTATACTCAAGAGTTGAGTTTTCTGGGGTGTTTTGGGGATTCGATGATTCGATCGGAAACTTTAACTGCGTCTATGTGTTTTTCCGGGTAATTTAGAACATGTTGAAAAGTTTGACTGGATATAAATACCTAATTTTTCTCCTGCCGGGAAATTTCCAAGTGTTGGATTTTTCCGGCATTTAAGAACGTTCTAAGTAGTGCAAGTAACGCGATGGACCATCTAGAAGACAACAAACCTTAACTCGATTATGTGACCGTCTTGAACTGCCCTTTGAACATTAGGGTTTGGGGCAGTACGACGTGCCACATGTGAGGCGTTGGCTTAACCCTTCTATGGCTGGACCATTGCTACTGTGGCATGAAGTGGATGTTTTAAAACTTATTTCAAGTGTTGAGCTGTTTCGGGAAACTTGGGTGTTTGATTGTTCGATCGGAAATTTTAACATTTTCTATTTATCTGGAATTTTATACAATATTTGGAATCCACAAATAGTTATGAGATAACTGATTTGGATGTTATAAATCTAGCACTTTAGTCTCTCTTGATCGGTTGCCACGGAATTTTGACGTGATCAAAAGTCCGTCGGAATCACGTAGCGTACGCGGATACTCGCCGGTAAACTTAATAGATAGCTACGCCCCATAGCCCCGACCAAGTGACTTTAGGAGAACCCCGTCGCCGAAAGCATCCGTTCGGATGCTCGCGGTAGCGGTGTTCCACCTTAGTGCACTTCGTCGACGGTATCAAGGGTGTGGCCGTCTACTAAAGTTTAAGACGAGCATTCGATCTCATGCCGGGAATCTTGTTGAATTGCCCGACTTGATATTGAAAAGAGTTTTCGATAAATGAGACTAAAATACGGGGTTTATAATTGTTAGGCATATGATGTTTAAGGAATTCATTTGATTAGGCATGCGATGTCTAAAGAGTTTGCGGATTCCAAATGTTGTAGTTTTACACTTTCTTTTCTGTGACCGTAAGTGTAATATGTGATATCGTCGGTTTCGTTGCTATATGTCAACGACAATTGGGATGGGCATATTTACTTACGTTGATGACATGTGATGTTATGTGTTGCTGGATATGTTATATTGGATCGTCGTGTTTGAATAGCCGGGGGTTTTTATGTGAGATGAGTGTTTTTTTCTTTTTCATTCATGTAAAAAAAACTTGTATGTAATATTCTTTTATTGGGGCACTTCCAGGTTGCGGAAGTTGTCACCATTTGTATATTATTTACTTTTCCGCACTAGGATAGACCCAAGGAGGGGAGCACAAGTAACCAGGTTCTAGGGTCCAGTGGGAGACCAACTCGAGGAGTCGAGTCCGGGTCTCCTAACTCTAGAATTGGTAGGGTTGCTTGCCGCTCTCGTTGGGGTCTAGGGGTGTGGGATTGGCTATTCATCACGACCGTGGAATCCGTGTTTTATACAGGCTCAAAATAAAACATGGACGTCCTAGTATATCCAATATTTCATATGATATTTTCTGCTGCGTTATCTGTGATGTGATCATGTGATTTGTTCAGATAGATATTTAGTATATATGATATATTATATAGACGTTGCTTATGTTTTACACCCGCGCTAGCCCTGCCTCGCTCTGGCGTTAGTTACCTAACCTAACGGTGCAGACGGGACATCGAGGCGAATGCGGATGGCATAAGCGTACGTTATATTTATCTGTGATGTTTAGGTGGACTTAAATGATGGGACTTCATTAATGTGATTAATGAAAGAAAATAAACCTAAAAGATGTTGTGGAATCGAATTTTCAAAAACAGGTAGCTACAGTTCTTGCTTTGCATCGCGGTGTTCCTTGTAGAACATCCTGCACCTTATTCGATGAGGAAAGGGCCAAGATCCCTTCACCGGGAGTGACCCCTTTAGCAATAACTGGCAGATGCTACAACACTCGGTTTGTCTTTTGATTGCTTCTATAGTTCTTGGTTTGCATAGTGGTATATGATATATCCTGCACCTCATTCGACGAGGAAAGGGCCGACGATCCCTTCACCGGGAGTGACCCCTTTAGCAAAACTAGAAAATCCTAAAAAACACTCCATTTTAAAAATCATTTGATTCTACAACGATATCAAGTTCATTACGCAATAGGTTTTCAGAAAAACCTGTCGTAGCCCTCCGTCATTTCAGATAAGTCCTACTTCGTATTCGTGCTACGTTTGTTGGCCTGCGTCAAGGCGTAGTGTGCGGTAGCTAACTAGTATTTATCTGTTTATGCATATGATGCAGATTGGATTAGGGTAGTCGTGCGATTTTGTTGGCCTGAGTCAAGGGTCGTGCGGGTGGGTTTAATTCAATCAAGAAATGACGGGTTGAACTTGACTAGCGGACTATGGTTTGTTGGCATGCGTCAAGGTCATAGGATGCTAGGGGTAAAATATTATAGGGAATTTCAAGTGTTGAAATTTGCAATGAGATTGCATACCTTCTATGAGATAGTTGGATCCCGATACCCACTGCGAGTAATTGTTACTCCTGGGAGAGTTTTACACATTACAATTAGCCGATCGAGTAGGTGTCTACAAAGGTGTTAACGGGGTTACGCCTCTAGGAAAATGAGGTTTACATTAATTAGGTTCGTGCGAAAGCACGGGGGACCTCCCTCAAAGTACCGACACTGGCCTGGTTGAAAGATTGGCGAACTTGTAGCGTATAATTAATCCCGGCTAGTCATTCCTTTTAGGGTTTGAAGGAAGATTTGATAAAAACAGTGGGAGACATCCTGATTAGATAAAATAATAACCAATCTATTCTTGCAAGAACACACGCTGAGTGTTTTCTTTTCTCTCTCTCCAGGTACCGACCATATCACGCCTTAATCAAGATAATAATACGGATGTATTGACCGAACCCGCTTGTTATACTGAGATGGGGAACGTTGGTCCCGCTCCAACTTATAAATGTTATAAGACCGAGCAGGAAATTTGGGGAATATCAGATTTCCCGTGCCGCCCAAACGAAGAAAGTGCATGAGATGCATCTCCTTCAGATGCGTACATTACAAAAGACTATTTTTTCTGTATCCTCTACGTCCTGGGTATTTAATACCGGATCAGGATCCCAGATATGTAATCTGTTACATGGGCTGCAGAAACGTAGAGAACTGAGAACGGGTGATAAGTTTCATGAGACAGAAAACGGTGCAAGTGTTGCAGCCAAGTCTGTTGGTCACTGTCATCTTGTATTACCAGAATACATTGATTCTGAACGAATGTCATTAGATACCGAACCTGATATACAAAATCATATCAGTCTCTTTATTCATAAAGAAAGGATATAATTTTGTATTGTTGGATAATGTTTTGAACATTTCCTATATCAAAAGTTGATCGATTCAGGCACGTTATCTAAAAGAATTGACGTTCTAAATCAAACTACAGTTCCTAGTATACAGAACACACACAAGAGGAAGAGTTCAGAAATGAACGAATCCTTCTTGAGGTATTGTAGATTAGGTCATATCAATGTGACCCGACTGGCTAAAGTTACATTTAGATGCATATTTAAATCAGTTTGAATTTACATCTTATGAAACGTGCCAGTCATGTCACAAAGATTAGATGACCATAGCTCTGTTCATTAGAAACAGAGAAAGAGTTAGTAAACTCTTGGGTCTGATACATGCTGATGTATGTAAGGTCCCCTGTCTGCACATGCCAGGACCGGTTCTTTGTACTTCATTACATTCTCTGATAATCTCTCAAGATTCAACCATATGTTCTTGTTGAAATATAAGTCCGAAGCTTTTGAGATATTCAAAGAATATAAGTTAGAAGTAGAGAACCAAAATACGGGTATAAGTATTATGTCCTATAATGAGATCAGGGAGGAGAATACTTGTGCACGGAATTTCTGGACTATTCTAAAGGAGAATGAGATTCTCTCTCAGCATTACTCCTCCGTATACACCACAGCACGTCAGTGTATCGGGACGGAGCAATCACACCCTACATGATATGGTGTGCTCTATGATGAGTACTACTGAGTTACCTATTTCCTTTTGGGAGTTATGCACTTATGAAGTTGCATACCTATTGAATAGGGTTCCGATCAAATCAGTTGCCTACCACTTCATATGTGATATGGAAAGGGAAGAACCTATCTCTTATGTAAGTTAAGATTTGGGATTGTCCGGCCTATGTCAAAAGCAAAATCCGGACAATATCGAGGCAAGCTCAGTTCTGTAGAACTGGAAAGGTTCCAGCTATACAAATTACAGCTGATGATTTGATAGAACCAAAGGATTCAATAGTCCCCGACGAACCTCAGCCTCTCCGCCGATCTGGTAGGGTTTCTCATCCGCCTAAGAGATACTTCGGTTTCTCGATGACAGTGGGAGTGAGGATTACATCATGAGATGATGACCCAACTAGTTTCGAGCAGGCCATCAAGAGTAGGGACTCTGTAAGAATGGCTGGATGCTTAGCGATCTGAGATGAAATCCTTATACACCAACAAAGTTTGGACTTTGGTTGCTTTATCTGAAGGGTTAAATCCCCATCAACAGCAAGTACATCTTGAGAAGATTGCTTGGTGTACATGGAAAAGTTAAGACTTTCAAAGCTAGACTTGTTAAAAGTTTTCGTCATCGACCAAGCGTGGATAATGATGAAACCTTTTCCCAAGGCTATGCTTAAGTCCATCCGGATCCTACTTGCCTCGGCTACATACCATGACTACGATATCTGGTGGTTGGGTGTCATGACTGCTTTTTCTAAATGATAATTTGGAAGAGAGCGTCTATAAGTACACAGCCAGAGGGCTTCGTAGACAGTGGAAGCAGCGAAAACATGTACAAGATGCTTTATAGAATAAAGCAGGCATCGCGGAGTTGGAACGTCTGTTTTGATGTGGTAGTCAAAGAGTTTGACATCATCAAAATGGTAGATGAACCTTGTATATACAAAAAGGTAGTAGGGAGTATGGTGGTGATCCTCGTAGAGTACGTGGATGACATACTCTAGTTGGGGAAGGAGTTTCCTATGCTACGCTCGGTCAATCTCCGCTTATCACAATGATTCTCCATATAGGATCAAAGTGATACCTACTAAATCCTAGGTTTTGGATCTATGAGATAGATCTAATTGGATGTCAGGATACTCACTAGATGTAGTGAGTTGGTATCAATCGATCCTTGGGAGAATCACTGGAAAGGTTCCAGGGTGATAAGGACGACTGAATGTCAGTCACAGGCATTGTCTTTACCCTCAGTAATGGGACGGTATGTTGGAAGAGTTCCAAGCTAAATACCTTGGCATACTAGACGATAAAGGCTGGATACATCGCTACTTAAGATGCTACCAAAGAGGCTGTCTGGGTGTATATTAGTTCATGAGATGAACTTAGTTCCACCTATTGTGTGACAATGGAGTTGTGGCTTATGCCAAGGAACGTCCGTCCCATCAGTGATCCAGACATATTCTAAGGCAGTATCACCTGATCATGGAGATGGTTGATCTCCAAGGAGATCGATGTTAGGAGAGTAGACTCAGAGGACAACACGGCGGATCCACTCACAAAGGTCTTTTCCCAGAGAGAGACTTTTATGGGATGGTTGAGTATGAGATACTACAACCACTGCTATCAGATGGCCCTAGTGCAAGTGGGAGATTGTTTGTTATATGTATGCCCTAGAGGCCATTACTATACATAGGATGTATATTGTAGTGGATGCTTGGACATATATAGGGAGGACTTTCTTGCTCGACATGATAGTATGCTATCTGGTTGCTCTTTACCTTTACGTGTACACTGATTGTCTCTCTGTTACATGTTGGTAAAGCCCTTAGGATGTGTACTTGACTACCTGGACTATGATGCGGATTATACTAGTGGGGACATGGTAGTCCATAAGTACATCCTTCAAGGTCCCTAGTCGTGGGTGTATCGAGACGGGACATCGATATACCAGAGTAGACTAGCGTATACCTTCTCGACCCATACAGATAGGCGATGGATGATCCCATATCCATTGGTGTTTGACATCAGAGATGATATACGGGTGCTCAGTGGAGACTGGGTACACTGGACGGACTCGCCGAGAACTCCCAGATGGTATTATACCTTACGTTAGATGGCAGTTCTCTGGTGACACTGGTACAGGTTAGTCTGTAGACCCGAGATCGTCATAGAGTCTTGTGTGATTCCCACTGTGCTTTGATTTCCACCTTACCACGTCCAAGAGGGCGTGCAAAACGGTGGTTTTTGGGTACAGTCCCGAATCACATGGAGGCAATGAGCAATAGGAAGGGATCCGTCTCTCCCGGTATAGGGAGTTGATGTTGTGCTGTGTTCGATTGGCTATAACCGGAAATCCCTGGCCAGGGTTGCTGAGATTTACTGGTAAGTGTTACCAGTAGTTTCTCGAACTGTTATAGACCTCATATCGACACGACTTATCGAGCTACTGGGGTCTGACGTTTACCACCCTTAGGCGAGATATGCGACATATCAGACGACGAGACAGGACTGTACGGTAAGTATTACTGGTTGGATTCACAGGAGTGTGAGTGGGCTTGCTCGTTGATCTTCTGATCGCTCAATACCCGGGTGGCCGTTACGTTTAGCAGACAGCTTGCAGCTTGTGGGTGTTTGATATGATCATCACCTACTGCCGGCGTATTGACGAGTCTTTAGAGTCCTACACAGAGGTTTCCTGGCTCAAGCGAAATGAAATAGGAGCGCATATGAGATATGTGCGGGACCGAGAATAATTCCAGTATGTGATACTGAATTCTATTATCGCGAATTGTATCATCGGACGGTTATATAAGATATAGCCGGATTACCGAATCAAATGTTGATTCGATATATTGATACACTTGATATTAGTCGGTTATATGCAGTATGACCGGATCATTAAATCAAGTGTTGATTTAATGATTTAATGTATAATTATATATTAGATATATTACTTTACATTGACTAGTATTGTTCACTTAAGATTGATTTTCTCACTTGATATGCACAAGTTGTATATGTGATATATGTTTATGCTCTAGGATGTATCATGTTTGATGATGCATGCAAACATGGGTGGGTGTATGACATACACCATGTTAATTGTAATTTAGGTTTTTGTTTATCTTAATTATTCTAAAATGGTGGAATTTTTATCATGGTTTGAAGCTTCTTGAAGCTTGTAGCAACTTTGAAAAAGTCCATCCATTTTGTCTTGATTGAGACATTCATTAACCTAACCATTACAACTAACTATGGTTTATTCTTTACAAAAATAAACTCATCCATGGTTGCAAGATGATAAGTCTTCACATTATTATTCATTTTATTCATCAATTCTTTTTCTTTCTTCTTCTTCTTCTTCATGAAGAAAAGAAAAGCTTGCTAGAAAATTCTAAGTGATGAAATCAAGTGAGAAATCCAAATCCAAAGTGAACCCACTTCCTATTTCTTCATCCTCTACCACTTGCTATGTTGTATAGGGTGTTATCTTCCCAAGTTTCATGACCTAGTGAAGATGGAGCTTGAGTTTGAGTTGCCTCGACGTAGATCATCTTCGGCATCGAAGTCAACGACCTAGCCCGATCATTTCTCCGATGAAACCAACGCTAGAGTCCGGGATCCCGATGATCGCAGTGGAGGGACGTCATCACGGAGCTAAAGAAGTGGAGGACCGGATCTACAAAGGTTGTAATCCCTTTCACTTAGAGTAAAGTTGTTTGCTTGCATTTAGTTTTGCCTATCCTTTAGTTAACGATCTAGTATAAGATTCTTTGGCACATGGAAAAATATGATTTTGGCATGGTTGATCAGTTGTGGAACCTCATGGGTGTGCCTAGGAACCCTATAAGTCATGGTATCATTTCTTGTGCAAACATCATATTATGTGATTGATTAGTGGGTTGATTTGATGAGAGGAGAGAGAGGGGCAGCCAAGGGCTTGGTTGGTCTTGTATTATTGTTACAACTCTCTCTTTCATTTTATTATAACAACTCAACAACAGAAAAGAGTGAGAAACTTCTTCTTCTTCCTCCTCTAGCTCATAACTCCATTAATGGTAACACCTTCATCCTCCATCCAAGCAATAGATGCAAGAGGCAAAGTGATCACAAACATTCTCTACAACACCTTGGACACGTCGGCTGGCACACTTCGTGCCCGAGTTGCTTCGGACGAAGCGGGAGCCCGTAAAAAGTCTTCTCGATGTGGTGCCCTTTCCGACGAGAAGATGAAGACCGGAGTTGCCGTAGGGAGCTTGGGATGGTGGCCCAAGACCGAAGGACACGGATCGTTCGGTATAGCATTCTATCCTTTCTCTAGATTGCTAGTAGTAGGTTAATGGTTCGATCTGGGTTTTAAGCATACGATAGCGCCGGTTTTCTAGTTTATAAAAATTTTCGTTTCCACGTTTTGGCCTCGGAAAGACGGCTGGGGCGCTACCGTAGTCTTACATGGTATCAGAGCCACGCTATTAACCTTTACTAGCTTGCTCTAGCGTGTTTAGAACTTCGATCAAACGAAATTTTCAAAAACCGCGTTTCCAAGTCATCAGTTTCTGTCGAATTTTTTCTGTTGTCAAAAAATTATTTGGTGTATTGCAGAAAATCAGGCAGGGTTTTTTAAGAAAACTGAGAAAATTTAGTGGGCTGATTTTACTGTAGCGCGGCGGATCCGCGGCCATACCCAAGTTTTGGCCGCGGATCCGCGGTCGTACTATAGCCACGGTGTACCAAATTTCTTCAGTAGGTTTCTGAATTGGAAATGGGGTTTCTGGTAATTTTTCTTTGGGCCCAGATTTGTTTGAGTACTAGGTATTGTACTTGGGGCCCACTTCGGGAAATTTAGTCGATCGAAAATTTTAAACATGTTAGTTCACAGTATTTACATTATATCTTCGACCGTGAATGTCACTTGATCGGTAAATCCTATTTAACTGCTATAGCCCTTTTAGACGGATTTGCGAACGTGATATTCACGTTGATGTTCTGTGTTGTGATGTGATGTTCCGGATCTGTCGTGGTGGATAGCCTGGATGCAATGGTAGTCCAGTTTGGTAGTATATGTACATTTGATATTGCGGGGCGAGCGTCCGACATGTGGACTGCCATTACTGCCTGTTTGTATATTATTCTTTTGGGGCACGACCGGGCCGAGGTCGATGTACCCGTTGTATATTTTACTTTCTGTACTAGGATTACCCCGCGGAAGGGTGCACGGATAGCCGGGTTCTAGAGGACAACGGGCCCGCATCTCATGGCTTTGGGACGGAGGGGGATTTACTCTAGAATTGGAAGGCTATTCGCCGCACTCGTAGCGAATATAGGTTGACCTAAGGAGGGGTGCCCAAGTTACCGGATTCCGTGAAGTGCTGGGTGGTCCATTCATTTTGTTGAAGGGGGCTGCCTCGCTTCAGGTTTGGCCGGGTAACTTGCCGCGCCTGTAGGGGTCTAGGATTTCATTGCACAGGCTATCCACATGACCAGGGGAACGTCGGGTTTCAGTAGCGGCTCTATGAAACCCGGGGATCCCAGATATCTGTATTGTTCTGTGATGCTTATTACATTTCTGTGATGTTGTATTTTATCACGCCTTGAGCGAATATTATATATTGATATATATACTAGTAGATGTTATATATGTTTTACACCCGCGCTAGTCCAGTCCCCGCTCTGTCGTTAGTTAAGTAACCTAACGGGTGATGACGGGACCCAGCGGCGAATGCGGATGGCATATACGTACATCATTATTTTCGTTCTTTATTGGTGTGATCAATTGATGGGACTGCATTGATTCGGATCAATGCAAGCTAAACAAACCTATTCTGATGTTGTTGGAACAATTTTTAAAAAAGCTGTTATTGCAAGGACGTTCTCTTTTGTTTTGCACAGTAGTATTCGGTTATGAATATCCAGCACCTCAGTCGACGAGGCAAGGGCCGAGATCCCTTCACCGGGAGTGACCCCTTGGACAGAAGTTTGCGTCAGGGTAATAACTTCACTATAGCCGATTGACTTTTGCTTTGCATCGTGGTATTCAGTTGGAATATCCTGCACCTCATTCTATGGGGAAAGAGCCGAGATCCCTTCACCGGGAGTGACCTCTTTAGTAAAAGGTTTTCCGTCACTATATTTTTATAAAAAGCTATGCATTTCCTTCAACGATATCAAGTTCATTACGTTAAAGGTTTTTCGCCAAAAACCAGCCGTAGCCCTCCGTCATTTCCTACGGGTATTATTTAGTATTCGTGCTGCGTTTGTTGACCTAGTCAAGATGCAGTGTTCGGTAGCTAAGTGGTACTTGTTTGTTGCATAAGTGGGATTGGTTAGGACAGTCGTGCGGCCTTGTTGACCTAGTCAAGGGCACGTACGAGTGTGTTTAATGCAATCCAGAATAATGACGGGTTGAACTTGACTACCGGTTTATGGTTTGTTGACCTAGTCAAGGTCATAAGCCGCTTGGGGTAAAAATCACATCGGGAGTTTCTAAAGAAACTGAAACTTGCCAGGCATGCGCATACCTTCTGGAGTGTGATAATGTGAGTGGATTCCATCACGTCATCATGCGATGATAGTTGGATCCCGATTCCCACTGATGAGTTGGTTTACTCCTCGGGTGATCCCGACTAATTCTTCTTTCAGGTTTGGAAGAGAATTTGAGGTTACAGTGGGAGGTTTCTTGATTAGATAAATTGATAACCATTCTGATCTAGGTTAGAGTGCACGCTGAGTGTTTCTTTTCTCTCTCTCTCTTTGGTAGCGACCATGACCCGACTCGTGACTATGACCTAGTGACCAAGTTGACCGAACCTTCTTAAACACTGGCTTTTGGATTGTCAGAGTTGCATACTTCATTGCCACTCCTACTTTTACCCTTTTCTCCAGAACACCCTGTATTACTATGAACGTCCACTTCCATTGGACAAAACCATCGTATGGTTATATACGAACTCGAAGGAACTTGTTCCAGATTCGAGGATGGTTTCCGGTTCTGGAGAAAACGAATAGGACTATTCAGTTGTCTTTTCATTTTACCATCTCTCAGGTTGCGAGCGCTCCTTGGATTAAGGGATAGTTCACATTTTACACTTATTGGATAGTCTTCTTCCAAACCATAGGCAGGTGCCGAACGGTAGGGAATGAAGAAAACCAATTAGCCTAACGATGGTGTACAGAAGGTATTAAGTAAGGGCAAATAAAGGGATTAGAAAGAGGGCAAAGTAAATTGTGACTGCTATTCACGACCAAACCAAGTATTTCATTACCACTCCCACTTCACCTTTGTATTTCTCCAGAACACTCCGTATCACTATGAAGATCCACAGTTATTTAGATACTCCATCGTATGGTTATATACGAACTCGAAGGAACTTGTTCCAATTCGGGGATGGATTTTGGTTCAGGAGAAATAGGAATAAGGTTTATTCAGTTGTCTTTTAATTTTACCTTCTCTCGGATTGCGAGTGTTCCTAGGATTAGGACAGTACACCCATTATGCTTATTGTATAGTCATCTTCCAAACCATAGGCTGGTGTCGAACGGTAGGGAAGGAAGAAAACCATTTAGCCTAAGAGGGTGTACAGAAGGTAATGACTAAAGACATATAAAGGGATTTGGAGAGATGGCAAAGAAATATACGGTTACAGTAGTGAATTTGGATAATGGAAGTGGCATTACTAGGAATACCCGGATACCCCTATGAAACATTTCAATGTTTCAGTTTCACTGTGTACTGTTAAAAGAAAACTGATTTCCCAATTAGCCCTTACTCTAGGGTATGTATTTACCAGGTATGATTCTCACATCTGTATGGTCTTACAGATGATGAGTGGGAGTAAGTTATTGGGAATTGGGTGATTATCCTCATTATATTGGAATGCGTTGTAATTGGTGATATTTGAGGAAATCGCCTGGACTGTTTGCCGGACGGAAAATATTTTGTTTTGAATATCCATTGTAATGCACCAATTTCAAATTGATATATCTGTACGTTTATTTTTATAAAGTGAGATATAAATTTTTGAAATTATGTCTATGACATTTACCTATATCAGTTGATGGTTAGGTAAGGAGCATTAAACGGCGGTGTAATTCTTCTTAACCATAAGTACAGTTTTCAACCTACAACATATAGGGAATGAGTTGTTTGACTCAAGAGACTTATACAGAGTATTGTATGTTGTCCAATGTCCATTAGGACAGAGGGGTTGATACTCGTACTATATTCTGTTTACTTGTGACTTCTCTAGTTCTTAGACATGTGTTTCGTAGAAATGCAACGTCTAAGTTTTGAGAAGTTATAGGTATAAGAATAAAGTAGAGAACCGGAAGTTTCAATTATCGGGATTCTTCAAGATGATCGAAGATGTAAATGCTTGTGTATGGTATTCAGTTGATAGTAATGGTTATTAAAAGAACTTACTTCTCTTTCAGGTTACTCATAATTGGAAGCACTCCTAAGTTGAGTAATGTTGATTGGCCTCTCTCCATTTAGTTGACATGCACTGGAGACAGTTGCATGATTTGAATCTGGTTCCAATTAAATCAGTGCCTCTGTTTCTATATTGGATATAGAACAGTGCATATCTTAACGATGTTAACGTACGTGGAGTTGTCCGGCTTATGCTTAAAACCAGACTCTGGATAACTTAAGGCACGTTTCTGTAATGGTTGTTTGTGGGTTGACCCGGGCTATGACGAGGGTTAACGTTCTACCATCTGGAAGATCAATAGTGATATTGTTCTTGACTCGCCACAGTTTTAGTAAAATGGATTTTTTCAGAAAATAGTAGTGGGAGTATGGTAGAACTGGAAGTGATTCCAGAACCGCAAACGATTACTGAAAATTTGATAAGAACCTAAAGATTCAATCTGGTTTGACATTCCATTGGCCACTCCGTAGATAAGGTGGGTAACCTCAGGCACCCGAGAGGTACTCCGGTATGCTCAAAGACGGTGACAGGGAGGTTCTTGTTTACCCAGACTTGCCATTGCTGTTGTTCCAGACTGTGCGACCTGGCAGGAGGATGAGTATAGCGTCGTTCTAAACTAGCTTTAGAAGTGTACGTTTATATGACTCTGCCAGAGGGTTGTTGTGGTCAGTGGGAGCAGCGGAAGCATACTGGACAAGTGGCTTATGTCTATTTATAGACTAAAGCAGATATAGCGGAGATAGATCATCTATTTCTGATGTGACAGTCATAAGTTTGACTTCATCATAATAAGGGATGGATCTGTTAAGAAGGTAGTAGGGTGTGATTTCCTGGTATTTGGATGACATACACAGAATAGGAAGTGAAGTTCCTATACTACGATCGGTTATACTTTGGTTATCACAGAATGGTTTCTCCACATAGGGCTTAGATATTATATCAGGCATTCTGCTTACTAGATCTATGGTTTTAGATCTAGATTTGGGTAGTTTCCCAATCTAGGTACTTAGACAGCATTCTACAGGTGTTTTAGAATGGACGACTCCTGGCACGGTGGTGTACCTGCAGCTGATGGAGTCACCCTCTCTAAAAGTGTCTTACAGACTAAAGGGTTGAGGGATATGCATGATTGGCAGATCACTTGGTAAGGCAATTGAGTTGATCATGAGATGTCAAGCACCACACCAGATGTTGTTTTTGCACTAGATGCAATAAGTTGATATTAATCCAATCTTGGAGAAATGATCGGAAGCAGTTTTAGAACATAAGTGGATGTTCTAGGTGTAGGGTTCCTAGGCACTCTAGTGAAGTCTCACAAGTGATCGAACATGCCAAATTAAAATTTTAACGGTGCCGAGAAACCCGACTACGGATCGTTTGCTAGAAATCTAGGCGAAAAAGTAATCTAGTTAACAGTTAACTAATGGATACGGATATACAACCTTTGTAGATCCGTCTGTCCACCTCCATAATTCCATGAAGAAGTCATCTCCGCTGTACAAATCCGAAATCCGGGCTCTTGCGTCGGCTTCATCGGAGAACGAGCGGGCAAGGTCGTCGGCTTCGTGCCGAAGATGATCTACGTCGAGGCATCGCTAGATCAAGCTCCACCTTCACCAAACCATGATAACTAGTGAAGGAAACACACTCTACTACTTGGCAAGAGGTAGAGGATGAAGAAATAGGAAGTGGGTAAACTTTAGAATTGGATTTCTCACTCATTTGCATCAATCACCATTGATGAGGTTTTCTTTCTTCAAGTGAAGAAGATGAGGAAGAAGAAGATAATGTTATTAAGTTAATTATGAAAAGAATAATAATATCATTCTTATCATAACTTTAACCTAAGTTAAGTGTAGAGAATTGACCAAGGTTAAAGGAATGGTTAGGGTTTAGGAGATGAGACAAAAATGGTTGCATCATCAAAGCTTCATGAAGCTTCAAGTGCAAACAAAATAAGCCACCATTTTTCTCTCATTTCTTTTCCTTTTTCCAAAAATAAAAAGACTAATTAATGAATAAGTAAAACCCTTAACCATTTAAATAACTTTGGTTAAATTCTTTACACATAACCTAGCAATCATGCATCATCAAACATGATACAATAAAGTGCACAAAATCATATCACATATGCAATGCGCACACCCGAGTGAGAAAATCTATTTTAAAGTGAACCGATACTAGTTGATGCAAAGTAATATATCAAATATATAATTATACATTAAATCATTAAATCAACACTTGTTTCAATGATCCGGTCATGTCGCACATAACCGACTGGTATCATTAGTAACAACTTATCGAATCAACACTTGATCCGATAACCCGGCTATATCGCATATAACCGATGAATGTCACATCGCGAGAATCGAATACAGTATCACATACTGGTATTATTCTCGGTCCCGCACATATCTCATATGCGCTCCTATTTCGTTTCGCTTGAGCCAGGAAACCTCTGTGTAGGACTCTAAAGACTCGTCAATACGCCGGCAGCAGATGATGATCATATCAAACATCCACAAGCCGCAAGCAGTCTGCTAAACGTAACGGCCACCTGGGTATTGAGCGATCTGAAGATCGACGAGCAAGCCCGCTCACACTCCAATGAATCCAACCAGTAACACTACCGTACAGTCCGGTCTGATCGTCTGATATGTCGCATATCTCGCCTAGGGGTGGTAAACGTCAGACCCCAATAGCTTAATAAGTCGTGTCGATATGAGGTCTATAAAAATTCAAGAAACTACTGGTAACACTTACCAGTAAATCTCAGCAACCCTGGCCAGGGATTTCCTGTTATAGCCAATCGAACACAGCGCAACATCAACCCCCTATACCGGGAGAGACGAATCCCCTGCTGTCGCTCATTGCCTCCATGAGACTTGGGACTGTACCCAAAAACCACCGTTTTGCACGCCCTCTTGGACGTGGTAAGATGGAAATCAAAGCACAGTGGGAACCACACAAGACTCTATGACGATCTCGGGTCAACAGACTACTCTGTACCAGTGTCACCAGAGAACTGCCATCTGACGTGAGGTATAATACCATCTGGGAGTTCTCGGCGAGTCCGTCCAGTGTACCCAGTCTCTACTGAGCACCCGTATATCTCCTCTGATGTCAAACACCGATGGATATGAGATCATCCATCGCCCATCTGTATGGGTCGAGAAGGTACACGCTAGTCTACTCTGGTATATCGATGCCCCGTCTCGATACACCCACGACTAGGGGCTTTGAAGGATGTACTTATGGACTACCATGTCCCCACTAGTATGATCCGCATCATAGTCCAGGTAGTCAAGTACAGATCCTAAGGGCTTTGCCAACATGTAACAGAGAGACAATCAGTATACACGTTAAGGTAAAGAGCAACCAGATAGCATACTATCATGTCGAGCAAGAAAGTCCTCCCTATATATGTCCCAGCATCCACTACAATATACATCCAATGTACAGTAATAGCCTCTAGGGCATACATATAACTAACAATCTCCCACTTGCACTAGGGCCATCTGTAGCAGTGGTTGTAGTATCTCATACTCAACCATCCCATAAAAGTCTCTCTCTGGGAATAGGCCTTTGTGAGTGGATCCGCTGTGTTGTCCTCTGAGTCTACTCTCCTATCCTCGATCACCCTGGAGATCAGCTATCTCCATGATCAGGCGATGCTGCCTTAGAATATGTCTGGATCACTGATGGGACCGGCGTTCCTTGGCATAACCCACAACTCCATTGTCTCACAATGGTAGGAACTAAGTTCATCTTATGAACAAATATACATCCAGACTGCCTCTTTGGTAGCATCGTAAGTAGCGATATATCCAGCCTTTATCGTCTAGTATGTCACGGTATTTAGCTTGGAACTCTTCCAACATACCGTCCCTTTACTGAGGGTAAAGACAATGCCTGTGACTGACACTCAGTCGTCTTTATCACCCTGGAACCCTTCCAGTGATTCTCCCCAGGATCGATTGATACCATCTCACTACAACTAGTGAGAATTCTAACATCCAATTAGATCTATCTCATAGATCCAAAACCCAGGATTTAGGAGGTATCACTTTGATCCTATATGGAGAATTATAGTGATAAGCGGAGATTGATCGAGCGTAGCATAGGAAACTCCTTCCCTATCAAGAGTATGTCATCCACGTACTCTACGAGGATCGTCACCATACTCCCTACTACCTTTCTGTTTATACAAGGTTCATCTACCATTTTGATGATGTCAAACTCTTTGACTATTACATCAAAACAGACGTTCCAACTCCGCGATGCCTGCTTTATCATATAAAATATCTTGCACACGTTTCCGCTGCTCCCACTGTCTACGAGGCCCTCTGGCTGTGTACTTATAGACGCACTCTTCTAAAACATCATTTAGAAAAGCAGTCGTGACACCCAACCACCAGATATCGTAGTCATGGTATGTAGCCGTAGCAAGTAGGATCCGAATGGACTTAAGCATAGCTACTTGAAAAAGTTTCATCATTATCCACGCCTGGTCAATGACGAAAACATTTAACAAGTCTAGCTTTGAAAGTCTCAACTTTTCCATGTGCACCAAGTAATCTTCTCAAGATATACCTGCTCCTGATAGGGATTTAACCCTTCAGATATAGCAACCAAAGTCCATACTTCGTTGGTGTATAAGGATTCCATCTCAGATCACTAAGCATCCAGCCATTCTTACAGAGTCTTACTCCTGATGGCCAGCTCGAAGCTAGTTGGGTCATCATCTCATGATGCAATCCTCGCTCCCACTGTCATAGAGGAACCGAAGTATCTCTCAGGTGGGTGAGGAACCCTACTAGATTGGCGGAGAGGCTGAGGTTCGTTGGTTTCCACTGAATCCTCTGGTTGTACCAAATCATCTGCTGTAGTTTGTATAGCTGGAACACTTCCAGTTCTACATAACAGACCTTGCCTCGAGCTTGTCCGGATTTTGCTTTTCAGACATAGGCTGGACAACCCCAAATCTTAACTAACTTAAGACATGGGCTCTTCCCTTTCCATATCTCATATGGAATGGTAGGCAACTGATTTGATTGGAACCCTATTCAATAGGTATGCAGCTTCTCAAGTGCATAACACCCAAAAGGAAATAGGTAGCTCAGTATTACTCATCATAGAGCACACCTTATCACATAGGGTGTAATAGCTCCACCCCGATATACCATCGTGCTATGGTGTATGCGGAGGAGTAATGCTGAGAGAGAATCTCATTCTCCTTTAGAAAAGTCCAGGATTTCCGTGCTCAAGTATTCTCCTCCTCGATCTCATCAAAGGACATAATACTTTTACCCGTATTTTGGTTCTCTACTTCTCGCTTATATTCTGTGAATATCTCAAAAGGTTCGGACTTGTGTTTCAACAAGAACATATGTCTGAATCTAAAGAGATCATCAGAGAACGTAATGAAGTATAAAGAATCAGTCCTGGCATGTGTAGACAGGGGACCTTACATACATCAACATATATCATCCCAAGAGTTCACTAACTCTTTCTCTGTTTCCAATAAACGGAGCTATGGTCATCTTATCTTTGTGACATGACTGGCGAGTTTCACAAGATGTAAATTCAAACTGATTTAAATATGCATCTACATGTAACTTCAGCTAGTCGGGTCACATTGATCTGACCTAGTCTACAATACCTTAAGAAGGATCCGTTCATTTCTGAACTCTTCCTCTTATGTGTGTTCCATATACTAAGAACTGTAGTTTGATTTAGAACATCAACGTTTTTAGATAACGTGCCTGAACCGATCAACTTTTGATATAGGAAATGTTCAAAACATTATCCATCAATACAAAATTATATCCTTTCTTTTCTAACAAAGAGAGTGATATGATTTGGTATATCAGGTTCGGTATCTAATAACATTCGTTCAGAATCAATGTATTGGTAATACAGGGTGACAGTGACCGACAGACCTGGCTGCAACTCTTGCCCCGTTTTCTGCCTCATGAAACTTATCACCCATTCTCAGTTCTCTACCTTTCTGTAGCCCTATGTAACAGATTACATATCTGGGATCCTGATCTGGTATCACATACCCAGGACGTAAAGGACACTGAGAAACAGTTCTATATAATGAACACACCCGAAGATGATGCATCATCATGCACTCTCCTCGTTTGGGCGGCACGGGAATTCTGGTATTCCCCAATTTCCTGCTCTGTCTTATAACAATTATAAGTTGGAGCAGGACCAACGTTCCCCAGCTCAGTATAACAAGCGGGTTCGGTCAAATATCCGTATTATTATCTTGATTAAGGAGTGATATGGTCGCTACCTGGAGAGAGAGAGAAGAAAACACTCAGCGTGCGCTCTTGCAAGAATAGATTGGTTATTATTTTTTCTAATCAAGATGGCTCCCACTGCTTTTTATCAAATCTTCCTTCAAACCCTAAAAGGAAAGACTAGCCGGGATTAATTACACACTACAAGTTCGCCAATCTTTCAGCCAGGCTAGTGTCGGTACTTTGAGGGAGGTCCCCCGTGCTTTCGCACGAACCTAATTACTGTAAACCTCGTTTTCCCAGAGGCGTAACCTCGTTAACACCTTTCTAGACACCTACTTGATCGGCTAATTGTAATGTATAAAACTCTCCCAGGAGTAACACTTACTCGCAGCGGGTATCGGGATCCAACTATCTCATAGAAGGTATGCAATCTCATTGCAAATTTCAACACTTGAAATTCCCGATAATATTTTGCCCCTAGATCGCTATGACCTTGATGGAGGCCAAACAACCCATAGTCCGCTAGTCAAGTTCAACCCGTCATTTCCATATTGAATTAAACC
Organism: Agapanthus africanus; assembly: GCA_030015575.1. Classification (NCBI taxonomy): domain Eukaryota; kingdom Viridiplantae; phylum Streptophyta; class Magnoliopsida; order Asparagales; family Amaryllidaceae; genus Agapanthus; species Agapanthus africanus. The sequence continues at coordinate 278,305,933 of JASDDO010000029.1, read as the reverse complement.
CACCCGCACGACCCTTGACGGAGGCCAAACAACGCCGTACGAATACCCTAATCCAATCGCATCATATGCTAGCAGATAAGCACTAGTTAACTACCATACATTACGCCTTGACGGAGGCCAAACAACCGCAGCACGAATACTAACTAGTACGTATCTGAAATGACGGAGGGCTACGACAGGTTTTTCTGAAAACCTATTGCGTAATGAACTTGATATCGTTGTAGGATCGAATGAATTTTTGAAATGGAGTGTTTTTGAGGCTTTTCTAGTTTTGCTAAAGGAGTCACTCCCGGTGAAGGGATCGTCGGTCCTTTCCTCGTCGAATGAGGTGCGGGATATATCATATATATCACTGTGCAAAGCAAAAACTCTTAAAAGCAATCAAAAGACAAACCAAGTGTGTAGCATCTGCCAGTTATTGCTAAAGAAGTCACTCCCGGTGAAGGGATCTCGGTCCTTTCCTCATCGAATAAGGTGCAGGATATATCACATATACCGCTGTGCAAAGCAAGAACTGTAGCTACCTGTTTTATTCTTGAAATTCGATTCTACAACATCTTAGGTTTCTTTTATTTCATTAATCACATTAATGAAGTCCCATCATTTAAGTACCTAAACATCACAGATAAATACGACGTACACTTATGCCATCCGCATTCGCCTCGATGTCCCCTCGTGCACCGTTAGGTTAGGTAACTAACGGCAGAGCAGGGCAGGGCTAGCGCGGGTGTAAAACATAAGTAAAGCCTATATAATATATCATATATACTATATACTGTATCTATCATAGAACATCACATGATCACATCACAGATATCGCAGCAGAAGATACATATAAAATATTGGATATACTAGGACGTCCGTGTTTTCAATACGAGCCAGTATAAAACACGGATTCCACGGTCGTGATGAATAGCCAAACCCACACCCCTAGACCCCTACGAGAGCGGCAAGCAACCCTACCAATTCTGGAGTTAGGAGACCCAGACTCGACTCCTCGAGTTGGTCTCCCACTGGACTCCAGAACCCGGTTATTTGCGCCCTCCTCCTTGGGTCTATCCTAGTGCGGAAAAGTAAATAATATACAACAGGTGACAACTCCCGCAACCTGGAAGCGCCCCAATAAAAGAATATTACATACAAGTTTTTACATGAATGAAAATGAAAAACACTCATCTCACATAAAAAACCCCCGGCTATTCAATCACGATGATCCAATATAACATATCCAGCAACACATAACATCACATGTCATCAACGTAAGTAAATATGTCCATCCCAATTGTCGTTGACATATAGCAACGAAACCGACGATGTCACATATTACACTTACGGTCACAGAAAAGAAAGTGTAAAACTACAACAGTTGGAATCCGCAATCTGCATAGACATCGCATGCCTAATCAAATGAATACCTTAGACATCACATGCCTAACAATTATAAACCCCGCATTTTAGTCTCATTATCGAAAACACTTTTCAATATCAAGTCGGGCAATTCAACAAGATTCCCGACATCCTGATCGAATACTCGTCGCAAACTTCAGTAGGCGGCCGCACCCCAGATACCGTCGACGAAGTGCACCAAGGCGGAACACCGCTACCGCGAGCACCCGGACGGATGCTTTCGGCGACGGGGTTCTCCTACAGTCACTTGGTCGGGGCTATGGAGTGAGGCTGTCTATTAAGTATACCCGGCGAGTATCCGCGTACGCTACGTGATTGCGACGGACTTTTGATCACATCAAAATTCCATGGCAACCGATCAAGTGAGACTAAAGTGCTATGTTTATAACATTCATTCAGTTATCTCATAACTTTTTGTGAATTCCAATTATTGTATCCCATTCCAGATAATTAGAAAATGTTAAACTTTCCGATTGAACATTCGAACACCCAAGTTTTCCCGATACAGCTCAACACATGAAATAAGTCTAACAACATTCAGTTCGTGCCTCAGTACCGACGGTCCAGCCGTAGAAGGGTCAAGCCAACGCCTCACATGTGGCACGCCGTACTGCCCCAAACCCTAAGGTTCAAAGGGCAGTTCAAGACGGTCACATAATCAAGTTAAGGTTTGTTGTCTTCTAGAGGGTCCATCGCGTTACTTGCACTACTTAGAACGTCGTTAAACTACGGAAAAATCCAACACTTGGAAATTTCCCGACAGGGGAAAAATTGGGTATTCATATCCGGTCGAACTTTTTAACATATTCTGGAAATTATCCGGAAACACACAAAAGACGAAATTTGATAATCCGATCGAAATACCGAATCCCTATACAACCCCAGAATACTCTTCTGTAGAATAAATATTAAAATATCCCAGGAAAATCAGCACAGAAATCTGAGAATTACTGTGAAAAGAAAAATGCACAAAACGACAAAACCACCGCTGAACCGCCGCGGAATGCATAGCACGTGCCGCGGTTCCGCGGTGGAAAAGTTGACTTAGGCCCACGAAATTTACAGTAATTCTTAGAAAACACTGCTTGATTTTCTGCATATTTTTAATACTGAAAAATCCCCAATTTTAAAATCTGGACAGAGAGCATTTTAGGGTTTTGGTTTTCGGTTCGTCCGGCTTTCAAACTCCGTCTAGACTTCGCCTAAGCCTCTAGCTAGGCTCTGATACCACTGTAGGGTTCCTAGGCACTCTAGTGAAGTCTCACAAGTGATCGAACATGCCAAATTAAAATTTTAACGGTGCCGAGAAACCCGACTACGGATCGTTTGCTAGAAATCTAGGCGAAAAAGTAATCTAGTTAACAGTTAACTAAGGGATACGGATATACAACCTTTGTAGATCTGTCTGTCCACCTCCATAACTCCATGAAGAAGTCATCTCCGCTGTACAAATCCGAAATCCGGGCTCTTGCGTCGGCTTCATCGGAGAACGAGCGGGCAAGGTCGTCGGCTTCGTGCCGAAGATGATCTACGTCGAGGCATCGCTAGATCAAGCTCCACCTTCACCAAACCATGATAACTAGTGAAGGAAACACACTCTACTACTTGGCAAGAGGTAGAGGATGAAGAAATAGGAAGTGGGTAAACTTTAGAATTGGATTTCTCACTCATTTGCATCAATCACCATTGATGAGGTTTTCTTTCTTCAAGTGAAGAAGATGAGGAAGAAGAAGATAATGTTATTAAGTTAATTATGAAAAGAATAATATTATCATTCTTATCATAACTTTAACCTAAGTTAAGTGTAGAGAATTGACCAAGGTTAAAGGAATGGTTAGGGTTTAGGAGATGAGACAAAAATGGTTGCATCATCAAAGCTTCATGAAGCTTCAAGTGCAAACAAAATAAGCCACCATTTTTCTCTCATTTCTTTTCCTTTTTCCAAAAATAAAAAGACTAATTAATGAATAAGTAAAACCCTTAATCATTTAAATAACTTTGGTTAAATTCTTTACACATAACCTAGCAATCATGCATCATCAAACATGATACAATAAAGTGCACAAAATCATATCGCATATGCAATGCGCACACCCGAGTGAGAAAATCCATTTTAAAGTGAACCGATACTAGTTGATGCAAAGTAATATATCAAATATATAATTATACATTAAATCATTAAATCAACACTTGATTCAATGATCCGGTCATGTCGCACATAACCGACTGGTATCATTAGTAACAACTTATCGAATCAACACTTGATCCGATAACCCGGCTATATCGCATATAACCGATGAATGTCACATCGCGAGAATCGAATACAGTATCACATACTGGTATTATTCTCGGTCCCGCACATATCTCATATGCGCTCCTATTTCGTTTCGCTTGAGCCAGGAAACCTCTGTGTAGGACTCTAAAGACTCGTCAATACGCCGGCAGCAGATAATGATCATATCAAACATCCACAAGCCGCAAGCGGTCTGCTAAACGTAACGGCCACCCGGGTATTGAGCGATCTGAAGATCGACGAGCAAGCCCGCTCACACTCCAGTGAATCCAACCAGTAACACTACCATACAGTCCGGTCTGATCGTCTGATATGTCGCATATCTCGCCTAGGGGTGGTAAACGTCAGACCCCAATAGCTCAATAAGTCGTGTCGATATGAGGTCTATAACAATTTGAGAAACTACTGGTAACACTTACCAGTAAATCTCAGCAACCCTGGCCAGGAATTTCCTGTTATAGCCAATCGAACACAGCGCAACATCAACCCCCTATACCGGGAGAGATGAATCCCCTCCTATCGCTCATTGCCTCCATGTGACTCGGGACTGTACCCAAAAACCACCGTTTTGCACGCCCTCTTGGACATGGTAAGATGGAAATCAAAGCACAGTGGGAACCACACAAGACTCTATGACGATCTCGGGTCAACAGACTACTCTGTACCAGTGTCACCAGAGAACTGCCATCTGACGTGAGGTATAATACCATCTGGGAGTTCTCGGCGAGTCCGTCCAGTGTACCCAGTCTCTACTGAGCACCCGTATATCTCCTCTGATGTCAAACACCGATGGATATGGGATCATCCATCGCCCATCTGTATGGGTCAAGAAGGTACACGCTAGTCTACTCTGGTATATCGATGCCCCGTCTCGATACACCCACGACTAGGGACTTTGAAGGATGTACTTATGGACTACCATGTCCCCACTAGTATGATCCGCATCATAGTCCAGATAGTCAAGTACAGATCCTAAGGGCTTTACCAACATGTAACAGAGAGACAATCAGTATATACGTTAAGGTAAAGAGCAACCAGATAGCATACTATCATGTCGAGCAAGAAAGTCCTCCCTATATATGTCCCAGCATCCACTACAATATACATCCAATGTACAGTAATGCCCTCTAGGGCATACATATAACTAACACTAGGGATATGATAACGGCAGCCTCCTTCAGGAGACAGTTATCATTCCAGGCTTCCAAAGTGACCTGGATGACAGAGTGACTGTCAGAGTTATAGTTTTCCCTCTGACGAGGGGCAGTGTTTTGGACAGGTGATCCAAGCGGACACTGAGGGAGGCATTAAGCCGGATACTGATTAAGTTCAGTTGACGATACAGTCTAAGAAGATTGGATTTGGAGTTCATTTATGAGCTAGGTCCCATTAGATATCCAGACATATTCTAAGACTGGTATTGCTCATTTCGGGAGATGGCTTTTCTCCGCGAACTTGAGATAAAGAGAGACATAGAAAGAAACATCAGGGCGGATCCACTAGCTGAGGCTATTCCTCGAACACAATGGTTTCGCAAACGGGTTTTGTGAGACTGATTAGTAGAGGAGTTGGGTGTTCGGTATCACACGGGCTGTGAGTATGCAACATCGCAATAATTAGCTTTGAGTGCAAGTGGGAGATTGTTGGATATAGTGCCCTCAGAGTCAATTATTGGATCGCAGGCACTTGATTGCAATGATTGAGGGAGGACCTATACCGGTAGGACAGTCTTACTCGAGAGGTTTGTATACTATCTGGTTTGTCTTTATCATCGTGTACATGCTTTAGGTGACATTGTAGTTCACTATTACACGTTGATAGAGAATAGTATGCTACGATGGTTTGTCTTTATTAGTCATGTAAAGCTTTAGGTGACATGTTCACTATTACATGTTGATAGAGCCCTTAGGATCCTGCTTGACTACCAACAGTATAATAGCGATCATATACGTGAGAGTTGGGTAGTCCATAAGCACATCTTTAAAAGTGGTCCCTAGTCGTAGGAGTTTCGAGACAGGGCATCGATACTCCGGAGTAGACTAGTGTATACAGTCGAGACCCCGACGGGGGGCGATGGCCGGTCTCACAAGCCACAAGTGTCAGTTGGTTCACCTAAGATGAATACAGGTGCTCATTGGGTTATGAGTACACCGGACAGGACTTGCCGGGAACATGCTGTGGGATTATACCAGACGTCAGATAGCAGTTCCCTGGTGACATGTGTACAAGTTAGTTCATCGACCTGATATCGTCATTTGTCTCGTGTGAGTTCCCACTGTGCTTTGATTACTACCCTACCACGGCTCAAAGGAGTCGTGCAAACAGGTTTTAGTTGGGTACAGTCCCGAGCCACATGGAGGCAGTGAGCGAATTGGCAGGGGTTTCGTCTCTCCCGGTATTGGGGGTGAGATCACGCTGTGTCTAGGAAAGCCATTACACAAAGCTCTCGGCCGAGGCAGGAGATTTACTGGTAGGTATTCCAGTTGTATCTCAGGGTGTACTGGGCTACACTCCGACAAGACTTGTACCGCTTTTGGGGGTCTGACTTTTACCAACCCCCTAGGCCCGCCATGCGATGCTCATAGACAAATGGACCGGACTGTACGGATATTGTCACTGACAGGCTTAGTAGGGTGTCAGGATGAGTTCGCTCATCGACCTCCCTTTTAGTCAATACCTGGTAGCCCGTTACGTACGGCTAATACCTCTGACGTGCTAGTGGTTAAATCCACAGCTAAAGTATTGATGAGTCGTTAGAGTCCCCCACAGACAGTTTCTCATGTTTCGGGCGAAACGTTGTAGTGGCCGTATTATATATGGCAGGGTTCGATCATATACGTGCGGTATTGCATGGATCATGATCGGACGGATCATACTAGTGGGCTTTGGTTTAAGCCGGATCCTAGTATTAGATTTGTTGGATTACTTTAGTCTCATCGCATTTGTATTCAGTCGGAATGCGGATGCAGGTATGTATATACAGGTGAGGGGTATCCTTGTGATCCGTCATGAGTTTACTTTAGATGTTGCCGTATCTTTTTATTGTTGTAAACATTTGGGTTAATGTTTACAAATGGAAATTATGAGCTAGAAACCATCTTTTTGTGCATTAAATGATACATGTACTTCACGGGTGAGTCATGGTATCATTTCTTGTGCAAACATCACATTATGTGATTGATTAGCGGGTTGATTTGATGAGAGGAGAGAGAGGGGCAGCCAAGGGCATGGTTGGTCTTGTATTAATGTTACAACTCTCTCTCTCATTTTATCATAACAACTCAACAAAAGAAAAGAGTGAGAAACTTCTTCTTCTTCCTCCTCTAGCTCATAACTCCATTAATGGCAACACCTTCATCCTCCATCCAAGCAATGGATGCAAGAGGCAAAGTGATCACAAACATTCTCTACAACACCTTGGACACATCGGCTAGCACACTTCGTGCCCGAGTTGCTTCGGATGAAGTGGGAGCCCGTAAAAAGACTTCTCGATGTGGTGCCCTTTCTGACAAGGAGATGAAGACCGGAGTTGCCGCGGGGAGCTTGGGATGGTGGCCGAAGACCGAAGGACACGGATCACTCGGTATAGCATTCTATCCCTTCTCTAGATTGCTAGTAATAGGTTAATGGTTCGATCCGGGTTTTAAGCATACGATAGCGCCGGTTTTCTAGTTTATAAAAATTTTCGTTTTCGCATTTTGGCCTCGGAAAGACGGCCGGGGCGCTGCCGTAGTCTTACACTTGTGATCCAATAATTGACTTTGAGGGCACTATATCCAACATGTATTCCTTGTAGAATATCCAGCACCTCATTCGATGAGAAAAGAGCAGAGATCCCTTCACCGGGAGTGACCTCTTTAGCAAAAGCAAGCAGATGCTACAACCCACTCGGTTTTTTTCCTGCTTCTTTTAGTTCTTGCTTTGCATAGCGGTATTTGTGAAATATCATGCACCTTTTTCGATAAGGAAAGAGCCGAGATCCCTTCACCGGGAGTGACCTCTTTAGCAAAACTAGTAAAAAACCTTAAAAACACTCCTTTTCAAAAATCACTTGATTCTACAACGATACCAAGTTCATTACGCTCATGGTTTTTCTTAAAAACCTGCGTAGCCCTCCGTCATTTCAGATAACGACTATTTAGTATTCGTGCTGCGTTTGTTGGCCTTTGTCAAGGCGTAGTGTGCGGTAGCTGACTAGTACTTACCTGTGTATGCATGTAATGCGATTGGATTAGAATAGTCATACGACCTTGTTGGCCTTTGTCAAGGTCGTACGGGTGGGTTTAATTCAATAAGGAAATGACGGGTTGAACTTGACTAGCATCCTATGTTTTGTTGGCCTTTGTCAAGGTCATAGGAAGTTAGGGGAAAAAGTATTATCGGGAATTTCAAGTGTTGAAATTTGCAATGATATTGCATATCTTCTATGAAATAGTTGGATCCTGACACCCACTACGAGTAAGAGTTATTCTTGGGAGAGTTTTACATATGACAATTAGCCGATCAAGTAGGTGTTTAGAAAGGTGTTAACGTGGTTACGCCCCTGGGAAAATGAGGTTTATATTAATTAGGTCAGTGCGAAAGCATGGGGAACCTCCCTCAAAGTACTGACACTAACCTGGCTGAAAGATTGACGAACTTGTAAGGTATAATTAATCCCGGCTAGTCTAACCTTTTAGGGTTTGAAGGAAGATTTGATAAAAACAATGGGAGCCATCCTGATTAGATAAGATAATAAACCATTCTAATCTTGCAAGAGCATACGCTATGTGTTTTCTTCTCTCTCACTCTCCAGGTAGAGACCATGTCAAGCCTTAATCAAGATAATAATATGGATGTATTGACCGAACCCGCTTGTTATGCTGAGCAGGGGAACGTTGGTTCCGTTCTTTCTTATAATTGTTATAAGACTGAGCAGAAAATAGAGGAATTTCCGGATTCACAAACGAAGAATGAGCATGTTGACGCATCTTCTTCAGGTGTGTTAGTCACCCAGAACTGTTTCTCAGTACACTCTACGTCCTGGGTATTAAATACCGGATTGAGATCCCACATATGTAATATATTACATGGGCTTAGGAAAGGTAGAGAACTGGGAATAGGTGATCATTCCGTACTAGTAAGGAATAGGTGATCATTCCGTACTAGTAGGGAATGGTGCAAATGTTGTAGCCAAAGCAGTTGACGAATATCACCGTGTATTACCAAATGGTAATACATTGATTTTAAACGAATGCTATTACATACCGACCCTGATATGCAATCTTATATCAGTTTCTTTATTAAGTAAAGAAGGATATAATTTTGTAGTATAGGATAATGTTATGAACATCTTCTTGGATCAAAAGTTGATTGGATCAGGCTCGCTAAGTAATGGCATATAGATTCTAAATCAAACCACAGTTCTTAACGTACAAAACACACACAAGAGGAAGAGTTCAGAAATGAACGAATCCTTCTTGTGGCATTGTAGACTTGGTCATATCAATGCGACACGGCTAGCTAAGTTACATAAGGATGGATATTTGAATCCGTTCGAATTATCATCTTTTGAAACTTGCCATTCATGTCTCAAAGGAAAGATGACCCAAACTCCGTTTACTGGACATGGAGAAAGAGTTACGGAACTCTTGGGGCTGATACATAGTGATGTATGCGGTCCCATGTCTACACATGCCAGGAATGGATCCTCATACATCATTACATTCACTGACGATCTCTCAAGATACGGACATGTGTTCCTGTTGAAACACAAATATGAAGCTTTTGAGAAATTCAAAGAATATAAGCATGAAGTCGAGAACCAGATGGGTAAGAGTATTAAAATCCTACGATCTGATCGGGGGAGAGAATACTTGAGCAATGAGTTCCTGGACTATTTAAAAGAGAATGGGATTCTCTCTCAGCTTACTCCTCCGTATACACCACAGCACAATGGTGTATCGGAACGGAGGAATTGCACCCTATTAGATATGGTGCGCTCTATGATGAGCACTGCTGAGTTACCTATTTCCTTTTGGAGTTATACGCTTGAGACAGCTGCATACCTATTGAATCAAGTTCCATCTAAAGCTATACCTACTACACTATATGAGATATGGAGTTGGAAGAGACCATGTCTTAAACGAGTTAAGATATGGGATTGTCCGGCCTATGTCAAAAGGCAAAATCCGGACAAACTTGAGGCACGGTCAGTTCTTTGCAAGTTTATGGGATATCATAAACATTCACATGGATATCTTTTCTACCACAGCGAGGAACAAAAGGTGTTTGTTTCTCGACATGCCACCTTTTTAGAAAAGGAATTTCTTGCAAAAGAAATTAGTGGCGAAGAGGTAGAGCTGGAAGAAGTTCCAGCAGCACAAACTACAACTGAAAATTTAGTGGAACCAGAGGATTCGATAGTCCCCAACGAACCTCGGCCTTTCCACTGATCTAGTAGGGTTCCCCATCCACCTGAGAGATACTACGGTTTTCTCATTGATGGTGGGAGCGAGGATTGCATCATGGAAGATGATGACCCAACTAGCTTCGAGCAAGCCATCACGAGTGGGGACTCTGTTAAATGGCTGGATGCAATGCGATCTGAGATGGAATCCATGTACACCATCAAAGTATAGACTTTAGAAGTTGCTCCCGAAGGGGTAAAACCCATTGGGAGCAAATGGATCTTTAAAAAGAAACTTGGTGTAGATGGAAAAGTTGAGACTTTCAAAGCTAGACTTGTTGCAAAAGGTTTTCGTCAACGACTAGGTGTGGATTATGATGAAACCTTTTCTCCAGTGGCTATGCTTAAGTCCATTCGGATCCTACCTGCTATCGTTGCATACTATGACTACGAAATCTGGCAAATGGATGTTAAGACAGCCTTGCTAAATGGTGATTTAGAAGAGTGCGTGTATATGACTCAGCCAGAGGGCTTCATGGAGAGTGGGAGCAGCGGAAATGTGTGCCAGCTACTTAAATCTATTTACGGGTTAAAGCAAGCATCGCAGAGTTAGAACATCTGTTTTGATGTGGTAGTCAAAGAGTTTGACTTCATCAAAAACGTAGATGAGCCTTGTATATATAGGAAGGTGGCAGAGAGTAAGGTTGTCTTCCTCGTATTGTACGTAGATGACATATTCTTGATAGAAAATGATGTTCCTATGCTGCACTCGGTCAAGCCCTTCTTATCACAAAGATTCTCAATGAAAGATCTAGGTGATGCCTCCTACATCTTGGGAATTAAGATCTATAGAGATAGATCTAAATGGATAATGGGATTGTCCCAATCCAGGTACATTGACACCATACTAAAGAGGTTTAGTATGGAAGAATCCAAGCGTGGGAATTTACCCAAGATCACAGGACTCACTCTCTCCAAAGAGATGTCTCCCAAGACCGATTTGGAGAGAGCTCGCATTCAAGGGATACCCTATGCTTCGGTAGTAAGCTCTATCATGTACGTGATGTAATGTACCAAACCCGATGTACTATACTCACTAAGTGTAGTGAGTAGGTATCAAGCAGATCCAGGAGAGAGTCACTATCAGCTGTGAAGAACATTCTCAAGTACTTGAGAAGGACTAAAGAGATGTTCTTGGTGTATGGTAACAGTGAACTCCAAGTGGAGTCCTTTACCGATTCAAGCTTCCAGAGAGATAAGGACGACTCTAAGTCGGTCTCGGGATTTGACTTTACCCTCAATGGAGGGGCGGTTTGTTGGAAGAGTTTCAAGCAAGAAACCGTGGCAGACTCGACGATGGAGGCTGAATACATCGCTGCCAACGATGCTGCCAAAGAGGCTGTCTGGATGAAGAAGTTCATAAACGAACTTGGTGTGGTTCTGTCCATTGAGCATCCAATACCTTTGTATTGCGATAACAATGGAGCAGTGGCCTTGGCCAAGGAACCCATGTCCCATCAGCGATACAGGCATATTCTGAGGCGGTATCACCCGATTCGGGAGATAGTTGATCGTCGAGAGATCAAGGTCAGGAGAGTTGACATGAAGAACAACACAGTGGATCCACTCATAAAGGCCATACCCCAGATACAATTTGGGAGACTCTTCGGGATGTTCGGTATGAGATACTACAACAACTGGCCTTAGTGCAAGTAAGAGATTGTTAGTTATATGTATGCCCTAGAGCCATTATTGTACATGAAAGGTTCCGGCAGCACCCCGGCCGTCGAAACGCGGCCAAAATGCGGAACAAAATTTTTCTAAACCGACGCTACCGCTACCCGATTTCCCGATCGACCTTAAACCGTATTCTAGCAAACTAACTAAGAGTTAGAAAGGTTATACCGAGTTGATCCATGTCCTTCGGTCTTCATTCCAAGCTCCTAGTGATCCTTTGACGATGTTTGGTTGCCGGTCTTCCTCCATCTCCGATGATCCACCCGAGGGAAACAGCGCAAGCTCCAACCTCGTCGAACGGGGTAACCGACGCTCCAACGTCGCTAGCGATGGAGAGTCGAGGTGTATGGAAGTGTCACTACATTTTTCTCTCTACCCAAAGTGCTCATGGAGTAACCATAGAAGATGAAGAAGGAGGTAATGAAAACTTGGCATGAACAAAGGAAATGGCTAAGTCATTTTGAAGCATGAGAGAGTGAAAGAGAGCTAGTTTGTAAATTAATCATGTAACAAAAAAAAAAAAACCCCACCCCTTGCTTGAGTGGCCGACCCCTGTCCCCCTCTCTCATTTTTCAAAAGAAAAAAAAATCATTTCCAACGTCAAAAAGAAATAAACAAATGCACCCATACCTTGCACCATGCCATGTCATTGTTCATGCCACCTCACACCCTCCACCTCATTATAAAAACAAATGAATTTCCTAAAAAGGAAAATCAAAAATGAGGTGGCAAAACATCTAGAAGCTATTCCGTATAAAATACGGAATACTTCCGGTACATGTATCGAAATACATATACGCATATTCGTACAAAAATACGAATAGCCGAGAGAGAAAATAAATAGCGAACAATAATACTAGAATACATATATATAAATACATATGTAAATTATTAAATTAAAACCTGATTTAATAATCTGGCTTAATCCTAAGCCGCTAGTATTATCAACCGTCCGATTAAAGTCTGCGCAACATGCACATATCTAATCGGACACCTATATGTATCAACATACCTCATGTACACCATATCGCCTGAACCGTGAAAACCCTCTATGTGGGACTCTAAAGACTCATCAATACGCTGGCAGTGGGTTTAACCACAAGCACGTCAGCGGCACTAGCTGTACGTAACGGCTACCCAAGTACTGAGCGAAAGGGAGGCCAACGAGCAAATTCATGCAGAACCCCTACTGAGCCTGTCAATAACAATATCCGTACAGTCCGGTCTATTCGTCTAAGAGTATCGCATATCGAGTCTAGGGGGGTGGATAAAGTCAGACGCCCAACAACGCGATATTTAGTGTCGGTATGAAACCCATCACCACCTGAGAAACTATCGATCCTGGATCGGTAATTCTCGTCCACCGTGACCACGGATTTATGGTGATGGCCATCCATACACAACGCGACATCAACCCCCAATAACGGGAGAGACAAATCCCCGACGATCCGATCACTGCCTCCATGTGGCTCGGGACTGTACCCAACTAAAACCTGTTTGCACGACTCCTTTGAGCCGTGGTAGGGTAGTAATCAAAGAACAGTGGAAACTCACACGAGACAAATGACGATCTCAGGTCGACAGACTAACCTGTACACATGTCACCTGGGAACTGCTTTCTGACAATAGGTATAATACCAACTAGCAGGTTCCCGACGAGTCCGTCCAGTGTACTCATTACCCAATGAGCACCTGTATACTATCTTAGGTGAACATACTAACACCAATGGCTTGTGAGACCTGGCCACCGCCCCTCGTCGGGATCTCGATCAGTATACACTAGTCTACACTGCAGTACCGATGCCCGGTCTCGATACTCCTACGACTAGGGATATTTAAGGATGTGCTTATAGACCCCCAGGTCCCACGTATGTGATCGCCATCACAATGCTGGCAGTCAAGCAAGAATCCTATGGGCTCTATCAATATGTACATGATGATAAAGACAAACCAGATAGCATATTATCATCTTGAGTAAGACTGTTTTATCGGTATAGGTCCTCACTCAATCATCATAATCATAAGTCCGCAATTATGATAATTGCCTTGAGGGCACTATAGCCAACAATCTCCCACTTGCACTTAAGGCCAATTATTGCGATGCCGCATACCCACAGCCCGTGTGATACCGAATACCCAACTTTTCTACTAATCAGTTTCGCAAAGCCTGTTTGCTAAAATGATTACGTTCGAGAAATAGCCTCTGTGAGTGGATCCGCTCCAATGTTTCTTTCTGTATCTCTCTTAATCTCAACTTCGCGGAGAAAACTATCTCCCGAAATGAGCAATACTTGTCTTAGAATTTGTCTGGATATCTGATGGGACCCAGTTCACAAATGAACTACAAATCCAGCAAACTACTTAGACTGTATCGTCTACTGAATTTAATCAGTATCATGCGCCATACCTTTCCTCAGTATCCGCTTGGACCACCTGTCGAACATACTGTCCCTCAAAGGAGGGAAAAATTATAACTCTGACAGTCACTCTATCATCCAGGTCACCTTGGAAGCCTGAAATGATAACCGTCTCCTGAAAGAGGCTGCCGTTACCATATCTCAAGAACATTCACTTATGTTCATAAACTGCTTCCCAATGTTTCTCCAGAATTGGATTAATATATGTTTATTGCAGCTAGTGCAAAAACAATATCTGGTGTGGTACTTGAAATTTCATGATTAACTCAATTGCCTAAGCAAGTGATATGCTAATCATGTAGAACCCTCTCCCTTTTAGTCCGTAAGACACCTTTAGAGAGGTTGCCTCCATCACCTGCAGGTAGACCACCATGCCAGGAGCCGTCCATTTAATGTCAAAGTACCCAGATTTGGATACTTCCCAAATCTAGATCTAAAGTCATAGATCTAGTAACCAGAAAACCTGATATTATATCCATATCCTATGTGGAGAAACAACTTTGTGACAACCAAATTATGACTGATCGTAGTATAGGAATATCCCTTCCTATCAAGTGCATGTCATCCCAATACTTGGACATCACTCTCTACTACCTTCTTAGCAGATCCATCTCCTATCCTGATGAAGTCAAAGCCTATGACTGTTAGATGGAAAATAGATGATCTATTTCCGCTATACCTGCTTTAGTCCTACTATGCTTCCGCTGCTCCCACTGACTACAACAACCCTCTGGCAGAGTCATATACACGTGCACTCCTAAAGCTAGTTTAGAATGACACTATACTCATCCTCCCGTCGGGTCTTATAGTCTAGAACAGCCGCAATGGCAAGTCTGGGTAAACAAGAACCTCCCTGTCACCGTCTCTGAGAAGACCAAAGTACCTCTCGGGTGCTTGAGGTTACCAACTAAATCTGTGGAGTGGCTAATAGTACGTCGAAACTAATTGAATCGTTAGGTTCTATTAAATCATCAGTGATCGTTTGTGGTTCTGGAATCACTTCCAGTTCTACCATACTCTCACTTTTGTTTTTCTAAAAAAATCCATTTTACTAAAACTGTGGCGAGTCAAGAACAATATAAATACTGATCTTCCTGATGGTAGAAAGTTAACCCTCGTCAAAACCCGAGATAACCCACAAACAGCCATTACTGAAACATGCCTCGAGTTTATCCGGATTCTGGTTTTAAGCATCAGCCGGACAACTCCCTATACCTTAATATCGTTAAGATATAAATTGATTCTATATATATCTAATATAGAAACAAAAACACTAATTTAATTGGAACTAGATTCAAAATCATGCAGTTGTCCCCAGTGCATATCAACCAAATGGAAAAAGGTCAATCAACATTACTCATCTAGGAGTGCATCCATATATGAGTAACCCGAAAGAGAAGCGAGTTCTCAAAACCATTACTATCAACGGAATACCAAACAAAAGTATCTACATCTTCGAATACTTCGAAGAATCCCAATACTTCTAACAAATGGTCCTCTACTTTATTCTTATACCTATAACTTCTGAATATCTGGACCTTGCATTTCAACGAAATATATGTCCAGAACTGGAGAAGTCATAAATAAACAGAATGTAGTACGAGTACCAACCCCTTTGTCCTAACGGACACTGGACAACATACAATACTTTGTATAAGTCCCCTGAGTTCAATAACTCAAACTCTATGCGTCGTAGGTTGAAAAACTGTACTTTGGTTAAGAAGTGTTACACCGCTGTTGAATGCACCTTACCAAATCACCAACGATATAGGTAAATGTCATAGACACAATATCAAAAAGTTATATCTCACTTTATAAAATAAATGTACAAATATATCAGTTTGAAATTAGTGCATAACAACGGATATTCAAAACCAAACATTTGCCATTCGGCAAAATCCACATGATTTCCTCAAATATCACTAATTACAACGAATTCCGATATAATGAGGATCTAATCACCTAATTCCCAATATCTTACTCCCGCTCACCATATATAATATCATACAGATGTGAGAAACTGATTTGGTAAATACATACCCTGGAGTTAGATTCCAATTGGAAAAACAGTTTTCAATTAACATCACACAGTCAGACTGAAACATGAAAATGTTTCAAAAAAGGGTTAACTGGTATTCCTAGTAATGCCTCTTCCATTATCCTGGATCATGACAGTAACCATATACTTACATGCCCTCACTGCAATCCCTTTATTATGTCTTTACTTATTACCTTCTCTACACCTCCTTTAAGCTAATTAGTTTTCTTCATTCCCTACCCTTCGGCACCAGCCTAAGGTTTGGAAGAAGACTATCCAATAAGCATAATAGGTGTATGTTGGCTATAGTACCCTCAAGGAAATTATCATAGTCGCGGACTTGTGATTATGATGATTGAGTGAGGACCTATACCGATAAAACAGTCTTACTCAAGATGATAGTATGCTATCTGGTTTGTCTTTATCACCATGTACATGTTGATAGAGCCCTTAGGATTCTTGCTTGACTGCCGGCATTATGATGGCGATCATATATGTGGGAGATGGGGTCTATAAGCACATCCTTAAATATCCCTAGTCATAGGAGTATCGAGACCGGGCATTGATACTCCAGTGTAGACTAGTGTATACTGATCGAGACCCCGACGAGGGGCGGTGGCCAGGTCTCACAAACCATTGGTGTTAGTTTTTTTCACCTAAGATAGTATACAGGTGCTCATTGGGTTATGAGTACACTGGACAGACTCACCGGGAACCTGATAGTTGGTATTATACCTATTATCAGATAGCAGTTCCCAGGTGACATGTGTACAGGTTAGTCTGTCGACCTGAGATCGTCATTTGTCTCGTGTGAGTTCCCACTGTGCTTTGATTACTACCTTACCACGGCTCAAAGGAGTCGTGCAAACAGCTTTTAGTTGGGTACAGTCCCGAGCCACATCGAGGCAGTGATCGGATCGTCGGGGATTCGTCTCTCCCAGTATTGGGGGTTGATGTCGCGTTGTGTACGAATGGCCATCACCATAAATCCGTGGCCACGGTGGACGAGAATTACCGATCCAGGATCGATAGTTTCTCAGGTGGTGATAGGTTTCATACCGACACTAAATATCGCGTTGTTGGGGGTCTGACTTTATCCACCCCCTAGACTCGATATACGATACTCTTAGACGAACAGACCAGACTGTACGGATATTGTCATTGACAGGCTCAGTAGGGGTTCAGGATGAGTTTGCTCGTCGGCCTCCCTTTCGCTCAGTACCTGGGTAGCCGTTACGTACAGCTAGTGCCGCTGACGTGCTTGTGGTTAAACCCACTGCCGGCGTATTGACGAATCTTTAGAGTCCCACACAGAGGGTTTTAATGGTTCAGGCGATATGGTGTACATGTAACTTTTCGAAAATCGTTTAGACAGTTTTTCGATAATCAGCAAAATAATCTGTCTTTTCCGTAAAAAGTCAAAATAAGTATTTTTCAATATAGCTCTAATTATACAAAATTTAGATAAGATATTGCTAGAATTTGGTCACTAATTTTTCACTTAAAAATTTCTAGTTATTTAAAAAAAAATTCCTTAATTAATTATTTTTAATATTATTTTATGCTTTTAAATATATATTAAATTAGTGTTAAATACAAATTTAAATGGGTAAATTACATAATTAGGAACCATTATAAACTAAAATATATTAGTAACAAAAATTTTACCAATACTTTCCAAGAATTGTGGTATTAAGGTTTAGATAATGCATGAAAATGGGTATTTTTGTAAAAAATTAATGTAACATTCATTAAATGACCTTTGAAGATAGTTTTTGTGTAGAATTTTCTACACAATTCTCACACACACACCCTCCCAACCTCGAGGCCAAGCTCAACCTGCTGGTTCCCCCCATTTTCCCCATTTTCTTGCTTCAAAAACTCTTGAAAATCCATCAAAAATCCACAAAATACACACTTTTCTTCACAAATTCTAACCTAAATCCTATTCCACCTCTTTCCAAACCCTAAATTGTTTAAAACATGGAGAAAAGAGGCAACTTTGGAGGCTAAGTGCAAGGGGTTCAAAGCTTGGGAGGTATAATTCTAATCTAAATGTTTAATTTGTAGTTTAAAGGTACTAAACTAGAATTCTAAAGTGTTATTTTAGTTATAATTTATTGTCTAGAAAATTCTAGAAAGGGACTTAAAATGAAGTTAGGGTTTTCATTAATTGAGTGGGGTTATAATAAGTAGTTTAACATTTTTAGAAATGGAAAATCTAGTATGGTTGATGTATTGTATTTTGTTGTTTCAAAATTGTTTAAATTAAACAATTTTGCTAACTAGGTTTTGATAAATTATATATGGTGGTGAGGTAAAATTCTAATTAAGGTTTTTATTATTAGATTATGGTGTTAATGAGGAGATTAACATGTTATTTGAGTGTGAAACATAACCTAGTTACAATTTGCTAGCTTTCACTTTCAAATTTTCACAAAATTGCTATTTTTATTAAACTAGGTTTTTGAAATTCATTTAAAATGTAGGATTAAAAACCTAGTTAGGGCTTTAGCGCATCCTTAAGGTTTCATGTAGTGGTTTAACACTTTAAAATATGCAAAATCAAATTTAGTTGTGGAATTGTGAATTTTGGCTTAAAAAGTGTTAAATTTGGCTAAAATTGCAAACTAGAAATTTTAATTTATGACAAATTAGTGTGATAAAAATATAGTAATGGTTTCTATAATCTAGATATATTATTTAATGAATATTATGACCATTAGTTTCATTTAAACATCAAGTTTTGAAGTAAAACGGTAAATTGGCGTTTTCTAGGTTTTTACGAAATCGAACGATTTAATCGATTTTAAGGTTTCGATGATTTAAACCATGTTTTATATTATAAATAATGAGTTTTGAAACTATGAGTTGTTTATTGGTGTTTTATCTCGATCAATCGGCGTTTGTACGCCGATATCGAGCGATATTTGGTTCTTTTGCGTGAGCAGGTCATAGGTTTTAACCTATGCGCGTTTCGTGCGTCGTTTTGGTTTTTTCCATGATCTGGTTTACGATATTATAAATGTTTGCGTATAGGTACCCCTCACATGGACTTCGGACGAGGAAGAAGAGGAGGGGGACAACGTCTTCGGCAGAGGACCAGGTGAGTAGATGTATATCTACGGGGGAAGTCGGGTGGATGGCGTTTAGCACCCCCACAAACGTAGAATAGGAATATTACTTATTGTCATTAGGAAGTCGGACGTGACCTTAGATTCTTGGCGAGTAGGACCCTATTAAAGACTTTAGGTTGGACTAGATTGATTTAGAAAGACTTTACCAGAGGATGAATGTCTTGGAGGGAATTTGTAGGTAGACACACACACGCACACACAGAAACTTGACTTGGTGTATATGTGTATGCATATATATAGGAATGTGTATAGGTATATATATATACACAATATGTATATGTGATACAAGGATGTTATATGATACATGGGGATGGGACGATATAACTGGGCATGATGCCGTGATCTCTTGGCTATACAGTCGTATTATGATGTTAGCGGATCGTTGGAAAATGAGAAAATGGATATGTATACATAAACGAAATAGGTGATGATGATATTAAGATATACGAGAATCTAGAATAGAAACCGGACTGTAACCTGTGACTGAATCACGATATGATATATGTGTGACTTGATCACGATATGATATATGCGTGACTTTATTACGATATGATATATGTGTGACCTGATTACGATATGATATATATGACATGATATTTCTGAGGACCAATTGACGATGTATATGTACACAGACAATGATATATGATTGATGATATTGGGATGTATACAATTACAGTACAGTACCTTTGATCATGACATTATTTGATGATGATATTATACGAATGATGATGTACGTAAGTGATACTTGACCCGTACCCCGATATTAGAATGCCGTACGATGGATTTTACCGTACGAGTCATAGATGTGATGATTGATCAGCACTATTGATTCGAGGAAGTCGTACTACGTACGTGACACTATTGAGGCTGAATCGCCGACTATTAGAGATATGGACTCAGACCCTAGGTGGATTCTTATTTCTTATTGACTGGTTTCTTTAGTTTAGTTTCTTAGGGGGTTAGATAGATACTAGTTTAGGCTCGAGTCATTTAGTTGTAGTTATACATGTATATTACAAATGAGTGATTAATAAACATTCATCTTTACATTCAGATCATAATCATCAAGTTGCATGTTCATACATATGTTTCTTTAGTCAGTATGAAACTCTGCCTGTTAGGACACCAGCACCATTACCGATGATGCGCATATTCCACGTACACTTATTTGCCGGCTCACACACTTCATCATCGATAATTGCTATGTCACGTACACTTTAGAACATATTATCTTTTATTGGTAGAATCAGCTAAAGGCTAGGTCAATATAATATTATGATTACTCTCGGGTGTTAGTCTAGAAATTGCATTTATTACTTAGACATTTCATGCATTCACATTTTCACATTATCATGCAGTATTGTGGGGCTTATGCCGATGCCTATTATTTACTTACTCATGATTTTGGGATTTTGGATTTCTATGAGATTTCTGGATTTTGGGGAAAACGCAAGAATATATAAAAAAAACTTCTCTCTCTCTCCCTCTCTTTTTAAAATATAAGTTGCGGTTTTCTCGTGATGTATGTGTCGTCCACCATGAGATTTCATGTTTTCTGTTGGATTTCGAGACCCGATTCGAGGAGTGGATGAACCGTCTCAGGTATATGGTGGGCTCGGTATGGTACCCCGGGGTAAGAAGATCGAGTTGTAGACGATGAGCCTGGCAGGGGAAGACTACCTACCGGTGATGTCTGGCACGGCGGATATCCGGAGGATACCGACCGTGAGATTTGATGATATGGGCCGATCCGGACTGACGGAGCCCGAGATATTGAGACTATGAGGTATTGAGACTTGAGATTTACATGTTTTGTGTCGATGCTTGACACAGATTTCCATGGATTTCATCGATGATGTTTCAGATTTCTATACAAATTTTACTATGATGAAAGTTAAAGACTTCTTATACAGATATATCCAGATTTCAGGGTTGATTGTTTTATATTCATGGTGCATGCATACTCATTCACATGACATATTACTATTTGAGACACTGACACGAGCACGGAGCATTTGCACTTACGCGTAGTTTATTACCCTGCCATTACTAGATGACTAGTGATATATTGGTATATTATTATGACCTAGGACAGCGTCATACATTCGATTTCTTTTCGCAAATGTCTTCTACTCACGAGTTGGCAACTCACCCCCGTTGTGCCAAATTTTATTACAGGTTCGATGTACAGGTTTCCTTGGCAATTTGCTGGCACATCATTTCATTCAGGATGATTTGCTTGGTAGGTTGGTTCACTTGTATCAGGACTGCCGTTGTACTTTTATTATTTCATTGGTATCTAGTAAGCTCCATCAACCAGACTTGTGTTAGTTGATAAGTTTAAAGGTCTAGTTATTTATTTCGACCTTAGAGTCGCGCTTGTATTATTATGGTATCTGGTGGATTTGTTTTCTTTTGAGTTTTGAGCCTCGCCCTTTGGCGTTGTATATTATTTTGCATGGTGTGGTTGTTTCCGCCTGTTGGCGTAGAGCTAGCTCCCGCTTGGGAATGCCTTTTTATTGTTTCTATATATATTATTCTTGTTTGTACCCGTTTAGGGCCCGGTTTTACAAAGGAGACGCTGCCGAAATTTTTGAGAAAATTGGATGTTGCTTTTAAACTTGTTTTTCTACATGTTTTCCTTTACTTCTTCTTTTATATGGTTTAGATTTCTGGGCTTCGACTTACTTAGATTACGTTGCGCCTCTAGGAACTTCATAATTTAGGTGTCGGTCACGTTCCGTACCTTCAGGTCGTGACAAGTTGGTATCAGAGCTCTAGATTTAACCTTTGTATAAGTTTAGGGTGACCCTTGGTTGATGGAGTAGGTGACTTAGGTAGAGTGACGTACCGTGGGTATGATCCGCGGCATACTTACGATATGCTACTCTGCTTAAGAAGCCTTAGGATGTACATTTCTTTGCACCGTATTCTATTCGTTCCTTTGATCTATCTTCGTCGATATCGGATGGTGGTTTCTGTTACCACGGTCGCACGGGCAGAGGGAGCTGCGGCTCGAATGTGATGACCATTAGGGTATCGTTTATTCTTGAGGATTAAAGCATTGTTTAGCGTGCGAACGAAGGGTGTTCACATGCCATCCAGACGAAGTTAAAAAGGTTCGAACGATTGTCAGAAACCCATTTCCCCAAGTATAAGGTATTCAGAAGAACATGCAGGTATTTCTATGGACCCTCTAGAAGAATGAAACCCTAACTCGACATAATGACTACGAGAACACCTTTGAACCTTAGGGTTTACGGCAATTCCGCGGTGCCATTAGTGAGGCTTGGGTTTGCCCTTCTACGGCTGGTCCGCAGATGCTGGGGCATGTACTGGATATTTTTAAACTGTACTTGAGTGTTGAGCTCTCAGGGAATTATGGGATTTCGATGAATCGATCGAAAAGTTTAACGTAGTCCGGATATCAGGTGAAGGGATAGATTACGTGGGAGACTCTCGATATTAGCATAGCCGTTTGTAGAGCAGTCAGAACAGCGATGGGGGAGACGAGTCCGAATCAGTCGACATTAGAAAAGGCACACATTGATGATAGTGTTTACGATTGTGATTTGGTGATTTGAATTTCATATTTTCGTTGTTTGGATTTTGGTATTTTGAGGATTTTGTTCTATGATTGGTATTTCCTATGTGTACATTCATTACACTCTATTCGTGTTTCATATATCAGTGGTATTGATGTTGTTTTGTGTATACCCAGTGCACTCGATTTGGTTTTATATATTTTGAGATATTGATTTGATTTCATGCATATGGGTTATACATGATTTTGACGTATGCTTCGACCTAGTTTTCATGCATTTTCATACTGTGATTTCGATTTTGATATTCGGTGTATGTTTTCGTGCACCATGTGCACTTGATTGAGATTTTTGCGCACACTTGGCGCACTTGATGCGATTTTGTGCAGACCAGATGCATTAAATCAAGGTTTCGTGCAGATTAGATGCACCTGATATTAGTGTCGTGCACGCCCGTTGCACTTGAAAGATGTTTTTGGTGCACACCTATTGCACTCAGTTTTGTTTCTGTGCGTATTCATATTGTTGGGTCCCGGCAGCGCCCCGGCCGTCGAAACGCGGCCAAAATGCGGAACGAAAATTTTCTAAACAGGCTCTACCGCTACCCGATTTACGGATCGACCTTAAACCCTAAACTAGAAAACTAACTAAGAGTTAGAATCTTTATACCGAGTTGATCCGTGTCCTTCGGTCTTCATTCCAAGCTCCTAGTGATCCTTTGACGATGTTTGGTTGCCGGTCTTCCTTCGTCTCCGATGATCCACCCGAGGGAAACGGCGCAAGCTCCAACATCGTCGAACGAGGTAACCGACGCTCCAACGTCGCTAGCGATGGAGAGTGGGGGTGTACTAGTGTGTCACTATGATTTTCTCTCAACGATGTGCTCCATGGAGCAACTCAAGAAGATGAAATGAGGAGATGAGGAAAACTTGGCATGAGCAAAATGGTTAAGGGTTTTATAAGAATGAGAGAGTGGGGAATGCTAGTGTAATAATCCAAATGAAATAATCCCCATCCTTCCAATGAAGTGGCCGGCCCCCCTCTCATTCCCATACAAAATTTCACATTTCTTTTTCCAATTAAAACATTAAACAAATCACAACCATACTTTAAACCATGCTTTGACTCATGCCCATTCCTTGTCACCTTTTCCAACCTCCACCTCATTATTAAACAAAATGAATTTCCATAAATGGAAAATCAAATAATAAGGTGGCAAAGCTTCTAGAATCTATTCCGTATAAAATACGGAATACTTCTCGGTACATGTATCGAAATACATATACGCGTATTCGTACAAAAATACGAATAGCCAATAGAGAAAATAAATAGCGAACAATAATACTAGAATACATATATAAATACATATGTAAATTATTAAATCAAAACCTTATTTAATAAACTGGCTTAATCCTAAGCCGCTAGTATTATCAACCGTCCAATTAAAGTCTGTGCAGCAAGTGCACATATTTAATCGGACATCTGTATGTATCAACATACCTCATGTACACCATATCGCCTGAACCGTGAAAACCCTCTGTGTGGGACTCTAAAGACTCGTCAATACACTGGCAGTGGGTTTAACCACAAGCACGTCAGCGGCACTAGCTGTACGTAACGGCTACCCAGGTATTGAGCGAAAGGGAGGCCGACGAGCAAACTAATCCTGAACCCCTACTGAGCCTGTTAGTGACAATATCCGTACAGTCTGGTCTGTTCGTCTAAGAGTATCGCATATCGAGTCTAGGGGGGTGGATAAAGTCAGACCCCCAACAACGCGATATTTAGTGTCAGTATGAAATTCATCACCGCCTGAGAAACTAACGATCCTGGATCGATAATTCTCGTCCACCGTGGTCATGGATTTATGGTGATGGCCATCCGTACACAACGCGACATGAACCCCCAAAACCGGGAGAGACGAATCCCCAACGATCCGATCACTGCCTCCATATGGCTCGGGACTGTACCCAACTAAAACCTGTTTGCATGACTCCTTTGAGCCGTGGTAGGGTAGTAATCAAAGCACAGTGGGAACTCACACGAGACAAATGACGATCTCAGGTCGACAGACTAACCTGTACACATGTCACCAGGGAACTGTTATCTGACAATAGGTATAATACCAACTAGCAGGTCCCGGCGAGTCCGTCCAGTGTACTCATAACCCAATGAGCACCTGTATACTATCTTAGGTGAACAAACTAACACCAATGGCTTGTGAGACCTGGCCACCGCCCCTCGTCGGGGTCTCGATCAGTATACACCAGTCTACACTGGAGTATCGATGCCCGGTCTCGATACTCCTACGACTAGGGATATTTAAGGATGTGCTTATAGACCCCAGCTCCCACATATATGATCGCCATCATAATGCTGGCAGTCAAGCAAGAATCCTATGGGCTCTATCAACCTGATGATAAAGACAAACCAGATAGCATACTATCATCTTGAGTAAGACTGTTTTATAGGTATAGGTCCTACCTCAATCATCATAATCATCTGTCCGCGACTATGATAATTGCCTTGAGGGCACTATATCCAACAATCTCCCACTTGCACTTAAGGCTAATGATTGCGATGTCGCATACTCACAGCCTGTGTGATACCGAACACCCAACTTATCTACTAATCAGTTTCGCAAAGACCGTTTGCGAAAATGATTGTGTTCGAGAAATAACCTCAGTGAGTGGATCCGCTCCAATGTTTCTCTCTGTATCTCTCTATATCTCAACTTCGCGGAGAAAACTATCTCCCGAAATGAGCAATACTTATCTTAGAATTTGTCTGGATATCTGATAGGACCCATTTCACAAATGAACTACAAATCCAGCAAACTACCTAGACTGTATCGTCCACTGAATTTAATCAGTATCCTGCGCCTTGCCTTTCCTCAGTATCCGCTTGGACCACCTGTCTAACACACTGTCCTTCAAAAGAAGGATAAACTATAACTCTGACAGTCACTCTGTCATCCAGGTCACCTTGGAAGTCTGAAATGATAACCGTCTCCTGAAGGAGGCTGCCGTTACCATATCCCAAGAACATAAACTTATGTTCATAAACAGCTTCCCAATGTTTCTCCAGGATTAGAATAATATATGTTTATTGCATCTAGTGCAAAAGTAAAATCCGGTGTGGTACTTGACATTTCATGATTAACTCAATTGCATAAGCAAGTGATATGCTAATCATGCAGATCTCTCTCCCCTTTAGTCTGTAAGACACCTTTAGAGAGGGTGACTCCATCACCTGCAGGTACACTACCATGCCAGGAGTCGTCCATTTAATGTCAAAATACCCATATTAGGATATTTCCCAAATCTAGATCTAAAACCATAGATCTAGTAACCAGAAAACCTGATATTATTTCCATATCCTATGTGGAGAAACAACTTTATGACAACCAAAGTATAACCGATCGTAGTATAGGAATATCCCTTCCTATCAAGTCGATGTCATCCCAATACCTGGACATCACTCTCTACTACCTTCTTACCAGATCCATCTCCTATTCTTATGAGGTCAAAGCCTATGACTGTCACATCAGAAATAGATGATCTATTTCCGCTATACCTGCTTTAGTCTATAAATAGACATAAGCCACTTGCCTACTATGCTTCCGCTGCTCCCACTGACTACAATAACCCTCTGGCAGAGTTATATACACGTACACTTCCAAAGCTAGTTTAGAACAACGCTATACTGATCCTCCTGCCGGGTCTTATAGTCTAGAACAACAGCAATGGCAAGTCTGGGTAAACAAGAACCTCCCTGTCACTGTCTTTGAGAAGACCGAAGTACCTCTCGGGTGCCTGAGGTTACCCACTAAATCTGCGGAGTGGCTAATGGAACATCAAAACTGATTGAATCCTCAGGTTCTATTAAATCTTCAGTAATCGTTTGTGGTTCTGGAATAACTTCCATTTCTACCATACTCCCACTTGTGTTTTCTGAAAAAAGTCCATTTTATTAAAACTGTGGTGAGTCAAGAACAATATAAATATTGATCATCCTGATGGTAGAAGTTAACCCTCGTCAAAGCCCGGGATAACCCACAAACAGCCATTACTAAAACGTGCCTTAAGTTTATCCAGATTCTGGTTTTAAGCATCAGCCGGACAACTCCCTATACCTTAACATCGTTAAGATATAAATTGATTCTATATATATTTGATATAGAAACAAAAGCACTAATCTAATTTGAACCAGATTCAAAATCATGCAACTGTCTCCAGTGCATATCAACTAAATGGAATGTGGACAATCAACATTACTCATCTAGGAGTGCATCCATATATGAGTAACCCGAAAGAGAAGCAAGTTCTCAAAACCATTACTATCAACGGAATACCAAACATAAGTATCTACATCTTCGACTTCATCGAAGAATCCTGATACTTCCAACAAATGGTTCTCTCCTTTATTCTTATACCTATAACTTCTCAATATATGGACTTTGCATTTCAACGAAATACTTGTCCAGAACTGGAGAAGTCACAAGTAAACAGAATATAGTACGAGTATCAACACCATTGTCCTAATGGACACTGGACAACATACAATACCTTGTATAAGTCCCTTGAGTTCAACAACTCAATCCCTGCGCGTCGTAGGTTGAAAAAAATGTATTATGCTTAAGAAGAATTACACCGCTGTTGAATGCACCTTACCTAATCACCAGCTGATATAGATAAATGTCACAGACACAATATCAAAAAGTTATATCTCACTTTATAAAATAAATGTACAGATATATCAGTTTGAAATTAGTGCATAACAACGGATATTCAAAACCAAATATTTGCCATCCGGCAAAATCCAGATGATTTCCTCAAATAACACCAATTTCAACGAATTCCGATATAATGAGGATCTGATCACCTAATTCCCAACATCTTACTCCCTCTCACCATCTGTAATAACATACAGATGTTAGAAACTGATCTGGTAAATACATACCCTGGAGTTAGATTCTTATTGGGAAAACAGTTTTCAATTAACATCGCACAGTAAAACTGAAACATGAAAGTGTTTCAAAAAGGTTAACTGGTATTCCTAGTAACGCCTCTTCCATTATCCTGAATCATGACAGTAACCATATACTTACCTGCACTCACTGCAATCCCTTTATTATGTCTTTACTTATTACTTTCTGTACACCTCCTTTACGATAATTGGTTTTCTTCATTCCCTACCTTTCGGCACCAGCCTAAGGTTTAGAAGAAGACTATCCAATAAGCGTAATAGGTGTACTCTCCTAATCCTAGGAGTCCTCGCAACCTGAGAGAAGTTAATGGGAAAAGACATCTGAATAATCCTATTCTTTTTCTCCTGAACCAGAATCCATCCTCGAAAAAGTTCCTTCGAGTTCGTATGTAACTATACGATGGATTTATCCAATGGAAGTGGATGTTCGTAGTGATATGAGGTGTTCTGGAGAAATATAAAGTCAATGTAGGAGTGGCAGTGGTATACACGGTCTTTGTCGTGAATAATGGTGGTCGCAATTTCCTTTGCCATTATTCTAATCCCTTTATATGTCTTTACTTATTACCTTCTGTACACCACACTTAAGCTTAATTGGTTTTCTTCCTTCCCTACCGTTCGGCACCTGCCTATGATTTGGAAGAAGACTATCCAATAAGCTCAATAGGTGTGCCCTCTCCTAATCCTAGGCGCCCTCACAACCTGAGAGAAGGTAAAGAGAAAAGACAACCGAATAATCCTATTCAATCTCTCCAGAACCAGAATCCGTCCTCGAAAAAGTTCTTTCGAGTTCGTATATAACCATACGATGGATTTATCCAATGGAAGTAGATGTTCGTAATAATACGGAGTGTTCTGGAGAAATGCAAAAGGATGATATAGAAATGGCAATGATGTATGCGACACCGTGACATTCCAAAAGCCAAAGTGTTTTAAGAAGTTTCGGTAAACTTGGTTTCATGAGTTTTAGTCAAAGATCGGGTCATAGTCGCTGCCAGAGAGAGAGAGAAAAGAAACACTCAGCGTGCACTCTAACATAAATCAGAATGGTTAATCATTTTATCTGGTCTGGATGGCTCCCACTGTATCCTCGAATTCTCCTCCAAACCTAAAAGGAGAATTAGTCGGAATCACCCGAGGAATAATCCTGCTCATCAGTGGGAATCGGGATCAACTATCATCGTATGATAACTTGATGGAAGCCACTCAAGTCACCACGCTCCAGAAGGCATGCGCAAGCCTGGCAAGTTTCCTGTATGTTTGAAACTCCCGATATAATTTTTATCCCAAGCGGTTTATGACCTTGACTTTGGCCAACAAATCAGAACCCGCAAGTCAAGTTCTACCCGTCATTGTCCTGATTGATTTAGACCCACCCGCACACACCCTTGACTTTGGCTAATAAAGTAGTACGACTGTCCTAAACCAATGCATATCCATGCAACGGACAAGCAATACACAGCTACCGCACACGATGCCTTGACTTTGGCCAACAAACACCGCACGAATACTATGCACTATTTATCCGAAATGACGGAGGGCTACGGCTGGTTTTTGGCGAAAAACCATTAACGTAATGAACTTGATATCGTTGAAGGAATCCAAGTGGTTTTTATAAATATATAGTGGCGAAAAAATTTGCTAAAGAGGTCACTCCCGGTGAAGGGATCTCGGCACTTTCCCCGTCGAATTGGGTGCAGGATATCCCAAACTGAATACCACGATGTAAAGCAAAAATAATTGACTATAGTGAAATTATTATGTTGACGCAAACTTTTACTCAAGGGGTCATTCCCGATGAAGGGATATCAGCCCTTGCCTCCTTGAATGAGGTGCAGGATATTCCAAAGAATACCACGATGCAAAGCAAAAGAGAACATCTGTAATGTCAATTTTTAAAAGCTTCGTTCCAAAAACATCAAATATAGGTTTGTTTTAACCTTGCATTGATAAGAATCTATGCAGTCCCATCAATTAATCACACCAGAAAAGAACGAAAATAAAATGTACGTATATGCCATCTGCATTCGTCACTGGGCCCCGTCATCACCCGTTAGGTTACTTAACTAACGACAGAGCGGGGGCTGGACTAGCGCGGGTGCAAAACATATACAACATCTACTAATATATATAAATATATATATATATATAACAATCGTCCCAGGCATGATATAAAGCAACATCACAGAAACATCACAGAAGCAATACAGAATGGTGGATAATCTGGAGCCCCGAGTTTCACTTGAGCCGCAAGTGAGACCCGACGTTCCCTGTTATGTGGATAGCATGTGCAATGAAACTTAGACCCCTACGAGCGCGGCAAGTTACCCGCCAAAACCAGAAGTGAGGCAGCCCCCTTCAGCAACGTGAGTGGACCACCCGGCACTTCACGGAATCCGGTAACTTGAGCACCCCTCCCGGGTCACCTATACCCCCTACGAGTGCGGCGAACAACCCGCCAATTCTAGAGTAAAGTCCCCTCCGTCCCGACGCCATGAGATGCGAACCAGTTTCCCTCTAGAATCCGGCTATTCGTGCACCCCACCTCGGGGTAATCCTAGTACAGAAAAGAAAATAATATACAAGGGTGACATCGACCTCAGCCCGGTCGTGCCCCAAAAGAATAATATACAAACTGGCAGTGACGACAGTCTATATGTCGGACGCTCGCCCCATAATATCAAATGTACAAATGAAATAAAACAGTACTAACATTGCACCATTGCTATCCACCACGATGATCCAACCAACATCACAGTATAACACAGAACATCAACGTGAATGTCACGTTCGCAAACCCATCTAAAAGACATATAGCAGTTAGACGGGTTTACCGATCAAATGACTTTCACGGTCGCAGAATATAATGGATGTACTGTCAAACGCACGCTTAAAATATCGATCGACTAAGTTCCAAATTGGCCCCAATAGCAAAACAACACTTCACTGAAACCTGGGCCAAAACAGAATATGAAAAAATTCACAATTCCAAGTCTCTGTGCTACAGTAAAAATTTGAAGGCCTGTCGCCAAAAAGTGGCCGCGGATCCGCCGCCTAAAGGGGGTTAGCGCGGCGGTTCCTCGGCAACTTGGAGGCATCACGAGTTCAAATTTTTTCTGTACCCTTATATTCGCCTGCACGGATTTTTAAGATGTGTGAAATAATTTTTGACCACATTTAAAAATCGACAGCAAACAGAAAAATGGAATCGTGTTTTCGGTAAAATCAGTCGATCGATCTTTTAAGCACGTCTAAACAAGCTAGTAAGGGGTTTAAAGGGTGGCTCTGATACCATGTTGGCTCCCGGCAGCGCCCCGGCCGTCGAAACGCGGCCAAAATGCGGAACAAAAATTTTCTAAACTGCCGCTACCGCTACCCGATTTACGGATCGACCTTAAACCCTAAACTAGCAAACTAACTAAGAGTTAGAATCTTTATACCGAGTTGATCCATGTCCTTCGGTATTCATTCCAAGCTCCTAGCGATCCTTTGACGATGTTTGGTTGCCGGTCTTCCTCCGTCTCCAATGATCCATCCGAGGGAAACGACGCAAGCTCCAACCTCGTCGAACGAGGTAACCGACGCTCCAACGTTGCTAGCGATAGAGAGTGGGGGTGTACTAGTGTGTTACTATGATTTTCTCTCAACCATGTGCTCCATAGAGCAACTCAAGAAGATGAAATGAGGAAATGAGGAAAACTTGGCATGAGCAAAATGGTTAAGGGTTTTATAAGAATGAGAGAGTGGGGAATGCTAGTGTAATAATCCAAATGAAATAATCCCCATACTTCCAATGAAGTGGCCGGCCCCCCTCTCATTCCCACACAAAATTTCACATTTCTTTTTCCAATTAAAACAATAAACAAATCACAACCATACTTTAAACCATGCTTTAACTCATGCCCATTCCTTGTCACCTTTTCCAACCTCCACCTCATTATTAAACAAAATGAATTTCCATAAATGGAAAATCAAATAGTGAGGTGGCAAAGCTTCTAGAAGCTATTCCGTATAAAATACGTAATACTTCTCGGTACATGTATC
This sequence comes from Agapanthus africanus, assembly GCA_030015575.1. Classification (NCBI taxonomy): domain Eukaryota; kingdom Viridiplantae; phylum Streptophyta; class Magnoliopsida; order Asparagales; family Amaryllidaceae; genus Agapanthus; species Agapanthus africanus. The sequence goes on along the minus strand of JASDDO010000029.1, from coordinate 278,273,941 downwards.
GAAATACATATACGCGTATTCGTACAAAAATACGAATAGCTAAGAGAGAAAATAAATAACGAACAATAATACTAGAATACATATATAAATACATATGTAAATTATTAAATCAAAACCTGTTTTAATAAACTGACTTAATCCTAAGCCACTAGTATTATCAACCGTCCAATTAAAGTCTGCGCAGTAAGTGCACATATTTAATCGGACATCTGTATGTATCAACATACCTCATGTACACCATATCGCCTGAACCGTGAAAACCCTCTGTATGGGACTCTAAAGACTCGTCAATACGCTGGCAGTGGGTTTAACCACAAGCACGTCAGCGGCACTAGCTGTACGTAACGGCTACCCAGGTATTGAGCGAAAGGGAGGCCGACGAGCAAACTCATCCTGAACCCTTACTGAGCTTGTCAGTGACAATATCCGTACAGTCCGGTCTGTTCATCTAAGAGTATCGCATATCGAGTCTAGGGGGGTGGATAAAGTCATACCCCCAACAACGTGATATTTAGTGTCAGTATGAAACCCATCACCGCCTGAGAAACTAACGATCCTGGATCCATAATTCTCGTCCACCGTGGCCACGGATTTATAGTGATGGCCATCCGTACACAACGCGACATCAACCCCCAATACCGGGAGAGACGAATCCCCAACAATCCGATCACTGCCTCCATGTGGCTCGGGACTGTACCCAACTAAAACCTGTTTGCATGACTCCTTTGAGCCGTGGTAGGGTAGTAATCAAAGCACAGTGGGAACTCACACGAAACAAATGACGATCTCAGGTCGACAGACTAACCTGTACACATGTCACCTGGGAACTGCAATCTGACAATAGGTATAATACCAACTAGCACGTCCCGGTGAGTCCGTCCAGTGTACTCATAACCTAATGAGCACCTGTATACTATCTTAGGTGAACAAACTAACACTAATGGCTTGTGAGACCTGGCCACCGCCCCTCGTCGGGGTCTCGATCATTATACACCAGTCTATACTGGAGTATCGATGCCCGGTCTCGATACTCCTACGACTAGGGACATTTAAGGATGTGCTTATAGACCCCAGCTCCCACATATATGATCGCCATCATAATGCTGGCAGTCAAGAAAGAATCATATGGGCTCTATCAACATGATGATAAAGAAAAACCAGATAGCATACTATCATCTTGAGTAAGACTGTTTTATCGGTATAGGTCCTACCTCAATCATCATAATCATCTGTCCGCGACTATGATAATTGCCTTGAGGGCACTATATCCCACACATAGCATCTGTATTTGACTTCGATTTTTGTGCGCACCGGACGCACGTGGTACCTCGTATACTTTGATTGGGATTGATTTCATTTTGAGCAGTATGTTTTTATAATCATTAATATTTGATTTAGTAACCAGGCGGGACGTGTATGTTAAATAAAAGATATATATGTATAGCTTCTTTTTTTAAAATTAACGTCCGCTACATATGCCGTGACACGCGCATCGCACGGCGATTTTTTTAAAAAGGGGTTTTGCATGCTTCTTTTTTAAGATGTTTAGACGATTTTACTACGATGCGCACTATATATAAGTTATAGTTTTGATGTATATCATGTTAGTTTTCGTATTGGACTTTGATATTTTATTCTCACCATAACTCCGATGATTGCGTTATATTTGACGGAGTTTTGAATTTGAGTTATTTACTCGTTTTTCATGCGCATGCATTACGCTAAGATGTGTTTTATGTATTGATGATTTCGGAGCCCCGACGATTTGAGTGTTTTGACTAAGTTTTTTAGTATTTGGGGGGAGTTTTAATTTAAATTCGGGGACCGAATTTCTTTAGGGGAGGAAGATTGTAACGCTTCGAAAATCGTTTAGGCAGTTTTTCGATAATCGGCAAAATAATCAGTCTTTTCCGTAAAAAGTCAAAATAAGTATTTTACAATATAGGTATAATTATCCAAAATTTAGATAAGATATTGCTAGAATTTGGTCACTAATTTGTCACTTAAAAATTTCAAATTATTTGAAAAAAATTCCTTAATTAATTATTTTTAATATTATTTTAAGCTTTTAAATATACATTAAATTAGTGATAAATACAAATTTAAATGGGTAAATTACAAAATTAGGAACCATTATAAACTAAAATATAGTAGTAACAAAAATTTTAATAATACTTACCAAGAATTGTGGTTTTATGGTTTAAATAATGCATGAAAATGGGTTTTTTTGTAAAAAAAATTGATGTAACATTCATTAAATGACCTTAGAAGATAGTTTTTGTGTAGAATTTTCTGCACAATTCTCACACACACACCCTCCCAACCCCCAGGCCAAGCTCAACCTGCTGGTTCCCCCCATTTTCCCCATTTTCTTGCTTCAAAAACTCTTGAAAATCCATCAAAAATCCACAAAATACACACTTTTCTTCACAAATTCTAACCTAAATCCTATTCCACCTCTTTCCAAACCCTAAATTGTTTAAAACATGGAGAAAAGAGGCAACTTTGGAGGCTAAGAGCAAGGGGTTCAAAGCTTGGGAGGTATAATTCTAATCTAAATGTTTAATTTGTAGTTTAAAGGTACTAAACTAGAATTCTAAAGTGTTATTTTAGTTATAATTTATTGTCTAGGAAATTCTAGAAAGGGATTTAAAATGAAGTTAGGGTTTTCATTAATTGAGTGGGGTTATAACAAGTAGTTTAACATTTTTAGAAATGGAAAATCTAGTATGGTTGATGTATTGTATTTTGTTGTTTCAAAATTGTTTAAATTAAACAATTTTGCTAACTAGGTTTTTATAAATTATATATAGTGGTGAGGTAAAATTCTAATTAAGATTTTTATTATTAGATTATGGTGTTAATGTGGAGATTAACATGTTATTTGAGTGTGAAACATAATCTAGTTACAATTTGCTAGCTTTCACTTTCAAATTTTCACAAAATTGCTATTTTTATTAAACTAGCTTTTTGAAATTCATTTAAAATGTAGGATTAAAAACCTAGTTAGGGCTTTAGCATATCCTTAAGGTTTCATGGAGTGGTTTAACACTTTAAAATATGCAAAATCAAATTTAGTTGTGGAATTGTGAATTTTGGCTTAAAAAGTGTCTAATTTGGCTAAAATTGCAAACTAGAAATTTCAATTTAAGACAAATTAGTGTAATAAAAATGTAGTAATAGTTTATATAATATAGTTATGTTATTTAATGAATATTATAACCATTAGTTTCATTTAAACATCAAGTTTTGAAGTAAAACGGTAAATTGACGTTTTCTAGGTTTTTACGAAATCAGACGATTTGATCGATTTTATGGTTTCGATGATTTAAACTATGTTTTATATTATAAATAATGAGTTTTGAAACTATGAGTTCTTTATTGGTGTTTTATCTCGATCAATCGGCGTTTGTACGCCGATATCGAGCGATATTTGGTTCTTTTGCATGGGCGGGTCATAGGTTTTAACCTATGCGCGTTTCGTGCGTCGTCTTAGTTTTGTTCATGATCTGGTTTACGATATTATAAATGTTTGCGTATAGGTACCCCTCACATGGACTTCGGCCGAGGAAGAAGAGGAGGGCGATATCGTCTTCGGCATACAAGGACCAGATGAGTAGATTTATATCTATGGGGGGAGTCGGGTGGATGGCGTTTAGCACCCCCGCAAATGTAGAATAGGAACATTACTTATTGTCATTAGGAAGTCGGACGTGACCTTAAATTCTTGGCAAGTAGGACCTTATTAAAGAGTTTAGGGTGGACTAGACTGATTTAGAAAGACTTTACCAGAGGATGAATGTCTTGGAGGGGATTCGTAGGTAGACACACACACGCACACACAGAAACTTGACTTGGTGTATATGTGTATGTGTATATATATAGTAATGTGTGTAGGTATATATATATATATACACAACATGTATATGTGATATAAGGATGTTATATGATACATGGGGATGAGACGATATAACTGGGCGTAATGCCGTGATCTCTTGGCTATACAGTCGTATTATGATGTTAGCGGATCGTTGGAAAATGAGAAAATGGATATGTATACATAAACAAAATAGGTGATGATGATATTGAGATATACGAGACTCTAGAATAGAAACCGGACTGTAACCTGTGACTGAATCACGATATGATATATCTATGACTTGATCACGATATGATATATGTGTCACTTGATTACGATATGATATATGTGTGACCTGATTACGATATGATATATGACATGATATTTCTGAGGACAAATTGACGATGTATATGTACACAGACAATAATATATGATTAATGATATTGGGATGTATGCAATTACAGTACAGTACCTTTGATCATGACATTATTTGACGATGATATTATACGAGTCATGATGTACGTGGGTGATACTTGACCCGTACCCCTATATTGGGATGCCGTACGATGGATTTTACTGTACGAGGCATAGATGTGATGATTGATCCGCACTCTTGATTCGAGGAAGTCGTACTACGTACGTGACGCTATTGAGGCTGGATCGCCGACTATTAGAGATATGGACTCAGACCCTAGGTGGATTCTTATTTCTTATCGACTAGTTTCTTTAGTTTAGTTTCTTAGGGGGTTAGATAGATACTAGTTTAGGCTCGAGTCATTTAGTTGTAGTTAGACATGTATATTACAAATGAGTGGTTAATAAACATTCATCTTTACATTCAGATCGTAATTATCAAGTTGCATGTTCATACATATGTTTCTTTAGTCAGTATGAAACTCTGCCTGTTAGGATACTAGCACCATTACCGATGATGCGCATATTCCACGTACACTTATTTGCCGGCTCATACACATCATCATCGGTAATTTCTATGTCACGTACACTTTAGAACATATTATCTTTTATTGTTAGAATCAGCTAAAGGCTAGATCAATATAATATTGTGATTACTCTCAGGTGTTAGTCTAGAAATTGCATTTATTACTTAGACATTTCATGCATTCACATTTTTACATTATCATGCAGTATTGTGGGGCTTATGCCGATACCTATTTTTTACTTACTCATGATTTTGGGATTTTGGATTTCTATGAGTATTCTGGATTTTGGAGAAAACCGCAAGAATATATAAAAAAAAAATCTATCTCCCTCTCTTTTTAAAATATAAGTTGCGGTTTTCTTGTGATGTATATGTCATCCACCATGAGATTTCATGTTTTCTGTTGGATTTCGAGACCCGATTCGAGGAGTAGATGAACCGTCTCGGGTACATGGTGGGCCCGGTATGGTACCCCGGGGCAAGAAGATCGAGTTGTAGATGATGAGCCTGGCAGGGGAAGACTACCTATCGGTGATGTCCGGCGCGGCGGATATCCGGAGGATACCGACCGTTGTCGTGAGATTTGATGATATGGGCCGATCCGGATTGACGGAGCCCGAGATAATGAGACTATGAGGTATTGAGACTTGAGATTTACATGTTTTGTGTCGATGCTTGACATGAATTTCCATGGATTTCTTCGATGATGTTTCAGATTTCTATACAAATTTTACTATGATGAAAGTTAAAGACTTCTTATACAGATATATCCAGATTTCAGGGTTGATTGTTTTACATTCATGGTGCATGCATACTCATTCACATGACATATTACTATTTGAGGCACTGACACGAACACAGAGCATTTACACTTATGCGTAGTTTATTACCTTGCCATTACTAGATGACTAGTGATATATTGGTATATTATTATGACCTAGGACAGCGTCGTGCATTCGATTTCTTTTCGCAGATGTTTTCTACTCACGAGTTGGCAACTCACCCCCGTTGTGCCAAATTTTATTACAGGTTCAATGTATAGGTTTCCTTCGCAGTTTGCTGGTACATCATTTCATTCAGGGTGATTTGCTTGTAGGTTGGTTCACTTGTATCAGGACCGCCGTTGTACTTTTATTATTTCATTGGTATCCAGTAAGCTCCATCAACCAGACTTGTATTACTTGATAATTTTAAAGGACCGGTTGTTTATTTCGACCTTAGAGCCGCGTTTGTATTATTATGGTATCTGGTGGATTTGTTTTCTTTTGAGTTTTGATCCTCGCCCTTTGGCGTTGTATATTATTATGCATGGTGTGGTTGTTTCCGCCTGTTGGCGTAGAGCTAGCTCCCGCTTGGGGATGCCGTTTTATTGTTTGTATATATATTATTCTTGTTTGTACCCGTTTGGGGCACGATTTTACAAAGGAGACTCTGCCGAAATTTTTGAGAAAATTGGATGTTGCTTTTAAACATGTTTTTCTACATGTTTTCCTTTGCTTCTTCTTTTATATGGTTTAGATTTCTGGGCTTCGGCTTACTTAGATTACGTTGCGCCTCTAGACGCTTCATAATTTAAGTGCCGGTTACGTTCCGTACCTTCGGGTCGTGACAGTACATGAGGTATGTTGATGCATACAGGTGTCCGATTAAATATGTGCACATGCTGCGCAGACTTTAATCGGATGGTTGATAATACTAGCGGCTTAGGATTAAGCCGGTTTATTAAATCAGGTTTTGATTTAATAATTTACATATGTATTTATATATATGTATTCCAGTATTATTGTTCACTATTCGTTTTTCTCTCTTGGCTATTCGTATTTTTGTACGAATACGCGTATATCTATTTCGATACATATACCGGGAAGTATTCCGTATTTTCTACGGAATAGCTTCTAAAAGGTGCCACCTCATTTGTATGAATTTCCATTTATGGAAATTCATTTGTTTGACAAATGAGGTGGAGGGTGTGAGGTGGAAAGTGCATAGTGTTAAGCATGGTTTTGGGCATGTAGAAATGTATGGTTGTGAATTGTTTTATTTGATTAATTGGTGAGATTTTTTTTATGATGGGAATGGGAGAGGGGGCCTACCACTACTTGTGGGAATGGGATAATTTCATTTGGATGTTATTATACACATTGCACTAGCCCACTCTCTCACTCTCTCATGTTAACAAACACTTAACCATTTTGTTCATGCCAAATAAAAGCCATCGCCTCCTTCATCATCTTCTATGGTTGCTCTCATGAGCACAAGAGTTGAAAGAAAAACGTAGTGAAATTTTCATACACCCCCACTCTCCATCGCTAGAGACTTTGGAGTGTCGGTTGTCTCGTTCGACGAGGCTGGAGCTTGCGCCGTTTCCCTCGGGTGGATCATCGGAGATGGAGGAATACCGGCAACCAAACATCATCAAAAGATCACGAGGAGCTTGGAAGGAAGACCGAACGACACGGATCAACTCGGTATAACGATTCTAACCTCTTCTTAGTTTTCTAGTTTAGGGTTTAAGGTCAATCCGGAAATCGGGTAACGATAGCACCAGTTTAATAAATTTTTGTTCTGCATTTTGGCCACGTTTCAGCGGCCGGGGCGCTGCCGGAACCCTTCATGGTATCAGAGCCACCCTTTAAACCCCTTACTAGCTTTGTTAAACGTGCTTAAAAGATCTATCGACAGAAACTTCCAAAAACACGATTCCAATTATCTGTTCTCTGCCGATTTTCAAATGTGGTCAAAAAATTATTTCAGGCATCTTAAAAATCCGTGCAGGCAATTGTAAGGGTACACAAAAAATTTGGGCTCTTGAGCTACTTCTTTGCCTCGGATCCCCGCACATACCCTCTTTTAGCAGTGGTTCCGCGGCCATTTATAGGCGACGGGCCTTCAATTTTTCACTGTAACTCATATACTTGGAATTGTGATTTTTGTGATATTCTGTCTTGGCCCAGGTTTCTGTGCAGTGTTGGTTTTGCTATTGGGGCCAATTTGGAACTTAGTCGATCGATAATTTAAGCGTGCGTTTGATAGTACATACATTATATTCTGCGACCGTGAATGTCACTTGATCGGTAAACTCGTCTAATTGCTATATGTCTTTTAGACGGGTTTGCGAACGTGACATTCACGTTGATGTTCTGTGTTGTGCTGTGATGTTGGTTGGATCGTCGTGGTGGATAGCCAGTGGTGCAATGATAGTACAGTTTTAATTTCATTTGTACATTTGATATTGCGGGGCGAGCGTCCGACAGGTGGACTGCCGTCACTGCCAGTTTGTATATTATTCTTTTGGGGCACGACCGGGCTGAGGTCGATGTCACCCTTGTATATTATTTTATTTTTTGTACTAGGATTACCCCGAGGTAGAGTGCACGAATAGCCGGGTTCTTTAGGGCAGCTGGTCCGCATCTCAAGGCATTCAGACGGAGGGAACTTCACTCTAGAATTGGCGGGCTATTCGCCTCACTCGTAGGGGTATAGGTTGACCAAGGAAGGGTGCTCAAGTTACCGGATTCCGTGAAGTGCTGGGTGGTCCATTCATATTGCTGAAGGGAGCTGCCTCGCTTCTGGTTTTAGCGGGTAACTTGCCGCGCTCGTAGGGGTCTAGGTTTCATTGCACAAGCTATCCACACGACAAGGAACATCGGGTCTCACTTGCGGCTCAAGTGAAACCCGGGGCTCTAGATTATCCACCATTCTGTGTTGCTTCTGTAATGTTTCTGTGATGCTGCTTTATATCATGCCTGGGACGAATGTTATATATATATTTATATATACTAGTAGATGTTGTATATGTTTTGCACCCGCGCTAGCCCAGTCCCCGCTCTGTCGTTAGTTAAGTAACCTAACGAGTGATGACGGGACCCAGTGGTGAATGCGGATGGCATATACGTACATTTTATTTTCGTTCTTTTCTGGTGTGATTAATTGATGGGACTGCATAGATTCTTATCAATGCAAGGATAAAACAAACCTATATATGATGTTGTTGGAACCAAGTTTTTTAAAACAAAACTGACATTACAAAAGTTCTCTTTTTCTTTGCATCGTGGTATTCATTTTGGAATATCCTGCACCTCATTCGACGAGGCAAGGGCCGAGATCCCTTCATCGGGAGTGACCCCTTGGGTAAAAGTTTGCGTCAACGTAATAACTTTACTATAGTCGATTATTGTTGCTTTGCATCATGGTATTCAGTTTCGGATATCCTGCACCCCATTCGACGGGGAAAGAGCCGAGATCCCTTCACCAGGAGTGACCTCTTTAGCAAAAGTTTTCGCCACTATATATTTATAAAACTACTTAGATTCCTTCAACGATATCAAGTTCATTACGTTAAAGGTTTTTCGCCAAAAACAAGCCGTAGCCCTCCGTCATTTCAAATAGGTATCTCGTAGTATTCGTGCTATGTACGTTGGTCTCTATCAAGGCATAATGTACGGGAGCTACGTGATACGTGTCTGTAGCATGGATATGCGATTATCTAGGACAGACGCATAGTTACGTTGGCCTCTATCAAGGGCTTGTGTGTTAGTTATATGTATGCCCTAGAGGCCATTGCTGTACATACGATATATATTGTAATGGATGCTTGGACATATATAGGGAGGACATTCTTGCTCGACATGATAGTATGCTATCTGGTTGTACTTTATCTTAACATGTACTCTGATTGTCTCTATATTACATGTTGATAAAGCCCTTAGGATATGTACTCGACTACTGGGACTATGATGAGATCATACTAGTGGGGCCACGGTAGTCGACGAGTACATCCTATAACTGTTCCTAGTCGAGGGTGTATCGAGACAGGGCATCGATAAACCAGAGTAGACTAGCGTATACGCATCTTGACTCATAAGATGGGCGATGGATGATCCCATATCCATCGGTGTTTGACATCAAGGATGGTGTACGGGTGCTCAGTGGAGACTGGGTACACTGGACGGACTCGCCGAGAACTCCCAGATGGTATTATACCATACGTCAGATGGCAGTTCTCCGGTGACACTGGTACAGAGTAGTCTGTTGACCCGAGATCGTCATAGAGTCTTGTGTGATTCCCACTGTGCTTTGATTTCCATCATACCACGTCCAAGAGGGCGTGCAAAAAGGTGGGGTTTGGATACAGTCCCGAATCACATGGAGGCAATGAGCGATAGGAGGGGATTCGTCTCTCCCGGTATAGGGAGTTGATGTTGCGCTGTGTTCGATTGGCTATAACCGGAAATCCCTGGCCAGGGTTGCTGAGATTTACTGGTAAGTGTTATCAGTAGTTTCTCGAAATGTTATAGACCTCATATCGACACGACTTATTGTTAGTTGTATGTATGCCCTAGAGGCCAGTATTGTACAGATTATGTATATTATATTGGATGCTTGGACATATATAGAGATGACTTTCTTGCTCGACATGATAGTATGCTATCTGGTTGCCATTTATCTTAACATGTACACTAGTCTCTTTATACTGTCTTATAGTTACATGTTGGTAAAGCCCTTAGGATGTGTACTTGACTACCTGGACTATGATGCAGATCATACTAGTGGGGACATGGTAGTCCATAAGTACATCCTTCAAGGTCCCTAGTCGTAGGTGTATCGAGACGGGGCATCGATATACCAGAGTAGACTAGCGTATACGCTTCTTGACCCATGTGATGGGCGATGGATGATCCCATATCCATTGGTGTTTGACATCAGAGATGGTGTACGGGTGCTCAGTGGTGACTGGGTACACTGGACGGACTCGCCGAGAACTCCCAGATGGTATTATACTCACGTCAGATGGCAGTTCTCAGGTGACACTTGTACAGGTTAGTCTGTAGACCCGAGATCGTCATAGAGTCTTGTGTGATTCCCACTGTGCTTTGATCTCCACCTTACCACGTCCATAAGGGCGTGCAAAACGGTGGTCTTTGGGTACAGTCCCGAGTCACATGGAGGCAATGAGCGATAGGAGGGGTTTCGTCTCTCCCGGTATTGGGGGTTGATGTTGCGCAGTGCTCGATTGGCCGTAACAGGGAAGTCCCTGGCCAGGGCTGATCAGAGATTTGCTGGTAAGTGTTACCAGTAGTTTCTCGACCCGTTACGAGCCTCACATCGGCACGACTTATCGGGTTATTGGGGTCTGACGTATACCACCCCTAGACTTGATATGCGACGTATCAGACGAAGAGACTTGACTGTATGGTAAGTGTTACTGGTCGGATTCGCAGGAGTGTGAGCGGGCTAGCTCGTCGATCTTCTAATCGCTCAATACCCGGGTGGCCGTTACGTTTAGCAGACCGCTTGCGGCTTGTGGGTGCTTGATATGATCATCATCTGCTACCGGCGTATTGACGAGTCTTTAGAGTCCTACACAGAGGTTTCCTGGCTCAAGCGAAACGAAATAGGAGCGCATATGAGATATGTGCAGGACCGAGAATGATGCGTGTATGTGATACCGCATTACATTCTCGCGATATATGTTTCGAATGGTTATATTTGATATGACCTAGTTATCGAATCATTGATTCGATAAATCGATGCATTGAATACTAGTCGGTTATGTGCGACATGACCGGATCATTGAATCAAGTGTTGATTTAATGATTTAATGTATAATTATATATTTGATATATTACTTTGCATTAACTAGTATTGGTTCACTTTAAACGGTTTTTTCTCACTTGGATTACACATTGTATATGTGATACACTTTCGTGCGCTTTTCTGTATCATGTTTGATGATACTTGATCATTATGTTAAGTGTATAGAATTAATCCATGGTTAATTTGATAATTAGGGTTTTGCATATTCATTTATTTATTTATTTATTTATTTATTTATTTGGAAAAGAATTAGATGAGAATGGTGGCTTTCTTTGTCATTTGTTGAAGCTTCATGAAGCTTTGACTTTAGCAACCATCCTTATCTTCATGCTTAACCCTAACCCATCCTAGTAACCATGGTTAATTCTCTACACTTAACCCTAGTTCAAGTTATGATAAGTATTTGTTTTTAAATTTATTTTTATAACAAGACTTATCATAATCTTTTCTTGAGCTCATCTTCTTCTTCTTCTTCAAGCTTGCTACTCCAATGGCAAGTTGAGATCTAGTGAGTTAAATCCAAATCTAAAGTGAACCCACCTCCTATTTCTTCACCCTCTACCTCTTGCCAAGTTGTTTTGGGTGTTTGCTTCACAAGTTTCACAAGTTTGTGAAGTCGGAGCTTGAGTTTGTGCAACCTCGACGTAGATCGTCTTTGACACAAAGCCGACGACCTATTCCGCTCGCTTTCCCGATGAAGCCGATGATCGAGTCATGGATTCATGATGGACAGCGAGGACATGACCACGTGGAGCTCAGGAGGCGGAAATCCGGATCTACAAAGGTTGTATATCCGTATCCTAGTAGTTAACAGTTAACTAGCTTTCTTTTTCGCCTAAACATCTAGTTAAAGATCCGTAGTCTAGGGTTTCTTGGCACTAAAAATTTTAATTTGGCATGTTCGATACCTTGTGAGAACCCACTAGGGTGCCTAGGAACCTTTCACTGGTATCAGAGCCTAGCTAGAGCCTTAGGCGAAATCCCGACGATGTTTGAAACCCGATCGAACCGAAATCCAAAACCTAAAAATGCTCTCTGGACTTTTTCTAAAAATTCGGATTTTTGTCAATTAAAAATATGTAGAAAATCAAGCAGGGTGTTATATGAATTACTGTGAAATACTAGGACTTGATTCAATTTTTCCACCGCGGAAGCGCGGCACATGCTAGGCATGTGCGGCTCTTCCGCGGCCTTACTGTTCCTTTATGTAATTATTTTTGCACAGTAACTCATATAATTAAATTCTGTGTTTTCTGGGATATTTTATTTTGACTTCACAGAAGAGTATTTTGGGGTTGCTTTGGGGATTCGTTTATTCAATCGGGTTATCAAATTTTTGTCTAAGTGTTTTTCCAGATAATTGTAGAATATGTTAAAGAGTTCGACCGGATATAAATACCCAGGTTTTCCCCTGCCGGAATATCCAAGTGTTGGATTATTGTGTGGTTAAAAGATGTTCTGAGTAGTGCAAGTAACGCGATGGTCCCTCTAGAAGACACAAACCTTAACTCGATTATGTGACCGTCTTGAACTGCCCTTTGAACCTTCGGGTTTGGGGCAGTACGGCGTGCCACATGTGAGGCGTTGGCTTGACCCTTCTACGGCTGGACCGTTGGTACTGAGGTATGAAGTGAATGTCTTTGAACCTATTTCATGTGTTGATCGGTGTCGGGAAAACTTGGGTGTTCGAATGTTCGATCGGAAAGTTTGATATATTCTATTTATCCGGAATTAGATACAATAATTGGAATTCACAAACAGTTATGTGATAACTGAATGAATGTTATAGATCTAGCAGTTTAGTTTCACAAGATATCGAAAAGAGTTTTCGATGATGGGACTAAAATGTGGGATTTATAACTGTTAGGCATGTGATGTCTAAAGTAGTTGCGGATTCCAATTGTTGTAGTTTTACACTTTCTTTTCTGTGACCGTAAGTGTAGTATGTTCATATCGCCGGTTTCGTTGCTATACATCAACGACAATTGGGGTATGCATACTTACTTACGTTGATGACATGTGATGTTATGTGTTGCTGGATATGTTATATTGGATCGTCGTATTTGAATAGCCGGGGGTTTTTATGTGAGATGAGTGCTTTTCATTTTCATTCATGTAAAAACTTGTATGTAATATTCTTTTATTCGGGGCACTTCCAGGATGCGGGAGTTGTCACCCTTTGTATATTATTTACTTTTCCGCATTAGGATAGACCCAAGGAGGGGAGCACAAGTAACCGGGTTCTGGGGTCCAGTGGGAGACCAACTCGAGGAGTCGAGTCCGGGTCTCCTAACCCTAGAATTGGCAGGGTTGCTTGCCGCTCTCGTAGGGGTCTAGGGGTGTGGGATTGGCTATTCATCACGACCGTGGAATCCGTGTTTTATACTGGCTCGTATTGAAAACACGGACGTCCTAGTATATCCAATATTTCATATGGTTATTCTGCTGCGATATCTGTGTTCTGATTCTGTGATGGATATAGTATATAGTATATATGATATATTATATAGACGTTACTTATGTTTTACACCCGCGCTAGCCCTGCCCTGCTCTGTCGTTAGTTACCTAACCTAACGGTGCACGAGGGGACATCGAGGCGAATGCGGATGGCATAAGTGTACGTCATATCCATCTGTGATGTTTAGGTATTTAAATGATGGGACTTCATTAATGTGATTAATGAAAGATAAGAAACCTAAGATGTTGTAGAATCGAATTTTAAATAAAACAGGTAGCTACAGTTCTTGCTTTGCATAGCGGTATATATAATATACCCCGCACCTTATTCGATGAGGAAAGGACCGAGATCCCTTCACCGGGAGTGACTCCTTTAGCAATAACTGGCAGATGCTACACACTCGGTTTGCTTTTGACTGCTTTTGGGTTTTTGCTTTGCACAGCGATATATATGATATATCCCGCACCTCATTCGACGAGGAAAGGACCGAGATCCCTTCACCGGGAGTGACTCCTTTAGCAAAACCAGAAAAGCCTCAAAATCACTCCATTTCAAAACTTCATTTGATTCTACAACGATATCAAGTTCATTACGCTCATGGTTTTCAGAAAAACCTGGCGTAGCCCTCCATCATTTCAGATGAGTAGTAGTTAGTATTCGTGCTACGTTTGTTGGCCTGCGTCAAGGCGTAGTGTGCGGTAGCTAACTAGTATTTATCTGCTTATGCATATGATGCAGATTGGATTAGGGTAGTCGTGCGACTTTGTTGGCCTGCGTCAAGGGTCGTACGGGTGGGTTTAATTCAATCAGGAAATGACGGGTTGAACTTGACTAGCGCACTATGGTTTGTTGGCCTGCGTCAAGGTCATAGTACGCTAGGGGCAAAATATTATCGGGAATTTCAAGTGTTGAAATTTGCAATGAGATTGCATACCTTCTATGAGATAGTTGGATCCCGATACCCACTGCGAGTAAGAGTTACTCCTGGGAGAGTTTTATACATTGCAATTAGCCGATCAAGTAGGTGTCTAGAAAGGTGTTAACGAGGTTATGCCTCTGGGAAAACGAGGTTTACAGTAATTAGGTTCGTGCGAAAGCACGGGGGACCTCCTTCAAAGTACCGACACTGGCCTGGCTGAAAGATTGGCGAACTTGTAGTGTGTAATTAATCCCGGCTAGTCTTTCCTTTTAGGGTTTGGAGGAAGATTTGATAAAAAGCAGTGGGAGCCATCCTGATTAGATAAGATAATAACCAATCTGATCTTGCACGAGCTTACGCTAAAGTGTTTTCTTCTCTCTCTCTCCAGGTAGCGACCATTTCATGCCTTAATAAAGATAATAATATGGATGTATTGACCGAACCCGCATGTTATACTGTGCTGGGGAACGTTGGCTCCGTTCTTTCCTATAAGAGTTATAGGAATGAACAGGATATAGGGGAATACCAGGATTCCCATGCCACCCGAATGAAGAAAGTACATGTTGATGCATTTTCTTCGGGTGTGTTCGTTACTGAGAACTGTTTCTCCATTTGCTCTACGTCCTGGGTATTGGATACCGGGTCGGGATCCCATATATGTAATCAGTTACATGGGCTAAGGAAAGGTAGAGAACTTGGAGAAGGTGATAAAGACATTAGAGTTGGAAATGGTGCAATTGTTGCAGCTAAAACTGTCGGGGAATATCACCTTGTATTACCAACTGGTAATACATTGGTTCTGAACGAATGCTATTACATGCCGAACCTGATATGCAACATTATATCGGTTTCTTTGCTAACTAAAGAGGGATATAATTTTGTATTACAAGACAATGTTATGAACATTTTCCATAACCAAAAGTTGGTTGGATCAGGCACGTTATGCAATGGCATTTATGTTCTAAATCAATCAACAGTTCTGAGCATAACAAACACACACAAGAGGAAGAGTTCTGAACTCAACGAATCCTTCTTGTGGCATTGTAGACTGGGTCACATCAATGCGACACGACTAGCTAAGTTGCATAAAGATGGATATTTAAATCCATTTGAATTTTCATCCTATGACACTTGCCAGTCATGTCTCAAAGGCAAGATGACCAAGACTCCGTTTACGGGACACGGAGAAAGAGTTACCGAACTCTTAGGACTGATACATAGTGATGTATGCGGTCCCATGTCTACACATGCCAGGGATGGTTCCTCGTACTTCATTACATTCACTGACGATCTCTCTAGATTCGGATATGTGTTCCTGATGAAACACAAATCAGAAGCTTTTGAGAAATTTAGAGAATATAAACAAGAAGTCGAGAACCAAACCGGAAAAAGTATTAAAATCCTTCGATCAGATCGGGGAGGTGAATACTTGAGCAATGAATTCCTGGACTTCCTAAAAGAGAATGGGATTCTCTCTCAGCTGACTCCTCCTTATACACCACAGCACAACGGTGTATCTGAACGGAGGAACCGCACCCTATTAGATATGGTGCGCTCTATGATGAGCACAGCTGAGTTACCTATTTCCTTCTGGGGATATGCACTGGAAACAGCTGCAGACCTATTGAATATGGTTCCCACCAAAACCGTGCCGACGACTCCATATGAGATATGGAAAGGAAAGAGACCATATCTTAATTATGTTAAGATATGGGGTTGTCCGGCCTATGTAAAAACGCAAAATCCGGACAAACTCGCGGCAAGGTCCATTCTGTGTAAGTTTATTGGATATCCCAAACATTCGCGAGGGTATATCTTCTACCACTCTGAGGAACAAAGAGTGCTTGTTTCTCGGCATGCCACCTTTTTAGAAAAGGAATTTCTTGAAAAAGAGATTAGTGGTCATGAGGTAGAACTGGAAGAGGTTCCAGCAATACAGACTACAACAGAAGATTTGGTTGAACCAGAGGATTCCGTAGTTCCCGATGAACCCCAGCCTCTCCGCCGATCTAGTAGGGTTCCTCGCCAACCTGAGAGATACTACGGTTTTCTCATTGATGGTGGCAGTGAGGATTGCATCATGGAGGATGATGACCCAACTAGCTTCGAGCAGGCCATCACGAGTGGGGACTCAGTAAAATGGCTGGATGCTATGCGGTCCGAGATGGATTCCATGTACACCAACAAAGTATGGACTTTGGAAGTTGCTCTTGAAGGGGTAAAACCCATTGGGAGCAAGTGGATCTTTAAGAAGAAACTTGGTGTAGATGGGAAAGTGGAGACTTTCAAAGCTAGACTTGTAGCAAAGGGTTTTCGTCAAAGACCAGGTGTGGACTATGACGAGACCTTTTCTCCAGTGGCTATGCATAAATCCATCCGAATCATGCTTGCCATTGCTTCCTTTCATGACTACGAAATCTGGCAAATGGATGTTAAGACCGCCTTTCTAAATGGTGATTTAGAAGAGTGCGTGTACATGACTCAGCCAGAGGGCTTCGTAGACAGTGGGAGCAGCGGGAAGGTGTGCAAGCTGCTTAAATCCATTTATGGATTAAAGCAAGCATCGCGGAGTTGGAACATCTGCTTTGACGTCGTTATCAAAGAGTTTGATTTCGTCAAAAATCCAGATGAACCTTGTATCTACAAGAAGGTGGCAGAGAGTAAGGTTGTCTTCCTCGTATTGTACGTGGACGACATACTCTTGATAGGAAATGACATTCCTATGCTGCAATCGGTCAAGCTCTTCTTATCACAAAGATTCTCAATGAAAGATCTTGGTGATGCCTCCTGCATATTGGGGATCAGGATCTATAGAGATAGATCCAAACGGATTTTGGGATTGTCCCAATCCAGGTACATTGACACCATACTAAAGAGGTTTAGTATGGAAGAGTCCAAGCGTGGGAACTTGCCCACGATCTCTGGAGTCACTCTCTCCAAAGAGATGTCTCCCAAGACTGATTTGGAGAGAGCTCGCATGCAAGGGATACCCTATGCTTCGGCAGTAGGCTCTATCATGTATGCGATGCTATGTACCAGACCCGATGTAGCATACTCACTAAGTGTAGTGAGCAGGTATCAAGCTGATCCTGGAGAGAGTCACTGGAAAGCTGTGAAGAGCATTCTCAAGTACTTGCGAAGGACTAGAGATATGTTCTTGGTGTATGGTAACGGAGAACTCCAAGTGGAGTCCTTTACCGATTCGAGCTTCCAGAGTGATAAGGACGACTCTAAGTCGCAGTCGGGCTTTGTCTTTACCCTTTACGGAGGGGCGGTTAGCTGGAAGAGTTCCAAGCAGGAAACCGTGGCAGACTCGACAATGGAGGCTGAATACATCGCTGCCAACGATGCTGCCAAAGAGGCTGTCTGGATCAAGAAGTTCATTACTGAACTTGGAGTGGTTCCATCCATTGAGCATCCAATACCTTTGTATTGCGATAACAATGGAGCAGTGGCTTTGGCCAAGGAACCCAGGTCCCATCAGCGATCCAGGCATATTCTGAGGCGGTATCACCTGATCCGGGAGATAGTTGATCGCCGGGAGATCGAGGTCAGGAGAGTTGACACGAAGAATAACACGGCGGATCCACTCACGAAGGCCATTCCCCAGATACAGTTTGAGAGACTCTTCGGGATGCTCGGTATGAGATACTACAGCAGCTGGCCCTAGTGCAAGTGGGAGATTGTTAGTTGTATGTATGCCCTAGAGGCCAGTATTGTACAGATTATGTATATTATATTGGATGCTTGGACATATATAGAGATGACTTTCTTGCTCGACATGATAGTATGCTATCTGGTTGCCATTTATCTTAACATGTACACTAGTCTCTTTATACTGTCTTATAGTTACATGTTGGTAAAGCCCTTAGGATGTGTACTTGACTACCTGGACTATGATGCAGATCATACTAGTGGGGACATGGTAGTCCATAAGTACATCCTTCAAGGTCCCTAGTCGTAGGTGTATCGAGACGGGGCATCGATATACCAGAGTAGACTAGCGTATACGCTTCTCGACCCATGTGATGGGCGATGGATGATCCCATATCCATTGGTGTTTGACATCAGAGATGGTGTACGGGTGCTCAGTGGTGACTGGGTACACTGGACGGACTCGCCGAGAACTCCCAGATGGTATTATACCTCACGTCAGATGGCAGTTCTCAGGTGACACTTGTACAGGTTAGTCTGTAGACCCGAGATCGTCATAGAGTCTTGTGTGATTCCCACTGTGCTTTGATCTCCACCTTACCACGTCCATAAGGGCGTGCAAAACGGTGGTCTTTGGGTACAGTCCCGAGTCACATGGAGGCAATGAGCGATAGGAGGGGTTTCGTCTCTCCCGGTATTGGGGGTTGATGTTGCGCAGTGCTCGATTGGCCGTAACAGGGAAGTCCCTGGCCAGGGCTGATCAGAGATTTGCTGGTAAGTGTTACCAGTAGTTTCTCGACTCGTTACGAGCCTCACATCGGCACGACTTATCGGGTTATTGGGGTCTGACGTATACCACCCCTAGACTTGATATGCGACGTATCAGACGAAGAGACTTGACTGTATGGTAAGTGTTACTGGTCGGATTCGCAGGAGTGTGAGAGGGCTAGCTCGTCGATCTTCTGATCGCTCAATACCCGGGTGGCCGTTACGTTTAGCAGACCGCTTGCGGCTTGTGGGTGCTTGATATGATCATCATCTGCTACCGGCGTATTGACGAGTCTTTAGAGTCCTACACAGAGGTTTCCTGGCTCAAGCGAAACGAAATAGGAGCGCATATGAGATATGTGCAGGATCGAGAATGATGCGTGTATGTGATACCGCATTACATTCTCGCGATATATGTTTCGAATGGTTATATTTGATATGACCTAGTTATCGAATCATTGATTCGATAAATCGATGCATTGAATACTAGTCGGTTATGTGCGACATGACCGGATCATTGAATCAAGTGTTGATTTAATGATTTAATGTATAATTATATATTTGATATATTACTTTGCATTAACTAGTATTGGTTCACTTTAAACGGTTTTTTCTCACTTGGATTGCACATTGTATATGTGATATACTTTCGTGCGCTTTTCTGTATCATGTTTGATGATACTTGATCATTATGTTAAGTGTATAGAATTAATCCATGGTTAATTTGATAATTAGGGTTTTGCATATTCATTTATTTATTTATTTATTTGGAAAAGAATTAGATGAGAATGGTGGCTTTCTTTGTCATTTGTTGAAGCTTCATGAAGCTTTGACTTTAGCAACCATCCTTATCTTCATGCTTAACCCTAACCCATCCTAGTAACCATGGTTAATTCTCTACACTTAACCCTAGTTCAAGTTATGATAAGTATTTGTTTTTAAATTTATTTTTATAACAAGACTTATCATAATCTTTTCTTGAGCTCATCTTCTTCTTCTTCTTCAAGCTTGCTACTCCAATGGCAAGTTGAGATCTAGTGAGTTAAATCCAAATCTAAAGTGAACCCACCTCCTATTTCTTCACCCTCTACCTCTTGCCAAGTTGTTTTGGGTGTTTGCTTCACAAGTTTCACAAGTTTGTGAAGTCGGAGCTTGAGTTTGTGCAACCTCGACGTAGATCGTCTTTGACACAAAGCCGACGACCTATTCCGCTCGCTTTCCCGATGAAGCCGATGATCGAGTCATGGATTCATGATGGACAGCGAGGACATGACCACGTGGAGCTCAGGAGGCGGAAATCCGGATCTACAAAGGTTGTATATCCGTATCCTAGTAGTTAACAGTTAACTAGCTTTCTTTTTCGCCTAAACATCTAGTTAAAGATCCGTAGTCTAGGGTTTCTCGGCACTAAAAATTTTAATTTGGCATGTTCGATGCCTTGTGAGAACCCACTAGGGTGCCTAGGAACCTTTCACTTATCAAGCTATTGGGGTCTGACGTTTACCACCCCTAGGCGAGATATGCAACATATCAGACGACGAGACCGGACTGTACGGGAGTGTTACTGTTTGGATTCACAGGAGAATGTACAGGCTTGCTTGTTGATCTTCTAAGCGCTCAATACCTGGGTAGCTGTTACGTTTAGCTGACCGCTTGTAGCTTGTGGGTGTTTGATATGATCATCACCTACTGCCGGCGTATTGACGATTCTTTAGAGTCCTACACAGAGGTTTCTTGACTCAGGCAAAACGGAGTAGGAGCACATATGTGATATGTGCGGGACCGAGGATAATGCGATATGTGATACCGTATTCTATTCTCGCGATATTTGATATCAGCCGGGTCATCGGATCAAGTGTTGATTCGATGAATCGGTACGGATAAATATTAGTCGGTTATATGCGATATAGCCGGATTGTCGGATCAAGTGTTGATTCGATAATTTAATGTATAATAATATATATGATATATTAAATTACATTAACTAATATTAGCTCACTAAAAGATTCTTTTTCTCACTCGGGTAATACATTGATATATATGCGATATATGTTAATTGTATTATTTTATTTGGTTACAATAAATATTATATATGTGATATATAATATTGTAACGTGATATGATAAATAATGCAACATGTTTAGTAGAGATTAAACAAGATTAGGGTTTGATTTGGGTTAATGGTTTCTAGATGATTCTAGAAGGTTTTTGTTTTGTCATGATAAAGATATTTTCAAGTGAGTCATGCTTTAACCCAACCCAAACCCTAACCCTAGTTAATTCTCTACAATGGTTAAGTGAACCATGGTTGCATAATTGATCATTATCTCCTTTTCCTATTCATCACAAAAGGATTAACAAATATTGTTCATCTTCTTCCTTCATTCTTTCATGGAAAAAAAAACTTTCTTGATTTTTCCAAGTGATGAATAATTGTGAGAAAAAGATAAATAAATAGAGCAAAAATCCTACTTCATCATCCTCATCTTCCCTTGCCATTTAGATGAGGGTGTTCACATCATTTCATGAGTGTTAGCTTGTGTTAAAGAAACTTCAAGGTAGATCATCTTAGTATCGAAGATCGGAAGCAAAGGTTGCATCTTTCTCTTCGTGGAACCTCTCGAGAGTCCGGATCCCGATGATCACAGCGAAGGGACCACAACACGGAGCATATGAAGTGAAGGACCAGATCTACAAAGGTTGTAATCCCTCTCACTTAGTGTTAAAGTGTTTAGCATGCTAGTTTTCGCCTAATCTCTAGTTTAAAGTTCCGTATTCGGGTTGTTCGGCACGGCTAAATTTTTATTCGGGCATGGTTGATGCCTCGTAGACCCTTGTGCGCATGCCTAGTAACCCTACAGTAGTATCAGAGCCAAGCTAGAGCTTTAGGCGAAGTCTAGACGGAGTTTGAAGTCCGATCGAACCCAAAACCCCGAATCCAAATTGCTCTGTGTCCTTTTTTGAAAATTGTGGATTTTTCAATATTAAAAATGCTTAAAAAATTCAGCAGGGAATTCTAAGAATTACGATGCAAAAAGTTTTCAATGAACAGTGAAAAGCGCGGCGGAACCGCGGCAGAAGAATGCCTTCTGCGGCGGTTCCGCGGCGCAATGATGACGTCATCAACCCAATTTTGCACAGTAACTTCTTTTATTCAGTGCTGAGTTCTCTGGGAATTTTTAATGTTTATTCTACAGTTGAGTTTTCTGGGGTTGTTTTGGGGATTCGATGTTTCGATCGGAGTATCAGATTTTGTCTGTGTGTTTTGTCCGGATAACTTTTAGAAACTGTTAAAAAGTTCGAACGGATATCAATAACTCACTTTTTCCCCTGTCGGAAATTTTTTCAAAAGTTGGATTTTTTCTTGTGTTTAAGAATGTTCTAAGTCATGCAAGTAACTCGGTGGACCCTCTAGAAGACCACAAACCTTAACTCGATTATGTGACCGTCTTGAACTGCCTTTTGAACCTTAGGGTTGGGGCAGTACGGCGTGCCACATGTGAGGCGTTGGCTTGACCCTTCTACGGCTGGACCATTGGTACTGTGGCATGTAATGGATGTTTTTAAACTGATTTCAAGTGTTGAGATATATTGGGGAAATCTTGGGTGTTTGATGATTCGATCGGAAAGTTTAACTTTGTCTATTTATCTGGAATGTGATACAATAATTGGAATCCACAGGTAGTTATGAGATAACTGATTTGAATATTATAAACATAGCAGTTTAGTCTCAGTTGATCGGTTGCCACGGAATTTTGATGTGATCAAAAGTCCGTCGCAATCACGTAGCGTACGCGGATACTCGCTGGGTAAACTTAATAGACAGCCTCACTCCAAAGCCCCGACCAAGTGACTGTAGGAGAACCCCGTCGCCGAAAGCATCCGTTCGGGTGCTCCCGGTAGCGGTGTTCCGCCTTGGTGCACTTCGTCGACGGTATCAGGGGTGCGGCCGTCTAATAAAGTTTGCGACGAGCATTCGATCAGGACGTCGGGAATCTTGTTGAATTGCCCGACTTGATATTGAAAAGAGTTTTCGATAATGAGACTAAAATGCGGGGTTTATAATTGTTAGGCACGTGATGTCTAAGGAATTCATTTGGTTAGGCATACGATGTCTAAGGAAGTTGCGGATTCCAAATGTTGTAGTTTTACACTTTCTTTTCTGTGACCGTAAGCGTAGTATGTGGTGTATCGCCGGTTTCGTTGCTATACATCAACGGCAATCGGGATACGCATACTTGCTTACGTTGATGATATGAGATATTATGTGTTGCTGTGATATGTTATATTGGATCGTCGCGTTTTGAATAGCCGGGGGTTTTATGTGAGATGAGAGTTTTTTCTTTTTCATTCATGTAAAATTCATTTGTATGTAATATTCTTTTATTGGGGTACTTCCAGGTAGCGGAAGATGTCACCGTTGTATATTATTTACTTTTCCGCATTAGGTAGACCCAAGGCGGGGAGCACAAGTAACCGGGTTCTAGGGTCCAGTGGGAGACCATCTTGAGGAGTCGAGACCGGGTCTCCTAACCCTAGAATTGGCAGTGTTACTTGCCGCTCTCGTAGGGGTCTAGGGATGTGGGTTTGGCTATTCACCGCGACCGTGGAATCCGTGTTTTATACAGGCTCGTATTGAAAACACGGACGTCCTAGTATATCCAATATTTCATATATGTTCTTCTGCTGCAATGTTCTGTGATGAGATCATATTACTGCCTGAGACGAATGTTTATATTATATATATGAGATATATGTTATATTGCAGATTTCGTTTCAAAAGAGATGCTTGTGAAGCATAATAAAATGGGACTTCATTAATGAGATTAATGAAATAAAAGAAACCTAAGATGTTGTAGAAACTTGTTTATAAAAATTGGTAGCTCTAGTTGTTGCTTTGCATAGCGGTGTTCCTTGTAGAACATCCAGCACCTTATTCGATAAGGAAAGGACCGAGATCCCTTCACCGGGAGTGACTCCTTTAGCAATAACTGGCAGATGCTACAAACTCGGTTTGTCTTTTGATTGCTTCTATAGTTCTTGCTTTGCATAGAGGTATATATGATATATCCTGCACCTTATTCGATGAGGAAAGGGCCGACGATCCCTTCACCGGGAGTGACCCCTTTAGCAAAACTAGAAAAGCCTCAAAAACACTCCATTTAAAATCACTCGATTCTACAACGATATCAAGTTCATTACGCAAAGGGTTTTCTTAAAAACCTGTCGTAGCCCTCCATCATTTCAGATAAGGACTATTTAGTATTCGTGCTGCGTTTGTTGGCCTTTGTCAAGGCGTAGTGTGCGGTAGCTGAATAGTACTTATCTGCTTATGCATATAATGCAGATTGGATTAGGGTAGTCGTGCGACCTTGTTGGCCTTTGTCAAGGGCCGTGCGGGTGGGTTTACTTCAATCAAGAGATGACGGGTTGAACTTGACTAGCAGCCTATGGTTTGTTGGCCTTTGTCAAGGTCATAGGAGGCTTGGGGCAAAATATTATTGGGAATTTCAAGAGTTGAAATTTGCAATGAGATTGCATACCTTCTATTAGATAGTTGGATCCCGATACCCGCTGCGAGTAAGAGTTACTCCTGGGAGAGTTTTACACATTACAATTAGCCGATCAAGTAGGTGTCTAGAAAGGTGTTAACGGGGTTACGCCTCTGGGAAAACGAGGTTTACATTAATTAGGTTCGTGCGAGAGCACGGGGGACCTCCCTCAAAGTACCGACACTGGCCTGGCTGAAAGATTGGCGAACTTGTAGCGTGTAATTAATCCCGGCTAGTCTTTCCTTTTAGGGTTTGAAGGAAGATTTGACTAAAACAGTGGGAGACATCCTGATTAGATATATTATATAACCAATCTAATCTTGCAAGAGCATACGCTGAGTGTTTTCTTCTCTCTCTCTCCAGGTAGCGACCATATCACGCCTTAATCAAGATAATAAAACGGATATATTGACCGAACCAGCTTGTTATACTGAGCTGGGGAACGTTGGTCCCGCTCCAACTTATAATTGTTATAAGAACAGAGCAGGAAATTGGGGAATACCAGATTTCCTGTGCCGCCCAAAACGAAGAAAGTGCATGTTGATGCATCATCTTCGGGTGTGTTCATTACACAGAACTGTTTCTCAGTATTCTTTACGTCCTGGGTATGAGATACCGGATCAAGATCCCGCATATGTAATCTGTTACATGGGCTACAGAAAGGTAGAGAACTGAGAACGGGTGATAAGTTTCATGAGACAGAAAACGGTGCAAGTGTTGCAGCCAAGTCTGTTGGTCACTATCACCCTGTATTACCAGAATACATTGATTCTGAACAATGGTTATTAGATACCGAACCCGATATACAAAATCATATCAGTCTCTTTATTAGTGAAGAAAGGATATAATTTTGTATTGTTGGATAATGTTTTGAACATTTCCTATATCAAGAGTTGATCGGTTCAGGCACGTTATCTAAAAGCATTGACGTTCTAAATCAAACTACAGTTCTTAGTATAAGGAACATACACAAGAGGAAGAGTTCAGACATGAATGAATCCTTCTTGAGGTATTGTAGACTAGGTCATATCAATGCGACCAGACTGGCTGAAGTTACATATAGATGCATATTTAAATTAGATTGAATTTACATCTTATGAAACTTGCCAGTCATGTCACAAAGATAAGATGACCATAGCTCTGTTTATTGGAAACAGAGAAAGAGTTAGTGAACTCTTGGGAATTGATACATGCTGATGTATGAAAGTCCCCTGTCTACACATGCCAAGATAGGTTCTTTTTACTTCATTATGTTCTCTGATAATCTCTCAAGATTCAGACATGTGTTCCTGTTGAAACATAAGTCCGAACCTTTTGAGATATTCACAGAATATAAATTAGAAGTAGAGAACCAAAATACGGGTATAAGTATTCTGTCCTTTGATGTAATCAAGGAGGAGAATACTTGAGCACGGAATTCCTGGACTATTCTAAAGGAGAATGAGATTCTCTCTCAGCATTACTCCTCCGTATACACCACAGCACGTCGGTGTATCGGGGTAGAGCAATAGCACCCTATTTGATATGGTGTGCTCTATGATGAGTACTACTGAGTTTCCTATTTCCTTTTGGGTGTTATGCGCTTAAGAAGTTGCATACCTATTGAATAGGGTTCAAATCAAATCATTTGCCTACCACTTCATATGTGATACGGAAAGGGAAGAGCCCATATCTTAAGCTTGTTAAGATTTGGGGTTGTCCGGCCTATGTCTAAAAGCAAAATCCGGACAAGCTCGAGGCAAAGTCTGTTATGTAGAACTGGAAAGGTTCCAGCTATACAAAATGCAGCTGATGATTTGGTACAACCAAAGGATTCAATAGTTTCCAACGAACCTCAGCCTCTCCGCCGATCTAGTAGGGTTCCTCACCCACCTGAGAGATACTTCGGTTTCTCTATGACAGTGGGAGCGAGGAATGCATCATGAGATGATAACCCAACTAGTTTCGTGCTAGTCATCAGGAGTGGGACTCTGTAAGAATGGCTGGATGCTTATCGATCTGAGATGGAATCCTTATACACCGACAAAGTATGGACTTTGGTTGCTTTATCTGAAGGGTTAAATCCCCATCAGGAGCGAGTATATCTTGAGAAGATTACTTGGTGTATATGGAAAAGTTGAGACTTTCAAAGCTATGCTTAAGTCCATCCAGATCCTACTTGTCACGGCTACATACCATGACTATGATATCTGGTAGTTGGGTGTCATGACTGCTTTTCTAAATGATGATTTAGAAGATAGCGTCTATAAGTACACAGCCAGAGGGCTTCGTAGACAGTGGGAGCAGCGGAAACGTGTGCAAGATGTTTTATATGATAAAACAGGCATCGCGGAGTTGGAACATCTGTTTTGATGTGGTAGTCAAAGAGTTTGACTTCATCAAAATGGTAGATGAACCTTATATATACGAAAAGGTAGTAGAGAGTATGGTGGTGATCCTCGTAGAGTACGTGGATGACATACTCTTGATAGGGAAGAACTTTCCTATGCTACGCACGGTCAATCTCCGCTTATCATAAGGATTCTCCATATAGGATCAAAGTGATACCTACTAAATCCTAGGTTTTGGATCTATGAGATAGATCTAATTAGATGTTAGGAAACTCACTAGTTGTAGTGAGATGGTATCATTCGATCATGGGGAGAATCACTGGAAAGATTCCAGGATGATAAGGACGACTGAATGTCAGTCGCAGGCATTGTCTATACCCTCAGTGGAGGGACGGTATGTTGGAAGAGTTCCAAGCTAGATACCGTGACATACTAGATGATTAAAGGCAAGATACATCGTTACCAAGGATGCTACCAAAAGAGGCAGTCTGGATATTTATAATTTCATAAGATGAACTTCGTTCCTACCATTATGTGACAATGGAGTTGTGGCTTCAGCCAAGGAACTACCGTCCCATCAGAAATCCAGATATAATTCTTAGGCAGTATCACCTGATCATGGAGATGGTTGATCTCCAGGGAGATCGAGGTTAGGAGAGTAGACACAGAGGACAACATCGCAGATCCACTCACGAAGGCCTTTTTCCCAGTAGAGACTTTTATGGGATGGTTGAGTATGAGATACTTCAACCGCAGCTAATTGTTGGGTATGCGATACCATAACAGATGGCCCTAGTGCAAGTGGGAGATTGTTAGTTATATTTATGCCCTAGAGGCCATTGATGTACATACGATGTATATTGTAATGGATGCTTGGACATATATAGGGAGGACTTTCTTGCTCGACATGATAGTATGCTATCTGGTTGTACTTTATCTTAACATGTACTCTGATTGTCTCTATATTACATGTTGATAAAGCCCTTAGTAGGATATGTACTCGACTACTGGGACTATGATGAGATCATACTAGTGGGGCCACGGTAGTCGACGAGTACATCCTATAACTGTTCCTAGTCGAGGGTGTATCGAGACAGGGCATCGATACACCGGAGTAGACTAGCGTATACGCATCTTGACTCATATGATGGGAGATGGATGATCCCATATCCATCGGTGTTTGACATCAAGGATGGTGTACGGGTGCTCAGTGGAGACTGGGTACACTGGACGGACTCGCCGAGAACTCCCAGATGGTATTATACCATACGTCAGATGGCAGTTCTCCGGTGACACTGGTACAGAGTAGTCTGTTGACCCGAGATCGTCATAGAGTCTTGTGTGATTCCCACTGTGCTTTGATTTCCATCATACCACGTCCAAGAGGGCGTGCAAAAAGGTGGCTTTTGGGTACAGTCCCGAATCACATGGAGGCAATGAGCGATAGGAGGGGATTCGTCTCTCCCGGTATAGGGAGTTGATGTTGTGCTGTTTTCGATTGGCTATAACCGGAAATCCCTGGCCAGGGTTGCTGAGATTTACTGGTAAGTGTTATCAGTAGTTTCTTGAAATGTTATAGATCTCATATCGACACGACTTATCAAGCTACTGGGGTCTGACGTTTACCACCCATAGGCGAGATATGCAACATATCAGACGACGAGACCGGACTGTACGGGAGTGTTACTGTTTGGATTCACAGGAGAATGTACAGGCTTGCTTGTTGATCTTCTGAGCGCTAAATACCTGGGTAGCTGTTACGTTTAGCTGACCGCTTGCAGCTTGTGGGTGTTTGATATGATCATCACCTACTGCCGGCGTATTGACGATTCTTTAGAGTCCTACACAGAGGTTTCTTGACTCAGGCAAAACGGAGTAGGAGCACATTTGTGATATGTGCGGGACCGAGGATAATGCGATATGTGATACCGTATTCTATTCTCGCGATATTTGATATCAGCCGGGTCATCGGATCAAGTGTTGATTCGATGAATCGGTACGGATAAATATTAGTCGGTTATATGCGATATAGCCGGATTGTCGGATCAAGTGTTGATTCGATAATTTAATGTATAATAATATATATGATATATTAAATTACATTAACTAATATTAGCTCACTAAAAGATTCTTTTTCTCACTCGGGTAATACATTGATATATATGCGATATATGTTAATTGTATTATTTTATTTGGTTACAATAAATATTATATATGTGATATATAATATTGTAACATGATATGATAAATAATGCAACATGTTTAGTAGAGATTAAACAAGATTAGGGTTTGATTTGGGTTAATGGTTTCTAGATGATTCTAGAAGGTTTTTGTTTTGTCATGATAAAGATATTTTCAAGTGAGTCATGCTTTAACCCAACCCAAACCCTAACCCTAGTTAATTCTCTACAATGGCTAAGTGAACAATGGTTGCATAATTGATCATTATCTCCTTTTCCTATTCATCACAAAAGGATTAACAAATATTGTTCATCTTCTTCCTTCATTCTTTCATGAAAAAAAACTTTCTTGATTTTTCCAAGTGATGAATAATTGTGAGAAAAAGATAAATAAATAGAGCAAAAATCCTACTTCATCATCCTCATCTTCCCTTGCCATTTAGATGAGGGTGTTCACATCATTTCATGAGTGTTAGCTTGTGTTAAAGAAATTTCAAGGTAGATCATCTTAGTATCGAAGATCGGAAGCAAAGGTTGCATCTTTCTCTTCGTAGAACCTCTCGAGAGTCCGGATCCCGATGATCACAGCGAAGGGACCACAACACGTAGCATATGAAGTGAAGGACCGGATCTACAAAGGTTGTAATCCCTCTCACTTAGTGTTAAAGTGTTTAGCATGCTAGTTTTCGCCTAATCTCTAGTTTAAAGTTCCGTATTCGGGTTGTTCGGCACGGCTAAATTTTTATTCGGGCATGGTTGATGCCTCGTAGACCCTTGTGCGCGTGCCTAGTAACCCTACATTGTGCGGGTGGGTTTAGATCAATCTTGGATAATGACGGGCTGAACTTGACTAGCGTCTTATGGCACGTTGGTCTCTATCAAGGCCATGAAGTCGTTAGGGGTAAAAATCACATCAGGAGTTTCAAACATACAGGAAACTTGCCAGGCTTGCGCATACCTTCTGGAGTATGATGACTTGAGTGGCTTCCATCAAGTTATCATGCGATGCTAGTTGGATCCAGATTCCCACTGATGAGTAGGATTACTCCTCGGGTGATTCCGACTAATTCTCCCTTTTAGGTTTGGAGGAGAATTCGAGGATACAGTGGGAGCCATCCAGATTAGATAAAATGATTAACCATTCTGATCTAGGTTAGAGTGCATGCTGAGTGTTTCTTCTCTCTCTCTCTCTCTGGCTGTGACTATGACCCAACCTTTAACTAAAACTTATGAACCAAGTTGACCGAACCTTTTTAAAACACTTTGGCTTTTGGAATGTCACGGTGTCGCATACATCATTCCCACTTCTATATCACCTTTGCTTTTCTCCAGAACACCTTGTATCACTACGAACATCCACGTCCATTGGATAAATCCATCGTATAGTTACATACGAACTCGAAGGAAGTTTTTCGAGGATGGATTATGGTTCTGGAGAGATTGAATAGGATTATTCGGTTGTCTTTTCCTTTTACCTTCTCTCAGGTTGTGAGGGCTCCTAGGATTAGGAGAGGGTACACCTATTGAGCTTATTGGATAGTCTTCCTCCAGACCATAGGCAGGTGCCGAACGGTAGGGAAGGAAGAAAACCAATTAAGCTTAAGTGTGGTGTACAGAAGGTAATAAGTAAAGACATATAAAGGGATTAGAATAATGGCAAAGGAAATTGCGATCACCATCATTCACGACAAAAACCGTGTATACCCCTGCCACTCCCACATCCACTTTGGTTTTCTCTAGAACATTCCCTATCACTACGGATATCCACTTCCATTGGATATGCCATCGTATAGTTTCATACGAACTCGAAGGAATTCGTTCCAGATTCGGGGATGGTTTCCGGTTCAAGAGAAATTGGATAGGATTATTCAGATGTCTTTTCTCTTTACCTTCTCTCAGGTTGCGAGGGCTCCTAGGATTAGGAGAGTACACCTATTACACTTATTGGATAGTATTCTTCCAAACCTTAGGCTGGTGCCGAAAGGTAGGGAATGAAGAAAACCAATTAGGGTAAAAGAGGTGTACAGAAGGTAATAAGCAAAGACATAATAAAGGGATTGGAGTGAGGGCAGGTAAGTATATGGTTACTGTCATGATTCAGGATATTGGAAGAGGCGTTACTAGGAATAGCAGTAAACCCTTTTGAAACATTTTCATGTTTCAGTCTGACTATGCGATGTTAATTGAAAACTGTTTTCCCAATTGGAATCTAACTCCAGGGTATGTATTTACCAGATCAGTTTCTCACATCTGTATGTTATTACAGATGGTGAGTGAGAGTAAGATATTGGGAATTGGGTGATTAGATCCTCATTATATCGGAATTCGTTGTAATTGGTGATATTTGAGGAAATCATCTGGATTTTGCCGGACGGTAAATATTTGGTTTTGAATATCCGTTGTTATGCACCAATTTCAAACTGATATATCTGTACGTTTATTTTTATAAAGTGAGATATATCTTTTCGATATTATGTCTGTGACATTTACCTATATCGGTTGGTGATTAGGTAAGGTGCATTCAACAGTGGTGTGATTCTTCTTAACCATACTACAATTTTTTAACCTACGACGCACAGGGTTTGAGTTGTTGAACTCGGGGGACTTATACAAAGTATTGTATGTTGTCCAGTGTCCACTAGGACAAAGGGGTTGGTACTCGTACTATATTGTGTTTACTTATGACTTCTCCAGTTCTGGACATGTATTTCGTTGAAATGCAAGGTCCAGATATTCAGAAGTTATCGGTATAAGAATAAAGTAGAGAACCATTTGTTGGAAGTATCAGGATTCCTCGATGAATTCGAAGATGTAGATACTTGTGTTTGATATTCCGCTGATAGTAATGGTATTGAGAACTTGCTTCTCTTTCGGGTTACTCATATGTAGATGCACTCCTAGATCAGTAATGTTGATTGTCCTCTTTCCATTTGGTTGATATGCACTGGAGACAGCTGCATGATTTTGAATCTGGTTCAAATTAGATTAGTGCTTTTGTTTCTATAGAATCAATTTATATCTTAACGATGTTAAGGTATGGGAGTTGTCCGGCTGATGCCTAAAACCAGAATCCGGATAAACTCAAGGCACGTTTCAGTAATGGCTATTTGTGGGTTATCCCGGGCTTTGACGAGGGTTAACTTTCTACCATCAGGAAGATCAATATTTATTTTGTTCTTGACTCGCCACAGTTTTAATAAAATGGATTTTTTTCAGAAAACAGAAGTGGGAGTATGGTAGAACTGGAAGTTATTCCAAAACCACAAACGGTTACTGGAAATTTAATAGAACCTAAGGATTCAATTGGATTTGATGTTCCACTAGCCACTCCGCAGATTTGGTGGGTAACCTCAGTCACCCGAGAGGTACTTCGGTCTTCTCAGAGACGGTAACAGGGAGGTTCTTGTTTACCCAGACGTGTCATTGTTGTTTTTCTAGACTATAAAACCCGGCAGGAAGATGAGTATAGCGTCGTTCTAAACTAGCTTTAGAAGTGCACGTGTATATGACTCTGCCAGAGGGTTGTTGTAGTCAGTGGGAGCAGCGGAAGCATAGTGGGCAAGTAGCTTATGTCTATTTATAGACTAAAGCAGGTATAGCGGAAATAGATTATTTAATTTTGATGTGACAGTCATAGGCTTTGACCTCATCAGAATAGAAGATGGATCTGGTAAGAAGGTAGTAGAGTGTGATGTCTAGGTATTGGGATGACATGCACTTGATAGGAAGGGACATTCCTATACTACGATCGGTTATATTGTGGTTGTCACAAAGTTGTTTCTCCACAGAGGATATGGATATAATATCAGGTTTTCTGGTTACTAGATCTATGGTTTTAGATCTAGATTTTGGAAGTATCCTAATCTGGGTACTTTGACATTAAATGGACGACTCCTGGCATGGTGGTGTACCTGCAGGTGATGGAGTCAACCTCTCTAAAGGTGTTTAACAGACTAAAGGGAAGAGAGATCTGCATGATTAGTATATCATTTGCTTAGGCAATTGAGTTAATCATGAAATGTCAAGTACCATACCAGATATTGCTTTTACACTAGATGCAATAAGCGGATACATTAATCCAATCCTGGAGAAACATTGGGAAGCAGTTATTAAACATAAGTGAATGTTCTTGGGAAATTATTACGGCAGCCTCCTTCGAGGGACGGTTATCATTTCAGGCTTACAAGGTGACCTGGATGACAGAATGACATTCAGAGTTATAGTTTTCCCTCTTTTGAGGGACATTATGTTGGACAGGTGGTCCAAGCGGATAGTGAGGAAAGGCAAGACGCAGGATACTGATTAAATTCAGTGGACGATACAGTCTAAGTAGTTTGCTGGATTTGGAGTTCATTTATGAACTGGGTCCCATCAGATATCCAGATAAATTCTAAGACAGGTATTGCTCATTTCGGGAGATAGCTTTCCCCGCAAAGTTGAGATTAAGAGAGATACAGAAAGAAACACTGGAGCGGATCCACTCACTGAGGCTATTTCTCGAACGTAATCATTTTCGCAAACAGGCTTTGCGAAACTGATTAGTAGAGAAGTTGGGTGTTCGGTATCACACGGGCTGTGAGTATGCGACATCGCAATAATTGGCCTTGAGTGCAAGTGGGAGATTGTTGGCTATAGTGCCCTCAAGGCAATTATCATAGTCGCAGACTTGTGTTTATGATGATTGAGTGAGGACCTATACCGATAAAACATTCTTACTCAAGATGATAGTATGCTATCTGGTTTGTCTTTATCATCATGTACATGTTGATAGAGCCCTTAGCATTCTTGCTTGACTGCCGGCATTATGATGGCGATCATATATGTGGGAGCTGGGGTCTATAAGCACATCCTTAAATGTCCCTAGTCGTAGGAGTATCGAGACCGGGCATCGATACTCCAGTGTAGACTAGTGTATACTGATCGAGACCCCGACGAGGGGCGGTGGCCAGGTCTCACAAGCCATTGGTGTTAATTTGTTCACCTAAGATAGTATACAGGTGCTCATTGGGTTATGAGTACACTGGACAAATTCGCCGGGAACCTGCTAGTTGGTATTATACCTATTGTCAGATTGCAGTTCCCAGGTGACATGTGTACATGTTAGTCTGTCGACCTGAGATCGTCATTTGTCTCGTGTGAGTCCCACTGTGCTTTGATTACTACCCTACCACGGCTCAAAGGAGTCGTGGAAACAGGTTTTAGTTAGGTACAGTCCCGAGCCACATGGAGGCAGTGATCGGATCGTCGGGGATTCGTCTCTCCCGGTATTGGGGGTTGATGTCGCGTTGTGTGCGGATGGCCATCACCATAAATCCGTGGCCACGGTGGACGAGAATTACCGATCCAGGATCGATAGTTTCTCAGGTAGTGATGGGTTTCATACCGACACTAAATATCGCGTTATTGGGGGTCTGACTTTATCCACCCCGTAGACTCGATATGCGATACTCTTAGACGAACAGACCGGACTGTACGGATATTGTCACTGACAGGCTCAGTAGGGGTTCAGGATGAGTTTGCTCGTCGGCCTCCCTTTCGCTCAATACCTGGGAAGCCGTTACGTACAGCTAGTGCCGCTGACGTGCTTGTGGTTAAACCCACTGCCGGCATATTGATGAGTCTTTAGAGTCCCATACAGAGGGTTTTCACGGTTCAGGCGATATGGTGTACATGAGGTATGTTGATGCATACAGGTGTCCGATTAAATATGTACACATGCTGCGCAGACTTTAATCGGACGGTTGATAATACTAGCGGCTTAGGATTAAGCCAGTTTATTAAATCAGGTTTTGATTTAATAATTTACATATGTATTTATATATTTGTATTCTAGTATTATTGTTCACTATTCGTTTTTCTCTTTTGGCTATTCGTATTTTTGTACGAATACGCATATATCTATTTCAATACATATACCGGGAAGTATTCCGTATTTTCTACGGAATAGCTTTTAGAAGGTGCCACCTCATTTGCATGAATTTCCATTTATGGAAATTCATTTGTTTGACAAATGAGGTGGAGGGTGTGAGGTAGGAAGTGCATAATGTTAAGCATGGTTTTGGGCATGTAGCAATGTATGGTTGTGAATTGTTTTATTTGATTAATTGGTGAGATTTTTTTTATGATGGGAATGGGAGAGGGGGCCGACCACTACTTGTGGGAATGGGATAATTTCATTTGGATGTTATTATACACATTTCACTAGCCCACTCTCTCACTCTTTCATGTTAACAAACACTTAACCGATTTGTTCATGCCAAAAAAAAGCCATCACCTCCTTCATCATCTTCTATGGTTGCTCTCATGAGCACAAGAGTTGAGAGAAAAATGTAGTGACATTTTCATACACCCCCACTCTCCATCGCTAGCGACTTTGGAGTGTCGGTTGTCTCGTTCGACGAGGATGGAGCTTGCGCCGTTTCTCTCGGGTGGATCATCGGAGATGGAGGAAGACCGGCAACCAAACATCATAAAAGGATCACGAGGAGCTTGGAATGAAGACCGAAGGACATGGATCAACTCGGTATAACGATTCTAACCTTTTCTTAGTTTGCTAGTTTAGGGTTTAAGGTCGATCCGGTAATCAGGTAACGGTAGCGCCGGTTTAATAAATTTTTGTTTCGCATTTTGGCCGCGTTTCGACGGCCGGGGCGCTGCCGGAACCCTTCAGTGTACTCTCCTAATCCTAGAAGCCCTCGCAACCTGAGAGAAGGTAAAGAGAAAAGACATCTGAATAATCCTATTCTTTTTCTCCTGAACCAGAATCCATCCTCGAAAAAGTTCCTTCGAGTTCGTATGTGACTATACGATAGATTTTTCCAATGGAAGTGGATAACCATAGTGATACGGAGTGTTCTAGAGAAAAGAAAAGTCGTGAATGATGGTGATCGCAATTTCCTTTGCCATTATTCTAATCCCTTTATATGCCTTTACTTATTACCTTCTGTACACCATAGTTAAGCTTGTTGGTTTTCTTCCTTCCCTACCGTTCGACACCTGCCTATGGTCTGGAGGAATACTATCCAATAAGCTCAATAGGTGTACCCTCTCCTAATCCTAGGAGCCTTCATAACCTGAGAGAAGGTAAAGGGAAAAGACAACCGAATAATCCTATTCAATCTCTCCAGAACCAGAATCCATCCTCGAAAAAGTTCCTTCGAGTTTGTATGTAACTATACGATGGATTTATCCAATATAAGTGGTTGTTTGTAGTAATACGGGGTGTTCTGGTGAAATGCAAAGGTGATATAGAAGTGGCAATAATGTATGCGACACCGTGACATTCCAAAAGCCAAAGTGTTTTAAGAAGGTTCGGTCAACTTGGTTTCATGAGTTTTAGTCAAAGGTCGGGTCATAGTCGCAGCCAGAGAGAGAGAGAAGAAACACTCAGCGTGCACTCTAACCTAGATCAGAATGGTCAATCATTTTATCTAATCTTGGATGGCTCCCACTGTTTCCTCGAATTCTCCTCCAAACCTAAAAGGAGAACTAGTCGGAATCACCCGAGGAGTAATCCTACTCATCAGTAGGAATCGGGATCCAACTATCATCACATGATGACTTGATGGAAGCCACTCAAGTCACCACACTCCAGAAGGTATGCGTAAGCCTGGCAAGTTTTCTGTATGTTTGAAACTCCCGATGTGTGTTTTTACCCCTAACGACCTATAACCTTGACGCTTGCCAACAAGTTATAGGCCACTAGTCAAGTCCAACCCGTCATTGTCCTGGATTAACTCGAACCCACCCACACAAGCCCTTGACGCTTGCCAACAAAGCTGTACGACTGTCCCGATCAATCGCATATCCATGCTACAAATAAGTATTATTCAGCTACCGTACACTATGCCTTGACGCTTGCCAACAAACATAGCACGAATACCAAATAGTACTTATAAGAAATGACGGAGGGTTACGGCTGGTTTTTGGCGAAAAACCTTTAACGTAATGAACTTGATCTCGTTGAAGGAATCCAAGTGGTTTTATAAATATATAGTGGCGAAAACTTTTGCTAAAGAGGTCACTCCCGGTGAAGGGATCTCGGCTCTTTCCCCGTCGAATGGGGTGCAGGATATCCCAAACTAAAGACCACGATGCAAAGCAAAAATAATCGATTATAGTAAAGTTATTATGTTGACGCGAACTTTTACCCAAGGGGTCACTCCCGATGAAGGGATCTCGGCCCTTGCCTCGTCGAATGAGGTGCTGGATATTCATAACCGAATACCACTGTGCAAAGCAAAAGAGAACGTCTGTAATGTCAGTTTTTAAAAACTTGGTTCCAACAACATCATATATATAGGTTTGTTTTATCCTTGCATTGATAAGAATCTATGCAGTCTCATCAATTAATCACACCAGAAAAGAACGAAAATAAAATGTACGTATATGACATCCGCATTCGCCACTGGGTCCCGTCATTACCTGTTAGGTTACTTAACTAACGACAGAGCGGGGACTGGGCCAGCGCAGGTGCAAAACATATACAACATCTACTAGTATATATATATAAATATATAACAATCGTCCCAGCCATGATATAAGCAACATCATAGAAACATCACAGAAGCAATATAGAATGGTGGATAATCTGGAGCCCCGGATTTCACTTGAGCCGCAAGTGAGACCCAACGTTCCCTGTCGTGTGGATAGCCTATGCAATGAAAACCTAGACCCCTACAAGCACGGCAAGTTACCCGCAAAACCAGAAGCGAGGAAGCCCCCTTCAGCAACGTGAATGGACCACCCAGCACATCATGGAATCTGGTAACTTGAGCACCCCTCCTGAGTCATCCTATACCCCCTGCGAGTGCGGCGAATAGCCCGCCAATTCTAGAATAGGGTCCCCTCCGTCCCAACGCTATGAGATGCAGACCATTTTCCCTGTAGAACCCGGCAATTCGTGCACTCCACCGCGGGGTAATCCTAGTACAGAAAATAAAATAATATACAATGGTGACATCGACCTCTGCCCGGTCGTGCCCCAAAAGAATAATATACAAACTGGCAGTGACGGCAGTCCACATGTCGGACGCTCGCCCTGCAATATCAAATGTACAAATGAAATAAAAATTGTACTAACATTGCACCATAGCTATCCACCACGACGATCCAACCAACATCACAGCACATCACAGAACATCAACGTGAATGTCACGTTCGCAAATCCATCTAAAAGACATAGCAATTAGACAAGTTTACCGATCAAATGGCATTCACGGTCGCAGATTATAATGTATGTACTGATAAACGCACACTTAAAATATCGATCGACTAAGTTCCAAATTGCCCCCAATAGCAAAACAACACTTCACTGAAACCTGGGCCAAAACCGAATATCCTAAAAATCACAATTCCAAGTATATGAGCTACAGTGAAAATTTGAAGGCCCGTCGCCAACAAATGGCCGTGGAACCGCCTCCAATAGGGGGTTAGTACATCGGATCCGCGGCACTTTAGTGGCATCACGAGCTCAAATTTTTTGTGTAGCCTTATATTTGCCTGCATGGATTTTTAAGCTACTACAAGTAATTTTTTGAACACTTTTGAAAAACGACAGCAAACAGAAAAATGAAACCGTGATTTTGGAAATTTCCGTCGATCGATCTTTCAAGCACGTTTAAACAAGCTAGTAAGGGGTTTAAAGGGTGGCTCTGATACCATGAAGGGTTCCGGCAGCGCCCCGGCCGTCGAAACGCGGCCAAAATGCGGAACAAAATTTTTCTAAACCGGCGCTACCGCTACCCGATTTCCGGATCGACCTTAAACCCTATTCTAGCAAACTAACTAAGAGTTAGAAAGGTTATACTGAGTTGATCCGTATCCTTCGGTCTTCATTCCAAGCTCCTAGTGATCCTTTGACGATGTTTGGTTGCCGGTCTTCCTCCATCTCCGATGATCCACCCGAGGGAAACGGCGCAAGCTCCAACCTCGTCGAACGAGATAACCGACGCTCCAACGTCGCTAGCGATAGAGAGTCGATGTGTATGGAAGTGTCACTACATTTTTCTCTCTATCCAAAGTGCTCATGCAGCAACCATAGAAGATGAAGAAGGAGGTAATGAAAACTTGGCATGAACAAAGGAAATGGCTAAGTCATTTTGAAGCATGAGAGAGTGAGAGAGAGCTAGTGTGTAAATTAATCATGTAACAAAATCAAATAAACCCCCACCCCTTGCTTGAGTGGCCGGCCCCTCTCCCCTTCTCTCATTTTTCAAAAGAAAAAAAGTCAAAAAGCAATAAACAAATGCACCCATACCTTGCACCATGCCATGTCAATGTTCATGCCACCTCACACCCTCCACCTCATTATAAAAAAAATGAATTTCCTAAAAATAAAAATCAATAATGAGGTGGCAAAACATCTAGAAGCTATTCCGTATAAAATACGGAATACTTTCGGTACATGTATCGAAATACATATACGCGTATTCGTACAAAAATACGAATAGCCGAGAGAGAAAATAAATAGCGAACAATAATACAAGAATACAAATATATATATAAATACATATATAAATTATTAAATCAAAACCTGATTTAATAATCTGGCTTAATTCTAAGCCACTAGTATTATCAACCGTCCGATTAAAGTCTGCGCAGCATGCACATATCTAATCGAACACCTGTATGTATCAACATACCTCATGTACACCATATCGCCTGAGCCGTTAAACCCTCTGTGTGGGACTCTAAAGACTCGTCAATACACTAGTAGTGGGTTTAACCACAAGCACGTCAGCGGCACTAGCTGTACGTAACGGCTACTCAG
Source organism: Agapanthus africanus (assembly GCA_030015575.1). Lineage (NCBI taxonomy): Eukaryota > Viridiplantae > Streptophyta > Magnoliopsida > Asparagales > Amaryllidaceae > Agapanthus > Agapanthus africanus. The sequence goes on along the minus strand of JASDDO010000029.1, from coordinate 278,233,913 downwards.
GTATTGAGCGAAAGGGAGGCCGACGAGCAAACTCATGCAGAACCCCTACTGAGCCTGACAGTGACAATATCCGTACAGTCCAGTCTGTTCATCTAAGAGTATCGCATATCGAGTCTAGGGGGTGGATAAAGTCAGACCCCCAACAACGCGATATTTAGTATCGGTATGAAACCCATCACCACCTGAGAAACTATCGATCCTGGATCGGAAATTCTCGTCCACCGTGGCCATGGATTTATGGTGATGGCCATCTGTAGACAACACGACATCAACCCCCAATACCGGGAGAGACGAATCCCCGACGATCCAATCACTTCCTCCCTGTGGCTCGGGACTGTACCCAACTAAAACCTGTTTGCACGACTCCTTTAAGCCGTGGTAGGGTAGTAATCAAAGCACAGTGGGAACTCACACGAGACAAATGACGATCTCAGGTTGACAGACTAACCTGTACATATGTCACCTGAGAACTTCTTTCTGACAATAGGTATAATACCAACCAGTAGGTTCCCGGCGAGTCCCAATGAGCACCTGTATACTATCTTAGGTGAACATACTAACACCAATGGCTTGTGAGACCTGGCCACTGCCCCTCGTCGGGGTCTCGATCAGTATACACTAGTCTACACTGGAGTACCGATGCCCGGTCTCGATACTCCTACGACTAGGGACATTTAAGGATGTGCTTATAGACCCCCAGCTCCCCTGTATGTGATTGCCATCACAATGCTGGCATTCAAGCAAGAATCCTATGGGCTCTATCAATATGTACATGATGATAAAGAAAAACCAGATAACATACTATCATCTTGAGTAAGACTGTTTTATCGGTATAGGTCCTCACTCAATCATCATAATCATAAGTCCGCGACTATGATAATTGCCTTGAGGCCACTATAGCCAAAAGTACGTGTGATGTATATTATAGTGGATGCTTGGATATATAAAGAGAGGACTTTCTTGCTCGACATAATAGTATGCTATCTGGTTGCTCTTTGTCTTAACATGTTGACTTGTATATGTGATATTATCTTGCTCTCACATGTTGATAAAGCCCTTAGGATGTGTACTTGACTACCAGGACTATGATGGAGATCATACTAGTGGGGCCAAGGGTAGTCTACAAGTACATCCTATAATTGTTCCTAGTCGAGGGTGTATCGAGACATGGCATTGATATTCCAGAGTAGACTAGCGTATACGCTTCTTGACCCATATGATTGGCGATGGATGATCCCACATCCATTGGTGTATGACATCAAAGATGGTATACGGGTGCTCAGTGGAGACTGGTTAAACTGAACGGACTCACCGAGAACTCCTAGTTGGTATTATACCTAGCGTCAGATAGCAGTTCTCTGGTGACAATGGTACAGGTTAGTCTGTAGACCCGAGATCGTCATAGAGTCTTGTGTGATTCCCACTTTGCTTTGATTTCCACCTTACCACGTTCAAGAGAACGTGCAAAACGGTGTCTTTTGGGTACAGTCCCGAATCACATGGAGTAAATGAGCGATATGAGGGGATTCGTCTCTCCCGGTATTAGGGGTTGATGCTGCACTGTGCTCGATTGGCTATAACAGGAAGTCCCTGGCCAGGGCTGATACTGGTAAGTGTTATCAGTAGTTTCTCGACCCGTTATGAGCCTCACATCGGCACAACTTATCGGTTACTGGGGTATGACGTTTACCACCCTTAGACAAGATATGCGATATATCAGACGAAAAGACCGGACTGTACGGTAGTATTACCGACAGGCTTTTCAGGAGTAAGAACAGGCTTGCTTGTTGATCTTCTGATCGCTCGATACCTGGGTAGCCTTTACGTCCAGCTAGTACCGCTAACGGCTTATGGTGCCTGATATGATCATCACCTACTGCCGGCGTATTGACGAGTCTTTAGAGTCCTACACAGAGGTTTTACTGGCTCAGGCAAAAGGAAGTAGGAGAGCATATGTGATATGTGTGGGATCGAGATTAATACGATTATATGATACCGTATTCTATTCTCGCGATTTATTCATATCGATCGGTTATATGTGATATAGCCGGGTTATCGAATCAAGTGTTGATTCGATAAATTGATACAAATAATATTAGTCGGTCATATGAGATATAACCGGATTATTAAATAAAGTATTTATTTAATGATTTAATGTATAATTATATATTTGATATAATAATTTACATTAATTAGTATTAGCTCACTTAAGCATTTCTTTTCTCACTTATGCAATTAATATATATGTGATATATTAATTGTATTTCTTTTTGTGTCATGCGTGATGATACACACTACATGGGTGTATGAGACTCACACCAAGCTCATGATAATGTGAGGTTTATTTATTTAAAGTAAATCCAAATTAGTTGGAAATTGATCACATGGCATGAATCTTGTATAAACATGGAGATCCATTGACTTAGACCACTAATTTTGTTTTACTTAAGATATTTATTAACCCAACCATTCTCATTAGTCATGGTTATGTCTCCACATGAGTTATATGAGATATTTTTCACCCATGGTTGCCATTCACTCTCTCATCTATTATTTGCTTCATCTTCTTCAAGCTCAAGAGAGAGCTCTCTAGGTTTTTGAGAGGAGAAGAAAAAGAGTAAGAAAATTAATTCTAAAGTGAGCAAAAATCCAACTTCATCATCCTCTTAGTCATTTAGTTTAGGGTGTTAGTTTCACTAATCGCTCATTAGTGTAGAAGTAGCTTGGGTCAGTGTCTCCTCGACGTAGATCATCTTCGGCCTCGAAGACTTCGTGCAAGCTCGTTCCTTTCACCTTGTGGAGCCATTCTAGAGTCTGCAAGATCACTACTTGGAGCGAAGGGACTATCACTTGGAGCTATTGAAGTGAAGGACCGGTCTACAAAGGTTGTATTCCATATTCACTTAGATGTAAAGTAGTTTACATGTTGGATTATCTAAATCTCTAGTTAAGATTCTAGGGTTAGGATTGTTTAGTATGGAAAAATTTTGAAAATGGCATGGACGATACCTCCCGAACCCTTGCTGTCATGCTAGGTATTCCTACAGCTATATTGCTCTGTTTAGTACACTTGGTTTTGCAAATCATTCTATTTTTCTTCCAGATTTTCAACAGTCCAAAAGATGAAAGAGTGTGGACTTTTTGCCATGATTTTCTCGAGCTCCGTTTTATCAACGTGATTCTCGTGCTGCCTCTCTTGTGTTTTGTGTTAGTTATATGTATGCCCTAAAGGCCATTACTGTACATACGATGTATATTGTAATGGATGCTTGGACATATATAGGGAGGACTTTCTTTCTCGACATGATAGTATGCTATCTGGTTGTACTTTATCTTAACATGTACTCTGATTGTCTCTATGTTACATGTTGATAAAGCCCTTAGGATATGTACTCGACTACTGGGACTATGATGAGATCATACTAGTGGGGCCACGGTAGTCGACGAGTACATCCTATAACTGTTCCTAGTCAAGGGTGTATCGAGACAGGGCTTCGATACACTAGAGTAAACTAACGTATACGCATCTTGACCCATATGATGGGCGATGGATGATCCCATATCCATCGGTGTTTGACATCAAGGATGGTGTACGGATGCTCAATAGAGACTGGGTACACTGGACGGACTCGCCGAGAACTCCGAGATAGTATTATACCTCACGTCAGATAGCAGTTCTCCGGTGACACTGGTACAGAGTAGTCCGTTGACCCGAGATCGTCATAGAGTCTTGTATGATTCCCACTGTGCTTTGATTTCCATCATACCATGTCCAAGAGGGCATGCAAAAAGGTGGCTTTTGGATACAGTCCCGAATCACATGGAGGCAATGAGCGATAGGAAGGGATTCGTCTCTCCCGGTATAGGGAGTTGATGTTGCGCTGTGTTTAATTGGCTATAACTGGAAATCCCTGGCCATGGTTGCTGAGATTTACTGGTAAGTGTTATCAGTAGTTTCTCGAACTATTATAGACCTCATATCGACACGACTTATCGAGCTACTGGGGTCTGACGTTTACCACCCCTAGGCGAGATATACAACATATTAGACGACGAGACCGGACTGTACGGGAGTGTTACTGATTGGATTCGCAGGAGAATGTACAGGCTTGCTTATTGATCTTCTGATCGCTCAATACCTGGGCGGCTGTTACGTTTAGTTGACCGCTTGCAGATTGTGGGTGTTTGATATGATCATCACCTACTGCCGGCGTATTGACGATTCTTTAGAGTCCTACACAGAGATTTCTTGACTCAGGCAAAATGGAGTAAGGGCACATATGTGATATGTGCAGGACCGAGGATAATGCGATATGAGATACCGTATTATATTCTCACGATATTGGATATCAGCCGGGTCATCGGATCAAGTGTTGATTCGATGAATCGGTAAATGAGATATTAGTCGGTTATATGCGATATGGCCGTATTTTCGGATCTAGTGTTGATTCGATAATTTAATGTATAATAATATATATGATATATTAAATTACATTAACTAATCTAAGCTCACTAAAAGATTCTTTTTCTCACTCGGGTAATACATTGATATATATGCGATATATGTTAATTGTATTATTTTATTTTGTTACAATAAATATTATATATGTGATATATAATATTGTAACATGATATGATAACTAATGCAACATGATTAGTGGAGATTAAACAAGCTTAGGGTTTGATTTGGGTTAGTTCATTCAAGAACCTTCTAGAAGGTTTCATTTTGTTTTGTGTTAAGATATTTACAAGTGACTCATCTTTAACCTAACCCAAACCCTTCACCCTTGGTTAATTCTCTACAAAGGTTTAGCAACCATGGTTGCATTATTCATCATTATCCTTTCATTATTCATCACAAAAGGTTTAACAATTCATTTATTCATCTTCTTCTTCCTTCTTCTTTCTTTCATGGAAAAAGCTTTCTAGCTTTTTTTCCAAGTGATGAAAATGAGTGAATAAGAAAATAAAAGAGAGCAAAAATCCTACTTCATCATCCTCATCTACCCTTGCCATTTAGATGAGGGTGTTCATATCATTTTATGAGTGAGAGCTTGTGTTAATGAAACTTCAAGATAGATCATCTTTGTTATCGAAGATCGGAAGCAAGCTTGCATCTTTCTCCTCGTGGAGCCTATCGAGAGTCCGGAACACGATGATCACAGCGAAGGGACCTCAACACGGAGCTTATGAAGTGAAGGACCGGATCTACAAAGGTTGTAATCCCTCTCACTAAGTGTTAAAGGGTTTAACATGCTTGTTTTCGCATAAACTCTAGTTTAAAGATCCGGCTTTGGGTTGTTCGGCACGGCTAAAATTAGAATCGGGCATGGTTGATGCCTCATAAACCCTTGTGAGCGTGCCTAGGAACCCTACAGTGGTATCAGAGCCAAGCTAGAGCTTTAGGCGAAGTCTAGGCGAAGTTTAAAGTCCGATCGAACCCGGATAACCCCGATTAAACCCTTCTCTGGACATTTTTTGGAATCATGATTTTTTCAACATTAAAAATACTTTAAAAATTCAGCAGGCAATTATATGGAACACTGTGAAAAATGACAAAGCTTTCCGCCCAAAGCGCCGCGGAACCGCAGCACGAGCATGACTCCCGCGGCGGTTCCGCGGCCATAAAGTGACGTCATGCTTTTCTTTCTGCACAGTAATGTTCCTATTAAATTTCCTGATGTTTCTGGGTATTTTTAATTTATACTCAAGAGTTGAGTTTTCTGAGTTGTATTGGGGACTCGTTGATTCGATCGGATAAGTTAACTTCGTTTAGTCTGTCCGGGTAAATTTTAGAACGTGTTAAAAATTTCGACCGGATATCAATAACTCACTTTTTCCACTGCCGGAAAATTTCCAAGTGTTGGATTTTTCCGTAGTTTAAGAACGTTCTAAGTCGTGCAATTAAAGCGGTGGACCCTCTAGAAGACAACAAACCTTAACTCGATTATGTGACCGTCTTGAACTGCCTCTGAACCTTAAGGTTTGGGGAAGTACGGCGTGCCACATGTGAGGCGTTGGCTTGACCCTTCTACGGCTGGACCATTGGTACTGTGGCATGTGATGGATGTTTTTAAACTAATTTCAAGAGTTGAGAACTATTTGGGAAAACTTGGGTGTTTGATTAGTCGATCGGAAAGTTTAACATTGTCTATTTATCTAAAATGTGATACAATATTTGGAATCCACAAGTAGTTATGAGACAACTAATTTGAATGTTGTAAATCTAGCAGTTCAGTCTCAATTGATCAGTTGCCACAGAATTTTGATGTGATCAAAAGTCCGTCGCAATCACGTAGCGTACGCGGATACTCGCCGGGTAAACTTAATAGACAGTCACGCCCCATAGCCTCGACCAAGTGACTGTAGGAGAACCCCGTCGCCAAAAGCATCCGTTCGGGTGCTCACGGCAGTGGTGTTCCACCTTAGTGCACTTCGTCGACGGCATCGGGGGTGCGGCCGTCTACTAAAGTTTGCGACGAGCATTTGATCAGGATATCGGGAATCTTGTTGAATTGCCCGACTTAGTATTGAAAAGTGTTTTTGATAATGAGACTAAAATGCGGGGTTTATAATTGTTAGGCATGAGATGTCTAAGGAATTCATTTGGTTAGGCATGCGATGTCTAAGGAGGTTGCGGATTCCAACTGTTGTAGTTTTACACTTTCTTTTCTGCGACCGTAAGTGTAGTATGTAGTTGTTGTAGGTTTACTAGGCACACTAACAAGGTTCTATAAGGCATCGACCATGCCAAAATTAAATTTTTATGTACCGAACAACCCTAAGCAAGATCGTATACTAGAGATTAGGCGAATCATGTGCAAGTAAACTACGTTTACAACTAAGTGAATACGAAATAAAACCTTTGTAGATCGGTCCTTCACTTCTTTAGCTCCTTGTTGAAGTCCCTGCGCTGCGATCGTGGTTCTCCCGGACCCTTGCATGGCTTCACGAGGCGAAAGACGCGTCCTTGCTTGAAGTCTTCGAGGCCGAAGATGATCTACGTCGAGGGGATGCCAACTCAAGCTCCTACTTCACTAACTTGAGAATTAGTGAAGCAAACACCCTAAACTAAAGTGCTAGTCTAGTAGAGGATGGAGAAATAGGAAGTGGGCTCTCTTTAGAATTTTATTTCTCACAATCTTTCTCACTTTTGATCAAACCCTAGCAAGCCTTTTTTCTTTTAACAATGAAGAAGAAGAAGAAAAGAAAGAGATGAGGATAATGATCAAGTGAGTGTGCTAACCATGGTGAGTGAGCATCATATACTAACTCTTATAGAGACTTAACCCATGGCTAAGCTTTATGGTTGGGTTAAGAAATATCCATAGCAAAAACAAATTTAGTGGAATTAGTCAATGCTTCCACAAGCTTCCACAAGCTTCAAGCATTTAGCTAATCCTCCACTAATTTTGTAATTACTTTGAATATTAAAATTCAACATAAATAAATAGCATGGTGTAAGTCTCATACACCCAATTCAAGTGTATCATCAACCATGATACAATAAAAGAAAACACAATTTTAATATATATATATCATATATACATTAAAGTTGTGCTCATGTGAGAAAAACCCTAAAGTGAACAAGTGTTAGTAAATGTAAACTAGTATATCTAATATACAATTATACACTTAATTATTAAATCAACACTTGACTTAATAATCCGGTCATATCTCATATAACCGACTAACATTCATCGTATCGATTTATCGAATCAACACTTGATTCGATAACCCGGCTATATCATATATAACCGACCGATACAAAAAGTCGCGACAATAGAATACGGTATCACATACACGCATTATTCTCAGTCCCGCACATATCACATATGCGCCCCTATTTCGTTTTTCCTGAGCCAGTAAAACCTCTATGTAGGACTCTAAAGACTCGTCAATACGCCGGCAGTAGGTGATGATCACATCACGCACCCACAAGCCATCAGCGGTACTAGCTGGACATAATGGCTACCCGGGTATTGAGCGATCAGAAGATCATCAAGCAAGCCCGCTCCAACTCCTGTAAAAGCCTTCCGGTAAAACTTCCCGTACAGTCTGGTCTCCTCGTCTGATATGTCGCATATCAAGTCTAGGGGTGGTAAACGTCAGACCCCAATAACCGATAAGTCGTGCCGATGTGAGGCTCATAACTGGTTGAGAAACTACTGGTAACACTTACCAGTAAATCTCTAAATCATCCCTGGCCAGGGACTTCCCTATCACGGCCAATCGAGCACAGCGCAACATCAACCCCCAATACCGGGAGAGACGAAACCCCTCCTATCGCTCATTGCCTCCATGTGACTCAGGACTGTACCCAAAAACCACCGTTTTGCACGCTCTCATGGACGTGGTAAGGTGGAAATCAAAGCACAGTGGGAATCACATAAAACTCTATGACGATCTTGGGTCTACAGACTAACCTGCACAAGTGTCACCAGAGAACTGCCATCTGACGTAAGGTATAATACCATCTGGGAGTTCTCGGCGAGTCCGTCCAGTGTACACAGTCTCCACTGAGCACCCGTATACCATCTTTGATGTCAAACACTAATGGATATGGGATCATCCATCGCCCATCTCATGGGTCGAGAAGCGTATACGCTAGTCTACTCTGGTATATCGATGCCCTGTCTCGATACACCCATGACTAGGAACATTAAAGGATGTACTTATGGACTACCATGTCCCCACTAGTATGATCTGCATCATAGTCCAGGTAGTCAAGTACACATCCTATGGGCTTTATCAACATGTAGCTATAAGACAGTATCAAGAGACAAGTATACATGTTAAGATAAAGAGCAACCAGATAGCATACTATCATATCGAGCAAGAAAGTCCTCTCTATATATGTCCAAGCATCCAATATAATATACATCATCTGTACAATACTGGCCTCTAGGGCATACATACAACTAACAATCTCCCACTTGCACTAGGGCCAGCTGCTGTAGTATCGCATACCGAGCATCCCGAAGAGTCTCTTAAACTGTATCTGGGGAATGGCCTTCATGAGTGGATCCGCTGTGTTCTTCGTGTCAACCCTCCTGACCTCGATCTCCTGGCGATCAACTATTTCTCGGATCAGGTGATACCGCCTCAGAATATGCCTGGATCGCTGATGGGACCTGGGTTCCTTGGCCAAAGCCACCGCTCCATTGTTATCGCAATACAAAGGTATTGGATGCTCAATGGATAGAACCACTCCAAGTTCATTAATGAACTTCTTGATCCAGACAGCCTCTTTGGTAGCATCGTTGGCAGCGATGTATTTAGCCTCCATCGTCGAGTCTGCCACGGTTTCCTGCTTGGAACTCTTCCAGCTAACCGCCCTTTCGTAAAGGGTAAAGACAAATCCCGACTGCGATTTAGAGTGGTCCTTATCACTCTGGAAGCTCGAATCGGTAAAGGACTCCACTTAGAGTTCTCCGTTACCATACACCAAGAGCATCTCTTTAGTCCTTCGTAAGTACTTGAGAATGCTCTTCACAGCTGTCCAGTGACTCTCTCCAGGATCAGCTTGATACCTACTCACTACACTTAGTGAGTGTAAGCCCGCGGGGGCGCCCCGGCCGTCGATCCGACGCCGGAAACGCGGAAAACAAAAACTTTGCGAACTTTGCAAAACGGCACCACCGCGGACTTTTTACCCGGATCGGGCCATTAACCTAGCTAGCTAGCAAAATAGAAAAGAGTAGACATGCTATACCAAGCGATCCGTGTCCTTCGGTCTTCGTCTCCACTCCGATCTCTTGCGGAATCTCCGTCACCTCCTCGCTCGTCGGAAAGGGGCACCACGTAGCCGGAATCTTTTACGGGCTCCCGCCTCTTGACCGAGGCAACTCGGGCGCGAAGTTGGCTAGCCGACGCGTCCAAGGCTTGCTATAGAATAGTGTAGTGAGTTGTCTCTTTAGGGTTTATGGAAGTTGCCTTGATGGAGGGATTTGAGGAGGAGAATGAATGAATGAAGCTTGGGATTATTGCAAGCATAAAAGCATGAAATGAGATGAAGAATAAACATATCACCAATCAACCTCTCTCTCCCTCTCTACAAGATGTGGCCGGCCCCCTCTCCATCAAATTAGATTGGAGAGAGAAAAGAGAATGGCATAAAACAATATGATTAATTAAGAAATGAAAATGAGAGATATGAATGGAAAAATGGTCACCCTTCATTCTCATCAAAGTCCACTCACAAGATAAGCAAAAGAAATGACCAAAAGGGAATCTCATGATGAAGAGGATAATCATGAAGCCACATATGCAAGAAAGCCCCTCCACTAAGTGTTAATTGCAAACTTGCAATTAACACCCTCCAACAAGAAAGTCCGACCGAGAAGGAATGAAGGAAAACCGGTCGGAACGGAATACAAACTGGCAACTTCATAAAACCGATCCCGTAATAAATTACAGGAAAACCCCGCTACTGCAAATACATGCCCGCATTTGTATTCCCACTGAACACAAATGCAAAGAGACAAAACTACACTATCTTATACTAGGATCCGGCTTAAGCCAAAGCCGGCTAGTAAAAACTGTCCGATCACGATCCGTGCAATACCGCACGTATCTGATCGAACCCTGCCATATCTCCATACGGCCTCTACAGCGTTTCGCCCGAAACTTGAGTAACTGTAAGTGTGGTGGACTCTAAAGACTCGTCAATACTATGGCTGTGGATTTAACCACTAGCACGTCAGAGGTATAAGCCAATACGTGACGGGCCACCAGGTATTGACCAAATGGGACGTCGATGAGCGAACTCATCCTGACACCCTACTGAGCCTGTCAGTGACAATATCCGTACAGTCCGGTCCGTTCGTCTATGAGTATCGCATGGCGGGCCTAGGGGGTTGGTAAAAGTCAGACCCCCAAAAGCGGTACAAGTCGTGTCGGAGTGAAGCCCAGAACACCCTGAGATACTACTGGAATACCTACCAGCAAATCTCCTGCCTTGGCCAAGGACTTTTCATGTTCTGGCTCTCCTAGACACAGCACGACCTCACCCCCAATACCGGGAGAGACGAACCCCTGCAGATCCGCTCACTGCCTCCATGTGGCTCGGGACTGTACCCAACTAAAACCTGTTTGCACGACTCCTTTGAGCCGTGGTAGGGTAGTAATCAAAGTACAGTGGGAACTCACACGAGACAAATGACGATCCCAGGTCGATGAACTAACCTGTACACATGTCACCTGGGAACTGCTATCTGACGTCTGGTATATCCCAACTAGCAGGTTCCCGGCGAGTCCTGTCCGGTGTACTCATAACCCAATGAGCACCTGTATACATCTTAGGTGAACCAACTGACACCAGTGGCTTGTGAGACCAGCCACCGCCCCTCGTCGGGGTCTCGACTGTATACACTAGTCTACTCTGGAGAAACGATGCCCTGTCTCGAATCTCCCACGACTAGGGACCTTTTAAGGATATGCTTGTAGACCCCCAGCTCCCACTTATATGATCGCCCTCATACTGCTGGTGGTCAAGCAAGAATCCAAGGGGCTTTATCAACGTGTAATAGCGACTCGTAAGGTCACCTAAAGCAGTACACGATGATAAAGATAAACCAGATAGCATACTATCATCTCGAGTAAGACTGTCCTACCGGGATAGGTCCTCCCCTCAATCATTGCAATCACGTGCCTGTGATCCAATAATTGACTCTGAGGGCACTATCTCCAACAATCTCCCACTTGCACTCAAGGCTAATTATTGCGATGTCGCATACTCACAGCCCGTGTGATACCGAACACCCAACTCCTCTACTAGTCAGTCTCACAAATCCCGTTTGCGAAACTATTGCGTTCGAGGAATAGCCTCAGTGAGTGGATCCGCTTTGATGTTTCTTTCTATGTCTCTCTATATCCCATGTTCGCAGAGAAAACTATCTCCCGAAATGAGCAATACCTGTCTTAGAATGTCTGGATGTCTGATGGGACTTAGCTCATAAGTGAACTCCAAATCCAAACTTCTTAGACTGTATCGACAACTGAACTTAATCAGTGTCCTGCGCCATGCCTTCCCTCAGTTTCCACCTGGACCACCTGTCCAAAATACTGCCCCTCGTTAGAGGGAAAACTATAACTCTGACAGCCACTCTGCCATCCAGGTCACTTTGGAAGCCTGGAATGATAACTGTCTCCCGAAGAAGACTGCCGTTATCATATCCCTAGAACATTGACCTATGTTCTAAAACTGCTTCCGACTGTTTCTTCAGGATTGGATCAATATCAACTTATTGCACCTACTGCAAGAACAACATCTGGTGTGGTACTTGACATCTCATGATTGACTCAATTGCCTAAGCAAGTGATCTGTCAATCATGCGTATCCCTCTCCCCTTTAGTCTGTAAGACACCTTTAGAGAGGGTGACTCCATTACCTGCAGGTATACTACCGTGCCAGGAGTCGTCCATTCTAAATACTCATAGAATGCTGTCAAAGTACCCAGATTGGGAAACCACCCAAATCTAGATCTAAATCTATAGATCTAGTAACCAGAATGTCTGATATAATATCCAAATCCTATGTGGAGAAACCACCGTGTGACGACCAAAGTATAACCGATCGTAGTATAGGAATATCACTTCCTACTCTGTGTATGTCATCAAATACCAGGACATCACACCCTACTACCTTCTCAACAGATCCATCCCTTATTCTGATGAAGTCAAACCTCTGACTGTCACATCAGAAATAGATGATCTATCTCCGCTATATCTGCTTAAGTCTATAAATAGACATAAGCCTGATATCCACCAATGCTTCCGCTGCTCCCACTGACTACGACAACCCTCTGGCAGAGTCATATAGGCGTGCACTTCTAAAGCCTAGTTTAGAATGACGCTATACTCATCCTCCTGCCGGGTTTCACTGTCCGGAACAGTAGCAATAGCAAGGATGGGTAAACAAGAACCTCCCTGCCACCGTCCTTGAGCATACCGAAGTACCTCTCGAGTGCCTGAGGTTACCCACCATATCTACGGAGTGGCCAATGGAATGTCAAACCAGATTGAATCTTCAGGTTCTTATGAAATCTTCAGTAATCGTTTGTGGTTCTGGAATCACTTCCAGTTCTACCATACTCCCACTACTGTTTTCTGAAAAAATCCATTTTTGATAAAACTGTGGCGAGTCAAGAACAATATCACTATTGATCTTCCAGATGGTAGAAAGTCAACCCTCGTCATAGCCCGGGTCAACCCACAAACAGCCACTACTGAAACGTGCCTTGAGTTGTCCAGAGTCTGGTTTTAAGCATAAGCCGGACAACTCCCCGTATCTTAACAATGTCAAGATATGAACTGTTCTATATCCAAGAAACAGAGGCACTGATTTAATTGAACCAGATTCAAATCATGCAGCTGTCTCCAGTGCATGTCAAGTAAATGGAAGAGAGGCCGATCAGCGTTACTCAACTTAGGAGTACTTCCAATTATGAGTAACCTGAAAGAGAAGCTAGTTCTCTTAATCATTACTATCAACTGAATACCATTCACAAGTATCTACATCTTCGATCTCCTTGAAGAATCCCGATACTTGCAACACTTGGTTCTCTACTTTACTCTTATACCTATAACTCCTCAAAACTTAGACCCTGTGTTTCTACGAACACATGTCTAAGAACTAGAGAAGTTAAAAGTAAACAGAATATAGTACGAGGACCAACCCCTCTGTCCTAATGGACACTGGACAATATACAATACTCTGTATAAGTCCCCTGAGTCTGGTGACTCATTCACTGTGTGTCGTAGGTTGAAAACTGTACTTTTGGTTAAGAAGAATTACACCGTTGTTCAATGCTCCTTACCTAACTATCCACAGATATAGGTAAATGTGATAGACATAATTTCAAAAAGTATATCTCACTCTATAAAAATAGACGTACAGATATATCAATTTAAAATTGGTGCATAACAACGGATATTCAAAACCAAATATTTGCCGACCGGCAAACAACCCAGGTGACTTCCTCAAATATCACCGATTACAACGAATCCCGATATAATGAGGATGATCACCTAATTTCCAATAACTTACTCCCACTCATCATCTGTAAAACCATACAGATGTGAGAATCCAACCTGGTAAATACATACCCTGGAGTAAGTGTCTAATCGGGAAATCAGTTTTCTTTTAACAGTACACAGTGTAACTGAAACATTGAAATGAAATGTTTCGATGGGGTATCCTGGTATTCCTAGTAATGCCTCTTCCATTATCCAGATTCACAACTATAACCGTATAATTCTTTGCCACCTCTCCAAATCCCTTTATATGTCTTTAGTCATTGCCTTCTGTACACCCCTTTAGGCCAAATGGTTTTCTTCCTTCCCTACCGTTCGGCACCAGCCTATGGTTTGGAAGAAGACTACCCAATAAGCATAAAGGGTGTACTGTCCTAATCCTAGGAGCACTCGCAATGCGAGAGAAGGTGAGGATAAAAGACAACTGAATGTACTTAATTCATAGGTGATTTAGGATTGACAAAGAAGTACATGGTTTGGTCGTGAATAGCAGTCGCAATTTACTTTGCCCTCTTACTAATCCCTTGCTTTGTCTGAACTTAATACCTTCTGTACACCGTTTAGGCTAATTGGCTTTCTTCATTCCCCACCGTTCGGCACCAGCCTAAGGTTTGGAAGAAGACTATCCAATTTGCGTAATAGGTGTACTATCTCCTAAACCAAGGAGTACTCGCAACCTGAGAGAAGGTAAAAGGTAAAGACAACTGAATAGTCCTATTCGTTTTCTCCAGAACCGGAAACCATCCTCGAAGTCCTTCGAGTTCGTATATAACCATACGATGGTTTTGTCCAATGGAAGTGGACGTTCGTAGTAATACGGGGTGTCCCGGAGAAAAGGGTAAAAGTAGGAGTGGCAAAGAGATCTGCAACTCTGATAATCCAAAAGCCAGTGTTAAGAAGGTTCGGTCAACTTGGTCACTGAGTCATAGTCTAGGGTCGGGTCAATGGTCGCTGCCAGAGAGAGAGAGAAAAGAAACACTCAGCGTGCACTCTAACCTAGATCAGAATGGTTGTCACTTTATCTAATCTGGAAACCTCCCACTGTAACGTCAAATTCTTCCCCAAACCTGAAAGAAGAATTAGCCGGGATAACCCGAGGAGTAAACCAACTCATCAGTGGGAATCGGGATCCAACTCTCATCGCATGATAACGTGACGGAATCCGCTCACGTTATCACACTCCAGAAGGTATGCGCATATCTGGCAAGTTTCAGTACTTTTGAAACTCCCGATGTGGATTTCTGCCCCATGCTCTTATGACCTTGACTTTGGCCAACATATCATAAGTCACATGTCAAGTTCTACCCGTCATTTTCCTGGTTAATTTGAACCCACCCGTACATACCCTTGACTTTGGCCAAAATGGCAGTACGACTGTCCCAAACCAACGCATCTATCTATGCTGCATATGAATACCCAACAGCTACCAAACACTGTGCCTTGACTTTGGCCAACATACACAGCTTGAATACTATTGACCATCCATATGAAACGACGGAGGGCTACGAATGGTTTCTGGCGAAAACCTTTAACGTAATGAACTTGATATCGTTGAAGGAACTGATAGCTTTTAAAAATATAGTGACGAAAACCTTTGCTAAAGAGGTCACTCCCGGTGAAGGGATCTCGGCTCTTTCCCCGTAGAATGAGGTGCAGGATATTCCAAATGAATACCACGATGCAAAGCAAAAGTAATCGGCTATAGTGAAGTTAATGCCTTGACGCAAACTTCTGTCCAAGGGGTCACTCCCGGTGAAGGGATCTCCGCCCTTGCCTCGTCGACTGAGGAGCAGGATATTCCAGCTGAATACCACTGTGCAAAACAAAAGAGAACGTCCTTGCAATAACAGCTTTTTGAAAAAGTGTTCCAACAACATCAGATTAGGTTTGTTTAACTTGCACTGATCCGAATCAATGCAGTCCCATCAATTGATCACACCACAAAGAACGAAAATATACTGACGTACGTATATGCCATCCGCATTCGCCACTGGGTCCCGTCATCACCCGTTAAGTTAGTTAACTAACGACAGAGCGGGGACTGGACTAGCGCGGATGCAAAACATATACAACATCTACTAATATATATACAATATATTATATTTCGCTCAAGGCGTGATAAAATGCAACACAGAAATGTATAGTAACACAGATCAATACAGATATCTGGGATCCCCGGGTTTCACAGAGCCGCTACTGAAACCCGACGTTCCCCTGGTCGTGTGGATAGCCTGTGCAATGAAAATCCTAGACCCCTACGGGCGCGGCAAGTCACCCGCCAAAACCTGAAGCGAGGCAGCCCCCTTCAGCAACGTGAATGGACCACCCAGCACTTTACGGAATCCAGTAACTTGGGCACCCCTCCTGGGTCAACCCTATACCCCCTACGAGTGCGGCGAATAGCCCGCCAATCCTAGAGTGAAGCCCCCTCCGTCTCAACGCCATGAGATGCGGGCTTGTTGCCCTCCAGAATCCGGCTATCCGTGCACCCCTCCGCGGGGTAATCCTAGTACAGAAAGTAAATATACATACAACGGGTACATCGACCGCAACCAGGTCGTGCCCCAAAAGAATAATACAAACAGGCAGTGACGGCAGTCCACATGTCGGACGCTCGCCCCGCAATATCAAATGTACATAATACAACAGAACTGTACTACCACTGCAACCAGGCTATCCCCACCGACCGATCCGCAACAACACAGTACAATCACAGAACATCAACGTGAAAGTCACGTTCGCAAATCCGTCTAACCGGGCTATAGCAGTTAGACGGGATTTACCGATCAAGTGACATTCACGGTCGCAGATATAATGTAAAAACTGTGAACTGGCATGTTTAAAATATCCGATCGAACAAATTTATCAAAGTGGGCCCCCAAACAATACTGTAGCAGTTACAGAAAATCTGGGCCCAAATAAAATATCCCAAAAGCCCTATTTCCAACTGATAAGCTTACTGGGAAAATATGGTGCCACAATTCCCCATTTCCGCCGGTATTGGGGGTGAGGCCGTGCTGTGTCTAGGAGAGCCAGAACATGAAAAGTCCTTGGCCAAGGCAGGAGATTTGCTGGTAGGTATTCCAGTAGTATCTCAGGGTGTTCTGGGAGAGACGAACCCCTGCAGATCCGCTCACTGCCTCCATGTGGCTCGGGACTGTACCCAACTAAAACCTGTTTGCACGACTCCTTTGAGCCGTGGTAGGGTAGTAATCAAAGTACAGTGGGAACTCACACGAGATAAATGACGATCCCAGGTCGATGAACTAACCTGTACACATGTCACTCGGGAACTGCTATCTGACGTCTGGTATATCCCAACTAGCAGGTTCCCGGCGAGTCCTGTCCGGTGTACTCATAACCCAATGAGCACCTGTATACATCTTAGGTGAACCAACTGACACCAGTGGCTTGTGAGACCAGCCACCGCCCCTCGTCGGGGTCTCCATTGTAAGCCCGCGGGGGCGCCCCGGCCGTCGATCCGACGCCGGAAACGCGGAAAACAAAAACTTTGCGAACTTTGCAAAACGGCACCACCGCGGACTTTTTACCCGGATCGGGCCATTAACCTAGCTAGCTAGCAAAATAGAAAAGAGTAGAGATGCTATACCAAGCGATCCGTGTCCTTCGGTCTTCGTCTCCACTCCGATCTCTTGCGGAATCTCCGTCACCTCCTCGCTCGTCGGAAAGGGGCACCACGTAGCCGGAATCTTTTACGGGCTCCCGCCTCTTGACCGAGGCAACTCGGGCGCGAAGTTGGCTAGCCGATGCGTCCAAGGCTTGCTATAGAATAGTGTAGTGAGTTGTCTCTTTAGGGTTTATGGAAGTTGCCTTGATGGAGGGATTTGAGGAGGAGAATGAATGAATGAAGCTTGGGATTATTGCAAGCATAAAAGCATGAAATGAGATGAAGAATAAACATATCACCAATCAACCTCTCTCTCCCTCTCTACAAGATGTGGCCGGCCCCCTCTCCATCAAATTAGATTGGAGAGAGAAAAGAGAATGGCATAAAACAATATGATTAATTAAGAAATGAAAATGAGAGATATGAATGGAAAAATGGTCACCCTTCATTCTCATCAAAGTCCACTCACAAGATATGCAAAAGAAATGACCAAAAGGGAATCTCATGATGAAGAGGATAATCATGAAGCCACATATGCAAGAAAGCCCCTCCACTAAGTGTTAATTGCAAACTTGCAATTAACACCCTCCAACAAGAAAGTCCGACCGAGAAGGAATGAAGGAAAACCGGTCGGAACGGAATACAAACTGGCAACTTCATAAAACCGATCCCGTAATAAATTACAGGAAAACCCCGCTACTGCAAATACATGCCCGCATTTGTATTCCCACTGAACACAAATGCAAAGAGACAAAACTACACTATCTTATACTAGGATCCGGCTTAAGCCAAAGCCGGCTAGTAAAAACTGTCCGATCGCGATCCGTGCAATACCGCACGTATCTGATCGAACCCTGCCATATCTCCATACGGCCTCTACAGCGTTTCGCCCGAAACTTGAGTAACTGTAAGTGTGGTGGACTCTAAAGACTCGTCAATACTATGGCTGTGGATTTAACCACTAGCACGTCAGAGGTATAAGCCAATACGTGACGGGCCACCAGGTATTGACCAAATGGGACGTCGATGAGCGAACTCATCCTGACACCCTACTGAGCCTGTCAGTGACAATATCCGTACAGTCCGGTCCGTTCGTCTATGAGTATCGCATGGCGGGCCTAGGGGGTTGGTACAAGTCAGACCCCCAAAAGCGGTACAAGTCGTGTCGGAGTGAAGCCCAGAACACCCTGAGATACTACTGGAATACCTACCAGCAAATCTCCTGCCTTGGCCAAGGACTTTTCATGTTCTGGCTCTCCTAGACACAGCACGACCTCACCCCCAATACCGGGAGAGACGAACCCCTGCAGATCCGCTCACTGCCTCCATGTGGCTCGGGACTGTACCCAACTAAAACCTGTTTGCACGACTCCTTTGAGCCGTGGTAGGGTAGTAATCAAAGTACAGTGGGAACTCACACGAGACAAATGACGATCCCAGGTCGATGAACTAACCTGTACACATGTCACCTGGGAACTGCTATCTGACGTCTGGTATATCCCAACTAGCAGGTTCCCGGCGAGTCCTGTCCGGTGTACTCATAACCCAATGAGCACCTGTATACATCTTAGGTGAACCAACTGACACCAGTGGCTTGTGAGACCAGCCACCGCCCCTCGTCGGGGTCTCGACTGTATACACTAGTCTACTCTGGAGAAACGATGCCCTGTCTCGAATCTCCCACGACTAGGGACCTTTTAAGGATATGCTTGTAGACCCCCAGCTCCCACTTATATGATCGCCCTCATACTGCTGGTGGTCAAGCAAGAATCCAAGGGGCTTTATCAACGTGTAATAGCGACTCGTAAGGTCACCTAAAGCAGTACACGATGATAAAGATAAACCAGATAGCATACTATCATCTCGAGTAAGACTGTCCTACCGGGATAGGTCCTCCCCTTAATCATTGCAATCACGTGCCTGTGATCCAATAATTGACTCTGAGGGCACTATCTCCAACAGTGAGTATGCTACATCGGGTCTGGTACAAAGCATCGTGTACATGATAGAGCCTACAGCCGAAGCATAGGGTATCCCTTGCATGCGAGCTCTCTCCAAATCAGTCTTGGGAGACATCTCTTTGGAGAGAGTGACTCCAGAGATCGTGGGTAAGTTCCCACGCTTGGATTCTTCCATACTAAACCTCTTTAGTATGGTGTCAATGTTCCTGGATTAGGACAATCCCAATATCCTTTTAGATCTATCTCTATAGATCATAATTCCCAATATGCAGGAGGCATCACCAAGATCTTTCATTGAGAATCTTTGTGATAAGAAGAGCTTGACCGATTGCAGCATAGGAATGTCATTTCCTATCAAGAGGATGTCGTCCACGTACAATACGAGGAAGACAACTTTACTCTCTGCCACCTTCTTGTAGATACAAGGTTCATCTATGTTTTTGACGAAATCAAACTTTTTGATAACGACGTCAAAGCAGATGTTCCAACTCCGCGATGCTTTGCTTTAATCCATAAATGGATTTAAGCAGCTTGCACACCTTCCCGCTGCTCCCACTATCTACGAAGTCCTCTGGCTGAGTCATGTACACGCACTCTTCTAAATCACCGTTTAGAAAGGCGGTCTTAACATCCATTTGCCAGATTTCGTAGTCATGATATGCAGCGATGGCAAGCATGATCCGGATGGATTTAAGCATAGCCACTGGAGAAAAGGTTTCGTCATAGTCCACACCTGGTCTTTGACGAAAACCCTTTGCAACAAGTCTAGCTTTGAAAGTCTCCACTTTCCCATCTACACCAAGTTTTTTCTTAAAGATCCACTTGCTCCCAATGGTTTTACCCCTTCAGGAGCATCTTCCAAAGTCCATACTTTGTTGGTGTACATGGATTCCATCTCGGACCGCATTACATCCAGCCATTTCACTGAGTCCCCACTCGTGATGGCCTGCTCGAAGCTAGTTGGGTTATCATCAACCATGATGCAATCCTCGCTCCCACCATCCATGAGAAAACCGTAGTATCTCTCAGGTGGGTGAGGAACCCTACTAGATCGGCGGAGTGGCTGGGGTTCATCGGGAACTACCGAATCCTCTGGTTCTACCAAATCTTCTGTTGTGGTTTGTACAGCTGGAACCTCTTCCAGTTCTATCTCAGAGCCACTAATCTCTTTTGCAAGAAATTCCTTTTCTAGAAAGATGGCGTGTTGAGCAACAAACATCCTTTGTTCCTCACTGTGGTAGAAGATATACCCTCGCGAATGCTTGGGATATCCAACAAACTTACACAAAACAGACCTTGCCTTGAGTTTGTCCGGTTTTTGTCTTTTGACATAGGCCGGGCAACCCCATATCTTAATAAAATTAAGATATGGTCTTTTCCCCTCCCATATCTCATATGGGGTGGTAGGCACAGATTTGGTAAGAACCCTATTCAGTAGGTATGCTGCTGTCTCCAGTGCATATCCCCAGAAGGAAATAGGTAACTCAGCTATACTCATCATTGAGCGCACCATATCTAATAGGGTGTGGTTCCTCCGTTCCGATACACCGTTGTGCTGTGGTGTATATGGAGGAGTTAGCTGAGAGAGAATCCCATTCTCTTTTAGGAAGTCCAGGAATTCATTGCTCAACTATTCACCTCCTCGATCAGATCGAAGGATTTTAATACTTTTCCCGGTTTGGTTCTCGACTTCTTGTTTATATTCTCTAAATTTCTCAAAAGCTTCTGATTTGTGTTTCATCAGGAACACATACCCGAATCTAGAGAGATCGTCAGTGAATGTAATGAAGTACGAAGAACCATCCCTGGCATGTATAGACATGGGACCGCATACATCACTATGTATCAGTCCCAAGAGTTCGGTAACTCTTTCTCTGTGTCCCGTAAACGGAGTTTTGGTCATCTTGCCTTTGAGACATGACTGGCAAGTATCATAAAATGAAAATTCAAACGGATTTAAATATCCATCCTTATGCAACTTAGCTAGTCGTGTCGTATTGATGTGACCCAGTCTACAATGCCACAAGAAGGATTCGTTCAGTTCTGAACTCTTCCTCTTGTGTGTGTTTGTTATGCTCAAAACTGTTGATTGATTTAGAACATAAATGCAATTGCACAACGTGCCTGATCCAAGCAACTTTTGGTTACGGAAAATGTTCATAACATTATCCTGTAATACAAAATCATATCCCTCTTTACTCAGTAAAGAAACCGATATAATATTGCATATCAGGTTCGGCATGTAATAGCATTCGTTCAGAACCAATGTATTACCAGTTGGCTATACAAAGTGATATTCCCCGACGGTTTTAGCTGCAACAATTGCACCATTTCCAACCCATATGTCTTTATCACCTTCTCCAAGTTCTGTACCTTTCCTAAGCCCATGTAACTGATTACATATATGGGATCCTGACTCGGTATCTAATACCCAGGACGTAGAGCAAATGGAGAAACAGTTCTCAGTAACGAACAAACCCGAAGAAAATGCATCAACATGTACTTTCATCACACGGGTGGCATAGGAATCCTGGTATTCCCCTATATCCTGTTCAGTTCTATAACTCTTATAAGAAAGAACGGAACCAACGTTCCCCAGCACAGTATAACATGCGGGTTCGGTCAATACATCCATATTATTATCTTGATTAAGGCATGAAATGGTCGCTACCTGGAGAGAGAGAGAAGAAAACACTTTAGCGTATGCTCTTGCAAGATCAGATTGGTTATTATTTTATCTAATCAGGATGGCTCCCACTGTTTTTTATCAAATCATCCTTCAAACCCTAAAAGGAAAGACTAGCCGGGATTAATTACACCCTACAACTTCGCCAATCTTTCAGCCATGCCAGTGTCGGTACTTTGAGGGAGGTTCCCCGTGCTTTCGCATGGACCTAATTAAAGTAAACCTCATTTTCCCATAGGCGTAACCCCGTTGAAACCTTTCTAGACACCTACTTGATCGGCTAATTGTCCTGTGTAAAACTCTCCCAGGAGTAACAATTACTCGCAGCGGGTATCGGGATCCAACTATCTCATAGAAGGTATGCAATCTCATTGCAAATCTCAACACTTGAAATTCCCAATAATATTTTGCCCCAAGCATCCCATGACCTTGACGGAGGTCAACAAACCATAGGGTGCAAGTCAAGTTCAACCCGTCATTTCTTGATTGAATCAAATTCATCCGCACAACCCTTGACGGAGGTCAACAAGGTCGTACGACTACCCTAATCCAATCTGCATCATATGCATAAGCAGATAAATACTAGTTAGCTACCGCACACTACGCCTTGACGGAGGTCAACAAACGTAGCACGAATACTAAGTATGACTTATATGAAATAACGGATGGCTACGACAGGTTTTTCTGAAAACCTATTGCGTAATGAACTTGATATCGTTGTAGAATCTAGTGAATTTTGAAATGGAGTGATTTTGAGGCTTTCATTAGTTTTGCTAAAGAGGTCACTCCCAGTGAAGGGATCTCGGCACTTTTCTCATCGAATAAGGTGCAGGACATATCATATATATCACTATGCAAAGAAAACTCCAAAAGCAGTCAAAAGTCAAACCGAGTGTTGTAGCATCTGCCAGTTTTGCTAAAGAGGTCACTCCCGGTGAAGGGATCTCGGCTCTTTCCTCATCGAATAAGGTGCAGGGTATATCATATATACCGCTATGCAAAGAAAAACTGTAGCTACCCTTTTGTTTGAAAATTTGATTCTACAACATCTTTAGGTTTCTTTTCTTTCATTTATCGCATTAATGAAGTCCCATCATTTAAGTCACCTAAACATCACAGATAAATACGACGTACACTTATGCCATCCGCATTCGCCTCGATGTCCCCTCATGCACCGTTAGGTTAGGTAACTAACGGCAGAGCAGGGCAGGGCTAGCGCGGGTGTAAAACATAAGTAACGTCTATATAATATATCATATATACTATATACAGTATTTATCACAGAACATCAAATGATCACATCACAGATATCGCAGTAGAAGAAACATATGAAACATTGGATATACTAGGACGTCCGTGTTTTATTTTGAGCCTCTATAAAACACGGATTCCACGGTCGCGACGAATAGCCAAACCCACACCCCTAGACCCCTACGAGAGTGGCAAGCAACCCTACCAATTCTAGAGTTAGGAGACCCGGACTCGACTCCTCGAGTTGGTCTTCCACTGGACTCTAGAACCCGGTTACTTGTGCTCTCCTCCTTGGGTCTATCCTAGTGCGGAAAAGTAAATAACATACAAATGGTGACATCGACCTCATCCCGGAAGTGCCCCAATAAAAGAATATTACATACATTTAATTTTACATGAATGAAAATAAAAACTCTCATCTCACATAAAAAAACCCCAGCTATTCAGAACGCGACGATCCAATATAACATATGCAGCAACACATAACATCACATGTCATCAACGTAAGTAAATATGCGCATCCCAATTGCCGTTGACATATAGCAACGAAACCGGCGATATCACATATTACACTTACGGTCGCAGAAAAGAAAGTGTAAAACTACAACATTTAGAATCCACAATCTCTTTAGACATCGTAAATCCGAAATATCACATATTTCACATTTCATGCCTAACCGTATGAATTCCACATATTGTATCACATTCCAGATAAATAGACAGTATTAAACTTTCCGATCGAATAATCAAATACCCAAGATTTCTTTAATAGCTCAACACTTGAGCGGAGTTCAAAATTTTCCAGAATACGTCACAGTAGCAACGGTCCAGCCGTAGAAGGGTCAAGCCAACGCCTCACATGTGGCACGCCGTACTGCCCCAAACCCTAAGGTTCAAAAGGCAGTTCAATACGGTCACATAATCGAGTTAAGGTTTGTTGTCTTCTAGAGGGTCCATCGCGTCACATGCACGTTTTTCCGAAAGATTTAAACCCGAGAAAAATTCAACACTTGAACATTTTTCGTGCCGGGAAAAATTGAGTAAATGATATCCGTTCGAACATTTTAGTACTTTCTAAATTATCCGGAATAACAAAACAAAATTAAATTCTTCGATTGAATCGACGATTACAAAATAAACCCCAAAATACTCAACACTTGAGTCAAATTAAAAATACCCATAAAATAGCAATTACATAAAAAGAAATTACAGTATAAAAATGATGGCATAGTTCCTCTGTACGGCCGCGGAAGCGCGGCCAAAGCAGGTTACGGCCGCGGTTCCGCAGTGGATTGTACGGAACATGCTATCGTTTTTCACCACAATTCTTAGAAAACCCTGCTGAATTTTTTAGGTATTTTTAATACTGAAAAAACACAGATTTTAAAAAATGTACAGAGAGGGGTTCATTTTGACGTGTTCGGGTTCGTTCGGAGTTTTAACTTCGTTAACACATCGCCTAATGCTCTAGCTAGGCTCTGATACCACTGTAGGGTTACTAGGCATACTAACAAGGCTCTACAAGGTATCGACCATACTAAAATTAAATTTTTATGTGCCGAACAACCCTAAGCAAGATCGTATACTAGAGATTAGGCGAATCATGTGCATGTAAACTATGTTTACAACTAAGTGAATACGAAATACAACCTTTGTAGATCAGTCCTTCACTTCTTTAGCTCCTTGTTAAAGTCCCTTCGCTGCGATCGTGGTTCTCCCGGACCCTTGCATGGCTTCACGAGGCGAAAGACGCGTCCTTGCTTGAAGTCTTCGAGGCCGAAGATGATCTACGTCGAGTGGATGCCAACTCAAGCTCCTACTTCACTAACTTGAGAATTAGTGAAGCAAACACCCTAAACTAAAGTGCTAGTCTAGTAGAGGATGGAGAAATAGGAAGTGGGTTCTCTTTAGAATTTTATTTCTCACAATCTTTCTCACTTTTGATCAAACCCTAGCAAGCCTTTTTTCTTTTAACAATGAAGAAGAAGAAGAAAAGAAAGAGATGAGGATAATGATCAAGTGAGTGTGCTAACCATGGTGAGTGAGTATCATATACTAACTCTTGTAGAGACTTAACCCATGGCTAAGCTTTATGGTTGGGTTAAGAAATATCCATAGTAAAAACAAATTTAGTGGAATTAGTCAATGCTTCCACAAGCTTCCACAAGCTTCAAGCATTTAGCTAATCCTCCACTAATTTTGTAATTAATTTGAATATTAAAATCCAACATAAATAAATAGCATGGTGTAAGTCTTATAAACCCAAGTCAAGTGTATCATCAACCATGATACAATAAAAGAAAACACAATTTTAATATATATATCATATATGCATTAAAGTTGTGCTCATGTGAGAAAAACCCTAAAGTGAACAAGTGTTAGTAAATGTAAACTAGTATATCTAATGTAAAATTATACACTTAATTATTAAATCAACACTTGACTTAATAATCCGGTCATATCTCATATAACCGACTAACATTCATCGTATCGACTTATCGAATCAACACTTGATTCGATAACCCGGCTATATCATATATAACCGACCGATACAAAAAGTCGCGAGAATAGAATACGGTATCACATACACGCATTACTCTCGGTCCCGCACATGTCACATATGCGCCCCTATTTCGTTTTGCCTGAGCCAATAAAACCTCTATGTAGGACTCTAAAGACTCGTCAATACGCCGGCAGCAGGTGATGATCACATCACGCACCCACAAGCCGTCAGCGGTACTAGCCGGACGTAACGGCTACCCGGGTATTGAGCGATCAGAAGATCAGCAAGCAAGCCCGCTCCAACTCCTGTAAAAGCCTGTCGGTAACACTTCCCGTACAGTCCGGTCTCCTCGTCTGATATGTTGCATATCAAGTATAGGGGTGGTAAACGTCAGACCCGAATAACCGATAAGTCGTGCCGATGTGAGGCTCATAACGGGTCGAGAAACTACTGGTAACACTTACCAGTAAATCTCTAAATCAGCCATGGCCAGGGACTTCCCTGTCACGGCCAATCGAGCACAGCGCAACATCAACCCCCAATACCGAGAGAGACGAAACCCCTCCTATCGCTCATTGTCTCTATGTGACTCGGGACTGTACCCAAAAACCACCGTTTTGCACGCCCTCATGGACGGGGTAAGGTGGAAATCAAAGCACAGTGGGAATCACACAAGTCTCTATGACGATCTCGGGTCTACAGACTAACCTGCACAAGTGTCACCAGAGAACTACCATCTAACGTAAGGTATAATACCATCTGGGAGTTCTCGGTGAGTCTGTCCAGTGTACCCAGTCTCCACTGAGCACCCGTATACCATCTCTGATGTCAAACACCAATGGATATGGGATCATCCATCACCCATCTCATGGGTCGAGAAGCGTATACGCTAGTCTACTTTGGTATATCAATGCCCTGTCTCGATATACCCACGACTAGGAACATTAAAGGATGTACTTATGGACTACCATGGCCCCACTAGTATGATCTGCATCATATTCCAGGTAGTCAAGTATACATCCTAAGGGCTTTATCAACATGTGGCTATAAGACACTATCAAGTGACATGTATACATGTTAAGATAAAGAGCAACCAGATAGCATACTATCATATCGAGCAAGAAAGTCCTCTCTATATATGTCCAAGCATCCAATATAATATACATCATCTGTACAATACTGGCCTCTAGGGCATACATACAACTAACAGTTGTATCGCCAGTTTTCGTTGCTATACATCGACGACAATCGGTGTATGCATACTTACGTACGTTGATGACATGTGATGTTATGTGTTGATGTGATATGTTATATTAGATTGTCGTGTTTGAGTAGCCGGGGGTTTTATGTGAGATGAGAGTTTTTCTTTTTCATTCATTTAAAATTCATTTGTATGTAATATTCTTTTATTGGGGAACTTCCGGGCTGAGGATGATGTCACCATTGTATATTATTTACTTTTCCGCATTAGGTAGACCCAAGGCGGGGAGCACAAGTAACCGGGTTCTAGGGTCCAGCGGGAGACCATCTCGAGGAGTCGAAACCAGGTCTCCTAACGCTAGAATTGGCAGTGTTACTTGCCGCTTTTGTAGGGGTCTAGGGATGTAGGTTTGGCTATTCATCGCGACCGTGGAATCCATGTTTTATACAGACTCGTATTAAAAACACGGACGTCCTAGTATATCCAATATTTCATATATGTTCTTCTGCTGCAATGTTCTGTGATGAGATCATATTTCTGCCTGAGACGAATGTTTACATTATATATATGAGATATATATTATATATTGTTGATTTCGTTTCATATTTGATGCTTTTGTAGCAAAATTAAAATGGGACTTCATTAATGAGATTAATGAAATAAAAGAAACCTAAGATGTTGTAGAAACTTGTTTAAAAACTGGTAGCTCTAGTTCTTGCTTTGCATAACGGTGTTCCTTGTAGAACATCCTGCACCTTATTCGATAAGGAAAGAGCCGAGATCCCTTCACCGGGAGTGACCTCTTTAGTGAAACTAGAAGATGCTACAAACTCGGTTTGTCTTTTGATTGCTTCTATAATTCTTGCTTTGCATAGTGATATTTATGAAATATCCTGCACCTTATTCGATGAAGAAAGGGCCGACGATCCCTTCACCGGGAGTGACCTCTTTAGCAAAACTAGAAAAGCCTGAAAAACACTCCATTTAAAAAAATCACTCGATTTTACAACGATATCAAGTTCATTACGCAAAAGGTTTTCTTAAAAACCTGATGTAACCCTCCGTCATTTTAGGAAGTAGAGTACTTAGTATTCGTGCTGTGTTTGTTGACCTTAGTTAAGGCACATTGTACTGTAGCTAAGTGATGTCTTCCTATATAGCATATGATGCGATTAGTTAGGACAGTCATGTGACTTTGTTGACCTTAGTTAAGGGTCATGTGGGTGGGTCTAATTAATCAAGAAATGACGGGTAGAACTTAACTAGTGCTTATGATTTGTTGACCATAGTTAAGGTCATACGTCACTTGGGGTAAAATATTATCGGGAATTTTAAGTGTTGAAATTTGCAATGAGATTGCATACCTTCTATGAGATAGTTGGATCCCGATACCCGCTGCGAGTAAGAGTTACTCCTGGGAGAGTTTTACACATTACAATTAGCCGATCAAGTAGGTGTCTAGAATGGTGTCAACGGGGTTATGCCCCTGGGAAAACGAGGTTTACTTTAATTAGGTTCATGCGAAAGCACGAGGGACCTCCCTCAAAGTATCGACACTGGCCTGGCTAAAAGATTGGCGAACTTGTAGCATGTAATTAATCCCGGCTAGTCTTTCCTTTTAGGGTTTGAAGGAAGATTTGACTAAAACAGTGGGAGACATCCTAATTAGATATATTAGATAACCAATCTAATTTTGCAAGAGCATACGCTGAGTATTTTTTTCTCTCTCTCTCCAGGTAGCGACCATATCACGCCTTAATCAAGTTAATAAACCGGATGTATTGACCCAACCCGCTTGTTATACTGAGCTGGGGAACGTTGGTCCCGCTCCAACTTATAATTGATATAAGACAGAGCAGGAAATTGGGGATTACCAGAATTCCCGTGCTGCCCAAACGAAGAAAGTGCATGCTGATGCATCTTCTTTGGGTGTGTTCATTACATAGAACTGTTTCTCAGTATTCTTTACGTCCTGAGTATGAGATACCGGATCAGGATCCCGCATATGTAATTTGTTACATGGGCTACAGAAAGGTAGAGAACTGAGAACAGGTGATAAGTTTCATGAGATAGAAATGGTTCAATTGTTGCAGCCAAGTCTGTTGGTCACTGTCACCCTGTATTACCAGAATACATTGATTCTGAACGAATGTTATTAGATACCGAACCTGATATACAACATCATATCAGTCTTTTTATTAGTAAAGAAGGATATAATTTTGTATTGTTGGATAATGTTTTGAACATTTCCTATATCAAGAGTTGATCGGTTCAGGCACGTTATCTAAAAGCATTTACGTTCTAAATCAAACTACAGTTCTTAGTATACAGAACACACACAAGAGGAAGAGTTCAGAAATGAACGGATCCTTCTTGAGATATTGTAGACTAGGTCATATCAATGCGACCCAACTAGCTGAAGTTATATTAAGATGCATATTTAAATTTGTTTGAATTTACATCTTGTGAAACTTGCCGGTCATGTCACAAAGATAAGATGACCACAGCTCTATTTATTAGAAACAGAGAAAGAGTTAGTGAACTTTTGGGATTGATACATGTTGATGTATGAAGGTCCCCTGTCTACACATGCCAAGACCGGTTCTTTGTACTTCATTACATTCTCTGATGATCTCTCAAGATTCGGACATATGTTCCTGTTGAAACACAAGTCTGAACCTTTTGAGATATTCACAAAATATAAGTTAGAAGTAGAGATCCAAAAATGGGTATAAGTATTATGTCCTTTGATGAGATCAGGGAGGAGAATACTTGAGTACGGAATTTCTGGACTATTCTAAAGGAGAATGAGATTCTCTCTCGGCATTACTCCTCCGTATACACCATAGCACGATGGTATATCGGGGCAGAGCAAACACACCCTATATGATATGGTGTGCTCTATGATGAGTACTACTGAGTTTCCTATTGGGAGTTATGCACTTGAGAAGCTGCATACCTATTGAATATGGATTCAATAGTTTCCAACGAACCTCAGCCTCTCCGCCGATCTAGTAGGGTTCCTCACCCACCTGAGAGATACTTCGGTTTCTCTATGACAGTGGGAGCGAGGATTGCATCATGAAATGATGACCCAATTAGTTTCGAGCTGGCCATCAGGAGTGGGACTCTGTAAGAATGGCTGGATGCTTAGCGATCTGAGATGGAATCCTTATACACCAACAAAGTATGGACTTTGGTTGCTTTATCTGAAGGGTTAAATCCCCATCAGGAGCAAGTATATCTTGAGAAGATTACTTGGTGTACATGGAAAAGTTGAGACTTTTAAAGCTATGCTTAAGTCCATCCAGATCCTACTTACCACTGCTACATACCATGACTACGATATCTGATGGTTGGGTGTCATGACTGCTTTTCTAAATGATGTTTTGGAAGAGAGTGTCTATAAATACACAGGCAGAGGGCTTCGTAGACAGTGGGAGCAGCGGAAACGTGTGCAAGATGTTTTATGTGATAAAGCAGGCATCGCGGAGTTGGAACATCTGTTTTGATGTGATAGTCAAAGAGTTTGACTTCATCAAAATGGTAGATGAACCTTGTATATACAAAAAGGTAGTAGAGAGTATGGTGGTGATCCTCGTAGAGTACGTGGTTGATATACTCTTGATAGGGAAGGAGATTCCTATGCTACGCTCGGTCAATCTCCGCTTATCACAAGGATCCTCCATATAGGATCAAAGTGATACCTCCTAAATCCTGGGTTTTGGATCCATGAGATAGATCTATTTGGATATTAGGATTCTCACTAGATGTAGTGAGATGGTATCAATCGATCCTGGGGAGAATCATTGGAAAGGTTCCAGGGTGATAAGGACGACTGAATGTCAGTCGCAGACATTGTCTTTACCCTCAGTGGAGGGACGGTATGTTAGAAGAGTTCCAAGCTAGATACCGTGACATACTAGACGATTAAAGGCAAGATACATCGTTACCAAAGATGCTACCAAAGAGGCAGTCTGGATATATATAAGTTCATGAGATGAACTTCGTTCCTACCATTGTGTGACAATAGAGTTATCGCTTTAGCCAAAGAACTACCGTCCCATCAGAAATCCAGATATAATTCTTTGGCAGTATCACCTGATCATGGAGATGGTTGATCTCCTGGAAGATCGAGGTTAGGAGAGTAGACACAGAGGACGACAGCGCGGATCCACTCACAAAGGCCTTTTCCCAGTAGAGACTTTTATGGGATGGTTGAGTATGAGATATTTCAACCGCAGCTAATTGTTGGGTATGTGATACCACAACAGATGGCCCTAGTGCAAGTGGGAGATTGTTAGTTATATGTATGCCCTAGAGGTCATTACTGTACATACGATATATATTGTAATGGATGCTTGGACATATATGGCGAGGACTTTCTTTCTCGACATGATAGTATGCTATCTGGTTGTACTTTATCTTAACATGTACTCTGATTGTCTCTATGTTATATGTTGATAAAGCCCTTAGGATATGTACTCGACTGCTGGGACTATGATGAGATCATACTAGTGGGGCCACGGTAGTCGACGAGTACATCCTATAGCTGTTCCTAGTCGAGGGTGTATCGAGATAGGGCATCGATACACCAGAGTAGACTAGCGTATATGCATCTTGACCCATATGATGGGCGATGGATGATTCCATATCCATCGGTGTTTGACATCAAGGATGGTGTACGGGTGCTCAGTAGAGACTGGGTACACTGGACGGACTCGCCGAGAACTCCCAGATGGTATTATACCTCACGTCAGATGGCAGTTCTCCATTGACACTGGTACAGAGTAGTCTGTTGACCCGAGATCGTCATAGAGTCTTGTGTGATTCCCACTGTGCTTTGATTTCCATCATACCACGTCCAAGTGGGCGTGCAAAAAGGTGGCTTTTGGGTACAGTCCCGAATCACATGGAGGCAATGAGCGATAGGAGGGGATTCATCTCTCCCGGTATAGGGAGTTGATGTTGTACTGTGTTCGATTGGCTATTGTTCCCCTCCGACCGGCGGCCGAGACGTGAGGACGTCATGCCTGAAGTTCGGGGCAGATGCTATTTGGTTTTATCCGTCCACCTCTCCGAAGATGCCAAGTTGATTTATGGCACCGTGTATCGGAGGTTTGGACAGATGCGGCCGATGTAGCAGACTTCGTCAGATTCCCCCTCGCTTAAGGGGTTTTTGATTGTGGGGACGCTCTTCCCTGCAGGCGCAAGCCCCTGCAGATAATTACTTTACCGCATCGCGGTAACAACTTTCTCCTTCTCCAGAATTTCACTTCGTGTCGTGTATGTTTGTTTTGTTTGTGGTTGCCCGTGGATTGTATACGGAGACTAAGTGATGTCGTCGCCCGTAGGACGTGGATTAGTCCAAATACGTATTTACTTAGATTTGGGTTTGGTGTTTTAGTTTAAGGATACGTTAGCCCCTATTTAAGGCTAAGATCAACTTAAACTTTTGTTAAGGATACGTTAGCCTGCTTGAGACTAAGATCAACTTAACGTGGTGATCTATTTAATATATGGCCGTCGGGACTCGTCACCTCTCTGACGTCGTTGAAGGATTACAACGATAGGTGTCAGAGGAGTTCATAGATGTACCCTTGAACCAAAGTTGATTTGGAGTTTTATAGTCCGTTTGAATGTTTAAGGATACGTTAGCCGTGTTTGGGGCTAAGATCAACTTAAACGGGACCGTTTAGATCCGGCAAAAGAGCATTTGGAGGGTCTATTGTTCCAGTTTAGGGACGTGGTGGTCCATGTTCCAGTTTAGGGACGTGGTGATCCATTGCCAGTTTAAGGACATGGTGGTCCATCATTAGTTTATGGACGTTTCGGTCCATCGCCAGTTTAGGGACGTGATGGTCCATCATTAGTTTAAGGACGTTTCGGTCATATATTAGTTTAAGGACGTCTCGGTCCATGAGTTTAAGGACCCCGCAGTCCATATCGATGTGTGGTCGTTGGGACCCGTCACCTCTCTGACGTTGTTGAAGGATTACAACGATAGGTGTCAGAGGAGTTCAGAGATGTACCCTCGAACCGGATGTAAGTTGATTTGGGAGAGCAATCTTGCTCAGTCAATTTAATTTGAGAACTTATGGCCATGATTCGGCTAAGTCTAGTTGAAAAATATTCAACGCTTTTATTTATCTTTAGCCTACCAGGCCTGCCCACATTTAAATAATGCATTGCATTACTTTTTATTTTTGTTTGGGCTCTGCCCATAAAGGATGCAGAGCACTGATTTGTTTTGGGCTCTGCCTATTTATAAATGATGCAGAGCATCAATTTACTTGGGCTCTGCCCTTATATTGCTTTGCAATTTATTTAAGCCTACTAGGCCTTTTTGACTTGGGCCTGGCCCTTTAACAAAAGAAATGCATTGCATTTTCAGGTGCTTTGCGCCAATCAAAGAGCGCAAGCGCTTGTGGTGACGACACGTGTCATACAAGCGCAGTGCGCTGCGCTAGTGCGCTGCGCTTGCGCTGCTGACACGTGGCACACTCTGGTGAGTTGCGCCATTTCCAGAGAGCAAGGCTCTGTTTCAAAAGAGCATAGCGCAGATGGTTCAGATGCTGACACGTGGCGCTCTCTGGTGGCTTGCACTAATCCAGGAGTGCAACAGCGCAGTTTGCATGTGTAAGGCACTATAATTTGAGAATCTTTTAGATTCTAGAACCAAAGGTTCATAAAAGAAGTGCAAAGCACTGTTTGTTTTCTTTGATCTAATTTAGTTTCTCTTGTTTTTTCTTGATCCCAAAGAACCAATGGTTCATAAGTGCAAAGAACTATTTTTCTTTTGTTTTTTATCAAAGATCATCGATCTATTTGAAGAAATTCTTCTATCTAAAAGATCTTTTACCTTTTTCTTCTTCTTGAAATTTCTTCAGAGTTTTCTCTGTTTGAAAATCTTGATTTCTCACAAAATGTTCCTCCTTTGAATTGAGGTCTAGGGTCCTTTTTATAGTGCCCATAAATTAGTTAAATTTTTTAAAGAGATCTCTCTCTGAGTGATTTGGGAAATTTTCCCCACCGTTGGATCTTTGATCTAAGGGCTTCTGTTTTACAGAAGACAATCTTCTTATTTTTTTAACAATAACAGAAAGATCTTTTTAGAATTTTAATTCTTTTTGGCGCAAGCGCCCCAGCGCGTGACACGTGTCAAGCAGCGGACAGCGCAGCGCAACTGCGCTAGTGCATCTTCGCTGACACGTGTCGCGCAGCGCAACAGCGCTAGCACATCTGCGCTGACACGTGTCACGCAGCGCTGTGCTTGCGCAACTGAAACGTTGCTTCCTTTTGTTTTTTAATAGAGCTTTGCTCTGATTGGGCGCGCTGCCTTAGGCGCTGCGCTCTCTGCGCTGGCGTGCCTGATTTTGACACGTGGCGCCCTGCGCACAGCGTAGAGGATCTGAAGCGTTGCTTCATTTATTTTAACTTTTAATTTTTACTTTAATTTTCAAAGCAGAGGTTTGCTCTGATTGGGGGAAACAGAAGCGTTGCTTCATTTCCCGCCTTGGAATTTGAACAGAGCTTTGCTCTGATTAAGGTAAACAAATGCCCCCCACCGTTGCGCTTACGTAGCCCTCTAAACGTGAGCGCGGCGGTGGCAGAATTCCAACCGTCGCGGCAACTCTTGGAAGTTGAAAGGGCATTTGATGCCTATAAATAGGACCTTTGGTCCCTTTGATGATTTTCATCTCTTCATAAGAATTTTGTCCAGAGTCCTGCTCTTTTTGCTCAAGCACTTTTAAAAGTTCAAACTTTAGAGAATTTTAGGTAAAAATATTAATTTCGGTTAAATTAAATTGATTTTAAGAGCCTTGCTCTCAATAGATCCCTGATCTAAAGAAAACCCATTTAGGGTTTCACTTAGCAGAGCTTTGCTCTAAAGGGGTCTAAAGAGGACTAAGGAGAATCCTATTAGGGTTCCATTAATAGAGCTCTGCTCTCTAAAAGATTTTTCTTGGCTTTTCTTAATTCATTAATGGAGCTTTGCTCCTTCCAAATCATATAGAAGAACTCTTAAGAATTCTTCATGGATCTTGGAAGTTAAAGATGGCATTTGGTACTATTATTATTATTATATCATTTTTTCCTAGAGCAAAGCTCTCAATGTTCTTAGGGGATTTTCCTCAAATTCTCCTCATAATTGATTTTGACAGGTGTCACTCCTGTCTATAGAGCATTGCTCTCGAGGAGTTTTAACTCTCTATACTTTTTCCTCATCGCTAATCTTCTAATGATGTCTCCTTCAGATATTATGGCGGTGCGTCTATATAGTCTGCACGAATTCATTACCTATGAGGATATCCGTGCACAGGGCCATCAACAAAACCAAGAGTTTACGGACGCCCAATGCGCGGAAGTCATGGGTCGTCTGAACGCACGCGCCGGTTGGCTGCTCCCTCGCCGTTCCGCTCTTTTGAAAGTCGTGCTGGGGGAAATCTGGAGAGCACTCCCGGGGTTCCACGAGGCCTTACCGCTCAATGCGCTGGATGATGCCAAAGACAAGGTGCATTCAGTGTACCTGTCGGGGTTGATCTCGAAGAAGTGGCGGGATAGTCTCATCGACATCCTACATCAAATTTTCCAGCAGACGACGATAGTCGCTGCTTATCGAAGGCTGGGAGGGCTTGCCGAGGATCTTGACACACAAGAGCGAGAGAGGCTGGACATAAGAATAATCAGAAAGGCCAGAAGAACTCTGGATGGCCTTACTTTTGACTTCCTCAATCCGTGCCCTAGATCTGAGGTTATTCCATTGTAATAATATTTCTCGTTTATTGCTTTATGATTGTAAGAATTTTTAGCAATATTAATGGAAAAAAATTTATCCCAGCTTGTCTTATTTTTCGTTCTGAGTCTTTTACACATGCATGAATGAGTGTGTCTTGAATGCTTGATCAAATGCCAATCAGATGTTCTTTCTGTCGCTTTTTTCTTTCTTTTAATATCAGTATGTTGTCTTAATAATACAATTGACAGATAATAGAGTAAGCATCTAGATTTCTCCAAGAGATAGGGATGGCTTAGACCGCAGGTTCAGATCTGCTGCCTAAGACTTTTTAACACTATGAGCCGTAAGGGTCTCAAAGAGACTTTTCTCCCTACGAATCGAGAGGATCTCGTAGGTGGATTTTCTCCTTAGGAATCGTGAGGATTCCTAAGTGTGTTTTCTCTTATAAGTCGTAAGGATCTTATAAGAGAATTTTCTCCCTTACAAGTCGAGAGGACTCGTAAGTGGTTGGTGAGTTGATTTGTTTGTGAGTCGAAGTATTGCTCCGACGGGGAGGTCGTTGGCTGACTTGTTTCCGAGAAGGAGGTCGTTGACTGACTTGTATCCGCGACGGAGGTCGTTGGTTGACTTGTTTCCGAGACGGAGGTCATTGGCTGACTTGTTTCCGAGACGGAGGTCATTGGCTGACTTGTTTCCGAGACGGAGGTCATTGGCTGACTTGTTTCCGCGACAGAGGTCATTGGCTGACTTGTTTCCGTGACGGAGGTCATTGGCTGACTTGTTTCCGTGACAGAGGTCTTTGGTTGACTTGTTTCCGAGACAGAGGTCGTTTGCTGACTTGTTTCCGCGACGGAGGTCGTTGGATGACTTGTTTCCGCGACGGAGGTCGTTGGCTGACTTGTTTCCGCGACGGAGGTCTTTGGCTGACTTGTTTCCGCGACGGAGGTCATTGGCTGACTTGTTTCCGTGACGGAGGTCATAGGTTGACTTGTTTCTGCGACGGAGGTCATTTGTTGACTTGTTTTCGCAACGGAGGTCATTGGCTGACTTATTTCCGAGACGGAGGTCATTGGCTGACTTGTTTCCACGATGGAGGTCATTTGTTGACTTGTTTCCGGTACGGAGGTCATTTGCTGACTTGTTTCCGCGACGGAGGTCGTTGGATGACTTGTTTCCGCGACGGAGGTCATTGGATGACTTGTTTCCGAGATGGAGGTCATTGCCTGACTCTAGGTTGTCTGTGAACCGCAGAGTCTTGGAACTGGGGACTTTTCCGTGGCTCCGATTGGTGATGTCACGTCCGTGTCCTGCTGGAATGAGGAGGAACGTCGCTGTTGGTCTCCAGGTTGTTAGTGAATCGTTGAGATTTGGCTTAGCTTTATGGCGGAGCCTGTTGGGAAGGTGTGGTTCCCTCTTTATTTGTGCTCTTGGATTGTATACAGCGATCGATGTGATCTCAACTGTAGGGCAAAAGGTTTCATATATTTGTTTTTATTGTTTTATTTCCGCGATGCTCTATCATTTCAGCTTTTATATCGCGAAGGTCGCGATTGCCCAATCATTTCGGCTATTTTACGCGGTGCCCAATCATTTCGGCTATTTATTTTATTTTTACTCCCTGCTTTTTATTGCGAGTTGCCCAATCATTTCGGCTATTTTGCATGCATACGTTTTTACTTGCTGCTTTTTATTGCAAGTTGCCCCATCATTTCGGCTATTTCGTATGCATGTGCGGCCTATTGGATTTTCGCCGTAAAACCGAAATTAAACACCGATTTCGGCATCAGCACCGCTACAACTGGGATATTGCCAGGAGAGAATCATCATCTGCCTCTGTCGATGTCGAACAAGGGTGGCTTAGCGAACAGGGTTAAGGTCCTGTCGACTAAAGCTTTTAACTTCATGAGCCGTAAGGGTCTCACAAAGGTATTTCTCCCTACAAGTCGTGAGGATCATGTAGGTGTATTTTCTCCTTAGGAATCGTGAGGATTCCTAAGTGTATGTTCCTCTATAAGTCGTAAGGATCCTACAAGAGGGTTTTCTCCTTGTAAGTCGAGAGGACTTATAAGGGTTGTTCATCATGCGCACATATCCCCAATCATGGATGAAACTTGGTTAGGGAAATGTTTATTCGCGCCCGTGGATTGTATACAAGGGTCAGTATTGAGCCACTTGTAGGGCAATATCGAAAGTTGTGGGGTTTGCTTAAACACAGGTTTAGGTCTCTGTACCTTAAGACTTTCAAATCTTATGAGCCGTGAGGGTCCCATAAGAGAGTTCTCCTTACGAGTCGTGAGGATCTCGCAAGTGTATTTTCTCCTTAGGAATCGTGAGGATCCCTAAGTGTATTGCTCCCTTGTGAGTCGTAAGGATCTCACGCGGGTGGTTTCTCCTTACAAGGTCGAGAGGACCCTGTAAGTGTCCTTTAACGAGGTTGCGCCCTCTCGTGTTTTCACAAACACTCGCCGGTAGTCCTGCTGTTTTTACTCACGGAACCCTTTCGGGTTTTCATCCGTGCCCGTTTTTCTTATGGACATACCGTTTTTTTTTGTTTTTTTTTTAACGAGGTCGCGCCCTTTCGGGTTTTCACGAACACTTGCTGGTAGCCCTGCTGTTTTTACTCACGGAGCCCTTTCGGGTTTTCATCCGTGCCCGTTTTACTTATGGACATACCGTTTTTTTTAACGAGGTCGCGCCCTTTCGGGTTTTCACAAACACTCGCCGGTAGTCCTGCTGTTTTTACTCACGGAGCCCTTTCGGATTTTCATCCGTGCCCTTTTTGCTTATGGACATACCGTTTTTATTTATTGTATTTTTCTTCCTTTTTTTTTATCTCGTCAGCCTACGGATGCTGCGGTATTAGTTTAAGGACGTTTCGGTCCGTTGTTAGTTTAAGAACGTTTCGATCCATCATTAGTTTAGGGACGTTTCGGTCCGCTATCAAGTTTTAGGACGTAGGGGTCCGCCGGGCTTTCTCTATGAATGAGCATGATGCCCCCGACACATCCAACTTTTTCGGAGCATGTGGTTGTGGTGGGCTCACCTTCTAGTTTTCAGACAGCGCGAGTTCGCCTTGTTGGTACGGTCTTCAACCCAGTTTTTGAAGACGAAGCAATCTTCGAGCGGATGACTTACTGCTCAATGGTAGGGGCAGTATTAGGATTGTTGACATCTCCCGGCTGTAGCGGACGTTTCGGATTCGGCAGATTGACTAATCCATTGCGCACTGTCAATTCAAACAGTTTCCTCGTTTTATCTCGGGGAAACGAGAAAGGACGTCCCAGTCTTTCCTCAAGTGATGAGCGGGGCGTATGTTGTTTTGGCGAACAATCGATTTTGAGTTGCTCGGCTGTTGTTGAATGTTGGCGACGAAGGTCATTTTTCCTTTTCCTTAATTCTTTTTGTTCGCTCCGTCGTTTGCGGGTCCGAGATTCTCTCCGGGTAGTATACCCTTGCACGG
The DNA here is from genome assembly GCA_030015575.1 of Agapanthus africanus. NCBI lineage: Eukaryota > Viridiplantae > Streptophyta > Magnoliopsida > Asparagales > Amaryllidaceae > Agapanthus > Agapanthus africanus. Next base: position 278,194,446 of record JASDDO010000029.1, on the reverse strand, counting down.
ATGAATGTTTTCATGACTCTTCAATTCTTTAGAGACGGATCCCTTGAAGAGAGGGTTGAAGGCTGTTTCTTCATCGAGGTCGTTCCTGTGGCAATTGCCGGCGACTCTTTTATGCTCATCTGTCGTATTTTCCCGTCGTCTACGAGCTTCCCGCTTTGTTCTGTTGATGTAATGTTTGTGAGTGACATACCCTTGCCACCAACACTTAAAGGAGTCGCAGTCTTCAGTAGCGTGTGCGATCTTCTGATGATAAAGGCAATAATTAGAATACATCTCTATTCCACCGAGAGTGTTTTCTTCCGAGGGTGGTAGCTTCATTCCCATTGATATGGCTTTAGCAAACCTTTTCCTCGTCTTGAATTTGTTTTTATCGGCAGTGGATGTCTTTTGATTTGATGGGAGTGCCTCGACTCTTTCGTCCAATCGGCGGTTTTTAGCTCCTTCCAGTATGGCCATTTCACGCTCTTGATTGGCTTTAACCTTCAGACGAATATCATTCAGGAAGGCATCGATCATCTCATCTGACGGCTGAAGGATTTCGGGTTCAGGGTCCGCCCTCAGCTTTTCAGTGCAAGGAGTATTCTCATCGTTTGTAAACGAATGGGAGATCATATGACAGCTCGCCACGTATTCCTCAGATTCATCCGACGAACTGTCTCCCTCATCTTTCTCTTGAAAGAATTGGTTGAGGAATTCTTAGAGCGTAATGGGAGTCCGTGCTTTCTGGTTGTACTCCTCCAGTGCATCAATTTGTTTTTGTAAGTCTGTTCGCTTGTCGCCCGGCTTTACGGGCTTCTTTGATTTCTTTTTCTTCTTCTTCGAAGATTTTGACGGCTGGTTGTGAGTGCTTGGGCCACTACTATCGATCTTTTGAGTTGGACGCGGCTTCAACATTCCCTCAATGATCTGAGGTTCCAACGGGTTTTTCCACCTAATTGCTGAGCATGCTTGAAGATCGTTCAGCATCCTCTTTGTTTTAGTTGATAGCACAACCTCCCATGGGGCTTCTTCGACGAGAGAGCATGTTGCCCCCGGCGTATTCATCCTCTTAGAGGTGTGGGGCTGCGGCGGATTCACCTTCCATCTGTCGGATAACGCGAACTTACCCTGTTGGTACTGGTCTTCGAGCCAATTTTTGAAGACGTAGCAATCTTCGATCGGATGACCTAGTACTCGGTGATAGGGACAGTAGTTGCGCTCGTTTACATCATTTGGTTGCGACGGACGTTTTGGCTCCGGCAGACTTATGAGTCGGTTGCGCAACGCCAGTTCGATCAATCTTCTCGTTTTATCTCGGTGAAACGAGTAAGGACGTCCTAGTCTCTCCCCAAGGGGTACCTGTCGACGCATATTATTTTGGCGGACAGCTGGTTTCGAGTTGCTCGGCTGCTGTTGAGCATTAGCGACAACGATCGCCTTTCCCTTCCCCTTCTCGTTTCGAGAGTCCGGCTTTGGAGGGGGTGGTCTATGACCCATCTGGTCCATTTGGGCCAGTTTGTCAATTAATGCCTGGAAGGTAGTCGGTTTGAAGAACATCATAAATTGCGATATGGTTGCTTGCGGATCGAGGGTTCCCACAAACATACCCACTGCAGGAGCTTCTTCAATGCGTTGCTCGCATTTTGACCACAAGTCCCACCACCGTATAGCATATTGGACCCATGTCTCACCCGGCTTCACCCTGGCATTAATCAATGCCGTTATCGGGGAACGCTCGCTGGCACTCGTGAAACGCTGGGTAAACAGCGGTTCCATCTCAGCAAAGGTCTTGATAGAGTCGTTCGGGAGCTCAGAATACCACTCGAACGCTGTATCTGACAAACTGGCGAAGCAACAATTTATCATCACCGCCAGTGTTGCCGTAAAGCGCCCTGAACTGGGCGACATGCTGGTGGGGATTTCCAGTCCCCTTATACACATGGAATTTTGGTATTGTATAGCCTGACGGGTACTTGATCTGGTTGTACTAGCCCGGATACGGCCGCCCCGTTTTTACGACCTGACCGGCTACTTCAGTCTCCTGATGAACCCGGATCTGTTGAGCTATGTATTCATCTAGGTCAGCTTTGGAGATTGCCTCCTCCTTGGCTGTTGACAGTGCCGGTGGAGGATTTGACATTTCTCCCCTATCGTCTTCAAGGACGATCGGGGGATCTTCGGTGGGAGGGTCTTGCTGAATCATCATATCCACCATGTCTTGGAACAGGAGGGCCATTTTCTTTATGCTGCCTGCTTGTTCTGCAGCCTCTTTATCCTTCTTCTCCAATATCCGGCGAAGGAATTCAGCGTCAGTTTCCTGTTCCTGACGTTCATCCGAGGACGTTTCAGGGCTTTCTTTTGGCCCAGTGAGTACGGCCATTGCGTTCATCATCTCCTGGAGCTTTTGCTGTTGCTCCTGAGCCTTGGTCATTGACCGTGTAAGCGGTTTATGACCCGTGGATGCGTGGCTGTCCTCTTTACCAGACGCCATGTAGATGGTATGAATTACCATGCCCCCAGACTTGGGACGTTTGTGCCCATCGCTTTTACGGTTCGCCTTGTTCACAGGGGCTTTTTGCGGCCTCCTTTTCTTTTGAGTGATTGACGTTGAGGGTGTCGTTGCAGTGGACACCCGAGTAACCGTTGGTTCTTTCGACCTGACAGAGTAGTCTTCCTCCTGCCGGACCTTCGTCTTTTTCTGTCGGCGGAGATAGTTTTCATCAATCTCCGACTCTTGGACCTGTCGCAAGACCTTGTAAATTTTAGAGGACAGCCGGTGAGGGGGCTGCTCTAGCTTCGTTTCCGGAATTCTCTTCGCAGGTGGAGGAGATCTTTTTAATGTAGCGGTTGGAGAGTTCTTACGTACCCTCCTCAGCAGTTCAAAGCTGTTCCCAGTTGGAACAGCAGCGTTGACTTCTACCACTGGAGCCGGTGGAGTTAGCCCTGAGGGGGAGTTGCCCCCTGCCTTCCTCACTCGTGGCCAATGGCGACGTCGAGCATGACGAGCCGTTGGGACTGGCTCGGAGATAGAGACAGCTTCTTTTTGCCCCCTGTCTGAATGATGCGCCGCTGGTGTTAACCTCTTAAAGACTGAGGTTGTCCTTTGAGGGATGATATTCAACCCGTCGAAGATAGATCCTCGAGCAGGGGCAGGAGCAGGAATAGTCAGTCTTGAAAAGACTGACTCTTTGACAGGGGAAGCCGCCTTGACGACTTCTGGAGCAGCGGCTATTGCCTTCCTTGGGACAGCCATTTTAGAGTTCATGGGCTTCCTAGCGGGCCCCTCATAGTTCTGATCCAGCCTGGCGAAGACAGAGGCTGTTGATTTGGTAGTGGACGACCCGTTGACAGGGGCCGTCGCAGCAGTGAGCCGGTCGAAGACCGACTTTTTGTTCGCTTCTGGTGCAGACATTGGCATAGAGAAGCTTGCAGGTGGGATCATAGTCCCGAAAAACAGGCTGGTGGTGGCCTGGGTCACCTGTTCTACCGGCAGAGTGAGGAAGGAGGCCGCTTGAGGCCCATATGCTACACCTCCAGGTGAGGTGGAGCGTCCGTTGCAGTGGCACTTCAAGCAGTTCATGCAGTTAGAGGCCATTGATGCTTGAGTTCTACGCCAGGCAAAAGACCAAATCTTAGTAACTTGAAATCCAAAGGCAACCGTTAACAAACCGCGATTGGTTCGGGAAGACGACACACGAAGTGTGGAGTGGAAAGAGGAAAAGGTCCCACCGGGCATGCCAGAATCTGTTCCCCTCCGAACGGCGGCCGAGACGTGAGGACGTCTTGCCTGAGGTTCGGAGTAGATGCTATTTGGTTTTATCCGTCCGCCTCTCCGAAGATGCCAAGTTGATTTATGGCACCGTGTATCGGAGGTTTGGACGGATGCGGCCGATGTAGCAGACTTCGTCAGATTCCCCCTCGCTTGAGGGGTTTTTGATTGTGAGGACGCTCTTCCCTGCAGGCGCAAGCCCCTGCAGTTAATTACGTTACCGCATCGCGGTAACAACTTTCTCCTTCTCCAGAATTTCACTTCGTGTCGTGTATGTTTGTTTTGTTTGTGGTTGCCCGTGGATTGTATACGGAGATTAAGTGATGCCGTCGCCCGTAGGACGTGGATTAGTCCAAATCCGTATTTACTTAGATTTGGGTTTGGTGTTTTAGTTTAAGGATACGTTAACCCTATTTAAGGCTAAGATCAACTTAAAATTTTGTTAAGGATACGTTAGCCTGCTTGAGACTAAGATCAACTTAACGTGGTGATCCATTTAATATATGGCCGTCGGGACTCGTCACCTCTCTGACGTCGTTGAAGGATTACAACGATAGGTGTCAGAGGAGTTCAGAGATGTACCCTTGAACCAAAGTTGATTTGGAGTTTTATAGTCCATTTGAATGTTTAAGGATACGTTAGCCCTGTTTGGGGCTAAGATCAACTTAAACGGGACCGTTTAGATCCGGCAAAAGAGCATTTGGAGGCTCTATTGTTCCAGTTTAGGGACGTGGTGGTCCATGTTCCAGTTTAGGGACGTGGTGGTCCATCATTAGTTTAAGGACGTTTCGGTCCATCGCCGGTTTAGGGACGTGATGGTCCATCATTAGTTTAAGGACGTTTCGGTCCCATATTAGTTTAAGGACGTCTCGGTCCACAAGTTTAACGACCCCGCAGTCCATATCGATGTGTGGTCGTTGGGACCCGTCACCTCTCTGACGTCGTTGAAGGATTACAACGATAGGTGTCAGAGGAGTTCAGAGATGTACCCTCAAACCGGATGTAAATTGATTTGGGAGAGCAATCTTGCTCAGTCAATTTAATTTGAGGACTTATGGCCATGATTGGGCTAAGTCTAGTTGAAAAATATTCAACGCTTTTATTTATCTTTGGCCTACCAGGCCTGCCCACATTTAAATAATGCATTGCATTACTTTTTATTTTTGTTTGGGCTCTGCCTATAAAGGATGCAGAGCACTGATTTGTTTTGGGCTCTGCCCATTTATAAATGATGCAGAGCATCAATTTACATGGGCTCTGCCCTTTTATTGCTTTGCAATTTATTTAAGCCTACTAGGCCTTTTTGACTTGGGCCTGGCCCTTTAACAAAAGAAATGCATTGCATTTTCAGGCGCTTTGCGACAATCAAAGAACCCAAGCGCTTGTGGTGACGACACGTGTCATACAAGCACAGTGCGCTACGCTAGTGCGCTGCTGACACGTGGCGCACTCTGGTGAGTTGCGCCATTTCCAGAGAGCAAGGCTCTGTTTCAAAAGCGCATAGTGCAGATGGTTCAGATGCTGACACGTGGTGCTCTCTGGTGGCTTGCGCTAATCCAGGAGCGCAACAGCACAGTTTGCAAGTGCAAAGCACTATAATTTGAGAATTTTTTAGATTCTAGAACCAAAGGTTCATAAAAGAAGTGTAAAGCACTGTTTGTTTTCTTTGATCTAATTTAGTTTCTCTTGTTTTTTCTTGATCCCAAAGAACCAATGGTTCATAAGTGCAAAGCACTATTTTTCTTTTGTTTTTTTTATCAAAGATCATCGATCTATTAGAAGAAATTCTTCTATCTAAAAGATCTTTTACCTTTTTCTTCTTCTTGAAATTTCTTCAGAGTTTTCTCTGTTTGAAGTTCTTGATTTCTCACAAAATGTTCCTCCTTTGAATTGAGGTCTAGGGTCCTTTTTATAGTGCCTATAAATTAGTTAAATTTGTTAAAGAGATCTCTCTCTGAGTGATTTGTGGAATTCCCCACCGTTGGATCTTTGATCCAAGGGCTTCTGTTTTACAGAAGACAATCTTCTTGTTTTTTTAACAAGAACATAAAGATTTTTTTAGAATTTTATTTCTGTTTGGCGCAAGCGCCCCAGCGCGTGACACGTGTCAAGCAGCGGACTGCGCTAGCGCATCTGCGAGCACAACTGCGCTAGCGCATCTGCGCTGACACGTGTCACGCAGCGCAAAGCGCAGCGCAACTGCGCTGACACGTGTCGCGCAGCGCAGTGCTTGCGCAACTGAAGCGTTGCTTCTTTTTGTTTTTTAATAGAGCTTTGTTCTGATTGGGTACGCTGCCTTAGGCGCTGCGCTCTCTGCGTTGGCGTGCCTGATTTTGACACGTGGCGCCCTGCGCGCAGCGCAGAGGATCTGAAGCGTTGCTTCATTTATTTTAACTTTTAATTTTTACTTTAATTTTCAAAGCAGAGCTTTGCTCTGATTGGGGGAAACAGAAGCGTTGCTTCATTTCCCGTCTTGGAATTTGAACAGAGCTTTTCTCTAATTGGGGTAAACAGCTATAACTGGAAATCCCTGGCCAGGGTTGCTGAGATTTACTGGTAAGTGTTATCAGTAGTTTCTCGAACTGTTATAGACCTCATATCGACACGACTTATCGAGCCACTGGGGTCTGACGTTTACCAACCCTAGGCGAGATATGCAACATATTAGACGACGAGACCGGACTATACGAGAGTGTTACTGATTGGATTCGCAGGAGAATGCACAGGCTTGCTTGTTGATCTTCTGATCGCTCAATACCTGGGTGGCTGTTACGTTTAGCTGACCGCTTGCAGCTTGTGGGTGTTTGATATGATCATCACCTACTGCCGGCGTATTGATGATTCTTTAGAGTCCTACACAGAGGTTTCTTGACTCAGGAAAAACGGAGTAGGGGCACATATGTGATATGTGCAGGACCGAGGATAATGCGATATGAGATACCGTATTATATTCTCGCGATATTTGATATCAGCCGGGTCATCGGATCAAGTGTTGATTCGATGAATCGGTAAATGAGATATTAGTCGGTTATATGCGATATAGCCGGATTTTCGGATCAAGTGTTGATTCGATAATTTAATGTATAATAATATATATGATATATTAAATTACATTAACTAATATAAGCTCACTAAAAGATTCTTTTTCTCACTCGGGTAATACATTGATATATATGCGATTTATGTTAATTGTATTATTTTATTTTGTTACAATAAATATTATATATGTGATATATAATATTGTAACATGATATGATAACTAATGCAACATGATTAGTGGAGATTAAACAAGGTTCGGGTTTGATTTGGTTTAGTTCATTCATGAACCTTCTAGAAGGTTTCATTTTGTTTTGTGTTAAGATATTTATAAGTGACTCATCTTTAGCCTAACCCAAACCCTTCACCCTTGGTTAATTCTCTACAAAGGTTTAGCAACCATGGTTGCATTATTCATCATTATCCTTTCATTATTCAACACAAAAGGTTTAACAATTCATTTATTCATCCTCTTCTTCCTTCTTCTTCCTTTCATGGAAAAAGCTTTCTAGCTTTTTTCCAAGTGATGAAAATGAGTGAGAATAAGAAAATAAATGAGAGCAAAAATCCTACTTCATCATCCTCATCTACCCTTGCCATTTAGATGAGTGTGTTCATATCATTTTATGAGTTAGAGCTTGTGTTAATGAAACTTCAAGATAGATCATCTTTGTTATCGAAGATCGGAAGCAAGCTTGCATCTTTCTCCTCGTGGAGCCTCTCGAGAGTCCGGAACACGATGATCGCAGCGAAGGGACCTCAACACGGAGCTTATGAGGTGAAGGACCGGATCTACAAAGGTTGTAATCCCTCTCACTATGTGTTAAAGTGTTTAACATGCTTGTTTTCGCATAAACTCTAGTTTAAAGATCCGGTTTTGGGTTGTTCGGCACGGCTAAAATTAAAATCGGGCATGGTTGATGCCTCGTAGACCCTTGTGAGCGTGCCTAGAAACCCTACACTTTGTGCATGAATGACCCTTACTAGTCTTTTGTCTCTCGAACTGGTAGGCAGCACCTGACGGATGGTGAGCGGAGCCCGTATTTTTATCCGTTGTTAGCAGTTGTCCTGAATTTGTCGTGACTTTTCATGATTTTCATTGTTTTGGGCTGAGAACTTGTAACCTGCAATTATGTAGCAAACACGGATCAAAAGTACCTATCTATATGCAATGCGTTCAAGAATGGGCGGTATAAAAGTGCAAAATTCTGATATGAACATGTGTCGAGGTGAATGTCTGCACGTCCGTCGTTTCTATATCAGCGACCTAAGGTAAGTGAACCCCTCACTCGCTTATACATGCTAATATTATACATATTAGATTTACATGCTTATTTAAACTATATATATGTGTGAATTTGTAGTAAGTTATCGTTCGACGACGTCCGTTATTGTTCGGATTTGATGTGATATTGTTTGGAACTAATTTTAGATCCCAATTCTAAATGCGTAGGGAATATAATGATCGAAATCACATTCAAGTCAAAATCAGATCCCGATAGTTCTTGATATGTTGTGCTAAGTGCTCGATGCAAAACCCTAAAACAAAACCTATTTTAAAACGCTGGAATTTATGATCAACGAATTCATTTACTAATTAGTGAATATCGTGTAGAAATTTTAGCTAAAAATATCGAGGTTACAATCATGAAATGACACCCCCGAGAGGCGGCGTTAAATCTAGAATTTATCGCACATGTCGCATTATAAAATTCATAGTAAATTTAATACAACTAGTAATGTTAAGTTATAAGGCTCATATCGAAGATAATTAAATAACCTATAAACCTATATAAGTTGTTGCTCAATATTTTCATTTTAAGATAATGAAAATTGGAGAGAAATACGGCTCTGGATTGCAGTCCAGAGCGGTTTTTACTATCGTTACTTATTTTTAATCCCTTGTATATTCCTGTACATACTTGATAATATGTGGAGACCTATATAGTTGTGTAGAAAATTGAGTTAGCTAACTTTTGGTACTAGTTTTAGTATAATAAATTGTGGTTTCATATTTTAAAAGTATTTTAAACCATCAATATGTCCTGCTGTTTTCTGCAGTGATAATTTATACGTTTCAACCGTAAAATGGTCATAACTCCCTGTATACAACCGGTATTATTGATCCATCTGTTGCGTTGGAAACTTAACTGATAAATATATATTTTATTGAACTGTAGTTCCCTTTAATTTGTAAGTCTACGGTAGCACCCCGGCCGTCTAACAAACGCCAAATGCGGAACAAAAACTTTTAACTGGTGCTATCGTATACTATAACCCGGATCTGCCATTATTGCTAAACTAACAAACTGTAAAGAGAGTAGAAAGGTTATACTGAATGATCTGAGTCCTTCGTTCTTTAACCATCATCCCATGCTCTATTGCGGCTGCTCTGATCTCGTCGATCTCCGATCTGCTCGTCCAGGTGGCACCACGTCAACGATTCTTTAAACGGGCTCCCGCCTCGGACTCGAGGCAACTCGGTCATCAAGTTTGCTAAAAGAGATGACCAAGATGGATGTAGAGTATGAGTAGAATACTTTGTCTCACTTCGTCCAAAGCCGTGTACGATCGGTTAATGAAATTGCCACTCGAAATGAAATGGAATGAGAAATGAGTTATCAAATTTCCATACACTCAAAACCATAGTCTTTTTCCAAAAAATGAAAATCTCTCTCTTTCTCACAAGGGGCCGGCCATATAAGGAGGTGGGGGAGTGAGTGTAGGAGAGGGGAAGGTGACAATAAGAGAAATATCTAGTATGAACATAATTAATGAAAAAGATGAATTACTAACCTAGTCACCTTGCATTTAATTGAACCATTAAATGCAACCAATGAAACAATAACACCACTCTACCCTAGTCACCACCTTCTAGAAGCCTCTAGAAACTTCCACACTCATCTCAAGAAAAGATAAATCCGTATTTAACCAAATGTTAAATACGGCTGATAGAAAACTGGAAACTGGCAACTTCCAAAAGCGATCCCGAAACGAATTTCAGGATAACCCCGTAACAGTATAAACATACCCGCATTTATATTACGACCGAATACAAATGCAACTGAGACAAAGATCTTATATCTACTCAATATAATACTCGGACCCGGCTTAAACCAAAGCCGACCAGTATCATCTGCCCGAAATATGACACATGCGTAAACGCATATGCATTTTTCGAACCCTGCCATAAAACCATACGGCCTCTACAACGTTTTGCCCGAACTTGGGAAACTGTCTGTGGGGGACTCTAATGACTCGTCAGTACCCTGGCAGTGGGTTTAACCACAAGCCGTCAGCGGCACTAGCTGTGCGTAACGGCTGCCCATGGACTGACCTCAAGGGATGCCGATGAGCGAACTCATCCGGAAACCCTACTGAGCCTAAACGTGACAATGTATATACAGTCCGGTCCGTTCGTTTATGAGTATCGCATATCTTTCTAGGGGACTAGTAAAGTCAAACCCCCAATAGCAGTATAAGTCGTGTCGGAGTGTATCCCAAAAACACCCTGAGATACTACTGGAGTACCTACCAGTAAATCTCCTGCCACGGCCGTGGGCTTTGTGTAATGGCTCTCCTAGACACAGCACGATCTCACCCCCAATACCGGGAGAGACGAATCCCCTGCCGATCCGCTCACATGCCTCCATGAGGCTCGGGACTGTACCCAAAAACTATCTGTTTGCACGACTCCTTTGAGCCGTGGTAGGGTAGAATTCAAAGCACAGTGGGAACTCACACGAGACAAATGACGACCTCAGGTCGATGAACTAACCTGTACACATGTCACCAGGGAACTGCTATCTGACGATATGTATAATACCAACTAGAAGATTCCCGGCGAGTCCTGTCCGGTGTACTCATAACCTAATGAGCACCTGTATACATCTTAGGTGATCCAACTGACACCAGTGGATTGTGAGACTGGCCACCGCCTCTCGTCGGGGTCTCGACTGTATACACTAGTCTACTTCGGAGTATCGATGCCCTGTCTCGAAACTCCCACGACTAGGGACCACAATTAAGGATATGCTTATAAACCACCCAACTCTCACGTATATGATGTCCATCATACTGTTGGTAGTAAAGCAAGATCCTAAGGGCTCTATCAAAGTGTAACAGTGATCAGTCACCTGAACCTGTACAAGACTGATAAAGGCAAACCAGATAGCATACTATCATCTCGAGTAAGACTGTCCTACCGGTATATGTCCTCCGCAATCATTGCTATCACGTACCTACGATCCAATAATTGACTCTGAGGGCACTATATCCAACAATCTCCCACTAGCACTCAAGGCTAATTATTGCGATGTCGACTACTCACAACCTGTGTGAAACCGAACATCCAACTCCTCTACTAATCAGTTTCACAAAGCCCGTTTGTAAAACTATTGTGTTCGAGAAATAGCCTCAGAGAGTGGATCCGCCATGATGTTTCTTTCTATATCTCTCTTAATCTCAAGTTCGCGGAGAAAGCCATCTCCCGAATTGAGTAATACCTGTCTTAGAATATGTCTGGATATCTGATGGGACCTAGTTCATAAATGAACTCCAAATCCAAACTTCTTAGACTGTATCGATCACTGAACCTAATCAGTATCTGGCACCATGCCACCCACAGTATCCTCTTGGACCACCTGTCCATAATACTGTCCCTCGTCAGAGGGAAAACTATAACTCTGACAATCACTCTGTCAACCATGTCACCTTTGAAGCTTGGAATGATAACTGTCTCCCGAAGGAGGCTGCCGTCATCAAATCCGTAGAACATGCACTTATATTCTAAAACTGCTTCCTTATGTTTCTCCAGGATTGGATTAATACAAACTTATTGCATCTAGTGCAAAAAAAACATCTGGTGTGGTACTTGACATCTCACGATTGACTCAATTGCCTAAGCAAGTGATCTGCCAATCTTGCACATTCCTCTCCCCTTCAGTCTGTAAGACACCTTTAGAGAGGGTGACTCCATCACCTGCAGGTACACCACCATGCCAGGAGTCAACTATTCTAAAAACCATTAGAATACTGTCAAAGTACCCACATTGGGAAACTACCCAAATCCAGATCTAAAACCATAGATCTAAAAACCAGAATGTCTGATATTATATCCATATCCTGTCTGGAGAAACAACTGTGTGACGACCACAGTACAACCGATCGTAGTGTAGGAATTTTACTTCCTACTTTGTGTATGTCATCCAAATACCAAGACATCACACCCTACTACCTTCTTAACAGATCCGTCCCCTATTCTGATGAAGTCAAACCCATGACTGTCACATCAAAACTAGATGATCTATCTCCGCTATATCTGCTCTAGTCTACAAATAAACATAAGCTACTTGCCCACTATGCTTTCGCTGCTTCCACTGACTACAACAACCCTCTGGCAGAATAATATACACGTACACTTCTAAAGCTAGTTTAGAATGATGCTATACTTATCCTCCTGCCCGGTCTCATAGTCTGGAACAACAGTAGTGTCAAGTCTGGGTAAACAAGAACCTCCTTGTCACCTTCCTTGAGGCTACCGAAGTACCTCTCGGGTGTCTGAGGTTACCCACCATATCTGCGGAGTGGCCAATGGAATGTCAAACCAGATTGAATCTTTAGGTTCTTATCAAATTTTCAGTAATCGTTTTGCGGTTCTGGAATCGCTTCCAGTTCTACCATACTCCCACTACTGTTTTCTGAAAAAATCCATTTTTATTAAAACTGTGGCGAGTCAAGAACAATATCACTATTGATCTTCCAGATTGTAGAAAGTCAACCCTCGACATAGCCTGGGCCAACCCACAAACTGCCATTAAAGAAACGTGCCCTGAGTTATCCAGAGTCTGGTTTTAAGCATAAGCCGGACAACTCCCCGTACCTTAACATCGTTAAGATATGAACCATTCTATATCCAATATAGAAACTTTGGCACTTATTTAATTGGAACCAGATTCAATCATGCAGCTGTCTCCAGTGCATATCAACTTAATGGAGAGAGGCTAATCAGCATTACTCAACTTAGGAATCCATCCAATTATGAGTAACCTGAAAGAGAAACAAGTTTCTCAAAACCATTACTATCATCTGAATACCAATCACAAGAATCTACATCTTCGATCTCTTTGAAGAATCCCGATACTTGTGACATCAGGTTCTCTACTTTATTCTTATACCCACAACTTCTAAAAACTTACACCTTGTATTTCTACGAAATACTTGTCTAAAAACTAGAGAAGTCATAAGTAAACAGAACATAGTATGAGGACCTACCCCTTTGTCCTGATGGACACTGGACAACATACAATACTCTGTATAAGTTCGCTGAGTTGAATAACTCAAAACCTGTGCGTCGTAGGTTGAAAAACTGTACCAAGGCGATTTCCTCAAATATCACCAATTACAACGAATTCCGATATAATGAGGATAATTACCTAATTCCCAATAACTTGCTCCCACTCATCATCTTAAAAACCATACAGATATGAGAATGAAACCTGGTAAATACATATCCTTGGAGTAAGTATCTAATCGGGAAAACAGTTTTCCTTTAACAATGCACTGAAACATGAAAATGTTTCGTAGGGGTATCCTTGTATTCCTAGCAATGCCTCTTCTATAATCCAATTCATGACTTTAACCGTATATTTCTTTGCCTTCTCTCCAAATCCCTTTATTTGTCTTTAGTCGTTACCTTCTGTACACCTTCGTTAGACTAAATGGTTTTCTTCCTTCCCTACCATTCGGCACCAGCCTATGGTTCGGAAGAAGACTATCCAGTAAGCATAATAGGTGTACCTTCCTAATCCTAGGAGTACTCGCAACTTGAGAGAAGGTGATGATAAAAGACTACTGAATAATACCTTATTCGATTAAAGGTGAAATAGGAGTGGCGATGAAGTACGCGGTTTGGTCGTGAATGATATCAGTCGCAATTTACTTTGCCCTCTTTCTAATCCCTTTATTTTTTCTTTACATATTATCTTCTGTACACTCTACTTAGGCTAAGTGGTTTTCTTCATTCCCTACCTTTCGGCACCTGCCTATGGTTTGGAATAAGACTATCCAATAAGCGTAATAGGTGTACTCTCCTAAACCAAGGAGCCCTCGCAACCTGAGAGAGGGTGATAATAAAAGACAACTGAATAAACCAATTCTATTTCTCCTGAACCTGGATCCATCCTTGAAGAAGTCCCTTCGAGTTCGTATATAACCATACGATGGATCTATCTAATGGAAGTGGATGTCCGTAGTAATACGGGGTGTTCTGAGAAATCCAAAGGGTAAAAGAAGGAGTGGCAATGACTTATGCAACTCAGACAATCCAAAAGTCAGTATTTTAAGAAGGTTCGGTCAATTTGGTAACTGAGTCATAGTCTAGGGTCGGTCAAAGGTCGCTGCCAAAGAGAGAGAGAAAAGAAACACTCTGCGTGCACTCTAACCTAGATCAGAATGGTTATCACTTTATCTAATCCGGAAACCTCCCATTGTCCTGTCAAATTCTCCTCTAAACCTGAAAGAAGAATCAATCTGGATCACCCGAAGAGTAAACCAACTCATCAGTGGTAATCGGGATCCAACTCTCATCGCATGATAACGTGACGGAATACACTCACGTTACTCACACTCCAGAAGGTATGCGCATACTTGGCAAGTTTCAGTTTCTTTAGAAGCTCCCGATATGATTTTTGCCCCATGCTCTTATGACCTTGGCTTTGGTCAAAATGTCATAAGTCACATGCCAAGTTCTATCCGTCACTATCTTGTCAATTTGAACCCACCGGCACATGCTCCTGACTTTGGCCAATCGGCAGAACGCTGTCCCAAACCAACTCATCAATCTATGCAACAATTGAATACCCAGCAGCTACCAAACACTATGCCTTAACTTTGGCTAAAATGCATAACTTGAATACTACTGAATACCCAAAAGAAATGACGGAGGGCTACGGCTGTTTTTTGGCGAAAAACCTTTAACGTAGTGAACTTGATATCGCTGAAGGAACCTGATAGCTTTTTATAAATATATAGTGGCGAAAACCTTTTGCTAAAGAGGTCACTCCCGATGGAGGGATCTCGGCTCTTTCCTCGTGGAATGAGGTGCAGGATATTCCACTGAATACCGCGATGCAAAGCAACTTGTAATCGACTATAGTGAAGTTATTACCCTGATATAAACTTCTGCCCAAGGGGTCATTCCCGGTGAAGGGATATCGGCCCTTGCCTCGTCGAATGAGGTGCAAGATATTCACACCGAATACCGCTATGCAAAACAAAAGGAAACGTCTTTGTAATAACACTTTCAAAATTGTTCCAACAACTCCAAATAGGTTTGTATTCCTTTGCATTGATCAGAATCAACGCAGTCCCATCATCAATCACACCAGAAAAGAACGAAAATAAAATGTACGTATATGCCATCCGCATTCGTCACTGGGTCCCGTCATCATCCGTTAGGTTACTTAACTAACGACAGAGCGGGGACTGGACTAGCGCGGCTGCAAAACATATACAACATCTAATAGTATATATACCAATATACAATAATCGCTCCAGGCGTGATAATATGCAACATTACAGAAAAGTAATAAGCGTCACAGAACAATACAGATAATCTGGGATCCCCGGGTTTCACAGAGCCGCTGCTGAAACCCGACGTTCCCCTAGTCATGTGGATAGCCTGTGCAATGAAACCTAGACCCCTACGGGTGTGGCAAATTACCCGCCAAAACCTGAAGCGAGGTAGTCCCCCACAGCATAGTGAATGGAACACCCGGTACTTCACGGAATCCGGTAAATTGAGCACCCCTCCTTGGGTCAACCTGAACCCCCTACGAGTGCGGCGAATAGTTTGCCAATTCTAGAGTGAGGCCCCTCTGCCTCTCAAAGCTATGAGATGCGGACCCATTGCCCTCCAGAACCCGGCTATCCGTGCACTCTGTCGCGGGGTAAACCTAGTACAGAAATGAAAAATAGTACAACAGGTACATCGACCTCAACCTGGTCGTGCCCTAAAAGAATATTATACAACAGGCAGTGACGGCAGTCCACATGTTGGACGCTCGCCCTACAATATCAAATGTACAAATAAATCCAAACTGCACTACCATTGCACACGGCTATCCACCACGACAAATCCGCAACATCACAGCACAGCACAGAACATCAACGCGAATGTCACGTTCGCAAACCTGTCTAAAAGAACTATAGCAATCAGACGCGGTTTACCGATCAAATGACATTCCCGGTCGGAGATATAATATAAGTACTGAAAACTAACATATTTAAATTTCGATCGACTAAATATCATGAAGTGGGCCCCACGAACATCTGCTGTATAGTAACAAAATCTGGGCCCAAAACATATATACCAAAAACCCTAATTTCCAGAAGAGAAGCTACTGTACAAATTTGGGTCAATGATTCAACATAACGGCCGCGGATGCGCGGTCAAACCCTAGGTTTGACCGCGATTCTGCGGCGTTCCTGTTGAGTCACGTGGCCAAATTTGTACCACGTGCTAATAAAAGCCTGCTGAATTTTCTGTGATGTGTAAAATTATTTTTAGAACCCTTTTAAAATCAACAGAAACTCAGAACTTGAAAATTGTAGTTTTTGTTATACGGTCCGATCGATATTTTAAACGCGTTAACACAAGTTAGTATAGCATAATGGTGAGGCTCTGATACCACTGTAAGTCTACGGTAGCGCCCCGGCCGTCTAACAGACGCCAAATGAGGAACAAAAACTTTTAACTGGCGCTATCGTATACTATAACCCGGATCTGCCATTATTGCTAAACTAACAAACTGTAAAGAGAGTAGAAAGGTTATACCGAACGATCCGAGTCTTTCGTTCTTTAACCATCATCCCACGCTCCGTTGCGGCTGCTCTGATCTCGTCGATCTCCGATCTGCTCGTCCAGGCGGCACCACGTCAACGATTCTTTAAACGGGCTCCCGCCTCTGACTCGAGGCAACTCGGTCGTCAAGTTTGCTAAAAGAGACGACCAAGATGGATGTAGAGTATGAGTAGAATACTTTGTCTCACTTCGTCCAAAGCAGTGGACGATCAGTTAATGAAGTTGCCACTCGAAATGAAATGGAATGAGAAATGAATTATCAAATTTCCATACACTCAAAACCATAGTCTTTTTCCAAAAAAATGAAAATCTCTCTCTTTCTCACAAGGGGCCAGCCATATAAAGAGGTGGGGGGGTGAGTGTAGGAGAGGGGAAGGTGACAATAAGAGAAATATCTAGTATGAACACAATTAATGAAAAAGATGAATCACTAACCTAGTCACCTTGCATTTAATTGAACCATTAAATGCAACCAATGAAACAATAACACCACTCTAACCTAGTCACCACCTTCTAGAAGCCTCTAGAAACTTCCACACTCATCTGAAGAAAAGATAAATCCGTATTTAACCAAATGTTAAATACGGCTGATAGAAAACCGGAAACTTGCAACTTCCAAAAGCGATCCCGAAACGAATTTCAGGATAACCCCGTAACAGTATAAACATACCCGCATTTGTATTACGACCGAATACAAATGCAACTGAGACAAAGATCTTATATCTACTCAATATAATACTCGGACCCGGCTTAAACCAAAGCCGACCAGTATCATCTGCCCGAAATATGACACATGCGTAAACGCACGTGCATTTTCCGAACCCTGCCATAAAACCATACGGCCTCTACAACATTTTGCATGAACTTGGGAAACTGTCTGTGGGGGACTCTAATGACTCGTCAGTACCCTGGCAGTGGGTTTAACTACAAGCCGTCAGCGGCACTAGCTGTGCGTAACGGCTGCCCATGGACTGACCTCAAGGGATGCCGATGAGCGAACTCATCCGGAAACCCTACTGAGCCTAACAGTGACAATGTATATATAGTCCGGTCCGTTCGTTTATGAGTATCGTATATCTGCCTACGGGGCTAGTAACGTCAGACCCCCAATAGCAGTATAAGTCGTGTCGGAGTGTAGCCCAAAAACACCCTGAGATACTACTGGAGTACCTACCAGTAAATCTCCTGCCACGGCCGTGGACTTTGTGTAATGGCTCGCCTAGACACAGCACGATCTCACCCCCAATACCGGGAGAGACGAATCCCCTGCCGATCTGCTCACGTGCCTCCATGTGGCTCGAGACTGTACCCCAAAACTACCTGTTTGCACGACTCCATTGAGCCGTGGTAGGGTAGAAATCAAAGCACAGTGGGAACTCACACGAGACAAATGACGACCTCAGGTCGATGAACTAACCTGTACACATGTCACCTGGGAACTGCTATCTGACGATATGTATAATACCAACTAGCAGATTCCCGGCGAGTCGTGTTCGGTGTATTCATAACCTAATGAGCACCTGTATACATCTTAGGTGATCCAACTGACACCAGTGGCTTGTGAGACCGGCCACCGCCCCTCGTCGGGGTCTCGACTGTATACACTAGTCTACTCCGGAGTATCGATGCCCTGTCTCGAAACTCCTACGACTAGGGACCACAATTAAGGATATGCTTATAAACCACCCAACTCTCACGTATATGATGGCCATCATACTGTTGATAGTAAAGCAAGATCCTAAGGGCTCTATCAAAGTGTAACAGTGATCAGTCACCTGAACCTGTACACGACTGATAAAGGCAAACCAGATAGCATACTATCATCTCGAGTAAGACTGTCCTACCGGTATAGGTCCTCCGTAATCATTGCAATCACGTACCTGTGATCCAATAATTGACTCTGAAGGAACTATATCCAACATGATTCTGAACATAATTCATAACAAACTGCGTTTGAAGTTAGACTTCCAGTTTTGAAACTGGAATTCCAGCAGCTTGCATCCATTTTAAAATGAACGTAACTCCATAAAAAGAATGCCTATTGAGATGAAACCAATTTTACTGGTTATATAAACGCGTCTACTCTTTGTGACTTTTATATCATTTTACCAGATTCTTCACGTATGATTTATAATGAATTTTGTAAACTGAATGTCTCTGGCTATCCTTATTTAGTTGTAGTTCATTTAATGCATTTCCACCATATCGTGTGATTACTTTGCAACTATCGATTAGTGACTATTTATTCTGATACCCTAATGATTGTATTGCATTGTCGAGTAATAAGTGTTATCGATTGGATTGTGATAAGTACATCGGTGAAAGAGATTAAAAGCGAGCCTGATATAAGTGAAAGCGTGATAGAGTAGTGAAAGTGATACATACTTATACACGACCAATCTGATACATGCACATATACTATAACCTGGGGAAAATGGGGAAATCGATGTGGAATCGAACTCGTATTTAACAAGGTTTAGCGATTTAGAGGATGATCATTCGATAACAGCGATATATATATATATATAGGTAGTTTGCCTAGCGGCAGGGCTGCAAGGTTATATACCGGGCACAGTTTCAACCGTAGTCTCAGGCATGCATGAGACCCTTGTTAAACATGAGAACATATTCCACCGTTCGATTTCAAATGACATAAAAACTGATAGATTAGCGACATGCATATTACCTTATACTATTGTCATGAGTTACCTATTATACTGCTTACCTGTTCATGTTATTTTACTTCCTCGCGTTGCCGTTATATAGTTTCTAGTTCATGTTTATGGTCCTTGCAACATAAGATATATGTTATATTACCACATTGTGTCGCCCTGACGACCTGAGTATGCATGCTAAGAGAAAGAAGTGTATCCAGCCTAGGTCATGACCTACCCTAGTTCGAGGAGATTGCAGAACTCTTGATCAACGACGTTAGCTTTATCGTTCCTTTGTTATCATTTGGTTAGTTATTTCCCTAATTGCTTAAACCATCATATCCGTTGCACTTTAATTCTTTTAGAAATAATAAATTTAGTAACTGCATTTCTCATTATATGTGCTGTGTTTATTGTTTACCATGTATTGCAAGAAATCGAAGTGTGACTACGGAGGGATTATTTCTTGATCGTAGGAGTATGGCTGGCCTTGTCACCTCTTGTATTCCGTATTTTGGGAAGCGGAACGTGACAGATGTACAAAACTATGATCCAAGTTTCACCGCAAAAACTAGTATAGAAATAAATGATGGAAATCTAAAAGAATTATACAGCTATACCAACTTGTTAATGTATTGGCTAATTGGATCAAAATCTTCAACATGAATATCCGGAACATAAATAAAAGATCCAGTTATAGGAGTTAAGGGCATAACTTCTTCTATTAAGATGGTGGGATTTTCATCACATCTCTTATCTTGCAATTCATTTTACTTTTCATTAAATTGACTTATGAGTTGACTTTTGTCTTCAAAAAATGTGGGTTCACACTATAAATGTAACATTTCAGAAAAATAAAATATTGTTTTGGGAATTTCTATAATAAAATAATTAATATTATGAATATTTTAATAATGCGGTATAATTAAATATCGATAAATTGGGAAATATTTGGAAATTATGTTAATTATTGAATTTGAAAGAGATTATAAGATTTGAGCATTCATATATTGTTATATAACTAATTATATTCCATTTCAATACTAATCGTGATTAAATATCGCTAATCGTGCATTAAGCTTATTTTGTGCATGTGACATGCATCATGTCACATTTTTATTACACTTGTTACATTTTATTCTCCATGATTTCTTTGTGCATGGTTTCTTTTTTTGAAATGAAAAGAAAAGATAAGAAAAGATGAGAAAAGAGAAAAGAAAAGAATATAAAAATGAGTATAGGCAAGAGAGAGCAGTGAGAGAGAGGTGAGGGGTCTCATTGACTAAGTCCCCA
The DNA here is from genome assembly GCA_030015575.1 of Agapanthus africanus. Lineage (NCBI taxonomy): Eukaryota > Viridiplantae > Streptophyta > Magnoliopsida > Asparagales > Amaryllidaceae > Agapanthus > Agapanthus africanus. Next base: position 278,173,853 of record JASDDO010000029.1, on the reverse strand, counting down.
TTTGTTTCCCTTCACCATTCCTTCATCATTTTCCCTCCACTTCCTCCATGGCTGCCCTCTCACTCCCTCTCCTCTTCATCCTCACAAACAACTCCAAATCATCATCCAAACAGCATCTCCACTTCATTAAAAATATGCACAAGCCCACTACAAGCACTTTGGACCAAGAAAGTTTGGATTTTGGACACTTGGGGCAACTCAAGAAAATTCTTGAGTTGCCAAATGTGGTATATTCTTCACCATTAGTGTAGTATTTCAATTCCTTTAGTATCCATGTTAAATTGGAATCAGTTAAGTGAGGCTTAGTGTTCTTGGAAAATTCCAAGATGGGGGTCAAGGAAATTTATGTGATATGAACTGTAAATTGAGGTTAGTAGAGACCCTACAGCCCCTCTAGTGCTAGAATTCTGGACAAAACCAGAGAATTAAACCCCAATTCACAAACTTAGAATCCCCGATATCGGATTTTGTGGAATCTGTGAGGATATATTGGCATCTGCTATCACCCGGGACACCTTAGCAAACACAGAGAGACAAGCAGGCCACCTAAAAGCTACCAATGAAGACGAGAGCCCCAAACCCCCTATCCAGGCTGCAGAGTTAATCATATGGGCTGCAATTTTCGGCCTTGGTACTCCCAATTTGATTCATGCTTGTTCCATGGCTTTATCTCGAGTAAAATAGACCCTCCATGTATGCAAAACTGGCTAATTTCACGTAGGGTAAAATCTGGAGTAAGTTTTCATAGTTTCTGATTTCGTTTTGCGGCTTTTAATGAATTAGAATTTGGTATTTGTGTTTTATCTCGATCACTTGACGTTTGCACGTCAATCTCGAGGGTTGTTTGGTCATTCTTGCATGTGTAGACCATAGGTTTAAACCTATGTATGATACGCGTGCCGTTTTGGTTTCATGCGTGATTTATGTTTACGATGCTATATGTGTATATATGTAGGTACCCCCACATGGACTTTGAGACGATGAGAATGAGCGTGGCGTCATCGACTCCATCAAGCGAGGATCAAAGTGAGTAGATATATATCTACGGGGGAAGTCGGGTGGATGGCGTATAGCACCCTCGCAGTTTCGTAGTATAGAACGCGAATGCGTTATGATATATATAGATATATATACTTATATGTCATTATAAGATGTGTATACTTAGCTATAAATTCTTTAGAGGGCTTTGGGATAGTGTAAGCGTATTTGGTAGTTAATGTTACAGTTTAATGTTAGCACCGAAACCCTAGAATAAGGTTTAAACCCACACGCACACACACACTTACATTGTTTTACTTGTGCGTATATGGGGATACATACATACATACATACATACATACATACATATATATATACATATAGGTATGTGAATATGTATATATATGTATATATATATATATGTATGTATGTATGTATGTATGTATGTATTTATACATATATTTGGATATGAGGATAGTATATGATATTTGGAGATGAGTCGATGAGATTGGGCATGATGCCATTAGATCGGTGATGTGATTTTGTTCGTATTATGAGATACGACATGATGTTATAGCGGGTCTTTAGGCGATGTGTTTTCATACACACGCATATATATGCAGATGTGTTTTCATACCCCATTTCATAATATGATGATAAGGATACCAGATAAATGATGAGATAAATGTGATATTCGACTCGTTTCCAAATTGGGATGCCGTACGATGGATTTGCCGTACGAGATGTATATTGATGATAGATCCGCACTCTTGACTCGATGATGTCATATTATATATTGTATCGTATGTGATACTATTGAGGCGGGATCACCGAATATTATATATATATATATATATATATATATATATATATCGACTTAGACTTAGGTGGTTTTCCTTACCCTTTCGATTAGTCTGTTAGTTTAGTCCTGTAGTTTACTTAGTAGATGTTAGACTGAGCATGAGTCATACTTATTTCCAAAACTAACGAATCGTGAGTATTTTAAAGACAAGCCAAGGGATGCTACGGATATTTCAAAGGACGTACATTTTCATTAAAACACCGTAGCCCCTATTTTCTAAACACCACGATTCGTGCGATTTCAGATACAAAAACTGTATGACTCGTATATAGGAATGTATATTTCATTATTGCTGCATTTACTTCATTTGCCATTTATTCTGCTGTTCGCAATGCATTGCATGCCTATATGTATTTTCGTGAGTAATGATGAAACCTGTTGTTAGGAACCAGCACCATTACCGATGATGAGTATGCTCCACGTACACTTGCTTGCCGGCTCCCACACATCTTCATCGGTAATGGCTATATCACGTACACATTAGAGAATATTAATTCATTGACATAGCTTGCTAGCTGATAGTTCCTATATGTTATTGCTTTCATGTGCTAGTTTAGATATGTTCTTTATTTAGATACCCATGCATGTTTATATATTCATTTGTCATGCGATATTATAGGGCCAGTCCGGATTGCCAGAGCCAATTATTGTCTATTATTTACTCTTGAGATTGTTATTTCGGATTTCCACGAGATTCCTGAATTTGGAGAAACCGCAAGATTTATAAACTGATTATCATTTTCAAAAGATAGAAAATTGCGGTTTTCTCCTGATATGATTTGAGATACGTCCATATGAGTTTTCTTGGCTCTTGAGCGATATCATATACCCGATTCGAGGAGGAGGAAGAACTGCCTGTGGGTGCATGGTGGACCAGGTGCGGTACCCCAGGGTGAGAAGGTCGCAGATGATGGCGTTGAGCCTGAGACAGGGGAGCACTACCGACCGGTGATTTTATTGTGACGCGCAGGATATCCGGAAGATACCAACGTAGTCTTGAGATTTGAGGATTTGGGCCAGTCTGGATAGCTGGAGCCCTAGATATTGATATTTGATGATACAGGCCAGTCAGGATAGCCGGAGCCTGAGATATTGATATTTGATGTTATAGGCCAATCCGGATAGCCGGAGCATGAGATATCGAGATATTGAGATTTATATTTTGTGTCGATGCTTGACATTGATTTCCTGTTGATTTCATTGATGATACTCGATTTTATACAGAAATCTCACTGAGATAAGAAAACAGTTTTCACAATTAGTTGCATTCTGTTTTCATGCATTCATACATCATACATATGATATGTTTCTACCTGAGGCACTGACACGAGCACATGGGATTACACTTATGCATAGATGTTTACCCTTGCCATTATATTATGCTTCAGGCCATATTATTATTTAAAGATATTATGATCGTATGATCTAGGATTGAGTCGTACATACGATTTCTGCTCGGTGATGTTTTCTACTCACGAGTTGGAAACTCACCCCTGTTGTGTCACAGTTTCTTGCAGGTTTTGCCGTACAGGTTTCCTTGGCGGCATTGCTGGCACACTGCTTCTTTCCGGGTGATTGCTTTGGTAAGTGGGTTAACTTGTATCATGACCACCATTGTACTTTATTTTTATTTCAGTTGTATCTAGTAAACTCTATCAACCAGACTTGTATATTATTTGATAACCTTAGAAGACCAGTTGTATATTCTTTCGACGTTAAAGTCGCGTGTTGTATTATTATGGGTTTTCTTGATGATATTGAGTTTCCTTTTGAGTTTTGATCCTCGTTCTTCGGCGTTGTATAGTATATTGCTTGCGTGGTTGTGACCGTCAATTGGCGAAGAGCTAGCTCCCGCTTGGGGATGCCTTTATATATATTTCATGTGTTGTACCCGTTTGGGGTCAGTATTTACAAAGGAGACTCTGCCGAAATTTTCAGAAAAAACTTGATGTTTTAAAAATGCATACTACGGCTTATTTTGTTAAACCAATTGCTTTAAAACTAAACTTTTCCTTCTCTCTCTTTTCAAATGGTATAGATTTCTAGGATTTTGGCTTACTTGAATTAGATGAGGTCCTATAGACTTCATATGATTCAAGTGGCAGTCACGTGCCATTTCGGGTCGTGACAAAGTTGGTATCACAACGCTAGTTTAACCTTGGTTCGAGTCTATGTTTGACTATATGGAGCCTAGGGCATTTGTATATATTTAGAACCTAGGCTTGACCTTACGGAACTTAGACTTAGTCGAGGGGGTATAAGACCAGAACTTTCATCGCATAGGTTGACCTTGGTTGATGGAGTAGGTGACTTAAGGAGAGTGACGTACCGTGTGTATGTTCCGCGGCATACTTACGATACGCTACTCCGCTTAAGAATCCTTAGGATGTACATTTCCTTGCACAGTATTATATTCATTCCTATGATCTATCCTCATCATTATCGGTTTATGGTTTTTGCTTCCACGATTACACGGGCAGAGAGAGCTACAGCTAGAGTTGCGTCAGCATGAGCTCGTCACGGACGAGGACTGACCAGGGCGTGATTCAAGGGACATACGATTGCATAGATGTATCGTCTTATTGTGTTTTCGCGCTATAAGCGTTTGATGGATCTCTTTTACAAGATTTCTCGGACGTGCAGATCAGCACCAGAGGATTGGGCCACTGCTAGAGGCCGGCCAGAATATGATGCCCGTCAATGCACCGATTATTTGATGATTGAGGCACTGTTCAGCGTGCAGATAAATGAGCCAGTTGTTGCTGCGAATAACAAGATATCGTCCCAGATGTTTGAAGCTAGCATCGCACGAGTTATACTTAGAGATATGATAGAAGATCGCTAGACACCCTTGGAGGAATGACTATGACACGTGATTCGTTGCCTACCCCGATGCGAGGTCATCAGATTGATTGATTCCAGCTAGAGACGACTTCACGTAGGTACGTTGGGAGTCGATAGAAGACGATTGAATGTCAGAAGCCCATTTTCCAAGCTTAAATATTCGGAAAAACATGCAAGTAATTCCGTGCTATTAATAAGGCTTGGGTTTGCCCTTCTACGGCTGGTCCATAGGTACTGTGGCATGTACTGAAATACTATTAAACTGTACTCAAGATGTTGAGCTTTTGTGGGTCTATGGAACTTTGATGAATCGATCGAAAGGTTCGACGCCATTCGGATATCATGTGATGGGATACACTACTTGGGAGACTCCAGATACGAGTATAGCCGTTGGAGCGCAGTCCATGCAGCCATGAAAAGAAGAGTCCGAATCAGTCGACATTAAAGAAAAGTGGAGTAAGAGATTCGTTCGAGATCTTGATGAGATGACATTCCACTCCGCTGATATCAGAGATGTGATACGCATGCAGAGGCGTTGTATATGGATATAACTTCTAGAAGGAGTCGCGATGAGTATGCAGCCGTTCCGGAACAAGAAATAGATTTAGTAAATGGGTGATAACTTCTGGGCAGTTCGGCAGAAACGAGATTTGGGGGAGACTTCGACATAACTTTTCTAGAATACAATACGAGAAGACTTGGACCCAGGATCGGTCATATTGCGCACACCCAGTAGGCTAGGGTTTGGCATCGTCGACGAGATATGTTATGAGTGACCATGACAGTTGGCCAGCGATCTTTAGAGGATGAGCCAGAGCGGGACTGTTTTCGCCATCTTTGATTTCTGTATTTTGGGCGATTTATTTGCATGATTGAGATTTTGTGCACCACAGTTGCACTTGACTTGGATTTGATGTCATTCAAGATGTTGATTTTGATTTCATGCCTATGGTATGCATGTAATTTGACTTATGCTTTCGGCATAGTTTTCATGCACTTTTTAGTATTTTGATTTGATTTGTGCATACATATGCACATGGTTGTGAGATCATATACCACGGTATACCTGATTTGGATTGAGATATGTTGTATACTGTCGATTTCGATTGTGATATTCGAAATTTGTTTTCGTGCACCTTGTGCACTTAAGTTGGATTTTGCGCACACTTAACTTGAAGCGATTTTGGTGCACACCAGATGCACCAAATCGAGATTCTTCGTGCATATCAGATGCACTTGATATTGCTGATAGGTATTTTCGTGCACACCCGTTGCCCTTGATAGGTATTTTCGTGCACACCCGTTGCACTTAGATTTTGTTTCTGTGCACATGTATGGCACATTCATGGATTTCGATTTCCGTGCGCACCAGACGCACGTGGCTTTCATATACACATTTTGGGGATTGATTTCTTTGGAGCAGTATATTTTATGATACTTACTATATGGTATAGTAGCTGGGCAGGACTAATCCGAGGACAGTACCTGAATATATTTTTGCATGCATTTATAATTATTGAAGGGATTTCCAAAATGGAGCTATAGTCTCAGTATTTACCTACGTGTTTGAGACGACATGAGACATTTAACAAGGGAAACCCTTCTAAATTAATTTTCAAAACGGCGGGACGTGTATGTTAAACAAAGGGTGTGTGTGTGTGTGTGTGTGTGTGTGTGTGTGTGTGTAGTTATTTTCTTACAATAGACGTCCACCACTGTACAGTGATACGCGCATCGCACAATGACTTAAAAAGGTTTGGCATGCATTTCTTTCAGATGTTTTGACGAATTTACCATGAAATTTACATGTATAGTTTTGATGTATATCGCATTGGTTTTCGTATTGGATTTAGACATTGGTGTCTTCACCATAACTCCGATATTTGCAGGATGCTTGACGGAGTTTGAATTTTGGTTTATATACTCGTTTTTCATGCGCATGTATTGCACTACGATGTGTTTTATGTATTTATGATTTCGGAGCCCCGGCGACTGGATCTTTTTACTGAAATGTTTTAGTATTTGAAGAGTTTAAATTTAAATTCGAGGACCGAATTTCTTTAAGGGGGGAAGACTATAACATTTCAGAAAAAAATATTATTTTATGGAATTTTTATAATTAAATAATTAATATTCTGAATATTTTAATAATACAGTATAATTAAATACCGATAAATTGGGAAATATTTGGAAATTATGTTAATTATTGAAATTGAAAGAGATTATAAGATTTGAGCATTCATAGTTTTTTATATAACTAATTATATTCCATTTCAATGCTAATCGCGATTAAATATCGCTAATCGTACATTAAGCTTGTTTTGTGCATGTGACATACACTATGTCACATTTTTATTACACTTGTTACATTTTATTCTCCATGATTTCATTGTGCATGGTTTCTTTTTCTAAAATGAAAAGAACAGATAAAAAAAGATGAGAAAAGAAAAAAGAAAAGAATAAAAATGAGGATGGGCAAGAGAGAGAAGTGAGAGAGAGGTGAGGGGTCTCATTGACCAAGTCCCTATTTGTTTCCCTTCACCATTCCTTCATCATTTTCCCTCCACTTCCTCCATGGCTTCCCTCTCACTCACCCTCGTCTTCATCGTCATAAACAACTCCAAACCATCATCCAAACATCATCTCCACTTCATTAAAAATGTGCACAACCTCACTACAAGCACTTTGGACCAAGAAAGTTTGGATTTTGGACACTTGGGGCAACTCAAGAAAATTCCTGAGTTGCCAAATGAGGTAAATTCTTCACCATTAGTGTAGTATTTCAATTCCTTTAGTATCCATGTTAAATTGGAATCGATTAAGTGAGGATTAGTGTTCTTGGAAAATTCCAAGATGAGAGTTAGGGAAATTTATGTGATGTGAAGTGTAAATTGAGTTTAGTAGAGACCCTACAACCCCTCTAGTGCTAGAATTCTGGACAAAACTAGAGAATTAAACCCCAATTCACAAACTTTGAATCCCCGATATCGGATTTTGTGGAATCTGTAAGGATATATTGGCATCTGCTATCACCCGGGACACCTGAAAAATATTTAGCAAACACGGTGAGACAAGCAGGCCACCTAGAAGCTACACTGAAGACCAGAGCCCCAAACCCCCCATCCAGGCCATAGATTTAATCTTATGGGCAGCAATTTGCATCCTTGGTACTCCCAATTTGATTCGTGCTTGTTCCATGGCTTTATCTCGAGTAAAATAGACCCTCCATGTATGCAAAATAGGCTAATTTCACCTAGGGTAAAATCTGGATCAAATTTTCAAAGTTTTTGATTTCGTTTTGCGGCTTTTAATGAATTGGAATTTGGAATTTGTGTTTTATCTCGATCACTTGATGTTTGCATGTCAATCTCGAGGGTTGTTTGGTCATTCTTGCATGTGTAGACCATAGGTTTAAACCTATGTATGATACGTGTGCTGTTTTGGTTTCGTGCGTGATTTCTATTTACGATGCTATATGTGTATATATGTAGGTACCTCCACGTGGATTTCGAGACGACGAGGATGAGCGTGGCGTCATCGACTCCAGCAAGCGAGGATCAAGGTGAGTAGATATATATCTACGGGGGAAGTCGGGTGGATGGCGTAGAGCACCCTCGCAGTTTCGTAGTATAGAACGCGAATGCGTTATGATGTATATAGATATATATACTTATATGTCATTATAAGATGTGTATACTTAGCTAGAAATGCTTTAGAGGGCTTTGGGGTAGTGTAAGCGTATTTGTTAGTTAATGCTATAATTTAGTGTTAGTCGCGAAACCCTAGAATAAGGTTTACACCCACCCACACGCGCACACACACACTTACATTGTTTTACTTATGCGTATATGGGGATATATACATATATATATATATATACATATAGGTATGTGAATATGTGTGTGTGTGTGTGTATATCTGTGTGTTTGTGTGTGTGTGTGTGTACATATACTTGGATATGAGGATAGTATAAGATATTTGGAGATGAGTCGATGGGATTAGGCGTGATGCCATGAGATCGGTGATGTGATTTGGTTCATATTATGAGATACGACATGATGCTATAGCTGGTCTTTAGGAGATGTTTTTTCATACACATGCACATATATATATATATATATATATATATATATATGTAGATGGTATCAGTATGTACTAGACTTTAGATCAGTACCCCAGTTTATGATATGATGATAAAGATACCAGATAAATGATGAGATAAATGTGATATTCGACCCGTACCTAAATTGGGATGCCGTACGATCGATTTACCGTACGAGCTATATATTGATGATAGATCCGCACTCTTGACTCGGAATGTCATATTATATATTGTATCGTATATGATGCTATTGAGGCGGGATCACTGACTATTATATATATATATATATATCGATTCAGACTTAGGTGGTTTTCCTTACCCTTTCGATTAGTCTGTTAGTTTAGTCCTGTAGTTTACTTAGTAGATGTTAGAGTGAGCACGAGCCATACTTATTTCCAAAACTAATGAATCGTGAGTATTTTAAAGACATGCCAAGGGATGCTACGGATATTTTAAAGGACGTACATTTTCGTAAAAACACTGTTGCCCCTATTTTCTAAACACTACGATTCATGCTATTTCAGATACCAAAAACTGTATGACTCGTATATCAGAATGTATATTTCATTATTGCCGCATTTACTTCATTTGCCATTTATTCTGCTATTTGCATTGCACTGCATGCCTATATATATTTTCGTAAGTAATGATGAAATCTGTTGTTAGGACACCATCACCATTACCGATGATGCGTATGCTCCAGGTACACATGCTTGCCGGCTCACACATATCTTCATCGGTAATTTCTATGTCATGTACACTTTAGAGAATATTAATTCATTGACATAGCTTGCTAGCTGATAGTTCCTGTATGTTATTGCTTTCATGTGCTAGTTTAGATATTGCATTCTTTATTTAGATACCCATGCATGTTTATATATTCATTTGTCATGCGATATTATAGGGCCATTCCGGATTGCCGGAGCCCAGTATTCACTATTATTTACTCTTGAGATTGTTATTTCAGATTTCCATGAGATTCTTGAATTTGGAGAAACCGCAAGATTTATAAACTGATTATCATTTTCAAAAGATAGAAAATTACGGTTTTCTCCTGATATGATTTGAGATACGTCCACCATGAGTTTTCTCGGCTCTTGAGAGATATCATACACCCGATTCGAGGAGGAGGAGAAATCGTCTGTGGGTGCATGGTGGACCCAGTGCGGTACCCCGGGGCGAGAAGGTCACAGATGATAGCGTTGAGCCTGAGACAGGGGAGCACTACCGACCGGTGATTTTATTGTGACGCGCCGGATATCCGGAGGATACCGACATGGTCTTGAGATTTGAGGATTTGGGCCAGTCCGGATAGTTGGAGCCCTAGATATTGATATTTGACGATACAGGTCAGTCCGGATAGCCGGAGCCTGAGATGTTGAGATTTGATGTTATAGGTCAGTCCGGATAGCCGGAGCCTGAGATATCGAGATATTGAGATTTATATTTTGTGTCGATACTTGACACTGATTTCCTATTGATTTCATTGATGATACTCGATTTTATACAGAAATCTCACTGACATAAGAAAACAGTTTTCACAATTAGATGCATTCTGTTTTCATGCATTCATACATTATACATATGATTTGTTACTACCTAAGGCACTGACACGAGCACATGGGATTACACTTATGCATATATGTTTACCCTTTCCATTATATTATGCTTCAGGCCATATTATTATTTGAGGATATTATGATCGTATGACCTAAGATTGAGTCATACATACGATTTCTGCTCGGTAGTGTTTTCTACACACGAGTTAGCATGTCATGACCCAAAGTTTGGATGTGACCGACACTTAGATTGTATAATATCTAAAGATATGCACACAGTCCAAGTAAGCCGAAAACTAAGATCAAAATCCTTTTTGCGGAATTCTTTATATAGAAATTTAGTTTTAAGTAAAAATCACAGTTTTTATGAAATTAAAATATTAAACAAGTATAAAGTGTTAAGTTTGGTTGTATCCCTAGTTGGGATCAACAATATCAATAGTGGAGACAAGTATCCTGGAGTATATGGCATTAGTAAGAATTTCAGATAAGTAAAAGAAATAACAATTTATAGAACTAAACCATCTCATCTGTCAAATAATATACATATAACCATCTCTCACTCTAAGTCATATATAGGTCTGATGGAGATTCTCTAGATACAAAATAAAATACCAAAAGAGAAGGTTACTACATATGTAACCCACCTATCAAAAGATGTGGTAACAGCTGCAAAAATGGATCTGCACGACCACTAACCGTCCACTCTACCCGTGTAAGGAACTGTGGCGTAACGGGGTGAGTTGCTAACTCACCCCGTTACGCCACAGTTCCTTGCACGGGTAGAGTGGACGGTTAGTGGTCGTGAATATAAGTAATATACAACGGTCAATAATGTAAATATGTCGATCATAACTAACTGAAATGAGAGCAAGTATGATGTATGATAGCATATGGAAAGCATGAATCTGTACTATAAATCACATAACCAAAACTGAAATCTCATCATTTATCCCATAAATTTCATCTTTCCGTGTCCATCATCGACACAAAACTTCCATTTCTCTCAGGCATCATTCCTCTAACGATCCTGTAATCAATAATATCGGTAGGTATCCTCTAGATATCCGCCGTATTTTACCACTATCTTCGGTATCGAGTAACCTCGCTAGGCTCCCCCGCCTCAAATGCGGCTATCCCACCCCTCGGTCTCGACCGGGTCCACCATGTATACAACTGTATATCTCCCCCACTCAGTCTGGATAACGTATAAATCCGCGACCGTATATCTCCCCCACTCGGTCCGGAATAGAATCAAATCATAAAAACATCTCATGGTGGACATGTCACATCAATCATGAAAATCACTGGATTTATATAATAGTATACAAAACTCAAAACCATAAATCCTCAATAATACAGTTACCTCTTATATCAACATAAAATACTCAAATACTAAACATGAAGTTAATGATGAAATTTACTACTGTTATTGATGTTTAAGGTATGATATGAATCATTTTTAACAAGAACTTTGCTAAGTGTAAAAGTGACATGGTAATATCGACGAGGTGTAGTGTAACATGTAAGATGTGCACGTGGCATAACTCGTCGATACTTGTGCAGTGTTCTAGCAACTAAAGTAAATTATGTGTAGATATGAGTGCATTTTATCAATTTAACATACCAAGTAAAGCATTTATTTAATTAAAACTACGGCGTAACACGCCATCTTAACAAAATTCCCCGGTAGATGTTTAGTCTACTCACCGGAAAACGTCGTATCTACTCAGGAATTGCCAATCCTTTTCCTTTCCTCGCTGCCTCCGAAATTCCTGTATTTGAATCTAACATCAAAATTTAACTTATATAAGGAAACGACTACTCTAAAACGGCGGAAATGAAAAACACCCGTTCCCACGTACTAGTTATATTGTATACGACTATATCAAGCTATTTAACACGTAACCTTACTGGAATTTAACCCGACTCTGCATCGCGACAGAAAACAGATTGCGATACGCTTTAACCATGTCGTATTTTAGGTTTTAGATACTTTTTCCAATATTAGCTTTCAGATTCTATATACAGTTAAACTAACTTTTTTAAATAATACCAAAATGTCCAAGATCCAACACAGAAATCTACCCAACAAGCCAAAACTCCATGGCTTCCTAAAAATCTGGTGACGCCGGAATTTTCTTTAAGGTCGCCGGCCAAAATCCGATATCCCCTTCTCGTATTCCTATGAATTGTTCTAGGTTCAATATACATCATTAATACCCTATTTAGTTAAATCAATTCCTCTCTAAATTACAGCAGATTCAAACAAACCCTAGTTTTTACTAAAATACGATATTATAGAACTTGTTCATTTCAAATTAAACTAATTACAGAATATCAATTCCTACTGTGGTTAAGAATTTTACCTATACTTAATTTGTTGGAATAACACCCTCCAAGATGCACAAGCTCCTTGTCCTAGCTTGATGGTGAGGAAATCCTAGAACTTAGCTTTTCTTCTCCTTTCTCTTGCTCTCCTTTGTTTGACTTTAGTTTTCTTTTCTTTTCTTTAATTTTTAGGTTTTAATTTTGCTACTAAACTGAATATATGCTATATATATGAAAGAAGGAAGGGATAAGGTAAAGGAGGATGTGTCAAAGGCCAAGGGTGCCATCTTCATGCAAGGAGGAGGTGTTGGTGTGTGTCTGTGTGCAGGCAAGGAAGAGGTGTCCTTACATTATCTCTTAATTTTTGTTTTAATTTGCAATAAAATTCTGAGCTAAATTGTTTTCTACCCCTTTTTCATTTGCACCT